>CM073587.1:36731378-39231378 GCA_037074715.1 Magnolia kwangsiensis | reverse complement strand
TTAGAGTGTACTAGACCCCAATGATATCCCAGATTTGTGCTGTATTGATATGTAGACTTAGATGAGGATTTATATGCTTGAGTTATATTTTACATCACATGTCCTTGGTATGGCTGATATCATTTATGTCTTGCATCGCTTAGCTTTTGTACGGCTAATGGTATTCATAGATCCATCTGCACATTCCGCATTACTCTGATATGCATGATCATATTACTACCTTGCGCACACACTTTCACCACCCTCTAAGCTTTCTATAAGCTTATGCACGACCATTGCGTGTAGGTGACGTTGGAGCACAGCAGTGCTGAGGTAGGACCGCTGAGGCAGGAGTGCTTTGCAGATCATTTTGGAGTTATCACCCACTATCATTGTATTTCCCTTTATGCTCATTGTACTTGTAAAGTTTTTTATCATAGTTGAAATGTAATGGAGTTTTTTTATTATTATTTGTGGGTTATGCCTTTGATTATGCTTATTTTGAATCAAACTGACATTGAAAATCCTCCTCGTAGCATCTCAGGATCGGAACCTGGCGAATGGGCATTGGGAGCCAAGATGGGGTTTTACGGAGGCTGTCGACGCCAGATTCGGTGATCGAAAACTTTGTGGGCCCACTTTTCAAGTTTGGGGCGTGACAGAAGTTGGTATCAAAGCATAACTTGGGAATAACCAAGAACAACATTACATGTCTTCTATGAGTTTAAAGTGATTAAGTCCCAAAGTTTCGATAGTCTAACGATCTTTTATTGTCTACCCTTAACGTGCGTGCCTTCGAGAGCTTTCAAAAGTTGATAGGCACCTTTGCTCTTTTCTGTAGGACATGACGCATGGGAGAGTGACCCAATCGACTCCCGCACCACTACCTGAGACTCCCACTCTACCACCAGAGATTCCTACTACCCAACCTATGGATGCAGTTCCTCCACCAGAGACCGGTGCGGACCCGACTGTATCCATGAGTTCCTCTCAGTTGCAGCAGATGTTACAGGCTGTGACAACTTCTCTCCAGGGGCAGGGCAGGCACCTAGTCATTTCGTTGACCCAGGCAGAGCAGGAGTGCCCGAGCACCCTCCCTCATGAGTTTCGATGGCTCGATCCCCCCCGTTTCCAGGGTAGCTAGACCCGACGGTAGCTGAGAGATAGCGCGCTAATGTGGAGAAGATATTTGAGATGATGGGATGTACGATTGAGCGGTGAGTTTGATTAGCCATATTTCTTCTCCATGGTGAGACTGAGCATTGGTGGACATCAGTCTCCCGAGCAGCAGACAATAATTTTATGTGGACCTAGGAGGATTTTATGGACCGATTTGACCGACAGTACTTTCCTGATCACATCCGACGACAGCGAGCGTTTGAGTTCGAGGCCTTAGTGAGGGTGATATGACCGTGGCTCAGTATGCGGCTCACTTTGTAGCGCTGTCCAGATTCGTACCTTACTTGGTAGATGATGAGGAGAGGAGAGCCCATCACTTCAAGGACGTCTTGCGTTACGATCTTCGAGGCCGTGTTATTGGGTATGAGCTCTCGACTTTTGAGGGGGTAGTACGGAAGGCCCAAAATTTTGAGGATAAGTGGGCCGGTTCTCAGTCTGATCGCGGTTAGAGGAGAGATCAAAAGAGGCAGGCTCCATCCACTGATTCCTAGCAGCGTTGACCACAATAAAGGTGCATGGGTCACTCAGCCTTTCGAATGCCAGCAGCACCTCAAGTACCACCTCCGATGTAGTTCACCGACACTTGTTTTAAGTGTTGTGCGATAGGACACCGTATGTGGGAGTGTCCTAACCCCAAATAGCAGTAGAGAGGTCCATAGCAGCCTCCACCACAGGGGCAGTAGAGACCCCCACAGCAGCAGCGAAAGCAGCCCCCACCACCAAGGCCATCTCAGCAGTAGCATCAGCATCAGCCTCAGAGGTCGCAATAGCAAAGGTAGTAGTTCTACCACCTCAGCTACCTCAGCACCAGCAACACACTCAGTGGGGACAGGCACCTCCCCAACCGGCTCAGGATATGTTCTATGTGACTCAGCAGGATCTGCAGTCATTTGGAGGAGTCATTGAGGGTATACTTCTAGTCTCTGCATGCATCGCTTGAGTTTTATTTGATTCCGGTGCTTCGCACTCATTTATGTCTGAGGGATTCTGTCGTTCGACTGGATTACCGACAGAGCTGCTCAAGAGGGTTGACCGTATTGACGCCCTTGGGGAAGACTACAGTATTAAGCTGCTTCTTTCCATCTTGCCCTGTGTTAGTAGAAGAGATTTTCTTACCCGCCGACTTGTACATACTGCCAATGTCAAATTTCGACGTTATCCTGGGCATGAATTGGCTTGCCGAGTACTATGCCATATTGGACTGCTTAGCGAGGCTAGTTACTTTTTGTATACCCGACGTGCCGCAGTTCTAGTTCGTTGCAGAGCCCAGAAGAGAACCATTATCTTGCTTGATGTCCTGTGCCGTTGAGGAGCCTGTTGCAGCTTGTATCGACCATTTTCCCATAGTACGCAATTTTCCTGATGTGTTCCAGGAGATTCTGGGATTACCGCCTCCTCGATTCACCGAGTTTCAGATTGATCTGGTGCTCAGTACTGCGCCAATTTCGAAGGCCCCATATCATATGGCATCATTGGAGTTGTGAAAATTGCAGAACAATTGGACGAGTTGGCGAGTTAGGCTTTATCCGTCCGAGCAGTTTACTGTGGGGAGCACCGGTACTCTTCATGAAGAAGAAGGATGGCTCGTTGAGGCTCTGCGTAGATTACCGTGAGCTCAATAAGGTCACGATCAAGAACAGGTACCCGCTCCTGAGGATTGATGATTTGTTTGATCAACTGTAGGGTGCACAGTTCTTTTCGAAGATTGACCTGCATTCCAGTTATCATTAGATTCGGGTCCGAGAGGAGGACATTCCAAAGACGGCTTTCAGGACGGGCTACGGTTATTTTGAGTTCCAAGTCATGTCCTTCGAGCTGACCAATGCACCTGCGGTCTTCATGTAGCTGATGAACGAGGTCTTTCGCCCATATATCGATCAGTTTATTATAGTCTTCATCAACGACATGCAGATCTATTCGAGGACCCGTGAGGAGTATGAGCAACATTTGGAGATTACTTTGTAGACCCTCCACGCACACTAACTGTATGAGAAGTTGGAGAAGTATGAGTTCTGACAGGAGGAGGTGAAGTTTCTCTATCACGTGGTGACGAGGGATGGCGTCGCAATGGACCCCTCGAAGGTCGAGGCAGTGCGTCAGTGGGGCCAGCCCATGAACGCGCCCAAGATCTACAGTTTCCTTGGTTTGGCAGGCTATTACCGGCGTTTCATTGAGGGCTTCTCTCGTATTGCAACCCCACTGACCAGGTTACTCGGAAGGGCACAGAGTTTATTTGGAGTGATGCCTGTTAGCGAGCATTTATGGAGTTGAAGGACCATCTGACGTCCGCTCCTGTCCTCACTCTTCCCTCTGGGAGTGACGGATTTATTGTATTTATCGATGCCTTACATATTGGTTTAGGTGCTGTCCTGATGCAGCACCGGAGACCAGTGGCCTTCGCATCTCGTCAGCTCAAGGTCCATGAGCTGAACTATCCTATGCATGATTTGGAGTTGGCTGTAGTTGTCTTTGCACTGAAAGTGTGGAGACACTATCTCTATGGGGTCAGATTCGAGCTCTTCTTCGATCACAAGAGCTTTAAGTACCACTTCTTACAGTCTGAGTTGAACAAGAGGCAGAGGCGCTGGATGGAACTCCTAAAAAATTATGATTTCGATCTTCAGTACCATCTGGGCAAGGCGAACGTGGTGGTGGATACTCTTAGCTGTCAGCCACGAGGCATAGTGGCGCACATGATGATTCAGGAGTGGCGGATGCTTGAGGATATTATAGAGTATGATTTGAGTTCATCTTGCAGTTTCTATCGTGCAGTTATCGAGTCTGTCGATTCAACCCTCTCTTGTCGCAAGGGTGATCGAGGCTCAGCAGGCTAATGAGTAGTTGTAGAGTTATATGGCTGAGACTACATCTGAGAGTCAAGCAGATTGGCAGATTGGTACAGATGGTGGACTCCGCTTCAGAGGCCGATTATGTGTCGTGGATATTCTTGAGTTACGCAAAGATCTTTTGACTGAGGCACATCGATCACAATTTTCTATCCACCCTGGCTTGACGAAGATGTACCGTGACATGAGGCGACAGTATTTTTGGGGGGGGGGGATGAAGCGCCAGATCGCCAGTTTTGTGGCCAAGCGTGACATATGCCAGCGTGTCAAGGCCGATCATCAGAGACCCCTGGTTTATTGCAGCCATTGAGTGTCCCGATGTGGAAGTGGGAGCACGTGTCAACAAATTTCATTATGGGTTTACCGAGGACTCAGCGAGGTCATGACGCCATTTGGGTTATTGTGGATCGTCTGACGAAGTCAGCACATTTCCTAACGATTCGTGAGACTAGGTCTATGGAGCGGCTTCGAGGTTATTTTTCGAGAAGGTTATGAGACTGCATGGCATTCCAATCTCAATCATTTCTGACCAAAACTCGAGGTTCATGTCTCAGTTTTGGGGGAGCTTCCAACGAACGATGGGGACTAATTTACAGCTCAGCACTGCGAACCATTCGCATACCGAGAGGGTCAACAAGATCCTTGAGGATATGCTTCGGGCTTGTGCGATTGATTTCAGGGGTAGCTGGGATGAGCATCTATGATGGACTGAGTTCGCGTACTACAACAGCTATCAGGTGACCATCGGCATGGCTCCTTTTGAGGCACTATATGACAGACCATGCAGATCACCGAGTTGCTAGACCGAGGTTGGAGAGCGTCGTCTCCTAGGTCTCGAGCTTGTACAGGAGGCGTCAGAGGCTATTGATATCATCAGGTAGAGGATGCGCATAGCTCAGAGCCAGTAGAAGAGTTTTGCTGATCATCGGCGTCGTCCCTTGGAGTTTAATGTAAGGGACCATGTGTATCTTAAGGTCTCACCCATGAAGGGCGTAGTTGGATTTGGACCAAAGGGCATGCTTGCCCCGAGATTTATAGGGCCTTTTGAGATCACTGGGCACGTTGGCGCCGTGGCTTATCGGCTTGCCTTGTCATCTCAGTTGTCTGGCGTCCACAACGTTTTCCTTGTCTCTATGTTGAGGAAGTGTGGGTCAGACATCTTTCCCATTATTGATTGGCAGCCGCTGGAGGTTCGTGAGGACGCTTCTTACATTGAGCAGTCAGTTCGTATCCTTGTTGGGAAGGAGCAGGTTCTTAAAAACTAAGGTCATTCCGTTGGTGAAGGTTCAATGGGGTTACCATTCTGTAGAGGAGGCTTTTTGGGAGCCCGAGGCTGAGATTCGAGAGCGTTATCCTTATCTCTTTGATGATTGATCATGTGTTGTGTTTTGTATGTTATCTCTGGTTTTATATAGTGATGTTATGTTTCTTATTCCTCTCGAGTTATGCTTAGTTGCGGTGATTGTGTAAATTTTGAAGGTAAAATTTTTATTAGGAGGGGAGAGCTGTAAGTCACGTATCTTAGACCGTACCATTCCATAGACTTTCAAGGTCTTTTCGGTCGAATTTCGACAACCTTCGACCCTTAACCGATTTTTGCGTGCGACCTTGATTCGCACGTCCTCAACCTGAGTCTACTCAACCCAAGACCTTTACAATAGCGACCGCGCCGTTGCTGCGGTTCTGATGTCGCGACTCACGCGCCAAGGCGATACCCTGATCAGGAGATATGGGCCAGCATTCGGTTGAGGAAAATGCCGCTCTTTGTAAAACTCAAGAGAATCTCTACGACTTATCACATCAATCCATCAATCCATCAATCTCAACATGTCAAGTACACATTAACTTTCACCCATTCCCAAACAACCAAAAAAGTTAAAAAGTTTCTTACACACCCATGTCTTTCTTACACAAATTGCCACAAAAGTCAAAAAGCTCTTACACCCATCACTCACCACATCCATCACCCATCAATCTCTCTCTCTTTATAACTCTCTCTCTCATTTCTCAAGCTTTATTCCAAGCAACCAAAAACTTCCATACGTATGAGCCTCTCCAAGCTCTTCCAAGCTTCAAGTGTGTCCTACCTTTCCATCCCAAGATCTCTCATCTCAACCATCCAAACCTCATCTCCTCCGTTGGAATCAAAGCTAAGGAGATAAGGAAGCCAAGGGAGTAAGAAGATCGAATAGTGGGTGCTTTAAGAGAGTAGTTTTCATATTTTTAAGATGGTCCAAGTGAGTCCAACTGATCAATGGTTTGGATCTCACTTGGGACCCTAAGATGTGGCCGATGGCCCACTTTGATCATCATGATCATTCCATGATGGGGTCATTCTCCATGGACCACATCATGATGTTTATTTTTCTTGTATACCTAGGGTCATCTAGACCGTCTATTTTAGTGGAGAAGGGATCTCCATCGTTGGATTTTGATTTAATGGGCCCATGTGTAATGGGACCCACTTGATGTATGATTGGTTGCAAAAGAGGGCCCATAATTTCGGGGTCCCTCCATCATATGCGTATCCCACTCTCTATTTCTCTCTCCCTCTCTATTTTATTTTTTTTATGTTCATGATATAATTGTGTGGCCCACTTGGATGGACCCCACCCTGAGCATGTATTTCATCCAAGCTATCTTCAAGTGGGGCCCACCTTATATGTATTGTACCCACACCATCCATCATTGGTGGCCCACGTGTACAACCACTTGAAATACACAACCGTCCAACATCCCTGGACGGTGGACGATTGAGTGGAAACACAAATATCTGCTTGTTTCCAAGACTATGAGGTGGCCCACTCATATAGGCCCCACCTTGATGTGTGTATTCAATCCACGCTATCCATTCCTTTCCCTATCTTATTCTAGGCGTTGAGCCAAAAAATGAGGTTGATCCGAGTATCTGGTGGGCTATAGCATTAAAAACGGTAATTTTCACCTTTCGAATTTGCTTAAAATTCTCTACGCGCCAAGACATGTCCAATATTGGGCTTGATGGACTTGTCATAGTCTATAGATACCAATGGCTGGGGTGGATCTACATGATGCGGGCTTCACACCTGAAAAACCACAAGAAAACCCATTTGAAATATATATATATATATATATATATATATATATATATATATATATATATATATATATATATATATATATATAAAACAAGAGGCAGTGCCTGCTGCCACTATCGCAGTAGCAGGACACTGCCACGTTTTGGACAAACAGCGGCAGGGTCCCACGGCTCCAGCCGTGGACCCCACCATGATGTATGTTTATCATCCGACCCGTTCATATGGTGGGCCACCCCCTGAGGTGAGCCCCCTCCAAAAATGGGTCCCATCTGATGCTTAGGTGGCCCACATCAATGGAAACACTGAGATTGAACCTCTGCCATTGAAACCCTTTTATGGGCCATAAAAGTTTTGGATCAAGATGAAATTTTTGTTTTTCCTTTCACTTAGGTCCGTGTGACCTTGTCAACAGGTTGGACGATAAATAAACATTTCGGTGGGCCCCATGTGGGGCTACATCTGATGTGTGTGCGGTCCATGTCGTCAAGGGCCTGGACGTTCTTAAAATTATATATATATATATATATATATATATATATATATATATATATATATTATAGTATATATATTGTAACATCGTCCAGGCCGTCTAGGCCTGGACATGGTTATAGTATATTACATTATATATATTATACATTATATATATATATATATTATACATTATATTATATATAATATACATGATGGTAGGCCTTCATGTAGACCCCCCACCATGATGCATGGGTTGCATCCAAGTCCAACCATTTTGAAAGCCCATTTTAGGGCTTGAGGCTAAGAATGAGCCAGATCCATAGTCCAAGGTCGTCTTAATGTAACTGTGGTAGTCCATTAGGGCCCACTTTGATGTGGATGTAAGGCCTAAGTTATAAGGCCATTCGATGTATTTGTGGCCCATGGTTGAGGCCCACTTTGATATATATGTAAGGCCTATGGGTCAGGGCCCATTTGATGTATTAGGGGCCCATGGGTTAAGGCCCATTGAGATGTACTAGGGCCTATGGGTTGAGGCCCATTTGATGTACATATGGGGCCCAATTGGTGTGGCCCATTTGTTACATATAAGACCCATGAGATTAGGCCCATTTGATGCATTCTAAGGCCCACGGGTTGTGCCCCATTGCAATGCACATAAGGCCCATTGGTGCAACCCATTGATGTGGCCCACTTGATGAATATAAGGCCCATATGATATGGCCCATTTGATGTATTTAAGGCCCAATAGGATGTACCTAAAGTCCATTGCAATGTGTGATCCCAACATGGTTTATGTTATGATGTTTACGACGAGCTATGCCTAGGGAGTAATGATGGTTTGACGTCCAAATTGCGAGTATAATGTCTGTTAGATGTCCACATTACAACTCTCCCTAGGGCCCATCGTTAGGCCCGTACTTGTTATGTGTAGGCCATTTAGGGCATCTGCATTGTAAGGATAGTGCTTTATTTTATAATACGAATAGTATAGTTCCATGTTTCATAATCATATGCATCATATGTATGCTTGTATGAGAAGTGATTAATCATAGCATATGCCTTTGGGCAGATTGTTTAGGGGCTCCCAGATAGGAGGTGTTGCCCTACATGAGCGCACGTTACACATAGGATTGTTGCATGACTGGATAGTGTGATTCATGCCTTCACATTGTATAATATGGTACTGTACGCCCTAGCGACATCAGGGCCGTAGCCTTCACAGGCGTATCATAGTTGGCAGGATTAGATACTAAAAATCTTGTTCTACATGGGGTGTTATAGATATCCCTGGGTGAAAGTTCCTAAACCCTAATGGTACTAAGAGGTTACTACAACGTTTAGACCGAGTGGGTACATGAGCGTCGAGTGCCGATTACCAGATGGTCGCGCTTTTCACTGTGTCATGGTCGGTTAGAAGGGGGTGGGGCCTTACCCCCCTGAGAGTAGGGGGCAAAGCTAGGCTGAGTTTAACCAGCTCAAGGAATGGGTCCGCTATCGACGAGTCAAGCCCAATATTGACAGACAGATAATGAGGTCTCTTCCACTTATCTTATTTCACGCGATGGGGCGACGATCTGGTTTAGAGTGTACTAGACCCCGATGATATCCCAGATTTGAGCTGTATAGATATGTGGACTTAGATGAGAATTTGTATGCTTGAGTTACATTTCACATCGCATGACCTTAGTATGGCTGATATCATTCATGTGTTGTATCGCATAGCCTTAGTACGACTAATGGTATTCATGGATCCATCTGCATATTCCACATTACTCTGATATTACATGATCATATTAATACCTTGCGCACACACTTTCACCACCCTCTAAGCTTTCTTTAAGCTCATGCATGACCGTTGCGTGCAAGTGACATTAGAGCAGAACAACACTGAGGCAGCAGTGCTTTGCAGATCATTTTGGAGTTATCACGCCTATCATTGTATTTTCCTTTATGCTCATTGTACTTGTAAAGTTTTTTTATCATAGTGAAAATGTAATGGAATTTTTTAGTTGTTGTTTGTGGGTTATGCCTTTGGTTATGCTTATTACGAATCAAACTGATGTTGAAAATCCTCCTCGTAGCATCCCAGGATCAGAACCTGGCGAATGAGCTCTGGGAGCTGAGAATGGGATTCTACGGAGGCTTTCGGCGCCAGATTTGGTGATCGGGAACTTTGTGAGCTCAGTTTTTTAGTTTGGGGTGTGATAACGGTGCCATTAGCAGCCTCACCATGATGGATGTGCTATATCCAGCCGACCATCCATTTGGCCAGCTGTCCATCCATTATGTGGGACCCACCACATGATGTATGTGCTTCATCCACGCCATCCATCCATTTTATGGGTAGAGTCCACTATGATGTAATCCACGCACGGTCTCACCATGATGCACGTGTTGTATCCTTACCGTCCATCAGTTCTTACGGTGGGGCCTACCCAGCTTGATGTATGCGTTTATATCTAAACTATGCATCCACAGCTAGTGGGTCGCACACGTGCAGACCTACCTAAGAGCTAATTGGCTGTAGTACCCACAACACCTATATAAGCTAATGTGGTGACGTCAGCCAGTACTGTGCGGAGCCCACTTTGATATATTATCCTAAACTGCCTATTCATTTGACGTATTGTGGGCCCCACTTTGATGGATGTGATGAATCCAAACCGTCCACCTATTTGGGCCACCTCGTCTCATGGCTTGAGACTAAAAATAAGGCACATCTAATATTAAGCGGACCACACTACAGAAAATCGTGGTGTTGAACGCCCACCCTTGAAACCCCCTTGGGTTACAGAAGTTTTGATTCAATATAATATTTGTTTTCCTTCCCTGTTCAGGTCCTTATGACCTTATGAACAGTATGGATGGAAATTAATAATATGGTGGGCCCGCTAGAAATTTAATTATGAAAATCATTATCACCACTATCATTTGTGGTATGGTCCAAATGATCCTCTGGATATGATTCATTTTAATGCTCTATAATAATCTCTATCAATGGATGAATGGTGTATTAGACTCGGCCTATTCGACTCCGGCCCATTTGATTCAGCCCATTAACTTGGCCCATTTGTACTGGCCCATTTGATCGGCCCAATTGATTTGGCCTATTTGTACCAGCCCATTTGATTCGGCCTATTTGATTCGACCCATTGATACGGCCTGATGTTATATACATTTGCCCATGGGTGAGGCCCAATATGATGCGTATATGCTCCGTAAGCGAGGGCCATGATGACGTGTATTAGACCCTTATATGAGACTGTGGAACCATTATACGATTGACCCAATGAGCGCCCTTCCTTGGGAACAATGTTGGTTAAAGGTCCACATTGATGGGCAATGATGGTTAGACATCCACATTGTGACCTTTCCTTAGGCCCTTCCTCATCATTCTGTCGCGGGTTTACCCAAACTCTTGGGCCACATTGATATTGCTTAATCCATTATCGACCGTCCATCTATGAACCCTGCCTTGCATTAAGGTTGACTATCGATACCGATTATCGATGCCGATTATCGATGATGATTATCGATACCGACTAGTGATACTAATTATGAGTTTGTGACAGCATAGCATCATGATACATGCCCAAAAGCATCATCTATATGTTGTTATGAGGTGTGATTGGCAATTGCATATGCCATAGTGTAGGTGGTTTATGGGACTCCCTAATAGGTAGAGTTAGCCCATAAGAGCGCACAGTATGCGCAGGATTGATGCATGATTGGACTGTGTGACTCATGCACTTTGCATTTGTGTGATCGTGATTATTGTATGCCCTAAAGACATTAGGGCCATGACCTCCACAAATATATCGTGGGTGGTCGAATTAGATACCGAAAGTACTGTTTCTAGCATCGGGGTGCCATAGATGTCCCTGGGTGAAAATCTCTAAACCCGATGGTACCAGAAAATGACTCCAACATCGAGACCGAGTGGATACATGAGTGCACGAGGGCCGAATACCAGGAGGCCGCATCTCCCACTCTGTTATGGTGGGTTGGAAAGGGGTGTGGCCTTACTTGCCTGAGGGTAGGGGGCATTGCTAGGCTGAGTTTAACCAGCCCGTGAATGGGTCTGCTATCGACATGCCAGATAGGTATTGATAGACTATTAGCCAGGTGAATAGTGAGGTTTCTTGCACTCACTTGGGCTGCGCGCCTGGGAAAGGGGCAGTGCCATTTCAAGTATACTAAAACCCAGTGATTATCCAAACTGAGAACTGTACTGATATTTGATGATAGAGTAATGAGCTGCATTGATATGTGGATTTGGATGAGGTTTGGTATGCTTGAGTTGCATCTCGCATCTCATAGCCGATAACATTCATATTTTACACCGCATAGCCTTGGTATGGCTGATTTCATTCATGTACATGATTCCACATTACTTTGACATTACATTCTGAGCACACTCATATTGCACACACATTTACACCATCCTCTAAGCTTTTTATAAACTTATGCATGATTGATGTGTGCAAGTGACGCCAGGACGTAGCCATAGCTTTGCCACAGTAGGAGTGTACAGTCGAGCTTTAGGAGTTTCTGTTATTATCATTATCTTGTATTTCCCTTTATACGCATTGTACTCAAAGTTTTTTATCATTGTGGATTTTGTGATAGTGTTCTTATGGTTATTGTTCGTGGGTTATGCTTATATTGAATCAAAATCATATTAAAAATCCTCCACATAGGATCCCAGGATAGGAACCTGGTGTATGGGTGTCAGATGCTTAGAATGGGGTACTACGAAGGCTGTCGGTGCTAGATTTGGAGATTAAAAATTTTATGAGCCCGGTTTCTGAGTTTGGGGCGTGACAAGCTAGTGTGCACGAAAGGTCCGCAAGGTAATCTCCAGATACTGCTCATACTCCTCATTGGTCCTCGAATAGATCAGAATGTCATCGATGAACACCCCAACAAATTGATCAAGATAAGGACGGAAGACCTCGTTCATCAACTGCATGAATACGATAGGCACATTGGTCAGTCCGAAGGACATGACCTGAAACTCAAAGTGAAAATAACGCATCCTGAATGCTATCTTTAGGATGTCCTCTTCTAGGACATGAATCTAATGATAGCCAGATAACAGGTCAATCTTCGAAAAGAACTGTGCACCCTACAACTGATCAAATAAATCATTTATCCTTGGGAGAAGATATTAGTTCTTGATCGTGACTCGGTTCAGCTTACGGTAATCCACATAGAGCCTCAACGAGCCATCCTACTTCTTCACGAAGAGTATCGACACTCCCCATGGCAAACTGGTCAGACGGATGAAGCCTAACTCATCCAAGTGCTTCTGCAGTTCTCGTAACTCCAACGGTGCCATATGATATAGGGCCTTTTAAATAGGCATAGTACAGGGCACGATGTCAATCTGAAACTCGGTGTGTCAACGAGGTGGTAACCCTAGAATCTTCTAGAACACGTCAGGAAAATCACAGACAACTGACAACTGGTCGATACTCAAAGCATTTGATTCCTCAACTATACACAATAATAAGAAGGAAAACTAATCTCCTCTAGGCTCCGCTACATACTAGAACTGTGGCACGCCGGGTATACAAAATGTGATTGTCCTCATGGAGCAGTCTAATACGGTGTGATACTCGATGAGCTAATCCATACCCAGAATGATATCAAACTCAGACATCGGCAACACGAACATATTAGCAGGTAAAAAGATATCCCCAACCAGAACTGGGTAAGATGAGTAAAATCGCCCTAGCATTATGATCTTCCCTAAGGGAGTCGATACTAATAAGCCTTCACGAGCAGAATCTAATGAAAAACCTATCGACTGGCAGAAATTCTCGGCCACAAAGGAATGCGATGCACTAAAATCAAACAATACACGTGCGATGCATGCAAAAACATGGTGGGTTCCCTCAACGACCCCTCCAGATGACTGAGGGTCCTGTTGGGCGGCGTAGAATCTGCCTTGGGCCTGTTAGGGAGGTGCTTGTCCCCTCTAAGGTCTCTAGTGCTGTTGATGCGGCTGAAACTTCTACCTCCGCTGATGTGGCCTCGAGGCTAATGCTACTGAGGCCCACCAATGCTCGGCCTTGCCCTTAAGTAGATATACCACCAATGGGACCCGCTGCTAGGTCATATATCTTATAGTCTCAAATATCTTCTCCACCTAAGAGCGCCATCTCTCTTCCACAGTTGGATCGGGCTCTCCTTGGAATCACGGGGGATCGAGTTGGAGAAAGTCTCACAATAAGGTGCTCACGTGCTCCTGCTCTACCTACTTCGGTGTCTTGGAGGGGCGTCTGCCCTGCCCTTGAAGGGCGGTGGTCACAGCTTTAAGCATCTGCTGTAACTGATCGACACTCATAGAAATTATTGGTGTCGCGCTAGCCTCAGACGGGGGTGCAAAAGTCTTAGGTGGGGGAGCAGGAATCTTAGGTGGGGGAGCTGGAGTCACTCAGGTCGCTCTCCTAGGTGGCATATTGTACAGGAAGGAACAAGGGGTGTATCAGCCTTAAGAACTCTCGAAGGGATACACATTAAGGGTCTATAAAAGAAAATTGTTAAGTTATCTAAACTCGGGACCTAATCATTCTAAGTTCATAGCAGATAAGTGATGTGATCCTCATTTATTCCCAAGTTATGCTCTGAAACCAACTTTTATCATGCCCTAAACTCGGGGATCGGTGTAACACCCTGAAAATCGGGGGTCGTGTATAAACTCAACTCCCGAGTTCCAGACCGTCACTTATGCAACAAAAATGGTTATGATTCAATGTTGTCTGATTTAAAGCATTCACATGAGTAAAAGTATACCAAAACTGCAATTCATACTTCAGATCCAGTGATAAAAGCAAGCGGAAGACTAAACAAGATATATATCACTGTATGGAAAAACAAAGTAATCTCAACTGTCTCCAAAGTATGACTACATCTCTGAGTCTCATATACATGTACATAACAAAAGAATAATGTTCAAAAATAAAAGTCCCACTGATGTCCCCTCGATCCAGGTCACCTACGGAAAGCCGTCATGATACTGCATATACGAGAACTCATCCTGGTCCTCGTCATCATCTAGCTCCACCTCCTGGATCTCATCGTCACCTGCAACTACAACAGGGTCTGGTGGGTGTTGCAAACACCATCCCGTAACGTGGGAATGAGTGATCAACTCAGTGGAATCATAGAGCAAAGATTAGCATGTTCACAATTCAGTCACGCGATAATAGTAAAGCAGTAAATCAGACAAGTCCTAATACTGTTGTTAATGCAAGATGATATGACGTGATGTATGCCCTCACCGACGATCACCCTCATACGGCAACATCTTACGACCGCGGCATGCCACACTCCCTAGAGTGCTCCACATCTTCCAGGCACATGCAATGCTATGGTGATATGATTACCAAGTTATTATTAGTCCATTCAAACAGCAGGATTGGGAAACTAAGGTACCTCCCTTGTATCAATCCCAACACGGATCCTGTCTAGGGTCGTCACTCCTAGTAATCTCATACGATGTACATTTCGTAGGTCACTGCAAGGGCTGCCAGGGCTGTTGCTCGCACTCGTTGCACCGCTCCCCCATCACCTTATCAATACAGGCCTACTGTACTCTACTGCACGGAAGGGTCGTCGCCTCCCGTGAACTCAGAATACGCTCGCGGTCACTACAAAGGGCTCGTCGCCTGATCAGTGTAGGCCGACAGCTAGAATATAGTGTCCCATACCACCATAATCTGCTCACGAGTCTAGGTGCTCACTGGTCACTACGGGGAGGTTTGTGGCCCCAGCGTAGGCCGACAGCTCGACCACGGTGTCCCATACCACCATGCCCGGCTCATGAGTCTTCGTGGATCAAGGTACCACGGTTAATAGGGTTTACAATGGTAAGTTCAGTACCCTAGGTTCAAGCAGTTATGATACATACATGGTGAACAAACATCGGCCAGTCGGGTTACTTGACGGGCTCGACTAGCGCGATCGCATATCGAATTGAACGACATGAAGTGCGTAAAACACTTCGCGTGGCCTAACCACTGCCGCCAACTCTCAACACGAATCACATTCATCGACGCGTCGTTCGTGACTATGACCAGTCAGCCACGAATTCGCTCGGTTACCGACTGCCTGGACTAAGTCAAGTCCCACACATCTATGGAATCACTATAAAAGTATTGGAATTGAAATACATCATGTGAGCATGTTAGCACATGTTATAACATTCAACTTAAGCAAATCTTCAAGGCATACTTCCCATGCATATTCAACTTAAGCAAATCCTCAAGCACATACATTCCATGCATGTAATGAAATCATGCATTTTGTCAACATGTAGAAAATCATTTAGGTCGGCATAATAATTGAAAAATCAATCACAAAGTATCAAATAACATCATTTAATTCAATACATACTAATACAAGCATTTATACAAACACATGCACTACACACTTAGGTCTACATATAGCATGTCGACCCAAAGTGTGCAACTAGGCGAATCTCTTCGCCAAACTAATTATGCACGCATTCCTAACTCCCTAATGCGACAACAAACCATGTCAATCACATCAGCAAAATATGAATGCAAACAGTACTTCCTACAAATGACTAAAATGCCCTAAATCTCATATTCTTCGTTAGCTTACGAAACGGGAAACGGAGAGCATTTTGTACATGTCAAACGGCGATGCCGTCAAGAATCTACTATTAAACGACATTGAAAGCATTGGGAACCGTCAATCCAAGCGTCTAAAATCCTCACCTAGTGTCTTGTAGACTCGGGAATTGAAGCGGAGTGTATATGCTTCGTCTACGGCGAGTAAGGAGCCTAATACATAAGATCCATAAGCTACATCGCCATGGAAACAAGAAAAACTCAAATCACCAACTATTAAGGGTTTTTACTTACCTAGGATTGCGGTGGAATCGCCGGGAAAGCGGTAGAGGAGTGTCGCTTAAGCATGTGCAACACGTAGCACAAGTGGCGGGAAGAACTCTCCCACTCTCTCACAATCTCTCACTCTTTTTCTCTCTCCCAAGCTAGGGCTTCTCTCAAATTCGGATGGGAGAGAGGAGTGGGGGTTTCAACCCCTTTTATAGCCTAAAACATTCCCAAAATAGGCTTGGGAACAATGTTTACTTGGTGCCTAACCAAATCGGGGCCGTTTCGGTCCAAAAGGGCACTTCTGGAGGTCCCCAGGCCAAGTGCGGTCGGACTTAAGCTCATGCATACTAGATCTAGCATACATCCAGTTTTCAGACCGGTTGGGGTCCCAGATCGCACGTGGCGGCCCAGTTTCAGTTTAACGGTCACCGCACCAAGATCAGGCCTATAAGTCCCGTGATATATAATAGATATTTTTCCTGATCCAAGGGTGTAATTTGGCTGTATTCTGACGGTCAGAATGCTCAATACTGATGCGTCAAATTTGTGTGCCAGATTTGAATTTGAAATTCCAACTATGTCCCTATTCACACTCTCTTCGGTCCGGGCTCAATGAAATAGCCTGTGATCATCGGTTTGACTTGATTTTTGGAATGAGTGTCAAGCCCAGCTAGACGGTCCTAACGGTCTAAGATAGGAGGTATCGGACTTTCAACGTGCGGTCTAGATCCAATACAAAGATTCAAAGTGGTCCAGAGAACAAACCGGCTTAGAGTTTGATCCGAGGCTTTAGAGCATTATAGCACCCTTAGTTCCACTCGCTTCGGGCCTTGTAGAACGTATTTAAAGTGATCAGGGACCATTTCCCAGCTATTCTAACGTTGCACTAGCTAACCTAGTCAAATTTTCCAAAGGAATGAATTCTACGCAAATTCGGGTCGAGTTGGTACTCGAGCCCAAGTATGGATTTTTCACGGGCGTTACAATCTACCCCCCTTAACAAATAATTTCGTCCTCGAAATTTTGTACCTTTTCGTACTCCTCGAGAAGCTGTGGGTAGTTCTTTCTGATCTCGGCTTCTGTCTCCCAAGTAGCCTCCTCCTCAGTATGATGCGTCCATAGTACCTTCACAAGGGGAATCACCTTGCTACGCAGTACCTGCTCCTTCCGGTCTAAGATGCGTGTCGGTCGCAGGATATAAGTAACATCCTCTCC
Organism: Magnolia kwangsiensis; assembly: GCA_037074715.1. NCBI lineage: Eukaryota > Viridiplantae > Streptophyta > Magnoliopsida > Magnoliales > Magnoliaceae > Magnolia > Magnolia kwangsiensis. The sequence goes on along the minus strand of CM073587.1, from coordinate 39,213,735 downwards.
TAACTGCACCTGCTCCCATCTGATGATATGAGAAGGATCAGCAACGTACTTCTTCAGCATAGAAACATGAAATACGTTGTGGACGCTCGCGAGGGGCGTGGGTAAAGCCAATCGGTAAGCCACTGCTCCCACACGATCGAGGATCTGAAATGGACCAATGTATCGCGGTGCCAGCTTCCCCTTCTTCCCGAACCGAAGGACTCCCTTCATAGGGGAAACTCGCAAAAACACATGATCCCCGACTGTGAACTCTAGTGGTCTCCGTCTCGTATCGGCGTAGCTCTTCTGTCTGCTCTGCGCTGTAAGAAGCCGACGTCGAATAATATCAATCTTCTCTGACGTCGCCTGCACCAACTCTGGGCCAATCAAGCTGCGCTCACCGACCTCTAACCAGCAATGCGGTGCGCGACAAGGTCGCCCATACAGCGCCTCATAAGGTGCCATGCCGATACTCGCCTGGAAGCTATTGTTGTATGCAAACTCCGCATATGCAAGACAGTCATCCCAACTGTCCTTGAAGTCCAATGCGCAAGCTCGCAACATGTCCTCCAGGATCTGGTTCACTCGCTCTGTCTGTCCGTCCGTCTGTGGGTGGAAGGCAGTACTGAACTTCAACTTCACACCCATAGCCTCCTGAATGCGAGTCCAGAAAATAGAAGTGAACCGCGTGTCTCTGTCCGACACGATCTCCAACGGAACTCCATGCAGACGCACGATCTCTCTAATATACAATCTAGCCAGCTCGTCTGCAGAGTTCGTAACTCTGATCGGTAGGAAGTGCGCCGACTTCGTCAATCGGTCGACGATCACCCAAATAGAATCATGCCCCTTCCTCGTCTTCGGCAACCCAGAAATGAAGTCCATGGAAATGAAATCCCACTTCCACTCTGCAATCGGCATAGGCTGCAAAAGTCCAGGTGGTCGGCGATGCTCTGCCTTCACCTGTTGACAAGTGAGACAACGGGACACGAACTCAGCAATGTGGGTCTTCATACCTTCCCACCAGTACGTCCTCTTCACGTCACGATACATCTTCGTGCTGCCAGGATGCATCGCGAGTCTAGTAGAATGCGCAGCCTCGAGAATCTCTCGTCTCAAGTCAGGGACATCAGGAACGCATAGGCGGCCACGGTAACGTAAACCCCCATCCATGCCAACTCGCCAGTCGGCGTCATCATCATCACTGGCCTGCTCTCGAAGCTCAGTAAGATGCGCGTCGTCCCTCTGCGCCTCGATGACACGGTCATCGATCGGAGATCGCACCTGAACATGTGCGATGAACTCAAATGGCTCCTCTACGGTGAGTTTCTGCTCAAAGTCTCGCAAAAACTCCACCATATCCCACTCGGCAACCATCAGCGGAGCCGCAAACTCTATCGCCTTCTTGCGGCTCAACGCATCAGCCACAAGGTTCGCCTTCCCAGGATGGTAAGAGACTTCAAACTTGAAGTCCTTCAGCGTCTCCATCCATCGCCGCTGCCTCATATTCAAGTCCCGCTGTGTGAATATGTACTTGAGGCTCTTGTGGTCGCAAAAGAGCTCGAACTCCTCTCCATAGAGGTAATGTCTCCAGAGTCTCAGTGCGAATATCACGGCTGCCAACTCCAGGTCGTGTGTAGGGTAATTCTCCTCGTGCTTCCTTAATTGTCTCGAGGCATACGAAATTACCCTGTCCCTCTGCATAAGGACACAACCCAAACCAACGCTAGACGCGTCAGTGTATATAGTGTATTTAACCCCTTGCTCTGGCAATACTAGCACAGGGGCGGACGTGAGTCTATCCTTCAGCTCCTGAAAAGCTGACTCCGCCTTATCATTCCAGGCGAACTTCACGTCCTTCCGTGTCAACTGAGATAAGGGTCTCGCGATCTTCGAGAAATCCTGAATGAAGCGCCGATAGTAGCCAGCGAGACCCAAGAAACTCCTCACCTCAGTGACAGAACCAGGCTGCTCCCAGTCCTGCACCGCAGCTACCTTAGACAGGTCAACTGCCATGCCATCCTTGGACACCACGTGTCCCAGAAACTTCACCTCCTGCTTCCAGAAGTCGCACTTCTTATACTGTGCGAACAACTGATGCTGTCTGAGCGTATCAAGGACCAAACGCAAGTGCTCCTCATGCTCCTCTCGACTCCTAGAGTATACCAAAATGTCGTCGATGAAGACAACGACGAATCGATAGAGGAAAGGCCGCAATACCCGGTTCATCAGATCCATGAACACGGCCGGTGCGTTCGTGAGACCGAACGACATCACGAGGAACTCGTAGTGACCAAAACTGGTCCTGAACGCTGTCTTCTGCACGTCCTCATCTCTGACGCGCAACTGATGATATCCTGACTGAAGATCAATCTTCGAGAAGTACTGCGCTCCTCTCAACTGATCAAATAAGTCATCGATCCTGGGCAAAGGGTACTTGTTCTTCACTGTGAGTTGGTTCAGCCTGCGATAATCAATACACAATCGCAGCGAACCATCCTTCTTCTTCACGAACAAGACCGGTGCTCCCCAAGGAGATACGCTAGGCCGTATAAGGCCAAGCTCTAGTAGACCATCAATCTGCGTCCTCAACTCCTCCATCTCACATGGTGCCATGCGATACGTCGGCAGTGAGACGGGTGTAGAACCAGGAATCAGATCGATAGTGAAATCGATCTCACGTCGGGGCGGCAAACCAGGGATCTTCCTGAACAGATCCCCGAACTCAGAAACAACTGGCGTCTGCTCAAGTACCTGGGCACCAGCGTCGCGCAACAGGGTGGCGTAGCTAAGAATGCGGAAAGGAAGATTTACCCGCACTGAAAATGTGAAAGGCGTGCCCTCAGGCTCGTACACCGTCACCACACGAGCCTCGCAGTCAATCTCGGCTCTCGCTGCAGTCAACCAGTCCATGCCAAGAATGACGTCGAGATATACGAGCGAGGGATCGACGACCAAATCAAGAGTCATCGTCCTGCCTCCCAGATCAAGTAAACAACCCTCACACATCTGGGTGACATCCGAATAATCTCCATGAGCTGCAAGGACTCGCACGCTATCCATAGTAATAGTCTGCAACCCAAGACGTCTGACTACGGCACGCGATATCAAAGAAATCGTGGAACCAGTGTCCACCATGACAAGAACGGGAGTACCTCCGATATGGCCCGTGACCTCGAAGGCTGAATGCTGGAAAGTCGGCGTCGTAGCTGCCTCAGCGGTCAGTGCATGAACTCGAGCCTGCTGTGGCCGGTTCGGCCGCTGTGTCAAGGGCCGTGGGGGCTGTCGAATCTGCGATACTGTGGGTCTGAAAGAGGACTGCGCAGGAGCTGACCGTATAGGCGGTGCTGATATCGCCTGTGGACGTACACGATCAATCTTCTGCGGCGGCGAGAACCCACTATCCCGCATCCTCGTAAAGCAACTCGGCGCTAGGTGGCCCGTCCTCCCACAGTATGTGCATGATAGATCAGGGCGTCGAAACGGTCCTACTGGCGCCGTGGTCCTGGTAGGAGGATCAATGCGAGGCCTCTTGCCCGCGAAGGGCCTATCTGGCAACTCCGGTCGCGGCCTAGAAGTAGTCGGGCCTCGTGATCGCGCAAGTCGATCCACGTCCTGCTCTGCCCGCATGGACATGTGAACCAACTCCGCATAGGAGGAGAAACTGATACAGCACATCTTCGACCGAATATCCGGTCGCAAGCCCTCCAAAAAGCGCCGTATGCGCATCTGCTCATCAGCTAAAATCGTCGGGACGTACCTGCCCAACTCTGTGAACCGATGCTCATACTCGGTGACCGTCATCGCTGCCTGCCTGAGACGGAGAAACTCATTCTCCCTCTCGTGTCTGTAGGTCTGAGGATAATACTTCTCATGGAAGCGAAACTCGAATGCTGCCCATGTCCACACGAAGTCTGCGGTAACAGTCCGCAATACACTATCCCACCACATACTGGCCTCTCTCTCAAACTGGAAGGTAGCCAGCTCTACCTGCTCTGCCTCAGTGCAGTGCAACATGCGCAGAATCTTCGACACTCGGTCGAGCCAAAACTCAGCCTCCTCGGGTCTGTGAGAACCCGTGAAAGTAGGAGGCCGCAAGCGCTGAAATCGCTCCAGAAGGCCCCGTGTGTCGGCAGGGTTCCCCGCAGGGAAAGCAGACTGCGCAGGAAGTGCTATGCCCTCATCCTGGGCGTAAGCATAGGCATCCTCAGCTGGATGCGCAGGTGGTGCAGGCGGAGTAGATGCAGTCGCACCCCCACCCTGGGCTAAGGTCCCGACTATAGTAGTCAATAGCTGCTGCTGCTGTAGCATCATAGCCATCATCTGCTCGAATCTATCAGGTGGTGGAGCAGGCTGTGGCGGATGAGGTGCGGAAGTAGATGCGCGCTGTGGCTCTCTAACTGATGGTGTAAATGGCGGTGGTCCATCTGTAGGACCAGTAGCAGGCTGAGACGATCGAACAGTCTCAGGAATCGGGCCCACAGCAGGGTCCGGACGAGTGCCAGACTGAGAAGGAGCCTGATCCATCTGCTCTAACAATGAAAGCCGAACCGCGCTCCTCGTAGTCTTAGGTGGCATTCCCTATATTCAAAATAGGGCGCAACCTTGTCAGTCTCAATTGCACAAATACACCACAATCATTCACTAAAGAGTCAAAGGCATTCCATGCATTTCAATTAATCAAAATTGTCACAATACAAGGGATATATCCTTACAAGCATCATGACTAGAATGACATGGAAATTAAGACAGTCAAGCAACAGCGACAAAAGCAAAGCACTAGCCCTAATAGGCTTTACACACATGAAATAGAAAATAGTTAACTATTCATAACAACATCTAAGATCGCGTCGCTAGTCGGAGTCTGGCGACGGAGGAGGAGCACCCTTATCCTGTAAGCAACACAGGATTGCCTTCAAGGTGCGAGTCACCTTGCCAAATTTCTTCTTCGTAACGGCCTTGGCATCAGCGACCTCTGCTCGAAGTTCTTGGACTTCCCTTCGCAAAGCGGTCTGACTCTCCTCCATCCGAGCAATGCGATCGTCAATAGTAGTCTGCGCAGAAGGAGGACTCTCATCAGTATCCTGAGCCTCCTCTTCTGCTTCTTCCTGAGTCTCTTCCTGAACTTCTGCACTAGGTTCTCCTTCGCTTTGATCTTCCTCTTCATCAAAGTCGTCCCCACTATCCCTTTCAAGTTGATTTTCACGATATTGCGACCCAATCTTCATCTTAACCATCGTCGACTCATCGATGGTGTGAATCGATACCGGCAACTCGGGTCCCAGTCTATAGGCAAACTCAAGCGCAATTCTGCAAATGAGTCGGCCAAAGGGAAGGGATTCGGATGTTCTTCTCGACCTGGCTATGAGAACTATTTGCCGTAAGATGAAAGTGGCCATACATACGTTCTCTCCCTGAGCCACCAGAAATAAGAAATCGACCATAAGACGTGTACATTCAATGCGGTTCGTCGACCTAGGATAAACATTGAACGTGCAGATGTGATGCAGCAGACGCAAATCCTCAGACATGTACGTCGCCTTGAGGCTATTATTAGGCTGCCATGGAACCAACTTACCGCACAGAAACCTGGTGCGGCGATCTCGTTCACGTCTAGTCCTCAAATTTTTCTCACTTGGATGTACATCACCTAGAGGCACGTTGAGAAGTCGCGCAACCAACTGGACGTCGATCGTAGCCATCCGATCTCTACCAAAAGGGATTTTAAACTGCAAGGGCTCCAAGGTAGGACTCTGGATGCTAGCATAGAAGGCACGAACAGTGCTCACATTAGCACGAGCGCGAGCTTCAAAGATCGGTCCCCAGTGCGCAGCTTCAATGCGTTCGAACAACAGATATTCGCCGAACAATCGCCCATCTACGTCCGCCTCAAATAACACTCTACGATCAGTGTATTCACCATGAGGCATCTCTGATAGGATGGTTCGTCCAAGGTGTGCATGGGGATCCAAATCCCGCTTCGTACGGCACTCCAGGACTGCAGCTGGACCTGCGGCGGCGCTTGAACTTGCGGCACCACCCCGCGGTCTTCTCAATCGAGCAGGGCGGCTCGGCCCAGCCTCGTCTGTTGCAGTTTTCCTCTTACCCATCAAAGACAGGATGGATGAGAGTGACAAAAGACCCAAAATAGCTTCCACGAAAGCCATGGAAAACGCCGAAAATGCGGAGAAATGGCTGCCCAATCTGACAAAAGGAAATCTAGGCGTCGTAGAGGGATGCTTCAAGCTTCCCAAGGCTGTAGTTTCAGGGAAAAATAAGAACAAAAAGATGGAATGGAGCTGCTCACGATTTCGACACTATTTGGGGGATTTTGGAGCTCCAAATGGGAAAATCTTCAAGGAAAGGGGCTGCCAACACCCAATAATCAATGGGTGGTGGTCGGTTTTGGCCAAGGAAGGGATTAGGAGGGGTTTGGGTCGCCGGGATTTGGAATGGAGCGCTGAAAATCGAAGATAGGGCATGCAAGGGGGCTGTTTGTGAAGGAGAGGGGTGTTTTAGGGGTTTTCGTGGGATGGGAGGTACCTAGGGGTGTTGTGGGAGACATATAAGTGGGTGCGCCCAAAGGGCAGCACCGTCCGAGGTGGCCGGCCGGCGATGCATCGCCCGGCCGGCGATGGCATCGCCGGCCAACCTCCAGGTTGGCCAGCGGGACCCCATGGGTCTGGTCCCCCATGGTCCCAGGGTCCCAAAAAGTCTAGTCCCACCCCTTAGTTCATAGTATTTTGGTCCCTATGGGCCCAAACATGTTTTTGGGGCTTTCCGGGTCCACATCGCAATCCCGAATACCAAACCATATGATGCAGCATATGAATTTGGGGTAGAAGGATCCAGTACATCTTTCTAGCTCCTTAGTTGCTAAAGAAAGTGAAGTTAGAATGGCCTTATGGCCATTTTTCATGAAATTTTACTATTCACTGTAAAATTTGGTGAATGCACTAATTTGTGTTATTTTCACATTAGGTTTGATGCCTAACATGAAATGGATACAAAAGAACTGAAGGTTGAAGTGTTTAGAGAAGGAATTTTGAGAATTTTTGGCAAAACGGGGTTTTTAAGCCCTGGCGATTGATTACTAGAGTCGTGGTCATTCCACGGCCCATGGATTCACTTTTGCGGTTTAAAACCGCTCATAGGACATCTCCACCCGACTTCCTACAGCTTAGAAGTGATTCGGGTCGCTTTACGCGACCCGAGATGCGTTACAGACTCGATCTTGCGATCGATCCTTATAGACTTCGCCTATCGGCGAATCTGTGATCCTAGAAGTGTTTCTAGATCCTTCTCGCACCCACCTAAGTCAAAGGAAGCGACAGCGTACGTCGCAAGACCATAACCCAGGCCCAGTATACTCTCATTCATGCTCTGATACCAACTTGTAACACCCTGAAAATCGGGGGTCGTGTATAAACTCAACTCCCGAGTTCCAGACCGTCACTTATGCAACAAAAATGGTTATGATTCAATGTTGTCTGATTTAAAGCATTCACATGAGTAAAAGTATACCAAAACTGCAATTCATACTTCAGATCCAGTGATAAAAGCAAGCGGAAGACTAAACAAGATATATATCACTGTATGGAAAAACAAAGTAATCTCAACTGTCTCCAAAGTATGACTACATCTCTGAGTCTCATATACATGTACATAACAAAAGAATAATGTTCAAAAATAAAAGTCCCACTGATGTCCCCTCGATCCAGGTCACCTACGGAAAGCCGTCATGATACTGCATATACGAGAACTCATCCTGGTCCTCGTCATCATCTAGCTCCACCTCCTGGATCTCATCGTCACCTGCAACTACAACAGGGTCTGGTGGGTGTTGCAAACACCATCCCGTAACGTGGGAATGAGTGATCAACTCAGTGGAATCATAGAGCAAAGATTAGCATGTTCACAATTCAGTCACGCGATAATAGTAAAGCAGTAAATCAGACAAGTCCTAATACTGTTGTTAATGCAAGATGATATGACGTGATGTATGCCCTCACCGACGATCACCCTCATACGGCAACATCTTACGACCGCGGCATGCCACACTCCCTAGAGTGCTCCACATCTTCCAGGCACATGCAATGCTATGGTGATATGATTACCAAGTTATTATTAGTCCATTCAAACAGCAGGATTGGGAAACTAAGGTACCTCCCTTGTATCAATCCCAACACGGATCCTGTCTAGGGTCGTCACTCCTAGTAATCTCATACGATGTACATTTCGTAGGTCACTGCAAGGGCTGCCAGGGCTGTTGCTCGCACTCGTTGCACCGCTCCCCCATCACCTTATCAATACAGGCCTACTGTACTCTACTGCACGGAAGGGTCGTCGCCTCCCGTGAACTCAGAATACGCTCGCGGTCACTACAAAGGGCTCGTCGCCTGATCAGTGTAGGCCGACAGCTAGAATATAGTGTCCCATACCACCATAATCTGCTCACGAGTCTAGGTGCTCACTGGTCACTACGGGGAGGTTTGTGGCCCCAGCGTAGGCCGACAGCTCGACCACGGTGTCCCATACCACCATGCCCGGCTCATGAGTCTTCGTGGATCAAGGTACCACGGTTAATAGGGTTTACAATGGTAAGTTCAGTACCCTAGGTTCAAGCAGTTATGATACATACATGGTGAACAAACATCGGCCAGTCGGGTTACTTGACGGGCTCGACTAGCGCGATCGCATATCGAATTGAACGACATGAAGTGCGTAAAACACTTCGCGTGGCCTAACCACTGCCGCCAACTCTCAACACGAATCACATTCATCGACGCGTCGTTCGTGACTATGACCAGTCAGCCACGAATTCGCTCGGTTACCGACTGCCTGGACTAAGTCAAGTCCCACACATCTATGGAATCACTATAAAAGTATTGGAATTGAAATACATCATGTGAGCATGTTAGCACATGTTATAACATTCAACTTAAGCAAATCTTCAAGGCATACTTCCCATGCATATTCAACTTAAGCAAATCCTCAAGCACATACATTCCATGCATGTAATGAAATCATGCATTTTGTCAACATGTAGAAAATCATTTAGGTCGGCATAATAATTGAAAAATCAATCACAAAGTATCAAATAACATCATTTAATTCAATACATACTAATACAAGCATTTATACAAACACATGCACTACACACTTAGGTCTACATATAGCATGTCGACCCAAAGTGTGCAACTAGGCGAATCTCTTCGCCAAACTAATTATGCACGCATTCCTAACTCCCTAATGCGACAACAAACCATGTCAATCACATCAGCAAAATATGAATGCAAACAGTACTTCCTACAAATGACTAAAATGCCCTAAATCTCATATTCTTCGTTAGCTTACGAAACGGGAAACGGAGAGCATTTTGTACATGTCAAACGGCGATGCCGTCAAGAATCTACTATTAAACGACATTGAAAGCATTGGGAACCGTCAATCCAAGCGTCTAAAATCCTCACCTAGTGTCTTGTAGACTCGGGAATTGAAGCGGAGTGTATATGCTTCGTCTACGGCGAGTAAGGAGCCTAATACATAAGATCCATAAGCTACATCGCCATGGAAACAAGAAAAACTCAAATCACCAACTATTAAGGGTTTTTACTTACCTAGGATTGCGGTGGAATCGCCGGGAAAGCGGTAGAGGAGTGTCGCTTAAGCATGTGCAACACGTAGCACAAGTGGCGGGAAGAACTCTCCCACTCTCTCACAATCTCTCACTCTTTTTCTCTCTCCCAAGCTAGGGCTTCTCTCAAATTCGGATGGGAGAGAGGAGTGGGGGTTTCAACCCCTTTTATAGCCTAAAACATTCCCAAAATAGGCTTGGGAACAATGTTTACTTGGTGCCTAACCAAATCGGGGCCGTTTCGGTCCAAAAGGGCACTTCTGGAGGTCCCCAGGCCAAGTGCGGTCGGACTTAAGCTCATGCATACTAGATCTAGCATACATCCAGTTTTCAGACCGGTTGGGGTCCCAGATCGCACGTGGCGGCCCAGTTTCAGTTTAACGGTCACCGCACCAAGATCAGGCCTATAAGTCCCGTGATATATAATAGATATTTTTCCTGATCCAAGGGTGTAATTTGGCTGTATTCTGACGGTCAGAATGCTCAATACTGATGCGTCAAATTTGTGTGCCAGATTTGAATTTGAAATTCCAACTATGTCCCTATTCACACTCTCTTCGGTCCGGGCTCAATGAAATAGCCTGTGATCATCGGTTTGACTTGATTTTTGGAATGAGTGTCAAGCCCAGCTAGACGGTCCTAACGGTCTAAGATAGGAGGTATCGGACTTTCAACGTGCGGTCTAGATCCAATACAAAGATTCAAAGTGGTCCAGAGAACAAACCGGCTTAGAGTTTGATCCGAGGCTTTAGAGCATTATAGCACCCTTAGTTCCACTCGCTTCGGGCCTTGTAGAACGTATTTAAAGTGATCAGGGACCATTTCCCAGCTATTCTAACGTTGCACTAGCTAACCTAGTCAAATTTTCCAAAGGAATGAATTCTACGCAAATTCGGGTCGAGTTGGTACTCGAGCCCAAGTATGGATTTTTCACGGGCGTTACAATCGGGCTGACAGAATTTCCGATCGCCAAATCTGGTGCCAACAGCCTCCATAGTACCCCAATCTCGGCTTACAGCACCCATATGCTAGATTCCGATCCTGGGATCCTACAAGGAAGATTTTTGGTATGATTTTTTTTTTACAGAGGAGCATAACCATAAACATAACCAAGTCACAAACAACATCACCACATATCCACTATAATAAAACATTGGGTATAATGCGGAAAGGGAAATAAAAGAATAATGAAAACTCCAATAGAACCTGTCGCACACTCTTGTCACAACACAACAACGTCCTTGCGTTATCTGCATGCAACGGTCGTGCATAAACTTATAAAATGCTTAGAGGGTGGTGTACGTGTGTGCATAATATATGTGCCGAGTATGCAATATCAGAGTAATATGAAAAATACTGACATGTCTAATACTATCAACTGTACCAAGGCTATATGATGTAAGGCCTATATGGTCAAATTTCATGTGCGAGATGCAACTCAAGCATACCAATCCTCGTTTGAATCCACATATCAATACAACTCATCTCTAAAATATCACCGAGGTCTAGTGTGCTTCACATGGACTGCCTCTCCCTCAAGCGCGCAGCCAAGTGAGCGTAAGAGACCTCACTACCTGCCTGGTTAGTAGTGAGCCAATATATACCTGGCTCATTAGTAGCGGATCCATTTCTGAGCTGGTGAAACTCAGTCTAGTTTCACCCCCTACACCTTGGACGGATAAGGCCACACCCCCTTCCAACAAACCTCGACACAGTGAGAGACGCGGCCAACTGATATTCGATACTTGGTCACTCATGTATCCACTCAGTCTAGACATTGGAGCAACCTCTCGTACCATAAGGGTTTTTGGACTTTCACCTACGGACATCCATAGCCCCCCAGTGCTAGAACTAATATTTTCAGAATCCAATCTTCCATCCACTATATGTCTATGGAGGTCATAGTCATGATATCGTTAGGGCATACAGTTATCATGTCACACAAATACGAGATGCATGAGTCATACTATCAGATCATGCACCAATCCTACGCGTACCGCACCCTCATGTGGGGCAACTCCGTCTCTCGGGGAGTCCTATAAACAATCAACCCAATGGCATATGATATGATCAATCACTCTTCATAACAAGCATACAAATGATTCGTATGGGTATGTATATGATGTAATACTAAGCAAGTTCTCAGATGTAGCAGATAATAACTGACCTTAACTGGTATATCACATACAAAGAGTAGGAGTGAAATTATACGCCCTACTAGGGATGAAGCAGTCTACATGGTACGACCCATGTTAAACTATCATAACCTACTCAAGGTACTAATTTATCTTGTATCCTAAGGTGGGGTCCACAGAAAGGATGGTGGATCTAACCCATATATCAAGATGAGCTTTAACAGTGGATATATCAAATTTAATACCACATATTCCTCCATCTACGACAAGGGGTGATGATGTATTAATCAGTGGATGGTCTAGGCATCATGCTTACAACAAGGAGGGGCCTCATGGGTGAGTCTAATGGCTATATAATAAGGTGAGTTGAGAGGGTGAAACTATATACAACAAGTGGGCTTCCTAATCCTCTCTATCATAAAATAAACTGGGCTTCCCTATGGAGGCCCGGTAGGTACACAAGGTGGGCTTTAAGGCTTGGATATTCCTATAAGGTGTGGTGGGAAGTACTAGCATCAATGGGGGCACAACGCTTTGGGTTAGCCCAATAAGAGAAGGTGGTTACCTCTACATCAATGGGGGCCCAATGATTTGGGTTAGCCCAATAAGAAAGACAGGTAGTACTAACATCAATGGGGGCTCAATAGTTTGGGTTAGCCCAATAAGGGAAGGTGGGGAGTGGGCTTACAATGGGTCTTAGGGAGATTTACAATGGTGGGCCTTTAACCACTATTGCTCCTAAGGTATGGCCCATTTGGGACCTAGGTTTGACTAACAATGGGGCCCACAACCCTTATACTATTTAGAGGATGGACAGATAGTGTGTGTACAACACACATGTCATAGTAGGCCTCACAAGGCAGCCTATAGCCTAGGATGAATGGGTTGATAGTGTGCATAACACAAATTAAAATGGGCCTCATGGGGCAGCCCATGGCCTGGAAAAGTGGATGGACAGCATGCATACAACACATATATCATGGTGGGCCAAATACATCACAATGGGCCTCATCATAAGGGCCTACACGTCACAATGGGCCTCACACACGAGCCTTATATATCCAACAAGTGTGCCTCAACATATGGGCCTACACATCATAATGGGCCTAGCACATGGGCCTCATATATACAGTAAGTGGGCCTCATCACATGACAGTGGGCCACAAACGTGCAGCAGATGGGCTGCACATGTGCAACAAGTGGACCACACATGTACAGAAGGTGGGCCCTGCCCACTGGATGACGTGCATACAAAACATACATTAGGTTGGATCAGCACTGTCCCAGCTGGACGGTGTGGGTACATCACATACATCATTTGGACGGTGTTGGATACAACACGTACATCACGTGGGTCCCATGTCCAGCCTATCTGGATGGAAGACATGGAATAAAACACATTCATCAAGGTGGTCCCATGTCCGGCCTATCTGAATGGTGGGGAGAAAACACTAACATCATGTGGGGTCCCATGGACGAACCGCGTGGATAATACACTTACATAAAGTGGGTCCACACGTGTGGCCCACCAGCTTGGATATAAGCTGATATTTATAATTTCCCTTCATCAGGGTCTGTCCAAAATGGATGACCAGGGTGGGCCATTGGCTAGACGTTAGCGAGGTGGGCCCCTCAAACGGGACGGTATGGATACAACACATAATCATGATGGGGCCACATGTGCTGGCCATTCCGCTCCTAAACTAAGATGATATGTAAGGCCCGTATCCTAGATCGTACCATTCCTTAGACTCCTGGGATCTTCCCTGTTGAATTCCACTGATCCACGACATGTAGTCGGCATTTGCGCGTGACCCTAAGTTGCATCCCTTAGATTTGAGCTGACTCGACTCGAAACTTTTACATTAGCGACTGCACTGTCGCCGCGGTTCCAACTGCACATCTTGCGCACTAATGCGATGCTCATGCTAGGAATTATGGGCCCAAGTATATTTTGAGGGAATGCTGCGCATTGTAAATCCCAAGAGAATCTCTACCCAACTTATCACATTAATCAATCAAGTACAAGGACACAACCCATCACTCCAACCCATCTCTATTACACAAGCCATCCCGAAAGTCAACTTTCTCTTACACACACACATCCCTCTCTTACACGAGTCATTCCTTTTCATCCCATCATATCCCCTTTCCCTCTCATTCTCTCTACCATTTCCAAGCAACCAAAGAGAGCAACCGTCTAACCAAGAGAAGCTCCAAGGATAACCAAGTTTGTGGCCCACTTCCTACCCCTAATCTCCCATCCCAATCCTTCAACCTTCATCATCCTACATCAAAGAAGAAGCCAATAAGCTAAGCATCCCAAGGAACTAAGAGGAAGATCCAACTGTGGGTGAATATTCATTGATGGTAGGAAAAGGATTTCCATCATTATTTTTGATGATTTAAGGGCCCACATGTGGTGGGACCCATTTTATGTATGTATCGTAAAGCTCAAGGGAGGGCTCATAGTGGCGAAGACCCTCCCCTCCACATGTCTCTCTCTCTCTCTCTCTCTCTCTCTCTCTCTCTCTCTCTCTCTCTCTCTCTCTCTCTCTCTCTTGTTCCTGTTGATTGCCCACCATCATGATGCATGATTTTGTCTACGCTGTTCATTTAGCGGTCCGACCCGCTGTCCATGAATAGACTCACCTTGCTACCCTTTTTTGGGTCGGCCTGGACTAGGGAAAACACAATATCATCTTAGGGTGTCTTGCATACATGGACCTCACCATGATTCATGTACTATATCCACGCCATCCCGTTTGAGGGGCCACCCTACTGACCATCAAATGGCAATAGTTGTTGTCCATTTTGGACAGGCCCTGATGAAGGGGAAAACACAAATATCAGCCTTGATCTAAAAGCTATGGACCACGTGGGACATGGGAGCCACCAGATATATGTGTTATATATCCACCGTCCTAGGCATGGGACCTACCCTCTGCATGTGTGACATCCACACCGTCCAGCTAAGGATGTGGGATTCACCATGATGTAAGTGTTATCCACATCGTCTGTCCATGGGACCCATCGTATGTGAAATTTCTACACCATCTGTGGGACGTGAACCCCACCAGATGTATGTCTTTTAGCCACACCATCCATCATCTGGACGGTGGGACCCCACCTTGAGGTATCTATTGTATCTGCACCGTCCCACTGGGACAATGGGACCCACTTAGATGTCTGTGGTGTGGACAGGCCCATCAGTGATGCATGTATTATATCTACACTGTCCATCTGTGTGGCCCACCTGCTGTAAGTAAGGCCCACCTATTATACGTGCAAGGCCCACTTCTTGATGTGAGGCTCAACTATCATGCAAGGCCCATGTACTGAGGCCCATTTCGATATGTAAGACCCATGTGTGAGGCCCACTGTGATGTATGAGTCTCACCATGATATATGTGTTGTATGCATGTTATCCATCCACTTTTCTAGGCCATGGGCTGCCCCATGAGTCCCACTTTAATGCATGTGTTATACACACTAACCACCCATTCTTCCTAGGCTATGGGTTGCCTTGTGAGGCCCACCATGACGTGTGTGTTATACACACACTATCCATCCATCCTCTAGATAGTATAAGGGTTTTGAGCCCCATTATTAGTTAAGCCCAAGTCCCAAATGGGCCGTACCTTAGGAGCAATAGTGGTTAAATATCCACCGCTATAAACCTCCCTAGGGCCCACTATAAATATATTTCCCATCTTTCTCTTATTGGGCTAACACAAATCATTGGGCCCCCATTGATGTAGAGTTAATCACCTTCTCTTATTGGGCTAACCCAAACCGTTGGGCCCCCATTGATGCTAGTGCTTTCCACCATACCTTATCCAAACCTTGGAGCCCACCTTATGTACATATTAGGCCCATAGGAAAGCCCAATTTGTTATATGATAGAAAGGGTGAGGAAGTCCACTTGTTATACATAGCTTCGCCCTCTTATCTCATCGTGTTGTATGCCCATGCGGCGTGCCCCATGGGGCTCGTCCTTGATTTAAGTATTCCATCTAGTCCATCCATTATTGTAGGAGAGAGCATCATCACCTCTTTCTGTAGATGGAAGCATATGTGGTATCAGATATGGTATATCCACTGTTGAAGTTTATCTTGATTCGTGGGATAGATCCACCATCCTTTCAGTGAACCCTGCCTTAAGTACACGATACATTAGTACCTTGAATAGGTTATGATAGTCTAACATGGGACGTACCATGTAGATTGCTTCATGCCTGGTAGTGTGTATCATTCTTCTCATACTCTTTGTATGTGATATACTGGTTAAGGCCGATTATTGTCTGTTACATCTGAGAACATGCTTAGTATTACATCATGATACATGCCCATACGCATCATTTGTATGCTTGTTATGAAGACTGATTGATCATAACATATGTCATTAGGCTGATTATTTATGTGACTCCCTTAGAGACGGAGCTATCCCACATGAGCGCACGGTACGCATAAGATTGGTGCATGACTGGATAGTATAACTCATGCATCTCACATTTGTGTGACATGATCACTATACGCCCTAGTGATATCAGAGTTGTGGTCTCCAAAGACATCTCGTGAATGGTTAGATTGGATACATAAATTATTGGTTCTAGCACTAAGACGCTATGGATGTCCCTGGGTGAAAGTCCCTAAACTGTTATGGTAGCAGAGGCTACTCGAACATCTATACTGAGTGAATATATGAGCACCCAAGTGTTGAATAGAAGTAGGTCACATTTTCCACTGTATCATGGTCGGTTAGAAGGGGGTGTGGCCTTATCCTCTTGAGGCATAGGGGGCAGAGCTAGGCTGAGTTGACCAGCTCAGAAATGGGTCTGCTACTGACGAGCAGGGTAGATATTGGCTGACTACTGTTCAGGCGAGTAGTGAAGTCTCTTACACTCACTTGACTATGCACCTGGGGGAGGGGCAGTCAATATGGAGTGCACTAAACCCTGGTGATATTCTAGAGAGGAACTGTATTGATATGTGGATGCAGATGAGGACTGACATGCTTGAGATGCATCTTGCATATAACATTTGGCTATGTAGGCTTTGTATCATTTAGCCTTGGTATAGCTGATAGTATTCATGGACGTGCTAGCATTTTTCACATTTCTCTGATATTGCATACTTGACACATTTATTGTGCGCACACGTACACCACCTGCTAAGCTTTCTATAAGCTTATACATGCCTGTTGTATGCAGGTGATGCGAGGATGTAGTTGTGCTATGACAGGAGTGTGTGGCAGTTTTTTTAGAGTTTTCATTATTCTTGTATTTCCCATTCCATATTGTACTCAATATTTAATTATAGTGAATATGTGGTGATGTTGTTAGTGACTTGTTTTGTTTATGGTTATGCTCCTTTAGAAAAACATTCACACCGAAAATCCTCCTTGTAGGATCCCAGGATCGAAATCTAGTGTATGGGCAGTGGAAGTCGAGAATGGGGTACTACAGAGGCTGTTGGTGTCAGATTCAGGGACAAGAATTCTTTGAGCCCGGTTTATGAGTTTGGGGCATTACAGAAGTTGATATTAGAGCATAACTTGGGAATACCTGAGGATCACATCACTTATCTGCTATGAACTTAAAATGATTAGGTCCTTGAGTTTGTAACCTTCCGATGTAGTTCCCTATCGTAACAACTCTTAATAGTCCCCTTGTTCCTTTCTGTAGGACATGACGCCTAAGAGAGCCACCCGAGTAACCCGAGCGACACCCGATCCCCCACCTAAGATTCCCATTCCCCCACCTGAGATTCCTGCTCCCCCACCTGAGACTTCTGCACCCCCGTCGAAGGCTAGCGCGTCACCGACAGTGACTATGAGTACCGATTAGTTATAGCAGATGCTCCAGGCTATGACAGTGGCCCTTCAAGGGTAGGGCAGGTGCCCCGCTAAGACATTGGAGCAGATAGAACAGGAGTGTACGAGCACCTTAGTACGAGACTTTCTCTGGCTCGATCGCCTGCGATTCCAAGGAGAGCCCGATCTGACTGTGACAGAGAGATGGCGCTCTCAGTTGGAGAAGATTTTTGAGACTATGAGATGTATGACCTAGCGGCAGGTCCCATTGGTGGTATATCTACTCAAGGGTGAGGCCGAGCATTGGTGGGCCTTAGTCACCCATGCTGTCGGGCCTGACTTTGTTTGGACATTAGAGGACTTCGTGGACCAGTTTGATAGGAAGTTCTTCCCCGATCATATTTGACAGCAGTGTTCACTGGAGTTCGAGACTCTGGTGCAGGGAGATATAACAGTAGCTCAGTACGAGGCTCGCTTTATCGCGCTGTCTAGATATGCAACATATGTAGTTGATGATGAGGGGCGGAAGGCCCGTCATTTCGAGAACGGCTTACATTATAGTCTTGTGGGCCGTGTTGTTGGCCATACGCTTCAAACCTTTGAGGAGGCAGTTTGGAGGGCTCAGGTTTATGAGACTGAGCGGGCAGGATTATAGAGGGATCGCTATCAGAGGGGTGACCTAAAGAGGAGGTCCCCATCTAGTGGCTCCCAGCAGTAGCAGCCCTGGTCTCAGCAAAGTCTTATAGCCCGCCCAGCTGCCAGAGCACTAGTAGCACCTCAAACACCACCTCATGGGGCCATTTTCAGGTACTTGTTATGGATACGGTGAAATGAGGCACCGTAGGCAGGAATGTCCCCACCCTCAACTATCGTAGCATCGATCGAGAGTGCCACAGGAGCCTACACCACAACAGTAGCGACAGTAGAGACCCCCACAGTAGCAGCATCAGCCTCCGAGACCACAGCAGCAGAGGTAGCAGTTCTAACTGCAGTAGTAGTTGCAGTAAAGACCTCAGAGGGGATGAACACCTCTCCAGTAGCCCCAGGGAAGATTTTATACCACCCAGCAGGATCCTCAATCATCCGGAGAGGTCGTGGAGGGTACCCTCTCTGTTTCTGCATAAATTATATGTGTATTGTTTGATTCTGGTGCTTTGCATTCCTTTGTGGTCAAGGATTTTTGTTGATCGACCAATTTTTCATTAGTGTCTACTCATGAGGGCTTATCAGTATCAACTCCCTTAGGGAAGACCACAACGTTAGACTGACTTTGCTCCTCTTGCCCCGTTCTGGTAGGGGATATCTTTTTACCTGCTGATCTGTTTATATTGCTGATGTCGAAGTTCGACATCATCCTGGGTATGGATTGGCTCACTGATTACCATGCCATGTTGGACTTCTCCGCAAGGACATTCACATTCTATATACCCAACTTATCGTAATTCCAGTTCTTAGCCGATCTAGAGGAGTGAGCTTTCTTGTTTGATGTCATGCACCATAGAGGAGTTTGTCACCGTGAGCATTGATTGGTTGTCAGTTGTTAATGATTTTCTCGATGTATTCCAAGAGATTATGGGGTTGCTGCCACACCGGTATACCGAGTTTCAGATTGACCTTGTGCCTGGTACCACACCTATTTTAAAGGCCTCATCTCATATGGCATCGTTGGAGTTACGGAAATTGCAGAAGTAGTTGGACAAGTTGCGTGAGTTAGGTTTTGAGCACCATTACTCTTTGTGAAGAAGAAGGATGACTCATTGAGGCTTTGAATGGATTACAGCGAGTTCAACAAGGTCATGATTAAGAATAAGTATTCGCTTCTGAGGATAGATGGTTTGTTTGATTAGCTATATGGTGTACAGTTCTTTTCGAAGATTGACCCACGGTCCTGCAATCATCAAATTCTGGTTCGAGAGGAGGATATCCCAAAGACAGCTTTCACGACGTGCTATGGTCACTTTGAGTTTCAGAAACCTTCCTTCGGACTGACCAATGCGCCTGCCATATTCCTGTAGTTGATGAACGAGGTCTTCCGTCCTTATCTTGATTAGTTTGTTGTGGTGTTCATCAATAACAGTTTGATATATTCGAGGACCCATGAGGAGCATGAGCAGCATCTAGAGATTACCTTGCAGACCCTCCGTGCACACCACCTCTATGCGAAGCTAGAAAAGTACAAGTTTTAGCATGAGGAGGTGAAGTTCCTCGGTCATGTGGTGACGAGGCAGGGCAAGATCTGCAATTTTCTTAGTTTGATGGGCTATTGTTGACGCTTTATTGAGGGATTCTTCCATATCTCAACACCATTAACCAAGTTGACCTGGAAGGGTGTAGAGTTTGTGTGGAGTGACTCATGTGAGCAGGCATTTGTAGAGGTGAAGGATCATTTGACGTCCGAACCTTTCCTCACTCTTCCCTCTGAGAGTGATGGATTCGTGGATTTTATCGATGCCCCATATATTGGTTTGGGCGCTGTCTTGATGCAACACAGGAAACTGGTGGTCTTCACATCTCGCCAACTCAAGGTCCATGTGCAGAACTACCCCACGCATGATTTAAGGTTATCTACAGTTGTCTTCATACTGAAGGTGTGGAGGCATATCTCTACGGGGTTCTGTTAGAACTCTTCTCTAACCACAAGAGCTTGAAGAATCTCTTCTCGCAGTCCGAGTTAAATATGAGGCAAAGACGCTAGATGGAGCTCCTGAAGGACTACGATTTTGATCTTCAGTACAACCCTGGTAAGGCAAACGTGGTGGCAGATACTCTTAGTTATTACCCACAGGGACTGGTGGCACATATAATAATCTAGGAGTGGAGGATGCTCGATGATATAGCAGAGTATGACTTCAATTTTGGTCTGCAGGCTACTATCGTTCTGCTATCGAGCTTGTCGATTTAACACTCTTGTCGCAAGGGTGATCGAGGCTTAGCAGGAAGACGAGTCATTACAAGGTAACCAAGTAGAGGACACATCCGAGGAGTAGGTAAATTGGAAGATTGATTCTGATGGTTTACTCTATTTCAAAGGCTGAATGTGTGTCCCGGAGGTTCCAGAATCGTGCAGAGATCTGATGACCGAAGCACATCGATTGAAGTTTACTATCCACTGAGGCTGCATGAAGATGTATCATGATATGAGGAGGCAATATTTTTGGGTGGGGATGAAGCGCTAGATTGTCAGTTTTATGGTTGAGTGTGACATGTGTCAGCGTGTCAAGGCTAATCATTAGAGACCCCCAGGTCCATTCCAGCCGTTGAGCATCCCGTTATGGAAGTGGGAGCACGCATCCACAGATTTTATCATAGGCTTGCCAAGGACTCAGCGCAGTCATGACGCTATCTGGGTTGTCGTTGATCATTTGACGAAGTCGGTGCACTTTCTCGTGATTCATGCGACCTGGCCTTTAGATTGGCTTGCCAAGATATTCATCGAAGAGATTATGAGATTGCACAACTTCCATTTTCGATCATTTATGACCCGAGGTTCACGTCTCAGTTTTGGAGGAGCTTTTAGAAGGTGATGGGGTCTGTTTTGCAGCTCAACACCATGTATCATCCATAAATTGATGGGCAGACCGAGAGGGTTAATCAGATCCTTAGGGATATGCTTCAGGCCTACGTGATTGACTTCTCAGGTAGCTGGGATGATCACCTGTAATTGACTAAGTTTGCGTATAACAACAGCTATCAAGTGACCATTGGCATGACTCCTTTCAAGCATTATATGATAGACCGTACAGATCTCTGAGTTGTTAGACCGAGGTTGGAGAGCAGTGTTTCTTAGGTCTCAAGCTTGTGCAACAGACATCAGAGTTCATGGATATCATCAGGTAGAGGATGTGTACAACTTAGAGCTAACAGAAGAGTTTTACTGATCGCAGGCGTTATCCCTTAGAGTTTATCATTGGGGACCGAGTGTATCTCAAGGTCTCAGCCATGAAGGGTGTTGTTCATTTTGGAGTGAAGGGCAAGCTTTCCCTAAGATTTATTGGACCTTTCGAGATCACTGGGCGTGTTGACGCCATGGCCTATTGGCTTGCCTTACCATCTCAGTTGTTTGGTGTGCACAACGTTTTCTATATATCTATGTTGTAGAAGTGTGGGTCATACACCATTCCTATTATTGATTGGAAGCTCTTAGAGGTTAGTGAGGACGCTTCTTACATTGAGCAGCCAGTTTGTATCCTTGATCGGAAGGAGCAGGTCCTTCGAATCAAAGTTATTCCCTTAGTGAAGGTGCAGTGGGGTCATCATAGCATAGATGAGGTGTCTTGGGAGCGCGAGGCTGAGATTCAAGAACTCTATCCCCATCTCTTTGATGATTGATTGTATTTTGTATGCTGTCTCTGAGTATATATGATGCTATGTTTTCTCTTCCCTTATGAGTTATGTCTAGTTGCATGATAGTGCAAATTTTATCCTCAAAATTTTTATTGGGAGGGGAGAGCTGTAACGCCCGTATCATAGACCGTATCGTTCCTTAGACTCCCACGATCCTCCTCATTAAATTTTGGTGACCCGCGACCTATAGTCATTATTTACACATGACCCTAAGTCGTATCTCGTAAATCTAAGCCGACTCGACTTGAAACTTATACTTTAGCGACAACATCATCACCGCGGTTCCAACGCTACGTATTGTGTACCAATGAGATACCCAGGATAGGAGTTGTGAGCTCACATATATTTCAAGGAAATGCCGCACATTACATATCTCGAAAGAATCTCTACCCAACCTATCACATCAATCAATCAAGTACAAGTATACAACCCATCACTCCATCCCATATCTCATACACAAGCCATACCTAAAGTCAACTCTCTCTTACACACACTCATCCCTCTCGTACACAACCCATCCCTTTTCATCCCATCACTTCCCCTTTCTCTCTTATTCTCTCTACCAATTCTAAGTAACCAAAGAGAGTAACCGTCCAAGCAAGAGAAGCTCCAAGGATAGCCAAGTTTATGGCCCACTTCCTACCCCTAATCTCTCATCCCAACCCTTCAACCTTCATCATCCTCCATCAAAGAAGAAGCCAAGGAGCTAAGCATCCCAAGGAACCAAGAAGAAGATTCAACGATGGGTGAATCTTCATTGATGTTAGGAAAGGGATTTCCACCATTGATTTTG
Organism: Magnolia kwangsiensis; assembly: GCA_037074715.1. Classification (NCBI taxonomy): domain Eukaryota; kingdom Viridiplantae; phylum Streptophyta; class Magnoliopsida; order Magnoliales; family Magnoliaceae; genus Magnolia; species Magnolia kwangsiensis. Next base: position 39,191,032 of record CM073587.1, on the reverse strand, counting down.
ATGATTTGAGGGCCCACATGTGGTGGGACCCATTTAATGTATGTATTGTAAAGCTCAAGGGAGGGTTCATAGTGGCAGAGCCCCTCCCCTCCTCATCTCTCTCTCTCTCTCTCTCTCTCTCTCTCTCTCTCTCTCTCTCTCTCTCTCTCTCTCTCTCTCTCTCTCTCTCTTTCCTGTTGATGGCCCATCATCATGATTCATGAGTTTATCTACACTGTCCATTTAACAGGCGCCGCTATCCATGAATAGACCCACCTTGATGCCCTTTTTTAGGTCGGCCTGGACTAGGGAAAACACAATATCATCTTAGGGTGGCCCACATACGTCGACCCCACCATGATTCATGTACTATATCCATGCTATCTAGTTTGAGGGCCCACCCTACTAACCGTCTAGTGATAAAAAGTTGCTATCCATTTTGGACAGGCCCTGATGAAGGGGAAAACACAAATATCAGCCTTGATCCAAAAGTTGTGGGCCACGTGGGACGTGGGACTCACCAGATGTATGTGTTGTATATCCACCATCCTGGGGCGTGGGACCCACCCTCTACACATGTGGTATCCACACCATCCAGCTGAGGACATGAGATCCACCATGATGTAAGTGTTTTATCCACATCGTCCGTCCATGGGACCCACCGTACGTGTGGTGTCTACAATGTCTGTGGGACATGGACCCCACTAGATGTATGTCTTTTAGCCACACCATCCAGCATCTAGATAGTGGGAACCACCTTGAGGTATCTGTTGTATCTACACCATCCAACTGGGACGGTGGGACCCACCTGGCTATCTGTCTTGTGGACAAGCCCACTGTCCAATGGATAGGTCCACCGTCTAGTGGACAGGCCCAACAATGATGCATGTATTATATCTACACCATCCATCTGTGTTCCCCCTACTGTATGCAGGGCCCGCCTATGGTATGTGCAGGGCCCACTTGTTGATGTGAGGCCTAGCTATGATGTAAGGCCCATGTGGTGAGGCCCATTTCGATATGTAAGGCCCGTGTGTGAGGCCCATTGTGATGTATGAGGCCTAGCATGATGCAAGTGTTGTATGCATTCTGTCCATCCACTTTTTCGGGCCATGGGCACCCCATGAAGCCCACTTTAATGTATGTGTTATACACACTAACCACCCATTCTTCCTATGCTATGGGCTGCCTTGTGAGGCCCACCATGACGTGTGTGTTATACACACACTATCCATCCATCCTTTAGATAGTATAAGGGTCATGGGCCCCATTGGGTCATACCCTAGGAGTAATAGTGGTTAAATGTCCACAATTACAAACCCCCCTAGGGCCCACTATAAATCCATTTCCCATCTTTCTCTTATTGGGCTAACCCAAATCATTGGGCCCCCATTGATGTAGAGGTAATCACCTTCTCTTATTAGGCTAACCCAAATCGTTGGGCCCCTATTGATGCTAGTGCCTTTCACCATACCTTATCCAAAACTTGGAGCCCACCTTATGTACATATTGGGCCCATAGGAAAGCCCAGTTTGTTGTATGATAGAAAGGGTGAGGAAGCCCACTTGTTGTACATAGCTTTGCCCTCTTATCTCACTATGTTGTATACCCATGCGACACGCCCCATGGGGCCCGTTCTTGATTTAAGTATGCCATCTAGTCCATCTATTGTTGTAGGAGAGTGCATCATCACCCCTTATTGTAGATGGAAGTATATGTGGCATCAGATTTACTATATCCACTGTTGAAGTTTATCTTGATTCATAAGTTAGATCCACCATCCTTTCAGTGGACCCTGCCTTATGATACCCGATACATTAGTACCTTAAATAGGTTATGATAGTCTAACATGATACGCTAATATAATCACTTAAATACAATGCTGAAAGGAAAATACATATATCAAAATCAAAGCTCCTAAAAATCGCTGCACGCTCCAAGCTCAATGCTGCTGCAACCTAACGCCACCTGCACGCATCTATCGTGCATAAGTTTACAAAGGCTTAGAGGGTGGTGTAAGTGTGTGTAGGGTAAGTGCCGAGTATACAATAGAGTCTATAAATCATACATCATCGAGATAAGCAGGAAAAATGACAAGGTCATGAATCATACGACATCAGAGTAAGCAGAAATATACTGGTAAGTCCATGAGTCACATAATATCAGAGTACGTAATGCAGATCATAATGAGCCAAATATTATATACTGGAAATGCAATGCAATATTCAGATCCTGTTAAGTCCTTCTAAGCCATATAAGTGCAGAAACATAATAATCCAAAATGCTAAGTACTGGGAATGCAATGTAATATGCGGTGTGAATGAAATGACTATGCTAGAATGTGAAGTCGGGATGATAGTACGTAGTATCGCAGGCTACGGGGTCCATCACAAGGGAATTCTATCCAAACCAGTCCCATACCTAAATTTAGATAGTCAAACACAATGTGGTAAACTCCTGATCTCAGGTTAGTCGCGTGCCCCAACTAAAATCCTAGCCATTGCGAAGGTACACGTAACAAATAGTTGTGTACTGCCAGGCCGAGTGGATAGTGAATGGATGAATGAATGAGTATGCAACTCCTACTCAGTAGCTTGTTAGCACAGTAGCCTGCTAACCGCTAGTAGCTCGCCCAGTGTGGTAGCTCACCCAGGCCTCAGCCCCACCCACATCACACCCACCCACATCAGCGTCTAACCACGTGCGTCCGCCCACATGTATAATAGTGACGGGGTGTCATAATATCATGTCAGTCCTCATATCAAGTCCACATATCCGTATGGTTCCTTTTTGAGAAATCACCGGGGTCTATTACACTCAACTCTGACTGCCTCCTCCCTAGCTGCATAGTCCAGCGAGCGTAAGATACCTCACTATCCACTTGGCCAACAGTCTACTAATACCTGTCTGGCATGTCGATAGCGGACCCATTTACGAGCTGGTCATACTCAGTCTAGCTTATAGCCCCCTCACTCGGGCGGATAAGGCCACACCCCCTTCCAACCGACCACGACACAGTGGGAGACATAGCCTCATGGTATAGGCACCGGTGCTCATATTCCACTCAGTCTAGACGTTGGAGCATCTCCTGGTACCAAGAAAGTTCTAATATTTTCACTCAAGGACATCCTACGTGCCCATAGTGCTAGAACCAAGCATTTTCGGTGTCCCATCTGGCCATCCACGATGTGCCTGTGGAGGCCACGACCCTAATGTCGCTAAGGCGTACAATGATCAAGTCACATATATGCGGGATGCATGAATCACACTTACCAGTCATGCAACAATCCTGCGTGTATTGCACGAAATGTGGGGTACTCCATCTCATACGAAGTCCCATAAATGGTCTGCCCAATGGCGTATGCTACGATCAAACATTTCTCATATCAGGCATACATATGATGTGTATGGGCATGAATCATAGAGTTATACTAAGCATTTTATATGGTGATAAACTAAGCTCACAATGAAGACGGGCCTTGATGGCCTACACACAACAAGTATGGGCTTATCAATGGGCCCTAGGGAGAGTTATAATGTGCACTTTTAACCAACATTATTCTTACAATGTGGACGTCAAACCAACATTGCTCCTAAGGCATAACCTACCATAAACATCATTGCCTGTATTATAGTTAAATCACACATTACATCGGGTGCACATTCCTCGCCTTAAGCCTCATGTACACCACATCGGGCTTAGCCATGTAGGCCACAAATACCTCAAGATGGGCCTCATCACATGGGTTAAAAATATATCAAATGGGTCTCAACAGATGGCCACAAATGAATCAAGGTAGGCCTCATATTATACCAAGGTGAGCGTCAATGGACGGATACAAATAAATCAAGATGGGCCTTATACATATACAAAGGTGAGCCACACCAATGGGCCGCACCAATGGGCCTTATGTTCAATCCAATGGACCATAACCCATGGGGCTTTGAATACATCACAATGGGCCTCGTAACATGGGCCTTACATTCATATCAAAAATGGGCCTCAACACGGCCTCATACACATCAAGGTGAGCCTCAACAATGGCCCATAAATATAACGAGCTGGGCTTCATCACGTGAGCCTTATATATACTAAGTGAGCCTTAACCTAGGGGCCCGAAACACATCTTAATGGGCCTTAACCCATGGGCCACAAATACATCAAATGGTTCTCACAATCTGGGCTTTAAATACACCACATTGGGCCACACAGCAGGGTCTCAAGTACGATCTCAACGGCCACTTAAGATGGATAGTTAATACATACATCACAATGGGCCACAACCTATGGGTCTTGATACACAACGGGTGGGCCCTGCACATGGGCCTAACAAAAATCATAGGTAGGCCTTGCACATGGGTCTCATAAGCATCAAATGGGCCACGTATCTGGGCCTCGAATAAATCAAATGGGCCATGCATCATGGACCTAATACATATCATAATGGGCCTTGCCCATAGGCTACGAATACATCACAATGGCCCATATGGGCCTTAAATACAAGGCAGGTGGGCCCTATCACTTGGGCCTTAAATATATACATCATGATGGGTCTTATGGGTGAGCCACACCAATGGGCCTCAAGTGGGCTACAAATACATCAAGGTGGGCCTCAGAGATGGGCTACAGAATACATCAAGGTGGGCCTCAGAGATGGGCCACAAAATATATCAAGGTGGGCCTCAGAGATGGGCCACAGAATACATCAAGGTGGGCCTCAGAGATGGGCCACAGAATACATCAAGGTGGGCCTCATTAACGTCAAATTGGGCCCACCGTAAGTTTTATTCCCCATCCAATCTGATCATAAGGTCACAAAGACCTGGATTAAGGGGGGAGATAAATATCATATTGATCCAAAAACCTCTGTGACCTAAAAAGGGTTTCAATGGTAGACGTTCAATTCCACTCTTCCCACAGTGTGGTCCACGTGATAATGGATCTGTCTTATTTTTAGTCTCAAGCCTTGAGGAGAGATTGCCAAATAGATGGATGCTTTGGATGGATCACATCCATCAGAGTGGGGCCTACGAGTACGTCAGACGGACAGTTTGGACGCTGCGCTTACATCAAGGGTGGGGTCCATGTACGCGGCCCACCTAAGGATTGAATCCGCATCATTTTTGTGTCTCGAGCCAAAGACGAGTTCGCCAGATGAATGGACGGCGTAGATACCAACATATATCACGGTGAGCTCCACCCATCCAGGTTGCTGGACAGTTGGAAGAAAAATAAAAACATCACTGATGGGTCCGACGTAGGCACCCACCCCACATCCCACTCTTCTCAGAGTGTGTGTATATATATATATTATAATATAATATAGGCCAATTAAAATGCCCATGCTCACCGTCCAGAGCCATCTGGATGGTGTAGAATCATGATAAAGATGGATTTTGCACTTGTGGCCCACCAAAGATTTGAATCTACTTGATTGCAGTCTCCAGCCTGAGGACAAACTCACCAAAAGAATGGGCATTTTGGATGAAATAAAAACATCACCATGGCTAGTCGAAGCTCCTATCCATCCCAGCTATAAATGAATCGACACAAACATCAAGGTGCGTCCCATCATCAGGTCAGATGGGAGGTGAGGCAAAGCCCATACATCTACGGTGGGTCCAAACAGATGGACGGTGTGGATCAAACTACACCCCAGCTGATCTCAGTACCACAGCTACAGCTGTGTGACACCAGCCAACCCCCTTTCCTCATAGGTGGGTCCCACATAAGGCTCACTAAGCTGTGGTTCACAAATCTAACCCATCCATTATGTGTGCCACACTTGGTTAAAGGGTCAGACCAAGTTTCAGGTACATCTAGATCTTAGATGGGCCCCAGCAAGTGAATTTATATGGCTTAGCATGTTTTCACAAAAATGTAGATGGTGTGAACCACCTAAGTTCTTTTTAGGCTGATTGTTTTGGAGGCACCTCATAAATAAAGGGTACCCATCAAATGGAAGGTGTGGATGCTCCACGTGCATCATGGTGGGGGCCTGAGGTGGGGCCACTCTCCCTGCTCCTCCTAAGCTGGGATGCTGCTTGTGTCAGCGTCCTCTGGACGTTGACAGCAACAGCGTCCAGAGCCTCTTTTTTTTTGTTATTCTATGTAATTTTATAGGTGGGGCCTACATCAGGGTGATCCAATCCGCTCACGGGGTTCTCGGTCTTGGGACAGGTCCGATGAGCCCAATATTGGGTAGGTTTTGATGCACAGAAACATTTCAGTGGGCCCTAATGATTTTAACACCACATAACATCATTTTCTACGTTATGGCCCACCAGATATTCAGATTGGTTTCATTTTTTAGCTCAATGTCTAAAATGAGCTAGAAAATTGGAATGGACGGTAGAGATGTAATATATGTCTAGGTGGGATCCCACTTCAAGCAAAAAGAATGAACAGTGTGAATACAACACTGTTATACCAAATGGTTCCACCGTCCAGAAACTGGAAAGTGGATGGTGTGTGTATGAAACACATACATAAGGTGGGTTCCACGACAACATGGATGGACGCATGCTTCAGGTGGGGTCCACATACACGTGGCCACCCCATACGTTGAATACATGATTAGTGGTGGGGTCCACATAACATTGATGAAGGTGCGTAAAGGACACATACTTCAGCCACCCCAGGTAGTATACTGACATCCATTGCAGCAGTTATAAGCTGTTAGGCTGCTGACCAGTAGCTCAACAGATGGATGGTACAGATTAAGTGGGTCCATATATATGGACACCACATGCCATCAAGGTGGGCCATCATACAAGGAGGAGAGAGAGAGAGAGAGAGAGAGAGAGAGAGATAGAGAGAGAGAAGCACCCACCTTAGGATCTTATCTTCTTCTTTCGCTTATAGCCTTTAGAGCTCCAATGGATAGACTTCAACGGTTGAGATCGGTCATGGAGGGTGAGATTGGATGGTAGGAAGGTGGGCCACACTAGTTTTTCTCCCATGGAATTGCATGGAAGGTTCCTTGCTTAGGAAAAATGAGAGAGAGAGAGAGAGAGAGAGAGAGAGAGAGAGAGAGAGAATGAGAGAGAGAGAGATGATGGGAGGGAAGTGATGGTGAGTGATGGATAGGTGTACTTGACATGTAAGGGAGAGTTGACTTTAAGTAAGGTGATGTAAGAGAGGGATGGGTTGGGTTGCTTTGTACTTGATTGATTTGATTTGATTGATTGATTTGATGGGTGGTAGAGATTCTCTCGGGATTATAACGTGCGGTATTTTTTTTCTCAAATTGAACATGGGTCTGCATCTCCCTGCCATGGTATCGGATCGGTGAGCGAGTCGGGGCGTTGGAATCGCATGGACAGTGCGGTCGCAATGGTACAAGTCTTAGATTGAACCGACTCAGGTATACAGGATATGACTTAGGGTCAAGCGTAAATGTCGATCATCGGTCGTAGGTTACCGGAATTCGACTGGGAGGATCGCGGGAATTGACGGAACAGTACGAACTAGGATACGAGTCTTACATAGGCCGCGTCTCTCATTATGTCGTGGTCAGTTTAAATGAGGTGTGGCCTTATCCACATGAGGTGTAGGGGGCAAAGCTAGGTCGAATTTGTCTAACTCGAAAATGGGTCCGCTATTGATGAGCCGGGTAGATATTGGCTGACTATTGGCCAGGTGGGTAGTGAGGTCTCTTACACTCACTTGACCTCACGCCTGGGGGAGGGGTAGTTAATATGGAGTGCACTTGACCCTGGTGATATTATAGAGAGGAACTATACTGATATATGGATTCAGATGAGGACTGGCATGCTTGAGACGCATCTTGCATGTAACATTTGGCCATGTAGGCCTTGCATCATTTAGCCTTGGTATGACTAATATTATTCATGGACATGCAAGCATTTTTTGTATTTATCTGATATTGCATACTTGGCACATATATTACGTACACACGTACACCAAGCTTTAAGATTTCTATAAGCATATGCACAACCATTGCCTGTAGGTGATGTGAGGACGTAGTTATGTTGTGACAGGAGCGTGCAAAAGATTCTTTCAGAGTTTTCATTATTCTTGTATTTCCCTTTCTGCATTGTACTCAATATTTTATTATAGTGGATATGTGGTGATGTTGTCTGTGACTTGGTTATGCTTGTGGTTATGTTCCTTTAAAAAAAAATCACACCAAAAATTCTCCTTGTAGGATCCCAGGATCGAAATCTAGCGTATGGGCACTAGGAACCGAGAATGGGGTACTACGGAGGCTGTCGGCGCTGGATTTAGTGATAAAAAATTCTATGACTCCAGTTTCTGAGTTTGGTACAGGACATGATATTTGTGTTTTCCATTCATCCATGTCGGCCTAAAAATGTACACTAAGGTGGGTTTCCAGACATGGCAATGAGGCGGGCCCCCGCTTTGGACAACGGTATGGTCTAGTAAATGTACAGTGAGGATCAATTCACGCATCATCAATGTGGGAAATAATAGTGGAAGAGAGAGAGAGAGAATTGAGTGGTGAAGGGAGCTCCACCACTATGAGCTCCCTTTACAAGATACGAAGCATACATCAAATGGGTATCATCGAATGTGGGCCCTCAAATCATAAAAATCAACGGTGGAAATTCCTTTCCCACCCACAAGATCAATGTTTAGATGACCTTCTTATAGTAGGAAAATAAACATCATGATGGGGTTCATGGAGAATGGCCCCATCATGGGATGAATATACGAATCGTGGTGGGCCATCGGCCACAGATAGGGTCTAAAGTGAGATCCACACCATCAATTAGTAGGCCCCACTTGGCCCATCATCAAAATCACAAATCTAGTCCTATAAACACCCACCAATTCTACTTCTTCTTGGTTCTTTAGAATGCTAAGCTTCTTGGCTTCTTCTTTGATGGAGGATGATGAAGATTGAATGGTTGAGATGAGAGATTAGGGTTAGGAAGTGGGCCACACACTTGAGTTCTTTTCTCTCCTTAGGATTTTCTCTCTTGGTTGCTTGGGATTTTGGGTAGAGAAATGAGATGGGATGGAGTGAAATGAGAGAGGAGTGGTATTGTGTAAGAGGGATGGGATGAGAGGAATGGCTGTGTTAGAGGAGTGACATGATAGGTATGGGTTGTGTTGACTTTTGGATGAGAGAGGGAAGGGTGCCATGCCTTGTTGGTAAGAGAGGGATGGGCTAGGTATGGGTTGTGATGGATTGTACTTGATTGATTGATGTGATGGTTGGGTAGAGATTATTCTCTCGAGGTTTGCAACACGCGATGTTTCCTCAAAATATTCGCGGGCCCACTACTCCTAGCCTCGGTATCACATTAGTGTGCAAGACACGGCGTCGGCGTGGTCGCTAGGGCACAAGTATCGAATCGAGTCGACTCAAATTTACGGGATGTTACTTAGTGTCACATACGAATGCTGACTACAGGTCAAAGGTTGCTAGAATTCGATGGAGAGCATTGTAACCCCCAGTTTTTCAGGACCCGAGTATACGACTATCATCCCCGAAAACCCAGGAGTTAACGAAATAATAATAATAATCAAATAAAATCAAAGTGCAAATAGTTGGAATCAAGCATATGATAGATATAACCAAAATGGGAAAAATATCCTAGCCCACTCGGCTAGGAGCCAAATACAAAAATCCTCAAATGCAAAGTGTTCAAAACAAACTATTACAATTGGATATACTAATTTAATCCATACTATGCAGCCACTTCCTGGTGTGGCTCCTCATAGTATAATTCTTCCTCATCTACAGCCGTCTCAGGGTTTGCTGCGTAATCGTCTCTCCCTGTACTTGCATCCTCTATATGATTGAACATTGATGAATGAGTGTCAGCTCAGTGTGATTTCTCCTCAAGATTACACACTGTCACCCTCAATAGGAAATAGCAAAAAAAAAAACATCAAGGCAACCAAAACATAGTAGAATGCAGTCTTATATGCGTGGATGCGTGAATGTAATCATCGACCTAGGGATGCTCATCGTTTGGAGTTGGACTCGTCACCTATGCATAGGCTGGTTAATAGCGTATCACGCACCCCGTATTGACAACATATCGTACATCACCTACATTTGCGATAGACATTAGTCTCTGCCATGTATGATTAGCCAAACTATTATTAGTCCAATTAAAACCAGCCAATTTAAAAAAAATCAAAGGTCATTACGGGGGCTCGTCACCAGCGTAGGTCGATGGCTCGGGCATAGTGTCCCATGACCACCAACCACGGCCCATGAGTTTACCACCTTAGGATGTGCATAGAACCCATCAACATGTGCGCAATCAATTCTCGATATAAAGGAACTACCACTGTATGCTAGCTAGGAATGAAGTATTGAAATCATTAAATGCAGCGACTAAAATGAGATGGTATGATGATTTAAATACGAGTAAACAACGGTGATAATAAATGTCACAATGTTCATTTCATAGTCAGGTAAGCGGAGTCACTCCATAGATAGTGAAATCCCATGAGTCAAATGTCACAAATCATAATCTCCATGTTGAGGGTCAAATCTTATCATAATCAGTTCCGTTATGCCCTAAGTATGGACTCTCCTTAAGTAGGGATTCCTAGAGAGATTTCAAGTGTCATGTGGCATGAAATCAATACATTAATACAAGGGTATGGCATGGAGGTTCATGATTCAAAATTTAAGGTAAAGCTCATACATTTGCAAGAGTCATGAAATCATACTTATCAATTCTAAGGCATGAACTAAACATGTATTTGAGTAACTAGCCAAGTAGCTTGGACAATTCTAACACCTACATTTGGCCAACAAATCAAGTGTTTAAATATACCTAAAGCATGTATAAATTTAAGTGATCAAGTTTCCTAATTTAATCCTAAAGCATGAATTAGACTATTCAAGTATTCAGATTAATTCTAAAGCATAAGTTTAAGTGAACTAACCAAGAATTTTGACCTATTCTAAGGAATATGTTCAAGTGGTTGGATTTATCCTCGGACATGTATCCAACTACTAATCAAGTGGTTTAGCATTTTCTAAGGCACGTGATGAGGTAAACTAATCAATTAACCAGTCCTATGACATACGTTCAAACATACTAATCGCCTCTAAAACATACACAATAATTAACTAATGATTAATAATCGCAAGGCATGTGTTCAAGCAACCAAATCAAATGATCATCTGCTCCTAGGGTATCATTTGCAACTACAATAAAAGAGTATCCCTAATCCAGTTAAGGGATGGAAAGCTCAAGGGGAAGAAAATCATCACATGGTAGGGTTGTATAACCGTTCTTGATCTGCGTTCCCGTGTACGACTTATGGCCCAAATCACATAAACGATCTCCTAAGGTTATAGATAAGTATTCCTAAGGTAAACGCATTTAAGTGGTGTAGGTTTGAAGGGTCCCATAAATAGGGCTACTTGGGTCTGCTTCGGTCCATTTATTGGGTCCAATGTAAGCTCAACAATCTGGACCAGACTAGGTCGTTTCTAGCTGAGTTTTATGATCCAATCGCAGCCCAGATTATGGCCCAAATCTGGGCCTGGTTTGGCTATAGAGATCAAGGGTGAGTCCCATCGTGATTCAAGGTGAGACCCACCATTTGTGGTGTGGCCAATCTGAAATGCATAGGGCCCCTAGTCTTAATGGGGTGCGGCCCACCTGCGAGTTATTGTGGTGCGGCCCACCTGCATTATAGGGTGCGGCTCACCAGTTTATTTGGTAGAGCCCACCAGTATTACAGGGCGTGGCCTACCTGATCTCTTTGCAAGTTGCGGCCCACCTGATGTTAACGTGTGGCCCGCCCGATTCAAATGTGGTGTGGCCCGCTGTTGCAGTGTGTGGCCCACCTATTTACACACGGTGTAGTCCACTGCAAGTTATGGTGAGTGCCCCACGTCTGGAGCCCCATTTACAGCCCATATGAGGGCCCATTTTCTGTATCTCCATAGCCCATCCAAGGGGCGCTTTGAGCCGCTCTCAGTCCTACTAAAGCGTTGGTCTCAATTCAGCTACACGGTCTGATAGAGTGGTTGTTTTTGGCCTGATCAGAAGTTGATCTTGGCCCTGATCAGAGGCCATTTTCAGCCTCGTTCTAAGCCTGGTAAGGGCTTGATTCCAGATCAATCTGGAAACCATTCTTGTCCCATCACCGAGCCTAGCTAAGGGTCTGATTTCTGCCACATTTCTGGCCTAATTTTGAGGCTGAAACTGGGTATGATTTTGGTCCAGTTCGTCTATTGGACACCCCTCAGATGATCCTAATCATCTGATGAATGGTCATTGATGATCAGTGGCCCACATTACTAGTCTCACAAGACCTACTGAAAGCCTGGGTTTCGGACTGTTTCAGGGCATATATAGAGGCCCAGTTGAAGGCCTGATGTAACGCCCCAAAAATCGGGGGTCGGGTAGAAACCCAACTCCCGAGTTCCAGAACATCACTTATGCAACATATATGATGATGATGATTGAATGTTGTCTGCTAGTATAGTAAACATGAGTGAGATTAAGCCAAACAGCAAATCATACTCCAGAGGCAATTAAATTATGCAAATAGAAGAATGTGGTATGTATATAAATTATATATAAATGATGGTAAGCTCTCAGAGTATGATTATCACCAGGTTAAATAATTACATGAAATGTGCAATAAGGAAAAGTAGTGTTTTCTATCCAAAGCCTATAGTCCCACCAGCGTAACTTCAGGTCTGCTTAGACCCACCAGAGAATTGGACATAGGAGAGCTCCTCCTTGTCATCGAATAGTCTAGCTTTTCCTCAAAGCATCGCCAATACCTGCAGTTAAGACAGAGTCTGGTTAGTGTGTACAACACCGTCTTGTAACGTGGGAGTGAGTGATCAACTCAGTGGAATCATATAGCAAAGATTAGCATGTTATCAAATCAATCACGCGATAATGGTAAAGCAAGCAATCAAAAATTCCTAAATACTGTTATTAATGCAAGGATGAAATGACATGATGCGTGCCCTCACCGACATACTCCCTCATGCGACACCATCTTACGTCCGCGGCATGCTTTCTTCCCTCAATACTCCACATCTTCCAGGCACATGCAGTGCGATATGAATATGATTACCGAGTTATTATTAGTCCTTTTCATATAGCAGGATTGGGAAACTAAGGTACCTCCCTTATATCATTCTCAAACAAGAATCCTGTCTAGGGTCGTCACTCCTAGTACTCTCATACGATGATATATTTCTAACTCGCAGCAAGGGCTGTCAGGGCTGTCGCACGCACTCGTTGCACCGCTCCCCCATCACCTTATCAATACAGGCCTAGTTTGTACTCTTATTGCTACAGAAGGGTTGTTGCCTCACGTAGACTAAGAGTATACTCGAGGTCACTACAAAGGGCTGTCAGGGCTATTGCACGCACTCGTTGCACCGCTCCCCCATCACCTTATCAGTGTGGGCCGACAACAAGAATATAGTGTCTCATACCACCATAATCTGCTCATGAGTCTGGGTTGCTCACTGGTCACTACGGGGAGGTTTGTGGCCCCAGCGTAGGCTGACATCTCGACCATGGTATCCCATACCACCATGCCCGGCTCATGAGTCTTAGTGGATTAAGGTACCATGGTTATCAGGGTTTTCACTGGTAAGTTTAGTACCCTAGGTTCAAGCAGTTATGACCAATACAAGGTGAACATACAATGGTCAATCGGGTTACTTGACGAGTTCGACTAGTATGAGTGCCCGCTGAGTTGTACGACATGAAGTGCATAAGAACTTCGTGTGGCCTAACCACTGCCAACAAGCAACGCACGACTCGGGTTCGTTAAACACGTCTTGCGTGGCGAATAGAGGCCAACCATGAGTTCAAATCTGTTATCGATTGCCTGGACTGAAGTATAGTCCCGAACACTTGTAATCTAAATCAATAATCATATGAGAGAGACAAAATTGAAAATACAAGTAATTCCAGCATGTTATCAGCATGTTATAATATACATCATAAGCAATTAACCATACACGAGTATTTCACACATACAGTAATCAATTCAACTACCACAAGTATGGAGGAAATCATGTACATCATCAAATTAGTTGAGAATCCAATCTCAACGCTAATCTACAACACTATTTACTCAATACTTACTAATACACACATTTATACAAACACTTAGTCTACACATATTAGTCTACATAGCATATGTCGGCCAAAGTGTGCATTAGGGTGAATCTTTTCACCAAATAGAACATACACGTATAACTAGCATAGGTAGATGACAAATACTCATGGAAATCATATCAGCAAAATACGTACCTATACAGTATTTCCTACAAATACCTAAAATACCCTAAATCTCATATTCTTCGTACGTATTCGAAATGGAAAACAGACAGCATGTTCTACATGTCAAACAGCATCCTTGTCAACAATCTACCATTAAACGACATTGAAAGCATTGAAAACAGGTAATCTAAGCATCTAGAATCCGTACCTTAAACCAAAAATTACGAAACGGAGTTGATTCATATGATAAGTCTTCGTCAACGGCTCAACGGCAATCTATACCAAGAAATAGGTTAGCTATATTAACACTACAGCTATATGGATTACCTAAACAGGTTAGGGGTAGGATTTCTTACCTAAAAATGACGTTGGAAGCTCTGAAAGAGCAACACAGATGGACGGCTTGGCACGTGGAGCAGCAGGGAAGAATCCTAGGAGAAAAGCTCCAAATCTCTCTCTCTCTTTCTCTCCCTTTTCTCTCTCTCTCTCTCTCTCTCTCTCTCTTCTCTCTTCTCTCTCCCAGGGCTTAGGAAATTCGTATGGAATGAGAGAGAGGAGTTTTAAGGTCCTTATATAGGTCCAGAATTGTTGAAAATAGGCTTGGGGCCAAGGTATACTTATTTTATAACCAAAATGAGCTTGTTCTGATCTAATGGAGCACTTCTGGTAGCCCATTTTCTACGTGCGGTCGGACTTAAGCTCTCTGACATTGGATCTAGGTCAGGCTGAGTTTTCAGTCCGATCGGATTTGCAGATCGACCGTGACGGACCAGTTTCAGTTCAGCGGTCACCGAAACTCGATCAGGGCCACAAGTGCTATGACATGAGTGGGCCATCATCCCTGATCCAAGGGTAAATTTGGATCAGATTCTGACGGTCAGAACGCTTAGAAAAGGCACGCAAGTGACACGTGCCAAATTTCATAATTTATATTTAATTTCTAATATTTCTCACACTCTTCACTCTGGACTCAAAAAAATCATCATGGGACATCATCTGGACTTGATTTTTGAGGTGATTGTCAAGTTCAACTAGGCGGTTAAGATTATCTAAGTTTGGGGTAATTGGACTTCTGATGTGCGGTACAGATCTGATACGGAGTTTTCGAATGCTCCCGTGAGCAACCAGGCTTAGAGTTTGATTCAAGATTTTAAGTTAATGTAGCGTCAACTATTCTATACGTTTTAGCTATAGCAGATCGTATTTAAAGTGATTGGTGATAATTTCACAGGTCGTCTAGTTTAGTGCTAGTTAATTTCATCTAATTTCTAAAGGAAGTAGCCCCTAATGATTTTTTTTTGAGGTGGGATTTGAAGGGTAGTGTGAGTGGTTGTTCACTCCCCAAGTGCAAGGTTGTGATGTAGTAATAACTCGGTAAGACCGAGGTCGAATCCCAAGGGACTGAAACTTGTACGTTATTTAAAACTAACTAGAACTAGAACTAGGCTAAGATGAATTCTAAATCAATTAGCAATGGTGGAATACTTGTAGAATAATTAATCTAAAACTTAGGAAACAAATCAGAGATAGGAAACTAGGGATTCAGAGGATCCACTTGTAGAGATCAGGGAGAACTTATGCTTGCATCAAAAATTATGCAAAGTACTGAACTGCCGTTGATCTAGTTTTCAAAGAGATGAAAGGTGTATGAATTAGAATGGATTCCATCACCAAACCATGCCCAAAGACTATGGCAAACAACAGAATCAAACCAATTACCACCCAATCACATGTATGCAAGTTAGGAAGGGTACCAACATCCAACCATGCCCAGGAGACTATGGTGAACAACAGGGCTTCCTGACATCATAAACATTAAAGAGAACGGAAATATTCAAAGCCATTGCAGCCCCATTGTAATTTCAGTCACAACAGACTATTAAAAACCTAAAATATTCCCCTAATAATTAACTAAAATCAACGTCAATTCATACATTAAAATAAAAATAAAATCAAATCTCCCATCTCACTACAAGCTTCACCTCCTAGCCCTAACTAGGAGGTTTAGCCACACATGGTCAGGCTAAATCCAAATAAATAAAGAAAAGGAAAAGAAAAGAAATTGAAAAACAAAGAATCTCCCTCTCTCCCTCTCTTTCTTTCTCTACGTCAGGCCAAGCTCCACGTCCCAAGCTCCCGCTTTTCTTCTTCCCTAGACCTGAATGAATGCTCCCCACGTCCAAAACCTCCTTTTATAGCTGCTGGAAGGCTGGAGTCTGTGACAGAGTTGTAGCAGGACACGGAGTGTAATTTTCGCAGCCAAGTTTGGTGCCTCGAAACATGCCACTTTCCTTGCTCAAATTCTAAAGAAACACCGTCCCTTAGTACTTTCTTGGGTCCTATACATGATAGACGGTTCAGATCTGCCATATGATCAAAGATGGTGGGCCAAAACTGCCTGAAAAAGTCAGTTTTTGCAGATGTGTGAAACCTTTCGCACCACTTCGCTGTTGTGATCGGTGGGCCCCACAGAAGTATTTTCTAAAAAATTCACCCCGTCCATTGGCTTCAGAATGAAATTTTAGTCAAGAATGGGTGGTTTTGAACGTCCATTGACGTGGCCCAGAGAAGAAATCACAAAAAGATCAGTTTTGAACATTGCAGGGCAGCCCTTTTGTGGCCTTTATATCTCACACGTGTGCACGCATGGGTGAAAAGTGACAACATGGTTTTGTAGTGCTCGCAGCTGTCTACACGGTGGACGGTTTGGATTGAGCTTATGGGGCACATGTGGGGCCCACAGTCGATCGTAAAAATGACCAGCGGCCATGCATTACGCGGTGCGTAAGCGGAATCTTCTTTCGCTGTAATGATCGGTGGGGTCCACTTAGCTTTCTTTTCGAAAATCCACACCGTCCATTGGCTTCAGGACGAAAAACTGTCCAGGAAGGCAAAGTCCAGTTTGATTTCAATGTGACCCACAAAATCTGTAACCCAGCCGTCCATCCTACATTTTCCATCCATCTACGTCCGTACTTGTGCATGGGATCAAACGGACAGCTAGGTGAGGGTTTTTCCCCCCTATCGTGAGTATGGATGGTTCAGATCATCTGAAAAGATGATGTGTGGGTCTCACTACAAAAAAAAGGGAAGCCAGCGTCCATCCGCTGGCTCTTTATGCAGAGAGAGAGAGAGAGACGGGTCAGCGCTTGCGCTAACCGGTTGGGTGATAAGGTGCGGCTAGCGTGCGGACGTGCTGTGTACACGCACGTTGCACGTGGGGTCCACTGTGATGTTTATGTGAAATCCATTCCGTCCATCCTCTTCACCATCTCCTTTTAACCGTAGGGACCAAATTTGAAGCGTATCCAGATAGCAGGTGGGCCTCAAATTTGAAGATTGATGGGCTGATCTGCCTGTTAGGCCACTTCCGCAATGATCCCATGGATGATTTTTGACGTGTACGGTTAATTTATAGTCCTCAGGCCACGTATGAAGTTTTGAGCCGAATGGATGGTGGGAACCTCGTGATCTTGCATTCTGGACGTCCTTCAGGCCACTTGAGCTTCAATTTCTTACTTTTCTCAGATTTCTGACCATGTATATTTGTCAATCTTGGTTCCCTGGAGTGTGTCCCTTGCCTTTGGTGTCATCAGATCGTTAAATCTCAACTTTTAACGTCATTTTTCCATTCATGCTTATAAAATCACCTTGCAACACAAGAATGAGAAAACGAGCCATTAGACAGCATTATATTCATAAATCCATACAATATCTGGGGTCTAATATACAATATTTGACCCTCAACACAACCTCCAACCAGCATTTTGCTAGTCCCGAGCAAGATATGTAAAAAATAAGTTGAGACTAATATGAAAATTTCTGTAAAGCCGAATGATTTTTGAGAAATAATCCAGGCATTAGAATTCTACGATTCATGAATGTTGGGCATTACTTGCTCTTGGACTCAAGCGCACGGTAAACATCCTAATGAAGTTCAAAGTATTAATCCATAAATCAGACAAATTCTGAACATTATGATCCATGAGTGTATAGTGGAATCTCAGCTAATCACATTAAAATTCAATTTATTATTTCATGATAGCATTGGTAACCAACAAGAAAATTCATGACAACTAAAACCTACTCCAAAACTTGCCTCATAGATTAGCCTATTAACTTGTGATTCTTCTATTCAAAGTAATGCCAAGAAAGGGGAATCAAATCCTCACATATAGGGAGCAAACCTATGGTGAAGATCGTACTCCTAGACCTTTTTCACATATCATTCATGGGGAATTAACTCTACACCTATAGGGAGAAAACCTATGGTGAAGATTAATTATCCAACCTTTTCAATTTTTATACCATGATGGCAAGATATTTCAGGCTGGTTCTTTTCATGCTCAGTGATTACCAAGTTAATCCTTCGATATGGAATTGAAATCTAAATGTGTAGGCGAGACGTGACATGTGAAATCATGACTCAATCATGGGTTAATAACTCGATCTTAACTGTGAAATTTAACAGATACTGAATCCCAGAGTCCGAAATTACCAACATCACATATCTTAAAAATATAAATTAGGGATATCTGTCAAAATCATTTCGAATTCACAAGAATTTTCTGAAAAAAATTGTGAAAAAATTTTCACAATTTTTTCACAATTTTTTTACTCAAGACCAAGAAAATACTGATTAGGAAACCTAATTTCCCACCCCCAACCCAAAATCTACATTGTCCTCAATGTAAAAGATGTGGGCATGCAATGCACATGGAACAACGAAAGTAAAGTGATGGGAAGATAGTACCTAGATAACGAATCAAGAGAGAGACTTTCCAAGAGATCATAGCATAGAAGCTGGTTAGCACGAGAGAAAAAGAAAAACAAAAATGATGAAAATAAAATCCTACCTATACCACTTTCGTAGGTGCTCTCGATTGCATTTAGCGTATGCAACAAGCCTTTAAAACCCTGGGTTACCCCTAGTGGACGAGTTGTAGTCTCGTGAGGGTTTGCAGTAATGTTACCCACAAATATTGAATCATCTACTAAAGAATGAAAAGGAATAAAAAAGCTGGGTTGTCCTAGGAGCGCTAAATTTACCGTCTTCAGCCAGACAAACAAAACAACTATCGTAGACCTATGAAAGCGATAAACCTACCTATACCTCCATCAAACTAGGAGATCAGTCCTGGTAAACAGGAGCAATCAGAGGCATGGACATGTCCTATGAATCAAATGTCTCGACAAATGGCTTTAATCGATGTCCATTTACTTTAAACTCCTTGCCATTGTCGGGATCTCTTATCTCAACGGCCCTATGAGGATAAGCAGTAACAACGATGTAAGGGTCGGTCCAACGAGATCGAAGCTTATCCGGAAAGAGATGTAGTCGAGAGTCATACAAGAGGACTTTCTGACCTGGCGTGAATGATTTTCGTAGAATATGTTGATCATGAAACGCCTTCATCCTGTCCTTGTAAATTCTCGAGTTCTCATATGCATCGTTCCGGATTTCTTCCAGTTCATTTAATTGAAGTTTGCGCAGCGAGCCAGCGTTGTCCAGAATGAAATTCAGATTTTTGATCTCCCAATATGCTTTATGTTCCAATTCCACAGGCAAATGACAAGCCTTTCCGTAGACAAGTCTAAAGGGAGATGTTCCAATAGGAGTTTTAAAAGCAGTACGGTACACCCATAAGGCATCGGTCAATCGGATTGACCAATCCTTACGGTTAGGGTTAACCGTTTTCTCCAGGATATGTTTGATCTCCCTATTGAAAATCTCAGCTTGTCCACTTCTCTGTGGATGGTATGGGGTGCTCACCTTATGAGAGATACCGTATTTCTTCATTAAATTCTCAAATGGTCTATTACAAAAGTGTGAGCCCCCGTCACTAATGATGGCTCGAGGCGTTCCGAACCACGACAGGATATTTTCTTTCAAAAATTTAATGACCGTGCGATGGTCATTTTTGCGGCACGGAATTGCTTCGACCCATTTAGTGACATAGTCTACGGCGAGCAAAATATACAGATTTTCAAATGATTGGGGGAATGGTCCCATGAAATCGATGCCCCAACAATCAAATGCTTCTATAATAAGGATGGGATTCAAGGGCATCATATTTCAACGGGACAATGCTCCTAATTTCTGACAACGCTCACAAGCTTTGTAAAACTCATGAGTGTCCCTGAACATAGTGGGCCAGTAGAAGCCACACTGTAAAATCTTGGCCGTGGTCTTTTTAGCAGAAAAGTGACCACCACAGGCCTGTGAGTGACAGAAGGATATGACACTCTGATGCTCATCGTCTGGTACACATCTCCTTAAGATTTGGTCTGAAAAATATTTAAACAAATATGGATCATCCCAGAAAAAGTTACGCACCTTGGTAAAGAATTTCTTCTTATCTTGTGACGTCCAGTGTGTCGGTATGGCACCTGTAGCAAGATAATTAGCAAATCAGTGAACCAAGGTGAATGGGAGACTCTAAACAGTTGTTCATCAGGGAATATATCATTAATATGAGTCGCCTCAAGTGAATCAGAGGTATTAAGGCGAGAAAGGTGATCGGCCACTACGTTCTTGTAACGCCCGTGAAAAATCCATACTTGGGCTCGAGTACCAACTCGACCCGAAGTTACGTAGAATTAATTCTTTTAAAAATATGACTAAGTTAGCTAGCGCAATGCTGGAGTAGTTGGAAAATAGTCCCTGATCACTTTAAATACGTTCTAAAGACCCAAATCGAGTAGAACCAATGACTCTATAATACTCTATAACCTCGGACCAAACTCTAAGCAGGTTTGTTCTCTGGACCACTTTGAATCTTCGTATTGGATTTAGATCGCGCGTCGAAAGTCTGATACCTCCTATCTTAGACCATTAGAACCGCCTAGCTGGACTTGACAATCATTTCGAAAATCAAGTCAAACCGATAATCACAGGCTATTTCATTGAGCCCGGACCGAAGAGAGTGCGAATAGGGTCAGAATTGGAATTTCAAATTCAAATCTGGCACACGACTTGATGCGTCAGTATTAAGCGTTCTGACCGTCAGAATTCATCCAGATTATACTCTCGGATCAGGAAAAATTTCTATTTTATATCATGAGAATTTCAGCCCTGATCTACGTGGGGTGACCGCTGAACTGAAACTGGTCCACCACGTGCGATCTGCGAACCCTGCCGGACTGAAAACTAAATACGTGCTAGATCCGGTATGTATGAGCTTAAGTCCGATCGCATTCGGCCAGGGGACCACCAGAAAGCATCTTTTGGACCGAAACAGCCCGGAATTGGATATGCACTAAGTGAACCTTGTACCGGAGCCCATTTTCTGCATTTTTGGGCTTATAAAAGGGGTTGAAACCCTCACTCCTCTCTCCCATCCGAATTTGAGAGAAACCCTAGATTTGGAGGGAGAAAAGGTGAGAGTTTGAGAGAGAGTGTAGAAGGGATTTTTCCCGTCTTCGTGCCACCTGTCGCTAGTGCCTAAACAACACCTCCTGATCACCAAGTCGGTGATTCTTCCACATTTTCAGGTATGAAACAACCCTAGAAGTTTCTGATTTAAGGTTCACTAGGATCCATAGCTTTTTAACCAATAGATCTTGTAAAACAGGTTCTCTTATCGCCGTAGACGAAGCGTATACGCTCCGTTCGAAACGACACGTCTATAAGAGACTAGGTGAGGATTTTAGACTCTTTGATTGACAGTTTCCAACGCTTTCAATGTCGTTTAATAGTAGATTATCGACGGCATCGCCGTTTGACATGTACAACATGCTATCCATTTCCTGTTTCGTAAATCAACGAAGAATATGAGATTTAGGGCATTTTAGTCATTTGTAGGAAGTACAGATTACATTCATATTTTGCTGATGTGATTGACATGGTTTGTTGTCGCATTAGGAAGTTAGGAATACGTGCATAATTAGTTTGGCGAAGAGATTCGCCTAATTGTGCACTTCGGGTCGACATACTATATGTAGACTTAAGTGTGTAGTGTATGTGTTTGTATAAATGCTTGTATTAGTATGTATCGAATTAAATGATGTTATGAAATAGTTTGAGATTGATTTCTCAATTAATATGCTGACCTAAATGATTTCCTACATGTTGACTATATGCATGATTTCATTACATGCATGAAATATATGTGCTTGAAGATTTACTTAAGTTGTATGTTATAACATGTGTTAACATGCTCACATGATTGTATTTCAATTCCAATACTCCTACATAAATTGCTGATGTGATTCCATAATTGTTTGGGACTAGACTTAGTCCAGGCAGTCGGTAACTGAGCGAATTCGTGGCTGGCTGGTCTTGGCCACGAACGACGAGTTGATGAACGCGAGTCGTGTTTGGAGTTGGTGGCAGTGGTTAGGCCACGCGAAGTGTTTTACGCACTTCATGTCGTTCAACTTGAGATGCGATCACGCTAGTCGAGCCCATCAAGTAACCCGACTGGCCGATGTATGTTCACCCTGTATGAGTCATAACTGCTTGAACCTAGGGTACTGAACTTACCATTGTAAACCCTGTTAACCATGGTACCTTGATCCACGAAGACTCATGAGCCGGGCATGGTGGTATGGGACACCGTGGTCGAGTTGTCGGCCTACGCTGGGGCCACAAACCTCCCCGTAGTGACCAGTGAGCACCTAGTCTCGTGAGCAGATTATGGTGGTATGGGACACTATATTCTAGCTGTCGGCATACACTGATCAGGCGACGAGTCCTTTGTAGTGACCGCGAGCTTATTCTGAGTCTACGGGAGGCGACGACCCTTCAGTAGCAGTAGAGTACAGTAGGCCTGTATTGATAAGGTGATGGGGGAGCGGTGCAATGAGTGCGAGCAACAGCCCTGACAGCCCTTGCAGTGACCTACGAAATATACATCGTATGAGATTACTAGGAGTGACGACCCTAGACAGGATCTGTGTTGGGATTGATACAAGGGAAGTACCTTAGTTTCCCAATCCTACTATTTGAATGGACTAATAACAACTCAGAAATCATATCACCATAACATTGCATGTGCCTGGAAGATGTGGAGCACTCTAGGGAGTGGGGCATGCCGCGGTCGTATGATGTTGCCGTATGAGGGAGATCGTTGGTGAGGGCATACATCACGTTATGTCATCTTGCATTAACAACAGTATTAGGATTGTCTGATTTACTGCTTTACTATTATCGCATGATTGATTTGTGAACATGTTAATCTTTGCTCTATGATTTCACTGAGTTGATCACTCACTCCCACATTACGGGATGATGTTTGCAACACCCACCAGACCCTGTTGTAGATGCAGGTGATGCTGAGATCCAGGAGGCAGAGCCAGACTTCGACGAGGACCAGGATGAGTTCTCGTACATGCAGTATCATGGTGGCCTTGCGTAGGCGACCTGGGTTGATGGGACTTCAGTGGGACTATTTTGAACATTTGATTTTGTTCATGTATATGTATATGAGACTCAGAGATGTATTCATACTTTAGAGACAGATGAGATCTACTTTGTTTTTCCTTACAGTGATATATATATTGTTTAGTCTTCCGTTTGCTTTTATCACTGGATCTGGAGTATGAATTGCAGTTTTGGTATACTTTTACTCATGTGAATGCTTTAAATCGGACAACATTGAATCATAATCATTTTTGTTGCATAAGTGACGGTCTGGAACTTGGGAGTTGAGTTTATACACGACCCCCGATTTTCAGGGTGTTACAAGTTGGTATTAGAGCATGAATAAGAGTATACTGGGCCTGGGTTATGGTCTCGCGACGTACGCTATCACTTCTTTTGACTTAGGTGGGTGCGAGAAGGGTTTAGAAACATTTCTAGGATCACAGATTAGCCAATAGGTGAAGTCTATTTGAATCGATCGCACGATCGAGTCTGTAACGTAACTCGGGTCGCGTATAGCAACCCGAATAGCTCCTAGGTCATAGGAAGTCGGGTTGAGACATTCTTTGAACGATTTTAAACCCGTAAAAGTGAATCCTTTGGCCGTGGGATGACCACGACTCCTGTATTCAATCGTCAGGGCTTAAAAACCCCGTTTCACCAAAAATCTTCAAAAATCTTCCTCTCACCACTCCAATCTTCAATTCTTTCTTATCCTTTTCATGTTAGGCATCAAACCTAATGTGAAAATAACATGAAATAATACTTTCACAAAATTTTATAGTGAATAGTAAAATTTTATGAAAAATGGCCATAAGGCCATTCTAACTTCACTTTCTTTAGCAATTAATAGTCTAGATGAATGTACTAGCTCCTTATACCCCAAAATCATATGCTGCATGATAGGGTTTTGTATTCGGGATTACAGATTGGTCCCAAAAAGTCCCGAACACATGTTTGGGCCTATATAGGTCAAAATACAATGAACCAACGTTGGGACCATAAATATTTGGTGTCCTTGGACCATGGGGGACCAAACCCATGTGGTCCCATCGGCCGAATGCACCACCAGTCGGCGATGCCATCACCGATCCGGCGATACATCACCGTACAGGTGGGCCCACTTGCTGTAAATTTTGGACGCACGCACTTATATGCCCTGTACATTCCCCCCATATGTGTTCTGTCCAAAGAAAACCCCTAAAACTTGTACTTCCTTCATAAACAGCCCTCCCCATAGCTCCATTTTCATTTTCCAGCAACTATCTCCAAAATCTGTGATTCCAAACCACCCCTAGATCCATCCTTGGCCAAAAACGACCACCCTCCATCGTTCCTTTGAAGTTGGCAACCCTCCCTCTTGAAGATTTCATCTTTTGGAGCTCTAAAAACCCCCAAATCGAGCTGAAATCGTGAGGTGTTCCATTCCACTTTTTCATTTTCATTTCTCCTTGAAAATACATCCTTGGGAAGCTTGAAGTATCCCTCTACGACGCCTAGATCTCCCTTTTCCAGTTTGGACAGCCACTTCTCTATATTTTTTTCATTTTTCATGGCTTTCATGGAAGCCATTTTAGGCCTTTTATCACTCACCTCCATCTTATCTTTGATGGGTAAAAGGAAGACTGCAGTAGACGAGGCTAGGCCAAGTCGCCCTGCTCAATCGAGAAGACCGCTGGGTGGTGCCGCAATTTCAAGCGCCGCCACAGGTCCAGCTACAGCCCTAGAGTGCCATACAAAGCGGGATTTGGATCCCCATACTTACCTTGGGAGAGTGATTCTATCGGAGATGCCTCACGGTCAATACACTGATCGTAAAGTGTTGTTTGAGGTGGACGTGAAAGGGCGATTTTTCAGTAAATTTTTATTGTTCGAGCGCATTGAAGCTGCGCATTGGGGTCCGATCTTTGAAGCTCGCGCTCGCGCTAATATGAGCACCGTTCGTGCCTTCTACGCTTGTATCCAAAATTCTACCTTGGAGCCATTGCAGTTCAAAATCCCTTTTGGTAGAGATCGGATGGCTACGATTGATGTGTGACTGATTGCGTGACTTCTAAACGTGCCTCTTGGTGATGTTCATCCTAATGAGAAGAATCTGAGGAGTATGCGTGAACGAGATCACCGCACCAGGTTTCTGTGCGGTAAGTTGGTTCCATGGCAGCCTAATAATAGTCTCAAAGTGACGTATATGTCTGATGATTTGCGCCTGCTGCACCATATCTGCACGTTCAATGTTTATCCTAGGTCGACGAATCGCATTGAATGTTCACGCCTTATGGTCGATTTCTTGTATCTGGTGGCCTAGGGAGAGAACGTATGTATGGCCACTTTCATCCTACGACAGATAATCCTCATAGCCAAGTCAAGAAGAACATTTGAATAGCTTCCTTTTGGTCGACTGATATGCAAGATTGTGCTTGAGTTTACTTACAGACTTGGGCTGGAATTGCCAGCTTCGATTCATAGCATTGATGAGTCGACTATGGTCAAGATGAAGATTGAGTCTCAGTACCGTGAAAATAAGCTTGAGGAGGATAACGAGGATGACTTTGATGATGAGGAGGATCCAAGTGAAGGAGAACCTGGAGCAGAAGTTCAGGAAGAAGTCCAGGAAGAGGTAGAAGAGGAGGCTCAGGATACAAATGAGAGCCCTCCTCCTTCTGCGCAGGCTACTAGCGATGATCGCATTGCTCGGATTGAGGAGAGTCAGATCGCCTTGCTAAGGGAAGTTCAGGAACTTCGCGCTGAAGCCGAGGATGCCAAGGCCGTTACAAAGAGGAAATTCGGTAAGGTGACTCGCACCTTGAAGGTGATCCTGTGTTTCTTGCAGGATAAGGGTGCTCCTCCTCCATCACCCGACTCAGACTAGCGATGCGACCGTTGATGTTGTTGTTAGTAGTTAGTCATTTCCTACTTTATGTTTTGTAAGCTTGTTAGGGCAAGTGCCTTGCTTATGTTACTGTTGTAATTTTAACTGTCTTAGTTCCCATATATTTCTCATCATGATGCTTGTAAGGATATATCCCTTGTATTGTGACAATTTTGATTAAATGAAATGCATGGAATGCCTTTGACTCCTTGTGTGAATGATTGCGGTGTATTTGTGCTATTGAGACTGACAAGGTTGCGCCCTATTTTGAATATAGGGAATGCCGCCTAAGGCTACAAGGAGCACGGCTCGGCTTGCATTAACTAAGCCTATGGATCAGGCTCCTTCACAGTCTGACACACATGTGGACCCTGCTGTGGGCCCGATTCCTGAGATAGTTCATGCGTCTCAGCCTACTGCTGGTCCTACAGTTGGACCACCGCCGTTCACACCGCCAGTCAGAGAGCCTTATCGTGCATCTACTTCGACGTAGCACACGCCACAGCCTGCTCCACCTCCTGACAGATTTGAGCAGATGATGGCTATGATGCAGCAGCAGCAGCAGCTTCTGACTACCATTGTGGGGACATTAGCCCAGGGTGGGGGCGTGACTCCACCTGCACCACCTGTGCATCCAGCTAAGGATGCTTATACATACGCCTAGGATGAGGGCATGACTCATCCTGTACCGCCTGCTTACCCTGCGGGGAATGCCGTAAATACACGGGGCCTATTAGAGTGATTCCAGTGCTTACGGCCTCCCACTTTTACGGGTTCTCACAGACCCGAGGAGGCCGAGTACTGGCTCGACCGTGTGTCAAAGATATTGCGGATGCTTCATTGCACAGAGGCCGAGCAGGTAGAGCTGGCTACATTCCTGTTTGAGCGAGAGGCCAGCCTGTGGTGGGATAGCGTATTGCGGACCGTTGCCGCTGACTTTATATGGACATGGGCAGCGTTTGAGTTCCCCTTTCATGAGAAGTATTACCCCCAGACGTACAGGCATGACCAGGAGAATGAGTTTCTCCGCCTCCGACAGGGAGCCATGACAGTCACGGAGTATGAGCATCGGTTTACGGAGTTGGGCAGATACGTCCCGACTATTTTGGTTGATGAATAGATGTGCATACAGTACTTTTTGGAGGGTTTGCGACCGGATATTCGGTCGAAGATGTGCTGTGTGAGCATTCCCTCATATGCGGAGTTGATTCACATGTCTATGCGGGCAGAGCAGGATGTGGATCGACTTACGCGATCTCGTGGCCCTGTTGCTTCTAGGCCACGACCAGACATGCAGGACAGGCCCTTCACGGGCAAGAGGCCTTGCGTCGACCCTCCTACTAGGGCTACAGTGCCTGTACCACCGTTTTGGTGCCCTGATTTGACATGTACATACTGTGGGAGGTCAGGCCACTTGGCGCAGAGCTATTTTTCTCGGATGCGGGACTGTGGGTTCTCGTCGTCGCAGAAGATTGACCGTGCACTTTCACAGGTAATATCAGCACCGTCTATACGGTTAGCTCCTGCGTACCCTTCTTTCAGACCTACGGTATCGCAGATCAGACAGCCTCCACGACCCATGACACAGCGGCCGAACCGGCCACAGCAGGCACGGGTTCATGCATTGACAGCTGAGGCAGCTGCGACACTGACTTTTCAGCATTCGGCCTTCGAGGTCACAGCCCATATTGGAGGTACTCCTATTCTTGTGATGGTGGACACTGGTTCCATGATTTCTTTGATATCACCTGCTGTAGTCAGGCGTCTTGGGTTATAGACTATTACTATGGATAGGGTGCGAGTCCTTACAGCTCATGGGGATTATTCGGATGTTACCCAGATGTGTGAGGGTTGTTTGGTTGATCTGGGAGGCAGGACGATGACTCTTGATCTTGTCATCGATCCCTCTCTTGTTTATCTCGACGTCATTCTTGGCATGGACTGGTTGACTGCTGGGAGGGCCGAGATTGATGCGAGACTCGTATGGTGACGGTGTACGAGCCAGAGGGCACGCTTTTCACATTTTCAGTCCGGGTAAATCTCCCTTTCTACATACGTAGTTACGCCACTTTATTGCGAGACGCTGGTGCCCAGGTACTTGAGCATACGCCATTCGTTTTCGAGTTCGGGGATCTGTTCAGGAAGATCCTTGGTTTGCCGCCCCGATGAGAGATCGATTTCACTATCGATCTGGTTCCTGGTTCTATGCCCGTCTCACTGCCAACATATTGCATGGCACCGTGTGAGATGGAGGAGTTGAGGACGTAGATTGATGGTCTGCTAGAGCTTGGCCTTATACGGCCTAGTGTGTCTCCTTGGGGAGCACCGGTCTTGTTCGTGAGGAAGAAGGATGGTTCAATGCGATTATGTATTGATTATCGCAGGCTGAACTAGATCACGGTGAAGAACAAGTACCCTTTACCCAGGATCGATGACTTGTTTGATCAGTTGAGAGGAGCGCAGTACTTCTCGAAGATTGATCTTCAGTCAGGATATCATCAGTTGCGCGTCAGGGATGAGGACGTGCAGAAGACAACATTCAGGACCAGTTTTGGCCACTACGAGTTCCTCGTGATGTCGTTCGATCTCACGTATGCACCAGCCGTGTTCATGGATCTGCTGAACCGGGTATTTCGGCCTTTCCTCTATCGATTCGTCGTTGTATTCATTAACGACATTTTGGTGTACTCTAGGAGTCGAGAAGAGCATGAGGAGCACTTACGTTTGGTCCTGGATACGCTCAAACAACATCAGTTATTCGCACAGTACAAGAAGTGCGACTTCTGGAAGCAGGAAGTGAAGTTCCTGGGACACGTGGTGTCTAAGGATGGCATGGAAGTTGACCTGTCTAAGGTAGCTGCGGTGCAGGACTGGGAGCAGCCTGGTTCTGTCACTGAGGTGAGGAGTTTCTTAGGTCTCGCTGGCTACTATCGGCACTTCATACAGGACTTCTCGAAGATCGTGAGACCCTTATCTCAGTTGACACGGAAGGACGTGAAGTTCGCCTGGAATGACAAGGCGGAGTCAGCTTTTCAGGAGCTGAAGGACAGACTTACGTCCGCCCCTGTGCTAGTATTGCCAGAGCAAGGGGTTAGATACACTATATACACTGACGCGTCTAGCGTTGGTTTGGGTTGTGTCCTTATGCAGAGGGACAGGGTAATTTCGTATGCCTCGAGATAATTAAGGAAGCATGAGGAGAATTACCCTACACACGACCTAGAGTTGGCAGCCGTTATATTCGCACTGAGACTCTGGAGACATTACCTCTACGGAGAGGAGTTCGAGCTCTTTTGCGACCACAAGAGCCTCAAGTATATATTCACACAGTGAGACTTGAATATGAGGCAGCGGCGATGGATGGAGACGTTGAAGGACTTCAAGTTTGAAGTCTCTTACCATCTTGGGAAGGCGAACCTTGTGGCTGATGCATTGAGCTGCAAGAAGGCGATAGAGTTTGCGGCTCCGCTGATGGCTGCTGAGTGAGATATGGTTGAGTTTTTACGAGACTTTGAGCAGAAACTCACCGTAGAGGAGCCGTTTGAGTTCATCGCACATGTACAGGTGCGATCTCAGATCGATGACCGAGTCATCGAGGCGCAGAGGGACGATGGGCATCTGACTGAGCTTCGAGAGCAGGCCAGTGATGATGCAGACGCCGACTGGTGAGTTGGTATGGATGGGGGCTTACGTTATCGTGGCCGCCTATGCGTCCCAGATGTCCCTGACTTGAGATGAGAGATTCTCGAAGCTACGCATTGTACTAGACTCGCGATGCATCCAGGCAGTACGAAGATGTATCGTGACGTGAAGAGAACGTATTGGTGGGAAGGTATGAATACCCACATAGCAGAGTTCGTGTCCCGTTGTCTCACTTGTCAGCAGGTGAAGGCAGAGCATCGCCGACCACCTGGACTTTTGCAGCCTATGCCGATCGTACAGTCGAAGTGAGATTTCACTTCCATGGACTTCATTTCTGGGTTGCCGAAGACGAGGAAGGGACATGATTCCATTTGGGTGATCGTCGACCGTCTGACGAAGTCGGCGCACTTCCTACCGATCAGAGTTACGAACTCTGCAGACGAGCTGGCTAGACTGTACATCAGAGAGATTGTACGTCTGCATGGAGTTCCGCTGGAGATCGTGTCGGACAGAGACACGCGGTTCACTTTTATTTTCTGGACTCGCATTCAGGAGGCTATGGGTGTGAAGTTGAAGTTCAGTACTGCCTTCCACCCACAAATAGACCGACAGACAGAGCGGGTGAACCAGATCTTAGAGGATATGTTGCGAGCTTGCGCATTAGATTTCAAGGACAGTTGGGATGATTGTCTTGCATATGCGGAGTTTGTGTATAACAACAGCTTTCAGGCGAGTATCGGTATGGCACCTTATGAGGCATTGTATGGGCGACCTTGTCGCGCACCGCATTGCTGGGCAGAGGTCGGTGAGCGTAGCTTGATTGGCCCAGAGTTAGTGCAGGCGACGTCAGAGAAGATTGATATTATTCGACGTCGGCTTCTTACAGCGCAGAGCAGACAGAAGAGCTATGCCGATACGAGACGACGGCCACTAGAGTTCACAGTTGGGGATCATGTGTTTTTTGCGAGTTTCCCCTATGAAGGGAGTCCTTCGATTCGGGAAGAAGGGGAAGCTGGCACCGCGATTCATTGGTCCATTCCAGATCCTCGATCGTGTGGGAGCAGTGGCTTACCGATTGGCTTTACCCACGCTTCTCGCGAGCGTTCACAACGTATTTCATATTTCTATGCTGAAGAAGTACGTTGTTGATCCTTCCCATATCATCAGATGGGAGCAGGTACAGTTAGGAGAGGATGTTACTTATATCCTGCGACCGACACGTATCCTAGACAGGAAGGAGCAGGTACTGTGTAGCAAGGTGATTCCCCTTGTGAAGGTTTTGTGGACGCATCACTCTGATGTAATACCCCGAATTTTGGCCAATCTGGGATTTAACGTCCTTAGGCAGTGGGTCAATTAAAACACCTGGAAAATCGTTCAGAACCCAATTCCATAGCCAAAGAAACCACTTAGGATTAATTCCTTTAGAAATTAAGCGTAAGTTAGCTAGCGCAACGCTGGAGTAGCTGGGAAATAGTCCCTGAAAACTTTAAATACGTTCTACAAGACCCAAATCGAGTAGAACTAATGACTCTATAATACTCTATAACCTCGGACCAAACTCTAAGCAGGTTAGTTCTCTAGACCACTTTGAATCTTTGTATTGGATCTAGACTGCGCGTCGAAAGTTCGATACCTCCTATCTTAGACCGTTAGAACCGCCTAGCTAGACTTGACACTCATTTCGAAAATCAAGTCAAACCGATAATCACAGGCCATTTCATTGAGCCCGGACCGAAGAGAGTGCAAATAGGGACAGAATTGAAATTTCAAATTCAAATTTGGCACAAGACGTGATGCGTCAGTAATGAGCGTTCTGGCCATCAGAATTCAGCCAGATTACACCCTCGGATTAGGAGAAATTTCTATTTTATATCATGAGACTTTCAGCCCTGATCTACGTGCGGTGACCGCTGAACTGAAACTGCTCCGCCACGTGCGATCTACGAACCCTGCCGGACTGAAACCTTGATGTATG
Source organism: Magnolia kwangsiensis (assembly GCA_037074715.1). Classification (NCBI taxonomy): domain Eukaryota; kingdom Viridiplantae; phylum Streptophyta; class Magnoliopsida; order Magnoliales; family Magnoliaceae; genus Magnolia; species Magnolia kwangsiensis. The sequence goes on along the minus strand of CM073587.1, from coordinate 39,158,971 downwards.
CTAGATCCAGTATGCATGAGCTTAAGTCCTATCGCATTCGGTCAGGGGACCACCAGAAAGCATCTTTTGGACCGAAACAGCCCCGATTTGGATATGCACTAAGTGAACTTTGTACCGGAGCCTATTTTCGGCATTTTTGGGCTTATAAAAGGGGTTGAAACCCTCACTCCTCTCTCCCATCCGAATTTGCAAAAAGTCCTAGATTGGGAGAGAGAAAAGGTGAGAGCTTGTGAGAGAAGGTGGGAGAGAATTCCCTGTTGCTTGTGTCACGTGCCGTACGTGCTTAGGCAACTCACTCCGATCACTTTCCCGACGATTCCTCCACGTTTTCAGGTAAGAAAATACCCTAGAAGTTGCTGATTTAAGGTTCCTTTCGTTTCCTAGCGAAGTAGCTAATAGAACTTGTGTATTATGTCCTCCATTCGCCGTAGACGAAGCGTATACGCTCCGTTCGAATTTACACATCCACAAGAGACAAGGTGCGGATTTTAGACGCTTTGATTGACTGTTTCCAAAGCTTTCAATGACTTTTAATAGTAGATTATCGACGGCATCGCCATTTGACATGTACAACATGCTGTCCGTTTCCTGTTTCGTAAACCGGCGAAGAATATGAGATTTAGGGCATTTTAGTCATTTGTAGGAAGTATTGTTTTCATGCATATTTTGCTGATGTGATTGACATGGTTTATTGTCGTATTAGAATGTTAGGAATGCGTGCATAATTAGTTTGGCAAAGAGATTCGCCTAAATGCGCACTTCAGGTCGACATACTATATGTAGACTTAAGTGTGTAGTGTATGTGTTTGTATAAATGCTTGTATTAGTATGTATTGAATTAAATGATGTTATGAATTGGTTTGAGATGGATTTCTCAATTTATATGTTGACATAAATGATTTCCTACATGTTGACTATATGTATGATTTCATTATATGCATGAAATGTATGTGTTTGAAGATTTGCTTAAGTTGTATGTAATAACATGTGTTAACATGCTCACATGGTTGTATTTCATTTCCATTACCCTTACACAACTGCTGATGTGATTCTATGATTGTTTGGGACTATGCCTAGTCCAGGCAGTCGGTAACCGAACGAATTCGTGGTTAGCTTATCTTCGCCACTAACGACGCGTCGATGAACGCGAGCCGTGTTCTGGAGTTGGCGGCAGTGGTTAGGCCACACGAAGTGTTTTACGCACTTCATGTCGTTCAACTTGAGATGCGATCATGTTAGTCGAGCCCGTCAAGTAACCCGACTGGCCATTGTATATTCACCCTGATGAGTCATAACTACTTGAACCTAGGATACTGAACTTACCATTATAAACCCTGTTAACCATGGTACCTTGATCCACGAAGACTCATGAGTCGGGCATGGTGGTATGGGACACCGTGGTCGAGCTGTCGGCCTACGCTGGGGCCACAAACCTTCCCGTAGTGACCAGTGAGCACCTAGTCTCGTGAGCAGATTATGGTGGTATGGGACACTATATTCTTGCGTCGGCCTACACTGATCAGGCGACGAGTCCTTTGTAGTGACTGCGAGCGCATTCTGAGTCTATGGGAGGCGACGACCCTTTAGTAGCAGTAGAGTACAGTAGGCCTGTATTGATAAGGTGATGGGGGAGCGGTGCAACGAGTGCGAGCAACAGCCCTGACAGCCCTTGTAGCGACTTACAAAATATACATCGTATGAGATTACTAGGAGTGACGACCCTAGACAGGATCTGTGTTGGGATTGATATAAGGGAGGTACCTTAGTTTCCCAATCCTGCTGTTTGAATGGACTAATAATAACTCAAAAATCATATCACCATACCATTGCATGTGCCTGGAAGATGTGGAGCACTTGAGGGTCGATTGCATGCCGCGGTCGTAAGATGGTGCAGTATGAAGGAGATCGTCGGTGAGGGCATACATCACGTCATGTCATATTGCATTAAAAATAGTATTAGGATTGTTTGATTTACTGCTTTACTATTATCGCATGATTGATTTGAGAACATGTTAATCCTTGCTCTATTATTTCACTGAGTTAGCTACTCACTCCCACGTTACGGGACGGTGTTCCTGGACACCCACCGGACCCTTTTGTGATTGCAGATGATGGAGCGGCCTGCGAGGCGGAGGTGGACTTGATGATGATGAGGAGGATTCCTCCTTTTATGCGTGTTCTGATTGACGGGATTACAGGGAGGTTGATTAGATACTTTGACATTTGTCATTTTATATTTTTAGCGCACTCATGTATATTCGTTTCATCTACTTTTGGAGTATACATGTATGTGCATAACCTGGTAACATGTTCACACTCTGGAGACATACAACAGTTTATATATGTTATACATACTATCATAGTCTTCCGCTTGTTAATTTAACTGTCTCTGGAGTATGATATGCTGTTCTAGATTAATCTCACTCATGTTTAATGCGTTATCACAGACAACATTCAATCATACATATCTATGTTGCATAAATAGCATTTTGGAACTCGGGAGTTGGGTTTTTGCTCGACCCCCCGATTTTTGGGATGTTACAGATGGTATCAGAGCATGATTTGGATTAAACCGGGCCTGGGTTATGGTCACGCGACGTACGCTGTCGCTTCCTTTGACTTAGGTGGGTGCGAGAAGGGTCTAGAAACACTTCTAGGATCGCAGATTCACCAATAGGCGAAGACTATTCGAATCGATCGCGTGATCGAGTCCGTAACGCATCTAGGGTCGCGTGAAGCAACCCGAATAGCTCCTAGGTTGTAAGTAAGTGGGTTGAGGCGTTCTTTGAACGATTCTAAACCCATAAATGTGAATCCTTGGGCCGTGGAACAACCACAACTCCTGTATTCAATCGTCAGGGCTTAAAAACCCTGTTTCACCAAAAATCTTCAAAATTCTTCCTCCCACCACTCCAATCTTCAATTCCTTCTGATCCTTTTCATGTTAGGAATTAATCCTAATATGAAAATAACATAAAATCATACTTTCACAAAATTTTACAGTGAATAGTAAAATTTCATGAAAAATGGCCATAATTTCATTCTAACTTCACTTTCTTTAGTAAGTAATGGGATAGATAGATGTACTAGCTCCTTCTACCCCAAAATCATATGCTGCATGATAGGGGTTTGTATTCAGGTTTATAGATTGGACCCAAAAAGCTCTGAATGCATCTTTGGACCCATATAGGGCAATCTAGAATGAACCAAGGTGGGGACCATACATTTTTGGGGTCCCTGGACCATGGGGGACCAGACCCATGTGGTCCCACCAGCCACCGTGCAAGATGGCCGGTGATGCCATCGCCGATTCGGCGATGCATCGCCGACCAGTGAGGCCCACTTGAGGTAATCTCTGGGCGCACGCCCTATTTTAGGTGGTGTACCCCTCCCATGTATGGTCCGTCCGAAGAAAACCCCAAATATGGGTACTTCCTTCACAAACATCCCCTTCCCTAGCCCTAGTTTCGTTTTCAGCTACCCTATCCCAAAAATTATGATTTCAAATCACTCCCAAATCCTTCCTTGGCCAAAAACGACCACTCTCCATCACTCCATTGCTGTTTGCAGCCCTCCCTCTTACAAATTTCATCGTTTGGAGCTCTTACGACCTCCAGAACGAGCTGAAATCGTGAGGAGCTCCATTCCCCTTTTTCCTTCTCTTTTCTTTTTGAAAATCCAGCCTTTAGGAGCTTGAAGCATCCCTCTACAATGCCTAGATTTCGTTCTGTCTAATTGGGAAACCATTTCTCCACAATTCCTCCTCTTTTCATGGCTATTGTTAAGGCTGTTTCAGCCTTTTTCCTCCCTTTCCATTGTCTTCTCTCTCATGTCCCTTTTATTTGATCCTCAGACTCGTGGAAACCTGCTTACCCATCCCATTTCTCCACGTTCTTCACTTGTTTGATTACTATTTTGAAATTTCTGTGTTTTGTTGTTGTTAGGTAGAAAATGTGTTTGTGTTGTGGTTTGAGCTTAATATAGCTGAAATTTGTTGAATGGAGTGCATGCCGTTCATTTTTTTGTTAGGTATTGTCCCTAGATTGGGAGTATTGTAACTCTCGAGATTCAGCCAACAAATTAATTTTTATCCCAACCCACCCTCCTACCAAGCATGCCACTTCCAATCCCGCCATGGGACTAGGAATGCAGTTCCATTTGATACAACTAAACACTGCTGGCCAGATAAGCCCTTGGCGTTTTGGTCCTAGAGTTAGCACTTCTAGATTTTGAAGGGTCGGACGACATAAGAAATTCAATTCCAGTTAGACAATCTTGACCCTAATCGATAGAACAATTCCCTGTAGTAGAAATGGTATAGGAAAGCCATTTACTGTATAATCTTAGGCTTTGGATTAAAGCTACTGAGTTATAGACTAGCCTACTAGTTACCTTAAGTAGTGTAAAGCCTGTATGCTAAGAAATTGAAGGTTAGATTTGGTTGAAGTAGAACCTTATTCCTTCGACAGATCCCCTTATGACTTATAGACTCCTGTTGTTGCCCATAGGAAAGAACCATTCACTCTTAGGGAACATTTATAAATCCCTCAGATTGAACTTAGAATGTACTAGCACACCCCCTAGAATTGCTTTCCCCAAGGGCTTATTGCATTCGGGAACACGGAATAAAGGAAATGCAATTATCAGCGAAGTATTCGCAGTTTGAATCGACTTCTTAATCCTAGTAGTTACCACTAAATCCAATGCTCTGATCAAGCAGAAGATAGGCATCGACTAGGATTGGGGACTGATACAACAACTTTTCTGTCATCGCGGGGCAGAAGGTTTGTGTATCCGGCTCAGACCCATTACACAACTATTCTTCCATGTTAGCCTGACCACCTACAACCACAAGTTATTGCTTTTCCCTTGGTAAATGTTAAGGACTTCAAGCCAGTAGAGGATTCAACATCTTGCCACCAACTCATACTTACCCCAAAACTCAACCACAATAGAGATTAGGTTCATCTCTATGATCATAGGTACCAATGCCATAGAACGCATCATTAGCAAGGAAAACCATGTAGAGAAAGGTTATTTCCATTTTAGGTTAAGGATAGCCCCTAAGTTGCGCCTCGTTCTGATATACGGATCGATGCAACGATTCTTCAACCTTAAATAAAACCAAGTTTTAAGGGTGGTAGAACGTATTAAGTCCAATCCAGTTAGGTTAGTCAATGCAACCGTTCGATCAGAGTGACGCAGCGGAAGTGTGGTTGGCCTCTTCCCCACTAGCCCAAGATCAAAACATTTGATTTAGGTTATACGTACGGTTAAGTCATTAAATAGGATTGAACCTTCCTTAGAAACAGTACTCCTTGCCCTTCGCCAATTTCGGGGATGAAATTTTATTTTAAGGGGGGTAGATTGTAATACCCCGGATTTTGGCCAATCTGGGATTTGACGTCCTTAGGCAGTGGGTCAATTAAAACACCTGAAAAATCGTTCAGAACCCAATTCCATAGCCAAAGAAACCACTTAGGATTAATTCCTTTAGAAATTAAGCGTAAGTTAGCTAGCGCAACGCTGGAGTAGCTGGGAAATAGTCCCTGATCACTTTAAATACGTTCTACAAGACCCAAATCGAGTAGAACCAATGACTCTATAATACTCTATAACCTCGGACCAAACTCTAAGCAGGTTTGTTCTCTGGACCACTTTGAATCTTTGTATTGGATCTACACCCTGCGTCGAAAGTCCGATACCTCCTATCTTAGACCGTTAGAACCACCTAGCTAGACTTGACACTCATTTCGAAAATCAAGTCAAACCGATAATCACAGGCCATTTCATTGAGCCCGGACTGAAGACAGTGCGAATAGGGACAGAATTGGAATTTCAAATTCAAATCTGGCACACGACTTGACGCGTCAGAATTGAGCGTTCTGGCCGTCAGAATTCAGCCAGATTACACCCTCGGATCACGAGAAATTTCTATTTTATATCATGAGACTTTCAGCCTTGATCTACGTGCGGTGACCGCTGAACTGAAACTGCTCCGCCACGTGCGATCTGCGAACCCTGCCAGACTGAAAACTTGATGTATGCTAGATCCAGTATGCATGAGCTTAAGTCCGATCACATTCGGTCAGGGGACCACCAGAAAGCATCTTTTGGACCGAAACAGCCCCGATTTGGATATGCACTAAGTGAACTTTGTACCGGAGCCTATTTTCGGCATTTTTAGGCTTATAAAAGGGGTTGAAACCCTCACTCCTCTCTCCCATCCGAATTTGCAAAAAGCCCTAGATTGGGAGAGAGAAAAGGTGAGAGCTTGTGAGAGAAGGTGGGAGAGAATTCCCTGCTGCTTGTGTCACGTGCCGTACGTGCCTAGGCAACGCACTCCGATCACTTTTTCGGCGATTCCTCCGCGTTTTCAGGTAAAAAAATACCCTAGAAGTTGCTGATTTGAGGTTCCTTTCGTTTCCTAGAGAAGTAGCTAATAGAACTTGTGTATTAGGTCCTCCATTCGCCGTAGACGAAGCGTATACGCTCCGTTCGAATTTACACATCCATAAGAGACAAGGTGCGGATTTTAGACGCTTTGATTGACTGTTTCCAAAGCTTTCAATGACGTTTAATAGTATATTATCGACGACATCGCCGTTTGACATGTACAACATGCTGTCCGTTTCCTATTTCGTAAACCGGCGAAGAATATGAGATTTAGGGCATTTTAGTCATTTGTAGGAAGTACTGTTTTCATGCATATTTTGCTGATGTGATTGACATGGTTTATTGTCGCATTAGAATGTTAGGAATGCGTGCATAATTAGTTTGGCGAAGAGATTCGCCTAAATGCGCACTTCAGGTCGACATACTACATGTAGACTTAAGTGTGTAGTGTATGTATTTGTATAAATGCTTGTATTAGTATGTATTGAATTAAATGATGTTATGAATTGGTTTGAGATGGATTTCTCAATTTATATGTTGACATAAATGATTTCCTACATGTTAACTATATGCATGATTTCATTATATGCATGAAATGTATGTGTTTGAAGATTTGCTTAAGTTGTATGTAATAACATGTGTTAACATGCTCACATGGTTGTATTTCATTTCTATTACCCTTACACAACTTCTGATGTGATTCTATGATTGTTTGGGACTATGCCTAGTCCAGGCAGTCGGTAACCGAACGAATTCGTGGTTAGCTTATCTTCGCCACGAACGACGTGTCGATGAACGCGAGCCGTGTTCTGGAGTTGGCGGCAGTGGTTAGGCCACACGAAGTGTTTTACGCACTTCATGTCGTTTAACTTGAGATGCGATCATGCTAGTCGAGCCCGTCAAGTAACCCGACTGGCCATTGTATATTCACCCTGCATGAGTCATAACTACTTGAACCTAGGGTACTGAACTTACCATTGTAAACCCTTTTAACCATGGTACCTTGATCCACGAAGACTCATGAGCCGGGCATGGTGGTATGGGACACCGTGGTCGAGCTGTCAGCCTACGCTGGGGCCACAAACCTCCCTGTAGTGACCAGCGAGCACCTAGTCTCGTGAGCAGATTATGGTGGTATGGGACACTATATTCTTGCTGTCGGCCTACACTGATCAGGTGACGAGTCCTTTGTAATGACCGCGAGCGTATTCTGAGTCTACGGGAGGCGACGACCCTTCAGTAGCAGTAGAGTACAGTAGGCCTGTATTGATAAGGTGATGGGGGAGCGGTGCAACGAGTGCGAGCAACAGCCCTGACAGCCCTTGCAGCGACCTACAAAATATACATCGTATGAGATTACTAGGAGTGACGACCCTAGACAGGATCTGTGTTGGGATTGATATAAGGGAGGTACCTTAGTTTCCCAATCCTGCTGTTTGAATGGACTAATAATAACTCAAAAATCATATCACCATACCATTGCATGTGCCTGGAAGATGTGGAGCACTTGAGGGTCGATTGCATGCCGCGGTCGTAAGATAGTGCAGTATGAAGGAGATCGTCGGTGAGGGCATACATCACGTCATGTCATATTGCATTAAAAACAGTATTAGGATTGTTTGATTTACTGCTTTACTATTATCGCATGATTGATTTGAGAACATGTTAATCCTTGCTCTATTATTCCACTGAGTTAGCTACTCACTCCCACGTTACGGGACGACGTTCCTGAACACTCACCAGACCCTTTTGTGATTGCAGATGATGGCGCGGCTTGTGAGGCGGAGGTGGACTTGATGATGATGAGGAGGATTCCTCCTTTATGCGTGTTCTGATTGACGGGATTACAGGGAGGTTGATTAGATACTTTGACATTTGTCATTTTATATTTTTAGCGCACTCATGTATATTCGTTTCGTCTACTTTTGGAGTATACATGTATGTGCATAACCTGGTAACATGTTCACACTCTGGAGACATACAACAGTTTATATATGTTATACATACTATCATAGTCTTCCGCTTGTTAATTTAACTGTCTCTGGAGTATGATATGCTGTGCTAGCTTAATCTCACTCATGTTTAATGCGTTATCACAGACAACATTCAATCATATATATCTATGTTGCATAAATAGCATTTTGGAACTCGGGAGTTGGGTTTTTGCTCGACCCCCCGATTTTCGGGATGTTACATCTGAGGAGGAGGCTACCTGGGAGACAGAAGCCGAGATAAGAAAGAACTATCCACAGCTTCTCGAGGAGTACGAAAAGGTACAAATTTCGAGGATAAAATTATTTGTTAAGGGGGGTAGATTGTAACGCCCGTGAAAAATCCATACTTGGGCTCGAGTACCAACTCGACCCGAAGTTGCGTAGAATTAATTCTTTTAGAAAATATGACTAAGTTAGCTAGCGCAACGCTGGAGTAGCTGGGAAATAGTCCCTGATCACTTTAAATACGTTCTACAAGACCCAAATCGAGTAGCACCAATGACTCTATAATACTCTATAACCTCGGACCAAACTCTAAGAAGGTTTGTTCTCTGGACCACTTTAAATCTTCGTATTGGATTTAGAGCGCGCGTCGAAAGTCCGATACCTCCTATCTTAGACCGTTAGAACTGCCTAGCTGGACTTGACAATCATTTCGAAAATCAAGTCAAACCGATAATCACAGGCTATTTCATTGAGCCCGGACCGAAGAGAGTGCGAATAGGGTCAGAATTGGAATTTCAAATTTAAATCTGGCACACGACTTGACGCGTCAGTATTAAGCATTCTGACCGTCAAAATTCTGCCAGATTACACCCTCAGATCAGGAAAAATTTCTATTTTATATCATGAGACTTTCAGCTCTGATCTACGTGCGGTGACCGCTGAACTCAAACTGGTCCACCACGTGCGATCTGCGAACCCTGCCGGACTAAAAACTTAATACGTACTAGATCTGGTATGCATGAGCTTAATTCCGATCGCATTCAGCCAGGGGACCACCATAAAGCATCTTTTGGACCGAAACAGCCCGGAATTGGATATGCACTAAATGAACCTTGTATCGGAGCCAATTTTTGACATTTTTGGACTTATAAAAGGGGTTGAAACCCTCACTCCTCTCTCCCATCTGAATTTGAGAGAAACCCTAGATTTGGAGGGAGAAAAGGTGAGAGTTTGAGAGAGAGTGTAGAAGCAAATTTTCCCGTCTTCGTGCCACCTGTCGCTAGTGCCTAAGCAACACCTCCTGATCACCAAGCCGGTGATTCTTCCACATTTTTAGGTATGAAACAACCCTAGAAGTTGCTGATTTAAGGTTCACTTGGATCCATAGCTTTTTAACCAATAGATCTTGTAAAACATGTTCTCTTATCGCCGTATATGAAGCGTATACGCTCCGTTCGAAACGACACGTCTATAAGAGACTAGGTGAGGATTTTAGATGCTTTGATTGACGGTTTCCAACGCTTTCAATGTCGTTTAATAGTAGATTATCGACGGCATCGCCGTTTGACATGTACAACATGCTATCCGTTTCCTGTTTCGTAAATCAACGAAGAATATGAGATTTAGGGCATTTTAGTCATTTGTAGGAAGTACAGATTACATTCATATTTTACTGATGTGATTGACATGGTTTGTTGTCGCATTAGGAAGTTAGGAATACGTGCATAATTAGTTTGGCGAAGAGATTCGCCTAATTGCGCACTTCGGGTCGACATACTATATGTAGACTTAAGTGTGTAGTGTATGTGTTTGTATAAATGCTTGTATTAGTATGTATCGAATTAAATGATGTTATGAAATAGTTTGAGATTGATTTCTCAATTAATATGCTGACCTAAATGATTTCCTACATGTTGACTATATGCATGATTTCATTACATGCATGAAATATATGTGCTTGAAGATTTACTTAAGTTGTATGTTATAACATGTGTTAACATGCTCACATGATTGTATTTCAATTCCAATACTCCTATATAAATTGCTGATGTGATTCCATAATTGTTTGGGACTAGACTTAGTCCAGGCAGTCGGTAACCGAGCGAATTCGTGGCTGGCTGGTCTTGGCCACGAACGACGCGTCGATGAACGCGAGTCGTGTTTGGAGTTGGTGGCAGTGGTTAGGCCACGCGAAGTGTTTTACGCACTTCATGTCGTTCGACTTGAGATGCGATCGCGCTAGTTGAGCCCGTCAAGTAACCCGACTGGCCGATGTATGTTCACCCTGTATGAGTCATAACTGCTTGAACCTAGGGTACGAAACTTACCATTATAAATCCTGTTAACCATGGTACCTTGATCCACGAAGACTCATGAGCCGGGCATGGTGGTATGGGACACCGTGGTCAAGCTGTCGGCCTACGCTGGGGCCACAAACCTCCCCGTAGTGACCAGTGAGCACCTAGTCTCGTGAGCAGATTATGGTGGTATGAGACACTATATTCTAGCTGTCGGCCTACACTTATCAGGCGATGAGTCCTTTGTAGTGACCGCGAGCGTATTCTGACTCTACGGGAGGCAACGACCCTTCAGTAGCAGTAGAGTACAGTAGGCCTGTATTGATAAGGTGATGGGGGAGCGGTGCAACGAGTGTGAGAAAAAGCCCTGGCAGCCCTTGCAGTGACCTACGAAATATACACCGTATGAGATTACTAGGAGTGACGACCCTAGACAGGATCTGTGTTGGGATTGATACAAGGGAAGTACCTTAGTTTTCCAATCCTGCTGTTTGAATGGACTAATAACAACTCAAAAATCATATCACCATAACATTGCATGTGCTGGAAGATGTGAAGCACTCTAGGGAGTGTGGCATGCCACGGTCGTAAGATGTTGCCGAATGAGGGAGATCGTCGGTGAGGGCATACATCACGTCATGTAATCTTGCATTAACAACAGTATTAGGATTGTCTGATTTACTGCTTTACTATTATTGCATGATTGGTTTGTGAACATGCTAATCTTTGCTCTATGATTCCACTTAGTTGATCACTCACTCCCACGTTACGGGATGGTGTTTGCAACACCCACCAGACCCTGTTGTGGATGCAGGTGATGCTGAGATCTAGGAGGCAGAGCCAGACTTCGACGAGGACCAGGACGAGTTCTCGTACATGCAGTATCATGATGGCTTTGCGTAGGCGACATGGGTTGATGGGACTTCAGTGGGACTATTTTGAACATTTAATTTTGTTCATGTATATGTATATGAGACTCAGAGATGTATTCATACTTTAGAGACAGATGAGATCTACTTTATTTTTCCTTACAGTGATATATATATTGTTTAGTCTTCCGCTTTCTTTTATCACTGGATCTGGAGTATGAATTACAGTTTTGGTATACTTTTACTCATGTGAATGCTTTAAATCAGACAACATTGAATCATAATCATTTTTGTTGCATAAGTGATGGTCTGGAACTCGGGAGTTGAGTATATACACGACCCCCGATTTTCAGGGTATTACAGTTCTCTACTCCTTTTTTGTCTTTAATTTCTAAATCGAATTCTTAGAGTAGAAGGATCCATCGTATCAGGCGGGGCTTAGAATCATTCTTAGAAAGAAGATACTTAAGTTCCGCATGATCTGTGTAAATGATGATCTTGGATCCGATCAGGTAGGATCTAAATTTGTCCAAAGCGAACACTAATACTAAGAGTTCCTTTTCCGTAGTCGAGTAGTTCACTTGGGCAGAATTTAGAGTCCTACTTGTGTAGTGAATAACGTAAGGCCGCTTATCTTTTCTCTGGCCTAGAACCGCCCCAAGAGCATAATCAGAGGCGTCGCACATAAGTTCAAAAGGAAGACTCCAGTCGGGTGGCTACATGATAGGTGCAGTGGTTAACATGCCCTTAAGCTTAATGAAAGCTTCTTGGCACTGCTCAGTCCACTCATATGGTGCATCCTTTTGAAGAAGATTACATAACGGACAAGAGAGGAGACTAAAGTCCTTTATAAATCGTCGGTAAAATCATGCGTGTCCCAAGAAGGATCGCACATCTCTGATGTTCTTGGGTGGAGGTAGGTTAGAGATAAGATCGATTTTTTCTTTATCTACCTTGATTCCTTTGGACGAGATGATATGCCCAAGGACAATTCCCTTTTGAACCATAAAATGGCACTTCTCCCAGTTAAGTACCAAATTTTTTTCTTCACATCTTTTCAGCACACATTTAAGACTTGCTAAGCACTCGCTGAAAGATGAACCGAAAACAGAGAAATCGTCCATGAAGACCTCTAGATATATACCCACCATGTCAGAAAAGATACTCGTCATGCATCGCTGAAAGGTGGCAGGGGCATTACATAACCCGAATGGCATCCTTCTGTAAGCAATGGTGCCATAGGGACATGTAAATGTGGTCTTTTCCTGATCCTTAGGGGCGATTTCAATCTGATTATAACCTGAATACCTGTCGAGAAAACAATAATAGGAATGACCAGCTAGCCTTTTCAGGATTTGATCAATGAAGGGCAAAGGAAAGTGGTCTTTCCTTGTGACGGTATTTAGCTTTCTGTAGTCAATGCACATTCTCCAACCAGTAGTAACTCTGGTCGGAATGAGTTCATTATTGGCATTGGCTACGATGGTGATCCCGGACTTCTTAGGAACCACCTGAGTTGGACTCACCCATTAACTATCGGATATGGGGTAAATGATCCCCACTTCCGGCCTTAACCACTTCCTTCATGTTTGGATTTAGTCTACGCTGTGATTGCCGAATAGCCTTTGCATTGTCCTCAAGATATATACGGTGAGTACAAATTGATGGGTTAATTCCCTTGAGGTCCGCTATCGTCCATCCAAGAGCTCCCTTATGCTCAATAAGAGTAGATATCAGCATACTCTCCTGTTCTTTCTCCAGGTGAGCAGAGATCACCACCGGGTATGTCTCATCTTGACCTAAATAGACATATTTTAAATCAGAGGGAAAAGGTTTTAGGTCAAGCTTCGGTGGCTTGAGGTTAGACGGTAGAGGCACTACATAAGTTTGGGGCAATTCTTCAATGTGTGGCCTCCATCGGTTAACTTCAAGTAACGGTGCAGTATTAAGCAGGGCACACCTCTCCCTAATTATATCATCATCAAGATCATGGGAGTGGGCCAGGCACGTCTCTAGAAGATCAGAGGATAAGGTGAGAGGCGTTCTATCTTCCACAAAAGAATCAATCATGTTAACATCGTGGAAATCCTCATCATCCTCTGAGTTGCTGCCGTTATTGAAAAAGATATTCGATTCCAATGTCAAATTTTCAAAGGACATAGTCATGACACCATTCCTGCAATTGATAATTGCATTTGAAGTGGACAGGAATGGGCGACCAAGAATGACGGGAATCTGAGTGCTCGTGTCATTGATGGTTCGGTGTCCAAGATGATAAAATCAACAGGGTAGTAAAATCTATCAACCTGGACCAACACATCCTCGATGATCCCTCTTGGTACACGAATAGAACAATCAGCAAGTTGTAATGTGGTTCGAGTGGGTTTTAATTCACCAAAAATTAACTGTTGGTATACCGAGTAGAGAATCAGATTGACGCTCGCTCCTAAGTTAAGAAGTGCATGATCAATTCGATAGTTCCCGATTATACATGATATGGTTGGGCAACCGGGATCTTTGAATTTTTACGGCACATCTTGTTTCAGGATGGCACTCACTTTCTCAGTCAAGGAGATCTTCTTTTGAACACTTTTCCGTTGTTTGGTAGTGCATAAGTCCTTTAGAAATTTAGCATATAAAGGAATCTGTTTTACAACGTCAAGCAGAGGAATGTTGACTTTCACTTATTTCAACACCTCTAGGATATCCTGAGAGTTAGAGAGACATTTTGGTTCAACCAACCGTTGGGAAAACGGAGCAACTGGCTTTTCTAGAGGTTCTGGTTCAAATTTTTATGGGGCGCCACTAGATCCATCATTATTATCCTCTTCTGGTTCTTGAGGCTTTTCGGGCCTAACCGGAAGGGTTTTATCAATAACCTTCCCACTCCTAAGAGTGGTGATGGATTTAGCGTGCCCCATTTGATTTGAAGAGCTGGGATCACCTGTCTCGTATTGCGGTTTCGGATTAGGGAGTGATTGTGTAGGGAGCATCCCTTTTTCCATAGCCATCATACGTGAATCTATTTTTTGCATAAAATCTGAAATTCCTTGCATTGTCCGAGTCAGCTCTTGTATGGAAATTTGAACCGATTCTTCTTAAGGTTTTCCCTGATTTGGATTTTAATTAAAGAAACCTTGAGGGGTAGCAGTTTGTCCGTTCCTCTAACTAAAATTTGGATGATTTTTCCAGCCAGGATTGTACGTATTAGAGGGTGGTCCATTGAAAGGTCTTTGATAGTTATTTATGACATTAGATTGTTCATTCAATACTTCTCGAAAGGCAGGTATTGAAGGATAATTTTCAGTAGTATGAATGTTGCAATCACAGATGCCGCAAACACTTTCATTAACCTTTTCCTTCCTTCCTTCCATGGCCTCAAATTTTCTGGTGAGATTGACCACCTTAGCGTTAAGATCATTATCCTCTTTCAGGAGATATATTCCTCCTTTTTCCCTTGAATGAGTCGGCCTAGACGTAGTGTTCGTCCTTGGATAATAGTCCCATGATTGTGTTTTTTCAACGAGACTATCGAGGTAATCCCATACCTCGTCGACATTTTTATTGATGAATTCTCCGTTACACATTGTCTCGACCATTTGGCGCATGGAAGATGTTAGCCCATCATAGAAAAAATTTGTAATGCGCCATATTTCAAAGCCATGTTGTGGGCATGCATTAACCAGATCCTTGAACCTTTCCCAACATTGGAAGAATGTTTCATCTTCCTTTTGGGCAAAGTTCATGATTGGTCTCCTGAGGGTAATTGTCTTATGATGTGGGAAAATTTTCTTTATAAATTCCCTCTGCATATCATTCCATGTGCTAATGGATCTAGGACGCAGTGAATGTAACCACGTCTTGGCTTTTTCTTTCAAGGAAAATGGAAAGAGTTTCAGCCTAATAGTATCCTCAGATGCATTAGGAAAGTATAAGGTGCCTATGATTTCATCGAACTCTTTCAGATGCAAATATGGTTCTTCAGACTCAAGCCCATGGAACTTAGGAAGGAGTTGGATAACCCCTGACTTGATGTCCATATGTCCTGTAATCTCAGGAAAAATCATGCATGAGGGCATACTCACCCCCGCCGGTTGTAAATAATCTCGTAAAGTACGAGGCGGGGGTGCCTGATGCACCTCATTCTCATCATGTACTTCCTCAACCCTTGGTTGGGGTAGTGCTTGAGGTTGATTTTCAGCCATAACGTCTTCTAACTCAGGAGAATTCAAGTGGTGTCTAGTCCTGCGATGGACAGTCAACCCCTCAACTAATCCTCCTTCAGTCACGAGACGTCGAGTGTTGTCGCGTACCCAATGGGGCATAAAACACACTCAGCCCTCAAATTCTAACTTAAACCTAAAAAAGAAAATAAAAATCTAGGAAAAGGGAGGGTTGGAGAGAAGTTACCAAATCGGAGTTTCTAAGTTAAAAACCTGCAAAACAAACCAAAATAAGTTAGTTTCTAAGAGTAGAAAGTCCTAATAAAAAATAAACTAATTTCTAGAGAAAATAAGAAATTCCAAAGAGAGAAGAATTAGAAAGAGCTTACTAAATTAGAAGCTTCCTACAAAACAGAAAAATTGGGTTAGTTCCTAAACAAAAACTTATGAAAAAATTCTAAAACAAGAAACAGGGTTAGGATTCCTAAAAAGAATTAGAATTAGAATCTCACTAAAAAGAAGAAATAAATCTTAATCTAAATCTAGAATAGAAAGGAAGAATTTAAGAAAAAATTTACTAATTTAGAAACTATCTTAGAAGCCTATAAAACAAGAAAGACAAGTTAATTTCTAAAAATTAAGAAAATATAAACCTAATCTTAAACGAATCCTAAAACTAATTAATTTCAGAAAAACGTAGCCGACAGTCCCCGGCAACGGTGCCAAAAACTTGTTCACTCCCCAAGTGTAGGGTTGTGATGTAGTAATAACTCGGTAAGACTGAGGTCGAATCCCAAGGGAGTGAAACTTGTACGTTATTTAAAACTAACTAGAACTAGAACTAGGCTAAGATGAATTCTAAATCAATTAGCAATGGTAGAATACTTATAGAATAATTAATCTAAAACTTAGGAAACAAATCAGAGATAGGAAACTAGGGATTCAGAGGATCCACTTGTAGAGATCAGGGAGAACTTATGCTTGCATCAAAAATTATGCAAAGTACTGAACTGCCGTTGATCTAGTTTTCAAAGAGATGAAAGGTGTATGAATTAGAATGGATTCCATCACCAAACCATGCCCAAAGACTATGGCAAACAACAGAATTAAACTAATTACCACCCAATCACATGTATGCAAGTTAGGAAGGGTACCGACATCCAACTATGCCCAGGAGACTATGGTGAACAACAGGGCTTCCTGACATCATAAATATTAAAGAGAATGGAAATATTCAAAGCCATTGCAGCCCCATTGTAATTTCAGTCACAACAGACCATTAAAAACCTAAAACATTCCCATAATAATTAACTAAAATCAACGTCAATTCATGCATTAAAATTAAAATAAAATCAAATCTCCCATCTCACTACAAGCTTCACCTCCTAACCCTAGCTAGGAGGTTTAGCCACACATGGTCAGGTTAAATCCAAATAAATAAAGAAAAGGAAAAGAAAAGAAATTGAAAAACAAAGAATCTCCCTCTCTCCCTCTCTTTCTTTCTCTACGTCAGGCCAAGCTCCACGTCCCAAGCTCCCGCTTTTCTTCTTCCCTAGACCTGAATGAATGCTCCCCACGTCCAAAACCTCCTTTTATAACTGCTGGAAGGCTGGAGTCTGTGACAGAGTTGTAGCAGGACACGGAGTGCAATTTTCGCAGCCAAGTTCGGTGCCTCGAAACACGCCACTTTCCTCGCCATATGATCAAAGATGGTGGGCCAAAATTGCCTGGAAAAGTCAGTTTTCGTGGATGTACGAAACCTTTAGCATCATTTCGCTGTTGTGATCGGTGGGCCCCACAGAAGCATTTTTTGGAAAATCTACTCCTTCCATTGGCTTCAGAATAAAATTTCAGTCAAGAATGGGTGGTTTTGAACGTCCATTGACGTGGCCCAGAGAAGAAATCACAAAAAGATCAGTTTTGAACGTTGCAGGGCAGCCCTTTTGTGGCCTCTGTATCTCACACGTGTGCACGCATGGGTGAAAAGTGACAACATGGTTTTATAGTACTCGCGGCTGTCTACATGGTGGACGGTTTGGATTGAGCTTATGGGGCACGTGTGGGGCCCACAGTCGATCACAAAAATGGCCAGCGGCCGTGCATTACGCGGTGCGTAAGCGGAATCTTCTTTTGCTGTGACAATCGATGGGGTTCACTTAGCTTTCTTTTCGAAAATCCACACCGTCCATTGGCTTCAGGACGAAAAACCGTCCAGGAAGGCAAAGTCCAGTTTAATTTCAATGTGACCCACAAAATCTGTAACCCAGCCGTCCATCCTGCATTTTCCATCCATCTACATCCGTACCTATGCATGGGATCAAACGGACAGCTAGGTGAGGGTTTTTCCCCCCTATCGTGAGTATGGACGGTTCAGATCATCTGAAAAGATGATGTGTGGATCCCACTACAAAAAAAATGGAAGCCAGCGTCCGTCCGCTTGCTCTTTACGCAGAGAGGGAGAGAGAGATGGGTCAGCGCTTGCGCTGACCGGTTGGGTGATCCGGTGCGGCTCGCGTGCGGACGTGCTATGTGCACGCACGTTGCACGTGGGGTCCACTGTGATGTTTATGTGAAATCCATTCCGTCCATCCTCTTCACCATCTCCTTTTAACCGTAGGGACCAAATTTGAAGCGTATCCAGATAGCAGGTGGGCCCCAAATTTAAAGATTGATGGGCTGATCTGCCCGTTAGGCCACTTCCGCAATGATCCCATGGATGATTTTTGACGTGTACGGTTAATTTATAGTCCTCAGGTCACGTATGAAGTTTCGAGCCGAATGGATGGTGGAAACCTCGTGATCTTGCATTCTGGACGTACTTCAGGCCACTTGAGCTTCAATTTCTTACTTTTCTCGGATTTCTGACCGTGTATATTTGTCAATCTTGGTTCCATGGAGTGTGTCCCTTGCCTTTGGTGTCATCAGATCGTTAAATCTCAACTTTTAACGTCCTTTTTCCATCCATGCTCATAAAATCACCTTGCAACACAAGAATGAGAAAACAAGCCATTAGACAGCATTATATTCGTAAATCCAGACAATATCTGGGGTCTAATATGCAATATTTGACCCTCAACAGTGGTATATGAAAATGAACAAGGAAGTGTTTGGAGAAGGATTTTGGGGGAGATTCGAAAGATTTTTCAAGAAAAGGAAAGCTTGGAGGTGGACTTTGTGAAGGAAGTACCAAAATGGAAAAGAAATAAGGGTCGAACCCTATACCATAGGGTCTCACTAGGGCCCACTTGCAATCGGCCCGAACGGCCCGCCCGGCCAAACCCGTTTACCGACGAGGCCTCACCGACGAGGTGAGGCCCTCACCGACTTTTGGTCAAACTGGTGAAGGGTCTCCATTTGGGCGAGGTCCTCCTGCCCCCTAGGCCCCAAAAAAGTCCGGGTCCCACCCTGGAACCCCCTGAAAGTTGATCATTTAGGCCCCCTCTCCATTTGAGGTATTTTTGGGGCCAATTTGCAAACCGGAATGAGTTTATATGACTTGTAGCATTTGATTTTGGGGTAGGAGACGCTAATCTATCCAACTAACCTATTTGTTTTGTTATATTCCAAAAGGTCAAGGGTCAAAACCTATTTTATCCATTTATTTATAAATTATGGTAAGTTTAGTTTCGGTATTGTTATTCCTCATTTATACCCTAGGATTGGTGTGTATTATGAATGTGCTTAAAAAAATAAAGAATAAAGTGATGGAGGGTGAGATTTTGAAGGAATTGGATAAAAAGAGGTTTTAGGCTTTGAGATTGAGTGTAAGATATTGGGGTTGACCTACCACCTAAGGACATTCATTTCTAGGTTTGGAATGGAATGAAACATGGTCTAAAGCCTTCGATTTGACGGTCTAGAAGTGATTTAGTGTCGTTGTGTGTGATCAGGAGTGTGCACGGACTCAATCTCGACAACCATTTTTAGTGAGTTTTAGTTTAAGTATAGTTCTTCACTATTTAAACTTGAGGATTCATGTCTAATATAAAAGTACTTGGAGAAGTTTGAAAAATTAGGTGGTGAAAGATGAGATTTAAAGGAAATGGGTTGAAAAGCGATTTCTTTGGCTTTGGGATTGAGCTTTGAGAGTGTTATGGTTAACCCATTGCCTAAGGACGTCTAATTCCAGGTTGGCAAAAATTCGGAGTGTTACACCTGATTACAGCCCAAATCAAGTCCATCTATAAGAAATTTTTAGTTTAATTTAAAGCCCATATAGGGACTCATTTTTGCCACTTTTCTAGCCCAGCTGAGGGCCTACTTTCAGTTCAGATTTAGTCCAATCCTCGGCCCAATGAAGGACCAATTTCGGCCCATTCTCTGGACTGGTTTCACATCAAAACATGGGCTAGTTTCGGCCCATATTCCATCCCCATTCATGGCCCAACTTGGGCTATTTTCAGTTCATAGCAGGGCTTAGGGAAGGGTCCATTTTCTAGCCCTTTGTATGACCTTATAAAGCCTCCTTTTCAGTCTAGTTTCGACTCACATCTCAGTCCCTTTTAGGACCCATTTGTAACATCTCCACGACTAAGTCAATGTCGGGTTTCAAGCCGACACACATCTTGATGCCGGTCAAGTTTTAGCCCAAATTCATAGCCTGATGAAGGCTAGTTTCAGACCACTACTAGCAGCAACTGAAAACTACATTCACGGTCCTGTCAGAGGCCATTTTCAGCTTAAATTAAAAGCTTATGAAGGCAGAAGGTTAGGGAGTTACTTAACTAGATTCGAATGTGGCGTGACTCGGTCGAGCATGACTCGAACTCGAAAGGGAATACACGTACTAGACCTCACCCCTCTCTCTCTTTCTTTGATTGTGGTGTTACAGGCCCACATTGACCCAACTCGGTCCGATCTTGCACGAGATGAGTTGTTGCAGTGTCAACTGAGTCCACTCGGCTGAACTTCACTCTCTCCTTCACTCCTCTCTCTCTCTCTCTCTTTCCTTTCTCTCCCTCCTTTCTCCTTTCTCTCTCTCATGGAAATCTCAAGGGCAATAGTGCCCTATTTATAGTAGTGGAAGAGAGAGCTCCAATGGCTAGGAAAAGAACTCCCCTAGCAATGTCCGGGATTAAAAAATGACCATGCATGGGACCTATCCAAACCTAGGGATGGTTTGTTGATGCCTCGACCTATCAAAAAAGTAAGTTTTTAGGCCTGGTGGGGCCCATCTCGTGATCACGTTCGGATGGATTAACAGGGAGGATGGAGTGGCCGTTAATGGTAAAACACTCCTTGAGGTACCTTGACATGATTTGGTCCATTCGAGCGGGCCAGATGAAGCCTCTGATCAGCGTAGGGCCCACTTTTTAGACCACAAACATGAGTTTTGGTTCATCTCATGAGAAAATATGATTCTCATCACTTTCACATGAGATGAGATGTTCTTCTCTCTCATCTCGTACTACCTCACATGGAAGGGCTAGGATTGCCGCATGTGGCCTAAGGAACAGCCAGGGGCATTCTAGCATCTACTTCCCAAAAAGGAAGTTCTCCTTTTTACTTTCCTTAGTGCAGGCCATTGTTTGGCTATTTCTGGAAGTGAGAGAGCGTAGCCTTAGCTGGAAGATGGATGGCTGGGATGGCATGATTAAACCGATCGTGGGCCACCCATGCGTCCACAGATTGACCCCATATCCCAAGCCCTAACCACGTGTAAGTTTTTGGACGGTTCCACCCCAAAATCGTCGTTCCTTTGCACGGGCTTGAAAACCTATAGGGTTATGATCAGACGGATCCCACAAGCCTGATGAATAACATGGATCATCTGGATAGTGCCCAGGGTGGGCCACTTTGGAGGCTGAAGTCCATCAGATTTAAATAGGCATTGGTGGGAGGAAATTTCACTTCTTTTTGGTTTTAGATTAGTCAAAGCCAGTTTAACTGACTTGGTGCATTCAGTGCACATCGTGCATGAGTTCACAAGGTGCACTTGCACACCATTGTGGGGTCCATTGTGATGGTTGTGTTAAATCTACTCCATCCAATCATCTTGGGGGCCCCACTTAAGGGTCCTGCCTAGTTTGGGGTGGGGCTGAGGCCCAGGTAGGCTGTATCACCCGTCGTAAGCTCTATTTAGCCTAATATATGCTGATTCGATGGATAGATTAGTTCGATACTTAATTTCAACATCTAATTATGGATTTAAAACACAGTGGTTATTGGTTAGCTATCCACTAGCCTTCGAAGATCGATCTTTAGAGTATTGCTACAACTAGTTGATTTGAAAACTATTCTGACTTGAAGTGCTTGATCGAGGTTACCTTCTTGACCGATGTAGAGTGTAGTTTGGCTCCTAAGGCCTCTGATGGGTGGCTTTAATGATGACTGGAAGGCCCATCCTTCACACGTCGAGTATAAGTTGTTTGGTTAATTGAATCTGGATTTTCCATTGATGTTGGTTTAAATGGTAACACCCATGTAGGAAAGGTGCAGGGTGTTACAATCTACCCCCCTAAAAAAATCCACCCTCAAAATTACCTGTGGTGTGTTGTTGAACAAGTGAGGCTATTTCTCCATGACCTCTGCTTTTCGTTCTGAAGTCGCTTCTTCCTCACCATGGTACGACCAGAGGACCTTGACCAGTGGTATCGTATACATCCACAAAACCTGCTCCTTATGATTCAGGATGCGAATAGGCTCCTCGGTATAAGAAGCATCCTCAGTGAGCTCAACCTGCTCCCAACTAACGATATGCGACTCGTCCGACATGTATTTTTTCAGCATGGATATGTGAAAGATGTTGTGAATGTTAGCCCAAGCAGTATGCAGTGCCAAGCAGTATGCTACGGCTCCCACACGATCCAATATCTCGAATGGCCCAATAAATTACAGTGCTAACTTCCCCTTCTGCCCAAACCTTATTAGGCCATTCATACACAAAATCTTCAAGAATACATGATCACCCACCGCGAATTCCAAGTCATGACATTGATTATCTACATAGTTCTTTTGTCTACTTTGAGTGGTGCACAATCACTTCCAAATGGTGTTGATGACCTCGATAGTAGATTGGACAAGCTAGGGTCCTAACAAATTTCTCTCTCCGACTTCTGCCAAGCACTAAGGGTCTCGGTAAGGGTGACCGTGGAGAGCCTCATACGGTGCCATGCCTATATGGACTGGAAGTTGTTGTTGTATATAAATTTCAACAGAGCCAAGTGATCATCCCAATTACCCTGAAAGTCCAGAACGCAGGCCCTCAACATGTCCCCCAAGATCCGATTCACCATCTCTGTATGTCCATCTATCTGAGGATGGAATGTTATGATGAACTTGAGCTCTATGCCCATCTCTTCCTATAGCCTCTTCCAAAAGGTAGAAGTGAGCCTGGAGTCTCGGTCCGACATGATCTCCCGCGGAATGCCATAGGATCGTACAACTTCCTGAATGTATAGCTTTGCTAAACTATCAATAGAATCGGTCATATGAATCGAAAGGAATCAGGCAGCCTTTGTCAACCTATCAACGATGACTCAGATCAAGTTGTGCTTCATCTGTGTCCTCGAAAGGTCAGATATGAAGTCTGTGGAGATGTTGTCCCACTTCCATTCAGCCAGCGACAACGGCTGAAGGAGGCCAACAGGCTTGCGATGTTCGATCTTGATCTTTTGACATACCATGCACTTAGCCACAAAACCTGCAATGTCCATCTTCATGTTGTTCCACCAGTACTATCTCTTGATGTCGTTGTACATCTTGGTGATCCCCGGTTGGATAGCTAATCAGGAATGGTGAGCTTCGACCATGACTTCTCTCCTCAAGTCGACATCATTGGGCACGCATACCTGCACCTAATAACGAAGACAGTCGTCACTACCAACTCTCCAATCGGGAATTTTCTCACCCCTACTCCTCTCCTTCATCTTGAAATGACACTCATCTTGGTCCTGAGCAGCGATTACTTGTCGAACCAGGGTCGGCTCTGTAATTAAAAGAGCCACATAAGCATCAGGTTCTTCGAGGCTAAGATGGATGTCGCAGTCCTGCATGAACTCCATCATCTCCCACTCTTTGATCATCAAGCTGGCTATCATTTTGTGCTTCTTCTTACAGTTCAGTGCATCAGCCACAGAGTTTGCCTTACCCGGATGGTAAGATATGTCGAAATGGAAGTCTTTGAGCATTTCCATCTACCGACACTAACGCATATTCAAATCCTTCTGCATGAATATGTACTTCAGGATCTTGTTGTTGCAGAACAACTGAAACTCTTCTCCATAGAGGCAATGTCTCCATATTTTTAGGGCGAAGACCACTGTTACCAACTCCAGATCTTGTGTCGGGTAATTCTCCTCGTGCTTCTTCAGCTGTCGTGATGCGTAAGTTATTACTCTGTTGTTTTACATCAGTACACATCCCAACCCCAACTTTGACCCATTGCTATACACCACGAAGTCTCCCCTTCTTGTGAAAGATTGAGTATTAGCGCGAAAGTCAGTCTCATTTTTAGTGCTTGAAAGGCCTCTACTGTATTCTCATCCCACGTAAATAGGTTATTCTTCTTTGTAAGTTCGGTGAGCGGTCGCGCGATCCAGGAGAATTCCTTTATAAAGTGCATGTAGTACCTTGTCATGCCTAGGAAACTTTGAACCTCAATGACTGTAGTATGCTACTCGCACTTAGATACTGCTTCCATCTTGGTCAGATCAACTATTATCCCTTCCACTTTCAGTACGTGCCCTAGGAACTTCACTTCCTCTTCCCAGAACTCGCATTTACTCAGCTTGACGGATAATTCTCCTTCAGAGTTTGCAAGACCATGCGTAAGTGCTGCTCGTGCTCTTCTCGGCTCTTCGAGTAAACCAAGATATCATCGATAAATATGATCACGAATCGGTCTAGGTATGTCTTGAATACCCGGTTCATCAGGTCCATAAACACAGCTAGGGCATTGGTGAGACCGAACAACATCACCAAGAACTCGTAGTTCCCATAGCAAGTCCTGAACATCGCCTTGGGGATATCCTCATCCCTAATCCTCAGTTAATGGTACCCTGATCGCAGATCAATCTTTGAGAAATGCCTGACACCCTTAAGTTGATTGAATAGATCATCAATGCTTGGCAGGGGATATTTGTCCTTTATCATCACATCATTCAGTCTTCTGAAGTCTATATAGAGATGCATTGACCCGTCCTTCTTCTTTACAAAGAGGACTAGCACTCCCTAGGGAGAAATGCTAGGGAAGATGAAACCTTGGGCCAGTAGTTCATCGATCTGGCTCCTCAACTCTTCCATCTAGTAAGGAGGCATGCGAAACGGAGGCATGCGAAACAGAGGCATTGATATAGGGGCGGTCCCTAGCTTAAGATCAATACAAAAATTTATTACCCTCCTAGGAGGCAACCCTGACATATCTTGGAACACCTCTGGGAAATCTTGCACAACTGGTATCCGAATGATGATGGCTTCTACTATCTCAGATTCATCTAGAGCATGTAAGCTCTCGAACTCTTCGCGCCTACCCCTCCCTTTTAAAGTGAAGGAGGCCCGCCCGGGGATGGATATAGTAATAGTCTTGTCACGACAGTCCATGACTGCACGCACCAATTAAGTCAGTCCATCCTAAGGATGACGTCAAACTGTCTGACGAGCATGATGATTAGGTCCACAATTACTTCATGATTTGCACGAGTGATGGGATATGCCCTGCATATCTTGTCTATTTTTACAAAATTACCCATAGAGGATGCTACAACTAAGGGGACATGCATCTGAGTTGCGTTCAATTCTAGTCTAAATGTAATAACAGAATCAATGAAAGATAGAGTTGCACCAGAATCAAATAGGGTGAGTATAAGGGTACCGTTAATGTGGGCGGTACCGTGAATGGCCTGAAGGGGGTCTTGTTCAGCCTCAGTAGCAGCAACTACATATACTCGAGCCGGGGGAGCCCTTTGCTGCGCTGGGGGTCCCTTTCTTGGCTGTAGAGCCTGGATGCTAACTTGGTTCTGTTGGGGTCAGTTTGCAGGGAGTGAAATGTCATGATCCCGCATCCGCTTGTAGCAGTTCTAGATAGTGTGGTTTGACCTACCACAGTATTCGTAGTTTCTACCAAGAGGTAAGGGTGGAGCTCATGCGGGTAGCAACTTGAACCTTCTCGCTGGAACAGGCAGAGCAGGGGGAGCCTTCCTTATCTTGACTGGGGCATCTCGGGTGTGCGCTTGAAATCTCTCTCTATTCTCATCGCCTTGTCTACTAATTATAACAAATCCCTGGAATCCCATGTTCACAGCCGAGATTGTATCCTGGGCTTGAGCCCCTCCTTAAACTTCTATAACTTATACTCCTCATCCTCAAGGGCCTTGCGTACATATCGGGACAGCTCATCAAATCTCACCTTGTACTCGGTGACTGTCAGGTTTCCTTGTTCTGGCTTTAGGAACTACGCGATCTTCTCATTTTGGAAGGATCACGGAAAGTACTCTTCAGGAACTTCATCCTGAAGCCATCCCATGTCCAAGCCTACCTAGCTGGTACGCACCTCTACACACTATCCCACTAGATCTCAACCTATCCCTCAAGCAGGTACGTGGCTAGGGAGACTATATGGGAGTCGGTGCACTCTAACAGCCTCATCATTTTGGCGATCCTCACCAACCAATGCTCCGCCTGAACTGGGTCAGGTGCTCCTCCAAAGGTAGGTGGGTGAATGTAACATCCCGAAAATCGGTGTCTATGTTGGTGTATTAAACATGAGTGGGATTAAGCCAATATAGCATATCATACTCCAGAGATAGTTAAATTAGCAAGCGGAAGACTGTAATAAATATATAAAATATATAATTAATTGTAAGTCTCCAAAGTGTGAACATGTTACCAGGTTAATCATATACATGTATACTCCAAAAATGGAAAGAAAAGAATATATATGAGTGCTCCAAAAATATAAAATGACAAGTGTCCAGACATCTACTCAACCTCCTTTCCCATCGATCAGAACACAGAGGAGAAGTCCTCCTCATTATCATACAAGTCCAGCTCCGCTTCTCAAGCAGCGCCATCATCTGCAACTAAAATAGGGACTGGTGGGTATCCGGAACACCATCCCGTAACATGGGAGTGAGTGTTCAACTCAGTGCGAGAATAGAGCAAAGATTAGCATGTTATCAAATCAGTCACGCGTTAATAGAAAAGTAAACAATCAAACATTCCTATATACTGTTATTAATGCATGCATGAAATGACATGATGGATGCCCTCACCGACATACTCCCTCATACGGCACCATCTTATGCCCGCGGCATGCTTACGTTCCTCAGTGCTCCACATCTTCCAGGCACATGTAATGTGATATGAATAATGATTACCGAGTTGTTATTAGTCCTTTTCATACAGTAGGATTTGGAAACTAAGGTACCTTTCTTATATCGATCCCAACACAGATCCTGTCTAGGGTCGTCACTCCTAGTAATCTTATACGATGTTATATTTGTAGGTCGCTGCATGGGCTGTCAGGGCTGTTGCTCGTACTCTTGCACCTCTCCCCCATCACCTTATCAATACAGGCCTAGTTATATCCTTAAGACTGCATCAGGACTCGTCATCCCCATGCGGTGTCAGGATAAACTCAAGGTCACTACAAAGGTCTCGTCACCTGATCAGTGTAGGCCAACAGCAAGAATATAGTGTCCCATAACACCATAATCTGCTCAGAGTAGGGTGCTCAATGGTCATTACGGGGAGGTTTGTGGCCCCAGCGTAGGCCAACAGCTCGACCACGGTATCCCATACCACCATGCCTGACTCATGAGTCTTTATGGATCAAGGTACCATGGTTAACAGGGTTTTCAATGGTAAGTTCAGTATCCTAAGTTCAAGCAATTATGACTCATACATGGTGAACATACAAAGGCCAGTCGGGTTACTTGACGGGCTCGACTAGTACGAGCGCATCTCAAGCTGAATGACATGAAGTACATGAAACACTTCGTGTGGCCTAACCACTGCTGCCAACCCAAAACACGACTCGCGTTCATCGACGCGTCCTTTGTGGTACATAGAAACCAACCACGAATTCAATCCATTACCGACTGCCTGGACTAGGTCATAGGCCCAAGCATTTGTAAACCAACGTCAGTAAACACATGAGAGTAACAAAAATTCATATAAACAATACAAGCATGTTGTTACAGGTTATGACATACCACATAAGCAAATCCTCTAACACATGCATTTCATATATAATGAAATCAATACATATAGCCAACATGATGGAATTCATATACATCAGCATATTAATTGAGAATTCAATCTCAAAACTAATTCACAACACCATTTTACTCAATACATACTAATAGAAACATTTATACAAACACTTAGTCTACACACTTTAGTCCACATAGCGTATGTCGACTCAAAGTGCGCATTAGGGCGAATCTCTTCGCCAAACCAATCATGCACGTATTTCTAATATCATAACATGATAAATTTACATGTCAAGCATTTCAGCAAAATACGGACGTATACAGTATTTTCTATAAATGCCTAAAATACCCTAAATCTCATATTTACCGTACATTTACGAAACGGAAAACGGACAACATGTTGTACATGTCAAACGGCGTTGCTGTTGATAATCTACTATTAAACGACATTGAAAGCTTTGAAATCAGTCAATCTAAGCATCTAAAATCCTTACATTTTACCTTAGACGTGTATCGTTTCGAATAGAACGTCTACGCTTCGTCAACGGCGTAAATGCGACCTAATGCACAAGATACATAAGCTATTTTGATATTTGAATTGAAAGAATCCTAAAAAGCAAGTATTTAGGGTTTTTTCTTACCTAGGAGTGCATTGGAATCGCCGGGAAAGTGATTGGAGTGCGGTGCTTTGGCACGTGCAAAAGCTGTAGCAAGTGGCGGGAATTCTCTCCCACTACTCTCTCAAAATCTCTCACTTTCTCTCTCTCTCTCTCTATCTAGGGTTTGTTGTAAATTCGGATGGGAGGGTTGTGAGAGGGTTTAAAGCCCTTATATAGGCTAAAACATAACCCAAATAGACTTGGGAACAAAGTATACTTATTTTATATCCAAATACGGACTGTTCCATCTCAACGGAGCATTTTTGGAGGTCTCCTGGTCGAATGCGGTCGGACTTAAGCTCATGGATACTGGATCCTGCTCACATCAAGTTTTCAGTCCGGTAGTGTTCCCAGATCGCACGTGGCGGACCAGTTTCAGTTCAATGGCTACCGGTACTTGATCAGGGCCACAAGTGCGTTGACATGTAAGGGCCACCTATCCTGATCCGAGGGTAGAATTTGATCGAATTCTGATGGTCAGAATGCTTAGAAAATGTCGCTCAAGCGACACGTGCCAGATTTCATAAATTTTATTAATTTCTAACATTTCTCACACTCTTCACTCTGGACTCAAGGAAATCATCATGGGATATCATTTGGACTTAATTTTCGAGGTGATTGTCAAGTCCAACTAGGCGGTCAGGATTATCTAAGTTCTAGATAATCGGACTTCCGACGTGCAGTCCAGAGTCGATACAAAGTTTCAAGGTGCTCCCGAGAGCAATCGGGAATAGAGTTTGATCCTAGATTTTACGGTATTGTAGCGTCACCTATCCTATACATTTTGACTCTAGCAGATCGTATTGAAAGCGATTGGTGAGAATTTCACAGGTCATCTAGTGTAGCGCTAGTTGATTCTCGTTGGATTTCTAAAGGAAGTAACCTTTATTGGTTTTTGTTTGAGATGAGATTTGAAGGGTGGAGCGAGGGTGTTTGAAAATGAAAGAAGGAAGAGTTTAGAGGGGTGGTTTTTGCCAAAAATCAGACGTTTTGGTGAGAAATGAGAGCTTGGAGGGTCACTTTGTGAAGGAAGTACCTGATCGGGGAGGTTTTAACGGACAGACAACATACCAGGGGACTACCCTAGCCTCCAAACACCTCCAGCCCGAATCCTGGATCCAACCGAGGAATTTGACCGGCGATGCATCGTGGAATCGGCGATGCCATCTCAGACCAAACTCACATCTGGTGATGGCCTCCCTATGCGGCTGGTTCCCCTTTCCCTAGGGACCCCAAATGTATGTTGCTCCCACCTTGGTTCATTGTATTTGGGCTTGGATAGGCCCAAAACTCCATTTGGGGAGTTTCAGGGCCAGTTTATAAACCAGAATGAGTTTATGCATCATGTGGCATATGATTTTAGGGTAGGAGAGGCTAATCCATCCAACTAACCCATCTATTTTGTTATATTCCAAAAGGTTAAGGGTCAAAACCTATTTTACCCATTTATTTACTATTCACAGTAATTTTTAGCTTCGGTATTGTTCTTCATCATTAATACCCTAGGATTGGTGTTCTTTACTATTTAAACTTGAGGAGTCATGTCTAATATGAAAGTACTTGGTGAAATTTGAAGAATGAGGTGGTGAATGGTGAGTTTTGAAGGAAATGGATTGAAAAGCGATTTCTTTGGGATTATGATTGAGCTCTGAAAGTGTTATGGTTGACCCATTGCCTAAGGACGTCTAACTCCAGGTTGACAAAAAATTTGGGGTGTTACAGTGAAGCCTTAAGAAACAATCGAACATGTTGGCGCCTCGAGCCTATATATCACTCGGTGCTCCCCCACAATTTCAGTCTCGGAGGGTTTTCATCATGAGGACGTGTGAGTCCTGATGCTTTTGCATGAAAGCAACCTGCTATTGCTGCACAGTTTCCACCATCGAAAGCTGCTACCCCTATTAGCAAATCTGAATATGCCTTAGCTGAAGGTTCAGTTGAAGGTGTCCGCCGCTCGAAGTACTGCAAGGGTAATCTTGACGTAAAGATCTGAGGGGAAGGATAATCGCCTGCGGCTTCAGACCTCGTGTCCCCGTGCACCACTCCAGGTGTAAGGCCTGGTGTGTAAACAGGGTTTCGCTCCCGCTGGTGCTCAGTCGATGGAATGGGATGACTGTTGAGTGTACGAGTTTGACGTGATCGCAACACAAGTGGCATGGCTTCATTTAAGATTAGAATTTCATGGTTCAGGTATTGAAAAAATGATTCTAGTCAATTATGAAACAACACAAGAGTCAGAGATCTTGCCTGTCGCATGGCGTACAAGTTTAGTTTCTAAATGATACTCTTGGTCAAAATTTCAAGGGGACAAAGGTTTCTGTTGCTAAATTCTGATGACTTACCTAATGTTTCCCAAGGGATTCAAAATTCCATCCTAGGGGATCTAAGAATTTAATTTATATTCTAACTTCTCCTTAGCTACTAGGGATTTCTTCCTAGGTTTGATTGTTCATCCTACTAGTATCTAGGGGACCTAGGTATCCTATTTCTATGGTTGTTTATCCTAGTTAAGGAAAAATTTCTAAGTTTTGCCTAAGTTAATCCCCTAAGGGTTTTGTATGTCAATCCCACAGTCAGGCTATCTCATACTCTGCTTTGATACCAACTTGTAATGCCCCAATTTTTTGGGACCCGAGTATACGACTCGCATCTCCAAAAACCCAAGAGTTAACAGAATAAAATGGCAATCAAATAAAATTAAAGTGAAAATAGTGAGAATTAAGCATAACATAGATATAACCAAAATGGGAATAATATCCTGGCCCACTTAGCTGGGGGCCAAATATAAAAAACCTCAAATGCAAAGTGTTCGAAAAAAACTAGCACAACTAGATCTACTGGTTCAAGCCATAGTATGCAGCCATTTCCTGATACGTCTCCTCATCGTATAACTCTTCCTTATCTACAGCCATATCGGGGTTTACTACATAATCATCTGTCCTTGTACCTACGTCCACTATACGGTTGAACATTGATGAATGAGTGGCCAACTCAGTGTGATTTTTCCTCAAGATTACATACCGCCACCCAAGATAGGAAATAACAAAAAAGATATCCAACCAACCAAAACATAGTAAAATGCAGTCTTATGATATTTGTGGCTACGTGAATGCAATCATTGACCCGGGGATGCTCATCCATTCAGAGTTGGGCTTGTCACGCATGCAAAGGCTAGTCAATAGTGCATCATGTACCACATATTGATTGCCTATCCTACATCACGTATGTTAGAGATAGACGCTGATTTGTACCATGTATACATGATTAGCCAAACTATTATTAGTCCAATTACAACCCGCCAATTTAAATAAACTCAAAGTTCACTACGGGGGCTCGTCATTAGTGTAGGCTGATGTCTCGGGCATAGTGTCCCATGGCCACTATTCCAGCCCATGAGTTTACCGCCTTAGGGTGTGTAAAGAACCCATCAACACGTGGTGTAACACCCTATACTTTTAATACTTGGGTGTTACCGTCGTAGTCCTAGTTAGCAAACTTATTTGAACGAACACACCCAACCTATGATATTCACTAAAAATTGATAATTCAAAATTCGCCCATCCCAACTATTAATCCATGAGAGGGATAATCACATTCCCTTGAAAGTGAACCATAAGTTTTAAATTAGAGTCGTAGATCACCAGATCCACCATTCATCAAGGTCCAACTTGAAGGCCTTTCACTTGATCATCACACTTAGAGCATTGGACCACTAATCCAACCATGGATCTTCAACTAGATGAACCCTAGGACATTTAGACCATTGATGTTCGGATTCGAAATAATCTAACTGCTAAATTGTCGATAAACATTAACTAGATACACTCGATCATTGCGATTGAACCTTAAGAACGTCAAATCTACTAATGAATTTCCATATAGGTGGGGCTAGAAATCCTAAGAATCACTAATGAATATATTAGGAAAAGATCTGACCGTTAAGCCTCCAAAGATCATCAGATATTGTCATTTAGATGCACAAACACATTGTTATGGCCCACCCAAGCTTCAAATTGCCTCACCTTTAGCCTATTACTTTATAATGATTAATCGAAACAAATAGACGAAGTGGATTGGTCAAGGAAATCACTATGGACACCACTTATGAGCTGAGTGTGCATTAGTGTGTGTGCACCCACAATATAACCAAACCAAAAATTGGGTCAACCGTGTTTTGACCCGTTGCCTTTTGAAAAAGGGAAGTTACTTCCCTCCTTTTCTTCTTTTCTTTAAAAATAGCCAGCGTACAGACTGTGTCCACGAAGCTCAATCAGGTGGGCCCCATTAGAGATCTGACCATTGATTTGAAGCGTCCATCATGTAGACCATGAGAGTTTGACCAAAACCCTATGCTCATACATGTTACTTGCGAATGAGTGCACATGGTTGAGCCCAAACAACTGGTACGCGAGTAGGTGGCGTGCATTTAATTTAGATGATGGCCCACTTACTATGATCCCATGAGATATCTAAGCCATCCATCGTGTTGTCTACCAAAACCATCCAAGCCCATAGCACGTACGCATAAATAGGAGCGCAAAGTGCGCTATGTGCGACTGTCTTTTACTAAAAATAGGATATTTGCTTTTTCTGTAATAGTTGGCAATCCATGTGTGGGATTTCCTTCAATCCCAACCCTCCGTACAGGATCATCTCAGTCCTCCATTCTCTCTGCTTTGTTAGGGTTTCCATCTCCCAATGATATCCGCCGCATGCCAACCTTGAACCCATTAGCTTTTACTTGATGACCATCTGTTTGGAGCATTCCACAAGGTCTTTGAGACCCATCTGAACCATCCAATGGCCTTAGACCCAAAGGTTAGCCACCCGGTTCGATTTCACCATTAACGATGGTGTCATCTTCATTCTTTAACCGAACAAACCCACCACATTGCATGGGCCCCACTCATTGATATGACCGGTCCATCCAGTGGCATAAGAACTCAGAAGATCATCTGAATGGATGATTATAACCATACTACTAGAATACCATTATATCGACTCAAATCCTGTCGGGTTAGGCGAATGAATTGATAATTAATCCATCATTAGTTACCGATCCTTCTAGACGTCTAAGTGGGTATAAGTAACCCTCTTTCCTTTTAGGGCAACGATTTTAAAAAGAGCGTAAAAAAAAAAGAAGAAATAAAGAGAGAGAGAGAGAGAGAGAGAGAGAGAGAACACCGCTGCTGCCACCACTGGGTGACTCGATCCGAGTCTGGGCCAGATCTGAGCCGTGTCACGTGCCTCAGGTCCTCTAGGTCATAGACGTAGTCGGAGTTGTTGGTCCAAATAGAGAAGAAAGAAGAAAATAAGGAAGAAAATAGAGAGAGGAGAGAGGAGAAAGACATAGAGAAAAGATGAGAGAGAGGAAGAGAATCGAGCGGAGTTTTTCTGCCTTGATTCGGTTTGAGTCATGGTCCGAGCCTAGATGAAATCCAGACCTTGTTGGATGAGTTGCTGAATGTTCTCTAGCAGAAGGAAAGGAAGGATGGAGTCGGGTGGCTGTTGCCGAGTTGACTCGACTGAAACTCATCGAGTTGAGTTACATGAGTCTGGTCTAGTTCTGTTGAGTCCAGCAAGTTTGAAAAGAAAAAGAAAGGGGAGAAAAGGGGGAAAAAATATCAAGGGAGAAGAAGGAGAAGAAGAGTAGTAGGGAGTCGAGTTGTCAAGTCAACTCAGTCCAAAACCAAGTCAGATTGCTCGAGTTGATCCATAGGTGTGGCTACTTAAGAGAAGTAAGGGAAGAAAGAAAATGTAGAAAAGAATGGAAAATGAAGAAAGTAGAGGAAGGAAGAGATGGGGAGAGTTGTGGCCTATTGAGTCAAGCGGGTACGACTAGTTGGGCCGAGTTTCGCAACAAGGTGAGTTGATTTTCACCTCTTGTTATCATTTATTAGAATAATTAGTATAGTATTAAAATTATTATTAGATAATATTGTCATTTCCATTTTGGGTTAGTATAATTATTAATATTAGCTCTTATTAAATTGTTGTTTTATCATATTAATTTTATTATAATTGATTAAACTCTTATTTTTATGATATTAGATCTTGTTTGGAAAATAATACCAATTCACAAATTATCATTGGTATTATTATCTCATTTTTGTGTAAAAGTTGGAGTGCACATTCTAAAACCTACACTTAGATTTATATTGTTGAATAAAGCCCAAATATTTATATAATCCAAACCTCAAGCTTTAGTCCTAATCACATAAATTTTGTTACATTGTAATCTAACCGCTCAGAGTACTCTAATTTTGTTAGATCTTGATTCTAGGGCGTGTATGATTAACTCTATCATCATCGGGAGGCGAGTCAACTCTTGAAAGGTGAGGATCAACCTTTAAGCTTTTCTACATCCTGATAGTTAGCATAGCTCGTTTATTTCATCTCTTACTTAATATAATACTCAGTGAAATTGATGATAAATGCTAGTTTCTATTTGAGTAACTCTTTATAATGACTGATGGTTAGATTTACATTCAAATATGAATATACAATGGTCTCAATTATCTCACTTTATATGTGTATACGCTTTTGATATGATGTGTGGCTTGTTTTACCACTTGTGGTTACTTATTGGTGATTTTGGAAACCCCTGAACTAGTGGTCATTCTGTCTAATAAATTAAATGGAATTTATTTGTGGTGGACTTATCATCTAATGGATCGTTGCACCTTTATGGCTTTTGGGGTCAACCCCTTCACTGTATCCTGTAATGGACTAATTGTCATATGTGGCTTTGACTAACTAAGAGCCTTATGTGACTTTAATTGTATATCACGCTTTGTAGCTTGATGCAATGTTTGCCCTATGTGGCTTTAATGAACCACCTTCATATAACCTTACGATGGTTGGTAAGTTCCACTTGTAGAACTATAATTGGCCACTAGTTGAGATGGTCACCTTTAAACATCCTATTTCTTAGTCTCATGAGCCAGGGATGGTGGAATGGGACACTATGCCTGAGCTGTCGGTCTATGCTGGGTGACAGACCCCTATAGTGACCTTTGAGCTTTCTTAAAATGATTGTTTAAAATTAGAATAATAATGGTTGGGCTAATCATGCATTTTCATGGCATATGGTCTTTTCCGAGTGGTTGGTTCTCCTTGGGCATACCTATATGTAATTTTTTGGGTGACTAATTCTCCTTGGGCGATCTATATTACATGGTCTTTTCTGAGTAGTTAGTTCTCCTTGGTCATACCATTATGTACTTTTCGGGTGACTAATTTTCCTTGGGCGATCTATATTACATGGTCTTTTCCAGGTGGTTAGTTCTCCTTGGGGTTACCTATGTGTATTTTTTTGATTTACTAATTCTCCTTAGGTGATCTATATTACATGGTCTTTTTCGAGTGGTTAGTTCTCCTTGGGCGTACCTTTGTGTATTTTTTCTAGATGATTAATTCTCCTTGGGCAATCTATATTATATGGTCTTTTTCGGGTAGCTAGTTCTCCTTTGGTGACTTTTTACCAGCTGGATGTGCATCCCCAGGTCTATGACCATGTGCATACATTCATACATTTAATCAAGATCATCTTTATAGAATTTATTTAATGAATGCGTATCTGATGAACCTTATTTGAATTCTATGGTAATCATTGTGAAATAATTGTTATACACTGTACCTGATAACTAGGCTTAATTATCTTGATGAAATGATAAATCTTGGGGGTTATACCTCATTGGATAGCCATTGACGCTATCGAACCGTATTCATTGTGCAAGAGACATAGATGATGCGTATGTTGGTGTTCACGTGGAATGGGAGGAGCCAGAAGATCTTGCGACTCTCCATTCCTGACTTCATTTGTATTAATTTTATTTTTTCTAAAAGTTAAGATATTGGTTTATATAAGTTTACGAGCAACCACTTCAATATTTGATTTTGTATATTTGGACTCCCTCTTATACTAGATCTTCTTCTGTCCCGCTAGTTTATTAACTCTGATAAAAGAAGAAAAAAATGAACGTAAAATTTTGGATATTTAAAAGGTTAACACTCGGGTTTTTGAAAAATGAGTAGTGTACTCAGGTTTTGGAAACCGGGGTGTTATAAGATGGTATCAAAGAGAGTCCAGACAAATCTTGCCTTTGGGAAACGAATTTATGCAGACCTTAAATGTCTTAAGTTAGAAATTTGGAATTAGAGACTTCAACTAAGTGAATCCCCTCCAAAACTTAGAAAAGTTTGAGAGAGTAGAGACCCAAAATTAAGTTCCCTTTTGAATTGATAGGATAACCATTCGAATTTATTCAGAATTCCTTTAGAGTTAGGGAAAATTGTGAACTTAGGGAACTCAAAATTTTATGCTTCCTTAAAATGTTAAATTTAGACATTTGAACTCATAAACCAAACACTAGGTCCCCTTAGAAAATTTATTGGAAATGCCATTTAGATTTATGATAAATTTCATGAAAATTTAAAACCTTAGTCTCCTTTGAAATTTTTACGATAGGTCATTTGAACACAGGGACAAGAACTTTGAATTCCATGTAAATTACTCAAATAGTTACTTGAATTTGGAAACAACCTAGGTTCCCATTATAAACCATTAGGATAACTGTCAAAGCTCAGAAACTGAACTTAGGTATCGCGAATGGACAAATATCTATTATAATGTAATTAAGGTCACATGAGAATCTTCCTTAGACCTAACTTCTAAGAAATAAATTTTAGAAACTTACAATTTGAACTTTTTCAAAATTCCTTAGTTAGGCATATTAGGAAATTCTTTAGCATGATATTGCACATAATATATAACATAAACACTCCCTAAACTTAAAGAATTGTGATACGAATCACAATCTAAACTCTCCCAATACGTCTCTTTAGTTAGGGACAACACTCTTTATAAATTCCAGCACTTAGAATTAACTAGAGGAGGAATTATAGAGTTTTGGGTGAACTTATGACCCTAGACCGAGCATATTAGGGTTAGACTTGAAAACCTAGGTCAAATTAACAATATTTTGAACTCGAGTTTCCATGTAGAAACTTGAATCCTGAAATTTCAGGTAGTACGTTAGGTGATTAGATTGTGAAGTGAAAATGTGTTGGTCATTTGGGATTGTTTCACCTAGATTCCAAGCACCCTTATTATAAAAATAGTAAATTTCATGATATCTCCAAGTATCTAGAATAATCGGGACCATGAACTGATGGAATTATATTTTAAGCAAAGCATATGCAGTTTGATCTACATTCTATATCCTAGAAAATTTCTAATGATCTCAATGCCCTAATCAAGCAGAAGATCAAGAATTATCAGGATTAGAAATTGATGTCAATGAATCCACTGTTCTGCATAGGCAGAGGATCAATGTATCGGGCTCAAACTTACCACAACCATCTATTCATGCACCTTATAAACGTAAAATCATATTTCACTATTAGATAATGGGGAAATTATCAAAAAATGAAAAGAAAGGTATAATATTATTAGTTGTCACCAGGATAGACTTTTAACCCTAATAAATGCCATAATATATATATATATATGTATGTATGTATGTATATTTATATTTATGAAGTAGCTAGCATTGAAATATACCTCTAGTTTTAAAAATGTACTAAAAAGAGCTCCAATTTTATTTTAATTTTATTTGTATTTTAAATTTAGAAACCATATACATTAGACACTTGGTTGTCCTAGAGACTTAAGAACGATAGTAGATTCAGACATATCTTGACAAGAATGCATGTTGTGAGTCCGTATTTAGAGAGATTATAGATAAGGTACACAACTAGGATGAGATTGCTACTTTTAATGATGTTATCTAGGATGAGCAATATCAAATCTCGAGGAAGAGATTTTCTTTTAGGGGGTTAGATTGTAACACCCCGTACTTTTAATACTCGGGTGTTACCATTATAGTCCTAGTTAGCAAACTTATGTGACCAAACACACCCAACCTATAATATTCACTAAAAATTGATAATTCAAAATCCACCCATTGTAACGCCCGTGAAAAATCCGTACTTGGAATCGAGTACCGATTTGACCCGAAATCGCGTATAAATAATTTCCATGAAAATTTTACGTAAGTTAGCTAGCGCAACGCTAGAGTAGCTGGGAAATAGTCCCTGATCACTTTAAATACGTTCTACAAGACCCAAATCGAGTAGAACAGACAACTCTACAATACTCTATAACCTTGGATCCAACTCTAAGCAGGTTTGTCCTCTGGACCATATGGAACTTTTGTATTGGATTTAGACCGCGCGTCGAAGGTCTGATACCTCCTATCTTAGACCGTTAGAACCGCCCAGCTGGACTTGACAATCATCTCGAAAATCAAGTCAAACCGATAATCACAGAGTATTTCGTTGAAACTGGACTGAAGCGACCGCGAATAGGGACGAATTGGGAATTTCAAATTTAGATCTGGCACACGACTTGACGCGTCAGTATTAAGCGTTCTGACCATCAGAATTCATCCAGATTACACCCTCGGATCAGGAAAAATATCTAATTATTGTCACGGAACTTTCAGTCCTGATCTATGTGCGGTGACCGCT
Source organism: Magnolia kwangsiensis (assembly GCA_037074715.1). NCBI lineage: Eukaryota > Viridiplantae > Streptophyta > Magnoliopsida > Magnoliales > Magnoliaceae > Magnolia > Magnolia kwangsiensis. The sequence goes on along the minus strand of CM073587.1, from coordinate 39,119,962 downwards.
GAACTGAAACTGGTCCGCCACGTGCGATCTGCGAACCCTGCCAGACTGAAAACTTAATACGAGGTACATCTGGTACCCATGAGCTTAAGTCTGATCGCAATCGACCAGGGAACCACCAGAAATCAGTTTTTGGACCGAAACAGCCCCGAAATGGATAGGCAATAAGTAAACTTCGTCCCGGAGCCTATTTCGGGCGTTTCCAAGCTTATAAAAGGGGTTGAAACCCTCATTCCTTCCTTGCATACGAATTTCCCTAAACCCTAGAAAAGAGAGAGAGAGTTTGAGAGAAAGGGAAGAGGAGATTTTTCCCGCTTCCGAGCCGCCAACAGTTGCTGCATCAACGCTTCCTTCCAATCACCTGGCTGGTGATTTCTACGCTTTTTCAGGTATAGAAAAACCCTAAAAACTTGCTGATTTAGGGTTCACGTAGATTCTGAACGTATTAGCTAACGAAATCCATGAATCAGGTTCTCCTACTGTCGTAGACGAAGCCTACCCGCTCCGTTCAAATTCTCGCGACCGTAAGAGATTAGGTGAGAATTTTAGACGCTTTGATTGACGGTTTACAACGCTTTCAATGTCGTTTAATAGTAGATTATCGACGGCATCGCCGTTTGACATGTACAACATGCTCTCCGTTTCCTGTTTCGCAAATTAACGAAGAATATGAGATTTAGGGCATTTTAGTCATTTGTAGGAAGTACGGTCTCCATGCATATTTTGCTGACATGATTGACATGATTTGTCGCCGCATTAGAGAGTTAGGAATGCCTGCATAATCAGTTTGGCGAAGAGATTCGCCAAGTTGCGCACTTGGGGTCGACATACTATATGTGGACTTAAGGGTGTAGTGTATGTGTTTGTATAAATGCTTGTATTAGTATGTATTGTATTGAATGATGTTATGTAGTAGTTTGAGATTGATTTCATGATTAATAGGCTGACCTGAATGATTTCCTATATGTTGACCTTATGCATGATTGCATCATGTGCATAGAAATGATGCCTTAAGAATTGCCTAAGTTGAATATGCTTGGAAAGCATGCCTTGAAGATTTGCCTAAATTGAATGTTATAACATGTGCTAACATGCTCACATGATGTATTTCAATTCCAATACCTTTGCATCGTAGTAATGAAATTCCATAGAAGTGTGGGACTTGATTTAGTCCAGGCAGTCGGTAACCGAGCGAATTCGTGGCTGACTGGTCATAGCCACGAACGACGCGTCGATGAATGTGATTCGTGTTGAGAGTTGGCGGCAGTGGTTAGGCCACGCGAAGTGTTTTACGCACTTCATGTCGTTCAATTCGAGATGCGATCGCGCTAGTCGAGCCCGTCAAGTAACCCGACTGGCCGATGTTTGTTCACCTTGTATGTATCATAACTGCTTGAACCTAGGGTACTGAACTTACCATTGTAAACCCTATTAACCGTGGTACCTTGATCCACGAAGACTCATGAGCCGGGCATGGTGGTATGGGACACCGTGGTCGAGCTGTCGGCCTACGCTGGGGCCACAAATCTCCCCGTAGTGACCAATGAGCACCTTGACTCGTGAGCAGATTATGGTGGTATGGGACACTATATTCTAGCTGTCGGCCTACATTGATCAGGCGACGAGCCCTTTGTAGTGACCGCGAGCGTATTCTGAGTTCACGGGAGGCGACGACCCTTCCGTGCAGTAGAGTACAGTAGGCCTGTATTGATAAGGTGATGGGGGAGCGGTGCAACGAGTGCGAGCAACAGCCCTGGCAGCCCTTGCAGTGACCTACGAAATGTACATCGTATGAGATTACTAGGAGTGACGACCCTAGACAGGATCCGTGTTGGGATTGATACAAGGGAAGTACCTTAGTTTCCCAATCCTGTTGTTTGAATGGACTAATAACAACTGGGTAATCATATCACCATAGCATTGCATGTGCCTGGAAGATGTGGAGCACTCTAGGGAGTGTGGCATGCCGCGGTCGTAAGATGTTGCCGCATGAGGGTGATCGTCGGTGAGGGCATACATCATGTCATATCATCTTGCATTAAACAACAGTATTAGGTTTGTCTGATTTACTGCTTTACTATTATCGCGTGATTGAATTGTGAACATGCTAATCTTTGCTCTATGATTCCACTGAGTTGATCACTCATTCCCACGTTACGGGATGGTGTTTGCAACACCCACCAGACCCTGTTGTAGTTGCAGGTGACGACGAGATCCAGGACGTGGAGCCGGAGATTGACGAGGACCAGGATGAGTTCTCTTATATGCAGTACCACGACGGCTTCCCGTAGGTGACCTGGATCGAGGGGGACTTCAGTGGGACTATTTTGAACTTATTTTTTTTGTCTATTTACATGTATATGAGACTCAGAGATGTAGTCATACTTTGGAGACAGTTGAGAGTACTTTGTTTTTTTTTTCATACAGTGATATATATTGTTTAGTCTTCCGCTTGCTTTTATCACTGGATCTGAAGTATGAATTGCAGTTTTGGTATACTTTTACTCATGTGGATGCTTTAAATCAGACAACATTGAATCATAACCATTTTTGTTGCATAAGTGACGGTCTGGAACTCGGGAGTTAAGTTTATACACGACCCCCGATTTTCAGGGTGTTACACCCATCCCAATTATTGATCCTTGAGAGGGATAATCACATTCTCTTGAAAGTGAACCTTAAGTTTCAAATTAGAGTCGTAGATCCCCAGATCCACCATTCATCAGTGTCCAACTGGAAGGCCTTTCAATTGATCATCACACGTAGATCATTGGACCACTAATCCAACCATGGATCTTCAACTGGATGAACCCTAGGACATTTGGACCATTGATGTTCTGATTCAAAATAATCCAACCACTAAATTGTCGATAAACATTAACAAGATGCACTCGATCATTGTGATTGAATCCTAAGAACATCAAATCTACTAATGGATTTCCATATAGGCGGGGCTAGAAATCCTAAGAATCACTAACGAAATTATTAGGAAAAGATCCGACCATCAAACCTCCAAAGATCATCAGTTATTGTCATTTAGATGCACAAACCCATTGTTATGGCCCAACCAAGCTTCGAATTTGCCTCACCTTTAGCCTATTACTTTAAAATGATCAATTGAAACAAATAGACAGTGGATTGGCCAAGGACATCACTATGGACACCACTTATGAACTGAGTGTGCATTAGTGTGTGTGCACCCACAATATACCCAAGCTAAAAATCAGGTCAACCGTGTGTTGACCCGATGTCTTTCGAAAAAGGGAAGCTACTTCCCTCATTTTCTTCTTTTCTTTAAAAATAGCTAGCATGCGGACTATGTCCGCGAAACTTGATTAGGTGGGCCCCAGTAGAGATTAGACAATTGATATGAACCGCCCATCATGTAGACCAGGAGAGTTTGACCAAAACCCTATACTCATACACGTTGTTACTTGCGAATGAGTGCATAGGGTTAAGCCCAAATGACTAGTATGCAAGTTGGTGGCATGCATTTGATTTAGATGTTGGCCCACTTATGTGATCCCATGAGATATCCAACCCGTCCATCATGTTCTCTGCCAAAACTGTCCAAGCCCACAGTGTCCATATAAGATCACGCATATGCACGTACGCATAAACAAGAGCGCAAAGTGCACTACGAGCTACTGTCTTTACCAAAAATAGGATATTTGTTTTTTTTGTAACAGCAGCAATGCGTGTGTGGAATTTCCTTCAATCCCAGCCCTCCGTGTAGGATCATCTCAGTCCTCCATTCTCTTTGCTTTGTTAGGGTTTCCATCTCCCAACGATATTCGCCACATGCCAACCTCAAACCTATTAGCTTTTAGCTGATGACTGTCTGTTTGGAGCGACCCACAAGGTCTTTGAGAGCCATCTGAAGGCCTTAGACCCAAAGGTTAGCCAGCTGGTTCGATTTCACCATTAACGGTGGTGTCATCTTCCTTCTTTGATTGTACAAACCCACCACATTGCATGGGCCCCACTCATTGAAATGATCGGTCCATCCAGTGGCACAAGAACTCAAAAGATCATCCGAATGGATGGATTATAACCATACTACTAGAATGTCATTATATCGACTCATCTCCTGTTGGCGAATGAATCGGTAACTAATATGTGATTAGTTGCCCGTCCTTCTAGACGTCTAAGAGGGTATAAATAACCCTCTTTCCTTTTAGGGCAACGAGTTCAAAAAGAGAAAAGAAAAAAATAAAAGAAATAAAGAGACAGAGAGAGAGAGAGCGCCACTTCTGCTACCACTGGGTGACTTAGTCCGAGTCTAGGCCAGATTTGACCCGTGTCACGTGCCTCAGGTCCTCTAGGTCTAGCAGCAAAAGAAAGAGAGAGAAAAGTAGAAGAAGAAAAGGAAAGAAGAAGATGAATTAAGTCAATTACCTCGACTCGCTAGGTCATAAATGCAGTCAGAGTTGTTGGTCTGAATAGAGAAGAAAGAAGAAAGCAAGGAAGTAAAGGGAGAGAGAGAGAGAGAGAGAGAGAGAGAGAGAGAGAGAGAGAGGAGAGAGGAGAGAGGAGAGAGGAGAGAAAGCAATGGAGAAAAGATGAGAGAGAGGAAGAGAATCGAGCCGAGTTTGGCTACCTCGATTCGGTTCAAGTCACGGTTTGAGCCTGGATGAAATCTAGACCTTTTTAACAGAAAAAGTGAGTTCCATCCTAAAGCAAGATGTGCCACAAAAATATAAAGATTCCGGTAGACCAACTATTGCTTGTGTAATTGAGAATTGCCAGATAGATCACGCACTTCTTGACTTAGGAGTGAGTGTAAATTTGATCTCTTACTTGGTCTGCGAACGACTCGTCTAAGTGAATTAAAACCCACCCAAACCACATTACAACTTGTCAATCGCTCAGTTCGTGTACCGAGAGGGATAACTCAGGATGTGTCGGTCCAAGTTGAAAAATTCTACTACCAGTAGATTTTATCATCTTGGATACTCAACCCATTGTGGACAGGAGCATAAGGGAGCCCTTGGATGGTTGATTTCAAACTTCAAGGGAATTGACCCTTCGATTTGTACTCATTGCATTTATCTAGAGGATAATGGTAACACCTCATGGAAACCACAATGTAGATTAAATCCAAATATGAAGGAAGAGGTTAAGGCCGAGGTTTTTTAACTATTAGATGTGGGTATGATATGCCCTATATCAGATAACTTGTAAGTGATATGGTTTTATGCTTCTTTGGTTATCAAATTTTGTGGTGCCAAAACTTCAATCTATGTCTTCATAGCTCATTGTTATAAATGTTCAAGACATTACATCATCGCTCAAAATACTTTACTTCAAGTCAAGAACGAAGAACTACTTCAAACTACTTCAAGAAATGCAAGTACAAGCTACTACAGAAGAATGCAAGTACAAGCTACAATAGTAGAAGTGATCTTGTTCAAAACTCAAGTCAATGTACAACACAAGATGATTATTATTCAAGCTATAGAAGATCTCATGTTTAGTGCTACATCAAGTTCAAAGATCTCAAGCTGCACAATCTTCAAAGGTCATCTACCATCTGAAGATATGAAGTTTCGAAGTTCATATCTCACTTTCAAGGTACGATTGACCTTAAATTGTCCTTAGGATAGGTCATTTTGAATACATAATTCAATCGTATCATTTTACATGAAATTGGACTGTTCTAAGACTAGTCCTGAACCTTGTTCGACTAGTCTAAGAAATTTCAAGACCAGTCCTAAGTTTGTTGTAATTTTTTAGAATTTTCTGTTCGTCCATAACCAGTCCTGGATATATTCAACTGGTCGTGTGAATAGTGTCGACTCGTCCTACGACCAGTCCTGGTTCTACAACTCAAACCATAGCAACCAATCTTTAAGTCTTATGACCAGTCATAGAGGGCCTACGACCAGTCGTGGAACAGTTTTATCCGATCATGTTTAAAAATTTAAAAATCCATTTCTCCTACGACTAGTTATAGTGTCCTCAGGACCAGTCGTAACCGAGTTTCTACAACTTTAAATAGAGCACAAATTTCAGAATTTCATAACTCAATTCAAGAAAAATCAAGGGATCACTCTGAGATAAGTTTGTGTTCATTTTAAGCTACTTTGCATAATTTATATTCTCTTTTGATAGCTTTATTAATTTGATATTATTTCTATATTCCAATCTTAATTGAAAAGAGGAATTGTAATATTCCTTCTTCTTGGAATCAAAATCAAATATAGCTAGCCCAACTGGTTTAATTTAAAATTAATTAGAACCTAGATCCATTTTAAAGTGAGTATTGGACTTTAAACTTCTACATTCGAACTTCTACTTCGATTGGTTCTTCCGGGCTGTAACAAAAGGAGAAATCCAAGTATTTTGCATTTACATAAATTTTCATTTTGGTTTTATTTGAGATTAAGCCAGAAAAATCTCATTGTATTGGTTATGAGGAGAGCCAGAAAACTCAGAAGTGAGGGTTTTTGAATTGTGTAAGCCCTTTTTTAAAAGACACAATTGTGAAGATTTTGGGTGAACCTGTGAAAACCTATTTTGATAGTGAATGCTAATATCCCCTGTGTGAGGATATTAGGAGTAGAGTAGTAAGTTGTGTGGTTGTTGCTTAACAGTTGGTGTACACACAGGCGAACCATTATAACTCTTTGTGTTTTATAGATGTGTGATTTATTTTTCTATCTTTGATCATTCAGATTTGTGGGATGTATATGTCAATGTGAATGTTGTAATATTTACATTTCAAGCATTGTGGGGAATGTTGTAATAATGTAGAATTTATTTCTTGCTATTTCATTTTGTTTCCTTTCTGTTTGAGTTTTTGATATTTAATTTGTTTTAGAAATAAGGTTGTCCTGCCATAAACCTTTGGTTTTTATGGTGTAAGGTTGTCCTTAGAACAACATTGATATCAATCTCTCTTTTTGAGGTTGCTTTACATTCCAATATAGTAATTTATTTATAGTGCCATCTTTTATTCATTTGCTTTACATTCCAATATAGTGATTTATTTATAGTGCCATCTTTTGTTCATTTATATTCCACTGTTATTGTTTAAATTTGGCATTGTCCTATTCACCCCCCCCCCCCCCCCCCCCCCCCCCCCCCCCCCCCTCTCCTCTCTAGGACATATAGCTTGGCCATTTCAAGTGGTATCAGAGCCTAATAGCTCGTTTTAATTCTTGTTATTTGGATTTTTTTCCTGAGCTAATCGATCTAAGCTATATTTAAGATGTCAAATTTTAATAGCCTTTCAGTCACTAGGACTTTAGATTTTCCTTAAATCCATGGATGAAAGTGTGTAGCTAGCCATAGTGAATGAATGGACCCCTCCTACCAGTGAAGTAATTGTGATCGATGGTTCAAAATCAATAAGAGTAACACCTTATTTCTCATGGACCACACTTCAGAAAAGTGAGAGTAGTGCAAATGCTAAAGCACTAAATGCAATCACTTGCGCACTATCACCAGATGAATTCAAAAGAATTATATCCTTTAATTCTGCAAAGCAAGCTTGAGATATTTTTAAAATGACACACGAGGGTACATCAATTGTCAAGTAATCTAAAGTCCAAATCCTCACAACCAAATTTGAGAAAATACATATGGAAGAAAATGATATGTTTATGGACTTTTACACTAGATTAAATGACATTGTGAACTCTATGTGGGGTCTTGGTGATAAAATCACAAAAAGTAAAGTGTGTGCAAAAATATTACGCTCACTTCCTGAACGGTTTAATTCTAAGGTAACTGCATTCTAGGAACTTCGTGATATGGATACTATGAGGGTAAAAGAATTAGTTGGGTCTTTATAAACCTACGAGTTAAATTTTAAACCTCTAAAAGGAAAATTTATTGCCCTTAAGTCTTCTAAAAATGTTTCTCAAGAAAGAAATTCTGATATAGAAAATTTTGAAGATGATATGGCCCTTTTAGCGAAAAAGTTTTACAAAATTTTTGAAAGCAAAAAGAGGGTTGATTTTCAAAAAGTAAATGAGAAGAAAATATCTAAATCTAAATCTAAGACTTGAAAATCATTAAAAGATAGTCAATATTACAACTGCCAAGAATATGAGCATTTAGCAACTAAGTGTCCTAAAAGGACAAACCCAAAAAAGAAGAGTATGTTGGCTACTTGGGATGAATCGTCTGATTCTGAAGCCTCTTCTGATTCAGAAGAATCTGAAACCGAATCGGGCAATGAAGTTAAAGCCCTCTAGCCAAATTCACATTTTCAGATAATGATTCAATAAGTGAAGAAAATCTGAATAGTGAATGTGAAAATGAAGATGATCTTCAAGATGCTTACAATGCCCTATACAAGGAAAGTTGTAAAATTGCTGTCAAACTTAAACTTCAAAAAGAAAAATTTTTAAAGGTTAAAGAAAATTTTAAGTCTCTTGTTTTAGAAAAATTTCATGTTTCAGATTGTTTTAAAAAGACCAAATGTGATTTAGAATTCAAAACGTCCCAGACTTAAACTTGAAATCTCTTCCCTTTTAAGTGTAAAGGATACATGGAAGTATGACCAAGGAGATCCAAAGTTAGAAAAACTTTTATCTAGATCAAAGAAATGTGGCGACCGATCCGGTCTGTGCTACGATAAAAATGTTCCTCTTAAATAGAAGAATATGCCTCCTAGGTTTATAAAAGGAGAGACCTTAAACTCAAAAGGAAAAAGTATAAGTCAAGATTTTTCTAAAAATACTAAAACTTCTCAAAAATCTAAAAGAAACTAATCAACTATAAAAATCAGAACCGAAACCCCTTAGCTGAGAAAATAATTGATCTACTTAAGGAGCTCTTAAAATCTAAATCAGTGGGTCACTCTAACAATAACTACAATCAAAAGAAGACCCACTATACTACTAAACCCAAAACAGTTATGAAATGGGTTCCTAAGGTTACCTGCTTGGTTGCTCACACTGCTTTCAAAGCTACAAGCCATTCAAAGTGGTACCTAGACAGTGGATGCTCAAGGCATATGATTGGTGATAAAGGTCTATTCACTGATCTCAAAGACATGTTTGATGGTTCAGTCACATTCAGCGATGACAGCAATTGTAAGATTATTGGCCAAAGTACGGTTCAACTCTATAACCTCCCTTTGTTTAAAAATATTTTATACATTGAAGGGTTAAAACACAATTTATTAAGCATATATTAAATATGCGATAACAATCATAGTGTAAGATTTTCTAACCAAGGTTGTGAAATTCTAAGTAATAAGGGTTTAATAATATTAACTGGTCGCAGAACTTTTGAAAACTGCTATATAGTTAGTGAATCCAACTCATCTAGTCAAATGTGTTACATGGCCCATACCAATGAGGCTGATTTGTGGCATAAATGTCTTGGACATATACACTACCATAATTTATATAGACTGAGCAAAAGAGAACTAATAAGAGGTCTACCTAAATTACAAAAGATAGACAAAATATGTGGCGAATGCTAAATAGGCAAGCAATCAAGGAGCTCTCACAAGAAGGTAAACTCCAATGCCACGTCAAGACCACTCGAGCTTCTCCATATGGATCTTATAGGACCTACCAGGACGAAAAATCGAGTTGGCAAAAAATACATTTTGGTAATAGTGGAAAATTTTATCAGATTCACTTGGGTAGCTTTCTTAAAGGATAAGTCAGAAACCCTTGATGAAGTAAAAAAGAGTTCTCAAACAAATTCAAATGAAAAAATTTTCTCAAGTCTGTAAGATCCATAATAATCATGGATCTGAATATGAGAATAGTAGTCTTGAGAAATTCTATAGTGATTAAGGAATATCGCATGAATTCTCTGCATCCAAAACTCCTTAATAAAATGGAATTGTAGAAAGGAAATATAGAGTGCTTCAAGAAATGGCTAATGTAATGTTGAATAGTATGAAGCTATCTAAAAATCTTTGGGCTGAAGCTGTTAATATTGCGTGTTATATAATTAACCGGGTTAATACGAGTAAATATAATAATAAAATGGCTTATGAAATGTGGTTTGATAAAAAGACTACTGTCAAATACTTTCAAGTTTTTGGCTGCAAGTGCTATATTCTACATGACCGTGAAAATCTGGGACAGTCGCGCATATTATGTACTGAACAAAAGGACCGGTGTTATTCAAGAATCTATAAATGTGGTCATAGACGATCACTTAAATACACCTGCCCCAAGTTCAGATAATGATGAAGTTCTTTTAATTGACAAACCAGATACTTCATCAAATTAAATTAAAACTGAATTGAGGACTATTAAAGATCATTCAACCACTTAGATTCTTGGAAAGCCTCTCACTGGTGTGCGCACTCGTAGACAACTTGAAGACATAGGTAATTACGTATGTTTCACATCCTAGATAGAATCGGCAAACGTAAAAGAAGCTCTTACTGACGAAAACTTGATAGTTGCGATGTAAGAAAAACTTAACCAATTTGTAAGAAATGTTGTTTGGTACCTTGTTCCCAAACTTAAAGATAAACATATCATTGGTACTAAGTGGATTTTCAAAAATAAGTCTGATGAACTTGGTAATATAATTCGAAACAAGGCTAGACTGGTCGTACAAGGGTACATTCAAATTGACGGAATTGATTATGATGAAACCTTTGCCCTAATAGCTCGTGAATCAATCAGACTATTCATATACATTGCTTGTTTTAGAAAATTTAAAATTTATCAAATGTATGTAAAGAGTGCCTTCTTAAATGGCAATCTTCAAGAAGAAGTGTATGTTGAACAACCAACGGGTTTTGAAGACCCTAAGAGTGCTGATCATGTCTATCGCCTAAAAAAGGCTCTCTATGGTTTAAAACAAGACCCTAGGGCATGGTATGAAAAGTTGACTAAGTTTTTATTAAGTCATAACTTTCAAATGGGAAGTGTTAATAAAGCTTTATTTGTTAATAAACATAATGATCATATCTTAATAGTGCAGATCTATGTTGATGATATTATTTATGGATCCACCTGTACTAACATGACTGTTGAGTTTGTAAATTTAATGAAATCTAAGTTCGAAATGAGTATGGTGTTTTGACAAGAAAACAAATGCATTTTATTTGGAAAATTTATTCAATGATAACAAAGAATTTAATGAGAGAACATTAATCACATTTATCTGAGTTCATTTACATCCTCTGATTCCCTTGATTCTGAAAACAAAGTACATTATTAATGCAATGTAATGAAAGAGAAGATAGCTCAATGGAAATTTCAGCAACATTCCGACGCTATTTCTGTCATCTCCTAAATACTTAGGAGGAATTGACGATCTAATCAACCAGTCTTAAATGAGATAGAAATTTTGGTAGCATTTCGGCGCTATTTCGGTCATCTCCTAGGTACTTAGGAGGAATTGACGAATCGATCAACCAGTCTTCAACGAGATGGAGCATTCTTTCGGTCATTTTTCCTTAGAATATATAGTAGCCCGTTGAAGTGTAGCTAGGCCCTGAGGAAATCAGGTTGATCATGCTAAACGGGGCTGAAAAGTCTCCCAGAATGTAAGATTATGGGGTTGCCACCATCCATTCAGCTCGAAACTTTATGTGTAGCATTAGAACCACAAATTATCCATACACGTCAAATTCATCTCCTGAATCCTTGTAGAAATGGCCAAACTGACAAATCAGCCCCTGAGATCATGATTTGGGGCCCGCCTAAAATTTGGACATGCTTCAGATTTGGTCTCAATGTGTTAAATACAATGGAAAAGCATATGGACAGAGCAGATTTCTCACGAGCATTACGTTAGAGCTATATATACGTCGCATGTACATGGTGTGCATGAGCACCGGCCGTGCATGGGATTTCTCAAAGTTGGTCAACACCCATTGACCAACTTTTTCTTCTCATATTAAAAAAACACACAGTGTCCTTAGAGCTCGTTTGCAATTTTCTCAGTGTGGCCCAGTCATTACTCAAATCATCGATCTAGACCATCCATCATGTTTAGAAGGGAGTTTTAACCCTTGGCAATGTGGCAATCTAAAACCACGCAGGCTTTTGTAGAATCATGACCGTTGAACATGAAACGGACGGCGGAGTGAATAATCTTGCAGGTCATGCTGATTTTACTCCAAAACCACTTTATTCCTGATGTTTTTCCGTCGTGAATCGAATGAGCGGTGTGGATCTTTCACTTGGCTTCCACAAACGAGAGATCAAACTTCACAGAGTCGACGTACGTCAACTCTGTTACAAAACAGAGTATCGATTCATCTGTAGTGGACTACCATCATGCAGCAAGAGGTTAATCCGAGCCGTCTATCAAATAGAGGGGAAAAAACCAATCAGGGTGATGTTGAGCTTTGGCGATCATACTCGTCCATATGATCGTTATGGCGACCGTAAACGGACCGTTGAGCTTCCATTGCAGCTTGATTATCACAGTGGGCCACATCATCAGTTAATCAAAACAAGTCTTTCACGGTCGAAATTCTTAGAGGAAGATATTGGACGGTGTGGATCTCTTAAAAGGTGGCTATATAGGGCCCCACAACAGCACAGTTAAAAGAAAACATCTTCTTTCTCTGCTTGTGCATGGCCGCTAGTCCGACCGGTTGCGCGGTCCCACACAGGGAAAGCCTCCCTCAGACAATATTTCTGAGGCGTGTGAAGCATGGGAAAAACTCCCATTCCCGTTGCACGGTCCCATGTAAAGAGTTTTCTCCGAACCCTCTTGAGAAGTGGCACAAAGGCCAGTTGCGCGTCCATGTGCAAGCAACTGCAGTTGCACGGCTATGTGTAAGCAACTTCAGTTGTGCGGCTACGTGCAAGTAACTTCTTCTACCTTGCTTCTCCCTTATTTCTTTGGCCCACCAATGGCTCCAATCCGATCTAACCCCTCAAATGGAGTAGGAGTGGGGTATTTATAGGCCCCACCACTCTTACAGAGTGGTGATCCCACCACTTATCTCTTCTCATATGGACTTTCTCTTTCCTTAAACCATGGTGACCACCAAGCTCCCTCTTAAATGGTGGTGTACCATCTTTCTCCTTTCAAATGACACCTTTGCACCCTTCTTTACCAAACTACCCCTTCCAATGCTTTTTTACCAACATACCTAAACTACCCCTGGACTTGGAATTTTACCAAAATACCTAAACTACCTCTGGAGCTGGAATTTTACCAAAATACCTAAACTACCCTTGGAGCTGAAATTTTACCAAAATTACCTAAAGTACCCCTGGAACTGGAATTTTACCAAAATACCTAAACTACCTCTGGAACTGAAATTTTACCAAAATACCTAAACTACCCCTGCAAGTAGAATTTTACCAAAATACTTAAACTACCCCTGGAACTAGAATTTTAACAAAATACCTAAACTACCCCTGGACTTGAAATTTTACCAAAATACCTAAAATACCCCTGAAGCTGGAATTTACCGAACAATGCAATGACATATTTTTTTATGCCTCAACACATGGTTGGGGAATTGAACTATTTTCTTGGGTTGTAAGTAAAACAACAACCTCATGGTATTTTTATTTCTCAGACCAAATATGCTCTGAACTTGATCAAAAAGATCGGATTTGAGAATGGTAAGAATTTTGATACTCGTATGAGTACAACTTAAGACTCTCAAAGGACTTTACAGGTAAAAATATTGATCTTAAGTTATATCGTAGTATGATTGATAGTTTACTTTATTTAACTGCGAGTAGACCTGATATTGCTTTAAGTGTTGGTATTTGTGCTAGATATCAGTTTGATCCTAAAGAGTCACATTTAACTGCTGTTAAGCGGATTATGCGATATGTCGCCAGTTCAGTTAATTTGGGTCTCTGGTATCCATTTGATAATAGTGTTCAGTTGGCAGGGTACACTGATGCTGATTGGGCTGGAAATATCGATGATAGGAAATCAACCAGTGGTGGTTGTTTTTATATCAAAAATTGTTTAGTTTCTTGGTTTAGCAAGAACAAAGTTCTATATCACTCTCTACAGCTGAGGCTGAATACATCGCATCTGAAAATGCATGTACTAAGCTTGTTTGGATGAAATGTATGTTAAGTGATTATGGAATTACACAGGATTCAATGGTTTTATATTGTGATAATTCTAGTGCTATAAATATTTTTAAAAATCCAATCCAGCATTTACGTACCAAGCACATTGATATTAGGTATCATTATATTCTTGAATTAGTGGAAGAAAAAATAATATCTTTAGAATATATTCCAACCGAGACTCAACTTACTGACATTTTCACTGAACCGCTCGACAAAAATAGGTTTAATAAATTAAAATTTGATCTTGGTATGTGCATTCAAAATTGATTATTCATGCATATATGTATCATAGTGTATATATATTTGATAATTTATTTGGTTAAATCTCAAATTTTTATAATTAATGCATATTTTTTTTGTGGTACTCGACTAGTGGTGAATGTGCTCTACTGGTCCTGGTACGACTGGTCGAGGACAGCTCAAGACTGGTCGTGGAGCGTGCTATCCTCTTTTATTTGGAGAAAATCTTCATCTTCCTCATTTCTATCTTGGTCTTGAACAAGCCGTGGCACGACTAGTCGAACCCTACAATGTGATTCATCAAGGTTAGTGCATTTTATCAGTCTTACTTGTAGATTCATGGTCCATTTGCTTCGATCTCTTTATTACAGCACTTAATTTCAACCTTTGTTCGGTTATTTGGGGTTTTCTTCTTAAATTTCTATTTTTGAGAAAACTCATTTCTCATCTTTTACATCTCCTTAGTTCTTTAAATTTCTTGTTGTCAATGGATGCTAGAGGGACAAAGAAAATAGTCGCTGATCCATCTTCTTCTAGATCTTCTCTAATAACTCGGCGCCATCTTCGGTCACCTGAAGAGGATCCCTCTTTTGTATGGGATTTGCGTTTACGCAAGGTTATTGTTGAAAGAGTTGTTGATCTTAACCCCATTGTTCCTTTTGATATCACTCCACTCCTCCAATCTATAGGATGGGATAACATCTTACATTAGGGTGGGCCTGCATACCAATCTATTGCCCAATCCATGTTCGCATGTATTTCTGATTTTTCTGCTGAGAATTTAACATTTAAAATAGATGCTAGAGAAGGCCCTTTTGATGTAGATCGTCATCTAATATTTAGCCTTATGGAAATACCTGTTAATGATGAGGGTATCCCTATTCATATTCTAACTGAAAAACCCTCAAATTCAGAAAAATGAATGCTCACCAGAGCTTTATGTAATATGGATGTGTAATGGACTCATAAAGGGAATGCGCTCCCCTCAAAGCACTTGTTACCCAGACACAGAGTCCTCCATAGAATCTTTACTTCAAATCTGTATCTGCGTTCGGATAATAAAACAGAACTGACTTCTTTTATGGTTCGTGTTTTGTACTCTGTTGTCTCTGGTACTAAAGTTTATCTTCCATCTTTAATATGTCATTCCATCATTCAGTTTCATCTCCATCTAGGTCATAGTGATATTCCATTTTCCTATCTTATGACTGTTTTAACTTCTCATATGTTGGTTGTTATGCCTGTTGGAGAGGCTCTCATCTATTATCGTATTTTTAACAACTCGAATATTAATAAGATAAAATTGAAATTGGCTCTTAGCTAAGTGAATGTGGGTGGTGGTGGTGGAGCTGAAGCTGAAAATGAAGAAGACGTTGATGATCTTCCTCCTGATGATGTTAATATGGATGATATTTTTGATGAACTTGAGTCTACTACTAATGATCCTGATTATGAGCCATCTGACTTTGATGTGCGTCTGCGTGCACTTAAGGAGAAGGTAGAGAACATGAATGTTGCCCATGATTTACAGTTTAAATATATGCGCAAGTATCTTAGGTTCCTAAACAAGGGGCATCATCAACTTGATTCTACCATACCTACTCTTTCTTCAGGATCTGATTAAGTTATTTACTATTTGGTCTATAATAACCTTAAGTCTACTTTTGTTGGGTTCTAAAATTTATTTGGTTTGCTAACTTTGTTTAAACTAGTTCATGGTATGTGGACTTTAATTTGCTTATATCTTGACTCCTTGATTACTCCTGTCTATTATCCTTTTCCATTTTTCTTCTTCCTTTGTCATATTGTGACAAAAAGGGGGAGAATTTATATGGTTTTGCATATGGATTAATTGATATAGATTGTTTGTGGATTGATTGTGAGTAGTAGATTTTTTTTGGATATATGTGTGCTACTGAGGGGGAGTAAGTAAGGAAGTGAGGTGTTTTGCCTACTTCATCTTGATGTGTGTTAGTTGATGCAACAATTGGTTTTTTCTTTTATAACCTATGTATAATTCTTTGTATTCATATTGGTTATATTATTGTTTAGAGTTTTGTCACAAATTTGACAAAGGGAGAGATTGTAAGTGCTATGGTTTTATGCTCCTTTGGTTGTCAAATTTTGTGGTTCCAAAACCTCAATCTATGTCTTGCGTAGCTCATTATTATAAATGTTCAAGACATTGCATCACCGCTCTAAGTACTTTACTTCAAGTCAAGAACAAAGAACTACTTCAAACTACTTCAAGAAATGTAAGTACAAGCTACTATAGAAGAATGCAAGTACAAGCTATAATAGTAGAAGTGATCTTGTTCAAGACTTAAGTCAGTGTACAACACAAGATGAATTGTTATTCAAGCTATAGAAGATCTCATGTTCAGTGCTACATTAAGTTCAAAGATCTCAAGCTGCACAATCTTCAAAGGTTATCTACCATCTGAAGATATGAAGTTTCGAAGTTCATACCTCACTTTCAAGGTACGATTAACCTTAGATTGTCCTTAGGATAGGTCATTTTGAATACATAATTCAATCGTGTCATTTTAGATGGAATTTGACTATTCTAAGACTAGTCCTAAACCTTGCTCAACTAGTCCTAGCATACCTCGACCAGTCTAAGAAATTCCAAGAATAGTCCTGAGTTTGTTTCAATTTTTCAGAATTTTCTATTCGTCCACGACCATTCCTAAATTTTTTTATTGTTTAAATTTGACATTTTCCTACCCCCCCCCCCCCCCCCCCTAGGACATATAACTTGGCCATTTCATATCTAATGGGTGAGTCCAACTCTGGTGTTCCTAAGAAGTCTGAAATCACCATGATATCCAATGCCATCAATGAACTCAAGCCAACTAGAGTTACTACTGGTTGGAGAATGTGCATTGACTACAAGAAATTGAATATCGTCACAAGGAAGGACCACATTCCTTTACCTTTCATTGATCAAATTTTAGAAAGGCTAGCTGGTCACTCATATTATTGCTTCCTTGACGGGCATTTGGGGTACAACCAGATAGAGATAGCCCTTGAAGATGCCATTCGACTATGTAATGCCCCCGCCACTTTTCAGCATTGCAGGATGAGTATTTTTTCTGACATGGTGGGGCAATATCTAGAGGTCTTCATGGGCGATTTCTCTATTTTTATTCCATCCTTCAACAATTATTTGGAGAAACTTAAATGTGTGTTGAAGCGATGTGAGGACAAGAATTTGGTACTAAATTGGGAGAATCGTCATTTCATGGTTCGTAAGGAAATTATTCTTAAACATATCATCTCATCTAAGGGAATTGAGGTAGATAAAGCTAAAATTGATCTTATCTCTACCTTACCTCCATCCAAAAGTATAAGAGATGTGCGATCCTTCTTAGGACACGCTGGATTTTACAGAAGGTTCATAAAGGACTTTAGTCACCTCTCTCATCCTTTGTGCAACCTAGTTCAAAAGAATGTACCATTTGAGTGGATGATCAATGCCAGGAGGCTTTTTTTAAGCTCAAGGGCATGTTAACCACCACACCTATCATGCAACCACTTGATTGAAGCATTCCTTTTGAACTTATTTGTGATGCGTTGAATTATGTTATTGGGGCGGTATTAGGTCAAAGAAAAGATAAGAAGCCCTACGTTATACATTATACAAATAAAACCTTAAATTCTGCCCAAATGAATTACTTTACCACGAAGAAAAACTCTTAGTTGTAATATTTGCTTTGGAGAAATTTAAGTCCTACTTGATCGAATTTAAGATCATCATCTACACTGATCATGCATCACTCAAGTATCTACTTTTTAAGAATGATGTTAAGCCCCACTTGATAAGATGGATCTGCTTGCTCTATGAATTTAATTTGGAAATAATAGATAAAAAGGGAGCACATAACTTAGTGGCTAACCATCTTTCCCACCTTGATATCTTTGATTCCCTTGAGATGACAAATATAAATGACATGTTCCTTGATGAACAATTGTTGAAAGTCTCCCATTCACCTTAGTTTGCCAATATTGCTACAGGTTTCACACCGACACATTGGAGCAGCAAGAGAAGAAAAAAATTCTTCGCCGAGGTTCATAAGTTCTTCTAGGATGACTTGTACTTGTTTAAATATTGCCCAGAACAAATATTAAGGGGATATGTTCCAGTCAATGAACACCAAAGTGTCATCTCCTTTTATCACTCTGAGGCTTGTGTGGTCACTTTTCTGCTAAAAAGAGTGTTGAGGGTCAAATATTGCATCTCAGACCCCAATTATTATGTTGTTTTATGCACATGATAATGTTTAATGTTCTATTTTAATCATGTTTGTGATGCAGGGTGAATTCAAGAGTTTGGATTGAAAAGGATGCTAAGAGCATAGATTTAATGCTTAAGAATCTCCAAAGCGAATGGATAAATCATCCAATCATCCATTAATCACTGATCCGAGGCCCACCTGATCTTTGAATAGGCCTCAATTTTGGACTCAACCCTTATAATAAGATGAGAAAATGGTTAGATGGTGTGGATGTCTTCAGACCACTACCATGGACACTGCACATAAGATGCATGTGTACATTGCATACGCAGGCGCTGTACACTGAATCAACCAGGTTGGTCAGCGTGCGCTGACCCAACTTTTGTTTAGATTTAACCAGTCATCTGTGCAAATTCAAACAGGGACTTACGGATGATCTTTGTGGGCCACCATCTTGATCCAGCAGCTCAATCTGAGCCATTCATTCGAACCGGATGAGGGGCCCGATCAAGATCTGGGTGATCTTGGTCTGGGACATGCTAGACAACGATCATCAATTCGCTCAACATCAGAACCTTCACCGTAAGAAGAACTCCATCGGCCACATCAACGGACGGCCAAAACCATCCATCTTGACCTAAAAATCCAACACAAATCTAATGGACGGAGTGGATTTCCTCGCCAGCAGCGATCATGGGCCCACCAATCATCACAGCGCAATGATTTTCGAAGAGAGCATGCGAACGACAATTGCGGACACCACACAGGCCACCGCGGGCCGTTGGACAATCAAGATCTGATCCAACAGCATGATCCAGATCATCCAAAGGCCAACCAAGCAACACTCGGCCACTCCTATGTGGTCAGATTTTCTAGATTGGACGATCCTTCCTCCCAGATTCAGATCAAATGCAGCAAGTTTTTACATTTTCATTGCACAGCTCGGTTCTGTGTAAAAGGGGTGTTGTTTCCTCCTTGCAGAAGGAGTTGCATACATATTTCACAGGCCCTCCCTGCTGCTATAAAAGAGAGGAGAAAGAGAGAGAAAAAAGGGTAGGAGCAGGGGAGAACGTGAGCAAAGGAAGAGGTGAAAGGAAGCAAATTAGGCATGGAGAGGCTATCAGCTGAAGTTTTCTTCCGTTTTCTTATAATTCTATTTATGTTTTTTATGTCTATGATTGGCTAAACCTCGTAGCTAGGGTTAAGAGGTGAAGCTTGTAGTGTGATGGGATATTTTCTATTACTTTGATTCATGTTGTTGAACTCTCTTTGATTCTAGTTTGATATTTAAGAAATACTTTCAGTTTTTAATGGTTTGTTGTGACTCAAATTACAATAGATCTAAGATAGCTTTGAGTATGTCTTTTCATTATTGAGAATGTGAATTTAGGAAATCCTGCTGTTCACCATGGGCCCCTGGGCATGGTTGGATGATGGAATCCTCCCTAACTCTTACAATTCTCTCAGATTAGTTATGGATTGGGAAATTCTGTTGTTTACTTTGTCTCATGGGTATGGTTTTGTGATGGAATGACTTCTAGTTCTAATACCTTTCATCGCTTAAGAACTATATCAAAGGAAGTTAGATTTGATTTTTAATGAGATATTTTCCAATTAGATGAAGATGGGACTCTGATTCCACTTGTGTGCGTGAATCAAGCATGGATCGTCCTAATCTCTACAAGTGGATCCTTGGAAACCCTAGTTTCCCACCTTTGAATTTATAAGTTTTAGTTAAATAATTCACAATTATTCTCTCAATTATTTAAGATTTAGGTTTTCATCTTCTTCTAGTTCTAGTTCTAGTTGCTCTCAAAAGACACATAAGTTCAGTCCCTATGGATTCAACCTCGATCTTACCGAGATTATTACTAAATCGCGACCCTACACTAGGGGTTGTAAACAAGTTTTCCACACCATTTTCGGGGACTAACGGGTGCATTTTTCTGAGATTAGCTAGTTTTGGGATTAGTTTAAGATTAGGTTTTTATATTTTCTAATTTTAAGATTAGGCTTTCTATTTAATTTTAGACACTAACCTAATTTTCCTGTTTTGTAGGATTCTAATATAGACTTTCTAAATTGGTAATCTCTTTTTATTTTTTTTTATTTTCTATTAGGGTTTGTTTTATATTTTTTTAGCAACTTTCTAATTCTAGATTTAGAAACTTGCTATTTTTTATTTTTTTAGAAACTGACTGATTTTGTTTTTATTTTACAGGATTTTAATTAGGAACATCTAATTTGGTAACTTCTTTCTAATTCTAGATTTCTATTTCCTTTCTCTTTTTAGGTTTAGGATAGAATCTGAATTTGAGGGCTGAGAGTGTTTCATGCCCAAGTGGGTCCGTGACAACACTCGATGTCTTTTGAGTGAAGGAGGATTGGTTAAGGGGTTATCTATCCACCGCAGGATTAGACACCACTCAAGATCCTCAGAGTTAATTGAAGTGATGGCTACAAATTAACCAGTAAATCAACAACCTTAACCTAGGGCTAAGGAAGTCCAGGATGAGAATGAGGTACATCAAGCACCCCTGCCTCGTACTTTATTTACAGCCGACGAGGGTGAGTACACCCTTATGCATGACTTTTCTAGAAAATGCAGGGCATGTGGATATCAGGCCAAGAGTGGTCCAACTCCTTCCAAAATTTCATGGACTTGAATATGAAAATCCATATCCATATGAAAGAGTTTGATGAAATCATAGCCTCTCTATATTTACCTAATGTGTCTGACGACACGGTCAGGCTGAAACTCTTTCCTTTTTCTTTGAAAGAAAAATCTAAGACGTGGTTGCATTCACTACGTCCTCGATCTATTGGTAGATGGAATGACATGATAAGTGAGTTCATAAAAAAAACTTTCCCATACCATAAGACGAACACCTGTAGAAAGACGATCATGAACTTCGCCCAAAAGGAAGATGAAGCATTCTTCCAATGTTGGGAGCGGTTCAAGGATCTTGTCAGTTCATGCCCACAACACAGTTTTGAAATGTGGTACATCATGAACTTTTTCTATGATGGACTGACATCTCCTTTGCGCAAGTTAGTCGAGATAATGTGTAATGAGGAATTTATGAATAAAAGTGTCGATGATGTGTTGGACTACTTTGATAAGCTTACTGAAAACACACAATCATGGGACATCTCCCCAAAATCGGACACCATTTCTAGGCCGACTCAATCCAAAGAGAGGCGTGGAATGTATCTCCTGAAATAGGACGATGATATTAATGCTAAAGTGGCTAATCTCACCAGAAAACTCGAGGCCATGGAATTAAAGAAGGATAAGGCTAAGGAAACTATTTCACACAACTGAAAATTGTCCAACAATACCAGCCTTTCAAGAGGTGTTGAATGAACAATCTAATGTTGTGAATAATTACCAAAGACCTTTCAATGGACCTACCTTCAATACATACAATCCTAGTTGGAGAGATCATCCAAACTTCAGTTGGAGGAATGAATAAACCATTACACCTCAAGGTTTCTTTAACCAAATTCCAAATCAAGGGAAACCTTAAGAGGATCCGGTTCTAAAACATCTTCAAAAGTAAGAGTTTTTCAATCAAGGGATGCTACAAGCCTTTCAAGATCTTACAAAATCCATACAAGGGCTTGACACAAGGAATACGATTGGGAATAAAGAAAGCCTTCCAGCTCAACCTCTTCCCAATCTAAAACCACAATATGAAGTTAGTGACCCGAGCTCTTCAAATAAAATGGACCAAGTTAAATCTATCACCACTCTTAGGAGTGGGAAGACCATTGACAAATCTATTCCGGTAAGGGCTGAAAAGCCTAAGGACTCAGAAGAGAATAACAAGGATGACCTAGCACTGCTCCACAAGAATTAGAACCAGAACTTCAAGGCAAGCTGGTTGCCTCATTCCCCCAATGGTTGGTTGCACCAAAACCTCTCTCTAACTCTCCGAACATTCTAAAGGTGTTGAAACAAGTGAAGGTCAATATTCCTCTACTATATGCGATTCAATAAATACTTAAGCATGATGTGCCACAGAAATTCAAAGATCGTAGTAGCCCAACCATATCGTGTGTAATTGGAAAATACCGAATTAAGCACACACTTCTTGACTTAGGAATAAACGTAAATCTGATTCCCTACTCGGTCTACAAACAGTTAGGTTTAAGTGAATTGAAACTCACCCTAACCACACTACAACTTGCTAATCGCTTAGTTTGTGTACCGAGAGGGATAATTGAGGATGTGTTAGTCCAGGTTGATAGATTCTACTACCCTGTAGATTTTATCGTACAGGATAAGGAACTCATCAGTAACATGAACACTCAGATTCTCGTCATTCTTGGTTGCCCATTCCTTGTCAATGCAAACGCAATCATTAATTACATGAATGTAGTCATGAGTATGTCTTTTGAGAATATGACATTGGAGTTGAATATCTTTTTCAACACAGGAAAATAGTTAGAGGATGATGATGATTTCCATGACATTAGCATGATTGACTCTTTCGTGGAAGATAAAACACGTTTGACCTTATCCTCTGACCCTCTAGAGACGTGCCTAACCCACTCTCATAATTTTGATGATGACATGATTAGGGAGACGGGTGTCATGCTTGATGTTGTGCCAGTACTTGAAGTTAACTGGTGGAGGCCACAATTTGAAGAGTTACCCCCAAACTGATGTAGTGCCTCTACCGTCTAACCTCAAGGCACTGAAGCTTAACCTAAAATCATTATCCTCTGATTTGAAATATGTCTATTTATGTCAACATGAGATATACCAGGTGGTGATTTCTTCCCACCTTGAGAAAGAATAGGAGAGTATGCTCATCTCTACTCTCATTGAGCATAGAGGAGAACTTGGATGGACGATTGTGGACCTCAAGGGAATTGATCATTCGATTTGCACTCACCGCATTTATCTTGAGACTAATGTGAAGACATCTCGTCAATCACAACGTAGACTGTTTCGAACAAGAAACAAATGTATTCGATTTAGGATATTATCTTATTCAAATATAACAGAGAAAGAGTAAGTTAAGAACAATCATCGTATTATTAATATTGAGTTCATTTATATCCTCGAGTGTCCCTTGATTCTGAGATAAATTATTTAGAACATAAAAATTGACAAAGTTTAAATATCCAAGCTGGATGTCAAATTCGGCAACACTTCAACTCATGATTTGATCATCTCATTAAGAGGAATATTATGCGGATCCGATCAACTGATTTCTCTTCTTGAAGCTTGGACAGAAGAGGAACTGAAGCTTGATCAATTTGTGTTGTTGACCCTCCTACTGTGCAGCCATCTCACCAAGATTTTTTAAACCCATTGCTTAAGAACGTGAGATGGTGTCGCATGAGGGAGTATGTAGGCAAGGGCATGCATCATTATTGTATCTCATCCTTACATTAACAAGAGTATCTAGGAATATTGAATGTACTGCTTTATCATTACCACTTGACTAATTTCATAACATGTTAATCTTTACTATATTGTTCCACTGAGTTAGCTACTCACTCCCACGTTACGGGACGGTGTTGTACACACCAACCAGACCCTGTCTTAGTTTCAGGTGAGGGTGATGCTTGTGAAGCGGAGCCGAACTTTGATTTTTGATGATGAGTTCTCTTACATGTAACTCTCTGGCGGGTCTATTTGACCTGGAGTTGCACTGACAGGGCTTCGGTATTTGGGATAGAAGACATTACATTTTTCTCATTTTGTGCATTTTGTAATCAAACTTGTAATTGTTAACCTAGTGACATTCATACTCTGAGGGCTTACCATCACTCTTATCTAGTTTATATACTTATCACGGTCTTTCGCTTGTATAATTTAAACACCTGTGGAGTATGATATGTCATTTTTGGTATAATCCCAATCATGTTCAATGCCCTTCTACAGACAACATTTAATCATCATTATTTATGTTGCATAAGTGATGTTTTGGAACTCGGGAGTTGGGTTTCTACTCGACCTCTGATTTTTAGGATGTTACAAAGACTGATGTACACTTCTTCCTGGTCGTCGAGAGAACCACACATTCTCGAGGGAATCTTGTTAGCGCATAAGCCGCAACAACACATTGGCTAGGTCTACCCAATGATTTTCCTCACCCCTTCCACCATCCTCATAACCTATTCCCCACATACTTCTATGAGATGGTCTAGCAATGTTTCCGAGACCATGAGCCGCTTTGGGGACCAGAGGAATTTCGAATGAGGGTTCTCCTAACTTCATGCCGTTACTACTCGGATTGGGCGAAAGCCATCTTGACCAAACACGCGAAGATGCTTGTTAAGATAGGCTTGTATAACACCATAGAGGTTACATCCCAGTACCTCTATAAAGAGCCGACTGTGACAAAAGGCTTCCTCAATTACTAGTCTCCCACCACCAACTCTATTCATTTTCCAGTGGGTGAAATGAGCATCACTCTCCGGGATCTCCATTTAATAGCAGGCCTTCCACTAACAAGGAAGTTTTACGATGAATTGTCCCATCTAATAAGGAGTTGTCGTTCGTTTCTTCACCCGACCGCAAGCCTTCCATCTCAGAAACCACCATCGAACTCTGCAAGGAAATGTCAAAATTTCTAAATATTTACAAGATCTCTCCTCTGCAATGGCTTGCACACTTTACCAGAGCCCTCAAGTAATTTTAAGTCTATAAATCAATTATTTTCTTCAATTGCACCCTTCTCTCACTCACCTTTTATTTTTCTTGTCGATTCTATGATTGTCATTCTCGAGAATTAACGGATCTTCACGCCAATATCAAAGAGAGAGCAGAGTACAATCTTTATGGGGAACTCACAGCCTTCTTAACGAATTGGCTAAGCATCGTAGTGCTTCTTAGTTCAAAATGGACAGATGTCATTCGCCCCACAGTCTTTATCGTTGCTAGTGCTTTGGCAAAAGGCCACAAGCATTCACTTGCACCTCTAGTGTTATGTTCTATTTATAAAGCCCTTGGGCAAATAGCCACTCATGTCAAGAACCCCACCATTAGATCTTCCTTGTCGTACATTCCATGAAATTATATCACTAGCTGGATGGGGGTTTACTTTCCTTAGACTTTTAAAGCACCAGAGAAAGCATACGTTCATCCTTCGCACCTTCCAATCTAGTTTTTTCAGTAAAGGGCCATGGCAAAAAGATCATATAACTGGGTAGCCAACAAGATTCAGGACACTGATCAGGTTGATTTCTTTCAGTTCCATCTTCATCACTATATTGAAGATACTGATATGGTAGACACCATAGCATTCATTGAAGGGGAAAGGGCATTCTTTCTCTCAATACATTCTTGTAGCTTGCCACTGTGGGAAGGAATAGAGTTTTGGAGAGAACCATACTATCCCAGTCATTTTTCTCATCAGTTCAGTTTTGATCAACCTGTTCCTAAAGGCTGTGGATTAGTTACTAGAAGAATGCACTATTATGGCACTGGTCCTTACAATTGGACCATGGTATGGAAACGGATACTAGGAAGTCGCATTGATTCTACTTTAATAATTCCAAGTAGTGGTCATACAGTTCGTGCTTCTTATAGCTCAATGTGATGGTGGGATCACCAATCATTCTTGGTCAACGATTGTTTTCCAGTAGATGAACCCATCTAGCTTCCCCTTCCCAAGCAAAGAGGTAGGAAGCTCGAAGACAGAATTGACTATATACCAGAGAAGAGCCTCGCACCTTTTCACAGCCAGATTTACAAAAGAATATCTTTAGAAGATCCAATCCATGAGAAGAAGGCCATCAATACTTGGAAGCTGAATTGCTCATGGGATCATGGAGGAATTTGAACAAGTCCCTCATGACTTCTGTAACGCCCTGAAATTCGGGGGTCGAGCAGAGCTCAGCTCCCGAGTTCCAAAACATCACCTATGCAACATAAATAATGATGGATGTATGTTGTCGGTATTAACGCATAAAACATGAAGTAGATTAAGCCAGATCAGCAGACAAAATTCAGGGATAGAGTGAAAATACAAGCTCACATGAACCAATATATAAACCAAAATAATACCCAAAAGATGCGTGCTTTGCCCAGGGCAATAAGTACAACTGTGTATCAGAAATACATATATCAAACTGTGACAAAATAATATAATCATATCCCAGAATCCCCGCCAATCAGGACAAGGCTCACATGAACCCTCCTGAGAATTGTATGAACGAGAAAGCCTCCTCATCCTTGTCGAACTCCGGCTTCGCTTCGCAGGCAACACCATCACCTACAGCTAAGTTAGAGTCTGGTTGGTGTTTAAGCACCATCCCAGAATGTGGGAGTGAGTGATTAACTCAGTGGAACTATACAGCAAAGGTTAACATGTTATCAATTCAATCAAGCAGTAATGATAAAACAGTACAATCAAACATGTCCTAGATACTCTTGTTAATGCGAGAATGAAATGAAGGAATGATGCATGCCCTCACCACAATCTCGCTCTGTGATCTTCATCTTACGGTCGCGCATGTCAGTCACTTCCTCAGTGGTCTTACACCAACACCAACAGCACATGTAATGTAATGATATGAGCATGATTATTTAGTTCTTATTTATCCTTTTCATACAGCAGGCTTAGGAAACTAAGACACCTCCCTTATATCAATTCTCAAACATTGATCCATTTTAGGGTCATCAGTCCTAGGAAATCTCATACGATGTTACGGTTCTAGATTGCTGTAAAGGGCTCATCACCAATCAATACAGGTCTAGTTATATCTTAAATACTACAACAAGGCTCGTCACCCTTATGCAGTGTCAGGATATACTCGAGGTCACTACAGAGGGCTCATCACCAATCAATGTAGGCCAACAGCATGAATATAGTGTCCCATACCACTATAATCGGCTCACGAGAGTAGGGTGCTCACTGGTCACTATGGGGAGGCTCGTCGCCCCAGCGTAGGCCAACAGCTCAACCACGGTGTCCCATACCACCATGTTTGGCTCATGAGTCTTAGGGGATCATAGTGCCAAGGTTAACGAGATTTTAACTAGTGAGTTCAGTGCCTTAGATTCAAACAGTAGCGATTAAACATGGTGAACCAACATCGGTCAATCGGGTTAGTTGATAAGCTCAACTAGGCCAAGCACACGTTGAGTTGAATAACATGGAATGCATAAGCACTCTGTGTGGCCTAACCACTGTCGAACATCCCAAGCACGACTCAGATTCGTTAAACTCATCCTGTGTGGCGAAAATGACCTCTACCACCATTTGAAGAATGGTTACCGATTACCTGGACTGTAATACAGCCCCAATCACATACAAGCTTAATAACAGGCATATGATTCATATCCTACATTCATACGAACATTTATGAAATATAACTTGAACATAAATACATTACATGGAGGAAATCATGCACACAGTTAACATGAATAATTTAGGCTAATAAATCCATCGAGGAAATCATACACTCAGGTAATGTGATTGAGATTCATATCTCAACAACCTTAAAAATCACACTTTACTAACTACTAGCTCAATCAAGCATTTATACAAACACTTAGACTACACTATTCAACATACATCACATATGTCAACCATATAGCATAATAAGGCGATTCCTTTCATCAATGAGTCATCGCATATATAACGTTCATGTATCAATGACAAAGAATCATGGAAATCATAATAACAAATTTCATACGTATACAGGTATTCTAACATATACATGAAATACTCTATTTATAACATAGATTATACATATACGTAAATCGAAACAGATAGCGCATTCAGCATGTGTAATAGCATTCACGTCATGAATAAATCATTATCTAACATTAAAAGTCTTGAAAACCATAACCTAAATGTATATAGTCCGCACCTTAAACCAAAAAATATGAAATAGAGATGATTTAGATGTTAAGTCTTGGTCAACGGCGGATACGCTACCTAAGGCATGAAACAGGTTAGCTATAACTTCACTACAGCTATTCTAAGCTTCAAAACAGGTTAGGGTTTGATTAAATTATCCAAAAATGGAATCAGAATTGCCGAAATAATGATTCAGATACGCAGGATCGATACGTAGAAGAACTGAGAAGAATCCCATGGAGAATTAATAGGTTCTCTCTTACTTTCTCTCACCTTTCTCTCTCTTAAATTAGCTAGGGTTTAGGAAATTCGTATGGGATTTGAGAATGAGGGTTTAAGGCCTTTTTATAAGCCTAAATTCGATGAAAACAGCCTTAGGGCCAAGGTATACTTAGGTTATAACCAAATCGAGCTCTTTCTGATCCAACAGAGCACTTCTGGAGGTCCTCTTATCAAATGCGGTCGGACTTAAACTCACTAGTATTGGATCTTAAGCAAGTTAAGTTTTCAGTCTGATCGGGTTTCCAGATCGTCCGTGGCGGACCAGTTTCAATCAACGGTCACCAAAATTCGATCGGGGCCACAAGTACTTTGACATGTAAGGGCCACCTTTCCTGATCTGAGAGTGAATTTGGGTCCAAATCTAACGGTCAGAACGGTTAAAAATAACGTGTAAGTGACACGACACAGATTACTTAAAATCATATTTAATTTTTTAAAAATCTTCGCTTTCTCACTCTCTTCACTCCGAACTCAAGGAAATGATCTCAGGACATCGTTTGGCCTTTATTTTTGAGGTGATAGTCAAGTCCAACTAAGTGGTCATAATGGTTTAAGTTCATCACTATCAGACTTTCGACGTGCGATCTAGGTTGGATATGAAGTTACAAAGTGCTCCCAAGAGCAACTGGCCTTAGAGTTGGATCCTAGATTTCAAGATAATATAGCGTTAATGATTCTATAGGTTTTGGGTCTTACAGATAGTATTGAAAGTGGTTGGTGCTAATTTCACATGTAACCTAGTTTAGCGCTAGCTAATACACATTAAATTTCTAAGGGATTTAGTTCTAAATGATTTCTACTAGAGGTGGTACTCGAGTCTAAGTACGGATTTTTCTAAGGCATTACAACTTCATTGGCCGGGTTATATATGATGTTGAAGTAACATCTTCTCCCATTCCGGCAGACACTACTGCAGATCGGGATGAGCCAGCTCCTCCTTCACAGCCTACTCCTCCTAGCTCATCATCTCTTATGACTAAGTCTCGGGCGCGCTTGCAAGCATAACCATCTTTTCCCTAAGAAGGGAGTAGCCAGGCTTCTCCATCTCCTTCGATTCCAGTTAACAAAGACTTTCAAACAGAAGGTACTTGAGCTCCTCCTTCTAAAAGGAAACAGGTCATGATTGAGGAAGTCAACGAAGAAGATTTAGGAGATGAAAGTTCAGCCTCTTCATCGATGGGTACCACTTCTGTTGAATACAAAGATGATGAAGATGATGAAAATGATGAACATGATGATGATTTTGAAGAAGGAGAAGTTGACATTGACGACAAGGAAGATGTCATTGCAGAAGGTACTATCAAAGAGCATCCCCCACTGAATTCCGAGACTCTTCCTGGTATCAATATTCCTGTAAAATTTCCTACAGTAATAGAGGAGGAAGAAGATGAGCCTTTAGATTATGGAGTGTATGGATATTCATTGAGTACGGAATTCTCTCTCCCTTTTTTTTTATTTCCATATATGTGTGTGTGTGCATGCATTTACGATAGTTATTTCATTATTATTGTTATATCTTTATTTCAAGTGCTCATATTGTTAATGTTAGGATGGGTGATACTCCTCCTATGGATCCTTCTTTGATTGCACCGGTGATTTCACCGAGGGATCCTCTGGTTCCTTTGGTAGCACCAAAAGTGGTAGCTCATGAATTTTTTTTCTAAGTAGAGACCACTGATCTGCTAACTCCAACTACCAGAGACTCGAGCACAGAGGCCAGAGCGCCTTCTTTTACCGATATACTAGGAGTTAGTCCTTCTTCAGTCCAGCAAGCTCCACCTCCTATCAATAAAATTTCTACAGCAGGTATATATATACACCAATAACTTTATCAAAATTTCCACCTCTTCTGGCCTTGTTATAATTACCCTAACTTTCTCTTTTTTATATTACATGAACTCCTCCTTATAGTGGTGCAGCAAGCTCCGAGTCTATAGCCACTGCATCTGAACTATTGTCTTTTACGTAGATTCCTACACACAAAATGCTTTTGATGAAGAACTCTATGTCAAGAATAGTTTATATTTTCAAGGATCCTAAACAATGGTCAGATTTGGATATCACCATCGAAATTCTGGAAAGTACTGCAAGGATGGCGAAGATTAACATTTCTGCCCTATGTGACTCTCTTTTCAGATTCCATGATTCAATAATTTCTCTAGCATCAGCAAAAAATGTCACCATTGCACCTGAGATATTGGAATACGAGAAGCAACTAGCTCTCTCCAAGGAAAAGGCTTCCCTCATCACCTCTGTTATTTTTTAATACAATTAAGAACAATTAACTCTTCAAGAATAGTTAAAGGCCTGTGCTAATGACGGGATGATTATTCAGAATCGCATTGCTATCCTAAAAGAGGAAATCTTGCAGCTGGAATTGAAAGATCATTCAAAAGAATCGACCATGAAGGAAATCGAAGAAAAGATGCAAATTAGTATCAAATTTGCTAATGGTGAGAAATCTGAATTACTCAGAAGCAAAGAGATGATTGCATCCTTGGAAAACAAGCTAGGTAGAATTCTTGACCAGGCAAAGATCATACTTGAAGGAAAATCAAAGCATGTAGCAGCTTAAGTTCAGTTAAAGGAAGATTTGTAAAAATACATGGGAATATTAGGAATCACGGACGAGCTTTAAAGAAGTCATTTCATTTGTGTATGTTTTTTTTTTTTTTTTTTGTAGAACATGTAGTTCCTTTTGATTTTTAGCATATATCAATGAAGACATGATGACATCTTTGAGATATTTTTCTCTTTCATAAATTTTTTAAATCATGGATCATTTCAAGCATATTCATTTATGTAATAATCTTGTCATGATATTTATCGAAGAACTGAAATAAAACATCAACATATTATGATTGTCAGTATAAGATTACCTATATGATTTTTTTTGTTTAGATAAGCGGTACTAGATTTTAATTTAGTCAGATGATCACACACAGTTTAAGCTCTTGAGTAGTGGAGCAACGTAGTTTTTTAGACTCTTGAGTAGTGGAGTCGGGTCTCACGTGATAGTCTCTGTAACTGTCATGAGTTCACTAAACTTGTCACAACCTGGTGAGTTCGCAAACCGCGATCCATTAGAGGGGCCCAGTGAAGCTACCAGGGCCGTGAACTCGGTTGGATTTACGTACGGGGTTGGCTGTAGTAACTCTCTAGAGTTCACGGGGCGCACAAGACGACCTTTGAGGTACCAAATCCAGGGCCGCCAGTCCATCAATGAGTAAGTTTAGGCCATTCCTCATGAGTTACTATTGAAATCAAGCCACGAATCTGGGGGATCTTTTGCATGGTTGGCTTATCTATGGACAATGGCCAAAGAGCGCACACTGCAACCCACGTTTTCTTCGTCTGAAAGGTCAGACCTATTCACAGGGGGGCAATTTCATCCATTCCCCATGACGCTGTCAGAAAGTTGTACAGACGACATGGGTGTTACGTGTAATTGGTTGTTGAAGACTTTTTGGCCCTTTAGGGCTTTCAGTCACTGGCTTCATCCGCTACTCACATGGGTATGCATATGATGACCTTCCTAGGATTTTTAGGGCAACTGGCTTCTCACCGTTGCCTGAATGGCGATGGAGATAGGCTTTATGCATAGTTGGCCATATAGGCTTGGCTGGGATCCCTTAAATGATGATAATTTTCCATCATTGTCATAATAATAATAGGTGTCTTGATCAATATATCACCACTGCTGATAATGTTGACAATATTCGCATTATGCTCATAATAATATATCGGCCTGGTGATGATACCAATTTCTACGAATTTCAATGAAGCTTATTTAATAACGACAACGATGGTTGCTCTCTTTTAAGAAATCACTGATATGTAATCTTTGACGATATATTTGGAATTCCTCCTTTGTTCAATCATCTGACAAAGAATATATGAACATGACTTCACTTGTCTTTGCCCCCTTTTGATATGAAAGCATTATGGCGATAATCTTCCAGATCAAAATTGGAACCATCTTCAGGGATGATATTTCTTGATGAAGCATGCATTGACTGGTATATTGATACCTCGTCCATCTTGATCAACCACTCTATATGATCCATTTGAATATACTTCTTTTATGATATACGACCCATCCCATTTAGGCTCAAACTTGCCCCCTGTTATGCGGGTCACCACTATTGGTCTTTTCAACATTAGTACCATATCCACTTTCTTGAAAGAGAGATATTTCACTTGTTTATCAAAAGCGGCCAATATTCTTGCTTGATACAACTGTAATCCCTACTGGGCTACCAGACGCTTCTCATCAAGTAAGTCTAGTTCTTTTAGCCTTATCTTTGCATTTTCATCATCTATAATTGAATGATGCATTTCTACTCTAAGCGACGCAACTTGTGTTTCAATCGGAATGACTGCCTCTACACCGTAAACTAGTGAATATGGTGTTATGCTTATTGTCGTTCGGTGAGTAGTCATGTATGGCCATAACGCCTCTTACAATCTTTCGTCCTAGTTGCGCTTATTTCTAGCTACCGTCTTCTTCAGTATTTTCACAATCATTTTGTTAAATTCCTCTACTAATCCATTTGTTAGTGGATAGTAAGGTGTTGAAAATGAATGATGGATACCAAACTTTTGGCACAATTTCTCCATGCCTCTGTTCTTAAAGGGGGTACAATTATCGGTAACTATCTTCTTCGGGATGCCGTGGCGATATAATATCCCATGTCGAATGAATTTGACCACATCTTTCTCTTTAACATTCGGCAATGCGATCCTTCTTTCCATTTGGAGAAGTAATCTATTCCTACCAAAATATATTGATGGAGATCTTCAAGGGGTACATGCATGACATCTCCATGGATCTGACATTCGTGGTACCTTTTTACATAATTTATCAAATCTTTGAATATTGTGGGCCAGTGATAACCCCATTCGATGTAACCGATGAAATAAATTTCATCTAGCCTGGTGTGCCCCGCATTCGCCAGAATGAGCTTCCCGTAGCACCTATCCTGCTTCTTATTTATCAAGACAACGTAGCAGCACCTCGTTGTAAGATTTTTTGTAAAGCATTTCACTACAAATGATGAACCTGCTTGATCTTTACCTGATTTGTTACTTTTGTGATGGATCTTGTGGCAAGATATCATATTTGAGACAATCTATGAACGGTTATCTCCAATCATCTGTTGTCACTTCTAAACACGATATGAGAAGAGCTTCAATGACTTCATTGACAACTTTGGGAGAGGGCATGCATCTTCTTTCTTCTAGAGTCACTTGGAGCAGACTTCAGTTTGAACAGGATAGAGCTATTGCTAGACTAGCTAAGGTGTCTGCCTTTGCATTTTCATATCAAGGTACGTGCTTGAATTCAACATGGCAGAATTGCTCCAGCAACTGCTGAGCTTTTCGATAGTATGGCAAGAGTTCTTGCTGTAAGTGCTATGGTTTGAATCCTCTTTGGTTGTCAAATTTTGTGAGTCAAAACCTCTATATGTGTCTTGTATTTGCATCTTGTTAAATATGTTCGAGACACCATGTCAATACTTCGAGACAAGAAGATGAACTACAATATTGACGATCTTAAAAAAGAGTTCAAGTTGAAGACTCTAGCTCGAGTTCAAGTTCAAGATTTAAAATTCACATATATTCAAGATCAAGACTCAAGCATACTTAGGGAACTGAGCGCAACTCATATTGACGTTGACTTCAAAGCTTGTGAAGTGTTCAAGCTACAAGAAGAACTCAAGCTTTGTAAAGATCAAAGTCTAAGCAAATGAAGGTTCAATGTCCTTACTTATTGAGGTTTGATTGACCTTAGGTTGACCTTTAGAGTAGCTCACTTTGGATACATAATTCATATATCTTTTACAAGTGATTTTGGTCTGTTCTAAGACTAGTCCTGAACCTTGTTCGACTAGTCCTAACACTGGTTCGACCAGTCCAAGATATTCCAAGACCAGTCGAAGTTTTACTGCAAATTATCAGATTTTTTCTGTTCGGCTACGACCAATCCTAGAGTCTTCTCGACTGGTCGTGGGATGGTCTCGACTCGACCTTCGACCAGTCGTGGAGCTACGACTCAAACTCCAGCAACTAAATCAAGGGTCGCAAGACTAGTCGTGTGTGGGTCTTGACCAGTCGTGAACGGCCTTCGACTAGTCGTGTGTGGGTCTTGACCAGTCGTGAACGGCCTTCGACTAGTCGTGAACTACTCACGACCGGTCGTACCGTTCGTGTAACGGTTTTATCCGATTGCGCCCGAAAATTCAAAAATCTGTTTCTTCTTCAACCAGTCGTGGTGACCGTAGGACCAGTCGAAGACGAATTTCTGTAGCTATAAATAGCACACGAATTTTAGAGTTTTTCATCGAAAATTAAGTGAATTCAAAGCTCACTTCTGAGATAAGTTTGTGTCTGTTCTTAAGCTATATTGTGCATAATTCTATTTCTTTTTGTTAGCTTTTTACTATTTGATTTGATTCGTTATTCCAATCTGATTTGAAAAGAGGAAATATTGCTTTTCTTCTTCTAGGAATGAAAATCAAATAGAGCTAGCCCAGTCTGATTTAATTTAAAATCAATTAGAACTTAGAACCATTATAAAGTGAGTATTGGACATTGAACTTTCATATCCGAACATCTACTCCAATTGGTTCTTCCAGGCTGCTACAAGAGGAGAAATCCAGGTATTTTATAATTCTGTAAAATTTCCATTCTTTTGGTTTTTGTTTAGGATTCGCCAGAAAAATTTCATTTGTTGGTCATCTGAGGAGAGCCAGAAAACTCAGAATAGTGTGGGTTTTTGGATTGTGTAAGCCCAAGTTAAAAAGACACAATTGTGAAGGTTTTAGGTAAACTTGTGAAACTTATTTTGATAGTGATCGTTAATATCCCTGTGTGAGGATATTAGGAGCGGAGTAGCATTCTGTGTGGCTGTTTTTTAACAGTTGGTGTACACACAGGCGAACCACTATAACTCCGTGTCTTGTGGATTGAATGCTTGCTTAATTCTTTATCTTTCATCATTCATTTGTGTGCAATGTACATGTGGATGTGAATGCTGTAACAATTTATATTTCAAGCAAGTGTGGGGAATGTTGTAATAATTTAGAGTTTTATTTCAGCATTTTATCTCTTGCTATACCTTTATCAATCTGTGCTTCAATTTCAGTAATTATTCTAGTAAGGTTGCCCTGCCATTTTTATGGTGCATGGTTATCCATAGAATAATCAATTCTTAAGATTACAATTCCTTGCTATTTATTTTCAAATTGAGTTCTTGATTCAATAGACGTTCTAGAAATAAGGTTGTCCTACCATTAGCCCTTGTTTATTGTGGTGTAAGGTTGTCCTTAGAACTGAATTTGTATCAACCTCTCAATGCTTGTTTAATGAGATTGATTTAATTTCAGCATTGTGAATTGATTTATTATTGTAAGGCTATTTCTTTATTTTATTCCGCGGTATTTAATTTTAATTTGGCATAGTCCTATTCACCCCCCCTCTAGGACATATAGCTTGGCCATTTCACTTGCTTTCTTATTTCAAACTCAGTCGGTAGCTTATTTATAATTAGCTTGGAATCTCCAAAAACCTGCAACGTCTTTATTTTCATCTCTTAGGAAATTTTCATTCCAATGATAAGAGCTTGATATTCAGCTTCATTGTTTGTGCAAGTGGTGCCCAATGTGAAGGAATAGGGTAATAAATCACCCTGAGGTGTGATGAAAATAACCCCTTCCCCCGTTCCTAACGTTCGAGAAGCACAATCAAAATACATCTGCCATTGACCTTGTGACTCAATCATCATTACCTACTTATCAGGAAAATCATCGCTAATTATCTCACTTTCTGTTACGGGATGCGCTGCTAAGAAATCTGCCACTACCTGTCCCTTCACTGCTTTCACTGGCTAATAAGTGATTGTATATTCCAAAAAAAAAAAACAGCATCCATTTGCCCAATCTTCCTGATAACATCGGCCTTGTCATTAAAAACTTTACTAGATCTGCTCTTGGGATCAAAGTTATGTCATGGGAGAGACAATAATGTCTCAATTTCTATACTGCAAATATCAATGTCAGACATTGTTTCTCGATTAGGGAATAGTTACATTCCGTGCCTATTAAAGTTCGATTAAGATAATAAAGAGTCGTTTCTTTTTCATCCTAATTGCTAGATCTTCACTGTAACATCCCGAAAATCGGGGGGTCGAGCAAAAACCCAACTCCCGAGTTCCAAAATGTTATTTATGCAACATAAAAATGTATGATTGAATGTTGTCTGTGATAATGTATTAAACATGAGTGAGATTAAGCCAGAACAGCATATCATACTCCAGAGATAGTTAAATTTGCAAGCGGAAGACTGTAATAGTATGTATAACATATATAAACCATTGTATGTCTCCAGAGTGTGAACATGTTACCAGGTTATATACATACATGTATACTTCAAAAGTAACCAAAAGAATATACATGAGTGCTCTAAAAATATAAAATGACAAGTGTCAAGGTATTTAAGCAACCTCTCTGTAATCCCGTCAATCAGAACACGCATAAAGGAGGGATCCTCCTCATCATCATCAAGTCCAGCTCCGCCTCATAGGCCGCGCCATCATCTGCAATCACAAAAAGGTCTGGTGGGTGTCCGGAACACCGTCCCGTAACGTGGGAGTGAGTAGCTAACTCAGTGGAATAATAGAGCAAAGATTAACATGTTATCAAATCAATCATGCGATAATAGTAATGCAGTAAATCAAACAATCCTAATACTGTTGTTAATGCAATTATGATATGACGTGATGTATGCCCTCACCGACGATCACCCTCATGCGGCAACATCTTACGACCGCGGCATGCCACACTCCCTAGAGTGCTCCACATCTTCCAGGCACATGCAATGCTATGGTGATATGATTACCGAGTTGTTATTAGTCCTTTTCATACAGCAATATTGGGAAACTAAGGTACCTCCCTTATATCAATCCCAACACAGATCCTGTCTAGGGTCGTCACTCCTAGTAATCTCATACGATGTACATTTCGTAGGTCGCTGCAAGGGCTGCCAGGGCTGTTGCACGCACTCGTTGCTCCGCTCCCCCATCACCTTATCAATACAGGCCTACTGTACTCTACTGCACGGAAGGGTCGTCGCCTCCCGTGAACTCAGAATACGCTCGCGGTCACTACAAAGGGCTGCCAGGGCTGTTGCTCGCACTCGTTGCACCGCTCCCCCATCACCTTATCAGTGTAGGCCGACAGCAAGAATATAGTGTCCCATACCACCATAATCTGCTCACGAGTCATAGGTGCTCACTGGTCACTACGGGGAGGTTTGTGGCCCCAGCGTAGGCCGACAGCTCGACCACGGTGTCCCATACCACCATGCCCGGCTCATGAGTCTTTATGGATCAAGGTACCATGGTTAACAGGGTTTACAATGGTAAGTTCAGTACCCTAGGTTCAAGCAGTTATGATACATACAAGGTGAACAAACATCGGCCAGTCGGGTTACTTGACGGGCTCGACTAGTGCGATCGCATCTCGAATTGAACGACATGAAGTGCGTGAAACACTTCGCGTGGCCTAACCACTGCCGCCAACTCTCAACACGAATCACATTCATCGACGCGTCGTTCGTGGCTATGACCAGTCAGCCACGAATTCGCTCGGTTACCGACTGCCTGGACTAAGTCAAGTCCCACACATCTATGGAATTACATTAACACTATACAAAGGTGTTGGAATTGAAATACATCATGTGAGCATGTTAGCACATGTTATAACATTCAACTTAAGCAAATCTTCAAGGCATACTTCCCATGCATATTCAACTTAAGCAAATCCTCAAGCACATACATTCCATGCATGTAATGAAATCATGCATTTTGTCAACATGTAGAAAATCATTTAGGTCAGCATAATAATTGAAAAATCAATCACAAACTATCAAATAACATCATTTAATTCAATACATACTAATACAAGCATTTATACAAACACATACACTACACACTTAAGTCTACATATAGTATGTCGACCCAAAGTGCGCAACTAGGCGAATCTCTTCGCCAAACTAATTATGCACGCATTCCTAACTTCCTAATGCGACAACAAACCATGTCAATCACATCAGCAAAATATGAATGTAAACGGTACTTCCTACAAATGACTAAAATGCCCTAAATCTCATATTCTTCGTTAATTTACGAAACAGGAAACGGAGAGCATGTTGTACATGTCAAACGGCGTTGCCGTCAAGAATCTACTATTAAACGACATTGAAAGCTTTGAAAACAGTCAATCAAAGCGTCTAATATCCGCACCTAGTGTCTTGTAGACTCGGGAATTGAAGCGGAGTGTATATGCTTCGTCTACGGCGAGTAAGGAGCCTAATACATAAGATCCATAAGCTACATCGCTATGGAAACAAGGAAAACTCAAATCAACATCTATTTAGGGTTTTTACTTACCTAGGATCGTGGTGGAATCGCCGGGAAAGCGGTAGAGGAGTGTTGCTTAAGCACGTGCAACACGTAGCACAAGTGGCAGGAAGAACTCTCCCACTCTCTCACAATCTCTCACTCTTTTTCTCTCTCCCAATCTAGGGATTTTTGCAAATTCGGATGGGAGAGAGGAGTGAGGGTTTCAACCCCTTTTATAAGCCTAAACATGCCCAAAATAGGCTCCAAGTCAAGGTATACTTAAAGTATATCCAAATCGGGGCTGTTTCGGTCCAAAAGAGCATTTCTGGAGGTCCCCTGGCCAAATGCGGTCGGACTTAAGCTCGTGCATACTGGATCTAGCACACATCCAGTTTTCAGACCGGTAGGGTTCCCAGATCGCACGTGGCGGCCCAGTTTCAGTTTAACGGTCACCGCACCAAGATCAGGCCTATAAGTCTCGTGATATGTAATAGAAATTTTTCCTGATCCAAGGGTGTAATTTGGCTGTATTCTGATGGTCAGAATGCTCAATACTGATGCGTCAAATTTGTGTGCCAGATTTGAATTTGAAATTCCAACTATGTCCCTATTCACACTCTCTTCGGTCCGGGCTCAATGAAATAGCCTGTGATCGTCAGTTGGACTTGATATTCGAAACGATTGCCAAGCCCAGCTAAGTGGTCATAACGGTCTAAGATGGTAGGCATCTGACTTACGACGCGCGGTCTAGATCCAATACAAAGTTTCAAGGAGGTCCCGAGAACAAACCTGCTTAGAGTTTGGTCCGAGGTTTTAGAGCATTATAGCACCATTGGTTCCACTCGCTTTGGGCCTTGTAGAACGTATTTAAAGTAATCAGGGACTGTTTCCCAGCCACTCCAACGTTGCGCTAGCTAACTTATGCTTAGTTTCTAAAGAAATTTATCCTAAGTGGTTTCTTTGGCTATGGAATTGGGTTATGAACGATTTTTCAGGTGTTTTAATTGACCCACTGCCTAAGGACGTCAAATCCTAGGTTAGCCAAAATCCGGGGTGTTACAATCTACCCCCCTTAAAACACAATGTCGTCCCCGACATTGGCGAAGGGCAAGGAGTACTTTTTCTAAGGAAGGTTCAAATCCTATTTAATAACCTAATCGTACATATAACCTAAATCAAATGTTTCGATCCTGGGCCAGTGGAAAAGAGGCCAACCACTCTTCCGCTGCGCCACACTGATCGAACGGCAGTGTTGACTAATCCTAACTGGATTGGACTTAATACGTTCTACCCCCCTTAAAACTTGGTTCTACTTAAAGTCTAAGAATCGTTGCATCGATCCGTATATCGGAACGGGGCGTAACTTAGGGGCTATCCTTAACCTTTCTCTACATGGTTTTAAGTCCTTGCCATTTCCCAAAGACAATGTGATCCTGTTTAGTTGTAGATGGTTGGGCCATCACAGAAGAAAGGTTGTGTAGTGGGTCTAAGCCGGATACGTTGAACCTTCTGTCTAATCAGGACAGAAAATGTGTTGTATCAGTTCTTAATCCAAGTCGATGCCAATCCTCTGCTTGATCAGAGCATTGGATTTATTGGTAACCACTAGGAGTAAGAAATCGACTCAAACCGCGAATACATCGCTTACATGTAGTTCCTTTACTCTGCGTTCCCGAATGCAATAAGTCCTTGGGAAAGGCAATTCTAAGGGGTGTGCTAGTTCATTCTAAGTTCAATCTGAGGGAGTTATAAATGTTCTCTGAGAGTGTATGGTTCCTTCCTATGGGCAACAACAGGAGTTTATAAGTCATAAGGGGATCTATCCAAGGAAGGGAGTCTCATTCCAATCAAAACTAATCTATCATTCCTTAACATATACAGGCTTTACCCTACTCTAGGTAACTAGTAGGCTAGTCTGTAACTCAGTAGCTATAATCCAAAGCCTAAGATTATACGGTAAATGGCTTTCTATTCCATTTCTACTACAGGGAATTCTTCTATTGCTTAGGGTCAAGATTTGTCTAACTGGAATTGGATTTCTTATGTCGTCAGATCCTTCAAATCTAGGAGTGCTAACACTAGATCCAAAAATGCCTAGGGCCTATGTAGCCGGTAGCGCTTAGTTGTCTTAAATGGAACCGCATTCCTAGTCCCATAGCGGGATAGGGAGTGGCATGCTTGGTTGGAGGGTGGGGTGGGATAAAAATCTAATTTGTAGGCTGAATCCCGAGAGTTATAATACTCCCAATCTAGGGACAATACCTCACCACAAAATGAATCGGCATGCATTTCATTCAACAAAATTCGTCTATGATAAGGCCAAACCACAACACAAACACAGTTTCTACCTGTAACTTCACTAAACCTAACAACAACAAAACACCGAAATCCTTAAAACAAAAATCAAAGAATCTACAGGGCAAAGGCATAGATGCCTAACTCTACCAAAGGACTTTACCACAGTCCCGACCTACCTTCTTTATCCCTGTCGAGTATAATACTATCTGTTGCTCACTAGAGGTCTCTCAGCCATATATTTTCAGTATCCCTTAAGCAAAGAAAATGGAGAAATAGGATTGAGAGGGAGGATGGTGAAAAGAGAGAAAAAGGCTAAAACAGCTTAGCAATAGCCATGAAAAATGGGGAAAATGCAAGGAAATGGCTAACCAAACTAGAAAAGGGAGATCTAGGCGTTGTAGAGGGATGTTTCAAGCTCCCCTAGGATGTATTTTCAGAAACAAAAGAGAATGAAAAAGGGGAATGGAGCGCCTCACGATTTCAGCTCGATTTGGGCGTTTTTGAAGCTCCAAATGACGAAATCTCCAAGAGGAAGGGCTGCAAACTCCAAAGAAGTGATAGATGATGGTCGGTTTTGGCCAAGGATGGGTCTAGGGTGGTTTGGAATCACGGATTTTTGGAGATAGTTGCTGAAAAATGAAAATGGGGCTAGGGAAGGGGCTGTTTGTGAAGGAAGTACCCCTATTTGGGGTTTTCTTGGGGTGGGAGGTGCATAGGGGTGATGTGGACCCTGTTTAAGGGGGTGCGCCCGAAGGACGGCCCCATCGGAGCTCGCCGGCCGGGCGATGCAGCTCGCCGGCCGGCGATGGCATCGCCGGTCAACTCTCAAGTTGACCGGTGGGACCCCATGGGTCTGGTCCCCCATGGTCCCAGGATCCCAAAAAGTTAGGTCCCACCCCCTAGTTCATACTAATTTGGTCTCTATGAGCCCAAACATGTGCTCGGAGCTTTCTGGGTCCACATCGCAATCCCGAATACCAAACCATATGATGCAGCATATGAATTTGGGGTAGAAGGATCCAGTACACCTATCTAGCTCCTTATTTTCTAAAGAAAGTGAAGTTAGAATGGCCCTATGGCCATTTTTCATGAAATTTTACTATTCACTGTAAAATTTTGTGAAAGTACTAATTTGTGTTATTTTCACATTAGGTTTGATGCCTAATATGAAATGGATAAGAAATAATTGAAGATTGGGGTGGTGAGAGGAAGAATTTCGAAGATTTTCGGTGAAACGGGGTTTTTAAGCCCTGGCGATTGAATACAGGGGTCGTGGTTGTCCCACGGCCCAAGGATTCACATTAACGGGTTTAGAATTGTTCAAAGAACAGCTCAACCCACTTACCTACAACCTAGGAGCTATTCGGGTTGCTCTACGCGACCCTAGATGCGATACGGACTCGATCTTGCGATCGATCCTAATAGACTTCGCCCATCGGCGAATCTGCGAT
Source organism: Magnolia kwangsiensis (assembly GCA_037074715.1). Taxonomy (NCBI): domain Eukaryota; kingdom Viridiplantae; phylum Streptophyta; class Magnoliopsida; order Magnoliales; family Magnoliaceae; genus Magnolia; species Magnolia kwangsiensis. The sequence goes on along the minus strand of CM073587.1, from coordinate 39,077,227 downwards.
CTTAGACGTGTTTCTAGACCCTTCTCGCACCCACCTAAGTCAAAGGAAGTGACAGCGTACGTCGCGTGACCATAACCCAGGCCCGGTTTAATCCAAATCATGCTCTGATACCATCTGTAACATCCCGAAAATCGGGGGGTCGAGCAAAAACCCAACTCCCGAGTTCCAAAATGTTATTTATGCAACATAGAAATGTATGATTGAATGTTGTCTGTGATAATGTATTAAACATGAGTGAGATTAAGCCAGAACAGCATATCATACTCCAGAGATAGTTAAATTTGCAAGCGGAAGACTGTAATAGTATGTATAACATATATAAACCATTGTATGTCTCCAGAGTGTGAACATGTTACCAGGTTATATACATACATGTATACTTCAAAAGTAACCAAAAGAATATACATGAGTGCTCTAAAAATATAAAATGACAAGTGTCAAGGTATTTAAGCAACCTCCCTGTAATCCCGTCAATCAGAACACGCATAAAGGAGGGATCCTCCTCATCATCATCAAGTCCAGCTCCGCCTCATAGGCCGCGCCATCATCTGCAATCACAAAAAGGTCTGGTGGGTGTCCGGAACACCGTCCCGTAACGTGGGAGTGAGTAGCTAACTCAGTGGAATAATAGAGCAAAGATTAACATGTTATCAAATCAATCATGCGATAATAGTAATGCAGTAAATCAAACAATCCTAATACTGTTGTTAATGCAATTATGATATGACGTGATGTATGCCCTCACCGACGATCACCCTCATGCGGCAACATCTTACGACCGCGGCATGCCACACTCCCTAGAGTGCTCCACATCTTCCAGGCACATGCAATGCTATGGTGATATGATTACCGAGTTGTTATTAGTCCTTTTCATACAGCAATATTGGGAAACTAAGGTACCTCCCTTATATCAATCCCAACACAGATCCTGTCTAGGGTCGTCACTCCTAGTAATCTCATACGATGTACATTTCGTAGGTCGCTGCAAGGGCTGCCAGGGCTGTTGCACGCACTCGTTGCTCCGCTCCCCCATCACCTTATCAATACAGGCCTACTGTACTCTACTGCACGGAAGGGTCGTCGCCTCCCGTGAACTCAGAATACGCTCGCGGTCACTACAAAGGGCTGCCAGGGCTGTTGCTCGCACTCGTTGCACCGCTCCCCCATCACCTTATCAGTGTAGGCCGACAGCAAGAATATAGTGTCCCATACCACCATAATCTGCTCACGAGTCATAGGTGCTCACTGGTCACTACGGGGAGGTTTGTGGCCCCAGCGTAGGCCGACAGCTCGACCACGGTGTCCCATACCACCATGCCCGGCTCATGAGTCTTTATGGATCAAGGTACCATGGTTAACAGGGTTTACAATGGTAAGTTCAGTACCCTAGGTTCAAGCAGTTATGATACATACAAGGTGAACAAACATCGGCCAGTCGGGTTACTTGACGGGCTCGACTAGTGCGATCGCATCTCGAATTGAACGACATGAAGTGCGTGAAACACTTCGCGTGGCCTAACCACTGCCGCCAACTCTCAACACGAATCACATTCATCGACGCGTCGTTCGTGGCTATGACCAGTCAGCCACGAATTCGCTCGGTTACCGACTGCCTGGACTAAGTCAAGTCCCACACATCTATGGAATTACATTAACACTATACAAAGGTGTTGGAATTGAAATACATCATGTGAGCATGTTAGCACATGTTATAACATTCAACTTAAGCAAATCTTCAAGGCATACTTCCCATGCATATTCAACTTAAGCAAATCCTCAAGCACATACATTCCATGCATGTAATGAAATCATGCATTTTGTCAACATGTAGAAAATCATTTAGGTCAGCATAATAATTGAAAAATCAATCACAAACTATCAAATAACATCATTTAATTCAATACATACTAATACAAGCATTTATACAAACACATACACTACACACTTAAGTCTACATATAGTATGTCGACCCAAAGTGCGCAACTAGGCGAATCTCTTCGCCAAACTAATTATGCACGCATTCCTAACTTCCTAATGCGACAACAAACCATGTCAATCACATCAGCAAAATATGAATGTAAACGGTACTTCCTACAAATGACTAAAATGCCCTAAATCTCATATTCTTCGTTAATTTACGAAACAGGAAACGGAGAGCATGTTGTACATGTCAAACGGCGTTGCCGTCAAGAATCTACTATTAAACGACATTGAAAGCTTTGAAAACAGTCAATCAAAGCGTCTAATATCCGCACCTAGTGTCTTGTAGACTCGGGAATTGAAGCGGAGTGTATATGCTTCGTCTACGGCGAGTAAGGAGCCTAATACATAAGATCCATAAGCTACATCGCTATGGAAACAAGGAAAACTCAAATCAACATCTATTTAGGGTTTTTACTTACCTAGGATCGTGGTGGAATCGCCGGGAAAGCGGTAGAGGAGTGTTGCTTAAGCACGTGCAACACGTAGCACAAGTGGCAGGAAGAACTCTCCCACTCTCTCACAATCTCTCACTCTTTTTCTCTCTCCCAATCTAGGGATTTTTGCAAATTCGGATGGGAGAGAGGAGTGAGGGTTTCAACCCCTTTTATAAGCCTAAACATGCCCAAAATAGGCTCCAAGTCAAGGTATACTTAAAGTATATCCAAATCGGGGCTGTTTCGGTCCAAAAGAGCATTTCTGGAGGTCCCCTGGCCAAATGCGGTCGGACTTAAGCTCGTGCATACTGGATCTAGCACACATCCAGTTTTCAGACCGGTAGGGTTCCCAGATCGCACGTGGCGGCCCAGTTTCAGTTTAACGGTCACCGCACCAAGATCAGGCCTATAAGTCTCGTGATATGTAATAGAAATTTTTCCTGATCCAAGGGTGTAATTTGGCTGTATTCTGACGGTCAGAATGCTCAATACTGATGTGTCAAATTTGTGTGCCAGATTTGAATTTGAAATTCCAACTATGTCCCTATTCACACTCTCTTCGGTCCGGGCTCAATGAAATAGCCTGTGATCGTCAGTTGGACTTGATATTCGAAACGATTGCCAAGCCCAGCTAAGTGGTCATAACGGTCTAAGATGGTAGGCATCTGACTTACGACGCGCGGTCTAGATCCAATACAAAGTTTCAAGGAGGTCCCGAGAACAAACCTGCTTAGAGTTTGGTCCGAGGTTTTAGAGCATTATAGCACCATTGGTTCCACTCGCTTTGGGCCTTGTAGAACGTATTTAAAGTAATCAGGGACTGTTTCCCAGCCACTCCAACGTTGCGCTAGCTAACTTATGCTTAGTTTCTAAAGAAATTTATCCTAAGTGGTTTCTTTGGCTATGGAATTGGGTTATGAACGATTTTTCAGGTGTTTTAATTGACCCACTGCCTAAGGACGTCAAATCCCAGGTTAGCCAAAATCCGGGGTGTTACATTCACATTGGGCACCACTTGCACAATGTGAAGAGATGACCCAATCGTTAATGGTGGGTTATTGTCCTATGGCTGATTCATTGATCAAGAGCATATGGACGATTTAGATTCATCCCTTGATCACAGTGGGACCCTCTAAATGAGTGGTTATTAGTGTCTTTGCTTAATAGACTTTGGTTTCGAGCTGCAATGATCATAGTGCATTTTTCTTTCTTTCTTCCTTAGTTTTTTATGCTTTCTTTTAGGGTTTTAAATCCAATCATGTCTATGGTTGGCTAAACCTCTTAGCTAGGGCTAAGAGGTGAAACTTGTAGTGTGATGGGATGTTTTTATTGTTTTGATTCATGTTTATGTTGAACTTACTTTAATTCTAGTTTGATATTTAAGGAATACTTTCAGTTTTTAATGATTTATTGTGACTTAAATTACAATGATCTGCAATAGCTTTGAGTATCTTCTTTTCCTATTTTGAGATTATGTGATTAGTAAATCCTGTTGTTTGCCATCGTTTCATGGGCATGGTTTGGTGAAGGAATCCCTGCCAATTATCATAATTCTCCTCTTTTGAGAATTAGGTCAAAGGAAGTTCAGATTTAATCTTAATTGCTATATCTTCCAATTGGATAGGATATGACTCCAATTCCAATTGTATTACTTGAATCAAGTAAGGAATCACCCTGATTGCTACAAGTGGATCCTTGGAAACCCTAGTTCCCACCTTTGAATTTACAAGTTTTAGTTAAACAATTCACAGTTACTCTCTCTATAATTTCAAATTTAGATTCACATCTTCTTCTAGTTCTACTTCTAGTTGCTTACAGAATACATACAAGATTAGTCCTTGTGGATTCAACCTTGGTCTTACGGAGTTATTACTACATTGCGACCCTACACTTGGGGTTGTGAACTATTGTGTTTTACTTTTGAAGTGTGGATTATATCTTCTCATATTATACTTGAGAAGTGTTACCTGAATATTGTATCATCTTATATCTTACTTATGAATTCTATATTGTATATTCTTATTATATAATTGTGTAGTGTAAATTAGTTAGTATATTTTCTAGAGTTTTATTATAATATTATTCTTAAACTATTGTGATGCCTTGCTACGCTTAGGGGTACACCTCACTGGAATAACCATTGATGCTATCAAAATATATTCAGTGTGTGTAGGAGACATAAATGATTTGCAAGTTAACATTGGCATTGAGCATGGGGAGTTGGATGATCTTGCAGCTCAAGATTCATTATGTAACGCCCCGTGTTTTCTTGGAACCTAAGTATATGACTCGTTCTCCAAACACTTGAGTGTTAACCTTTAAAGATTGTCAAATTCAGGTATTTTTTTTTTCTTTCAGAGTTAGTAGTTTAGCAAAAGATGGACAAATCAAACATAAAGAAAAATTTTATTTGCATTTAGAATATACAAGTGGCTGCCCATAATGACTTATACAAACCAATGTCTCCATATTAACAAAAATAAGAATTACATAATTTACACATGAGAAATAATAAAATGCATATAAATTTAAGTGGTAAGATCATGCAACTTCTCTTATCAGATACAGCCATACATCCTTGACACTTTTACCCTGCTCCTCATCAATGTAAATTCCCCTCGAGATTACACACCGCCGCATTAGGTAAGCATAGTGATAAATAAAAGCATTCAAAATAATACACGATGCAGTATTATTAAATGCATGGATGCATGAGTGCACACAACTGGGGATGCTCATCCGTTGGCTTTTGGGTAAAACTCATGCATGTGGCCGGTCACTGAAGAAAGTACATCGTACATGCGAAGTGCGAAGCTCACCGAAAGTGGGCCAATAGTCAGTAGTTTGGGAGCTAGAGAAATGATACCCTAATTAAATCGTATTAGGCACATGCTATAGCATCCAGAATTAGCCACCCATCATCGCTCGTATGCTATGAATGCATGATTAGCCCATCTGTTATTATTCCATTTACAGCCAGCCAGTTTAATAAAGCTTAACTACGGGAGGTTCATCACCCAGCGTATGCCAATAGCTCGAACATATTGTCCCATGACCACCATCCCTAGCTCATGAGGCTACTACCTTATGATGTTTAATGGAATCCCATCGACTAGTGGCTAATCATAATTCAGTATATGGCGATTACCATCGCATGGTTTCACGAAATAATACAACGAGCCGACATAGGGCAAATATCAAATCAAAGTCACATCAGGAAAATATCAAAACTATGTGATAAAAGACAATCCTCAAAAGACACTTGGACACAACAACCCATGGATGGTAGGCCCACATCAATATTCCATTTAAACCATCATCAAGTAACCACTGAGTCAAAGGTCCATTATAATCACAATCAAACAAGTTACATCCCAAGTCTGGGTGTACATTTATAAGTGGGGTTTCCCACTAATTGATGTACCAGTTTAAGTTCCATAAGCAATCCATAAGTAATCCACAAGCATGAGAAATTATGCAGGATAAATATTGAGCATGTAATCTAACATTCAATTCCAACAACTAACATATGTAATTATACGATAAAGATATCAATTATCAACCGAAATTAAAATAAAAACTATTAGTTAAGCTAATGGGAAAATAAAAATCTCAAGGGAAAGAAATTATCACCTGATGAACCGAATCACCTCCTAATGTCTCTAAGTGCTTGTGCCCTTAGAACCGAATCCTACCATGAATTATTAATTTTGTACTGTTAGATCAAATTTTTACACACTGTTTTTAATTCAAGTTCTAACCTAAGGTTTGGATCACTTAGGTGTCCTAGGGTTCAGTTCTAGACTTGTATTTTAGGATTTAAATACTAATTGATGTACAATTAATCATAATGTTAATAATATTAATAATTTTATGGTAATCATTAACATTAATGATACAATTAATATTAGTTAATGTGACACCAATAATCATGTAATGAAAATGAATAGTATGCTCTACTATCAATGATAATATTTAAGAATGAAGAATAAAACACTTGTATTTAATAATTGTAATTTGTCCATAATAACTAATATTAATATAGGTAATTTACTAATGGTTAACCATATCTAATATTAATAATCCCAATAGTGATAACAATGGTAATGATGAAAATTGTAATCGAAATAATTTCAATCTGGAAGGAGAATGTGGACTCACCTTAGCCGACTTGGTAGTTTATCTCGACCTCAATTCGAACCGTCAAACTGCTCCGTGACTCAACTTGACTCGACTCAACAGAGTTGACCCAACTCTGCACAACTCGACCTCAATAAAGCCTGGACTAGGCCCAAGCATGACTCGGCCCAGCTGGACTCGGTCCCAACCAAGTTGACTCTGTTCCAGCCGAGCTACTTGGTCTCCTCTCTATAGTTTTTTTTCTTCTATCTCTTCTTCTTTTCACTCTTTTCTCTCACTCTTTTTCTGCTTCTCTTCTTCCTTTCTTTCCTATTGGAATGTCCAGCAGGCCTCTAACTTAAACTATCTAACTCGACAACGAGTCAACTCATTTTCCAACCTAAACTCTCCCTCTCTCTCTCTCTCTCGTTTCTCGTTTCCTTTCCTTCTATTCTCCTCCTTTCTTCCTTCTCTCACTCTCTTTCTTCTTCAAGGTTCCCCTCTCTCTACCTTGGGTGAACTAGACTGAACTAGGACTATCCTAAACTCAAACCAAGTCGGTGACTCGGTTCGCTGAACAGTAATGTGGTGCAATTCCAACACTCCAACTCTCTCTCTCTCTCTCTCTCTCTCTCTCTCTCTCTCTCTCTCTCTCTCTCTCTCTCTCTCTCTCTCTCTTTCCTTTAATGGATTCACAAACCAGCTCTAAACATGCTGGATCATGGGACAGTGAGTTAATGAACTCAGACAGATCTAAGCCGAGTCTGAAACTTACTAACAACTCGATGGGCCAGATAGCAACATGGCAAACCTATTGTCTGGCCTCCCATTCTCTCTTCTCCTTCAACCCCTTTCTTCTGTTGTAATGACCAGCAAGGTCAGGACTCGAACTGGTTGAGCCCAAGCGTGTTCGTGACTCAGCTTGAGTCGAGCTGGTGCGGGAGCCCTTGTACCCGACGTGAGTGCAACACCACCCCATTCCTCTCTTAGGTTCCTTTCCTATTCTTCCCTTCTTTCTCGATGAACTAGGCTCAGTGGCATAACAAGATGAGCCTGAGTCTGTGCATCTGAACATCGAAATTCGGTCAGATTCGGGCGGTGGAACGATGAGGAAGAAGAAGTGTCTTTAATGAAAAATTTGGATCCGGGCCATCTTCCTATGAAACGATGCTACTGGAGGGTCTAGACCTTCTATGTGGTGCTAGTAGGAGCTAGAAAATGAAGCTCCAATGGCATTTCATGGTGGGTTCGAAGGAAGTAGAAAACGACGAGTTTTCAGGGTTTTTGAAAGAGGCAGGTGGAGAGGTGTTTTCTCTCCATTTTTATAGCACCCTGGTTCCCTCTCAACCCTTGGATGGATAATGAGTGGCCAAGATTTGATCTGCTTTAAACTGCTAAATACAAAAGTCAAAACTGAAACCAACTGCTAGTTTTTGTTTGCCAAGGGAACCCTAAACCACAGGATCCGAATGGAGGGCTACGATGGTTCTACGTGGAGGGTTGAGATGTTGCAAGAGATATAACAAGCGAGTTGCCAACTCGACGGTGACAATTTCCATTTTTATAAAAATGGTTTCACCCGATCTCGATGCGCCTGGATTTGTGCCCTCATGTGTACACAACTTTGTCTGAAATAAACCAGGTTTTGTTCTAAATTGACCCACCTACAAGATGGGCGGTTCAGATCATTTAGGGGACCCTTCTTGGTGGGCCGCAATCAAAAACTTCAGATGATTGCCTATTTGCAGGCTAAAAAGCAAGATGAGAGAACTCTCTCCTCTTTACAGGAAATCACGAGTCAAACCCGTTTGACCTAGAACAATGGTCCAGTGCATCGCGGGTGTACCCCCTAATGTACACACACCGTAATTGTGGAGACCACCGTGATGTGCTTTGTAAATTCACTCTGTCCATTCCACTTGGAGGGTCCAATCAAAGTCCTTGACCAGATATCAGGTGGGTTAAAGGTTCAGGTGGGCCATAGCAAGTGATTTTGCCTTCTTTTATCTACTTCTATTTCTCTAGCGATTGGATTGATTTCAATCCACGCTTCAACGATCAAAAGATTACTAGGAATTTTTTTGAGTGATCAGGACACTTTATGGTCCACAATGGTGGTCAAATGGCCAAGCTCGCAATTAAATAGGTCTGTAATCTAAATCGTTAGATGATCTCAAGATTTAATGGATGATTTTAAGGTCCAATGGCTAACTTGTTTTAAATCATCGATCAATGGCCTTGGATTAGTTCACACGACTAATTACTCAATGATATCAGGTCATAAGAGTAATTACACAAAGTCTAATCATAAACCTTGAATTGAATACCCAATTCAACACATTCAAGTGGGGACTTCACCTGACCAAACATCATGGACTACTAGATAGTGGATTAGATGATCCAAATTAGCCTTCAAACATGCTTTAGTGCTAGTGGGTGTTCACCAATGATCACATGATTAACAATCATGACATTCCATGGTCTACAATGGATGACTAGATGGTCAATCTTACGATTGAACACGTGTATAATCTAAACCAAACGATTGATCTCGATGTTGATGGCATGGTTAGCCTTATTTCATGGTTATGATGAAGATTGTTCTTGTTGATTTAGGGCCAAGCTCGATCTGAGATGTTTTACGTGCGATATTACACACTTCGATTGTGAGTTGAATAATCATCAATCGTATAATCCCACACTGATAAGTCAAGGATTGATAATGGCAAGGTGATCTCGAATGAGCCGGTTACGATGGATGAATCATAGCAATCGGACGATGCATCAATTATAGATTATGTGTCCACACCCGCTTATGTTAAATTTGATTTAAATGGTAACACCCGAGTATTGAAAAGTATAGGGTGTTACAATCTACCCCCCTTAAAGAATATCTCATCCTTGAGATTTCAGTAACGTACACCTCAATTATTATCACTATCCTAATGTTGTTCCATATATCGCATATGTCTAAGCGTGCTATCACAACTTAGATTTAAACAAGTTATAGCTAAATTTTGCTAAACTCTCATACCCCTATTCTAACAAATCGGCTAGTATATATGCCTAAGTGTGAAATCCCAATGTTATATCCTAATTTACCATAACCCTTAAGTCTCCAGTCTATTAAATCAATTTCTATTAAAGATCCAAAACCATTTCAGTATTAGCCAATATTAAAGATTTTTTTAAATGTCTTTCTACATCAAAATGTCTTATCGTATTTACTAAGACTACAAGTTCATTTAGGCAACCACTAATAATATTATATCACTCAATATATTTTCCTATTTTCTATGTTCGAGGTAACACAAATGGATGGTTGTATTAAGTTTTAGCCCGACACATTAGTCCTTTGCCTGCGCAAAACAGATGACTTTATGTATCATTTTTAAATCCTAGTAAATCTAGATCTTCTTCCTGATCAAGGCATTGAGACCATTAGAGTTTGCTAAGATATGAAATTTGGACCAAACAATGCAACTTCGCTTAAATATGGTTCCATCTACTTATGATCCCGATTATTTTGGACTCCTGAGGAATATCATGTAATCTTATATCCTTAGAAAGGACAGTCGATGTGGCCCATTATGCTTCCACTACACACTCTAATTGTCTAAACACAAAAAATCTTAAGACCAAGGTTTCTACATGAAATTTAAGTTTGAAATTTTCAAGTTCACCTAGGATTCTAAATCTAGTCTCGATATGCTAAGCCTAGGGTTGAAAATTTTCTTAAATTTATATAACTTTACCTCTAATTAATTTTACATACTAAATTTGTGGGAAGTATTATTCCTAAGTAAAGAGACGCATTAAGGAATTCAAATTATAATTCCTACTGTGATTTCTTAAGCTTAGGGAGTGCTTCTGTCCAACCTAATGTACAACGTGGTGGGTAAGAAAAAAATCTTCTACAATGCCTAAGTATGCATATTGTGGCAATGTTATTCATAATTGGGAAAATTTTAAGGTCCTAAATTTCTAAAAATCGTCCATTGAAAGTCAAGTTCGAGGAATGTTCATGATAATTTTAATTTCATCATAGTGGGCAATTGTTCCCCCATGATACCTAAGCATAGTTTCTAACTTCAAACAACTATCCTAGTAGTTTACAAGGGAATAAAAATATTTTGTTTCTAAGTTTCAAACAACGGTTCTATAGTTTATAGGGGAACCAAAGTTATTATTCTTGAGTTCAAATGGCTCACCCTACAAATTTCAAAGGGGACTAAAGTTTTTGTTTCTAAGTCTTAATGACTAAACTTAAAATATTTAAAGGGGCCTAAATTCATTTCTAAGTTCTACAGTCATCCAACCAATTTTCTAGGGGGCCTAAAGTTTGAAGTCTCCATGTTTTCAATTTTTCCTTGTTCAAAGGGAATTCTGCATACATTTAAATGACTAACCTAATAATTCTTAAGGGAACCTAAGTTTCGGTCCCTATATTTTCAAAATTTCCCTAAGTCTAGTGGGAATTCACTTAGGCCCAAATTTCAAATTCCAACATCCTAACTTGAGACATTCAAAATTTGTATAAATTCATTTTCCCAAGGCCTGATTTGTCCAAACTATGATCTGATACCAACTGTAATGCCCCGTGTTTTTGGAACATGAGTATATGACTCGTTCTCCAAAAACCCGAGTGTTATCCTTTAAAGATAGTCAAATTCAGGTATTTTTTTTCTTTTAGAGTTAGTAGTTTAGCGAAAGATGGACAAATCAAACATAAAGGAAAATTTTATTTTCATTTAAAATATACGAGCGGCTTCCCATAATGACTTATACAAACCAATGTCTCCATATTAACAAATACAAGAATTACATAATATGCACATGAGAAATAATAAAATGTATATAGATTTGAACCACAAGATCACGCAGCTTCTCTTGGAAGATACAACCATGTATCCCTGACACTTGTACCCTACTCCTCATTAAGTCTAAACATGCATATCATTTAAGCCGCCTATACTACTGTTCACAATCCCAAGTGTAGGGTCGCGATGTAGTAATAACTCGGGGAGACCGAGGTCAAATCCATAGGGACTAATCTCATCTATTTTCTAAAAGCAATTAGAAGAAGAACTAGAAAAAAGATGAAAACCTAAATCTAAAATATTTGAGAGTAATTATGAAAGATTTAATGAAAAACTTAAGAAATCAAAGGTGGGAAACTAGGGTTTCCAAGGATCCACTTGTGGAGATCAGGGAGATCTATGCTTGATTCAAGGACACAACTGGAATCAGAGTCTCATCTTATCTAATTGGAAGATATCTCAGTAAAATCAAATATAAACTTCCTTTGACCTAATTCTCAATGGATGAGAGGCGTGAAATTGTAAGTGATTCCATCACAAAACCATGCCCATGAGACAAGGCAAACAACAAGATTTACAAATCTCATAACCAATCTGAGAGAATTGTGAAAGCTAAGAAGGATTTCATCACCCAACCATGCCCAAGGGATAATGGTGAACAAAAGGATTTTCTAATTTCACAATCTCAATAATGAAAAGAACATACACAAAGCTATCGCAGATCTATTGTAATTTGAGTCATAACAAACCATTAAAAACTGAAAGTATTCCTTATTATCAAACTAGAATCAAAGTGAGTTTAATATAAACATGAATCAAAGCAATAGAAACACCCCATCACGCTACAAGCTTCACCTCTTAGCCCTAACTAAGAGGTTTAGCCAATCATAGACATGATTAAACTAGAATCTCTTAAGAAAAGCATAAAAACAACTAAGAAAAGGAAGAAAAACTCTTGGTGACGGCTTCTTCATCCTTTTTCTCCACTCCTCAAACCCTAGATGATGCCTAGGAGTGCTCTAAGGACCCCTATTTATAGGTTTAGGTCTTAAAGTTTTTCACTGACTGAAAATTTTTAGAAATTGTCTCACAGTTACGCAATCTGTGCAAAAATTGTACAACCCTTGATTGGTCGTGGGACGTCCTCGACCAGTCGAGGATCTCCTTTAACTGGTCGAGTAGGATGAAGATTTAGCAGTTTTACTTGCTGGAGTTCGAGTCGAGGCACCTTCGACTGGTCGAGCATAGTCTGGGACGAGTAGTGCATAGCTAAGACTAGTCGAGCCGGACCTAGGACTGGTCGAGCGTAGGTAGGACTGGTCGAGCCAGAGCCAGGACTATTCAAGAATCACCGAATTTCACTTTGAGGCTTTGATTTTCTTCATTCTTAACTTGGTTTTCTTAGATCTTCAGTATGTGCATTCTTCATTCTTGGTCTTATAAGAACCATTCTTGTCTTTGGTGATTCTTAAGCATTAAATCCATGCTTTTAACATCCTTTTTTATCCAAGCTCTTGAATTCACCTTGCAACATAAACATGATTAAAATAGAACATTAAGTATTATCATGTTCATAAAACCAAGTAATAGATGGGGTCCAATATGCAATATTTGACCCTCAACACAATCCCCAAACAGCATCTTGCTAGTCCCAAGCAAAGTATGCGAAAAATGAACCTTAATGCACAATGTTCAAACCTTTTTCAGAAAATGATCTTTTGTGTAATAAAGTATGAATGAGTAGACTTAAGATGAGAAATTGAGATTTTGAAGACCTAAAGTTAAATCACATAAGCAATCAATCAAATAATTCTTTTATCCATTAGGTCAGAGCATAGTTCACATATCAAGTTTTTTCAAAGTGCTCAGGGAAAATACTATCTTTTCATAATGTTAGCCATGGTCATCACTTCAAGATTGGTTGAACACCCAAGTACTGATTTCAAACTTATCCCCTTTTCCTTCTTTTTCCAGTTTTTGATTTTATATCGACAGTCATTTGTATTTATTCCTCTTCTTTAGACATTACATCATTTTCAAAGACATTTTTCATTCCCCTCAAAGATGTTATCATTTTTCATTCTTTATGACCACTTTGTCGATCTCCTATTTTTTTAATTGGTTCTTTTTTCTTCTTTTAAAGTGGATAAAATTCTCCAGACTCGGTTCACAATATCTTTCAATGATCACCATACTAACAATAAAAAAATCTAATACTATTTACAAAAATAATTTGAATAACATAATATTCAAACTTACTCTTAATCAATTGAATGTAAGAACTATAAGTGATAGGTTACTTAGTTGCTCCAATTCTAAAAATTCAAAGATCAATTTCTATCTTATCATCATACTCAAAACAGTCTTAAATACACAACTTATCGCTTTACAAATAAATAAACAGTGAAAATTTACAAAAATTTTGTAAATTTTACTCAAAACTGAGAAAATACTGATTAGGTTACCAATCTCCCATCCCCAACCTAAAATCTACATTGTCCTCAATGTAAAAGAAAGAAGTATGATTTATAAAAGAGACAACATAATTAAAAGAGAGGTGATGGAAAGATAGTACCTGATGAAGAAATTTTAATGCTTTTTTCTAAAGGATCTCAGCGTGAAGGTGGTTAGCATAAGAGTTAATCAACTGAAAAGTAAACTATCCTAAATGGCGGAAGTAAACTATCCTAAAATGACAGAAAATAAACTATCCTAAATACTAGAAAGTAGTAAACCTAACTACACCTCCGTCAGACTAGGAGATCAATCTTGATAAATAGGATCATATAAATGTATGGACATGTCCTCTAAATCAAATTTCTCAATGAATGGCTTTAATCGATGTCCATTTACTTTAAAATCATTACCATTGTTTGGTTTTCTAATCTCGATAGCCCCATGAGGATAAGCATTAGTAACAGTGAAAGGGTCAGTGCAACGAGATCAGAGTTTACCCGAAAAAAGATGTAACTGAGAATCATACAAGAGGACCTTCTGACTTGGTGTGAATGATTTTCGAAGAATGTTTTGGTCATGAAACACCTTCATCCTTGTAAATTCTTGAGTTCTCGTACGCATCATGTCACGTCCCGAACCCAAAAATCAGATTCACATGAATCCCGATCATCGAATCTGGTACCGACAGCCTCCGTAATGCCCCATTCTCGGCTCCTAACAATCATATGCCAGATTCTGCTCCTAGGATCCTACAAGGAGGATTTTTAAAATAATTTTTCTTATAATGGAGCATAACCATAAGCATAACCAAGTCACAAAACAATATCACCACATATCCACTATATCAAAACTTTTAAATATAATGCGAAAAGGAAAATATAAGATGATCAAAAAGCTCTAAAATGGCCTGATATGTGCTCCTGCCTCAGCGCTGCTGCTATCCAACGACACCTGCATGCAACGGTCGTGCATAAGCTTACAAAAGCTTAGAGGGTGGTGTAAGTGTGTGCGCAAGGTAAGTGCCAAGTATATAATATCAGAGTAATGCAGAAACCTGCGGTAAGTCTATAATAAAACTAACCATATCAAGCTATGTAATGTAAGGCATGAATGCTATCGGTCATACCAAGGCCATGCGACGCGAGACATGAATGTTATCAGCCACACCGATGCAATGCGAGGCCTACATAGCCGAATGTCAAATACGAAATGCAATCCAAGCAAGTCGGTACTCATCAAGTACACATAACAGTACAGTTCCTCTCTGAATATCACCGGGTTCTAATACACTTTGCAGTGACTGCCACCTTCCTAGCTGCACAGTCAAGCAAGCGGAATAGACCTCACTATCTGCCTGACCAGTAGTCTACCAATACCTACCCGGCTCGTCGATAGTGGACTCATTTGTGAGTTGGTCAAACTCAGCCTAGTTTATAGCCCCCTCACTCAGGTGGATAAGGCCACACCCCCTCCCAACCGACCACAACACAGTGGGAGACACGGCCTACTGGTATTCGACACTCGGGCACTCGTATATTCACTTGGTCTAGATGTTGGAGCATCTCCTGGTACCAAAAAGGTTTTAGGACTTTCACCCAAGGAATCTTAAGTGCCCACAGTACTAGAACCAAGTATTTTCAGTATTTGATAAGACCATCCACGTGTACCTGTGGAGCCACGGCCCTGATGTTGCTAGGGCGTGAAGTGATCAAGTCACACATATGCGAGATGCATGAATCACACGTCGAATCATGTAGAAATCTAGTGCGTACTGCGTGATCATGTAGGGCACTCTATCTCATAACGAGTCCCATAAATGGTCTACCCAATGGCATATACTATGATCAGTCACTACTCATATCAAGCATACATATGATGCGTATGGACATGAGTCATGGGATTATACTAAGCATGTTATAAAACGATAAATATTAACAAGTATGGGCCTATCAATGTGCCCTAAGGAGAGTTACAATGCGGACATTTAACCAACATTGTACTTACAATGTGGACGTCAAACCATCATTGCTCCTAAGGCACGACCCACCATAAATATCATTACATGAACCATAGGGAAACACACATTACAATGGACCCTAAGGACATCGCATTGGGCCTCAACCCATGGGCCTTAGATACATCAAATGGGCCGTATCACATGGGCCTTACATTCATCAAATGGGCTACATTAATGGGCCTCACCAATGAGCCTTATGTATATTGCAATGTCCATGACCCATGGGCCTTGAAATACATCAAAGTGGGCCTCACAACTTGGGCCTTATATGCATCAAATGGGCTTAATCTTATGGCCTTATCAAATGGGCCTAATCCCATGGGCCTTATATATGCCAAATGGGCTTAATCTCATAGGCCTTATACATGCCAAATGGGCTTAATCTCATAGAAATTATACATGCCAAATGGGCTTAATCCCATGGGGATTATATATGTCAAATAGGCTTAATCCCATGGGCCTTATATATGTCAAATGGGCTTAATCCCATGGGCCTTAGATATATACCAAGGTAGGCCTCAATGAATGGCCACAGTTACATCAGTATGGGCCCTATACACATACTAAGGTGGGCCCACTTGCACCATAGATCTGACTCATTTTTAGCTCAAGATAGAAAATGAGTTTACAAAGTAAATAGACGGTTTGGATGCAACACATGAACCAAGGGTGGGATCCACTGAACTATGGATTTAGCTCAATCTTTAGCTCATGCCAAAATGAGCTTTCAAAATTGGATGGACGGTTTGGATGCAGTACATGCATCATGGTGGGTCCCACTGTCCAAACGGTGGACAGTGTGGTAAAACACATAAATCAAGGGGGGTTCCACCGTCCACAACAGTGCACGGTGTGGTTAAACACATACACCATGATGGCTCCCACCATTCGCCTGGACGGTGTGTATAAAACACACATATCATTGTGGGTCCCACGTGGGGCCCACCATAATGTTTATAGGCCATCCAATTCGTTCATAACGTCACGCAGGCATGGATGAAGAGTAAAAACAAATTTCGTATTGATTTAAAACTTCTGTGAACCCAAAATGGGTTTCAATGTTAGATGTTCAATCTCACTATTTCCTACAGTGTGGGCCACCTGACTTTGGATGTGCCTCATTTTTGGAGAGGCACACCTCAGAGGGTGGGCCATCTTATGGACAGGTTAGATGGTAAATAAACATCAAGGTGGGGCCCACACGATCAGCCGTGGGACCCCTTGGTGTCCGCCCGCTGTTGAGCGCAGGACGCCTGCGTGTCCTCTCTCTCCTGACGTCCAGAGGTAGTAGTCCCTACTGCTTAAAAATTTTTATAAAAAAAAACTAAGTGTTTTTATGATTTTTCCTAGATAGGGCCCGCATTAGGCACATCCACTCCAGCCGTTGGATTCCTCAGCCCATGACAATTCTATCGAGACCAATATTGGGCCTTTTTCAGCGTGTAAGAAAAACCTAGTTAGATTTCAATGGTAATGGTACTGTTTTTAAAACTATGGCCCATTAGATACTCGGATCATCCTCATTTTTCGGCTCAACACCTAAAATGAGTTGGAGAAGACGATGGATGGTTTGGATTAGAAACATACATCAAGGTGGGTCCTATACAAGTGGTCCACCCCAATGGCTTGTAGAACCAAGCCAATATTTGTGTTTTCCTTCCACGTCCAGCGTCTAGACGCTGGACGTTTCTTTTTTTTTTATATAGGTGGGCCACCACAAGATGGATGGTGTAAGTACAATACATATAAGATGGGACCCACTCATGGACGGCTTGGATAAAATACTCACTCCATGGTGGGGTCCATTCAAGTGGACCACATAAACTCATCATCATCACACAAAAAAAAATATAAAAGAGAGGGAGAGAGAGAGAAAAGAGTGGGACACGCGTGATGGAGGGACCCCGACACATGGGCCCTCCGTTTAAGCATCCAATCTACCTCAATCGGTCCCATTGCATATGGGCCATCCAAATTAAAGATCAACGGTGGAGATCCCTCTCTATTCAAAATGAACGGTCTATATGACCTCTTTAATGTAAGGAAAGTAAACATCATGATGGGGTCCATGGAGAATGGCCCCATCATGGAATGATATTGATGATCAAGATGGGCCATCGGCCACATCTTAGGGTCCCAAGTAAGATCCAAACCATTGATCGGTTGGCCTCACTTGGCCCATCTTAAAAACATAAAAAAACTAAGCTATGGAAGCACCCAGCACTTGATCTTCTCGGTCCGTTGGAAAGCCACTCTCCTTATGCTTCACTTTGATGGTGGAGATGAGAAATGGATGGCTAGGATGACAGTTAAAGGGATGGGAAAGGTGGGCCACACAAGGTCATTTTTCTCTCATGGAAATGCATGGACGTGCACTCTCTTGCTTGGGATTGTTGTTTGGAAAATAAGGGAGAGAGAGAGGGTTGTAAGGAGATGTGAGAGATGGGTGATGGATGTGAGTGATGGATGAGGTGATGGTGTACTTGACATGAGAGTTGACTTGGTAGTTGCTTGACTCATGGAGAAAGAAAGCATGGGTGCTTTGTACTTGACATGAGAGGTGATTGATGGGATTGATTTGACATGTCATAGAGATTCTCTTGGGATTTACAATGTGCGGTATTTTTTTGAAATAAACGTCGGTTCACATCTCTTAGTCAGGGTATCAGATCGGTACATGAGTCGTGGCATTAGAACCGCGGCGACTGTGCGGTCGCAATGGTACAAGTTCAGATTAAGCCGAATCAAATGTATAGGATACGACTTACGGTCATGCGCAACATCGATTACAGGTCGCAGATTGCTGAAATTCGACAGGAAGAATCACGGGAGTCGACGGAATAGTACGGACTAGGATACGGATCTTACACATCATTGTAGATTTCTTCAAGTTCATTCAACTGAAGTTTACGTACTAAGCCAGTGTTGTCCAGATTGAAATTCAAATGTTGATCGCTCATTAGGCTCTATATTCCAACTCCACAGGCAAGTGACAAGCCTTCCCATAGACAAGTCTAAAGGGAGACATTCCAATAGGGGTCTTAAATGCGATACAGTAAGCCCATAAGGCATCAGTCAATCGGATTGCCCAATCCTTACGGTCAGGGTTAACCGTCTTTTTCAAGATGTGTTTCATTTTCCTATTAGAAATCGCAGCTTACCCATTTGTTTGTGGGTGGTATGGAGTGCTCACTTTGTGGGAGATGCCACATTTCTTCATTAAGTTCGCTAATGGCCTATTATAAAAATTTGAGCCCCCATCACTAATGATGGGTCGAAGCATTCTAAACTAGGAAAGGATGTTCTCTTTTAAGAATTTAATGACCGTTTGATGGTCATTATTCCGGCATCGAATGTATAAATTCTCAAAGGATTAGGGGAATGGTCGCATGAAATCGATGCCCCAACAATTAAATGCTCTATGATAAGCATGGGGTTCAGAGGCATCATATTTTAATGGGACAATGCTCCCAACTTCCAACAACTCTCATAAGATTTGCAAAACTCATAAGTGTTCCTGAACATAGTGGGTCAGTAAAAGCCACACTATAGAATCTTGGTCGTGGTCTTTTTAGCAGAAAAGTGACCACCACAGGCCTGAGAGTGACAGAAGGAGATGACACTTTGATGTTCATTTTTTGGCACACATCTCCTCAATATTTAGTCTAGGAAATATTTAAACAAATACGGATCATCCTAGAAAAACTTACAAACCTCGGTGAAGAATTTTTTCTTATCTTGTGCAGTCTAATGTGTTGGCGAGAAACCTGTGGTAAGATAATTAGCAATATCAGCAAACTAAGGTAAATGGGAGACTTTGAACAATTATTCATCAGGGAACATGTCATTTATATGTGTCGTCTCAAGGGAATCAGAGAGATCGAGGCAGAAAAGATGGTCAGCCACTACGTTCTCTACTCCCTTTTTTATCTTTTATTTCCAAATCAAATTCTTGGAGTAGGAGGATTCATCTTATCAGGTGGGGCTTAGTATCATTCTTAGAAAGAAGATACTAGAGTGCCACAAGATTTGTGTAAATGTTGATCTTAGATCTGATCAAGTAGGACCTAAATTTGTCCAAAGTGAACACTATGGCTAAGAGTTCCTTTTTCGTAGTAAAGTAGTTCACTTGGGCAGGATTTAGAGTTCTACTTGTATAATGAATAACGTAGGGCTTCTTTTCTTTTCTCTGGCCTAAAATCGCCCCAAGAGCATAGTCAGACGGGTCACATATAAGTTCAAAAGGAAGGCTCCAATCGGGTGGTTGCATGATAGGTGCAACGGTTAACATGCCCTTGAGCTTAGTAAAAGCTTCTTGACATTACTCAGTCCACTCGTATGGTGTAACCTTTTAAAATAGATTACATAGAGGATGAGACAGGTGACTAAAGTCCTTTATGAATCTCCTATAAAACTTGGAGTGTCCTATGAAAGATCGCACATCTTATATGTTCTAAGGTGGAGGTAGGTTAGAGATAAGATCAATTTTAGCCTTATCTACCTCGAGTCCTTTAGACGAGATGATATGTCCAAGGAAAACTCTCTTACGAACCACAAAGTGGCACTTCTCCCAGTTGAGTACTAAATTCTTTTCTTCACATCTTTTAGCACACATTTAAGATTTTTTAAGCAATCGCTGAAAGATGGACCAAAGACAGAGAAGTCGTCCATGAAGACCTCTAGATATTACCCCACCATGTCAGAAAAAATACTCATCATACATCACTGAAAGGTGGCGGGGGCATTACACAATTCAAATGGCATCCTACGGTAAGCAAAGGTATCAAAAGGACATATGAACATGTGGTCTTTTCTTGATCTTCAGTGGCTATCTCTATCTGGTTGTAGCCCAAATAACCGTTGAGGAAGTAATAGTAAGAGTGCCTTTCCAAGATTTGATCGATGAAGGGTAAAAGGGAAGTGGTCCTTCCTCGTGATCGTATTCAACTTCCTATATTCAATGCACATTCTCCAACTAGTAGTGATTCTACTTGGCAAGAGTTCATTTTGGCATTAGCTACGATAGTGATTTCAAACTTCTTGGGAACCACATGAGTCGGACTCACCCATTGACTATTAGATATACGGTATGTGATACCCACATCCAATAGCTTAAGAACCTTCGCTTTAACCACTTTCTTCATAGTTTGATTTAATCTACATTGTGGTTGTCGTGAAGTCTTTGCATTATCCTCAAGTTAAATGCGGTGAGCACAAATCGAAGGGTTAATTCCCTTGAGATCCACAATCTACCATATAAGAGCTCCCTTATGCTCAATGAGAGTAAACATAATCATACTCTCCTGTTCTTGCTCAAGGTGGGAAGAAATCACTAACAGATATGTCTCATCTTGACCTAAATAGATATATTTCAAATAAGAGGGAAAAAGTTTTAACTCAAGCCTCTGTACCTTGAGATTAGATGGTAAAGGAACTACATCAGTTTCGGAAAATTTTTTGAATTGTGGCTTCCATTGATTAACTTCAAGTACCAGTTTCGTATCAAGCATGACACCCATCTCCCTTATCAAGCATGACACCCATCTCCCTAATCATATCATCCTCTAAATCATGGGAGTGGCCAAAGCACATCTCTAGAGGGTCAGAGGATAAGGTTAGAAGTGCTCTATCTTCCATGAAAGAATCAATCAGGTTAATATCATGGGGATCATCTTCATCCTCTAACTATTTACCTATGTTAAAAAAGATATTCAAATCCAATGTCATATTTACAAAATATGAACTCATGACTCCATTCATGCAATTAATGATTGCATCTAATGTGAGAAGGAATGGGTGACCAAGAATGACAAGAATTTGAATCCTCATGTCCACGATAGGTTGAGTATCTAGGACGATAAAATCTACCGGGTAGTAAAATCTGTCGACCTAGACCAACACATCCTCAATTATCCCTCTCGGTACATGGACTGAGCGATCGACAAGTTGTAATGTGGTCCAAGTGGCTTTTAATTCACCTAGACCCAATTGATCATAAACCGAGTATGGGATTAGATTCACGATCGCTCCTAAGTCAAGAACTGTATGCTTAATCTGGTAGTTCCCAATTATGTAAGTGATGGTTAGGCTACTGGGATCTTTGTATTTTTGTGGCACATCTTGCTTTAGGATGACACTCACTTTTCTGTCAGAAAAATTTTCTTTTTAATACTTTGCAGTCTTTTGGTTGTACACAAGTCTTTCAAAAATTTAACAAATGAGGGAATTTATTTTATGGAATTAAGTAGAGGAATATTGATCTTCACTTGTTTCAACACCTCCATATGTTTAGAGAGTTAGATATACATTTTGGTGCAACCAACCAATGGGAAAATGGTGTAATCGGCTTGCCTTAAAGTTTCGATTCTAATTCTTGTGAAGCAGTGCTAGGTCTATCATCATTGTCCTCTGCCAGGTCTTTAGACTTTTCAGCCCTTATCGGAATAGATTTGTCAGTTATCTTCCCACTCCTAAGAGTGGTGATAGACTTAGCATGCTCAATTTGATTTGAAAATCTTGGATCACTTATTTCATATTGCGGTTTAGGATTGGGGAGAGTTTGAGCAGGAAGCATCCCCCTCTCTATAACCGTAACACGTGAATCCATCGTTTGCATATATTTTGTAAGTTCTCGTATTGCTTGAGTAAGCTCTTAAGTTTGTATCGAATTTTGAACCAGTTCTTCTTGAAGTTTCACTTAATTTGGAATTTGATTAAAGAAACCTTGAGGGGTAGCAGTTTGTCCATTCCTCCAATTGAAGTTTGGATGATTTCTCCAATTAGGATTGTATGTATTGGAGGTATGACCATTAATAGGTCTTTCATAATTATTCATGTCATTGGATTGGTCATTCAACACCTCTTGAAAGGCAGGTATTGTTGGACAATTTTCAGTTGCGTGATCGTTGCAAGCACAAATACCGCAAACTGTTTCCTTAACCTTCTCCTTCTTTAATTCCATGGCCTCTAATTTCCTTATGATATTAGACACTTTAGCAGTGATATCATCATCTTCTTTCACAAGGTATAATCCGCCCCTCTCCTTTGATTGAGTGGGCCTAGAAGTGGTCCTTGATTTTCAGAAAGTGTCCTACGATTGTGCATTTTCAGCAAGTCTATCCAAGTAATCTCACACATCATCAACATTTTTATTCATGAATTCTCCATTGCACATTATCTCAACCAATTGGTGCATGGAAGATGTCATTCCATCATATAAAAAAAGTGTGTAATGCGCCACATTTCAAAATCGTGTTGTGGCATGAAATGACAAGATCCTTGAACCGCTCCGATCATTGGAAGAATATTTCATCCTCCTTTTAGGCAAAGTTCATGATTAACTTTCTAAAGGTGTTTGTTTAATGATGTGGAAAAAATTTCTTTACGAACTCCCTTATCATATCATTCCATGTGCCAATAGATCTGAGACGAAGTAAATGCAATCACGTCTTAACTTTCTCTTTCAAAGAAAAGGGAAAGAGTTTCAATTTGACTGTATCCTCAGACACATTTGAAAAATATAAAGTGGTTATGATCTCATCAAACTCTTTCAAGTGAAAATATGGACTTTCAGATTCAAGTCTATAGATTTTTAGAAGGAGTTGGTTCACCCCTTGCTTAATATCCATGTGTCCCATATTTTTATGATGGAAGATATCATTCTATCATAAAAAAAAAAGTGTGTAATGCGCCACGTTTCAAAACCATGTTGTGGGCATGAACTGACAAGATCCTTGAACCACTCCCATCATTGGAAGAATGTTTCATCCTTCTTTTGGGCAAAGTTCATGATTGACTTTCTAAAGGTTTTTGTTTTATGATGTGGAAAAAATTTCTTTACGAACTCCCTTATCATATCATTCCATATGCCAATAGATCTGGGACGTAGTGAATGCAACCACGTCTTAACTTTCTCTTTCAAAGAAAAGGGGAAGAGTTTCAATCTGACCGTGTCCTCAGACACATTTGGAAAATATAAAGTGGCTATGATCTCATCAAACTCTTTCAAGTGCAAATATGGACTTTTAGATTCAAGTCTATAGAATTGTGGAGGGAGTTGGTTCACCCTTGGCTTAATATCCATGTGTCCCATATTTTTTGGAAACACCATGCATAAGGGTGTGCTTAACCCTACCGGTTGTAAATAATCTCGTAAAGTACAAGGTGGGGGTGCCTGATGCACCTCATTCTCATCCCGGACTTCTTCAACCCTAGGTAGAGGTTGTCTTCCTAGTTGATTAATCGGTTGATTTGCAGCCATCACTTCAATTAACTCTAAGGATCTTGAGTGGTGTCTAATCCTGTGATGGATAGATAACCCCTCAACTAATCCTCCCTCACTCAAAAGATGTTGAGTGTTATCACGGACCCACTTGGGCATTAAAGACTCTCAGCCCTCAATTTCAGATTCTAACCTAAACATAAAAGAAAGAAGGGAAATATAAATCTAGTAATAGAAAGAGGGAGAGAATTAGAAAGAAGTTACCAAATAAGAAGTTCCTAAATTAAGATCCAACAAAAAAAAAAGTCAGTTTCTAAAAGTAAAAATTTTAAATTTAGAAAGTTTCTAAAAATAAAAGAAGAAAGCAACCTAGTTTCAGAAATGAAAAAGGAAAGTTTCTAAAAATAGAAAATAAAAAGTTTTTAAAACAAATTAGTAAAGTTTCTAAAAAAAATAGAAAGCTAAGTTAGTTTTTAAAAATAAAATCCTAGAATTAGAAAGTTTCTAAAAATAGAAAATAAACCTTAATTCTAAAAATAGAAAAACAAATCCTAATCTTAACTAATTATAAAACTAGTTAATCTTAGAAAAACTCAACCGTTAGTCCCCAGCAATGGTGCCAAAAACTTGTTCACAGCCCCAAGTGTAGGGTCACAATGCAGTAATAATCTCTGTGTAACCAAGGTCGAATCCACAGGGACTAATCTCGTGTGTTTTCAGAGAGCAACTAAAAGAAGAACTAGAAAAAGATGAAAACCTAAATCTGAAATATTTGAGAGTAATTATAAGAGATCTAATGAAAAACTTAAGAAATTCAAAGGTGGGAAACTAGGGTTTCCAAGGATCCACTTGTTGAGATCATGGAGATTTATGCTTGATTCAAGGACACAACTGGAATCAGAGTCGCATTTTATCCAATTGGAAGATATCTCAGTAAAATCAAATCTGAACTTCCTTTAACCTAATACTTAATGGATGAGAGGCGTGAGAACTGCAAGTGATTCCATCACAAAACCATGCCCATGAGACAAGGCAAACAACAGGGTTTACCAATCCTATAACCAATCTGAGAGAATTGTGAAAGCTAGGAAGGATTCCACCACCCAACCATGCCCAAGGGACGGTGGTGAACAACAAGATTTTCTAATTTCATAATCTCAATATATGAAAAGAACATACGCAAAGCTATCACAGATCTATAGTAATTTGAGTCACAATAAACCATTAAAAACTGAAAGTATTCCTTATAATCAAACTAGAATCAAAGAGAGTTCAATATAAACATAAATCAAAGCAATAGAAATATCTCATCACGCTACAAGCTTCACCTCTTATCCCTAGATAAGACATTTAGTCAACCATAGACATGATTGAATTCACCTCACAACATAAACATGATCAAATAGAACATTAAGCATTATCATGTTCATAAAATTAAAAAATAAATGAGGTCCAATATGCAATATTTGACCCTCAACAACTACCTGTACGATTATATGTTTAATGAATGAGTGGCCAGCTCAGTGTGAATTTCTCTCAAGATTACACATCACCATATTACTTAAGCATAGTGAAAAATAAAAGTATTCAAAAGAATACATGATGTAGTCTTATGAAATACACGGATACATGAGTGCACATCAATTGGGGATACTCATCCAGATGGCTTTTGGGCAAAATCCATGCATGCGGCTGGTCACCAGTGAAAGTACATAATACATGCGTAGTGTCAAGCTCTTCGAAAGTGGGCCGATAGTCGGTGGTCTAGAAGCTAGCAAAATGGTACCCCAAATAAATCCTATTAGGCACATGCTACAACAGCCAGAATTAGCCACCCATCATCATCCGTAAGTTATGAATGCATGATTAGCCGATTTGTTATTATTCCCTTTACAAGCAGCCAATTTAATAAAGCTCAAAGGTCACTATGGGGGTTCATCACCCAGCATAGACCGACAGCTTGGACATAGTATCTCATGACCACCATCCCCGACTCATGAGACTACCACCTTAGGATGTTTAATGGAAGCCCATCGACTAATGACCAGTCATAATTCAGTATATGGGGCTTACCATCGCATGGTTGCATGAAATAATACATCAAGCCCATATAGGGAAAATAACAAATCGAAATTACATGAAAAAAATTTCAAATCGAAGCCGCATAGGGCAAATATCAAAATTATGTGATAAAAGACCATCCTCAAAAGCCACTTGGACACAACAACCCATGGATGATAGGCCCACATCAATATTCTATTTAAACCATCATCAAATAACCATTAAGCCAAAGGTCCATTATAATCACAATCAAACAAGCTACATCCCAAGTTTGGGTGTACATTTATAAGTGGGGTTTCCCACTGATTGATGTACCAGTTTAAGTTCCATAAGCTATCCACGAGTAATCCATAAGCATAAGAAAATATGCAGGATAAATATTGAGCATGTAATCTAGCATTCAATTCCAATAGCTAACATATGTAATTATAAGATAAAGATATCAATTATCAACCGAAATTAAAATAAAAACTATCACTTAAGCTAATGGTAAAATAGAAGGCTCCAGGGAAAGAAATCATCACCTGATAAACCGAATCACCTTCTAGTGTCGCTATGTGCTTGCACGCTTAGAACTGAATCCTGCCATGAATTATAAATTTTGTATTATTAGATCGAAGTTTTACACACTGTTTTTGCTTAAAGTTCTAACCAAATGTTTGGATCACTTAGGTTTAGGGTTTCGTCCTAGGGTTTAGTTCTAAACTTGGATTTTAGGATTTAAATGTTAATCAATGAACAATTGATCATAATGCTAATAATATTAATAATTTTATGGTAATAATTAACATTAATGATATAATTAATATTAGTTAATGCGACACTAATAATCATGTAATAAAAATGAATAGTATGCTCTACAAGCAACGATAATATTTAAGAATGAAGAATAAAACACTTATATTTAATAATTGTAATTTATCCATAATAACTAATATTAGTATAGGTAATTTACTAATGGTTAATCATATCTAATATTAATAATCCTAATAGTGATAACAATAGTAGTGATGAAAATTGTAATCGAAATAATTTCAATCTTAAAGGAGAAAGGGGAGTCACCTTAGCCGACTCGGTAGTTCAACTCGACCTCAATTCGAACCGTGAACCTGGTCCGCGACTCAACCTGACTTTACTCAACTAAGTTGACCCAACTCCGCACAACTCGACCTCAACAAAGCCTGGACCAGGCCCAAGCATGACCCGGCCCAACTGGACTCGGTCCCAACCGAGTTGACTCAGTTCCAGCCGATTTGACTCGTCTCCTCTCTCTAGTTTCTTTTCTTCTCTCTCTTTTCTCTCACTCTTTTTCTGCTTCTCTTCTTCCTTTCTTTCCTGCTGGAATGTCCAGTAGGCCTTTAACTCAATCCAACTAACTCGACAACGAGTCAGCTCATTTTTCGACTAAAACTCTCCCTCTCTCTCTCGTTTCTCTTTTCCTTTCCTTCTATTCTCCTCCTTTCTTCCTTCTCTCTCTCTCTCTCTCTCTCTCTCTCTCTCTCTCTCTCTCTCTCTCTCTCTCTCTCTCTTTCTTCTTCATCCCGGTTCCTCTCTCTCTACCTTGGGTGAACTGGACCAAACTAGGACTATCCCAGACATGAACTGAGTCAGTGACTCGGTTCGCTGAACAATAATGTGGCGCAAGTTCACCACCCCAACTCTCTCTCTCTCTCTCTCTCTCTCTCTCTCTCTCTCTCTCTCTCTCTCTTGCCCTTGATAGATTCCCAAACCAGCTCTAAACACACTAGATCATGGGACAACGAGTCGATGAACTCAGACGGGTCTAAGCTGAGTCTGAAACATGCCAACAACTCGATGGGCCAGATAGGAACATGACAAACCTGTTGTCTGGCCTCCCATTCTCACTTTGTAAGACCCGTATCCTAGATCGTACTGTTCCATATGCCTCCACAGTCCTCCCGGTCTAATTTTGGTGACCCACAATTTGTAAACAGGGTCTGTGCACAATCCTGAGCTGGATCCTATCGGTCTGAGTCGGTTCGACCCGAGACTTATATTATTGCAACCGCGCCGTTGTCGCGGTTCTGATGCCGCGTATTACGCACCGAGCCGGTACCTAGACCATGAGATGTGGGCCCTCGTTCAGTTCGAGGAAAATACCGCGCATTAAAATTTTTAAGAGAATCTCTACCTTTAATGTCACATCAATCCATTAATGAAGTCTAAGTACACAACCTTACCTAGCCATCCCCTTTTCACCAACAAGGCATGACACCCATTCCTTTTTCACCCAAAAGTCAAAATGCATCATGCTCACTCATCCCATCACCCCATCCATCACCACTCCTCTCTCTCATTCTCTCTCCATTCTCCCAAGAAACCCCACCATAAGAGACGTCCAAGCTATCTCCAAGAGAGGGGAGCTTGGTGTGGCCCACCTCCCTATCTTCCATCTCCACCATCCAATCACCATCATCCTCCATTAAAGTGGTAACCAAGGATCTTAGCGTGCCATTGATCCAAGACGAAGCAAGAAAGGTGGGTGTTTTTCTTAGATCTGATTTTTTTTTTATAAAAAGGAAATCTCCACCTTTAATTTTGTTTATGGGCCCACACTTGGTTGGGACCCACCTTAATGCATGCATGCTCGTTTTTGGATAGGTTTGGATGGTGGGGAGAACACCAATAGAGACTGGTTTTCCTACCGTGTGGACCCCCATCCGTGGACCCCACCTTGAGGTGTGAGTTCTATATCCTAAACCGCCCATTTGCACGGCCCAGATCCAACATCTAGAGGCTGTATCATAGCAGTAGCAGAGACGTGCAGGGCCTCTGCACCTCCAGACCCACTTGCTGGATGAAGAGGAAACACAAATATCAGCTATCCAAGTTCCACACGTGTGGACCCATCTTGTATATATGTGTTATATCCCATCTGTCCGTTGGGGACGTGAACCCCACCAACCTTTTTCACACCATCCATTCATTTTGATGTGGCCCGCATGATATATGTGTGAGACCCCCACACCATTCACTGCTGTACGGGATTCTACCATGATGTACGGGGTTTAAATCCACTCCATCTGTAGACGTGAGACCCACCTTGAATGTATATCTAGACCATCTGTCTGCTGCCTATAGCAAATAACTAGATGGACGACGGCAAGTTTTGCTGCTTGGATCATCCAGACCGTCCACTAAAGGATGTCCCGAGTTGGACGTCGTTATATATATTATATAATAATATTTATATATTAATATATGTATTGTATAATAATATTTAATTGATATAAGCTAATATAAATCCGGTGGGCCACACGCGGGACCCACCAACGTATGGGTTTTATCCACCATCCATCTGGACTAGAATCTGCAGATGTAACCACTGGAATGTATGTGTTTCTTTAGCCGTCCATCCATCTTGCAGCACATGGACGTGGGTCCCACCTATTGTAATTGTTTCACCCATGTGGGTCTCACCTGTTGTATCTGTACCGTCCAGCAGATCTGGACGGTGGGCCCTACCAAATGTATGTGTTTTATACACTCCGACCATATTTCATGGATGTGGACGCCACACGTGTGGGGATGGGACCCACCTGATGAAGGCATTTTATATCCACGACGTCCGTCCATCAAAGACATCCAGAGCCTGAATGGTTTGGTTTGATAATATATATTATTATATTATAATATGCATGGCAGGCCCCACGTGGGACCCACCTTTGTTGTTGGTTGTCTGACCAACAAACCTACAACAGCTATATATATATATATATATATATATATATATATATATATATATATATATATATATATATATGCTGTATTAGTATTGCTGTCAGCACATGAGGTGTTGTACGGCTCAAGGTGTATTCCATCCTACCGTTCATCTATTGTGGGCCACGCTTCTGGACCCCACCATGATGCATGTGTTGTATCCCTACCGTCCATCCACTGGACGTTGGGCTGCTGGCCCAGCGGTTCAGCAGTATGGATGCCAGGTACGGCCCACCATGACATTTTCAATCTGCACCGTTATGTAGTAACCCACCATGATGCAGGTGTTGTATATACACCGTCCATATGCCAGGGCGGTGGGACCCGCTGTTGATTGATGTACTCCATCTAAACTATCCATCCATTTGGTGAGCTAGTCTCAGGGCCTGAGGAGAAAAATGAGACACATCCAGTTATTAGGTGGACCACATTATATAAAACAGTGGGTTTGAACGTCCACCATTAAAACCCTTGGGCTACCGAGTTTGGATCAATATGATATTTATTTTTCCTCTAAATCTAGGTCTTTGTGACCTTATGAACTGGCGGGATGGGAAATAAACCCTATGGTGGGGCCCACTAGAATTCAACAGTGAAAATCACTATCACCACTACCAATTGTGGTATGGTCTAGATGATCTTTGGGATATGATTCATTTCGTGATAATGCTCTAAAATGATCTCTAGTTATAGATGAATGGTGTGGTTGGTTTGGGCCCATGTGACGCGGCTCATTATGATGTATATGTGGCTCATGCGATGCGGCCCATAAGGCCTAAGTAATGCGGCCCATTGTGATGTATTCAAGGCCTATGGGAAAGGCCCATTGTGATGTATTCAAGGCCTATGGGCAGGGCCCATTGTGATGCATTCGTGGCCTAAGGGCAAGGCCCATTGTGGTATGTATTAGGCCCATGATGTGTAGGGCCCGCATGCTGTGTATATGAGGCCCTTGTGCAGGGCCCACCTGTCGTGTATATGAGACCCATTAATGCAGTTCACTTAACATTTATGAGGCCTATTGGTGCGACCCATTTGATTTGGCCCATTGACTCGGCCCATTTGACTCGACCCATTTGACTCGGCCCATTGACTCGGCCCATTTGATAGGCCCAACTGATTCGGCCCATTTGTACCAGCCTATTTGAGTCAGCCCATGTGATTCGACCCATTGATACGGCCCGATATTATATACATTAGCCCATGGGTGAGGCCCAATGTGATGCGTGTATGTCTCATAAGCGGGGCCCATGATGATGAGTATTAGACCCTTGTTTGAGACCGTGGACGCATTATACGATTAATCCTATGAGCGTCACTCCTTGGGAGCAATGTTGGTTGAATGTCCACATTGATGGGCAATGATGGTTGAATGTCCACATTGTGACCTTCTCTTAGCCCTTGTTCGGCCCATTCTCATTGAGGCCGATTATTGTGATCGATTATTGATTCTGATTTATCGTGACCAATTATCGATTATCGATCGAGGCCAAGTACCGATTCTGATGGCCGATTGCCGATTATCAATCGAGGCCGATTATCGTGACCGATTACTGATTCTGATTTGTCGTGGCCAATTACCGATTATCGATCGAGGCCAAGTACCGATTCTGATAGGCGATTTCGATTATCAATCGAGGCCGATTATTTTGACCGATTACCGATCGTGGTCGATTATCGATTGACATGGCCAATTGCTGACTCTACTTGTCGTGGCCGATTGATCGATTATCGATCGAGGCTAATTATCGTGACTGAATACTGATCGTGGCCGATTGTCGATTGACATGGCCGATTGTCGATTCTTCTTGTCATGGCCGATTGACCGATTCTGATTATCGAGGCCGATTATCGATCGAGGCCAATTATCGTGGACGATTGTCGATTCCGATTGTCGTGGCTGATCGCCGATTCCGATTGTCGAGGCCCAATGTGATGTATATGCGAGCCGTATTTGAGGCCCGTTGTGATGTGTATCCAGCCCGTGTTTAAGGCCTAACGTGATATATATGAGGCTTATGTGATGAGGCCCACTGTGATGCATTTGAGGGCTAGGTGATGGAATCCATTGTAATGTATATTACACCCATGTGAAAGGCCCATCGTGATGTGTATTAAACTCTTGAGTGAGGCCCATGGTGTTGTATATTTGACCCTTGTGTGAGGCTATGAGTCCACTATATGTTAGGCTTTATGTGGGCCGTTCTTTGGGGGACAATGTTGGTTAAATGTCCACGTTGTCGATGTCGATTGTCAATGCTTGCTATTGATACCGATTATGAGTATGTGACTGCATAGCATCATGATATATGCCCATACGCATCATCTGCATGTCTGTTATGAGATATGATTAACCATTGCATATGTCATAGTGCTGGTTGTTATGAGACTCCCTGATAGGCGGAGATTGTCTCACATGAGCGCACGATATACACAGGATTGATGCATGATTGGATTGTATAACTCATGCATCTTGTATTGTGTGTTGTGATTACTATATGCCCTAGAGACATCAGGGTCGTAGCCTCTACAGGCATATCGTGGATGGCCAGATGGAACACTAAAAATGTGTTCTACATGGGGTGCTATAGATATCCCTGGGTGAAAGTCCTTAAACCCTCTTGATTCCAGAGGTTACTCCAACATCTGGATCGAGTGGATGCATGAGCGCATGAGGGCCATACACCTTTAGGCCGTGTCTCCCACTGTGTCGTGGTTGGTTGGGAGGGGGTTCGGCCTTACCTTCCTGAAAGGAGGGGGCAATGCTAGGCTGAGTCTGACCAGCTCGAGGAATGGGTCCGCTATTGACGAGCCGGGCCCGATATTGGCAGTCGAATAGTAAGGTCTCTTCCACTCACCTTGTTGCATGCGATGGGACGGCAATCTGGTTTGGAGTGTAATAAACCCTGGTGATTTTTCAGAGAGGAACTGTACTGATATGTGGACTTAATGAGTAGGAGTTGCATGCTCATTCATTCATTCACTATCCACTCGGGCTGGTGGTGCGCAACTAAACGTTGTGTACCTTCGTTATGGCAAGAATTTTGGTTAGGCGCGCGACTAACCTGAGATCAAGAGTTTACCACGTTGAGTCTGACTATCCAAATTTAGGTATGGGACTGGTTTGGATAGAAGTCCCTTGTGGTTGACCCCGTAGCCTGCGATACTACGTACTATCATCCCGACTTCACACTTCAGCATGGTCATTTCATTCGCATCGCATATTGCATTACATCTGCAGGCATATGGCATTTTGGGTTCCTATATTTCTGCACTTAAATGGCCTAGACAGACTTAGCAGGATTTGCATATTGCATTGCATTCTCGACATCTGATATTTGGCTCTTCATGACTCCTTGTTGTATAGCTGTTCTATATTGCGTATTCTGCTATTGATTTACTTATGAACTTGTCCGTACTTCCGTTTACTCTGTTATCGTATGATTTATGATCTTGTTAGTATTTCTGCTTACTTTGATAATTCATGATCTTATCAGTATTTCTGCTTATTCCGATATTGTATGATTTATGGATGACCAGTAATTTCGGTATTTTATGATGATGGTATTGTATTGAACATTTGATACTTACCTTGTGCACACACTTACACCACCCTCTAAGCTTTATATAAGCTTATGCATGATAGATGCGTGCAGGTGATGTTAGGTTGTAGCAGTGTTGAGCTTATAGCGTGCAGTGGTCTTCTGAAGCTTGATTTTTTATTTATGTATTTTCCTTTCAGTATTGTACTCAGATGATTATATTAGTAGATATGTGATGATGATGTTGCTTTTGTGATTTGGGTAATCTTGTGGTTATGCTTATTACGATTTAAATGTAAAAAAAAAAATCCTCCTTGTAGGATCCCAGGATCGAAATCTAGCGTGTGAACGCTAGGAGCAGAGAATGGGGTACTATGGAGTCTGTCGGCACCGGATTCGACAATCGAGATTCCTGTGAATCCGATTTTCGATTTTGGGGCGTGACACTCTTCTCCTTCAACCCCTTTCTTCTGTTGTAACGACCAGTAAGGTCAGGACTCCAACTTGCTAAGCTCGAGCATGTCTGTGACTTAGCTTGAGTCGAGCTGGTGCAGGAACTCTTGCACCCGATGCGAGTGCAACACCACCCATGTGAGGCCCGTATCCTAGCCCATACTGTTCAGTAGACTTCCGTGGCCCTCCCGGTTGAATTTCGGTGACCCACGATCTGTTATCTGTAATTACGTGCAACCTTGAGTCATGTCCTGTATTCCAGAGTCAGCTCAACCCAAGACTTGTATCCTAGTGACTGCACCGTCGCTGGGGTTCCAATGCAGCATATTACGCGTCGAGGTGATACGCAGGTCAAGAGATGTGGGCTTGCGTTTAGTTCCAGAAAAATGCCTTGCATTTGGTAACCGAAGACAATCTTTCAAATCAATCACATCACATCCCATCAATCAAGTACACGTCAAAGGTCAAGTACATATCTCATCACTCCCTTACTAAAGCAATCCCAAAGTCAAAGTAACTCATCCCTTACATGTGAAGTACACATCACACCCCATCACTCACCCATCTCTCTCTGTCTCTCTTATAACCTCTCTCTCTCATATTCTCTCTCTCATTCTCCAAGTAACCCAATCGTCCAAACTCTACATGAGAAGAGCGAGGTGTGTCCCATCTTCCTACCCCCATATCTTTCATCCTAACCCCCCAAACTTCATCATCCTCCGTCAAAGTTAAAGCCGAGGAGCTAGGGATTCCATCGGACCAAGAAGATTGAATGGTGGGTGATTTTTGGTTTAGATTTGATGATTTGAGGGCCCACATATGGTGGGACCCATCATGATGTATGCATTAGGAGGGCCCATAGTGGCGGGGTCCCTCCCCTTCTCACTGTCTCTCTCTTTATCTCTCTTTTTCTTTGTTAATGGTCCACCTTGATTAGGTGTGGGGTGACCCACCCTTCTGTGGATGCCACCTTGATGTATGTCTTCCATCCACACCATCTAATGCTTGGGACGGTGCTGGACACCGTGTGAAGGTACTGTGGTGCCCCACCATGATGTATTAGTTTCATCCACACCATCCATATGCCCTGGACGGTGGCACCACCTGGCTCAAATGTTGCCTTCAGCACGTGGGGCCCACTTGATGATGCATGTGTGGTGTCCACACCGTCTAGCACCATGGGATGGTGGGACCCACCAGATATATATTCAGCTCGGCCTTCCTGGACAGCCCCCTGATGAAGGGAAGAAACAAATATATGCTTGAATCAATGCAAATGGTGGTCCACACGTGTGGACCCACCTGGTATATGTTTTCATCCATACCATCCACCGTCCAACCAAGGACGGTGGAGTTCACTTTATTTATAGGTCTTATCCTCACCGTCCAGACGGGAAGGATAGTGGGACCCCATCTTTGTTGTATGTGTGGTGTGTCTGCACCGTCCAGATGACTACAAGGTGGGACTCCACCTTAATGTATGTATTATACAGTCATGTCGTCCATCTATTTCACCCTTTCCATCCATCTGCATGGGCCCCACCAGCTAGTTCTGCAGCTCTGATCATTAGGTGCGTGTTATCCACACCGTTCAACCATTTAGAAGATCATTTATGACTTTAGAATGAGATAGATCTAAATCTCAGGTGAACACATGGGATGATGGGACTCACCTGTTATATGTATTGGCCATGTGGGAACCACTTGACATCTGTATTTCATCCACCGTCCAGTCCCTAGATGGTGGGAACCCACTGACATATGTGTAAAGACCACACCGTCCAAGGCCTGCCTTGATACATGTGTTGTATCCATGCTACCCAGCATGTGGGTCCCATGTGATGTATGTATTTTATTCACACTATCCATCATCTGGACGGTGGTACACCACCCTGATGTATGCTTTGTATCCAAACCGTCCAGATGGTGGGACGGATCATGATTTATGTATATCCACACTGTCTAGCATTGATTTGGATGATGGGGACAACCTTGCACATGTGACACATGTGAGCTGGGAACCACCTTGATATAAGTGTTTTAAATCCACATTGTCCATGCTTGGACGGTGGTGTAGCCCACCATGATATATTTACCTTATCCCTACCGTCCTCCATTACTGGACGTGTGGGGGCCCACCCCACATGTGTGGGTGGGACCTACCCTGATGTATTTATTCTCTATCCACATCGTTCATATGCTAGGAAGGTGGGACCCCTGTGTCGCATGTGCGTTAATCCACGCCGTCCATTAAGGCCGTCCATCTGGACGGTGGGCTGGCCATACACACCTGTTGTACAGTTATTGCATGGGTCCCACCTTATTTGTATGTATTCTACCTACACCATCTAGTGGCAGCGGGGTCCACCCGATGCGTTTCATCCATGTGGTCCAATGACAGCAGGCCCACTGTGATGTATTTCATCCATGCTTCCTAACAAATGTGGACCTCGCCGTGATGTATTTTATCTACATCGTCTAGATCTGTGGGACCCCACCTTTGAGGTAGGTTTTGTATGCACACGGTCTAGGCCGTTGGCAAGCCCATTTTGATGTTTATGAGGCCCACTATGTATGTGTGAGGCCCACTTGTTGTGTGTGAAGCCCACTGTATTATGGGAGGCCCATATAGTGTGGCCCATTTGATATATATGAGATTTATGTATTGTGGTCCATTGTGATGTATGTGAGGCCCATAAGACGAGGCCCGATGTGATGTAGTCATGACCCATGTGCCGAGGTCCACTGTGATGAGTATTTGGCCCATGAGTAAGACGCATATGATGTGTATTAGGTCCTTGTATGAGGCCATGGGCCTATGATACGTTTGGCTCTATGTGGGCTACTCCTTGGGAGCAATGATGGTTAAATGTCCACATTGATTAGCGATGATAGTTAAATGCCCACATTGTGACCTTCCCTTTAGGCCTTATTAGGCCCATTCTCACCGATTTCGATTGTTGAGACCAATTCTGATTTCGATAGTCGAAGCCGATTCCGATTGTCAAGGCCTATTATCGAAGCCAATTCTGAATGTCGATTTCGATTGTCGAGGCTGATTATTGAGGTCAATTCCGATTCCAATTGTCAAGCCGATTTCGATTGTTGAGGCCGATTCTGATTGTCGATACCGATTCCTATTCTGATTGTTGAGGCCCATTGAGATGCATATGCAGCCTATATTTGAGGCCCATTGTGATGTGCATTCGACCCATATTTGAGGCCCAATATGATGTATATGCTGCCCGTATTGGAGGCCCGTTGTGATGTGTATTCAGCCTGTGTTTAAAGCCCAATGTGATGTATATGAGGCCTATGTGATGAGGCCCCTTGTTATACATTTGAGGGCCAGGCAATGGAGCCCATTGTGATGCATGTTAGGTCCATGTGAAAGGCCCATCGTGATTTGTATTAAGCTCTTGAGTAAGGCCCATGGTGTTGTATATTTAGCCCTTGTGTGAGACCATGGGTCCACTATATGTTAGGCTTTATATGGGTCATTCCTTGGGGACAATGTTAGTTAAATGTCCACATTATCGAGGTTGATTGTCGATGCCAATTATTGATACCGATTATGAGTATGTGATAACATATCATCATGATACATGCCCATACGCATCATCTGCATGTTTGTTATGAGATATGATTGTCCATTACATATGTCATAGTGCCAGTTGTTATGAGACTCCCTGATAGGCAGAGATCGTCTCACATGAGCGCACGGTATGCACAGGATTGATGCATGATTGGATTGTATGAATCATGCATCTTGCATTATGTGTTATAATTACTATACGCCCTAGTGACATCAGGGTCGTAACCTCCACAGGCATATCGTGGATGGTCAGATGGTACACAAAAAAATCTGTTCTACATGGGGTGTTATAGATATCCGTGGGTGAAAGTCCCAGAATCCTCTTGGTTCTAAAGGTTGCTCCAATGTCTAAACCGAGTGGATGCATGAGCGCATAAGGGCCATATACCGTTAGGCTATATTTTTCATGGTAGGTTGGAAGGAGGTACAGACTTACCTGCCCAAGAGGAGGGGGTAATGCTAGGTTAAGTCTGACCAGTTCGAGGAATGGATCCACTATCGATGAGTCGGGCCCAATATTGGCAGCGGATAGTGAGATCTCTTCCACTCACCCTGTTGTGTGATAGGTCAATAATCTGGTTTGGAGTGTAATGGACCCTAGTGATTTCTCAAAGAGGAACTATACTAATATGTGGAGTTATTAAGTAGAAATTGCATACTCATGCATTCATTTCATTCACTATCCACTCAGGCTGGTGGTGTGCAACTAATTGTTGTGTACCTTCGCATGACTAGGATTTCGGGCCATATACCGTTAGGCTATATTTTTCATGGTAGGTTCGAAGGAGGTACAGACTTACCTACCCAAGAGGAGGGGGTAATGCTAGGCTTAAGTCTGACCAGCTCGAGGAATGGATCCACTATCGATGACCCGGGCCCAATATTGGCAGTGGATAGTGAGATCTCTTCCACTCACCCTGTTGTGCGATAGGTCGATAATCTGGTTTGGAGTGTAATGGACCCTAGTGATTTCTCAAAGAGGAACCGTACTAATATGTGGACTTATTAAGTAGGAATTGCATACTCATGCATTCATTTCATTCACTATCCACTCGGGCTGGTGGTGTGCAACTAATTGTTGTGTACCTTCGCATAACTAGGATTTCGGGCCATATACCATTAGGCTATATTTTTCATGGTAGGTTGGAAGGAGGTACGGACTTACCTGCCCAAGAGGAGGGGGTAATGCTAGGCTAAGTCTGAACAGCTCGAGGAATGGATCCACTATCAATGAGCCGGGTCCAATATTGGCAGCGGATAGTGAGATCTCTTCCACTTACCCTATTATGCGATAGGTCGATAATCTGGTTTGGAGTGTAATGGACCCTAGTGATATCTCAAAGAGGAACCGTACTAATATGTGGACTTATTAAGTAGGAATTGCATACTCATGCATTCATTTCATTCACTATCCACTCAGGCTGGTGGTGCGCAACTAATTGTTGTGTACCTTCGCATGACTATGATTTCGGGCCATATACCTTTAGGCTATATTTTTCATGGTAGGTTCGAAGGAGGTACGGACTTACCTGCCCAAGAGGAGGGGATAATGCTAGGCTAAGTCTGACCAGCTCGAGGAATGGATCCACTATCGATGAGCCGGGCCCAATATTGGCAGCGGATGGTGAGATCTCTTCCACTCACCCTATTGTGCGATAGGTCGATAATCTGGTTTGGAGTGTAATGGACCCTAATGATTTCTCAAAGAAGAACCGTACTAATATGTGGACCTATTAAGTAGGAATTGCATACTCATGCATTCATTTCATTCACTATCCACTGGGGCTGGTGGTTCGTAACTAATTGTTGTGCACCTTTGCATGACTAGGATTTCGGTTGGGCGCGCGACTAACATGAGATCAGGAGTCTACCACATTGAGTCTGACTACCCAAATTTAAGTATGAGACTTGTTTGGATAGAAGTCCTTTGTGATAGACCTCATATCTTGCGATACTATGTACTATCATCCCGACTTCACACTCCAGCTTGGTTATTCCATTCGCACTGCATATTGCATTCCATCCTCGGCATCTGATATTAGCTTATTATGTTTTTACATCGCACAACCTTGATGTGGCTATTAGCATTCATGCCTTGGATCGCATAGCCTTGGTATGGCTAATAGCACTCTTGGACTTACCAGTATATTTCCGCTTACTCTGATTACTTTGATATTGCTTACTTAGTACTTACCTTATGCACACACTTTCACCACCCACTAAGCTTTCTATAAGGTTATGCACGATAGATGCGTGCAGGTGGCATTAGGTCGCAGTAGCGTTGAGCTTGGACCATGCAGTGGACCTTTGGAGCTTTGACATTCGATATATGTATTTTCCTTCCAGCATTGTATTCAAGTGATTATAATAATGGATATGTGATGATGATGTTGCCTTTGTGATTTGGGTAAACTTGTGGTTATGCTTCTTATAAGATAAATGTACATTGAAAAATCCTCCTTGTAGGATCCCATGATCAGAATCTAGCGTATGAGCGCTGGGAGCCGAGAATGGGGTATACGGAGGCTGTCGGCACCAGATTCAGAGATCGAGATTCTTGTGAGTCCGATCTCCGGGTTTAGGGAATGACAATCCCACTCCTCTATTACTCTCCTTTCCTATTCTTCTCTTCTTTCTCGCTGAACTAGGCTCAACGGCACGAAAAGTTGAGCATGAGTTTGTGTGTCTGAACGTCAGAACTCGGTCAGATTCGACGATAGAATGGTGAGGAAGAAGAAGTGGCTCCAATGGTGGATTTGGATGCAGGCCATCATCCTATGAAACGATGCTACTACAGGGTCTAGACCTTCCATGTGGTGCTAGTAGGAGCTAGAAAATGAAGATCCAATAAAATTTTCATGGTGGGTTCGAAGGAAGGAGAAAACAGTGAGTTTCTAGGGTTTTTGAAAGAGGCAGGTGGAGAGGTGTT
This sequence comes from Magnolia kwangsiensis, assembly GCA_037074715.1. NCBI lineage: Eukaryota > Viridiplantae > Streptophyta > Magnoliopsida > Magnoliales > Magnoliaceae > Magnolia > Magnolia kwangsiensis. The sequence continues at coordinate 39,036,855 of CM073587.1, read as the reverse complement.
TTATCCCCTTTTTTATATCACCCTGGTTCCCTCTCAACGCTTGGATGGATAATGAGTGATCGGGATTTGATATGCTTTAAACCACTAAGTACAACAGTCAAAACCGAAACCGGCTGCAGGTTTTTGTTTGCCAAGGGAACCCTATACCACAGGATTCGAATGGAGGGCTACGATGGCTCTACATGGAGGGCTGAGATGTTACAAGAGCTATAAGACGCAAGTTGCCAGCTCGACGGTGACAGTTTCCATTTTTGGAAAAACAATTTCACCTGGTCTCGATGCGCTTGGATTTGTGCCCTCATGTGTATGCACCTTTGTGTGAAACGAACCGGGTTTTTTTCTAAATCGACCCACCTGCAAGATGGGCGGTTCAGATCATGTAGGGGCCCCTTCTTGGTGGGCCGTAATCAAAAACTCCGGACGATCGCCGGTTTGCTAGTTAAAAAGCGAGATGAGAGAACTCTCTCCTCTTTGCAAGAAATTACGGGTCAAACCCATTGGACCTGGAATGGTGGTCCGGTGCACAGCAGGCGTACCCCCGTGGTGTACACACACCGTAATTGTGGGGCCCACCATGATGTGCTTTGTAAATTCACTCTGTCCATTCCACTTGAAGGACCAATCAAAGTCCTTGACCAGATATCAGGTGGGTCCAAGGCTCAGGTGGGCCATAGAAAGTGATTTTACCTTCTTTTATCGACTTTTATTACTCTAGCAGTTGGATTGATTTCAATCCACGCTCCAATGATCAAAAGAGTCCTAGGAATTTTTCTGAGTGATCAGGATGCTTTATGGTCCACAATGGATGGTCAAATGGCCAAGCTCGCGATTAAATAGGTCTGGAATCTAAACCGTTAGATGATCTCGAGATTCATGGACGATTTTAAGGTCCAATGGCTAGCTTGTTTTAAATCATCGATCAATGACCTTAGATCAGCTCACATGATTAATTACTCGATGATATCAAGTTCTAAGAGTAATTACACAAAGTCTAGTAGTAAACCTTGAATTGAATACCCAATCCAACACATTTGAGTGGGGACTTCACCTGACCAGACATCATGGACTACTAGATAGTGGATTAATGATCCAGATTAGCCTTCAAACATGCTTTAGTGCTAGTGGGTGTTCAACCCGATCACATGATTAACGATCATGACATTATATGGTCTACAATGGACGACTAGATGGTCGATCTTGTGATTGAACATGTGTATAATCTAAACCAAATGATTGATCTCAATGTTGATGGCATGGTCAGCCTTATTTCATGGTTATGATGAGATCATTCATGTTGATTTAGGACCAGGTTCGATCTAAGATGTTTTATGTGTAATATTACACACTTCGATTGCAAGTTGAATAATCATTGATGGTATAATCCCACACTGAGAAGTCAAGGATCGATCAATGGCAGCTTGATCTCGAATGAGCTGGTTACGATGGATGAATCGTAGAAATTGGGTGATGTATCAATTATAGATTATGTGTCCACCACGCGCTTGTGTTAAATTTAATTTAAATGGTAACACCTTGAAATGTACGGGGTGTTACACATTACATCTTAGATTTCTTTCATTTTTGCTTTAGTACATTTCTGTATATGTAAGACTTGAGCCATTGATTTGTATAAACCTTATGGACACCACTTTGATTCTTGAGATATTTGTTATATGCATAGTTTATTATCTTCCGCTACGATGCTCACTAATAAAAAAATATACATGTGAATATTATGAAATGTGGGCTATTTATATAGGTTAACACCCAAGTTTTCGAAAAACAGGTCAAAAAATTGGGTTACGAGAACTGGGGCATTATAAAGGAGCTGACAAGATGAATGGATGACATGGATATACAATACATACATCAAGATCTGCACACCGTTAACGCAACACTGTGAAATACGGTGACACCTTAATCTAGAAAGCTTTAACATGTGAAAAAGATGAATGTAAATTGCCAGTATGTGGGGCTCATAGATTTTTGTAACAAATCTACTTCATTCATCAATTTTGCAAGACAACAGTAAGACAAGAATGCAAAAATCAAGCAAATCCATTTGAAAAGGCAAGGATGGAACACCCATCAATGGAAACATTGCAGGGGCCATGGACGTTTTGTAACACCATGATATTTGTGCCTATAATTTATCAAGTAGTAATAACCCTATGAATGGTTGGGATAGCCTATAAACATCATGGTATGCTCCAAGAAGGTTTCATCGGTGGACACATGGCCCATAACTTATTTGTGATCCTAGCATTATGGCCCACCTAAGGCTTAAAATTTCTTCATTTTTGGTGAAAGTATATATTTTAATGGGCTTATTACAATCATTCTGTTAAATATCATATATGTACACTAATGTAAGATAGTAAAGGTGATTCGAGATATCACATATATTCATGTGAATATATTGAAAAGTTCTAATGCATTCAACTCCTCCCATTTACTCCCATCCAAGCAAAATATTTGAATTTCAAATGCATTTTATTTACTTCCATCCAAATACAATTAAGTAACCCTTTTACTCCCAATGCATTTTTATTTTATTTTTCACTTTTCTCCATTTACAAGACCAACCCTCATCTACGATATAAATCTCAAAATGAATGAGCCCTAAAAATTTAGAAATTTTTTACGGAAAAACAAACCATAAAAATAATGTTTTCTTTCTTAGAAATAGGAAATGATTGTGCTACTGACAATGTATGTGTTATATCACACCATCTATCCATTTTGCAAGATCATTTTAGGTCATGGTGTAACATCCCGAATTTTCGCGCGCTGAGTACATACTCGTGCCGGAGAATTTTAGGTGTTAATAATGTAAAAATTGGATGCTTCAAAATCACACCTTTCTTTTATTTCTTTTTTTAGGAAAATCACATCCAATTACATTCACGAAGGTAATAATTCATGAGAATAAAATCGATTGTGTCACGACCCAAACTCAGAAATCGGATTCACAGGAATCCCGATCGCCGAATCCGGTGCCGAAAGCCTCCGTAGTACCCCATTCTCAGTTCCCAGCATTTATACGCCAGGTTCCGGTCCTGGGATCCTACAAGGAGGATTTTCAAATGTACATTTATCTCATGAGAAGCATAACCACAAGTATACCCAAATCATAAAGGAAACATCATCATCACATATCTACTAATATAATCATTTGAATACAATGCTGAAAGGAAAATACATATATCGAAATCAAAGCTCCAAAAGATAGTTGCACGGTCCAATCTCAACACTGCTGCAACCTAACACCACCTGCATGCATTTATCGTGCATAAGCTTACAAAAGCTTAAAGGGTGGTGAAAGTGTGTGTAAGGTAAGTACCAAGTATACAATGAAGCCCTTAAATCATACATCATTGGGATAAACTGAAACACTGACAAGATCATGAATCATACGATATCAGAGTAAGCGAAAATATACTGGTAAGTCCATGAATCATTCAATAACAGAATACATAATGCGGATCAGCTATGTAAATGCGGAAGCTAAATATTAGTTGCAGATGATGCAATGCAATATGCAAATCCTGCTAAGTCTGTCTAGGCCATATAAGGACAAAAATGTAGTAACCCACAATGCTAAGTACTGCAGATGCGATATAATATGCAGTGTGAATGAAATGACCATGCTGGAATGTGAAGTCAGGATGATAGTACGTAATATCGCAGGCTATAGGGTCAACCACAAGAAACTACTATCCAAACCAATCCCATACCTAAATTTGGATAGTCAGACTCAATGTGGTAAACTCCTGATCTCAGGTTAGTCGTGCTCCCAACCGAAATTCTGGTCATGCGATGGTACACGTAACAAATAGTTACGCACCACTAGCCTAAGTAGATAGTGAATGAATGAAGGAATGTGAAAAGGCCTATCTATAAGTCCTACAGTTTGGGGTGAATAGGAATATGCCAAATTTAAAATAATAACAGTGGAATTAAATAATGAGATAGCCAAATAAATAAAATCAATTCACAATGCTTAAATGAAAAGGTAACCTCAATAAAAAAGTATTGAGAGATTGATGCAAATGTTGTTCTAAGGACAACCTTACCCCAAAAACCAAGGGTTTATGGTAGGACAACCTTATTTCTAGAAAGGTCTTTGTATTAAAAATTCAAACCGAAGAGGAATAAAAGAATAGCAAAGAATTAAAATAAATTGCAGGAATTTAAATCTAAATTATTACAACATTCCCCACAATGCTTGAAATGTAAATTTACAACATTCACATCCACACATACATCCCACAATTCTGAATGATCAAAGATAGAAAAATAAAGCGTACATCGACAAAACATAAAGAGTTATATTGGTTCACCTGTGTGTTCACCAACTGTTAAACAATAGTCACACAGCTTGCTACTCCACTCCAATATCCTCACACAGGGGATATTAGCGTTCACTATCAAAATAGGTTTTCACAGGTTCACTAAAAACCTTCACAATTATATCTTTTAGAAAAGGGCTTACAAAATTTAAAAACCCTCACTTTTGAGTTTTCTGGTTTTCCTCAGATAACCAACAGATTGAGATTTTTCTGGCTTAATCCCAAACAAAACCAAAATAAAGGAAACTTACACAAATGTAAAATACTTGGATTTCTCCTTTTGTAGCAGCCCGGAAGAACCAATCAGAGTAGAAGTTCGAATAGAAGTTCAATGTCCAATACTCACTTTAAAATGGACTAGTTCTAAATTGATTTTAAATTAAACCAGTTGGGCTTAACTCTATTTGATTTTAATTCCAAGAAGAAGGAATATCACAATTCCTCTTGTCAATTAAGATTGGAATGTAGAAACAAAATCAAATTAATAAAGCTAACAAAAGAGAATATTACATGTGTACAATGCAACTTAAAATAAACATAGACTTATCTTAGAGTAGTCCCTAGATTTTTCTTGAATTGAATTATCAAACTCTGAAATTATTCATCTATTTATAGTTACAGAAATTCGTCTACGACTGGTCCTGTGAACACTACAACTGGTCGAAGGAGAACATATTTTTGAAATTTTTAGCACGATCGGATAAAACCATTCCGGGACTGGTCGTAGGCCCTCTACGACTGGTCGTAGCATACTCACGACTGGTTGTAGGACCCAAAAATTAGTTACTGTCATTTGAGTCGTAGAACTAGAACTGGTCGTAGGACAAGTCGACACTGTTCATACAACTGGTCGAACAAACTCTAGGACTGGTCGTAGCACAACCAAAAATTCTAAAAATTTACAACAAACTTAGGACTGGTCTTGAAATTTCTTAGACTGGTCGAGGCAGTGCTAGGACTAGTCGAACAGAGCCTATGACTAGTCTTAAAACAGACCAAAAACATATAATAAGATTCAAATCAAATTATGTATTCAAATGACCTACCCTAAGGTCAATCTAAGGTTAATCATACCTTGTAAGTGAGATATGAACATTAAGACTTCATTTTTTCATAAGAGAGTTAACCTTTGTAGATTACGAAGCTTGGTGTATCTTGAACTTGAGATCTTTTACAACTTGCAAACTTCCTCTTGAGTTATACACTGACTTGAGTCTTGAGATGTACTTGTCTTTTGCTGTAACTCTTTTGAAAGACTTTTATCATTGACATTTACAGGAGTAAACATCGCACATGACCTTGCAAACCTTGCATGTCTTGAAGTAGAGCGACATTCTCAACTTGTAACATTGTGATGCAGTGTCTTGAACATGTATATCTCCTCATGCTACACAAGACACAGGTTGACATTTTGGCACCACAAAATTTGACAACCAAGGAGCGTAAAACCATACCATTTACAATCTCCCCCTTTATCAAATTTGTGACAAAATATACTTAACAATAAATAATACAATAATCATGCACAAGTTATAAGAGGAAACCAGTTACAGCCTGGTTAAAGAATCATGCACCAGTTATCATCAACTAGCACAGAACATCATGTAAACATCATGAAAACATCTCCTCACATACTCCCCCTAAGTAGCACATATATGCAAGCACACTGAAAAAATGCTACTACTCATAATCCATTCCATCCATATCAATCAATCCATAAATTCTCCCCCTTTTTGTCACAATATGACAAAGGAAGAAAGAGAAAGAAAATGGAAAAAGATAAGAAACAGGAGTAATAAAAGATTAACTGATCAAGATATAATCAAATAAAGTCCACACACCATGAACAAAGTCAGCAAACCAAATAAAGTTTACAACCCAAAAAAAGTAGACTTAAAGTTATTACAGACCAAAGAGTAAATCACTTAATCTGAACCTAAAGAAGGAGTAGGCATGGAAGGATCAAGTTGATGCATGCCCTTGTTTAAGCGCCTAATATACTTGTGCATATATTTAAACTATAAATCATGGGCAACATTCATGTTTTCAACGTTCTCCTCTAGAGCACAAAGACGAGCATCAAACTCAAAAGGCTCATAGTCAGGATCATTAGCAGAATCAAATTCAATTTCATCAAAAATATCATCCATATTTATGTCATTTGGCGGAAGATCATTAGCTTCTTCTTCATTCCCTACTTCAGCTCCTACACCATCACCATCCACTTGGCCAGGAACCAATTCTAATTTCATCTTGTTTATATTTGAGTTATTAAAGATAAGATGATGGATGAGAGCCTCTCCAACAAGCATAGCGACCAACATATGAGTAGCTAAACAGTTATAAGATAGGCAAATGGAATATCACTATGACCTAGATGGAGACGAAACTGAATGATGGAATGACATATTAAAGATGGAAGACACACTTTAGTACCAGAGACGACAAAGTGCAAAACACGAACCATAAAAGAAGTCATCTCTATTTTATTACCAGAATGCGGATACAAATTTGAAGTAAAGATTTTGTAGAGGACTCTGTATCTGGGTAACAAGTACTTTGAGGGGAGTGCATTCCCTTTATGAGTCCATTGCACATTTATACTGCATAAATCTCTAGTGAGCATTCATTTTTCAGATTCTGAGGGTTTCTCAGCTAGAGTATGAATAGGAATACCCTCATCATTAACAGGTATATCCATTAATCCTGTAATCAGATGGCGGTCAACTTCAAATTGTCCTTCTCTAGTATCAATTTTAAAAGTTAAGTGCTTGGATGAAAAATCAGAGATACATGTAAACATCGATTGAGCAATAGATTGGTATGCAGGCCCACCCCAATGTAAGATGTTATCCCATCCTATAGATTGAAGAAGTTGAAGGATACCAAATGGAGCAATGTGATCAAGAAATACGGGACGCTCAACAATAACTTTGCACAAACATAAATCCCTCACATGTGGGGGATCATCTTCAGGTGACCGAAAGTGGAGCCGAGTTATTAGAGTAGATCTAGAAGAAGATGGACCATGGGAAGTTTTCTTTTTCGCTCTAGCATCCATTTCCAATAAGAATCTCAAAGAAACAAGAAATCATAAAGAAAGTAAAGATGGGTTTTTCTAGATCAACAAATGGAGAAGAAAAACCTCAAAGTCTCAACAAAGCATGAAATCAAGTACACCAATGATAAAAAAAGAAGAGAATAAAACATGAATCTACAAGATTGACTGAAAAAATGCACTAACCTTGAAGATCAGGTCGGTGGGTTTGACTGGTCAGGCATCGGCTCGTTAGAGAGGAAATAGGAAATGAAGAAGACGAGATTTTTTTTAAATTTTAAAGGTCCCAACATGCTCCACGACCAGTCTTGAGCTGTCCGTGACCAGTCATACCATGACTAGTCGAGTACATCCACGACTGGTCGTGTACCGACTAAAATATGTAATTTTCATTAAAATTTAAAATTTAAATCAACAAAATATCAAGTATATATAAATTATGATACACATATACATGAATAATCAATTTAGAATGCACATACCAAGATAAAATTTCAATTTATTAAACCTGCTTTTGTTGAGCGATTTAGTGAAAATGTCAAAAAGTTGAATCTTGGTATGAATGTATTCCAAAGATATTTATTTTTTTTCCACTAATTCACGAATATAATGAAACCTAATGTCAATGTGCTTAGTACGTGGATGCTGGATTGGATTTTTTGAAATATTTATGGCACTGAAATTATCGCAATATAAAACCATTGTATCCTGTGCAATTACATAATCGTTTAACATGTGTTTCATCCAAACAAGTTGAGTACATGCATTTCCTGCTGCGATGTATTCATCCTCAGTAATTGAAAGCGATATAGAACTTTGCTTCTTGCTAAATTAAGAAACTAAATAATTTTTAATATAAAAAGAACCACCACTAGTTGATTTCCTATCATTGATATTGCTAGCCCAATTAGCATCTGAGTACCTAGCCAATTGAACACTAGTTTCATGAGGATACCAAAGATCGAGATTTACAGTACTTGTAACATATCACATAATCCACTTAACCACAGTTAAATGTGACTCTTTAGGGTTGGATTGATATCTTGCATAAATACCAACACTAATGAAAATATCAAGTCTACTAGCAATTAAGTAAAGTAAACTGTCAATCATACTACGATATAATTTAGAATCAACATTTTTACCTGTAGAGTCCTTTGAGAGTATTAAGGTTGTAATCATTGGAGTATCAAAATTCTTATCATTCTCAAATCCAAACTTTTTGATCAAGTTCAGAGCATATTTGGTCTGAGAAATGAAAATACCATTAGGTTGTTGTTTTACTTACAACCCAAGAAAGTAGTTCAATTCCCCAACCATACTCATTTCGAACTTGGATTTCATTAAATCTATAAACTCAACAGTCATGTTAGAATAGGTAGATCCATAAATAATATCATCAACATAGATTTGTACTATTAAGATATGATCATTATGCTTCTTAATAAAAAGAGTTTTATCAACACTTCCCATTTGAAAATTATGACTTAGTAGAAACTTAGTTAATTTCTCGTACCATGCCCTGGGAGCTTGTTTTAAGCTGTAGAGAGCCTTTTTAAGTCGATAGACATGATAAGTGTTCTTATGGTCTTCAAAACCCATTGGTTGTTCAACATACACTTCTTCATGCAAATCACCATTTAAGAAGGCACTCTTCACATCCATTTGATAAATTTTAAATTTTCTAAAGCAAGTAATGGAAATAAATAGTCTGATTGACTTAAGACGAGCTACTAGGGTAAAAGTTTCATCATAATCAATACCCTCAATTTGAGTGTATCCTTAAACAACCAGCCTAACCTTGTTTCGAATTATATTTCTAAGTTCATCAGTCTTATTTTTAAAAATCTACTTAGTTGCGATAATATGTTTATCTTTAGGTATAGGAACAAGATACCAAACATCATTTCTCACAAATTGGTTAAGCTCTTCTTGCATCGCAACAATCCAGTTTTTGTCAGCGAGAGCTTCTTTTAAGTTAGTTGGTTCAATCCGGGATGTAAAACATACGTAATTACATGTCTTCAAGTTGTCTACGAGTGTGCACACCAGTAAGAGGTTTCCAAGAATCTGAGTGGTTGAATAATCTTTAATAGTCCTCAATTCAAAATCCATTTGATTTGATGAAGTATTTGGTTTGTCAATTAAAAGAACTCATCATTATCTGAACTTAGGGCAGGTGTATTCAAGTGATCGTCTATAACCACATTTATAGATTCTTAAATAACACCGGTCCTTTTGTTCAGTACTCGATATGTGTGACTGTTTAAAGAATATCCTAAAAAGATTCCTTCATCACTTTTAGTGTCGAACTTACCCAGATTTTCACGGTCACGTACAATATTGCACTTGCTACCAAAAACTCCAAAGTATGTGACAGTAGGCTTCTTATCGAACCACATTTCATAAGCTATTTTATTACTCGATTTACTTGTATAAACCCTGTTAATTATATAATAGGCAGTATTCACAGCTTCATCCCAAAGATTTTTAGGAAGCTTCATACTAGTCAACATTACATTAGTCATTTCTTGAAGTACTCTATTTTTTCTTTCTACAATTCTATTTTGCTGCGGAGTTTTAGGTTCAGAGAATTCATATAATATCCCCTAATCACTACAGAATTTTTCAAAACTACTATTCTCAAATTCAGTTCCATAATCACTATGGATCTTATAAATCTAAAAAACTTTTTCAGTTTGGATTCGTTTGAGAACTCTTTTCATTTCTTCAAGGGTTTCTGATTTATCCTTTAAAAAGGCTACCTAAATATATTTTTTTCCACCTCGGCTTTCTATCCTGGTAGGTTTAATAAGATCTATATGGAGAAGATCGAGTGGTCTTGATGTGGCATTGGAATTTACCTTTTTGTGAGAGCTCCTTGATTGCTTACCAATCTGGCATTTACCACATATTTTATCTGCTTTCTGTAATTTTGGTAGACCACTTATTAGTTCTCTTTTGCTCAACCTGTACAGATTACGGTAGTGTACATGTCCAAGGCGTTTATGTCACAAGTCTGTCTCATTGGTATGGACCATGTAACATGTTTGACTAGATGAGTTGGATTCACTAACTATATAGCAGTTTTCAGAAGTTCTGCGACCAGTTAAGATTACTGAACCCTTATTATTTAAAATGTCACAACCTTGGTTAGAAAATTTTACATTATGATTGTTATCGCATATTTGAGATATGCTTAATAAATTTTTTTTTAATCCTTCAACATATAAAATATTTTTAAACAAAGGGAGGTTATAGAGTTGAATCGTACCTTAGCCAATAATCTTACAGTTACTGCCATCACCAAAGGTAATTGAACCATTAGTCATGTCCTTAAGATTAGTGAATAGACCTTTATCACTAGTCATATACCTTTAGCATCCGCTGTCTAGATACCACTTTGAATGGCTTGTAGCTTTGAAAGTAGTATGGGCAACCAAGCAGGTAACCTTAGGAACCCATTTCATAACTGTTTTGGGTTTAGGTGTATAGTTGGCCTTCTTTTGTTTGTAGTTGTTATAAGAATGACCTACTGAGTTAGATTTTAAAAGCTCCTTAAGAAAATCAACTATTTTTTTAGCTAAGAGGTTTCGGTTCTAATTTTTATAGTTGATGTAGTTGCTTTTAGATTTTTCAAAAGTTTGAATATTTTTTAAAAAATCTTAATTTGTACTTTTCCCTTTTAAGTTTAAAGTCTCTCCTTTTACAAACTTAGGAGGCATATTCTTCTGTTTAACAGGAACATTTTTATCGTAGCCCAAACCGAATTGGTCACCACATTTCTTTGATGTAGATAAAAGTTTTTCTAACTTTGGATCTCCTTGAGCATACTTTCATGTATCCTTTAAACTTAAAAGAGAAGAGATTTTAAGTTTACGTTTTTCATTTTCAGATTTCAGATTTTCAATCTGGGAGGTTTTGAATTCTAAATCGCATTTAGTCTTTTTAAAACAATTTGAAATATGAAATTTTTCTAAAATAAGGGATTCAAAATTTTCTTTAAGCTTTGAAAATTTTTCTTTTTGAAGTTTTAATTTAACAACAATTTTACAACTTTCCTTTTATAGGGCATTGTAAGCATCTTGAAGGTCATCTTCATTTTCACATTCACTGTTCAGATTTTCTTCACTTGTTGAATCATTATCTGAAAATGTGATTTTGGCTAGAGTCATAAGGGCTTCAACTTCATTGCCCGACTCGGTTTCAGAATCTTCTGATTCAGAAGAGGCTTCAAAATCAGAGGATTCATCCCAAGTAGCCAACATACCCTTCTTTTTGGGTTTGTCCTTTTTAAGACACTTGTTTGCTAAACGCACATATTCTTGGCAGTTGTAACATTGACTATCTTTTAAAGATTTCTAAGTTTTAGATTTAGATTTAGATCTTTTCTTATCATTTGCTTTTTGAAAATCAACCCTCTTTTTTACTTTTGAAAATTTTATAAAACTTTTTCGCTAAAAGGGCCATATCATCTTCAAAATTTTCTAAATCAGAATTGTTATCTTTTTCTAGAAAACTATTTTTAGAAGACTTTAAGGAAATAGATTTAGCTTTTGGAGCTTTAAAAGTCAACCCATAAGTCTGTAAAGAGCTAACTAATTCCTCTACCCTCATATTATCCGTATCACAAAGTTCCTGGATCACAGTTACCTTAAAATTGAATCGTTCAGGAAGTGAGCGCAGTATTTTTGCACAAATCTTATTTTCTGAGATTTTATCACCAAGACCCCACATAAAGTTTACAATGTCATTTAATCTTATATAGAAGTCCATGAACATTTCATTTTCTTCTATACATATTTCCTCAAATCAATTCACAATGCTTAAATAAAAAGGCAACCTCAATAAACAAGTATTGAGAGATTGATACAAATATTGTTCTAAGGACAACCTTACACCAAAAACTAAGGGTTTATGGTAGGTCAACCTTATTTCTAGAAAGGTCTTTGTATCAAAAACTCAAACCGAAGAGGAATAAAAGAATAGTAAGGAATTGAAATAAATTGCAGGAATTTAAATCTAAATTATTACAACATTCCCCACAATACTTGAAATGTAAATTTACAACATTCACATCCACACATACATCTCACAATTATGAATGATCAAAGATAGAAAAATAAAACGCACATCGATAAAACACAAAGTGGTACGCCTGTGTGTTCACCAACTGTCAAACAACAACCACACAGCATGCTACTCCACTCCTAATATCCTTACACAGGGGATATTAGCGTTCACTATCAAAGTAGGTTTTCACAGATTCACTTAAAACCTTCACAATTGTCTCTTTTAGAAAAGGGCGTACACAATTTAAAAACCCTCACTTCTGAGTTTTCTAGCTTCCCTTAGATAACCAATAGATTAAGATTTTTCTAGCTTAATCCCAAACAAAACCAAAATAAGGAAACTTACACAAATGTAAAATACCTAGGTTTCTCCTTTTGTAGCAGCTCGGAAGAACCAATCGGAGTAGAAGTACGAATAGAAGTTTAATATCTAATACTCACTTTAAAATGGTTCTAGTTCTAAATTGATTTTAAATTAAACCAATTGGGCTTAGCTCTATTTGATTTTGATTCCATGAAGAAGGAATATCACAATTCCTCTTTTCAATTAAGATTGGAATGTAGAAATAAAATTAAATTAATAAAGCTAACAAAAGAGAATATTAAATGTGCACAATGTAGCTTAAAATAAACACGGACTTATCTCAGAGTGTTCCCTAAATTTTTCTTGAATTGAATTATTAAACTTTGAAATTCGTCGTCTATTTATAGTTACAAAAATTCATCTATGACTTGTCCTGTAGACACTATGACTGGTCGTAGGAGAACAGATTTTTAAAATTTTTAGCATGATTAGATAAAACCGTTCGACGACTGGTCGTAGGGTGATTACAACTGGTCGTAAGTCTTCTAAGACTGGTCGTAGCATACTCACGACTGGTCATAGGACCCAAAGATTGGTTGCTGTAGTTTAAGTCGTATAACCAGGACTGGTTGTAGGACAAGTCGACACTGTTCATATGACTGGTTGAACAGACTCCAGGACTGGTCGTAACACAACTAAAAATTTAAAAAATTTGTAACAAACTTAGGACTGGTCTTGAAATTTCTTAGACTGGTCGAGGCAGTGCTAGGACTAGTCGAACAAAGCTTATGACTAGTCTTAAAACAGACCAAAAATATATAATAAGATTCAAATCAAATTATGTATTCAAAATGACCTACCCTAAGGTCAATCTAAGGTCAATCATACCTTGTAACTGAAATATGAACATTAAGACTTCAATTCTTTAAAAGATGGTTGACCTTTATAGATTACGAAACTTAATGTATCTTGAACTTGAGATCTTCTACAATTTGCAAACTTCTTCTTGAGTTGTACACTGACTTGAGTCTTGAGATGTACTTGTATTTTTCTGTTGCTCTTTTGAAAGACTTTTATCATTGGCATTTACAGGAGTAAACATCGTACATGACCTTGCAAACCTTGCATGTCTTGAAGTAGAGGGACATTCTCAACTTGTAACATTGTGATGCAGTGTCTTGAACATGTATATCTCCTCATGTTACACAAGACATAGGTTGATGTTTTGGCACCACAAAATTTGACAACCAAGGAGCATAAAACTATAGCACTTATAAATGGATATGAAATTTCTACTCAATAAGTCCACATATTAGTACAGTTGCTCTCTGGAAAAATCACTGGGGTCTATTACACTCCACACCTACTACCGCCTCTATAGCCGCACGGCCCATCAAGTGAAAGAAACTTCAGTATCCACCTAGCCAGCAGTCTGCCAATACCTACTCAGCTCATCGATAGCGGACCCATTTACGAGCTTATAGCTCCCTCACTCGGGCAGATAAGGCCACACCCCATCGCAACTGACCACAACATAGTAGGAGGCAGGGCCTACTGGTATTCGGCACACGGGCACTCATGTTCCACTTGGTCTAGATGTTGAGGCACCTTCTGGCCTCTAAGATTCTAGAATTTTTACCCAAGGACATCCTAAGTGCCCACAGTGCTAGAACCAGGTTTTTTGGTGTCCCATTTAGCCATCTACGATGTGCCTGTGGAGGTCATGGCCCTGATGTCGCTAGGGCATACAATGATTGAATCACATATATGCGAGATGCATGGTTCACACTATCTAGTCATACAGTAATCCTGCGCGTATTGCGCAATAATGTGGGCACTCCATATCATAAGGAGTCCCGTAAATGGTCTGCCTTATGGCGTATGCTATGATCAAATATTCCTCATATCAGCATACATATGAGGCATACGGGCATGAATCATGGAGTTATACTAAGCATTTTATATGGTGACAAACTATCCTCATAACAAAGATGGGCCTTGATGGCCTACACACAACAAGTATAGCCCTATCAACGGGCCCTAGGGAGAGTTATAATGTGGACATTTAACCAACATTATTCTTACAATGTGGATGTCAAACCAAAATTGCTCCCAAGGCACGGCTGGCCATAAACATCATTACCTGCATTATAGTGAAATCACACATTACATCAAGTGTACATTCCTCGCATTGAGCCACATATACACCACATCGGGCCTAGCCATGCAGGCCACAAATACATCAAGATGGGCCTCATCACATGGGCTAAAAATATATCACAATTGGCCACAACATATGAGCTGAAAACACATCACAATGGGTCTTTCCAAATGGGTTGAAAATACATCACAATGGGCCTCAACCCACGGGCACTAATACATCACAATAGGCCTCAACCCATGAGCCCCAAATACATCACAATGGGACTCAACCCATGGGCCCTAATACATCACAATGGACCTTAACCCATGGTCCCTAATACATCATAACGGGCCTTAACCCATGGGCTCCAAATACATCACAATAGGCCTTAACCCATGAGCTCTAAATACATCACAATGGGCCTTAACCCATGGGCCCTAATACATCACAATGGGCCCTAACCCATGAGTCCTAATACATTACAATGAGCCTCAACCCATAGGCCCTAATACATCTCAATGCGCCTTAACCCATGGGCACCAAATACATCTCAATGGGCCTTATCCCATGGGCTCCAAATACATCACAATGGACCTTAAACCATGGGCTCCAAATACATCACAATGTGCCTCAACCCATAGGCCTTAATACATCACAATGGGCCGATTGGATCAAACACGTACATCACATGGGGGCCTCGTGGATGGACGGTGTGAATATACAACACATCTCAAGGTGGGCCCTGCCCGTCATACGACAAAATAAATGGATGACCGGGTATAGAATGTATGCATCATGGGGCCCACCGTCCCACAAAACAGATGGACAACATTGTTGCAAAGCACATACATCATGGTCGGCCCATACAGCACCGTCCAAATGGACGGCGTGTGTATAAAATACATATATCAAGGTGGGTCATAACGACGGGCCTCGCTCATGGGACTTATATAGATTAGGTGAGCCCTGCATACAACAGGTGGGTTTAAAAACAGGTAGACAGCATGGGAAAGCCCATACAATACGATGGGCCACAAGTATATCAAGGTGGGCCTCTCGAATGGGCCACAAAATATATCAAAGTGGGCTTGACGGATGGGCCATTAGGTACATCAAGGTTGGCCTCACAGATGGCCACAAAATACATCAAGGTCGCCCTACGTGCATCATGGCCCACCGTCCCATGCACATGGACGGTGTGGATAAAATGTATATCAAGGTGGGTCTCCACACGTAACTACAACAGCTAATTAGATGGTTTGCACTAGCCAACCATGTCCAAAAGAATGGATGGTGGGTAATACACCCACGTCTGTGGGTTCCATCGTCATTAATGGACGGAGCTGATAAAATACATAGATCATGGTGGATCCCGCCGTCCCTGATGGACGGTGAGGATACAACTAATACATCAGGGTTGGGTCCTAGTGGAGCCCAAGAAATGGTAGTATACATATATATAATATTCAATCTAGCAACGTCTAGGCCCTGGACGGATGGCCTAGACGTGGTACACATACAACATAGTGGTCCCCACTACACGTGTGGGTTGCATGGATGAATGGATGAACAGTGTGGAGAGAACACAGATATCAAGGGTGAGGCCTACTGCCTGGACGACATTGACAAAACACATACATGGTGGGTTCCACAGTCCTCTGTCATGGATTGTGATAATAAAACACATACATCCTTGGGATCCACGTGGGGCCCACCATAATGATTTATTTTTCATCCAAACCGTTGATAAGGTTACATAGACACTGGTGAAGAGGGAAAAATAAATTTCATATTAACCCCAAACTTCAGTGATGCCCAAAAGGGTTTCAATGACAACCATTCAATCACACTGCTTATGGTGACGTGGGCCACCGGAGCTTCCTCTATGGTTGATCTTTGGGGGGCCCACTGTCCCAAAGGGGACCTAATGAATGTATGGTGTGGATGATAACGACACACATCACTGTGGGGCCCACAGTTGGGACCCCCTGCTCCCAGCGCCCAAGTAGTAAGACGCTGCTAGGTGCCCTTGGTTGTCAATAGCAACAGCGTATGCTGCTATTGGTTTAATATTTTTTTCCTAAAACATGTATTTTTGGGGTTTTTCGTATGTGGGCCCCGCTTCAGGAGAATCCACCCCATCTAATGGATTCTACAGTCCATAACAAATCCATCAAGCCCAATATTGGGCATGTTTCAACGTGTAGAAAATTAAAGTGAATTTAAATGGTGAAAATCAATGTTTTCTAAGGTATGGTCCACCAGTTAGTCGGATCAGCTTCATTTTTTGGCTCAACGCCTAAAATGAGTTGGGAAATAGGATGGACATAATGGATTTGATCCCTGCATCAAGGTTGGGCCTACATAAACAACACTTCCCAAAAGCTTTTAACCAAAGCTAATATTTGTGTTTCCAAGTTCACGTCCAGACGTTGGACTCTTTTTGGGCATGCAAATAAATCATTAAGGTGGGCCCTGCTTAGGTGGGCCACCACATGGCTAGGTGGTGTGGAACATTGTAACATCCCGAAAATCGGGGGTCGAGTAAAATCCCAACTCCCGATTTCAAAATGTTATTTATGCAACATAGATATGTATGATTGAATGTTGTCTGTGTTAATGTATTAAACATGAGTGGGATTACACCAGAACAACATATCATACTCCAGAGACAGTTAAATTAACAAGCGGAAGACTGTGATAGTATGTATAACATATATAAACTGTTGTATGTCTCCAGAGTATGAACATGTTACCAGGTTATATACATACCTGTATACTCCAAAAGTAATTAAAAAGAATATACATGAGTGCTCTAAAAATATAAAATGACAAGTGTCAAGGCATCTAATCCACCTCCCTGTAATCCCGTCAATCAAAACATGCATAAAGGAAGGATCCTCCTCCTCATCATCAAGTTCAGCACCGCCTCGCAGGCCGCGCCATCATCTCCAATCACAATAGGGACTGGTGGGTGTCCGGAAATACCATCCCGTAATGTGGGAGTGAGTAGCTAACTCAGTGGAATAATAGAGCAAAGATTAGCATGTTCTCAAATCAATCATGCGATAATAGTAAAGCAATAAATCAAACATTCCTAATACTATTGTTAATGCAATATGACATGACATGATGGATGCCCTCACCGACGATCTCCCTCATACGGCACCATCTTACGCCCGCGGCATGCAATCATCCCACAGTGCTCCACATCTTCCAAGCACATGCAATGTGATGGTGATATGATTACCGAGTTATTATTAATCCATTCAAACAGCAGGATTGGGAAACTAAAGTACTTCCCTTATATCAATCCCAACACAGATCCTGTCTAGGGTCGTCACTCCTAGTAATCTCATACGATGTATATTTTGTAGGTCGCTGCAAGGGCTGCCAGGGCTGTTGCTCGCACTCGTTGCACCGCTCCCCCATCACCTTATCAATACAGGCCTACTGTACTCTCATTGCTATGGAAGGGTCGTCGCCTCCCGTAGACTCAGAATACTGGCCCTAGCGTAGGCCGACAGCTCGACCACGGTGTCCCATACCACCATGCTCGGCTCATGAGTCTTTGTGAATCAAGGTACCACGGTTGACAGGGTTTACAATAGTAAGTTCAGTACCCTAGGTTCAAGCAGTAATGACTCATACAAGGTGAACATACAACGGACAGTCGGGTTACTTGACGAGCTCGACTAGTACGAGATCATCTCAAGTCGGACGACATGAAGTGCATAAAACACCTCGTGTGGCCTAACCACCGCTGCCAACTCCAGAACATGGCTCGCGTTCATCGATGCGTCATTCGTGGTAAATAGAAACCGACCACAAATTTACTCTGTTACCGACTGCCTGGACTAGGTGTAGTCCCAAACATTTATGAATTCACATCTGCAATCATGTGAGAATGTTAACACATGTTATAACATACAACTTGAGTGAATCATCTAACACTTGCATTTCTTACATATAATGAAATTATGCATATAGCCAACATGTAGGAAACCATTTACATCAGCATACTAATTGAGAATTCAATCTTAAACTAATTCATAACACCATTTAATTCAATACATACTAATACAAACATTTATACAAACACTTACACACTTAAGTCTACATATAGTATGTCGACTCAAAGTGCACAATTAGGCGAATCTCTTTGCCAAACTAATTATGCACGCATTCCTAGTATCCTAATGTGACAAGAAGCCATGTCAATCACTTCAGAAAAATATGGATGAAAATAGTATTTCCTACAAATGACTAAAATGTCCTAAATCTCATATTCTTCGTCTGCTTACGAAACAGGAAACGGACAGCATGTTGTACATGTCAAACGGCGTTGCCGTCGATAATCTACTATTAAACGACATTGAAAGCGTTGGAAACAGTCAATCAAAGCGTCTAATATCCGCACCTTTTCTCCTAGAAGTGTATCAATTCGAACGGAGCGTATACGCTTCGTCTACGGCGAATAGGCAACCTAATACACAAGATCCATAAGCTACTTCGCTATGGAAATGAGGGAACAGTAAATTAGAAACTATTTAGGATATTTTCTTACCTAGAAATGTGGAAAAATCACCGGCAAAGTGATTGGATTGCGTGGCTTAAACACGTGCAGAAGGTAGCACAAGCAGCAGGAAATTCTCTCCCACTCTCTCTCACAATCTCTCACCTTTTCTGTCACTCAATCTAGGGCTTTTTTCAAATTTGGATGGGAGAGAGGAGTGAGGGTTTCAAACCCTTTTATAAGCCCAAACATGTCCAAAACAGGCTTGGGAACAATGTTTACTTGAGGGATAACCAAATCGGGGCTGTTTCGGTCCAAGAAGACATTTCTGGTGGTCCCCTGACCGAACACGATCGGACTTAAGCTCATGCATACTGGATCTAACACACATCAAGTTTTCAGACCGGTAGAGTTTCCAGATCGCACGTGGCGGTCCAGTTTCAGTTCAGCGGTCATCGCCCGTAGATCAGGTCTACAAGTCTCATGATATGAAATAAAAATTTTTCCTGATCCAAGGGTGTAATTTAGCTGAATTCTGACGGTCAGAACGCTTAAAACTAACGCGTCAAGTCGTGTGCCAGATTTAAATTTTAAATTCCAAATCTAACCCTATTCTCACTCTCTTCACTCCAAGCTTAATGAAATAGCCTCTGAACGTCGGTTGGCCTTGATTTTGAAATGATTGTCAGGTCCAACTAGGCGGTTATAACGGTCTAAGATTGTAGGTATCGGACTTTCGACGTGCGGTCTAGATCCAATTCAAACTTTCAAAGAGGTCCAGAGAACAAACCGGTTTAGAGTTTGATCCGAGGTTTTAGAGTATCATAGCATCATGGATTCTACAAGTTTTGGGTCTTGTAGAACATATTTAAAGTGATCAGGGACTATTTCCCAGCTACTCTAGCATTGCGCTAGCTAACTTATGCTTAGTTTCTAAAGGAATTAATCTTAAGTGATTTCTTTGGCTATGGAATTGGGTTCTGAGCGATTTTTCAAGTGTTTTGGTTGACCCATTGCCTAAGGACGTCTAATCCCAGGTTGGCCAAAATCTGGGGTGTTACAAACATACACATATATAAAGTGGGCCCCACCTACAATTGGCTTGGATCAAATACATGCTTCATGGTGGGGTCCATCCGGGTGAGCCACACAACTACATCACATAAAAGAAAGAGAGAGAGAGAGGGAGGGAGAGAAAGAGAGAGGGACACGTGTGATAGAGGGACCCCGGCACCATGGGCCCTCCCTTGCATGATTTACAACATACATCAAGTGGGTCCTTTTTCATATGGGCCCACTTATCAAAATCAACGGTGAAAATCCCTTCTCCACCAAAATGGAAGGTCTAGATGACCCCATTTTTAAACTAGAAAGTAAACATCATGATGGGGTCCATGAAGAATGGCCCTATCATAGAATGATCATGATAATAAAGGTGGGCCATCGGCCACATTTAAGGTCCAAATTGAGATCCATACCATCAATCGGTAGGCCTCACTTTGTCCATCATAAAAATATGAAATCTAGGCTATAGAAGCACCCACTGTTTGATCTTCTTGGTCCGATGGAATGCCGATCTCCTTGTGCTTCACTTTGATGGAAAATGATGAGAAAGGAATGGCTAGGATGATGGATCTTGTGGTGAGAAGTGGGCTACACACATGCATTTTCTCTCTTAAAATGGCTTGGAAGTTCATTTTTTTTGTTGCTTAGAAAATGTGTTGAGAAAGAGAAAGAGATAAGGGGTTGTAAGGAGAGAGAGTGATGGATGTGAGGTGATGGTGTACTTGACTTGAGAGTTGACTTGGTGGTTGCTTGACTTGGGGAGAAAGAAAGCATGGGTGGTCTAGTACTTGACATGAGGTGATTAATTGATTGATTGATGGAACATGTTGTAGAGATTCTCATGGGATTACAAACGTGCAGTGTTTCCTCAAATTGAATGTGGGCCCACATCCCCTGGCCTGAGTATCGGTTCGGTGCATGAGTCATGGTGTTGGAACTGTGGTGACGGCGCGGTCGTAATGGTACAAGTCTCATATTAAGCCGACTCAAATCTATAAGATATAACTTAGGGTCACACGCCAACATCGATCATCGATCATGGGTTACTAGAATTCATCGGGAAGGATCGCGAGAGATGATGGAATAGTATAGACTTGGATACGGGCCTTACAACTCTCCCCATCTAATAAAAATTTTATCCTTAAAATTTAAAACACGACACAACCAATACAGAGTTCACCAAGGGAGAGAAATTCTATCCAAACACAACACGCTATCATAATCAAACACCTAAGAGATGGGGACAACACCTGCGAATCTCAGCCTTCTACTCCCAAAATGCCTCATAAACACTATTATGATCCAACTAGACCTTGGATCTTGGTTAGAAATGATTGAAACTGAAATATTATGCAGCCTCATAATCTCAATGGTAGGGAGCTATATCAGAAATTCTCTAAGTTATTCGAACTCTACGATCTAACCATTCTAAGTTCTTAACAATCGTAGAGTGCAGGGTAACTATCAGTAGATATGTGATGATATCTTCAGTATTCCCAAGTTATGCTCTAATACTAACTTCTGTCACGCCCCAAACCTGGAAATTAGATTCACAAGAATTCCGATCACCGAATCCGATGCCGACAGCCTCCGTAGTACCCCATTCTTGGCTCCCAGCATCTATACACCAGGTTTCAATCCTAGGATCCTACAAGGAAGATTTTTAAACGTACATTTATCTTATAAGAATCATAACCACAAGTATACCCAAATCATAAAAGAAATATCATCATCACATATCCATTAATATAATCATTTGAATATAATGTTGAAAGGGAAATACATATATCGAAATCAAAGCTCCAGAAGACAGTTGCACACTCTAAGCTCAACGCTACTGCAACCTAATGCCACTTGTAAGCATCTATCGTGTATAAGCTTACAAAAGCTTAGAGGGTAGTGAAAGTGTGTGTAAGGTAAGTGCCAAGTATATAATGAAGCCCTTAAATCATACATCATTACATAAGCAGAAACAGTAACAAGATCATGAATCATACGATATCAGAGAAAGCAGAAGTATACTGGTAAGTCCATGAATCATTCAATAACAAAATACGTAATGTGGATCGGTTATGCAAATGCAAAAGACAAATATCAAATGCCGATGATGCAATGCAATATGCAAATCCTGCTAAGTTTATCTAGGCCATATAAGAGAAAAAATGTAGTAACCCAAAATTCTAAGTACTGCGGATGCGATCTAATATGTGGTGCGAATGAAATGACCATGTTAGAATGTGAAGTTGGGATGATAGTACATAGTATCATAGGATACGGGTTCCACCACAAGAGACTTCTATCCAAACTAGTCTTATATCTAAATTTGAATAGTCAGACTCAATGTGATAAACTCTTGATCTCAGGTTAGTTGCGCGCCCAACCAAAATCCTGGCCATGCGATGATACACATAACAAATAGTTATGCACCACCAACTTGAGTGGATAGTGAATGAATGAAGGAATGAATATGAAATTCCTGCTCAATAAGTTCATATATCAGTAAGGTTACTCTCTAGAAAAATCACCGTGGTCTATTACACTCCACACCAACTGCCGCCTCCCTAGCCGCACAACCCAGTAAGTGGAAGAGACCTCACATCTGCCTAGCTAGGAGTCTATTAATACCTACTCGGCTCATCGATAGCAAACCCATTTACGAGCTGGTGATACTCAGCCTAGCTTATAGCACCCTCACTCGGGTGGATAAGGCCACACCCCCCTCCCAACTGAGCATGACACAGTGGGAGATGCAGCCTATTGGTATTCGAAACTCGGGCACTCATGTTTCACTCGGTCTAAACGTTGGGGCACCTCCTGGCCTTGAAGATTTTAAAATTTTCACCCAAGAACATCTTAAGTGCCTACAGTACTAGAACCAAGTATTTTCGGTATCCCATTTAGCCATCCACAATGTGCCTATGGAGGCCACGACCCTGATGTCGCTAGGGCATTGTAACACCCTGAATTTTTTCCAACACGGAGTTAGACATCCTTAGGCAATGGGTCAACCATATCACTCTCAAAGCTCAATCCCAAAGTCTAAAAAATGGTTTTCAATCCATTTCCATCAAAATCTCGCTTTTCACCACCTCATTCTTCAAATTTCTCTAAGTACTTTCATATTAGATATAAATCCTAAGGTTTAAATGATGAAAAACTATACTTAAACTAAAACTTACTGTAAATGGCACGTATATGAATAAAAAGAAATTTTAACTATTTAATTTTTATAATTTCATAATGTAGATAGGTTATTTGGATGGATTAGCTACTTCTACCCCAAAATCATATATTGTACGTCGCGTAACTCATTCTGATTTGCAAATGAGACTCGATAAATGCCTCAACGGACTCATGGGCCCAAACGGCTCAATTTGGGGGGACCCAGGGTGGGTCCCACATGTTTTCGGCATTCCTCGAGGGGTGAGGACATCGCCCCTGAGGTGATCCCTAGCCAAATAGGTCAGTGGCCGGTGAGGCCTCGCCCCTTCAGCGGTCAGGCAGCCCATTTTCTGTACCTTTCATCCAACTTTGAAAAATCATATCTCCTTCATTATAACTCGATTTAGGTGATTCAAAAACCAGATTTAAGATAAATAAGTCTAGTTTTGTATAAAAATATGTGAAAAATATAATAAAATATTTAATATAGATTAAAGTAGGACGTTGTGACAACTGTCCAAAAATCACTTGTTGGACAGCTGCTGCTTCTGGAATGTTTAGAATTTTTCTACAACTCAAAATCTTATGAAATTTGGTGGAGATAGGATAAAATTGATGATGAATCATTAGAAAAATAATTAAAATAATATAATAACTAGAATTTCTCAAAATGGGGTATAGAATAGCCCTAGGATAGTATTCTGCCATAATTAAGGTAGAATTTGGTTAAGTACCAAACTGAATACTCAGTAGAATTAATTGGAACTACTTGTAATATGAACTATAAGACCCAAAATGAGTAGGACCGCTAATTCTATGTTACCTAGAAACTGAGGATCAATCTCTAAACCTAGTTGCTCTTGGGAGCATCGTGAAACTTCGAATTGGATCTAGACCACACGTCGAAAGCCTGATATCTATGATCTTAGACCATTATGACCGCTTAATTGGACTTGACTATCATCTCAAAAATTAAGGCCAAACGATGTCCTGAGACCATTTCCTTGAGTCCGGAGTGAAGAGAGTGGGAAAGCGAAGATTTTTAGAAAAGTAAATATGATTTTACATAATCTGGATAGTTTCGCTTGCACGTTATTTCTAAGAATTCTGACCGTTAGATTTTAACCCAAATTCACCCTTGGATCAGGATAGGTGGCCCTTACATATCATAGTACTTGTAGCTCTGATCGAGTTCCCATAACCATTGAATTGAAACTGGTCCGCCATGATCGATCTGAAAATCCGACCGGACCGAAAAATTAACTTGACCTAGATCTGATAGTAGAAAGCTTAAGTCTAACCGTATTTAGTAACAGGACCTCCAGAAGTGCTCCGTTGGATCGGAACAGACCCGATTTGGTTATAACCTAAGTATACCTTGGCCCCAAGTCTATTTTCGTCGCTTTTGGGCTTATAAAAAGGCCTTAAACCCTCTCTCATAAATCCCATACGAATTTCAAACCCTAGCCAAATCAAGAGAGAGAAAAGAGAGAGAAAGTGAGAGAGAAGTTGGTGATTCTTCCTGGGATTCTTCCCAGCTTTACTACGTGTCTAATCCACCTATCTGTACGCTAGTACGACATTTCTGATTTTATTATTGGGTAAGAAATCCTAACCCTAACCTATTTTGGAGCTTAGAATAGATAAGTGTTATTATAGCTAACCTATATTCATGCCTTAGGTTGCCTATCCGCTGTTGACGAAGACTCGTCATCTAAATCATATCTGTTATGCATTTTCTGGTTTAAAGTGCGGACTATATACGTTTAGGTTATGGTTTTCAAAACTTTCAATGTTAAGTAATGATTTATTCTTTCTTAGGATGCTATTTCACATGTATAAAGTGTTATCCGTTTCATTTTTCAGTTATACGTTAACTATGTTGAACATACTGTATTCCTCATATTTGTAGAAAATACCGTATATGTATGAAATTCATATTTGTGCTTGCCATGATTAATTGTTGTCTATGTATGCTAGATGCATGTGTATCATTTTCTGGGTGAACGGATTAGCCTAATACATATTTTATCAACATACGTTGTGTATATTAAATTGTGTAGTCTTAAGTGTTTGTGAAAATGATTGAATGAGCATGGAATTTTCTTTCATGCTCACCATGGTTGACTGTCGTGGATATATGATTGTTGTATGGGAGACTACCCTTTGACGATAGGATTTGCCCTAATATGTATGCTAATAACTACATAATATGTATGATGCAATGTGTAGACTAAGTGCATGTAAAAGGGTCTGAATGAGTTAGTAAGTAAGATGTGCCTGTATGCGGGTTGAGATATGATTCTCAACCACATCAATGATGTGTATGATTTCCACCATGAATTGTGTAACCTAGATTATTCATGTTAACTACGTGTATGATTCTCTCCATGTATTGTATTTACGTTCAAGTCATATTTCATGATTGTTCATATAAATGTAAGATATGAATCATATGCCTGTTATTGAGCATGTACATGATTGGGGCTGTACTACAGTCCAGGTGATCAGTAATCGTACTCCAAATAGTGGTTGAGGTTGTTTTCACCACGCAGGATGAGTTTAACGAATCTAAGTCGTGCTTGGGATGTTCGGCAGTGGTTAGGACACACGGAGTACTTATGCATTCCATGTCATTCAACTCAACGTGCGCTTGACCTAGTTGGGCTTATTAACTAACCCGATTGACCGATGTATGTTTACCATGTTTGGTCTCTACTGCTTGAACCTAAGGTACCAAACTTACCAATGAAAAACCCCTCTAACCTTAGTACCTTGATCCGCTAAGACTCATGAGCCGATTATGATGGTATGGGACACTGTATTCGAGCTATCGGCCTACGCTGGGGCTACAAGCCTCCCCGTAGTAACCAGTAAGCAACACAGACTCGTGAGCCGATTATGGTGGTATGGGACACTATATTCGAGCTGTCGGCCTACATGATTTGGTGATGGGGGAGTGGTGTAACGATTGCGTGCAATAGCCCTAACAGCCCTTATAGTGACCTCGAGCGTACTCTGATTCTACGTGGGGGTGACACCCTTCCGTAACAACAAGAGTACAAGCTAGGCCTGTATTGATTTGGTGATGGAGGAGTGGTGTAACGATTGCATGTAACAGCCCTGGCAGCCCTTGCAGTGACCTAGAACTGTAACATTGTATGAGATTATCTCAGACTGACGACCCGAGAATGGATCACCGTTTGGGTAATGATATAAGGGATGTACCTTAATGTAACATCCCGAAAATCGGGGGGTCGATCAAAAACCCAACTCCCGAGTTCCAAAATGTTATTTATGCAACATAGATATGTATGATTGAATGTTGTCTGTGATAATGTATTAAACATGAGTAAGATTAAGCTAAAACAGCATATCACGCTCCAGAGACGGTTAAATTTACAAGCGGAAGACTGTGATAGTAGGTATAACATATATAAACTGTTGTATGTCTCCAGAGTGTGAATATGTTACCAAGTTATATACATACATGTATACTTCAAAAGTAAACAAAAGAATATACATGAGTGCTCTAAAAATATAAAATGACAAGTGTCAATGTATCTAATCAACCTCCCTGTAATCTCGTCAATCAGAACACGCATAAAGGAGAGATCCTCCTCGTCATCATCATCATCAAGTCCGGCTCTGCCTCGCAGGCCGCGCCATCATCTGCAATCACAAAAGGGTCTGGTGGGTGTCCAGGAACACCGTCCCGTAACGTGGGAGTGAGTGATCAACTCAGTGGGATAAGAGAGCAAAGATTAACATGTTCTCAAATAAATCATGCGATAATAGTAAAGCAGTAAATCAGACAATCCTAATACTGTTGTTAATACAATATGACATGACGTGATGTATGTCCTCACCGACGATCTCCCTCATACGGCACCATCTTACGACTGCGGCATGCAATCGACCCTCAAGTGCTCCACATCTTCCAGGCACATGCAATGGTATGGTGATATGATTTTCGAGTTGTTATTAGTCCATTCAAACAGCAGGATTGGGAAACTAAGGTACTTCCCTTATATCAATCCCAACACAGATCCTGTCTAGGGTCGTCACTCCTAATAATCTCATACGATGTATATTTTTGTAGGTCGCTGCAAGGTCTGCTAGGGCTGTTGCACGCACTCGTTGCTCCGCTCCCCTATCACCTTATCAATACAGGCCTACTGTACTCTACTGCTACTGAAGGGTCGTCGCCTCCCGTAGATTCAGAATACGCTCGCGGTCACTACAAAGGACTCGTCGCCTGATCAGTGTAGGCCGACAGCAAGAATATAGTGTCCCATACCACCATAATATGCTCACGAGACTAGGTGCTCACTGGTCACTACGAGGAGGTTAGTGGCCCCAGCGTAGGCCGACAGCTCGACCACGGTGTCCCATACCACCATGCCCGGCTCATGAGTCTTCGTGGATCAAGGTACCATGGTTAACAGGGTTTACAATGGTAAGTTCAGTACCCTAGGTTCAAGCAGTTATGACTCATGCAGGGTGAACATACAACGGCCAGTCGGGTTACTTGACGGGCTCGACTAGCGTGATCGCATCTCAAGTCAAACGACATGAAGTGCGTAAAACACTTCTCATGGCCTAACCACTGCCGTCAACTTCAAAACACGACTCGCGTTCATCGACGCGTCGTTCGTGGCCAAGATAAGCCAACCACGAACTCGCTCGGTTACCGATTGCCTGGACTAAGCATAGTCCCAAACAATTATGGAATCACATCAGCAAATCATATGAGAGTATTGGAATTGAAATACAACCATGTGAGCATGTTAACACATGTTATAACATACAACTTAAGTAAATCTTCAAGTACATACATTTCATGCATATAATGAAATCATGCATATAGTCAACATGTAGGAAATCATTTATGTCAGCATATTAATTGAGACATCAATCTCAAACTAATTCATAACATCATTTAATTCAATACATACTAATACAAGCATTTATACAAACACATACACTACACACTTAAGTCTACATATAGTATGTCAACTCGAAGTGCGCAATTAGGCGAATCTCTTCGCCAAACTAATTATGCACATATTCCTAACTCTCTAATGCGACAACAAACCATGTCAATCACATCAGAAAAATATGAATGAAATCAGCACTTCCTACAAATGACTAAAATGCCCTAAATCTTATATTCTTCGTTGATTTATGAAACAGGAAACGGATAGCATGTTGTACATGTCAAACGGCATTGCCGTCGATAATCTACTATTAAACGACATTGAAAGCTTTGGAAACAGTCAATCAAAACGTCTAAAATCCGCACCTTTTCCCTTATAGGTGAAACGATTCGAACGGAGCGTATACGCTTCGTCTACGGCGAACTACGAACCTGATTTACAAGTTCTATCAGCTACTTCACTATGAATCCAAGGGAACACTAAATCAGCAACTTCTAGGGTATTTTCTTACCTTAAAATGTGAAAAAATCACCGGCCAGGTGATTGAAGTGTGTTGCTAGAGTACGTGCAACAGGTAGCACAAGCGGCAAAGAATTCTCCTCCAATCTCTCTCATAAACTCTCACCTTTTCTCTCTCCCAATCTAGGGTTTTTCTCAAATTCGGATGGGAGAGAGGAATGAGGGTTTCAACCCCTTTTATAAGCCTAAAAATGCCCGAAATAGGCTTGGGAACAAAGTTCACTTGATGTATATCCAATTCGGGGCTGTTTCGGTCCAAAAAATGATTTTTTGGTGGTCCCCTAGCCGAACGCGATCGGACTTAAGCTCATGCATACTGGATCTAGCATACATCAAGTTTTCAGTCCGGCAGGGTTCGCAGATCGCACGTGGCGGTCCAGTTTCAGTTCGGCGATCACCGCACGTAGATCAGGTCTGCAAGTCTCATGATATGAAATATAAATTTTTCCTGATCCGAGGGTGTAATACTGACACGTCAAGTCGTGTGTCAGATTTGAATTTCAAATTCCAAATCTGTCCCTATTCGCACTCTCTTCAGTCCGGGCTCAATGAAATGGCCTGTGATTATCGGTTGGACTTAATTTTTGAAATGATTGTCAAGTCCAACAAGTCGGTTCTAATGGTCTAAGATAGTAGGCATCAGACTTTCGACGCGCGGTCTAAATCCAACACAAAATTTCCAAGTGGTCCAGAGAAAAAACCTGCTTAGAGTTTGATCCAAGGTTATAGAGTATTATAGAGTCATTGGTTCTACTCGATTTAGGTCTTGTAGAACGTATTTAAAGTGATCAGGGACTGTTTCCCAGCTACTCTAGCGTTGCGCTAGCTAACTTATGCTTAGTTTCTAAAGGAATTAATCCTAAGTGATTTCTTTGGCTATAAAATTGGGTTCTGAACGATTTTTCAGGTGTTTTAACTAACCCATTGCCTAAGGAAGTCAAATCCCAAATTGGCCAAAATCCGGAGTGTTACACTTAGCTTCTCAATCCTGCTGTATGAAAATGACTAATAAGAACTTGGTAATCATGCTTATATCATCGCATTGCATGTGCTAATGACGTTGGTGATAGAGCACTGAGGAAGTGATTCATGCCGCGATCGTTAGATGATGTCGAAGAGGGATTGTGGTGAGGGCATGCATCATTCTTCATAACATTCGAGCATTAACAAGAGTATCTAGGACATGTTTGATTTTACTGTCTTATCATTACTGCTTAATTGAATTAATAACATGTTAATCTCTGTTGTATAGTTACCACTGAGTTGATCACTAACTCCCACGTTACGGGATGGTGTTGGCAACACCAACCAGTCCCTGTTTTAGTTTCAGATGGTGGCGATGCTTATGAATCAGAGTCGATCTTTTATGGCGATGAGGAGGATTTCTCCTGTATGTAGAACTCAGGCGGGTTCATGTGAACAGTGCTCTGATTGACGGGGATTCAGGGCTATGTTGGTAGTGATTTATCACTTTTGATATAGGTATTATGAGACACGACTTGTAATTATGACTTGATAGAGCATACATAGCTTGGGGACTTATATTGATTTATATATGTATTTCAGTCTTTCGCTCATGCTTTCAAACTATCCCCGAACTATGTTTGTTGTTTTAGTTTAATCTACCTCATGTTTTATGCCCTAATGCCGATAACATTCATTCATCATTAAAAATGCTGCATAAGTAATGTTCTGGAACTCGGGAGCTAAGCTTCTGCTCGACCCCTGATTTTCAAGGCATTACAAGATGGTATCAGAGCATGATCTGGATTAAACTGGACCTGGGTTATGGTCGCACGGCACACATTGATGCCACTTTAACATAGGAGGGTGCGAGAAAAATATAGAAACAAGTTTAGGACCGCCAGTTTTTTTTGTTGGCGAAAGTTTACTAAAAATGATCACCGAGATCGAGTCCGTGCACACTCCTGATCACGGACGACGACCTTAAATCAAGTCTATACCATCAATTGACGGGTATAGACCGCGTTTTATCCCATTCCAGCCGTTAGAATCGGTAAAAGTAAATAGAGATCAGATTAGTTCCAAAATGACCCGAAACGGCTCAAATTGGAAGAGGGGGCCAAACAATCAACTTCCAGGGGGTTCCAGGGTGGGAACCCAATTTTTTTAGACTTAGGGGATGGGGAGGTCCTCGCCCATGGGACGAGGCCTCGCCAGTTTATTCAGTGGTCGGCGAGGGCCTCGCCGACCGGCGGGCCAGTTAGGGTCGGGCCTTCAGGCCGATGGCTTTTAGGGCTTAGTGGGACCCTAAGGTACAGGGTTCGACCCCTATTTCATCTCCAAATGACTACTTCCTTCAAAAACCTCCCTCCCAAACTTTCCCTTTCCTTCAAAACTGCTTCATTTTCCTTCAAATCGCCCTTTCAATCTCTTTCTCTTGTTTTTCTTCAAGGTTCACGTTCCTCTACCGTCCTCAGCCATACCCATCACCTACTCCTTTCATTTTCTTTGATTTGAGCTCTCACAGCTCCTATTTGAGTCTCAAATTCGTGTAAACCCTCTAACCCATCCTCTTTTGCTGTTCTTCCTCTTCTTTCCCTTTCATTAGACCCTTTACACTCCCATATTTGGTCCAAATTTGTGGAGACCCAAAGATCTCAGCCCTTCCCTTCATTTTCTTCATTTTTCATGGGTCTTTTTAAGTTAATTATAGCCATCTTCTCAATCTCTCTGCTTCTACCGACGGGTGAGACCAAACGCAGTAGTTTAGTCCATAAACAGTGACCATCTAATGCTAGGACATCTAGAGTTTTGGACCTAGAGTTAGTACTCCTAGATTTTGAAAGATTTAACAATATAGGAAATCCAATTCCAATTAGACAATCTTGACCCTAAGTGATAGAACAATCTCCTGTAGTAGAAATGGTATGAAACCATCTAGCGTATAAGTTTAAATTTTGGATTACAGCTAGTGAGTTACAAACTAGGCTACTAGTTGTATTAAGCAGTATAAAGCCTATTTATTCTAAGGAATAGTAGGTTAGATTTGGTTAGAGTAGAACTTCATTCCTTCGATAGATCCCCATAATACTTAGAGGCATCTTTAGTAGCTCTAAAGAAAGTTGTTTCGATTTAGAGACTATTCATGCATAGTCAAACCAGCATGTCCCTTAGAATTGTCCTCCCAAGGACTTAGTACAATCGGGGACATGGAGTAGAGAAACTATATATAAGCGAAGTATTCGCGGTTTGAATCAAATTCTTAATCCTAGTAGTTACCAATAAATCCCATGCTCTGATCAAGCAGAAGATCAGCATCGACTAGGATTAAAACTGATACGACAAGTTTTTTGTCCTAGCTAGACAGAAAGTTTATGTATCCGGTTCAGACCCACTACACAACTTATCTTCCATGTTGGCCCGACCACCTACTACCAGAAGCTTATTACTTTGTCTTTGAGGAGTGTTAAGAACCTACAGCCGATAAAAGGTTGTCTTTTTAGGCTCTAGAAATGTAAGACCCGTATCCTAGACCATATCGTTCGGTAGACTTCTCCGGTTTCCCGGTCGAATTCCAGCAACCTCAACCCTTAACCGGCATTTGCGCGTAACCCTGATTCACATACCGTTAACCGGAGTCGACTCAACCCAAGACTTATACCCTAGTGACCGCGTCGTCGCCGCGGTTCCGATGCCGCGTCTCGCGCACCGAGGCGATACCCAGGCCAGGAGATGTGGGCCCGCGTTCAGTTCGAGAAAACGCCGCGCATTTGCAAACCCAAGATAATCTTTCAAATCAATCACATCACATCACATCAATCAAGTACCACATCACATCTCATGTCAAAGTACAACCCCATCCCCAAAAAACTCCAAAGTCAAACTCTCTTACACAAAGTACACCCACCACATCACTCACCCATCTCTCTCTTTCAATCTCTCTCTCTCACTCCCTCTCTCTCATTCTCTCCAAGCAACCATCCATGGCTTCCATGGGAGAGAAATTAGTGTGGCCCACCTTCATACCTTCCATTTCCACCGTCCAAATTCGATCTAAACCATTGAAGTCCATCCATTCGAGCTGTAGATCGCATTGGCGGAAGAGGGAAGAAGAGATCTTGAGGTGGGTGCTTCTTTCTTTCTTTATTTCTCTCTTTTTCTTTTGTTTTGTGGGTGTATTTTATGAATTGATTTGTGTGATTTTTTATGATTTGAGGGCCCACATATGGTGGGACCCATCTTGATGTATTCCTTGTATCAAAGAGGGACCCATAGTGGCGGGTTCCCTCCCATCTTCACCTCTCTCTCTCTCTCTCTCTCTCTCTCTCTCTCTCTCTCTCTCTCTCCCTTTTTGTGATGGAGTGTAGCCCACCTAGACTAGACCATTCGATCGTGAGGCCCACTTGCTGCTGGATTTCGGCATACCCTGGATGAAGGGAATCACAAACATCAGCTTGATTTGTGAACCCCACATGATGTACATGTGAAATCCACACCGTTCAAGCCTTGATGCCGTGTCATGTATGTGTTTTACCCATGTTGATCATGGGCCATGAGGCCCACGTTATTTATGTGTTGAACCAGGCCGTCAATCCAGCAGCACGTGGTTGTTATCCTGACAACAACAGTGTTGTGGGTCCCATGACGTCAGCAAATTCGGTGGGGCCACACACGATGTATGTAGCTTATATCCACACCGTCCAGTACTTTCTAGACGGTGGAGCCTGACCACATGTGTGACATCCTCACCGTCCAGCAAGGACGATGGGATCCACCGTGATGTAAGTGTTTTATCCACGCTGCCTAGCAGCTGTGGTCCCCACACGTGGGAACCACCATGAGGTATGTGTTATATTTAAACCGTCCATCCAGCAACAGCTGCTGGACTGATGTAAGTCCTGTACACCCCACTTCATGTATGTGCTATATACAACCATCCTTTTATACCCTACACCATCCGTCCTGGGCAGACGGTGGACCTTGCTTGCACATACGTGTGGATCCTCACCGTCCATTGCTTGGACGGTGGGCCACATTAATGTTCGTATTTCATCCAGTCGTCCAGATACATCTATCTGAACGCTGGAGGTTTTCATTAAATAAAATAATAGTAATAATAATAATAATATATATATATATATATATATATATATATATATATATATATATATATATATATATATATATATATATATATCTTATGCATATATGGTGGGTCCCACATGCGACCTACCTTTCTGGAAGCAGATTGGTTGGATCACCTAATACCTGCTACTAGCTGCTGAGGTTGACGTCACAAGTTCTGGGGGCCTAGATCATGAGGAATGTATTACATCCAGACCGTCCATCCATTCACTGGGGACCCCACCTCGTTGTGGTTTCGACTACAGCAATTCGTGTGGGTTTGATCCACACCGTCCATCCAATTGGCAAGCTTGTCTTACGCCTGAGATTAAAATGAAGCAGATCTATCATGTGGACCACACTGTAGAAATCAGTGGGGATTGAACGCCCACTATTGAAGCTATTTGGTGGTCACAGAAGTTCTGGATCCAAATGATACTTGTTTCTCCTTTTAAACCAGGTCTTTGTGACTTTATGAATAAACTGGATGGAAAATAAACGTGATGGTGGGGCCTACGTTGATGTATGCATTAGGTAACCACATTGTTCGTCCGTTTGAAATGGGATGTGGCCCACTCTCACGTATGTGCTTTATTCATACCAATCATCTATTTTGACGTGTGGGGCCCATCCACACGTGCTGCACGTGTGGGATGGGACCCACCTTGATGCATGCGATTTATATACACCATCCAGTAGCTATAGAGCTGATGGATTAGCGCCAGTAAGTTCAGTGGGGCCACCTCGATGACGGTCTAATCTGGACCGTCCAGACCCTACAACAACCCACCTGTAATAGGTGTGTTTAATCCTTGCTGTGGGACCATATGAGGTAAGGGTTTTATCCAGCCATCCGTCTTGATGGACGTGGCCCACAATGATGTGGGCTTCATCCATGTCGTGCATCCCTTTGCAGCAGCAGCAGTTGCTGCTGCTGACGTCAGTGAACAGGTGGGGCCACCTCCAATGATGTATGGGTTTTAACATACACCGTTCGTCCACGTGCTGGACACCACCTTGATATATTTATATCCATCCCATTCATGTAGGGGATGTGGGGCCCACCTTTGTGATGTGCTGAGTGCAGCATGTGGACCCCATGATGCATGTGTTTCATCCACTCCATCCATCATCCTGCTGGATGCATGGACCGTCCACAATCCCGCCAGGTGAACGGTGGCAATCCACCTCGATATATGCATTTCATCCCAGCCGTCCATCAGATTTTAGGACGGTGGGCCCACTGCAGCAACATCAGCAATTTCTGTGGATGTGGTCCACGTGATGTATGATGTATGTGTTTTAAATCTACACCGTCCAGCCACACCGTCTAGTAGTCTGGACTCTGGAACCCACCATTGATGTATTTATTCTATATCCACGCTGTCCATCTAGACAGGGCGCGTGAAGCCCACCTGGGTGTAGTGTTATGCCCCCTCCATGCATTCATGGTGCCATGTGGGGCCTACCATGATATATGTGTTTCATTCCAAGTCGTCCATCTATTTCTCTTTCTTATGGACATGGCCCACCATGATCTCGGCGGTGGGCCCTATCAGGATGCATGTGTTCATCCATGCAGTCCACCATCCAGGCATGGACGGTGGGACACATGCAATGTATATGTTTCTCCAAATCTTTTAAATCATGGGTGCATACGTATTCTATATTCACAACGTCAACTTTGGACAGTGCCACATGGGGCCTACCGTTGATGCGTGTATTGTACATTTTATCGTTCATTTGTGCAGCCTACCATGATGTGTGTGTTGAATGCACATGGTTCATCCACTTTTCTAAGCCCATTGGTGCGACTCGTGACACCCTCCATTTGATACACATAAGGCCCATGGGTTAGGGCCCATTGAGATGTATTGGGGCCTATGGGTTGAGGCCCATTTGATGTACATATGGGGCCCAATGGGTGTGTCCCATTATGACACGTATTAGGCCCATGATGCAGGCCCATTTGATGTATCCAAGACCCATGTGTAGGGCCCACATGCTGTGTGTTTAAGGCCCATGCGCAGGGCCCACCTATCGTGTATATGAGACTCATTAATGCGATCCACTTAATGTAAATTGAGGCCCATGAATCGTAGCCCATTATGATATATTTGAGGACCATGAGTCGTGGCCCATGGTGATGTATATTAGGCCCGTGTATTCGGCCCCTTGTGATGTATATTAGACCCTTGTATGAGACCGTGGGCCCACTGTATGTTCGGCCCTATGTGGCCCACTCCTTAAGAGTAATGTTGGTTAGATGACCACATTGATGGGCAATGATGGTTAGATGTTCTCATTGTGACCTTCCCTTAGGCCTTGTTAGGGCCATTATCTTCTTGGAATTAACCAAAATAAGCGGGCCCCATTCACCATAGACGGATGGCTCCATGCTATCGGATTTGATATAACCACGGTCGAGTGCCGATCTTTATACTATGGTTGATCGGTTGATCATTTATGGACCCCGCTTTGTTTATCTGCTGATTATTGGTGCCGATTGTTGAGGTCAACGCCGATTATTATCCTTGAATATCGATGCTTATTATCGATGCTGATTATCGATTCTGATTGACATGACCGATTTACCGATTTCGATTACTGACCGATTGCTGAGTCTGATTGACTTAGTCGATTTGCCGATTCTGAATGATGATACCGATTGTCGATTCCAATTCTGATCTGTCGAGGCCGATTATATAGACCGATTTCGATTATCGAGGCAGAGTATCGAGGCCGATTTCGAATGTCGATTTCTGACTGTTGAGGCCGACCTCGATGGTCAAGGTCGATTTCGATTGCCAAGACCGACTATCAAGACCTATACGATGTACATGCGACCCGTAGTTGAGGCCCATTGTGATGTATTCACGGTCCATGGGCAAGGCCCATTATGATGTATTCATGGCCCATGGGCGAGGCTTATAGTGATGTATTCATGGCCTATGGGTAAGGCCTATTGTGATATGTATCAGGCCCATGAGAAGGGTCCACCCGTTGTGTATATGTGGCCCTTGAGTAAGACCCCTTGTGTTGTATATTAGGCCTTTGTGTGAGGTCGTGGGCCCATTATATGTTTGGCTATGTGTGGGCCATTCCTTGGGGGCAATGTTGG
Organism: Magnolia kwangsiensis; assembly: GCA_037074715.1. NCBI lineage: Eukaryota > Viridiplantae > Streptophyta > Magnoliopsida > Magnoliales > Magnoliaceae > Magnolia > Magnolia kwangsiensis. The sequence goes on along the minus strand of CM073587.1, from coordinate 38,999,515 downwards.
TTAAATGTCCACATTGTCGAGACTGATTGTTGATGCCAGTTTTTGATACCGATTATAAGTATGTGACTGCATAGCATCATAATCCATGCCCATACGCATCATCTGCATGTCTGTTATGAGATATGATTGACCATTGCATATGTCATAGTGCTGGTTGTTATGAGACTCCCTGATGGGTGGAGATTGTCTCACATGAGCGCACGGTTTGCACAGGATTGATGCATGACTAGATTGTATGACTCATGCATCTTGCATTGTGTGCAGTGATTACTGTATGCCCTAACGACATCAAGGTCGTAGCCTCCACAGGCATATCGTGGAAGGCCAGATGGGACACCAGAAATCTGTTCTACATGGGGTGCTATAGATATCCCTGGGTAAAAGTCCCTAAACCCTCTTAATTCGAGAGGTTGTTCCAACGTCTAGACCGAGTGGGTAGATGAGCGTTGAGTGTCAATTACCAGATGGTTGTGCTCTCCACTGTGTCGTGATCGGTTGGAGGGGGTGTGGCCTTACCTGCCCAAGAGGAGGGGACGATGCTAGGCTAAGTCTGACCAGCTCGAGGAATGAGTCTGTTATCGACGAGCTGGGCCCGATATTGGTAGGCGGATAGTGAGGTCTCTTCCACTCACCTTGTAGGAATGGGCCCGATATCGACGAGTCGGGCCGGATATTGGTAGGCGGATGGGGCGGCAATGTGATTTGGCGTGTAATAGACCCCGGTGATTTTTCAGAGAGAAACCGTACTGATATGTAGACTTATTGGATAAGAGTTGCATGCTCATTCATTCATTCACTATCCACTCGGGCTAGTGGTGCGCAACTAATTATTGTGTACCTTCGTTATGGCAAGAATTTCGGTTGGGTGCGCGACTAACCTGAGATCAGGGGCTTACCACGTTGAGTCTGACTATCCAAATTTAGGTATGGGACTGATTTGGATAGAAGTCCCTTGTGGTGGACTCCGTAGCCTGTGATACTACGTACTATCATCCCGACTTCACACTCTAGCATGGTCATTTTATTCGCATCGCATATCGCATTACATCTGCAGGCATATGGCATTTTGGGCTGCTATGTTTCTGTACTTATATGGCCTAAACAGACTTAGCAGGATTTGTATATTGCATTACATCCTCAACATCTGATATTTGACTCTTTATGACTTCTTAGTGCATAATTATTTTATATTACGTATTCTGATATTGATTGACTTATGAACTTGTCTATACTTCCAGTTACTCTGTCATTGTATGATTTATGATCTTGTCAGTATTTCTGCTTATTTCGATAATGTACGATTTATGAATTACCAGTAATTTCGGTATTGTATGATGATGGTATTGTATTGAATACTTGACACTTACTTTGTGCACACACTTACACCATCCTCTAAGCTTTCTACAAGCTTATGCACGATAGATGCGTGCAGGTGATGTTAGGTTGCAGCCGTGTTGAGTTTAGAGCATGCAGCGGTCTTCTGGAGCTTGATTTTTTATTTATGTATTTTTCCTTCAGCATTGTACTCAAATGATTATATTAGTGGATATGTGATGATGATGTTGCTTTTGTGATTTGGATAATCTTGTGGTTATGCTTATTACGATTTAAATGAAAAGATAAAAAAAAAAAAAAATCCTTCTTGTAGGATCCCATGATCGGAATCTGGCGTGTGAATGCTAGGAGCCGAGCATGGGGTACTATGGAGGCTGTCGGCACCGGATTTGGCAATCGGGATTCCTGTGAATCCGATTTCCAAGTTTGGAGCGTGACAAGAAATGTCTTAATGGGCAATAGACAGTTAAGTTTACCCATCGACCTGCCTTGTCCAACTTCCTTATGTGCTAATAATGTATAGATTATATTATGGTATTAAAGAGGGTAACTTGGGACCTTAATGAGAGTCCTTATTGGGTAGAATTAGGCATCTTACCGCCAACTCATACCTGCCCCTGAACTCAACTACAAAAGAGATTAGGCCCATTTCTACAACCATAGGTACCAATGCTATAGAACACATAATTAACAAAGGAAGACCAATGTAGCGAGAGGTTATTTCCCATTTCATGTCAAGGATAAGTCTTAAATTGCACCTCATTCTGACATACGAATTAGGACATAGATTTTAGAGCCTTGAGAGTAAACATAAATGTTTAAGGGGGTAGAACCTTATAAGCCCAATCTAGTTAGGTCAGCTAATACAACCGTTGGATCAGAGTTGCGCAGCGAAAGCATTGTTGGCCCTTTCCCCACTAGCCCAGGATCGAAGGAAATTTAGGGAAACAATTAGGGCTTACGTGCTGAACCCATTCATATTAAATCATAGGCCTAACAGTGGGAGCGAGCCATGGTCAGTGCATCCATAAACCTACTCGTTAAATACGAACATAATAGAAGCCTTGACCGACTCTATATGATTAGAAATCCTTTTAGGATGATCTATTAGGGTGCATATTAACCCCTACCTTAGACATAGATTCAGACAAGGACTCCCTTAGACCAAGACCCAAAGAGCAACCTTATAAATAGGAAATTGGAACCTTTCAGTGATGGGCATTCCCTAAGCTTTGGAGTAATCGGATTATACAGAGTTACTAAAATATATAATGGTGAAGCATTCGCAGCTTGACCCATTTCTCAATCCTGGGAGACTACCAACGGACTCACTGCTTGACCGGACAGAAGACCAGGATCTACCAGGACTACGAAGGGATACGATGAGCCTTCTACCCTGGTCAGGTAGATGATCACTGTATTGGGATCAAGCCCACTAGAACCGTCTCTCCGTACTGGTCAACCACTGAAAACATAGATCTTACTTGAAGTACATGGGAATCGTCGACAAGACTTCAAATAGATAAAAAAATCAATTGTAGCCAATCATCAGGGTATAAGCAAGAGATAAAGAGTAAATTTTTAAGGAGGATAGACAAAAATGCACCAGACTAGTATAGATGAATATACCCCACCACGCATATAAACTTAAAATCAGTAAAGCTTAAGTGAAAGGAATAATAGAATCTTTACTCATTACCCTTAACTAATTTCGAGGACGAAATTATTTTAAAGGGGGGTAGATTATAACACCCTGGATTTTTGCCAACCTGGAGTTAGACGTCCTTAGGCAATGGGTCAACCATATCACTCTCAAAGCTCAATCCCAAAGTTTAGAAAATGTTTTTCAACCCATTTTCGTCAAAATCTCACCTTTCACCACCTCATTCTCTAAATTTCTCCAAGTAATTTCATATTAGACATAAATCCTAAGGTTTAAATGATGAAGAACTATACTTAAACTAAAACTTACTGTAAATGGCACGTACATGAATAAAATGAGATTTTAACTATTTAATTTTTAGAATTTCATAATGTAGATAGGTTAAGTATCAAGGGGCCCACCGTCCCACAAAACAAATGGACAACTAGGTGTAGAACACATGCATCAAGGGGCCCAGCATCCCACAAAATAGACAGACAACATTGCTGCAAAGCACATACATCATGGTCGGCGCATATAGCACCACCCAAATAGACGGCGTGTACATAAAATACATATATCAAGGTGGGCACTAACGACGGGCTTCGCTCATGGGACTTACATACATCAGGTGGGCCTTGCATACAGCAGGTGGGCCTAAAAATGGGTAGACGATGTGGGAAAACCCATACACCACGATGGGCCAGAAGTATATCAAGGTGGGCCTCTCGAATGGGCCACAACACATATCAAAGTGGGCCTGACGGATGGGCCACAAAGTACATCAAGGTGGGCCTCACAAATGGCCACAAAATACAGCAAGGTGGCCCTACGTGCATCAGGGCCCACCGTCCCATGTACATGGATGGTGTGGATAAAATGTATATCAAGGTGGGTCTCCACAAGTAACTAAAGCAACTAATTAGCTGGTTTGCACCAGCCAACCATGTCCAGAAGAATGGACGGTGGGTAATACACCCACGTTAGTGGGTCCCATCGTCATTGATGGACGGAGCTGATAAAATACATAGATCATGGTGGATCTCACCATCCTTGATAGACGGTGAGGATACAACCAATACATCAGGGTTGGGTCCCACTACACATGTGGGGCCCAAGAAATGGTAGTATATCTATATTATATACCTATATGTAAAATATATATCATATATATATATATATATATATATATATATATATATATATATATATATATATATATATATATATATATATATTAAATATTGAATCTGGCAACGTCCAGGCCCTGGACGAACGGCCTGGACACGGTACACATACAACGTAGTGGTCCCCACTACATGTGTGGGTCCCATGGATGAATGGATGAACGGTGTGGAGAGAACACAAATATCAAGGGCGGGGCCTTTTTCCTGGACGACATTGATGAAACACATACATGGTGGGTTCCACTGTCCACTGCCGTGGACGGTGAGAATAAAACACATACATTCTTTGGTCCCACATGGGGCCCACCATAATGATTTTTTTTTTCATCTAAACCGTTAATAAGGTTACATAGACCCTGGTGAAGTGGGAAGAATAAATTTCATATTAACCCCAAACTTCAGTGAAGCCCAAAAAGGTTTCTATGGTAGTCGTTCAATCACACTGCTTATGGTGACGTAGGCCACGTAAGCTTCCTCTATGGTTGATCTTGGGGGGGGGGGGGGGGGGGGGGGCACTATCCCAAAGGGGACCTAACGAATACACGGTGTGGATGACGACAACACACATCACGGTTGGGACCCCACCTGCTCCAAGCATCCCAGCAGCAGGACACTGCTGAGCGTCCTTGGTTATCAACAGCAGTAGCGTATGCTATTGTTGGTTTAATATTTTTTTTCTAAAACATGTATTTTTGGGGTTTCTCGTATGTGGGCCCCGCTACAGTAGAATCCACCCCACCCAATGGATTCTACAGTCCATAACAAATCCATCAAGCCCAATATTGGGCATGTTTTGGCATGTAGAAAAATTAAAGTGAATTTAAATGGTGAAAATCACTATTTTCCTAGGTATGGCCCACTAGTTAGTCGAATCAGCTTCATTTTTTGGCTCAACGCCTAAAATGAGTTGGGAAATAGGATGGACGGAATGGATTTGATCCTTGCATCAAGGTGGGGCCTGCATGAACAACCTTTCCCAAAAGCTTTTAACCAAAGCTAATATTTGTGTTTCCAAGTTCACGTCCAGATGTTGGACTCTTTCTGGGCGTGCAAATAAATCATTAAGGTGGGCCCTGCTTAGGTGGGCCACCACATGGCTGGGTGGTGTTGAACATACACATATATAAAGTGGGCCCCACCTACAAATGGCTTGGATCAAAAACATGCTTCATGGTGGGGTTTATTCAGGTGGGCCACACAGCTACATCATCACATAAAAGAAAAAGGGAGAGAGAGGGAGAGAAAGAGAGAGGGAGATGTGTGATAGAGGGACCCCGACACTATGGGCCCTCCCTTACATGATTTACAACATACATCAAGTGAGTCCCATTTCATATGGGGCCACCGATTAAAATCAACGGTAGAGATCCCTTCTCCACCAAAATGGAAGGTCTAGATGACCCCATTTTTAAACTAGAAAGTAAACATCATGATGGGGTCCATGGAGAATGGCCCCATCATGGAATGATCATGATAATTAAGGTGGGCAATCGGCCACATTTAGGGTCCAAAGTGAGATCCATACCATCAATCGGTAGGCCTCACTTGGCCCATCATAAAAATATGAAATCTAGGCTATAAAAGCACCCACCATTTGATCTTCTTGGTCCGATAGAATGTCGGTCTCCTTGTGCTTCACTTTGATGGAAGATCATGCGAAAGGAATGGCTAGGATGATGGATCTTGGGGTGAGAAGTGGGATACACACATGCATTTTCTCTCTTAAAATGGCTTGGATGTTCCCTTTTTTTTATTGCTTGGAAAATGTGTTGAGAATGAGAAATAGAAGAGGTTATAAGGAGAGAGAGTGATGGATGTGAGGTGATGGTGTACTTGACTTGAGAGTTGACTTGGTGGTTGCTTGACCTGGGGAGAAAGAAAGCATGGGTGCTCTTGTACTTGACATGAGTAATTGATTGATTGATTGATTGATGAGACATGTTGTAGAGATTCTCTTATGATTACAAACACGTGGTGTTTTCTTAAACTGAACGCGGACCCACATCCCCTGACCTGGGTACCGGATCGGTGCGCGAGTCACGGCGTTGGAACCGCAGTGACGGCGTAATCGCAATGGTACAAGTCTCAGATTAAGCTGACTCAAATCTATGGGATATGACTCAAGGTCATGCGCAAATATCGATCATCAGTCGTGGGTTGCTGAAATTCGTTAGGAAGGATCGAGGGAGTCGACGAAACAGTACAGACTATGATAAAGGCCTTACAGACTGTATTTATTATTCCATTAAAATAAAAGGCATATAAATAATGATTTAATACCCACTCAATGGGAGCTTATTATATTATCAATTTTATTTTCTGATAATTCGTGGTGTTATCTTTCTTCTTTTCTTTTTGAAAGAATCTTCCATAGAATGATTATCGGTCTTCCATAGAATGATTATCCTGTAATTCACTTATAATATTTGTATGGTTGGAGAGGGTCTATGCCCTCCTCACAGTGATGGTTATCCTTTAAGATTAAAAATAATTCAAAAGATTCATAGGAATAATATGAGGGTTCTGATACGTCTCGTACTCCACCACTACAAGTGGTATCAGTATGCGCAACAAATATATATATATATATATATATATATATATATATATATATATATATATATATATATATATATATATATATATATGAATGTATGCTTAGCAAAGTACGTGCAGTCCACAATACATAGTGATCATCACAATGTGGAATATAATTCATAAAAAAATTTGAAATTGCTCCACATTATCACACTATGGAGATTTAACGATGTGTCCTACTTTAACATGAATTTATGCGAACATCTCAAGGTGACGCAACAACGTGATTGGGGGATTTACATGATATAATGTGTTCATGGAATGGTTATTTGTGGCATCTAATTCTGAGAAGTGATGTAATACGCATGACAATTTACTTACATCGAGTGTGCACCATTCACCGACCCATGTGATTACGTGCTGACCAAGTGGGCCGCTACCCGAAACGCATTACGTCCACGATAATATATATGAACCACTATATATGAGACCTATAACACATCACTTACATCAATAGAAAAATAAGTCTAACCATGAGGGTTTTGGAACTTCAAGACACATGCCCAAACCATAAAGGGAAGTAGGACAATGTTGACCTAATAAATAAGAAGAGTAACAATAAGATAACTTAATAAAAGAGAAGAGTATCAAATAGGCTAACTCAATAAAAATAAGGTAAGACGAGCACAAGGCCAACTCAATATAGAGTGGAAGTACACATCGCTCTGAAAATTAGCAAAGGGCAAGGATTGTATCCATCACTCCACATAAATTCATAAAAATCACGCATAATTAAAATCGTACCTTAACCATAATTTTCAAAAGGATAAATAATTAATAATTATAAATTAATCAACTGCATGAAAAATCACAGTAATACGAAAGTATGCAAAAATAAGATAAATCTTATCAACTCAAATTAGTGTAAGCTTAAAGGAATCCCTCACCTTAACCTTAGATCTAAACCCTAGGTAGATCTTGATGTAGGAAAGTTTTAACATAAATCATGAGGGAGATACCACATGTGTGGAGGAGGATGACGATGGGCAACTAGGCTTTCTCTTTCTCTCTTTCTATTTCTCTTTTCCTTTCTTTTTCTCTTTCTCTTTCCCTTTTCCTTTCTCATTCTCTTTATTGAACGTGGGATCATGGGCTTGTGAGAGGAGAAGGTGATGCACTCCTTTTATAAATGAGTAGGTGTGTGAGAGGGGGTGTGTTTCACATCCCACTTGGATTGAGTTTATCTAATTTGACATTTTTTAGTGATCTTTATTTAAATCTAATTCATCCAGTGTGTCAGGATCGTTGAATAGGGTTGGGGTATATGATTTTTTTGGTGTTCCGAGATTTAGATTGACCTATCTTGAAAATTCTCCTAACGGGTGCCAAAACGAACTTATTCTCAATTAACGGTCTACACTTAATCATCAGGGCCCAATTTTAGAAGAAATGTGTAATCAGGATAGGAAAATGGTTGGTGTTTGATCAATGGTGAAAAAGGCTTAAATCTAAAATTTCACCTTTTCCACCAAAATAAAGGAACTAGCTTCAACATTCAATGGTGTAGGATTGTACATCAGGTCTAAATTTTATATAACCCTGTAGTCAGATGAGATCAAAGTGTAGTCCAAATTTGAGTTGCGATGGATGATAAGAAGTGGTTAAATCGAAAGATCTAGATTTATAAAGAGTTTATTTTTGAAAAAAGCCTACCAAAGTGGGGTCTTCATATTTCACACTTGGTCTATATTATGGATAATCAAACTCGTTCATATGAAGAAAAATATCCTAATAAGACTACTCATAAGGTTTCTTCACTCGATGAACACCAAAATCAACTGTTAAGGGGCTGATTTATCAATTGGGTCACTTATTACAATGATTTAATCGCTGAAATTTGATATGTATAATTAATTTATAATACATAGGCATGGTATAAAATTTCATATCAAATAGATCGTGAGAACCACATGATTTAGAATTTAAATGTATAGGTTAATGGCATTTTCATAATTATTACTGATATGAGAGTTTTGAGAAATTTAATGGTTCTACATGGTTATACGGACATTTCTAAGTAATTCTTACAAAAGAACTTATATCTAAATCATTATAAATAAAGAATTATTCACCAAATTAATTAAGAAAATATACATATATCAACCAACATAATGGATACTCAAATGACATGTTAAGAATAGAAAAACTTAATGGTTAGTACTTTGATCATGTATGTAAGTGAGTGTATGATTAGTTTTATAAATGGATGATCACAAGTGGTATTTTGGAGTGATCAAGACGTAGAACATGTATATCATTAGATTCAAGTGACTTATTCACATGTGTAAGTTTCTCAGATTGTATTTTTAATGGTGAGTTAAGCATATTCATAAGTGGTGAACAAGATGAACGGATTAGAATCTCAAATTGATATATATATATATATATATATATATATATATATATATATATATATATACACACACACACACACACACACACACGAGTGAATGCAGATATCAAGTAGTTAGTTTACAATGATCGGGTGGTCAAAACTCAAAGTGGATGGTCAGATATCTTTACCTATCAGTGAATAGCTGGATGAACAGTTGAAAATTGGGAGTACTTGGACATATGATAATCTTGTCTTAAAATCAATGATCGGATCGCTTGATTTATAGATGAGATCATTCCCAACAGTTAGATTCATATTGGAGAATGGATGTAAGGTTAAGATAGCTAAATTAGTATCATACACATGTCCATACTAAGTTATACTTCATGGTGATACTCGAGAACTTTCAATACTCGGGTATTGAAAAGTTCGGGGTGTTACAATCTACCCCCTTAAACAAAATTTCATCCCCAAAATTTAATTACTTCTAACAATTATACTGATGCATTATGTTTAAGTTTTCACTATATTCTTTATGAGGTAGATATATATGTCTAGGTGTATAATTGACTATATGAAATTGAAACGCTATAATCTACCCTCCTTAAATGAAAATCTCGACCCCGAGATTTATATGCATATGATTATTTTATTTATTTATGTGTTTAATTTTATAGCATTTTAGACATTGGTTCCCCTACTATCTAATATATATATATGTATGTATATATATATATATATATATATATATATATATATATATATATATATATATATATATATATATATATATATATATATATATAGTGTTTCACAGCAACATGGAAAAATGGTCATAGTATGGTTAATCATGGTACATTGAACTCCTGCCTAAGGGCAGTGATTTCTTTAGTATTATTCATTCCGCGTGAGTCTTGAACTTCTTCATGATTAAGGCATTGAGTTCATCGGTAAGCACCTAGGATTTGGTATTTGGATCAAACTACTTATCACTTGCTTGAATATGGTTTCATAAGTCTGTGGTCATGATCGTTCTAAATTCTCAAGAAATATCATGTAATTTTTTTTTACCATAAAAGTATACTAGTTTTCATAAATGGTAAGCCCAAATGGTCTTTCCCTTGTTGAACCTAAGCCTTAGTGTCATCATTTATATAAAAGGCTATAAATTCCCAAAATTGTTTTATATTGACATACTATCACTCCCAAAATTTTAATTTCTAAACCATATATGTGAATTATATAAAAATTTAAACCTAAGTCCCTAACTTATTTCCAAGACTCCAGAAATATTTTTTAAGTAAGATTATACAGTTTGGTGAGTCTCTCATCCTTATAAGATGAAAAGAGACTTGAAGTCCAGCAGTATTTTTCACCAAATTTTGAACTATTGGATTTTTTCTAGAGTTATTTGCATATCTAATAAAGATGAATTTTTAGAGCAAGGCTTTTGGAGATTTATTTGAGATACCAAAAAAGTTTCAAATTTTTCCAATAAGTCTACCTACTGAGACCAGTGGAAGTTTCCTAACATGTCAGTTTTCACCAAAATGACAAAAAAAATTAGAAAAATTGGAAAATATCCAATTTCGGTTTGGGAAACTTGTTTTTCTTGATTGCGACTCCATTTAAGAATGAACTTTAGTTCATAACAAGTTTATTTGGGATTTGGAGGTTTTTTTTATTTTTTTAAGGTACCTAGATCCATAGTCTCTAAATTCCACGTCTAACTTAATATTTCCAATGGGTAACATGAATAAGGGTTTTTAATTTGTCAGCTTCCTAGTTCATTTGGGAATTCAATTAAGTATATGTATCTAATTCATAATCCTATCCTAATTGCATAAATTTTATGATGGTCTATTCCCATAGGCCCAGTTAATCTCATTCTCATGCTCTGATACCAATTGAAACATCCTAAATTTTTACGGCCCGAGTACATACTCATGCCCGAGAATTTCAAGTGTTAATAATGTAAAAATTGGATGCGTCAAAATCGAACCTTATTTTTTTCTCTTTTTTAAATAAATCACATCCAGTTACATTCACGAGGGTAACCATTTATGATAATAAAGTAGATTGTATTTATTATTCCATTAGAATAAAATTCGTATGAATAATTATTTAATGCCCTCTTAATGGGAGCTTATTACATTATCAAAGTTTGCAGTGGAAAATAAATAAAATAATTCATGGTATTATCCTTCATTTTTCTTTTAAAAAGAATCTTCCATAAAATGATTATTGGTTGTATCATCAACCTCTAATTCACCTACAATACCTGTATGGTTGGAGACGGTCAATTCCCTACTCATAGTGATCATTGTCCTTTAAGATTAACAATAATTCAAGAGATTCATAGGAATAATGTGAGGGTTCTAATATGTCTTGTATCCACCACTGCGAGTATTATCAGTATGCACAACCAATATATATATATATATATATATATATATATATATATATATATATATATATATATATATATATATATATATATATATGTATGTATGTATGTATGTATGTATGTATGTATGTATGTATGTATGTATGTATGTATGTATGTATGTATGTATGTATGTATGTATGTATGTATGTATATATATACATATATATATGCGTGTGTGAATGCATTCCTAGTGAAGTATCTGCAGTCCATCATACGCAGTGATCATCACAATGTAAAATATAATTCAAAGAAAATCTGGCTCGCCCTGCATTCTCACACTACAGAGATTCGTTTGCGTGTCCAATGTTAATGTAGATTTATATGAATATCTCAAGGTGACACAACAATGCGATTGAGGATTTATATGACACGATGTGTTTATGAAACGACTATTTGTGACATCCAATCTCGAGAAGTGATGTAAAATGCATGTTGATTTACTTACATGGATTGTGCACCACTCACCAACCCACGAGATTATGTGCCGAGTAAGAGAGTCGCTACTCGAAACACATTACGTCCACAATAATATATAGTGGTTTATATATATTATCATGGACATAATACTTTTCGGGTAGCGGCCCTCTTGGTCAGCACGTAATTTCGTAGGTTAGGTAGTGGTGCACAATCGATGTAGGTAAACCGCCATGCGTGTTACATCACTTCTCAGGATTTGATGTCACAAATAGTCACTCCATGAACAAATTGTGTCACGTAAATCTTTCAATCATGTTGTTGTAACACCTTGAGATATTCACATAAATCCACGTTAACATTGGATACGCCGGCGAATCTCTATAGTGTGAGAATGTGGGGTGAGCCATATTTTCTATGAATTATATTTCACATTGTAATAATCATTACATATGATGAACCGCACACACTTTTCTAGGAATGCATTCATATATATATATATATATATATATATATATATATATATATATATATATATATATATATATATATATATATATATATATATATATATATATATATATATATATATTGGTTATGCATACTCATACCACTCGTAGTGGTGGAGTACGAGACGCATCAGAATCCTCACATTATTCCTATGAATCTCTTGAATTATTGTTAATCTTAAAGGATAACAATCACTATGAGCATGTGAATTACAGGTTGATGTTATGGCCGATAATCATTCTATGGAAGATTCTTTTGAAAAGTAAAGAAGGATCACACGACGAATTGTGTTTTTTATTTTTCGCTAGAAACTTTGATAATGAAATAAACTCTCATTGAGAGGGCATTAAAGAATTATTTGTACACTTTTTATTTTAATGGAATAATAAAATAGTTAACTTTATCATCATGAATGGTTACCTTCGTGAATGTAACTGGATGTGATTTATCAAAAAAAAGGTACGATTGTGAAGCATCCAATTTTTACATTATTAACACCCGAAATTCTCAGGCACGAATATGTACTTGAGCCACAAAAATTTGGTATGTTACATTAGTTACCACTCCCTAGAGTTCTCAGAGAGCATCGTCCACACGATCCACTCCGATGTCCACTCGATAACCATCTCCAGCTTTAGGATCCCCTATAATGAAGAAGAATTACTTCAATCGGGTGTAGAACGTGAGGTCATTGCCTCTAACTAGGCCGTAATGGTAAAAGTTTAGGCAAATGATGTTTTTATCCTTCATTCAAAGTCAATACCTAATCCAACATCGATGGAAATTGATGTTGCTTTGGTATCTCCTACGACAACTGAAGCATGCTTTCAATTTAGGATATTCTCTCCTCCCTTTGACGAGCTCTTAGCGGCAATATCTCCTTGACCGAGTCTCCCTTACCTTAAATCAAGCTACAACAACTTAAAGATGAAATCTAGGCACTCGTAAGCTTAGGGGTGTCGAGGCTGTGTTGATCGAGCTGATCGAGAAACTTACCAAACTCATTAATCTCTTCGAAGTCCGTCTTCTCTCGCTTGGATAACAATCTTACAATCAAATTGTCCATACTTTGAGAATTTTTGCATCTCATTAAAGAATATCGCAAGCTCTATACCATGATCAAGCATCTTAAATCTGCGCAAGTGAATGCAATTTCTCAGGTAGCTACAGTCATCGATGTTGCAAAGAAGCTATCAATTAAACATGAAGAGTTAAAAAAATCTGATGTCGAGCTAGAGGATATGAGTGTGAAAATTGTCGCTTTGGATGTACAACTAGAGATACTGAAAAGGCATTTTGAGGAGAAGAAAGAGGTGCGTGATCAAAAGAAGTAGGCAATTAAAGATCTTGTTGTGTTTACCCAGGAGAAAACAAAAGTGATCAGCTAGATTAGATGCGTAACTTTGAAACATCAAGAAGTTCTGGTAAAAAAAGAACGATATATAGGATAAAGTGAAGGACGTGATTATTCAATTCTCTTTTTTATTTCTAACTTTCATCCTGTATATCTAACTATTAATATAATCGACCTCTGAGCAACCTTTTTGTCTTGCTTTCTCGGCCGTCTTTTTACTTAGCATTTTCTTCACTTTCATAATCCATAACTGACTTGGTGATGTGGCACGTGAAAAATGAGGAGTTGTACGCTGTTTCAACCGAAATAAATGCCATGATGGTTGCATGTCTCAATTCCTTTGAATACAATGTGTTATTGTATGTCATTACTACTTGTGATGCATCAAACGTGGGGGAGGCATCATCACCTATATAAATAACACTCAATCCCTTATTGTAACTTATTAAAAACCACACACTTCCTCCCAAAACTTCTCCTATTTTTGACTCACGAACATGGCTTCCAACTAGTCATCTTCTCTTTTCCTTAATCAGACTAAGGCCTACCTGAAGGAGATTTTCGATCTTGACCTTGTTGATTATGGCTAATCTTCCCTTTTGTTTGACACCATTTTCTTCATTGGCGCTACTTCTGAGGCTTCAACTAATGACAAACCTCTTAGAGAAATCCTTAACGTTCTGGGGAAATTCCATCATCTCGGAGAGAGATACTCCCAACTTGAGTTGGAATTATAAAGGATTGTTGAATATAAGAGACAACAAGCCTCTGCCTAGGAAGAATCTGATTCTCTAGGCGAGGCTTATGGGAAAGCATGGAATGACCACCTTCGCTAGAATAGGGTACACTAGTTTTACATGACATGTTGTGAGTACTCCAAGCTCAATGTACTAAACCCACGGATGATATCAAGGAGAAAGAGCCTGCCTAAACTATAAAGGATCCTGACATCTCAAAGGATCTCCTTTCCTTCCTGAACTTGTAGATTTCCGACTACCGGGCTCAGTCGCATGTGAAACTCACTAGCAAGGGGGAAGCAGAGGACAAAGTTTCCTTGATTAGCAGTCGTATTGATCAACTCTTGCACTTCCTGAACGTTTTCATGACTGAGGAGCCTCACTGGAAGAGCTAAAAGGATATCCTGGAGGATGATAAGATGTGTGCTATCTATGAATTTAAGGAAATTAAGGCAAAATATGACTAAACAGCTTCTCTCGGTTGGTGGCCATTTTCTTTAAAAAAAAATAATGTAACTCGAATAGTGTCCCACCTTTCCTTTAATAAAAAATTTTTCTTTTCATATTCTGCGCATTACACATGTACTGCTACTCACTCAGCCTTATTATTCCTAACACGAAACAATAGTATTGCCATTGCGATATCGACATTTAGCATTTCAGAACAAAAATGCTAGACAATGGTATTACCATTGTGATCGATCATATCCGATCTAGGATACTTGGTCGATGAGAATCTTTTGACTGCAAGTGCAACATTAAATGGATGTGAAAATGTAAAAGATCGCTGCATTTTATTGAAAATTAGCTTATCGGCCAACTTCATGTAGAGTAAATGTTGTCACTGATTGGGTTATTGATGATTTTTCACTCAATAAAATTGTCTAATGTAGTGCCATATTCCAAGCTTGACCATCGTCAACACTTAGTATTTTTATCTTTCTTTTGGTCATGACTGCCTGACTGATGGGCATATGAAGATGGGGAGTCATGCACACCATTTTTTAAGGAGTCAAAATTCATGACAGTTATGCGTTCCAATTTCTTAGGAACCGATCAGGGGCTGCGAACTTTAATTCAATTATCTCAACTGCTACATTTTTTGAATGTGGACATTAAATGATTTTTATGATGCTTATAAAAGCATCATTCCTTCCTATTTCACATCCTTCATTTCCTTACTACTTCCGCTAGCTTCGAACTCTAACTACAGACACCAACCCTCATGTCTTCCTTCATCTACAATTTACCATCCTTACCTTTTTAAAGGAGATCCTTGCCACGTGTCACGCCCCAAACCCGAAAATTGGATTCACAGGAATCCCGATCGCTAAATCTAGTGCCACAACCTCCGTAGTGCCCCATTCTCGGCTCCTGACAATCATATGTCAGATTCTGATCCTGGGATCCTACAAGGAGGATTTTTAGAATGATTTTTTTTTTGTAATGAAGCATAACCACAAGCATATCCAAGACACAAAACAACAACACCACATATCCACTATATCAAAGCTTTAAGTACAATGTAGAAAGAAAAATACAAGGTGATCAAAGGCTCCAAAATAGTCAGATGCATACTCCTGCCTCAATGTTGCTGCTATCCAACACTACCTACACGCAACGATCGTAGATAAGCTTACAAAAGCTTAGAGGGTGGTGTAAGTGTGTGCGTAAGGCAAATGCCAAGTGTACAATATCAGAGTAAAATGGAAGTATGCGGTAAGTCTATGAATAAAACTAACCATACCAATGCTATATAATATATGGCATGAATGTTATCGGTCATACCAAGCAGAATGTCATATGCGAAATGCAATCCAAGCAAGTCGGTACTCATCAAGTACACATATCAATACAGTTCCTCTCTGGATATCACCGGGGTCTAATACACTTTGCAGTGACTGCCACCTCCCTAGCTGAACAGTCAAGCAAGCGGAATAGACCTCACTATCCACCTGACCAGTAGTTT
This sequence comes from Magnolia kwangsiensis, assembly GCA_037074715.1. Lineage (NCBI taxonomy): Eukaryota > Viridiplantae > Streptophyta > Magnoliopsida > Magnoliales > Magnoliaceae > Magnolia > Magnolia kwangsiensis. Next base: position 38,982,985 of record CM073587.1, on the reverse strand, counting down.
GCCAATACCTACCCGGCTCATCGATAGCAGACTCATTTGTAAGCTGGTCAAACTCAGCCTAGCTTATAGCCCCCTCACTCGGGCGGATAAGGCCACACCCCCTCCCAACCGACCACGACACAGTGGCAGACGCTGCCTACTAGTATTCGACACTCGTGTATCCACTCAGTCCAGACGTTGGAACAACTCCTGGTACAAAAAAGGTTCTGGAACTTTCACACAAGGACATCCTAAGTGCCCACAGTGCTAGAACCAAGTATTTTCGGTATCCAATACGGTCATCCACGATGTACCTGTGGAGCCACGACCCTGATGTCACTAGGGCGTATAATGATCAAGTCACACATATGCGAGATGCATGAGACACACTGTACAATCATGCAACAATCTTGTGCGCACCATGCGCTCATGTGGGTAACTCCTATTAATGAGTCCCATAAATAATCTACCCAATGGCATATGCTATGATTAGTTACCACTCACATCAAGCATACATATGATGTGTATGGTATGAGGCATGGAATTATACTATGCATGTTATAAAGTAATGGACTATCCTCACAACGACGATGGGCCTAGACGGTCTGCACATAAAAAGTATGGGCTTATCAATAGGCCCTAGGGAGAGTTATAATGCGGACATCTAACCGACATTACTCTTACAATATGGATGTTAAACCAGCGTTGTTCCCGAGGATCGGCTCGCCATAAATATCATTCAATAAATCATGGTGGAATTACACATTGCAATGGACCTTAGGTACATCCCATTGGGCCTTAAATGCATCAAGTGGGCCGTATCTCATGGGCCTTATATTCATTAAGTGGGCCACATCCATGTGCCTCACTAATGGGCCTTAGGTATATTGCAATGGGCCATCACCCATGGGCCTTGAAATGTATCACAATGGGCCTCGCAACATAGGCCTTAGATATATCAAAGTGGACCTCAACAACAGGCTACAAATACATTGAATGGGCCTAATCACAAGGGCCTCATGTGTATACCAAGGTGGGCCTCAATGGATGGCCACAAACCAATTAAGATGGGCCTCCTCACATGGGTCATATGTTCATCAAATGGGCCATAACTCATGGGCCTTATAATACATCAGAATGGGCCTCATAACTTGGGCCTTATATATATCCAATGGGCCACACCAATTAAGAGTAGTGTAACGCCCTGAAAATTGGGGGTCGAGCAGATGCTCAGCTCTCGAGTTCCAATGCATCACTTATGCAACATAAATACAGATGATTGAATGTTAATTATGGTAATGCATTAAACATGAGTGGGATTACACCAAAACAGTAATTCATACTCGAGATCAGTGTATGTACCACAAGCGGAAGACTGAAAGATATCTATATAAATGGATAGGAAAGCAAAGATCACTGTCGATCTGCAAGAGTATGAATACATCTCTGAGTCACCATATACATGTAATGTTCTAAAAATAAATTTTCAAAAAGAATCCAATTACAATAGTATCCCCTATAGCGCCGTCAATCAGTACGACCTAAGCGAAGCCGTCCGAGAACTGCATATAAGAGAACTCATCCTGATCGTTGTAATAGTCAGGCTCCACCTCCTGAGTTACATCCTCATCTGTAACTAAGACAAAGTCTGGTGGGTGTTCAGAACGCCGTCCCAGAATGTGGGAGTGAGTGATCAACTCAGTGGAATCATAGAGTAAAGATTAACATGTTATCAATTCAATCAAGCAGTAATAATAAAGCAAACATATTAACCATTCCTAAATACTCTTATTAATGTAGGGATGAGATGTTTCATGAATGCATGACCTCACCTACACTCCCTCATGCGACACCATCTTACGTTCGCGGCATGCATCCAGCCCTCTGTGCACTTCATAGTCGGCACATACAGTGCAATGATATGAACATGATTACTGAGTTATTATTAGTCCTTTTCATACAACAGTATTGGAAAGCTAAGGTACCTCCCTTGTATCATTAACCAAATGATGATCCATTCTCGGGTCGTCAGTCTGAGGCAATCTCATACGATAGTATAGTTCTAAAACACTGTAAAGGGCTCGTCACCAATCAATACAGGTCTAGTTATATTTATTCTCGTAACCCAAATGCAGTTTTAGGATATACTCGAGGTCACTACAAAGGGCTCGTCACCAATCAGAGTAGGCTGATAGCTCGAATATAGTGTCCCATACCACCATAATCGGCTCACGAGTATAGGTGCTCACTGGTCACTACGGGGAGGCTCGTCACCCCAGCGTAGGCCGACAGTTCGACCACAGTGTCCCATACCACTATGTCCGGCTCATGAATCTTAGCGGATCGAGGTACCAGGGTTAACGGGATTTCATTGGTAAGTTTGGTACCCTAGATTCAAAAAGAAGCGTCCATACATGGTGAACGCATATCGGGTCAATCAGGTTACTTAACGAGTTCGACTAGCTCGATCGCACATTAAGTTGATCAACATGAAATGCATATGCACTCCGCATGGCCAAACCACTGCCGACAACTCTACTACATCTCGGGTTCGTCAAGCACGCCCTTCGTGGCGAATAAAGCTCAACCACGAACTTAAGTCTGTTACCGAATGCCTGGACCATAACATGGCTCCAATCACGTACATATGATTCAACATCCACATTCATATAAGTAGGATATGAAATATAACTTAAACATGAAGACTATACATGGAGGAAATCATACACATAATTAGCAGGAATGAAATAAACTAGGCATAACATGAAGGAAAGCAAACACACAATTAGCAGGAATGAAATGAACTCAATATAACATGGAGAAAATCATACACCCAAGTAAAGTGATTGAGATTCATATCTCAATTCAAAAATAATCATACTTTACCTATTTCTAGCTCATTTAGACATTTATGCAAACACTTAGCTTATACTATTCAACATACATCACGTATGTTGGCATATTGTATATTTAGGCAAATCCTTTGCTAAGGAGTTATCGCATACAAAACAAGCATGCACTAACAAAGATTTATCATGGCAATCACTAGATCAGATGTCATACGCATACAAACATTTTATCAATCACATGGAACACTCAGTTTGTAATATAAGCTATACATAATCGTAAGACAGAACAAATAGTGCATTTGGCATGTAGAATAGAATCCACGTCAGTAATAAACCATTATCTGACATTGAAAGCTTTGAAAACCATAACCTATATGTCTATAATCCGCACCTTACGTCGTAGAAGCGTAACGTATATGATTTAAGCCGTAAGCTTTCGTCAACGGCGGTTTAGCAACCTATAACATGAACTAGGTTAGCTATTTCATGACTCCGTCTATATCAAACCTTAAAACAGGTTAGGATTTGATTTTCTTACCCAAGTGCAGAATCAGAATCTCCGAAGCAATGATTCAGATGGATGGATTTAACACGTAGTGCAGTTGGGTAGAATCACAAGATGAAATCACCACTTCTCTCTCACTTTCTCTCTTTTTTCCTTCTTCTCTCTCCTAGGGTTTTTCTTAAATTCGTATGAAGAAAATGAGAGAGGGTTTAAGGCCTTTTTATAAGGTATAAATCGACGGAAATAGCCTTAAGGCTAAGGTATACTTAGGTTATAACCAAATCGGCCTTGTTCCGATCCAACGGAGCACTTCTGGAGGTCTTATCACCGAGTGCGGTCAGAATTAAGCTTTGGATTTTGGATCTTGATCAAGTTAAGTTTTTAGTTCGATCGGATTTCCAGATCGACCGTGGCTGACCAGTTTCAGTTCAACGATCACCGAAACTCGATCAAGGCCACAAGTAATTTGACATGAGTGAGGCACCATCCCTGATTCGAGGGTGAATTTGGGTCAAAATCCAATGGTCAAAATTCTTATAAATGTCGCACAAGAGACAGGACTCAGATTTCTTAAAATCATATTTAATTTCTTAAAAATCTTCAGTTTCTCACACTCTTCACTCCGAACTCAAGGAAATTGTCTCAGAGCATCATTTGGACGTAATTTTTACGGTGATTGTCAAGTCCAACTACGCGGTCAATATCTTCTAAGTTCATCACAATCAGACTTTCGACGTGCAGTCCAGGTCTGATACGAAGTTTCAAAGTGCTCCCATGAGCATCTGGGTTTAGAGTTGGATCCTAGATTTTAAAGTAACATAGTGTTACTAATTCTACAGGTTTTGGATCTTACAGATCATATTTAAAGTGATTGCTGTTAATTTCATAGGTAATCTAGGTTAGTACTTAGCAATTTCTGTCTAATTTCTAAAGGATTTAATCTTGAGGGATTTCTAACTGAGTTGGTACTCGGGTCTTTGTACGGATTTTTTCGAGTCGTTACAAGTAGTGATAATGATTTCCATCATTTAAAGTTCCTAAGGTCCACCATAAGATATGTTTCCCATCCAACCTATGGTAATAGATGAAGTGAAAATAAATATCAACTTAATGGGAGACTACTATGGCCTTAGAGATTTTTGAACAGTGGGCGCCATTGACCACTACTTTAAATGGTGAGGTCCACTTGAACTTTTAAATCTACCTCATTCTTTAGCTCATGCAATAAAATGAACTTTCAAAATTGGATGAAAGGTTTGGATGTAGTACATGCATCATAGTGGGTCCACACACATGACCCACCAATTAAATGGACGGTTTGGGTATAACCTCGACATCAAGGATGGGGCCTACTAGCCGTCCAGCGGCCCAGCCAAATGGCTGGATAGCATTAATAAAATATGTACATTTTGGTGGGGCCATTAGCCGTCCAGCAGCCAGCAATATGGCTGGACGGCATTGATGAAACACATGCACGCTGGTAGGTTCCACCGTCCACGGCATGGACGGTGTGAATAAAGCTTTACATCAATGTGGGTCCCATGTGGGGCCCACCATAACGTCTGTTTTCCATCCAACCTGTTGGCAAGGTCGCACGGGCCTGGGTGAAAAAGGAAAAATAAATATCAGATTGATTTAAAACTTCCGTGGCCCAAAAAGGGTTTCAATGGTAGAGTTCAATCACCGTTGTTTCTTGTGGTGTGGACCACCTGAGATCTGGATCAAGCTGATCTTTGGAGGGGACCCACCTCAGGGGGTGGTCCACCTCATGGATGGTGTGGATACAAAATATACAGTTGTTGCACTTTTTTTTTGAAATATGGGTTTTTCTACGATTTTCCACATGTGGGGCCCGCATCAGGCACATCCAACCCATGCATTATATTCTACAGCTTATAACAAATCTAACAAGCCCAATATTGATTATGTCTTAGGAGTATAGAAAGATTAAAGTGGATTTAAACAGTGAAAATCAGTGTTTTCAAAGGTATGGCCAGTTTGATTATCAGATCGGCTTCATTTTTTGGCTCAAAGCCTAAAATGATCCACGAAATGAAATGGACGGCTTGGATTAAAAACATCATCAAGGTGGGGCCTGTGCGAATGGTCCACCCCAAAACTAAAGGAAATCCCTTTTTTTTGTTTACAGTTCACGTCCAGCGTCTCTAGACGCTGGACGGCTTGGCATAACACATATATGTAAGGTGGGCCCTGCTCAGGTGGGCCACCAAATGATTGGATAGTATGGATACAACACATATGTGAAGTGGGCCCCACCTGTAGATGACTTGGATAAAATATATGATTCATGGTGGGGTCCATCCGGGTGGGCCACACGGCCACATCTTCACATACAATAAAAATGAAAGAGAAGAGGAGAGAGAAGGAGAAAAAGAGATGGACACGTGTGATGGAGGGACCCCGACACTATGGGCCTCTGTTTCGAGCATCCAATTCATACATCAAGTGGACCCCATTGCATGTGGACCCATCAAATCAAAGATTTACGGTGGAGATCCTTTCTCCACCCAAAATGAATGGTCTCGATGACCTCTTTCAAACTAGAATTAAACATCATGATGGGGTCCATGGAGAATGGCCCCATCATGGAATGATATCGATAATCAAGGTGAGTCATCAGCCACATCTTAAGGTCCAAAATGAGATCCATACCATTGATCAGTAGGCCTCACTTGGCCCATCTTAAAAACATAAAAAACTACCCTATTAAAGCACCCACCGCTTGATCTTCTCAGTCTGTTGGAAAGCCGATCTTCTTGTGCTTCACTTTGCTGGTGGAGATGAGAAATGGATGGTTAGGATGAGAGCTTTGGGGATGGAAATGGGCCACTCTCAACACACTCTTTTCTCACTCTTGGGGGAGCTTGGACGTGCACTTCTTTAGTGCTTGGTGTGGCTTGGAATTTGTCAAGAGAAAGAGAGAGAAATGGGGTGGTTGTAAGAGTGATGGATGTGAGGCGAGTGATGGATGTGAGTGATATGGTACTTGACAAGTATGGGTGTGTAAGAGAGAGGGTGAGAGAGAGTTGACTTAGTGGTTGCTTAACTTATGGAGAAAGAAAGTATGGGTGCTCTTGTACTTGACATGAGGTGATTGATTGATTGATCTGAGTAATTGATTGATGGGACATGATGTAGAGATTCTCTTGGGATTGCCAACGCGCGGCATTTTTTCTTTAACTGAACGCGAGCCCACATCTCCTCGTCTGGGTATCAGATCGGTGCGTGAGTTACGGCGTTAGAACCGCAGCTACGGTGTGGTCACAATGATACAAGTCTCGGATTAAGCCGACTCAAATGTATAGGATACGACTTACGGTCGTGCGCAAACGTCGATTACAGGTCACGGATTGTCGAAATTCGAGTATTTCTCCCAAACTACCCTCCTCCACTATATTTATCCTTTTGTCTAGGATGTCCTAGCTATCATGATATAAGGTTATCTTGTATAAAATGTTAGGTGAAGGTTGTTCTACGAATTATTTGAAATAAAGAGGAAAAAATAATATCAATTGCATGAAATAAAGAAGAATAAATAATATCAATTGCATGAAATATTAAAACCTTAATTTCAAATAATTTGTAGAACAACCTTCACCTAACATTTTATACAAGATAACCTTATATAACAATATCTTTGAAATCAAACTTTCAAAGTAGCAAGAGACAATGAAATAAATATACCATTAACCATAAAGAATGAAATAAATATAACGTTCACCACATATGCACAAGGGGTTATAGTGGTTCGGTGCTTAAAGCCACACTTACTCCACTCCCAAAATTACTACCCTTGTAATTTTAGCTTTCTCTATACCAAGGTTTTCACGAGTTCATCTTAATAACCTCTTACAGTTATTGTGATTTTCACGGGCTATCACAACAAAACCCCTTTTGTGATTTTCACAGGCTATCACAAATCAACCCACAAAGATTTTTGGACTACCTTAGAAAAAACCAAATAAAAGAATATAATTAACAATTTGTGCTTATCTTCAAATGACGATTCAAAGATGTAGTAGAAGCTTGAAGCAACGATCTTCTTTCTTGAGTGTCGAGGGGATAGTATATGCTCAATCATAACGAATATAGGAATTAATGCATTTCAAGGAATATGAACCTTAATGCTGCAAATTCAATTCTCTATTTCTCGAGTATAGATTAGTCTATCGTATTTAAGATCAACTTGAGAAAGGGATTTGAATAAGCTAAATAAAAATAATAAATACAACATAAATAGTTTGATGAGGACTTGAGCTTCTCTCTTACTCGCAGAAAAGGTTTTTAGTGAATTTTTGTTGTTAAATAGAATGAGAGAAGGCCCTTATTTATAGCTAAAGGATTTGAAAATTCGGTTAGCCTAACATTAAGTTTGGCTGGCCGAATTTTAACGACTATCAGATTCCATGTGATAAGATAAATAAAAATTCGACTGGCCCAAGTCAAAATTCGGCTGAATGAATTTCCTCGAAAATCTAAAAATTCTTCACTGGAAACTGACCCGAACTTTCCTTAAGTTGGCCGAACTTTAAGTTAGGTTGGCTAAACCCAAAGTTAGGCCGACCGAATTTGTAATAGATTTTTCAAATTTTCAAATCTAAAAACATGCCCAAAATTGAAGTTAGGATAACTGAAGTAAGTTAGATTGGCCAAACCTAAAGTTAGGATGGCCACACTTCAGTGAACTTACACTATAGTTTACCCATTTTAATCATTTTTCAAAAGCACTTAACCTAAGGTATTTTTTGGGTCATTTCACCTAGTGGTTGGCCTATACAGAGATCTTTAATCTTACAATCGAGTGACAACATTTAAGTCTTGAGATGTTGAGTCGATCTTGAGCCAATCTTCACAAGATGCCATAGACTAATATAGTGTACTTGCGATTTAACCGATATCTTTGTCTACGAAATTTGACAACTTATATGTTCTAAAAATATAAGCAATTATAATCTCCCCCTTTATCAATTTCATGATAAAATACATATACATAATACACATCACAACATACCATATATATACATCAAACAATCACAACTCATGATCTCAATCATAAAAAATGAAGCTCTGGTTCAACTATAGATTCAACAATCATCTGTACTCCACTTGTAGATTCACAAATCATCTGTACTCCACCTATAGCTCCCCTTAAGAAATAGAACAAGTATTATGCCATCTAAATATATTCTCAAGTATATTCATAAGATATATATATATATATATATATATATATATATATATATATATATATATATATATATATATATATATATATATATATATATATATATATATATATATATATATATCCATGATTTATCAATTCTTCACATGATTTATCCATTTCTTCATATTTCACATACATTCATAAAATCATTATCATCATAAAAAATGTATGTATATTATTTAGTTCTCCCCCTTTTTTGTCACAAGTTGACAAATGAAGAAATCATAATAAAAAAGCATTATCAAATGATAATGAATGAAATGTTAGCATATCATTAATGCAAGTCAAAAGATGCATAACATCATATAAAAAGTAGCAAACACTGTATAAAACAACGTATCAAAGAGTGTATAAAGTCACACCTAACCATTAGAATATAAAGTTAGTACATACCTTGTAATAACTAAAAATAATCTCACTCCAACTCATAAGAGGATGGATTAGGCATTATAAGATCATTAATCCTCAAACTCCTACTAAATCTATGAAAGTACTTTTTGATGTACTTCATATTCTTTTTCTGAGTTTAGACTAATGATTCTTGAGATACTTGCAAAGCATCCACTTTCTCTTCTAAGGCTGATGGTCTCTCATGAAATTGAGAGGGGTGATAGTCAGAGTCAGTCACATCTTCAGAACCTTCCAAGTTATCAAAAATATGGTTCATATTAATCTCTTCTTCCGGAGTTTCTTCCTGATCGCCTCTTTGTTAAAGAACTAGAGGTAGCCACATCATATTAAGATTTGCATTATTAAATGGTAATTAGGATTATTGTGCTTTAACAAAGGAAATTGAACATGATATTGTAACGCAAGGGAAGACACAAGGTGTCCAAATGGAATTAAGCCATGTTTAGCATGCAATCTATACAGAATGATAACAAAAAAAATCAAGGAAGATAGACAAATATGAATGCCTATGACAACAACATGAATAACTTTAAGCATGATGGGACTAAGATCAGTCTTAATCCCTACCCTTGGATAAATGTTAGAAGCGAAAATGTGATGAAGGACACGGTATTTAGGAAATAATTTATTAGTGGATAAGGCATTATCAGACATCCATTCAGCATTTTAAAGCCACACATTACACGAGTAATGGCCTCTTTCTCAAAATTGTTCATTTTACCCGAAAGAATGGAAATATGTATCCCGTCTTCTGCCATTTCTATTTTCATTAGTGAAGATATGGTGGAAGGTGTTATGGTGATAGTTTACTTTAAAATTTTAATTTTAAAAAATAAATCATCTAAAGAAACTTCAGTAATATAGGTGTACATTCCTTGAACAATGGATCGGTATGTCATCCCACCCCATTGCAAAATTTTCTCCCATCCAACCTCAAAAGGAGTTCAACTAGACCAAACTAAGCAATATGTCAACATTAACACATCTCTTTATGATTATGCTCTTTGTTCTAAAATCCTGCACATTTTTCGGGTAATCCCTCAGTGTGCATAGGACCTACACATCACATGGACCTGAACGAGATGACGAACCTACTTGAACCTTGTGCACGGCATGTTTAAATCTTGGCTCCGTGCTTTAAATTAAATAAAAATCACAAAAGATAGCTAAAGCAATGAAGATCAGATTTTGGAAGGAACCCACAAAGAAAAGGGTTTCTATATTCAAGAAAAATGATAAAATCTAGATAATTAAGCAACTAAGAACCTAAATCTATAAGAAAAATGCCTAAAATCAACTTATAAAAGACTTGGGAAGATGGGTTGGCTGAATGAAGCACTAGTGGATAGAAGAAGAAGAAGAAGAGTGAAATGAGCAAATTGGGTTTTTCCCTTTTTTGATACATTCACGCCTGATTTGGCTAGCCCAAGTATGAATTCGACTAGGCGAGTATCTTGGTAACAATCAGGTTGGCTGAAAATCCCAAAATTATTTATTTATTTTTCTATTTTTCTTTTCTTTTCATGCTTACATTATTTATATATAATTAATAGGAAATAAATGTAAAAAGAAAAATAAAATTAGAATTATCATTATTTAACAACACATAACCTAATATCATATTTTAAATTTAAGAATTTCACACTGTCAAGCGGCTTAGTCAGGATATCTGCAAGCTACTTCTCAATTTGAATGTGTTCCAACATGATGGTCTTATCTTCAACTAATTCTCATATATAATGATCTATAATATCAATATGTTTTGTACGAGAATGTTGAATTGGATATTTTGATATATTTATCGTACTTTTGTTATCGTAATATAAATTCATCATATTTTAAGTAATTTCATAATTAACTAACATTCGTTTCATCCACATAAGTTGAGTGCAAGCATTCTGTATTTTGCTTCTACAGTGGATAATGATACATAGTTTTGTTTCTTATTTAACCAAGATACAAGACAGTTTCCTATTTAGAAACATCCACCACTTGTAGATTTTATATCATCAACATTACTTGCCTAGTCTGCATCAGTGTATCCTGTGATTTTTACAAACGTATCATGTAGATACCACAAACCTAAGTAGAAGTACTTGCAACATATTTGATTATCTGTTTAATAGCAAATAAATGAGATTTCTTATGGTTAGATTGATATCTATCACAAATGTTGATACTAAAAGAACTAGCAGGTCTATTGTCAATTAAGTAAAGTAGACTACCAATCATGCTGCGATAAAGTCGAGAATCAACACTCTTACCTGATTCATCTTTTGCTAATATAATTGTTGTACTCATAGGAGTGTTAAAATTCCTACCATTTTCAAAAACTTCTTTACCAAGTTTATTGCATATTTGGTTTGGGAGATCAATATTCCATCTTTGAGCTGCTTGACTTGTAGTCCAAGAGAGTAGTTTAGCTCACTGACCATACTCATTTCAAATTTGGATTTCATAAGATCTACAAACTTAAAAGAAAGATTAGTGTAAGTAGATCCATAGATAATGTTATTGACATAAATTTGAACGATCAAGATGTCATCATTATATTTTTTGACAAACAAAGTTTTGTCAACACTACCCGTAAAAAAATCATGACTAAATAAAAATTTAGTCAAATTTTCATACCATGCTCTAGGGGATTGTTTTAAACCATACAGTTCCTTTTTAAGACAGTATACATGATCAAGAAGTTTTGAATCCTCAAAACCCTTTGGTTATTCAATGTAAACTTCCTCACTTAAGTTACCATTTAAAAAAGCACATTTAACATCCATTTGATATATATTTGAACTTTTTATAACATATAATGAAAATAAATAATTTGATAGATTCAAGGTGCACAATTGGTGCAAAGGTTTCATCATAATCAATACCTTCAATTTGATTATAATCTTGCAAAACTAGTTATGCCTTATTTCTAATAATGTTACCCAATTCATCAGATTTATTTTTGAAAATACATTTTGTTCTAATCACATGTTTATCAGTTGGCCTCGAAACAAGATACCATACATCATTCTTATAAATTGGTTCAATTCATCTTGCATAGCCAAGATCCAACTTTCATCAGCTAGTGCCTCATTTACATTAGCCAATTCAATCTGGGAAGTGAAACAAACATGATTGCATATATTTTTAAGTTGTCTTCTAGTATAAACATCAATGTGAGGGTCACCAAGTATTTGATCGATCGAATGGTCTTTGACTAACCTTAACTCCATAGTATCAAATTTAGATGATGATTTTGGTGGATTAACCAAAATGGTATCATTATTTTCATAATCTTGATCAAGACTAGAAATGATCGATTGATCATTAATTACAATGTTTATAGATTCTTGAATAGCCCCAGTTCTTTTATTTAGAATCTGGTATGATAGACTCCTTAAAGCATAACGTAGGAATATTCCCTCATCGCTTTTAGCTTCAAATTTTCCCAAATTTTCTCGATCACATAAAATAAAAATTTACTTCCAAAAGTTTAGAATTATTTAATAGTATGATTTTTATTAAACCATAATTCATAAGCAGTTTTGTTTTTAGTCGTTTTGATGTAAACACAGTTAATTATATAGCATGCAGTACTCACAGGTACAACCCATAAATTTTTAGGTAATTTCATACTATTTAGTATTACGTTAGCTATTTCTTGTAAAACTCTATTTTTTCTTTCAGCAACCCCATTTTGTTGAGGTGATTTTGGAGCAGAAAATTCATGCAATATTCCATGGTCATTATAGAATTTCTCAAAATTTCTATTTTAAAATTCAGTTTCATGATCACTTCTAATTTTGATCACGGTTAATTCCTTTTCAGACCGGATGTTGTTTTATTAGCTTTTTGACTTCGTTAAGAGCATCCGACTTTTCTCTTAAAAAGGCTACCCATGAATATCTAGTGCGGTCATCAACTACAACTAGGAAATATTTCTTTCTGCATCCATATGGAGGAGTTCAAGAGGTCTTGTAGGGGCTAAGGAGTTCGTTTTCTTATGACTACTAATTTTCTTACCTATCTGACAGGCACCATATACTTTGTTTTCTATCTTTTTAAATTTGGGTAAGCCACGTAAGTGATCTCTTTTGCTCAATTTGTATAGATCTTTATAGTTTATATGTCTAAGACGTTGATGTCATAGTTTATTCTCGTCTATTTGGACCATATAGAATGAATGATTTGTTGAGCAAGAATCATCGTTTATATAGCAATTTTCAAGCATTATGCGACCATTTAATATCACATGTCCTTTATTATTAATTATCTCACATCCGTGATTTGAAAATTTCAGACTGTTTGTTATCACAAATTTGAGATATGCTCAGAAGATTATGTTTTAAGCCTTCAACATATAAAATATTCTCGAAGATAGGTAAGTTGAGATGATGTACATTACCTTTTCCAATTATCTTACAATTACTACCATCTCCAAATATAACTGAGCCGCCATCCATTTGGTTAACGTTTGATAGAATATCTTTATCACCTATCATATGTCTAGAACATCCACTATCCAGGTACCATCTTGAATGGGTATTTGCTTTAAAATCTATGTGAATAACAAGGCACTTAACCTTTGGAACCCATTTTATTATGGTTCTAGGTTTAGGAGGGTATCTTACCTTTTGTTGTGTTTGGGAGATAGGATTTCTCCTGTTTTTGTTTACTCCAATCTTACCAGAGTTGGATTTCAATATCTCTTTAAGCAAGTCCACAATTTTATAAGCTAAAGGAGGATTTCTATTATTACTCTTTTGATATTCGTGGTAGTGTAACACCCTATACTTTTCAATACTCGGGTGCTACTATATAGATGTAAATCAGCTTGCACGTGTGTAGGAGCACACATGACTCACTTTATGCATCATCATCCATTGGTCCTTAATCCGTCTATCTCGACCATCTAGTACAATCTCATTCAAATATTAAGTCATCTAGCCGTTGACTCTTAGGGCAGACCATCATGTCGTACCTAAGTTGGATCGCAACTCGCCTGAATCGAGACCAAACTCATAGATCCACAATATCTAACTTGAAGGCCTACTACCTGATTATTACACTTGGAGCATCGGATCATTAATTCGACCATGGGCCTTCATCTAGACAACCCTAGACCTTTAAGATTGTTAGAAGAAACCACTACCCCTACATAAAGGGATCCATCCATTAAATGGACCATCGCACTTTAGTGGAATGGTGTCAAACCACGAAAGACTTAATTATGGAGATTTGATCGGGTCAAAACTTCACCTAATGATCTACTAAAACAATTGAACCGTACATGGTCATTTTTAGGAGCTAACTTAGCAAACCCACCGTTCATTGGGCCCACGACTCGATGTAAGATGATTTAATATCTAATTACATGACTTGGCTACCACATTGTGAAAGAAACCGTTCAAACCCATATATATTAGCTTAGGGACAATTAAAAGTGTCAGTGATCAGATCGGGAAATGATTCGACCATTAAATGTCAATAATTGTTAGCAAACCACCAAGACCCTTGTTATATGGCCCATTAAGATATGCACCATACTTAGACTAATGACCCCTATAGGGAGTGTAGAAGCAATTGAACGGGGTGGATTTGTGAATTGCATCATGATGGACCCCACATTAGTGCATGCATGCATCAGGGGAGGTGCACCAGCGATGCACTGGACTTGAGGAAGTGGTCAAACCAGTTTTGACTGACAAAATCCAAAAGAAGGAAGTGTTTCCTTCCCTTTTTCATTCATGCGCTCAGCACATTTTTGAAGGAGTGTACGACCATTCATACGATCAAGATGGGCCCCACCATTAGCAACAGTTTGGATGATCTAAACCGTCCATCGAATGTAACGCTTAGTTTTAGCCAAAACCTCATCAAAATCACATGCCATCGTCCACACAGAAGCACACAATGTTAGATGCAAATAGGCAACTGTGAAAGTGAAATGTGTTTTCAACTCTCTCAAAACCGGCCGCTCCTGATCTACATGGCCACCTAGGGCCAATCCAAACTGTCAATCTGGTTCAGACCGTGGGCCTAACCAAAACCCAATCAACATTACAATTTTTCCCTTACACGTAGGCACATGATCCTCGGCCAAACGGGAGTTGCGAACTAGAATTTCCAAAAAATGGAAATATCTTTCTCCTTGCTAGCTTGGCAATCCGCATGAGCTCGCCCTCCCTACATCTTAACCGTTCAATCCCAAGCAAATCCCAGCCTTTTATGACGCGTTATTATGGCTTTGCAAAGGAAGAGCCCCAAAACTGGGCTGTCTTCCTTCATGTGAACCCACCATTAGGATTTTGGACTAGTGCACACTATGTTTAACTAACTTAAAGATGGAAAGCCCAAGGGGAAAAATCATCACCTGAGTTGTTGTAGTCCCGACCCTGCTCCGAATTCCCGTGTGAATCTTGCAGCCCAAAGTCGTAATTTTCCTAAATTTATTTCTAATCATATAATTTGCATTAGAAGGCGTCCAAACCTTTGAAATGAATGGGGTTTGTAAGGGCCTGCTAATCCAGGGAACATAGGCCCCATACATTACCTAAAGGCCTATAGTTCAAGCTAGGCTTCTTTCTAGCCCAACAGTGAACGTGGTGTGGCCCATCGAGAATCATGGTGAGGTCCACTGGTCATTTGGCCCACTTATGGGATTGGACTGTCTGGTTCGGCCCACTAATGTGGCTGGAAAGATAGTTTGGCCCACCTGTTTATATGGTGCGGCCCATGGCTATCCAAGGTGAGGCCCATTGTGGTGTACAGTGCTTAGTGAGGCCCAAAGGGTGTGGACTGGGCCTGATCTTTGGATGAACTGGAAATCAGATTGGCTCAGTTCTGGTTTGATTCCAGTCCATTTCATACAACAACTGAAGGACTAGTAATAGACTCTTTCCTTTCTGTAACACCCTAGATTTTTGTTAACCTGGAGTTAGACATCCTTAGGCAATGGGTCAACCATAACACTCTCAAAGCTCAATCCCAAAGCCTAAAAATCATTTTTCAACCCATTTCCTTCAAAATCTCACCTTTCACCACCTCATGCTTCAAATTTCTCCAAGTACTTTCATATTAAACATAAATCCTAAAGTTCAAATGGTGAAGAACTATACTTAAACTAAAACTTACTGTAAATGATAAATACATGAATAAAATGAGATTTTGACTATTGAATTTTTAAAATTTCATGATATAGATAGGACATTTGGATAGATTAGATTCTTATACCCCAAAATCATATATTGTACGTTGCGTAACTCATTTCGGTTTGTAAATGAGACCCAATAATGCCTTGACGGACTCGAGGGCCTAAACGACACAATTTGTGGGACCTAAGGTGGGTCCTGCATGTTTCCAGCACCCCCCGGGCCTCGTCCGTACAGCGGGCTGGGCGGTCTATTTTTCACAAATTTATGTAATTTGTATCCAACTTTGAAAGGTCATATCTCCCTCGTTATAACTCCGATTTAGGTGATTCAAAAATTATATTGAAGATAAATGAGTCTATTTATATATAAAAATAATTAAAAAATATAATAAAATATTTAATATAGTTTAAAGTAGGTCGTTGTGATAATTATCCAAAAATTATTCGTTGGATAGCTGCTGCTTCTGGAATTTTAAGAATTTTTCTACAGCACGAACTCTCATGAAATTTGATAAAGACGGAGTAAACTTAATGATGAAATACTAAAAATATAATTAAAATAATATACTAACTAAAAGTACCAAAAATGGGGCATAGAATGGCCCTAGGACCGTATTCTACCATAATTATGGTAGAATTTGGTTAAGTAGTAAATTGAATACTCAGTAGAATTAGCTTGAACTACTTTAAATATGAACTACAAGACCCAAAATGAGTAGGACCGCTAATACTACATTACCTAGAAGCCTAGGATCAATCTCTAAATCCAGTTATTCTTGGGAGCATCATGAAACTTCTTATCAGACTTGGACTGCACGTCAAAAGTCCGATTACCTCAAAACTATACGGTTATGACCGTCTTGTTGGACTTGATGACCACCTTGAAAATCAAGTCCACATGGTATCTTATGACTATTTACTTGAGCTCAGAGCAAAGTGAGTAAGAAACGTGAATTTCTTTAGAAATAAAATCTGAATTTAAGTAATCTAAGTCGTGTCACTTGCAGGGCAAATATAATGATTCAGACCATCAAAATCTGACCCAATTATATCCTCAGATCAGGGGAAATGTCCCACACATGTCAGTGCACTTGTGGCCTTGATCGAGTTTCGGTGACTGTTGAAATGAAACTGGTCCGCCGCGTCTGATCTGTAAATCCGATCGGACTGAAAACTTAGCCTGGCCTAGATCCATGGTCAGGGAGCTTAAGTCTAACCGCATTCAGTAAAGGGGCCTCGAGAAATGCTCCAATGATTCAAAACAAATGAGTTTTGCATATAATTTAAGTATACCTTGGCCCTAGGGCCATTTCCATCAATCCTGGGCCTATATAAAGGCCTAAACCCACCCCATTTCTATTCCATACGATTTTGCAAACCTAGGAGAGAGAAGAGAGAAAAAAGAGAAGGAAAGAGAGAAATTGAGAGAGAGAGAGAGAGTAGGAGAGAGTTCCTGGGATTCGATCCCGTTGCTCCACGAGCCAAATCACCACTTCTGTATCGCTATTTCAGCGATTCCAACTTCGTTCTTAGGTAAGGAATCCTAACCCTAATTGGTTTTAGGGATTTGAATAGAGTGTAGGGTGAAATAGCTAACCTATTTTATGATGTAGGTTGCCGTTGTGCCGTAGATAAAGTCTTATGGTTTAAACTGAATTCATTACTTGTCTACCGACGTAAGGTGGGGACTATATACGTTTAGGTTATGGTTTTCAAGGTTTTCAATGTCAGTTAATGATTTATTAATGACGTGGGTGTCATTACACATGTCAAATGCGACATCTGTTTTGTTTTACGTATACGTATAAACTATGTTGTGAATAGGGTATTTCATGTATTTGTTGAAATGTTTGTATGCATTTGGAATTTGAATTCATGATTGCCATGATTAACTGTCATAGGTACATGGTTGTTATATATGCAACAACTCCTTAACAAGAGGATTTTCCCTAATACGTATTATAACTGACATACGTGATGTATGTTGGAAGGTGTAGTCTAAGTGTTTATAAAAACGTCTGAATGAGTTAGTAGTTAGTAAATTGTGATTTATTAGGGAGTTGAGATATGAATCCCAATTACCTTAGCTATGTGTATGATTTCCTCCATGTACTGTATAGCTTATTTATTCATGTTTAATTGTGTGTATGATTTCCTCCATGTTTTGTATATTCATGTTTAAGTTATATTCCATAACATGCTCACATGATTGTAGGATTTGACTTAAGTATTCATTTCTGCTTGATTTTCTCATATGCTTATTTGTTGTGATTGCACGTGGATGGGACTAATCATAGTCCAGGTGATCAGTAACAGGCCTCGAACTGGTGGTTGAGGTTATTTTACCACACTGGATGTGATCAATGAATCTGAGTCGTACTTGGGATGTCGGAAGTGGTTAGGCCACACGGAGTACTTATGCACTTCATGTCGATCAACTCAACGTGTGCTCATCCTAGTCGAGCTCGTCAATTAACCCAATCGACCCAATGCATGTTCACCATGTTTAGATGCTACTGCTTGAATCTAAGGTACTAAACTCACCAGTGAAATCCTGTTAACCTTGGTACCTCGATCTGCTAAGACTCATGAGCCGGACATGGTGGTATGGGACACCGTGGTCGAGCTGTCGGACTACGCTGGGGCGACGAGCCTCCCCGTAGTCACCAGTGAGCAACCCAGACTAGTGAGTTGAATATGGTGATATGGGACACTGTATTCGTGCTGTCGGCCTACACTGATTTGGTGACGAGCCCTTTGTAGTGACTTCGAACATACCTTGAAACTGCATTGAGACGACAAGCCTTTTTGTAGTAACTAGGGTATAACTAGGCCTGCATTGATCAGGCGACGAGCCTGTTGCAGCGACCTAGAACCACAACATCGTATGAGATTATTTAGGACTGACGACCCTATAATGGATCATTTTTTGAGAAATAATACAAGGGAGGTACCTTAACTTCTCAATCCTGCTGTATGAAAAAGGACTAATAAGAACTTGGTAATCACGTTCATGCACCGCACTGCATGTGTCGTTTAGCGTTGGACAGGGCACTGAGAAAGTGACTAACATGCGTGACCATGAGATGAAGATCGCAAAGGGAGTGCAGGAGAGGGAATGCATCATGACTACATTCCATTCTTGCATTAATTAGAGTACTTAGGGATATTTGATTGTATCGCTTTATCATTACTTCTTGACTGAATTAATAATATGTTAACTTGTGCTGTATAGCTCCACTGAGTTGATCACTCACTCCTACGTTCTGCGACGGTGTTAAACATCAACCAGACTCTGTCTTAGTTGCAGATGATGATACGATCCACGAGGCAGAGCCAGAGTTCGAGGATGATGAGGAGGCGTTCTCCTATATGCAGCTAGTAGGCGGGTCAATATAGACCATGTTCTGATTGACGGGGTTGCAG
Source organism: Magnolia kwangsiensis (assembly GCA_037074715.1). NCBI lineage: Eukaryota > Viridiplantae > Streptophyta > Magnoliopsida > Magnoliales > Magnoliaceae > Magnolia > Magnolia kwangsiensis. Next base: position 38,963,420 of record CM073587.1, on the reverse strand, counting down.
GGATGCTGATTAGATGTCATTACAATTGTTAGTTTTCACCTTTAGAACACCCATGTATATTCATCTTGTTCATTTTTTAGTATACATGTATATATTTAACCTGGTAACATGTTCACACTCTGGAGACCTACAACAGTTTATATATTTTATATATTCACAGTCTTTCGCTTGTGAAATTTTAACTGTCTCTAGAGTATGATATGCTGTTTTGGTATAATCTCACTCATGTTTAATGCATTAATATGAACAACATTCAATCATCATTATCTATGTTGCATAAGTGATGCGTTGGAACTAGGGAGCTGAGCTTCTGCTCAACTCCTAATTTTCAGGGCGTTACACTTTCAGTCCATTATAGGGCCAAGGTAAAGCCCATCTTCTGCTCTCTCCATGGTCCAACTGATGCCTGGTTCCAGCATGATGCACGGCCCAACTGGGGCCCATTTCTAGTCCAAATAAGAGCTCTGTTGGTGGGACGTTTGCAACCTACATCAAGGCCTGATGAAGGCCCGATTTTAGTTAAATTCTCAGCCCATTTAAGGCCTGATTTCAGCATGGATTGAAGGCATGGTTTCAGCTGAGGTCATGGCCTGTCATGGCTCTATCTACGGCCCATTTGAGAGGTCGTATCTATCCATATTGGAGGCTGGTTTTTAGCTCGATCCAAGGCCTGATGAGGGCCTGGTTTTAGTCTCGTTTTAGACCAGCCGAAGACCATTTTCTGCTTACTTTTGTGGCCCAGCTGAAGACCGATTTCAACTCATATTTATGGCTTAGCTGAGGGCTGATTTCAGCTCAGAACTAACCTCAACTTGGCCCAATAACGGCCAAGTTTCGACCTGGATTCTGGACAACAATGGCCTAGGCTAAGAGAGCTAAACAACCCTTCAATGCCGAAAATCAAAACGGAGGGACGAGATTGAGCGTTACCTGAACTCCAATGCCCGATACTTGAGCCAGCAGCGATGTTAACCACTGGAGCTTGAGCTCGGCTCGAACGATCCTTCAAAGATGTCACTGACCTGCATTGGCTCGACTCAGTCTGAACAGGCTGGGTCGACTTAGTGCAGAAGCGAGTTTGCACCCACACACCCTCTCTTCTCCTTCACTCGTTCTCTCTTCTCTCTCTCTCGCTCTCTCTCTTTCCTTTCTTTCTCTCGTCTTCTCTCTCCCTCTTTGGTGCAAATCCCAAGAGCAACAATAGCTCTTTTATAGAAGGGAGAGAGTGACGTCCAACGGTTGAGGTTCAAACGCCTCATGTAAGGGCTGTGATCGAAGAATGGCCATGTATGGGGCCAATTTGATCCCAAGGGCGGGTTGTTGATGCCCTGACCCACCAGAAAAGTAAAATTTTAGGCCTGGTGTGGCCTATCTCATGATCGCATGTCGGATGGCTTAACAAGGAAGATGAGAGAGCCATCAATGGCAACTTCCCATCTACGATATTTTCTTAAGATCTATCTGTTTGTACGGACCAGATGAGGCCTCTAATCAATCTGGGGCCCACTTTTCGGGCCTCAAACGTCAATTTTAGTTCATCTCACGAGAAATTCCATTTCTAATGAGATGAGATGTTTCTCTTCTCCATCTCAAACTATATCTCATGGGAGGGCTAGGATTGCCCCACGTGGCCTAGGGGATGGCCGGAGATGCACCAGCAACCCCTTCCCGAAATGGGAAACTTCACTTTTTTCTTTTCTTATGCAGGCCCTTGTTCAGCTATTTCCAGAAATGGGAGAGTGTGACTCTTCCTGGAAGATGGATGGATAGAATGGCATGATCAGGCTGATCATGGGCCACCCATGCAGCCACAGATTGGTCTCACACCTAAGATCCTAGCCACGAGTGAGGCTTTGAATGGTTCTATCACAGAATCATCATTCCTTTAAATGGGCTTAAAAGCCTATACGGTTATGATTAGATGGGTCCCACGAGATAAATGAACAATTTAGATCGTTTGGAAAGTGCCCGAGGTGGGCCACTTTGGAGGTTGAAGATCATCATATTCGAATTTCACATTGGCGGGAAGAAGATCTGGTTTTTCTTTACTTTGGTTCGGTCAAAGCCGGTTTGACCGGCTAGCTTTGTCCAATGCACATCGTGCATGAGTACACTGAGTGCACTCGCACCATGTGTGGGGTCCATGGTGATGTTGGTGATAAATCCACTCCGTCCATTCCCCTAGGGAATCCCATCTAGGGGGCCCAACCGAGATTGGGGTGGAGGTGAGGCCCACGTGGGCCATATCACACCCCATAGGGCTTTTTTCTTCCCATAAATATCGATCTAATGGTTGAATTGGTCTGAGATTTCTCTTTGATGGCTAAACGAGGATTTGAGAGGCTTCGAGTGCCTGGTTGGCCACTAATTAATCCTCAAGAGTTTAATAGTACGAACGTTGTCCCACATGAATCGATCAAGTGATATATAAGATACTTTAATTTGAAATGTTTCGTTGAGTTTACCTTTCTGACTGATGTAGGGTTCAACTCAGCTCCTAGGGCCTCGGATGGACCACTTTAATGATGGCTGGGAGTCCCATCCTGCATTCATTGAGTTTAAGATGTTTGTTAGTCAATTTGATGTCCCATGTTTATGGGCTTAAATGGTAACATCCACGTATCAGAAGTGTGGGGTGTTACAGTATAACATTTCTCATCTCTTAAACTGGAACCGATGAAGGATTCTTTTGTGGAGGCAGCATAAATGGCAACTCAGTTGCATTGCTGATAGAACTTCCTTCAATGTTATATTACATCACTGATGGCATTTGCTCGGCCATCAAATCCATTAATCGATGCATAGCCTTAGCCTAACTGGCCATGTATCTGTAAGTATTTTTAATTTGAATACAGAATTGCTCAACTTAAGCTCTTCCATATTCTTATACATGTTGAATACTCAGTTGTACATCTCGAAGTACGACCGCTATTTCGTCTAGAGGAATGGTCTGAGAGGTCAATGCTCCTTCTCGGTTCCCGGTACCGAGCATTGGACTATTGTTCAGATTCAACGCTTCCGACACCGCTTGATCCAGCGCATCCTATACTAGAGATGATGCGGTTGGCATAATGGGATCGATTCCAACAATTTGAGTACTTCTTCTATTCATAATTAGCAATATTACGTCAATAAATTAGAGACAGGGTCCTACTAGCTATGCCAAAAACTATTGCTGCTTGATTTTCGGCTGTTAGAATGCGAGCGTGCCAAAATTGAATTTAAGGCTCAATTCAAACTGAATAACTATGACCCCAAGTGCCAAGATAGACAGACACGTAGTGTGTGACTAAGATCTGATGAGATCGGTTGCCTATTCAATCACTCGCTCAATGTGTAAATAGGATCATGCAATATTCAGAGGGTAGGATTCGTCCACTGATGATGGGTCACACCTACACCCTCTGTACAAAAGGACTTTTCGATAAATATAAAGGAAAATGAGAAAGGATTTCTTATAGTCTGTCGTGAAAATTAATTGTAAAACACATTCCCAAGTGAAGAATTATACCCAGCATGCAAGTGTAAACTCAAATTACACTTAAAATTAACAGCTACTTGATTAGCGCTACGGATTACACTACGTAATACAAACAACAAACTGAAAATAAAAGAATATACTAAGAAATGTAATTAACTTGGTAAGAAAAGTAAAGTGATTACTCTAAGAAATATAATCGACTAGTAATTAAAAGGATAATTGAAAGATAATGTTTGCTTTTGATTGAGATGGTATGAGAACTTTTTTTTTTTTTTTTGCTGAATTCATTTACTATTTATATCTTAAATTTAACTATCTAAATCCTTCCCACATTCTGATAGTTGCCATAACAGCTCAATACTACTTGGCTTCGTCTGGTTTTCTTCCGCCATTTGTCCTATAGCTACTGGTTTTCTTCCGCCATTTGTCCTATAACTACTTTTCCCTAGCATTCTTCCATCGGTCACTTAAACAATACTATGGCATTGCTTGATGTGTTCGGCTGTGTTATCAAGAAATCTCCCCGATATATATTTGTAAATCTTCTAATCCACCACGGCTATGTGTTTGCAAATCTTCTGATCCACTATTCGCATCCATTCAGATCACATGAATACTAATTCGATTGCTTATGATAAGGAACGATGATAGTGGGGATGAACATGGTCAAAAATGAATTTTCTAGATATTGCACCCACGTGGTCGCGGCATATACCCGATTGATGGCTTAGATCTTAAACATATATTTCGTAGTATCACATCCTTTGGCGTGTGTAATAGCTGCCTTGTACATGCACGGGGGCTAAGAAAAGCTCGTACTTACATTAAGATGGCACTGCGAGCATGTAGAGTGGGGTAAGCGAGTTGGGTGGGCGCTGTGGGGCCCACCATGATGTCCATGTCTTGTTCACTCCGTCCATCAGTTTTTCCCTCTACTTTAGGGTATAAGCCCAAAAGTAAGCGGATCCAAAGCTGAGCTCGACCACAGCAAAGGAAAGAGTGGGAGACAATGACAGCCACCGTTGAAACCTTGCCAAGGCCTAACGTATTCTTTTATTTTCCATCGAACCTAGCCCCCCCCCCCCCCAAAGAAGTTCCCAATGGCAGGTGTTCAATCACTACTGTTTCCTCTGGTGCGGTTCCCTTGTGCTTTTGTTCTTCTTCATCTGCCCTAAAGTGACCTTTCAATGCGGATGGACGGCTTGGATAAAACACATACATCAGCGCCCAACATCACCTAGCTGGGTGGTGGTGGGGTCACCACCCAATCCGCTCCCTGTAGGGTGAGCTGCGCACGAGTTCACGTGGCAAGCATCAGCTGTGATCATGGTGCCACGTGGAACTTTTTGGTCCTCTCTTTTTGCCGCATGCCACATGGCTGACAGATCGACTAGCATCAAAACAGCATTATTATACACCAAACGCAGGAACCTTACTGTACGCTTTTGTAATAGTGTGGCCCACCCATTCATTTGATGCAACAGTCGATACAAGAGGCCCACCGTCGATGGCCCATGTACCGGGAGATTTTATTCCTTAAAAAGCTTTATCAAGCCCACGCGCATTTGCAATACAACTCACACATGTTCCATCATGGTGTGTACGATGAGATCCAGTCCATCCATCAGAACGGCACGCTATATTGGTGTCCTAAACCTAAATCATTTTGATACAATGGTCAGGTGGGACACAGTTTGCAAAAAAATATACGGCTCTTAAAAACTTGGCTGAAGTTCCTGAATTGGGGCCCACCTGTTGAGTGGACAAAATTTTCTTTTAGAAACCATGTACAAGGTCGGACCAACCTGATAGATGGATTAGATCTCGCACCGTGACATGCTGGCACATGTGTGGTGTGTACATTATAGCACTCGCGTGTGGGCTTAGCGGAGCTCTTGGTTGGTGTGTGATATTAGCTAGGGCAGTACACGAACCAGGCTAGCCCGGTTAACTCGTTTGACTGAGCCTTAAGAAGCTCGACTCGGCCAACCTGGAGCTGAGTTCGGGTCGAGACAAGCCATTTTCTTCGGCTTGAAATTGAGTCTAGGCCGAGTTTAAATAAGTCCCAGTTCGGCCCGACTCGGTCCGAAACCTAACTTGACCCAACCCGACTCGGCCCGACCCGACTGACTCGGTCGAGTAGTGTGTGTGTGTGTGTGTGTGTGTGTGTGTGTGTGTGTGTTTCAAAATCCTACCCGCCCCTTTCCCCTTTAACCCTTTTGAGATCGCCCGACCCCAGCAACAACAAGCCCTGCCCGACCCCACCAAACCCTGCTCCCTCTCTCCTTGCCCGACCCCACCAAACCTCTCTCTCTCTCTCTCTCTCTCTCTCTCTCTCTCTCGTCTGACCAGCGGGCGGACGCTGTCCGACCATAGTCCGGCGTCCCCTCGACTCTCTCTCTCTCTCTCTCTCTCTCTCTCTCTCTCTCTCGTCTGACCAGCGGGCGGACGCTGTCCGACCATAGTCCGGAGTCCCCTCGACTCTCTCTCTCTCTCTCTCTCTCTCTCTCTCTCTCTCTCTCTCTCTCTCTCTCTCTCTCTCTCTCTCGTCCGACCATCGGGCGGACACTGTCCAACCACAATCTGGTGCCCCCCTCGAAGCTCTCGCCTCTCTAATCTTACTCTTTCTCTCTCATCTGACCAGCGGGCAGAAGCTGTCCAAGCACGGTATGATTTCTCTCTCTCTCTTAAATGGGTTGGTTATAGGGTTGTTACCAACAATTTGGATCAAACCCTACAATATTAAAAATGAATTTTTCATATTTTTAGGTTTTTGATTTCTCGAAATATTTTATGATAGAAACTTGAAATTCAAGCAACGGTTTCTTTTGGCCATGAATGAAGAGATGCTTCACATGCCACCATTGCCCCATGTGCATTTTCCTTTTCTTTAATTCTTTATATTTCCTTTTGTTGCGAAGAATGTTATGATTGTTGACTTCTCTTCTTTAAGTGGTGGTGACTTGTTGATGATGCATGTGTAGTGTGAAAGCATGCAGTGATTAAATGATCCTAACTACCCAATTCATGCTTATTGAATGGATAATTAGAAAGAAATTTTCCAGGTCTCATTTTGACGGATGGTGATGGTTCTGTGTATTTGATTTGATTTTGGGTTGTGGTCCATCTTAGTAAGACCCAAAATTTCAGTGGTCCAGATCATTGAAAGTGCATGCCACATAGGCATGGATAAGCCCATGACATCAACAATAAAAAAATGAAGTAGGCTTTGAAAAAAGAGAGACAGAGGTTTAGATGGCTGGATTAAAATGAGATGTATATTACCTGCCAAAGCCCTTTCCATGAACTTGTTATAAGGTTCGAACTCGCTCGATTGTTGACCGGGCTGAGTTCGCGCTGGACATGTTGGCCTGGTGGCCGGGCCAGGCCGCGTTCGGGTTACTATGGTTGGTGACCAGTGTAACATCTTGAAAATCGGGGGTTAAGCGGAAACTTAGCTCTCAAGTTCCAGAACATCACTTATCAGCATTTTTTATGATGGATAAATGTCGACTGTATGAGTGCATAAAACATGAAGTAGATTAAGCCAAAACAGCATATCATACTCCAGAGACGGTTAAATTTCACAAACGGAAGACTGTGATAAATATATAAAATGTATAATTGATTGTAAGTCTCTAGAATGTGAACATGTTACCAGGTTAACTAGATACATGTATACTCCAAAAATGGAAAGAAAAGAATATACATGGGTGTTTAAATAAAAGGCGAAATACCAAATGTATTGGCATATAATCAGTAACCCTGTAAACCCCGCCGATCAGAACCTGTATATAGGAGAAATCCTCCTCAACATCATCAAGTACGGCTCTGCTTCGCAAGCATTGCCATCATTTGAAACTAAAATAGGGACTGGTTGGTGTGGCCAACACCGTCACGTAACGTGTGAGTGAGTGATTAACTCAGTGGAAACTATATACAACAAAGGTTAACATGTTATCAATCCAATCAAGCCGTAATGATAAGGCAGTACAATCAAACATGTCCTAAATACTCTTATTAATGCAAGAATGATATAAAGAATGATGCATGCCCTCACCACAATCCCCTCTGCAACATCATCTAACGATCGCGGCATGAATCACTTCCTCAGTGCTCAATCACCAACCCCGTTAGCACATGCAATGCGATGAAATGAGCATGCTTACCAAGTTTTTATTAGTCCTTTTCATACAGCAGGATTGAGAAGCTAAGGTACCTCCCTTATATCATTACCTAAACGTTGATCCATTCTAGGGTCGTCAGTCCTACGAAATCTCATACGAGGTTACGGTTCTGGGTCACTGCAAGGGCTGTCGGGCTGTTGCGCACAATCGTTGCTCCTCTCCCCCATCACCTTATCAATACAGGCCTAGTTATATCCCATATACTGCAACAAGACTTGTCACCCTTATGCATTATCAAGATATACTTGAGGTCACTACAGAGAGCTCGTCACCAATCAATGTAGGCCGACGGCAAGAATATAGTGTCCCATACCACCATAATCTGCTCACGAGTAAGGTGCTCACTGGTCACTACAAAGGGCTCGTCACCAATCAATGTAGGCCGACAACACGAATATAGTGTCCCATACCACCAAAATCAGCTCATGAGTCTTAGTGGATCGAGGTTCCAAGGTTAAAGGAGCTTTTCATTGGTAAGTTTGGTACCTTAGGTTCAAGCAGTAGCGAACAAATATGGTGAACAGACATCGGTCATTCGGGTTAGTTGATAAGCTCAACTAGGCCAAGCACACGTTGAGTGGAACGACATAGAATACATAAGCACTCCGTGTGACCTAACCACTACCGAATATTCCAAGCACGACTCAGATTCGTTAAACTCATCCTACATGGTTAACAACCTCAACCACCATTTGGAGTACGCTTACCGATTACCTGGACTGTAGTACAGCCCCAATCATGTACAAGCTTAATAACAGGCATATGATTCATATCCTACATTGTAACACCCCAGATTTTTTCCAACCTAGAATTAGACGTCCTTAGACAATGAGTTAACCATAACACCTTGGTAACTTTTTATAACTTAATCCCAAAGCCAAAGAAATCGCTTTTCAACCCAATTCGTTCAAAATCTCACCCTCCACCACTTTATTCTTCATTTATTTTTAAGCACATTCATAATACAACCAATCCTGGGATATAAATGAGGAAGAACAATACTAGAACTAAAACTTACCATAAATAGTACATAAATGGATAAAATGGGTTTTGACCCTTAACCTTTTAGAATATAACGAAATAAATGGGTTAGTTGGATAGAATAGCGTCTCCTACCCCAAAATCATATGCTACACATCGCATAAACTCATTCTGTTTTACAAATTGACCCCAAAAATGCCTCAAATAGAGTCAGGGGCCTACCCACGCCAATTCAGAGGGACCCAGGGTGGGCCCCACACTTTTTTGGGACCTAGGGGGCAGGAGAACCTCGCCCAAATGGCGAGACCTCGCCAACCACTCCAGTGGTCGGCGAGGACCTCGCCGGTAAACGGGTCATGCCGGGCAGGCCACTCCGGCCGATTGCATGTGGGGCCTAGTGGGACCCTATGGTATAGGGTTCGACCCATATTTCTTTCCCATTTTGTTACTTCCTTCACAAACTACACATCCAAGCTTTCCTTTTCTTAAAAAATCTCTCAAATCTCTCCAAAAGTTCCTCTCCATACTCTTCCTTTTTCCGTTTCCAAGCACTCTCACTCCACCCTTCAAATCTCATCTCAAACAGAAATCATTATAGGCTACTTCCTTTAGAAATTAGATGAAACTAACTAAGTGTTAGATTAGACGACCTGTGAAATTTTCACCAATCACTTTAAATACGATCTGCTAGAGCCAAAACGTGTAGAATAGTTGACGCTACATTACCTGAAAATCTTGAATCAAACTCTAAACCCGGTTGCTCACGAGAGCATTCGAAAACTCCGTATCGGATCTGAACCGCACATCGGAAGTCCAATTACCCCAAACTTAGACGAATATGGCCGCCTAGTTGGACTTGACAATCACCCCAAAAATCAAGTCCAGATGATGTCCCACGACGATTTTCTTGAGTCCAGAGTGAAGAGTGTGAGAAATGTTAGAAATTAAATAAAATTTATGAAATCTGGCACGTGTCGCTTGCGCACCTTTTCTAAGCGTTCTGACCATCAAAATCTGATCCAAATTCACCCTTGGATCAGGAAAAATGGCCCACTCATGTCAACGCACTTGTGGCCCTGATCGAGTACCGGTGACCGTTGAACTGAAACTGGTCCGCCACGGGCGATCTTGAAATCCGATCGGACTGAAAACTCTGCCTAACTTACATCCAACGTCAGGAAGCTTAAGTCCGACCGCACGGAGAAAAGGGGCTACCAGAAGTGATCCGTTGGATCAGAACAAGCCCACTTTGGTTATAAAATAAGTATACCTTAGCCATAAGGCCATTTTCGTAGCTTTTGGACTTATAAAAAGGGCTTAAATCCTTACTCTCTCATTCCATACGAATTTTCTAAGCCCCAGGAGAGAGAAGAGAGAAAAGAGAGAGAGAAAGAGAGAGATAGTGGGGGAGAAGATGGGATTTTTCTTTCATGAATTCTTCCCTGCTACCCCTTGTGCTTCAACGCCACTTCTGCACAGCCATTCCGGTGCTTCCAGTTCCGCTCTTAGGTAAGAAACCATAACCCTAACCTATTGTAGAGTTCCAAATAGCATAAGTGATGATGTGACTAACCTAAATCATACTGTAGGTTGTCAATCAGGCGTTGACAAAGACTTAGAGTCTCTTTTGAATTCGTTACACTTCTACGACGTAAGGTGCGGATTCTAGATGCTTAGATTACCTGTTTTCAAAGCTTTCAATATCGTTTAATGGTAGATTGTTGACAAGGATGCTGTTTGACATGTAGAACATGTTGTCTGTTTTCCATTTCAAATACGTACGAAGAATATGAGATTTAGGGTATTTTAGGTATTTGTAGGAAATACTGTATATGTACATATTTTGCTGATATGATTGCCATGAGTATTTGTTGTGTACTTATGCTCGTTATGCGTGTATGTTCTGTTTGGCGAAGAGATTCGCCCTAATACACACTTTGGCCAACATATGATATGTAGACTAATGTGTGTAGACTAAGTGTTTGTATAAATGTATATATTAGTAAGTATTGAGTAAATAGTACTGTAGATTAGCGTTGAGATTGGATTCTCAACTAATTTGATGATGCACATGATTTCCTCCATGCTTGTTGTAGTTGAATTGATTACTGTATGTGTGAAATACTCTTGTATGGTTAACTTCTTATGATGTATGTTATAACATGCTGATAACATGCTGGAATTACTTGTATTTTCAATTCTGTGTCTCTCATATGATTATTGATTTAAATTACAAGTGTTTGGGACTGTACTTCAGTTCAGACAGTTGGTAACAGATTTGAACTCGTGGTTGGCCTCTATTCGCCACGCAAGACGTGTTTGACAAACCCGAGTCGTGCGTTGCTTGTTGGCAGTGGTTAGGCCACACGAAGTGCTTATGCACTTCATGTCGTACAACACAACGGGCGTTCGTACTAGTTGAACTCGTCAAGTAACCCGATTGGTATATTCAACTTGTATTGGTAATAACTGCTTGAACCTAGGGTACTGAACTTAACAGTGAAAACCCTGATAACCATGGTACCTTGATCCACTAAGACTCATGAACCGGGCATGGTGGTATGGGACACCGTGATCGAGCTGTCGGCCTACGCTGGGGCCACAACCCTCCTCGTAGTGACCAGTGAGCAACCTAGACTCGTGAGCAGATTATGGTGGTATGGGGCACTATATTCTTGTTGTCGGCTTACACTGATAAGGTGATGGGGGAGCGGTGCAACGACTGCGTGCAACAGCCTTGGCAGCCCTTTGTAGTGACCTCGAGCGTACTCTGAGTCTACGTGAGGCGATGACCCTTCTGTAGCAACAAGAGTACAAACTAGGCTTGTATTGATAAGGTGATAGGGGAGCGGTGCAACGAGTGCGTGCAACAGCCCTGGCAGCCCTTGCAGCGACCTAGAAATATATCATCATATGAGACTACTAGGAGTGACGACCCTAGACAGGATCCTTGTTTGAGAATGATATAATGGAGGTACCCTAGTTTCCCAATCCTGCTGTATGAAAAGGACTAATAACAACTCGATAATCATATTCATAAAGCACTACATGTGCCTGGAAGATGTGGAGCACTGAGGGAAGAAAGCATGTCACGGACGTAAGATGGTGTCGCATGAGGGAGTATGTCGGTGAGGGCATGCATCATTATTACATCTCATCCTTGCATTAATCACAGTATTTAGGAATGTTTGATTTGCTTGTTTTACCATTATCGCTTGATTGATTTGATAATATGTTAACCTTTGTTCTATGATTCCACTGAGTTGATCACTCACTCCCACGTTACGGGACGGTGTTGTGCACATCAACCAGTCCCTGTTTTAGTTTCAGATGATGACACTGCTTATGAAGCAGAGCCGGACTTGTATGATGATGAGGAGGATTTCTCCTATAGGCGGTTATCAGGCGGGTATATGTAGACCGTGTTCTGATCGACGGGATTATAGGGATGTTGATTAAACGCCATGACACTTGTCATTTTGGACTTAAGAGCACTCATGTATATTCTTTTTATTAATTTTTGGAGTATACATGTATATATTTAACTTGGTAACATGTTTACACTCTGGAGACTTACAACAGTCTATATATGTTATATATACTATCACAGTCTTTCGCTCACATAATTTAACTGTCTCTGGAGTATGATATGCTGTTTTGCTTAATCCCACTCATGTTTAATATACTAACATAGACAACATTCAATCATAAGCATTTATGTTGCATAAGTGATGTTCTGGAACTCGGGAGTGGCGTTTATGCTTGACCCCCGATTTTCGGGATGTTACATACATTCAGATGAACAATCATGAAATATGACTTGAACGTAAATACAATACATGGAGAAAATCATACATGTAGTGGACATGGATAATCTAAGTTACACAAGTCATGAAGGAAATCATATACATCATTGATATAAATGAGATTCATATCTCAACCCGCATACAGGTATATCTTACTAACTACTAACTCATTCAGACACTTTTACATACACTTAGTCTACACATTGCATCATAGGTATTATGTAGTCATTAGCATACGTATTAGGGCAAATCCTTTCGTCAAAGGGTAGTCGCCCATACAAAAATCATATATCCACGACAGTTAGCCATGGCGAGCACGAAAGCAAATTCCATACTCATTCAATCATTTTCACATACACTTAGGCTACACATACTAAATACATATCATATGTTGGCATATCATGTATTTGGACTGAACCTTTAACCTAGGATTTGTTACACATACATCTAGCATACATAGACGATAGTTAATCATGGCAAACACAAATTCATATTTCATACGTATACGGTATTTTCTACAAATACGAGGAATATAGTATATTCAATATAGTTAACGTATAACTGAAAAATGAAACGGACAACACTTTATACATGTGAAATAGCATCCTAGGTAAGAATAAGTCATTACTTAACATTGAAAGTCTTGAAAACCATAACCTAAACGTATATAGTCTGCACCTTAAACCAGAAAACGCGTATAAGATATGATTCAGACGATAAGTCTTCATCAACGGCAGATACGCTACCTAAGGCATGAAGCAGGTTAGCTATAATGTCATTGGAACTATTTTAGGCTTCAAAACAGGTTAGGGTTAGCTTCACTTACCCAAAAATGGAATCAGAAACGTCGTAATAGTGATACGGTAGTGGTGTTGAAGCATATGGAGTGGCAGGGTAGAATCCCTAGGTGAATTTCCTACTCTCTCTCTCTTTCTCTCTTTTTTCTCTCTCTTGATTTGGCTAGGGTTTGAAAATTCGTATGAGATTTGGAATGAGGGTTTTAAGTCCTATTTATAAGCCTAAACTTGACAAAAATAGACTTAAAGCCAAGGTATACTTAGGTTATAACCAAATCGGGTCTGTTCCGATCCAACGGAGTATTTCTGGAGGTCTTGCTACTAAATGCAGTTGGACTTAAGCTCTCTAATATCAGATTTAGGTCAAGCTAAGTTTTCATTCCGGTTGGGTTTCCAAATCGACCGTGGCAAACCAGTTTCAGTTCAGCGGTTACGGGAACTCGATCAGAGCTACAAGTACTATGACATGTAAGGGCCACCTATCCTGATCCGAGGGTGAATTTGGGTCGAATTCTAACGGTCAGAACGCTTAAAAATAACGCGCAAGTGAAACATTCAAGATTCCTTCAAATTATAATTATTTTTTCTAAAAATCTTCCTTTTCCTACTCTCTTTACTCCGGGCTCAATAAAATGGTCTCAGGACATCGGTTGGGCTTGATTTTCTAGGTGATTGTCAAGTCTAACTAAGCGGTCGTAATGGTCTAAGTTCGTAAATATCAGACTTTCGATGCGCGGTCTAAAGCCAATACAAAATTACAAAGCATTCCCGGGAGCAACTGGGTTTAGAATTGGATTTTAGATTTCATGGTGATATAGCGTCAATGATTTTATAGGTTCTGGGTCTTACAGATCGTATTGAAAGTTATTGATGCTAATTTTGTAGGAAATCTAGTGTAGCGCTAGTTAATACACGTTAAATTTTTAAAGAATTTGATTCTAAATGATCTCTTTGGCTTTGAAATCGAGTTTTGAGAAGTTACCAAAGTGCTATGGTTGACTCATTGCCTAAGGACGTCTAACTCTAGGTTGACAAAAATCCGGAGTGTTACAACCGAGCTGGGCCGGGTTGAGCCCAATTCGGGGCGGATCTACTCATGTACATCCCTACGAAGAGTACACCCCTACGGAGAGAGTCGAAGAACTGGATAAGGTAAAGCCATCTCTCCATCGAATCTTCGTAGGGTTATCTATAAATCAGGACCATTCATATGATTTTCCCTACAATGGATAAAGAAATGGTGAAAATATACATGGGTCCGACGATTGTATCCTGTCGATCGGTGGTCATCAAACAGACGGTAAGAAATTGAGATGGATAATATCAAATATTTAGGAGAGTGATGGATGGATTGGATTATAGGTTTGATTTTCAAATAGTAGCTATCCATAATATAGATGGATCTGATTTATACACCATACTGCCACATGTACTGCAGAGATTACTGCAAAGGGATGGCTCTACCGTACTCTTCTGGTCTCCGTTGTTTCTCGTCCATTTAAAAAAATAGAAAAAGAAAAACAACCTTTAGCATTTTTAGTCGAATACGGACCGTTGATGTATTTTCTTCCTTGACTTTCTATTTTCCGGCTATGAATTGAATCATTAGGGATTTTATACTGAGGACATTTTCTGTGGACGGCTGTACAGAATGAGCACATGGTATCAGTGGTTCTGATTACCGAACCATGGGCCCCACTAGGAATCTCACGCCTTGAAGCCAATAAATCCTTGGGCGAGCCTAGACCAGAAGATATGTACAGTACACTCGAATTTTCCTTTTGTGCGAGTACGGCGCAATCTACATGTGATGTAGACCGTTGGTCTGTTTTTTTTTTTTCAGTACGCTAACCTTAATATTCTAGTTAGTGGCTTGCAAATAAATGGTTAAGAAGAGAAAAAAACAATGGCCTACATTCTACTTACAAAAGGGCCACATTCGATGATCGAAATCGTTCCTCAAGTGGACCTCCACCTGGATGGCTCATCAGGGTCAAACCATTGGTCAGGTTGGATCCAACTTGGATGGTTCCGATAAAAAGATCCTGATCGGATGATCATGTTGCCTCCATCAAATGTACGGCTAAAAGCTAGAAGGCCAACCGTTTACATCCAAGGATGATATCTACTAGTTGGGTGATTGCGATGGGCCAAATTCCTAAAACAGGCCAGACTATGTCAATAATTTTGACCACCCAAAGTGGGTCCCACCCCGCGGACTTCTATTTCATGTAGTCTACGCCGAGAAATGATCAGAGTCCGTTGGCTGTAATGTAAGTTACGACACAACCATTGATTCCCAGCGAACGTCTCAAATACGTTGAATATCCCATGCGGACAAAAGGTGGGGCACACCATGAAGATCACCTGATGTGAAAGTCAGGTGAATCCACACAGAGCTGGACATAGCGTAGATGCCAATGGTTATGAGTTGGTGAACTGGTGTGGCCCACCTAGCGAGAGGATCGGCCTATTTTTGTACTAGCAAATCATCGTAGTGGCCCACTTTCGCATGGACTGAGGCCCAAAAATCAGGTCCTTCAACCCACAGGTGGGATAGACAATGGAAAACAGCTGACATGAAAAGTCCTAATTGTCCAAATTCTGTGTGGCTCCACCTTAGTGAATATATGCCATTGATTTTACAACGTTTTTCCTGTGCCGTGACGTTTCACTCTACGGGGTTAGCTTGTTAGTACACACTCCACTATTAGCTATCCAGCAAGAATCCATATCAAGACTTCAGTGTTGAAAAATGAGGTACATGTAAAACTCAATTGAGCCACACCATAAAAATCAAAGGAAATTGAATAAAACTCAAGTCAACGGTTAAAAACCTTTCAAGGCATAAAAGTTTTAGATCAACTTGGTCTTTGTTTTTTCCCTTAATATGGTCTGCATGACATAATCAATAGATTGGATGTCAAATAAATGGGATAGTGGGCCTTAGGAGAATTTTAATGGTGGATATCCGATCACTATTGTTGTCCTGTGATGTGGTCCACCAGAGATTTATATCCCTCTTATTTTTTTGTGTGAAGCCCTAAAATGATCAGTAAAAATGGATGAACGGAATGGATAAAACACATACATAATGATGGCCCACAGAGCACCGCCCACCAGCCATAGGGTTGGTGGCAGGGGGAGTAGATACGTGTCGTGGGAAGACGAGCGCCTACATTCCTTGAGCTCCGCACTTTGTGAACGGTTCAAAGGGGACACGGATGGGATACTTACAGGCAGGGGTGCACATCGAACCGATAGAACCGTGGAACCGATCCGGAACCGACCAAACGGTCCGGTTCGATCTGGTTTTAGAGTGCACTGGTTCCGGTTCCAAAAATCAAAAAATCGATTACATCGGTTCGGTTCTCGGTTTGAGGGTAGGTAGAACCGAACTGAATCGTGAACCGAAGCATGGATTCGAACCACGGAACTGAACCGTGGAATCAAACTTGGAACCGAACCAAGAACCCTTTAATTGTTTCCATATTTGACTCATGATATATGGTTTTCAATGCACCATTTGATTATTTTCATAAATGTATTTTTGCACACCTTATATAATATCTAAACCATTCATCAAATTGATCACAATACAAATGGACACGGGCTAGATTATAAAATAAAATATGCAATTGGGATGGATTATAAAAAGCCTAGAGCCGTGGAACTGATCCAGAACCGAATCGGTTTTAACGATTCGGTTTTAGTTCGGTTCTAGGGTGCTAATGGTCTGGTTCTGGTTCTAGTTCTGAATAACCTAGAACCGTTAGGAATAGTTCGGTTCCGGTTTCACCGCAGAACCGGACCGAATCGACCCATGTGCACCCATACTTACAGGTTGAGTAGCGAGACTGGCTACTGAAGTGACGTCACCAACTTCTGTGGGCCCCACCATGGTGTATGTGTTGTATACACACCGTCCATACATTGGGAGATCATTTTACGGCATGGTCCAAAGAACGAGGCAGATCCAAGGCTGGGGGTGGGCCCCACCATAGAAAATAGTAATGAGAATGACGCCCATCATTGAAACCTTCCGAAGGTCCACCATGATGTTTATTTGAGATCCCACCTGTTGATGTGTTAAAGCAGACATGAAAGAAGGGAAAAAACATATATTGGCTTGAACGAAAACTTTCGTGGCTATTAGAACTTTTTAATGGTGGGCATCACTCTCCCTACTGTTTTTCTGTGGTGAGGTCCTCTTGAGCTTTGGAGATGGGCAGTGTAGATACAAAACATACATTATGGTGTAGCCCACAAAACTTGGTGACGTCACTTCAGTAGCAAGTCTCACGGCTCTACCTGTCAGTATTTAATTGGCATCCATTCAAAGGAGATTAAAGTTATCGACATCGTTCATCCATTTTTCGAGATCATTTTAGAGCATTAGCCAAAAAATGAATCATATACAAAGCTCAAATGGGCTGCACCAAAAATAGCAACAGGGATAATGATTTTCACCGTTAAAAAATTTGTAGGGCCCACTATAATGTTCATTTTCCATCCAATCTGTTCATAAGGTCACAAATATGAAAACAAAAATCACATTGATCCACAACTTCAGTGACCCCCAAAAGGATTTCAATGGTAGATGTTCAATCCCCCATTAGTATTTGCAGTGTGGTACACTAGATCTTTTGATCTGCCGTATTTTTCGGCTCAAGCCTTAAGATGAGCTTGAAAAATGGATGGACAGTTTGGATATAACACATACTTCATGATGTGACCCACAGATATAACACATACAGTTGATCTTTAAATCTGCCCTATTTTTCGGCTCAAGCCTTAGGATGAGCTCAAAAAATGGATGGACGATTTGGATATAACACATACTTCATGATGTGACCCACAGAATTTGCCGACATCAATTTACCAACTACATAGCTGATGTGTGCGGTACACCAGCGAATCTGCTTCCGTCCGAATCAGACGCGGATTAGCTACTGACAGGTATTGCAGATTAGATACTGACAAGTTGAGTAGCGAGCCCGCTATTGAAGTGACATCACCAAGTTCTGTAGGCCCCATTATGATCTATGTGTTGTATCCACACAGTCCATTCATTTTGAGATATCATTTTAGTGTATGAATCAAAGAATGAGGCAAATTAAAATCTGTAGTGGACCCACCATAGAAAATAGTAGGGAGAGTGATTCCCACCGTTGAAACTATCCTAAGGCCCACCATAATGTTAATTTGAAATCCAACCGATTCAAAAGTTAAAAAAGATAAGAAAGAAGGAAAAGCACAAATAACAGCTTGATCTAAAGCTTTTGTGGCCTGTAGAAGTTTTTAATGGTGGGCGCCGATGTCCCCACTGTTTTCTATATTGGGGTTCAATGGAGCTTTGGATGTAACTCATTCTTTGCATCTTACCCTGAAATGATCTCTCCACATGGATTGAAGGCGTGGATACAAAACATACATCATGGTAGGGCCATGGAACTTGGTGGCTCCTTACTCTTGCTCCGATGGTAGACTCTCAGGAGTTTCAACACCTGGTCAAGGGTTCGAGTACCCATATGTGGTGAAATTCCATGAGTGTGTGTGTGTGTGTGGGGGGGGGGGGGGGGGGGGTGTGTGCGTGTGTAAAAATAATAATTTCTCGCTACTCTACCTGTCTTGATTAGTGAGACTCGCTATTGAAGTGACGTCACCAAGTTATGTGGGACCCACTATAATGTATGTATTGTATTGTAACACCCTGAAAATCGGGGGTCGTGTATAAACTCAACTCCCGAGTTCCAGACCGTCACTTATGCAACAAAAATGGTTATGATTCAACGTTGTCTGATTTAAAGCATTCACATGAGTAAAAGTATACCAAAACTGCAATTCATACTTCAGATCCAGTGATAAAAGCAAGCGGAAGACTAAACAATGTATATATCACTGTATAAAAACAAAGTAATCTCATCTGTCTCCAAAGTATGACTACATCTCTGAGTCTCATGTACATATACATATCAAAAGAATAATGTTCAAAAAGGAAGTCCCACTGATGCCCCCTCGATCCAGGTCACCTACGGGAAGCCGTCATGATACTGCATATACGAGAACTCATCCTGGTCCTCGTCAATCTCCGGCTCCACCTCCTGGATCTCGTCCTCACCTGCAGCTACAACAGGGTCTGGTGGGTGTTGCAAACACCATCCCGTAACGTGGGAATGAGTGATCAACTCAGTGGAATCATAGAGCAAAGATTAGCATGTTCACAATTCAATCACGCGATAATAGTAAAGCAGTAAATCAGACAAATCCTAATACTGTTGTTAATGCAAGATGATATGACGTGATGTATGCCCTCACCGACGATCACCCTCATGCGGCAACATCTTACGACCGCGGCATGCCACACTCCCTAGAGTGCTCCACATCTTCCAGGCACATGCAATGCTATGGTGATATGATTACCAAATTGTTATTAGTCCATTCAAACAGCAGGATTGGGAAACTAAGGTACTTCCCTTGTATCAATCCCAACACGGATCCTGTCTAGGGTCGTCACTCCTAGTAATCTCATACGATGTACATTTCGTAGGTCACTGCAAGGGCTGCCAGGGCTGTTGCTCGCACTCGTTGCACCGCTCCCCCATCACCTTATCAATACAGGCCTACTGTACTCTACTGCACGGAAGGGTCGTCGCCTCCCGTGGACTCAGAATACGCTCGCGGTCACTACAAAGGGCTCGTCGCCTGATCAGTGTAGGCCGACAGCTAGAATATAGTGTCCCATACCACCATAATCTGCTCACGAGTCAAGGTGCTCACTGGTCACTACGGGGAGGTTTGTGGCCCCAGCGTAGGCCTACAGCTCGACCACGGTGTCCCATACCACCATGCCCGGCTCATGAGTCTTCGTAGATCAAGGTACCACGGTTAATAGGGTTTACAATGGTAAGTTCAGTACCCTAGGTTCAAGCAGTTATGATACATATAAGGTGAACAAACATCGGCCAGTCGGGTTACTTGACGGGCTCGACTAGTGCGATCGCATCTCAAGTTAAACGACATGAAGTGCGTAAAACACTTCGCGTGGCCTAACCACTGCCGCCAACTCTCAACACGAATCATGTTCATCGACGCGTCGTTCGTGGCTATGACCAGTCAGACACGAATTCGCTCGGTTACCGACTGCCTGGACTAAGTCTAGTCCCAAACACTTATGGAATCACATCAACAACCTATGTAAGAGCATTGGAATTGAAATACAATCATGTGAGCATGTTAACACATGTTATAACATTCAACTTAAGCAAATCCTCAAGCACATATATTCCATGCATGTAATGAAATCATGCATTTAGTCAATATGTAGAAAATCATTTAGGTCAGCATATTAATTGAGGAATCAATCATAAACTATTACATAACATCATTTAATTCAATACATACTAATACAAGCATTTATACAAACACATACACTACACACTTAAGTCTACATATAGTATGTCGACCCAAAGTGCGCAACTAGGCGAATCTCTTCGCCAAAATAATTATGCACGCATTCCTAACTTCCTAATGCGACAACAAACCATGTCAATCACATCAGCAAAAGATGAATGTAAACAGTACTTCCTACAAATGACTAAAATGCCCTAAATCTCATATTCTTCGTTAATTTACGAAACGGGAAACGGAGAGCATTTTGTACATGTCAAACGGCGATGCCGTCAAGAATCTACTATTAAACGACATTGAAAGCGTTGGGAACCGTCAATCAAAGCATCTAAAATCCTCACCTTATGTCTTGTAGACTCGGGAATTGAAACGGGGCGTATACGCTTCGTCTACGGCGAATAAGGAGCCTAATACACAAGATCCATAAGCTACATCGCTATGGAAACAAGGGAAACTCAAATCAACAACTATTTAGGGTAATTACTTACCTAAGATCGCGGTGGAATCGCCGGGAAGGTGGTAGAGGTGTGTTGCTTAAGCACGTGCAACACGTAGCACAAGTGGCAGGAAGAACTCCCCCACTCTCTCACAATCTCTCACTTTTTTTCCCTCTCCCAAGCTAGGGCTTCTCTCAAATTCGGATGGGAGAGAGGAGTGAGGGTTTCAACCCCTTTTATAGCCTACAACATGCCCAAAATAGGCTTGGGAACAATGTTTACTTGGTGCCTAACCAAATCGGGGCCGTTTCGGTCCAAAAGGGCATTTCTGAAGGTCCCCTGGCCAAATGCGGTCGGACTTAAGCTCATGCATACTGGATCTAGCACACATCCAGTTTTCAGACCGATAGGGTTCCCAGATCGCACGTGGCGGTCCAGTTTCAGTTTAACGGTCATCGCACCAAGATCAGGCCTATAAGTCTCGTGATATATAATAGATATTTTTCCTGATCCAAGGGTGTAATTTGGCTATATTCTGACGGTCAGAACGCTCAATACTGATGCGTCAAATTGTGTGCCAGATTTGAATTTTAAATTCCAATTCTAACCCTATTCTCACTCTCTTCGGTCCGGGCTCAATGAAATAGCCTGTGATTATCGGTTTGACTTGATTTTTGGAATGAGTGTCAAGTCCAGCTAGACGGTTCTAACGGTCTAAGATAGGAGGTATCGGACTTTCGACGTGCGGTCTAGATCCAATACAAAGATTCAAAGTGGTCCAGAGAACAAACCTGCTTAGAGTTTGGTCCGAGGTTTTAGAGCATTAAAGCACCATTGGTTCCACTCGCTTTGGGCCTTGTAGAACGTATTTAAAGTGATCAGGGACCATTTCCCAGCTATTCTAACGTTGCACTAGCTAACCTAGTCATATTTTCTAAAGGAATGAATTCTACGCAATATCGGGTCGAGTTGGTACTCGAGCCCAAGTATGGATTTTTCACGGGCGTTACAATCTACCCCCCTTAACAAATAATTTCGTCCTCGAAATTTTGTACCTTTTCGTACTCCTCGAGAAGCTGTGGGTAGTTCTTTCTGATCTCGGCTTCTGTCTCCCAAGTAGCCTCCTCCTCAGAGTGATGCGTCCATAGTACCTTCACAAGGGGAATCACCTTGCTACGCAGTACCTGCTCCTTCCTGTCTAAGATGCGTGTCGGTCGCAGGATATAAGTAACATCCTCTCCTAACTGCACCTGCTCCCATCTGATAATATGGGAAGGATCAGCAACGTACTTCTTCAGCATAGAAACATGAAATACGTTGTGGACGCTCGCGAGGGGCGTGGGTAAAGCCAATCGGTAAGCCACCGCTCCCACACGATCGAGGATCTGGAATGGACCAATGAATCGCGGTGCCAGCTTCCCCTTCTTCCCGAACCGAAGGACTCCCTTCATAGGGAAAACTCGCAAAAACACATGATCCCCGACTGTGAACTCTAGTGGTCTCCGTCTCGTATCGGCGTAGCTCTTCTGTCTGCTCTGCGCTGTAAGAAGTCGACGTCGAATAATATCGATCTTCTCTGACGTCGCCTGCACCAACTCTGGGCCAATCAAGCTACGCTCACCGACCTCTAACCAGCAATGCGGTGCGCGACAAGGTCGCCCATACAGCGCCTCATAAGGTGCCATGCCGATACTCGCCTGGAAGCTATTGTTGTACGCAAACTCCGCATATGCAAGACAATCATCCCAACTGTCCTTGAAGTCCAATGCGCAAGCTCGCAACATGTCCTCCAGGATCTGGTTCACTCGCTCCGTCTGTCCGTCCGTCTGTGGGTGGAAGGCAGTACTGAACTTCAACTTCACACCCATAGCCTCCTGAATGCGAGTCCAGAAAATAGAAGTGAACCGCGTGTCTCTGTCCGACACGATCTCCAACGGAACTCCATGCAGACGCACAATCTCTCGGATATACAATCTAGCCAGCTCGTCTGCAGAGTTCGTAACTCTGATCGGTAGGAAGTGCGCCGACTTCGTCAATCGGTCGACGATCACCCAAATGGAATCATGCCCCTTCCTCGTCTTCGGCAACCCAGAAATGAAGTCCATGGAAATGAAATCCCACTTCCACTCTGCAATCGGCATAGGCTGCAAAAGTCCAGGTGGTCGGCGATGCTCTGCCTTCACCTGCTGACAAGTGAGACAACGGGACACGAACTCGGCTATGTGGGTCTTCATACCTTCCCACCAATATGTCCTCTTCACGTCACGATACATCTTAGTGCTGCCTGGATGCATCGCGAGTCTAGTAGAATGCGCAGCCTCGAGAATCTCTCGTCTCAATTCAGGGACATCTGGGACGCATAGGCGGCCACGGTAACGTAAGCCCCCATCCATACCAACTCGTCAGTCGGCGTCAGCATCATCACTGGCCTGCTCTCGAAGCTCAGTAAGATGCGCGTCGTCCCTCTGCGCCTCGATGACACGGTCATCGATCTGGGATCGTACCTGTACGTGTGCGATGAACTCAAATGGCTCCTCTACGGTGAGTTTCTGCTCAAAGTCTCGCAAAAACTCAACCATATCCCACTCGGCAACCATCAGCGGAGCCGCAAACTCTATCGCCTTCTTGCGGCTCAACGCATCAGCCACAAGGTTCGCCTTCCCAGGATGGTAAGAGACTTCAAACTTGAAGTCCTTCAGCGTCTCCATCCATCGCCGCTGCCTCATATTCAAGTCCCGCTGCGTGAATATGTACTTGAGGCTCTTGTGGTCGCAAAAGAGCTCGAACTCCTCTCCGTAGAGGTAATGTCTCCAGAGTCTCAGTGCGAATATCACGGCTGCCAACTCCAGGTCGTGTGTAGGGTAATTCTCCTCGTGCTTCCTTAATTGTCTCGAGGCATACGAAATTACCCTGTCCCTCTGCATAAGGACACAACCCAAACCAACGCTAGACGTGTCAGTGTATATAGTGTATTTAACTCCTTGCTCTGGCAATACTAGCACAGGGGCGGACGTAAGTCTGTCCTTCAGCTCCTGAAAAGCCGACTCCGCCTTATCATTCCAGGCGAACTTCACGTCCTTCCGTGTCAACTGAGATAAGGGTCTCGCGATCTTCGAGAAATCCTGAATGAAGCGCCGATAGTAGCCAGCGAGTCCCAAGAAACTCCTCACCTCAGTGACAGAACCAGGCTGCTCCCAGTCCTGCACCGCAGCTACCTTAGACAGGTCAACTGCCATGCCATCCTTGGACACCACGTGTCCCAGAAACTTCACCTCTTGCTTCCAGAAGTCACACTTCTTGTACTGTGCGAACAACTGATGTCGTTTGAGCGTATCAAGGACCAAACGCAAGTGCTCCTCATGCTCCTCTCGACTCCTAGAGTATACCAAAATGTCGTCGATGAAGACAACGACGAATCGATAGAGGAAAGGCCGCAATACCCGGTTCATCAGATCCATGAACACGGCCGGTGCGTTCGTGAGACCGAACGACATCACGAGGAACTCGTAGTGACCAAAACTGGTCCTGAATGCTGTCTTCTGCACGTCCTCATCTCTGACGCGCAGCTGATGATATCCTGACTGAAGATCAATCTTCGAGAAGTACTGCGCTCCTCTCAACTGATCAAACAAGTCATCGATCCTGGGCAAAGGGTACTTGTTCTTCACCGTGAGCTGGTTCAGCCTGCGATAATCAATACACAATCGCAGCGAACCATCCTTCTTCTTCACAAACAAGACCGGTGCTCCCCAAGGAGACACGCTAGGCCGTATAAAGCCAAGCTCTAGCAGGCCATCAATCTGCGTCCTCAACTCCTCCATCTCACATGGTGCCATGCGATACGTCGGCAGTGAGACGGGTGTAGAACCAGGAACCAGATCGATAGTGAAGTAGATCTCACGTCGGGGCGGCAAACCAGGGATCTTCCTGAATAGATCCCCGAACTCAGAAACAACTGGCGTCTGCTCAAGTACCTGGGCACCAGCGTCACGCAATAGAGTGGCGTAGCTGAGAATGCGGAAAGAAAGATTTACCCGCACTGGAAATGTGAAAGGCATGCCCTCAGGCTCGTACACCGTCACCACACGAGCCTCGCAGTCAATCTCGGCTCTCGCTGCAGTCAACCAGTCCATGCCAAGAATGACGTCGAGATAAACGAGCGAGGGATCGACGACCAGATCAAGAGTCATCGTCCTGCCTCCCAGATCAACTAAACAACCCTCACACATCTGGGTGACATCCGAATAATCTCCATGAGCTGCAAGGACTCGCACGCTATCCATAGTGATAGTCTGCAACCCAAGACGTCTGACTACGGCACGCGATATCAAAGAAAGCGTGGAACCAGTGTCCACCATGACAAGAACGGGAGTACCTCCGATATGGCCCGTGACCTCGAAGGCTGAATGCTGGAAGGTCGGCGCCGTAGCTGCCTCAGCGGTCAGTGCATGAACTCGTGCCTGCTGTGGCCGGTTCGGCCGCTGTGTCAAGGGCCGTGGAGGCTGTCGAATCTGCGATACCGTAGGTCGGAAAGAAGGATGCGCAGGAGTTGACCGTATAGGCGGTGCTGATATTGCCTGCGGACGTACACGATCAATCTTCTGCGGCGGCGAAAACCCACTGTCCCGCATCCTGGAAAAGCAACTCTGCGCTAAATGGCCCGTCCTCCCACAGTATGTGCATGATAAATCAGGGCGCCGAAACGGTCCTACTGGCGCCGTGGTCCTGGTAGGAGAATCAATGCGAGGCCTCTTGCCCGCGAAGGGCCTGTCTGACAAATCTGGTCGCGGCCTAGAAGTAGTCGGGCCTCGAGATCGCGCAAGTCGATCCACGTCCTGCTCTGCCCGCATGGACATGTGAACCAACTCCGCATAGGAAGGGAAACTGACACAGCACATCTTCGACCGAATATCCGGTCGCAAGCCCTCCAAAAAGCGCCGTATGCGCATCTGCTCATCAGCTAGAATCGTCGGGACGTACCTGCCCAACTCTGTGAACCGATGCTCATACTCGGTAACCGTCATCGTTGCCTGCCTGAGACGGAGAAACTCATTCTCCCTCTCGTGCCTGTAGGTCTGGGGATAATACTTCTCATGGAAGCGAAACTCGAATGCTGCCCACGTCCATACGAAATCTGCGGCAACAGTCCGCAATATGCTATCCCACCACATACTGGCCTCTCTCTCAAACAGGAAGGTAGCCAGCTCTACCTGCTCAGCCTCGGTACAGTGCAACATGTGTAGAATCTTCGACACTCGGTCGAGCCAGAACTCAGCCTCCTCGGGTCTGTGAAAACCCGTGAAAGTAGGAGGCCGCAAGCGCTAAAATTGCTCCAGAAGGCCCCGTGTGTCGACAGGATTCCCCGCAGGGAAAGCAGGCTGCGCAGGGTGTGCTATGCCCTCATCCTGGGCGTAAGTATAGGCATCCTCAGTTGGATGCGCAGGTGGTGCAGGCGGAGTAGATGCAGTCGCACCCCCACCCTGGGCTAAAGTCCCAACTATGGTGGTCAGAAGCTGCTGCTGCTGTAGCATCATAGCCATCATCTGCTCGAATCTATCAGGGGGTGGAGCAGGCTGTGGCGGATGAGGTGCGGAAGTAGATGCGCGCTGTGGCTCTCTAACTGATGGTGTAAATGGCGGTGGTCCATCTGTAGGACCAACAGCAGGCTGAGACGACCAAACCGTCTCAGGAATCGGGCCCACAGCAGGGTCCGGACGAGTGCCAGACTGAGAGGGAGTCTGATCCATCTGCTCTGACAATGAAAGCCAAACCGCACTCCTCGTAGTCTTAGGTGGCATTCCCTATATTCAAAATAGGGCGCAACCTTGTCAGTCTCAATTGCACAAATACACCACAATCATTCACTAAAGAGTCAAAGGCATTCCATGCATTTTAATTAATCAAAATTGTCACAATACAAGGGATATATCCTTACAAGCATCATGACTAGAATGACATGGAAATTAAGACAGTTAAGCAACAGCAACATAAGCAAAGCACTAGCCTCAACAGGCTTACACACATAAAAACGGGAAATGGCTAACTACTAATAACAACATCAAAGATCGCGTCGCTAGTCGGAATCTGGTGACGGAGGAGGAGCACCCTTATCCTGTAAGTAACACAGGATTGCCTTCAAGGTGCGAGTCACCTTGCCAAACTTCTTCTTTGTAACAGCCTTGGCATCAGCGACTTCCGCTCGAAGTTCTTGGACTTCCCTTCGCAAAGCGGTCTGACTCTCCTCCATCCGGGCAATGCGGTCGTCGATAGAAGTCTGCGCAGAAGGAGGAGGGCTCTCATCAGTATCCTGAGCCTCCTCTTCTGCTTCTTCCTGAACCTCTTCCTGAACCTCTGCTCTAGGTTCTTCTTCGCTTTGATCTTCCTCTTCATCAAAGTCATCCCCACTATCCCTTTCAAGTTGATTTTCACGGTATTGCGACCCAATCTTCATCTTAATCATTGTCGACTCATCGATGGTGTGAATCGATACCGGCAATTCGGGTCCAAGTCTATAGGCAAACTCAAGCGCAATCTTGCAAATGAGTCGGCCAAAGGGAAGGGATTTAGATGTTCTCCTCGACCTGGCTATGAGAACTATCTGCCGTAAGATGAAAGTAGCCATACATACGTTCTCTCCCTGGGCCACCAGAAATAAGAAATCGACCATAAGACGTGTACATTCAATGCGGTTCGTCGACCTAGGATAAACATTGAACGTGCAGATATGATGCAGCAGACGCAAATCCTCAAACATGTACGTCGCCTTGAGGCTATTATTAGGCTGCCATGGAACCAACTTACCGCACAGAAACCTGGTGCGGCGATCTCGTTCACGTCTAGTCCTCAAATTCTTCTCACTTGGATGCACATCACCTAGAGGCACGTTGAGAAGTCGCGTAATCAATCGGACGTCGATCGTAGCCATCCGATCTCTTCCAAAAGGGATTTTGAACTGCAAAGGCTCCAAGGTAGGATTCTAGATGTTAGCATAGAAGGCACGAACGGTGCTCACATTAGCACGAGCGCGAGCTTCAAAGATCGGTCCCCAGTGCGCAGCTTCAATGCGTTCGAACAACAGATACTCGCCGAACAATCGCCCATCTACGTCCACCTCAAATAACACTCTACGATCAGTGTATTCACCATGAGGCATCTCTGACAGAATGGTTCGTCCAAGGTGTGCATGGGGATCCAAATCCCGCTTTGTACGGCACTCCAGGACTGCAGCTGGACCTGCGGCGGCGCTTGAACTTGCGGCACCACCCTGCGGTCTTCTCAATCGAGCAGGGCGGCTCGGCCCAGCCTCGTCTGTTGCAGTTTTCCTCTTACCCATCAAAGACAGGATGGATGAGAGTGACAAAAGACCCAAAATGGCCTCCACGAAAGCCATGGAAAATGCCGAAAATGCGGAAAAATGGCTGCCCAATCTGAAAAAAGGAAATCTAGGCGTCGTAGAGGGATGCTTCAAGCTTCCCAAGGCTGTACTTTCAGGGAAAAATACAAACAAAAAGCTAGGATGGAGCACCTCACGATTTCAGCTATATTTGGGAGATTTTGGAGCTCCAAATGGTGATATCTTCAAGGAAAGAGGCTGCTAACACCCAATAAATGATGGGTGGTGGTCGGTTTTGGCCAAGGAAGGTTGTAGAGGTGGTTTGGGACGCCGGGGTTTGGAATGGGTTGCTGAAAATCAAATCTAGGGCTATGTAGGGGGCTGTTTGTGAAGGAGAGGTGGGTTTTGGGGGTTTTCGTGATGTGGGAGGTACCTAGGGGTGATGTGGAGCCTGTTTAAGGGGGTGCGCCCGAAGGACGGCCCCATCGGAGCTCGCCGGCCGGCGATGCATCGTCCGGCCGGCTCTCAAGTTGGCCGGTGGAACCCCATGGGCCTGGTCCCCCATGGTCCCAGGGTTCCAAAAAGTTAGGTCCCACCCCTTGGTTCACAATAATTTGGTCTCTATGAGCCCAAACATGTGTTCAGAGCTTTCCGGGTCCACATCGCAATCCCGAATACCAAACCATATGATGCAGCATATGAATTTGGGGTAGAAGGAGCCAGTACACCTATCTAGCTCCTTAGTTGCTAAAGAAAGTGAAGTTAGAATGGCCTTATGGCAATTTTTCATGAAATTTTACTATTCACTGTAAAATTTGGTGAATGTATTAATTTGTGTTATTTTCACATTAGGTTTGATGCCTAACATGAAATAGATAAGAAAAAACTGAAGGTTGAAGTGTTTAGAGGAGGAATTTTGAGAATTTTTGGCAAAACGGGGTTTTTAAGCCCTGGCGATTGATTACTGGAGTCGTGGTCATTCCACGGCCCAAGGATTCACTTTTTCGGTTTAAAACCGCTCATAGGACGTCCCAACCCGACTTCCTACAGCTTAGAAGTGATTCGGGTTGCATTACGCGACCCGAGATACGTTACAGATTCGATCTTGCGATCGATCCTAATAGACTTCGCCTATCGGCGAATCTGCGATCCTAGAAGTGTTTCTAGACCCTTCTCGCACCCACCTAAGTCAAAGGAAGCGACAGCGTACGTCGCAAGACCATAACCCAGGCCCAGCATACTCTCATTCATGCTCTGATACCAACTTGTAACACCTTAAAAATCGGGGGTCGTGTATAAACTCAACTCCCGAGTTCCAGACCGTCACTTATGCAACAAAAATGGTTATGATTCAACGTTGTCTGATTTAAAGCATTCACATGAGTAAAAGTATACCAAAACTGCAATTCATACTTCAGATCCAGTGATAAAAGCAAGCGGAAGACTAAACAATGTATATATCACTGTATAAAAACAAAGTAATCTCATCTGTCTCCAAAGTATGACTACATCTCTGAGTCTCATGTACATATACATATCAAAAGAATAATGTTCAAAAAGGAAGTCCCACTGATGCCCCCTCGATCCAGGTCACCTACGGGAAGCCGTCATGATACTGCATATACGAGAACTCATCCTGGTCCTCGTCAATCTCCGGCTCCACCTCCTGGATCTCGTCCTCACCTGCAGCTACAACAGGGTCTGGTGGGTGTTGCAAACACCATCCCGTAACGTGGGAATGAGTGATCAACTCAGTGGAATCATAGAGCAAAGATTAGCATGTTCACAATTCAATCACGCGATAATAGTAAAGCAGTAAATCAGACAAATCCTAATACTGTTGTTAATGCAAGATGATATGACGTGATGTATGCCCTCACCGACGATCACCCTCATGCGGCAACATCTTACGACCGCGGCATGCCACACTCCCTAGAGTGCTCCACATCTTCCAGGCACATGCAATGCTATGGTGATATGATTACCAAATTGTTATTAGTCCATTCAAACAGCAGGATTGGGAAACTAAGGTACTTCCCTTGTATCAATCCCAACACGGATCCTGTCTAGGGTCGTCACTCCTAGTAATCTCATACGATGTACATTTCGTAGGTCACTGCAAGGGCTACCAGGGCTGTTGCTCGCACTCGTTGCACCGCTCCCCCATCACCTTATCAATACAGGCCTACTGTACTCTACTGCACGGAAGGGTCGTCGCCTCCCGTGGACTCAGAATACGCTCGCGGTCACTACAAAGGGCTCGTCGCCTGATCAGTGTAGGCCGACAGCTAGAATATAGTGTCCCATACCACCATAATCTGCTCACGAGTCAAGGTGCTCACTGGTCACTACGGGGAGGTTTGTGGCCCCAGCGTAGGCCTACAGCTCGACCACGGTGTCCCATACCACCATGCCCGGCTCATGAGTCTTCGTAGATCAAGGTACCACGGTTAATAGGGTTTACAATGGTAAGTTCAGTACCCTAGGTTCAAGCAGTTATGATACATATAAGGTGAACAAACATCGGCCAGTCGGGTTACTTGACGGGCTCGACTAGTGCGATCGCATCTCAAGTTAAACGACATGAAGTGCGTAAAACACTTCGCGTGGCCTAACCACTGCCGCCAACTCTCAACACGAATCATGTTCATCGACGCGTCGTTCGTGGCTATGACCAGTCAGACACGAATTCGCTCGGTTACCGACTGCCTGGACTAAGTCTAGTCCCAAACACTTATGGAATCACATCAACAACCTATGTAAGAGCATTGGAATTGAAATACAATCATGTGAGCATGTTAACACATGTTATAACATTCAACTTAAGCAAATCCTCAAGCACATATATTCCATGCATGTAATGAAATCATGCATTTAGTCAATATGTAGAAAATCATTTAGGTCAGCATATTAATTGAGGAATCAATCATAAACTATTACATAACATCATTTAATTCAATACATACTAATACAAGCATTTATACAAACACATACACTACACACTTAAGTCTACATATAGTATGTCGACCCAAAGTGCGCAACTAGGCGAATCTCTTCGCCAAAATAATTATGCACGCATTCCTAACTTCCTAATGCGACAACAAACCATGTCAATCACATCAGCAAAAGATGAATGTAAACAGTACTTCCTACAAATGACTAAAATGCCCTAAATCTCATATTCTTCGTTAATTTACGAAACGGGAAACGGAGAGCATTTTGTACATGTCAAACGGCGATGCCGTCAAGAATCTACTATTAAACGACATTGAAAGCGTTGGGAACCGTCAATCAAAGCATCTAAAATCCTCACCTTATGTCTTGTAGACTCGGGAATTGAAACGGGGCGTATACGCTTCGTCTACGGCGAATAAGGAGCCTAATACACAAGATCCATAAGCTACATCGCTATGGAAACAAGGGAAACTCAAATCAATAACTATTTAGGGTATTTACTTACCTAAGATCGCGGTGGACTCGCCGGGAAGGTGGTAGAGGTGTGTTGCTTAAGCACGTGCAACACGTAGCACAAGTGGCAGGAAGAACTCCCCCACTCTCTCACAATCTCTCACTTTTTTTCCCTCTCCCAAGCTAGGGCTTCTCTCAAATTCGGATGGGAGAGAGGAGTGAGGGTTTCAACCCCTTTTATAGCCTACAACATGCCCAAAATAGGCTTGGGAACAATGTTTACTTGGTGCCTAACCAAATCGGAGCCGTTTCGGTCCAAAAGGGCATTTCTGAAGGTCCCCTGGCCAAATGCGGTCGGACTTAAGCTCATGCATACTGGATCTAGCACACATCCAGTTTTCAGACCGGTAGGGTTCCCAGATCGCACGTGGCGGTCCAGTTTCAGTTTAACGGTCATCGCACCAAGATCAGGCCTATAAATCTCGTGATATATAATAGATATTTTTCCTGATCCAAGGGTGTAATTTGGCTGTATTCTGACGGTCAGAACGCTCAATACTGATGCATCAAATTGTGTGCCAGATTTGAATTTCAAATTCCAATTCTAACCCTATTCTCACTCTCTTCGGTCCG
Source organism: Magnolia kwangsiensis (assembly GCA_037074715.1). Lineage (NCBI taxonomy): Eukaryota > Viridiplantae > Streptophyta > Magnoliopsida > Magnoliales > Magnoliaceae > Magnolia > Magnolia kwangsiensis. Next base: position 38,930,947 of record CM073587.1, on the reverse strand, counting down.
GGCTCAATGAAATAGCCTGTGATTATCGGTTTGACTTGATTTTTGGAATGAGTGTCAAGTCCAGCTAGACGGTTCTAACGGTCTAAGATAGGAGGTATCGGACTTTCGACGTGCGGTCTAGATCCAATACAAAGATTCAAAGTGGTCCAGAGAACAAACCTGCTTAGAGTTTGGTCCGAGGTTTTAGAGCATTAAAGCACCATTGGTTCCACTCGCTTTGGGCCTTGTAGAACGTATTTAAAGTGATCAGGGACCATTTCCCAGCTATTCTAACGTTGCACTAGCTAACCTAGTCATATTTTCTAAAGGAATGAATTCTACGCAATATCGGGTCGAGTTGGTACTCGAGCCCAAGTATGGATTTTTCACGGGCGTTACATGTATCCACACCGTCCATCCATTTGGTGATATAAATTTAGGGTATGAGCCAAATAACGAGTCAAATCCAAAGCTCGAGTGGACCCCACAACAGAAAACATTGGAGAGAGTTCCATCCACCCTTAAAACTTTCTAAGGGACAAAAGTTTTCAATCATGCTAAAATTTGTGTTTTACCTTCTTTCATGTCTGTCTTTAACTTATGAACACGCTGGATCTCAGATAAACATTATAGTAGACCTTAGAAAGGTTTCAACTGTGGGCGTCACTCTTCCCACTATTTTCTGTAGTTGGTTCCACTCCAGATTTGGATCTGACTCATTCTTTGTCTCATGCCCAAAAATGGTATCTCTAAATCGATGGATGATGTGGACACAACACACATCATGGTGGGTCCCATAGAACTTGGTGACGTCACTTCATTAGTGAGTCTCCCTACTCAACTTGTAAGTATCTAACCCGCCTCATCCAATGAAAGCACTTCCCACAAAAGATTTTGTGTGGGCCTACAGCGATGTTTGTGAGAAAGCCAATCCGTCCATCCAAATTTTGAGTTCATTCTAAGACATGTGATAAAAAATAAGATGTATCCAAAAATTAAATGGATAAAAAATAAGATGTATCCAAGACTTAAATGGGCCACAAGATAGGAAATAGTAGAGATTTTGTGACGACCGTTGAAACAATTATATGGCCAAAAAAGTTTTGTATTAGTTTAAGTTCACAGTGTTTTCACTTCATCTCAGTGAAAATGACCTTATAAACAGTTTGAATAGAATATAAACATCAAGGTGGAGTCCAGGAAGGTTTCAACTGTAGGCATTCCTTTCCCCATTGTTTCATCTTGGATGGCCTACTTGAGTTTTGAATACTCCTCATTTTGGTTGAATGTCCTAAAATGAGCTCGAAAAATGGATGGACGTGTTGGATTTATCATAAACATCATAGTGGGCCCACCCAAAATCATTGCGCTAGAACTTCATGTGAAAGGCTTTCGTTAGGAAATCCGCATCTGTCCTTATGCCTGATTTACCGCTAAAGCCTCTTGCAGAATTCCTTACGCTGTAAATGTAGGTGGGGTCCACCTTCATGTTTGTGAGAAATCCACTTGCCCATTGATTTTGTGAGTTTATTTTAGGACATGGGACCAAAACTGAGGTGGATCCAATAATCAAGTGGGTCCAAAACGTGAAGATTGAACGTCCCGATTTGAAATATTCGTGGGGCAACATAAGGAATTTATCTATTTTTTATGAATAATGATATTTTATCTGTTTTTTAATGAATAATGATATTTTAATTTTCTCTTAATTACTTTATTTTATTTGAATTAGATAGAATAATTTTATTTTCATTTAATAAAAAATAATTTCTTGGACCTAAACGCACGGCTTTTACTTTCCCTGTTCAAGTCAGTTACTCTTTGTGTCCTTTGCTATGCTACCCTATTGGAAGATCATGATGGTCCGACACTTGGGAACATGCCTGTAACACCCCGAATTTTTGCCAACCTGGGATTAGACGTCCTTAGGCAATGGGTCAACTAAAACACCTGGGAAACCGCTCAGAACCCAAATCCATGGCCAAAGAAATCACTTAGGATTAATTCCTTTAGAAATTAAGCGTAAGTTAGCTAGCGCTATGCTGGAGTAGCTGTGAAATTGTCCCTGACCGCTTTAAATACGTTCTACAAGACCCAAAACTTGTAAAATCAATGGTGCTATAATACCCTGAAACCTGGGATCAAACTCTAAACCCGTTTGCTCTCAGGAACTCTTTAAAACTTTATATTGGATCTAGACCGCGCGTCAAAAGTCCGATACCTACAATCTTAGACTGTTATGACCGCTTAGCTGGACTTGACAACCGTTTCAAAAATCAAGGTCAACCGACGTTCAGAGGCTATTTCATTGAGCCTGGAGTGAAGAGAGTGAGAATAGGGTTAGATTTGGAAATTTTAATTCAAATCTAGCACGTGACTTGCGCGTTATTATTAAGCGTTCTGACCATCAGAATTTAGCCAAATTACACCCTCGAATTAGAAAAAATTTCTCTTTCATATCACGAGACTTATAGACCTGATCTAGGAGCGATGACCGCTGAACTGAAACTGGACCGCCACGTGCGATCTGGGAACTCTACCGGTCTGAAAACTTGATGTGTGCTAGATCCAGTATGCATGAGCTTAAGTCCGAAAGCGTTTGATCAGGGGACCTCTAGAAATGCTCTTTTGAACTAGAACAGCCCCGAATTGGTTAGACCTCAAGTAAATATTGTTCCCAAGCCTAATTTGGGAAGAAATTAGGTTATAAAAATGGGTTTAAACCCTCACTTCTCTCACCCATCCGAATTTTCTAGAAACCCTAGCAGAGTGAGAGAAAAAGTGAGAGATTGTGAGAGAGTGTGGGACGGATCTTCCTGCCACCTGCACCAGCTGCTGCACGTGTTTAAGCCACCCAATCCAATCACTTTGCCGATGATTTTGCCGCATTTCTAGGTAAGAAAATACCCTAACTACTTGCTGATTTGATGTTCCGTTGATTCCTTAGCTAAGTAACTTATACATCTTGTGAAATAGGTCGCCTGTTCGCCGTAGACGAAGCATATACTCTCTGTTCGAAACGATACACATATAAAGTGAAAGGTACGGATTTTAGACGCTTTGATTGGCTGTTTTCAATGCTTTCAATGTCGTTTAATAGTAGATTATCGATGGCAACGCCGTTTGACATGTACAACGTGTTGTCCGTTTCCTGTTTCGTAAATGTAGGAAAAATATGAGATTTAGGGCATTTTAGTCATTTGTAGGAATTACTGTATACATCCATATTTTACTGAAATGGTTAACACGGCTTTTTATCGTATTAGGATATTAGGAATGCGTGCGTAATCAGTTTGGCAAAGAGATTTGTTCAAATGCGCACTTTGAGTCGACATACACTATGTAGACTTAAGTATGTAGACTAAGTGTTTGTATAAATGTTTGTATTAGTATGTGTTGAGTATATGGTGTTGTGAAATAGTTTTGAGATTAAATTCTCAAGTAACATGCTGATGTAAATGATTTTCATCATGTTGGCTAAGTTATGAATTTCATTGTATGTACGAAATGCATGTGTTGAATGAATTGCTTAAGTGGTATGTTATAACATGCAACAACATGCTTATATTGTTGTATTTCATTTCCATTACTCCTATATGATTGATGATGTGGATTCACAAATGTTTGGGACTGTACTTAGTTCAGGTAGTCGGTAACAGAGAAAATTCGTGGCTGGCTTGTATCTGCCACGAAGGATGCGTCGATGAACGCGAGTTGTGTTTTGAGTTGGCGGCAGTGGTTAGGACACACGAAGTGTTTGATGCACTTCATTTCGTTCAGCTTGAGATGCGCTCGTGCTAGTCGAGCCCATCAAGTAACCTGACTGGCCATTGTATGTTCACCATGTATGAGTCATAACTGCTTGAACCTAGGGTACTGAACTTACCATTGAAAACCCTGTCAACCATGGTACCTTGATCCACAAAGACTCATGAGCTGGGCATGGTGGTATGGGACACCGTGGTTGAGCTGTCGGCCTACGTTGGGGCCACAAACCTCCCCGTAGTGACCAGTGAGCACCTATGACTCGTGAGCAGATTATGGTGGTATGGGACACTATATTCTTGCTATCGGCCTACACTGATCAGGCGACGAGCCCTTTGTAGTGACCGCGAGCGTATTCTGAGTTTACTTGAGGCGACGACCCTTCCGTAGCAATGAGAGTACAATAGGCCTGTATTGATAAGGTGATGGGGGAGCGGTGCAACGAGTGTGAGCAACAACCCTGGCAGCCCTTGCAGCGATCTACAAAATATACATCGTATGAGATTACTAGGAGTGACGACCCTAGACAGGATCTGTGTTGAGATTGATATAAGTAAGGTATCTTAGTTTCCCAATATTATTGTATGAAAAGGACTAATAATAACTTAGTAATCATATCACCATCACATTGCATGTGCCTGGAAGATGTGGAGCACTGTGGGAAGAAAGCATGCTGCGGGCGTAAGATGGTGTCGTATGAGGGAGATCGTCGGTGAGGACATCCATTATGTCATGTCATATTGCATTAACAACAGTATTGAGGAATGTTTGATTTATTGCTTTACTATTATCGCATGATTGATTTGATAACATGCTAATCTCTGCTCTATTATTCCACTGAGTTGATCACTCAGTCCCACGTTATGGGACGGTGTTTCCGGACACCCACCGACCCTATTGTGATTGCAGATGATGGTGCGGCCTGCGAGGTAGAGCCGGACTTGATGATGATGAGGAGGATCCCTCCTTTATGTGTGTTCTGATCGACGGGATTACAGGGAGATTCATTAGATGCCATGACACTTGTCATTTTATATTTTCAGAGCACTCATGTATATTCTTTCTTTCCATTTTGAGGTATACATGTATATGTTTAACCTGGTAACATGTTCACACTCTGGAGACTTCTCATCAATTATATATTATATATATGTATCACAGTCTTCCGCTTACTAATTTAATTGTCTCTGGAGTATGATATGCTGTTCTGGCGTAATCCCACTCATGTTTAATACATTAACATAGACAACATTCAATCATACACATTTATGTTGCATAAGTGATGTTCTGAAACTCGAGAGTGGAGTTTTTACTCGACCCCCGATTTTCGGGATGTTACAATGCCAGTAGTTAAGGATTTCACGGACATGTTCAGAAAGATACCTGGATTACCTCCTCAATGCGAGATCGATTTTACCATCGACCTAGAGCCAGATACGACACCTATATCTCTACCGATGTATCGCATGCTTCCGTGTAAGATGGAGGAACTGAGAAGATAGATCGATGATCTGTTGGAGGCAGGCTTCATACGACCGAGTGTATCTCCTTGGAAAGCACCCGTGTTGTTCGTGAGGAAGAAGGATGGATCACTACGATTGTGTATTGATTATCGCAGGTTGAACCACCTGGCAGTGAAAGAACAAGTATCCTTCAACCAGGATAGATGATCTGTTTGATCAGTTGAAAGGGGCATAGTATTTTTCAAAGATCGACTTATAGTTAGGGTATCACTAGTTGCGTGTCAGGGAAGAAGATGTGCAGAAGACAGCGTTCAGAACCAGCTTTGGGCACTACGAGTTCCTTGCGATGTCATTTAGACTCACAAACGCACCCGTCAAGTTCATGGACCTTATGAACCGGGTGTTTCATCCATATCTGTACCGATTTGTCATCGTATTCATAGATGACATCCTGATATACTCTAAGAGTCAGAAAGATCACGAGGAGCACCTACGAGCAGTCTTTGATACACTCAGGAAGAACCAGTTGTTTGCCCAGTACAAGAAGTGTGACTTCTGGAAAGAAGAAGTCAAGTTCCTGGGACATGTGGTGTCCAAGGAAGGAATAGTTATGGACCTTGCTAAGGTGACCACAGTTTAGGATTGGGAGCAGCCTGGTTCAGTTACCAAAGTGTGGAGTTTCCTTGTCTTGGCAGGTTACTGTCATCTATTCATTAGGAACTTTTCCAAGATAGCAGACCATTGTCTCAGCTCACTCGGAAGGAGCTCAAGTTTGCCTAGAATGAGAAGGCAGAAGTAGCCTTTTACGAATTGAAGGACAAGTTAACATCCACATCTGTACTAGTATTGTTAAAGCATGGGGTCAGATATACCATTTACACCGACGCCTCTCATGTTGGTTTGGGTTGTGTTCATATGTAGAAGGATAGAGTGATTGCCTATGCATCGCGACAGTTGAGGAAACACGAGGAGAACTACCCAATGCATGACCTGGAGTTGGCAGCTGTCATCTTTGCATTAAAACTCTAAAGACATTACCTCTATGGATAGGAGTTCGAGCTTTTTTGTGACCACAAGAGCCTCAGATTCATATTCATATAGAGAGACTTGAATATGAGGCAACGACAATGGATGGAAACCTTGAAAGACTTCAAGTTTGAGGTCTCCTACCATCCGGGCAAGGCCAACCTTGTCGCAGACACGTTAAGTCGCAAGAAGATGATAGCATTTGCAGCTCCGCTGATGATAGAAGAATGGAACATGGTGGAATTCATGTGAGACTTTGAGCAAAAGCTTACTGTAGAGGATCTGTTCAAGAGCGTTGCACATATTCATGTACAGATACTTATTGATGACCAAATTATTGTGGCTCACAAGGAAGATGAAGGGTTAGTAGAGTTAAGAAAGTGAGCTAGTGACGATGAAGACTTAGAATGGAGAGTTGGTACGGATGGGGATTTATGTTATCATGGCTGCCTATGCGTTGCAAATCGTCATGGCTTGAGAAGGGAAGTTCTTGAAGCTGCTCACAATTCAAAGATAGCGATGCATCCTGGTGGTACGAAGATTTATAGAGATATGAAGCGTTCGTACTGGTGGGACAACATGAAGTCCCACATAGCAGATAATATATCCCGTTGTCTCACGTGCCAGTAGGTCAAGGCTGAACTTCACCGACCTCTTACTTTTCTTCAACCCATAACCATAAGGAATGGAAATGATATTTCATCTCTATGGATTTCATTTCAGGGTACCAAAGATGAGGAAGAGACATGACTCCATTTGGGTGATTGTGGAACGATTGATGAAATTAGCTCATTTCCTCCCGATTATAATCTCAAACTCAGCAGACGATTTGACCAGGCTGTACATCAAGGAGATAGTATGTCTACATGGAGTGCCTATAGAGATTGTGTTGGATCGAGACACGCGATTCACATCTATCTTCTGAACCGGTATCAAGGAAGCGATGGGTGTGAAACTGAAGTTCAGTACCGCATTCTACCCACATATAGATGGGCAAACATAATGGGTGAATCAGGTGTTAGAAGATATGTTGCAGACATGTGTGCTTAATTTCAAAGACAGTTGGGATGACTGTCTTCCCTATGCTAAGTTCGCTTATAACAATAGCTTTCAAGCAAGTATTGGCATGGCTCCCTATGAGGCCTTGTATGGGCGCCCATGTCGAGCACTGCATTGTTGGGCAGAGGTTGGCGAGAAGAGTTTGATTGGCCCAGAGTTAGTGTAGGAGACCTCAGAGAAGATCGACATTATCAGGCGTCGACTTCTTACAGCACAGAGCATGTAGAAGTGTCACGCTGATATAAGGCGGTGATCGCTAGAGTTTGAAGTTGGAGACCATGTGCTTCTTAAGGTTTTCCCCATGAAGGGAGTCCTTTGATTCGGCTAGAAGGGGAAGCTCTCGCCACAATTTATTGGTCCATTCCAGATTCTAAATCGAGTGGGTGTGGTAGCATACCACCTCGCTTTGCCCACACCACTCACAGGCGTGCACAACGTATTTCACGTATCGATGCTAAATAAATACGTTCCTAACCCTTCCCACATTATCAAATGGAAACAAGTACAATTGAGTGAAGATGTTACTTATGTACTGTGACCGACGTGTATCCTAGACATGAAGGAACAGGTGCTACGTAGTAAAATTATCACACTTGTGAAGGTACTGTGGACACATCACACTGAGGAAGAAGTTACTTGGGAAATAGAAACTGATGTCCGTAAGAACTACCATCAGATTCTCGAGGAGTATGAAAATGTACTAATTTCGAGGATGAAATTTTTCTTTAAGGGGGGTAGATTGTAACATCTTGAAAAAATCCCGAGTACCACCTCAGGCAAAAATTGTTAAGGATCAAATTATGTATAAATTAGATGAAAATTAATTAAGCATTAAACTGAATTAATTAGTAGATTAACTTAAAACGCTTTTTATACGAATGACAAGACTCAAAACTAGTAGAATCGCTAACTCTATATTATCTAAAAACCTAAGAGAAATCTCAAAACCTAGTTACTCTCAGGAGCACATTGAAACTCTGTATCGGACCCAGACCACGTGTCGAAAGTCTGATTACCGCGAAACTATACGGTTATGACCGCCTTACTGGGCTAGACAACCAACGTGAGAATCAAGTCCAATTAGTATCCAGAAACACACAACTTTAGCCTGGAACGAAGTGTGTGAGAAATACAAATATCTTTAGAAAATGAATTCAAACATAAGTGATTTGGGCCGTTCACTTGCAGGACGAATTTAAGGTTTCAGACCGTCAGATTCTAACTCAACTACACCCATGGATCAGAAAATTTTCTCTAAACATGTTAATGTACTTGTGGCCCTGATCGAGTGACGATGGCCGTTGAAATGAAACTGGTCCTCCACGGTCGATCCACAGATCTGATCAGACCAAAATCTTAACCTGACATAGATCCATTGTCAGGAAACTTTCTCCAGACCGTATGTAGGAAATGGATCTCCAGATAAGCTCCGTTGGCCCGAAACAGATGCTTCTTGGCTATAACATAAGTATATTATGGCCTTGGGGCCATTTGAACCAGTTCTAGGCCTATATAAAGCCCTAAACCCACCCCTCTCTCATTCCATACGAATTTCCTAAAACCCTAGGAGAGATAAGAGAGAAAATAGGAGGAAAGAATGAGGAGACGAGAGAGAGAGAGAGAGAGAGAGAGAGAGAGAGAGAGAGAGAGAGTTGATGGGATTCATTCCCACCACTCCATGTGCCGAATCATCTCTCCCGGGTCACTACACCATTGAATATGAATCCATTTTTGAGTAACAAATCCTAACCCTAATCTATTTTAGGAATACAAATAGAAGAATCGGTGAAATAGCTAACCTATTTCATGATTTAGGTAACCATTATGCTGTAAACGAAGACGTGGTATACAAATCGTGTTCGTAACGAGTAAACTGATGAAAGTTATGGACTATAAACATTTAGGTTATGATTTTCAAGGCTTTCAATGTCGACAATGATTTATGTCTGACTTGATTGTTGCCATATGATCTTAGTTATGATGTGTTCGATATATTATATATACATATGAACTATGTGAACATATAATATATTCCATGTGTTTGTTGAAATGACTGAATGAATATGGAATTATGATTTATTCTTGCCATGATTATTAATTGAGAATACATGATTGTTATATGTATGACAACTCCTTTGTGAAAGGATTTGCCATAATATATGTTATAACTAATTTATTGCATGTATGTTGATATGTGTAGTATAAGTGCTTGATAAAATGTCTGAATAAGAAGTTGCTTGTTGAAATGTATTTAATAAGGGTGTTAAGATAGGATTATTAATTACCATATCTATAATTACAGCTTCCTTCATGTTACCTATTCACTACTACGTGATTTATGGATGAAATGCCTATGTATGATAACATGTGCACTATGTGTTTGTTAAAATGCTCAAATGAGATTTATATTTGAATTGGTTATCACATGCTGTTTTGACTATTACATATGAATGTCTATTGTATTTGGATATGATTGGGACTAATAAGTAGTCTAGGCAATCGGTAACGGTTACGATCAGTGGCCGAACTAGTTTCGTCACAACGGATACAATCGATGAATCCGAGTCGTACGGTGATTATCGACAGTGGTTAGGCCTCGTGGAGTGCGTATGAGCTCCATGTCGATTAATTTAACATGCGCTCGTACCGGTCAAGCTTGTCAAGTAACTCAATTGGTTTAATGTATGTTCACTATGTATGGCGTTACTACTTGAATTTAAGATACCACTTACCAATGCAAAGCCCGTTTTAACCTTGGTACCATGATCTGTTAAGACTCATGAGCCGGGCATGGTGGTATGGGATACCGTGGTCGAGATGTCGGCCTACGCTGGGGTGACGAGCCTCCCCGTAGTGTCCATTGAGTAACCCAAACTCGTGAGCCGAATACGGTGGTATGAGACATTATATTCAAGCTGTCACCCTACGCTAAGGTGACGAGCCTTTCCGTAGTGACCTCGAGTATAAACTATGCCTATGCTGAGGTGATAAGCCTCTCCTTAGCGACCTGAACTTACATATCCACTATTTTTTAATTAGGGGTGATGTTACCTTGTAACTTACCTTTCATATGTGATTAACTAGGATTGATGACCCTAGATGGATCATTGTTTGGGTAAATAATATAAAGGGAGGTACTTTAACTTCTCGAATCTGCTGTATAAATAAGCCTAATTAAATATTGGATGACACGACCATGCACCGCATTGCATGTGCTTTGGTGAGGAATCGCACGTGTCCGGAGAGGTGCATGTGTAATCGTAAGATGATGTCGCTGAGGGAGTATAGCCGTGAGCATGCATCATTATCACATACCATTCTTGCATTAACAAGAGTACTTAGAATATGATTGTTGTATTGCTTTATCATTATTGCTTGACTGAATTGATAACATGTTAATCTTTGCCTTATAGTTCCATTAAGTTGATCACTCACTCCCACTCTGGGACGATATTTTAAAACACCAACCAGACTCTGTTGTAGCTGTAGGTGATGGTGAGGCTTACGAGATGGAGCCTGACTTTTACGACAACGAGGGGGAGTTCTACCACATGCAACTCTCTGGTGGGTCTATGTAGACCTGGAGTTGCGTCGACGGGATTACAGGGATACAAATTAGTTGGACAGTACACTTGGTCATTTTGTATATTTTGGAATAAATATGTATGTATTCAGCATGGTGACATGGTCACACTCTAGGGGTTTACAACCACTTATATGCCCTATATATCTATCACAGTCTTCTGCTTGCCTAATTTAATCATCTCTGAATTATGATATGTTGTTTTAGTGTAATCTCATTCATGTTTAATGAGCTAATACGGATAATATTTAATCATCATTATTTATTTACATAAGTGATGCGACGGATTTCGGGAGTTGAACCTTTGCTCGACCCTCAAATTTTGGGGCATTACAATTAGCGTCCACCGATTAAGATAAGCCACCTATCTAACTATGAGGTAGATCCATAGCTCAGGTGGGCCATATATCATGAAATCCATTGTAAGCATCCACTTTAGAGATTTTGATGGTGGGATGGTTCTGAATCTGAATATTAGCGGTTAACAGAGTTCTAGGGATCACTTAGCTAAAGATCAATAGTTAAATCCGGGGTCATATGACTCCATACGCTTTTATAGTATTAAATATCATCATTACAATGTTTTTAATATCTTACTATATATTATTATTTATTATTTTGTGTAATTTTTCTACCTTCCTCTAATTCATTTATGTGGCCCTAAAGACTGCTTGTGTGGAAATAGATGGTGATCTCCATGATTCGAGCCCTTAAACCCATCTAGGTGGACTTTAGTGCTAGTGGGCGGATCAAGACATTCCATTATTCTCAATGACTTATTAGATGGTCGATCCTGTAGTTGAACAAGTACATAATCTGAACCTATGATTGATCTTATAATCGTATGGCTGGTTTATTAATGATCATAGTATAAGTTGAACAACTAGTGGGTTGCGTAGTTTAAAGCTTGCAATAATTAATGTGTAATTCAATCCTAAATTAGTTTTCTCTGATGATATGATTATCCATTTTGGAAATCGACGAATGGGTAGTTTGATATATGGATGGGGCTTATTTCCAACGGTTGGATTTGAACGAGGATGAACGTGAATGTTCATTTAAACTAGGCTTGTATTTATACTAAAGTCGGGTTCTCATGGTAACACCCGAGTGCTGAAAAGTATTGGGTTTTACAAACTACCCCCCTTAAAGAAAATCTTGTCCCCGAGATTTGGTAAAACGTATTCTAGTTATTAGCATTATGAGTGGTCTACGCACCCTATATCGCATATGTTTAAGTGTGTTATCAAAACTTGGGTATAAACAACACATAGGTAAAATTTTTATAACCTTCATACCTTCATTTTAATAAGTTGGCCGATGTATATGCTTAGGCGTGAAACCCAACAAGCTATATACAGGTCTACCCCCTTTAAAAAGATTTTACCATCGGGATTTGATAATGCTTATTCCAACCATTAAAGTTAAGAGTTGTTCAATTAACATAAAGATGTACCAGTCTACATATGAAATCCCAACGAGTCTTATTTAAATTCCTCACCACCCTTAAGTTCCTCGTCTAGCAATTCAACTAAGGTATTTAAGTTCCACTAAAGGTTGGAAATCATTCTAACATTAAAACTAATAGTAATATTGTATCTTTCACTTACTTCTAAAGATAGTTCCCTGTTGTCCAAAGTACAATACGATTTTTATTTTTTAGTGTTTAGGTTAACACGAATAGATAGTCATAGTAGGTTTGAGCCCGATACATCGATCATCTGCCTGCGCAGGACAGAGGATTTTGGTATCAATTCATAATCCCGTTAAACCTCAATCCTTTGTGTAAGACCTATATCCTAGTCCATACTGTACCGTCGACTCCTACGATCCTTCCGGTCGAATTTCAGCGACCCGCGACCTTAAGTCGTATTTATAGATTTGAGTCGGCTTAATCCAAGACTTGTACCATTGCGACCGCACCGTCCCCACGACTCGTGCACCGATCCGATACCTAAGCCGGAAGATGTGGGCCGACGTTTATTTCGAAAGAAACGCTGTGCATTTGTAATCCCAAGAGAATCTCTACAGCATGTCTCATCAATCAATCAATCAATCAATCAATCAAAGTACACATCACCTTTCACCCCATCCCCAAGCAACCACCAAGTCAACTCTTTCTCACCCTCTCTCTTACACACCCATACATGTCAAGTACACTATCACCTCACATCCATCACTCACATCCATCACCCATCTCTCTCTCCTTATAACCCCTTCTCTCTCTCTCTCTCTCTTTCTTTCTCAACACTCTATTCCAAGCAATAAAAAAATCACGTGTCCAAGCATACCATGTGAGAGAGTGATTTTGTGTGGTCCACTTTCCCATCCAAATCCATCATCCTAGCCATTCAAACCTCATCTTCCACCATCAAAGTGAGACACAAGGAGATTAGCTTTCCAACGGACCAAGAAGACCGAAGGTGGGTGCTTATTAGACTAGGTTTTTTTCTTGTTTTGATGATGGGCCAAGTGAGGCATACCAATTGATAGTATGGATCTCACTTTAGACGCTAGATGTGGCCGATGGCCCACCTTGATTTTTATTATAATTCCATGATGGGGTCATTCTCATTGGACCCCATCATGATGTTTACTTCCTAGCTTAAAAAGGGGTCATCTAGACCTTACATCTTGGTAGAGAAAGGATCTTCACCGTTGATCTTTGATTTGGTGGGCTCACATGTATTAGGACCCACTCGATGTATGATTGAATGCAAGGGAGGGCTAATAGTGTCGGGGTCCCTCCATCACACGTGTACCTTTTCCTCTCTTTCTCTCTCCCTCTCTTTTATTTATTTATTTTTGTATGTCATGATGTGACCGTGTGGCCCACTTGGATGTACCTCACCTTGATGTGTGCCTTATTTACACCATCCAACCATTAGTGGCCTACCTAAGCAGCATGCTTGCAGGTGGGCCCACCTTAAATATTCCCCATATCTAAACTGTCTAGCATCCAGGGACACTGGATGTTGCTGCACAAAGAGGAGTGCACTGACGTGCGGTGCACTCAGTGTAAAAATAATAAAAAAATACTTATATTTTCAAAGTATTTGGGTGGGCCACTCATGTAGGCCCCACTTTGATATATAAATTCAATCCACGCCATCCATCCATTTCCTCAGATTATTTTAGGCATTAAGCCAAAAAATGAGGCTGATCCAACTTTTTGGCAGGCTATACTTTAGAAAATAGTGATTTTCACCATTTGAATGCACCTGCATTTTTCTACACGCCGAAAGATGCCCAATATTGGGCTTGATGGATTTGTTATGGTCTATAGAGACCGATGGCTAGGGTGGATCTACTTGATGCAAGCCCTACGTATGAAAAACCTTCGAAAAACAGGTTTTCAAAAAAAATTATATATATATATAAGGCAGCGCCTGCTGCTTCGTGTAGCGGGCGGACGACAGGGACCCACGGTCCCAGCCATGGGTCCCACCCTAATGTATATTATGTATCCACCCCGTTCATTTGGTGGGACCCTCCCTGAAGTGGGCCCCCTCCAAAGATCAAGCCGATCTGACGCTTAGGTGGCCCACATCATAGGAAACAACGGTGATTAAATGACTTCCATTGGAATCCTTTTGGGTCACCACAGAAGTTTTAAATCAATATGAAATTTTTTTTCCCATTCATCCAGGTCTGTGTGACCTTATTAACGGGCTAGATTGCATATAAACATAATGGTGGGCCCCACACGGGACCCACAGTGATATATGTGTTTGTCTCCCACCGTCAAGGCGGACGGTGGAACCCACTATGATGTATGTGTTTTCTTCACACCGTCCAGGCAGACGGTGGAAACCCCCCAGCACGTGTGTGCTTTATTCATGCCGTCCATCTATATGGGGTCCACCATGATGCATATGTTGCATCCAAACCGTCTATCCATTTTAAAAGATCATTTTTTGGCATGAGCGTAAGAATAAGACAGATCTAGAGTCATGTGGACCACACTATAGAAACAGTGATGGATTGAATGTCCACCATTAAAACCTTTGGATTGCAAGGTTAGACAAGTATGATATTTACTTTCCCTCTAAATCTAAGTCTTTGTGACCTTATGAATAGATTAGACAGGAAATAAATACTATGACGGGCCTTGGGAATTTTAATGGTGGAAGTCATCATCACCATTTATATTTTGGATATGGCCCATTTGATATACATATAGGGCCCAATTGGTGTGGCCCATTTGATACACATAAGGCTCATGTGATTAGGCCCATTTTGATACATTCTAAGGCCCATGGATTATGGCCCATTGCAATGTACATAAGGCCCATTGGTGCGGCCCATTGATGTGGCCCACTTGATGAATATATGGCCCATGTGATATGGCCCATTGATCTATTTAAGGCCCAATGGGATGTACCTAAGGTCCATTGTAATGTGTGATCCCAACATGGTTCAGGTAATGATGTTTATGGCAGGCTATGCCTTGGGAACAATGCTGGTTTGATGTTCACATTGTAAGAATAACATTGGTTAAATGTCTGGATTATGACTCTTCCTAGGGCCCATTAATAGGCATATACTTGTTGTGTGTAGGCCATTTAGGCCCATCTGCATTGTAAGGATAGTTCATTACTTTATAACATGCTTAGTATAATCCATGACTCATGTCCATACGCATCATATATATGCTTGATATGAGGAATGTTTGATCATAGCATAAGCGAGTTGGGCTGAGATATTTATGGGGCTCCTTATGAGACTTAGTGCCCCACATGATCGTGTGGTACGCACTGGATTGTTACATGATTTGATAGTGTGATTCATGCATCTTGCATTTTTTTTCATGATCATTGTACGCCTTAGTGACATCAGGGTCTTGGCTCCACAGGCACATCATGAATGGTCGTATTGGATACAGAAAATACTTATTTTCAGCACTGTGGGTACTTAGGATGTCCTTGGGTGAAAGTCTCAAAACCTTTTTAGTACCAGGAGTTGCTCCAACGTCTAAACTGAGTGGATACACGAGCGCCCGAGTGTCGAATACCAGCAGGCTGTGTCTCCCACTGTGTCGTGGTCAGTTGGGAGGGGGTGTAGCCTTATCCTCCCGAGTGAGGAGGCTATAAGCTAGGCTGAGTTTGACCAGCTCGTAAATGAGTCCGCTATCGGCGAGCTGAGTAGGTATTGGCAGACTACTGGTCAGGCGGATAGTGAGGTCTATTCCGCTCGCTAGGCTTTGCGGCTAAGGTGGCGGCAGTCACTGTGGAGTGTACTAGACCCCGATGATATCCCGGAGAGGAACTGTATTGATATTTATACTTGATGAGTACTGGCATGCTTGCTTTACATCTGGTATATGACATTTGGCTACATAGGCCTCGCATCGCATGGTCTTGGTATGATCGATAACATTCATGCCTTGCATCACATAGTTTTGGTACACTGATAGCATTCATGGACTTACCACATATTTCTGTATTATTCTGATATTGTACACTTGGCGCTTGCCTTCCGTACACACTTTCACCACCCTCTAAGCTTTTGTAAGCTTATGCATGACCGTTGTGTGCAGGTGGCATTGAACCGAAACAGCGCTGAGGCAGGAGCGCACATTATAATATTTTGGAGTTTTTGATCACCCTATATTTCCCTTCCCGCATGTACTTAAAGTTTTTGATATAGTGGATATGTGGTGATATGTTTTGTGACCTGGTTATGCTTGTGGTTATGCTTCATTAAAAAAAAAATCATATCGAAAATCCTCCTTATAGGATCCTAGGATTAGAATTTGGCATGTGAGTGCCGGGATCCGAGAATGGGGCACTACGGAGGCTGTCGGCGTCGGATTCGGTGATCGAAAATTTTGTGAGCCCATTTTTTGAGTTTGGAGCGTGACAGAAATTGATATCAGAGCATAACTTGGGAATACCTGAGATTACATCACATATCTGCTATGAACTTAAAATGAATAGGTTCCTAGTTTGAATGACCTAGTAATTTTTCGACATAAACCCTTAACGTTTATGCCTTTGAGAATTCTCAAGGCTGATTGGTCCTTGTTCCTTCTTGTAGGACGTGATGCCTAGAAGAGCGACCTGAGTGAATCCCACTCCACCACCTGTGACTCCCGCACCACCACCTGCGGCTCCTGCTCTACCACTTGTGACTCCTGCTCCACCCTCGGATATTCCTTCTTTCCATCCTGAGGCTGCTACTCCTTTACCTGAGACCGGTGCGGATCCTACCGTACCTGTGAATGTCGCCCAGCTTCAGCAGATGCTGCAGGCAATAACCGCTATTCCTCAGGGGTAGAGCAGGCATCCCACTATTACACCAATCAAGGCCGAGCAAGAGCGTACGAGCATTCTTCTTAAGGACTTTCGACAACACGATCCTCCGTGTTTCCGGGGTGAACTAGACCCTACTGCAGCAGAGATATAGTGCTTCAAGGTAGAGAAGATATTTGACATCATGAGATGTACTACCCAACATCGAGTCCTATTAGCTGTATTTCTTCACCAGGGTGAGGCTCAGCATTGGTGGGCATCTGTAGCCTGATCGGTAGCGGCTGATTTATAGTGGACCTGGGAGGACTTCTTAGACCGGTTTGCCTAAAAGTTCTTTCCCGAGTATGTGCGGCAGCAGGGCGCATTAGAGTTTGAGACTTTGGTACAGGGAGATATGACTGTCCCAATATGAGGCATGTTTCATCACGTTATCGAGATTTACGACATATCTTATTGATGATGAGGGGCGAAAGGCCCACCGTTTTGAGAACGGCTTATGTCTTGCCCTCAGGAGCCGTGTGATCGGACACATGCTTTTGACATTTGAGCAAATCGTGGAGAGGGCCCAAATCTATGAGACAGATTGGGCCAGTTTGCAGAGAGCCCGTGACCAGAGGGGAGATCAAAAGAGGAAGGCACCTTCTGGTAGTTCTCACCACTAACGTCGTTCACAGTAGTGGAGCCCGAACCGCCTAGCATTAAGAGCACCAGTGGCACCCCCAGCAGCACCTTCGTGACCATTCACAGGTACCTACTTTAGATATGGTAGGACAGGACATCGTGTGTATGAGTGTCCCCGTCCGCAGCGGTAGCGGCCGAGGGCACCGCATCCACCTCTACGACAGCCACCACAGCAGCAGCAGCGACCGCAACACCAGCCTTCAGGGCCTCCCCCACAATAGCAGAGGTAGCAAATCAGGCTACCATAGCGGCAACAACATCAGCAGAGACCTTAGAGGGGACCTGCACTTCCCTAGCCGGCCCAGGGCATATTTTATGCCACTTAGCAAGACCCTCAGTCATCAGGAGGGGTCACCGAGGGTACTCTCCCTGTTTCTTCATGCATTGCATGTGTATTGTTTAATTTTGGTGCATCACATTTCTTTATGGCCAATGATTTCTACCGATCGACCGGTTTACCGATGGGATCTGCCCGCGAGGGTTTGTTAGTATCAACGCTCTTGGAGAAGACTGTAGTATTAGACTAATTTTGCTCGTCTTGCCCCATTCTGATTGGGGATATCTTCTTGCCTACCGACCTATTCGTATTTTCGATGTCTGATTTTGATGCCATTCTAGGCATAGATTGGCTAGCCGAGTACCATGTCATATTGAACTGGTTCGCAAGGACAGTCACGTTCTGTATACCCGGTGTACCAGAGTTTCAGTTTGTTGTCGAGCCTAAAAGAGAGCAACTTTCTTACCTGTCATCGTGTGTCGTTGAGGAGTCATGTAAGACCCGTATCCTAATCTGTACTGTTCCATCGCTTCTCGCGATCCTTCTCGTCAAATTCTGGTAACCCGCGACCTGTAGTCGATGTTGCGCACGACTGTGAGACGTATCCTATACATTTGAGTCGGCTTAATCTGAGATTTGTACCACTGCGATCGCACGGTCACCGCGGTTCCAACGCCGCAACTCACGCACCGATCCGATACCCAGATGATGAGATGCGGACCCGCGTTCAGTTCGAGGAAAAACACCGCGCATTGCAAATCCCAAGAGAATCTCTATAAAGTGTCAAATCAGTCCCATCAATCAATCACCCATCAATCACTTTATGTCAAGTACAAGCACCCATGCTTCCTTTCTCCACAAGTCAAGCAACCACTAAAGTCAACTAACCTCTCACTTCACCCATCACTTACCTCACCCATCACTCACCTCACATCACTCCATCACTCTTACAACTCTCTCTCTCCCTCTCATTTCTCAACACTCCAAACCCAAGCAAGGGAGCCCTCTCACGTCCAAGCTCTTCTCATGAGAAATATGCATTTTGGTGGCCCACTTCCCACTCCCAAACCCATCATCCTAGCCATCCATCTCCCATCTCCACCATCAAAGTGAAGCTTTAGGAGACCAGCATCTCGATGGACCAAGAAGATCAAGTGGTGGGTGTTTCCATAAGCTAGATCTTCATATTTCTATGATGGGCCAAGTGAGGCCCACCGATCAATGGTGTGGATCTCACTTGGGACCCTAAGATGTGGCCGATGGCCCATCTTAATCATCAAAATCATTCCATGATGGGACCATTCTCCATGGACCCCATCATGATGTTTACTTTCTTGCATTAAAGAGGTCATATAGACCGTTCATTTTGGATGGAGAGGGATCTCCACCGTTGATCTTTATTTGGATGGCTCATGTGCAATGGGACCCATTGATGTATGATTGGATGATTGAAACGGAGGGCCCATAGTGCCGGGGTCCCTCCATCACGCGTGTCCCACTCTCTTACTCTCTCTCTTCCTCTCTTTTTTTTTATTTACTTTCCTTGTTGGTTGATGTGGCCACATGGCCCACTTGAATGAGCCCCACCATGAAATATGTATTTTATTCAAGCCATCCGTACGTGGGGCCTACTTTAGAGATGTAATACCTACACCATGTAGCCATGTAGTGGCCCACCTAAAGCAGGGCCCACCTTAAGCATATACGCCCAAACGTCCAGCATCCCTGGACGCTGGACATCAAGAGAAAAACACAAATATTGGCTTATTTCTAAGCCTTTGGGAAAGACCGCTTGCATAGGCCCCATCTTGATGTATGTATTCAATCCATGCCGTCCATCCCTTTCCTCATATTATTTTAGGCGTTGAGCCAAAATAAAGCCGATCCAACTTTCTAATGGGCCATAGTGATGAAAATAGCATTAATACCGTTGAAATCTTTCTAGATTTCTTTTTACACGATGAAAGAGGCCGATATTGGACTCATTGGATTCACTGTGAGCAGTGGAATCCAATGACTGGAGTGGATTTACTTGGAGTGGGTCACACATACCAAAAACCTTAGAAATTCAGTTTTTTTCAAAAAAAAAAAAACAACAAATAGGGAGGGAGCACCTGCTGCCGCTGACACAGCAGCAGGCACTGTTGCGCTGGGACGGCCCCTGGCCAACCGTGAGTCCCTAAAAGTGGGCCCCACAGTGATGTATTTTGTGTATCCACACCATCCACTTTGTAGGATCTTGTGGCAGTGGTCCACTCTCCAAATTTCAGCCATATACGTGGCTCAGGTGGCCCACACCGTAAGAAACAGTGGGATTGGACGTATACCATTGAAATCATTTTGCTGGGTCACAGAAGTTTTGAATCAATTCGATATTTGTGTTTCCTATTCATCCAGGTCTTTGTGACCTTATCAACAGGTTGGATGGTAAATAAACCATTATGGTGGGCCCCACGTGGGACCCAAGGATGTAAGTATTTTATTCTCACCGTCCACAGACGGTGGAACCATCACAGTGTATGTGTTATACACATGCCGTCCACCTACTCCCTGTAGAGACGGTGGGTCCTACTGCCTTGACTTCAGTACGGTTTGTAGGACCCACTTATGATGTATATTTACCACACCGTCCATACCTTAGACGGTGGGGTCCACCATGATGCTTGTGTTGCATCCAAATCATCCAAAAGGCGGAGCCCACCTGCTGTGTAGTTCTATGGGTCCCCACAATACATGTGTTTTGTTAATACCATCTATGGGACGGTAGGACCCACCTTGATGGTGTGCTGTATATTTGCTCTGTCGATAGGATGGTGGAAACCACCCTGCATGTGTTTTATCAATGCCGTCCAGGCACTTGCTGGACGACCAGTAGGCCCCACCATGTCTGTGTGATATCCAATCATCTTTCCATCTGGTGGGCCACACATGTGGACCCTATCATGAGGTATGTGACCCACCATGATGTCTGTTTTGTAATCCACGTCGTCCATCTGTTGAAGGGCCCACCTTGGTATGTGTATAGGGCCCATGTTGGCCTGTTTGTAACCATTTGTTAAGGCCCACCTTGGTGCACTTATAAAGCCCATGGGACTAAGCCCATTTGATACATATAAAGCCCATGGGGCTAAGCCCATTTGATATATATAAGCCCATGGGATCAAGCCCATTTGATGTGCATGGGGTGCAAATGGAAGGGCCCATTGGATATATTTAATGCTCATGTGTGTAGTCCCACTTTGATGTATTTCATGGCCCATGAGTCATGGACCATTGCAATGTACATAAGGCTCCTTGGCGAGGCCCATTAATGTAGCCATTTGAGGAATGTAAGGCTCATGATATTCGGCCCATTTGATGTATCTATGGCCCATGGATTGAGGCCCAACGGATGTCCTTAAGGTCCATTGCAATGAGTGATTTCCCATGGTTCATGTAATGATATTTATGGCGGGCCGCGCCTAGGGAACAATGTTGGTTTGACGTCCACATTGTATGTACAATGTTGGTTAAATGTCCTCATTGTAACTCTCCTTGGGGCCCATTGATAGGCCCACACTCGTTGTTATTCATCGCTTTATAACATGCTTAGTATAATTCTATGACTCATGCCCATACGCATCATATGTATGCTTGATATGAGTAGTGACTGATCATAGCATACGCCGTTGGGCAGACCAATTACGGGACTCATTATGAGATAGAGTGTCTTACATGATCGCGTAGTACGCGCTGGATTTCTGCATGATTTGACCGTGTGACTCATGCACCTCGCATATGTGTGACTTGATCACTGCACGCCCTAGCGACATCAGGGCCGTGGCTCCACAGGTATATCGTGGATGGCCGTATTGGATACCGAAAATACTTATTCTAGCATTGTGGGCACTTAGGATATCCTTGGGTGAAAGTCCCAGAACCTTTTTGGTACCAGGAGATGATCCAACGTCTAGACCGAGTGGATACACGAGCGCCCAAGTGCCGAATACCAGTAGGTCGCGTCTCCCACTGTGTCGTGGTCGGTTGGAAAGGGGTGTGGCCTTATCCGCCTAAGTGAGGGGGTTATAAACTAGGCTGAGTTTGAGTAGCTCGTAAATGAGTCCGCTATCGACGAGCCGGGTAGGTATTGGTATACTACTAGTCAGGCGGATAGCGAGGTCTTTTCCTCTATCTTAACTGTGTAGCTAGGGAGGTGGCAGTCACTGCGAAGTGTATTAGACCCCGGTGATATCCAGAGAGGAATTGTGCTGATATGTGTACATGATGAGTACTGACTTACTTGGATTGCATTTCGCATATGACATTCGGCTATGTAGGCCTTACATTGCATCGGTGTGGCCGATGGCATTCATATCTCGCATCATGCCTTGCATTACATAGCCTTGGTATATTCATGGACTTACCGCATACTTTCGCATTACCTGATCTTGTACACTCGGCGTTTGCCCTCCGCACACACTTACACCACCCTCTAAGCTTTTGTAAGCCTATGCACGACCGTTGCGTGCAGGCAGCGTTGGACAGTAGCAGCGCTGAGGCAGGAGTGCATATCGGGACCTTTTGGAGCTTTGTGATCATCTTGTATTTCTCTTTCTGCATTGTACTTAAAGATTTTGATATAGTGGATATGTGGTGATGTTGTTTTGCGACTTGATTATACTTGTGGTTATGCTCCATTACAAAAAAAAAATCATTATAAAAATCCTCCTTGTAGGATCCCAGGATCGGAATCTGGCACTTGATTGTCAGGAGCCGAGAATGGGGCACTACGGAGGCTGTCGGCACCGGATTCGGCAATCGAGATTCATGTGAATCCGATTTTCGGGTTTGGGGCGTGACAAGTCAGCTGCTTTGAGTATCAACCAGCTATCAGTTGTTTGTGGTTTTTTCGATGTGTTTCACGAAATTCTGGGGCTACCACCTCGTCGGCACATAGAGTTTCAGATTGATCTCGTGCCCGATACGACGCCTATTTCGAAGGCCCCCGTATCGTATGACACCATTAGAGTTATGAAAACTGCAGAAGTAGTTGATGAGTTGTGCGAGCTAGGCTTTATTCGTCAGAGCATTTCACTATGGGGAGCACCGGTACTCTTTGTGAAGAAGAAGGATGGCTCGTTGAGGCTTTGCGTAGATTACCGTGAGCTCAACAAGGTCACGATTAAGAACAAGTACCGGCTTCTGAGGATTAATGATTTATTTGATTAGCTGTAGGAGGAGTAGTTCTTTTCGAAGATAGACTTGCGGTCCGGTTATCATCAGGTTCGGGTCCGAGATGAGGATATCCCGAAGACAGCCTTCAGGACGCGCTATGGTCATTTTGAGTTCCAGGTCATATCCTTCGGACTGACCAATGCGCTCACAGTATTCATGCAGTTAATGAACGAGGTCTTCCATCCGTATCTCGACCAGTTTATTGTAGTGTTCATCGATGACATTTTGATATATTCGAGGACCCGTGAGGAGCATGAGCGACATCTAGAGATTACCTTGCAGACCCTCTGTGCACACCAGCTTTACGTAAAGCTGGAGAAGTGCGAGTTCTGGCGGGAGGAGGTGAAATTTCTCGATCACGTGGTGACGAGGTAGGGCGTCATAGTGGACCCCTCGAATATCGATGTCATGCTTTAGTGGGGCCAGCCCACGAACTCATCCGAGATTCGTAGTTTCCTTAGTTTAGTGGGCTACTACCGACATTTTATTGAGGGATTCTCTCACATTGCAGCCTCATTGACCAGGTTGACCTGGAAGGGTACTGAATTTGTTTGGAGTGACACTTATAAGTGGACATTTATGAAGCTAAAGGATCGCCTCACGTCCACCCCTGTCCTCACTCTTCCCTCTGGGAGTGATGGATTTGTTGTATTCACCAATGCCTTACGAGTTGGCTTGGGTGTTTTCATGATGCAACATGGGAAGCCGGTGGCTTATGCGTCTCACTAGCTCAAGGTCCATAAGCTGAACTACCCCACGCATGTTTGGAGCTGGCAGTGGTTGTCTTCGTACTAAAAGTGTGGAGACACTATCTCCATGGTGTGAGGTTCGACCTCTTCTCCGACCACAAGAGCTTGAAGTATCTATTCTCTCAGTCCGAGCTGAACATGAGACAGAGGTGTTGGATGGAGCTCCTGAAAGACTGTGATATTGATCTCAGTACCACCCAGGTAAGGCGAACGTGGTGGCGGATTCCCTCAGCTGTCAGCCACGAGACTTGGTGGTGCATATGATAATTCAGGAGTGGAGGATGCTTGAGGATCTATCAGAGTATGACTTCAAGTTTGGTCTACAGTCTTCTATCGTTTAACTATCAAGCCTATCGATTCAACCCTCTCTTGTTGCAAGGGTGATTGAGGCTCAGCAGACAGATGAGTCGTTATAGGATTACCGAGTAGAGGCAGCATCTGAGAGTCAAATAGATTGATAAATCGATTTTGATGGTGGACTTCATTTCAGAGGCCGATTATGTGTCCCAGATATTCTTGAGTTGCACCGAGATCTTATGACCGAGGCACATCGATAGCAGTTCTCTATCCACCCTAGCTCGATGAAGATATATCACAATATGAGGCATCAGTATTTTTGGGCAGGGATTAGGCATCAGATAGCCAGTTTTGTGACTGAGTGTGACACATGCCAGCGTGTCAAGGCCGATCATCAGAGACCCCCTGGTCTATTACAGCCGTTGAGCATCCCGATGTGGAAGTGGGATCACATATCTACAAATTTTGTCATGGGTTTGCTGAGGACACAGGGCAGTCATGACCCCATTTGGGTTGTTATGGACCGTCTGACGAAGTCAGCACATTTTGTTTATGATTCGTGAGTCCTGGCATGTGGACCGGCTCGCCAAGCTGTTTGTTGATGAGATTATGAGACTACACGGTGTTCCTGTGTCGATCGTTTTAGACCGAGACCCGAGGTTCATGTTTCAATTTTAGAGGAGCTTCTAGAGAGTGATGGGGCCTGATTTATAGCTCAACACCTCATATCATACGCAGACTGATGGCTAGACCGAGAGGGTCAACCAGATCCTTGAGGATATATTTTGGGCCTGCGCATTTGATTTCTCAGGTAGCCGGGACGAGCACCTGCGATTGGCTGAGTTCGCATACAACAACGGTTATTAGGCGACCATTGGCATGGGTCCTTTTGAGGCATTGTATGGTAGACCGTGCAGATTCCTAAGTTGTTGGACTAAGGTTGGAGAGTGTTGTTTCCTAGGTCCCGAGCTTGTATAGCTGACGTCAGAGGCAATCGACATCATCAGGCAGAGGATGCGCACAACTCAAAGCTAGCAGAAGAGTTTTGTTGATCATCGGCATCGTCCCTTAGAGTTTGCCATTGGAGACCATGTGTATCTCAAGGTCTCACCTATGAAAGGTGTGGTTCGTTTTGGAGCGAAGGACAAGCTTACCTCGAGATTCTTTGGACCTTTTGAGATCACCAGGTGCGTTGGCGCCGTGGCCTATCGGCTTGCCTTACCACCTCAGTTGTCTGGCGTCCACGTCTTCCATATCTCTATGTTGAGGAAGTGTGGGTCATACATCGCTCCCGTTATTGATTGGCAGTCGTTGGAGGTTCGTGAGGACGCTTCTTACATTAAGCAGCCAGTTCGTATCCTCGTTCGGAAGGAGCAGGTCCTCAGGACCAAGGTCATTCCCTTGGTGAAGGTACAGTGGAGCCATCATAGTGTGGATAAGGCCCCTTAGGAGCGCGAGGCAGAGATTCGAGAGTGTTATCCCCATCTTTTCGATGCTTAATT
Organism: Magnolia kwangsiensis; assembly: GCA_037074715.1. NCBI lineage: Eukaryota > Viridiplantae > Streptophyta > Magnoliopsida > Magnoliales > Magnoliaceae > Magnolia > Magnolia kwangsiensis. The sequence goes on along the minus strand of CM073587.1, from coordinate 38,905,098 downwards.
GTATGATGTATGGTGTTTTGATTATATATGATGTTATGTTTTCTATTCCCTCATGAGTTATGTCTTAGCTGCAATGGTAGTGCAAATTTTGATGAAGAAATTTTTATTAGGTGGGAGAGCTATAAGACCCGTATCCTAATTTGTACTGTTCCGTCGACTCCCACGATCCTTCCGGTCGAATTTCGATGAGCCGGGACCTATAATCGATGTTTGCGTACGATCCTAAGTTGTATCCTTTAGATTTGAGCTGACTTAATCTGAAACTTGTACCATTGTGACCGCACCGTCGCTGCAGTTCCAACGCCATGACTCGCGCACCGATCTGATACCCAAGCCGAAAGATGTGGGCTGTCATTTATTTTGAAGAAACGCCGCGCATTTACAATCTCAAGAGAATCTCTACAACATGTCCCATCAATTAATCAATCAATCAATCCATTAATCAATCAATCAAAGTACACATCACCTTTCATCCCATCCCCAAGCAACTACCAAGTCAACTCTTTCTCACCCTCTCTCTTACACACCCATACATGTCAAGTACACATCACCTCACACCCATCACTCACATCCATCACCCATCTCTCTCTCTCCTCATAACCCCTTCTCTCTCTCTCTTTCTCAACACTCTATTCCAAGTAATAAAAAAATCACACGCCCAAGCATTCCATGTGAGAAAGAGTGATTTTATGTGGACCACTTTCCCATCTCATATCCATCATCCTAGCCATTCAAACCTCATCTTCCACTATCAAAGTGAGACTCAAGGAGATTGTCTTTCCAATGGACCAAGAAGATCCAAGGTGGGTGCTTATTAGGCTAGGTTTTTTCATGTTTTAATGATGGGCCAAGTGAGGCACACCGAATGATGATATGGATCTCACTTTGGACCCTAGATGTGGCCGATGGCCCACCTTGATTTTTATTATAATTCCATGATGGGGCCATTCTCTATGGACCCCATCATGATGTTTACTTCCAAGCTTAAAAGGGGGTCATCTAGACCTTACATCTTGGTGGAGAAAGGATCTCCATCGTTGATCTTTGATTTGGTGGGTTCACATATATTGGGACCCACTCGATGTATGATTGAATGCAAGGGAGGGCCCATAGTGTCGGGGTCCCTCCATCACACGTGTCCCTCTTCCTCTCTTTCTCTCTCTCTCTCTCTCTCTCTCTCTTTTATTTATTTATTTATTTTTATAAGTGATAATGTAACCATGTGGCCCACTTGGATGTACCCCACCTTGATGTGTGCCTTATTTACACCATCCAACCATTGGTGACCTACTTAGGAAGCATGCTTGCAGGTGGGGCCCACCTTAAATATGCCCCATATCTAAACTATCCAACGTTCAGGGATGCTGGACGTTGCAGCACAAAGAGGAGTGCACTGACGTGTGGTGCACTCAGTGTAAAAATAAATACACACACACACACACACACACACTTATATTTTAAAAGTATTTGGGTAGGCCACTCATGCAGGCCCCACCTTGATGTATAAATTCAATCCATGTCGTCTATCCCTTTCCTCAAACTATTTTAGGCGTTGAACCGAAAAATGGAGCTGATCCAACTTTCTGGCGGGCCATACTTTAAAAAACAGTGATTTTCACCGTTTAAATGCACCTACATTTTTCTACATGACAAAAGATGCCCAATATTGGGCTTAATGGATTTGTTATGGTTTGTAGAGACCAATGGTTGGGGGTGGATCTACCTGATGCGGGCCCCATGTATGAAAAACCCTCAAAAAAAGGTTTTAAAAAAAATTATATATATAAGGCAGCACCTGCTGCTGCGTGTAGCGGACAGACAACAGGGACCCTCGGTCCCAGCCGCGTCTCCCACCCTGATGTATATTATGTATCCACCCCATTCATTTGGTGGGACCCTCCCTGAAGTGGGCCCCCTCCAAAGATCAGGTCGATTTGACGCTCAGGTGGCCCACATCATAGGAAATAGCGGTGATTAAATGGCTGCCATTGGAACCCTTTTGGGTCACTACAGAAGTTTTAAATCAATATGAAAATTTTTTCCCATTTATCTAGGTCCGTGTGACCTTATTAACGGGCTAAATTGCATACAAACATAATGGTGGGCCCCACACGGGACCCATAGTGATGTATGTGTTTGTCTCCCACCATCAAGGCAGATGGTGGAACCCACTATGATGTGTGTTTTCTTCACACCGTCCAGGCGGACGGTGGAAACCCCTCAGCATGTGTGTGCTTTATTCATGTTGTCCATCTATATGGGGTCCACTATGATGCATATGTTGCATCCAAACCATCTGTCCATTTTGTAAGATTATTTTTTTAGCATGAGCATAAGAATAAGACAGATCTAGAGTCATGTGGGCCACACTATAGAAATAGTGTTGGATTGAATGTCCACCATTAAAACCTTTGGATTGTAAGGTTGGACAAGTAGGATATTTACTTTCCCTCTAAATCCAGGTCCTTATGACCTTATGAATAGATTGGACAAGAAATAAATGCTGTGGTGGGCCTTGGGAATTTTAATGGTGGAAGTCATCATCACCGTTTATAATTTGGATATGGCCCATTTGATGTACATATAGGGCCCAATTGATGTGGCCCATTTGATATACATAAGGCCTATGTGATTAGGCCCAATTTGATGCATTCTAAGGCCCATGGGTTATGGCCCATTGCAATGTACATAAGGCCCATTGGTGCGGCCCATTGATGTGGCCCACTTGATGAATATAAGGCCCATGTGATATGGCTCATTTGATGTATTTTACGCCCAATGGGATGTACCTATGATCCATTGCAATGTGTAATCCCAACATGGTTTAGATAATGATGTTTATGGCAGGCTACGCCTTAGGAACAATACTGGTTTGACGTCCACATTGTAAGAATAATGTTGGTTAAATGTCCACATTATGACTCTTCCTAGGGCCCATTGATAGGCCTGTACTTGTTGTGTAGGCCATTTAGGTCCATCTGCGTTGTAAGGATAGTTCATTACTTTATAACATGCTCAGTATAATCCCATGACTTATGCCCATACGCATCATATGTATGCTTGATATAAGGAATGTTTGATTATAGCATAAGGCAGTTGGGTTGAGACATTTATGGGGCTCCTTATGAGACGGAGTGCCCCGCATGATCGCGCGGTATGCACTGGATTATTGCATGATTTGACAGTGTGATTCATGCATCTTGCATTTGTTTGTCATGATCATTGTACGCCCTAGTGACATCAGAGTCGTGACTCCACAAGCACATCATGGATGGTCGTATTGGATACAGGAAATACTTATTTTCAGCACTGTGGGTACTTAGGATGTCCGTGGTTGAAACTCCCAGAACCTTTTTGGTACCAGGAGTTGCTCCAACGTCTAAACTGAGTGGATACACGAGCGCCCGAGTGCCGAATACTAATAGGCTGTATCTCCCACTGTTTCATGGTCGGTTGGGAGGGGATGTGGCCTTTTTCGCCCGAGTGAGGGAGCTATAAGCTAGGTTGAGTTTGACCAACTTGTAAATGAGTCCGCTATCGGCAAGCCGAGTAGGTATTGGCAGACTACTGGTCAGGCGGATAGTGAGGTCTATTCCACTCACTGGGTAGTGCAGCTAGGGAGGTGACAGTCAGTGTGGAGTGTACTAGACCCTGATGATATTCAAGAGAGGAATTGTATTGATATTTGTACTTGATGAGTATTGGCATGCTTGCTTTGCATCTCGCATATGACATTTGGCTACATATACCTCGCACACATGGTCTTGGTATGACCGATAGCATTCATGCCTTGCATCACATAGCTTTGGAACAGATAATTGCATTCATGGACTTACCACATATTTTCACATTACTCTAATATTATACACTTTGCGCTTGCCTTGCGCACACACTTTCACCACCCTCTAAGCTTTTGTAAGCCTATGCACGACTGTTGCTGCAGGTGGCATTGGATCGCAGCAGCGCTGAGGCAGGAACACACATTAGAATATTTTAGAGTTTTTGATCACCGTGTATTTCTTTTCCCGCATTGTACTTAAAGTTTTTGATATAGTGGATATGTGGTGATGTTGTTTTGTGACTTGATTATGCTTGTGGTTATGATCTATTACAAAAAAATTCATACTAAAAATATAAGACCCGTATCCTAACCCGTACCGTTTCATAAATTTTTGCGGTCCTCCTAGTCAAATTTCGACGTCCCACAATGCGTAAATAGCATTTGTGCACATTCTTGAGTCACATCCTGTAAACTCGAGTTGACTCAAGCCGAGACCTATGTCATTACGATCGCGCTGTCATCGCAGTTTCGACGACGCGTCTCGTGTGTCAATGCAACGCTCAGATTATGAGATCCGACCCGTGCATTATCGCAATCATTAAGCACTTGATCAAGGAACCCACCTATCCCTATTGTTGTACTTCCCTAGAAAGCCATAATTATGATGATATCACCCTAGGGGTGACATCACCCTACCGTACCCCTAGCCATAACTTCTTACAAGCAACCACCCCTTCCCTTTTCCTGTAACGCCCGTGAAAAATTCATACTTGGGCTCGAGTACCAACTCGACCCGAAATTGCGTAGAATTCATTCCTTTAGAAAATATGACTAGGTTAGCTAGTGCAACGTTAGAATAGCTGGGAAATGGTCCCTGATCACTTTAAATACGTTCTACAAGGCCCAAAGCGAGTGGAACCAATGGTGCTATAATGCTCTAAAACCTCGGACCAAACTCTAAGCAGGTTTGTTCTCTGGACCACTTTGAATCTTTGTATTGGATCTAGACCGCACGTCGAAAGTCCGATACCTCCTATCTTAGACCGTTAGAACCGCCTAGCTGGACTTGACACTCATTTCGAAAATCAAGTCAAACCGATAATCACAGGCTATTTCATTGAGCCCGGACCGAAGAGAGTGAGAATAGGGTTAGAATTGGAATTTAAAATTCAAATCTGACACAAGATTTGACGCATCAGTATTAAGCATTCTGACCGTCAGAATACAGCCAAATTACACCCTTGGATCAGGAAAAATATCTATTACATATCACGAGACTTATAGGCCTGATCTTGGTGCGATGACCGTTAAACTGAAACTGGACCGCCACGTGCGATCTGGGAACCCTACCGGTCTGAAAACTGGATGTGTGCTAGATCCAGTATGCATGAGCTTAAGTCCGACCGCATTTGGCCAGAGGACCTTCAGAAATGTCCTTTTGGACCGAAACGGCCCCGATTTGGTTAGGCACCAAGTAAACATTGTTCCCAAGCCTATTTTGGGCATGTTTTAGGCTATAAAAGGGGTTGAAACCCTCACTCCTCTCTCCCATCCGAATTTGAGAGAAACCCTAGCTTGGGAGAGAGAAAAAGGTGAGAGATTCTGAGAGAGTGGGAGAGTTCTTCCTACCACTTGTACTACGCGTTGCACGTGCTTAAGCAACACACCTCTACTGCTTTCCCGACGATTTCACTGCGATTCTAGGTAAGTAAATACCCTAAATAGTTGTTGATTTGAGCTTCCCTTATTTCCATAGCGATGTAGCTTATGTATCTCGTGTATTAGGTTCCTTATTCGCCGTAGACGAAGCGTATACGCTCCGTTTCAATTCCCGAGTCTACAAGACATAAGGTGAGAATTTTAGACGCATTGATTGACGGTTCCCAACGCTTTCAATATCGTTTAATAGTAGATTCTTGACGGCATCGCCGTTTTACATGTACAAAATGCTCTCCGTTTCCCGTTTCGTAAACTAACGAAGAATATGAGATTTAGGGCATTTTAGTCATTTGTAGGAAGTACTGTTTACATTCATATTTTGCTGATGTGATTGACATGGTTTGTTGTCGCATTAGGAAGTTAGGAATGCGTGCATAATTAGTTTGGCGAAGAGATTCGCCTAGTTGCGCACTTTGGGTCGACATACTATATGTAGACTTAAGTGTGTAGTGTAGGTGTTTGTATAAATGCTTGTATTAGTATGTATTGAATTAAATGATGTTATGTGATAGTTTGTGATTGATTTCTTAATTAATATGCTGACCTAAATGATTTTCTACATGTTGACTAAATGCATGATTTCATTACATGCATGGAATATATGTGCTTGAAGGTTTGCTTGAGTTGAATGTTATAACATGTGTTAACATGCTCACATGATTGTATTTCAATTCCAATACTTTTACATATATTGCTGATGTGATTCCATAAGTTCTTGGGACTAGACTTACTCCAGGCAGTCGGTAACCGAGCGAATTCGTGGCTGACTGGTCATAGCCACGAACGACGCGTCGATGAACGGGATTAGTGTTTAGAGTTGGCGGCAGTGGTTAGGCCACACGAAGTGTTTTACGCACTTCATGTCATTCGACTTGAGATGCGATCGCGCTAGTCGAGCCCGTCAAGCAACCTGACTGGCCGATGTATGTTCACCTTGTATGAGTCATAACTGCTTGAACCTAGGGTACTGAACTTACCATTGTAAACCCTGTTAACCATGGTACCTTGATCCACGAAGACTCATGAGCCGGGCATGGTGGTATGGGACACCGTGGTCGAGCTGTCGGCCTACGCTGGGGCCACAAATCTCCCCGTAGTGACCAGTGAGCACCTAGACTCGTGAGCAGATTATGGTGGTATGGGACACTATATTCTAGCTATCGGCCTACACTAATCAGGCGACGAGTCCTTTGTAGTGACCGCGAGCGTATTCTGAGTCCACGGGAGGCGACGACCCTTCCGTTGCAGTAGAGTACAGTAGGCCTGTATTGATAAGGTGATGGGGGAGCGGTGCAACGAGTGCGAGCAACAGCCCTGGCAGCCCTTGCAGTGACCTACGAAATATACATCGTATGAGATTACTAGGAGTGACGACCCTAGACAGGATCTGTGTTGGGATTGATACAAGGGAAGTACCTTAGTTTCCCAATCCTGCTGTTTGAATGGACTAATAACAACTTGGAAATCATATTACCATAGCATTGCATGTGCTTGGAAGATGTGGAGCACTCTAGGGAGTGTGGCATGCCGCGGTCGTAAGATGTTGCCGTATGAGGGAGATCGTCGGTGAGGGCATACATCACGTCATATCATCTTGCATTAACAACAGTATTAGGATTGTCTGATTTACTGCTTTACTATTATCGCATGATTGAATTGTGAACATGCTAATCTTTGCTCTATGATTCCACTGAGTTGATCACTCACTCCCACGTTACGGGATGGTGTTTGCAACACCCACCAGACCCTGTTGTAGATGCAGGTGAGGCTGAGATCCAGGAGGTGGAGCCAGACTTTGACGAGGACCAGGACGAGTTCTCGTACATGCTGTATCACGATGGCTTCGCGTAGGCGACCTGGATCGATGGGATTTCAGTGGGACCATTTTGGATATTTATTTTGTTCATGTATATTATATGAGACTCAGAGATGTAGTCATACTTTGGAGACAGATGAGATTTACTTGTTTTTCCATATAGTGATATATATATTGTTTAGTCTTCCGCTTGCTTTTATCACTGGATCTGAAGTATGAATTGCAGTTTTGGTATACTTTTACTCATGTGAATGCTTTAAATCAGACAACATTGAATCATAATCATTTTTGTTGCATAAGTGACGGTCTGGAACTCGGGAGTTGAGTTTATACATGACCCCCGATTTTCAGGGTGTTACATTTCCCCATAAGTCAAACTCATTAATTACCATCACCTCTCTCTCCTATCTCTCTCTCCCTTCCTCTTTCTTTTCTTTTTTAATTTTTTCTCCATTGTTGCAAGCTTGGGACGTCCAAGTAACCCAAAAATCTAGTCATCTCCCATCCAATCTCCCTACTAATCTGGCCCACCAAACCCCATCTCGACCGTTAAATCACCCTCATTGGAGCTCTAAAACCTATTGAAGGAAGGAGGAGCTCAAGATCTATAGGTGGGTGCTTCTTTCTCTCTCTCTTTCATTATTTTGGTATGATGAGATGGTCGTGTGGCCCACCCAGATGCACCCCACCTTGATGTATGTGATGTCCAAACCGTCCACCGTCCTTGGACGGTGGGACACACCCCACGTGTGGGGCCCTTCTTGATTCGTGTGGTTGTCCAGGCAGTCCAAGGGCCTGAACGTCAACATAGATCTTATGTTATATATATATATATATATATATATATATATATATATATATATATATATATATATTATAAGATGGTGGGCCCTACGTGGGACCCATCCACGTGTAATGGATGCAACCGTTCAGGCTATCCAGGGCCTCGACATTAGCTATATTATAAATATAATATATATTATATTATATATATATACTTGATGGTGGGCCTACGTGGGACCCACCTCTACCTTTTATGTACCAAGCTGCATGTGCTGTAACATTCCGAAAATCGGGGGGTCGAGCAAAAACCCAACTCCCGAGTTCCAAAATGTTATTTATGCAACATAAATATGTATGATTGAATGTTGTCTGTGATAACGTATTAAATATGAGTGAGATTAAGCTAAAACAGCATATCACGCTCCAGAGACGGTTAAATTTACAAGCGGAAGACTGTGATAGTATGTATAACATATATAAACTGTTGTATGTCTCCAGAGTGTGAATATGTTACCAGGTTATATACATACATGTATACTTCAAAAGTAAACAAAAAGAATATACATGAGTGCTCTAAAAATATAAAATGACAAGTGTCAAGGTATCTAATCAACCTCCCTGTAATCCCGTCAATCAGAACACTCATAAAGGAGAGATCCTCCTCATCATCATCAAGTCCAGCTCTGCCTCGCAGGCCGCGCCATCATCTGCAATCACAATAGAGACTGGTGGGTGTCCGGAAACACCATCTCGTAATGTGGGAGTGAGTAGCTAACTCAGTGGACTAATAGAGCAAGGATTAACATGTTCTCAAATCAATCATGCGATAATAGTAAAGCAGTAAATCAAACAATCCTAATACTGTTGTTAATGCAATATGACATGACATGATGGATGCCCTCACCGACGTTCTCCCTCATACGACACCATCTTCATCCTCGGCATGCGTGCATCCCGCTCAGTGCTCCACATCTTCCAGGCACATGCAATGTGATGGTGATATGATTAGCGAGTTATTATTAGTCCATTTCATACAGCAATATTAGAAAACTAAGGTACTTCCCTTATATCAATCCCAACATAGATCCTGTCTAGGGTCGTCACTCCTAGTAATCTCATACGATGTATATTTTGTATGTCGCTGCAAGGGCTGCCAGGGCTATTGCTCGCACTCGTTGCACCGTTCCCCCATCACCTTATCAATACAGGCCTACTGTACTCTACTGCTACTGAAGGGTTGTCGCCTCTCGTAGACTCAGAATACGCTCGCGGTCACTACAAAGGGCTGTCAGGGCTGTTGCACGCACTCGTTGCACCGCTCCCCCATCACCTTATCAATGTAGGCTGACAGCAAAAATATAGTGTCTCATACCACCATAATCTGCTCACGAGTCATAGGTGCTCACTGGTCACTACGGGGAGGTTTGTGGCCCCAGCATAGGCCGACAGCTCGACCACGGTGTCCCATACCACCATGCCCGGTTCATGAGTCTTCGTGGATCAAGGTACCATGGTTAACAGGGTTTACAATGATAAGTTCAGTACCCTAGGTTCAAGCAGTTATGACTCATGCATGGTGAACATATAACGGCCAGTCGGGTTACTTGACGGGCTCGACTACCACGATCGCATCTCAAGTTGAACGACGTGAAGTGCGTAAAACACTTCGTGTGGCCTAACCACTGCCGCCAACTCCAGAACACAGCTCGCGTTCATCGACGCGTCGTTCATGGCGAAGATAAGCTAACCACGAATTCGCTCGGTTACTGACTGCCTGGACTAAGCATAGTCCCAAACAATTATGGAATCACATCAGCAATTCATATAAGAGTATTGGAAATGAAATACAACCATGTGAGCATGTTAACACATGTTATAACATACAACTTAAGCAAATCTTCAAACACACACATTTCATGCATATAATGAAGTCATGCATATAGTCAACATGTAGGAAATCATTTACATCAGCATATTAATTGAGAAATCAATCTCAAACTAATTCATAACATCATTTAATTCAATACATACTAATACAAGCATTTATACAAACACTTACACTACACACTTAAGTCTACATATAGTATGTCGACCCGAAGTGCGCATTTAGGCGAATCTCTTCGCCAAACTAATTATGCACGTATTCCTAACATTCTAATGCGACAATAAACCATGTCAATCACATCAGCAAAATATGAATGAAATCAGCACTTCCTAAAATGCCCTAAATCTCATATTCTTCGTTGATTTACGAAACAGGAAACGGATAGCATGTTGTACATGTCAAACGGCGTTGCCGTCGATAATCTACTATTAAACGACATTGAAAGCGTTGAAAACAGTCAATCAAAGCGTCTAAAATCTGCACCTTGTCTCTTATAAATGTGCCGTTTCGAACGGAGCGTATACGCTTCGTCTACGGCGATAAGAGAACCTAATTTACAAGATACGTCAGTGTAACGCCCATGAAAAATCCGTACTTGGACTCGAGTACCAACTCGACCCGAAATTACGTAGAATTAATTCCTTTAGAAAATAAGTCTAAGTTAGCTAGCGCAACGCTAGAGTAGCTGGGAAATAGTCCCTGATCACTTTAAATACGTTCTACAAGATCCAAATCGAGTAGAACCAATGACTCTATAATACTCTATAACCTCGGATCAAACTCTAAGCAGGTTTGTTCTCTGGACCACTTTGAAATTTTGTATTGGATCTAGACTGCGCGTCGAAAGTCCGATACCTCCTATCTTAGACCGTTACAACTGACTTGCTGGACTTGACAATCATTTCGAAAATCAAGTCCAACCGACAATCACAGGCTATTTTATTGAGCCCGGACTGAAGAGAGTGAGAATAGGGACAAATTTGGAATTTAAAATTCAAATCTGGCACACGACTTGATGTGTCAGTATTAAGTGTTCTGACCGTCGAAATTCAGCCAGATTACACCCTCGGATCAGAAAAAATTTCTATTTCTTATCATGAGACTTGCAGTCCTAATCTACGTGCGGTGACCACTGAACTGAAACTGGACCGCCAAATGCGATCTGCGAACCCTGCCGGACTGAAAACTTGATGCATGCTAGATCCGGTACGCATGAGCTTAAGTCCGATCGCATTCGGCCAGGGGACCACCAGAAATCATCTTTTGGACCGAAACAGCTCCGATTTGGATATGCCCTAAGAAAACTTTGTACCTGAGCCTATTTTGGGCATTTTTAAGCTTATAAAAGGGGTTGAAACCCTCACTTCTCTCTCCCATCCGAATTTGAGAGAAACCCTAGATTGGGAGAGAGAAAAGGTGAGAGTTTGTGAGAGAGATTGGAGGAGAATTTTCCTGCCTTTGCACCACCTGTTGCAAGTGCCTAAGCAACACACTTCCACCACTCAGCCGGCGATTCCTCCGCATTTTCAGGTAAGAAATAACCCTAGAAGTTGCTGATTTGAGGTTCGCTAGGATTCATAGCATGTTAGCTAACGTATCTTGTAAATTAGGTCCTCTTATCGCTGTAGACGAAGCGTATACGCTCCGTTCAAATTTACACATCCATAAGAGACAAGGTGAGGATTTTAGACGCTTTGATTGACGGTTTCCAACGCTTTCAATGTCGTTTAATAGTAGATTATTGACGGCATCGCCGTTTGGCATGTACAACATGTTATCCGTTTCCTGTTTCGTAAATCAACGAAGAATATGAGATTTAGGGCATTTTAGTCATTTGTAGGAAGTGCTGATTTCATTCATATTTTTCTAATGTGATTGACATGGTTTGTTGTCACATTAGAATGTTAGGAATACGTGCATAATTAGTTTGGCAAAGAGATTCGCCTAAATGCGCACTTCGGGTCGACATACTATATGTAGACTTAAGTGTGTAGTGTATGTGTTTGTATAAATGCTTGTATTAGTACGTATTGAATTAAATGATGTTATGAATTATTTTGAGATTGATTTCTCAATTAATATGCTGACATAAATGATTTCCTACATGTTGACTATATGCATGATTTCATTATATGCATGAAATGTATGTGCTTGAAGATTTACTTAAGTTGTATATTATAACATGTGTTAACATGCTCACATGGTTGTATTTCAATTCCAATACTCTCATATGATTTGCTGATGTGATTCCATAATTGTTTGGGACTATACTTTGTCCAGGCAGTCGGTAACCGAGCGAATTCGTGGTCGGCTTATCTTGACCACGAACGACGCGTCGATGAACGCGAGTCGTGTTTTGGAGTTGGCGGCAGTGGTTAGGCCACACGAAGTGTTTTACGCACTTCATGTCGTTCGACTTGAGATGCGATCGCGCTAGTCGAGCCCGTCAAGTAACCCGACTGGCCGATGTATGTTCACCCTGCATGAGTCATAACTGCTTGAACCTAGGGTACTGAACTTACCATTATAAACCCTGTTAACCATGGTACCTTGATCCACGAAGACTCATGAGCCGGGCATGGTGGTATGGGACACCGTGGTCGAGCTGTCGGCCTACGCTGGGGCCACAAACCTCCCCGTAGTGACCAATGAGCACTTAGTCTCGTGAGCAGATTATGGTGGTATGGGACACTATATTCTAGCTGTCGGCCTACACTGATCAGGCGACGAGTCCTTTGTAGTGACCGCGAGCGTATTCTGAGTCTACGGGAGGCGACGACCCTTCAGTAGCAGTAGAGTACGGTAGGCCTGTATTGATAAGGTGATGGGGGAGCGGTGCAACGAGTAAGTGTAACAGCCCTGACAGCCCTTGCAGTGACCTACAAAATTACATCGTATGAGATTACTAGGAGTGACGACCCTAGACAGGATCTGTGTTGGGATTGATATAAGGGAAGTACCTTAGTTTCCCAATCCTGTTGTTTGAATGGACTAATAACAACTTGGTAATCATATCACCATTACATTGCATGTGCCTGGAAGATGTGGAGCACTGAGCGGGATGCACGCATGCCGCGGATGAAGATGGTGCCGTATGAGGGAGAATGTCGGTGAGGGCATCCATCATGTCATGTCATATTGCATTAACAATAATATTAGGATTGTTTGATTTACTACTTTACTATTATCGCATGATTGATTTGTGAACATGCTAATCTTTGCTCTATGATTCCACTGAGTTGATCACTCATTCACATGTTACGGGATGGTGTTTGCAACACCCACCAGACCCTGTTTTAGATGCAGGTGATGCTGAGATCCAGGAGGCAGAGCCAGACTTTAACGAGGACCAGGACGAGTTCTCGTACATGCAGTACCATGATGGCTTTGCTTAGGTGACCTGGGTTGATGGGACTTCAGTGGGACTATTTTAAACATTTGATTTTGTTCATGTATATGTATATGAGACTCAGAGACGTATTCATACTTTAGTGACAGTTGAGATCTACTTTATTTTTCCATACAGTGATATAAATATTGTTTAGTCTTCCGCTTGCTTTTATCATTGGATCTGGAGTATGAATTACAGTTTTGGTATACTTTTACTCATGTGAATGCTTTAACTCAGACAACATTGAATCATAATCATTTTGTTGCCTAAGTGACGGTCTGGAACTTGGGAGTTGAGTTTATACACGACCCCCGATTTTTAGGGTGTTACAAGTTGGTATCAGAGCATGAATAAAAGTATACTAGGCCTGGGTTATGGTCACGCGATGTACGCTGTCTCTTCCTTTGACTTAGGTGGGTGTGAGAAGGGTCTAGAAACATTTCTAAGATCGCAGATTCACCAATAGGCGAAGTCTTTTCATTTCAATCGCGTGATCGAGTCCGTAATGCATCTAGGGTCGCGTGAAGCAACCCGAATAACTCCTAGGTTGTAGGTGAGTGGGTTGAGACATTCTTTAAATGATTTTAAACCCGTAAAAGTGAATCTTTGGCCCATGGGACAACCACGACTCCTGTATTCAGTCGTCAGGGCTTAAAAACCCCGTTTCACCAAAAATCTTTAAAATTCTTCCTCTCACCATTTCAATCTTCAATTCTTTCTTATCCTTTTCATGTTAGGCATTAATTCTAATGTGAAAATAATATAAAATCATACTTTCATAAAATTTTATAGTGAATAGTAAAATTTCATGAAAAATATCCATAAGGCCATTCTAAATTCATTTTATTTAGTAAATAATGGGGTAGATGGATGTACTAGATCCTTCTACCCCAAAATTATATGCTGCATGATAATGTTTTGTATTCGGGATTGCAGAATGGCCCCGAAAAGCCCCGAAATCATGTTTGGGCCTATATAGGTCAAAATACAATGAACCAAGGTGGGGCACATAGTTATTTGGAGTCCCTGGACCATGGGGGACCAAACCCATGTGGTCCCATCACCCGACCAGGGAGATGGTCGGCGATGCCATCGCCGGCCACTGTAGCCCGTTTGATGTGTGGTCTGGGATCTGGGGGTATTTTGGGTAATACACCCCCCTCCCCCAGGTGTGGTTCGTGTGTAGAAAACCTTAAAATGAGGCATTTCCTTCACAAACAGCCCTTCCCATAGCTCCATTCTCATTTTCCAGCTGCTATCTCCAAAATTCGTGATTCCAAACCACCCCTAAATCCATCCTTGGCCAAAAACGACCACTCTCCATCATTCTATTTCGGTTTGCAGCCCTCCTTCTAACAGATTTCATCTTTTGGAGCTCTAAAAATCCCCAAATCGAGCTGAAATCGTGAGGTGCTCCATTTTCCTTTTTCATTTTCATTTCTCCTTGAAAATACATCCTAGGGAAGCTTGAAGCATCCCTCTACAACGCTTAGATCTCCCTTTTTCAGTTTGGGCAGTCATTTCTTGACATTTTCTCCATTTTTCATGACTTTTGTTCAAGCCATTTTAGGCCTTCTGTCACTCTCCACCATCCTATCTTTGATGGGTAAAGGAAAAACCACAGCGGATGAGGCTGGGCCAAGTCGCCCTGCTCAATCAAGAAGGCCGCGGGGTGGTTCCGAAAGTTCAAGCGTCGTCGCAGGTCCAACTACAGCCCGAGAGTTCCATACAAAGCGGGATTTGGATCCCTATACTCAACTTGGGTGAGTGATTCTAGCAGAGATGCCTCATGGCCAATACACTGACCGCAAAGTGTTGTTTGAGGTGGACGTGGAAGATGACTGTTCGGTGAATTTTTATTATTCGAGCGCATTGAAGTTGCTCATTGGGGTCCGATCTTTGAAGCTCGCACTCGTGCTAATGTGAGCACCATTCGTGCCTTCTACGCTCGTATCCAGAATACTACACTGGAGCCATTGCAATTCAAAATTCCTTTTGGTAGAGACTGGATGGCTACGATCGATGTTCGGTTGATTGTGCGACTTCTAAACGTGCCTCTTGGTGATGTTCATCCTAGTGAGAAGAATCTGAGGAGTAGGCGTGAGCGAGATCATCGTACCAGGTTTCTGTGTGGTAAATTGGTTCATGGCAGCCTAATAATAGTCTCAAGGTGACTTATATGTCTGATGATTTGCGCCTGCTGCACCATATCTGCACGTTCAATGTGTATCCCAGGTCGACGAATCGCATTGAGTGTACGCGCCTTATGGTTGATTTTTTGTATCTGGTGGCCCAGGGAGAGAACGTGTGTATGGCCACTTTCATCTTGCGACAGATTATCCTCATAGAAAAATCAAGAAGAACGTCCGAATCGCTTCCTTTTGACCGACTGATATGCAAGATCACGTTTGAGTTTTCTTACAGACTTGGGCCGGAATTGCCAGTTCTGATTCATAGCATTGATGAGTCAACTATGGTCAAGATGAAGATCGGGTCTCAGTACAGTGAGAATCAGCTTGAGGAGGATAGCTAGGATGACTTTGATGATTAAGAAAATCCAAGTGAAGGAGAACCTGGAGCAGAAGTTGAGGAAGAAGTCCAGGAGGAGGTAGAAGAGGAGGCTTAGGATACAGATGAGAGCCCTCCTCCTTCTGCTCAGGCTACTGGTGATGATCGCATTGCCCGGATTGAGGAGAGCCAGATCGCCTTGCGAAGGGAAGTTCAGGAACTTCGCACTGAAGTCGAGGATGCCAAGGACATTACGAAGAGAAAATTCGGCAAGGTGACTCGCACCTTGAAGGCGATCCTGTGCTGCTTGCAGGATAAGTGTGCTCCTCCTCCGTCACCCGACTCAGACTAGCGATGAGATCTTTGATGTTGTTGTTAGTAGTTAGTCATTTCTTGCTTTTGTTGTGTAAGCCTGTTAAGGCTAGTGCTTTACTTATGTTGCTGTTGTAAATTTTAACTGTCTTAGTTCCCATGTATTTCTCGTCATGATGCTTGTAAGGACATATCCCTTGTATTGTGATAATTTTGATTAAATGAAATGCATGGAATGCTTTCGACTCCTTATGTGAATGATTACGGTGTGTTTGTGCTATTGAGACTGACAAGGTTGCGCCCTATTTTGAATATAGGGAATGCCGCCGAAGGCTACACGGAGCACGACTCGGCTTGCATTGAGTGAGCCTATGGATCAGGCTCCTTCGCAATCTGATGCACATGCGGACCCTGCTGTGGGCCCGATTCCTAAGACAGTGCATACGTCTCAGCCTACTGCTGGTCCTACAGTTGGACCACCGCCGTTCACACCGCCAGTCAGAGAGTCTTACCGTGCGTCTACTTCGACGCAGCACACGTCACAGCCTACTCCACCTCCAGACAGATTTGATCAAATGATGGCCATGATGCAGCAGCAGCAGCAGCTCCTGACTACTATTGTGGGGACATTAGCCCAGGGTGGGAGTTTGCCTCCACCTGCACCACCTGCGCATCCAGCTGAGGATGCTGATACATATGCCCAGGATGAGGGCATGACTCATCCTGTACCACCTGCTTATCCTGCGGGGAATGCCGCAGATACACGGGGCTTGTTAGAGCGTTTTCAGCACTTACGGCCTCCCACTTTTACGGGTTCTCATAAACCCGAGGAGGCCGAGTATTGGCTCTACCGTGTGTCGAAGATACTGCGGATGTTGCACTGTATAGAGGCTGAGCAGGTAGAGTTGGCTACATTCCTATTTGAGAGAGAGGCCAGCTTGTGGTGGGACAGCGTATTGCGGACCGTTGTCGCCGACTTTATATGGACATGGGCAGCGTTTGAGTTCTGCTTCCACGAGAAGTATTATCCCCAGACGTACAGGCATGACCGGGAGAATGAGTTTCTCCACTTCAGATAGGGAGCCATGACAGTCAAGGAGTATGAGCATCGGTTCACGGAGTTGGGTAGATACGTCCCCGACTATTTTTTCTGATGAACAGATGCGTATACGGTGCTTTTCGGAGGGTTTGCGACCGAATATTCGGGCAAAGATGTGCTGCGTGAGCATTCCCTCCTATGTGGAGTTGATTCACATGTCTATGCGGGCAGAGAAGGATGTGGATCGACTTGCGCGATCTCGTGGCCCTGTTGCTCCTAAGCCACGACCAGAGTTGCCAGACAGGCCCTTCGTGGGCAAGAGGCCTCGCGTCGACCCTCCTACTCGGGCTACAGTGCCAGCACCATCGTTTCGGTGCCCCGAGTTATCATGTACATACTGTGGGAGGTCAGGCCATTCGGCACAGAGTTATTTTACTCGCATGCGGGACAGTGGGTTCTCGCCGCCGCAGAAGATCGACCGTGCACTTCCACAGGCGATATCAGCACCGCCTATATGGTTGGCTCCTGCGTACCCTTCCTTCAGACCTCCGGTATCACAGATCAGGCAGCCTATACGGCCCACGGCGCAGTGGCCGAACCGGCCACAGCAGGCACGGGTTCATGCATTGACAGCTGAGGCAACTGCGACACCGACTTCTCAGCATTCGGCCTTCGAGGTCACTGCCCATATTGGAGGTATTCCTATACTCGTGATGGTGGACACTAGTTCCATGATTTCTTTGATATCACATGCTATATTCAGGCGTCTTGGGTTACAAACCATTACTATGGATGGGGTGCGAGTTTATACAGCTCACGGGTCCTTTACAGATGCCACCCAGATGTGTGAGGGTTGTTTGGTGGATATGAGGGGCAAGACGATGGCTCTAGATCTCGTCGTCGACCCCACTTTAGTTTATCTCGATGTCATTCTTGGTATGGACTGGTTGACTGCAGCGAGGGCTAAGATTGACTGCGAGACTCATATAGTGACAGCCTACGAGCCAGAGGGAGCATCCTTCATGTTTCCAGTGCGGGTAAATCTCCCTTTCCGCATACTTAGTTACGCTACTTTATTGCGTGACGCTGGTGCCCAGATACTTGAGCATATGCCAGTCGTTTCCGAGTTCGGGGATCTGTTTAGGAAGATCCCTGGTTTACCGCCTCGACGAGAGATTGATTTTACTATCGATCTGGTTCCTGTTTCCTCGCCCGTCTCACTGCCGACGTATCGCATGACACCGTGTGAGATGGAGGAGTTGAGGATGCAAATTGATGGTCTGCTGGAGCTTGGCCTTATACGGCCTAGTGTGTCTCCTTGGGGAGCACCGGTCTTGTTCGTGAGGAAGAAGGATGGTTCGATGCGATTATGTATTGATTATCGCAGGCTGAACCAGATCACGGTGAAGAACAAGTACCCTTTACCCAGGATTGATGACTTGTTTGATCAGCTGAGAGGAGCGCAGTACTTCTCGAAGATTGATCTTCAGTCAAGATATCATCAGTTGCGTGTCAGGGATGAGGACGTGTAGAAGACAGCATTCAGGACTAGTTTTGGCCACTACGAGTTCCTCGTGATGTCGTTCGGTCTTACGAACGCACCAGCCGTGTTCATGGATCTGATGAACCGATATTTCAGCCTTTCCTCTATCGATTCGTTGTTGTATTCATTGACGACATTTTGGTGTACTCTAGGAGTCGAGAGGAGCATAAGGAGCACTTGCGTTTGGTCCTGGAGACTCTCAGACAGCATCAGTTGTTCGCACAGTACAAGAAGTGCGACTTCTGGAAGCAGGAAGTGAATTCCTGGGACACGTGGTGTTCAAGGATGGCATGGCAGTTGACCTGTCTAAGGTAGCTGCGGTTCAGGACTGGGAGCATCCTGGTTCTGTCACTGAGGTGAGGAGTTTCTTGGGTCTCGCTGGCTACTATCGGCGCTTTGTTCAGGATTTCTCGAAGATCGCGAGACCTTTGTCTCAGTTGACACGGAAGGAAGTGAAGTTCGCCTGGAATGACGAGGCGGAGTCAGCTTTTCAGGAGCTGAAGGACAGACTTACGTCCGCCCCTGTGCTAGTATTGCCAGAGCAAGGGCTTAGATACACTATATACACTGACGCGTCTAACGTTGGTCTGGGTTGTGTCCTTATGCAGAGGGACAGGGTAATTTCGTATGCCTCGAGACAATTAAGGAAGCACGAGGAGAATTACCCTACACACGACCTAGAGTTGGCAGCCGTCATATTCGTACTGAGACTTTGGAGAGATTACCTCTATGGAGAGGAGTTCGAGCTCCTTTGCGACCACAAGAGCCTCAAGTACATATTCACGCAGAGAGACTTGAATATGAGGCAGCGGCGATGGATGGAGACGTTGAAGGACTTCAAGTTTGAAGTCTCTTACCATCCTGGGAAGGTAAACCTTGTGGCTGACGCGTTGAGCCGTAAGAAGGCGATAGAGTTTGCGGCTCCGCTGATGGTTGCTGAGTGGGATATGGTTGAGTTTTTACGAGACTTTGAGCAGAAACTCACCGTAGAGGAGCCGTACGAGTTCATCGCACATGTACAGGTGCGATCTCAGATCGATGACCGGGTCATCGAGGCACAGAGGGAGGATGCACATCTGACTGAGCTTCGAGAGTAGGCCAGTGATGATGCAGACGCCGAGTGACGAGTTGGTATGGATGGGGGCTTACACTATTGTGGCCGCCTATGCGTCCCAGACGTCCCTGACTTGAGACGAGAGATTCTCGAGGTTGCGCATTGTACTAGACTCGCGATGTATCTAGGCAGTACGAAGATGTATCGCGACGTGAAGAGGACTTATTGGTGGGAAGGTATGAAGACCCACATAGCAGAGTTTGTGTCCCGTTGTCTCACTTGTCAGCAGGTGAAGGCAGAGCATCGCCGACCACCTGAACTTTTACAGCCTATGCCGATCGCAGAGTGGAAGTGGGATTTTATTTCCATGGACTTCATTTCAGGGCTGCCGAAGACGAGGAAGGGACATGATTCCATTTGGATGATCGTCGACCGTCTGATGAAGTCGGCGCACTTCCTACCGATCAGAGTTACGAACTCTGCAGACGAGCTGGCTAGACTCTACATCAGAGAGATTGTGCGTCTGCATGGAGTTCCCCTGGAGATCGTGTCGGACAGAGACACGCGGTTCACTTCTATTTTCTGGACTCGCATTCAGGAGGCTATGGGTGTGAAGTTGAAGTTCAGTACTGCCTTCCACCCACAGACAGACGGATAGACAGAGCGGGTGAACCAGATCTTAGTGAACATGTTGCGAGCTTGCGCATTGGACTTCAAGGACAGTTGGGATGATTGTCTTGCATATGTGGAGTTTGCGTACAACAACAGTTTTCAGGCGAGTATGGGTATGGCACCTTATGAAGCGCTGTATGGGCGACCTTGTCGCGCACCGCATTGCTGGGCAGAGGTTGGTGAGCGTAGCTTGATTGGCCCAGAGTTGGTGCAGGCGACGTCAGAGAAGATTGACATCATTAGGCGTCGGCTTCTCACAGCGCAGAGCAGACAGAAGAGTTATGCCGATACGAGACGGAGGCCACTAGAGTTCACAGTTGGGGATCATATATTCTTGCGGGTTTCCCCTATGAAGGGAGTCCTTCGGTTCGGGAAGAAGGGGAAGCTGGCACCGCGATTCATTGGTCCATTTCAGATCCTCGATCGTGTGGGAGCAGTGGCTTACCGATTGGATTTACGCACGCCTCTCGCGAGCGTTCACAACGTATTTCATGTTTCTATGCTGAAGAAGTACGTTGCTGATCCTTCCCATATCATCAGATGGGAGCAGGTGCAGTTAGGAGAGGATGTTACATATATCCTGCGACCGACACGTATCCTAGACAGGAAGGAGCAGGTACTGCGTAGCAAGGTGATTCCCCTTGTGAAGGTATTGTGGACGCATCACTCTGAGGAAGAGGCTACTTGGGAGACAGAAGCCATGTGAGTATTGGAAATGAAATACAACCATGTGAGCATGTTAACACGTGTTATAACATACAACTTAAGCAAATCTTCAAACACACACATTTCATGCAAATAATGAAGTTATGCATATAGTCAACATGTAGGAAATCATTTACATCAGCATATTAATTGAGAAATCAATCTCAAACTAATTCATATCATCATTTAATTCAATACATACTAATACAAGCATTTATACAAACACTTACACTACACACTTAAGTCTACATATAGTATGTCGACCCGAAGTGCGCATTTAGGCGAATCTCTTCGCCAAACTAATTATGCATGTATTCCTAACATTCTAATGCGACAATAAACCATGTCAATCACATCAGAAAAATATGAATGAAGTCAGCACTTCCTACAAATGACTAAAATGCCCTAAATCTCATATTCTTCGTTGATTTACGAAACAGGAAACGGATAGCGTGTTGTACATGTCAAACGGCGTTGCCGTCGATAATCTACTATTAAACGACATTGAAAGCGTTGGAAACAGTCAATCAAAGCGTCTAAAATTTGCACCTTGTCTCTTATAAACGTGTCGTTTCGAACGGAGCGTATATGCTTCGTCTACGGCGATAAGAGAACCTAATTTACAAGATACGTCAGCTAACATGCTATGAATCCTAACGAACCTCAAATCAGCAACTTCTAGGGTATTTCTTACCTAAAAACGTGGAGGAATCGCCGGCCAGGTGATTGAGGTGGGTTGCTGAAGTACGTGCAACAGGTAACACAAAGGTGGGAAAATTCTCTCCTACTCTCTCTCACAAACTCTCACCTTTTCTCTCTCCCAATCTAGGGTTTCTCTCAAATTCGGATGGGAGAGAGGAGTGAGGGTTTCAACCCTTTTTATAAGCCCAAACTTGTCCGAAATAGGCTCGGGAACAAGGTTCACTTGAGGGGTAACCAAATCGGGGTTGTTTCGGTCCAAAAGGACATTTCTGGTGGTCCCCTGGCTGAATGTGGTCGAACTTAAGCTCATGCATACTGGATCTAGCACGCATCAAGTTTTCAGTCCGGCAGGGTTCGCAGATCGCACGTGGCGATCCAGTTTCAGTTCAACGGTCACCGCACGTAGATCAGGCCTGCAAATCTCATGATATGAAATAGAAATTTTTCCTGATCCGATGGTGTAATTTGGCTGAATTCTGACGGTCAGAATGCTTAATACTGACACGTCAAGTCATGTGCCAGATTTGAATTTCAAATTCCAATTCTGTCCCTATTCCCACTCTCTTCTGTCCCTATTCTGTCCCAATACAAAATTTCAAAGTGGTCCAGAGAAGAAACCTGCTTAGAGTTTGATCCGAGGTTATAGAGTATTATAGAGTCATTGGTTCTACTCGATTTGGGTCTTGTAGAATGTATTTAAAGTGATCAGGGACTATTTCCCAGCTATTCTAGCGTTGCGCTAGCTAACTTATGCTTAGTTTCTAATGGAATTAATCCTAAGTGATTTCTTTGGCTATGGAAGTAGGTTCTGAGCGATTTCTCAGGTGTTTTAGTTAACCCATTACCTAAGGATGTCTAATCCCAGGTTGGCCAAAATTCGGGGTGTTATAATCTACCCCCCTTAAAACACAATTTCGTCCCCGAAATTGGTGAAGGGTAAGAAGTACTTTTTCTAAGGAAGGTTCAATCCTATTTATTGACCTAACCGTATGTACATCCTAACTCAATTGTTTCGATCCTGGGCCAGTGGGAAAGGGGCCAACCACTCTTCCGCTGCGCCACTCTGATCGAACGGTTGCGTCGACTAACCTAACTGGATTGGACTCAATACGTTCTACCCCCCTTAAAACTTAGTTTTACTTAAAGTTCAAGAATCTTTGCATCGATCTGTATATCGAAACGAGGCGCAACTTAGAGGCTATCCTTGATATAAAATGGAAACAACCTCTCTCTACATGATTTTCCTTGCTAATGATGCGTTCTATGGCATTGGTACCTATGATCATAGAGATGAGCCTAATCTCCATTATGGTCGAGTTCAGGGGCAGGTATGAGTTGGTGGCAAGATGTCTAATTCTCTACTGACTTTAAGTCCTCGCCATTTTCCAGAGACAATGTGATCCTGTTTGGTTGTAGGTGGTTGGGCCATCACAGAAGAAAGGTTGTGTAGTGGGTCTAAGCTGGATACGTTGAACCTTCTGTCTAATCAGGACAGAAAATGCGTTGTATCAGTTCTTAATCCGAGTCGATGCCGATCCTCTGCTTGATCAAAGCAATGGATTCATTGGTAACCACTAGGATTAAGAAGTCGACTCAAACCGCGAATACATCGCCTACATGCAGTTCCTTTACTCTGCGTTCCCGAATGCAATAAGTCCTTAGGGAAGGCAAGTCTAAGAGATGTGTTAGTTTATTCTAAGTTCAATCTGAGGGATTTATAAATGTTCCCTAAGAGTGAATGGTTCTAAGTTACAAAAGCTTCCTGAGAGTTACTAAAGGAGTCTATGGATGTTATGAGGATCTATCCAAGGAAGGGAGTCCCATTCCAATCAAATCTAACATACTATTCCTTAACATATACAGGCTTTACCCTACTCAAGGTAACTAGTAGGCTAGTCTGTAACTCTGTAGCTATAATCCAAAGCCTAGGATTATACGGTAAATGGTTTTCCATACCATTTCTACTACAGGGAATTCTTCTATTGCTTAGGGTCAATATTGTCTAAATAGAATTGGATTTCTTATGTCGTCAGACCCTTCAAATCTAGAAGTGCTGACTCTAAGTCCAAAATGCTAAGGGCCTATGTGGCCAGCAGCGTTTAGTGTATCAAATGAAACTGCATTCCTAATCCCATATTGGGATAGGGAGGGGCATGCTTGGTAGGAGGGTGGGGTGGGATAAAAACTAATTTGTACGCTGAATCCCAGGAGTTATAATACTCCCAATCTAGGGACAATACCTAACAACAACAAAACACAGAAATTTTAAAACGGTAATCAAACATGTACAAGACAATGTCACAAATGCCTAATTCTACGAAAGGACTCTACCACAGTCCCAACTTACCTTCTTTATCACTGTCAAGTCTAATACTGTCTATTGCTCACTAGAGCTCTCTCGGCCATAACAGCTTAACAATAACCATGAAAAATGGAAGAAATGCAGAGAAATTGTTGCCCAAATGGCCTAAAACAAGTCTAGGCCCTATAGAGGGATGCATCAAGCTCTCAAAGGCTGGATTTTCAGAAAGAAAAGAGAATGAAAAAGGGGAATGGAGCACCTCACGATTTCAGCTCGTTTTGGGGGTTGTAAGAGCTCCAAACGACAAGATTTGTAAGAGGGAAGGCTGTAAACTTCTATGGAGTGATGGAGTGTGGTCGTTTTAGGCCAGAAATGGATTTGGGGGTGATTTAAAATCACAGTTTTGGGTTAGGGCAGCAAGAAAAAGAAAATGGGGCTAGGGAAGGGGCTGTTTGTGAAGGAAGTACCTCTTTTTGGGGTTTTCTATGGACGAACACTATATAGGGGGTGTACACTACCCATAATAGGGTGTGTGCCCGAAAATCACGCCAAGTGGGTCCCGCCGGACGGCGATGCATCGCCGGCCATCTTGCATGGTGGCCGGTGGGACCACATGGGTTTGGTCCCCCATGGTCCAAGGACCCCAAATAACTATAGGCCCTACCTTGATTCATTGTAGATTGACCTATATTGGCCCAAACATGAATTCGGGGCTTTTCGGGGCCAATCTGCAAACTCGAATACAAAACACTATCATGCAGCATATGATTTTGGGGTAGAAGGTGCTATTACATCCATCTAGCCCATTAGTTGCTAAAGAAAGCAAAGTTAGAATGTCTTTATGGCCATTTTTCATGACATTTTACTATTCACTGTAAAATTTTATGAAAGTATGATTTTATGTTATTTTCACATTAGGATTTATGCCTAATATGAAAATTATAAGAAGGAATTGAATATTGGAGTGGTGAGAGGAAAAATTTTGAAGATTTTTGGTGAAACGGAGTTTTTAAGCCCTAGCGATTGAATGCAGGGGTTGTGGTTGCCCCACACCCCAATGATTCATATTTATAGGTTTAGAATTGTTCAAAGAACGTCTCAACCCACTTACCTATAACCTAGGAGCTATTCGGGTTACTTCACGCGACCCAAGATGCGTTACGGACTCGATCGCGAGATCGATATGAATAGTCTTCACCTATTGGCGAATCTGTGATCCTATAAGAGTTTCTAGACCCTTCTCGCACCCACCTAAGTTAAAGGAAGCGACAGCGTACGTCGTGTGACCATAACCCAGGCCCGGTTTAATCCAAATCATGCTCTGATACCATCTGTAACATCCCGAAAATCGGGGTGTCGAGGAAAAACTCAACTCCCGAGTTTCAAAATGTTATTTATGCAACATAGATATGTATGATTGAATGTTGTCTGTGATAACGTATTAAACATGAGTGAGATTAAGCTAAAACAGTATATCACGCTCCAGAGATGGTTAAATTTACAAGCGGAAGACTGTGATAGTATGTATAACATATATAAACTGTTGTATGTCTCCAGAGTGTGAATATGTTACCAGGTTATATACATACATGTATACTTCAAAAGTAAACAAAAAGAATATATATGAGTGCTCTAAAAATATAAAATGACAAGTGTCAAGGTATCTAATCAACCTCCTTGTAATCCCATCAATCAGAACATTCATAAAGGAGAGATCTTCATCATCATCAAGTCCAGCTCCACCTCGCAGGCCGTGGCATCATCTGCAATCACAATAGGGACTGGTGGGTGTCCGGAAACACCATCCCATAACGTGGGAGTGAGTAGCTAACTCAGTGGAGTAATAGAGCAAGGATTAACATGTTCTCAAATCAATCATGCGATAATAGTAAAGCAGTAAATCAAACAATCCTAATACTGTTGTTAATGCAATATGACATGACATGATGGATGCCCTCACCGACGTTCTCCCTCATACGGCACCATCTTTGTCCGCGGCATGCGTGCATCCCGCTCAGTGCTCCACATCTTCCAGGCACATGCAATGTGATGGTGATATGATTACTGAGTTATTATTAGTCCATTTCATACAGTAATATTGAAAAACTAAGGTACTTCCCTTATATCAATCCCAATACAGATCCTGTCTAGGGTCATCACTCCTAGTAATCTCATACGATGTATATTTTGTAGGTCGCTGCAAGGGCTGTCAGGGCTATTTCTCGCACTCGTTGCACCGCTCCCCCATCACCTTATCAATACAGGCCTATTGTACTCTACTGCTACTGAAGGGTCGTCGCCTCCCGTAGACTCAGAATACTCTCGCGGTCACTACAAAGGGCTGCCAGGGCTGTTGCCCGCACTCGTTGCACCTCTCCCCCATCACCTTATCAATGTAGGCCGACAGCAAAAATATAGTGTCTCATACCACCATAATCTGCTCACGAGTCATAAGTGCTCACTGGTCACTACGGGGAGGTTTGTGGCCCCAGCGTAGGCCGACAGCTCGACCACGGTGTCCCATACCACCATGCCCGGCTCATGAGTCTTCGTGGATCAAGGTACCATGGTTAACAGGGTTTACAATGGTAAGTTCAGTACCCTAGGTTCAAGCAGTTATGACTCATGCAGGGTGAACATACAACGGCCAATCGGGTTACTTGACGGGCTCGACTAGCACGATCGCATCTCAAATTGAACGACATGAAGTGCGTAAAACACTTCGTGTGGCCTAACCACTGCCGCCAATTCCAGAACACGGATCGCGTTCATCGACGCGTCGTTCGTGGCGAAGATAAGCTAACCACGAATTCGCTCGGTTACCGACTGCCTGGACTAAGCATAGTCCCAAACAATTATGAAATCACATCAGCAATCATATAAGAGTATTGGAAATGAAATACAACCATGTGAGCATGTTAACACGTGTTATAACATACAACTTAAGCAAATCTTCAAACACACACATTTCATGCATATAATGAAGTCATGCATATAGTCAACATGTAGGAAATCATTTACATCAGCATATTAATTGAGAAATCAATCTCAAACTCATATCATCATTTAATTCAATACATACTAATACAAGCATTTATACAAACACTTACACTACACACTTAAGTCTACATATAGTATGTCGACCCGAAGTGCGCATTTAGGCGAATCTCTTCGCCAAACTAATTATGCACGTATTCCTAACATTTTAATGCGACAATAAACCATGTCAATCACATCAGCAAAATATGAATGAAATCAGCACTTCCTACAAATGACTAAAATGCCCTAAATCTAATATTCTTCGTTGATTTACGAAACAGGAAATGGATAGCATGTTGTACATGTCAAACGGCGTTGCCGTCGATAATCTACTATTAAATGACATTGAAAGCATTGGAAACAGTCAATCAAAGCGTCTAAAATTCGCACCTTGTCTCTTATAAACGTGTCGTTTCGAACGGAGCGTATACGCTTCGTCTACGGCGATAAGAGAACCTAATTTACAAGATACGTCAGCTAACATGCTATGAATCCTACCGAACCTCAAATCAGCAACTTCTAGGGCTATTTCTTACCTGAAAATAGGGAGGAATCGCCGGCCAGGTGATTGAGGTGGGTTGCTGAAGTACGTGTAACAGGTAGCACAAAGGCGGAAAAATTCTCTCCTACTCTCTCTCACAAACTCTCACCTTTTCTCTCTCCCAATCTAGGGTTTCTCTCAAATTCGGATGGGAGAGAGGAGTGGGGGTTTCAACCCTTTTTATAAGCCCAAACTTTCCCGAAATAGGCTCGGGAATAAGGTTCACTTGAGGGGTAACCAAATCGGAGTTGTTTCGGTCCAAAAGGACATTTCTAGTGGTCCCCTGGCTGAATGCGGTCGGACTTAAGCTCATGCATACTGGATCTAGCACGCATCAAGTTTTCAGTCTGGCAGGGTTCGCAGATCGCACGTGGCGGGCCAGTTTCAGTTCAGCGGTCACCGCACGTAGATCAGGCCTACAAATCTCATGATATGAAATAAAAAATTTTCCTGATCCGTGGGTGTAATTTGACTGAATTCTGACGGTCAGAATTCTTAATACTAACACGTCAAGTCGTGTGCCAGATTTGAATTTCAAATTTCAATTCTGTCCCTATTCGCACTCTCTTCAGTCCGTGCTCAATGAAATAGCCTGTGATTATCAGTTGGACTTGATTTTCGAAATGATTGTCAAGTCCAGCTAGGCGGTTCTAACGGTCTAAGATAGCAGGTATCGGACTTTCGACGCGCGGTCTAGATCTAATATAAAGTTTCAAAGTGGTCTAGAGAACAAACCTGCTTAGAGTTTGATCCGAGGTTTTAGAGTATTATAGAGTCATTAGTTCTACTCGATTTGGGTCTTGTAGAACGTATTTAAAGTGATCAGGGACTATTTCCCAGCTATTCTAGCGTTGCGCTAGCTAACTTATGCTTAGTTTCTAATGGAATTAATCTTAAGTGATTTCTTTGGCTATGGAAGTAGGTTCTAAGCGATTTCTCAGGTGTTTTAGTTAACCCATTGCCAAAGGACGTCTAATCCCAGGTTGGCCAAAATCTGGGGTGTTACATGTGCAGTAGCTATCTGGCTACTCTAGATGGTAGCATGTCGTAGGCCACACATCGATGTATGTATTTTTAGCTACATTATCCATTGTATGGACAGTGAGGCCCACCTTGATGCATACGTTGTATCTAAGCTGTCCAACCATATTGAGATATCATTTTATGGCAAGAGCAAAGGATGGGTCAAATCTAAAGTTCAAGTGGGCCCGATGAAAGGGCCTAGCTATCTGCCCTAGAGGGGGGATGAATAGGGTCATGCCAAATAAAACTTATAACGGCGGAATAATAAAAGATATAAAGCACAATGTTGAATATAAAACAATCACAATAGCCTAAAATAAAGAGATTGATACTTTATTAGTTCTAAGGACAACCTTACACCAAAAACCAGAGGTTTAAGGTAGGACAACCTTATTTCTAGAACGTCCTTTGTATCACAAATCAATGAGGAATAATAAGCAAGAAAATCAAAATAACTTGCAGAAAATAAATCCTAAGTTATTACAACATTCATCCACACTTGCTTGAAGTGATTACAACATTCATCCACAAACACTCTCCACAAAACAGAATGAATAAAAGAATGAAAGAGTAAAACACATCCACAACACAACGATACATAGTGGTTCGCCTGTATGTATACCAACTGTTATCCAACAGCCACACAGATTACTACTCCACTCCTAATATCCTCACACAGGGGATATTAGCATGCACTATCAAAATAGGTTTCACAGGTTCACCTAAAACCTTCACAATTGTGTCTTTGATCTCGGGCTTACACATTCCAAAAACTCCACAATCTGAGTTTTCTGGCTTTCCTCAGATAACCAATACAATGAGATTTTTCTGGCAAATCTCAAACAAAAACCAGAGAAAGTAAATTACAAAAAATGTAAAATACCTGAATCACCTTTTGAAGAAGCCTGGTAGAACCAATCGGAGTAGATGTTCGATTCAACGTTCAAATTCCAATACTCACTTTAAGAATGGTTCTAAGTCTAATTAATTTTAAATCAAAAAAGCTAATTCTATTTGATTTTGAATCCAAGAAGAAGGAATATCAGAAATTCCTCTTTTCTAATAAGATTGGAATGTAGATCAAAATCAAATAAAAATAAGCTAGTAAAAGGAATATTAAATAAGCACAAAGTACGTTAAAATAAACACAAACATATCTTAGAGTATAGCTTAAAGAATGCTTGAATAGAATTGATTTGAAGTACTAAAACTCTGAAGTTCGTGCTCTATTTATAGCCTAAAAAATCTCGTCTACGACTGGTCTTAGGAACCTAGGACTGGTCGTAGCTCCAAAGATTTTTAAAAGATATCTTCGGGATAAGATTTTCTGTTCCACGACCGGTCCTGGGTAGTCTACGACCAGTCGTGGGCCATCTACGACTGGTCGTGGGACACCTACAACCGGTCGTAGGACCCCAAAAATGGTTGCTGGAGTTTGAGTCATAAGGTTACGACCGGTCGAAGGTTGAGTCGTACAACTCACAGGACTGGTCGTAGGATGTCCATGACTGGTCGTAGGACAGCTAGAAAGATTCGAAAATCTTCAACAACCTAGGACTGGTCCTGAAAAACTTAAGACTGGTCGTAACAGAGCTAGGACTGGTCTTGGAACACTCCAAACAAGCATAATAAAATATATGAGTTATGTATCCAGAATGACCTACTGTAAAGCCTATCCTAAGGTCAAACAAACCTTAAAAGTGAGATGGTCATTGAAAGTCTGTACACTTAGATGACCCTTAAGAGAAACTTGAGAATATACAAATCTTGTAGTAGGCCTTCTTGAGCTTTGATCTTGACTTGACAAAGTCTTCTGAAAAACTTGAACTTGATCGAATCTTGAACATACAAACTTGAAGACTTCAATACTTGAATTCTTCATCCATATCTTGAAAACTTTCTTCATTTAAGATCTTGTCTTGAAGTGGGATGACTTGATTGCAATGAATAGTCTTCAATCATAAAACACAAGATGTACAAGATATAGATAAAGGTTTTGGCACCATAAAATTTAACAACCAAAGGGATATGAAATCATAGCACTTACACCCTACCATTTAAATAGTGGACAATGACATCCACCGTTCAAACTTCTAAGGGCTATGGTAGTTTCCAATTAAGATGATATTGTTTTCACTTCATTTATCTCTATGTTATCTTATGAATAGGTCGGGTCTTAAAATACATAAGGGCAGGCCCGACTTGATATATATGAGGCCCACCGGTGTAACCTATTTGATATACATGAAGCCCGATGGTGTGGCCCATATAATGCGGCCCATGTGATGTGGCCCACTTAGCATATGAGGCCCAGTGATGAGACCCAGGTACGAGGTCCGTTATGATATATTTGAGGCCCATCTGTTATGTATTCAAGGCCCAATGAGATGTATGTTAGCCCATATGATGAGGTCTATGTGACGTAAATGAGGCCCATCGTGATTGTATGTGAGGCCAGGGGCCATTTTATGTTTGGCCCTATGTAGGCCACTCCTTGGGAGCAATGTTGGGTAGATGTCCACATTGATGGGCAATGATGGTTGGATGTCCACATTGAGGCCTTCCCTTAGGCCTTGTTAGGTCCATTCTTATATTCCCTCAGTGGGTTAACCCAAATAAGTGGGTCCCATTTACCGTAGACGGATGGCTTCGTGTTATCGAATTTGATATAACCACCGCCGAGTGCTTATCTTTATACTATAGTTGATCGGCTGATCAACTATGGACCCCATTTTGTTTATCTACTGATTATCGATGCGATTGATGTGACCGATTTACCGACTCTGATTACCAATCGATTCCGATCGACGTGACCGATTTTTTAACTCTAATTACCGATCGATTCTGATTGACGTGACCAATTGCTGATTCGGATTATCATGACAGACTACCTATTCCGATCGACGTGACTGATTTGTCGACTCTGATTACCGATCGATTCTGATCGACGTGACTGATTTACCAACTTTAATTACTGATCAATTCTGATTGACATGACTGATTGCTGATTTCGATTGTTGTGACCGATTGCTGATTTCGATCGACATGACCGATTTGCTGACTCTGATTACCGATCGATTCTAATTGATGTGACTGATTACTAGGATTATCGTGACTGACTGGCGATTTCGATTAACAAGACCGATTTGTTGACTTTGAATACCAATCAATTTCGATCGATGTGACTGATTTTCTGACTCTGATTATCGATCGATTCCAATTGATGTGACTGATTGCTGATTCTAATTGTCGTGATCGATTGCCGATTCCGTCGACGTGACTAATTTGTCGACTTTGATTACAGATCGATTCCAATTGACGTGACTGATTACTGATTCAGATTATCATGACCAACTGCCGAATTTCGATTGACATGATCGATTTGCTGATTCTTATTACCAATTGATTCCGATTATCGTGATCAATTATCGATTCCGATTACTGAGGCCTACTCTGATTTCGATTTTGATTATTGAGGCTGATTTCGATTGTCGAGGCCGATTGCCGAGACCTATATGATGTATATGCAACCCGTAGTTAAGGCCCATTGTGATGTATCTGTGGTCCTTGGGTAAGGCCCATTGTGTTGTATATTAGGCCTTTGTGTGAGGTTGTCGGCCCATTATGTGTTTGGCCCTATGAGGATCATTCCTTGGGGCAATGTTGGTTAGATGTCCACATTGTCAAGGCTGATTGTTGATGCCGGTTATTGATACTGATTATGGGTATGTGACAGCATAGCATCATAATACATACGCATCACCTACATGTTTGTTATGAGATGTGACTGACCATCGCATATACCATTGGGCAGGTTATTCATGGGGCTTCCTGATAAGCGGGGTTGCCCCACATGAGCGCACGATATGCGTAGGATTTATGTATGATTACACTGTGTGACTCATGCATCTCACATTTGTGTGACACGACCACCATATGCCCTACCGACATCAGGGTTGTAGCCTCCACACGCATATCGTGGATGGTCAGATGGGACACCGAAAATCTATTTTACATGGGATGCTATAGATATCCTTGAGTGAAAGTCCCAGAACCCTCTTGATTCCAGAGATTGCTCCAACGTCTAGACCGAGTGGATGCATGAGCGCATGAGGGCCGTATACTATTAGGCCACGTCTCTCACTGTGTCGTGGTCAGTTGGAAGGGAATGCGGCCTTACCTGCCCGAAAGGAGGGGGCAATGTTAGGCTGAGTCTAACCAGCTTGAGAAATGGGTCCGCTATCAATGAGTCGGGCCCGATATTGGCAGGTGGATAGTGAGGTCTCTTCCACTCACCTTGTTGCTCGCGATGGGGCAACAATCTAGTTTGGAGTGTAATAGACCCCGGTGATTTTTCAGAGAGGAACCGTATTGATATGTGGACTTATTGAGTAGGAGTTGCATGCTCATTCATTCATTCATTCACTATTCACTCGGGTTAGTGGTGCGCAACTAATTATTGTGTACCTTCGTTATGATAAGGATTTCGGTTGGGCACGTGACTAACCTAATATTAAGAGTTTACCACGTTGAGTCTGACTATCTAAATTTAGGTATGAGACTGGTTTGGATAGAAGTCCCTTGTAGTAGACCCCGTAACCTACGATAATACGTACTATTATCCCGACTTCACACTCCAGCATGGTCATTTTATTTGCATCGCATATTCCATTACATCCGCAGGCATATGACATTTTGGATTACTATGTTTCTGCACTTATATGGCCTAGACAGACTTAACAGGATTTGTTTATTGCATTGCATCCTCGGCATCTGATATTTGCCTCTTTATGACTCCTTATTGCATAGCTATTCTATATTATGTATTCTGATATTGATTGACTTATGGACTTGTCCATACTTCCGCTTACTCTGTTATCATATGATTTATGATCTTGTTAGTATTTCTGTTTACTTTGATAATTCCTACTCTTGTTAGTATTTCTACTTATTCTGATAATTCATTATCTTATCAGTATTGCTGCTTATTCCGATAATGTACGATTTGTAGATTACTGGTAATTTCAGTATTATATGATAATGGTATTGTATTGAATAATTAACACTTACTTTGTACACAAACTTACACAACGCTCTAAGCTTTCTATAAGCTTATGCACGATAGATACGTGCATGTGATGTTAGGTTGCAGTAGTGTTGAGCTTGAAGTGTGCAGTAGTCTTCTGGAGCTTAATTTTTGAATTATGTATTTCCCTTTCAGCATTGTACTCAAATGATTATATTAGTGGATATGTGACGATGATGTTGCCTTTGTGAATTAGGTAATCTTATGGTTATGCTTATTACGAGTTAATCGTACATTAAAAAAAAATCCTCCTTGTAGGATCCTAAGATCGGAATCTGGCGTATGGACGCAAAGAGCTGAGAATGGGGTACTACGGAGGTTGTCAGCACCGGATTCTGCAATCGAGATTCCTGTGAATCCGATTTTCAGTTTTGAGGCGTGACAGAAAATCCTCCTTGTAGGATGTCAGGATCAGAATCTGGCATGTGAGTGCCAGAATCCGAGAATGGGGCACTACGGAGGCTGTCGGCGCCAGATTCGGCGATCGAAAATTTTGTGAGCCCATTTTTCGAGTTTGGGGCATGACACTTTGCTTGACCAGGGCATTGAGATCGTTGAGATTTGCTAGGACTTAGAACTGAGCCAAACCATATAAACTTTGTTTAAATATGGTTCCATTAACTTGTGATCCCGATTTTTCTGGACTCATGGGAAATATCATGTAATATTCTAATTTTTTAATGAGAGTGCTCGAAATCTATGTGAATAGACATAAACGACCATCGCGCTTTCATTGTGCACTTTAATCATCCAATGCAAAAACATTTCGGGACCAAATTTTTATTTATTATTATTTTTTTTTTGCGTGGGATTTTGAATTTGAAATTGTTAAGCCTATCTAAACTCTCAAGTATGACATTAGTATGCCCAGTCTATGGTTGAAAATTAACCTAAAATTCTACAACTTCAATTTCTACGTACTGGAATTTATGGGGAAAATATCGTTTCTAAGAAGGGAGACATATTAGGAAATTCAAATTGTAATTCCTATGATGATTTCTTTGGCTTAAGGAGTGCTTATGTTCGACCTAATGTGCAACATGGTGGATAAGGAATTTTCTATGATGCCTAGGTTCGTTTCATATGTTGAACATTGTAGCGGTGTTACTTCTAACTGATGGAATTTTAGGAGGGTGGGATCTTAGATTTCTAGAATTTGTTCCTTTGAGAGTCAAGTACAAGAAATGTCTTCATTTAGTCTTACGTACATCATAGTGGGCATTTGTCCTCCCACTGTCCTATGTTTTGTTTCTAAGTTCAAATGGTAGTTTTGATAATTTACTTGGGAACCAAAGTTTTCATTTCTAAGTTTGAATGACTAAACCTAAAATGTTTAAAGGAGCCTAAGTTTATTTCTAAGTCCTATGGTCATCCATACAGTTTTCTAAGGGACCTAAAATTTTGGTTTCTATATTCTCAATTTCTCCTAGTTTTAAGGGAATTCTATATCAATTCAAATGACTATCTTAATAATTTATAAGGGAACCTAAGTCTCGGTTTCCAAATTCTCAATCATCCTTCTAGGACTAAGGGAAATTCAACTAAGTTCAAATTTCTATTTTCAACATCCTAACTTGAGACATTTAAGGTGTGTATAAATTCATTTTCCCAAGGCCAAGTTTGTCTAAACTATGCTCTGATACCAACTGTAACGCCTCGACTTTTCAAGACCCGAGTATACGACCCGTTTCCCAAAAACCCGAGTGTTAACCTATAAAGAGCCAAAGTCCACATTTTTTTCTTTTATCAGACTTAACAAATAAGCGTAATATGGACAAATCAAACGTAAAGCAAAGTTGCATTATCATTTAAATATATAAGAAGCTGCCCATAATGACTTATACAAACCGATGTCCCAATGCTTACAATTTCAAAATGAGATAACATTGCATGTGAAATGAAATACATTATAATAAATCTTGAACTATAAGATTAGTAACAACCATTAGCAATACAGTCATGCATTCTCGACGATTACACCCTGCTCCTCATCAATGTGAACATGAATATCAACTAGGCTACCTGTACAGTTATATATTCGATGAATGAGTAGCCAACTCACTGTGAATTCTCCTCAAAATTACACACCGCCGCATTAGGTAAGAATAGTTATGAAAACATGACAAGGCATACAAAAAAATATATGGGGTAGTCTTATTAAATGCATGGATGTATGTACATACTCACAAACCTGGGGATGCATATCCAGCTAGTAAAAAGTCGCTCAAGGAGAACTAGCTACCTGAAAAAGTACACGAAGGTATGCCCAAGGAGAACTAGCGACTCGGAAAAGACCATATAATATAGATCGCTCAAGGAGAATTAGTCACCCAAAAAAGTACACAAAGGTATACCCAAGGAGAACTAACTGCCCAAAAAAGACCATATAATATAGATCGCCCAAAGAGAATTAGTCACCTGAAAAAGTACACAAAGGTACGCCCAAGGAGAACTAACCACCCGAAAAAAACCATATGTCATGAAAATGCATGATTAGCCTAACCATTATTATTCCAATTTTAAACAATTAATTTAAGAAAGATAAAAGGTCACTATAGGGGGTTTGCCACCCAGCATAGGCCGACAGCTCAGGCATAGTGTCTCATTCCACCATCCCTGGCTCATGAGGCTACCACCTTAGGATGTTTAATGAAACTCCATTGACTAATGGCCAATCATATTCCATTGTATGGGGCTTACCATCACATGGTTGTACAAATCATACATCGAACCCATATAGGGTAAATACCAAGCCATATAGGGCAGATATCAATGACCCATATAGGGGGAA
The DNA here is from genome assembly GCA_037074715.1 of Magnolia kwangsiensis. Classification (NCBI taxonomy): domain Eukaryota; kingdom Viridiplantae; phylum Streptophyta; class Magnoliopsida; order Magnoliales; family Magnoliaceae; genus Magnolia; species Magnolia kwangsiensis. The sequence continues at coordinate 38,868,406 of CM073587.1, read as the reverse complement.
TACAAGATTATCCTCAAAACCACTTGACACAGAAACCCCTGGATGGTAGACCCACTTCAATATTCCGTTTAAAACATCATTCAAGTAACCACTAGTTGAAGGTCCATTACAATTACAATCAATCACGTTACATCCCAAGTATGGGTGTACATTTATAAGCGGGGGTTTCCCACTGATGTACCAGTTTAAGTTCTATAAGCAATCCACAACCAATACACAAGCATGAGAAAACTATGCAAGATAATTATTGAGCATGTAATCTAGCATTCAATTTCAACAATTAACACATGTAATTATAAGATAGAGGTATCAATTATCAACTGAAATTAAAATTAAACTATCACTTAAGCTAATGCGAAAATGGAAAGCTCAAGGAGAAGAAATCATCACCTGGATGGGTTCGTAACTCCTATCTTGATTCGGACTTCTACGGCTAGCTAACGGTCCAACACTGTATATGAGTTTCCTAGAATCTTGTCCAAGGAAAGAGTTGAATCAATAAGTCGACAATTGGGTAGATTGATAAAGGCCCACCTACATGTGACCTTGGGCCGGGCTTGGCCCAAAAATCAAGCCTAAACTAGGCTTGGCCTCGGCCCGATCTGGCTGCCCAATTGTAGCTTATATTACGCCCGATCGGGGCCCATAATTTCTGACCATAGATGGCCCAAAAATGAGGCCGAACTGGGCCTATTTGGGCCCAGTTATTGGTTCTAATCATAAGCCAAGTTGGGCTAGCCCACCTGAACTTTGACCTTAGGTGTGGCCCACTCATCGAATGTGGTGCTGCCCACATGTTTTGCAAGGTGCAGCCCACCTAAATTCCAAATGTGTCCCACTGTATATATGTTGAGGCCCATGTGCAACCCACTATATCTTGTGGTGAGGCCCACTAGGATTAACGTGAGGTCCACCTATATTTTAATCTTGGGTGCGACCCACTGAGATTAGATCTCACGTGCGCCCACCCACTAATTGTGGTGTGGCCCATTGAATTTTTTTTGAAGTGAGGCCCACTGGAAAACGTTTAGCCCAGTAAGAGTTTGCTTCCACTTCCAACTCATAACCTTTTAAGGGCCTATTTTTAGTTGGGATCTGAAATAGCAGTGAAGATCACTTGAGTTGAAGTAGGAATATGCTAATATGTCCTAGAGGGGGTGAATAGGACTTTTTAAAGTTTTATAATGTAATCAAAAATCCTATTACACTAATCCTTACAGATAGACAATTATCAGGATTACTCAAATGTAACTCTGCGAGCTTCCAAGCCTGGTAGAGGATCCAATCACAAACTATTTAAGAACTGAACAAAATGCAGACTAGTTTATGATGGATATGACTGTGTATGTGTGTGAGGTGTGATCTCAAATATTCAGATATTGAAGTACTAAAGTAAATCACACAAATAAAGGAATAACAATCGTAAACACAATCATTTTTATAGTGGTTCGACTATTTGTTTACTTCACTCCCGGTAATCGCACTCAACCCTTGAGTGTACCGGATTTCACTAAGGAGGTTTCACATGGTTCACCTCTAACCTAAGGTTTTAAATCAGGTTCACCTTCAACCTTTACAACCTACACTGAGGTTAACTGTTTATGCTCTCACGAGTAAGGGTCAACACATCATACCCACATTTAGACACACTGGCCAAGGATTTTTGTAACGCCCGTGAAAAACCCGTACTTGGGCTCGAGTACCAACTCGACCCGAAATTGCATAAAATTCATTCCTTTAGAAAATATGACTAGGTTAGCTAGTGCAACGTTAGAATAGCTGGGAAATGGTCCCTGATCACTTTAAATACATTCTACAAGGCCCAAAGCGAGTGGAACCAATGGTGTTATAATGCTCTAAAACCTCGGACCAAACTCTAAGCAGGTTTGTTCTCTGGACCACTTTGAATCTTTGTATTGGATCTAGACCGCACGTCGAAAGTCCGATACCTCCTATCTTAGACCGTTAGAACCACCTAGCTGGACTTGACACTCATTTCGAAAATCAAGTCAAACCGATAATCACAGGCTATTTCATTGAGCCCAGACTGAAGAGAGTGAGAATAGGGTTAGAATTGGAATTTGAAATTCAAATCTGGCACACGATTTGACGCATCAGTATTGAGCGTTCTGACCGTCAGAATACAGTCAAATTACACCTTTGGATCAGAAAAAATATCTATTACATATCAGGAGACTTATAGGCCTGATCTTGGTGCGATGACCGTTAAACTGAAACTGGACCGCCACGTGGGAAATGCCCTTTTGGACCGAAACGGCCCCAATTTGGTTAGGCACCAAGTAAACATTGTTCCCAAGCCTATTTTGGGCATGTTTTAGGCTATAAAAGGGGTTGAAACCCTCACTCCTCTCTCCCATCCGAATTTGAGAGAAACCCTAGCTTGGGAGAGAGAAAAAGGTGAGAGATTGTGAGAGAGTGGGAGAGTTCTTCCTGCCACTTGTGCTACGTGTTGCACATGCTTAAGCAACACACCTCTACAACTTTTTCGGTGATTTCACCGCGATTCTAGGTAAGTAAATACCCTAAATAGTTGCTGATTTGAGTTTCCTTTGTTTCCATAGCGATGTAGCTTATGGATCTCGTGTATTAGGTTCCCTATTCGCCGTAGACAAAGCGTATACGCTCCGTTTCAATTCACGTGTTTACAAGACATAAGGTGAGGATTTTAGACGCTTTGATTGACGGTTCCCAACGCTTTCAATGTCGTTTAATAGTAGATTCTTGACGGTATTGCCATTTGACATGTACAAAATGCTCTCCGTTTCCTGTTTCGTAAAGTAACGAAGAATATGAGATTTAGGACATTTTAGTCATTTGTAGGAAGTACGGTTTATGTTCATATTTTGCTGACGTGATTGACATGGTTTGTTGTCGCATTAGGAAGTTAGGAATGCGTGCATAATTAGTTTGGCGAAGAGATTCGCCTAGTTGCGCACTTTGGGTCGACATACTATATGTAGACTTAAGTGTGTAGTGTATGTGTTTGTATAAATGCTTGTATTAGTATGTATTGAATTAAATGATGTTATGTGATAGTTTGTGATTGATTTCTCAATTAATATGCTGACCTAAATGATTTTCTACATGTTGACTAAATGCATGATTTCATTACATTCATGGAATATATGTGCTTAAAGATTTGCTTAAGTTGAATGTTATAACATGTGTTAACATGCTCACATGATTGTATTTCAATTCTAATACTTTTACATATATTGCTGATGTGATTCCATAAGTGCTTGGGACTAGACTTAGTCCAGGCAGTCGGTAGCCAAGCGAATTCGTGGCTGACTGGTCATAGCCACGAACGACGCATCGATGAACGCGATTCGTGTTTGGAGTTGGAGGCAGTGGTTAGGCCACGCGAATTGTTTTACGCACTCCATGTCGTTCGACTTGAGGTGCGATCGCGCTAGTCGAGCCCGTCAAGTAACCCGACTGGCCGATGTATGTTCACCTTGTATGAGTCATAACTGCTTGAACCTAGGGTACTGAACTTACCATTGTAAACCCTGTTAATCATAGTACCTTGATCCACGAAGACTCATGAGCCGGGCATGGTGGTATGGGACACCGTGGTCGAGCTGTCGGCCTACGCTGGGGCCACAAACCTCCCCGTAGTGACCAGTGAGCACCTAGACTCGTGAGCAGATTATGGTGGTATGGGACATTATATTCTAGCTGTCGGCCTACACTGATCAGGCGACGAGTCCTTTGTAGTGACCGCGAGCGTATTCTGAGTCCACGGGAGGCGACAACCCTTCCGTTGCAGTAGAGTACAGTAGGCCTGTATTGATAAGGTGATGGGAGAGCAGTGCAACGAGTGCGAGCAACAGCCCTGACAGCCCTTGCAGTGACCTACGAAATATACATCGTATGAGATTACTAGGAGTGACGACCTTAGACAGGATCTGTGTTGGGATTGATACAAGGGAAGTACCTTAGTTTCCCAATCCTGCTGTTTGAATGGACTAATAACAACTTGGAAATCATATCACCATAGCATTGCATGTGCCTGGAAGATGTGGAGCACTCTAGGGAGTGTGGCATGCCGCGGTCGTAAGATGTTGCTGTATGAGGGAGATCGTCGGTGAGGGCATACATCACGTCATATCATCTTGCATTAACAACAGTATTAGGATTGTCTGATTTACTGCTTTACTATTATCGCATGATTGAATTGTAAACATGCTAATCCTTGCTCTATGATTCCACTGAGTTGATCACTCACTCCCACATTACGGGATGGTGTTTGCAACACCCACCAGACCCTGTTGTAGATGCAGGTGAGGCTGAGATCCAGGAGGTGGAGCCAGACTTTGACGAGGACCAGGACGAGTTCTCGTACATGCAGTATCACGATGGCTTCGCGTAGGCGACCTGGATCGATGGGACTTCAGTGGGACTATTTTGGACATTTACTTTTGTTCGTGTATATGTATATGAGACTCAGAGATGTATTCATACTTTAGAGACAGATGAGATTTACTTTGTTTTTCCATACAGTGATATATATATTGTTTAGTCTTCCGCTTGCTTTTATCACTGGATCTGAAGTATGAATTGGAGTTTTGGTATACTTTTACTCATGTGAATGCTTTAAATCAGACAACATTGAATCATAATCATTTTTGTTGCATAAGTGATAGTCTGGAACTCGGGAGTTGAGATTATACACGACCCCCAATTTTCAGGGTGTTACAATCTTCCCTAAGACCCTAATAGAGGTTTTACTTGGTTCACCTCAAAACCCAAGGTTTTACTCGGTCACCTCAAACCGAAGGTTTTACTGCTTCACCTCAAACCAGATGTTTATGCTCTCCACAGAGCAAGGGTCCTCACAACGCACCCATCACGTACACTCCCACTGGAGGCCTCCTTGAGGACTTCAAGGGTGAGAAACACCTTAGACCCAATCCTATAAAGGAATGATCAAAAGGTCCTCCGGACTCTAGATACTTACAAATAAGTTGATGAGTCTCATTCAACGCAATGGCGAAGATCTCCTCCTTGTTGACGGAGAGTCTTCAGCTCCCTTGATCCGCAACAAATGATGTACTAATATAAGGCAACGGGTTGGGTCAAGGTTATGATGGAATCCTACTCTCTAAATGTTTTCCTATAAAGGAGATAGAGTAATTCCAATCATCTAAGCATTTAAGGCATCCCAGCTTAATAATTTTCCATTAAGATGGTAGCTGAAGGATCCTTGAATGTGGAAGTTCATTCCCCAATCCATTCTATTAAATGTCAATGATGAGGGTGGATTGGAGGATGAACTCTCATGAGAGAAAGGGCTTTGGGTATATGATTTAAAGGTAAAACACACAAAAGCACTCTCTTCTTTCTCTTCCAACAATATGGACAAGTCTCTCTTTATATACGCAAAAGGTTCCAACGGATATAAAATGGTCACATTTATGACAGAGTTCGATATTGTCGAGTAGTGTCGATATCATCGAGCGTATACTCTCGATAGTATTGACGGTTTGCTCGATGACACAAAATCACATGTCATACGCTTTTGAAACCTCTTGCCAGCTGGTCGATGAGATCGATCAGATGTCGATATCATCGGATTTCAAACTCCGATTCTATCGATACTTGGATCGATCTATCGACATTTAAAAAATGAGAGAGACTAGTCAAGAAATATTTGAAGTTTTTAGGATACGATCGAGGGTCAACCAATGTCATCAAAATTTGTATATCGATGATATCGGAGGCAGTGTCGATACATCGATAAATCATATGAATTTTTCAGTAAGCTCACTGGACAGTTTGTGTCCAGTATCGATGCAATCGACTCGGCCTCGATATTATCGACACATGAATATCGATTTCCTCGAATGGCCCTCGATCAAAGATACAAAAATACTTGAAATATTTGCTAGAAGACATGCACGCCCACTATCGATATCATTTATGGACTTCCGATATTATCGAGATTTGATTTAAGATCTTATCAAGAAGAGCATCAATATATTGAAGGATTTTGAGATTTTTTTTAAAAAATATGGGCGCCGAAAAACTGCCTGTCGGTATTATCGAATCACTTCTGATTGACTCGAGATTCAAATATCGATAACATCGATAGGTGTATCGATATATCAATAATTCTATCCAAATATGTATGCGATTGCCGGACACATTAAGTCCTCATTCGATATGATCGATTCAGCTTCCGAGGACATCGACAGCACAGGTCAATTATATCGATATGTGTATCGATACAATCGACAGGGTAAGAAAAACTTAGAGATTTTCTGATGTTTAAAAAAGTTCACTTACCCAAAAACCCTAATATATTTTAACTTATTTTTAAGGGTTTTAATCACCTGGTGTTTTGGGACATGGGATGTGAGGCTTAGATTTACCTATGGCGAGCTTCTACACATCCAGTTGAGGCAGACACTTGAATAGATCTTCCTGTGAGGCTCTGCAGTTCGAATGACTCAACATGCATGCTAATTGACAAACCAGGGCACTAGCATGGGCACTTTCAGAATCAAGACCCTCTGTCGAGACTTCTATAGCGCAAAACAAACCTAATGAAAGTCTATTTATTAGCCCAGTTGAAACCCTTTAATCACCTGGATTTTGGCCAGACTAGAGGCCTTGTTTCGACCCCGAAACGGTCCTACTACTAGACCTATTTCCAACTCAAAACACAACCATGGTGAAGGCTGGTTTCAGCCCAATAAGAGATAAATTTTGGTCAGGATTCTGGGTAGCTACTGCCATGGATAGGAGGGTGGCATTGTTGTGAGGAAGACGGACAGACAGGTGGGGAATTACCTGAGCTAGATGTGGCCTAAGTTTAAACTCAGTCGGGCTCGATTCGGACTCGAATGGGAGGGCCGCAATACACTCACCCACTCTTCTCCCCCAATCTTTCTTTGATTTCCTACTCTCTTTATCCCTCTCTCAACAAAAGCTACATTGGACTGCATTGAGCCAACTCGACCCAAACTAGATGGGTCGACTTGGTGCTGTGTGGCACCAAGCTTGCCTGTCTCTCACTCTTTCTATCTTTCTCACTTCCTTTCCTTCCCTCACTCTCTCTCAATGACTTCATGGTGAGAATCTCGAGATGAACGTCTTGAATTTATAGGCTAAGAGATGGGGCTGGGACTACCCATCTAACGGTCAAGATCTGGTGACCGTTTTCACTTAGATCCCTCTGATTTCCATATGTGTGGGGCCCATACATCACTAGGGATGGGCTCTTGCTGCCATAGCCCACCCAAAAAGTAACTTTTTACCTTCAGTGGAGCCCATGCCATGATGGTGGGTCATTGGGTTGGACGGGGAAGATGACGCGGCATGAAATGGCAGATTTTTGCCAATGGTATATTTCGGTGATCTGGTCCATTTGGACGATTCAGATGGGACCCTTAATCACAGTGGGGCTCATTTTTTAGGCCATTCATCGGTGTTTCAACCATCTCGTGAGATTCCCCATGCCTCCGCTATTTTCTCGCGAGATGAAAGGCTCTTCTGAGAGAACCATTACAACCCTACAATGGACGGTGGAGAGCACTCCATGTGGCCTGGTGGAGGGTTTGGATCGTGCTAGCGTACCCTTCCCAAAGTGGGAATGTCCCCCACTCCATTTCCTGTTGCGATCGATTGCTTGCCCGCTTTTGCCAATGCAAGGAAGGCTCAGATTTTCGCTCGAAGGAACGGTTGGGATGGAGAGAGAGATGTCAACGTGGATTGCCAACTTGGCAACCACACGTTTCCTGTTTTGGGAGGAAGCCACCGTGCGTATCTGTGAGGGCTCTAGCATGTGCGCGTGTGCACTATATGGGGGTGAACAGACGACATGTCCCTGGTCATCCAGGGTCTTGCTATCTAAAAGTGGGGCCCACAGAAATGCATTTGAGAAATTCGACCCAACCATTAGCTTCCACCGATTAAGATAAGCCACCTATCTAACATGAGGTAGATCCATAGCTCAGGTGGGCCACATATCATGAAATCCGTTGTAAGCATCCACTCTAGAGATTTTGATGGTGGGATGGTTCCAAATCTGAATATTAGCAGTTAATAGGGTCCTAGGGATCGCTTAGCTAAAGATCAATAGTTAGATCTGGGGTCATATGACTCCATATGCTTTATAGTATTAAATATCATCATTACAATGTTTTTAATACCTTGCTATTATTATTTATTATTTTGTGTAATTTTTTTACTTTCCTCTAATTCATTTATGTGGCCCTAGAGACTGCTCATGTGGAAATAGATGGTGATCTCCATGATTCGAGCCCTTAAACCCATCTAGGTGGACTTTAGTGCTGGTGGGTGGATCAAGACGTTCCATTATTCTCAACGAATGATTGGATGGTCGATCCTGCGGTTGAACAGGTGCATAATTTGAACCTATTATTGATCTTATAATCGTATGGCTGGTTTATTAATGATCATAGTATAAGTTGAACAACTAGTGGGTCGTGTAGTTTAAAGCCTGCGATAATTAACGTGTAATTCAATCCTAAATTAGGTTTCTCTAATGATATGATTATCCATTTTGGAAATCGACGTATGGATAGTTTGATATACGGATGGGGACTTGTTTTCAACATTTGAATGAGGATGAACGTGAATGTTCATTTAAGCTAGGCTTGTATTTATACTAAAGTCAGTTTCTCATGGTAACACCCGAGTGCTAAAAAGTACGGGGTGTTACAATAGAATAGGACTTCGATTCCAGTTGTGTTTATTGTATCAAGTGAGGTAGTATCTTGATAGCTATAAGTGGATCCTTGGCACTCTAGTTCCCTTTTGATTATTAATAATTCATTCTATTTCTAGTTATTTTCAGAATACGTACAAGTTTAGTCCCCGTGGATTCAACCTCGTTCTTACCGAGTTATTACTATATCGCGATCCTACACTAGGGTTGTGAACAGTGGCAAGCTAGGATGATAAGGGTAAGATATTTTTCATCAAATGGGAGATCAGGATTATTTAATATTTTCCTATCCTGCCACTATTTGTTCAATCATTTATTATAATAAGCTTCCTGGTGACATTTCAAACATTCATCGATTTCTTTAGAGTAATATTTAGAAGCGAGTCTTGTCCATTATTTGGTTTTGAAGTATTTTTCAAATGAAGACACAGTCTCAGCCAAGGAATTACCTATTGTTGTCATCCCTTTGACGAGATCGACAAAAGTCAACTTTCTGTGATCGGTTGGGAAGGTGGGTCGGAGTGTTTAAAAACCGAAGCAGAAGGTTGAGGAGGCGAACTGAGAGGAGCTCTTAAGTTAAGGATCCCCTTTTGGGCTGATGGAAGCCGGTGAGCTGGTGGAAATGTGGGAATAATAGGGACCTTCACTGTAGCTTTTTTTGGTTAAGGAGTTGTTGTCTTGGTTGGTGAAGTTTGCAAGGAAAATGCAGTGATCGATTTAGTCTTCGACTTATTTATTTTTCAGCTAGGAGTTGCAGCTAATTATGGTGTTGTTCTTTTCTTCCTCAAAGTTCTATGGTAGAATATATTTGAGCTATGATATCTCGTGAAGATTTATTGATCAGTTTTTTTATAGTGGCTATCCTTCCAGGTGTCCATTACCTAAGGCTGATTTGGATAGCAGGATAGATCAAGAGTCAGGCTGGTTGACTGAAAGGTAGAATGGAGAGAGTGATAAAGGTTGATGCAATCAGCGATCGGTCATGTGAAAGGAGGTTGATTGTAGGTTGTTTGAGTAAATGGGCAATGAATGCACTAGACAAAACAAAATTGGTGAGCAAGCAAGTTGGGGACGTACTGTTGAATCTTGACCTTAGCATTTTTTTCCAATGTCAATTGTACCACTTTAAGGAAGATCCCTGTAAACAACGTAGCTCTCCCATGCAAGGTGCATCTGAGACATTTCTTGATCGTCCTCCTAATCGTATCAGCCAGTGAATCGAGCAGAGTCGTATTCTCTGTCATGAAAGGGAATGAACAATTGACTCCATTTACCTCTTTCCAAAGAAAAGAAAAAGTGCTTATATATACAAAAAATGGTTTGAATTCTTGAGGGTAGTTGATGATGCGTTCACTGTAGGAAGAATAAATAGCTTTAAAGTAGATGAAATATCCTGCATCAAAATACTAACTTAAGTAGCAGAGCATTACACTTAAGTATAGTTTGTTGCTCGTTGTTTTTAGCAGTTTGAATGCGGGCATGCCAGAATTGAATTTGCGGCTCAATTCAAACTGAACAACTATGACCCCAAGTGCCAAGATAGGCAGATATGCAATGTATGACTGAAAGCTAATGAGATCGTCTGCCTATTCAACCACTCGCTCAATGTGTAAACAGGATCAAGCGATATTCAGAGGATAGGGTTCGTCCTTTAATGATAGGTTACAACACTACACCAAAACAGTGAAAGAAGGATGGTCCAAAACCGTCTTAAATGACCAAAAAGGACAGTCATGGACCGTCGCATGGGCAGTCAAATTTTGACGTGTCGTATTACTTAAAGGACGGTTTTCAACCGTCATCCTTATTGACGAAAAAAGGATGGTCATGGACCGACCTTAAAAAGGACTGTCATGGACCGTCTCTTATGAGCCTTCAAAGGACGGCCATGGACCGTCCTTTTAAAGAACAGTCATGGACCGTCCTTAAAAAGGACTGTTATCGACCGTCTCTTATGAGCCTTCAAAGGACAGCCATGGACCGTCCTTAAAAAGGACTGTCATGGACCATCTCTTATGAGCCTTCAAAGGACGGTCATGGACCGTCCTTAAAAAGGACTGTCATGGACCGTCTCTTATGAATCTTTAAAGGATTGCCACGGACCGGACCGTCCTTTAAAAGGACTGTCATAAACCATCCCTTCTTACCCTAATATGGACCTGTTATACAATATTCAAATTTGAACTGTTATACAATATTCACATTCACACCTAATATACACCTGTTATACAATATTCACATTCACACCTGATATACACCTGTTATACAATATTCACATTCACATTCACACCTGTTATACACCTGATATACAATATTTCATCGAATTCTTCCTGATATACACATGTTATACAATATTCACATTCACATTCACCTGTTATACAATATTTCATCGTATTCTTCCTGATATACACCTATTATACAATATTCACTTTCATCATATTCACATTCACATCCATCTACCCAAACTACGTAAATCCATCCAAACATAAACTATACATCCATCCAAACACAAACAATCTTATCCACATTACATTCATCCACGCATAATACATATAAGTTTAACATCATAAGTAAACAAAAAAAGGAAAAAAATCGACAACAATTTTCTTTTTTTGTCTTTCATCCAATAAAAAAATATTCAACCAACAAAACATTATAACTCAAAATCATGAAGAATTGCAGAAACTTCTTCCAAAAAAGTGGGCACTTTTTTAAAACAAAACTGATCGTTAAAATAAAACTAATACGAGCAAATAATGCAAAAAAGTGTTTCAATTAATAGAAACAACAACAAAAATTAAAGCTTTGTAAAAAGGGGCATGTGTTAAAAGGGATACATTCATGTTTGTTGCCATGTGATTGGGCTACATTATTACAGCAATCGGGTTTGGGTTTGGGATCGAGTTTAGGTTTGAGTTTTCAAGTTTAGGTTTAGGTTAGGGAGTTGAGATTAGGATTAGGTGTAGGTCTAAGTTTAGGGATTTGAGAATACATTTAGATTTTAGGTTTAGGTTTAGGTTTTAGGTTATTGGTTTAGGTTTAGGTTTTAGATTTAGGTTAAGGTTATGTAATAGGTTATAAGTTTAGGTTATAAGTTAAGGTTTAGGTTATAGGTTTTGGTTTAGGTTTAGGTTAAGGTTAAGGTTTAGGTTATAGGTTTTGGTTTAGGTTTAGGTTAAGGTTAAGGTTTAGGTTATAGGTTTAGGTTTAGGTTATAGGTTAGTATATATGTTATAGCTTTAGGGAATTAAGAATAGGTTAAGGTTAAGGTTTAGGTTTAGGAAATCAGGTTCAGGTTCGGGATCTGGTTTAGGTTTGGGTTTTCAAGTTTAGGTTAGGGAGTTGAGATTAGGATTAGGTTTAGGTTTTAAGGATTTGAGAATACATTTTGGTTTTAGGTTTAGGTTTAAGTTTAGGTTAGGGAGTTGAGATTAGGATTAGGTTTAGGTTTTAAGGATTTGAGAATACATTTCAGTTTTAGGTTTAGGTTTAGGTTTTAGGCTTAGGTTTAAGTTATAGGTTTAGGTTATAAGTGCAGGTTATAGGTTTAGGTATAGGTTAGGTTATAGGTTAAGGTTTAGGTTTAGGAAATCGGGTTCGGGATCGGGTTTAGGTTTGGGTTTTCAAGTTTAGGTTTAGGTTTAGGTTAGGGAGTTAAGATTATGATTAGGTGTAGGTTTAGGTTTAGGAATTTGAGAATACATTTAGGTTATAGGTTATAGGTTAAGGTTAGGTTATATGATATAAGTTTAGATTATAGGGTCATAGGTTTTGGTTTAGGTTAAGGTTATAGGTTTAAGTTTAGGTTTAGGTTTAGGTTTAGGTTAAGGTTTAGGTTTAGGTTATAAGCTATAGGTTTAGGGAATTGAGAAGAGGTTAAGTTTTAGGTTTAGGAAATCGGGTTCGGGTTCGGGATCGAGTTTAGGTTTGGGTTTTCAAGTTTAGGTTTAGATTTAGGTTGGGGAGTTGAGATTAGGATTAGGTGGAGGTTTAGGTTTTGGGATTTGAAAATACATTTAGGTTTTAGGTTTAGGTTTAGGTTTTAGGTTATTGGTTAAGGTTAGGTTATAGGTTATAAGTTTAGGTTATAGGTTAAGGTTTTAGGTCATAGGTTTTGGTTTAAGGTTATGGGTTTAGGTTTAGGTTATAAGCTATAGGTTTAGGGAATTGAGATTATGTTAAGGTTTAAGTTTGGGAAATCGGGTTCGGGTTCGGGATCGGGTTTAGGTTTGGGTTTTCAAGTTTAGGTTTAGGTTTAGGTTAGAGAGTTGAGATTAGGATTAGGTGTAGGTTTAGGTTTAGGGATTTGAGAATACAATTAGGTTTTAGGTCATAGGCATAGGTTTTAGGCTTAGGTTTAGGTTATAGGTTTAGGTTTAGGTTATAAGTGAAGGTTATAGGTTTAAGTTTAAGTTAGGTTATAGGTTAAGGTTTAGGTTTAGGAAATCGGGTTCGGGTTCGTGATCGGGTTTAAGTTTGGGTTTTCAAGTTAGGTTTAGGTTTAGGTTAGGGAGTTGAGATTAGGATTAGGTGTAGGTTTAGGTTTAGGGATTTGAGAATAGGTTAAGGTTTAGGTGTAGGAATTCGGGTTCGGGATCGGGTTTAGGTTTAGGTTTAGGTTAGGGAGTTTAGATTAGTATTATGTGTAGGTTTAGGTTTAGGGATTTAAGAATAGGCTAAGGTTTAGGTTTAGGAAATCGGATTCGAGTTCGGGATCGGGTTTTAGGTTTGGGTTTTCAAGTTTTGGTTTAGGTTTATGTTAGGGAGTTGAGATTAGGATTGGGTGTAGGTTTAGGTTCAGAGATTTGAGAATACATTTAGGTTTTAGGTCATAGGTTTTGGTTTAGGTTAAAGTTATAGGTTTAGGTTAAGGTTTAGGTTTAGGTTTAGGTTATAAGCTATAGGTTTAGGGAATTGTGAATAGGTTAAGGTTTAGGTTTAGGAAATCGAATTCGGGTTCGGGATCGGATTTAGGTTTGGGTTTTCATGTTTAAGTTTAGGTTTAGGTTAGGGAGTTGAGATTAGGATTAGGTGTAGGTTTAGGTTTAGGTTAAGGTTATAAGTTTAGGTTAAGGTTATAAGTTTAGGTTAAGGTTTAGGTTATAAGTTATCGGTTTAGGGAATTGAGAATAGGTTAAGGTTTAGGTTAAGGAAATCGGGTTCGGGTTCAGGATCGGGTTTAGGTTTGAGTTTTCAAGTTTAGGTTTAGGTTTAGGTTAGGGAGTTGAGATTAGGATTAGGTGTAGGTTTAGGTTTAGAGATTTGAGAATACGTTTAGGTTTTAGGTCATAGGTTTTGGTTTAGGTTAAGGTTTAGGTTATAAGCTATAGGTTTAGGGAATTGAGAATAGGTTAAGGTTTAGGTTTAGGAAATCGGGTTCGGGTTCGGGATCGGGTTTAGGTTTGGGTTTTCAAGTTTAGGTTAGGTTTAGGTTAGGGAGTTGAGATTAGGATTAGGTGTAGGTTTAGGTTTAGGGATTTGAGAATACATTTAGGTTTTAGGTTATAGGTTAAGGTTTAGGTAAAGGTTAGGTTATATGATATAAGTTTAGGTTATAGGGCCATAAGTTTTATTTTAGGTTAAGGTTATAGGTTTAAGTTTAGGTTTAGGTTTAGGTTTAGGTTTAGGTTTAGGTTATAAGCTATAGTTTTAGGGAATTGAGAATAGGTTAAGGGTTAGGTTTAGGAAATCGGGTTCGGGTTCGGGATCGGGTTTAGGTTTGGGTTTTCAAGTTTAGGTTTAGGTTTAGGTTAGGGAGTTGAGATTAGGATTAGGTGTAGGTTTAAGTTTTGGGATTTGAAAATACATTTAGGTTTTAGGTTTAGGTTTAGGTTTTAGGTTATTGGTTAAGGTTAGGTTATAGGTTATAAGTTTAGGTTATAGGTTATAGGTTAAGGTTTTAGGTCATAGGTTTTGGTTTAAGGTTATAGGTTTAGGTTTAGGTTTAGGTTTAGGTTATAAGCTATAGGTTTAGGGAATTGAGATTATGTTAAGGTTTAGGTTTAGGAAATCAGGTTCGGGTTCGGGATCGGGTTTAGGTTTGGGTTTTCAAGTTTAGGTTTAGGTTTAGGTTAGGGAGTTGAGATTAGGATTAGGTGTAGGTTTAGGTTTAGGGATTTGAGAATGCATTTAGGTTTTAGGTCATAGGTATTGGTTTTAGGCTTAGGTTTAGGTTTAGGTTATAGGTTTAGGTTTAAGTTAGGTTATAGGTTAAGGATTAGGTTTAGGAAATCGGGTTCGGGTTCGTGATCGGGTTTAGGTTTGGGTTTTCAAGTTAGGTTTAGGTTTAGGTTAGGGAGTTAAGATTATGATTAGGTGTAGGTTTAGGTTTAGGGATTTGAGAATAGGTTAAGGTTTAGGTTTAGGAATTCGGGTTCGGGTTCGGGATCGTGTTTAGGTTTGGGTTTTCAAGGTTAGGTTTAGGTTTAGGTTAGGGAGTTTAGATTAGGATTAGGTGTAGGTTTTGGTTTAAGGATTTGAGAATAGGTTAAGGTTTTGGTTTAGGAAATCGGATTCGGGTTCGGGAACAGGTTTTAGGTTCGAGTTTTCAAGTTTAGGTTTAGGTTTAGGTTAGAGAGTTAAGATTAGGATTAGGTGTAGGTTTAGGTTTAGAGATTTGAGAATACTTTTAGGTTTTAGGTCATAGGTTTTGGTTTAGGTTAAAGTTATAGGTTTAGGTTTAGGTTATAAGTTATAGGTTTAAGAATTGTGAATAGGTTAAGGTTTAGGTTTAGGAAATCAGGTTCAGGTTTGAGATCGGGTTTAGGTTTGGGTTTTCAAGTTTAGGTTTAGGTTTAGGTTAGGGAGTTGAGATTAGGATTAGGTGTGGGTTTAGGTTTAGAGATTTGAGAATACATTTAGGTTTTAGGTCATAGGTTTTGGTTTAGGTTAAGGTCATAAGTTTATGTTAAGGTTTAGGTTTAGGTTTAGGTTATAAGCTATAGGTTTAGGGAATTGAGAATAGGTTAAGGTTTAGGTTTAGGAAATCGAGTTCGGGTTCGGGATCAGGTTTAGGTTAGGTTTTCAAGTTTAGATTTAGGTTTAGGTTAGGGAGTTGAGATTAGGATTGGGTGTAGGTTTAGGTTTAGAGATTTGAGAATACATTTAAGTTTTAGGTCATAGGTTTTGGTTTAGGTTAAGGTTATTGGTTTAGGTTAAGGTTTAGGTTTAGGTTTAGGTTATAAGCTATAGGTTTAGGGAATTGAGAATAGGTTATGGTTTAGGTTTAGGAAATCGGGTTCAGGTTCGGGATCGGGTTTAGGTTTGGGCTTTCAAGTTTAGGTTTAGGTTTAGGTTAGGGAGTTAAGATTAGGATTAAGTGTAGGTTTAGGTTTAGAGATTTTAGAATACATTTAAGTTTTGGTTTAGGTTAAGGTTATAGGTTTAGGTTAAGGTTTAGGTTTAGGTTTAGGTTATAAGCTATAGGTTTAGGGAATTGAGAATAGGTTAAGGTTTAGGATTAGGAAATCGGGTTCGGGTTCGGGATCGGGTTTAGGTTTGGGTTTTTAAGTTTAGGTTTAGGTTTAGGTTAGGGATTTGAGGTTATAGGTTTTGGAATTTGAAAATAGGTTTAGGTTATAAGAATAGGTTTAGGTTTAGGTTTAGGTTTTATGTTTAGGTTAAGGTTATAGGTTTAAGTTTAGGTTTAGGTTAGGTTTAGGTTAGGTTATAGGTTAAGGTCTAGGGAATTGAGTTTAGGTTATAGGTTTAGGTTAAGGTTTAGGTTATAGGTTTTGGGATTTGAGAATAGGTTTAGGTTAAGTTATAAGTTTAAGTTTAGTTTTAGGTTGTAGCTTTAGGTTAAGTTTTAGGGATTTGAGTTTAGGTTTAAGTTATAGGTTTAGCCTTAGCTTTAGGTTTTAGGTTTAGGTATAGGCTTAGGTTATAGGTTATAGGTTATATGTTTAGGTTAAGGTTTAGGAATTCGGGTTCGGGTTTGGATTCGGGTTTAAGTTATAGGTTTTTGGATTTGAGAATAGTTTTAGGTTATAAGTATAGGTTTAGGTTTGGATTCGAGTTAAGGAGTTGATTAGGATTAGGTGTAGGTTTAGGTTTAGGGATTCTCTAGTATTATCTACTATTAAACCTAGTATTATCTACTACATACTAGTAACATACAACCAATATGGGGCACCATACCATAAGCTACAAGAATTTCATGTCCCCCTAAACAAGGTATCCTCATTGATAACATATATATATATTATAAGTTTTTTATTTTCATTTACATTCCCAAATACATTCACCATCCATCCAAGAAAATTGAAACAAGTACTGTCAATCTATGACTAACAATTGAAAAGGAAAATCATGCATCTTATCTTATCGGCCGCCTTATATTTCTTTTTACCTTTGTAACTCTCATATTTGTTGCAGCTGCTAGTTCACCATGAGTAGTCTCCCTAACCAAAACTTTGTGCAGTCCCTCCATTCTTTATTTTTGGTTGCAAGTCTACTTATAATTATCATTGGCTCTTAATCTATTTATAATGAAAATCTTAAATATCACCTAATAGTGCTCCTTTGATAAATGTCTTGTTTGTAACAAATAATTTATTTTATCATAAATGTCGTGTTTGGAACAAATAATTTGTTTTATACATACATGTGTTTTATCATAAAGTCAATCGATTTGGGTGTAAAAATGTGTTGAAAGGCACTGTGTTGGGTGGGCCACGAGCTTAAAAATAAAGTCAATCGATGACTGTTTCCTGTAATGTGGTCCACTTGAGATTTAGATATACCTCATTCTTGGATTTATAACGTAGAATGATCTGTAAAAACAGATGGATGGCATGGATGAAACACATACATCATGGTGTGGCGCACATAGCACCGACCACCAGCCATTGGTGGGTGTTAGGGGAGTAGCCAATCCATTCCCTATTGTTATATCCTGTGGGCCCCACTATGATGTATTTGTTATATCCACACCGTCCTTCCATTTTGAGATATCATTTTAAATCATGAGCCAGAGAATGAGGCAGATATAAATCTATAGTGGACCACACCATAGAAAATAGTGAGGAGAGTGATTCCCACCGTTCAAACTATATGAAGGCCCATCGTAATGTTTATTTGAAATCCAACTCGTTCAAAAGTTAAAAAAATACATTAAATAATGGAAAACACAAATATCATATTAATATATATATAACTTTTATTGCCTTTAAAATTTTTTAATGGTGGGCATCACTGTCCCACTGTTTTTTTGTGCTGGGGTCCATTGGAGCTTTGGATTTAACTTGTTCTTTCAATATTGCCCTAAAATGATCTCTCCCAATGGATGGAAGGTGTGGATATAAAACATACATCATATGGTGGGGCCAAAAATGAGAGGTATATAAATATCAAGCGGACCACACCACATGAAAAAAATAGTGATTGGATATCCATCATTTAAATCCTTGTAAGGCCCACTATACCATTTATTTAGCATCCAATCTGTTTATTAGGTCATGCATGCCTAGATGAAGGGGTAAAACAAAAATCATCTCGATCCAAAACTTTCATGGCCTCCAATATGTTTCCCTTATCTATGGTGTGGTCCATTTAATCTTTGGATATGATTCATTTGTGGTCCATATATATATATATAGACACACACACACACACACACACACACACACACACACACACACACACACACACACCTGATTTCGAGTCAAGTTTTGGATCGAGTCACACACACACACACACACACACCCCCGAATTGGAGTCAGGTTTCAGATCGAGTCAAGTCTAACCAGATCGAGTTTCGGGTCAAGTCAGGTCGAGTTACTAGATAACGACTTAGTTTGATTTCGGATTGGGTGAAGCCTACTTGGTTCGAACCGACTCACCCATTCGTTTCAAATCGAGTTGGGTCTGAGCGAGTCGAGTTAGTCGAGTCATCTCGTGCCCAGCTCTACGACTTACTATAATAGCCTTGTGTCAAATGTCTTGATTCATCAAATATTAGACATCATATCCCATCAACCACTAACTTTAATTTTAATATATGTGACCTAATGCATTTATGTTGGTATGATAAATTTAAAAATATCTCAAAATATTTATTGAATATTATTATCCACTTGTATACATATGTAATGTTTTAAACACAATCCAGAATGCACGTTGGGACCAACCTGACCCGAAATTGACCACCAATGCGGGCCATTGCTTGTACTTCAAAAAAAAAAAAAAACACTGTAACCACTAGGTTATGCTAATTCTCTATTTTGTGTGGATCTCAAATGAAGCAGAATTACAACCTAAAATTGACCAGAACAGTTTTAAAAGATAGATTATGACAAAAATAAATAAATATATCACACCTGCTTTCAAATTACTATTAATTTGTGCAGCATACGACCCATCTGCAGCCTAAAACAAAACTACTTCACATGCCTTAACATGGATGCAGTCCATTTAATAGTTGGATATGATTTATTTTTGTATATATCTATAAAGGCCACAAAACTTTTATATTAAGATGATATTTGTGTATCCATCCCATGCATTCATCCGTTTTGTCGGCTCACGGAGCACATCCAAATTTCAGCATACTAAAAACTCCATGAGGTAGACCATGATTTATGTACTTGATCCACTTCGTCCATCCATTTTATCAGATAAGTTAAGGACTTTATAACCCAAAAATTAAGCATATCCAACACTAAAATGGACCACACGACAAAAAACAAGTGTGAATTGAACATCTACGGTTGAAAAAATCTTGGGGGCCACATAAGTTTTGGATCTAACTTATTTTTATGTTTTCCATTCATCCATGTCTATACGATCTTATGAACAGGTTGGATGATAAATAAACATCATTGGGGGGCCTAGTAAGGTTTTAACGATGGAAATCATCATCCCCACTGTTTCCTGTTGTATGATCCGCTTGATCTTTTAATATGCTTTAATTTTGGGTTCAACCCCTTAAATTATTTGAAAAAATGGATGAACGGCGTGGATAGACTACATAAATTCATGGTGGGCACAACACACATTGATCCAAAACTTTCGTGGGCGGCCGTTGCAGACGGAGAGAGATTGCAGAGGAGGGTGGCCATTGCAGACAGAGAGAGAGAGTGCATTTCTCCATCTTCCCCTCAAATCCCCAAATCTCCAGCAACATTGACGTATTTCTCTCTCTCTCTCTCTCTCTCTCTCTCTCTCTCTCTCTCTCTCTCTCTCTCTCTCAATCTCAATCTCTCTCAATCTCACCTGAATGTTTATTTGCCATACAACCTCCAAACTTTTCAGGTCAATATTTCATGTCTAACTCATTAATCAAGCGGCACTTTCTTTCTTATGATGTTTGCAGAAAATAATCAAAGACCACAAACTGTGAGAGAAGGGGCATGCACAACATCAAACATATGCTATGGGTATCAAAGAGGTAACTGATAACTGGTACTCTTTTTTTTTTTTTCATTTATATCACCAAACGATGCAAATCCTTTCTAAGATCTTATTTTCTTATGGTCTTTTAAAGTTGCTTCAATGCCAAGGAATATGTTCTAATGCATATGTGATTAATGTCCTGAATCTCCTGATAAATCTATACAAGTGGCCTATGCCTGTTGATGTGATTAGTCCTGCCATGTACATGATTCCCTAGCTATTGATAAATCCATACATTTGTGATTAACTTTTCTGATTTTTTTTTTAAAAAAATAAAAATAAAATTCCTAACTGAATAAGTAATGAAATCTCAACTAATGAAGTCACAAATAAATCAACATATATTTTTTTACAATTTGTCAATTTTTTCACAATTTTGTTTAATTTCTTAAATTTTCTTTTTCAAAATATCAAATTTTTTAATATCGCTTTTGTTATATGACTTTTCAAATTTTTTTGTCAAAATGCAAAATCTAGTTTTCTTTTAAAATTTTTTTTTTTTTTTTTCGATTTGTCAAATTTTTCACAATTTTGTTTAATTTTTTAAATTTTCTTTTTCAAAATATCATTTTTTTATCAAAATCTTGTTATATAACTTCTTAATTTTTTTTTTGGGGTCAAAATACAAAATCTAGTTTTCTTTTTTTAATATATATATATTACAATTTGTCAATTTTTTCACAATTTTGTTTAATTTTTTATATTTTCGATTTTAAAATATCATTTTTTTATTGAAATCTTTTTTTTTTCAAAGTTATCAACATTATTCAAAGTTCTTAATTTTTATTTTTCAAAATGTAGATTTTTATAAAATCATAGTTTTTTTTTTTAAAAAAAAACTTTGTTAATTATTTTTTCTAAGCTCCTTAATTATTTTCTATTGCAGGTCGTACCTGAGCATTAGAGACGGTTGAGGACCGTCTCTAATACAGATGGTCTTCCACGGTCCTATAAGACGGCTAAAGACCGTCTCTAATAGAGACGGTCAGTAACAGTCTCTAATAGAGACGGTCATTGACAGTCTCTAATAGAGACGGTCTATGACAGTCACTAATAGAGATAGTCTTTGACAGTCTCTAATAGATACAGTTTTTGACAGGGCAATAAGATGGCTAAGGACTGTCTCTAATAGAGATGGTCTTTGACAGTCTCAGATTATAAGTAAAAGACGGCCAATGACCGTCTCTAATACGGACGGCCAGTGACCATCTCATATGACCGCATATAAGACAGTCGAAGACCGTCTCTAATGCGGACGGTCTTTGACCGTCTCAGATGAGGTATATAAGACGGTCAAGGACCGTCTTAAATTATTTGCAGATGCAAAATATTTAAAGACAATATTAGGGACGGTCAGGAGCTGTCCCTAATTTTAGAGACAGTTTACGGCCGTCTCTAAAGCGTCTTTAAACCAAGAAATTTTAGAGACGATCCAGAATCGTCTTTAAATCCGTCATTTTTTTTCCATTTTTCACGTAGTGCTTTATCTTCGTTACGAAAGGACTTTTCGATACAAATTATTTGTAGGAATAAGAAAAAGATTTTTACAGTCGGTCACGAAAGACAATTAGAAAACACCTCTCCTAATAAAAAATTGAATCCATCATATAAGCTTAGAATTAAATATAACTATATCGATTACTTGATTACCACTACGAATTACACTATGGAATTGTATACAACAACCAGAAAGTAAGGATTATACTAAGAAATGTTATTTAATGTAAAAGGATTGGTAATTGAAAGGATAATTGGAAGATAATGTTTGTGTTTGATTGGGTTAATATGAGATGAAATCTTTTCACTACATTTATCGTCTATTTATAGCTTTACCCTGTCCATATAGATTCTTATTGAAAGGGCCTAGCTATATGCCCTAGAGGGGGGGTGAATAGGGCAATGCCAAATAAAACTAATAACAACGGAATAATAAAAGATTTAAAGCACAATGCTGAATATAAAACAATCACAATAGCCTAAAATAAAGAGATTGATACTTTATTAGTTCTAAGGACAACCTTACACCAAAAACCAGAGGTTTAAGGTAGGACAACCTTATTTCTAGAACGTCCTTAGTATCACAAACCAAAGAGGAATAATAAGTAATGAAATCAAAATAACTTGCGAAAAATAAATTCTAAGTTATTATAACATTCATCCACACTTGCTTGAAGTGATTACAAGATTCATCCACAAACACAAACCACAAAACTGAATGAATAAAGGAATGAAAGAATGAAGCACATCCACAACACAATGATATATAGTGGTTCGCCTATGTGTACACCAACTGTTATCCAACAGCCACACAGATTGCTACTCCACTCCTAATATCCTCACACAGGGGATATTAGCATGCACTATCAAAATAGGTTTCACAGGTTCACCTAAAACCTTCACAATTGTGTCTTTGATCTCGGGTTTACACAATCCAAAAACCCCACAATCTGAGTTTTCTGGCTCTCTTCAGATAACCACTACAATGAGATTTTTCTGACGAATCTCAAACAAAAACTAGAGAAAGTAAATTATAAAACATGTAAAATACCTAAATCACCTTTTGAAGAAGCCCGGTAGAACTAATCGGAGTAGAAGTTCGATTCGACGTTCAAAGTTCAATATCACTTTAAGAATGGTTCTAAGTCTAATTGATTTTAGATCAAACGGGCTAGATCTATTTGATTTTGAATCCAAGAAGAAGGAATATCAGAAATTCCCCTTTTCTAATAAGATTGGAATGTAGATCAAAATCAAATAAAAATAAGCTAGCAAAAGGAATATTAAATAAGCACAATGTAGCTTAAAATAAACGCAAAATTATCTCAGAGAATAGCCTAAAGAATCCTTGAATAGAATTGATTTGAAGTGCTAAAACTCTGAAGTTCGTGCCCTATTTATAGCCTGAAAAATTCCGTCTATGACTGGTCTTAGGATCCTAGGACTGGTTGTAGCATCAAAGATTTTTGAAACATTTCTGCGGGATAAGATTTTCAGTTCCACGACCGGTCCTGGGTGGTTTACGACCGGTCGTGGGTCACCTACGACTGGTCGTGGATCAACTACGACCGGTCGTAGGACCCCAAAAACGGTTGCTGGAGTTTGAGTCGTAGGGCTACGACCGGTCGAAGTATGAGTCGTAGAACTTCCAGGACTGGTCGTAAGATGTCCAGGACTGGTCGTAGGACAGCCAGAAAGATCCAAAAATCTTCAACTACCTAGGACTGGTCCTGAAAAACTTAAGATTGGTCGTAGCAAAGTTAGCACTGGTCTTGAAGTCCCTACGACTGGTCTTAGAACACTCCAAACAAGCATATTAAAATATATGAGTTATGTATCCGGAATGACCTACAGTAAAGCCCATCCTAAGGTTAATCTAAGGTCAAACAAACCTTAAAAGTGAGATGGACATTAAAAGTCTGTTCTCTCAAATGACCCTTAAGAGAAGCTTGTGAATATACAAAACTTGTAGTAGGCCTTCATGAGCTTGATCTTGACTTGACAAAGTCTTCTAGTAAACTTGAACTTGATCAAATCTTGAACATGCAACCTTGAAAACTTCTATTCTTGATTTCTTCATCCAAGACTTGAAAACTTTCTTCATTTAAGATCTTGTCTTGAAATGTGATGTCTTGATATGTCTTGATTGCAATGACTAGTCTTCAAACATAAAACACAAGATATACAAGACATAAATATAGGTTTTGGCACCACAAAATTTGACAACTAAAGGGATATGAAATCATAGCACTTACACTTATTTCATTATGCGAAAAAAAATAAAAAAATTCAATATCAATAACTAATGGTTAAATTTTGAGAATTTAATATAAACTTCCTAATATCTATATATGTAAGAATAGTGAATGTATTCCCTCATCTTTTCTCGTCATTAAAAATCTAACTCACAATGTAATCTTGGGAACTCCATTCATTTTAAAAATTCAACCCTTTATTGTTTCATGAAGAGAAATCACTGCCATAAAAATAACAAAGAATTAAAATTTGAATTCATTAATCCTCCTAAAATAGAAAAACTAGATGAAATAATCAATTTAATAACATACAAATAAAGCCATCTTAAAAATCGAAAATTCTCGAGAAATAGAAGAATAACTTCATACAATGTCACCTACCTAAGTTCCAAATATAATTAAGGATGTCTTTTAACTTGGAGGGGACCCACCAAAATCAAGTTGTGGATGTAACACTCATCATGGTGGGCCTACCAAATGCGCCTTGATGTGTATTAGACATCCACCCATCAATAGGATGCACCCTTCCATGGTGGGCCATGGGCGTAAAACTTTGGCCAATCCATGACTTAGGTGGGCCACACCACGGCTCCTTCCTAGTTGTTTATAAGGCTTACCAAGACGTGGTTCAGACATCCAATCCATCCATGATGTATGTTTCATTCGGATGAGAGGCAATACCAAATTTCAGCCCATTCCAAAACCTAGTGCCATACCAAGCGTTTTTATATGGTTTAGGCGTGATATTAGATGGTGGCTCATCTGAGTTCCCATGAACCAAAAGAGACTCACCAAAATGCACCGTGTGATGTCTGACGCACATTATAATGGGCCATAGAGACCTCATAGGAAGCTTCCATGAGGCCAAACTTTATAATACCATTTCCCTGCAGTGCTGCTCTTCTAAAACCGTAGCGTGCAAGGAGCTTAATGTGAGGACTTTTAGGCATTGTTGAGTGGCCCACACCGTGAGATATGCGTGACATCTACTCTAAACCATTAGTTCTGTATCCCCGTATTAGGCTCATGGCCCAAAAATAGGCCTCACCATAAGGGAACACTAAACACGGGAACACATACTCCCTTCTAATTGTTTCCCTTTGTCTGTACCTCATGAATCATAGATGGATATGATTATTGGGTATTGAACCGAATATGTGGTGACTCATCTGTTGGCTGGACTGGATGTCACGAACACAGCATGGAGGCACATACAAAATCAAGGGTGCGTGTCCTCCCCTTAATAATTTTCCTTGTTTTGGCCTTTCCAAATCATGAATGAGCCTGATTTTTGGGCCATAGGTTTAACATGAGGTGACACATCTGATGGTCAAAGTGGATGTCACATACACATCATGGTAGGACCTGAACAAAATCAAGAGTAGGTGTCTTCCTCCCAACCATTCTCCATGGTGTGGCCCACCTGAATGATGAACCAATCTGATTTTTGGGCCCTGAGCCTAATATGAGTTGACACATCCGATGGTCAGAGAAGATGTTATGTACACGTTATGGTGTGGGCCACCCCAACCATGCCCAAAAATTCTCACGTTAAGCGCAGGCTCCTAGGGGATATTAGAAAGAATATATATATATATATATATATATATATATATATATATATATATATATATATATATATATATATATATATATATATTGTTATGGAGAGATCCGAGCTCGTGACAAAATGTTAATCGGACTTGAATTTCGAGCTGAGGTGCCCAAGGCATGATCCATCTGACAAAGACTACAGCATTGCAACAACAACACGCGAACGTCTTCAAGTCAAAGTCAGCTCGGAGTTGGTCCTAATTGTCAGATCAGATAACCCGCCACCCCCCAACTCCGAGACGCTTAAGCCAGTCGGATCGGATTCGGTATGACTGGTCAGATGGCGTCCGACTCGGAGTGTTCTTTAATATGGCCTGGCAAGCCGAGCCGAGCAGACCTTCTGACGTGCGTATCCCACTCGCTAAACATGGAAACTGCCATAACCAAACGTGACAGATAACTTCACTCGCAGATGTGCACGATCCGCCAGATACGCTGCGCAATCAATAGATTGCGGGCAGTATCTCCATGATCCCAGAATCCCTCTGATCCTGCCGAGATCATCGGATCCGGACTGCCCCACAGGCAAGTATAAATAGCCCGCAGTGCTATGTCTACAGGTATGCGAAATCGAGCTCTCTTCTACTTTACCTATACCCTAATTCCCTTGTCCTGACTTAGGCATCGGAGGGTCCTCCGGCTTAGCCAGGGTCACCTTTCCTGTTTTCGTGGCACAGGTTTCAAGGGCGACGCGTAGAAAGCGACGTGCAGAGGGCCGACCAGATTTTGACCTCAACATTTTTTAGCGCTGTCTGTGGGAACTTAAAACTAGAAGTTAGGTTCTCATTTTTTCAAGCAATGGCGAGGAAGAAGAAAGCTGCAGTGGTGCAGCCGCAACGTAATGAGCAGACTCGGTCGTCGTCACCGCTTCATGCCGAGTCCGCACTAGGGCCTTCCCAGCGTTCGCGCAATCGGTCGAGCAAGTATCGCACCATGCAAAACGAGATCCAGGCCTTACGCAACGAGATAAACTGAATGAAATAGTAGAGAGAGCCAGAGCTATGCCCGACTCAAGAACAACCCATTCTCGAGCTGGTGGGGTTGTACGTGGAGACTCACTCTATGCCGAGGAGCATGAGACATGAAGCCCCCCAACACTCGGGGGTGCCGCACTCAAGTCAAAATCCTCCTTTGGCACGGGCAGAGATATCCGCACGGAATGCCCCCTCTCAGGCTCCAACAACCATTCATTCGGCCACATCTGCCCTGCCACCCACAGACCTCCGTCATCAGTTAGAACGGAGGAGAGAAAGGAGAACACCGGAGGTCGAGCATACCCCAGAGGCCGTCGCAGAAAATAGGGAACCATGGGAAGCACAATTTGCGGAGTTGAAAGATAAGTTCCTGAATTAGAGAAAAAGTAGGAGCAATCAACGGTTCCAGCCACGATCCAAGCGATGATAGAAGAGACCGATCCTCCCTTCACCCCTGCCATCATGGCTGAAGTGATGCCACAGAGGTTTCGGATGCCTCCCGTCATCCAGTATTCAGGATCGGGGACCCATCCGAACACTTGGAGTCCTACCGATCGTGAATACAGATCCAGACTGCAATGGATGCAATGATGTGTAGGGGGTTCTCAATCACCCACATAGGGTCCGCTCAGATTTGGTATCGCCAGCTGAAACCTAATTCCGTGGGCTCTTTCGCGGAGCTGAGTCGACTATTCCTTAACAGTTTATAAGCGGTAAGAGAAGTCGGAAGCCCAACACTCACCTGCTTACCATCAAGCAAGCAGCAAAAGAGTCGCTGAAAGATTACATTGTACGCTTTAACGAAGAAGCG
Organism: Magnolia kwangsiensis; assembly: GCA_037074715.1. NCBI lineage: Eukaryota > Viridiplantae > Streptophyta > Magnoliopsida > Magnoliales > Magnoliaceae > Magnolia > Magnolia kwangsiensis. The sequence goes on along the minus strand of CM073587.1, from coordinate 38,841,142 downwards.
TTACATGTCAAGGATTACGATGATAAGATGGCCCTCACTGCCATTATGAGCGGACTGAAAGAAGGAAAGTTCACTTTTTTTTATCGAGAAGAATCCGTCAAGACGCTAGCGGACTTCATGGTGAAAGTTCAAAAGTACACTAATGTCGAGGAGTTCACTAACGCTCGAAAAGGCGCACAAGTTTCTGACTCGACGAACAAAGGGAAGAGACTTCGGAACGAAGATTCCCAACCAACTGGTAAAGGGACGGATGACCGTGCTTCTCGCGATCGTCGACCAAGCCGCAGGCCGAAAGGGAAATTTCATTCCCATACCCCGCTCAATACATCCGCCGAACAGATTTTGCTTGATATCCGAGGAGATAGATTACTAAATTGGTCGGTCTGCATGAGGGCTGACCCAGAGCACCGGGACAAGCAGAAATTCTGTCGTTTCCACGGGGACCACGGTCACAACACGGACGATTGCGTAGATCTGAAAGACGAGATTGAGTCCCTCATCCGCAAGCGACATCTATGTCGTTACACCAAAAAGGAGAAGTCCGCTCGGAGAGAGGAACGGCCGCGAGAGCAACCAAAAAACCCCCCAGAGGAGCCCATCGAAATTCGCACTATCTTTGGGGGTTCAGCTGGGAGAGGAGATTCAAACAGGGCTCGAAAAGCCCATTCCCGGAGATCTGAGCTGAAACACCATGTTCACCTGGCGGAACGTCCTAGCAAGGAACTCCGGGTCGCTCCGTGCAGCTTGACCTTCACGGAAGATGATGCGCGCGGGATCCAGCATCCGCACGACGACGCGCTAGTGGTTACCATGACCATAGCAAATCACAAAGTATACCGTATCTTAGTCGACACTGGGAGTTCGGCTGATGTTATGTATTCCGAGGCATTTGAGAAGATGAGAATTTCACGGTTCAGGCTCCGACATATGAAGACTCCCTTGCACGGCTTTGCCGGAGAGAAAGTCATCTCCGAAGGGATCATCTCCCTCCCAGTAACAGCGGGAGAAGGGCAACATCAAGTCATACTTTTGGTGGACTTTTTAGTTGTCAATGTTTCATCAGTTCACAACGTGATAGTTGTCAATGTTCCATCAGTTCACAACGTGATCCTGGGCCGACCCTCCTTCAACGCAATGAGAACGGTCGTCTTAACTTATCATCCGATGATTAAGTTTCCAGCTGAAGGTGAGATTGGTTATCTCCGAGGCGATCAACGCGAGGCCCGGAGATGTTATGCGATAGCTGTGAGAAAAGGAGCTGTTAAAAAAATGCTCGCGGTGGACGCCTTGGATCCTCGAGGACCAATGGAAAGCTCTTCCGTCGAAGATCTGATGAAAGTACCGCTCGATGAATCAGACCCGAGTAAAACCGTTCAGCTCGGATCATCACTAAATCCTGAGCGGAGGAACGAATTACTGGCCTTCTTGAAGCAACACCGAGATATCTTCGCATGGTCACACACAGATATGCCGGGGATCTCACCCGATGTGATGGTCCATCGGCTGAATGTGGACCCGGACCACCGGTCAATTAAGAAAAAAAGAAGACCGTTCGATGCCGAGCGATATGAGGCCATTGCCGAGGAAGTCTCAGTCTTGCTTGATGCGGGTTTCATAGAGGAAGTGTACTATCCCGATTGAATAGAAAATGTTGTGCTCGTCAAGAAGTCCAACGGGAAGTGGCGGGTCTGTGTAGACTATTCCGATCTGAATAAGGCGTGTCCCAAAGACATCTTCCCATTATCTCGGATCGACCAACTAGTGGACAGCACGGCCGGATACGAGTTACTCTCGTTTCTAGACGCTTATTCCGGATACAACCAGATCGTTATGCATCTCCCAGATAGGCAGAAGACTACCTTTGTCACCGACAGAGAGCTCTACTATTCCCGGGTCATACTGTTTGGCCTGAAAAATGCTGGGGCAACATATCAGAGGCTGGTGAATCAGATGTTTGCCAACCAGATTGGGCGCACCATGGAGGTGTATGTCGATGACATGTTAGTGAAGAGAATCCAAGCCTCCAACCACCTTGCTGACCTCGGAGAAACATTCAGCGTCCTCCGAGAATATCAGATGAAATTGAACCCCGCTAAGTGTGCATTCGGAGTTGAGTCAGGAAAGTTTTTTGGCTTTCAAGTCAGTTAGAGGGGTATTGAGGCCAACTCGGATAAGATCAAGGCTCTCCTCGATATGAGCTCGCCTCGGACTCTTAAAGAGATACAGTGTCTCACTGGAAGGGTTGCCGCCCTCGGACGCTTCATATCTAGGGCTACAGATAAATGTTTTCCCTTCTTCTAGCAACTGAAGGCCACAAGAAGGAGGAGTGGACGCCAAAGTGTGAGCATGCCTTCCAGCAATTAAAACACTACTTGAGTTCTCCACCCCTATTGTCCAAGCAAGAAGAAGGGGAGCCTCTGCTCCTTTACTTCGCTGTCTCGACTTCAACTGTCAGTTCGACTCTGATCAGAGAAGTCGGAGGCAAGCAGTACCCCGTGTACTATCTAAGCAAAGCCATGGTGGCAGCTGAAACGAGGTACCAGTCCTTGTAAAAGCTGGCGCTCTACCTCGTCGTTTCAGCCAAAAGACTGCGACCATATTTTCAAGCCCACTCCATAGTTGTACTAACAGACTCTCCTCTAAGGCAGGTCCTCCAGAGACCCGAAGTGTCAGGTCGGATGACCAAGTGGGTTGTAGAGCTCGGAAAGTTTGACATTCAATTCCGCCATAGAACGGCACTCAAGGGTCAAGCTGTAGCCGATTTTATCACCGAATTCACAACTCTGGATGAGGAGCAAGTCAGTAAGGAAGTCGAAATGACACCTGTCCCTCTGAGCGACCAAGAGGCAGCATCAGACCCGGGGTGGGTACTTTATGTTGACAGGTCTTCCAACATTAAAGGAGCAGGAGCCGGTGTTGTCCTGGTTGAACCTGATTCAGCGACAATCGAATATGCAATCAAACTCGGATTCAAAGTTTCAAACAACGAGGTCGAGTACGAAGCGTTATTAGCTGGGCTCAAGCTAGCAGCGAGCCTAGGCGTTCAGACCCTACAAGTCCGTTGCGACTCACAGCTGGTGATGAACCACATCTCCTCGAAGTACGAAGCCAAGGAAGTCAGAATGATCGCTTACCTCGAGGAAGCGAGGAAACTGATCGAGAAATTTTAAAGTTGCACCATCCAGCAGATCCTCAGAGCTGAGAACTCATGGGCCGATGCGTTAGCAAAACTCACCTCCTCTTCTGAGGGAAAGATCCCGCGTTTTGTTCCAGTCGAGTTCGCTGAACACCAAAGTATCAGCCAGTCGGAGAAAGTCAATCCCGTCCAGTCCATTCCTAGTTGGATGGACTCAATCTTCAATTATCTGTCATCTGGTAAAACTCCCTCGGACAAACTAGAGGCGAGGCGACTTAGGGTCAGAGCGGCTCGATACGCTATATTAGACGGAGTACTGTACAAGAAGGGGCATTCTCAGCCTTACCTTAGATACCTCCGACCGGATGAAGCCGACTACGTGATTCAGAAAATTCACGAAGGAATCTACGGAAACCATTCTGTCAGCTGCGCCTTGGCCATGAAGATACTTCGTCAAGGGTATTTCAGGCCTCTTAAGCAAGACTCCAAAGATTTCGTTCGGAAGTGTGATAAGTATCAGCGTTTTGCTGCCGTGCCAAGGCAACCGGCAGAAGAGATGACCCCCATGAGTGGACCGTGGCCGTTCGCCCAATAGGGGATCGACATCATCGGTCCCTTGCCCACTTAGAAGGGATAAGTAAAGTTTGCTATAGTTTCGGTCGACTACTTCACCAAGTAGGTCGAGCCGAGCCAGTTGCGAAGATCACTGAGTAGAAAGTAATCGACTTCATGTAGAAGAATATCATCTTCCAGTTCGGAATCCCACGAACCATCGTTCCCGATAACAGCCGCCAATTCGATAATGTCAAGTTCCGTAGTATGTGTCAAGGGCTTGACATTGTGAATGCTTACTCATCGCCTCGGCACCCACAGTCGAATGGACAGATAGAGGCGGTTAACAAGATTATCAAACATCATCTCAAGACAAAACTAGAAAAAGTAAAGGGAAATTGGGCCGAGGAGCTCCCCTTTGTCCTCTGGGCTTACCGGACCACAGCCTAGACATCGATGGGTGAAACCCCATTTTCGTTATCGTATATCTCAGAGACAACGGTGCCAGTAGAAATTGGACTCCCTACGACGCGGGTTAGGAGCTTCGAAGAAAATCAGAACTCCGAGCAGATCGCTGCTAATCTGGACTTGCTCGAAGAACTGAGAGAGGTTTCAAAGCTCCGAACGGCGGCTAGACACCAGCAGATATCGCGCTTCTACAATTCAAAGGTTAAAGCCAGGCGCTTTCGACCAGGGGACTTAGTCTTCCGACGGGTCTTCCAGAACACGGCTGAGTCAGGGGCAGGAGCACTTGAACCCAATTGGGAAGGCCCATATCGTGTGATCAGATCCGCCAAACCAGGCTCGTATCACCTGAAAGACCTCGAAGGCCGTCATCTCCCTCACCCTTAGAACGCTGAGCACTTGAAGATCTACTACACATGAGTAACTAGCCTTTAAGGCTCATAATAAAATGAACGCCTCCGAGCGGATAGACTTTAAGGCTCTTAATAAAATATCAATTCTACTTTAGATGCATGCTCAATTATCTTATCAACACGAGCACGAATTGAATAGCCTGATTATTTAAGAGATCAGAGCCTAACCTAACAGAAAATTGACAAGGCATCCCCCCGAGGGACAAAGCCTAATAATAGCTTGACCCTTCATTGAAACGATCGGCTCGACATGCGAAGGAACAAAGGGTTCTTGCCAGATATGCGATAAGCTGAGTATCCTAAAAGATCGGACCCAACTAAGACTTAGGCCGAGAGAGCTCAGAGAACCGACCTTAAGGAACCAACTAAACGACAAGGGACTAGGCCCATAAAAAAATAAAATAAAATCAGCTCGACAACATCTCACAGCAAGTTGACACGATGTAAAAAGAATGTTTTTCATTGAATCCCCTCAGAGGGGTAAAAATACATTGGTTAAGATACATCGATGGTTTCTAAAAAAAAATAACAAAAATGATAAAATATCTTCAGGCTGGAGGAGGAGCTTGAGCGTCAAGAGCTTAGTCGAGCGGGCTACTTCAGCTGGGGCATCATCGAAGTCGTCAGGTAGGAGGGAATCAAGATAGAGGTCTGGGTATAAACTCAGGACTGCCTCGAGACAAGCGTCGAAACTGCGGTTGTAGAACGTCGCAGCTTCAGCGTCCCTCTCCTTTGAGGTCTTGAAACCTTCAACTGCGGCGGCAACCACTGCGGCTAAAGAAGCCTCGTCCTTAGCCCGTTAAGCTTCCACGGCCTGATTCACTGCTCGCGTCCATTCTTCAGCTGCCTCGGCCTTGACGCAGTTTAGGGCTTCACCGAGCCGAGCGGTCTCCATGGCCAAAGAGTCCGCGTGGGCCCTAACGCGAGTCAGCTCAGCGGTAGCTGCATCGCCACTCTTCTTAAAGTCATCTGCCTTGTCCTGCAGATGCAGCTCCCTGGCTTCCAAGTCGACGACGACTCCCTGCAATCGCCTAACCCTGGCCCTCTCGCCCATGATCTGTTGGTGCAGATTAGTCTGCTCAGACCTCAAGGCCGCTGCCTCGGCCTGAAGAGCCTCCAACTCTGCCTCCCTCCCCTTGTGCTCACGAACCCTCTGCCGAATCGAGAGCAGCACCGGGACGCCCTGAACAGGAAACAAAGATCAGAATCTACAGAATATATGTATAATGACATGAAAGAAAGAGAGTATTCTCTGAGATATACCATTTAGCATACGGAGGCGAAGTCGTTCAGGAAGCCGCCCTCCGACCGCTCAAGGTTCTGAGCGATATCCTCCTCCTTAGCATGCTTGGCAGCCCACGGAGCCAAGCACGCCATATGATAGCCCGGCTTAAACCTCCCACCGCTTGTGCCCGCCTGGGTCGAGGCCTCAGCCCCCTCGGCCCCCACCCTGCTGCCGGCCAAGTTTTGACCCTCGGCGCGGACCTCTCCCCCGACCACGCGGGGGGGGGGGGGGGAAGCGTATTGTCAGCCATTTTATTAACCTCCTCCCGTTCGGAGGAGGAGGGAACAGCGATGGGGAGCTCGGAGGCTACAACAGGCACATCCGCGGTGGAGGAACGGCCACAGTGAGAGCTCGAGTAGCAACGGAGCTCGGCATGACTGGGGTGCCGACCACAGTCGTTTGGACGAGCCCTGGTAGAGGACGTATTAATGGGCGCAAGACTACCGAGGGAGCCGCGGGAGTGCTAGGGCACTCTGGAATCGGCAGTGCGGAGGAGGAGCCGACTGGCCTCGGTGTTGGGGCTGTCGGGGTCGGCGCAGTGGAAGATTTCCCCACACGAGGGAGAGCCGCCTTCTTTCGAGTGATCTTCACTCGAGGGGCTTCCTTTAGCAACTCTGCCGCGGTCGGAGCCGCTTTCCTCTTCCGAGCCCCGGACGCCTCGGCCATGCCTGCGAAAAAGAAGATCATGTCAGCTACTAAATAACTGAAGGAAAGTTCATCGAAGAGATCAGGGCAGCTTACTGAGGCATGTGAGCGAAGGTTGGGATTTGCAAAGCCCAGACCAGTGGAGGTTGGCCGCAGTGATCAGATCAGCCCAAGAGCGAAGCGTCTCCGCCCGCGCTCTGGCCTTTGCAATTTGATTCTTCTGGTCGGAGTCGATGAGCTGAAACCCCTTTACGAAATCTGCAAAACAAAAAAAGAGATGTCACTTCAACGGAAACATGTGAAAACCAAGGCAGCTACCCGGATGCCAGATGAAGTCCGACCTGATTTCGTAAAGTGGGTCGGAATACGAGCCGTCGAGGCCATAAGCTCAGCCGCTGGTGACTCCCAGTCACCTGCTACCCAGAACCACTTATTCTTCTAGTCCTTATTGGAAGACGGCAGGTGCATCACTAATCCCGACCCGTTGCTCCCCCGAGTCGCAAAATAGTAACATGGATCATTGTTATCATAGTTGACCAGGTACAGGCTCAACAGCTCCTCTGGGGTCAGCTCAGAGTTACTAACTTGCCTCTAGATAATGTAGGCAAAGATCATCACCCTTCAGGCATTCGGAGTAAACTGCCTGGGGGCCAATCCGAGATGAGCCGTAACCTACCTGATGAAGGAATGTAGAGGGAGTCGGACCCCACATTACAGGGCACAAAGGAAGATGGTCACTTCTCCCTTGGCAGGAGCGCCAGCAGCGTCCAAAGGACCGGGAGCCCTTATCTGAACGGAGTCAGGAATATGAAACTGTGAATGAATCCACTCCATCTGAGATTCTGACATGACAGAACCTCCGGGAACTACCTATGCGGTACGCAGAGTCGCATGCATTTCGGTGGTGGCAGTGGTCTCGACTCAGCGGGCTCGGGAGGCTGTTTTCTTTCTGGGCTGCTTGATCTTAGAACCCAACATTTTTTATTTTCAAGGCGGGGGGTACAGGAGAGTGGTCTCGAAAGGGCCTTCGGAAGACCCACTCCCACTTTCAGTAGTCCCCGGCTCGGAGTCATCGTCGTATTCGTGAACAATTTTCAAATCAGAAGACATGGTAGAAAGAAGGGCGAAGGTCAGCGAGACTCACCGAGTGATTGCCGGAAATCGCCTTCTGCAGGAAACTTCAAATTCGGTCGGAATCGCCTCTCGTCGAAAATCGCCTTCTCCAGTTTTCTCTTATAAATCAGAACGTAAAATGGCAAACGAAAGTCCGGGGCGCCTTATATAGGCAGCGAAGGATTTTCACATTAATGGCAAGCTTTGATGGCAGCAGCCGAATTGGCACGAGCCGATCTCCGAGCACACATGGCAACACCGCATTGGATGAGTATCTAACCGTCGGTACGGATCTGACATTGGGTAGTGTGCCTCGACATGCGAAGCAACGCCCAAGCAGTCGGAGCCATCATAAATACGCCACCTCAAGCCTGCGTGACAACTTCTCATAGGCTGGGAGAAGATCCGGGATCATAACCGTCGCCACGCGTTAACCAAAGCGACCAGCACACGCAATTCGAGACTCATCATCATTGCGATAAGGGCGGGAGATTTCCTATATAAGTACTCTACGAGCTCGCAAGCAAGCTCGAAGAGTGGGGGACTTCTGTTATGGAGAGATCCGAGCCCGTGGAAAAACATTAATCGGACTTGAAGTCCGAGCTGAGGCGACCAAGGCATAATCCATCTGACCAAGACTACAGCATCGCAACAACAATACGCGAACGTCTTCGAGTCAAAGTCAGGTCGGAGTTGGTCCTAATTGTCAGATTAAATAACCCGCTACTCCCCAACTCCGAGGCTCTTAAGCCAGTTGGATCGGATTCGGTATGACTGGTCGGATGGCGTCCTACTCGGAGTGTTCTTCGATATGGCCTGGCAAGCCGTTCTGACGTGCGTATCTCACTCGCTAAACATGGAAACTGCCATAACCAAACGTGGCCGATAACTTCGCTCGTACATGTGCATGATCTGCCAGATACGCTACGCAATCAATAGATTGCGGGCAGTATCTCCATGATCTTAGAATCTCTCAGATCGTGACGAGATCATCGGATCCGGACCGCCCCACAGGAAAGTATAAATAGCCCGCAGTGCTATGTATACAGGTATGTAAAATCGAGCTCTCTTCTACTCTACCTAGACCCTGATTCTCTTGTCCTAACTTAGGCATTAGAGGGTCCCCGACTTAGCCAGGATCAGCTTTGTCTGTTTTCGTGGTGCAGGTTTTAAGAGCGACGCGTAGAAAGCGACATGCAAAGGACCGATCAGATTTTGACCTCAATATATATATATATATATATATATATATATATATATATATATATATATATATTTCTTTACACGTGTGATCCACTTGATAATAGAAGATATTAGAAAAGTACAAAAGTGAAATTGGGATTTTAGGGTTACTCGTGTCGTATTGGATTGGGATGTGCTGACTAATTTTTACAGGCTAGGCCATGTCAGGCTTGCCAGACTAATCTCGCGTCAGGCCTGGCTGGCCTGCCCATTGCCTCCTCTGGCTCTACATGTAGTCCGTTTTGACCGAAACGTAAATATCAACTGAAACGACTAAAATACCCTTACGCGACAGTCTCGTTAGGCCCGCTTTGACTGGAGTTGGTATCACGCCTAACGGGATGTTTGGCTTCTTGGGTTGGCTTCCAGTCAAACCATAGAGGCCGTAGGGTATTTTAGTGGCACTTGTGATGCATAATATAATATAGTTTAACGAACATGGATGCCGTCCGCAGTCCAATTTTATTCAAGTCGTGAATTATGGCGATAGTTTGCTTGAACTCTTTAAAGTGGTGGTGAATGGCCCACTGTACATGTGTCATCCGTGCAATGCAATCCAGATGGTGCGGATCGCAGGACCCATCACCAGATATTTGGTCCACTGACCATTTCATTTACATTTATATTCATACACTGAGGATATTTAATTACGAAGGTTGGCCAGACCACACCCCTGACTATGTTAGTCCGTTCTTACAAGAAGAGTAGGAGCGTGATCTTTATCATTCTTAAATTTCTCCCACGAAATTGATAAGTATTTGTCATCAATTGTGATGTACGGTTAGGATCACTTAGTCGTTGTTATTTTCTTACTATGCTCCATTAACGATGGGTCCATGATTGGGTGGACTCAATAAATCGAGACAGAGCCGGGTAAGATATTTTGAACAGTAGAAATTAGGTCCATTTAACTGCTTGTTAGGACAAGTCCCAATGTGGGCCGGTTTGAATCCGATTGCATCTGGATCCAGTACCTCACATGGTGAGTTAGTGACTTTTGAATTGACAAATCTTTTGTTTGGTTGAATTCTTTAGTGGGCAAATTCATGATTGCCTAATGTAAGCACCCAAACCTAAGATAAAAGGTACGTAGAGAATTGAAAGGGATTGGGTAAAGAGTGGGATGGTACCCTTTTAAAGGGTTGACAAGTGCGGCATAGAGTAAAATCTTGAGCTTGGTATTATTCCATTAGGATAGGTATAGTAGGATATGCATTGATAGATTAGGATCATACAGGGGGCATATATAGCTGTATAAGTCTTGTAAGATTGTATTTTTAATGCATATATTGATTATTCTGTTAATAAGATATACATGATTTTCTGCAATGCAGTTTCTATATTATTATGTTTTGAAAGTTCCAAACAAGTGAAGGAATCACACAAATGAAACATTTTTCAATACAACAGGGTTTTACTTTTACCTCTCCTCTCTTGGAAAAGAAACCCTATATATATATATATATATATATATATATATATAGAGAGAGAGAGAGAGAGAGAGAGAGAGCAATAAACTCTTAGGGCGTGTTTGGACGGGCAGCGTTCGTTGGAGTAGCTCGTATTGGTTGGATTGGGTACTCGAATCCCACAGCATCCGAGCAGTTGTTTGTTTGGATGGGTAGTGGATTTGCGGCTGGATGAAAATCAGCTAGATTGTGAGGGATTTGAACATTGGATTGTGGGGGTTTTTCGACATACGGTGCAATCCTATAGGATTCAATGCTAAATAGGGTTTTTTTTAGAAACCATGATGTATGTGTTTCATCCTTTTCATTCATCCATTTTTACATATCATTTTATGGTTTGATCCAAAAAATGAGAGGTATACGCATTTCAGTTGGACCACACCACATGAAAACAATATTGATTGGACATCCGTCATTCAAATCATCGTAAGGCCCACTATACTGTTTTTTTAACATCCAATAGGTTGATTAGGTCGTACAACCCAGATGAAGGAAAAAACCACAAATGAGCTTGATCCAAAACTTTTATGGCCCTAAATTATTTTTTTAAGGTCGATGCTCATTCAATAATGTTTCCTGTAATGTGGTCCATTTAAGATTGGGATATAACTTATTTTTGTTGTCAGATCATAAAATGATCTGTTAAATTAGATGGACGGCATGGATGAGACACATACATCGTGGTGGGTCCCGCAGACCACCGACCAGCAGCCCGTCCAAACACGCCCTTAGGGGTCGTTTGGCACCATGGATTTGGCGGGATTTCAAATCCCTAGTTGTTTTACAACATAAAGTACCTAGGGTGAGAGTTTGGATTACACCTAAAATCCTTTCAATAGTTGCATGTGTAACATGCATGTCATCGGACTATTATTTTATTGGGCACATGGGCCACTAATGATATCCAAAAGACAATTAAATTATCAATTGCATCACTATAATTACTTTAATGTGATGATCAACATTGTCAAAACATTGTCCATATAAATCAACGGTTAAAAATCATTGGTTAATCGCTCGAACATGATCTTGTGCTTGTGACCCATCCGAGACTCGGGAATTTCATCATTTTCAGGCAGAGCATATATTTCAGCCGGCTTATTACAACTATTGTGTCAAACATTACATACGTCACTAATTAGATATATTAAAGTTAATTTCGTAATTAAATTCAAAACTCTATAAATATACCATATATAGCTAGATTTGAATTAAAGTTGATTCCCAATCCAGGGTGACAAACACAATAAAAAGATTTCGAATCCAAGGGGGTTCTGGAGGCGTTTCAAATCCACACTCCCCAAGAGGCCCTAGTTATTAGAAATTTTACTACCCTGCGCACCTTATAAACTTCCTCTTTATTGAGCACTGTATTCTGGAAAGCGTCAGAAGTACTCTCCTGTACTGGTTCTGCGCGCCAAGGAGTCTGAACTATCTTGTTTTGCCTCAACCATATATTCTTATAAGGGGTGAAGTTCCAATTATGGAATCTAGTTTAATTTATTCCCACATTTCCTTAAGCATTTGGTTGTGCACTTTCACTTTTCCCTTCCCCTTTGCTTTAATTATAATATTAGAAAATAAGAAAACTAATTATAATATAAAGACTACAAAGTAAGATACTCCCATCCCCTCTCACAAAACAATCTAAGACTAATTAACCAATAAAAAGACATACTCTTACTGTGTTTAAATCCAAACCAAATGGCATTTGAACATTGGTAGACAAGTAGTCATATCTGCAAAATCAAGGTTTGAAGTAGACATCATTTTCGCCACGTAGACGATGCGAGCCGGTTGCACCCAAGGTTTAAAATCAGTGCTTTATTCACCATCGAATGTGGCCCCGTTTTGTATTTTTCATGGACATTGTAACATGCATTGATGTTAATGCTACGAGTGAGATAAGTATATATATAGAAATTGACATATTTAATTAAATCCGTTTTGTAAGGGTTTTGGATTGAAAGCTGTCGTTGGTCAAGAATGATATGATACAGTACATGTATTTTCCAAAGGCCCGATTAACGCGCATGCATAGCATTGCGACAGTTTCCAAACATGGTGGGAAACAATCACCATAGTATTTTAATAGCTTGACTGAGATGTGACCCTTGGTCTAGCTTCTATACTTTGGTCGTTATCTACCCAAAGTGGACCTACTTAATATATATATATTTAAAGAGAATAAAAAAAAATTAAATAAATAAAAAATCTGCTTTTGTATGGAAAAGACAGGTGTCTTTAGATGTTCTTTTCTATCGTTTTGAGAAGGCCTTATTATTTTAATGGCAGTTGGACAAGATATCCTTAGGCGCCGTTCCTTTCGGTGGGTCAAAAAGACAAGTATCTGGGTAAGAAAGTATGTTCAAATTGACTCGAATTTCTATCCCCAGTTACATGGAATCTGGTACGCAAGTTGCACGAGGACCTTCTAAATGAGACGTGTGGGTGCGTAGTCCACCACCTCCTTATTTATTTATTTTTGTTTTAGACATGCCACATTTGTAGAACATTTAGAGTCGTGGCAAAGAATTACAGAGAGTTGTCCATCCTATAATGATTTTTATTTTGGATCATGTTTGAGTGGAAACGTTTTCATTATTATTATAGTGAGAACCAGTTCAATGGGCCCCACCATGATATGTCGATAACATCATCGTCTCTGATGACCATGTATCCCATCCCTTGTTTGGCTATGGAACCAAAAATCAGGCCAGTATATGACTCATTTGGGAGACAGGAGCAAGAACATTTGGGAGGGAGATGACATGCCCTCTCAAGCATTCTCTTTAATATACCTCACCAGAGCCATGGCTCATCATAATGTTTGGGCCCCTGGTTAAACATGGGAGAATGTGCATGATAGTAGGAGTGGATGTCATCAACACATCATGGTGGGGCTTAGAGATGTTGTTTTTGCTGCAATTGTGGTATAAACCTAAAGTGTACTTGTGTAAAGCATGGCCTAAGCCGGAAAGAGTGTGGTGGGCCCCACCGTGGAAATAACCTGGGTCCAAGACCAAGTTAGTCAACCCAACAGACGGGACACACTGTGAAAATCATCATACAGCCGTTGATCTGACTCAATATTGCTGGTATGGCCCACATATGAAGTGAATTAATGGTGCAATTGGTGGGCCATGTTACAAAGTGGTATGTGGATTTTCATGTACACCACGGAACTCACCTCGGTGGAACATTTGAATCACTGAAAAGTTTGAACATACCATTAGAGTCACCTCGAGGGGAAAACCAAGACCACTTAAATATTAGGTGGTTGCAAAATCTTATGGGTGTGGCATATTGTATTTTTAAAAATAAATTGGTGTTTCAAAAATTAGCCTCTTGTTTCTTTTGTTTTGAAAAAATTATTATTATTTTCTTGGCTCTCTCATGTCATGTTAGAAATGACCATGAAAAATATAAATTTATAAGAGAGGATTTTTACATCAGGCATGAGCTCCTTCTCATGGGGCATGTGAATTTAGTTTGATGGAAGGGCTATGCCATTAACCCAAATTTATACTATTAATTACACATGTGCACATGATGAACCGAGCTATTTTGGGTCTAGTTTATGTGTGGATTGAGAGTACACTGGCATTAACCAGACACATTTGTTTAGGTGGTCACACTGATTAAGTTTAAACCCAATAAACTTCAACCATTTGAAACGGTGCTTTAAGCAGTTAGTCATGGTTTATAAATAAACTAACTCTAATCCATTTTAAATTCTTCACGCTGGTTCGAGCTCATATACAATGAGTGTACCATTAAAACTTATCTGGGTTTCCCATTGTACTTGCGATATGGTCTAAGGAATGCATATTTGATTTCAAGCCGAGTGGCTCATTTACGCCTTGATACAATCACATATAAGTATCTTTTCTTTATTATTTTTTAATTATTATTTTATTTGTTGTTTTCCAAATTCTATCCACTGTTTTCAACTCATCTTTTCAAACATGGCCCACCTAATGAGTTGGTGTGCATTTTACCACAGGTGATCTTTATACGGGTTGCATGTTCTACAACGGCGACACATTGGTTGAAAATAAAGCTTCAAGTGCAAGAGACCATCAACAATTCAATCAATCAATTTAAACTATCTATCAAGCTAGCTCAATCATATGCGTTAGAAAATGGACAGTCAAGGTTATTTATATTAAATTCAGCCCGATCAAAATTTTGATCCATTTACCTGGGGACTATTGTGGATTATTCATGTTTATGTGAAAACTTATTCATGAGAGATCCAATCGGTCTCATGAAAAACCCAACCTGTCAAAAGGAAGTCCAACATATGTGAATGAATTTTTTGTCAGACTAAATAGACCCATTATCCCCATGCTAGCAAGTGTACCACTAGTTATTGACTTTATTTTGCTACCAACGGATTTTTTACTGTAAAGTTCCTGTTAAATTCCGAAATTGTACTAAGCCTCCTCAAAAAATGAAATTACTGGAACCTTCCTCTTTATACAGAATTTCGCATCAACACCTGGAATCACGCAAATTCAATGAGAGCTCTCTTGTGGAGGACGCGGATTAGCTACTGACAGCTGAAGTGACGTCACTAGGTTATGTGGGCCCCACAATGATGTATGTATTGTACCCCACCGTCCATCCATCCATCCATTTGAAGAAATCATATTCGGGCATGACTCAAAGAACAATGCAGATCCAAAGCTGTAGTGGACCCCCACAGAAAATAGTGGGAGAGTGACGCCTACCATTGAAACCATCCTAAGGCTCACAATTATGTTTATTTGAGATCTAACCTGTTCCTCTTTATACTCAATTTCGCATCAACACCTGGAATCACGCAAATTCAATGAGAGCTCTCTTGTGGAGGACGCGGATTAGCTACTGACAGCTGAAGTGACGTCACTAGGTTATGTGGGCCCCACAATGATGTATGTATTGTACCCGACCGTCCATCCATCCATCCATTTGAAGAAATCATATTCGGGCATGACTCAAAGAACAATGCAGATCCAAAGCTGTAGTGGACCCCCACAGAAAATAGTGGGAGAGTGACGCCTACCATTGAAACCATCCTAAGGCTCACAATTATGTTTATTTGAGATCTAACCTGTTCCTCTTTATACTCAATTTCGCATCAACACCTGGAATCACGCAAATTCAATGAGAGCTCTCTTGTGGAGGACGCGGATTAGCTACTGACAGCTGAAGTGACGTCACTAGGTTATGTGGGCCCCACAATGATGTATGTATTGTACCCCACCGTCCATCCATCCATCCATTTGAAGAAATCATATTCGGGCATGACTCAAAGAACAATGCAGATCCAAAGCTGTAGTGGACCCCCACAGAAAATAGTGGGAGAGTGACGCCTACCATTGAAACCATCCTAAGGCTCACAATTATGTTTATTTGAGATCTAACCTGTTCATAAGTTAACACAAGCATGAAAAAAGGAAGAACACAAATATCAGCTTGACCGAAAACTTCTATAGCCCTTTGAAATTTTTAATGGAGAATGTCACTCTCTCCACTGTTTTTTGTGGTGAGAGCTATTGGAGCTCGGATCTGGCTCATTCTTTATCTCATGCACTAAAATGATACCTCTAAATGGATGTACGGTTTTAATATGAAACATATATCATGGCAGAGCCAACGGAACTTGATGACCTCACCTCGGCAGCAAGTCTAGCTGCTCAACCCGTGAGCAGTTAATCCGCGTCCGCTTGCAGGGCGCCACGCCCTCACTCCTTGAATCACGTAGATTCAATGAGTTCTGTTGCGAGGCGCCAGGCCCATTAGTCGGAGGCAATGTAAGCATGAGTGCCTCACTAAAGTGACTGAGATCCTACCTTTAAACGGTTGAAGCCCAACAGGTGGGCCATGTGTACAAGGAAAAAAATGCATGGTCGTTAAATTTAAAAACGAAAAAAATAAATAAAAATTAAAAATTTTAAAAAAATTAACCAGTGGTCCATGTCCAACTTACACGTGGCCCATCATATGAGTTGGGATACCTAACTTATGTTACCCTATGGCCTCACCTGATAAAACAGGCCTTTCCACCAACGTGTCAATTGTGAATAAATATCTGACCATGCAAAAGGCAGGCCGCATCATAAAGATAATATGGGGATAAATAATCTGAATGTTCCATTCATCTAGCGGGCTACACCATTGTAAACTAAGGGATAGCTGGTGTTATACAATGTATGTGTTTGGCCCACCTGTTGAGTTCATTGTTTAATTTTTCCTTCGGAAATGTCGAGGCCCACCCTTTTCTCAATTTCAGCTATCAATGGAAGGAACACATCAACATACAACCGTGAAAGGGATGCGGCTTTGGTGGATCTCTGACCGTGGGGCCTATCATGATGTATTTTCCTTATATCTTTATGATGAGATTTTTTCACCCGTCGTCGACCATTCGTGAGTCCTGTACGACCGGTCGTAAGTTGGTGCTCGACCAATCGTAGGTTCGAGTCATAACATGACTCAAGGTCCAGCGAGTTCGGACGGTTTTTTTTCGGGGTGTTCGACCGGTCATAGGTGGCTCACGACCAGTCGTGGACCTGGTACGACTGGTCGTAGATATGCAAATTCGTTCCGCGATTTTACGCGGATTTCATTTCGCAAGTCCTTTCGCAACTAGGATGCGGAAAAGAGTTTCCTAAAACTATAATTAGGAGTTTTTAGGATTTTTTTATGTACAAGAAAAGCACAAGAGGGTTTCCTAAAGGGTTTAGGGATATCAAAGGCGAGAGAGTGAGAGAAAAGAGAAAGAGGAAGCTTGTGGAAGGGAGCCGTCGTTTCATCGCTTTTACGTCCTCGTGATCGGTGAGATCCCTCTGTTTTTCTTTTATTCTCTTATTGTTCATCCACTCCTGCGTGAGTGACGAAGGTTGTAACATTCTGCTTCATAGTGAATTGTTGATCTGGATGAAGTCCCATGGTTTTTACCTCTTTGAGGGTTTTTCACGTAAAAATCTCTTGTGTGGTGTGTGATTGATGCTTTGATTTATTTCATTACTTTATTATTCGATAATTTTGGTTTGTTCTGGAGGGCTAGATCCTAGGGTTTTGTGCAAGGCCCCCAAAAAAGTGGTATCAGAACGCTAAGTTCATCGAACGGTTAGGATCGGTTTGGAATTATGGAAGGTGGCTCATCAAGGATGATCAGCCTCAATGGTTCTAACTGGACCATATGGAAGGCTAAGATGGAAGACTTGCTTTATTGTAAGGATCTATATTCTCTAATTTTAGGCATATCAGCAAAATCTAAGGATATATCTGATGAAGATTGGAAGAAGTTGGACCGGAAGGCGGTGAGGTTTATTAGAAAATGGCTGGATGATACCATGTTTCACCATGTGTCTACAGAAACCTCAGCCGCTAGCCTATAGCTGAAATTACAAGGGCTGTATGAGAGGAAGACAACTGGTAATAAGATTTTTCTGATAAGGCGACTTGTGAATCTTAAGTTTAAGGATGGTGGTTCTGTGGCCGAGCACATGAATGGGGTCAGCAATATAGTGAACCAACTCTCTTCTATGAAGATGGTCCTGGATGATGAATTGTAGGTTTTACTTTTACTTAGTTCATTGCCTAACAGTTGGAAGACATTGGTGGTGTCTCTACGTAACTCCACGCCAGACAGAAAGATATCCATAGAACAGGTTACTAGTTGTCTCTTCAATGAAGAGACAAGGAGGAAGTCTCAGGGGTCTATTTAGCAAGAGGCCCTTGTGACACAGGAACGAGGGAGAAGAAAGAACAGGAAGGGCGGGATGGACTGAGATAAATCAAGAGGCAAATCAAGTAACAGAAAAGATGTTGAATGCTGAAATTGTGGCAAGAAGGGCCACTATAAGTACGAATGTCGTAAGGCTAAGAACGACAAGAAAGGAAAAGGAAAGGAGAAGGATGATGAATTAGATTCTACTGCGGTCGCTTCGGATGGCGACGTTGTAGTTATTCTTTCTGCAGATCATGATGTATGTCTCACGGCTATGAGTCAGGACATCGACTGGGTGATAGACTCAGGAGCCTCTTTTCATATGACTCCACCCAGGGATTTCTTCACAAGCTACAAGTCAGGTAACTATGAGACCGTGAAGATGAAAATTTTTGGTTATCAAAGATCGTAGGGGTCGGTGATATTTGTGTGAAGACCAATGTGGGTTACACATTGGTTCTCAGGGATGTGAGGCATATCCCAGACTTTTGCCTCAACTTGATGTCGACGGGAAGGTTGGATGAAGATGGCTATGAAAGCCGGTTTGCTGGTGGGCGCTAAAAGCTCATCAAGGGTTCATTGATCGCAGTCAAAGGAAAAAAGTGTTGCACCCTGTACAAGGAAAGTGTCAGTGTATGCAAGGGTGGGTTGAATGCAGCAGAAGATTCAACTATTGACATATGGCATAGGTGTCTAGGCCACATGAGTGAAAAGGGGCTTCAACTACTAGCGAGGAAGCAGCTCCTTCTAAACGTGACAGGTACGCCTCTCAAAATCTGTCTTGATTGTTTATCAGGGAAACAACATAGAGTTTCATTTGTTAAATCTGTTTCTCATGTTAATAGAGTGCAAACATAAATTTGGTTTATTCTGATGTTTGTGGTCTTATGAGGACAAAAACCTTGGATGGGGCATTGTATTTTGTTACTTTTATAGATGATGCATCTAGGAGGATTTGGGCTTATGCTTTGAAATCCAAGGACGAGGTCTTTGGTGTGTTTAAATTATTTCATGCTATGGTCGAGAGAGAGGCGGGTAGATCATTTAAGTGCATCCGTACTGACAATGGTGGTGAATACATCGGTGACTTTCATGAGTACTGCAAGTCCCTGGGTATATGACATGAACAGACGGCTCCTGTAACGCCCGTGAAAAATCCGTACTTGGGCTCGAGTACCAACTCGACCTGAAATCGCGTAGAAATAATTTCCATGGAAATTAAGCGTAAGTTAGCTAGCGCAACGCTAGAGTAGCTGGGAAATAGTCCCTGATCACTTTAAATACGTTCTGCAAGACCCAAATCGAGTAGAACAAACAACTCTACAATACTCTATAACCTCGGATCAAACTCTAAGCAGGTTTGTCCTCTGGACCACGTTGAACTTTTGTATTGGATTTAGACCGCGCGTCGAAGGTCCGATACCTCCTATCTTAGACCGTTAGAACCGCCCAGCTGGACTTGACAATCATCTCGAAAATCAAGTCAAACCGATAATCATAGACTATTTCGTTGAACCCGGACTGAAGCGACCGCGAATAGGGACGGATTTGGAATTTCAAATTCAAATCTGGCACACGACTTGACGCGTCAGTATTAAGCGTTCTGACCGTCAGAATTTATCAAGATTACACCCTCGGATCAGGAAAAATTTTTATTTATTATCATGAGACTTTCAGCCCTGATCTACGTGCGGTGACCGCTGAACTGAAACTGGTCCGCCACGTGCGATCTGCGAACCCTGCCAGACTGAAAACTTAATACGAGCTACATCTGGTACACATGAGCTTAAGTCCGATCGCAATCGACCAGGGGACCACCAGAAAGCAGTTTTTGAACCGAAACAGCCCCGAAATGGATAGGCACCAAGTAAACTTCGTTCCGGAGCCTATTTCTGACGTTTTTAAGCTTATAAAAGGGGTTGAAACCCTCATTTCCCTCTCCCATCCGAAAATTGCAACCCTAGGAGAAAAGGAGAGAGAGTGAGAGAGAGATTGGAAGGGATTTTTCCCGCTTCCGAGCCGCCGATTGCTGCTGCTTCAGCACTTCTTCCCAATCACCTGGCTGGTGATTTCTCCACTTTTTCAGGTATAAAATAACCCTAGAACTTGCTGATTTAGGGCTTACCTAGATTCATAGCATGTTAGCTAACGTATTCCATAAATCAGGTTCTCCTACTGCCGTAAACGAAGCGTACACGCTCCGTTCAAAATCCCGCAACCGTAAGAGACTAGGTGAGGATTTTAGACGCTTTGATTGACGGTTTACAACGCTTTCAATGTCGTTTAATAGTAGATTGTTGACGGCATCGCCGTTTGACATGTACAACATGCTCTCCGTTTCCTGTTTCGTAAATTAACGAAGAATATGAGATTTAGGGCATTTTAGTCATTTGTAGGAAGTACGGTCTACATGCATATTTTGCTGACGTGATTGACATGGTTTGTTGTCGCATTAGGGAGTTAGGAATGCTTGCATAATTGGTTTGGCGAAGAGATTCGCCTAGTTGCGCACTTTGGGTCGACATACTATATGTAGACTTAAGTGTGTAGTGTATGTGTTTGTATAAATGCTTGTATTAGTATGTATTGAATTAAATGATGTTATGTAGTAGTTTGAGATTGATTTCTTGATTAATATGCTGACCTAAATGATTTCCTACATGTTGACCATATGCATGATTGCATTACATGCATGGAATGTATGTGGTTGAAGATTTGCTTAAGTTGAATATTATAACATGTGTTAACATGCTCACATGATCATATTTCAATTCCAATACCTTTGCATATGTTGCTAATGTGATTCCATAGATGTGTGGGACTTGACTTAGTCCAGGCAGTCGGTAACCGAGCGAATTCGTGGCTGACTGGTCATAGCCACGAACGACGCGTCGATGAACGTGATTCGTGTTTAGAGTTGGCAGCAGTGGTTAGGCCACGCGAAGTGTTTTACGCACTTCATGTCGTTCGACTTGAGATGCGATCGCGCTAGTCGAGCCCGTCAAGTAACCCGACTGGCCGATGTATGTTCACCTTGTATGTGTCATAACTGCTTGAGCCTAGGGTACTGAACTTACCATTGTAAACCTTGTTAACCATGGTACCTTGATCCACGAAGACTCATGAGCCAGGCATGGTGGTATGGGACACCGTGGTTGAGCTGTCGGCCTACGCTGGGGCCACAAACCTCCCCATAGTGACCAGTGAGCACCTAAACTCGTGAGCAGATTATGGTGGTATGGGACACTATATTCTAGCTGTCGGCCTACACTGATCAGGCGACGAGCCCTTTGTAGTGACCGCGAGCGTATTCTAAGTCCACGGGAGGCGACGACCCTTCCGTTGCAGTAGAGTACGGTAGGCCTGTATTGATAAGGTAATGGGGGAGCGGTGCAACGAGTGCGAGCAACAGCCCTGGCAGCCCTTGCAGTGACCTACGAAATATACATCGTATGAGATTACTAGGAGTGACGACCCTAGACAGGATCTGTGTTGGGATTGATACAAGGGAAGTACCTTAGTTTCTCAATCCTGCTGTTTGAATGGACTAATAATAACTTGGAAATCATATCACCATAGCATTGCATGTGCCTGGAAGATGTGGAGCACTCTAGGGAGTGTGGCATGCCGCGGTCGTAAGATGTTGCCGCATGAGGGTGATCGTCGGTGAGGGCATACATCACGTCATATCATCTTGCATTAATAACAGTACTAGGATTGTCTGATTTACTGCTTTACTATTATTGCGTGATTGAATTGTGAACATGCTAATCTTTGCTCTATGATTCCACTGAGTTGATCACTCATTCCCACGTTACGGGATGGTGTTTGCAACACCTACCAGACCCTGTTGTAGATGCAGGTGAGGACGAGATCCAGGAGGTGGAGCCAGAGATTGACGAGGACCAGGACGAGTTCTCGTATATGCAGTATCACGACGGCTTCCCGTTGGCGACCTGGATCGAGGGGACTTCAGTGGGACTATTTTGAACATTATTCTTTTGTTTATGTACATGTATATGAGACTCAGAGATGTAGTCATACTTTGGAGACAGATGAGATTTACCTTGTTTTTCCATACAGTGATATATATATTGTTTAGTCTTCCGCTTGCTTTTATCACTGGATCTGAAGTATGAATTGCAGTTTTGGTATACTTTTACTCATGTGAATGCTTTAAATCAGACATCATTGAACCATAATCATTTTTGTTGCATAAGTGACGGTCTGGAACTCGGGAGTTGAGTTTATACACGACCCCCGATTTTCAGGGTGTTACAGCTCCCAAGACCCCCCAGCATAATGGTGTAACTGAGCGAATGAATCGCACCATTGTAAAAAGAATCAAATGCATATTATCCCATGTAAAATTGCCTAAGATGTTCTGGGGAGAAGCAATGCACACGGCTGTGTATCTGATAAATAGGTCTCCATCAGCCCCATTGAATGGAGAAGTACCTAAGAAGGTGTGGAATGGACAGGATCCATCATACAGTCATCTCAGAGTGTTCGGACGTAGGGCATCCGTTCATGTACTAAAGGACGAGAGGTCCAAGCTCAATATGAATATCGGGCAGTGTGTATTCTTAGGGTACGGTAATGAAAAGTTCGGTTACAGATTATGGGATCCGACCGAGAGGAAGCTCGTTAGGAGCAGAGATGTGATTTTCTTTAAAGATCTATGTATAGAATACATTGGTAAGCTAGAGAATAATCAGCTTAGTTTAGGTGAGTTAGAGGACATGGATCCGATTATTCCTCCCGTGGTACCTAATAACGGGGGAGTACAGCAAGGTACAGAGGACGAGAGAGTTCCTTTAGAAGATGGACCAGGAGAGCAACCCCCACTTGATCCACCTGTTGAGCCACAGGTGAGGAGGTTATCTAAGGACAAACAGTCATCCAAGAAGTACTCGCCGCATGAGTACATTATGCTGACTAATGGGGGAGAGCCAGAAGATTATTCCAAGGCCCTAGCCGATAAGCATAAGGAGGAGTGATTGAAAACTATGCAAGAGGAAATGAAATCCTTACATAAGAACCACACCTATGACATGGTGAAACTACCTAAGGGCAAGAAAGCTTTGAGCAACAAGTGAGTGTTTAGAAAGAAGGTTGAGCAGAAGAATTCACAGACGAGGTTCAAGGCCAGACTTGTGGTAAAAAGGTTTGGTTAGAGGAAAGGTATAGACTTCGAGGATATATTCTCACCAGTGGTGAAAATGACATCCATATGAGTGTTTCTTGGGTTGGCGGCTAGCATGGATCTGGAGATAGAACAGTTGGACGTTAAAACTGCTTTCCTCCTTGGTGACCTGGAAGAAGAGATCTACATGCACCAACCAGAGGGATTCGAAGTCAAGGGCAAAGAACATATGGTGTGTAGGTTGAGGAAGAGCTTGTATGGGTTGAAACAAGCTCCACGACAATAGTACAAGAAGTTTGATTCGTTCATGTTACAACATGGGTATGACAGAACGGAGTCGGACCACTATGTATTTACACGCAAGTTCTCAAGTGGTGATTTCTTAGTTCTACTGTTATATGTTGATGACATGCTCATCATGAAAAAAGACATCAAAAAGATCGATAGGCTGAAACAGGAGTTGGGTAAGTCGTTTGCAATGAAAGACTTAGGCCCGGCTAAACAGATCTTAGGAATGGAGATAACCCGTGACAGAAGTAGCAGGAAGCTTTGGCTGTCACAAGAGCGGTATATTGAGAAAGTCCTAGAGCGGTTCAATATGAATGCAGCAAAGCCAGTCAGTACTCCACTGGATGGTCACTTCAGATTGAGCGATAGGCAGTGTTCCAAGACGAAGGCAGAGGTGGAAGAAATGCAGAAGATACCCTATGCGTCAGCTGTAGGAAGTTTGATGTATGCTATGGTGTGTACACGCCCAGACATAACATATGTGGTTGGGGTTGTCAATCGGTATCTTATCAATCCTAGTAAAGAGCATTGGGCAGCGGTGAAGTAGATACTGCGGTATCTAAGAGGCTCATCCAGATTGAGCCTATGCTATGGTGATGGTAAACCTGCGTTAGAGAGCTACACAGATGCAGATATGGCAAACAACATAGACTCCAGGAAGTCTACATCGGGGTTCATATTTACGTTTGCAGGGAGAGCGATTTCTTGATAGAGCAAACTATAGAAGGTCGTAATATTGTCGACGATAGAAGCCGAGTACATTGCAGTCACAGAAGCATGTAAAGAGATGCTTTGGATGAAGAGGTTCCTACAGGAACTTAGCCTGAAGTAGGAGGAACACGTGGTATATTGTAATAGTTAGAGTGTTATACACTTGAGCAAGAATCCAAGTCAGCATTCCAAGTCGAAGTACATAGAGATTCGGTATCACTGAATTAGGGATACTTTGAAACAGAAGGTGTTACATCTTGAGAAAGTCCACACGGATGATAATGGGTCAGACATGATGACCAAGGCTTTGCTCAAGGACAAGTTTGAGGTTTGAAGAAACCAGGCTGACTTGAAGAAGGTGAATCCTTCTTGGGTCAAAAAGGGAGAGATTTGATGGGGTTTTTTGACCCGTCGTCGACCGGTCGTGAACCCTGTACGACCGGTCGTAAGCTGGTGCTCGACCAGTCGTAGGTTCGAGTCATAACACGACTCAAAGTCCAACGAGTTCGGACGATTTTTTTTTCGGGATGTTCGACCGGTCGTAGGTGGTACACGACCGGTCGTAAATAGCTCACGACCGGTCGTAGCTACGCAGATTCGTTCCGCGATTTTACGTGGATTTCGTTTCGCAAGTTCTTTCGCAACTAGGATGCGTAAAGGAGTTTCTTAAAACTATAACTAGGAGTTCCTAGGATTTTTCTATGTACAAGAAAAGTACAAGAGGGTTTCCTAAAGGGTTTAGGGATATCAAAGGTGAGAGAGTGAGAGAAAAGAGAGAGAGGAAGCTGGTGGAAGGGAGTCATTGTCTCAGCGCTTCTACGTCCTCGTGATCGGTGAGATCCCTCTATTTTTCTTTTATTCTCGTATTGTTCATCCACTCTTGCGTAAGTGACGAAGGTTGTAATGTTCTGCTTCATAGTGAATTGTTGATCTGGATGAGGTCCCATGATTTTTACCTCTTTGAAGGTTTTTCACGTAAAAATCTCTTATGTGGTGTGTGATTGATGCTTTGATTTATTTCAGTGCTTTGTTATTCCATAATTCTGATTTGTTCTGGCGGACTAGATCCTAAGGTTTTGTGCAAGGCCCCCAACACTTTGTCCATCCATTTTGACAGCTCATTGTAGGGCATTATTAAAAATAAAAAAATAAATAAATAATAAATAAATAAATAAAATTGTTGTAAATCCAAATCACATGTTCCACCACACCACAGAAACAACGGTGGTTTATTATAAAAAGTTTCTGGTCGGACACAAGTTATGGATCAAGCTGATTATTATGTGGTCACTTCATCCAGATCTTTGTGGACCGTATCAACAGGTTTGATAAATAATAATAATAATAAACATTCCAGTGCCCTCAGTTACATGGAATCAGGTATGCAAGTTTCATGAGGGCGTGGGTACATATTTCACCGTACCCTTATTGATTTATTTTTATTTTGTACCTGTCACATGAGTAGAACATTAGAATCCTGGATAAGGTGGTGAGTTTCATGCATGGCAAAAGAATATCAGAGAAATGTGCATCTACAATGATTTTATTTTCAGTCATCTGTTCTAGTGGAAACATTTTTACTATAATTATAGTGCGAACTAGTTCTATGGGCCCAGTCTAATATATCCATGCCACCATCTCTGATGATCATGCATGTCATCCCTTGTTTGCCTGTGTGCCCAAAAATCAGACCATTCCATGAATCAGATGGGGCACAGGAGAAGGAACATTTGGGAAGGAGATGACGAGCACTCTCAAGCATTCTCTGTAATGTAGCTCACCAGAGTCATGGATCAGCATGATTTTTGGCCCCCCACGCCATGGTGGGTCCCACCGTGGAAATAACCTGGGTCGAAAACCAAGTTGGTCAACCTAGATGGCAGGCTACACTGCAAATCATTATACAGCCGTTGATTTGACTCAATGCATGTTGTGAGGATGGTTTCATTTAAAGTTATTGGTGTGGCCACGTAATGAGTTGGTTGGTCTGCATTTTGCCGCAGGTGATCTTTATGGTTAAGCCCATGCTTTTGTGTAGCTTGGATGTTCTACAAAAGTGATACATTAGCGTAAAATAAAGCCTAATGTGCGAGAGATACTTTGGCAATCCAATTAATCAATTTAAACTGTCCGTCAGGTCAGCTCAATTATCTGCTACCATGCAAAAATCACACGGATTGAATGGTTGTAACCAAATGACCAATCAATTAGAAAATTGATGGTCAAGATTAGTTGTATTAAATTCAGCCCAATCAAAATTTTGATCCATCCACCTGGAGACCATCATAGGTTACTCATGGTTCCGTGGAAACTCATTTATGATCGATCCCAGCCGTCACATGGAAGATTCATCTTATAAGATGGAAGGCCAACATATAGGAGGACAGGATCATCCAATCAGTACGATTTTTGTTTCAAACTAAATACATTGATTATCCAGATGCAATTAAGTGCATTATTAGTTATTAATTTTATTTCGCAACTAAAGGTTTTTTACAGTGAAGTTCCTATTAAGTACCGAAATTGGACTAAGACCCCTCCAAAAATAAAATTACTGAAACCTCCCTCTTTTATATTCAATTTCACACTAACTCGAATCACGTAAAATCAATGAGCTCCGTTTCGTGGTGCAATGCCCTTTTGCCGGAGGCAATGTAAGCATGAGTACCTAGCAAAGTGACTGGGATCCAACCTTTAATCGGGTGAAGCGCAACAGGTGGGGCGATGTGTACCAGTAAAAAATGGATGGGGGCCATGTGTGCAAGGAAAAAATGACTCGTGTGTACGAGGAAAAAATGGATGGCCATTAAAATAAATAAAACACTAGCCCATATCCAACGTACACATTGACCCACCATATGCGTTGGTATACCTAGCTCATGTTACCCCATTGCCCCAACTTGATAAAACTCGCCCTGCCCACCAATGCATCAATTGTGTATTACATCAGACCATGCAATTAAAAGGCAGGCTAGACTTCTCCCTTGGATCCTTACTCTTGCTCGGGTGGTAGACTCTTAGGAGTTTGAACACCCCGTCAAGCGTTCGAGTATCCATAGGTGGTGAAATTCCACTAGTGTGAGTGTGTGGGGGTGTGTGTGCGTGTGTAAAATGAAAAGAAAAGAAAAGAAAAAAAAGGCTAGACTTCTCCCAATCCAAACTCAAACTGAGTCGAGTTCCGGTCACCCACTAACTCGACTTGATTCGACCCAAAATCTAACTCGGTACTTAACTCCATTCAAAACTCGACTCGTGCATTAAATAAAAAATTTAAAATTTAAAATAAATAAATAATAATAATAATAAATAGACAGATTCAATGTTCCAAATCTTAGATGCCATATAGTCGATAGAGAGGCTGCAATTCCAATAGGTGCACCTAGGTTTTGAGTTGTGATTTCAACCCGTGGATACTTGTTACACTTGACCCGACTCGGTGTTGATTCGACCCAACTCAATACCTCTGACTGAGTCGAACTCAGTGTAAATTAGTCCATGCCAGACTTAGACTCAAATCGAGTCAGGCATACTGGACTTGGTATCGAGTCGAGTTGAGTTCAAATCAGGTCTATTTCAAAACTGTATCGAGTCAGGGTCATCCCTAACTCAGTCCGACTCGACTCGATGCCTAGCTCTTGAAAATATATCACAATAAGCCCCAAGGTCAGAGATGCACCAAAGTTGTGTCCCTTTTATGTTTATATGCTGATGTATTCCTACGGTGGATAGCTGAAATTGAGAAAAGAGTGGGCCATAACATTTCCGAACGAAAAATCGAACAATGTACTTGTCGAGTGGGCCAAACACACACATTGTGTCATATCAGCTATCCCTTAGTTTTCAAGGGTGTAGCCCACTTGATGAATGGAACATCTTGATTATTTTTTGTCATGCTCCAAACCCGAAAATCGGATTCACAGGAATCTCGATCGCCGAATCTGGTGCCGACGGCCTTCGTAGTACCCCATTCTCGACTCCTAGCATTCATATGTTAGATTTCCGATTCTCGGATCCTACAAGGAGGATTATTTTTTATATATATATAGATTTAACTAGTAATAAGTATAACCACAAGTTTACCCAAATCATAAAGGCAACATCATCATCACATATCCACTAATATAATCATTTAAATACAGTGCTGAAGGTAAATATATATGTCAAAATCAAAGCTCCAGAAAATAGCTGCACGCTCCAAGCTCAATGCTGCTGCAACCCAACATCACCTGCATGCATCTATCGTGCATAAGCTTATAGAAAGCTTATAGGGTGGTGTAAGTGTGTGCACGAGATAAGTGTCAAGTATTCAATACAATATCATAATCATACAATACCGGAAAGCTATTAATCCATAAACCATACAATAATTGAATAAGCAGAAAACACTGATAAGAGCATGAATTATCAGTGTAAACAGAAATACTGACAAGATTATAATCATGCGATAACAGAATAAGCGGAAGTATGAACAAGTCCATAAGTTAATCAATATCAGAATACGCAATATAGGACAGCTATGCAAATGATGAGTCATAGATAATCAAATATCGAATGACAAGGATATAATGTAATACACAATTCGAAAGAGCTAACAAATATCATCACTCTCATCTAAGTCACACGAATACAAAAATATAACAACCCACAATGCTACACGTCAAAAATGTAATGGAATATGCAGTATATGGTGCTAATGAAATGACCATGCTGGACTGTGATGTCGGGATGATAGTACGTAGTATCGCAGGCTATAGGGTCTAGCACAAGGAACCTCTATCCAAACCAGTCTCATACCTAAATTTGTATAGTCTGACTGAACGTGGTAAACTCCTGATCTCAGGTTAGTGGCGCGCCCAACCAAAATCCTTGCCATAACGAAGATACACAATAATTAGTTACGCACCACCAGCCCGAGTGGATAGTGAATGGATGAATGAATGAGTATGCAACTCCTACTCAGTAGCCTGTTAGCACAGTAGCCTGCCAATTGCTGGTAGCTCGCCCAGGCCTCAGCCCCGCCCACATCACACCCGCCCACATCAGCGTCCGCCCACGTGCGCCCACCCACATGCACAACAGTGACGGGGTGTCATAATATCATGTCAGTCCTCATATCAGTACGGTTCCTCTCTGGAGAAATCACCGGGGTCTATTGCACTTCACACCACCTGCCGCCCCAATCAAGCGCACAACTGGGTAAGTGAAAAAGACCTCACTATCCGCCTATTAGTAGTCTGTCAATACCTACCCGGCTCACCGATAGCGGACCCATTCCTCAAGCTGGTCAAACTTAGCCTAGCCATGCCTACTCCCTCGGGCGGGTAAGGTTGCACCCCCTTCCAACCAACCACGACATAGTAGAGAGCGCAGCCATCTAGTAATCGACACTCAGCACTCATCTACCCACTCGGTCTAAATGTTGGAGCATCCTCTTGAACCAAGAGGGTGTTTAGGAATTTTCACCCAGGGCCATCTATAGCGGCCCGATGCTCGAACAGATTTTCGGTGTCCCATCTGGCCATCCACGATATGCCTGTGGAGGCTACGACCCTGATGTCACTAGGGCGTACAGTAATCACAACACAATGCAAGATGCATGAGTCATACAATTCAGTCATGCATCAATCCTGCGCACGTCACGCGCTCATGTGAGATAATCTCCACCTATCAGGGAGTCTCACATCATCCTACCCAATGACATATGCAATGATCAATCACATCTCATAACAAACATGCAGATAATGCGAATGGGCATGTATCATGATGTTATGATGTCACATACTCATAAACGGTATCAATAACCGGTGTCGACAATGTGGACTTTTAACCAACATTGTCCCCAAGGAATGACGCACATAAAATCAAATATATAATGGGCACATGGCATCACGCAAGGGCCAAATATACGAAACAGGTGGGCCCT
The DNA here is from genome assembly GCA_037074715.1 of Magnolia kwangsiensis. NCBI lineage: Eukaryota > Viridiplantae > Streptophyta > Magnoliopsida > Magnoliales > Magnoliaceae > Magnolia > Magnolia kwangsiensis. Next base: position 38,811,031 of record CM073587.1, on the reverse strand, counting down.
GGTCATGGGCCTAACACATATCACAATAGGCCTTGTCCATAGGCCTTAAATACATCTGGATGGGTCGCACCCATGGACCTCAAACATATCACAATGGGCCTCAAATATACTTCGCAGGTGAGTCACATACTTGGGTCTAATACACATCAGTATGGGCTACATCACATAGGCCTAATATACACCACTATGGCCACAACCCATGGGCTTTAAATACACAATAGGTGGGCCCTACACATGGGCCTCAAATATATACCATGGGTGAGCCTCAATGGACGGGTCACCAATACAACAGGATGGGCCTAATGACATGAACCCCATAAATATATCGAATAGGCCGCACCAATTAGGCTTTACATACATTGCAATGGGCCATGACCCATGGGCCTTGCATACATCAAATGGGCCTTGCAACATGGGCCTCATATATATTTAAGGTGGGCCTTGCAACATGGGCCTCATATATATTTAAGGTGAGCCTCAACAACGGGCCTCATACACATTTAAGGTGGGCCTCAATAACGGGCCTCATACACATCAAGGTGGGCCTCAACAACGGGCCTCATAGACATCAAGGCGGGCCTCAACAACGGGCCTCATACACATCGAGGTGGGCCTCAACAACAAGCCTCATACACATCAAGGTGGGCCTCAACAACGGGCCTCATACACATCAAGGTGGGCCTCAACAACGGGCCTCATACACATCAAGGTGGGCCTCAACAATAGGCCTCATACACATCAAGGTGGGCCTCGACAACGGGCCTCATACACATCAAGGTCAGCCTCAACAACGGGTCTCATACACATCAAGGTGGGCCTCAACAAAGGGCCTCATACACATCAAGGTGGGCCTCAACAACGGGCCTCATACTCATCAAGTTGGGCCTCAACAACGGGCCTCATATATGGCCTTAGAAATAGGCCACAAATATATCAAGATGGGCCTAATCAATCATATGGGCTAAATCAATCAAATGGTCGATACGAGCAGGCTGATCAAATGGACCTTAGGTACACCCCATTGGGCCTTAAATACATCAAATGGACCATGTCATATGAGCCTTTTACTCATCAAATGGGCCACCTCAATGGGCCGCACCAATGGGCCTTATGTGCATTGCAATGGATCATAACCCGTGGGCCTTAGATTGCATCAAATGGTTCTCGACCCATGGGCCTTATACATATCAAATGAGTCTAATCCCATGGGCTTTAAAATACATCAAATGGGTCTAATCCCATGGACCTTGGAACACATCAAATGGGTCCACTCTATGGGCCTTAAATTACATCAAATGGGCCTAATCCCATGGGCCTTGGAACACATCAAATGGGTCCACTCTATGGGCCTTAAATAGTTCAACAACTAGGTACATTCATGGACCGAATTAAATTCAACTGTGGTAGGCCTCAAAAGTACATTCATTAAGCCCAACATTTAAGGAACTAAAGGTATAAATAATTTCCTCTAAGATCTTTATAATATGGTGGGCCCCACTCCTCAAAATTTCAGCCCAAGGCCAGCATAATTATAACATGTTGCTGTCCTAAATTTGGGCACTCCATTGGAGTGGGTCCAAGGACTCTAAAACTCTGAAAATTTAGGGCCAAGGTCCCTCATCACGCATACAATGAGAGAAAACCCAAAAAGCTGGCCCACCATCAGAAGAAATATTTTTGAATTATGGTTTTTTTATCAAGGCATATTGCTGGACTGCATAGCAGAAAAAATCTGGGAGTCCAACCATCTTGGCCCATTCTTTTGGATACCCAAACGGGGTCACTTGAGGCTAAAATTTCACAGAGTGATACTTTCATAGGTGAGACACACACTCACAAAATTTCATAATTTTTAGATATTTCTAAGTATTTTAATTAATTTAAACAATACAGACTGTCCAGAAAAATCAGACAGACCTGGACGTCCCAACGTGGTGGGCCAGTACGGCCCTCACCATAGTGCGTACAGGGGTCCATTAGCCCTGAAATTTGATAGGTGAGTTATAAAATAAGTGGACCACACTCCTAAAAAATTTCAAAATTTTTGGACATCTTTAAATATTTTAATTCATTTACATAAATCAATCTGTCCTGAAAATCGGACTGATCTGGACACCATATTATAATGGGCCGGTCCCGCCATCACCATGGTGTGTACAGGCGTCCATTGGCCCCAAAATTTTGTAGGTGGGTCCTACCATAAGTAGGCCACCCCCCTGAAAATTTTTATAATTTTTAAAAACCCATAGGTATTTTAATAAATTTCAAAAATTCAACTATCCATGGTGGAATGTTGTTGGAACAGTGCATAAAATCCAGACTGTCCACCTCACTTGGACCACACCTTTAGGACCCTAATTGTAACACCCTGAAAATCGGGGGTCGAGTTTATACACGACCCCCGATTTTCAGGGTGTTACAAGTTGGTATTAGAGCGTGAATAAAAGTATACTGGGCCTGGGTTATGGTCTCGCGACGTACGCTGTCGCTTCCTTTGACATAGGTGGGTGCGAGAAGGGTCTAGAAACACTTCTAGGATCGCAGATTTGTCAATAGGCGAAGTCTATTCGAATCGATCGCACGATCGAGTTTGTAACGCATATCGGGTCGCGTAAAGCAACCCGAATAGCTCCTAGGTCGTAGGTAGTCGGGTTGAGACGTTCTTTGAATGATTTTAAACCCGTAAAAGTAAATCCTTGGGCCGTGGGATGAACACGACTCCTATATTCAATCGCTAGGGCTTAAAAACCCCGTTTCACCAAAAATCTTCAAAATTCTTCCTCTCACCACTCCAATCTTCATTTATTTCTTATCCATTTCATGTTAGGCATCAAACCTAATGTAAAAATAATACAAAATAATACTTTCACAAAATTTTATAGTGAATAGTAAAATTTCATGAAAAATGGCCATAAGGCCATTCTAACTTCACTTTCTTTAGAAATTAAGGGTCTAGATGGATATAATGGATCCTTCTACCCCAAAATCATATGCTGCATCATAGGGTTTGGTATTCGGGATTGCGGAATGGTCCCGAAAAGCCCCGAACACATGTTTGGGCTTACATAGGTCAAAATACAATGAACCAGGGGTCGAACCGTACATATCTGGGGTCCTTGGACCATGGGGGACCGAACCCATCTGTCCGGCGATGCATCACCGTACAGGTGGGCCCATTTGAACTAGTTTTCGGGCACACGCCCTTAAATCCAATGTACACCCTCCCCATATATGTCCCGTCCAACGAAAACCCCCAAAACATACCCCTCCTTCACAAACAGCCCTCCCCATAGCCCTATTTTCATTTTTCAGCAATCATCTCCAAATTTCAGGTTTCCAAATCGTCCCTAGATCCCTCCTTGGCCAAAAATGACCATCATCCATCATTCCTTTGGAGTTGGCAGCCCTTCCTCTTGAAGATTTCATCATTTGGAGCTCCAAAAACTCCCAAATCGAGCTGAAATCGTGAGGTGCTTCATTCCACTTTTTCATTTCTATTTCTCCTTGAAAATATATCCTTGGGAAGCTTGAAGCATCCCTCTACGATGCCTAGATCTCCTTTTTCCAGATTGGACAGCCACTTCTTCGTATTTTCTCCATTTTTCATGGCTTTCGTGGAAGCCATTTTAGGCCTTTTATCACTCTCATCCATCATATCTTTGATGGGTAAAAGAAAAACCGCAACAGAAGAGGCTGGGCCGAGTCGCCCTGCTCAATCGAGAAGATCGCGGGGTGGTGCCGCAAGTTCAAGCACAGCCGCAAGTCCAGCTACAGTCCTAGAGTGTCGTACAAAGCGGGATTTGGATCCCCATGCTCACCTTGGGCGAGTAATTCTATCAGAGATGCCTCACGACCAATACACTGATCGCAAAGTGTTATTTGAGGCGGACGTGGAAGGGTGACTGTTCGGTGAATTTTTGTTGTTCGAGCGCATTGAAGCTGCGCATTAGGGTCTGATCTTTGAAGCTCGTGCTCGTGCTAATGTGAGCACCGTTCGTGCCTTCTATGCTAGTATCCAGAATCCTACCTTGGAGCCATTGCAGTTTAAAATCCCTTTTGGTAGAGATCGGATGGCTACGATTGATGTGCGACTGATTGCGCGACTTCTGAACGTGCCTCTTGGTGATGTTCATCCTAGTGAGAAGAATCTGAGGAGTAGGCGTGAACGAGATCGCCGCACCAGGTTTCTGTACGGTAAGTTGGTTCCATGGCAGCCTAATAATAGCCTAAAGGCGACGTATATGTCTGATGATTTACGCCTGCTGCACCATATCTGTACGTACAACGTGTATCCCAGGTCGACGAATCGCATTGAATGTACACGCCTTATGGTTGATTTCTTGTATCTGGTGGCCCAGGGAGAGAACGTATGTATGACTACTTTCATCTTACGACAGATAATCCTCATAGCTAAGTCAAGAAGAACATCCGAATCGCTTCCTTTTGGCCGACTGATTTGCAAGATTGCGCTTGAGTTTGCCTACAGACTTGGGCTGAAATTGCTAGTTTCGATTCATACCATTGATGAGTCGACTATGGTCAAGATGAAGATTGGGTCGCAGTACCGTGAAAATCAGCTTGAGGAGGACAGCGAGGATGACTTTGATGATGAGGAAGATCAAAGCGAAGAAGAACCTGGAGCAGAGGTTCAGGAAGAAGCTCAGGAAGGGGCAGAAGAGGAGGCTCAGGATACAGATGAGAGCCCTCCTCCTTCTGCACAGGCTACTAGCGACGATCGCATTGCTCGGATCGAGGAGAGTCAGGTCGCCTTACGAAGGGAAGTTCAAGAACTTTGCGCTGAAGTCGAGGATGCCAAGGCCGTTACAAAGAAGAAATTCGGCAAGGTGACTCGCACCTTGAAGGCGATCCTGTGTTGCTTGCAGGATAAGGGTGCTCCTCCTCCATCACCCGATTCAGACTAGCGATGCGACCTTTGATGTAGTTGTTAGTAGTTAGTCATTTTCTGCTTTTGTTGTGTAAGCCTGTTAGGGCTAGTGCTTTGTTTATGTTGCTGTTGTAATTTTAACTGTCTTAGTTCCCATATATTTCTTGTCATGATGCTTGTAAGGATATATCCCTTGTATTGTGACAATTTTAATTAAACGAAATGCATGGAATGCCTTTGACTTCTTGTGTGAATGATTGTGGTGTATTTGTGCTATTAAGACTGATAAGGTTGCGCCCTATTTTGAATATAGGGAATGCCGCCTAAGGCTACGCGTAGCACGGTTCGACTTGCATTGACTGAGCATATGGATCAGACTCCTTCGCAGTCTGACACTCATGCGGACCCTGCTTTGGGCCCGATTCCTGAGACAGTTCATGCATCTCAGCCTGCCGCTGGTCCTACAGTTGGACCACTGCCATTTGCGCGGTCAGTCAGAGAGCCTCATCGCGCATCTACTTCCACACAGCATCCGCCACAACCTGCTCCACTTCCTGACAGATTTGAGCTTATGTTGGCTATGATGCAGCAGCAGCAGCAGCTTCTGACTACCATCGTGGGGACATTAGCACAGGGTGGGAGTGTGGCTCCACCTGCACCACCTGCGCATCCAGTTGAGGATGCTTATACATATGCCCAGGATGAGGGCATGGCTCATCCTGCGCCGCCTGCTTACCCTGCGGGGAATGCCGCAGATACACGGGGCCTATTAGAGCGATTTCAGCGCTTACGACCTCCCACTTTCACGGGTTCTCACAGATCCGAGGAGGCTGAGTACTGGCTCGACCGTGTGTCGAAGATTTTGCGGATGTTACATTGCACAGAGGCTGAGCAGGTAGAGCTGGCTACATTCCTGTTTGAGCGAGAGGCCAGCCTGTGGTGGGATAGCGTACTGCGGACCGTTGCCGCCGACCTTGTATGGACATGGACATCGTTTGAGTTCCGCTTCCACGAGAAGTATTATCCCCAGACTTACAGGCATGATAGGGAGAATGAGTTTCTCCGCCTCAAACAGGCAGCCATGACAGTTACAGAGTATGAGCATCGGTTCACGGAGTTGGGCAAATACGTCCCGACGATTTTGGCCGATGAGCAGATGCACATACGACACTTTTTGGAGGGTTTGCGACGGATATTCGGTCGAAGATGTGCTGTGTGAGCATTCCCTCATATGCGGAGTTGATTCACATGTCCATGCGGGCAGAGCAGGATGTGGATCGACTTGCGCGATCTCATGGCCCTGTTGCTTCTAGGCCGCGACCAGACATGCAGGATAGGCCCTTCGCGGGCAAGAGCCTCGCGTCGACCCTCCTACTCTGGCCATAGCGCCAGCACCATCGTTTCGGTGCTCCGAGTTATCGTGCACATACTGTGGGAGGTCAGGCCACTTGGCGCAGAGCTGCTTCTCTCGGATGCGGGACAGTGGGTTCTCACCGCCGCAGAAGATTGACCGTGCTCGTTCGTAGGAGATATCAGCACCGCCTATACGGTTAGCTCCTGCGCACCCTTCTTTCAGACCTCTGGTATCGCAGATCAGACAGCCTCCACGGCCCTTGACACAGCGGCCGAACCGGCCACAGCAGGCTCGGGTTCATGCATTGACAGCTGAGGCAGCTGTGACACCGACTTTTCAGCATTCGGCCTTCGAGGTCACAGCCCATATTGGAGGTACTCCTATTCTTGTGATGGTGGACACTGGTTCCACGATTTCTTTGATATCGCGTGCTGTAGTCAGGCGTCTTGGGTTACAGACCATTACCATGGATAGGGTACGAGTCCTTGCAGCCCACGGAGATTATTCAGATGTCACCCAGATGTGTGAGGGGTGTTTGGTTGATTTGGGAGGCCGGACGATGGCTATTGATCTTGTCGTCGACCCCTCTCTTGTTTATCTCGACGTCATTCTTGGCATGGATTGGTTGACTGCAGCGAGGGACGAGATTGACTGCGAGACTCGTATAGTGAATGTGTACGAGCCTGAGGGTGCATCCTTCACATTTTCAGTGCGGGTAAATCTTCCTTTCCGCATACTTAGTCACGCCACTTTATTACACGACGCTGGTGCCCAGGTACTCGAGTATGTGCCAGTCGTTTCTGAGTTCGGGGATCTGTTCAGAAAGATCCCTGGTTTGCCGTCCCGACGTGAGATCGATTTCACTATCGATCTGGTTCCTGGTTCTACGCCCGTCTCACTGCTGACGTATCGCATGGCACCATGTGAGATGGAGGAGTTGAGAACGCAGATTGATGGTCTGCTAGAGCTTGGCCTTATACGGCCTAGTGTGTCTCCTTGGGGAGCACCGGTCTTGTTCGTGAGGAAGAAGGATGGTTCGATGCGATTGTGTATTGATTATCGCAGGCTGAACCAGGTCACGGTGAAGAACAAGTATCCTTTACCCAGGATCGATGACTTGTTTGATCAGTTGAGAGGAGCGCAGTACTTCTCGAAGATTGACCTTCAGTCAGGATATCATCAGTTGTGCGTCAGGGATGAGGACGTGCAGAAGACAGCATTCAAGACCAGTTTTGGCCACTACGAGTTCCTCGTGATGTCGTTCGGTCTCACGAACGCACCAGCCGTGTTCATGGATTTGATGAACCGGGTATTTCGACCTTTCCTCTATCGATTCGTCGTTGTATTCATTGACGACATTTTGGTGTACTCCAGGAGTCGAGAGGAGCATAAGGAGCATTTGCGTTTGGTCCTGGATACGCTCAGACAGCATCAGTTGTTCGCACAGTACAAGAAGTGCGACTTCTGAAAGCAAGAGGTGAAGTTCTTGGGACACGTGGTGTCCAAGGATGGCATGACAGTTGACCCGTCTAAGGTAGCTGCGGTGCAGGACTGGGAGCAGCCTGGTTCTGTCACTGAGGTGAGGAGTTTCTTGGGTCTCGCTGGCTTCTATCGGCGCTTCATACGGGACTTCTCGAAGATCGCGAGACCCTTATCTCAGTTGACACGGAAGGACGTGAAGTTCGCCTGGAATGACAAGGCGGAGTCAGCTTTTCAGGAGCTGAAGGACAGACTTACGTCCGTCCCTGTGCTAGTATTGCCAGAGCAAGGGGTTAGATACACTATATACACTGACGCGTCTAGCATTGGTTTGGGTTGTGTCCTTATGCAGAGGGACAGGGTAATTTCGTATGCCTCGAGACAATTAAGGAAGCACGAGGAGAATTACCCTACACACGACCTAGAGTTGGCAGCCGTTATATTCGCACTGAAACTCTGGAGACATTACCTCTACGGAGAGGAGTTTGAGCTCTTTTACGACCACAAGAGCCTCAAGTACATATTCACGCAGCGAGACTTGAATATGAGGCAGCGGCGATGGATGGAGACGTTGAAGGACTTCAAGTTTGAAGTCTCTTACCATCCTGGGAAGGCGAACCTTGTAGCTGATGCGTTGAGCCGCAAGAAGGCGATAGAGTTTACGGCTCCGCTGATGGTTGCCGAGTGGGATATGGTTGAGTTTTTGTGAGACTTTGAGCAGAAACTCACCGTGGATGAGCCATTTGAGTTCATCGCACATGTACAGGTGCGATCTCAGATCGATGACCGAGTCATCAAGGTGCAGAGGGACGATGCGCATCTGACTGAGCTTCGAGAGCAGGCCAGTGATGATGCAGACGCCGACTGGCGAGTTGGTATGGATGGGGGCTTACGTTATCGTGGCCGCCTATGCGTCCCAGATGTCCCTGACTTGAGACGAGAGATTCTCGAGGCTGCGCATTGTACTAGACTCTCGATGCATCCAGGCAGCACAAAAATGTATCGTGACGTGAAGAGGACGTATTGGTGGGAAGGTATGAAGACCCACATAGCAGAGTTCGTGTCCCGTTGTCTCACTTGTCAGCAGGTGAAGGCAGAGCATCGCCGACCACCTGGACTTTTGCAGCCTATGCCGATCGCAGAGTGGAAGTGGGATTTCATTTCCATGGACTTCATTTCTAGGTTGCCGAAGACGAGGAAGGGACATGATTCCATTTGGGTGATCGTTGACCGTCTGATGAAGTCGGCGCACTTCCTACCGATCAGAGTTACGAACTCTGCAGACGAGCTGGCTAGATTGTACATCAGAGAGATTGTGCGTCTGCATGGAGTTCCGCTGGAGATCGTGTCGGACAGAGACACGTGGTTCACTTCTATTTTCTGGACTCGCATTCAGGAGGCTATGGGTGTGAAGTTGAAGTTCAGTACTGCCTTCCACCCACAGACAGACGGACAGACAGAGCGGGTGAACCAGATCTTAGAGGACATGTTGCGAGCTTTCGCATTGGACTTCAAGGACAGTTGGGATGATTGTCTTGCATATGCGGAGTTTGCGTACAACAATAGTTTTCAAGCGAGTATCGGTATGGCACCTTATGAAGCGCTGTATGGGCGACCTTGTCGCGCACCGCATTGCTGGCTAGAGGTCGGTGAGCGTAGCTTGATTGGCCCAGAGTTAGTGTAGGCGACGTCAGAGAAGATTGATATTATTCGACGTGGGCTTCTTACAGCGCAGAGCAGACAGAAGAGTTATGCCGATACGAGGCGGAGGCCACTAGAGTTCACTGTTGGGGATCATGTGTTTTTGCGAGTTTTTCCTATGAAGGGAGTCCTTCGGTTCTGGAAGAAGGGGAAGCTGGCACCGCGATTCATTGGTCCATTCCAGATCCTCGATCGTGTGGGAGCGGTGGCTTACCGATTGGCTTTACCCACGCCTCTCGCGAGCGTTCACAACGTATTTCATGTTTCTATGCTGAAGAAGTACGTTGCTGATCCTTCCCATATCATCAGATGGGAGCAGGTGTAGTTAGGAGAGGATGTTACATATATCCTGCGACCGACACGTATCCTAGACAGGAAGGAGCAGGTACTGCGTAGCAAGGTGATTCCCCTTGTGAAGGTATTGTGGACGCATCATTCTGAGGAGGAGGCTACTTGGGAGACAGAAGCTGAGATCAGAAAGAACTACCCACAGCTTCTCGAGGAGTACGAAAAGGTATAAATTTCGAGGATGAAATTTTTTGTTAAGGGGGGTAGATTGTAACGCCCGTGAAAAATCCGTACTTGGGCTCGAGTACCAACTCGACCCGAAATCGCGTAGAATTAATTTCTATGGAAATTAAGCGTAAGTTAGCTAGCGCAATGCTGGAGTGGCTGGGAAATAGTCCCTGATCACTTTAAATACGTTTTACAAGACCCAAATCGAGTAGAACAAACGACTATATAATACTCTATAACCTCGGATCAAACTCTAAGCAGGTTTGTTCTCTGGACCGCTTTGAATTTTTGTATTGGATATAGACCGCACGTCGAAAGTCCGATACCTCCTATCTTAGACCGTTAGAACCACCTAGTTGGGCTTGACACTCATTTCGAAAATCAAGTCAAACCGATAATCACAGGCTATTTAATTGAGCCCGGACCGAAGAGAGTGCGAATAGGGACAAAATTGGAATTTCAAATTCAAATCTGGAACACGACTTGACGCGTCAATATTAAGCGTTATGACCGTCAGAATTCATCCAGATTACACCCTCAGATCAGGAGAAATTTCTATTTTATATCATGAGACTTTCAGCCCTGATCTACGTGCGGTGACCGCTGAACTGAAACTGGTCCACCACGCGCGATCTGCGAACCCTGCCAGACTGAAAACTTAATACGTGCTATATCTGGTACGCATGAGTTTAAGTCCGATCGCATTCGACCAGGGGACCACCAGAAAGCATCTTTTGGACCGAAACAGCCCCGAAATGGATATGCACTAAGTAAACTTCGTTCCGAAGCCTGTTTCTGATAATTTTAAGCTTATAAAAGGAGTTGAAACCCTCATTCCTCTCTCCCATCCGAAAATTGTAAAACCCTAGCTTTGGGAGAGAGAAAAGGAGAGAGTTTGAGAGAGAGAGTAGAGGGATTTTTCCCACCTTCGTGCCGCTAGTTGCACGTTCTTCAGTAACTCTTCCCAATCACCTGGCCGGTGATTCTTCTACTTTTTCAGGTATGAAACGACCCTAAAAGTTGCTGATTTAGGGATTACTTGGATTCATAGCGTGTTAGCTAACGTAACTCGTAAATCAGGTTCTCTTATCGCCGTTGACGAAGCGTATACGCTCCATTCGAAATCATGAGTTTATAAGAGATAAGGTGAGGATTTTAGACGCTTTGATTGACGGTTTACAATGCTTTCAATGTCGTTTAATAGTAGATTATCGACGGCATCGCCGTTTGACATGTACAACATGCTCTCCGTTTCCTGTTTCGTAAATTAACGAAGAATATGAGATTTAGGGCATTTTAGTCATTTGTAGGAAGTACAGATTACGTTCATATTTTGCTGACATGATTGACATGGTTTGTTGTCGCATTAGGAAGTTAGGAATACGTGCATAATTAGTTTGGCGAAGAGATTCGCCTAATTGCGCACTTCGGGTCGACATACTATATGTAGACTTAAGTGTGTAGTGTATGTGTTTGTATAAATGCTTGTATTAGTATGTATTGAATTAAATGATGTTATGAATTAGTTTGAGATGGATTTCTCAATTAATATGCTGACCTAAATGATTTCCTACATGTTGACTATATGCATGATTTCATTACATGCATGAAATATATGTGTTTGAAGATTTACTTAAGTTGAATGTTATAACATGTGTTAACATGCTCACATGATTGTATTTCAATTCCAATATTCCTATATGAATTGCTGATGTGATTCTATAATTGTTTGGGACTATACTTAGTCCAGGCAGTCGGTAACCGATCAAATTCGTGGCTGGCTGGTCTTGGCCACGAACAACGCGTCGATGAACGCGATTCGTGTTTGGAGTTGGCGGCAGTGGTTAGGCCACGCGAAGTGTTTTACGCACTTCATATCGTTCGACTTGAGATGTGATCGCGCTAGTCGAGCCCGTCAAGTAACCCGACTGGCTGTTGTATGTTCACCCTGCATGAGTCATAACTGCTTGAACCTAGGGTACTGAACTTACCATTGTAAACCCTGTTAACCATGGTACCTTGATCCACGAAGACTCATGAGCCGGGCATGGTGGTATGGGACACCGTGGTCGAGCTGTCGGCCTACGCTGGGGCCACAAACCTCCCCGTAGTGACCAGTGAGCATCTAGTCTCGTGAGCAGATTATGGTGGTATGGGACACTATATTCTTGCTGTCGACCTACACTGATCAAGCGAAGAGGCCTTTATAGTGACCGCGAGCGTATTCTGAGTCTACGGGAGGCGACGACCCTTCCGTAGCAGTAGAGTACAGTAGGCCTGTATTGATAAGGTGATGGGAGAGCAGTGCAACGAGTGCGAGCAACAGCCCTGGCAGCCCTTACAGCGACGTACAAAATATACATCGTATGAGATTACTAGGAGTGACGACCCTAGACAGATCTGTGTTGGGATTGATACAAGGGAAGTACCTTAGTTTCCCAATCTTACTGTTTGAATGGACTAATAACAACTCGAAAATCATATCACCATGCCATTGTATGTGCCTGGAAGATGTGGAGCACTTGAGGGTCGATTGCATGCCGCGGTCGTAAGATGTTGCCGTATGAGGGAGATCGTCAGTGAGGGCATACATCACTTCATGTCATCTTGCATTAACAACAGTATTAGGATTGTCTGATTTACTGCTTTACTATTATCGCATGATTGAATTGTGAACATGCTAATCTTTGCTCTATGATTCCACTGAGTTGATCATTTACTCCCACGTTACGGGATGGTGTTTGCAACACCCACCAGACCCTGTTGTAGATGCAGGTGAGGCTGAGATCCAGGAGGCAGAGCCAGACTTCGACGAGGACTAGGATGAGTTCTCGTACATGCAGTATCATGATGGCTTTGCGTAGGCGACCTGGATCGATGGGACTTCAGTGGGACCATTTTGGACATTTACTTTTATTCATGTATATGTATATGAGACTCAGAGATGTATTCATACTTTAGAGACAGATGGGATCTACTTTGTTTTTCCATACAGTGATATATATATATATATATATATATATATATATATATATATATATATATATATATATATATATATATATATATATATTGTTTAGTCTTCCGCTTGCTTTTATCACTGGATCTGAAGTATGAATTGCAGTTTCGGTATACTTTTACTCATGTGAATGCTTTAAATCAGACAACATTGAATCATAATCATTTTTGTTGCATAAGTGACGGTCTGGAACTCGGGAGTTGAGTTTATACACGACCCCCGATTTTCAGGGTGTTACACCAATGAAGGTCAGTTGGGTCTGAAATTTGGGGGACATCAAGATGAGATCCTCACCTTTCAGAAAAATATATTTAATAGGTATGAATAGTCCCCCAAACAGTCCCAAAATCTGGTCCAAAAATAATCAGAAACTGTCCAGAAAATTCTAGACAGCGACATGTACTTAGATAAAATTTATTATATAAGTTAAATAAAAAGGGAAATACATTAATGGGCCACACACATTAGGAAATAAAATGAGGAAAAAGAGAGATAGAAGGACAATCCGGCCATAGGGAAAGGGGCTCCGCTACTATTGAGCCCTCCCAAGATCAATCACACCCGCACATCATACCTAAATCTACATTTATAACATGGATCTTGCACATGCATGGCCTATAATTAAAATGCATGGTGAGGATGTCATCCTCACCATGGTTATAAGGTCTAGATGATCCAAGCATAATATGATATGAAATAAAACTACCATGATGGGCCCATAGAGAAAGGCCCCATGCATGGATCATGCATGCATAAGGTAGGCCATTAGGCCCCAACCATGGGATTGTGTAGGATCTCCACCATTGATTAGTGGGTCCTACACTTTCCTCATGAAAGAAAGAAAACATCTAGGCTATAAAAATCAGATTTTTTACATCTAGAGGAGCACCCACCGTTCAATCTTCTTGCTCCTATGAGTTCCTTAGCACCTTAGCTTTGATTCCAATGGAGGAGATGGGGAATGGATGGTTAGGATGGGAGATCATGGGGTAGGAAAGTGGGCCATACTTGGAGTTTTGAAAGAGAGGAAAAGGCTTGGAGAATTCTCATACGTATGGGATTTCTCTCCTTAGAATTTTTTGAGTTTGAAAATGAGAAAGAGAGAGAGAGAGAGAGAATTGTAAAGGGAGAGAGAGATGGGTGATGGATGTGGTGAGTGATGGGTGTAAGAAAATCTTAACTTTTGTGGCCATTTGTGTAAGAAAAGCATGGGTGGTGTAAGAACTTTTTGACTTTGAGGGCTTTTGGTGTAAGAGAGGTATGGGCTTGTAAGAGATTCTTGACTTTTGTAGTTGCTTGGGAATGGGTGAAAGGTGATGTGTACTTGACATGTACTTGACATGTGATGGATTGATGTGACACCTCGTAGAGATTCTCTTAAGTTTTGCAACGCGCGGCATTTTTGTAACACCCTGGATTTTGGCCAACCTGGGATTAGACGTCCTTAGGCAATGGGTTAACTAAAACACCTGGGAAATCACTCAGAACCCAATTCCATAGCCAAAGAAACCACTTAGGATTAATTCCTTTAGAAACTAAGCATAAGTTAGCTAGCGCAACGCTAGAGTAGCTAGGAAATAGTCCTGATCACTTTAAATACGTTCTACAAGACCCAAAACTTGTAGAATCCATGGTGCTATGATTCTCTAAAACCTCGAATCAAACTCTGAGCAGGTTTGTTCTCTGGACCACTTTGAAAATCTGTATTGGATCTAGACCGCGCGTCGAAAGTTCGATACCTACTATCTTAGACCGTTAGGACCACCTAGCTGGACTTGACAATCGTTTCGAAAATCAAGTCTAACCGATAATCACAGGCTATTTCATTGAGCCCGGACTGAAGAGAGTGCGAATAGGGACAGATTTGGAATTTGAAATTCAAATCTGGCACACGACTTGACGCGTCAGTATTAAGCGTTCTGACCATCAGAATTCAGCCAAATTACACCCTCGGATCAGAAAAAATTTCTATTTCATATCATGAGACTTGCAGACCTGATCTACGTGCGGTGACCGCTGAACTGAAACTGGACCGCCACGTGCGATCTGCGAACCCTGCCGGACTGAAAACTTGATGTATGCTAGATCCAGTATGCAGGAGCTTAAGTCCGATTGCATTTGGCCAGGAGACCACCAGAAATGCCTTTTTGGACCGAAATAGCCCCGATTTGGATATACCTCAAGTATACATTGTACCCGAGCCTATTTTGGGCACATTTGAGCTTATAAAAGGGGTTGAAACCCTTGCTCCTCTCTCCCATCCGAATTTGAGAAAAACCCTAGATTGGGAGAGAGAAAAGGTGAGAGTTTATGAGAGAAGGTGGGAGGGATTTTCCTGCCACCTGCTGCTGCTGCTGCACGTGCTTAGGCGACGCACTCCAATCACTTTTCCAGTGATTTCTTCGCATTTTCAGGTAAGAAAATATCCTACAAGTTGCTGATTTGAGGTTCACTAGGATTCATAGCATGTTAGCTGATAAAACTTGTGTATTAGATTCTCTATTCACCGTAAGCGAAGCGTATACTCTCCGTTCGAATCACTTCACCTATAAGGGAAAAGGTACGGATTTTAGACGCTTTGTTTGACTGTTTACAACGCTTTCAATGTCGTTTAATAGTAGATTATCGACGGCAACGACGTTTGACATGTACAACATGCTGTCTGTTTCCTGTTTCGTAAACCGACGAAGAATATGAGATTTAGGGCATTTTAGTCATTTGTAGGAAGTACTGTTTTCATTCATAATTTGCTGACGTGATTGACATGGCTTCTTGTCGCATAGAATACTAGGAATGCGTGCATAATTAGTTTGGCAAAGAGATTCGCCTAAATGCGCACTTTGAGTCGACATACTATATGTAGACTTAAGTGTGTAGTGTAAGTGTTTATAAAAATGCTTGTATTAGTATGTATGGAATTAAATAGTGTTATGAATTAGTTTGAGATTGATTTCTCAATTAATATGCTGGTGTAAATGGTTTCCTATATGTTAGCCATATGTATGATTTCATTATATGTATGAAATGCATATGCTTGATGTTTCACTTAAGTGGTATGTTATAACATGTGCTTGATGATTTCCTTATGATTTAGTTTGAGATTGAATTCTCAATTAATAAGCTGATGGAGATGATTTCCTATATGTTGGCGATATGCATAATTTCATTATATGTGTGAAAGACATGTGTAAGATGAGTTACTTAAGTTGTACGTTATAACATGTGTTAACATGCTCACATGTTTGTATTCCATTTCCAATACTCTTACCTGATTGTTGATGTGATTTCATAATTGTTTGGGACTATACTTAGTCCAGGCAGTCGGTAACAGAGAAAATTCGTGGCTAGCTGGTATTTTCCACGAAGGACGCGTCGATGAACGCGAGTCGTGTTTGGAGTTGGCGGCAGTGGTTAGGCCACGCGAAGTGTTTCACGCACTTCATGTCGTTCGACTTGCGATGCGCTCGTGGTAGTCGAGCCCGTCAAGTAACCCGACTGGCTGTTGTATGTTCACCCTGCATGAGTCATAACTGCTTGAACCTAGGGTACTGAACTTACCATTGTAAACCCTGTTAACCATGGTACCTTGATCCACGAAGACTCATGAGCCGGGCATGGTGGTATGGGACACCGTGGTCGAGCTGTCGGCCTACGCTGGGGCCACAAACCTCCCCGTAGTGACCAGTGAGCATCTAGTCTCGTGAGCAGATTATGGTGGTATGAGACACTATATTCTTGCTGTCGACCTACACTGATCAAGCGAATTCTGAGTCTACGGGAGGCGACGACCCTTCCGTAGCAGTAGAGTACAGTAGGCCTGTATTGATAAGGTGATGGGAGAGCAGTGCAACGAGTGCGAGCAACAGCCCTGGCAGCCCTTACAGCGACGTACAAAATATACATCGTATGAGATTACTAGGAGTGACGACCCTAGACAGGATCTGTGTTGGGATTGATATAAGGGAAGTACCTTAGTTTCCCAATCCTGCTGTTTGAATGGACTAATAACAACTCGAAAATCATATCACCATAACATTGCATGTGCCTGGAAGATGTGGAGCACTTGAGGGTCGATTGCATGCCACAGTCGTAAGATGATGCCGTATGAGGGAGATCGTCGGTGAGGGCATACATCACGTCATGTCATATTACATTAACAACAGTATTAGGATTGTCTGATTTACTGCTTTACTATTATCGCATGATTGATTTGAGAACATGTTAATCTTTGCTCTCTTATCCCACTGAGTTGATCACTCACTCCCACGTTACGGGATGGTGTTTCTGAACACCCACCAGTCCCTATTGTGATTGCAGATGATGGCGCGGCCTGCGAGGCGGAGCTGGACTTGATGATGATGAGGAGGATTCCTCCTTTATGCGTGTTCTAATTGACGGGATTACAGGGAGGTTGATTAGATACCTTGACACTTGTCATTTTATATTTTTAGAACACTCATGTATATCCTTTTGGTTTACTTTTGGAGTATACATGTATGTATATAACCTGGTAACATATTCACACTCTGGAGACAGACAATAGTTTATATATGTTATACATACTATCACAGTCTTCCGCTTGTAAATTTAACCGTCTCTGGAGCGTGATATGCTGTTTTAGCTTAATCTCACTCATGTTTAATACATTATCACAGACAACATTCAATCATACATATCTATCTTGCATAAATAACATTTTGGAACTCGGGAGTTGGGTTTTTGCTCGACCCCCCAATTTTCGGGATGTTACAGTTTTCTTCGCACCGAACGTTGGCCCACATCTCTTGACCAGGGTATCGCCTCGGCGTGCAAGTCGCGGCATCGGAACCGCAGCGACAGCGCAATCGCTATGATAAAGGTCTTGGGTTGAGTCGATACGGGTTGACGGCATACGAATCAGGGTCGCACGTAAATATTGGTTAAGGGTCGAAGGTTGCCAGAATTCGACCGGTAAGACCGTGGAAGTCTATGAAACGGTACGGTCTAGTATACGGGGCTTACAGCTCTCTCCTCCTAATAAAAATTTCGTCCTCGAAATTTAAACCACAACATAACCAATACAGAGCTTACTAAGGGAGGAGAATCCTATCCAAACACAACATGCCAACATAATCAAACACTTAAGAGATGGGAACAATGCCTCTGAATCCCAATCCCCTACTCCCAAAATGCCTCGCCAACACTATGATGATCCAACAGAACTTCAAATCCTAGATTAGAAACGATCAAACTGGAACACAATACAGCCTCAATCTCAACGGTAGGGAACTATATCAGAAAATCTCTAAGTTATTCGAACTCGGGGATCTAATCATTCTAAGTTCTCAACAATCATAGAGTGAAGGATAGCTATTAGCAAATATGTGATGTTATCTCCAGGTATTCCCAAGTTATGCTCTGATACTAACTTCTGTCATGCCCCAAACCCGAAAATCGGATTCACAAGAATCTCGATCGCCGAATCCGGTGCCGACAGCCTCCGTAGAACCTCATTCTCGACTCCTAGCATTCATATGCCAGATTTTCGATCCTGGGATCCTACAAGGAGAATTATTTTTTTTTGTAGATTTAACTAGTAATAAGCATAACCACAAGTTTACCCAAATCATAAAGGCAACATCATCATCACATATCCACTAATATAATCATTTGAATACAATGCTGAAAGGGAAATATATATGTCAAAATCAAAGCTCCAGAAAACAGCTGCACGCTCCAAGCTCAATGTTGCTGCAACCTAACATCACCTACACGCATCTATCATGCATAAGCTTATAAAAATCTTAGAGGGTGGTGTAAGTGTGTGCACGAGATAAGTGCTAAGTATTCAATACAATATCATAATCATACAATACCGGAAAGCTATTAATCCATAAACCATACAATGACTGAATAAGCAGAAAACACTGATAAGAGCAGGAATTATCAGCGTAAACAGAAATACTGACAAGATTATAATCATGCGATAACAGAATAAGCGGAAGTAT
Source organism: Magnolia kwangsiensis (assembly GCA_037074715.1). Classification (NCBI taxonomy): domain Eukaryota; kingdom Viridiplantae; phylum Streptophyta; class Magnoliopsida; order Magnoliales; family Magnoliaceae; genus Magnolia; species Magnolia kwangsiensis. Next base: position 38,792,090 of record CM073587.1, on the reverse strand, counting down.
GAACAAGTCCATAAGTTAATCAATATCAGAATACGCAATATAGGACAGCTATGCAAATGATGAGTCATAGATAATCAAATGTCGAATGATAAGGACATAATGTAATACATAATTCGAAAGAGCTAACAAATATCATCACTCTCATCTAAGTCACAGGAATATAAAAACATAACAACCCATAATGCCACACGCTGAAGATGTAATGGAATATGAAGTATGTGGTGCTAATGAAATGACCATGCTGGAGTGTGATGTCGGGATGATAGTACGTAGTATCGCAGGCTAAGGGGTCCATCACAAGGAACCTCTATCCAAACCAGTCTCATACCTAAATTTGGATAGTCTGACTCAATATGGTAAACTCCTGATCTCATGTTAGTCACGCGCCCAACCAAAATCTTTGCCATAACGAAGATACACAATAATTAGTTACGCACCACCAGCCCGAATGGATAGTGAATGGATGAATGAATGAGTATGCAACTCCTACTCAGTAGCCTGTCAGCATAGTAGCCTGCCAACCGCTGGTAGCTCACCTAGGCCTCAGCCTCGTCCACATCACACCCGCCCACATCAGCGTCCACCCACGTGCGCCCACCCACATGCATAAAAGTGACGGAGTGTCATAATATCATGTTAGTCCTCATATCAGTACGGTTCCTCTATGGAAAAATCACCGGGGTCTATTACACTTCACACCACCTGCCACCCCAATCATGCGCACAACTGGATAAGTGGAAAAGACCTCACTATCGCCTGTCAGTAGTCTGCCAATACCTACCCAGCTCACCGATAGCGGACCCATTCCTCGAGCTGGTCATACTCAGCCTAGCCATGCCTACTCTCTCGGGCGGATAAGGCCGCACCTCCTTCCAACCTACCATGACACAGTGGAGAGCGCAGCCATCTGGTAATCGATACTTAACGCTCATCTACACACTCAATTTAGACGTTGGAGCATCCTCTGGAACCAAGAGAGTGTTTAGGGATTTTCACCCAGGGCCATCAACGCGGCCCGATGCTCGAACAGATTTTCGATGTCCCATCTGGCCATCTACGATATGCTTGTGGAGGCTATGGCCCTGATGTCACTAGGGCGTATAGTAATCATAACACAATGCAAGATGCATGAGTCATATAATCCAATCATGCATCAATCCTGCACATGTCATGCGCTCATGTGAGATAATCTCCACCTATCAGGGAGTCTCACATCATCCTACCCAATGACATATGCAATGGTCAATCACATCTCATAACAAACATGCAGATGATGCGAATGGGCGTGTATCATGATGTTATGATGTCACATACTCATAAACGATATCAATAATCGGTGTCGACAATGTGAACTTTTAACCAACATTGCCCCCAAGGAATGGCGCACATAGAATCAAATATATAATGGGCACATCGCCACACACAAGGGCCAAATATATGAAACAGGTGAGCCCTGGATGGGCCTAACACATATCACAATGGGCCTTACCCATAGGCCTCAAATACATCTGGATAGGTCGCACCCATGGGCCTCAGATATATCACAATGGGCCTCAAATATACTTCGCAGGTGAGTCACATACCTGGGTCTAATACACATCAGTATGGGTTACATCACATAGGCCTAATATACATCACTATGGCCACAACCCATGGGCTTTAAATACACAATAGGCGGGCCCTACACATGAGCCTCAAATATATACCACAGGTGAGCCTCAATGGACGGGTCACCAATACAACAGGATGGGCCTAATGACATGGACCCCATAAATATATCGAATAGGCCGCACCAATTGGGCTTTATATACATTGCAATGGGCTATGACCCATGGACCTTGCATACATCACAATGGGCCTTACAACATGGGCCTCATATATATTTAAGGTGGGCCTCAACAACGGGCCTTATACACATCAAGGTGGGCCTCAACAACGGGCCTCATACACATCAAGGTGGGCCTCAACAACGGCTCTCATATACATCAAGGTGGGCCTCAACAACGAGCCTCATACACATCAAGGTGGGCCTCGACAACAGGCCTCATACACATCAAGGTGAGCCTCAACAATGGGCCTCGTACACATCAAGGTGGGCCTCAACAACGGGCCTCATACACATCAAGGTGGGCCTCAACAATGGGCCTCATACACATCAAGGTGGGCCTCAACAACAGGCCTCATCCACATCAAGGTGGGCCTCGATAACGGGCCTCATACACATCAAGGTGAGCCTCAACAATGGGCCTCGTACACATCAAGGTGGGCCTCAACAACGGGCCTCATACACATCAAGGTGGGCCTCAACAACGGGCCTCATATATGGCCTTAGCAACAGGCCACAAATATATCAAGATGGGCCTAATCAATCATATGGGCTAAATCAATCAAATGGCTAATACGAGCAGGCTGATCAAATGGACTGATATAAATGGGCTGTGCGTCATGAAGTTATACTAAGCATGTTATAAAGTAATGTCCTATCCTTACAACGCAACTGACTTAGACGGCTTGCATACAACAAGTACGGGCCTACCAATGGGCCCTAGGGAGAGTTGCAATGCGGACATTTAACCAACATTATACTCGCAATGTGGACGTCAAACCAACATTGCTCCTAAGGTGTAGCCCATAGTGAATAACATTACGTAAACTAGGTTGGGATCACACGTTGCAATGGACTTAGGTACACTCCATTGGGCCTTAAATACATCAAATGGGCCATGTCATATGGGCCTTTTACTCATCAAATGGGCCACCTCAATAGGCCGCACCAATGGGCCTTATGTGCATTGCAATGGGTCATAACCCGTGGGCCTTAGATTGCATCAAATGGTTCTCGACCCATGGGCCTTATACATATCAAATGGGCCTAATCCCATGGGCTTTAAAATACATCAAATGGGTACAATCCCATGGACCTTGGAACACATCAAATGGGTCCACTCTATGGGCCTTAAATTACATCAAATGGGCCTAATCTCATGGGCCTTGGAACACATCAAATGGGTCCACTCTATGGGCCTTAAATAGTTCAACAACTAGCTACATTCATGGACCCAATTAAATTCAACTGTGGTGGGCCTCAAAAGTGCATTCATTAAGCCCAACATTTAAGGAACTAAAGGTATAAATCATTTCCTCTAAGATCTTTATAATATGGTGGGCCCCACTCCTCAAAATTTCAACCTAAGGCCAGCATAATTATAACATGTTGCTGTCCTAAATTTGGGCACTCCATTGGAGTGGGTCCAAGGCCTCTAAAACTCTAAAAATTTAGGGCCAAGGTTCCTCATCATGCATACAATGAGAGGAAACCCAAAAAGGTGGCCCATCATCAGAAGAAATATTTTTGAATTATGATTTTTTTATCAAGGCATATTGTTGGACTGCATAGCAGAAAAAATCTGGGAGTCCAACCATCTTGGCCCATTCTTTTGGATACCCAAACGGGGTCACTTGAGGCTAAAATTTCACAGAGTGATACTTACATAGGTGAGACACACCCCCACAAAATTTCATAATTTTTAGATATCTTTAAGTATTTTAATTAATTTAAACAAAACAGACTATCTAGAAAAATCAGACAGACCTGGACGTCCCAACGTGGTGGGCCAGTACGGCCCTCACCATGGTGCGTAAAGGGGTCCATTAGCCCTGAAATTTGATGGGTGAGTTATAAAATAAGTGGACCACACTCCTAAAAAATTTTAAAATTTTTGGACATCTTTAAATATTTTAATTCATTTACATAAATCAATCTGTCCTGAAAATCGGACTGATCTGGACAGCATATTATAATGGGTCGGTCCCGCTATCACCATGGTGTGTACAGGCATCCATTGGCCCTAAAATTTTATAGGTGGGTCCTACCATAAGTAGGTCACGCCCCTGAAAATTTTTATAATTTTTAAAAACCCATAGGTATTTTAATAAATTTCAAAAATCCAACTGTCCATGGTGGAATGTTGTTGGAACAGTGCATAAAACTCAGACTGTCCACCTCACTTGGACCACACCTTTAGGACCCCAATGAAGGTCAGTTGGGTCTGAAATTTGGGAGACATCAAGATGAGATCCTCACCTTTCAGAAAAATATATTTAATAGGTATGAATAGTCCCCCAAACAGTCCCAAAATCTGGTCCAAAAATAACCAGAAACTGTCCAGAAAATTCTAGACAGCAACATGTACTTAGATAAAATTTATTATATAAGTTAAATAAAAAGGGAAATACGTTAATGGGCCACACACATCAGGAAATAAAATGAGGGAAAAGAGAGATAGAAAGACAATCCGGCCATAGGGAAAGGGGCTCCGCCACTATTGAGCCTTCCCAAGATCAATCACACCCGCACATCATACCTAGATCTACATTTATAACATGGATCTTGCACATGCATGGCTTATAATTAAAATGCATGGTGAGGATGCCATCCCCACCATGGTTATAAGGTCTAGATGACCCAAACATAATATGATATGAAATAAAACTACCATATGGGGCCTATAGTGAAAGGCCCCATGCATGGATCATGCATGCATAAGGTAGGCCATTAGGCCACAACCATGAGATTGTGTGGGATCTCTACCATTGATTGGTGGGTCGTACACTTCCCTCATGAAAGAAAGAAATTGACTCACCCATGATGGGGCCCATAGTGAAAGGCCCCATGCTCGGTTCAAATCGACTCACCCACTTGGTTTGGGCCGAATCGGGTTTCAACAAGTCAGATGAGTCGTGTCTGCCAAGTCAAGTTGTCCTATGCACAACTCTAATTTTCATTACATTCACACCATTCATCTCTTTTGAAAGCTCATTGTAGGGCATTATCTAAAAAATGTAGCAATAGTAATTTTATCTGTTGGGACTCGTGGAAGCACAAAAATTAGAATCAAACAAAGTAATCACAATCGCACAAGTAAATCCAACCAGAGAATAATCCAAATTTACGTTGAAAAATCATTGCGAGAAAAAACCACAACACAAAGTGAGAATGTGCTATGAAAAATGAATTTACAAGAAATGAAATCTTACCGATCAAAGTCTCAAGAGCAAAATCCATAGCATTTTTCTCTCCAAAACCCCCAAGCACGTTCTAGAAATCCCTTAACCTTACCCTAATTCTAATCACATCCGATATATATACTACCACAACCAGAATAGGAAATAAATCATGCACTTACATAGTTTTGTGTGTCTCTGATGGGACCTTCGATGGCATCGACAACCATTGAGGACCATTCGATGGCATCGAAGCAACCTTCGATGCCATCGAGTATGTAAGTGCTATGATTTCATATCCCTTTATTTGTCAAATTTTGTGGTGCCAAAACCTATATTTATGTCTTGTATATCTTGTGTTTTATGTTTGAAGACTAGTCATTGCAATCAAGACATATCAAGACATCGCATTTCAAGATAAGATCTTAAATGAAGAAAGTTTTCAAGTCTTAGATGAAGAAATCAAGAATAGAAGTTTTTAAGGTTGCATGTTCAAGATTTGATCAAGTTCAAGTTTTCTAGAAGATTTTGTCAAGTCAAGATCAAGCTCATGGAAGCCTACTACAAGTTTTGTATATTCACAAGCTTCTCTTAAGGGTCATCTGAGTGAACAAAATTTCAATGTCCATCACACTTTTAAGGTTTGTTTGACCTTAGATTGACCTTAGGATGGGCTTTACTGTAGGTCATTTCGGATACATAACTCACATATTTTAATATGCTTGTTTGGAGTGTTCTAAGACTAGTCCTAGGGACTTCAAGACCAGTCATAGCTTTGCTACGACCAGTCTTAAGTTTTTCAGGACCAGTCCTAGGTAGTTGAAGATTTTTGGATCGTTCTAGCTGTCTTACGACTAGTCCTGGACATCCTACGACCAGTCCTGGAAGTTCTACGACTCATCCTTCGACCGGTCATATCCCTACAACTCAAACTTCAGCAACCATTTTTGGGATCCTACGACCGGTCGTAGGTGTCTCACGACCAGTCGTAGGTGGCCCACGACCGGTCGTAGACCGCCCAGGACCGGTCGTCGAATAGAAAATCAAATCCCGCGAAAATCTTTCGAAAATCTTTGAAGCTACGACCAGTCATAGGATCCTAAGACCAGTCGTAGACGGAATTTTTTAGGCTATAAATAGACCACGAACTTCAGAGTTTCAGTACTTCAAATCAATTCTATTCAAGCATTCTTTAGGATATTCTCTGAGATAAGTTTGTGTTTATTTTAAGCTGCTTTGTGCTTATTTAATATTTCTTTTGCTAGCTTATTTTTATTTGATTTTGATCTACATTCTAATCTTATTAAAAAAGGAGAATTTCTGATATTCCTTCTTCTTGGATTCAAAATCAAATAGATCTAGCCCGTTTGATCTAAAATTAATTAGACTTAGAACTATTCTTTAAGTGAGTACTGGACTTTGAACGTCGAATCGAACTTCTACTCCGATTAGTTCTACCGGGCTTCTTCAAAAGCCGATTCAGGTATTTTACATGTTTTGTAATTTACTTTCTCTAATTTTTATTTGAGATTCGCCAGAAAAATCTCATTGTAGTAGTTATCTGAGGAGAGCCAGAAAACTCAGATTGTGGGGTTTTTGGATTGTGTAAGCCCGAGATCAAAGACATAATTGTGAAGGTTTTAGGTGAACCTGTGAAACCTATTTTGACAGTACATGCTAATATCTCCTGTGTGAGGATATTAGGAGTGGAGTAGCAATCTGTGTGGCTGTTGGATAACAGTTGGTGTACACACAGGCGAAACACTATATATCGTTGTGTTGTGGATGTGTTTCATTCTTTCATTCTTTTATTCTTTCCATTTTGTGGAATGTGTTTGTGAATGAATGATTGTAATCTTTTTATTCCAAGCATTTGTGGGGAATGTTGTAATAACTTAGGATTTATTTTCTGCAAGTTATTTTGATTTCATTACTTATTATTCCTCATTGATTTGTGATACAAAGGACGTTCTAGAAATAAGGTTGTCCTACCTTAAACCTCTGGTTTTTGGTGTAAGGTTGTCCTTAGAACTGATAAAGTATCAATCTCTTTATTTTAGGCTATTGTGATTGTTTTATATTCAGCATTGTGCTTTATATCTTTTATTATTCCGCTGTTATAAGTTTTAGTTGGCATCGCCCTATCCCTCCCCCCCCCCCCTCCCCCCCCTCCCTCTAGGGCATATAGCTAGGCCCTTTCAAGTGGTATCAGAGCCTAATAGCTCGTGCTTATTGTTTATTTATTGGATTTATTTCCTGAGCTAACGATCTAAGCTATATTAAGATGTCAAATTTTGATAGCCTATCAGTCACTAGGCCACCACCCTTTAATGGCACAAACTATGCCTATTGGAAAGCCAGGATGAGGATCTTCCTCAAATCCTTAGATGAAAGTGTGTGGCTGGCCACAGTGAATGAATGGAACCCTCCTATCACTGAAGTAACTAATGGTGATGGTTCAAAATCTATGAAAGTTACGGCTTATTCGCTTTGAACCACACTTCAGAAAAGTGAAAGTAGTGCAAATGCAAAAGCACTAAATGCAATTACTTGTGCATTATCACCAAATGAATTCAAAAGAATCATCTCTTGTGAAAATGCAAAACAAGCATGGGATATATTAGAAATGACACACGAGGGTACATCTGTTGTCAAGAAATCTAAAGTCCAACTCCTCACAACTAAATTTAAAGAAATTCATATGGAGGAGAATGAGATGTTTATGGACTTCTATACTAGATTGAATGACATTGTGAACTCTATGTGGGGTCTTGGTGATAGAATCCCCGAAAGTAAAGTGTGCGCAAAAATACTACGTTCACTTCCTGAACGGTTCAATTCTAAAGTGACCGCGATTCAAGAACTTCGTGATACGGATACCATGAGGGTTGAGGAATTATTTGGTTCTCTTCAAACCTATGAGTTAACCTTTAAGGCTCCTAAAGGAAAATCAATTGCTCTCAAATCATCTAAAAATGTTTCATAAGTGAGTACTTCAGATTCAGAAAATACCGAAGATGATATGGTACTTTTAGCAAAAAGGTTTTATAAAATTTTCAAAAATAAGAAAAAGGTTGATTTTCAAAAATCAAATGATAAGAGACGATCTAAACCTAGAACTCGTAAATCCTTAAAAGATAGTCAATGTTACAACTGTCAAGAGTATGGGCACTTATCTAACAAATGTCCTAAAAAGGACAAATCAAAAAGGAAAAGCATGATGGCTACTTGGGATGAATCATCTGATTCTGAATCCTCTTCTAAATCAGAAGATTCTGAAATCGAGTCGGGCGATGGTGTTAAAGCCCTTATGACTCTAGCCATGATCACCTATTCAGATCATGATGATATATCTAGTGAAGAAAATCTGAATAGTGATTGCGATAATGAAGATGATCTTCAAGATGCTTATAATGCCCTTTATAAAGAGAGTTGTAAAATTGCTGTCAAGCTTAAATTACAAAAAGAAAAAAATTCTAAGCTTAAGGAAGATTATGAGTCTCTTGTCTTAGAAAAGTCTCATATTTCTGATTCTTTTGAAAAAACCAAAAATGATTTAGATTTCAAAACCTCCCAAATTGAAGATTTGAAATCCGAAAAAGAGAAACTCAAAAATGAGGTAGCTTCTCTTCTGAGTTTGAAAGACACATGGAGATATGCCCAAGGTGATCCGAAATTGGAAAAATTATTGTCCAGATCAAGAAAATGTGGCGATCGATCCGGGTTGGGCTATGATAAGAATATATCTCCTAAAGAAAAGAACACTGCTCCTAAATTTGTAAAAGGAGAGTCTTCAAACTCAAAAGAAAAGAATACTTTTCAAGGTTTTTCTAAAAATTTAAAAACTTTTTAAAAACCTAAAAGTAGCCATGTCAACTTTAATTTTTAAAACCGAAATCAATTAGCTGAAAAAAATATTAATCTTCTCAAGGAGCTATTAAAGTCAAACTTTATAGGTCGTTCGTACAACAATAGACAGAAAAAGACCATCTATACTCCTAAACCCAAAACAGTTATGAAATGGGTTCCTAAAGTTGCCAGCTTGGTTGCCCACATTGCTTTCAAAGCAACAAGCCATTCAAAGTGGTACCTAAATAGTGGTTGCTCCAGGCATATGACAGGTGACAAAGATTTATTCACCGATCTTAAAGATATGACTGACGGGTCAGTCACATTTGGTGATGGAAGCAATTGCAAGATTATTGGCCAAGGTACGGTACAACTTTATAACCTTCCCTTATTTAAGAATGTCTTATATGTTGAGGGTTTAAAACACAACCTATTAAGCATTTCTCAGATATGTGATAACAACCATAGTGTAAATTTTTCTAATCAAGGTTGTGAGATAGTTAATAAAAGGGGTTCTGTTATATTAACTGGTCGCAGAACTTCTGAAAACTGCTACATCGTTAGTGATGCTAGCTCATCTACTCAATCATGTTACATGGTCCATACCGATGAGACTGAATTATGGCATAAATGCCTTGGAGATGTACACTATCAGAACTTATTTAGATGGAGAAAAAGAGAACTAATTAGAGGTCTACCCAAATTGTAAAAAGTAGACAAAATATGTGGTGAATGCCAGTTGGGCAAACATATTAGGAGCTCTCACAAGAAATCGAACTCCAATAATCTAGACCACTCGAGCTTCTCCATATGGATCTTATTGGACCAACCAGATCAGAGAGTCGAGGAGGCAAAAAATACATCTTGGTTATCGTAGATGACTATACCAGATTCATTTGAGTATCATTATTAAAAGACAAAACTGAAACCCTGGATGAAGTAAAAAAGGTCATCAAACGAATCCAAAATGAGAAAAGTTCTCATGTTAGCAAGATTCGTAGTGATCATGGATCTGAATTCGAAAACAGTAGTTTTGAGAAATTCTGTAGCGATCAGGGAATATCACATGAATTCTCAACGCCCAAAACACCGCAACAAAATGGTATAGTTGAAAGGAAAAATAGAGTGCTTCAGGATATGGATAATGTTATGTTGAATAGCATGAAGCTCTCTAGAAATCTTTGGGCTGAAGCAGTTAATACCGCATGTTATATTATTAATCGGGTTTATACTAGTAAATCCGATAATAAGACTGCTTATGAATTATGGTTTGAAAAGAAACCTACTGTCAAATACTTTCGGGTTTTTGGCAGCAAGTGTTATATTTTACGGGATCGTGAAAATTTGGGTAAGTTTGATACGAAGAGTGACAAAGGAATTTTTCTTGATTATTCTTTGAATAGTCAAGCTTATAGGGTTCTAAATAAGAGAACTGGTGTGATTCAAGAGTCCATCAATGTGGTCATTGATGATCATTTGGATACACCAGCCCCAAGTTCAGATGATGATGAAGCTCTTATTATTGACAATCTAAATATCTCATCAAGTCAAAAAGAATCTGAACCAAGGACTATTAAAGATCATCCAACCAATCAAATACTTGGAAATCCTCTCACTAGAGTTCGTACTCACAAAAAAATTGAGAACATATGTAATTATGTTTGTTTTACATCCCAAATAGGACCAGTCAACGAAAAAGAAGCACTTTCTGACGAAAATTGGATAGTTGCTATGCAGGATGAACTTAATCAATTTGTTCGTAATGATGTCTGGTATCTTGTTCCTAGACTTAAAGATAAAAACATTATTGAAATGAAGTGGATCTTTAAAAATAAGTCTGATGAACTCGGAAATATTATACGAAACAAGGCTAGACTGGTTGTACAATGGTACACTCAGATTGAAGGCATCGATTACGATGAAACCTTTGCTCCAGTCACTCGCCTTGAATCAATCAGACTTTTTATTTCCATCACATATTTTAGAAAATTTAAAATCTATCAGATGGATGTAAAGAGTGCTTTCTTGAATGACGATTTACATGAAGAAGTGTATGTTAAACAACCTTCAGGGTTTAAAGACCCTAAGTTATCTGACCATGTATTTCGTCTCAAAAAGGCTCTCTATGGTCTAAAACAAGCACCCAGGGCATGGTATGAAAAATTGACTAAATTCTTACTTAGTCATAGCTTTTAAGTAGGTAGTGTCGATAAGACGCCTTTTGTTAAAAAGAATAACAATAATATTTTGATGGTTCAAATATATGTTGATGATATTATTTATGGAACTACTTGTTCTAACATGTCTACTGAGTTTGCAGAGTTAATGAAATCAAGGTTCGAAATGAGCATGGTTGGCGAACTTAACTATTTCCTAGGGTTGCAGGTAAAACAACAACCTGATGAAATTTTTATTTTCCAGACCAAATATGTTTCAAACTTGGTTAAAAGGTTTGGATTTGAGAATGGTAAGAACTTTGATACTCCTATGAGTACAACATTAAGACTCTCAAAAGACTCTTCAGGTAAAGATATAGATCCTAAATTATATCGCAGTATGATTGGTAGTTTGTTATATCTTATTGCTAGTAGACCTGATATCGCATTTAGTGTTAGTATTTGTGCGAGATATCAGTCTAATCCTAAGGAATCACATCTTATTGCTGTTAAAAGGATTATTAGATATGTCGCAAGTTCTATAAATTTGGGACTTTGGTATCCTTTTGATACTAATGTTCAATTAGCCGGGTATTCAGATGCTGATTGGGCCGGAATATTGATGATAGAAAATCAACCAGTGGTGGTTATTTTTACATTGGAAATTGCTTAATTTCTTGGTTCAGTAAGAAGCAAAGCTCAATATCACTCTCTACTGCTGAGGATGAATATATTGTAGCTGGATATTCATGTACTCAACTAGTTTGGATGAAACGCATGCTTAGCGATTATGGAATTAATCAAGATTCAATGATCTTACATTGTGATAATTTCAGTGCTATAAATATTTCTAAAAATCCAATCCAGCATTCACGTACTAAGCATATTGACATTAGGTATCATTACATTCGTGAGTTGGTTGAAGAAAAAGTTATTTCATTAGAATATATACCAACCGAAACTCAACTTGCTGATATATTTGCTAAACCTCTCGACAAAAGTAGGTTTAATAAATTAAAATTTGATCTTGGTATGTGCATTTTACATTGAATATTCTTTCTTGCATGTATCATAGTGTATTATATTTCATATTATAATTGTGTAAATTTTAAATTTTTGCATTAAAAATGCATTTTTGGTCGATGCTCGACCGGTCGTGGTTGTACACGACCAGTCGTGGTTCGACCGGTCGTGAACCACACTCGACCGGTCGTGGATCTCTTGAACGAAATATAATTTGGGAAAAATCCCCTTCTTCTTCATTTTCACACCGACCTTCGACGAGTTGTGGCTCGACCAGTCATAGGATTTCTAGTTTTTCTTCAAGGTAAGTCCTATTTCATCATTTTTCTTGAAGATTTATGCTTTCTATGCTTTGATTTTTTCATAGTACAGCTTGATTTCATCTCTTGTTGGGTTTTTCAAGGTTTTCCTCTCTATTTGCTGATCTAGAGAAAACCCATCTTTCATTTGTGCATCTTGCTTGTTCTTTGTATGTCTTTTTGAATATGGATGCTAGAGGGAAAAAGAAAACATCTCGTGGTCCATCTTCATCCAGATCTGCTCCGATAACTAAACGGCACCTTCGGTCACCTGAAGATGATACTCAAGATGTACGGGATTTGCGTGTCCGTAACATTATCGTTGAGCATACCGCTGATGTAAATCACATTACTCCATATGGTATCATTCCCCTTCTTGAATCTGTAGGTTGGACTAACATTTTGCTTTGGGGTAGGTCTGCATACCAGTCCATTGCTCAATCAATGGTAGCATGCATTTCAGATTTTTCCCTTGATAATTTAACATTTTCAATTGATACAAGAGAAGGGAAATTTGAAGTAGACCGTCATTTGATATCAGGTATTATGGATATACCTGTTAATGATGAAGGAATACCGATTCATACTTTATACGACAAACCTTCAGAATCGGAAAAACGCATGTTAACCAGAGATTTATGTAAAATTGATGTGCATTGGACTCACAAAGGGAATGCGCTCCCCGTAAAATATTTGTTACCCAGTTATAAAATATTACATCGTTTCTTCATTTCCAATGTATATCCTCGGTCCGGTAATAAAATCGAGTTGACTTCTTTCATGGTTTGTGTGTTGCATTCTATTGCTTCTGGAACCAAGGTTTGTCTTCCTTCTTTGATTTGTCACTCCATTATATAATTTCGTTTCTATCCGGGTCATAGTGATATTCCATTCGGTTATCTTATGAATGTTTTAACCACTCACATGCTTGTCGATAAACCTGTTAATGAGGCACCAATTCTTCATCTTATTTTCAACAATTCCAATCTTAATAAGATGAAATTGGATCTGCTACCTGGCCAATTTGATGAAGCTGGTGTTAATGGTGTTGGTGGTGATGGTGGTAATGCTGGAAACGAAGAGGAAGCTGGCGATCTTCCACAACAAGATGTTAATATGGATGACTTATTTGATGATATAGAAACTGATTCACCTAATGATCCAGATTATGATCCTTCTGATTTTGATGCACGCCTTCGTGCATTGGAGGAAAAACCTGATAATATGAATATAGCCCATGATATGAGATTCAAGTACATGCGAAAATATCTTCATCGCATAAATAAGGGCTTACACCAGATTGATCCATCTATTCCTGCTCCCTCCTCTGGATCAGATTAAGTGAATTATCTTCTGAATAGTATAACATTTCTTTTACTCTGGATATGTATTATGGATTATGGTTTCATAACATTTTATTTTGGGTATGTATTATAGATTATGGCTTGACACTTCAGGTTTATTTTATGTCCTTTCATATCACCTTCTCATTATTTTCTCTCTACGTTCTTCTTCCTATTGTGCCTTTCCCTTGTCATTTTGTGACAAAAGGGGGAGTAGTAAGCATTGCTACAAGGGGAGTAATACGGATAGGGGGAGTAAATTTGTTTGTATTGATTGAGAAGGATATGTGGATTGTTGGATATGTGGATTGAGCCTTGAGGTTTTCATGTTGTGTACTGATTATATGAGCAATACTCGTATTACTCAGGGGGAGTAGAGTATTTTGTGATTTCATGACTTATCATTCCTTATTATCTTTGATGCTATGTGTTTTGTCACAAATTTAACAAAGGGGGAGATTATAAGTGCTATGATTTCATATCCCTTTATTTGTCAAATTTTGTGGTGTCAAAACCTATATCTATGTCTTGTATATCTTGTGTTTTATGTTTGAAGACTAGTCATTGCATTCAAGACATATCAAGACATCGCATTTCAAGACAAGATCTTAAATGAAGAAAGTTTTCAATTCTTGGATGAAGAAATCAAGAATAGAAGTTTTCAAGGTTGCATGTTCAAGATTTGATCAAGTTCAAGCTTTCTAGAAGATTTTGTCAAATCCAGATCAAGCTCATGGAAGCCTACTACAAGTTTTGTATATTCACAAGCTTCTCTTAAGGGTCATCTGAGTGAACAGAATTTCAATGTCCATCTCACTTTTAAGGTTTGTTTAACCTTAGATTGACCTTAGGATGGGCTTTACTGTAGGTCATTTTGGATACATAACTCACATATTTTAATATGCTTGTTTGGAGTGTTCTAAGACCAGTCCTAGGACTTCAAGACCAGTCATAGCTTTGCTACGACCAGTCTTAAGTTTTTCAGGACCAATCCTAGGTAATTGAATATTTTCGAATCTTTCTAACTGTCTTACGACCAGTCCTGAACATCCTACGACTAGTCCTGAAAGTTCTACGACTCATCCTTCGACCGGTCGTAGCCCTACGACTCAAACTCTAGCAACCATTTTTGGAATCCTACGACCGGTCGTAGGTGTCTCACGACCAGTCGTAGGTGGCCCACGACCGGTCGTAGACTGCCCAGGACCGGTCGGAGAATAGAAAATCAAATCCTGCGAAAATCTTTCAAAAATCTTTGGAGCTACGACTAGTCATAGGATCCTAAGACCAGTCGTAGACGGGATTTTTTATGCTATAAATAGAGCACGAACTTCAGAGTTTTAGTACTTCAAATCAATTCTATTCAAGTATTCTTTAGGATATTCTCTGAGATAAGTTTGTGTTTATTTTAAGCTGCTTTGTGCTTATTTAATATTCCTTTTGCTAGCTTATTTTTATTTGATTTTGATCTGCATTCCAATCTTATTAGAAAAGGGGAATTCTTGATATTCCTTCTTCTTGGATTCAAAATCAAATAGATCTAGCCCGTTTGATCTAAAATCAATTAGACTTAGAACCATTTTTTAAGTGAGTATTGGACTTTGAACGTCGAATCGAACTTCTAATCCGATTGGTTCTACCTGGCTTCTTCAAAAGGTGATTCAGGTATTTTACATGTTTTGTAATTTACTTTCTCTGGTTTTTGTTTGAGATTCGCTAGAAAAATCTCATTGTACTGATTATCTGAGGAGAGCCAGAAAACTCAGATTGTGGGATTTTTGGATTGTGTAAGCCCGAGATCAAAGACACAATTGTGAAGGTTTTAGGTGAACCTGTGAAACCTATTTTGATAGTACACGCTAATATCCCCTGTGTGAGGATATTAGGAGGGGAGTAGCAATCTGTGTGGCTGTTGGATAATAGTTGGTGTACACACAGGCGAACCACTATATATCGTTGTGTTGTGGATGTGTTTCATTCTTTCATTCTTTTATTCTTTCCATTTTGTGGAATGTGTTTGTGAATGAATGATTGTAATCTTTTTATTCCAAGCATTTGTGGGGAATGTTGTAATAACTTAGGATTTATTTTCCACAAGTTATTTTAATTTCATTACTTATTATTCCTCATTGATTTGTGATACAAAGAACGTTCTAGAAATAAGGTTGTCCTACCTTAAACCTCTGGTTTTTGGTGTAAGGTTGTCCTTAGAACTGATAAAGTATCAATCTCTTTATTTTAGGCTATTGTGATTGTTTTATATTCAGCATTGTGCTTTATATCTTTTATTATTCCGCTGTTATAAGTTTTATTTGGCATTGCCCTATTCCCTCCCCCCCCCCCCCCCCTTCTAGGGTATATAGCTAGGCCCTTTCAGAGTAGTAACTTCGAAACTGTCCGGCAATAAACTAGGATTTTTTTTAGATTTTCTGGGATCCAGCATCTATCGATGGCATTGACATCTGCTTGATGGAATCGAGTAGTCTGTTAATGTCATCAACTGATCCTGTTACAGACAGATTTAAGACATTAGACAACAATCTCCATCATGTCTTCAATTTTCATACTCCATTGCTCGTTTTGCATACTTGATCCTCTATCTCTACTTCGTCTCCATCATATCTCCACAATTATCGTTTATCGTGCACACTCCGTCTTCACTCTATCTTTATCAAACCCAAAGATGATGAATAGAATTTAAACTTCTCTACATGAACTACCTTCGTAAGCATGTCAGTCAGATTCATGCTTATGTGGGTATTTTCAAGAGTCATGACTCCTTTTTTAATTATCTATTAGATAAAATGATGACAAACATCAATATGTTTCATACGTAAGTGATAAACAGAGTTTTTTACCAACTTAATCATGCTTTTTCTGTCACAATTAACAGGTATGACCTTTTATGAAGCCCTAACTAATTTGTTATCCCCCTCAACCAAACTGCTTCCTTGAATGCTTCTATTACTATCATATACTTAACTTTGGTTGTGGAAAGAGATACCACAGACCGAATCTTCAACATCCAACTGATCGCTCAACTCAACATCCAACTGATCGCTCAACCCGTTAACACAGACAAGTAACCGAAAGTCAACTTTCTATTATCAAGACCACCCGTTTAATATGAATCTACATAGCCTATTAACTTGTCCTTTAATTTTTTAAATATTAAGACATAGTCCTGCTTTCCTCAAATTAGGACTGAAAGTCGGGTGGGTTTAACCCGTCCGACCCGACATCGGGTTTGGGCTTGGGCATGATGTATCAAGTTTGGTCATGAGCTTGGGCTATACAAACACCAACTCGATAAAACTTGTATCGGGCCTGAGTTGAGGTATTAGGTTGTCCAACCCAACTAGAACCCGATAGATATTAAGTTACTTATAAATTATAATTGAGTGCGGATCGTCTACGTTGAAGGCACATGAAATTCTAGTGTCGTCGGGTTTCATTGGTCCATGTCATTTTCAATGACTCAAGCTAACAAGATACGTCAAATTTCTCTCTTCCAAATATATTGCTACACAACACGACTTTTAAAAGAGTACTTGTCCAATATTTTAGCTTGTTTATTTTTAAAAAAATGAAGTTCTTTACGATAAATAAAATAGACCAATGTAATAATGAAAATAAGATGTGTAGTAGACCAATGCATATATGATTAATAAAATCATAGGTACAAAAAATAAGATGTGTATTGAAAATATAATAGACCAATGTAATAATGAAAATACTAGCATGTGTCTATAAGTGCTATGATTTCTAGCTCCTAAAATTGTCAAATTTTGTAGTGCTTAAACATCTTGGAATCTGTCTTGTCCAGTGTATCGATATATTCCAGACAGTGCAAGAACAATGGTCCTTACTTCAAGAACTTCAAAAGTAAGATTACATGTTCATGTTTGAGTACAACATCAAGTGTGAATTCAATATTTCAAGATTCATAGTTCAAGCTTCAAGATAAGACAAAGTTCTTATACTTTGAACCTCAAGCTCAAGCTTTAATGTTAGTCAAATTCAAGTTTTAAAAGGTCTCAAGTTCAAGCTTTTATATATGTCAAGATCTCAAGCTTTGTGAACTTCAAAGATCATCTATTAACCGAAGAAAAAGAAGTTTCAATGCTCATACATTATGTATAAGGTATGAATGACCCTAGATTGATCATAGGGTAGGTCAATTTGAATACATAATTTAAATTGGATCATTTTATAAGTGCATGGACTATTTCTTGACTAGTCTTAGACTATGTTCAACTAGTCCTAGCATTGGCTCGACCAGTCCTAAGTTTGTTACTGATTTTCAAAAAATTTTGTTAAAGCATCGACCAGTCCTGGAGACTACTCGACTGGTCGTATGAACAGTACTCTACCTATGCTTGACCAGTCCTTCAGGATCGACTCAAAGTCCAGCAACTAAATTGGGTTCAACATGACCAGTCGTGGATAGGACTCTACCGGTCAAGCAGACCCTATGACCAGTCGTGGAATGGCCTTATCTTATCGCGCACAAATTTTAAAAGTTTGTTGATCCTACAACCAGTCGTGCCGACCCCAGGACCAGTCGAGAGTCTGATTTCTTCACTTATAAATAGAGAACGATTTTCAGAGTTTGATATTCAATTCAAGAAAAATTAATAAGCCACTTTGAGAGATAAGTTAGTGATATTCTTAAGCTATTTAGTACTCATTATAGATTCTCTTTAATTAGCTTTCTTTGTATTTAATTTTGTATTCTGCATTCCAATTTTATTTGAAAGAGGAATTGAAGTATTCTCATTTCTTATAATCAAAATTAAATCAAGCTAGCCCAAGGTGATTTAATTTAAAATCAATCTAGAACCAATAACTATTTTGTAAGTGAGTGTGGACATTGAACTTCTATGTTAAACTTTTACTCCAATTTGGTTCTTTCGGACTGTATCAAAAGGAGAATATCTAGGTATTTTATAGCTTTGTAAATTTTTTATTTTGGTTTCATAGAGATTGTGCCAGAAAAATCTCTTTATTTTGGTTTGTCTGAGCTGATCCAGAAAACTAAGAGTGTGTGGTTTTTAAATTGTGTAAGCCCACTTGAAAGACACAATTGTGAGGGTTTTAGATGAACCTTGAAAAACCTATTTTTATAATGAACGTTAATATCCACTGTGTGAGGATATTAGGAGCTGAGTAGTTTTGTGGATGTTGTTTAACAGTTGGTGTACACACAAGAGAACCACTATAATTCTTTGTGTTTGGTGGATTTATGGTTTATTTTCTTTATCTTTTGTGATTTAAGATTGTGGGATGTATTTGTGGATGTGGATGTTGTAATCTTTACATTTCAGCATTGTGTGATAAATGTTGTAATAGATTAGTTTATATTTCTTTCATATCCTCTTCAGTTTGAGTTTTTGATACTTAACCACATTCTAGTAAGGTTGTCCTGCCATAAACCATTAGTTTTTGGTGTCAGGTTGTCCTTAGAACCAAGTTTGTATCAACCTCTCAATACTAGATTTTTGAGGTTGTGTTACATTTCCACATTGTGGATTATTTAAGTGCTACTTTATTTAATTGTTTAAATTTTGCTATTAATTTTTTAAATTTGGCATAGTCCTATTCACCCCCCCCCCCCCCCCGGGACTTAATAGCTCAGCCTTTTCAAGTAGTATCAAAGCCTAATAGCTCGTTTTAATTGTTATTTCTTTTGGATTAATATCCTAAGCTAATCGATCTGAGCTTTGTAAGATGTTAAATTTTAATAGCTTTTCAGTCATTAGGCCTCCACCATTTGATGGCTCCAACTATGTCTATTGGAAAGCTGAAATGAGAATTTTCTTAAAATCCACGGATGAGAGCGTATGGCAAGCCACACTGACTAATTGGATCCCCCTACCACTGAAGTAACTGGTACCAACGAATCCAAAACTATGAAAGTCACACCTTATTTTTCTTAGACCACTCTTCAGAAAAGTGAGAGTAGTGTCAATGCAAAAGTACTAAGTGCAATCACTTGCGCATTATCACCGGATGAATTCAAAAGAATTATATCTTATGATATTGCAAAGCAAGCCTATAATATTTTAGAAATGACATACGTGAGAACAACAATTGTCAAGAAATCTAAAGTCCAAATCCTCAAAACCAAATTTGAGAAAATACGTATGGTTGAAAGTGAATCTTTCATGGACTTTTATACTAGATTGAATGACATTGTCAACTCTATGTGGGGTCTCGGTGATAAAATCATAGAAAGTAAAGTCTGTGCAAAGATACTATGCTCACTACCTGAACGGTTCAATTCAAAGGTGACTGCAATCTAGGAACTTCGTGATACGGATAATATGAGGGTAGAAGAATTAGTTGGTTCCTTACAAACATATGAGTTAACTTTTAAAGCTCCTAAAGGTAAATTTATAGCTCTTAAATTTTCTAAATGTATTTCTCAAAAAAATAGTAACAATTCTGATTTAGAAAATTCTGAAGATGATATGGCCCTTTTAGCTAAAAAGTTTTATAAGATTTTTAAAAATAAAAAGAGGATTGATTTTTAAAAACCTTATAAAAAGAAAAGATCTAAACCTAAAATCTGAGAATCATTAAAAGACAATCAATGTTATAACTGCCATGAATATGGGCATTTAGCAAACAAGTGTCCTAAAAAGGACAAACTTAAAAAGAAAGGTACGTTGACTACTTGGGATGAATCTTCTGGCTCTGAAGCCTCTTCTGAATCAGAAGATTCTGAAACCGAGTCGGGTAATGAAGTTAAAGCCGTTATGACTCTAGCCAAGTTCACTTTTTCAGATCATGATGATTCAACTAGTGAAGAAAATCTGAATAGTGATCATGAAAATGAAGAACATCTTCAAGATGTTTATAATGCCCTTTACTAGGAGAATTGTAAAATTGTTGTTAAACTTAAACTTCAGAAAGAGAAGTTTTTAAAACTTTAAAAAAAAAATTGATTCTTTTATTTTAGAAAAATATCACATTGTAGACTATTTTAAAAAAACTAAGTGCAACTTAAATTTTAAAAACTCCCAAGTTAAAAGCTTAAAATCTGAAAATGAAAAGCTAAAACTTGAAGTCTCCTCACTTTTGAGTTTAAAGGACACATGGAAGTATGCCCAAGGTGATCCTAGGTTAGAAAAACTATTATCCGGATCCAAAAAATGTGGTAACCGATCTGGATTGGGCTACGACAAAAGTATTCCTCCCAAACATAAGAATACTCCTCCTAAGTTTGTGAAAGGAGGGTCTTCAAACTCAAAAGGAAAAAGTAAAGCAACCATATCAACTATAAAAATCAGAATCGTAATCCTTTAGCTGAAAAATTGTTGATTTACTTAAGGAGTTGTTAAAATCTAACTCAGTGGGTCAGTCTTATAACAACTACAAACATAAGAAGACCAACTATACTCCTAAACCCAAGATAGTAATGAAATGGGTTCCTAAGGTTACTTGCTTGGTTGCCCACACTGCTTTCAAAGCTACAAACCATTCAAAGTGGTACCTAAACAGTGGATAATCCAGACACATGACTGGTGATAAAGGTCTGTTCACCAATATTAAAGATATGACTGATGGTTCAGTCACATTCGGTGATGGTAGCAGCTGTAGGATTGTTGGCCAAGGTACGGTTCAACTCTTTAACCTCCCTTTATTTGAGAATATTTTATATGTAGAAGCGTTAAAATATAACTTATTAAGCATTTCTCAAATATGCGATAATAATCATAGCGTTTATTACTAACTTAGGGTGCAAAATTTTAAATAAAAATGGTTCTTTAATATTAACTGGCCTCAGAACTTCTGAAAACTGCTGCATGGTAGGTGATTCAAGCTCATTTAAATCATCGTGTTACATGGTTCATACTGATGAGACTGAGTTATGGCATAAATGTCTTAGACATGTACACTACCGCAACTTATATAGATTGAGCAAAAGATAGTTAGAAAGTGTAACGCCCTGAAATTCGGGGGTCGAGCAGAAGCTCAGCTCCCAAGTTTCAGAACATCACTTATACAGTATTTTTGATGATGAATGAATGTTATCGGCATTAGGGCATAAACATGAGGTAGATTAAACCACAACAGCAAACATAGTTTAGGGACAGTCTAAAAGCACGAGCGGAAGACTAAAATACATATATAAATCAACATAAGTCCCCAAGATATGTATGCTCTACCAGGTCATAATTACAAGACATGTCTCCAAATACATATATCAAAAAGTGATAAATCACTACCAACATAGCCCTGAATTCTCGTCAATCAGGGCATTGTTCATATGAAACCGCCTGAGAACTGCATATAGGAGAAATCTTCCTCATCATCATAAAGTCTGGCTCTGCTTCGCAAGCATCGCCATCATCTGAAACTAAAATAGGGACTGGTTGGTGTTTCAACCATCATCCCGTAATGTGAGAGTGAGTGATCAACTCAATGAAACTATATAGCAAATGTTAACATGTTATCAAGTCAATCAAGCAGTAATGATAAAGTAGTACAATCAAACATGTCCTAAATACTCTGGTTAATGCAAGAATGATATGAGAAAATGATGCATGCCCTCACCACAAACTCTCTCATGCGACATCATCTAACGATCGCGACATGAATCACTACCACTGTGCTCTCACACCAGCGCTAATGGCACATGCAGTGTGATATCATGAGTATGACTACCAAGTTCTTATTAGTCCTTTTCATATAGAAGGATTGGGAAGCTAAGACACCTCCCTTATATCAATTCCCAAACATTGATCCATTCTAGGGCCATCAGTCCTAGGAAATCTCATACGATGTTACGTTTTTAGGTCGCTGCAAGGGCTGTTACGCAGAATTTTTACACCACTCCCCCATTACCAATTCAATACAGGCCTAGTTATATCCTCAATACTGCAACAAGACTCGTCGCCCTTATGCAGTGTCAAGATATACTGGAGGTTACTATAGAGGGCTTGTCACTAATTAATGTAGGCCTACAGCAAGAATATAATATCCCATATCACCATAATCTGCTCACGAGAGTAGGGTGCTCACTGGTCACTATGGGGAGGCTCGTCGCCCCAGCGTAGGCTGACAGCTCGGCCACGGTGTCCCATACCACCATGTCTGGCTCATGAGTCTTAGGGGATCATGGTACCAAGCTTAATGGGAGTTTCACTAGTAAGTTCAGTGTCTTAGATTCAAACAGTAGCGACCAAACATAGTGAACATACATCGGTCAATCGATTTAGTTGATAAGCTTAACTAGGCCAAGCGCACGTTGAGTTGAACGACATGAAATGCATAAGCACTCCGTGTGGCCTAACCACTGACGAACATCCCAAGCACGACTCAGATTCGTTAAATTCATCCTATGTGGCGAAAATAATCTCAATCACCAGTTTAAAGACTGTTACCAATTACCTAGACTATGCAATAGCCCCAATCACATTTAATTACAAATATGATGTCCTATGAGATAGTCAAAGCAGTAATTGATCAATATTACAACTCATACAATCATATGAACATGTTCTGAAGTGCATTATAAACATGAATTCACACACATTCAATTCATAATCAAGCAGACATCAGAATAAGTCATATATGGAGGAAATCATACACATCATTGATGTAGTTGAGAATCATATCTCAACCCGTATACAGGTACATCTTACTAACTACTAACTCGTTCAGACACTTTTACAAACACTTAGTCTACACCTTACATCATACATATTATGTATTCATTAGCATACGTATTAGAGATAATCCTTTCGTCAAAGGGTAGTCGCCCACACAACAATCATATATCCACGACAGTTTGTCATGGCAAGCATGAATACAAAGTCTATACTCATTCAGTCATTTTCACATACACTTAGGCTACACATACTAAATACATATCATATGTTGGTATATCATGTATTTCGGTTAAACCTTTAGCCCAGGAGTTGTTACATATACATCTAGCATACATATATGACAGTTAATCATGGCAAACTCAAATTCTTATTTTATATGTATACAGTATTTTCTATAAATACGAGGAATACAGTATATTCAACATAGTTAACGTATAACTGAAAAATAAAACGGACAACACTTTATACATGTGAAATAGCATCCACGTCAGTAATATATCATTAACCGACATTGAAAGTCTTAAAAACCATAACCTAAACATATATAGTTCGCACCTTAAACTAAAAAATACATATAAGATGTGATTCAGATGATAAGTCTTCGCCAACGGTGGATACGCTACCTATGGCATGAAACAAGTTAGCTATAACTTCACTACAGCTATTCTAAGCTTCAAAACAGGTGAGGTTTGACTTAACTTACCCAAGAATGGAATCAGAAACGTCGTAATAGCGATACGGTAGTGGTGTTGAAGTACATGGAGTGGTAGGGTAGAATCCCTAGGTGAATCTCCTACTCTCTCTCTCTCTCTCTCTCTCTCTCTCTCTTTCTTAGCTAAGGTTTGAAATTTGTATGAGATTTGTGAGAGAGGGTTTAAGGCCTTTTTATAAGCCCAAAAGCGACGGAAATAGCCCTAGGGCCAAGGTATACTTAGGTTATAACCAAATAGGGTCTGTTCTGATCTAACGGAGTACTTCTGAAGGTCCTATTACTAAATGTGGTTGGACTTAAGCTCTCTAATATCAGATCTAGGTCAAGCTAAGTTTTCAGTCCGGTCAGGTTTCCAGATCGACCGTGGCGGACCAGTTTCAGTTCAACGGTTACGGGAATTCGATCAGAGCTGCAAGTACTGTGACATGTAAGGGCCAAATATCCTGATCCAAGGATAAATTTGGGTCAAAATATAATGGTCAGAATACTTAGAAATAACGCGCAAGTGAAACGATCCAGATTACTTAAAATTATATTTAATTTTTTAAAAATCTTCGCTTTCTCACTCTCTTCACTCCGGACTCAAGGAAATAGTCCCAGGACATCATATGGCCTTGATTTTCGAGGTGAAATTCAAGTCCAACTAGGCGGTCATAATGGTCTAAGTTCATCGTTATCGGACTTTTGACGTGCGGTCTAGGTCCGATCCAAAGTTTCACGATGCTCCCAAGAGCAACTGGGTTTAGAGATTGATCCTGGGTTTCTAGGTAACATAGCGTTAGCAGTCTTACTCATTTTGGGTCTTGTAGTTCATATTTAAAGTGGTTCAAGTTAATTCTACTGAGTATTCAGTTTAGTACCTAACCAAATTCTACCCTAATTATGGCAGAATACTATCCTAGGGCCATTTTATGCCCCATTTTTGGTACTTCTAGTTATTATATTATTTTAATTATTTTTCTATTGGTTCATCATCAATTTTATCCCATCTTCACCAAATTTCATGAGATTTTGAGTTGTAAGAAAATTCTAAAAATTCCAGAAGCAGCAGCTGTCCAACAAGTGATTTTCGGACAATTGTCACAACGTCCTACTTTAAACTATATTAAATATTTTATTATATTTTTCACATATTTTTACATAAAACTAGACTCATTTAGATTCAATATAGTTTTTGAATCACCTAAATCTGATTATAATGAAGGAGATATGATTTTTCAAAGTTGGATTAAATGTACAGAAAAAAGGTAAAAAATGGGCTGCCTGACTGCTGTACGGACGAAGCCTCTCCAAACCGGCGAGGACCTCACCGTTCACTGACCAAATTGGCAAGGGGAATGCCACATATAAACTTGATGATGAACCAATAGAAAAATAAAGAAAATAGATAAAATATATGGGGAATGCCAGATTGGCAAACAAACTAGGAGTTGTCACAAAAAAGTGGACTCCAATGCCACATCTAAACTGCTCAAACTCCTCCATATGGATCTTATTGGACCAACTAGAACGGAGAGTTGAGGTGGCAAAAAGTATATTCTAGTAATCGTGGATGATTTTAACAGATTCACTTAGGTAGTCTTCTTAGACAAGCCAGAAACTCTCGATGAAGTAAAAAGGGTACTTAAAAGTATCCAAATTGAAAAAGAGTCTCAAGCTTTAAGATCCATAGTGATCATGGATCAGAATCTGAGAATAACAGTTTTGAAAATTTTTACAGTGATTAGAGAAGATCACATGAATTCTCTATACCCAAAACACCACAATAAAATGGTATATGTAACACCCTAGATTTTGGCCAATCTGGGATTTGACGTCCTTAGGCAATGGGTCAACTAAAACACCTGAAAAATCGCTCAGAACCCAATTTCATAGCCAAAGAAACCACTTAGGATTAATTCCTATGGAAATTTAGCGTAAGTTAGCTAGCGCAACGCTGGAGTAGCTGGGAAACAGTCCCTGATCACTTTAAATACGTTCTACAAGACCCAAATCGAGTAGAACGTATGACTCTATAATACTCTATAACCTCGGATCAAACTCTAAGCGGGTTTGTTCTCTGGACCACTTTGAATTCTTGTATTGGATTTAGACCGCGCGTCGAAAGTCCGTTACTTCCTATCTTAGACCGTTAGAACCGCCCAGCTGGACTTGACAATCATTTCGAAAATCAAGTCAAACCGATAATCACAAACTATTTCATTGAGCCCGGACTGAAGAGACTGCGGATAGGGACAGAATTGGAATTTCAAATTCAAATCTGGCACACGACTTGACACGTCAGTATTAAGCATTCTGACCGTCAGAATTCATCCAGATTACACCCTCGGAACAGGAAAAATTTTTATTTATTATTATGAGACTTCCAGCCCTGATCTACGTGCGGTGACCGCTGAACTGAAACTGGTCCGCCACGTGCGATCTGCGAACCCTGCCGGACTGAAAACTTAATACGTGCTATATCTGGTACACATGAGCTTAAGTCCGACCGCATTCGATCAGGGGACCACCAGAAAGCAGCTTTTGGACCGAAACAGCCCCGATTTGGTTACCCCTCAAGTGAAACTTGTTCCCGAGCCTATTTAGGGAAAGTTTGGGCTTATAAAAGGGCTTGAAACCCTCACTCCTCTCTCCCATCCGAATTTGCAAAAACCCTAGATTGGGAGAGAGAAAAGGTGAGAGTTTGTGAGAGAAGGTGGGAGAGATCTTCCTGCCACCTGTTGCTGCTGCTGTACGTGCTTAGGCAACGCACTCCGATCACTTTCCCAGCGATTCCTCCGCGTTTTCAGGTAAGAAAAACCCTAGAAAGTTGCTGATTTGATGTTTCTTCTGTTCCATAGCTTCATAGTTAGTAAATCTCGTAAAACAGGTTCTCTTATCGCTGTAGACGAAGCGTATACGCTCCGTTCGAATTTCAACATCCATAAGAGACAAGGTGCGAATTTTAGATGCTTTGATTGACTGTTTCCAAAGCTTTCAATGTCGTTTAATAGTAGATTCTTGACGGCAACGCCGTTTGACATGTACAACATGCTGTCCGTTTCCTGTTTCGTAAACTAACGAAGAATATGAGATTTAGGGCATTTTAGTCATTTGTAGGAAGTATAGATTTCATTCATATTTTGCTGATGTGATTGACATGATATGTTGTCGCATTAGGATGTTAGGAATACGTGCATAATTAGTTTGGCGAAGAGATTCGCCTAAATGCGCACTTCGGGTCGACATACTATATGTAGACTTAAGTGTGTAGTGTATGTGTTTGTATGAATGCTTGTATTAGTATGTATTGAATTAAATGGTGTTATGAATTAGTTTGAGATTGATTTCTCAATTAATATGCTGGTGTGAATGGTTTCCTACATGTTAGCCATATGCATGATTTCATGATATGAATGAAATGCATGTGCTTGACGATTCGCTTAAGCTGTATGTTATAACATGTGCTTGATGATTTCCTTATGAGTTACTTTGAGATTGAATTCTCAATTAATATGTTGATGGAGAGGATTTGTAACACCCCGGATTTTGGCCAATCTGGGATTTGACGTCCTTAGACAGTGGGTCAATTAAAACACCTGAAAAATCGCTTAGAACCCAATTCCATAGCCAAAGAAATCACTTAGGGTTAATTCCTTTAGAAACTAAGCATAAGTTAGCTAGCGCAACGCTGGAGTAGCTGGGAAACAGTCCCTGATCACTTTAAATACATTCTACAAGACCCAAATCGAGTAGAACGTATGACTCCATAATACTCTATAACCTCGGATCAAACTCTAAGCGGGTTTGTTCTCTGGACCACTTTGAATTCTTGTATTAGATTTAGACCGCGCATCGAAAGTCTGATATCTCCTATCTTAGACCGTTAGAACCGCCTAGTTGGACTTGACACTCATTTCGAAAATCAAGTCAAACCGATAATCACAGGCCATTTCATTGAGCCCGGACCGAAGAGAGTGTGAATAGGGACAGAATTGGAATTTCAAATTCAAATCTGGCACACGACTTGACATGTCAGTATTAAGCGTTCTGACCGTCAGAATTCATCCAGATTACACCCTCGGATCAGGAAAAATTTCTATTTATTATTATGAGACTTCCAGCCCTGATCTACGTGCGGTGATCGCTGAACTGAAACTGGTCCGCCACGCGCGATCTGCGAACCCTGCCGGACTAAAAACTTAATACGTGCTAGATCTGGTGCGCATGAGCTTAAGTCCGATCGTAATCGACAAGGGGACCACCAGAAAGCATGTTTTGGACCGAAACAGCCCCGAATTGGATAGACACTAAGTGAACTTTGTTCCTGAGCCTATTTTGGGCATTTTTGGGCTTATAAAAGGGGTTGAAACCCTCTCATATCTCTCCCATCCGAATTTGGGAAAAGTCCTAGATTGAGGGAGAGAAAAGGTGAGAGTTTGTGAGAGAAGGTGGGAGAGCTTTCCCTGCTGCTGCTGCACGTGCTTAAGCGGCGTATTCCAATCACTTTGCCGGTGATTTCTCCGCATTTGCAGGTAAGAAAACGCCCTAGAAAGTTGCTGATTTGATATTTCTTCCATTCCATAGCTTGATAGTTAGTAAATCTCGTAAAACAGGTTCTCTTATCGCTGTAGACGAAGCGTATACGCTCCGTTCGAATTCTCACCCCTAAAAGGAAAAAGGTGCGGATATTAGACGCTTTGATTGACTGTTTCCAAAGCTTTCAATGTCGTTTAATAGTAGATTCTTGACGGCAACGCCGTTTGACATGTACAACATGCTGTCCGTTTCCTGTTTCGTAAACTAACGAAGAATATGAGATTTAGGGCATTTTAGTCATTTGTAGGAAGTACTGTTTTCAT
Source organism: Magnolia kwangsiensis (assembly GCA_037074715.1). NCBI lineage: Eukaryota > Viridiplantae > Streptophyta > Magnoliopsida > Magnoliales > Magnoliaceae > Magnolia > Magnolia kwangsiensis. The sequence continues at coordinate 38,763,243 of CM073587.1, read as the reverse complement.
GCATATTTTGCTGATGTGATTGACATGGTTTGTTGTCACATTAGGAAGTTAGGAATGCGTGCATAATTAGTTTGGCGAAGAGATTCGCCTAAATGCGCATTTCGGGTCGACATACTATATGTAGACTCAAGTGTGTAGTGTAAGTGTTTGCATAAATGCTTGTGTTAGTATGTATTGAATTAAATGGTGTTATGAATTAATTTGAGATTGATTTCTCAATTAATATATTGATGTAAATGATTTCCTACATGTTAGCCGTATGTACGATTTCATTATATGTATGAAATGCATATGTTTGATGTTGCACTTAAGTGGTATGCTATAACATGTACTTGATGATTTCATTATGGTTTAGTTGAGATTGAATTCTCAATTAATAGGCTAATGGAGAGGATTTCCTATATGTTGGCGATATGCATAATTTCATTATATGTGTGAAAGACATGTGTAGGATGATTTACTTAAGTTGTACGTTATAACAGGTGTTAACATGCTCACATGGTTGTATTTCATTTCCATTACTCTTACATGAATGCTGACATGATTCCATGATTGTTTGGGACTATACTTAGTCCAGGCAGTCGGTAACCGAGCGAATTCATGGTTAGTTTATCTTCACCACGAACGACGCGTCGATGAACGCGAGCCGTGTTCTGGAGTTGGCGGCAGTGGTTAGGCCACACGAAGTGTTTTACGCACTTTATGTCGTCAACTTGAGATACGATCGCGCTAGTCGAGCCCGTCAAGTAACCCGACTGGCCATTGTATGTTCACCCTGCATGAGTCATAACTGCTTGAACCTAGGGTACTGAACTTACCATTGTAAACCCTGTTAACCATGGTACCTTGATCCATAAAGACTCATGAGCCGGGCATGGTGGTATGGGACACCGTGGTCGAGCTGTCGGCCTACGCTGGGGCCACAAACCTCCCCGTAGTGACCAGTGAGCACCTAGACTCGTGAGCAGATTATGGTGGTATGGGACACTATATTCTAGCTGTCGGCCTACACTGATCAGGCGACGAGTCCTTTGTAGTGACCGCGAGCGTATTCTGAGTCTACAGGAGGCGACGACCCTTCAGTAGCAGTAGAGTACAGTAGGCCTATATTGATAAGGTGATGGGGGAGCGGTGCAATGAGTGCGAGCAACAGCCCTGGCAGCCCTTGCAGTGACCTACGAAATATACATCGTATGAGATTACTAGGAGTGACGACCCTAGACAGGATCTGTGTTGGGATTGATACAAGGGAAGTACCTTAGTTTCCCAATCCTGCTGTTTGAATGGACTAATAACAACTTGGAATTCATATCACCATAGCATTGCATGTGCCTGGAAGATGTGGAGCACTCTAGGGAGTGTGGCATGCCGCGGTCATAAGATGTTGCCGCATGAGGGTGATCGTCGGTGAGGGCATACATTACGTCATGTCATAATTGCATTAACAACAGTATTAGGAATGTTTGATTTATTGCTTTACTATTATCGCATGATTGATTTGAGAACATGTTAATCCTTGCTCTATTATTCCACTGAGTTAGCTACTCACTCCCACGTTACGGGACGGTGTTCCTGGACACCCACCAGACCCTTTTGTGATTGCAGATGATGGCGTGGCCTGTGAGGCGGAGCTGGACTTGATGATGATGAGGAGGATTCCTCCTTTATGCGTGTTCTGATTGACGGGATTACAGGGAGGTTGATTAGATACTTTGACACTTGTCATTTTATATTTTTAGCGCACTCATGTATATTCGTTTTGTCTACTTTTGGAGTATACATGTATGTATATAACCTGGTAACATATCCACACTCTGGAGGCATACAACAGTTTATATATGTTATACATACTATCACAGTCTTCCGCTTGTTAATTTAACTGTCTCTGGAGTATGATATGCTGTTCTAGCTTAATCTCACTCATGTTTAATGCGTTATCATAGACAACATTCAATCATACATATCTATGTTGCATAAATAACATTTTGAAACTCGGGAGTTGGGTTTTTGCTCGACCCCCCGATTTTCGGGATGTTACAGGATTTCCTATATGTTGGCGACATGCTTAATTTCATTATATGTGTGAAAGACATGTGTACGATGATTTGCTTAAGTTGTATGTAATAACATGTGTTAACATGCTCTCATGGTTGTATTTCATTTCCATTACCCTTACACAACTGCTGATGTGATTCTATGATTGTTTGGGACTGTGCCTAGTCCAGGCAGTCGATAACCAAGCGAATTCGTGGTTAGCTTATCTTCGCCACGAACGACGCGTCGATGAACGCGAGTCGTGTTTGGAGTTGACGGCAGTGGTTAGGCCACGCGAAGTGTTTTACGCACTTCATGTCATTCGACTTGAGATGCGATCGCGCTAGTCGAGCCCGTCAAGTAACCCGACTGGCCGATGTATGTTCACCTTGTATGAGTCATAACTGCTTGAACCTAGGGTACTGAACTTACCATTGTAAACCCTGTTAACCATGGTACCTTGATCCATAAAGACTCATGAGCCGGGCATGGTGCTATGGGACACCGTGGTCGAGCTGTCGGCCTACGCTGGGGCCATAAACCTCCCCGTAGTGACCAGTGAGCACCTAGTCTCGTGAGTAGATTATGGTGGTATGGGACACTATATTCTAGCTGTCGGCCTACACTGATCAGGCGACGAGTCCTTTGTAGTGACCGCGAGCGTATTCTGAGTCTACGGGAGGCGACGACCCTTCAGTAACAGTAGAGTACAGTAGGCCTGTATTGATAAGGTGATGGGGGAGCGGAGCAACGAGTGCGTGCAACAGCCCTGGCAGCCCTTGCAGCGACCTACGAAATATACATCGTATGAGATTACTAGGAGTGACGACCCTAGACAGGATCTGTGTTGGGATTGATATAAGGGAAGTACCTTAGTTTCTCAATCCTGCTGTTTGAATGGACTAATAATAACTCGAAAATCATATCACCATAGCATTGCATGTGCCTGGAAGATGTGGAGCACTCTAGGGAGTGTGGCATGCCGCGGTCGTAAGATGTTGCCGTATGAGGGAGATCGTCGGTGAGGGCATACATCACGTCATGTCATAATTGCATTAACAACAGTATTAAGATTGTTTGATTTATTGCTTTACTATTATCGCGTGATTGATTTGAGAACATGTTAATCCTTGCTCTATTATTCCACTGAGTTAGTTACTCACTCCCACGTTACAGGATGGTGTTCCTGGACACCCACCAGACCCTTTTGTGATTGCAGATGATGGCGCGGCCTGCGAAGCGGCACTGGACTTGATGATGATGAGGAGGATCCCTCCTTTATGCGTGTTCTGATTGACGGGATTACAGGGAGGTTGATTAGATACTTTGACACTTGTCATTTTATATTTTTAGCGCACCCATGTATATTCGTTTTGTCTACTTTTAGAGTATACATGTATGTATATAACCTGGTAACATATCCACACTCTGGAGGCATACAACAGTTTATATATGTTATACATATTATCACAGTCTTCCGCTTGTTAATTTAACCGTCTCTGGAGTATGATATGCTTTTCTAGCTTAATCTCACTCATGTTTAATGCGTTATCACAGACAACATTCAATCATACATATCTATGTTGCATAAATAACATTTTGGAACTCGGGAGTTGGGTTTTTGCTCGACCCCCCGATTTTCGGGATGTTACAGTATAGTAGAAAGCTAAAATAGAGTGCTTTAAGAAATGACAAATGTAATGTTAAATAATATGAAGCTTCCTAAAAATTTTTGGGCTGAAGTCGTAAATACTGCATGTTATATAATTAACTGCGTTTATACTAGAAAATTATATAGTAAAGCGGCTTATGAAATGTGGTTTAATAAGAAGCTTACTGTCAAATACTTTCGAGTTTTTGACAGCAAGTGCTACATTTTACGTGATCAAGAAAATCTGGATAAGTTTGACACCAAAAGTGATGAAGGGATATTTTTAGGGTATACTCCGAATAGTCGAGCATATCGTGTTCTTAATAAGAGGACCGGTATACTTCAAAAGTCCATTAATGTGGTTATTGACAATCACTTGAAGACACTTGTCTCATGTTTAGAAAATGATGAAGTACTTCTAATTGATAAACCAGATTCTTCATCAAGTCAAAATAACTTTGAACTGAGGACTATTAAAGATCACCCTACTAATCAGATTCTTGAAAACCCTCTCACTAGTATGCGCACTCGTAAACAACTAGAAGATATGTGTAATTACGTGTGCTTTACATCTCAAATAGAACTAGCTAATGTAAAAGAAGCTCTTACTGATGAAAATTGAATAGTTGTGATGCAAGAAGAGCTTAATCAATTTGTTAGAAATGATGTTTGGTACTTAGTTTCAAGACCTAAAGATAAACACATTATCGAAACTAAATGGATTTTCAAAAATAAGTCTGATGAACTTGGTAATATCATTAGAAAGAAGGCTAGACTGGTTGTACAAGAGTACACTCAAATTAAAGGCATTGATTATGATGAGACCTTTGCCCTAGTATCTCGTCTTGAATCAATAAGACTATTTATATCCATTACATGCTTTAGAAAGTTCAAATTATACCAAATGGATGTAAAGAGTGCTTTCTTAAATGGCGATTTACATGAAGAAGTGTATGTTGAACAACGAACGGGTTTTAAAGACCCTAAGAATGCTAATTAGGTCTACCGCCTAAAAAAGGCTTTCTACGGTTTGGAACAAGCTCCCAGGGCATGGTATGAAAAGTTGACTAAGTTTTTGCTGAGTCATAATTTTCTAATGGGAAGTGTTGATAAGACTCTGTATGTTAAGAAACATAATGATCACATTTTAATAATATAAATTTATGTTGATGATATTATTTATGGATCTACCTGTATTAAGATGACTGTTGAGTTTGCAGATCTTATGAAATCTAAGTTCAAAATGAGCATGGTTAGAGAATTGAATTATTTCCTATGGTTGCAAGTTAAGCAGTAACCTGATGGTTTCTTTATTTCTCAAACCAAATATGCTCTGAACTTAATTAAAAAGTTCAGATTTGAGAATGGAAAAAATTTTGATACTCCTATGAGTACTACTTTAAAACTCTTAAAGGACTCTATAGGTAAGAGTGTAGATCTTAAACTATATCGTAGTATGATTGGAAGTTTGCTTTATTTAACTGCAAGTAGACCTGATATTATATTTAGCGTAGAAAATTGCGCTAGATATCAATCTGACCCTATAGAGTCACATTTAATTGTTGTTAAGTGCATTTTGCGATATGTCGCTAGTTCAACTAATCTTGGTCTTTGGTATCCACAAGATACTAGTGTTCAATTAGCCGGTTACACGGATGCTGATTGGGCTGGTAACATTTGTCACACCACAAACCCAGAAATTGGATTCACATGAATCCCGATCACCGAATTCGGTGCCAACAGCCTCCGTAGTAGCCCATTTTCGGCTCCTAGCGCTCATATGCCAGGTTCCGATCCTGAGATCTTACAAGAAGGATTTTTTTTTCAACGTACATTTATCTTATAAGAAGCATAACCACAAGTTTACCCAAATCACAAGAGCGATATCATCATCACATATCCACTAAAATATATTTTGAATGCAATACTGAAAGGAAAAAAATACATATGTTAAATAAAATCAAAGCTCCATAGGTCAACTACATGCTCCAAGCTCCACGCTGCTGCAACCTAACATCACCTGCACGCATCTATCGTGCATAAGCTTAGAGGGTAGTGTAAGTGTGTGCACAAGGTAAGTGCCAAGTTTTCAATATAATGTCATAATCATACAATATCAGAAATACTGGTAAGATTATGAGTCAAACAATATTAGAGTACGCAATACAGATCAGCTATGCAAATGAGAAGTCATAAAGAGCCAAATATCAAATGTGTCGAATGCAATGTACTGTACAATTCCTTATAAGTTCACAAATACCATTAGCCATTTCTAGACTATATAAATGCAGAAATACAGTAATCCAAAATGTCATATGCTGCGGATGAAATGCAATATGCGGTGCGAATGGAATGACCACGCTAGGGTGTGTGAAGTCGGGATGATAGTATGTGGTATCACAGGCTATGGGGTCTATCACAAAGGACTTCTATCTAAACCAGTCCCATACCTAAATTTGGATAGTCAGACTCAATGTGGTAAACTCCCAATCTCAGGTTAGTCGCGTGCCCCAACCGAAATCCTGGTTATTGCGAGGGTACACGTAATAAATAGTTGCGCACCACCAGCCTGAGTGGTTAGTGAATGAATGAGTATGCAACTCCTGTTCAATAAGTCCACATATCAGTATAGTTCCTCTCAGGGATCATCACCAGGGTTTAGTACACTCCAAGTAGCACTGCCCCTCTCCCAACGGCACAGTCACAGTGAGCGTAAGAAACCTCACTATCTGCCTGGCCAATAGTCTGTCAATACCTATCCGGCATATCGATAGCGAACCCATTCACGAGCTGGTCAAACTCAGCCTAGCTATGTCCCTTACCCTCGGGCGGGTAAGGCTACACCCCTTCCCAACCGACCATGACACAGTGGGAGACGCGGCCTCCTGGTATTTGGTACTCGGGCGCTCATGTATCTACTCGATCTCGACGTTGGGGCGTCCTTTGGTACCAAGAGGGTTTAGGGATTTTCACCCAAGGCCATCTATGGCAACCTGAAGCTAGTAACAGGTTTTCAGTGTCCTATTTGGTCATCCATGATATGCTTGTGGAGGCTATGACCCTGATGTCGTTATGGCGTACAGTAATCACAATACACAATGCAAGATGTATGAGTCATACAATCCAGTCATGCATCAATCCTGCACATACCATGCACTCATGTGAGACAATCTCCGTCGATCTGGGAGTCTCATAACAACCTGCCCAATGACATACAATGGTCAACCACATCTCATATCAAATATGCAGATGATGCGTATGTGCATGTATCATGATGTTATACTGTCACATACTTATAATCGGTATCAATAATCGGCCTCGACAATGTGGACATTTAATCAGCATTACCCCCAAGGAGTGGCCCACATAGAGCCTAACATATAGTAGGCCTATGACCTTACACAAGGGCCAAATATACAACACTATGGGCCTCACTCAAGAGCTTAATACACATCATGATGAGCCTTTTATATGGACCTCACATACATCACAATGGGCCTCATTACATAAACCTTATATTCATCACATTGGCCTCAAACACGGGCTACATATACATCACACAAGCCAAATATACACCACAATAGGCCTCAACTACGGGTCACATATATATCATATAGGTCTCAACAATCGACCTTAGCAATCGAAATCAGCATATACAATCGGCCTCGATACGCGGCCTTGACAATCGGAATCGGCCTCGACAAATCAGAATCGATCAATAATTAGAATCAGTAAACCTGTCACAACAATCGGGATCAATTGATAATCAGGATCGATAAATCGGTCACATCAATCAGAATCGGTAATCGATTACGACAATCAAAATCGATCGATAATCAGAATTGGCAAATCGGTCACATCAATTAGAATCGACAATCGGTCATGACAATCGGAATTGATCGATAATCAGAATCAAAAAGTTATTCACGTCAATCGAAATCAACAATCGTTCATGACAATTTGAATTGATCGACAATCAGAATCGATAAATCGGTCACGTCAATCGGAATCGACAATCATTCATGACAATCGAAATTGATTGATAATCAGAATCACTAAATTGGTCATGTCAATTAGAATTGGCAATCGCTCACAATAATCGAAATTGATTGATAATTAAAATTGATAAATCGGTCACATCAATCAAAATCAATAATCGGTCACGACAATCAGAATCGATCGATAATCAGAATCAACAAATTGGTCACGTCAATCAGAATCGACAATCAGTCATGACAATTGAAATCGATCGATAATCAGAATTGGCAAATCAGTCATGTCAATTGGAATTGACAATCAGTCACGACTATCGGAATCGAAATCAATCTCGATGCAAGGCGTGGTCCATAGATGGACAGCCGATGATGGACCGAGCAATATCAATAGGACCCATTTTTTTGGGTCAACCCACTAAAGAATGATGAAAATGGGCCTAACCAAGCCTAAGGGAAGCTCACAATGTGGACATTTAACCATCACTGCCAATCAATGTGAACATTTAACCAACATTGCTCCCAAGGAGTAGCCCACATAGGGTCAAACATATAGTAGGCCCATGTCCCCACATAAGGGTCTAATATACAACACCATGGGTCACATCATGGGTCTCTTATACATCAGGTGGGCCGCTTCATATGGGCCACATATATGTCACAAAGGGCCCCTGACACGAGCTTAATATACGTCACAATGGGCCACATCCCATGGGCCTCAAATGTATCACAATGGGCCTCTACCCATGGGCTTCAAATACATCACAATGGGTCTCAACCCATGGACCACAAATACATCAAGATGGGCCTTATGGATGGGCTGCACCAATGGGCCTCATATACATCAAGTGGGCCACATCAACTACATTATTCATCTATATTTTAAAGATCATTTTAAAGAATTTCCAAGAAAATAAATCATATTGACAGATCATCTGGAGCAAACCATAAATAACAGTGGAGATAATGATTTCCACCATTTAAAAAAAATTTCAGGGCCCACCATCAAGTTTATTTTTCATCCAGTTTGTTCATAAGGTCACCAAGGTTTGGTTAAGAGGAAAAATAAATATCATTTTGATCCCAAAACCATTGTGGTCCTAAAAGGATTTCATTGGTAGGTGTTTGTCTCTCCACTGTTTTCTGCAGTGTGGTCCACCTGATAGATTTGCCTCATTTTTAGTCTCAGCCCTTAAGAAGGGCTCGCCAATTGGGTGAACGGTGTCGATTTTACACATGCCTCATGATCAAGCTACTGTCCATGCCCCAGGACGCACGACCTGGATATAAAACACATGTCATGGTGGTCCACATCAAATGGTTGGATGGTATAGATGAGACACATAACCGTATGAGACCCAAAGAACTTGCTTACGCAACAACAACTGTAATTACTGGTGTGAGGCCCACATGTGTGATCCACCCAAAATAAACGGATGGACGGTCTGGATTATCATAATACAGCATGATCAGACCTGCAGCTGTTGCCCAAACAAAGAGACAGTGTGGAAATAAGACACTTACACCAAGGTGGGTCCCACCCACACGTGTCACACATGTGGGGTGGGTCCAACAAATGGACAGTTGTGGATATAGAACAACACATCAAGGTGGGTTCACAAGCACCATCCAGAGGGACAGTGCAGATGCAAGTACATCAACGTGGGTCCCACCTAGGGCCCACCACATATATACAATATATACATATATATTAAATCAACGTGGGTCCCACCACGTATATAATATATATACTTATATATTATATTATTATAATAATAATTTATTTACTTTTTTTATATATAAAAATCCAGTGGTCCCCACACGTCCAGCGTCTGGACGTTGTGAAAATACAAATATACCTCATTGTGGGGGCCTAATCTAGATGATTGGCTGCTACATCAGATGGGTCCCACATGATGGATAGTCTTGATGAAGCATATACATCATGGTATACCCCACAGTCCACTTGCTAGATGGTGGAGATGATCATTGGATGGTGGAGATGGGAGATAGGGAGGGGGGCCACACTTGCTCTCTCATGGGAGCCATGGACGTGGGTTACTCCATGGAGGGATTTCTTGGAGAAAAAGAGATGAGAGAGAGTGAGAGAGAGAGAGTTATGTAAGAGAAGTGATGAGAGAGATGGTGAGGTGATGGGAGAGTTGACTTTTTTTTGGAGGGTTGCTTTTGTACTTGGGAATGGGAAGACTAATGGGTTGAGTAATGGGTGTACTTTTGGCAAGTGATGGGTGTACTTTTGGCAAGTGATGTGATTGATGTGACATTCTCTTGGAATTTGCAACGCGTGATGTTTTTTCTCAAACTAAACGCGGGCGCACATCGCCTGGCCCAGATATCGCCTTGGTGTGTGAGACGCGTCATTGGAACTACGGCGACGACGCTGTCACAAAGGTACAAGTCTCTGGTCAAACCGACTCTAATATACGAGACACAACTCAGGATCACGTGCAAACACTGATAATAGATCACGGGTCACTGGAATTCGACGAGAGGACTGCAGAAGCCTACGAAATGGTACAGTCTAGGATACAAGCCTTACAACATTGATGACTGAAAGTCAACCAGTGGGGGTTGTTTCTATGTTGGGAACTGTTTAGTTTCTTGGCAAAGTAAGAACTAAAGTTCCGTATCACTCTCAACTGCTGAGGCTGAATACATTACAGCAGGTAATGCATATACTCAACTTGTTTGGATGAAAAGGATGCTAAGCAATTACGGAATTACACGAGATTCTATAATTTTATATTATGATAATTCCAATGCAATTAATGTGTCTAAAAATCCAATCCAGCATTCACGAACCAAGCACATTGATATTAGATATCACTACATTCGTGAATTAGTGAAAGAAAAGACAATTTCTTTGGAATATATTCCAATCGAGTCTTAACTTACTGACATATTCACAAAACCGCTTGACAAAAGAAGGTTTTCTAAATTGAAATTTGATCTTGGTATGTGCAAATTGAATTGATTATTCATGTATATCTGTATCATAATGTATATATATTTGTTATTTTATATGTTTAAAATTTTAAATTATATGAAAATTGTATATTTTGGGCTGTGCACGACCAGTTGAGTGCATACTCAACCAGTCGTGGCACGACCGGTCGAGCAAGTACTCGACCAGTCGTGTAACACGAGATGGTGTTTTATTTGGGGGAAAAATCTCTTTTTCTTCATTTTGGATTTCTTCTCCAACTTGTCCTAGGTCGACCAATCAAACTCATCTCCTAGTTCTTCAAGGTTAGTGCTTTATTTCCATTTTTCTTATAGATTCAAGTTCATAATACCCCTTTTTTATCATTAGTGTAATTTATTTCTTGTTTCATAGTGGTTTTGGGGGTTTTCTTCTCTAAAATCTGATCTTGAGAAAACCCACTCTACTTATTTTGTAATCACTTGGTTCCTTGATTTTCTAGTTACAAATGGAAGGTAGAGGCAAAAAGAAAAGTTCTTATGGTCTTTCATCTTCTAGATCATCACCTATCACAATGCGCCACCTTCAGTCACCCGAAGATGATCCCTCCTATGTGCGGGATATAAGGTTACGCAATGTTATAGTTGAACGACCTGTTCATGTTGAACATCTAGCTCTGTTTGAAATCCTTCCTCTTCTCCAATCTGTAGGATGGGATAACATTCTACATTGGGGTGGGTCAGCATACTGGTCCATTGCGCAAGGTATGTATGCATGTATCTCTGATTTTTCTACTAAAAATCTTAAATTTATTATTATAACTAAAGAAGATCCAGTTGAAGTAGACTGACATCTGATCTCTGGTCTAATGGACATACCAGTCAATGATAAAGGTATTTCCATAAGCACTCTAGTAACTAAACCATCTGAATCTGAAAAATGAATGCTTACTAGAGAATTGTGTATTATAGATGAGCAATGGAGTATTAATGGAAATGCGCTTGCTTTAAAGTATTTGTTACTATAACATCTCAGAAAAATCTGTATAAAGACCCAAGTACCACCTCAGGCAGAAATCGCTAAGGATCAAATTATGTAGATTTAGATGAAAATTAATTAAGTATTAAACTGAATTAATTAGTAGATTAGCTTGAACCACTTTCTATACGAATAGAAAGATCCAAAACTAATAGAATCACAAAATCTACATTACCTAAAAACTTAAGAGAAATCTCAAAATCCAGTTGCTCTTGGGAGCACATTGATACTCCATATCAGACCTGGACCATGTGTCGAAAGTCCAATTACTGTGAAACTATACGGTTATGACCGCCTTACTACACTTGACAACCATCACGGGAATCAAGTCCAAGTAGTATCTAAAAACGTACAACTTGAGCCTGGAGTGAAGTGTGTGTGAAACGCGAATATCCTTAAAAAATGAAATCAAACTTAAGTGATTTAGGTTGTTCACTTGCAGGTCAAATCTAAGGTTTCAGACCGTCAGATTCTGACTAAACTACACCCTTGGATCAGGGAAATTTCCTTACACATGTCAGTGTACTTGTGGCCTAATGGAGTGACGATGGCCGTTGAACTGAAACTGGTCCTCCACAGTCGATCCACAAATTCGATCGGACCAAAATCTTAACCTGACATAGATCTATTGTCAGGGAACTTTCACCGGACCGTATGCAGGTAATGAACCTTCAGATGAGCTCGGTTATCCCGAAATAGATGCTTTTTGGCTATAACCTAAGTATACCATGGCCCTGGGGCCATTTGAACTAGTTCTGGGCCTATATAAGACCCTTAACCCACACCTCTCTCATTCCATACAAATTTTCCTAACCCTAGGAGAGAGAAGAGAGAAAAGAGGAGAAAAGAGTGAGAAGAAGTGTGAGAAACCTGTGGTTTGTTGCTCGGATTCACTTCCACCACTCCACGTGCTGAATCATCTCTCCCGTGTCACTACATCGTCGAATTCAAATCCATTTTTGGGTAAGAAATCCTAACCCTAATCTATTTTAGGGATCCAAATAGAGGAATCGGTGAAATAGCTAACCTATTTCATGATTTAGGTAGCCATTTTGCTATAAATGAAGACGTAGTGTACGAACCGAGTTTGAAATAAGCGTACCGATGAAAGATGCAGACTATAAACATTTAGGTTATGGTTCTTAAGGCTTTCAATGTCAGTTAATAATTTATGACTGACTTGATTGTTGTCACATGTACTTAGATGTGATGTTTTTCATGTATTATACATATATATGAACTATGTTGAATATAATGCATTCCATGTGTTTATTGAAATGTTTGAATGAATATGTAATTATTGTAAAACCCCATTTATTCCGTATGACTTTCTATGCTTATGTACAAAATGATCGATGCCCTTAGCTAGACCTAGATCGACTGTTCATAGTACACACCCAACTGACTGAAACCTCAACTCCCCAAAACCTATTTCATATCGACCGCCCCGTCGCTGTGATCATGGAGGTACAACCCATGCATCTATACGATATTCCGTTTGTGTGATATGCCATGAAGAATAATTAGTATATTATGTTCGCAAGGCGCCATGTACTTCACTCCACACATGTCATACACACATGCACATGTCACACATGGGTGAGAGAATCTCTACCCATGTGTGTGATGTCACACACCCATACCTCCCATCTCTCATGTACACCTCAAGTCAACTCTTCTCCATGCCACACCTCATGTGTGACATCATCATACCATACCATCCCATGCTCCTTTAACCCACCATTAATTACAAATCATAAATTAATTTTGATAATCCTAGCCTAAGCTAATATCAATCGCATTAGCCTAACTTAACTAAATTTTTATAAATTTCTCTACAAATACCCCTCAATCCCTTAGCATTTCCCCATTTTCTACACATGGAGAGAGAGAGAGAGCGAGAGAGATCTTGGTGGGCCATCAATTCCATGAATCTCATCCCTTCCATCTATCTCAACCATCCACCTAATCCATTAAGGTGAGTACACCCACTCCACTCTTGATTTGTTTTCCTTTTAATTATTTGTATGGTTGTTAGTGGTAACAATTTGATAATAATGATGTGATCAATGATGTGGATACATAGGAGAGTACATATAAAAATATAGTTTAAAAAATGGTGATGATATGATGATAATGACGTGTTTAATGGTATGGATTCATGGGAGAATACATATAAAAAGAATGATAATAAAAATATTTTTTTAGACTTTATGTGAGACCCATTGATTGTGGGCCCCACTAGAATTTTGTAGGCCATCCAAATCATCCAAAGTGTTCCCCATTGTGTTAGCCAAACACACACAATCACACCCATGCACACACGTGCACACAACACCTAAAAAAATAATTTAACAAATACACACACACACACACACACACAGAGGACGCTCCAGCTGCAGCATCCAGCTGCTCAAATCAAGGGAACGGGCTGTGGGACCACAACACACCCCACTAATGATGTATGTATTCAATCCACACCATCCAATCACTTTCCCAGCTCATTTTAGGCATTGAGCCAAAAAATGGAGCCGATCCAAATCTCTGGTAGGCCACACCATCAAAAATACTATTTTAATAGTGTTAAACTGTTAGGACCCACTGCGAGATTTCTGTACGTCAAAACATGCTGCATATTGGAATTGTTGGATGTGTCACAAGCCATAGAATGCTACTTACGGGCTTGATGATCTTGATGTGTATCCCACCTATGAAAAACCACAGTAAAATAAAAAAAATAAAAAAATAGCTGTTGACGTCCAGCGTCATTGACGCTACAGCGTCTACTGGTGGACGCTGGAGGAAGTGGACCCCACCACATGCCCCACCATGATGCATGTCAAGCATCTGTACCATGCATTCGATGGGTCCCCTTTAAAAATCGATTATCCCCAAAAATCAGCCGTACACGGAACTCAGGTGGTCCACACCATTAAAATAAATAAATAAATAAATAAAAATAAAAAATAGGACCTGATCGTGAGGTATGTGTTGTATCCAAACCATCCATTGATTTGGTGAGTTTGTCTTAAGGCTTAAAAATAATAATAATAATAATAATAATAATAATAATAAGATAGATTTAACTATCAAGTGGGCCAAACTACAAAAGTAGTAGGGATTGAACATCTACCATTGGAACCTTTTGGGTCAGAAGTTTTGGACCAATATGAAATTTATTTTTCTTCTTAATTCAGGTCTTTGTGACCTCATGAATAGATTGGATGGAAAATAAACATTAAGGTGGGCCCTGTAAACTGTTTAACGGAGAAATCATTATCTCCATTATTGTTTGTGGTGAGGTCCAGATAATATTTGGATATGATTCATTTTTGGATAATGCTATAAAATAATCTCTAAAATAAATAAATAAATAAATATAAGAATAAAAATAGATGAAATTTGTATATGTAATAAATACATCACTTTGGGAACCATGTAACTTTGATCTCCTTGAACCGTTCATACAATTCGGAGCTCAAGTATATAAAAGTAGTTGTGGGGTCCACCTGAAATTTTAATGCATCTGAAACTTGGTTTGACCCCTTAACCAAGTGGGACATATAATAAATGGGCTGGATTCATGGATCACATCTTCATGGGCCTAACAAATGATTATGAATATTTAATGGAGGGTAACCCTCTCAACTTGTGTGTGGTATGGCCCACTTTGATGTAGGTGTTATGCCACTTAATCCACCATGGTTATGACATGATATCTATTTAAGATCCTCATCGTTTATCCATTTTATCAACCCTTTTGATGGTATGTTGCTAAGACTCAGGCCCATCCAATGATTAAATAGCCGTACATTATGAAATAATGTAAATTGAACTCTCATCACTAAAAATTTGTTATGGGCCATCCTGGCGATGTATTAGATATTCAACCTGTCCAGCCCATATACCGGGTTCTCTTTAGGCCATTTTCCCAAACAATAAATCTAACCAAAAATGGACCATACAATATAAGGCTGAGAGAATTAATACTTAACCATTAAATCCAACCTAAGGCTATCATGGTGTATCTGTTTAATCCATGTGGACCATCCACTTCCTCATATCATTTTAGGAGTTGGACTAAAATCAAAGTAAACCTAAGTCTTAAGTGGGTCATATATAACTCAACCTCATGGGAAATCCCCTAGACTCCACTGTATAGGACCCATTGTGAATTCCATTAATGTTTGGGCCCAAGAATGTTAAGGCCCATTTTAAGTATAGGCCCATCAGTGGTAGCCTTGTTTGGGCCAACCATTGGGCCTCTTCGACAAGAGTATGTAATCTTCATGTGTTGAATATATGACGAACTGGTATTGTAATTTTTGAAGCAATGATGATTAATCCCTTAAATGGGCTGATTGTGGACAACCCTTGATCACTTGGTTCTTTAGTTAAAATGCAGCCCCAAGTAATAGGATCATGTGATTTATGTTTAAACCCTTAAACATAGTTAATTATAACAAATATGTGACTTTAGTGGTGTGAGGATGTGATATACGTGTTTGGCCCCTTAATCATGTGGGCATGTGACGTATGTATGGCCACCTACTCAAATGAAATTGTGGAGTATATGTGGGCGTTTAACCGTATGATTTCAAAATTCACACAAGGCCAACCAACTACATGAAGTCAGCTGGCATTGGTGACCACCCAATGACATGACCATGTGCTTATGGGCATAGCCATAGTCACCTAAACCATGAACAATCGGGTTGTACGTGCAGATTTTCTTAGTCATGAAAATTATGATATGGGTTGGATTATACAATTTGATAATGGAGTTCCCTTCAATTCGGTGTCATGCGACATAAATACAACTCTTATATTATTCTCATAGCTGAGGAGATGCGGGGACCATTAAACTATATCTGATGTTATCGGAGCTAATTCCTAGCCTTTTGATCATGTGACACCGAATCTGAGTCATTCTCTGTATAATGTATAGGGCGATCATAGTTTAAGAGTTAGTGCAACATAGTGTAATTGGTTATGATGGGTATGCTTGTGATTGTGCCTTGGATGCTTTGAGATGCGGTCACTAGACTATGATACTAATTGTATGTCCACTCAATCAAGTGTAATTATGGCATGGACAACCGTACCATGTGGGAGCTTAATAAGATAGTTGCATATAGATGTATGAGTTATGGTGTAGTAAAAATCTAAGTAACCATGTAACCTTAAATCCTTTATTATGATAAGTAGAGTGACATTTTTGTGGCTACTCAACCGTATGGACTTCTGATAATGGAGTGGCCATAAGACCATGTGGGCATATGAGAATTGTGTGATTACTCAGACTCGTGGACTATGCTGATGGTGTAACCTCTTTTGTATGTGAACTTAGGGCATGTGTCATATTGATTATGGACCCTACCTCAATGTATGTGAGTAACATATACTATCTGCTTGATGGGACCCACAGTAATGTTTATGTGTGGACCCATCTGCTTGCATGACCACTTGGAAGTAGGACCCACTATGTTGTATGAGACAAACTCGCATTATCCAATCGTGACTAACTCTTATGTGTATATTATATACCAAGTCATTCAACTTATGGCTCACTATATCTTATGAAGATTACCTGTGCTTTCCAAACCATTGTAGAACTACTACAATAAGTATTTGTAAATCCAACCTAGTAACAGGTCCCTTGAAGGTGAAGCCCTCTACATCATATGAGTTTCACTAGCACTACCCATCCTGTGGCTCATGTTATAATTAAGCCGCTCATCTCATAATCACTTGGTGCATGTACTTTGCATCATCACCACTCATTAACCATAAAGCCTAATTAGGGTATAACCATGTGGTCCCAATAGAAGAAAATCATGTCAGGCCAAAGCCGTCAATGGAATATCTATCTTGCGAAGGATATAGTGTAACTCTTATTACAATTAATACTTGAAATTATGATAGCTATAGATGATATCGGTGATATTAGTTATTATGGTTAATAGAAGTATGTGATTTAATATCTTGATAACAAGTGCACTATGTGTTTGTTAAAATGCTCGAATGAGATTTATCTTTGAATTAGTTGTCACATGCTGTTTTGACTATCACATATAAATGCCTATTATATTTAAGTATGATTGGGACTAATATGTAGTCCAGGCAATTGGTAATGGTTTACGATTAGTGGCCGAACTAGTTTCGCCACAACGGATACGTTTGATGAATCTAAGTCGTACGGTGATTATCGACAGTGGTTAGGCCATGAGGGGTGCGTATGTGCTCCATGTCAATTAATTTAACGTGCACTCGTACCAGTCAAGCTGGTCAAGTAACTCGATTGGCCTAATGTATGTTCACCATGTATGAATGCTACTGCTTTAATCTAAGGTACCACTTACCAGTGAAAAGCCTATTTAACCTTGGTACCACGATCCACTAAGACTCATGAGCCAGGCATGGTGGTATACGACACCGTGGTCGAGCTGTCGACCTACCCTGGAGTGACGAGCCTCCCCGTAGTGTCCATTGAGCAACCCAAACTCGTTAGCTGAATACGGTGGTATAGGACACTGTGTTCGAGCTGTCTGTCTACGCTAAGGTGACGAGCCTTTCCGTAGTGATCCCGAGTATAAACTAGGCCTACGCTGAGATGATGAGTCTCTCCATAGTGACTTGAACTTGCCTACCCACTACTTTTCAATCAGGTGTGATGTTGCCATATAGCTTGCCTATCGTATGTGATTAACTAGGATTGATGACCCTAGATGAATCATTATTTGGGTAAATGATAAAAAGGGAGGTACCTTAGCTTTCTGAATCTGCTGTATGAATAAGCCTAATTAAATATTGGCTAACACGACCATGCACCGCATTGCATGTTCTTTGACGAGGAAGCGCACGTGTCCGGAGTGGTGCATGCTTGATCATAAGATGATATCGCTGAGGGAGTGCAGGTGAGGGCATGCATCATTATCGCATATCAGTCTTACATTAACAAGAGTACTTAGGATATGATTGTTGTATTGCCTTATCAGTATTGACTGACTGAATTGATAACTATTAACCTTTATCTTATAGCTTCACTAAGTTGATCACTCTCTGGGACAGTGTTTTAAAACACCAATCGGACTCTATTGTAGATGCAGGTGATGGCGAGGCTTACAAGATGAAGCCTAACTTTTATGATGACGAGGAGTTCTCCTACATGCAATCTCTGACGGGTCTATGTAGACCTGGAGTTGCGTCGCAAAGATTACAGGGATACAAATTAGACGACGATTACATTTTATCATTTTGTAAATTTTAAAACTATACATGTAATTATTTAGCCCAGTGACATGTTCATACTCTGGGGACGTATAACCACTTATGTGCTTTATATATTTATCACTTTCTGCTTACGTAATCTAATTGTCTTTGGAGTATGATATATTATTTTAGTATAATCTCACTCATGTTTAATGCACCAATATGGACAACATTTAAACAACATTATCTATGTTGCATAAGTGATGCGTTGAAACTCATGAGTTGAGCTTCTGTTCGACCCTCAATTTTTGGGGCATTATAGTTACCCAAATACATTCCTTCATAGGATATTCATTTCAAATATTTATCCCCGTTCTGGTAACAAAACTGAACTCACTATGTTCATGGTTCGAATTCTTCATGCCATTGTTTCTGGAACCAATGTATGTCTTCCTTCTTTAATCTACCATTACATCAATCAATTTTGTCTCCATCCTGGACACAGTGATATCCCTTTCACTTATCTTATGACTGTGTTGGCTACCCATATGTTAGTGGCTATACATGTTGGAGAAGCTCCCATTCAACACCTAATCTTCAACAACTCCAATATAAACAAAATGAATCTGAGGTTGGCCACAGGCTAAGTCAATGTGAATTTTAGAGGAGCTACTACAATGAATGAAGAAGAAAGTGATTTACCTCCAGATGACATTAACATGGACGATATTTTTGATGAGATCGAATTCGATTCAGCAAATGATCTTGATTATCAGCCATCTGACTTTAATGCGCGGTTGCGCTCTCTAGAGGAGAAGGTAGAGAACATAAATGCGTCTCATGATTTACAATTCAAATATATGCACAAGTATCTTAGGCACCTTAACAAGGGACTTCATAAACTTAATCCTACCATACCTGCTCCTTCATCAAGTTCTGATTAGTTTTTACTTATCTTGATTTGTAATAACTTTAATGATACTTGGATTCTTTTGTCTTATGAGGTTGTACTTGGCTTAACTTGGTTGTACTTGGTTTAATTTTGTTGCTTATGCTTAAACATGACTTGCTTATGAATTTATTATATTGTTATCTTGCTCCATTATTCCTCATCATTCTTCTAATTCTTCCTTATATATCTACTTCCACTTCTATTTATTGGTTCCTTCCATTGTTATATTGTGACAAAAGGGGGGAGAAATTTTCCATTGTGATATACGGCATGTGGATTGTGGATAGGTTGAGGTAGCCACCCATCTAATTTGTGGTAAGGGGGAGTAAGTAAGGGGGAGTATTGTTGGTGGAATTGATGTGAATTGATTCGATTTATTTTAAACTGTTTATAACTAGTGCATGATTCTTTAACCAGATTGTCACTGACTTCTTTTGATAATTGGTGCATGATTCTTTATGCGTATAATGCTTATGTTATTATGAAGTGTGTTTTGTCATAAATTTGACAAAGGGGGAGATTGTAAGTGCTATGATTTCTAGCTCCTATAATTGTCAAATTTTGTAGTGCCAAAACATCTTAGAATTTGTGTCTTGTCTAGCGCATCGATATATTCAAGACAGTGCAAGAACAATGGTCCTTACTTCAAGAACTTCAAAAGCAAGATTACATGTTCATGTTCGAGTACAACATCAAGTGTGAATTCAATATTTCAAGATTTATAGTTCAAGCTTCAAGACAAGACAAAGTTCCTATACTTTGAACCTCAAGCTCAAGCTTCAATGTTAGTCAAATTCAAGTTTCAAAAGGTCTCAAGTTCAAGCTTTTATATATGTCAAGATCTCAAGCTTTGTGAACTTCAAAGATCATCTATTAACCGAAGGAAAAGAAGTTTCAATGCTCATATATTATGTATAAGGTATGAATGACCCTAGATTGACCATAGGGTAGGTCATTTTGAATACATAATTTAAATTTGATCATTTTATAAGTGCATAGACTGTTTCTCGACTAGTCTTGGACTATGTTCGACTAGTCCTAGTACTGGCTCGACCAGTTCAAGAATTTCTCAACTAGTCCTAAGTTTGTTATTGATTTTTAGAAATTTTTGTTAAAGCCTCGATCAATCCTGGAGACTGCTCGACCAGTCGTATGAATAGTACTCGACCAGTCCTGCAGGTTCGACTCAAAGTCCAACAACTAAATTGGGTTTCACACGACCAGTCGTGGATAGGACTCAACCGGTTATGGAGGCCACTTGACCGGTCGAGCAGACCCTACGACCAGTCGTGGAACGGCCTTATCTTATCACGCCTAAATTTTAAAAGTTTGTTAATCCTACAACCAGTCGTGCCGGCCTCAGGACCAGTCAAGAGTGCGATTTCTTCACTTATAAATAGAGCACAATTTTCAGAGTTTGATATTTAATTTAAGTAAAATTAAGACGCCACTCTGAGAAATAAGTTAGTGATATTCTTAAGCTATTTAATGCTCATTATATATTCTCTTTAATTAGATTTCTTTGTATTTGATTTTATATTCTACATTCTAATTTTATTTGAAAGAAGAATTGAAATATTCCCATTTCTTGGAATCAAAATCAAATCAAGTTAGCCCAAGATGATTTAATTTAAAATCAACCTAGAACCATTTCATAAGTGAGTGTGGAAATTGAACTTCTACGTTGAACTTCTACTCCGATTTAATTCTTTTGGGCTGCATCAAAAGGAGAATATCCAGGTATTTTATAGCTTTGTAAATTCCTTATTTTGGTTTCATAGAGATTGTGCTAGAAAAATCTCTTTATTGTAGTTTGTTTAAGGTGATTCAGAAAACTCTGAGTGTGGGGTTTTTGAATTGTGTAAGCCCACTTGAAAGACACAATTGTGAGGGTTTTAAGTGAACCTTGAACAACCTATTTTTATAGGGAATGCTAATATCCACTATGTGAGGATATTAAGAGTGGAGTAGTTGTGTGGTTGTTGGTTAACGGTTGGTGTACACACAAGCGAACCAATATAATTCTTTATGTTTGGTGGATTTGTGGTTTATTTTCTTTATCTTTTGTGATTCAAGATTGTGGGATGTATTTGTGGATGTGAATGTTGTAATCTTTACATTTCAGTATTGTGTGGTGAATGTTGTTATAGATTAGTTTATATTTCTTTCATATCCTCTTCAATTTGAGTTTTTGATACTCACCCACGTTCTAGTAAGGTTGTCCTACCATAAACCATTGGTTTTTAGTGTCAGGTTGTCCGTAGAACCAAGTTTGTATCAACCTCTCAATACTAGATTTTTGAGGTTGTGTTACATTTTCGCATTGTGGATTGTTTTAAGTGCTATCTTTATTTAATTGTTTAAATTCCGTTGTTAATTTTTTAAATTTGGCACAGTCCTATTAACCCCCCCTCTAGGACTTAATAGCTTGGCCTTTTCAATATCCACCTGACCAACCCATCTGAGCCTTCTTGGGTTAGGCTTGGGTTGAGAATTCCTAACCCAAGGTTGTGTTGGCTTGGGTTAAGGTTAAGGTATAGGAACCTTGGGTTAGGCTAGGATTGAACACCAACCCACCTGACTTTTAATCATACCTTAAATGTATCAAAGTAACCATTTTTCACACCCCATACTCGAAAATCGGATTCACAGGAATCCCGATCACCTAACCCGGTGCCGACAGCCTCCGTAGTACCCCATTCTTAGCCCCCAACGTACATATGCCAGGTTCCAATCCTGGAATCCTATAAGGAGGATTTTCTAACGTACATTTGTCTCATGAGAAGCATAACCACAAGTATACCCAAATCATAAAGGCAACATCATCATCACATATTCACTAATATAATCATTTGAATATAATGCTGAAAGGGAAATATATATATCGAAATCAATGCTCCAGAAGACAGCTACACGCTCCAAGCTCAGCACTGCTGTAACCTAACACCACCTGCACGCATCTATCATGCATAAGCTTATAAAAAGCTTAAAGGGTAGTGAAAGTGTGTGCACGAGATAAGTGTCAAGTTTTTAATAAAGCCCATAAATTATACATCATCGGGATAAGTGAAAATACTGACAAGATCATAAATCATACGATATCAGAGTAAGCAGAAATATACTGGTAAGTCCATGAGTCATATAATATCAGAATACACAATACAGATCAGTTATGTAAATGAGGAGTCATAAAGATTCAAATATCAGATGCTGAGGGTACAATGCAATATGTAAATCCTTCTAAGTCCGTCTAGGCCATATAAGTATAAAAAACATAACGACCCAAAATGCCATATGAATGCGAATGCAATATGCGATGCGAATGAAATGACCAAGCTAGAGTGTGAGGTCGGGATGATAGTACGTAATATCACAGGCTATGGGGTCCATCACAAGGAACTTCTATCCAAACCAGTATCATACCTAATTTTGGATAATCAGACTCAATGTGGTAAACTCCTAGTCTCAGGTTAGTCGCGCGCCCAACTGAAATCCTGGCTATGCAAAGGTACATGTAATAAATAGTTACACACCACCAGCCCGAGTGGATAGTGAATGAATGAATGAATGAATATGCAATTCCTGCTCAATAAGTCCACATATCAGTACGGTTCCTCTCTGGGATCATCACTGGCGTTTAGTACACTCCAAATGGCACTGTCCCTCTCGCAGCGCCACAGTTCAAGTAAGCGTAAGAAATCTCACTATCTTCCTGACCAATAGTCTACTAATACCTATCCAGCTCGTCAATAGCGGACCCATTTACGAGCTGGTTATACTCAGCCTAGCTTATAGCCCCCTCACTCGGGCGGATAAGGCCACACCCCCTTCCAACCGACTACGACACAGTGGGAGACATGGCCTCATAGTATAGGCACCAGTGCTCATATTTCACTCGGTCTAGACGTTGGAGCATCTCTTAGTACCAAGGAGGTTCTAAAATTTTCACCCAAGGACATCCTACATGCCTATAGTGCTAGAACCTAGCATTTTTCATGTCCCATCTGGCCATCCACGATGTGTCTGTGGAGGCCACGACCCTGATGTCGCTAGGGCATACAATGATCAAGTCACATAAATGTGAGATGCATGAGTCACACTATCCAATCATGCAACAATCCTGCGCGTACGGTGCAATAATGTCAACACTCCATCTCATAAGGAGTCCCGTAAATAGTCTGCCCAATGGCGTATGCTATGATCAAACATTCCTCATATCAGGCATACAAATGATGCATATGGGCATGAATCATGGAGTTATACTAAGCATTTTATATGGTGATGAACTATCCTCACAACAAAGATGGGTCTTGAAGGCCTACACACAACAAGTATGGGCCTATCAATGGGCCCTAGAGAGAGTTATAATGTGGACATTTAATCAACATTATTCTTACAATGTGGATGTCAAACCAACATTGCTCCCAAGGCATAGCCTACCATAAATGTCATTACATAACCCATGGTGGAATCACACAATGCAATAGACCTTGTATACATTAAATGGGCCTCAACCCATGAGCCCTAATACATCACAGTGGGCTTTAATCCATGGGCTCCAAATACAGCACAATGGGCCTCAACCCACGGGCCCTTATACATCAATTGGGCCTCAACCCCTGGGCCCTAATACGTCACAATGGGCCTCGACCCATGGGCCCCACATTCATCACAATGGGCCTCCATTCGCAGGCCTCAAATACTTAATGGGTGGGCCCTGCACCTGGGCCTCGAAACACGCAACAGGTGGGCCCCGCTCATGGGTCAAAGATACATCCTAATGAGTCACATGTATATCAAAGTGGACCTCTTGATTAGGCCATAAAATACATCAAAGTGGGCCTGACGGATGGGCCACAAAGTACATCAAGGTGGGCTTAATCACATGGGCCTCATGCATATATCAAGTGGGCCTCAACAATGGGCCTCAAATACATCAAGTTGGGCTTAATCACATGGGCCTCATGCATATATCAAGTGGGCCTCAACAACGGGCCACAAATACATCAAGGTGGGCTTAATCACTTAGGCCTCATGCATATATCAAGTGGGCCTCAACAACGGGCCAAAAATACATCATAGTGGGCCTAATCACATGGGGCTTATATATATACCAAGGTGAGGTCCACTTGAACTATAGATCTGTCTTATTTTTAGCCTCAAGCCCTATAACAAGCTTTCAAAATGGTTGGACAGATTGGATGCAACACATGCATCATGGTGGGGGTCCACATGAAGGCCCACCATCATGTATATATTATATATAATATAATATATAATATAATATATATATATACACACACACACACACGCACACACACTGCAGTCCCACACGTGGGGTGGGTCCCACCGTCCAGTTGAACGGTGCGGATAGAACACATAAATCATGGTGGGTTCCACCGTCCACGGTCAGTGGATGGTGTGAATGAAACACATACATCACTGTGGGTCCCACGTGGCGCCCATTATAATGCTTATTTGCAATCCAGCCCGTTGGTAAGGTCACACAAACTTGGATGAAAAGGAAAAATAATTTCATCTTGATCCAAAGCTTCTGTGAACCCAAAAAGTGTTCAATGGCAGACATTAAATCACCGTTGTTTCCTATGATGTGGGCCACCTGAGTCCCAAATCAGGCTGATTTTTGGAGGGCAGCCCACTGCCTTAAGGGCCTACAAAATGGATGGTGTAGATATACAAAACACACATCATAGTAGGGCCCAGAACTGGGACTGTGGGTCCCTGTTCGTCTGCCCGCCAGCGCAGCAGGCGCTGCCTTCTCCTCTGACAGCAGCAAACATGTATATTTTTTATTTTTATTTTTTGAAAAAAGAAGTTTTTCTGTGATTTTTCTGTGGTAAGGCTTGCATTAGGGGAATCTATCCCAACCACTGAATTTCAGGACTCAAGACAGACCAAACAAGCCCAATATTCAATATATTTTAGGGTATAGAAAAATAAGGGTAGATTTCAACAGTAATGAAACTGTTTTCAACGCTATGGCCCACCAGAAAATCAGATTGACTTCATTTTTCGGCTCAATGCCTAAAATGAGTTGGTAAATAGGATGGACGGCATGGATTGAATCCATATATCAAAGTGGGGCCTACATGAGCAACCCTTCCCAAAGGCTTTGAAACAAAGCTAATATTTGTGTTTTTCATTTGACGTCCAGCGTCCCTAGACGCTGAACGGTTTGGGCAAACCAAGTACATAAGGTGGGCCTTACTCAGGTGGGCCACCAATTGATAGATGGTGTAGATATAACACATGTAAAAGGGGCCCCACCTACATATGGCTTAGAAAAAATACATGCTTCATGGTGGGGTCCATCTGGGTGGGACACACGGCCACATCACCACATACACATAGGAATATTAAAAGAGAGAGGGAGAGAGAGAAAGAGAGAAGAGGGACATGTGTGATGGAGGGACCCCGACACTATGGGCCCTCCCTTGCATTCAATCATACATCAAGTGGGTCTCATTACATATGGGCCCTCCGATTCAAAATCAACGGTGGAGATCCTTTCTCCACCGAAATGGAAGGTATAGATGACCCTATCCATGTAAGGAAAATAAATGTCATGATGGGGTCCATGGAGAATGGCCCCATCATGGAATGATAATGAGGATCAAGGTGGGCCATCGGCCACATTTTAGGGTCCCAAGGTGAGATTCATACCATCAATCGGTACGCCTCACTTGGTCCATAAAAATATAAAAACTAGCCTATAGAAGCAACCACCGTTCGATCTTCTCGGTCTGTTGGTAAGCCGATCTCCTTGTGTCTCACTTTGATGGTGGATGATGAGAGTTGAAGGGCTAGGATGAAGGATTTTGGGAGAGAAAAGTGGGCCACATAAGTCACTCTTTTCTCTCCATGGGAAGGCTTGGACATGAGCCTCTTCTCTTGCTTGGGACAATGTGTAACACCCTGAAAATCGGGGGTCATGTATAAACCCGACTCGCGAGTTCCAGACCGTCACTTATGCAACAAATATGATTATGATTCCCTGTTGTCTGAGTTGAAGCATTCGCATGAGTAAAATTATACCAAAACTGCAATCCATACTCCAGATTCAGTGATAAAAGCAAGCGAAAGACTGAAGAATATATATATCACTGTATGGAAAATAAAATAAATCTCGGTTGTCTCCAAAGTATGAATACATCTCTGAGTCTCATATACATGTAATAAAATAAAATCAAAATGTCAGAAGTCCAACTAGTATGTCCCGCCAATCCAGGCCACCTATGCAAAGCCGTCGTGAAACTGCATATATGAGAACTCGTCCTGATCCTCATCATAATCCGGCTCTGCCTCCTGAATCGTCGCATCACCTGCATCTAAGATAGGGTCTGGTGGGTGTTGCAAACACCATCCCGTAACGTGAGAGTGAGTGATCAACTCAGTGCAATAATAGAGCAGAGATTAACATGTTCTCAAATCAATCATGCGATAATAGTAAAGAAATTAATCAAACATTCCTAAATACTATTGTTAATGCAATATGACATGACATAATGGATTCCCTCACCGACGATCTCCCTCATACGGCACCATCTTACGCCCGCGGCATGCTTTCTTCCCACAATGCTCCACATCTTCCAGGCACATCCAATGTGATGGTGATATGATTACTGAGTTATTATTAGTCCATTCATACAGTAGTATTGGGAAACTAAAGTACCTTACTTATATCAATCCCAACACAGATCCTATCTAGGGTCGTCACTCCTAGTAATCTCATACGATGTATATTTTTGTAGGTCGCTGCAAGGGCTGCCAGGGCTGTTGCTCGCACTCGTTGCACTGCTCCCCCATCACCTTATCAATACAGGCCTACTGTACTCTCTTCGCTACGGAAGGGTCGTCGCCTCCCGTAGACTCAGAATACGCTCGCGGTCACTACAAAGGGCTCGTCACCTGATCAGTGTAGGCCGACAGCAAGAATATAGTGTCCCATAGCACCATAATTTGCTCACGAGTCATAGGTGCTCACTGGTCACTACGGGGAGGTTTGTGGCCCCAGCGTAGGCCGACAGCTCGACCACGATGTCCCATACCACCATGCCCAGCTCATGAGTCTTTATGAATCAAGGTACCATGGTTGACAGGGTTTCCAAAGGTAAGTTCAGTACCCTAGGTTCAAGCAGTTATGATTCATACAGGGTGAACATACAATGGCCAGTCGGGTTACTTGACGGGCTCGACTAGTACGAGTGCATCGCAAGTCGAACGATATGAAGTGCGTGAAACACTTCGCGTGGCCTAACCACTGCCGCCAACTCAAAACACGACTCACGTTCATCGACGCGTCCTTCATGGCCAATAGAAGCCAACCACGAATTTACTCTGTTACCGACTGCCTGGACTAAGCATAGTCTCAAACATTTATAAAGAAGCATCAATAATCATGTGACACTAATTGAAATACAATACAACAATACAAGCATGTTATCACATGTTATAACATATAACTTAAGCAATTCATTCAACACATGCATTTCATATATACAATGTAATCCCTACATATTGCCAACATGATGGAAATCATTTACATCAGCATATTACTTGAGAATTCAATCTCCAAACTATTTCATAACACCATATACTCAATACATACTAATACAAACATTCATACAAACACTTAGTCTACACACTTAAGTCTACATAGTATATGTCGACTCAAAGTGTGCCTTTGGGCGAATCTCTTCACCAAACCAATTATGCACGCATTTCTAATATCCTAATGCGACAAAAAGCCATGTCAACCATTTCAGTAAAATATGGATGTATACAGTATTTCCTACAAATGACTAAAATGCCCTAAATCTCATATTTTTCCTACGTTACGAAACAAGAAACGGACAACATGTTGTACATGTCAAACGGCGTTGCCGTCGATAATCTACTATTAAACGACATTGAAAGCTTTGAAATCAGTTAATCAAAGCGTCTAAAATCCGCACCTTTTTCTCTAGAGGTGTATCGACTCCAACGGAGCGCATACGCTTCGTCTATGGTGAACAGGCGACCTATTTCACAAGACGTATAAGCTACTTTGCTAAGGAATCGACGGAACGTTAAATCAGCAAGTAGTTAGGGTCTTTTCTTACCTAGAAATGAGGTGAAATCACGGGGAAAGTGATTGAGATGCGTTGCTTAAACACGTGTAGCAGGTAGTACAGGTGGCAGGAAAATCACTCCCACTCTCTCTCACAAACTCTCACTTTTTCTCACACTCTTGCTAGGGTTTCTAGAAAATTCGGATGGGTGAGAGAAGTGAGGGTTTAAAGCCCTTTTATAAGCTAATTTCTTTCCAAATTAGGCTTGGGAACAAAATTTACTTAAGGTATAACCAAATCGGGGCTGTTCTGGTCCAAAAAGGTATTTCGGGAGGTCCCCTGTCCGAACGTGATCGGACTTAAGCTCATGGTCGCCGGATGTTGGTCGTACGAAGTTTTTAGACCAGCAGAGTTCGTAGATTGCATGTGGCGGTCCAGTTTCAGTTCAGCGGTCATCGCACCTAGATCAGGTCTACAAGTATGAAAGAGAAATTTTTCCTGATCCGAGGGTGTAATTTGGCT
Source organism: Magnolia kwangsiensis (assembly GCA_037074715.1). Taxonomy (NCBI): domain Eukaryota; kingdom Viridiplantae; phylum Streptophyta; class Magnoliopsida; order Magnoliales; family Magnoliaceae; genus Magnolia; species Magnolia kwangsiensis. The sequence goes on along the minus strand of CM073587.1, from coordinate 38,733,827 downwards.
GAATTCTGATAGTCAGAATGCTTAATAATAACGCGCCAAGTCACGTGCCAGATTTGGATTTAAATTTCCAAATCTAACCCTATTCTCACTCTCTTCACTCCAGGCTCAATGAAATAGCCTCTGAACGTCGGTTGGGCTTGATTTTCGAAATGATTGTCAAGTCCAGCTAAGTGGTCATAACGGTCTAAGATTGTAAGTATCGGACTTTCAACGCGCGGTCTATATCCAATACAAAGTTTCAAAGGGTTCATGAGGATAAACCGGTTTAGAGTTTGATCCTAGGTTTCAGGATATTATAGCGTCATGAATTCTACAAGTTTTGGGTCTTGTAGAACGTATTTAAAGTGATCAGGGACTATTTCTCAGCTACTCTAGCATTGCGCTAGCTAACTTACGCTTATTTTCTAAAGGAATTAATCCTACGTGATTTCTGGTCGAGTTAGTACTCGAGTTTCAGTACGAATTTTTCCAGGGCGTTACAATCTACCCCCCTTAATAAAAAATTTATCCTCAAAATTTGTACCTTTTCGTACTCCTCGAGAAGCTGTGGGTAATTCTTTCTAATCTCGACTTCTTTCTCCCAGGTAACCTCTTCCTCAGAGTGATGCGTCCACAATACCTTCACAAGGGGAATCACCTTGCTACGCAGTACATGCTTCTTCCTGTCTAGGATACGCGTCGGTCGCAGATATATGTAACATCCTCTCCTAGCTGCACCTGCTCCCATCTGATTATATGGGAAGGACCAGAAACGTATTTCTTCAGCATAGAAACATGAAATATGTTGTGAACGCTCGCGAGAGGCGTAGGTAAAGCCAAACAGTATGCCACTGCTCTCACACGATCGAGGATCTGGAATGGACCAATGAATAGCGGTGCCAGCTTCCCCTTCTTACCGAACCGAAGGACTCCCTTCATAGGGAAAACTCGCAAAAATACATGATCTCCAACCGTGAACTCTAGCGGCCGCCATCTCGTATCGGCATAACTCTTCTGTCTGCTCTGCGCTGTGAGAAGCCGACGTCTAATAATATCAATTTTCTCCGACGTCGCCTGCACTAACTCTGGGCCAATCAATCTACGCTCACCGACCTCTGCCGAGCAATGCGGTGCTCGATAAGGTCGCCCATACAACGCCTCGTAAGGTGCCATACTGATACTCGCCTGGTAACTGTTGTTGTACGCGAACTCCGCATATGCAAGATAATCATCCCAACTGTCCTTGAAGTCCAATGCGCAAGCTCGCAATATGTCCTGTAAGATCTGATTCACCCGCTTTGTCTGTCCGTCTGTCTGTGGGTGGAAGGCAGTACTGAACTTCAACTTCACACCCATAGCCTCCTGGATGCGAGTCTAAAAAATAGAAGTGAACTGCGTGTCTCTGTCCGACACGATCTCCAACGAAACTCCATGCAGACGCACGATCTCTCTGATATATAGTCTAGCCAGCTCGTCTGCAGTGTTCATAACTCTGATTGGTAAAAAGTGCGCCGACTTCGTCAGACGGTCGACGATCACCCATATGGAATCATGTCCCTTCCTCGTCTTTGGCAGCCCTAAAACGAAATCCATGGAAATGAAGTCCCACTTCCACTCTGCGATCGGCATAAGCTGAAGAAGTCCAGGTGGTCGGCGATGCTCTACCTTCACCTGTTGGCAAGTAAGACAACGGGACACGAACTCTACTATGTGGGTCTTCATACCTTCCCACCAATAGGTCCTTCTCAGGTCGCGATACATCTTCGTACTGCCCGGATGCATCGCAAGTCTGGTATAGTGCGCAGCCTCGAGAATCTCTCGTCTCAAGTCGGGAATGTCTGGGACGCATAGGCGGCCATGATAACGTAAGCCCCCATCCGTGCCCACTTGCCACTCGGCGTCTGCATCATCACTAGCCTGCTCTCGAAGCTCAGTAAGACGTGCATCATCCCGCTACACCTCGATGACCCGGTCATCGATCTGAGATCGCACCTGCACATGTGCGATGAACTCAAAAGGCTCCTCTACTGTGAGTTTTTGCTCAAAGTTTCACAAAAACTCAACCATATCCCACTCAGCAACCATCAGCAGAGCAGCAAACTCTATCGCCTTCTTGCGGCTCAACGCGTCAGCCACAAGGTTCACCTTCCCAGGATGGTAAGAGACTTCGAACTTGAAGTCCTTCAATATCTCCATCCATCGCCACTGCCTCATATTCAAGTCTCGCTGCATGAATATATACTTGAGGCTCTTGTGGTCGCAAAAGAGCTCGAACTCCTCTCCATAGAGGTAATGTCTCCAAAGTCTCAGTGTGAATATGACGGCTGCCAACTCCAGGTCATGTGTAGGGTAATTCTTCTCGTGCTTCCTTAATTGTCTCGAGGCATACGAAATTATCCTGTCCTTCTGCATAAGGACACAACCCAGACCAACGCTAGACGCGTCAGTGTATATAGTATATCTAACCCCTTGCTCTGGCAATACTAGCACAGGGGCGGACGTAAGTCTGTCCTTCATCTCCTGAAAATCTGACTCTGTCTTGTCATTCCAGGCGAACCTCACGTCCTTCCGTGTCAACTGAGATAAAGGTCTCACGATCTTCGACAAATCCCGAATGAAGAGTCGATAATAGCCAGTGAGACCCAAGAAACTCCTCACCTCAGTGACAGAACCAGGCTGCTCCCAGTCCTGAACTGTAGCTACCTTCGCCAGGTCAACTGCCATCCCATCCTTCGACACCACGTGCCCCAGGAACTTCACTTCCTGCTTCCGGAAGTCGCACTTCTTGTACTGTGCGAACAACTGATGCTGTCTGAGTGTATCCAGGACCAAGCGCAAGTGCTCCTCGTGCTCCTCTCGACTCCTGGAGTATACCAAAATTTTATCAATGAACACAATGACGAATCGATAGAGGAAAGGCCAAAACACCCTGTTCATCAGATCCATGAACACGGCTGGTGCGTTCGTGAGACCGAATGACATCACAAGGAACTCGTAGTGGCCAAAGCTGGTCCTGAATGCTGTCTTCTGCACGTCCTCATCTCTGACGCGCAACTGATGATATCCTGACTGAAGATCAATCTTCGAGAAGTACTGCGCTCCTCTCAAATGATCAAACAAGTCATCGATCCTGGGTAAAGGGTACTTGTTCTTCACCGTGATCTGGTTCAGCCTGCGATAATCAATACACAATCGCATCGAACCATCCTTCTTCCTTACAAACAGGACTGGTGCTCCCCAAGGAAATACACTGGGTCAATAAGACCAAGCTCCAACAGACCATCAATCTACATCCTCAACTCCTCCATCTCACACGGTGCCATGCAATACATCGGCAGTGAACGGGCGAGGAACCAAGCACCAGATCAATAGTGAAATCAATATCTCATCGAGGTGACAAACCAGGGATCTTCCTTAACAGATCCCCAAAATCACAAACGACTGCTGTATGCTCAAGTGTCAGGGCATCAGCGTCCCCAAGTAAAGAAGCGTAGCTAAGTATGCGGAAGGGAAGATTTACCTGAACTGAAAATGTAAAAGGAGCGCCCTCTGGCTAGTACACCGTCACCATACGAGTCTCGCAGTCAATCTCGGCCCTCCCAGCAGTCATCCAGTCCATGCCAAAAATGACGTCGAGATAAACAAGAGAGGGGTCGACGACAAGATCAAGAGCCATCGTCCTGCCTCCTAGATCCACCAAGCAACCCTCACACATTAGGGTGGCATCAGAAAAATCTCCATGAGCTAAAAGGACTCGCACTCCATCCATACGAATAGTCGGTAGTTCAAGACGCCTGACTATGGAATGCGATATCAAAGAAAGTGTGGACCCAGTATCCACCATCACAAGTATAGGAGTACCTCCGATGTGGGCAGTGACCTCAAAGACCGAATGCTGAGAAGTCTCTGTCTCGGCTGCCTCAGCTGTCAAGACATGCACTCGCGCCTGCTGTGGCCGTTTCGGCCGCTGTACCATGGACCGTAGAGGCGGCCTGAACTAAGATACGGGAGGTCTAAAGGAAGGGTGCATAGGAGCCAACCGTAAAGGCGGTGCTGATATAGCCTGTGGGCGTGTACGGTCGATCTTCTGCGGCGGCGAGAACCCACTGTCCCAATCCGAGAGAAACAACTCTGTGCTAAATGGCCCGATCTCCCACAATAAGTACATGATAAATCAGGGCACCGCATCCGGGGTACTGGCGCTGTAGCCCTAGGAGGAGGGTCGACGCGAGGCCTCTTGCCCACAAAGGGCCTGTCCTACAACTCTGGTCGTGGCCTAGGAACAATAGGGCCATGAGATCGCACAAGTCGATCCACATCCTTTTCTGCCCGCATAGACATGTGAATCAGTTCAGCGTAGGAGGGGATGCTCAAGCAACACATCTTCGACCGAATATCCAGTCGCAAACCCTCATAAAAGTGCCATATGCGCATCTGTTCATCAGCAAGTATATTCGGGACATATCTGCCCAACTCAGTGAATCGATGCTCATACTCCGTGATAGTCATGCCTCCTTGTCTGAGGCGTAGAAACTCATTCTCCCGCTCATGCCTATACGTCTGGAGATAGTATTTCTCATGAAAACGGAACTCGAACGCTGCTCAGGTCCAGATGTAATCAGCGGCAATGGTCCGCAACACACTATCCCACCACAAGCTGGCCTCTCGCTCGAACAAGAACGTAGCCAACTCAACTTGCTCAGTCTCTGATCAATGCAGCATCCGTAGTATCTTCGACACACGGTCGAGCCAATACTGGGCCTCCTCGGGTCTGTGAGAACCCGTAAAAGTAGGAGGCCGTAAGCGCTGAAATCGCTCGAGTAAGCCCTGTGTATCTGCAGCAGTCCCCATAGGATAAACAGGCAGTACAGGATGAACAATGCCCTCATCCTGAGCATAAGTACCAGCATCCTCAGCTGGATGCACAGGTGGTGCAGGTGGAGTCGCACTCCCACCCTGGGCTAGAGCCCCCACTATAGTAGTCAAGAGCTGCTACTGCTTCTGCATTATGGCCATCATCTGCTCAAATCTATTTGGAGGTGGAGCAGGCTGTGGCATGTACTACGTCGAAGAAGACGCACGGTACTGCTCTCTGACAGGCGGTGTGAAAGGCGGTGGTCCAACTGCAGGACCAGTAGGAGGCTGAGACTCACGTGTTGTCTCAGGAATCGGGCCCACAGCAGGGTCCGTATGAGCATCAGACTGGAGGGGAACCTGATACATAGGCTCATCCAATGTAAGTCGAGTTGTGCTCCGTATAGCCTTAGGCGACATTCCCTATATTCAAAATAGGGCGCAACCTTGTCAGTCTCAATAGCACAAACACACCGCAATCATTCACATAAATAGTCAAAGGCATTCCATGTATTTTATTTAATCAAAATTGTCACAATACAAGGGATATCTCCTTATAGGCATCATGACAAGAAGTACATGGGAACTAAGACAGATAAAGCTACAACAGCAACATAAGTAAACTACTAGCCTTAACAGGCTTACACAACATAAAGCAGGAAACGACTAACTACTACCAACAACATGTAAAATTTCATCGCTAGTCTGAGTCGGGCGATGGAGGAGGAGCACCCTTATCCTGCAAGAAACACAGGATCGCCTTCAACGTACGAGTCACCTTACCGAATTTCATCTTCATAACGGCCTTGGTATCCTCGACCTCGGCCCAAAGTTCCTAAACTTCCCTTCGCAAGGTCACCTGGCTCTCCTCAATTCGGGCAATGTGAGCATCTCTAGTAACCCGAGTCGCAGGAGGAGGGCTCTCATCAGTATCCTGAGCCTCCTCTTCTTCTTCTTAATGGGCTTCTTCCTCTATTTCTGCCCCAGGTTCTCCTTCACTTGGATACTCTTCACCATCAAAATCGCCCTCGCTATCCTCATCAAGCTGAGTCTCATGGTACTGAGACCCGATCTTCATCTTGACCATGGTAGACTCATCAATGCAGTGAATCGGAACTGGCAACTCCGGCCCAAGTCTGTAAGCAAACTCAAGCGCGATCTTGCATATAAGCTGGCCAAAAGGAAGCGACTCAGACGTTCTTCTTGATTTTTCTATAAGGATAATCTGTCGCAACACGAAAGTGTCCATACAAACATTTTCTCCCTGGCCCACCTGATACAAGAAATCGACCATAAGGCGCGTACATTCAACGCGATTTGTTGACCTGGGATACACGTTAAACGTGCAAATGTGGTACAGCAAGCACAAATCATTGGACATATGAGACGCCAAGAGGCTATTGTTAGGCTGCCATGGAACCAGACTACCGCATAGGAACCTGGAACATCACCAAGGGGCACGTTCAGAAGTTGCGCTATCAACTGAACATCGATCGTAGCCATCTGGTCTCTATCAAATGGAATCTTGAACTGCAATGGCTCCAATGTAGGATTCTGGATACGAGCGTAGAAGGTACGAACGGTGCTCACATTAGCACGAGAACGGGCTTTAAAGAGCGGACCCCAATGTGCCGCTTCAATGCGCTCAAATAATAGAAATTCACCGAAGAGCCGCCCATCCACGTCCACTTCAAACAACACCTTACGGTCAGTATAATCGCTATGAGGCATCTCTGCTAACAGCACTCGCCCAATTTGAGCATGGGGATCCAAATCCCGCTTTGTATGAAACTCCCGGGCTGCGCTTGGACTTGCGACGGCGCTTGAGCTAGCGGCGCCACCCCTCGGTCTTCTTGATTGTGTAGGGCGACTAGGCCCAGCCTCATCCACTGCGGTCTTTCTCTTTCCCATCAAAGAGAGGATGGTGGAGAAAGAGAAAAGAGCCAAAATGGCTTCAACAAAAGCCATGAAAAATGTGGAAAATGTAGAGAAATGGTTGTCCAAACGGATAGAAGAAAATATAGGCGTTGTAGAGGGATAATCAAGCTTCCAAGGGCTAAAATTTCAAAGGAAAAAGGGAAAGCTAAAAGGGTTTAGAACTCCACATGATTTCAGCTCGTTTTAGGGGTTGTAGGAGCTCCAACGGATGAGATTTGCAAGGGAGGGGGTTACAAATCATGATGAAGGGATGAAGTGGGATCGTTTCTAGCAAGGAATGGGATTGGGAGTGATTTGGAGTTGCGTCTTGAGCTGGGGCAATAAGAAAAATGAAAATGGAGCTTGGGAGGGGCATTTTTGTGAAGGAGGTGCCCTTTCTAAGGGGTTTCGACAGACGGACGGCATATGGGAGGGGTGCCCTACCCAAAAAAATATGCGCGCCCGAGTTTCATAGCAAGTGGGGCCCACTGTACGGCGATCCATCGCCGGATCGACGATGGCATCACAGGCCGATGGTGGATTCAGCTAGTCTAGCCTGGTGGGATGGGTCCCCCCTGCCCTAGAGGTCCCATATATATATGGGCCGCACCCTAGTTCATTGTATTTTGACCTAGGGAGGCCCAAACTTCCCTCCAGGGCATTTCGGGGCCAATATATAAACCAGAATACTTTTACCCATCATGTGGCATATGATTTTGGGGTAGGAGGAGATAATCCATCTAACTAACCCATTAGTCACTAAATATTTCAAGGTTTGGGTGGTCCAAAGGTAAATTTTCACGTATTTTTTCTATTCATTATAAAATTTTGTCTAAGTATAATTTTATATCATTTTCATATTATTATCAATGCCTAACATGAAAATACTGAGAAAGGATTGAAGAATGGAGTGGTGAGGGGAAGGATTCTGAAGAAATTGAGTGAAACGAGATTTTTAAGCCCTAGCGATTGAATGTAAGGGTCGTGGTTGCCCCACTTCCCAAGGATTCACATTTATGGGTTTGGAACCTTTCAAAAAATGTCTCAAACCCGCCTACTTACAACCTAGGAGCTACTTGGTCGCTTCACGTGACCCTAGATGCGTTATGGACTCGATCGAATGATCGACTCGAGTAGACTTCGCCTATTGGCGAAACTACGATCCTACGAGCGTTTCTAAGTTCTTCTCGCACCCACCTAAGTCAAAGAAGTGACAGCGTATGTCGCATGTCCATAACCCAGGTACGGTTTAATCTCATTCATGCTCTGATACCAACTTGTAACACTCTGAAAATCGGGGGTCGTGCATAAACCCGACTCCCTAGTTCCAGATCGTCACTTATGCAACAAATATGATTATGATTCCCTGTTTTCTGAGTTGAAGCATTTTCATGAGTAAAATTATACTAAAACTGCAATACATACTCCAGATTCAATGATAAAAGCAAGAGGAAGACTGAAGAATATATATATCACTGTATGGAAAATAAAATAAATCTCGGCTATCTCCAAAGTATGAATACATCTCTGAGTCTCATATACATGTAATAAAACAAAATCAAAATGTCAGAAGTCCAACTAGTATGTCCCGCCAATCCAGGCCACCTATGCAAAGCCATCGTAAAACGGCATATATGAGAACTCATCCAGATCCTCATCATAATCCGGCTCTGCCTCCTGAATCGCCGCATCACCTGCATTTAAGACAGGGTCTGGTGGGTGTTGCAAATGCCATCCCGTAACGTGGGAGTGAGTGATCAACTCAGTGGAATAATAGAGTAGAGATTAGCATGATCTCAAATCAATCATGCGATAATAGTCAAGCAATTAATCAAACATTCCTAAATACTGTTGTTAATACAATATGACATGACATGATGGATGCCCTCACCGACAATCTCCCTCATATGGCACCATCTTACGCCCGTGGCATGCTTTCTTCCCACAGTGCTCCACATCTTCTAGGCACATGCAATGTGATGGTGATATGATTACCGAGTTATTATTAGTCCATTTATACAGCAGTATTGGGAAACTAAGGTACCTTACTTATATCAATCCCAACACAAATCCTGTTTAGGGTCGTCACTCCTAGTAATCTCATACGATGTATATTTTTGTAGGTCGCTGCAAGGGCTGTCAGGGCTGTTGCTCGCACTCGTTACACCGCTCCCCCATCACCTTATCAATACAGGCCTACTGTACTCTCGTCACTACGGAAGGGTCGTCGCCTCCCGTAGACTCGGAATACGCTCGCGGTCACTACAAAGGGCTCGTCCCCTGATCAGTGTAGGCCGACAACAAGAATATAGTGTCCCATACCACCATAATCTTCTCACGAGTCATAGGTGCTCATTGGTCACTACGGGGAGGTTTGTGGCCCCAGCGTAGGCCGACAGCTCGACCACGGTGTCCCATACCACCATGCCCGGCTCATGAGTCTTTATGGATCAAGGTACCATGGTTGACAGGGTTTCCAACGGTAAGTTCAGTACCCTAGGTTCAAGCAGTTATGATTCATTCAGGGTGAACATACAATGGCCAGTCGGGTTACTTGACGGGCTCGACAAGTACGAGCGAATCGCAAGTCGAACGACATGAAGTGCGTGAAATACTTCGTCTGGCCTAACCACTGCCGTCAACTCAAAACACGACTTGCGTTCATCGACACGTCCTTCGTGGCCAATAGAAGCCAACCACGAATTTACTCTGTTACCGACTGCCTGGACTAAGTATAGTCCCAAACATTTATAAATCAGCATCAATAATCATGTGAGACTAATTGAAATGCAATTGTAACACCCTGAAAATCGGGAGTTGTGTACAAACTCAACTCCCGAGCTCCAGACCGTCACTTATGCAACAAAAATGATTATGATTCAATGTTGTCTGATTTAAAGCATTCACATGAGTAAAATTATACCAAAACTGCAATTCATACTTCAGATCCAGTGATAAAAGCAAGCGGAAGACTAAACAATATATATATCACTGTATGGAAAATAAAGTAAATCTCATCTGTCTCCAAAGTATGACTACATCTCTGAGTCTCATATACATATACATGAACAAAAATGTAATGTTCAAAATAGTCCCACTGAAGTCCCATCGATCCAGGTCGCCTATGGGAAGCCATCGTGATACTGCATGTACGAGAACTCGTCCTGGTCCTCGTCGATGTCTGGCTCCACCTCCTGGATCTCAGCCTCACCTGCATCTACAACAAGGTCTGGTGGGTGTTGCAAACACCATCCCGTAACGTGGGAGTGAGTGATCAACTCAGTGAAATCATAGAGCAAGGATTAGCATGTTCACAATTCAATCATACGATAATAGTAAAGCAGTAAATCAGACAATCCTAATACTGTTGTTAAAGCAAGATGACATGACGTGATGTATGCCCTCACCGACGATCTCCCTCATACGGCAACATCTTACGACCGCTGCATGCCACACTCCCTAGAGTGCTCCACATCTTCCAGGCACATGCAATGCTATGGTGATATGGTTTCCAAGTTGTTATTAGTCTATTCAAACAGCAAGATTGGGAAACTAAGGTACTTCCCTTGTATCAATCCCAACACAGATCCTGTCTAGGGTCGTCACTCCTAGTAATCTCATACGATGTATATTTCGTAGGTCACTGCAAGGGCTGTCAGGGCTGTTGCTCGCACTCGTTGCACCGATCCCCCATCACCTTATCAATATAGGCCTACTGTACTCTACTGCAACGAAAGGGTCATCGCCTCCCGCGGACTCAAAATACGCTTGCGGTCACTACAAAGGACTCGTCACCTGATCAGTGTAGGCCAACAGCTAGAATATAGTGTCCCATACCACCATAATCTGTTCACGAGTCTAGGTGCTCACTGGTCACTACGGGGAGGTTTGTGGCCCCAGCGTAGGCCGACAGCTCGACCACAGTGTCTCATACCACCATGCCCGGCTCATGAGTCTTCGTGGATCAAGGTACCATGGTTAACAGGGTTTACAATGGTAAGTTCAGTACCCTAGGTTCAAGCAGTTATGACTCATACAAGGTGAACATACATCGGCCAGTCGGGTTGTTTGACGGGCTCGACTAGCGCGATCGCATCTCAAGTCGAACGACATGAAGTGCGTAAAACACTTCGCGTGGCCTAACCACTGCCACCACTCCAAACACGAATCACGTTCATCGACGCGTCGTTCGTGGCTATGACCAGTCAGCCACGAATTCGCTCGGTTACCGACTGCCTGGACTAAGTCTAGTCCCAAACATTTATGGAATCACATCAACAATTTATGTAAGAGTATTGGAATTGAAATACAATCATGTGAGCATGTTAACACATGTTATAACATTCAACTCAAGAAAATCTTCAAACACATACATTCTATGCATGTAATGGAATCATGCATATGGTCAACATGTAGAAAATCATTTAAGTCAGCATATTAACTAAAAAATCAATCTCAAAGTACCACATAACATCATTTAATTCAATACATACTAATACAAGCATTTATACAAACACATACACTACGCACTTAAGTCAACATATAGTATGTCGACCCAAGGTACGCAACTAGGCGAATCTCTTCGCCAAACTAATTATGCACGCATTCCTAACTTTCTAATGCGACAACAAACCATGTCAATCACGTCAGAAAAATATGAATGTAGACCGTACTTCCTACAAAGGACTAAAATGCCCTAAATCTCATATTCTTCGTTAATTTACGAAACAGGAAACGGAGAGCATGTTGTACATGTCAAACGGCGATGCCGTCGATAATCTACTATTAAAGGACATTGAAAGCATTGTAAACCGTCAATTAAAGCGTCTAAAATCCTCACCTAGTCTCTTACGGATGCGTGATTTTGAACGGAGCGTGTACACTTCGTCTACGGCAGTAGGAGGACCTATTTTACAAGTTACGTTAGCTAACATGCTGTGAATATAAGTAAACCCTAAATCAGCAAGTTCTTGGGTTGTTTTATACCTGAAAGAACGGAGAAATCACCCGCCAGATGATTGGGAAGAGTCGTTGAAGCACTAGCAGTCGGTGGCTCGGAAGCGGGAAAAATCCCTTCTACTCTCTCTCTCAAACTCTCTCCTTTTCTCTCTCCCAAAGCTAGGGTTTGCAATTTTCGGATGGGAGAGAGGAATGAGGGTTTCAACCCCTTTTATAAGCTTAAAAATGCCGGAAACAGGCTCCGGAATGAAGTTTACTTAGTGCCTATCCAATTCGGGGCTGTTTCGATCCAAAAGATGCTTTCTGGTGGTCCCCTGGTCGATTGCGATCGGACTTAAGCTCATGCGTACCAGATATAGCACGTATTAAGTTTTCAGTCTGGCAGGGTTCGCAGATCGCACGTGGCGGACCAGTTTCAGTTCAGCGGTCACCGCACGTAGATCAGGGCTGAAAGTCTCATGATAATAAATAGAAATTTTTCCTGATCCGAGGGTGTAATCTGGATGAATTTTGACGGTCAGAACGCTCAATACTAACGCGTCAAGTCGTGTGCCAGATTTGAATTTGAAATTCCAATTCTGTCCCTATTCGCGGTCTCTTCAGTCCGAGCTCAATGAAACGTCTGTGATTATCGGTTTGACTTGATTTTCGAAATGATTGTCAAGTCCAGCTGGGCGGTTCTAATGGTCTAAGATAGGAAGTATCGGACTTTCGACGCGCGGTCTAAATCCAATACAAGAATTCAAAGTGGTCCAGAGAACAAACCCGCTTAAAGTTTGATCCGAGGTTATAGAGTATTGTAGAGTTGTTTGTTCTACTCGATTTGGGTCTTGTAGAACGTATTTAAAGTGATCAAGGACTATTTCCCAGCTACTCTAGCGTTGCGCTAGCTAACTTACGCTTAATTTCCATGGAAATTAATTCTACGCGATTTCAGGTCGAGTTGGTACTCGAACCCAAGTACGCATTTTTCACGGGCGTTACAATCTACCCCCCTTAACAAATAATTTCGTCCTCAAAATTTGTACATGTTCGTACTCCTCGAGAAGCTGTGGGTAGTTCTTTCTGATCTCGGCTTCTGTCTCCCAAGTAGCCTCCTCGTCAGAGTGATGCATCCGCAATACTTTCAAAAGGGGAATCACCTTGCTACGTAGTACCTGCTCCTTCCTGTCTAGGATGCGTGACGGTCGCAGGATATAAGTAACATCCTCTCCTAACTGCACCTGCTCCCATCTGATGATATGGGAAGGATCAACAACGTACTTCTTCAGCATAGAAACATGAAATACGTTGTGAACACTCGCGAGAGGCGTGGGCAAAGCCAATCGGTAAGCCACTGCTCCCACACGATCGAGGATCTGGAATGGACCAATGAATCGCGGTGCCAGCTTCCCCTTCTTCCCGAACCGAAGGACTCCCTTCATAGGGGAAACTCGTAAAAACACATGATCCCCAACTGTGAACTCAAGTGGCCGTCGTCTCGTATCGACATAACTCTTCTGTCAACTCTGCGCTGTAAGAAGCCGACGTCGAATAATATCAATCTTCTCTGACGTCGCCTGCACCAACTCTGGGCCAATCAAGCTACGCTCACCGACCTCTAACCAGCAATGCGGTGCGCGACAAGGTCGCCCATACAGCGCCTCATAAGGTGTCATACCGATACTCGCCTGGAAGCTATTGTTGTACGCAAACTCCGCATATGCAAGACAATCATCCCAACTGTCCTTGAAGTCCAATGCGCAAGCTCGCAACATATCCTCTAAGATCTGGTTCACCCGCTCTGTCTGTGGGTGGAAGGCAGTACTGAACTTCAACTTCACACCCATAGCCTCCTGAATGCGAGTCCAGAAGATAGAAGTGAACCGCGTGTCTCTGTCCGACACGATCTCCAACGGAACTCCATGCAGACGCACGATCTCTCTGATGTACAATCTAGCCAGCTCGTCTGCAGAGTTCGTAACTCTGATCGGTAGGAGGTGCACCGACTTCGTCAATCGGTCGACGATTACCCAAATGGAATCATGTCCCTTCCTCGTCTTCGGCAACCCAGAAATGAAGTCCATGGAAATGAAATCCCACTTCCACTCTGCAATCGGCATAGGCTGCAAAAGTCCAGGTGGTCGGCAATGCTCTGTCTTCACCTGCTGACAAGTGAGACAACGGGACACGAACTCAGCTATGTGGGTCTTCATACTTTCCCACCAATACGTCCTCTTCACGTCACGATACATCTTTGTGCTGCCTGGATGCATCGCGAGTCTAGTAGAATACGCAGCCTCGAGAATCTCTCGTCTCAAGTCAGGGACATCTGGGACGCATAGGCGGCCACGGTAACGTAAGCCCCCATCCATACCAACTCGCCAGTCGGCGTCAGCATCATCACTGGCATGCTCTCGAAGCTCAGTAAGATGCGCATCGTCCCTCTGCGCCTCGATGACTCGGTCATCGATCTGCGATCGCACCTGTACATGTGCAATGAACTCAAATGGCTCCTCTACGGTGAGTTTCTGCTCAAAGTCTCGCAAAAACTCAACCATATCTCACTCGGCAACCATCAGCGGAGCCGCAAACTCTATCGCCTTCTTGCGGCTCAACGCATCAGCCACAAGGTTCGCCTTCCCAGGATGGTAAGAGACTTCAAACTTGAAGTCCTTCAACGTCTCCATCCATCGCCGCTGCCTCATATTCAAGTCTCGCTGCGTGAATATGTACTTGAGGCTCTTGTGGTCGCAAAAGAGCTCGAACTCCTCTCCGTAGAGGTAATGTCTCCAGAGTCTCAGTGCGAATATAACGGCTGCAACTCTAGGTCGTGTGTAAGGTAATTCTCCTCGTGCTTCCTTAATTGTCTCGAGGCATACGAAATTACCCTTTCCCTTTGCATAAGGACACAACCCAAACCAACGCTAGATGCGTCAGTATATATAGTGTATCTAACCCCTTGCTCTGGCAATACTAGCACAGGGGCGGACGTAAGTCTGTCCTTCAGCTCCTGAAAAGCTGACTCCGCCTTATCATTCCAGGCGAACTTCACGTCCTTCCGTGTCAACTGAGATAAGGGTCTCGCGATCTTCGAGAAGTCCCGTATGAAGCGCCAATAGTAGCCAGCGAGACCCAAGAAACTCCTCACCTCAGTGACAGAACCAGGCTGCTCCCAGTCCTGCACCGCAGCTACCTTAGACAGGTCAACTGCCATGCCATCCTTGGACACCACATGTCCCAAAACCTTCACCTCCTGCTTCTAGAAGTCGCACTTCTTGTACTGTGCGAACAACTGATGCTGTCTGAGCGTATCCAGGACCAAACGCAAGTGCTCCTCATGCTCCTCTCGACTCCAAGAGTACACCAAAATGTCGTCAATGAATACAACGACGAATCGATAAAGGAAAGGCCGAAATACCCGGTTCATCAGATCCATGAACACGGCTGGTGCGTTCGTGAGACCAAACGACATCACGAGGAACTCGTAGTGGCCAAAACTGGTCCTGAATGCTGTCTTCTGCACGTCTTCATCCCTGACGCGCAGCTGATGATAACCTGACTGAAGATCAATCTTCGAGAAGTACTGCGCTCCTCTCAGCTAATCGAACAAGTCGTCGATCCTGGACAAGGGGTACTTGTTCTTCACCGTGAGCTGGTTCAGCCTGCGATAATCAATACACAATCGCATCGAACCATCCTTCTTCCTCACGAACAAGACCGGTGCTCCCCAAGGTGACACGCTAGGCCGTATAAGGCCAAGCTCTAGCAGACCATCAATCTGCGTCCTCAACTCCTCCATCTCACATGGTGCCATGCGATACGTCGGTAGTGAGACGGGTGTAGAACCAGGAACCAGATCGATAGTGAAATTGATCTCACGTCGGGGCGGCAAACCAGGGATCTTCCTAAACAGATCCCTGAACTCAGAAACGACTAGCACATGCTCGAGTATCTGGGCACCAGCGTCGCGCAATAAAGTGGCGTAGCTAAGTATGTGGAAAGGAAGATTTACCCGTACTGAAAACGTGAAAGGCGTGCCCTCAGGCTCGTACACCGTCACCATACGAGCCTCGCAGTCAATCTCGGCTCTCACTGCAGTCAACCAGTCCATGCCAAGAATGACGTCGAGATAAACGAGCGAGGGATCGACGACAAGATTCAGAGTCATCGTCCTGCCTCCCAGATCAACTAAACAACCCTCACACATCTGGGTGACATCCGAATAATCCCCATGAGCTGCAAAGACTCGCACGTTATCCATAGTGATAGTCTGTAACCCAAGATGCCTGACTATGGCACGCGATATCAAAGAAATCGTGGAACCAGTGTCCACCATCACAAGAACGGGAGTACCTCCAATATGGTCCGTGACCTCGAAGGCTGAATGCTGAAAAGTCGGCGTCGTAGCTGCCTCAGCTGTCAATGCATGAACCCGAGCCTGCTGTGGCCGGTTCGGCCGCTGCGTCAAGGGCCGTGGAGGTTGTCTGATATTCGATACCGGAGGTCTGAATGTATGATGCGCAGGAGCTGACCGTATAGGCGGTGCTGATATTGCCTGTGGAAGCACACGGTCAATCTTCTGCGGTGGGAGAACCCACTGTCCCGCA
Organism: Magnolia kwangsiensis; assembly: GCA_037074715.1. Classification (NCBI taxonomy): domain Eukaryota; kingdom Viridiplantae; phylum Streptophyta; class Magnoliopsida; order Magnoliales; family Magnoliaceae; genus Magnolia; species Magnolia kwangsiensis. The sequence goes on along the minus strand of CM073587.1, from coordinate 38,717,529 downwards.
TCCTCGAAAAGCAGCTCTGTGCCAAGTGGCCTGACCTCCCACAGTATGTACATGTCAAATCAGGGCGTCGAAACGGTGGTACAGGCGTCGTAGTCCTAGTAGGAGGATCAATGCGAGGCCTCTTTCCCGCGAGGGGCCTGTCCTGCATGTCTAGTCGCGGCCTAGAAATAACAGGGCCACGAGATCACGCAAGTCGATCCACATCCTGCTCTGCCCGCATGGACATGTGAATCAACTCCGCATATGAAGGAATGGTCACACAGCACATCTTCAACCGAATGTCTGGTCGCAAACCCTCTAGAAAGCGCCGTATGCGCATCTGCTCATCAGCCAAAATCGTCGGGACGTACCTGCCCAACTCCGTGAACCGATGCTCATACTCTGTAACTGTCAGCGCTGCCTGTCTGAGGCGGAGAAACTCATTCTCCCTGTCGTGCCTGTAAGTCTGGGGATAATACTTCTCATGGAAGCAGAACTCAAACGCTACCCACGTCCATACATAGCCGGCGGCAACGGTCCGCAGTACGCTATCCCACCACATGTTGGCCTCTCTCTCAAACAGGAATGTAGTCAGCTCTACCTGCTCGGCCTCGGTGCAATACAACATCCGCAAAATCTTCGACACCCGGTCGAGCCAGTACTCAGCCTCCTCAGGTCTGTGACAACCCGTGAAAGTAGGAGGCCGCAAGCGCTGAAATCGCTCCAATAGGCCCCGTGTATCAGCGGGATTCTCCGCAGGGTAAGTAGGCGGCGCAGGATGAGCCATGCCCTCATCCTGGGCGTATGTATAAGCATCCTCAACTGGATGCGCAGGTGGTGCAGGTGGTACAGATGGAGCCGCACCCCCACCCTGGGCTAATGTCCCCACGATGGTACTCAGAAGCTGTTGCTGCTGCAGCATCATAGCCATCATCTGCTTGAATCTGTCAGGGGGTGGAGCAGACTGTGGCGGATGCTGTATGGAAGTAGATGCGCGATATGGCTCTTTCACTGATGGCGTAAATGGCGGTGGTCCATCTGTAGGACCAGCGGCAGGCTGAGACGATCGAACCGCCTCAAGAATCGGGCCCAAAGCAGGGTTCGCATGGGTGCCAGACTGCGAAGGAGTCTGATCCATATGCTCAGTCAATGCAAGCCGAACCGTGCTCCGCGTAGCCTAAGGCGGCATTCCCTATATTCAAAATAGGGCGCAACCTTGTCAGTCTCATTAGCACAAATACACCGCAATCATTCACATAAAGAGTCAAAGGCATTCCATGCATTTTAATTAATCAAAATTGTCACAATACAAGGGATATATCCTTACAAGCATCATGACGAGAAATACATGGGAATTAAGACAGTTAAGCAACAGCAACATGAGAAAAGCACTAGCCCTAACAGGCTTACACACATAAAGAAGGAAATGACTAACTACTGATAATAACATCAAAGTCGCATCGCTAGTCGGAGTCTGGTGATGGAGGAGGAGCACCCTTATCCTGTAAGCAACACAGGATCGCCTTCAAGGTGCGAGTCACCTTGCCAAATTTCTTCTTTGTAACGGCCTTGACATCCGCGACTTCTGTGCGAAGTTCTTGAACTTTCCTTCGCAAGGCGGTCTGACTCTCCTCCATCCGAGCAATGCGATCGTCGATAGTAGCCTACGCAGAAGGAGGAGAGCTCTCATCTGTATCCTGAGCCTCCTCTTCTGTCTCTTCTTGAGCTTCTTCCTAAACCTCTGCTCTAGGTTCTTCTTCACTTTGATCTTCCTCATCATCAAAGTCATCCTCACTATCCTTTTCAAGTTGATTTTCACGGCATTGTGACCCAATCTTCATCTTGACCATTTTCGACTCATCAATACTATGAATCGAGACTGGCATTTCCGGCCCAAGTCTGTAAGCAAACTCGAGGGCGATTTTGCAAACCAGTCGGCCAAAAGGAACTGATTGGGATGTTCTTCTTGACCTGGCTATGAGGATTATTTGTCGTAAGATAAAAGTAGCCATGCATACGTTCTCTCCCTGGGCCACCAGATATAAGAAATCGACCATAAGGCGTGTACATTCAATGCGGTTCGTCGACCTGGGATAAACATTGTACGTACAGATATGGTGCAGCAGGCGCAAATCCTCAGACATATACGTCGCCTTGAGGCTATTATTAAGCTGTCATGGAACCAAATTACCGCACAGAAACCTGGTGCGGCGATCTCGTTCACGTCTAGTCCTCAGATTCTTCTCACTAGGATGCATATCACCAAGAGGCACGTTGAGAAGTCGCGCAATCAACTGAACATCGATCGTAGCCATCCGATCTCTACCAAAAGGGATTTTAAACTGCAAAGGCTCCAAGGTAGGATTCTGGATACTAGCGTAGAAGGCACGAACGGTGCTCACATTAGCACGAGCGCGAGCTTCAAAGATCGGACCCCAATGCGCAGCTTCAATGCATTCGAACAATAGATACTCGCTGAACAGTCGTCCATCTACGTCCGCCTCAAATAACACTTTACGATCAGTGTATTGGCCATGAGGCATCTCTGATAAAATTGCTCGCCCAAGGTGTGCATGGGGATCCAAATCCCGCTTTGTACGGCACTCCAGGACTGCAGCTGGACCTGCGGCGGTGCTTGAACTTGCGGCACCACCCCGCGGTCTTCTCGATTGAGCAGGGTGGCTCGGCCCAGCCTCGTCTGTTGCGGTTTTCCTCTTACCCATCAAAGATATGATGGATGAGAGTGATAAAAGGCCTAAAATGGCTTTCACGAAAGCCATGAAAAATGGTGAAAATGCGGAGAAGTGGCTGTCCGATCTGGAAAAAGAAAATCTAGGCATCGTAGAGGGATGCTTCGAGCTTCCCAGGAGTGTATTTTCAAGGAGAAATGCAAACAAAAAAGTGGAATGGAGCACCTCACGATTTCAGCTCTATTTGGGGGTTTTTGGAGCTCCAAATGGTGAAATCTTCAAGAGGAAGGGCTGCCAACTCCCAAGAAGTGATGGATGATGGTCGGTTTTGGCCAAGGAGGGACCTAGGGACGATTGGGAATCATAAACTTTGGGGATAGTTGCTGGAAAATGAAAATAGAGCTAAGGGGAGGACTGTTTGTGAAGGAGGGGGTGTTTTAGGGGTTTTCGTGGGACGGGAGCTATGTGGGGATGATGTGCACCTCATTTAAGGGCGTGCGCCCAAAAATCAGGACCAACGGGCTCCACCGGTCGGTGATGCATCGCCGAACCGGCGATGGCAGCGCCGGCCAACTCCTCAGTTGGTCAGTGGGACCACATGGGTCTGGTCCCCCATGGTCCAGGGACCCCAAAAAGGTATGTTCCACCCCCTGGTTCATTGTATTTTGACCTATATGAGCCTAAACATGTGTTCGGGGCTTTCCGGGACCACTCCGCAATACCGAATACCAAACCCTATGATGCATCATATTATTTTGGGGTAGAAGGATCCAGTCCATCCATCTAAACCCTTATTTTCTAAAGAAAGTGAATTTAGAATGGCCTTATGGACATTTTTCATGAAATTTTACTATTCACTGTAAAATTTTGTGAAAGTACTAATTTGTGTTATTTTCACCTTAGGTTTGATACCTAACATGAAATGGATAAGAAAAAAATGAAGATCGGAGTGTTTAGAGGAGGAATTTTGAAGATTTTTGGTGAAACGGGGTTTTTAAGCCCTGGCGATTGATTATACGAGTCGTGGTCATCCCACGGCTCAAGAATTTACCTTTACGGGTTTAAAATCATCCATAGGACGTCTCAACCCGACTTCCTACAGCTTGGAAGCTATTCGGGTTACTTTACGCGACCCGAGATGCGTTACAGACTCGATCGTGCGATCGATTCTAATAGACTTCGCCATCGGCGAATCTGCGGTCCTAGAAATGTTTCTAGACCCTTCTCGCACCCACCTAAGTCAAAGGAAGTGACAGCGTACGTCGCGAGACCATAACCCAGGCCTAGTATATTCTTATTCATGCTCTGATACCAACTTGTAACACCCTGAAAATCGGGGGTCGTGTACAAACTCAACTCCCGAGTTCCAGACCGTCACTTATGCAACAAAAATGATTATGATTCAATGTTGTATGATTTAAAGCATTCACATGAGTAAAATTATACCAAAACTGCAATTCATACTTCAGATCCAGTGATAAAAGCAAGCGGAAGACTAAACAATATATATATCACTGTATGGAAAACAAAGTAAATCTCATCTGTCTCCAAAGTATGACTACATCTATGAGTCTCATATACATATACATGAACAAAAATGTAATGTTCAAAATAGTCCCACTGAAGTCCCATCGATCCAGGTCGCCTACGGGAAGCCATCGTGATACTGCATGTACGAGAACTCGTCTTGGTCCTCGTCGATGTCTGGCTCCACCTCCTGGATCTCAGCCTCACCTGCATCTACAACAGGGTCTGGTGGGTGTTGCAAACACCATCCCGTAACGTGGGAGTGAGTGATCAACTCAGTGGAATCATAGAGTAAGGATTAGCATGTTCACAATTCAATCATGCGATAATAGTAAAGCAGTAAATCAGACAATCCTAATACTGTTGTTAATGCAAGATGACATGACGTGATGTATGCCCTCACCGAGATCTTCCTCATACGGCAACATCTTACGACCGCGGCATGCCACACTCCCTAGAGTGCTCCACATCTTCCAGGCACATGCAATGCTATGGTGATATGGTTTCCAAGTTGTTATTAGTCCATTCAAACAGTAGGATTGGGAAACTAAGGTACTTCCCTTGTATCAATCCCAACACAGATCCTGTCTAGGGTCGTCACTCCTAGTAATCTCATACGATGTATATTTCGTAGGTCACTGCAAGGGCTGCCAGGGCTGTTGCTCGCACTCGTTGCACCGCTCTCCCATCACCTTATCAATACAGGCCTACTGTACTCTACTGCAACGGAAGGGTCGTCGCCTCCCGTGGACTCAGAATACGCTCGCGGTCACTACAAAGGACTCGTCGCCTGATCAGTGTAGGCCGACAGCTAGAATATAGTGTCTCATACCACCATAATCTGCTCACGAGTCTAGGTGCTCACTGGTCACTACGGGGAGGTTTGTGGCCCCAGCGTAGGCCGACAGCTCGACCACGGTGTCCCATACCACCATGCCCAGCTCATGAGTCTTCGTGGATCAAGGTACCATGGTTAACAGGGTTTACAATGGTAAGTTCAGTACCCTAGGTTCAAGCAGTTATGACTCATACAAGGTGAACATACATCGACCAGTCGGGTTGTTTGACGGGCTTGACTAGCGCGATCGCATCTCAAGTCGAACGACATGAAGTGCGTAAAACACTTCGCGTGGCCTAACCACTGCCGCCACTCCAAACACGAATCACATTCATCGATGCGTCGTTCGTGGCTATGACCAGTCAGCCACGAATTCACTCGGTTACCGACTGCCTGGACTAAGTCTAGTCCCAAACATTTATGAAACCACATCAGTAATTTATGTAAGAGTATTGGAATTGAAATACAATCATGTGAGCATGTTAACACATGTTATAACATTCAACTCAAGCAAATCTTCAAACACATACATTCTATGCATGTAATGGAATCACGCATATGGTCAACATGTAGGAAATCATTTAGGTCAGCATATTAACTAAGAAATCAATCTCAAACTACCACATAACATCATTTAATTCAATACATACTAATACAAGCATTTATAGAAACACATACACTACGCACTTAAGTCTACATATAGTATGTCGACCCAAGGTGCGCAACTAGGCGAATCTCTTCGCCAAACTAATTATGCACGCATTCCTAACTTCCTAATGCGACAACAAACCATGTCAATCACGTCAGCAAAATATGAATGTAGACCGTACTTCCTACAAATGACTAAAATACCCTAAATCTCATATTCTTCGTTAATTTACGAAACGGGAAACAGAGAGCATGTTGTACATGTCAAACGGCGATGCCGTCGATAATCTACTATTAAACGACATTGAAAGCGTTGTAAACCGTCAATCAAAGCATCTAAAATCCTCACCTAGTCTCTTACGGATCGTGATTTTGAACGGAGCGTGTACGCTTCGTCTACGGCAGTAGGAGGACCTATTTTATAAGTTACATTAGCTAACACGCTGTGAATATAAGTAAACCCTAAATCAGCAAGTTCTAGGGTTGTTTTATACCTGAAAGAACGGAGAAATCACCCGCCAGATGATTGGGAAGAGTCGTTGAAGCACTAGCAGTCGGTGGCTCGGAAGCGGGAAAAATCCCTTCTACTCTCTCTCTCAAACTCTCTCCTTTTCTCTCTCCCAAAGCTACGGCTTGCAATTTTCGGATGGGAGAGAGGAATGAGGGTTTCAACCCCTTTTATAAGCTTAAAAATGCCGGAAACAGGCTTCAGAATGAAGTTTACTTAGTGCCTATCCAATTCGGGGCTGTTTCGATCCAAAAGATACTTTTTGGTGGTCCCCTGGTCGATTGCGATCGGACTTAAGCTCATGCGTACCAGATGTAGCACGTATTAAGTTTTCAGTCTGGCAGGGTTCGCAGATCGCACATGGCGGACCAGTTTCAGTTCAGCGGTCACCGCACGTAGATCAGGGCTGAAAGTCTCATGATAATAAATAGAAATTTTTCCTGATCCGAGGGTGTAATCTAGATGAATTCTGACGGTCAGAACGCTCAATACTGACGCGTCAAGTCGTGTGCCAGATTTGAATTTGAAATTCCAATTCTGTCCCTATTCGCGGTCTCTTCAGTCCGAGCTCAATGAAACAGTCTGTGATTATCGGTTTGACTTGATTTTCGAAATGATTGTCAAGTCCAGCTGGGCGGTTCTAACGGTCTAAGATAAGAAGTATCGGACTTTCGACGCGCGGTCTAAATCTAATACAAGAATTCAAAGTGGTCCAGAGAACAAACCCGCTTAGAGTTTAATCCGAGGTTATAGAGTATTGTAGAGTTGTTTGTTCTACTCGATTTGGGTCTTGTAGAACGTATTTAAAGTGATCAGGGACTATTTTCCAGCTACTCTAGCGTTGCGCTAGCTAACTTACGCTTAATTTCCATGGAAATTAATTCTACGCGATTTCGAGTCGAGTTGGTACTCGAACCCAAGTACGGATTTTTCACGGGCGTTACAGCAATACAACAATACAAGCATGTTATCACATGTTATAACATACAACTTAAGCAATTCATTCAACACATGCATTTCATACATACAATGTAATCCATACATATTACCAACATGATGGAAATCATTTACATCAGCATATTACTTGAGAATTTAATCTCAAAACTATTTCATAACACCATATACTCAATACATACTAATACAAATATTCATACAAACACTTAGTCTACACACTTAAGTCTACATAGTGTATGTCGACTCAAAGTGCGCTTTTGGGCGAATCTCTTCCCCAAACCAATTATGCACGCATTCCTAATATCCTAATGCGACAAAAAGTCATGTCAACCATTTCAGCAAAATATGAATGTATACAGTATTTCCTACAAATGACTAAAATGCCCTAAATCTCATATTTTTTCTACGTTTACGAAACAAGAAACGGACAACATGTTGTACATGTCAAACGGCGTTGCCGTCGATAATCTACTATTAAACGACATTGAAAGCTTTGAAATCAGTCAATCAAAGCATCTAAAATCCGTACCTTTTTCCCTAGAGGTGTATCGACTCGAACGGAGCGCATACGCTTCGTCTACGGTGAACAGGCGACTTATTTCACAAGACGTATAAGCTACTTTGCTAAGGAATCGACGGAACGTTAAATCAGCAAGTAGTTAGGGTCTTTTCTTACCTAGAAATGTGGCGAAATCACCGGGAAAGTGATTGAGATGCGTTGCTTAAACACTTGTAGCAGGTAGTACAGGTGGCAGGAAAATCACTCCCACTCTCTCTCATAAACTCTCACTTTTTCTCACACTCTTGCTAGGGTTTCTAGCAAATTCGGATGGGTGAGAGAAGTGAGGTTTTAAAGCCCTTTTATAAGCTAATTTCTTCCCAAATTAGGCTTGGGAACAAAATTTACTTAAGGTATAACCAAATCGGGGCTGTTCTAGTCCAAAAAGGTATTTCAGGAGGTCCCCTGGCCGAACGCGATCGGACTTAAGCTCATGGTCACCGGATGTTGCTCGCACGAAGTTTTTAGACCAACAGAGTTCGTAGATCGCGCGTGGCGGTCCAGTTTCAATTCAGCGGTCATCGCACCTAGATCAGGTCTACAAGTCTCATGATATGAAAGAGAAATTTTTCCTGATCCGAGGGTGTAATTTGGCTGAATTCTGATGGTCAGAACGCTTAATAATAACGCGCCAAGTCACGTGCCAGATTTGGATTTAAATTTCCAAATCTAACCCTATTCTCACTCTCTTCACTCCAGGCTCAATGAAATAGCCTCTGAACGTCGGTTGGGCTTGATTTTCGAAATGATTGTCAAGTCCAGCTAAGCGGTCATAACGATCTAAGATTGTAAGTATCGGACTTTCGACGCGCAGTCTAGATCCAATACAAAGTTTCAAAGGGTTCCTGAGGACAAACCGGTTTAGAGTTTGATCCTAGGTTTCAGGATATTAGCGTCATGAATTCTACAAGTTTTGGGTCTTGTAGAACGTATTTAAAGTGATCAGGGACTATTTCACAGCTACTCTAGCTTGCGCTAGCTAACTTATGCTTATTTTCTAAAGGAATTAATCCTACGTGATTTCTGGTCGAGTTAGTACTCGAGTTTCAGTATGCATTTTTCCAGGGCGTTACACAATGTGATAAGAAATGAGAGAGAGAGAGAGAGAGAGAGAGTAGCTTAGGTAAGCCATAATTACTTGTAAGAGAGGGTGATTAGCAATAAATGCTTGTAAGAGGGCTAGGGGGTAGGGTGGCTATAGCTAGGGTAGGTAGGGTGGCTATAGCTAGGGTGATGTCATCCATCACCCTCATGATTACCTAGGGATTGGTGCCACATGGGATGAGGGTCCTGCAATGTGTGGTCCATGGTTATTATAATACACGGTCCGCATCTTATGATCTAAGCGTTGAATTAGCTCATGAGACGCGGTGTTGGAACTGCGGCGACGGTGCTATCACAATGATACATGTCTTGGATTAAGTCGACTCAAATCTACAGGATATGACTTAGGATCGTACGCAAACATCGATTATAGGTCATAGGTTGCCGAAATTCAACGGGAAGGATCGAGGGAGTCGACAGAACAGTACGGACTAGGATACGGGTCTAACACCATTTCACTGCCTCCTAGTGTTGTTTGTCATGGTTTAACATGTATCTACTAACAATACCCACCGCATATGAAATATCTAGTCTTATACAGACCATGTCATACATTAAGTTACCAATCACACTCGAATAAGGAACATGAGACATATCCTACTTTTCTTCATTTGTTTCAGGACACTATTAAGAAGAAATCAAAAATGAGCTATGTGGGGAATGCTGCCCGACTTTACATTTTTAAAATCATACTTCACTAATACCTTCTCAAGGTATTTAGCTTAAGATAACCATAGCCTGCTCATCTTCATGTCTTTGTGTATGTCAATGCCGAGAACCCTCTTTGTTGCTCCTAGATCTTTCATCTCTAATTTCCCTAATAGTTGAGTCTTTAGTATGTCGATCTCAGGCATGTTATGACTAGCAAGGACTATCTCACTAACATACAATACTAAGATAATGAACTTCATATCACTTAGTGTCTTGAAATAGACACAATGATCATACTCACTCTTGGTAAACTATTAACTTATCATGAAAGAATCAAATTTCTTATACCATTGCCTAAGTGACTGTTTCTGGCCATATAATGACCTCTTCAACCTGCAAACCTAGTTGTCTACCCCTTATATTTTGAATCCTTCTGTTTGCTTCATGTAAGTATGTTCTTTTAATTTTCCATGCAAGAAAGCAGTTTTCACATCCATCTGTTCTAGCTTGAGATTGTATTTGGGCAATGAATGTCAATACAAATATGATAGATACTTAATTCACCACAAGCGTAAAGATCTCAGTAAAGTTGACACCTTCTCTCTAATAATATGTAACACCCCAGTTTTTGAAACTCGAATATACGACTTGTTTTCTGAAAATCCGAGTGTTAACCTTTAAAGATAGCCAAATTTTAAATATTTTTCTTTTCTTATTCAGAGTTAGCGGTGTAGTGGAAGTGAAACAAATCAAGCATGGAGGAAATTTGCATACATGTTAAAATACATGAGCATCTGCCCATAGGGCTTACACAAATCAATGTCTCAATACTCATAATTACCAAAAAAAAAAAAATGCAGGAAGCACAATGAATTGCAACTAGTCTTAAACTGTAAGATTATGCAGCTACTCTCAGGCAGATACAGCCATACATCCTTGAATTATTTAAGTTCTACAATAGATCGATTATTTCCCACTAAAAGATGCAACAATTTAAGTTCTACAAACAATCCAAAAGTATAAGAGGATATTCAAGTGCAACATGTAAGTATTTATATAAAATAAATGTTAAGCGTATAATTTGAAGATCAAGTCTAATAACTACACAAGTAATAATGAAATAGAAATATCAATTATTAGTCGAAATTAAAGTAGAAATATCACTTAAGCTAACATGGAAGCGGAAAGCCCAAGGGGAAGTCATCACCTTATGGGTCGAATTTCCTACCAATGTTGCCGGGGAATGCATGCAGCCTTAGCATCGAATCCTACCATGGATTATGAAATTGTACGGTTAGAGCCAAGTTTTACGTACTATTTATGGTTAAAGTCCTAACCTAGGGTTTTGATTACTTAGGTTCAGGGTTTCATCCTAGAGTTTAGGTCTAAGCTTATATTTTAGGATTTGAACTCTAGTTGGTGTACAATTAATAAAATGTTAATTTAATAATTAAAAAATAATTACCGACATTAATGGTACAATTAATATTAGCTATCATAGTAATAATAATCATTATGATGGTAATAATTAGTACAACATACTATCAATGATAATATTTAAGAATGGTGAATAAAATACTAATATCTAATAGTTGTAGTTCTTCTTATAATAACTAATACTAGTATAAGTAATATGCTAATAACTAATCATGTTTAATAATTGTAATAATTATGGTAATACCAATGATAAGAATAAATCAAAATAATCTACTTTGGGAAGAAAGGTTGACTTATGTTAGTCGATTCGGTAGCTCGACTTGGTTGAACTCATCTGAACATAGCCACACTAGACTGAACTCGCTGAGTCAACCTTGTCTGACTCGATAACCCACACCTCACTCCATCTCCTTCTTCTTCCTCTTATTTCTCCTCCTTTCTCTTACCCTCTTCCTTCTCTTCCTTTTTCTCCTTTTTCCTTTCTTCTTCCCTACTTTCTTTCAAGATGCAAAGTCCAGCAACTGACCCAACTCGCACAGCTCGACTATGCGAGTTCTAGGCAAGTTGACTAAACAATCTCTCTCTCTCTCTCTCTCTCTCTCTCTCTCTCTCTCTCTCTCTCTCTCTCTCTCTCTCTCTCTCTCTTCTTCTTCTTCTTCTTCTTCTTCTTCTTCTTCTTCTTCTTCTTCTTCTTCTTCCCATTTCTTTTTCTTTCTTTCCTTCTTACCTAGGGTGACCTAGATAGAACCAGGCCTGCCCTAAACCTGAATTGAGTCAACAACTCGATGGGCAGAACAACAACACGATGCAACAACACCACCCCAACTCTCTCTATCTTCATCTTCTTCTTCCTCTTTAACTTCTCTTTTCTTTCATTGCTAGTGAGTCTAACCATTTTGGGCCCTATTTTGACTAGGCTCGAGAAAATCCAAATGAGCTAACGACTTGACCTAAGTCCGTGAGCTAACTCGGCAGCAACCCCACAAAAGGAAGTAACGTCCCTCACTCTTATCTATCTCTTCTTCCCTTTTCTTATAACAAAGACGTCCAACAATAGGTTTGGAGCCATCTAAATGCTACCTCGACTCTAGTTGAGTTGAGTTGAGTTGGCAGTGACATAACTCACCGTGTCTCTCTTCTCATCTTCATTTTTCATTCTTCCTTCTTATTTTCCTTCTGGCATGACCAATAGAGTCTAGACTTTGCCTAGACTCGGTCCTAGAACTCGGATGCACCCAACATAATGACTTGGTGTTTCCTGGGCAATCGAGGAAGATGACCTGCAACTTCAATGGCATATTCAAATCCGATCACTCTTTCTTCACTCTGAAGCATCTGGACTGTGTAGATTCCTCACATGAAGCTTAGGGAATGGAGAGGATGAAGCTCATATGTGATTCCTTAGTGGGTTTGGAGGGAGAAGGTTTCGGACAATATTCTCCTATAACCTGTAAGAAAACAGAAGAGGGCCATGTTTGAATATTATTTAAGGTTTCCTTGCACTCAGATTAGATGGTCTAGATAGATTTGAATCGGTTTCTAAAAACCACTTGACAGTTAAGATTCATTCCAGGGTGGAAAATGTCTTTAACAGAAAATATTCTCTTCTATCCCTTGGCTAGGAAAACCCTAACTTAGACGGGTAAGATCATTCTAAATGGATGGTTAGGATAAAGAGAATCTCTCTCCCGGATTGCTAGTGTGGCAACTGAAACGGTTTCCATTTTCAGAAACGTGTTGCACACACTTCCTATTTTGGCTAAAGATCGTGTGCATGCACACGTGTGCCAACAAGCGAAAAGGCTAGGTTTTGGTTGGCTTTGGTGCTGCATATGATGGACGGTTTGGATCATTCAAAAGGGCGATGATGATGACCCACTAATCACAACAGCAAATGGTTATCCATCGTTGATGAGAAAACATGAAAGAGAGAAGAGAAATCTCTCTTTAGGCTCAGGTCAACGTGGTTTGTTTGACTAGGCCCTCTAGTTCGGTGTTCCATGGGTTTACACTACTAGTGTACTCACGAGCCCTAACGTGGGGTCCATAAGGGTGTTTTGAGAAATCTAATATGTCCAACCAGCTTTATGTTCCATAAGATGGCATCCGACCCAAGATGAGGGAAATCAACAACTCAAGTGGGCCATATCAAGGGGATTGGGGTCTTTCCATGTTGATTTTCATTGATCTAATGGTCATATTAGCTTTATTTGGTTATCAAGGGTGTAAGACCCGTAATCTCGTGAGACCTTCCATACACTTCTACTTCGACAACGACATGTTTCTGGTAGACTAAATCGTTAAGTTTTAATCATGACCCCATTTTTAGTACCGCATTACTTTGATACTTGTACCCTAGCGACCACATGGGCACTATGATTCCAACGCCGCATGACACGCCCCATTTCGACCCCTAGATTAGAAGTTATGATTTTGGCATAATAGGGATGAAAATACTAATTGTATTATAATGTACAAAAGGTTGTAGGTGATTAATTAAGCGACCCAATCAAAAATATAAATCGTTGACATAAAATTTATAGTGTTAGAATAATTTTATGCTAATCAAAACTTTTGGACTTAAAGACTTTCTCACTTATTAAGGATAGGGTCTTAGGACTGATCGACAAAAATTTTTGCTAAAAAAGGGTTACCTCCAAATCATTTTTATCAACAATTTACACAAAATTTAACCATTTCTCAAAGTAAAAATGGAAAGCAAAATATCAGAAGGCATGAAAACACCAGTTGTATTGTAGCTCACAAAAAGTTGCGGTTGATAAATTAAATGACCTAATTAGAAAAATAAACTATTTAAATAAAATCAACAGTATTAGAAATTTTTTTAGCTAAAGGCGTGTTCTCTTGTTGAGGATAGGGCCTTAGAATTGACTGAAATATATATATATATATATATATATATATATATATATATATATATATATATATATATATATATATATATATATATTACAATATAGGTTGCCTCCGATCCATTTTTTCAAATAATTTGGGCAAATTATACTATTTCTCAAGGTAAAACTAAAAAACATGAAAACACCGCCAATTGTATTGTAACACATAAAAGGTTGAGGTGATTAATTGAATGACCTAATTAGAATAATAAATTGTTGACATAAAATCAACAACTTTAAATTCATTTTAGCTATTGTCTCCTAGTGTGTGGTCCACTCGGGATTTGAATCTAACTCTCTATGGGGCCCATGACCCTTATACAAATTGGGAAATGGATAGACATCGTGTATGAAACACATACAACATGATGGGCCTCATAAGGCAACCCAATGGTGGGCATATAATCCATAAATCAGGGTGGGCCTCTCAAGGTAATGGGGCCCACGACCTTAGAGAAATGGATAAACGGTGTGAATATAACACATACATCATGGTGGGCTTTACTCATCACAATTGGGCCTCACATATACAATGGTCCTCACACAAATAATGGGCCTTATACCATCACGATGGGCCTCACACAAGGGCCTCACATACATCACGACGGGCCTCATCATATGGGTTTATGTACATCACAATGAGCTGCATCTCATGGGCCTATATACATTACAATGGGCCACATCTCATGGGCCTATATACATCACATTGGGCCTCAAACATGGGCCTCATGTACATCACATAGGGCCTCATTGCATGGGCCTTATTTACATCAGGTGGGCCATGCATACAGCAGGCAGGCCCCACTGAGTGGACAACGTGGATATACAATGCATACATCACGATGGCCTTCCTGCCCGTGGATAAGATACATCATGGTGGGCTGCTGCCCATGGACGTTGTGCATATAAAACATACATCAGGGGGGGTCCCGTCCTAGCTAGACGGTGCAGATAAAATACATATATCATGGTGGATCCCGTCCCAACTGGATGGTTGAAATAAAATACATACATCCCAATAAGGCCTACCATCCTATGGATGCTGGGGATGAAACACACACAACACGATGGATCCCATGTCCATTACTGGACGGTGTGGATGCCACACATGTTGGGGTAGGTCCCACCGTCCCAAGATGGTGTAGATAAAACACATATATCACTATAGTCCCCACCATCCAGATGGACAGTGGGAATAAAATACATATATCATGGTGGATCACACTATCCCACGTGTAGGGATGGTGTGGATATAACACATACCTCATGATCATACCCACAAAACTTGTTGACGTCAATACAGCAGCTACATAGCTGGTGTGAGGTACTCCAGCCTATCCATTTCCACATCAAATGGGCCCCACGTGGGGCCCACCACATATAATATTATATATTATTATTATATTTTTTTCTTTTTTAAAATGCTCCAGCGTCCAGGCCTGGATGGACAACCCAGATATAAAACACGTACATAGTGGTGGACTCCACCGTCCATGGTCTAGACGATAGATCGCATGGATGAAATGCATGCGTCAGGTGGGGTCCACGTACATGTGGCCCACTAAGGTTTTAGATCAACTGATATTTGTATTTTCCCTTCATCCAAGTCTGTCCAAATGGACGGGCAGAAAGGTGGGCCTCGCTAGCAGATGACGGTGGATAAAATACTTACATTATAGGTGGGCCATACAATCAGGGGAGAGAGAGAGAGAGAAAGAGAGAGAGAGAGAGAGAGAGAGAGAGAGAGAGAGAGAGAGAGGGAGAGAGAGAGAGGAAGAGAGAGATGATGATGGATGGGGAGGGACTCTGCCACTATGAGCTCTTCCTAGGTGGGCCATGTAAATACAATACATACATCAAAATGGGCCCCAAATCATATGAGCTCTAAATCATAAAAATCAACAGTGGAGATCCCTTTCCACCAAAAGATGCAAGGTCTAGATGACCTTTCCATAAATGAGAAAATTAAATATCATGATGGGGTCCATGGAGAATGGCCCCATTATGGGATGATCATATGAATCGTGGTGGGCCATCGACCACACCTAGGGTCCAAAGTGAGATCCATACCATCAATCGGTGGGCCCCACTTATCCCATCATCAAAATAAAAATCTAATCCTACAAAAACACCCACCGATTGCTAATCTTCTAGGATCCTTGGAATGCTAATCTCCTTGGCTTCTACTTTGATGGAGAATGATGAAGATTGAAGGGCTAAGATAAGAGATGAGGGGGTAGGAAGTGGGCCACACACTTGGGGTTCTCTTAGGAAGCTTGAACATCCATGCGGTTTGGGTTGCTTGGGGAATGGGTAGAGAATGAGAGAGGGAGAGAGGGTGGTTATAAGAGAGAGGTGATGGGTGTGAGTGATGAGTGTGAGTGACATGAGGGTTAACTTTGGAGAGGGTTGCTTGTCTTGGAGAGAAAGAAAGCATGGGTTGTGATGGAATGTGTACTTGACTGGTACTTGATTGATTGATATGATGGATGGTAAAGATTTTCTTGAGATTCACAATGCGTGGCATTTCTTCAAGTTAAACATGGGCTTACAACTCCTAGTGTGGGTATCTCATTGGTGCGCAAGATGAGGTGTTGGAACCGCGGTGATGGCGCGGTCTCTAAGGTACAAGTCTCGGGTTGAGTTGACTCAAATCTTTAGGATGTGACTAAGGGTCACACACAAATGCAGTTTACAGGTCGCAGGTTGCTAGATTTTGACGAGGGTCGCGGGAGTCTAAGAAACAGTACGGACTAGGATATGGGTCTTACAATACAGCAGCTTAATGAAATTCTGTTACAAGTTCGCCTAGTCTAGCCTTGGATTCGGCTAGCCAAAATGAAGTTCGGCCAACCCGAAGCATTTTTGGTCAAGTTTCCAGCAATGGAATTCTTCAGAATTTAGCAGGACTCAGCCAGTTAAACCCTATATCTAGCTAGCTGAATTTTGGCTCAAGCCAGCCAAAATTTTAATTTATCTTATCTTGTACAATCCGATAACTGTTGGAACATAATCGTTGGAATTCGACCAGCCAAACCTATTCTTGGGCTGACTGGATTTCTAAATCATTTGGCTATAAATAAAGACATTCTCTCATTCATTTTAACAACGAAATTCAGAGAAAATCCTCCTCAAAGTCAAAGAAAACTTAGGCCCTCCTAAATGTATTAGTGCAGCAATTCTATTTTTTGTTAAGCTTATTCTATTCTTTTTCTTAAGATTATTTTAAACATGATTAAGAGAGTAATTTGTACTCCGATTGAGAAATAAAGAATAGAATCTGTAGTTGTTAGGGTTTTCATTCTTTAAAATATATTAGAACCCTATATTCTTTCTAGTTGTGCAATATACTGCTACATCGACACTCAAGAAAGAATATCGTTGCAAGAAGCCTCGACTTCAACTCGCCATACTGAAGAAAGTTACTTTTTTATTATTTGAATTTTTGAGATAACACGTAAATCTCTATGGGTTTTTATTGTGGTGAGGCCGTAAAAATCACAAGAATCGTAAAGGTTATTAAGGTGAACCTATGAAAACCTTGATAAGTGCAAGCCAAAATTATGAGGGTTGTAATTTTGGGAGTGGAGTAGGTGTGATTTAAGCACCGAACCACTATAATTTCTTATGCATTTATGGTGATTGTATTATTTGGTTTTCCATCTTATTTTCATTTTTGAAAGATTGATTCCAAGAACATCATGAAATAAGGTTGTCCTGTCTAAATTAATATGTGAAGGTTGTCTGACGAATTAATTGGAATCAATGTTTCAATATATTCTGGGATTAAGATTTTTATTTTCGCATTTTTGTTGAAATTTAAAATTGTCCTACTCACCCCCCGCTCTAGGACATTTATACTCATCCTTTCAATTATGGCTAAGTCCTAGAGGGAGGTGAATAAGACCTCTTAAAAATATGTGCCGATTAAAAGCAATTAATACTTAGGCTTCCAAGCTAAGTGCGTCCAATTACATAAACTACAATAGATACAACTAATTGAGCAACTAGTATATATGAGATAGATATATCAAGAGTGTGCAATTAAATTAAACACCAAGCATATAATCTATTCATGCATTCATATACAATAATTCAACTCACAAGCATAAATAGAAATGTGTGTAAATCACAATCGTAAACACAAGGATATGTAGTAGTTCAACTAATTGCCTACTCCACTCCTGGAGAATGCACTCTCCTCGAGTGTACCAGATTTCACTATCTCGGACGCTTCTAATAAGTTCATCTCGAACTTTACAATGGTTTTAGAGGTTTACCACAAACCTACATGTACACACGTGTTAGTGAACCACGTACACACTTGTGTCAGAGATGGTCCTAGACAAAGACCTATATGTACTCACCCAAGTTGGTGAAACATATTTCCACCTATGTTAATGGCTCCCACGAATACTTAGTTTTTTATCAGTTCGCCAACAACTCTTATAAGCTTAATACAAGGACCTATATATACTACCGTCGAAGGCTTCCGTAGAGACTAACCCATATGCACCCGTGTCTATTGGTGATCCTACACAAGAACCAATGTACACTCCTGCTGGAGATAGCCCTACATAAGGGTGTAGATGTAGCGTCTTGATTTCATATAGCCAATTATATGCACACCTAGATATATATATCCACCTCACGAGGAATATAGTGAAAAATTAAACTAAATGAATCAGTGTAAATGGTAGAGGTAATTAAATTTCAGGGATAAAATTTTGTTTAAGGGGGGTAGATTGTAACACCCTGAACTTTTTAATACCTGAGTATTGAAAGTTTTCGAGTGTTATCATGAAATTTAAGTTATTATGTACATGTGTACGATACCAATCTAACTATCCTAACCTTATATCAATTTTTCAGCATGAATCTGGCCATTGAGAATAATCTTCATTCATATATCAAGCTATCTAACCATTGATTTTGAGATAGGATCATCATATACCCAAGTATTCTCACTTGTCCATCATAACCGACCGTTCAGTCAACTATTCACCACTAGGTAAAGATATCTAACCATCCACTCTGAGTTTAGACCACCTGATTACAGTAAACTAGCTACTTGATCTCTACATCCGCTCATACACATATCGAATTGAGAGTCTGATCCATTCATCTTGTTCACCACCTATGAATATGATTAACCCACCATCAAAATTACAATCTGAAAAATTTACACATGTAAACAAGTCACTTAAATCTAACGGTATACATGTTCTACCTCTTGATCACTCTAAAAAAATCCACTTGTGATCATACGGCTACAAAACTAACTATATATCCATTTACATAAATGATCAGAGTACTAACCATTAAGTTTTTCTATTCTTAACATGTCATCTGACCATCTATTATGTTGGTTGATATATGTACATTCCTTTAATTAATTTGGTGAATAATTCTTTATTCATAGTGATTTACATATAATTTTTTTATAAGAATTACTTAGAAGCATGCCTATAACCATGTAGAACTGTTAGATTTCCCAAAACTCTCATATCAACAATAATTATGAAAATACAATTAATCTAGACCCTTGAATTCTAGATCACATGGTTCTCATGATCCGTTTGATATGAAATTTTATATCATGCTTATGTATCATAAATTAACCATATGTGTCAAATTTTAGCCTTTAGATCATTGTAAAAGTGACCCAATTGATAAATAAACCCCTTAACTGTTGATTTTAGTGTCCATCGAGTGAAGAAAGCTCGTGGGTAGTCATAATAGGATGTTTCCCTTCATATGAATAACTTGAATTTTCCATCATATAGACCAAGTGTGAAATATGAAGATCCCACTTTGGTAGGCTTTTCCTTAGGCGCAATGTTATCCTGTCAAGGCTTACCATCTCCTTATAAATCTAGATCTTTCGATTTAATTACTTCTTTCCATTCATCACAAATCAAATTTAGATCACACTTTGGTTTCATATAACTACGAGGTTATATAAAATTTAGGCTCCGATCTATAATCCTACACTGTTGAAGGTTGAAGCCAATTCCTTCTTTTTGGTACAAAAGTAAAATTTTAGATTTAGGCTTTTTTCACCATTGATCAACCACCAAATTTTATCTAACCGTTTGTCTATCCTGACTACAAATTTCTTCCAAAATTGGGCCTTAATCATTAAGTGTGGACTGTTAATTGAGATCAAGTTCGTTTTAACACCCGTATGGAGAATTTTCAAGATAGGTAAATCTAAATTTTGGATCACAAAGAAAATTATATACTTCGGCTCTATTCAAGGACCCCAATACACTGGATGAATTAGATTTTAAAAAAGATCGCTAGAAAAGGTCAAATTAGAGTAACCCAATCCAAATGGGTGTGAAACACACCCCTCTCACACGCACACTCCTTTTAAAAAAGGGTGTGCGTTCCCTTCTACACTCACACGATAATACCCTCAACATCCAAGGAGGAGAGAAAGAGAAATAGAGAAAGATAAAGAGAAAGAGAAAGAGAAAGGGAGAGAAAAAGAGAAAGAGAAGGAGAAGCCTATGAAAGTGCCCTAGTTTGTCAATTAGCGTGAGTGTTGAGTCAGTAAGACAAGTGAGCCCCACAGGAAGATTGTTCAAGTGTCTACCTCAATAGGATGTGTGCCCGAACTTATCAAAGGTAAACCTTAGCCTCACATCTCATGTCCCAAAACATGAGGTATATAAAATCCTTAAAAATGGATAGAACATCTTAGGGTTTAAGGTGAGAAAACTATTTAAAAAAATCAGGAAAATCTCTAAGTTTTTTGCCTTTGTCGATTTATCGATATATGGTTCGATGAAATCGAACCCTGTTATCGATGTCCTCGAAACTCACTCGATATTATCGAATTGAAGACTTTAGATGTCCAGCAACTACAAAGAATTGTGAACTGAATTATCGATGAATCGATGGAATGTTCGATATCATCGAATTTTGAATCTCGAGTTCATCAAGATGGCTCGATAAAATCGACATCTAGTCAAATGTGTCCAATATGCTGTTAAAGCAAATCATGTAATTTTTTATATATCAAAGAGCTTCGATATCCTCAAAATTCAAACCATGATAATATCGACAGACCTTCTATGATATCAGATTGGGACACAAAACTATCTAGCAAGCTTACAGGTAAAATATTTTAAGTATCGAGGATCACTCAATAAAATTGATATTCAAATATCGATCATATCGAGACCAGGTCGATGTCATTGAAATAAGATACGAACTGTCCAGCAAGCTTATAGGAAAATTCCTTAAAAATAATGATGAATCGACACCGTCATTGATATCATCGATATTCAAATTCTGATGATATCGAGGGATGCTCGATCATATCAAATACCTGTTAAGTTTCAAAGGCAAGTCTACTCTTATGTATTGAAATGTCGAGGAATCGAACCTTGTTTCGATGAAATCGGAGTTCGAAATCCGATGACATCGAAGAGTGTGTGATTTTCTTGACCGGTTGGAAAAAAGGTTCAAAAGCATTTGACAAATTGAATTCGTGTCATCGAGCGGTCATTCGATGCTATCGAAAGTATACACTCGATGATATTGAACGCTACTCAATGATATTGAACTCTATCAAAAATATAACTATTTTATTTCTGTTGAAACTTTTTACCTATTTAATGAGAGCTTACCTTTGGTTGTTCATAGAGAAAATAGATAGAGCTTTTAAGTGTTTAAATCCAGATCATATAATCTAAGCCTTTTTCTCTCATAAGAGTTCATCCTCCAATCCACCCTCATCATTAATATTCAATAGAGTAGATTGGGGAATGAACTTTCGCATTCAAGGATCCTACAGCTACCATCTTAATGGCAAATCATTGAGCTTGGATACCTTGAATGCATAGATGGTTGGAATCACTCTGTTTCTAATATAGGAAAATATTTAATGGAGTAGGATTCCAACATAACCTTGACCTAACCTGTTGCCTTACATTGGAGCATCATCTGTGTTGCGGTTCAAGGGAGCTGAAGATTCTTCATCATCAAAGGAGAAAATCTTCATCAACATGGTAAATGGGGCTCATTAACTTATCTATAAGTCATTAGAGTCCAAAGACCCTTTTGATCATTCCTTTTGTAGGATTGGGTCAAAGGTGCTTCTCCCCCCTTTCAAGTCCTCATAGGAGGCCTCCGACGGGAGTGCATGTGGGGGTACTGTGTGTTGACCCTTGATTTGTAAAAAGCATAAACTTAGGTCCTTATATGGGTCATTGACTTGTGTGGTCTAAAACATGGGTGTTGTGTGTTGACCCTTGCTCATGGGAGCATAAACTATCAGGTTCCTTGTGTGGATCCTTGGCCTATGTGGCCTAAAATCTGGGTGTTGTGCGTTGACCCTTGCTCCTGTGTAAGGCATAAACTTGTGTCATGGAGACATGTTAGAGTCAGCCTGGTATAGGTTGTACTGGTTTGAGGTGAACCTGATTTGAAATCTCCGGTAGTGAGATCCGGTACACTCAAGGGTTGAGTGCATCCACTGGAAGTGGAGTAGACGCATAGTCAAATCACTATAGAAATGATTGTGTTTAAGATTGCTATTTACTTCTACCGCTTGTATGATTTCTCTAAATGTTCTCATATTACATGTGTACATGATTATCTGGAACTAAGTAGAATCACATCTCACACACAATCACATCCATCATGAACTATGTTGTACATCTTATTTATCTTTTGAATACTCTTAAGATTGGATCCTCTATGTGGCTTAGAAGCTAATAGAGTTACATTGAAGAAATCCTGCTATTTGCATATTAGGCAAGGATAGGATTGATAAATTTTAAATCATCATAAAATTTTAAAAGTCCTATTCACCCCCTCTAAGACATCTTGGCATATTCTTACTTCAACTAAAGCGGTCATTACCGCAATTTCAGCCTAGACACCCTCTTTCTTCTCTATATGTATGGTGTCTCCCTCTTACTCAAGCAATGTCGTGATTCATGTAGAAGCTTTTCATGTAGAAGCTTTCCTACATGGATATCTACTTATGGTTTAGATCTAAGGCTAAGGTGAGGGATTCCTTTAAGCTTACACTAATTTGAGTTGGTATAATTTATTTTATTTTTACATGTTTCCATATTACTATGAATCCTCCATGTAATTGTTTAGTTACCATTATTAACTATTTATCATTTGAGAATTATGGTTAAGGTATGATTTTAATTATGCGTGATCTTTATAAATATATGTGAGGCGATGTATACAAGCCTTACCCTTTGTCAATTTTGAGAGTGGCATGTGTCTCCACTCTATATTGAGTTGGCCTTTTGTTCCTCTCCCCTTATTTGGTTGAGTTAGCCTATTTGCTACTCATCCCTTTTATTGAGTTAGCTTATTGCTACTCATCTCCTTTATTTGGTTAGCCTTGTGCTACCTCCCTTTATGTCTAAGGCATGTGTCTTGGAATTTTAAAACTTTCATAATTCAATTTATTTTTCTTTTGTGCAAGCGATGTGTTAGAGGTATCACAACTAGTGATTCAAATATTTATTGTGGACGTAATGTGCTCTAGGTAATGACCCTCTTGGTCGACCCGTAATTTCATGAGTTTGGGTAGGGTGCACAAATCGATGTAAGTAATTCGTGATACGTGTTACTTCACTTATGGGATTGAATGTTGTAAATAGTCACTCCATGAACAAATTGTGTCACGTAATTCATCTGACCCATGTGTTATGCCACCTCAAGGTGTTCACGTTAATCCACGGTAGCATCGGACACGTAGGCGAATCTCCGTAGTTATGGGATGTAGGGTGAATCAGGTTTTCTATTAATCATATTCCACATTAAGATGATCACTAAGTATGATGAGCCGCACATACTTTACTAAGCATATATATATATATATATATATATATATTGGTTACGCATACTGATACCACTCATAGTGGTGGAGTACGAGACATATCAGAACCCTTACATTACTTTTGTGAATCTCTTAAATTATTGTTAATCTTAAAGGATAACCATAACTATGAGTAGGGCATTGACCCTCTCCAACCATATAGATGATGCAGGTGATGTGCATATTAAATACACGAATGACGATCCTCCTACGGAAGATTATTCTGAATAAATAAAAAGATAGCTTTATATTTAGTTTTGTTTATTTCTAAGCTCCCATTAAGAGGGCATTTGATAATTTGTTGAATTCTTTTAATCTAACGGAATAATAAATTTGGTTGATTTTACTCTCGTGAATGTAACTGGATGTGATCTAAATGGAAAGAAAATCAAGGTAAGCTTTTGAAGCATTCAAATCTTCACATTATTAACACCTAGAATTCTCGGGCATGAGTATGCACTCGAGCAGCGAAAATTTGAGATGTTACAATATGTGAGTTTGGATCTCAAACTCAATTTTCTTTAAAATAATAACCTTATTTGTCGAAGTGAGCCATGTCAATGGGCCTTTCTTAAGATGCATCTTCACTTCTTAAATTTGCTTCTCTTAAGCTCCCCCAAACTTTGATGTTAATCTACTTTGGTTTTAAATGATCAATTACCTTAAGGATGTATCTATGAAGTATCATGGTAGTGGGAGTTAGGTTAAATTGCCTGCAAATAATGATTTTAGTTTGTTCCAAGTAGGGATTCATCTAAATGGATATTGTAGAGTGTAGACAAAGATTTTTCTATAGAATTGGTATCTAATCTGTAGAAAATGGAAGGGACGAAGTGCATCTTCATTAAGGAGGTTGGAATCCTTATTAGAGTAATAAAGCACAAGGAAGATGACCTATATCTCTTAGGTTTAGAGCTTAGAATGGTTGAAAAAGAACTGTAAGCATAGATGCTTCTAACACACTAAAAATCCATCTATTTGCCCAAAGTCCAACTGTCCTTTACAAATAAAAGATTTTGCAATAGCTATAAAATTGTTAGTTTGATTCGATCAAAAGTCCCTTGATATGATCGAACTGGCCTTCGATCCGATCAAGAAATTCTAGGAATGTGCATTTTGGTTGCTAGACTGTATTGTGCTTCTTCGATCGAATCGAGCTGGGTCTTTGATTCGATCGAGTCCTATCAACGAACTGTCAATTAATTGAGATCCGCTCGAAGACTATTGATTTTGGTTATTTGTTTATCAACTATTTTGCACTTCTAAAGCCTAATAATCCGTGACTAATAAAAGCTCCTAAGTCTATGGAATGACCAAACAAGGTTTACCAATTAAGAAATGAACATCTAGAGGTTAAGGTTGTTTTAGACCTAAAGGGTTTGATGTTAGGGTCATAAAGGTACCTTAATTTACTTATTTCTTCACTCCTTCATGCTCCAAGTCTTCATGTGTCTTCAATCTTTAGCTTCAAAGGGCTCAACCGACTCACTGACACACATGATTGATAAATAAGCACACTAATAATATTTACTAAAAAAAAGTTACAATGTGTGTTGCCTACATTCTATCTTTACAGAGAGTTTGGACGAAGTGTATTCTTTCCCAAGGGTAAAATTAAAAAAGAAAAAAAATACTAGTTGTCTAACACATAAACAAAAAAGGTTACAACTGACCAATTGAACACCTAATTAGAAAAAATAGGTCTATGTGAGAATAATTTTAGCTAATTAAAACCCTAAGTTTGGAGACTTATTCACTTAGTGTGGATAAGGTCTTAAGCATGACTACTTAAAAAATATATGTAAAGCGGAGCCCAAATCATTTAGACAAGGATATGATGAATTGTAGCAAAACTCCTACTTGAATCACAATCATCATCATCTAAACCTTATCCCAATAAATTTGGATTGGCTACATAAATCCAAATCCTCAATTCCACTCTTTCAAGGGTCAGACCTTCAGTGGAACTCATACTTGGATGTCTACTATTGAGGCACAAAACATATTCTAATTTCATCTCATGCCTAGCAGGAGAATTCCATTTTGAAGATCCTTCCTGGGGTTGTGTGCCCATAACAAGTATAAAAGACTTGTGAAGAATTTCTCCATGTTAGAAGAGGTTGTGTGCTCCACATTCTAATGTAGAAGAATGGATGGACGTCATCTGATGTAGAGGAATGGACAGGCATCATCTGATATAGAGGAATGGATGGGCATGATCTGATATGGAAGGGTGCATAGGCATCATTTGGCAAGAAGAAGGGATAGATGTTGCCTTGTATTAAGGAAGACGTGGATGATCACCACTATTTAAGGGAGGTTGGTGGAAACCATTATTTAAGGAAACACCATTATTTAAGGAAGAAGGTTGAATTTTTTGTGAAGGAAGAAGTGGTGGTGATCACCACTATCTAAGGAGTGAGGGGCCTGGGAGGCCTATAAATACCCCCTCCCATTCCTCATTTGGGACTTTTGGAAGTGAGGAGGGAGAGAGAGTTGCATGGAGAAGTTGTGCGACAGAGGAGTTGCGCGCTCCCACACAACTCAAGGAAAGGTGCGCCACATTTTGTGGAGAAATGGGAAATAGTTGCGCGCCCCTTCTCATGGGACTTTGTCTTAACACAAGGCCTTGTGGGCCACCTTTTTGTGGAGGCCAAGGAGAGTTATGCACCATCTTTAGAGGGGCTTTGTAGTCTTTTGTCCTAAGAGGAAGAGTTGCATGCCATATTTGAAGGAGTTGCGCGGGCTCGTCCTAAGAGAAGGGACTTGCGCGCCACCTTTTGTGGAGAGAAAAGGGAGTTGCGCCACTTATCTCTCTTGTCTGAATGCAAGATGAGTTGTGCACTTTCGCACAACTTAAGGAGAGGTGTTGTGGAGCTTTGTGTTAAAGCTAAGCCTCTTATGCCACTTCTTGAGGATCCTTGTCCTGAGCAGGGCTTTGTGCGCCACTTCTCATGGAAGCCTGTCCTAAGGCTTGGCTTTGTGCGCCACTTCTCATGGATATTTGTCTTGAAGGTTGGCTTCATGCACCACTTGATATGGGATCTTGTCTTGGAAGAAGCCTCCCTACGCCACTTTATGTGGAGGTTGTCCTGCGAGATGGTTTCATGCGCCACAATTCAAGGAAGTTGTGGTCTTTTGTCCTAACTCCAAGCTCTTTGTGCCATTTCTCATGGATTGTTGTCTAAATAGATGGCTTCTTGAAGGATGGTTTTCATGCCACTTGAAATGGAACATTGTCCAAAGACATGGCTTTTGCGCCATTTGGAGAGGAGACTTGTCCTAATGCAAAGTCTCATGCGCCACTTCTGATGGAAGTCTGTCTTAATGCCTTCCTCACGTACGGTGGAAGAATATGTATGGCATAGTCTACTGGGCACACCAATGCATCCAGCAATAAGAAGCATGCACTGGAGAGTTATAGCTAGGAATTATGAAGCGAGATCCAGTATTGACAAATGGAATCATTGTCGATAACTTTTTCTATATCCCCCAGAAAGCTAGTAAATGAAAAAGGAGTGTTCTCCATTTTTCTAAATTAATAAAGGACCAAGGTAAATACACTTCTAACCAGCTTATGAAGAAATGACAGGGAGTACAAATCAGAAAAGACTCAGCGTTTGAACTTTTAGAACATGAAATGATATCTCTGAAAGCATGTTGACAAGCACAAAGAAGGGATAATCAAATCATCGTTATATTTCGAATATTACAATCATTCTAAAATCTTTCAATTTATTTCACAAATATCAATACTTCATGAAACTGAATTAGAAGATTATGATATCTTGAAATACTGATTCCGATAAATTTGGCAGGAAAGATTACTATTTCAAATCTTGAATAAAGGAGACAATCGAAGAGATCGTTGTAGTAGGAGCAGCATTAAAGAACAACTTCTTAGACATAGAGTTCAAAGAAAGAGTTACCGAAATTGATCAAAGAGACTGTTGCAGCGGCAGTAGTATTGAAAGATAATTCTCTGGTCAAGTTACCCAAAGATGAAGTCGCCACAACCGTCACAATGGCAAGTTTCAATGAAGAGAGAATTATGCGAATAAGGAAGTTGAAGCAGTGGAAAATGCAATTGCAACTCTGTTTGTGGAAAGGCATTCTATGAAGACAGAGTGCTTTCGTTGCCACATTATCCTCCCTATTGAATCATTTACTCGATGCTTTTGACTGGGGGCATTCAGTCTTTCATTCGAGCACGATCATTCAGTATTTCGTTCGAGTACGATCATTCAGTCTTCCATTCAAGTGCAATCATTCAGTCTTCCATTCAAGTATGATTATCCAATCATCTGTTAGTTGTATTTCGTTCGGTTCTTCGGTCAGGCGATCCATCTCCGGTATGCGACTACATTTTATGAGGAATTCTTCTTTGAACCGAAAGGATTTTTGTGCAAAAGAAGATCGATCCTCCATTTGATCTCATAAATCAATCAGAGGAAGGATTGAGGGGGCATCTGTTGAGGCACAAAAAATATTCTAATTTCATTTCATGCCTAGCAGGAGAATTCCATTTTGAAGATCCTTCCTAGGGTTATGTGCCCATAACAAGTATTGAAGACTTGTGAAGCATTGCTCCATGTTAGAAGAGGTTGTACGCTCCACATTCTGATGTAGAAGAATGGATGGACATCATCTGATGTAGAGGAATGGACAGGAGTCATCTGATATAGAGGAATGGATGGGCATGATCTGATATGGAGGGATGCATAGGTGTCATTTGGCAAGAATAAGGGATGGATGTTTCCTTGTATTAGCAAAAGACATGGGTGATCACCCTATTTAAGGGAGAGGTTGGTGGACACCATTATTTAAGGAAGAAGGTTGAATGTTTTGTGAAGGAAGAAGTGGTGGTGATCACCACTATTTAAGGAGTTAGGGGCTTGGGAGGCCTATAAATACCCCCTCCCATTCCTCATTTGGGACTTTTGGAAGTGAGGAGAGTGTTGGGGAGAGAGAGTTGCACGGAGAAGTTGTGCACTAGAGGAGTTGCGCACTCCCGTACAACTCAAGGAAAGGTGTGTTGCACCACATTTTGTGGAGAAATGGGAAAGAGTTGCGCACCCTTTCTCATGGAACTTTTTCCTAACAAAAGGCCTTGTGTGCCACTTTTTGTGGAGGCCAAGGAGATTTGTGCGCCATCTTTAGAGGGACTTTATAGTCTTTTTTCCTAACAGGAAGAGTTGTGCGCCACCTTTGAACCTAAGAGAAGGGACTTGCACACCACCTTTTGTGGAGAGAAAAGGGTGTTGTGCCACTTCTCTCTCTCTCTTATCTGAATGCAAGATAAATTGCACACTTCCGTGCAACTCAAGGAGAGGTGTTGTGGAGCTTTGTCATGAATTCAAGCCTCTTGCGTCACTTCTTGAGGATCCTTGTCCTAAGATGGGGATTTGTGAGCCACTTCTCATGGAAGCCTGTCCTAAGGTTTGGCTTTGTGCGCCACTTCTCATGGATATCTGTCTTGAAGGTTGGCTTCATGCGCCACTTGATATGGGATCTTGTCCTGGAAGAAGCCTCCCTGTGCCACTTTGTGTGGAGGTTATCCTGAGAGATGGTTCCATGCACTACTATTCAAGGAAGCTATGGTCTTTTGTCCTAACTCCAAGCTCTTTGCACCCTTTCTCATGGAATTTTGTCTAAACAGATGGCTTCCTAAGCCACTTCTCATGGGATTGTGTCCTGAAGGATGGTTTTCACGCCACTTGAAATGGAACATTATCATAAGACATGGCTTTTGCGCCATTTGGAGAGGAGACTTGTCCTAATGCAAAGTCCCATGCACCACTTCTGATGGAAGTCTATCTTAATGCCTTCCTCTTGCGCCTCATTGCATGGGACATTGTCTTAATACACGGCTCTTGCGCCATTCTCCATGGAAGCATGTCCTAACACATGGCTTTTGTTATAATACAAGCCTTGTGTACTCCACATTCCCTGTCTAAGCCTATGCACTTCCACCTTCAGCAGATGAGATCCACACCTGTTGGATGTCCATAGGTACCTCTCTCCTATCTCCATTTGGAGAAAGCAGTGAGAGAGAGAAGTAAGAAGGAGAAGTGAGAGAAGATAGAAGTTGGAGAGCTTCAAGGAGCTCGCAGAAGAAATAGAAGAGTAGAGCATGATGGAAGACCTGCGCAACTCAATGTGAACCAAATCAGGACGATCAATGCCTATCATACGACCGAATCAAGGGCTTCAAGTCCACATAACTCATCTCCCCTGGAGATATGATCAAAAAGCGTTGAAATGCTGGCAAAATCGCCAATGCGACTGCCTCTTCTCTTTTGCATTGTTGCGATGATGCATTGTACTCTGTTTTAGAATCAAGGGAATATGAGGATATAAAAGAACTCAGACTAAATAAATACTCCGTGATATTTGTTCTCTCATTCTTTCTTTGTTATTGTTGAATAAATTCTCCCAAATTAAATGTTTTTCGTTTCTGGTCGAAACATCTACTAAAAATTGTTACAATACATGTTGCTCAATAATCCATTTTTATTAGCATTTTGGGGAAAGGATATGCTTTCTCAAGGGTAAATTTGAAAAGAAAAATATTAAAAAGGTTTGAAAACACCTATTGTATCATAACATGTAAAAGGTTGTATGTTGATTAATTGACAGCTCAATTAGAAAAATAAACCATTGACATAAAATCAACAATGATAGAATAATTTTAGTTAATCAAAATCTTAGGTTTGAAGGTTTGTTCACTTATCGAGGATATGATGTAAGGATTGACTGACAAAAAATATTTACTAACAAAATGTTACAATATGGGTTGCCTTCAATCCATTTTTATGAATAGTTTGGGCAAATTATACCATTTCTCAAGGTAAAATTGAAATGAAAATATTAGAAGGCATGAAAATACCAATTGTATTGTAATACATAAAAGGTTGTAGGTGATAATTAATTAAATGACTCAATCAAAAATATAAATTTTTGACATAAAATTAACATCGTTAAAATAATTTTAACTAATCAAAACCCTAGGCTTGAATGCTTGCTCACTTATCAAGGATAGGGTCCTAGAATCAACTGATAAAAATATTATTAAACCAAGGATAGGGTCTTAGAATTGACTGATAAAAATATCATTAAAAGAAATGTAACGATATGAGTTGCCTCCAATTCCTTTTTACGCATAGTTTTAGAAAATTATACCATTTATCAAGGAAAAACTAGAAAACCAAAATGTCAGAAGGCATGAACACAACTATTGTATTATAACACATAAAAGGTTGCAGGTGATTAATTAAACAATTTAATATGAAAAATAAATGGTTAACATAAAATCAATAGTGCTAGAAAAAATTTATCTAATTAAAACCCTAGGTTTAGAGGCTTATTGTTAAGTGTGAAATATTGCAGATTTCCCCCTATTTATACCTTGGTTTTATAAATATAATAGTGCTTAATAGATCTAATTATACATGTTTTCATGTGTGAGGTGATTTCTAGAGCTTAAGGTGAAATTGATGCTAAAAGAAAGATTACTAAATGAAGATTTGTAAGTCATTAATGAAGAATTCACATGCCGAAAATCCAAGAAAACCAAGTGAGGAATGAAGAGAATCAAAGATTCGAAGTGAAGAAAAAAGAATTCTTAAATTATCCTGAAAATAAACATATTCCTGAAATTATCCTGAAAAAGTATATTCTAAAACTCCGAGTTTTTTATAAAACTGCACAGAGTGAAATCTATTTTGAAAACTATGTAAAGTGAAGTCTATTTTGGGAACTGCGTAGAGTGCGTAAATTTGAGGCGATTTCTAAATTTTTCTAACTAGGTGCAAAAGTTGGAGTTCCACAACTATAAATAGGACTCCCTAGAATGCTCCAAAGCATCTTTTAGGGGTTTGGAAAGGTCTTAAGGAGCATAGCAGAAGGGTACAACAACCGTTAAAGAGTTTTTCTTCTTCCTTTGTTTATTTTTCATGCTTTGTTTGAGAGATTTGGTTTCAATCATGTCTATGATTAGATAAACCTCTTAGCTAGAGCTAAGAGGTGAAGCTTGTAGTGTGTTAAGATATTTATTTTGATTTGATTCTTGTTCTTATTGAACTTTATTGATTTATGATATTAAAGGAATATTTTCAGTTTTCTATGATTTCTTGTGACTCAAATTACAATAGATGTTGTGATATCTTTGGATATCTTCTTTTACTGTTTTGAGATAGTGAGATTGGTAAATTCCATTGTTCACCATCGTCTCCTGGGTAGGGTAGGGTGATGGAATCCCTTCCAATCTTCACAATTCTCCTCCATTGAGAATTAGGTCAATGAAAAGTTCATATTTGATTTAAATTACTTTATCTTACAATTGGATAGGATAGCACTCCAATTTCAATTGTGTTTATTGAATCAAGCAAGGTAGCATCTTAATAGCTATAAGTGGATCCTTGGCACCCTAGTTCCCACATTTAATTAATAGTTTAAATATTATTCAAAATTACTCTCTTTTATTCCAAAATTCAGATTTAGATCTTCTTTTTGTTCTAGTTCTAATTCTTTTTAAAATACTTACAAGTTTAGTCCCCGTGGATTCGGCCCCATTCTTACGAGTTATTACTACATCGCGACCCTACACTTGAGGTTGTGAAGAAGTTTTTGGCGCCATTATCGGGGACTATGTCTACATTTTTTTGAAATTAATTGGTATTAGAATTAGGTTAAGATTAAGATTTATTTTCTACTATGTTTTTAGGTTAGGATTTTTTCTAAACTTATTTTTAGAAACTAACATTATTTTCTATGTTGTAGGGTTCCTAACATATCAACTCTTATTCGGTAATTTTATTCCAACCCTCTCTCTTATTTTTTTTAGATCTCTTATTTGTTTTAATTTTTCTAGTTTTCTTTTTATATTTAATTGTTTAGTTACTTGAGGGTTGTGCGTGTTTCATACCCAAGTGGGTTCATGAGAACACTCAACGTCTCTTGAGTGAAGGAGAATTAATCGAAGGGTTTCCTATCCATTAAAGGATTAGACACCACTTGAGATCCTCTCAGTTAATTGAAGTGATGGCTACAAATCAACCTAAAACTCAATCTCAACCACCAATTGAGGAAGTTCAAGATGAAAACGAGGTGCATAATGCACCCCTGCCTCGTACTCTACGTGATTATTTACAACCGGTGGGGGTGAAAACACCTTCCTGCATGGTCTTTTCACTTAATACAGGAAACCTAATATCAAACCTGAAGTGATACAACTCCTTCCTAAGTTTCATGGACTAGATTCTGAAAGTCCATATTTGCACATCAAGGAGTTTGATGAGATAATCGCTACATTACACTTTCCAAACGTGTCTGAGGACAGAGTGTGACTTAAATTATTTCCTTTTTCATTGAAAGAGAAGGCTAATATGTGGATGCACTCCTTAAAGCCAAAATTCATCAACACATGGGTCGAGATGACCTGGGAATTTCTCAAAAAAAATTTCCCATTTCATAAGACTAACAGTTTAAGGAAGACAATCATGAACTTTGCCCAAAAAGAGGAAGAGACCTTCCAATGTTAAGAAAGGTTCAAAGATCTCACGAATTCCTATCCACATCATGGCTATGAAGTATGGTGAATAAAAAGCTTTTTCTATAACAGATTAACTTCACCAATGCGCCAGTTCGTAGAGATGATGTGTAATGGTGAATTCATGAACAAAGAGGCCGATGAAGCGTGGGATTACCTTGATCAATTAGCAGAAAATGCACAATCATGGGACACTTCTCCAAGACTCACCACTTCTAAGACTACTCAATCAAAGGAAATGGGAGGAATTTATCTTCTAAAAGAGGAAGATGATATGAGTGCAAGAGTGGTCAATCTCACAAGAAAAGCCGAGGTCATAGAACTTAAGAATGCAGAACCTATCAAATCTGATAAGGTTGTGGAAGTTGTTTGTGGTATTTGTGCTTATAACATACATACAACTGAGAATTTCCTAAAAATTCCTACTTTTCAAGAGATATTAAATGAGCAATCGAATACCGTGAACAACTACCAAAGACCTTTCAGAGGACCCACCTCAAATACATACAATTCCAGCTAGAGAAACCATCCAAATTTCAGTTGGAGGAATGGACAAACGGCTAACCCACAAGAGACCCTTACTCAATTTTTAAATCAGAAGATGCCTCAAGAGGATGCGGTTCAAAAATTCATGCAAAAAAAATATTCAATTAAAATACGGTACAAGCATTCCAAGATATCAACATAATAATGAGAATGTTTGCATTGTCCATTCAAAGGATTGAGTCACACTTAGCGAGTGGACAGAAAGGGATGCTTCCAGCCCAACCTCTCCCCAATCTAAAGCCACAATGTGAAATTAGTGACCCAAGCTCTTCAAATCAAATGGAGCAAGTCACCACTCTTAGGAGTGGAAAGATAATTAACAAATCTATTCTGGTAAGGGCAGAAAAGCCTAAGGACCTCAAAGAAGATAAGAATGATAGACCTAACATTACTCTACATGGGTTAGAACCAGAACTTCAAAGTAAGCCGATTGCGTCATTCCCTCAACGGTTGATTACACCAAAACCACTATCTAATTATCAGGATATTCTAGAGGTGCTTAAACAAGTGAAGGTCAACATCCCTCTACTGGATGTCATTAAATAAATCCCATCATATGTCAAATTTTTGAAAGATCTATTCACTACCAAAAGATGGAAAAACATATAAAAGAAAATCTTTTTGATAGAAAAATTGAGTGTCATCCTCAAGTAAGATGTGTCACAAAAATACAAAGATCCCATAGCCCGACCATCACTTATGTAATTGGAAACTATCGGATTGAGCACGCACTTCTTGACTTGGGGGCGAGTGTGAACTTAATCCCTTACTCAATTTATGAACAATTGGGTCTAGGTGAATTAAAAACCACCTGACCAAATTATAATTTGTTGATCGCTCAATTCGTGTACCGAGATGGATGATTGAAGATGTGTTGGTCCAAGTTGATAAATTCAACTATCTAGTAGATTTTATTATCCTGGATACTCAACCCATCATAGATGTGAGCACTCAAATTCCTGTCATTCTTGGTCTCTCATTCCTTACTACATCAAATGCAATCATTAATTGTAGGAATGGAATTATGAATTTATCTTTCAGAAATATTACATTGGAGCCTAATGTCTTTTTTAACATGAGCAAACATTCAGAGGATGTTGATGATATCCACGACATTAACTTGATAGATTCTTTCATGAAAGATAGAGCAATCCTGACTATATACTCTAACACTCTAGAGACGTGCTTAATCCACTCCCCTTATTTGGATGATGACATGATTAGGGAGACGGATGTCATGCCTGATGCTACACTGGTACTTGAAGTTAAACAGTGGAGGCCACAATTTAAGAAATTGTCCCAAACTGATGTATTGCCTCTACCATCAAGCCTTAAAGCACCAAAGCTTCTGTTAGTGTTATGATGTATAAAGCACCCTTGATTGTCAAATTTCAATAGGATAAAACAACTTATAATGTGGCTCACACAAGTGATGAAAAGTTCACCTTCAAGTGAATCAAGATGGAAAGTTCTCCTTTAAGGTCAACTCATGAAGTTGGAAACTGCAAGACATGAAAATAGTTAAGCTCTACTTCACTTCGAGTTCAAGATTAAGCTACAATTACAAGTTTACTTCAAGTAGAAGATCCATTGAACGCTACTGAAGATTCAAATAGAAGTTTCAAGGTATATACTTCAATGTCCAATAATTTCAGGTATAATTTACCCTAGAGAGACCATAAACTTAGGTTCTTTCATTAAATAAACATATATGGGTTTTTATATTTTATTTAGGCTTTAGTTCGGCTAGTCTAAGTCTTAGTTCGGCTAGTCCAAGCTTTGGTTCAACCAGTCTAGGAAAAGTTTCGATTAGTCCAAGATTTGAACTTAAAAATGGATTTTTTCTATTGGTTCCTCTACCAATCGAGAAGGGTGCTCGACCAATCAAAAGCTGTGCTCGGCCGATCGAGCAGGCCATTGAACAGTCGAGCAGGCCCTTCGACCAGTTAAAGAACAGTTTTATCCAATCGTGCCCAAAATTAGAAATTTAGTTAATTCTTAAACTAGTCGAAGGAGACCTTAGATCAGTCGTAGTAACAACTTTTCAGCCTATAAATAGAGATCTTTTATCACTCTGAATTCATTCATAAAGGCCATAAAAATCCTTCACTTTGAGAGAGAAAAGTCCCCATCTTCTACAAGTTATTGCAAGGTATTTTAAATCTTTTTAATATAGCTTTTTGTTTTATAATTTATAGATCTCTATTATGAATCTTATGTTATAAAGGGATTTTATACTCTTCTTTGTGAGATCTAAGGAATTCAAACAAGTAGCAAAAGGTTTGAATTAATTTAAAATCAAATTAGATCTTAGAACCCTTAATTGTGTTATTGGACATTGAACATTTATACATCAAGAGAAGCGGTTCTACGGGCTACATTAAAGAGCATCTTCAGAAGAAGATAAGTATTATTCTTTATTCATTTTTGTTTCTTGAGATATCCAGAAAATTTCTGTATTGGTTTTGACTGAGATAGCCAGAAAATCTCAGCATGGGATTTTGATTGTGATAGCCCATTTGAAAACACAACTTTATAGGTATTAAGGTGAACCTAAGAAAACCTTAATAATCAGTGAACGCCAATATCACGTGGGTTGTGATTATTGGGAGTGGAGTAGGTGTGGCTGTTTGAGAACGGTTAGTGTACACACCGAACCACTATAACTCCTGGTGTTTTGTGGTGAATGATGAATGTGATGTATATGTGTTGAATAGTTGTAATCTTTTTATGTACATGTGGTAAATGCTTGTAATATATAGCTTTCTTTCCTTTTCCTCTTATTTTAGTTTGTGATCTTGATCCTTATTATGTTTAAGAAATCAGGTTGTCCTACCTAAAATATTTGTTTTTGGCGTAAGGTTGTCCTTTGAACAAGGTTTGAATCAATTTCTCAATACTATTACAATTGAGATCTATGATTAGTTCTGATTTATTTAATCTTTCATTTCTTTAATTTTTAAATTGGCATAGTTCTATTCATCCCACTCCTCCCCCAGCTTGCCCCTTTCAAGTGGTATCAAAGCTAAGTTGCTTATTTACTTGGATTAAGTTCCTTGAGTTTAAAGATCTAGAGCTTTCATTATGTTAAATTTCAATAACTTGTCTATTACCAAGCCACCACCCTTTGATGTCTCAAATTATGCTTATTGGAAAGACAGAATGAGGATTTTCTTAAAATCTAAACATGAAAGTGTGTGGCAAGCCATGGTAACCAAATGGAAACCACCTGTGTCTGAAGTTCTAGGCAGTGACGGAACCAAGTCCATTAAAGAAATCTTTTTTATTTATGGACTACACCTCAAAAAAAATGAAAGCAGTGCAAATGCTAAGGCTTTAAATGCAATTACATGTGCTCTATCACCTGATGAATTTAAAAGAATCATTTCACGTGATACAGCTAAACAAGCCTGGGATATTCTTGAAATGACACACGAAGGAAATACTATTGTCAAGAAATCTAAAGTTCAAATCCTTACTACAAGGTTTGAAAAAATTCATATGAAAGAAAATGAAACCTTCATGGACTTCTATATGAAATTGAATGACATAGTAAATTCTATGTAGGGTCTAGGAGATGGAATCCGAGAAAGCAAAGTCGGTGCTAAAATACTGTGATATTTTCTTGAGAGGTTTAATTCCAAAGTAACTGTCATTCAAGAACTAAGAGACACTGATCAAATGAAGGTTGAGAAGTTAGTTGGTTCTCTTCAAACATACAAGTTAAATTTTAAAGCTCCTAAAGGTAAGTCCATTGCCCTTAAGTCATCTAAATTTATTTCAAATTATAATAATGTTAATTCTGATATTGAAGTAACAGAGGATGATATGGTTTTACATACTAAAAAGTTTTACGGGATTTTCAAAAGTAAGAAAAGAATTGATTTTCAAAAACCTTCTGATAAGAGAAAGGGAAAATCTAAAACTTAGAAATTTGTAAAAGACAGTCAATTTTCAACTGCCATGAATACAGGTATTTGGCAAATAAATGTCCCAAAAGGGACAAGTCAAAGAGAAAGGTCATGTTAACTACTTCGGATGAACATTTGGCTCTGAAAGTTCTTTTTAGTCAGATGAATCAGAACAAGAAACTTCAAATGAAGTGAAGGCCTTAATGACTATAGCCAGAGTCACCTCCTCAGATAGTTGTAACTTATCTTACTATGAGAATCTCATGAATGACCCTAAAAATGAAAATGAAGATGATCTTCAGGATGCCTATAATGCCCAATACAGGGAAAGTTACAAAATAGTTGTCAAGTTAAAGATTCAAAAAGAAAATTTTTTTAAATTAAAAGAAGAACTTAAAAATATTGTTTTGAAAAAATCTCATCTTTCTAATTGTTATGAAAAAGAAAAACTTGATTTAAGTTTCAAAACTTTTGAATTTGAGAAACTTAGAATAGAAAATGAGAATTTATAACTCGAAGTTTCTTCACTATTGAGTTCTAAGGATACTTGGAGATACGCCCATGGAGACCCTAAGCTGGAAAAGTTATTAGCCACATTAAGAAAATGTGGCAAAAAATTGAGTCTGGGCTATATCAAAGATACTCCCCTGAAAAATAAGAATGCATCTCCTATATTTGTAAAAGGAGAATCCTCAAACTCAAAAGGTAAGAATTTGAGAAATAATAACCAAAATAATTTTAAATTTTCAAAACATTTTTAAGCTTTTAAAGTTAATCCTAATAACATCAGCTTTAGAAATCAAAGATATAACCCCTTAGCTAAAAAAAATAGTGGACTTATCAAAGAGCTTCTCAAATCTAACGCTAATGTTATCACAGTTGATAGGCAGAGAAATTCCAACTCTCACATGCCAAGAAAAACCAATGGTACTCTTAAACCCAGAACTATAATGAAGTGGGTTCCAAAAGTTACTTGTCTTGTTGCCCACATTGCCTTCAAAGCTTCTAGTCATTCAAAATAGTACCTAGACAGTAGATGTTCAAGACATATGACAGGTGACAAAGATATATTTACCAACTACAAAGAAATGAATGATGGTTCGGTTTCTTTTGGTGATGGAAGCAACTGTAGGATTATTGGCCAAGGTACTATTCAACTCTCTAACCTTCCTCCTTTTGAAAACGTCTTATATGTTAAAGGTCTTAAACACAATCTTCTAACTATATCTCAAATCTTCGATAACAAACATAGTGTAAAGTTTACTAATCAAGGATATGAGATTTCAAATGAGAAAGGTTGTGTGATATTAAATGGTCACAGGAGCTCTGAAAATTGCTATATTATTAATTGTAAGAGCTATGATTTCATATCCCTTTGGTTGTCAAATTTTGTGGTTCCAAAACCTATCTCTATGTCTTGTATATCTTGTGTTTCATGTTTGAAACTATTCTTTACTTCAAGACACCGCATTTCAAGACAAGAACTTAAATGAAGAAGTTTTCAAGTCATGGATGAAGAATTCAAGTATTGGAGTATTCAAGTTTGCATGTTCAAGATTCAATCAAGTTCAAGTATATTAGAAGATTTTGTCAAATCAAGATCAAGCTCAAGAAGGCCTACTACAAGATTTGTATATTCTCAAGCTTCTCTTGAGGGTCATTTGAGTGTACAGACTTTCAGTGTCCATCTCACTTTTAAGGTTTGTTTGACCTTAGATTGACCTTAGGATGGGCTTTACAGTAGGTCATTCTGGATACATAATTCATATATTTCAATATGCTTGTTTGGGGTGTTCTAAGACCAGTCCTGGGACTTCAAGACCAGTCCTAGCTCTGCTACGACCAGTCTTAAGTTTTTCAGGACCAGTCCTAAGTTGTTGAAGATTTTCAGATCTTTCTGGCTGTCCTACGACCAGTCCTAGACTTCTTACAACCAGTCCTGTGAGTTTTACAACTCATTCTTCGACCAGTCATAGCCCTACGACTCAAACTCCAGCAACTAAATTGAGGGTCCTACGACCGGTCGTAGGTGACCCACGACTAGTTGTAAGTAGCTCACGACCGGTCGTAAACCTCTCAGGACCGATCTTGGAACAGCAAAATCTTATCCCGCAAAAATCTTTGAAAATCTTTGAAGCTACGACCAGTCATAGGATCCTAAGACCAGTCGTAGACGGGATTTTTTAGGCTATAAATAAAGCACGAACTTCAGAGTTTTAGCAATTCAATTCTATTCTATTCAAGCATTCTTTAAGCTATACTCTGAGATAAGTTTATGTTTATTTTAAGCTACTTCGTGCTTATTTAATATTTCTTTTGCTAGCTTGTTTATTATTTGATTTTGATCTACATTCCAATCTTATTAGAAAAGGAGAATTTCTGATATTCCTTCTTCTTGGATTCAAAATCAAATAGAACTATCCCTTTTGATTTAAAATCAATTAGACTTAGAACCATTCTTAAAGTGAGTATTGGACTTTGAACATTGTATCGAACTTCTACTCCGATTTGTTCTACCGGGCTTCTTCAAAAGGTGATTCAGGTATTTTACATTTTTGTAATTTACTTTCTTTGGTTTTTTTTTGAGATTTGCCAGAAAAATCTCATTGTATTGGTTATCTGAGGAGAGCCAGAAAACTCAGATTGTGGGGTTTTTGGATTGTGTAAGCCCGAGATCAAAGACACAATTGTGAAGGTTTTAGGTGAACCTGTGAAACCTATTTTGATAGTACATGCTAATATCCCCTGTGTGAGGATATTAGGAGTGGAGTAGCATTCTGTGTGGCTGTTGGATAACAGTTGGTGTACACAGAGGCGAACCACTATATATCGTTGTGTTGTGGATGTGCATTATTCTTTCATTCTTTTATTCATTCAGTTTTGTGGATTATATTTGTGGATGAATGTTGTAATCTTTTTATTCCAAGCAAGTATGGGGAATGTTGTAATAACTTAGGATTTATTTCTGTAAGTTATTTTGATTTCCTTGCTTTTTATTCCTCATTGGTTTGTGATACAAAGGACGTTCTAGAAATAAGGTTGTCCTACCTTAAACCTTTGGTTTTTGGTGTAAGGTTGTCCTTAGAACTGATAAAGTATCATTCTCTTTATTTTAGGCTATTGAGATTACTTTAAATTCAGCATTGTGCTTTATTTCTTTTATTATTCCACTGTTATTAGTTTTATTTAGCATTGCCCTATTCACCCCCCCTCTAGGGCATATAGATAGGTCCTTTCAAGTGGTATCAGAGCCTAATAGCTCGTACTTATTATTTATTTATTGGATTTATTTCCTGAGCTAACGATCTAAGCTATATTAAGATGTCAAAATTTGATAGCCTATCAGTCACTAGGCCGCCACTCTTTAATGGCACAAACTATGCTTATTGGAAAGCCAGGATGAGGATCTTCCTTAAATCCTTAGATGAAAGTGTGTGGCTGGCCACAGTGAATGAATGGAACCCTCCTATCACTGAAGTAACTAATAGTGATGGTTCAAAATCAATGAAAGTAACGACTTATTCTCTTTGGACCACACTTCAGAAAAGTGAAAGTAGTGCCAATGCAAAAGCACTAAATGCAATTACTTGTGCATTATCACCTGATGAATTTAAAAGAATCATCTCTTATAAAAATACAAAACAAGCATGGGATGTATTAGAAATGACACACGAGGGTACATCTATTGTCAAGAAATCTAAAGTCCAACTCCTCACAACTAAATTTGAAGAAATTCATATGGAGAAGAATGAGATGTTTATGGACTTCTATACTAGTTTGAATGATATTGTGAACTCTATGTGGGGTCTTGGTGATAGAATCCCAGAAAGTAAAGTGTGCGCAAAGATACTACGCTCACTTCCTGAACGGTTCAATTCTAAAGTGACCGCGATTCAGGAACTTCGTGATACGGATACCATGAGGGTTGAGGAACTAGTTGGTTCACTTCAAACCTATGAGTTATCCTTTAAGGCTCCTAAAGGAAAATTAATTGCTCTCAAATCATTTAAAAATGTTTCACAAGTGAGCACTTTAGATTTAGAAAATTCCGAAGATGATATGGCACTTTTAGCAAAAAAATTTTACAAAATTTTCAAAAATAAGAAAAAAGTTAATTTTCAAAAGTCAAAAGATAAGAGACGATCCAAACCTAGAACTCGAAAATCCTTGAAAGATAGTCAATGTTACAACTATCAAGAGTATGGGCACTTAGCTAACAAATGTCCTAAAAAGGACAAATCAAAAAAGAAAAGCATGATGGCCACTTGGGATGAATCGTCTGATTCTGAATCCTCTTCTAAATCAGAAGATTCTGAAATCGAGTCGGGTGAAGATGTTAAAGCCCTTATGATCCTAGCTAAGATCACCTTTTCAGATAATGATGATATATCTAGTGAAGAAAATCTAAATAGTGATTGCGATAATGAAGATGACCTTCAAGATGCTTATAATGCCCTTTATAAGGAGAGTTGTAAAATTACCGTCAAGCTTAAATTATAAAGAGAAAAATTTTCTAAGCTTAAGGAAGATTATGAGTCTCTTGTTTTAGAAAAGTCTCATATTTTTTATTCTTTTGAAAAAACCAAAAGTGATTTAGATTTCAAAACCTCCAAAATTGAAGATTT
Organism: Magnolia kwangsiensis; assembly: GCA_037074715.1. Classification (NCBI taxonomy): domain Eukaryota; kingdom Viridiplantae; phylum Streptophyta; class Magnoliopsida; order Magnoliales; family Magnoliaceae; genus Magnolia; species Magnolia kwangsiensis. Next base: position 38,675,228 of record CM073587.1, on the reverse strand, counting down.
GAGATCCGAAAATGAGAAACTCAAAAATGAGGTAGCTTCTCTTCAGAGTTTGAAAGACACATGGAGATATGCCCATGGTGATCCTAAATTGAAAAAATTATTGTCCGGATGCGATCGATCCGGGTTAGGCTATGATAAGAATACATCTCCTAAACAAAAGAACATTGCTCCTATATTTGTAAAAGGAGAGTCTTCAATCTCAAAAGAAAAGAATACTTATCAAGGTTTTTCCAAAAATTCAAGGACTTTTCAAAAACCTAAAAGTAGCCATGTCAACTTTAATTTTCAAAACCGAAATCCATTGGCTGAAAAAATAATTGATCTTCTCAAGGAGCTATTAAAGTCTAACTCTATAGGTCTCTCCTATAACTACAGACAGAAAAAGACCATCTATACTCCTAAACCCAAAACAGTTCTGAAATGGGTTCCTAAAGTTGACTACTTGGTTGCCCACACTGCTTTCAAAGCTACAAGCCCTTCAAAGTGGTACCTAGATAGTGGTTGCTTCAGGCATATGACAGGTGATAAAGCTTTATTCACCGATCTAAAAGATATGACTGACGGGTCAGTCACATTTGGTGATGGAAGAATTGCAAGATTATTGGCCAAGGTACGGTTCAGCTTTATAACCTTCCCTTATTTAAGAATGTTTTATATGTTGAGGGCTTAAAACACAACCTATTAAGCATTTCTCATATATGCGATAACAACCATAATGTGAAGTTTTCTAATCAAGGTTGTGAGATACTTGATAAAAGGGGTTCTGTTATATTAACTGGTCGCAGAACTTTTGAAAACTACTACATCGTTAGTTATGCAAGCTCATCTACTCAATCATGTTACATGGTCCATACCGATGAGACTGAATTATGGCATAAACGCTTTGTACATGTACACTATCGGAACTTATTTAGATTGAACAAAAGAGAACTAATTAGAGGTCTACCCAAATTGTAAAGAGTAGACAAAATATGTGGTGAATATCCGTTGGGAAAACAGATTAGGAGCTCTCACAAGAAAGCGAACTCTAATACCACATCTAGACCACTCGAGCTTCTCCACATGGATCTTATTGTACCAACCAGATCGGAGAGTCGAGGAGGTAAAAAATATATCTTGGTTATTGTAGATGACTATACCAGATTCACTTGGGTATTGTTCTTAAAAGACAAAACTGAAATCCTAGATGAAGTGAAAAAGGTCATCAAATGAATCCAAAATGAGAAAGGTTCTCATGTTAATAAGATCCGTAGTGATCATGGATCCGAATTCGAAAACAGTAGTTTTGAGAAATTCTGTAGCGATCAGGGAATATCACATGAATTCTCTACGCCCAAAACACCGCAACAAAATGGTATAGTTGAAAGAAAAAATAGAGTGCTTTAGGATATGGCTAATGTTATGTTGAATAGCATGAAGCTCTCTGAAAATCTTTGGACTGAAGCAGTTAATACCGCATATTATATTATTAATTGGGTTTATACCAGTAAATTTGATAATAAGACTGCTTATGAATTATGGTTTGAAAAGAAACCTACTGTCAAATACTTTTAGGTTTTTGGCAGTAAGTGTTATATTTTACGTGATCGTGAAAATTTGGAAAAGTTTGATACGAAGAGTGATGAAGGTATTTTTCTTGGTTATTCTTTAAACAGTCGATCTTATAGGGTTATAAATAAGAGAACTGGTGTGATTCAAGAGTCCATCAATGTAGTCATTGATGATCATTTGAATACACCAGCTCTGAGTTTAGATGATGATGAAGCTCTTATTATTGACAATAAAGATATCTCATCAAGTCAAAAAGAATCTGAACCAAGGACTGTTAAAGATCATCCAACCAATCAAATACTCGAAAACCCTCTCACTGGAGTTTATACTCGCAAACAACTTGAGAACATATGTAATTATGTTTGTTTTACATCCCAAATAGAACCGGTCAACGTAAAAGAAGCACTTTATGACGAAAATTGGATTGTTGCTATGCAGGATGAACTTAATCAATTTGTTCATAATGATGTCTGGTATCTTGTTCCTAGACCTAAAGATAAACACATTATTGGAACAAAATGGATCTTTAAAAATAAATCTGATGAGCTTGAAAATATTATACGAAACAAGGCTAGACTGGTTGTACAAGGGTACAGTCAAATTGAAGGCATCGATTATGATGAAACCTTTGCTCCAGTCGCTCGCCTTGAATCAATCAGACTTTTTATTTCCATCGCATGCTTTAGAAAATTTAAAATTTATCAGATGGATGTAAAGAGTGCTTTCTTGAATGGCTATTTACATGAAGAAGTGTATGTTGAACAATCTTCAGGGTTTGAAGACCCTAAATTATCTGACCATGTATTTCGTCTCAAAAAGGCTCTCTATGGTCTAAAACAAGCGCCCAGGGCATGGTATGAAAAATTGACTAAATTCTTACTTAGTCATAGCTTTCAAGTAGGAAGTGTCGATAAGACGCTCTTTGTTAAGACGAATAACAATGATATTTTGATGGTTCAAATATATGTTGATGATATTATTTATGGATCAACTTGCTCTAACATGTTTATTGAGTTTGCAGAGTTAATGAAATCAAGGTTTGAAATGAGCATGGTTGGCGAACTTAACTATTTCCTAGGGTTGCAAATAAAACAACAACGTGATGGAATTTTCATTTCTCAGTCCAAATATGCTTCAAACTTGGTTAAAAGGTTTGGATTTGAGAATGGTAAAACTTTGATACTCCTATGAGTACAACGTTAAGACTCTCAAAAGACTCTACAGGCAAAGATATAGATCCTAAATTGTATCGTAGTATGATTGGTAGTTTGTTGTATCTTACTGCAAGTAGACCTGATATTGTATTAAGTGTTGGAATTTGTACGAGATATCAGTCTAATCCTAAGGAATCACATCTTACTGCTGTTAAACAGATTATTAGAAATGTCGCAAGTACTATAAATCTGGGTCTATGATACCCTTTTGATACTAGTGTTCAATTAGCCGGGTACTCAGATGCTGATTGGGCCGGTAATATCGATGATAGAAAATCAACCGGTGGTGGTTGTTTTTACATTGGAAATTGCTTAGTTTCTTGGTTCAGCAAGAAGCAAAGCTCAATATCGCTCTCCACTACTGAGGCTGAGTATATTGCTGCTGGATATGCACGTACTCAACTAGTTTGGATGAAATGCATGCTAAGCGATTATGAAATTAATCAAGATTCAATGACCTTACATTGTGATAATTCCAGTGCTATAAATATTTCCAAAAATCCAATCCAGCATTCACGTACTAAGCACATTGACATTAGGTATCATTACATTCATGATTTGGTTAAATAAAAAGTTATCTCCTTGGAATATATATCAACTGAAACTCAACTTACTGATATATTTACTAAACCGCTCGACAAAAGCAGGTTTAATAAATTGAAATTTGATCTTGGTATGTGCATTTTACATTGAATATTCTTACTTGCATGTATCATAGTGTACTATATTTAGTAATATTTGTATTTAAATTTTAAATTTTTACATTAAAAATGTATTTTTGGTCGATACTCGACTAGTCGTGAATGTACACGACTAGTAGTGGTACGACCGGTCGTGCACCGCACTCGACCGGTCGTGGTACTCGTGAACATGATATATTTGGGGAAAATCCCCTTCTTCTTCATTTCCACTCCGACCTATGACGAGTCGTGGCTCGACCAGTCATAGGATTTCTTATTTTTCTTCAAGGTGAGTCCTATTTCATTATTTTTCTTGAAGATTCATGCTCTCTATGCTTTGATTTGATCATTTTGTAGCTAGATTTCATCTCTTGTTGGGTTTTTCAAGGGTTTCTTCTCAATTTGTTGATCTAGAGAAAACTCATCCCTTCTTTTGTGCATTTCGCTTGCTCTTTGTATATCTTCTTAAATATGGATGCTAGAGGGAAAAAGAAAATATCTCGTGGTCTATCTTCATCTAGATCTGCACCGATAACTAAACAGCACCTTCGGTCACCCGAAGATGATTCTCAAGATGTACGAGATTTACGTATCCGTAAAATTATCGTTGAGCACACCGCTAATCTCAATCATATTGCTCCATATGGTATTATCCCTCTCCTTGAATCTGTTGGCTGGACTAACATTTTGCTTTTGGGTGGGCCTGCATACCAATCCATTACCCAATCAATGGTAGCATGCATCTCAGAATTTTCTCTTGATAATTTAACATTTTCAATTGATACTAGAGAAGGAAAATTTGAAGTAGACCGTCATTTGATATCAGGTATTATGGATATACCTGTTAATGATGAAGGTATACCGATTCATACTTTATACGACAAACCATCTGAATCGGAGAAACGCATGTTAACAAGAGATTTATGCAAAATTGATGCGCAATGGACACACAAAGGGAATGCGCTCCCTTCAAAGTATTTGTTACCTAGATACAGAGTGTTACATCGTTTCTTCATTTCCAATGTGTATCCTCGGTCCAGTAATAAAACTGAGTTGACTTCTTACATGGTTCGTGTGTTACATTCTATTGCTTCTGGTACCATGGTCTGTCTTCCTTCTTTGATTTGTTATTTCATTATTCAATTTTTTCACCATCCGGGTCATAGTAATATTCCATTCGATTATCTTATGACTGTTTTAGCTACTCACATGCTTGTCGATAAACCTGTTAATGAGGCACCAATTCATCATCTTATTTTCAACAATTCCAATCTTAATAAGATGAAGTTGGATTTGCTTCCTGGCCAAGTAGATGTAGGTGGTATTGGTGGTGATGGAGGTGTTGGTGGTGAAGCCGAAAATGAAGGGGAAGCTAACGATCTTCCATAACAAGATGTTAATATGGATGATATTTTTGATGAGATAGAATCTGATTCACCAAATGATCCAGATTATGATCCATCTAGTTATGATGCACGCCTTCGTGCATTGGAGGAGAAGGTTGATAATATGAATATAACTCACGATATACGATTTAAGTACATGTGAAAATATCTTCATCGCATCAATAGGGGCTTACACCAGATTGATCCGACTATCCCTGATCCCTCCTCTGAATCAGATTAGGTGAATTATCTTCTGGATAGTATAACATAACCTTTTTATTTTGGATATGTATTATGGATTATGGTTTGATAACATTATCTTTTGGATGTTGTATTATGGATTGATGATGGATTGATGCTTCAGGTTTATATTTTGAAATATGCTTTGTCCTTTCATATCTCTTTCTCATTATCTGCTTATTACTCTCTATGTTCTCTTTCCTTTTGTGACTTTCCCTTGTCATTTTGTGACACAAAGGGGGAGTAGTAAGGTAAAAGGGAGTAGTATGGAAAGGGAAAGTAATTTATTTGTTTGAATTGATTGATTGAGAAGGTTATGTGGATGAGAATATGTTATTTACTATTTACATGAGTAGTACTCATATTACTCAGGGGGAGTAGAGTAATTTGTGATTTTATGGCTCATGATTCCTTATTATCTTCTTTGCCATGTGTTTTGTCACAAATTTGACAAAGGGGGAGATTGTGTAACATCCCAAAAATCGAGGGGTCGATTAGAAACTCCACTCCCGAGTTCCAAAATGTTATTTGTGCAACATTAATGTGTATGATTGAATATTGTCTGTGTTAATGCATTAAACATGAGTGGGATTAATCCAAAACATCATATCATACTCTAGAGACCGTTAAATTAGCAAGCGGAAGACTGTGATAGTATGTATAACATATATAAACTTATGTGTCTCCAGAGTGTGAACATGTTACCAGGTTATATGCATACATGTATACTCCAAAAGTAGACAAAACGAATATACATGAGTGCGCTAAAAATATAAAATAACAAGTGTCAAGGTATCTAATCAACCTTCCTGTAATCCCGTCAATTAGAACACGCATAAAGGAGGAATCCTCCTCATCATCATCAAGTCCAGCTCCACTTCTCAAGCAACGCCATCATCTGCAATCACAAAAAGGGACTGGTGGGTGTCCGAAATCACCATCTTGTAACGTGGGAGTGAGTGATCAACTCAGTGGGATAAGAGAGTAGAGATTAGCATGTTATCAAATCAATCATGCGATAATAGTAAAGCAGTAATTCAAACATTCCTAATACTGTTATTAATGCAATTATGACATGACATGATGGATGCCCTCACCTACGTTCTCCCTCATACGGTACCATCTTCGTCCGCGGCATGCGTGCATCCTGCTCAGTGCTCCACATCTTCCAGGCACATGCAATATAATGGTGATATGATTTTCGAGTTGTTATTAATCCATTCAAACAGCAGGATTGGGAAACTAAGGTAGTTCCCTTATATCAATCCCAACACAGATCCTGTCTAGGGTCGTCACTCCTAGTAATCTCATACGAGGTATATTTTGTAGGTCGCTACAAGGGCTGTCAGGGCTGTTGCTCGCACTCGTTGCACCACTCCCCCATCACCTTATCAATACAGGCCTACTGCACTCTACTGCTACTTAAGGGTCGTCGCCTCCCGTACACTCAGAATACGCTTGCGGTCACTACAAAGGGTTGACAGGGCTGTTGCATGCACTCATTGCTCCGCTCCCCCATCACCTTATCAATGTAGGCCGACAGCAAAAATATAGTATCCCATGCCACCATAATCTGCTCACGAGTCATAGGTGCTCACTGGTCACTACGGGAAGGTTTGTGGCCCCAGAGTAGGCCGACAACTCGACCACGGTGTCCCATACCACCATGCTCGGCTCATGAGTCTTCATGGATCAAGGTACCATGGTTAACAGGGTTTACAATGGTAAGTTCAGTACCCTAGGTTCAAGCAGTTATGACTCATGCAGGGTGAACATACAACGGCCAGTCGGTTTACTTGACGGGCTCGACTAGCACGATCGCATCTCAAGTTGAACGACATGAAGTGCGTAAAACACTTCGTGTGGCCTAACCACTGCCGCCAACTCCAAAACACGGCTCGCATTCATCGACGCGTCGTTCGTGGCCAAGATAAGCCAAACACGAATTTTCTCGGTTACCGACTGCCTGGACTAAGTATAGTCCCAAACAATTATGGAATCACATCAGAAAATCATATGAGAGTATTGGAATTGAAATACAACCATGTGAGCATGTTAACACATGTTATAACATACAACTTAAGTAAATCATCAAACACATGCATTTCATACATACAATGAAATCTTGCATATAGCTAACATGTAGGAAATCATTTACATCAGCATATAAATTGAGAAATCAATCTCAAACTAATTCATAACACCATTTAATTCAATACATACTAATACAAGCATTTATACAAACACATACACTACACACTTAAGTCTACATATAGTATGTCGACCCAAAGTGCGTAATTTGGCGAATCTCTCCGCCAAACTAATTATGCACGTATTCCTAACATTCTAATGCGACAATAAACCATGTCAATCATATCAGCAAAATATGAATGAAATCAGTACTTCCTACAAATGACTAAAATGCCCTAAATCTCATATTCTTCGTTGGTTTACGAAACAGGAAACGGATAGCATGTTGTACATGTCAAACGGTGTTGCCGTCGATAATCTACTATTAAATGACATTGAAAGTGTTGGAAACAGTCAATCAAAGCGTCTAAAATCTGCACCTTATCTCTTATAAACGTGTGAATTCGAACGAAGCGTATACGCTTCGTCTACAGCGAATAGAGAACCTAATTTACGAGTTATATCAGTTTACATGCTATGGAATGGAACAAATGCCAAATCAGCAACTTATTAGGGTTATTTCTTACCTAAAAACGTGGAGAAATCGCCGGCCAGGTGATGGAAGAGTGTTGCTAAGGTACGTGTAATAGGCGGTGGAAAGGCAGGAAAATTCTCTCATAATCTCTCTCACAAACTCTCACCTTTTCTCTCTCCCAATCTAGGGTTTCTCTCAAATTCTGATGGGAGAGAGGAGTGAGGGTTTCAACCCCTTTTATAAGCTCAAAAATGCCCAAAATAAGCTCAGGAACAAAGTTCACTTAGGGCATATCCAAATCGGGGCTGTTTCGGTCCAAAAGTACATTTCTGGTGGTCCCCTAGCCGAACGCGATCGGACTTAAGCTCATGCATACAGGATCTAGCACGCATCAAGTTTTCAGTCCGGCAGGATTAGTAGATCGCACGTGGCGGTGCAGTTTCAGTTCAGCGGTCACCGCACGTAGATCAGGCCTGCAAGTCTCATGATATGAAATAGAAATTTTTCCTAATCCGAGGGTGTAATCTAGCTGAATTCTGAGGGTCAGAACGCTTAATACTGACACGTCAAGTCGTGTGCCAGATTTAAATTTTAAATTCCAAATCTGTCCCTATTCGTACTCTCTTCGGTCCGGTCTCAATGAAATAGCCTGTGATTATCAGTTGGACTTGATTTTTGAAATGATTGTCAAGTCTAACAAGGCGGTTCTAACGGTCTAAGATAGTAGGCATCGGACTTTCGACGCGCGGTTTAGATCCAATACAAAATTTTAAAGTGGTCCAAAGAACAAACCTGCTTAGAGTTTGATCCGAGGTTATAGAGTTTTATAGAGCCATTGGTTATACTCGATTTGGGTCTTGTAGAACGTATTTAAAGTGATCAGGGACTGTTTCCCAGCTACTCTAGCGTTGCGCTAGCTAACATATGCTTAGTTTCTAAAGGAATTAATCCTAAGTGGTTTCTTTGGCTATGGAATTGGGTTCTGAGCGATTCTCCAGGTGTTTTAGTTGACCCATTGCCTAAGGACGTCTAATCCCAGGTTGGCCAAAATCTGGGGTGTTACAATCTAACCCCCTTAAAACACAATTTCATCCTCGAAATTGGCGAAGGGTAAGAAGCATCTAGTAAGACTTTAGTATTGACATTCTAAGAAAGGGTCAATCCTATTTATTGACCTAACTGTACGTACATCCTAACTCAAATGTTTCGATCATGGGCCAGTGGGAAAGAGGCCAACCACTCTTCCGCTGCGCCACTCTGATCGAACGGTAGCATCGACTAACCTAACTGGATTGGACTCAATACGTTCTACCCCCCTTAAAACTTGGTTTTACTTAAAGTTCAAGAATCTTTGCATCGCTCCGTACATCAGAACGAGGCACAACTTAGGGGCTGTCCTTGACAAAAATGGAAACAACTTTTCTCTACATGGTTTTCCTTGCTAATGATGCGTTCTATGGCATTGGTATCGATGGCGATAGAGATGAGCCGAATCTCTATTGTGGTTGAGTTCAGGGGCAGGTATGAGTTGGTGGCAAGATGTCGAATTCTCTACTAGCTTTAAGTACTCGCCATTTCCCAAAGACAAAGAAATAACTTTTGGTTGTATGTGGTCGAGCCAACGCGGAAGAAAAGTTGTGTAGTGGGTCTGAGCCGGATACATAGACTTTCTGCCTAGAATAGAAATTTACCGTATCAGTTCTTAATCCTAGACGATGCCGATCTTCTGCTTGATCAGAGCATTGGATTTATTGGCAACTACCAGGATTGAGAAGTCAATCCAAACCGCGAATACATCGCTTATAATTACATTTCCTTTATTCCGCGTTCCCGAATGCAATAAGCCCTTGAGGAAGGCAATTCTAAGGGGCGTGCTAGTACATTCTAAGTTCAATCTGAGGGATTTATAAATGTTCCCTGAGAGTGAATGGTTCCTTCCTATGGGCAACAACAGTAGTCTATAAGTCATAAGGGGATCTATCGAAGAAATAAGGTTCTACTTCAACCAAACCTAACCTACAATTCCTTAGCATATACAGGCTTTACACTACTTAAGGTAACTAGTAGGCTAGTCTGTAACTCAGTAGCTATAATCCAAAGCCTAAGATTATACGGTAGATGGCTTTCCTATATAGTCAGATCCTTCAAATCTAGGAGTGCTAACACTAGATCCAAAATGCCAAGGGCCTATATGGCCAGTAGCATTAAGTTGTATTAAATGGAACCGCATTCCTAGTCTCATGGCGGGATTGGAAGTGGTATGCTTGGTAGGAGGGTGGGTTGGGATAAAAATTAACTTGTAGGCTGAATCCCGGGAGTTACAATACTCCCAATCTAGGGACAATACCCTACAACAAATGAACGGCATGCACTCCATTTAACAAAATTTGACTATATTAAGCTCAAACCACTAACACTTCTACCTAACAACAACAAAACACAGAAATTTCAAACGGCAATCAAACAATCTACAAGACAACGGCACAGATGCCTAATTCTACCAAAGGACTCTACCACAGTCCCGACTTACCTTCTTTATCACTGTCGAGTCTAATACTGTCTGTTGCTCACTAGAGGGCTCTCGGCCATATATTTTCAGTATCCCTTAAGCAAAGAAAATGGAGAAATAGGATTGAGAGGGAGGATGGTGGAAAGAAAGAAAAAGGCTAAAACAGCTTAAACAATAGCCATGGAAAGAGGAGGAAATGCAGAGAAATTGTTGCCCAAATGGACAGAACGAAATCTAGGCGTTGTAAAGGGATGCTTCAAGCTCCCATAGGATGTATTTTCAGAGAGAAAAGAGAATGAAAAAGGGGAATGGAGCACCTCACAATTTCAGCTCGTTTTGGAGATTGTAAGAGCTCCATACGATGAGATTTACAAAAGGGAGGGCTGCAAACAGGCATGGAACGATGGAGTGGGGTCGTTTTTAGCCAAGAATGGATTTGGGAGTGGTTTGGAACCACGGTTTTGAGAGAGGGCAGCACGAAAACGAAGATGGAGATGGGGAAGGGGACTTTTGTGAAGGAAGTAGGGTATATAGGGGGTTTCAAGGTGTGAACCACATACAGGGGTTGTGGTTGTCCCACAGCCCAAGGATTTACATTTATGGGTTTAAAATTGTTCAAAGAACGTCTTAACCCAACTACCTACAACCTAGGAGCTATTCAAGTCGCTTCATGCGACCCAATATAAGTTACGGATTCGATCGCGCGATCGATATGAATAGACTTCGCCTATTGGCGAATCTGCGATCCTATAAGTGTTTGTAGACATTTATCGCACCCTCCTAAGTCAAAGGAAGTGACAGCGTACATCGCGTGACCATAACCCAGGCCCGGTTTAATCCAAATCATGCTCTGATACCATCTGTAACATCCCGAAAATCGGGGGGTCGAGTAGAAACTTCACTCCCGACTTCCAAAATATTATTTATGCAACATTAATGTGTATGATTGAATGTTGTCTGTGTTAATGCATTAAACATGAGTGGGATTAATCCAAAACATCATATTATACTCTAGAGACCGTTCAATTAGCAAGCAGAAGACTGTGATAGTATGTATAACATATATAAACTTATGTGTCTCCAGAGTGTGAACATGTTACCAGGTTATATACATACATGTATACTCCAAAAGTAGACAAAACGAATATACATGAGTGCGCTAAAAATACAAAATAACAAGTGTCAAGGTATCTAATAAACCTCCCTGTAATCCCGTCAATTAGAACATGTATAAAGGAGGAATCCTCCTCATCATCATCAAGTCCAGCACCACTTCTCAAGCAGCGCCATCATCTGCAATCACAAAAAGGGACTGGTGGGTGTCCGGAAACACCATCCCATAACGTGGGAGTGAGTGATCAACTCAGTGGAATAAGAGAGCAGAGATTAGCATGTTATCAAATCAATCATGCGATAATAGTAAAGAAGTAATTCAAACATTCCTAATACTGTTATTAATGCAATTATGACATGACATGATAGATGCCCTCACCTACGTTCTCCCTCATACGGTACCATCTTCGTCCGCAGTATGCGTGCATCCCACTCAGTGCTCCACATCTTCCAGGCACATGCAATGTAATGGTGATATGATTTTCGAGTTGTTATTAATCCATTCAAACAGCAGGATTGGGAAACTAAGGTACTTCCCTTATATCAATCCTAACATAGATCCTATCTAGGGTCGTCACTCCTAGTAATCTCATACGAGGTATATTTTGTAGGTCTCTGCAAGGGCTGCCAGGGCTGTTGCTCGCACTCGTTGCACCGCTCCCCCATCACCTTATCAATATAGGCCTACTGTACTCTACTGCTACTGAAGGGTCGTCGCCTCCCGTAGACTCAGAATACGCTCGCGGTCACTACAAAGGGCTGTCAGGGCTGTTGCACGCACTCGTTACTCCACTCCCCCATCACCTTATCAATGTAGGCCGACAGCAAAAATATAGTGTCCCATACCACCATAATCTGCTCACGAGTCATAGGTACTCACTGGTCACTACAGGGAGGTTTGTAGCCCCAGCGTAGGCCGACAGCTCGACCATGGTGTCCCATACCACCATGTCCGGCTCAAGAGTCTTCGTGGATCAAGGTACCATGGTTAACAGGGTTTACAATGGTAAGTTCAGTACCCTAAGTTTAAGCAGTTATGACTCATGCAGGGTGAACATACAACGGCCAGTCGGGTTACTTGACGGGCTCGACTAGCAAGATCGCATCTCAAGTTGAACGACATGAAGTGCGTAAAACACTTCGTGTGGCCTAACCACTGCCGCCAACTCCAAAACACGGCTCACGTTCATCGACGCATCGTTCGTGGCCAAGATAAGCTAACCACAAATTTTCTCGGTTACCGACTGCCTGGACTAAGTATAGTCCCAAACAATTATGGAATCACATCAGCAAATCATATGAGAGTATTGGAATTGAAATACAACCATGTGAGCATGTTAACACATGTTATAACATACAACTTAAGTAAATCATCAAACACATGCATTTCATACATACAATGAAATCTTGCATATAGCTAACATGTAGGAAATCATTTACATCAGTATATAAATTGAGAAATCAATCTCAAACTAATTCATAACACCATTTAATTCAATACATACTAATACAAGCATTTATACAAACACATACACTACACACTTAAGTCTACATATAGTATGTCGACCCAAAGTGCGCAATTTGGCGAATCTCTCCGCCAAACTAATTATGCACGTATTCCTAACATTCTAATGCGACAATAAACCATGTCAATCACATCAACAAAATATGAATGAAATCAGTACTTCCTACAAATGACTAAAATGCCCTAAATCTCATATTCTTCGTTGGTTTACGAAACAGGAAACGGATAGCATGTTGTACATGTCAAACGGCATTGCCGTCGATAATCTACTATTAAACGACATTGAAAGTGTTGGAAACAGTCAATCAAAGCGTCTAAAATCTGCACCTTATCTCTTATAAACGTGTGAATTCGAACGGAGCGTATACGCTTCGTCTACAGCGAATAGAGAACCTAATTTACGAGTTATATCAGTTTACATGCTATGGAATGGAACAAATGCCAAATCAGCAACTTATTAGGGTTATTTCTTACCTGAAAATGCAGAGAAATCTCCGGCCAGGTGATGGAAGAGTGTTGCTAAGGTACGTGCAATAGGCGGTGGAAAGGCAGGAAAATTCTCTCCTAATCTCTCTCACAAACTCTCACCTTTTCTCTCTCCCAATCTAAGGTTTCTCTCAAATTCGGATGGGAGAGAGGAGTGAGGATTTCAACCCCTTTTATAAGCTCAAAAATGCCCAAAATAGGCTCAGGAACAAAGTTCACTTAGGGCATATCCAAATCGGGGCTGTTTCGGTCCAAAAGTACATTTCTGGTGGTCTCCTGGCCGAACGTGATCGGACTTAAGCTCATGCATATAGGATCTAGCACGCATCAAGTTTTCAGTCCGGCAGGATTAGTAGATCGCACGTGGCGGTCCAGTTTCAGTTCAGCGGTCACCGCACGTAGATCAGGCTTGCAAGTCTCATGATATGAAATAGAAATTTTTCCTAATCCGAGGGTGTAATCTGGCTGAATTCTGACGGTCAGAATGCTTAATACTGACACGTCAAGTCGTGTGCCAGATTTGAATTTCAAATTCCAAATCTGTCCCTATTCGCACTCTCTTCAGTCCGGGCTCAATGAAATAGCCTGTGATTATCGGTTGGAATTGATTTTCAAAATGATTGTCAAGTCCAACAAGGCGGTTCTAACGGTCTAAGATAGTAGGCATCGGACTTTCGACGCGCGGTCTAGATCCAATACAAAATTTCAAGGTGGTCCAGAGAACAAACCTGCTTAGAGTTTGATCCGAGGTTATAGAGTTTTATAGAGTCATTGGTTCTACTCGATTTGGGTCTTGTAGAACGTATTTAAAGTGATCAGGGACTGTTTCCCAGCTACTCTAGCGTTGCGCTAGCTAACTTATGCTTAGTTTCTAAAGAAATTAATCCTAAGTGGTTTCTTTGGCTATGGAATTGGGTTCTGAGCGATTCTCCATGTGTTTTAGTTGACCCATTGCCTAAGGACGTCTAATCCCAGGTTAGCCAAAATCCGGGGTGTTACAGATTGTAAGTGCTATGATTTCATATCCCTTTGGTTGTCAAATTTTGTGGTGCCAAAACCTATCTCTATGTCTTGTATATCTTGTGTTTCATGTTTGAAACTATTCTTTACTTCAAGACATCGCATTTTAAGATAAGAACTTAAATGAAGAAGTTTTCAAGTCATGGATGAAGAATTCAAGTATTGAAGTCTTCAAGCTTGCATGTTCAAGATTCAATCAAGTTCAAGTATATTAGAAGATTTTGTCAAATCAAGATCAAGCTCAAGAAGGCCTATTACAAGATTTGTATATTCTCAAGCTTCTCTTAAGGGTCATTTGAGTGTACAGACTTTCAATGTCCATCTCACTTTTAAGGTTTGTTTAACCTTAGATTGACCTTAGGATGGGCTTTACAGTAGGTCATTCTGGATACATAATTCATATATTTCAATATGCTTGTTTGGGGTGTTCTAAGACCAGTCCTAGGGACTTCAAGACCAGTCCTAGCTCTCCTACGACCAGTCTTAAATTTTTAAGGACCAGTCCTAGGTTGTTGAAGATTTTTGAATCTTTCTGTCTGTCCTACGACCAGTCCTGGACTTCATATGACCAGTCCTGTGAGTTTTACAACTCATCCTTCGACCAGTCATAGCCTGTCACGCCCCAAACCCAGAAAAAAAGGATTCACAGGAATCCCGATCGCCGAATCCAGTGTCGACAGCCTCCGTAGTACCCCATTCTCAGCTCCTAGCATTCATATGCCAGATTTTCGATCCTGGAATCCTACAAGGAGGATTTATTTTTTTTATACATTTAACTAGTAATAAGCATAACCATAAGTTTACCCATATCATAAAGGCAACATCATCATCACATATCCACTAATATAATCATTTGAATACAATGCTGAAAGGAAAATATATATGTCAAAATCAAAGCTCCAGAAAACAGCTGCACGCTCCAAGCTCAATGCTGCTGTAACCTAACATCAACTGCACGTATCTATCGTGCATAAGCTTATAGAAAGCTTAGAGGGTGGTGTAAGTGTGTGCACGAGACAAGTGCCAAGTATTCAATACAATATCATAATCATACAATACCGGAAAGCTATTAATCCATAAACCATATAATGACTGAATAAGCAGAAACACTGATAAGAGCAGAAATTATCAGTATAAACAGAAATACTGACAAGATTATAATCATGCGATAACAGAATAAGCGGAAATATGAACAAGTCCATAAGTTAATCAATATCAAAATACGCAATATAGGACAGCTATGCAAATGATGAGTCATAGAAAATCAAATGTCGAATGACAAGGATATAATGTAATACACAATTCGAAAGAGCTAACAAATATCATCACTCTCATCTAAGTCATAGGAATACAGAAACATAACAACCTGCAATGCCACACGCCGAAGATGTAATGGAATATACAGTATATGGTGCTAATGGAATGACCATGCTGGAGTGTGATGTCGGGATGATAGTACGTAGTATCGCAGGCTATAGGGTCCACCACAAGGAACCTCTATCCAAACCAGTCTCATACCTAAATTTGGATAGTCTGACTCAACGTGGTAAACTCCTGATCTTAGGTTAGTCGCGTGCCCAACCGAAATCCTTGTCATAACGAAGATACACAACAATTAGTTGCACACTACCAGCCCCAGTGGATAATGAATGGATGAATGAATGAATATACAACTCCTACTCAGTAGCCTGTCAGCACAGTAGCCTGCCAACCACTGGTAGCTCGCCCAGTGTGGTAGCTTGCCCAGGCCTCAGCCCCACCCACATCAGCGTCAGCCCTCGTGCGCCCGCCCACATGCACAACAGTGACAGGGTGTCATAATATCATGTCAGTCCTCATATCAGTACAGTTCCTCTCTGGAGAAATCACCGAGGTCTATTACACTTCACACCACCTACCGCCCCAATCAAGCACACAACTGGGTAAGTAGAAAAGACCTCACTATCCGCCTGTCAGTAGTCTGTCAATACCTACCCGGCTCGTCGATAGCGGACTCATTTCTCGAGCTGGTCAAACTCAGCCTAGCCATGCCTACTCCCTCAGGCGGGTAAGGCTGCACCCCCTTCCAACTGACCATGACACAGTGGAGAGCGCAGCCATCTGGTAATCGACACTCAACGCTCATCTACCCACTCGGTCTAGACGTTGGAGCATCCTCTGGAACCAAGAGGGTGTTTAGGGATTTTCACCCAGGGCCATCTATGGTGGCTCGATGCTCAAACAGATTTTCGGTGTCCCATCTGGCCATCCACGATATGCCTGTGGAGACTGCGGCCCTGAAGTCACTAGGGCGTACAGTAATCACAACACAATACAAGATGCATGAGTCATACAATCCAATCATGCATCAATCCTGTGCATGTCATGCGCTCATGTGAGATAATCTCCACCTATCAGGGAGTCTCACATCATCCTTCTCAATGACAATGCAATGGTCAATCACATCTCATAACAAACATGCAGATGATGCGAATGGGCATGTATCATGATGTTATGATGTCACATACTCATAAACGGTATCAATAACCGGCGTCGACAATGTAGACTTTTAACCAATATTGCCCCCAAGGAATGGCCCACATAGAATCAAATATATAATGGGCACATGGCCTCACAAAAGGGCCAAATATACGAAACAGGTGGGCCCTGGTCATGGGCCTAACACATATCACAATGGGCCTTGCCCATAGGCCTCAAATACATCTGGATGGGTCGCACTCATGGGCCTCAATATATCACAATAGGCCTCAAATATACTTCGCAGGTGAGTCACATACCTGGGTCTAATACACATCAGTATGGGCTACATCACATAGAGCCAATATACATCACTATGGCCACAACCCATGGGCTTTAAATACACAATAGGTGGGCCCTACACATGGGCCTCAAATATATACCATGGGTGAGCCTCAATGGACGGGTCACCAATACAATAGGATAGGCCTAATGACATGGACCCCATAAATATATTGAATAGGCCGCACCAATTGGGCCTTACATACATTGCAATGGGCCATGACCCATGGGCCTTGCATACATCACAATGGGCCTTGCAACATGGGCCTCATATATATTTAAGGTGGGCCTAAGGTGGGCCTCAACAACAGGCCTCATACACATCAAGGTGGGCCTCAACAACGGGCCTCATACACATCAAGGTGGGCCTCAACAACGGGCCTCATACACATCAAGGTGGGCCTCAACAACGGGCCTCATACACATCAAGGTGGGCCTCAACAACGGGCCTCATACACATCAAGGTGGGCCTCAACAACGGGCCTCATACATATCAAGGTGGGTCTCAACAACGGGCCTCATACACATCAAGGTGGGCCTCAGCAACAGGCCTCATATACATCAAGGTGAGCCTCAACAACGGGCCTCATATATGACCTTAGCAACAGGCCATAAATATATCAAGATGACCCTAATCAATCATATGGGCTAAATCAATCAAATGGCCGATACGAGCAGGCCGATCAAATGGACCAATACAAATGGGCTGTGCGTTATGGAGTTATACTAAGCATGTTATAAAGTAATGCCCTATCCTTACAACGCAGCTGGCCTAGACGGCTTGCATACAACAAGTACGGGCCTACCAATGGGCCCTAGGGAGAGTCGCAATGCGGACATTTAACCAACATTATACTCGAAATGTGGACGTCAAACCAACATTGCTCCCAAGGTATAGCCCGTAGTGAATAACATTACGTAAACCAGGTTGGGATCACACATTGCAATGGACCTTAGGTACACCCCATTGGGCCTTAAATACATCAAATGGGCCATGTCATATGGGCCTTTTACTCATCAAATGGACCACATCAATGGGCCGCACCAATGGGCCTTATGTGCATTGCAATGGGTCATAACCCGTGGGCCTTAGATTGCATCAAATGGTTCTCGACCCATGGGCCTTATACATATCAAATGGGCCTAATCCCATGGGCTTTAAAATACATCAAATGGGTCCAATCCCATGGACCTTGGAACACATCAAATGGGTCCACTCTATGGGCCTTAAATAGTTCAACAACTAGCTACATTCATGGACCCAATTAAATTCAACTGTGGTGGGCCTCAAAAGTGCATTCATTAATCCCAACATTTAAGGAACTAAAGGTATAAATCATTTCCTCTAAGATCTTTATAATATGGTGGGCCCCACTCCTCAAAATTTCAGCCCAAGGCCAGCATAATTATAACATGTTGCTGTCCTAAATTTAGGCACTCCATTGGATCAGGTCCAAGGTCTCTCATCATGCATACAATGAAAGAAAATCCAAAAAGGTGGCCCACCATCAGAAGAAATATTTTTGAATTATGATTTTTTTATCAAGGCATATTGCTGGACTGCACAGCAGAAAAAATCTGGGAGTCCAACCATCTTGGCCCATTCTTTTGGATACTCAAACGGGGTCACTTGAGGATAAAATTTCACAGAGTGATACTTCCATAGGTGGGCCACACCCCCACAAAATTTTATAATTTTTAGATATCTCTAAGTATTTTAATTAAGTTAAACAAAACAGACTGTCCAGAAAAATCGGACAGACCTAGACGTCCCAACGTGGTGGGCCAGTCCGGCCCTCACCACGGTGTGTATAGGGGTCCATTGGCCCTGAAATTTGGTAGGTAGGTTCTAACATAAGTGGATCACACTTTTAAAAAATTTAAAATTTTTGAACATCTGTAAATATTTTAATTCATTTACATAAACCAATCTGTCCTGAAAATTGGACTGATATAGACACTATATTATAATGGGCCGGTCCCACCATCACCATGGTGTGTACAAGCGTCCATTGGCCCCAAAATTTTGTAGGTGGGTCCTACCATAAGTAGGCCACCCCCCTAAAAATTTTTATAATTTTTAAACACCCATAGGTATTTTAATAAATTTTAAAAATCCAACTGTCCATGGTGGAATGTTGCTGGAACAGTGCATAAAATCCAGACTGTCCACCTCACTTAGACCACACCTTTGGGACCCCAATGAAGGTCAGTTGGGGCTGAAATTTGGGGGATGTTAAGATGAGATCCTCACCTTTCAGAAAGTATTTTTAATAGGTATGAATAGTCCCCCAAACAGTCCTAAAATCTAGTCCAAAAATAACCAGAAATTGTCCAGAAAATTCTGGACAGCAACATGTACTTAGATAAAATTTATTATATAAGTTAAATAAAAAGGAAAATACATTAATGGGCCACACACATCAGGAAATAAAATGAGGAAAAAGAGAGATAGAAGGACAATCCGGCCATAGGGAAAGGGGCTCCGCCACTATTGAACCCTCCCAAGATCAATCACACCCGCACATCATACCTAGATCTACATTTACAACATGGATCTTGCACATGC
Organism: Magnolia kwangsiensis; assembly: GCA_037074715.1. Classification (NCBI taxonomy): domain Eukaryota; kingdom Viridiplantae; phylum Streptophyta; class Magnoliopsida; order Magnoliales; family Magnoliaceae; genus Magnolia; species Magnolia kwangsiensis. The sequence continues at coordinate 38,655,472 of CM073587.1, read as the reverse complement.
ATGGCCTATAATTAAAATGCATGGTGAGGATGACATCCCCACCACGGTTATAAGGTCTAGATAACCCAAACATAATATGATATGAAATAAAACTACCATGATGGGGCCCATAGAGAAAGGCCCCATGCATGGATCATGCATGCATAAGGTAAGCCATTAGGCCACAACCATGGGATTGTGTGGGATCTCCACCATTGATTGGTGGGTCCTACACTTTCCTCATGAAAGAAAGAAAACATCTAAGATATAGAAATTATATTTTTTTACATCTAGAGGAGCACCCACCGTTCGATCTTCTTGCTCCTATGAGTTCCTTAGCACCTTAGCTTTAATTCCAATGGAAGAGATGGGGAATGGATGGTTTGGATGGGAGATCATGGGGTAAGAAAGTGGGTCATACTTGAAGTTTTGAAAGAGAGGGAGAGGCTTGGAGAATTCTCATACGTATGGGATTTCTCTGCTTAGATTTTTTTGAGTTTGAAAATGAGAAAGAGAGAGAGAGAGAGAGAGAGAGAGAGAGAGAGAGAGAGAGAGTTGTAAAGGGAGAGAGAGATGGGTGATGGATGTGGTGAGTGATGGGTGTAAGAAAATCTTGACTTTTGTGGCCATTTGTGTAAGAAAAGCATGGGTGGTGTAAGAACTTTTTGACTTTGAGGACTTTTGGTGTAAGAGAGGTATGGGCTTGTAAGAGATTCTTGACTTTTGTAGTTGCTTGGGAATGGGTGAAATGTGATGTGTACTTGACATGTACTTGACATGTGATGAATTGATGGATTGATGGGATTGATGCGACACCTCGTAGAGATTCTCTTGGGTTTCACAACGCGTGACGTTTTCTTCGCACCGAACGTTGGCCCACATCTCTTGACCAGGGTATCGCCTCGGTGCGCAAGTCACGGCATCGAAACTGCAGCGACAGCGCGGTCGCTATGGTAAAGGTCTTGGGTTGAGTCGATACGGGTTGACAGCATACGAATCAGGGTCGCGCGCAAATATTGGTTAAGGGTCGAAGGTTGCCGGAATTCGACCGGTAAGACCGCGGAAGTCTATGGAACGGTACGGTCTAGGATACGGGGCTTACATAGCCCTACGAATTAAACTCCAGCAACCAAATTGAGGGTCCTACGACCGGTCGTAGGTGACCCACGACCAGTCGTACATGGCCCAAGACCAGTCGTAGACCTCCAAGGACCGGTCATGGAACAGCAAAATCTTATCCCGTAGAAATCTTTGAAAATCTTTGAACCTACGACTAGTCCTAGGATCCTAAGACCAGTCGTAGACAGAATTTTTTAGGCTATAAATAGAGCACGAACTTCAGAGTTTTAGCAATTCAATTCAATTCTATTCAAGCATTCTTTAGGCTATAATCTGAGATAAGTTTGTGTTTATTTTATGTGTTTATTTAATATTCCTTTTGCTAGCTTGTTTATTATTTGATTTTGATCTACATTCCAATCTTATTAAAAAAGGAGAATTTTTGATATTCCTTCTTCTTGGATTCAAAATCAAATAGAACTAACCCTTTTGATTTAAAATCAATTAGACTTCAAACCATTCTTAAAGTGAGTATTGGACTTTGAACGTTGTATCGAACTTCTACTCCGATTGGTTCTACCGGGCTTCTTCAAAAGGTAATTCAGGTATTTTATATTTTTATAATTTACTTTCTTTGGTTTTTATTTGAGATTTTCCAGAAAAATCTCATTTTATTGGTTATCTGAGGAGAGCCAGAAAACTTAGATTGTGGGGTTTTTGGATTGTGTAAGCCCGAGATCAAAAACACAATTGTGAAGGTTTTAGGTGAACCTGTGAAACCTATTTTGATAGTACATGCTAATATCCCCTGTGTGAGGATATTAGGAGTGGAGTAGCATTCTGTGTGGCTGTTGGATAACAGTTGGTGTACACAGAGGCGAACCACTATATATTGTTGTGTTGTGGATGTGCATTATTCTTTCATTCTTTTATTCATTCAGTTTTGTGGATTGTATTTGTGGATGAATGTTGTAATCTTTTTATTCTAAGCAAGTGTGGGGAATGTTGTAATAACTTAGGATTTATTTCTGCAAGTTATTTTGATTTTCTTGCTTTTTATTCCTCATTGGTTTGTGATACAAAGGACGTTCTAGAAATAAGGTTGTCCTACCTTAAACCTTTGGTTTTTGGTGTAAGGTTGTCCTTAGAACTGATAAAGTATCATGATCTTTATTTTAGGCTATTGAGATTACTTTAAATTCAGCATTGTGCTTTATTTCTTTCATTATTCCACTGTTATTAGTTTTATTTGCCATTGCCCTATTCACCCCCCCTTTAGGGCATATAGCTAGGCCCTTTCATTAATGAGTCTTGCTCCCCTAAATTTTCATGTTACATGGTCCAAACAGATGAAACAGAATTATGGCATAAATGTCTTGGACATGTTAACCATCGAAACCTCTATAGACTGAGCAAGATTGATCTTATTCGAGGTCAACCGAAACTAAAAATGGTTGATAAAATATGTGGCGCATGACAAATCGGCAAACAAACTATAAGTAGTCCAAGAGAATGAACTCCTTTGTCATAACCAAACTTCTTGAACTTCTCCATATGGATCTAGTTAGACTAACCAGAACAGAGAGTAAAAGTGGAAAGAAGTACTTTCTAGTTATTGTTGATAACTTTGCCAGATTTACTTGGGTAGCATTCATGAGAGAAAAATCTGAGACTCTCGACGAAATCAAAAGAATACTAAAATGAATTCAGACTGAAAAAAAAATGAATGTTATCAAGATTAAAAGTAATCATGGTACTGAATTCAAAAATAGCAATTTTAAGAAATATTGTACTGATCATGGCATATCGCATGAGTTTTTTGCTCTTAAAACACCTCGACAAAATGGGATTGTTGAAAGGAAGAATAGAGTGCTGCAAGAGATGGCCAATGTTATGCTAAATAGCATGAATTTACCTAAAAACCTGTGCACTGAAGCTATAAATACTGCATGTTATATTATAAACTGTGTGTATGTAAGAAAATCAAAATATAAAATAGTCTATGAGTTATAGTTCAATAAGAAACCAACTATTAAGTACTTTCAAATTTTTGGAAGTAAGTGCTTCATATTACATGACCATGAAAACTTAGGGAAGTTTGAAGCTAAGAATGATGAAAGGATATTCTTGGGTTATGCTCTGAATAGTCGAGCATATTGTGTTCTTAATAAAAGAACAGGAGTGATCCAAGAATCCATTAATGTTGTAATTAATAATTACCTGATAGAAGATGATGAAGTCAATTTAATTGAGAAACCTGACTCTTCTAGTCCACTTAATACTGAACTAAGATCAGTCAAAGACCATCCTACTAATTTGATATTAGGTAATCCTCTCACTGGTGTGTGAACAAGAAAACAATTAGAGAATATTTGTAATTACGTTTGTTTTACTTCTCAAATTGAACTAACCAACGCAAAAGAAGCACTTACCGATGAAAATTGGATTGTAGCTATGCAAGAAGAGTTAAATCAATTTGTAAGAAATGATGTCTGGTATTTAGTTCTAAGACGAACTGATAAACATATAATTAGAACCAAATGGATTTTTAAAAATAAATATGAAATATAATTAGAAACAAGGGTAAACCGGTTATTCAAGGGTACACTCAAATAGAAGGAATTGATTATGATGAAACCTTTGCGTCAGTAGCTCTCCTTGAATCCATCAGACTGTTTATATACATTGCTTGCTTCAAAAAATTCAAGATATATCAAATGGATGTTAAAAGTGCATTCTTAAATGGTGATCTACATAAAGTGAATAACCTAAGGGTTTTGAGGATCCTAAACACTCAAATCATGTATATCACCTTAAAAAGGCACTTTACGGTCTTAAACAAGCTCTCAGGGCATTGTATGAGAACCTGACTAAGTTTTTACTCGGTCACAATTTTATCATGGGTAGTGTTAATAAAATTTTATTTATTAAAAAATACAATGAACACATACTAATTGTACTGATCTATGTTGATGATATTATCTATGGTTCTACAAGCACTAACCTATCCGTTGAGTTTGCAAAGCTTATGAAATCCAAGTTCGAGATGAGTATGGTTAGAGAATTGAATTACTTTCTAGGCTTACAAGTTAAACAGCAAGAAGATAGTATCTTCATTTCTCGAACCAAATATACCTTAAATTTGGTTAAGAAGTTTGGATTAAAAAATGGTAAGAAATTTGATACTTTTATGAGTACGACTCTCAAACTTTCAAAGGATAAAACAGGTAAAAGTATAGACTCTCACTTATATCACAGTATGATTGGTAGTCTCTTATACTTAACTGCTATTAGACCAGATATTGCTTTCAGTGTAGGAATCTATGCTAAATATCAATCTAACCCAAAAGAATCACATCTTATTGTTATTAAGTATATAATTAGATATGTCGCAAGTACTGCTAACTTCAGCCTTTGGTATCCACATGATACAAATGTACAACTAGCTGGATATACAGATGCTGACTGGGCAGGGAACATTGATGATAGAAAGTCTATTAGTGGTCTATGTCAGAAATTGTTTAGTTTCCTGGCACAGTAAGAAACAGAGTTCAGTATCTTTATCTACAACTGAGGCTGAATACATTGCAGCTAGTAATTTATGTAGCCATCTGGTTTAAATGAAATGCTAACCGATTATGGAATTGTGGAAGATACAATGATCTTATATTGAGATAACTCTAGCGCAATCAATATTTTAAAAAATCACATCCAACATTCTCGTATGAAACATATAGACATTTTTTATCATTATATTCAAGAATTAGTTGAAGATAAAAGCATTTCTTTAGAATATGTCCAATCTGAAAATCAGCTTGCCAACATTATGACTAAACCGCTCGACAGGAATAGATATTCCAAATTAAAACATGATATTAGTATGTGTATTTCAAATTAATTAAATCATGTTATTTTTTTATTTTTTTAAAATTGTTATGCAAAAAAAAATTTAATATTTGAAATTTTTAGGGCAGCACCACAGGTCGAGCACATACTCAACTAGTCGAGCCACGACAGGAAGATTCAAATAGAAGTTTCAAATACTTCAATGTCCAATAATTTCAGGTATAATTGACCCTAGAGAGACCTTAGACTTTAGGTTCTTTCATATGCTAAATATATATGGGTTTTTATACTTTGGTTAAGCTTTAGTTCGACTAGTCACATGCAGATGATGCGTATGGGCATGTATCATGATGTTATACTGTCACATACTCATAATCGATATCAATAACTGGCATCGACAATCAACCTTGAAAATGTAGACATTTAACCAACATTACCTCCAAGGAATGGCCCACATAGAACCTAATATATAGTAGACCCATGGCCTCACACAAGGGCCAAATATACAACACCATGGGCTCACTCAAGAGCTTAATATACATCACAACGGGTCTTAAATATAGGCCGTATATACATTACATTGGGCCTCAAACACAGGCCGAATGCACATCACAATGTCTAAAATACGGGCCACATATGCATCTCATTAGGCCTCGACAATCGGAATCGGCCTCAACAATCAGAATAGGTATCGACAATCGGAATTGACAATCGGTACCGATAATTAATATTAATAATCAGCACCGACGATTAGCATCGATAATTGGCACCGACAATCAGCATATATAAACAAGGCGGAGTCCATAGATGGACAATCAATCAACCATAATATAAAGATCGGCTTTCAGTCGTGGTTATATCAAATCCGATAGCACGAAGCTATCTATCTATGGCGAATGGGGCCCACTTATCTGAGTTAACCCACAAGAGAATGATGACAATGGGCCTAACAAGGCCTAAGGGAAGGTCACAATGTGGACATTTAACCATCACTGCCCATCAATGTGGACATTTAACCAAAATTACTCTCAAGGAGTAGCCCATATAGAGCCTAACATATAGTGGACTCATGGCCTCACAAAGGGCCCAATATATAACACCATGGGCCTCACTCAAGTCAAGCATAATATAGTGGGCTCATGGCCTCACATAAGGGCCTCACATATATCAGGTGGGCTACATATACATTACAATGGGCCTCTAACATGGGCCTAATGTACATCACAAAGGCCACATCCCATGGGCTTTAAATATATCACAATGGGCCTCTACCCATGATCTCCAAATACATCACAATGGGCCTTAACCCATGGGCCCCAAATACATCACAATGGGCCTCAACCCATGGGCCCCAATTATATCAGAATGGGCCTCAACCCATGGGCCCCAAATACATCTCAATGGGCCCCAACCCATGGGCCCCGAATACATCATATTGGGCCTCATACAAGGGCCTCTTATACATCACATCGAGCCCTTCTAAATGGGCCCTAAATATATCACAATGGGCCATATCAAATGGGCCACAACAACTACACTATTCATCCATCCATAGAGATCATTTTGGAGTATTATCCAAACAAACGAATTATATCAAAAGATCATTTGGACCATACCGAAACAACAGTGGTGATAATGATTTCCACAGCTATATTTCCAGTGGGCCCACCATAATATTTATTTTCTATCCAATCTGTGCCTGAGGTCACAAAGACTTGATTATAGAGGAAAAATAAATATCGTATAGGTCAAAGACCCTATAATCCCAAGGGGTTTTGTCAAATGGATAGACGGTCGGATTCAACACATGCATCAAAGGGTGAGACCCACCTTCCAACCACGTGGACGGTGCGGCTAAAACCCATACATCACGGTGATCCTCATGGGGTGTAATGGACGGCAGGGATATAATACGTGCATCATGGTAGGGTCGTACCCTGCATGCCGGGTAGATGGACGGTAGGGATACAACACACAAATCATGGTGGGGCCGGTCACTAAATGAATGGACGGCCTGGATATCACGCCTGTTGCACCGTCCAGCAACTGGACTGTGCATATGTAACCATACATCATGGTGCTATCCACATAGTGGCCCATCAATATAATGTTATTAATATATTATATATTATATATTATATAATATTATATAATATTATATTATATATTAGATAATATTATATTATATATTATATATATCTTCACTGTGGCAACAGACTGCCCATACCGTCCAGATGGATCTGGACGGTGTATACATCATGATAAAGGTGGGTCCCACGTAGCAGTGGCCCACCATAGTAATTATATAATATATGATATATTATATTATATAGTGTGTGTGTGTGTATTATATGCATTATATACATACATATATATATATATATATATATATATATATATATATATATATATATGTGTGTGTGTGTGTGTGTGTGTGTGTGTGTGAAGCCATGTGAGTGACAGCGTCGCTGAACGGCCTGGATAAAATAAAAGGGGGCACACCCCACTAGTAGGCCCCACATGGGCGGTTTGGATGGCCCTACGCAATATGGCGTCCCCACATCAGGTGGGCCACACTCTTGGATCAAGTTGATATTTGTGTTTTTCCTTCATTTGGACCCGTCCAAACGGACTGCCATGTGGGCCACTCGGTGGACAGCATGGATAAAATACATACTTCATGGTGGGCCACACACACACCATCCATATAAGACAGAGGAAGAGAGAGAGAGAGAGAGAGAGAGAGAGAGAGAGAGAGAGAGAGAGAGAGATAAAGAGAGAAACGGTGAGATAGAGGAACCCCGCCACTATGGGACCCTCTCTACATTGCATACATCAATGTGGGTCCCACAACAAGTGGGCCTTAAAATTGAAATCAATGGTGGATTACCCACCTATTGGCCTCCTTCTTGGTCCGATAGAATGTTGAACTCATTGACTTTGATTTCAACGGAAGATAACGAAGTTTTGATAGTTGAGATAGGAGATAAGAGGGTAGGAAGTGGGCCACATTAGAGCTTCTCCATGAGAGCTTGGGAAGCTCATACGTTGGAGCTTTTGGTTGCTTGGAAATGGGTTTGAGAAATGAGAGAGAGAGAGAGAGAGAGAGAGAGAGAGAGGGTTGTAAGGAGAGAGAGAGGGATGGGTGATGGAGTGATGAGTGAGGTGAGTGATGGGTGTGTAAGAGCTTTGTTGACTTTTGGGGTAGTTTGTTTAAGAGGGGTATGGGTTGTGTAAGAAATTGTTGACTTATAGGGTTGCTTGGTGATGGGGTGTGAGGTGATGTGTACTTGGTTGAGGTGATTGATTGATTGATATGACATGTTATATAGATTCTCTCAAAATTCACACGCGCGGCATTTTCCTCGAACTAAACGCAAGCCCATATCTCCTGGCCTGGGTATCGGACCGACGCGCGAGACACGGCTTCGAAACCATAAAAACGGCACGGTCGCTAGGATATAAGTCTTGGGTCGAGCTAACTCTGATATACGGGACATGACTCAAGATCGCGCACAAACACCGATAACAAATCGTAGGTCGTCGGAATTTGACTGGAAGGACCGCAGAGGCCTATGGAACGGTACGGGCTAGGATGCAGGCCTCACAGAAGGCTTATTCACTTATTGTGGATATGATATTAAAATTGACTGGAAAAAATATTTAGTAAAAAAAAAAAGTTACAATAGGAGCTGCCTACAATCCGTTTTTACAAAGAGTTTAGATGAAGTATATGCTTTCCCAAGGGTTTTTTTAAAATAAAAAATAAAATCATAAGACAATAAAATACTAGTTGTATTCTAACACACAAAAGGGTGCAAGTGACCAATTAAATCAACGCTGTCAGAATAATATTAGCTAGTTAAAACCTTAGGCCCGAAGGCTTGTTCACTTACTAAAGATAGGGTATTGAGGACAATTATCAAAACAGATACTTAAAACGACCCTAAATTGTTTGGACAAGGATATAATGAGGGTGATCACGGGAATTATGAGTCTTATCGACATTGTGTTTGGACATGGAACTTTTGAAAATAGCCATTCTTAGATATGAAGATTTCGTGGGCCCCACGCCGCCGCCGACCTGCCATTTGAGTCAGTGTGGCACCATGTTGGAAAAGGAGATTCCAAAGTGCATGGCAACAACGGAAAGGAATTTGATCATCTAAGGATCAAGATTGTCAAATCTTTCATGTCTAAACCTGGCCTGCGGTTTAGATTCTTTGTGGTTTCGGGCCACACATCAATTCATGTTATGGGAGAATCACTTGACGGAGATACCGAAAGTCGATATCCTGTCGAGCATCTTAAGTAACATCATGGCCCATATATGCATCTAGCATCACGTCTTCTCTTTGAAGGTGAGCCCCACACATTAATCAATTGGATCGAACATTGGATTGGATCCTCGTCATGATGGTCGAGCTGATACTTTCAACCTGTAAGTCAACTAGGAAATAATATGATCTTTGATATGAGGTCATCCATAGGAACCTCATGTTCTTAGTTGGAACAAGTGGGGTCCACTGTTCAGTGATTCCCACCATGGATAAACCATGCTCCAAAGTAGTTATGCATTGCAAGATCTGAGTCGTCCAATCTTTGGCCTCTTTTTAAGTGCATGGATTAAATTTCTATTTTATTTTGTACGCTATGACATGGCTCATCTAAAGTTGGTTCGATTAACAGTCTAGATCACTTATGGGTGGCCCACTTGTAGAAATGAAGCTTGATGGTACTAAAATTCATCCCGTAGCATTGCATTGGGACCTGTTTGGATTCGTGGAAAGAAAATGCGGGACGCAGATTGCGTCCCACCCCCGGCCGGACAGTGCTCTGTGGGGCCACCGTGGTTTAATTATTTTATCCATGCCGTTCATCGTTTTTCTCAGATCATTTTAAGGCATCAACCGAAAAATGAAGCAGGTAAAGGTCTTAAATAGACCACAAAGTGGGGAATGAACCTTCACCATTAAAAACTTCTTGGGAGGTGAAGCAGTTTCGGATCAAGCTGATATTTGTTTTTTCACTTCATCCACGTCTACATGACCTTATTAATAGGTTGGATGTTTATAAAAAAACAAAAAAAATAAAAATCATGTTAGCCCTTAAAAAAGTTTCAACGGTGGGTGTCATTATCACCGCAGCTTCCTTTGGTGTGGTCCACTTGAGCTGTGGACCTACTTAACCTTTCTTACCATACCTTTAAATGATTTGAGAAAAGTGATGAACGGCTTGGATGGAACACTTACATCACTTTGGCCCCACAGAGCCCTGCCCGGGGGTAGGACGCAATCCGCGTCCAGACATGAGGTAAGTGGAGTTTATATACGAACAAAGGCTATTTTTAGAAAACGGCATGAAATGGAAAAATTTTTCCTTGATTATGGTGACACGTGTTTGCTCACAAGATGGATTGTGGCACAGTGGTAGCCTTCTACGACGTGTTGCCTTGGCACATGTGTGACACGTATGATGCTTACAAATGCATCGTAGGGCATGTTGCTCATGTGGCATGTTGATTAGAGTGGCACATATATCACATTGTCACACATGCTGCCTTGGCACACCCGTGACATTGGCCAGTGTGGGATGATTTAAGATGGTAGCATTTATTGCACATGTGGCATGTTGATGAGAGTGGCACATGTGAGAGCTTGAAGTTAAGGATGGTAGATGTGACGTAAGGACGGACGTGAGGTCAAGCACTGTCTTCCTCAAGATGATAAATATTTCGAATCCATGGAACTTCTCTGGACTCGTCACAGAAACTCCTTGAATCCACGAGGAAAGAAAGCAAAAAATAGAAAAGAATTTCTAATAAATTCAAAATTGATTGATAAATGAATAAAAATGAGTTTACATCCCTTTAAATAAGGGAACCAAGCAATAGGAAAGAAATCAGACTCAAACTACAACTAAAACTTCTAGAATCCGCAACTTACTATAAATAGTAAACTTACTATTTATAGACGGTTGTGATATCTACTAGTGTGCAAGGTTTTCGGCCAAAAATATTAAGTGTCTTATTTGGCTTCACGAAACCGTTCTCCTAATTATTCTAAGCGCTTTTCATGTTGGACACAACTTCTAAAGCCCAACGGATGAAGAGTTATAAAAAAAACTAAAACTTACTATTTATAATAAAAATGAAATTAAAATGGAAAAACGACCATCGATCAGGGGGTTTCTCACAAATCCGGGCTGCGCAACCCGACATAGCGGGGTTGGTTGACTAAAGTAGCTCGTTCTACCCCAAATTCATATATTTTACGTCAGATAACTCATTCTTGATTGCGAGATACACTCGATATAAGGTCCAATAGTCTGGATCACTTCTATCACCGACCGTGCCTTTTCTGATCCATCTTGACCATGAAATTGTCCACGACCCGCTCTACATCAAAATGTTACACATGCAGCATATTGGCATGTAGACACACTTACAATGATTGGTAGTACATGTTACACATTAGCATGTATATAGCGCTTTCCTACGGATTATGTCCCCACGGGCACTAAATGAATATTTACACTTGTAAAACACTTGAAGATTGTTGGTGACATATATTGCACACATGTGAGGTATTTAAAGATTAACAATGACATATGGCACATATGGGGAATGTAAGACTTGTAAAGATAAGGACAGCATTAGGTGCACATGGCATGTTAATGGTGTATGACACACTGCAAAGTGGGTCACTAGAGAAGGGAAAGAGCATGTGTTGTACACGTAGCGTATGGTGCTTTAAAATAAATGGCGGTACATGCCCAACATGTGACACAATGGGATATGTGGAAAATTTGAAGATGGATAGTGCAAATGCATGACATGTAGAAGGTAAGTAATGGCACGGGTGACAACCAAGTAGACTATTTTGTTTATATAAATAAATAAATAAATAAGAGAAGAAGAAGAGGAGTTAATTTCCACCTATTTTGATTAGAGAGTGTTTGTTTTTTATTTAAACATTATGCAAGTGAGTAATTACTACTTACCCTTGTATTTACCTTCTACAACAGTAATTGCTCGGGCATTGATAGCAAACTTGTTTAGAATGCTACCGCCTGAACCCGAGAAAAGATTTTTTATCTGCTAATTATCCGTGGGAATGAATCACTGTTATGCATACCTTTGATCCATGCCCTCCATCTATTTTTCCCACATGAGTCCAAAAATGAGGCAGATCTAAAGCTCAAGTAAACCACATCCCATTAAACAAGGGGAATTGAATGCTAACTGTTCAATTCTTCTTGTGAGCCATAGAAGTTTCGAATCAAGATGGTATTTGTAATTTATGTATGTGTGAAGCGATAAACAAGTCGAATGATAAGTATACATTGCTATTGGCCCTAAGCTCATTTTAACTTTCAATGATAGGCATTCAATTCAACATATTTTTCTATCTAATTAAACTTCAAATTTACCTCATTTTTTGGATCATGCCCTAAAATAAGCACGTGGAATGGATGGGCAGAGTGGAACAGACCTATACAACAACAGGCCCCACAAATCTTGCAAGCATAATTCCATCTTATTTCCCCGCATTTATGCCAAAAGGCCCAATTACAGCGTAAATCCCTCTCTTCCATTCACATGTAAAATATAATAATTACTTAGAAAATTAAATAAGCCTTTAATTTCTTGAAAATGATGTTGCTTAAGCTTAAACTAGAAAACGAGGGACCTTGTAAAATGAAAATGGTGTTTTCATGAAATTTACAAAAAAAAAAAAAAAAAATTGTCATTGTCAAGAAAATAAAATTTTCTATATTTATATTTCAACCAATCCAAAACAAACCCTTATCAAATTACTCATGGAAAAGATTTAGGTACATCCAAAGCAAGACAAAATAAGCAGGCCAAAGCCCAGTCACCCACCTTTATGCAAGATCCGAGCCGTCCATTAGTTGTGGTCCACTGCAGGTAGTTCATTACAAAAATGCCCATGAAACCCGAAAAGGCGCGCAGGGTAAATTCCAACCCATCTTAACCAAAGTGGGTCGGGCCTGAAAGTTTGCAGGCTAGATGGCCCACTAGGTTTATTCGAAAAGTGAAACTCCATGATATGACTAACGACCCAATAATCAGGCCGATCCATTCTTTTAGTGCGCCACACTATAGAAAATAATGTACACCATTCATTAAAATCGGGTCTAGATTTGGTTGGGGGTCATGTTCCGCCCGGATCCGAAACCGGTCCTCTTTAGAAACATGGCCTTTGTATGGTATCCGATATGACCCAATTTCTAATAGGATCTGAAGGGCGGACCCGAACCAGACTTGATTGTCGGTCCAGCCGTCAATCTCGATCTTGATCCTGATCCTGATTCGATTATAATAGGCCAGATTCTTCTTATTAGCGGTCAGGGTACCAGTTTACAGCCCTAACGGTTCAGATGAGAGCTCTAGAATTCATACATAGGCCTAGCTATGGACTGACTTGGGCCCATTCAGCTTCCTGGACCAGATCAACACAGGATGGCCCAGTCCTGATTTGTGGGCCAACGAGATCTGCTGGACCCCACTTTCATCCATGCCACATGGACACAGTCTCACAACCTGGAGGTTTGCTAATTCCACACGTATATGGGAACGGTACGCACCCACATGTGCTACATGTGCGGATATAAAACATGTGTGAGATCTGATCTTTCCGTCAGGTGAGATGCACTGTTTAGATCTCCTGTCGTAAAAATCAGGCCATGTCATATCTTAGGTGGGTCACAGCATGTCATAAACAAACGAATGGCTAGAGAAAAAAAAAAAAAAAAAACTGTTAACCATCGATTAACTTGGAAAATTGTGGCCCACCTAAAGAGTAGAAATGTCTCTTAGAATTATTTCCAACGTAATGGAAAGCTCAGATCTCACACATGTTTCATATTTGCACCTGCGCCCCACATGTGATGGCCAGTTCAGGCCCACTTATTGCTATCATGGGCTTACTGGAATTCTGGACCGGTTGTATAAATGGGCTGAACCAGCCTATTAACGGCCTCCTTAGACTTGTGGGCACTCTTTTACAACTGTCCATGCTGTAGCCTAATCCAAGGCCCCGACCCATTTATTCTTCTCATCGTCATCAGCTGATCATGAACATTGAGCCAGCAATAGAGTCCTCTCCGACACCGTAGGAAGAGCCGGTGTTCTATGGTTCCACCATGATTTCTGGTTGACATCCACTGTGTCTATCGAGTAACTGATTTATTTTTTTTTGCTTAAAAAAATAATAATAATAATAACTGATTTTTTCAAGGCCCCACACCAGATAAATTTATCGGCTTTAGGTGTGACTTTACATTGTTCCCTTAGTGTGGCCGTCTGAGTTCTGGCTCCATCTATATATATATATATATATATATATATATATATATATATATATATATATATATATATAAATGCTCACCCGCGTACCAGTTTTCACATAACTACTGCAAACATTTTTTAGAACCCATCATACACGATGTCGATCCAAAATCTGAACGGTCGAAGCGGCACCTCATGAAACTCCCCAGGCCCAAGTTTTACTTTGATCCAAAAGTTAAGGGGGGCCATGAAAAATGAAAACAGTTTCCTCTCTTGATTTGCATTTCTCTTTTCTATGGTCCACCAAAATTTTAGATCAGGGTGAAAAGTTGTCCCTTAGGGCTTCATGGGATTCCGCATCACATGGACCGTTCAGATTAGACACCCATGACACGTGTGAAAAGGTGCATATGTGCATATGTGCATGTATATATATACGAGGCGGATTTCCTATGAAAGCTTCTCGCAGGAAGTTCGTAAGCTGGAAACTTAGGTGGGACTCACTGTTATGTCTGTGAGAAATCCTCCTTGACAATTCATTTTGTGAGTTCATTTTAGGGCATGTCATCAAAAATGAATTGTATCCAAAGCTCAAATGAGCCGTACTAAAGGAAAATGTGGTTAGAAAAATTCCTACAGTTGAAACCTTCTTGGGTTCAACAGTAATATTTAGATGTCATCCATACTGTTAATAACGTCATTCCTATTGGGATGAACTGAAAATAAAAATATTAGCATGAATCAAAACTTCTATGGCCCCACGAATATTTTAACTGTAGACGTTTAATTATCACGTTTTTGGCTCACTTGAGCTTTGGATACGGTTTATTTTTGGCAACATGTCGTAAAATGAACTCACAAAATAGATGGACGGGGAGGATTTTTCAAAAACATCACAGTGGGCCCCACCTGAGTTCCCAGTGCAGGAACTTCCTGCGAAAGGCTTTCGTAGGAAATTCGCGTCTGCGTTGCCCCGACTTCCTCGAAAACGGATTGGCTACTCCCCCTGACACCAGCTAGTGGCTAGTAGTCGATGCTTTGTGGGGCCCACCATGATGTATATGTTTCATCCATGCCGTCCATCAATTTTTACAAATCATTTTACTGTATGAGACCAAAAATAAGGTATATCCCAATCTCAAGGACCACATTACAGGAAACAGTGTTGAATGAGCGTCGACCATTAAAAACATTTTGGGGGGCCATACAAGTTTTGGATCAAGCTGATTTTTGTATTTACCCTCCATCTAGGCCTTTATGATGTAATCAACAGATTGGATGTCAAATAAACAGTACAGTGGGCCGTAGGAGTATTTTAATGGTGGATATCCAATCATTATTGTTTTCATGTGGTGTGGTCCCCCTCAGAGTTATATACCTCTCATTTTTGTGATCAAGCCCTACAATGATCTTTAAAAATGGATGAACAGAATGGATGAAACATATACATCATTGTGGAGCTATTAGAGAGCCACGGGCTGGTGTCAGGGGGAGTAGCCAATCCATTTCTAGAATCTCTACCACAAGGGCCGGTGGTTGGTGCTCTATGGGGCCCACCATGATGTATGTGTTTCATCGTTTCCATTCATCCATTTTTACAAATCAATTTATTGATTAATCCCAAAAATTAAAGGTATATAAATCTCAGTTGGACCACACCACTTGAAAACAATAATGATTGGATATCCATCATTAAAATCCTCATAAGGCCCAATGTACTATTTATTTGACATCCAATAAGTTGATTAGGTCATACAGCCCAGATGAAGGGTAAAAACAAAAATCATCTTGATCCAAAACTTTTATAGCCCCAAAATGTATTTTAATGATCGACACTCATTCAACACTGTTTCCTTTAATGTGGTCCAATTAAGATTGGGATATACCTCATTTTTGGTCTCATACCTTAAAATGATCTATTACAATATATGGACGGCATGGATGAAACACATACATCATGGTGGGGCCCACGGAGCACTGACCATCGGCCATTGGTTGGTCTCATACCTTAAAATGGTCCCATACGCCCTAGCTCATACATGCGAGTCACATGGCTAGTTTAGCTGAAAATGAACTGGTCTTTTGGACTATGTAAAGGGTATCGGTGCTAGAATAGTCGTAATACTCCTTTCCGAACACGTCTCGTGTACCCGAATTCTGAACCGTCCAATTGGTGGGACTCACTGTAGATTGGTGAAGTTATTGAGATCAGATTGATTAAACAATCCTGAGCTTTGATTTACGTAGACTTTTGTGATGAATTTGGGCCATTTAATACTGCTAGTTTTTACCGTCTTTTAGATGTCTATCATTTAACTAGTAAGGATTAAGTTTTCAGTGCAAGTTTTGGTTTGTAATCAATCAACAGTGGGTCCCACTGTTTGAGTATACCATCTAGGAAGTAAAGCACAAACGACTGTGCTACTAGTAGATTTGAATTATGCAAAGTTATTGTGATTGCTACTTGTACGAGTAGGATTCAGAGCTTAGAATCTTGCCTCCCTACACGTGTCATGTGTTACGCGGGTGTGAAAACGGATCCGTTCATCTGACACTCCCCACCAATCATGCACTCTATTAAAAGAAGTCAGAGTCATCCGTCTCATCAAATGTGTTTGCATGTGAACGAAAATAATGGACGGCTAAAAAAACTTGACGAAAGGTACCCATTAATCTTACATGCAAACCCCATCTGACCATAAATCTGGTCCAAATTTGTAAGAAGATTTATATATGGCATTTCTTACCTGTTGAATAGTCTGATTGCATAGAAAAAACACATCAATAAACGTGTGGCATGTGTGAAGAGACTACTCCATTGTATGGATTTGTATAAAACCCTTCCTATAAAGAGTTTTCTACAATACACCGTTACGTATCGTTATATAATGCATGTAGGGATCCGGGGCCATATCCAGTAATCTAAACCATTTATCTGACAAGATAAAAACTGATGGGTGGCCTCAAAATATTTCAAGCTTGTAAGATACCAAACACTAGATCGATGGTCTTTGAAAGCAATAGTTTAATAGACGGACCACATTCAAAGGAGGAGGTTTAAGTGATCAAAGTGTTAAAATATTCCGATATCAGAGATCCTTTATGGATTTTCCCATCCACGGTGAGTCCCATCATATAAACGGTTTGGATCACAGAACCTGTTCTTAAATCCAACGATTATAATAACCTTAACATATCCTAAAAACCTCTCATCTCTGTATAATGAATGAATAATCCATCCATTTTGAACGAGAGGTGCGCACTAGTGGTACCGGTAAACCATCCGGAAGATGTGGTGCCTAGGTGATGTCTAGACACCATCCAACTCTTTCATCAGATGCATTATCTCAGGATGAACCAAGATCCAACAATTCAGTCTAATCCATAGCTCAGGTAGGCCACCGATAGTGGTACAAAGGAGGAGACACCCACCCTTTATTTTCACTGGGAACCACCTGAGTTGTGAAACCTCTGATTTTTTGGCTAACTCCTTATCCATTTCAGATGAAGGTTTTAAACAGCCCAGATAATATATAAACACTACGATCTGTCCCCCCCCCCCCCACACACGCGAAAAATCACATTCAACGTTTCCAGTGCACTCTCAACTTTTTCCCTGTTCTGTTGCTGATTTGAGATTTTGATCGAGCTGATTTTTATTTCCATCAAGTAACATGAGCACATGCCTCCAATGGACGGGTTGGATTCTGTGAACACATGATGAGATCCCCACATCTACAATAGATCACTGTAACTTATGTGGTAGTCATACCACTGGAACTCCCTCAATCAAAGTTAGAAATGGACACAACAAAGTTAGAAAAAACCGTTTCCTAGAAAATAGTTGTCCAACCATTTTTCCTGCCATTGTAAAACCTCCAAAGACCCCTTCAAAAATAGAGGTTCTCTCTCTCTCTCTCTCTCTCTCTCTCTCTCTCTCTCTCATGGCCATGGATCAGAGCCACCCATTTCTCTCCCAACCCATTTTCAAAAGACATGCAATATATGTTTTCTCCTTTCTCATTTTTTTACTCTCTTTCCTTGTTTGCATGACTGTCGTTACACCATTCCACCCTTATTCGCTTATAAGTTTCGGTTTTCTATCAGATATTCTGTCAAAACACCGAAATTCGGCTTCACAAGCTTGTGATTATTCAAATGGAAGATGGGTCCATGATGAAAGTTATCGTCTCGGATCGTATTTTGAGGACTGTCAATTTCTCGACCCGGGCTTCAAATGTCATCAAAATGGACGGACGGATATAGACTATCTCAATTGGCGTTGGCAACCAGACGGTTACGATCTTCCAAGGTATGAATTCGGTAATCAAATTGCCTCAATGAACATTGGTGCTTAAACATGCAAGTATGCATTGGAGATGGTATTTTAAGCTTGCATGCTTAAGACAGGCAACCCAACAGCGTCCCATAGTGTATGTTAGAATTTTGATTTTGTGAACTTTGTAAGTGACAGTCAATTTTTGATCTCTAAAATTGTCAATGACAGGAAGTACTTCCAAAAGGAACACTTTTGATATCTTGGGTTGTGTTCGTTGCATACTAATTGGAATAAAATTAAATAAAATTTATAAAACAACTACAAGAGCAACGATGCTTTATGAGACAGAATATTAGGCTAGTTAAAAGAACAACATTTTCATAAGATGTGGATAGATTAAATGAGGAAGTTGAGATATGCAAGTGGTAGGGCAAGGGGCAATAAGAATAGGAAATAGATTTAAAATGAATGTATTTGAGGGTAGATAGAAATAACAACAGTATATAAATAAGATTAGAGAACAAAGTTAAGTACAGGGATCAATGTTGCTCCTCCAAGCCAATTTCAAACCTCTCCATATCAACCAGACTCACTTTGCTTAATGAAATAGGTGTTAGCAATGTACCTTATTCAACTCTTCTAACCTATTGTTCCATAACTGTACTAATTAGGAACGAATGAGTTGGTTTAAGTCAAATGTTCTATTCTTTGGTCCTTGATACAATGGAATGGTGGAAAAAGATTCATGTAGACAACATCAATTAATTGAGATAACATTTAGGTGATAATGATGATGAACTGCCAAGGATAAAATCAAATTTAAAAAATAAATAAATATTTTCTCACATTAATATAGCATTGTATTAATAACAACAATAATAATAAATCAATTTTGCCAAACAAATGTCTGATTCCTTAGAGATGTCCTAAAAGGTCCAGCAACCTTATGTTGTTCCCTTAAACAAGAAGGTCAAGTCTCTCTGCTTAAGATGGACGTTGATAGTGAGATACTCAGGGTTATCTTTCCTCTAAGATGATAAGGTTAATTGGACTTCTCACATCTTCGCCAATGGACACCTCACCAGAAGATTGCTATATTTTTAACTTCTATCTAATAGGTCCCACCTTGAAATCGCATACATGATACCTGAGTCTCTGACCTGTTTACTTTAACGCACCTCACCATTAGGACCAGGAAAACCAATAATCAGGCTGATCCAACCATCATGTAGGCCGAAGGTGGTGAATCAGGAGGTATTTTTGTGTACATTATTTTTTATAGTGTGGCCCACCTGATGATTGGATTCAACTTATTTTTCATACTGCTAGTTTTTACTGTCCTTTAGATGTCTATCATTTGACTGGTAAGGATTAAGTTTTCAGTGCAAGTTTTGGTTTGTAATCAATCAATAGTGGGTCTCACTGTTTGATCGGTCGAGATGTGAGGTAAATACCACATGTACCATCGGAAGCTTCACTCACGTAGGAAGTAAAGCACAGACGACTATGCTGCCAGTAGATTTGAATTACGCAAAGTTATTGTGATCGGTACTCGTGCGAGTAGGATTCGGGGCTTAGAATCCCGCCTCCCTACATGTGCCATGTGTTACACAGGTGTGAAAACGGATCCGTTCATCTGAGACACCCCACCAATCATGCACTGTATTAAAAGAAGTCAAAGTCATCTGTCTCATTAGATGCACCTGCATGTGAACGAAAATAATGGACGGCTGAAAAAACTTGAGAAAAGGTACCCGTTAATCTTACATGCAAACCCCATCTGACCATAAATTTGATCTAAATCTGTAAGAAGAGTTATATATGGCGTCTCTTACCTGTTGAACAGTCTGATCGTGTAGAAAAAATATATCAATACCTGTGTAACACGTGTGAAGAGACTACTCCATTATATGGATTTATATAAAACCCTTCTTATAAAGAGTTTTCTACAATACATCGTTATGTATTGTTATAAAATGCATATAGGGATCCGGGGCCATATCCAGTAATCCAAACCAATCTGACTAGATAAAAAGAGATGGGTGGCCTCAAAATATTTCAAGCTTGTAAGATCCCAAACACTAGATCAATGGTCCTTAAAAGCAATGTCTTAATAGACGGACCACATTCAAAGGAGGAGGTTTAAGTGATCAAAGTGTTAAAATATTCCAATATCAGAGATCCTTTATGGATTTGCCCATCCACGGTGAGTCTCATCATATAAACAATTTGGATCATAAAACCTGTTCCTAGATCCAACGATTATAATAACCTTGACATATCCTAAAAACCTCTCATCTCTGTATAATGAATGAATAAACCATCCATTTTGAACAAGAGGTGCGCACTAATGGTATCGGTAAACCATCTGGAAGATGTGGAGCCCAGGTGATGTCTGGACACCATCCAACTTATTCATCATATGCATTATCTCAGGATAAACCAAGATCCAACAATTTAGTCCGATCCATAGCTCAGGTAGACCACTGATAGTGGTACAAAGGACAAGACACCCACCCTTTATTTTCACCGGGGATCACCTGAGTTGTGAAACCTCTGATTTTTTGGTTAACTCCTCATCCATTTCAGATGAAGGTTTTGAACAGCTCAAATAATATATAAACACTACGATTTGTCCAACCCCCCCCCCCCCCCCCCCCTAAAAATCACATTCAACGTTTTCAATGCACTCTCAACTTTTTCCCTGTTCTGTTGCTGACTTGAGATTTCAATCGAGCTGATTTTTGTTTCCATCGAGTAACATGAGCACATGCATCCAATGGACGGGTTGGATTTCGTGAACACATGATGGGATCCTCACATCTACAACGGATCACTATAGCTTATGTGGTTGCCGTACCACTGGAACTCCCCCAATCAAATAGACACAACAAAGTTAGAAAAAACTGTTTCCTAGAAAATAGTTGTCTAATCATTTTTCCTGGCATTGTAAAACCTCCAAAGACCTCTTCAAAAATAGAGGTTCTCTCTCTCTCTCTCTCTCTCTCTCTCTCTCTCTCTCTCGTGGCCATGGATCAGAGCCACGCATTTCTCTCCCAACCCATTTTCAAAAGACATGCAACATATGCTTTCTCCTTTCTCCTTTTCTTACTCTCTTTCCTTGTTTGCATGACTGTCATTACACCATTCCACCCTTATTCACTTCTAAGTTTCAGTTTTCTATCCGATATTCTGTCAAAACACCAAAATTCGGCCTCACAAGCACGTGATTATTCAAATGGCAGATGGGTCCATGATGAAAGTTATCGTCTCGGATCGTATTTTGAGGACTACCAATTTCTCGACCCGGGCTTCAAATGCCATCAAAATGGACGGACGGATATAGACTATCTCAACTGGCGTTGGCAACCAGACGGTTACGATCTTCCAAGGTAGGAATTCGGTAAACAAATTGCCTCAATGAACATGGGTGCTTAAACATGCAAGTATGCATTGGAGATGGTATTTTAAGCTTGCATGCTTAAGATAGGCGGCTCAACAGCGTCACACAATGTATGTTGGCATTTTGATTTTGTGAACTTTGCAAGTGACAGTCAATTTTTGATCTTTAAAATTGTCAATGACAAGAAGTACTCCCAAAAGGAACATTTTTGATATCTTGGGTTGTGTTCGTTGCATACCAATTAGAATAAAATTAAATAAAATTTATAAGACAACTACAAGAGCAACGACGCTTTATGGGACAAAATGTTAAGGCTAGTTAAAAGAACAACATTTTCATAAGATGAGGATAAATTGAATGAGGATGTTGAGATAGGCAAGTGGTAGGGCGAGGGGCAATAGGATTGTAAATGAATGTATTTGAGGGTAGATAGAAATAACAGCAGCCTGTAAATAAGATGAGGGAACCAAGTTAAGTAAGGAGATCAATGTTGCTCCTCCAAGCCAATTTCAAACCTCTCCATACCAACCAGGCTCACTTTGCTTAATGAAATAGGTGTTAGCAATATATCTTATTCAACTCTTCTAACATATGGTTCCATAGCTATACTAATTAGGAACGAATGAGTTGGTTTAAGTCAAATGTTCGTCCTCGATAGAATGGAATGGTAGAAAAAGATTCATGTAGACAACCTCAATTAATTGAGATAACATTTAGGTGATAATGATGATGAATTGCCAAGGATAAAATGAAATTAAAAATAAAAAATCAATTATTTTCTTACATTAATATAGCATTGTAATAATAATAATAATAAATTATTTTTGCCAAACAAATGTCTGATTCCTTAGAGATGTCCTAAAAGGTCCAGCAACCCTATGTTGTTCCCTTAAACAAGAAGGTCAAGTCTCTCTGCTTAAGATGAACCTTGATAGTGGGATACTCAAGGTTGTCTTTCCTCTAAAATGATAAGGTTAATTGAACTTCTCACATCTTAGCCACTAGACACCTCACCAGATGATTGCTATATTTTTAACTTCTATCTAATAGGTCCCACTTTGAAATCGCATACACAATACCCGAGTCCCTGACCTGTTTACTTTAACGCATGCACCTCACTATTAGGACCGGGCAAACCAATAATCAGGCTGATCCAACCATCATGTAGGCACGCATGCACCTCACTATTAGGACCGGGCAAACCAATAATCAGGCTGATCCAACCATCATGTAGGCCACAGGTGGTGAATCAGGAGGTATTTCTATGTATATTATTTTTTTATGGTGTGGCCCACCTGATGATTGGATTCAACTTATTTTTCATATGTCAGGTCAACATGGTGGGGTGTGCCTGGTGGACACTTAAGGTCATAATGCTCGACTTTATCTTCTTTAGGAAAGAAATAGACGGTATTTCAGCCATTTGGTAAAATCAGATTTCTCAAAGATTTTTGCAGTGGAAATGCCTTAATTTGATCACAAAATTCTGGAGAAAAGAACTAACAGAGATTCCACAGCCATGCATAGGAAGATAACTATGTATATGAAAGGCGTTAACATCATCAGATGCAAAGCACGTTTCATTTTTGGCAGATAATGCATACTCTTTAATTTCTTTTGTTGTTGATATTTGTTAATTTATCTCCTGATTATAGATTCAATGCTAGTGAGTTGCTTGAAAGGAGCAGAAACAGACGCATTGTATTCGTAGGGGATTCAATAGGAAGGAACCAATGGGAATCTCTAGTATGCATGCTAGCACAGGCAGTTTCAAATAAGTCTAGCATCTACGAAGAAAATAGAAACCCCATAACCAAGCACAAGGGCTACCTCTCCATCCGGTTCGACACCTACAACTTCACTGTTGAATACTACAGGGCGCCATTTCTGGTAATAGCTGACCGCCTGCCTGCAAATTCCTCTCATAACATCAAGAGCCTGGTTCGGGTTGACATGCTGCATCGGCGCTCTCAACAGTGGGTCGGCGCAGATGTTCTAATTTTTAATGGTGGACACTGGTATAGCCAAGACAAGACGGTAAAGATGTAAGTTTTTTTTTTTTTTTTGCAACATCGTGATTTGTAACAGGTCCAATTCAATTCAGTGCCATTGACCTCCTCTTCTAGAATTCAATGAAAAGAAATGCCTTCATGTGCCAGGCCATCCATCTACGGGGTTCTAACCATGTATGGCCCACAGTATGACAATCAAAGCCATCTGACACAAGAAAAATGAAAATGGTCTGAATTCAGTGGAGGAAGATTATCTTTAGTATTGTAGGTAAGAGCCACTAGCTGGACGGTCAAGATCAACTGCACCACCAGCAACATGAGATATCAGACACTCGGATGGTATCGAATGAAATATTCAACTGGCACTAGAAACATTGTGTTTTGTCTTTCAGGGGTTACTATTTTCAGGAAGGGGCAGTCATAAACATGGCCATGGACGTGAAAGAAGCTTTCAGAAAGTCCCTACAGACATGGAAGCAGTGGGTCATCGAGAATTTAGATCCAGAAAGGAGCCACATCTTCTTTCGGAGCCACTCTCCAGTACATTACAGGTAAATTAGAGCAGCACCTTCTTTGGAAAAAGCTATACCAAGGAACTGTAGGATCCACAATGGCAAATGATATGCAGAATATCCGTGCTATATATGAATTCCCATAAGTGGGGCCCACAGCTGATGATAGAGATCACTAATCGGACTGGACCCAGCGAGGATGGGCAAAATCTCCTAGATTGGACCTTTTTTCTTCGGATGTGGGTTGTTGCTGTATATTCAAAAGCATAAACCATCAAGGTAGGGACCCATCATGGAAATGATCCTCATCACCAAACCATGGGCCCCACCTGTAGGAACTCTCTCTAATATATATATATATGAGGCCGACCTCCCATGAGGTCGAGCTGTGTGGGCCCCACCATGATGTGTCAAACATCAACACAGTGCATTTGGTGGGTCCCATTTAGGTCACGGGATATCCAAAAAATCAGTTGTATATGTAACTCAGGTGGGCCATACCATCTAAAACCACTTGAAAGCATGCCTAAAACATATAAAAGCACGTGGGGTCCACCTGAATTTTGGATGTGGCTGAAATTTGGTCTAACCCCTCATCCAAGTGGGACCCACAATGGATGGGCTGGATTTGTGAACCACATCTCGGTAGGCTCAATAAATGATTATCGATGTTTTAATGGGAGGGTAATCCCCCTCAACTGTTGTATGTGGTGTGGCTCACCCAAGTCTTGGATTGACTTGATTTTTAAGCTCCTAGCCCGCCATGGAATGGTGCATCTGACTGATGGGGTAGGTGTTCAACACACATCACGGTAGGGCCCATATAGCACGACCTCATAGAACCATTTCCCATATATATATATATATATATATATATATATATATATATAGAGATAGAGAGAGAGAGAGAGAGAGAGAGAGGAATGCTCGCCTGCGCACCTTCTTATGTGAGCACCCCTGTCTTAGGCACAAAATTTGAACGGTCCGCGTGATGTAACACCCTTTGAAACTCTATGAGCCCAATTTTCAGCCTGATCCAAAACTGTAGTGGGCCATAGCAAAGAAAAATGCAAATCAAGGGAGGAAATTGTTTCCTTTTTCCATGGCCCACTAGAGTTTTGTATTGGGCTGAAAATTAGGCTTATAAGGTTTTAAGGGGTGCAGCATCACGTTAATCGTTCAAATTTTATGCCTAAGACACATGTACAAAGGTGCGCACAGCTGAAGGTGGGTAGGTGAGCATATATATATATATATATAGGGAAATGGTACTATAAGGCCGAGTGCATAGAACCATAACATACGGTCCAGTCGTGCCTTAGTGTGAGCCATTGGATGATAAACATTCAAAATGTGTGGGAAGATGTGACAACCTCTGAGGGAAGCTTAATTTGATAGGAAGTTAGTTAGGGCCCACTATCATGTTATGAGAAATCCACACCATCCATTTGTTTTTTTTAATTTCACATTAGGGTATAAGACAACAAGTGAGGCAGATCCGATAATCACATAGGCTTCACGACAGGAAATAGTGAGGAATGGATGTCAGCTGGTAAAAATCAGTGGAGTTACAGAAGTTTTGGATTGGGCTAATATTTTTGTATTTTCAATTCATCGTAGTAAGAATGACCCCGTGAACAGTATGGATGGCATATAAGAATAATAATAGACCTTAGGAAGGCTTCAACTGTAGGCATTTAACTACTCACATTTTCTTGTAGTGTGGCCTAGTTGAATTATAGATATACCTCATTATTTTTCCTACGTCCTAACATGACCAGAAAAAATAAACGAACGTTGTGGATTTCTCATAAACATTATAATAGGCCTACCTATCTGTGTAGATAAAAATTTTATCCCACACAATCTAGAAGACTGGCTATCTGTGTGGGGAGTGTATTAGGTGCGGGTTAGGCTTAACCCAAGACACTGCAGCCCTTATTGTAGGCCCACTTTGATGTATGAATTTTATATCCACTCCACCATCTGTTTTTATAAATCATTCTAAGATATGATTCAGAACCTGAAGCAGATCCAATTATCCTGTGGACCAAACCATAGTCAAAGGTTGTGATTGACAATTAATGGGCCACTTATATTTTAGATGAAGCTGATATATATTTATTTGTATTTTACTTCATCCATGTTTATGTAACGTATCAACAGGTTATATGGAAAATAAGCATGATGTAAATGTTACAGTGGGCCATGGGAAGTTTCTAATGGTAGGGTATTCGATCACTGCTGTTTCTGATTGTATGGTTTACCTTAGAATTGGATCTTCTTTATTTTTTGGAATCATGACCTAAAATTGTCTTCCAAAATAGATGGACCATGTGGGTACACAATATATAGATCAAGTTGGCCCCATGACGAGGGATGCACTGTCGTAGGTTAGGTGGAGGCTGCACCTAATCTGCTCCCTTCCGTGGGGCGCGGATTAGCTATTGACAGGTTGAGTAGCGAGACTAGCTACTGAAGTGACGTCACCAAGCTCCATGGGCCCCACCATGATGTATGTTTTGTATCCACACCATCCATCCATCCAGAGATATCATTTTAGGGCAATATCCAAAGAACCAGTTAAATCCACAAGAGCAGCTCTTGTGGATCCCAGCACAGAAAACAGTGGGTCAGTGACGTCCACCATTAAAAGCTTCTGAAGGCCATGAAAGTTTTAGATCAAGCTGATATTTGTGTTTCCCTTACTTCATGACTTTTTTAAAATTTTGAACAAGTTAGATTTCAAATAAACATTATGGTGCGCTTTAGAATAGTTTCAACGGTGAGAATCACTCTCCCTACTGTTTTCTGTGGTGGGGTCTACTACAGTTTTTTAATTGCCTCGTTCTTTGGCCCATGCATTAAATGATGTCTAAAAATGGATAGCCGGTGTGCATATAACACATACATCATAGTGGAACCACATAACTTGGTGACATCACTTCTGGAGCTGACTCGCTACTCAACCTGTCACTATCTAATCCGCGTCTCCTTCCGCATGGGAAGCGGAAAGGCTGGTGTTCACACGCCACCGACCATGTTGCCGTAGCTAAGTTCCATGACCCCACCATGATATAAGAATTATATCCACACCGTCCATCTATTTGGAAAATTCATTTTAGGGCATTAACACAAAGATTAAGCAGATCCAAAGCTCAAGTGGACCATAACATAGAAAGTAGTAGGGATTGAATGCCTACCATTGAAAACTTCTTGGGGCGACAAGTTTTGGATCAAGATGATATTTGTTTGGTCTCTTCATCCAGTTCTGTGTGACGTTATGGATAGGTTGGATGTAAAATAAACATTATGATGGGCCGTAGAAAGGTTTTAACATTGGCATCATTGTCCCTACTTTATGTGTCATGGTCCACTTGAGGTTTGGATCTGCCTAAGTTTTATGGTAAAGCCTTAAAATGATATCTCAAAATGGATAGATGGTATGGATATAACACATATTCCCCACTTTATGTGTCATGGAGGACCACACATAATTGGTGACGGCAGCGCACCCCAAGATTGTATAACTCCGATTTATCCGGTTTTGCCTTTGTTCTTCGGGATGGCATCTCCACAATATATTTTGAAAATTTATCATCCAACGGCTCACACTAAGACACGACTTGACCGTATGTCATGGTTCTATGCGCTCGACCTTATAGTACCATTTCACACACACACACAAGTCAAGAACCCTACATCTATCATACAACCATGAGCCCAAGCAGCTCCGGTGTGTGCAATAAAGCTCGCACACAAACCACACATGTGCCAGCATGGCACATAGGTCTGAGGTTGAAGAATCCATCGGGTTGCTCTGAACTTGTGCATGCGTGCCCCAATATTGGAAACAGGTGGCTGGGTAGAAAACTTCGGCCAAGCTTTTTGGAGCCAGGCATTGGTTCTGCAAATGATGGCCCACCTGACCAGTGGGTCAACCTGATTCTGGAGCTAGGGCAGCAATGTACTGGTGCAGTTTTGATGGGTGGATTGGATCTCGGGCCCAACGTGCCATGCTAGCACATGTGTGGCATGTACATGAGCTTCAATGCACCCACGAGTGGGCCTACCAAAGTTCTATAATCACATGCAAGATCATTACATGAACAATCTACTTGCAGGGGAGGACCATGGGATGGCAACGGTAGTTGTAGTTCTTTTAAGGCACCGGAAACCAACTATTTGGAACTCGAAACCGAGCCATGGAATAACCGATTCATTTCGGAAACAATCAAAGAGATGAGGAATTCAAAAAGAAAGGTTGAGTTCCTAAATATAACATATCTTACAGAGTTTAGGAAAGATGGCCACCCTTCGATTCATCGGGAGACCGCAAGGCAGATTGCACTTGTGGAAGACTGCAGCCATTGGTGCCTTCCAGGAGTGCCCGACACATGGAATGAGCTTCTCTACGCCCGTCTGTTGTTGAACTGCTATGGCACCAAAAACAATACACAAAGTATAAAGATAGCTTAAGATGCACTTTAGATCATGTACAGAAAGAACTTGCAGTTTCTTAGATTTACTTGCTTTTATCAATGTCATGGATTTTTACCAAAGAAGAGGTTTGCTCAAGAAAATCCCAACGCATTGCAATCCTATACATAGGGGACTTTAGCCTTTGAATCTGGGTCATCTTCCAATGACCAAAACTGTTTATATGATGAGAGGGAGGGAGGGAGGGAGGGATGTATCTAAGCAAACCTCACCAAAGGAGGAAAGAATTCTATGATACTCATCCTGAGGATATGTATGGTTTCCTCAGGTTTTGAATCCGTACATGTGGAGTTGTATTGATCTGATGGGCTGTATTTTGATGACCATCCACAGTCAATATTCAATAGAAGTTTTTTTTTTTTTTTTTTTTTTTAAAATGAAGCTAGGATTTCAAGCATGTGGGGATCAATCATCTGAATCATCAAATCACAGGCCCCACTTGTTGGTGTCCATCGGATCAATCGTCTAAATCACCAAATGAAGGGCCCCACTTGTACGGATTCGAGGTCTGAGGAGGCTACCACATCCATGGGCCGAGGATCACATAATTACCGATGAGGAACATGCTGCATCCATAATTCAAAAACTCGATGACTCAACTTGAGTCTTGGCCGAGTCAACTCGGCTAGACAAGATTACGAGCAGAGTCACTAAGAAATTTGCTGATGAGTGAGACTCGTCAAGGAGGCTTGCCAACTTGGTAAACTCAATGTGACTAGGCAAAACTTGAATTGACCCACTCAGAAAATGACTGCCTTTGTAATAAATTTTTTAAAAAAAAATCCAAATAGGACATGGGAATTTAAAAAAACACGACCTCATGCCAGAGCACATGCGCTCTTACCAATTGGTCATGTGCAGATTTTCCGCCAAAATGAGTCAATTTTTACACTCATACTATTTTAATTACCTATTATTAACCCAACCGCATCTTAATTTAATTATCAAATGTCAAGTCTTCGGGTCAACTCGACCCAGCTGAATATCGAGTCAACTCAAGTTTTCAGCTTTTTGAACTATGGTTGCATCTGGAGATCAAACGTCTAGCAATTAAATTACCTGGTTCAAGGGGTCACAAGTTGTCCACGCTGTTTTGGTTCAAGCAATTCACCTCTGCACCATCCTCAGGGCTCGTCTCACCCATCTCCATCTCCTTCACTTTCTCAAGCTGCCTCAAGAGATCCAACCTCTCCGGTGCATACGTCGAGGGAATCTGCCAAAAGGAAAGAATATCCAAGTGTAACAATTGGGAGAGCAATGCTTTGAGGGGCAACTGCCAAAGAAGAGATTTTGGAAATAGGGCGAAACACATACCAGAGCAGGTACGTATCTTTGGATGGCTGCCAGTATGGCTGCATGCCCAACTGCCGTAACCTGAAAACAATGAGGAAGTTGACCTAACATTAGGTCTGTAGTTGGTAAATGAATAGTTTAAGCAATCACAAACCTATTTAAGCACTTCAGCAAACATGAGCTGTGCTATAGGTGCATGCGGTAGTAGGATTCTAACTGTACTCTCCAGGAACATGCCAAAGTTGAATGTGCACATGAGATCCACACCATTGGTCATATGGACCTAACTGTATAACCATGCCTCAAGAGTCAGGCCAGTCCAATCTTCATGCAGGGCAGTGTGTAGATTGAATCTGAACCATTTCATTAACTTTTTAACCGTCCATTTATTTCATGCATGTGTGGCCTGTCTAATGAGACCAGCCTAATTCTGAGGACACTGGGACCCACCAGATGAGTGGTCACCACAGGACTCAAGTACTGCCCATGAACCCAGTTTCCATCAAATATGTTCTCCTAAAGGCTCGTCTGGGAGCAAAATCTGGATTGGTTCCACAGATGGAGCTGAACCCATCCTCTTGTGTTCGAGGTGCCATAAAAACTAAACAGAATTGAGCAGGAATCCCTTTCTTGTTTTTTTCCGCTTGACATCTCAATTAGGATAAATAGAAAGGTCATGTTCTCATTCCTATTCATATTTAGGTAGATACAATCGCCTGCTATAATGGCATGACTTCCAAATGCACTCTTCGAGCTTCTAACTGATTTTTCTTTTCTACATTCTGAGAAATTCACTGCAGCTGGCAATAAGTAGTGCATCCGAAAGGATTACGACTTTGGAATGCCTAGTAGAATGAGCCACATGAAATGGTCCCACTGATTGGAGATCTTCACCATCAACAGAGAGGGAGGTAGAGAGCACGGTCCACATCAATGCCTGCCTCCCCTGCCTCTCTAATCAATTAGACCTTTGGTGTGGCTGCAGAGAGAACCACTAGAACAGTTTGGATCAGAACATAGTGAGGCAGAAAATAGAGAATGACAATGGGCAAAAGTCATTGAATTAACATTTTACATTTCTTTTTCTCACTCAGCAGGGTAATAATCTCAAGAAGTCAAGAACTTTCCTGAAAGTAATCCCTTTTTTTCCTAGTGGAACTGAACCCTCCATCAGGTGGCTCAACCTATAGCCTTCCTGGCCCCAAAAACAGGCTGTACGCTCATCTCGTGTGCCATTATACACGAAACAAATTGATGGCTAAAAAGAATTGGTTTAGCTTTCCATTTATTTTGCACATTGGTTGACCTGATGAGCAAAGTGGCCCAATTTCCGGATCAGGCATGTGCACAGTGGGAACCTCCTGGATGCATGGCTTACATGTTCCATGCACATGCCACGTTGGCATATGTGGAGGTGCACTCGGGGACTTAGCTACGCATGAGTGTGGGATAGCAACCCTCAGGGAAAGATTCGGTAATCAATGTTAGCAACCGCTACCCATTACGGGGTTGTAATGATAGCAACCGTTATAGAAAAAATGTCTTGTAACTGGTGTAAACGGCTCATTACGCCCCCTGTAAAGACAAGGTAACAGTGGCAACCGTTACCCATTACGGGGTTGTAATGGTAATAGCAGCCGTTATAGAAAAAATGTCTTGTAACCGGCGTTAACAGCTCATTACGCCCCCTGTAAACACCGTAATAGCCCGTAATGGTCTGTTATAGGGCAAATACATGTTTTTTGGATTGTTTTCAATGTTACAGGGCAGATACAGGGATTTTATTTTATTTTTATTTTTATTTTTATTTTATTTTGGGGGGGTGGGGGGAGAGATTTTCTTTCAATAAATAAAAAAGACTGTAATGGCGGTTTCGGGAGCCGTAACAGCCATTACAACCTGTATCATAAAGGTAACGGTTATAGCCACCATCGTTATGGAATACCATGAACAAGACCATAACAAAAACTGAAAAAGGTGATCGACAAGTATAAAGACTCACAGGCAGAAGCATGAGAATGCCAATAGGAACTACAGATGCCAAGTCGGTTATAGTTCTCTGAAGAGCTTTCTTTTCTTTCTCTGCAAGCTCATCTCCCATGAGGGCTCGTCTGAGCAGCCCTGCTGCTGCTGCTACATCAATAGCTAAGAGTTGAGTTCCTTGCCAAACATCCTGATGACACAGAAACAAGGAGGTTCATCTCCGAAATATGTAGGCTAAAATGATAATAAGAAAAAGTTTCATGATTCATGAACAAGACATTGGCATCATTGGGCATATAACCTCTTAAAAAAATATATATATATAATAATAATAATATTGGGTATATAGTGTCATGGTTCGATTAAAGAATAAAAGGTTTACTATGGTATATAGTGTCATGGTTCGATTAAAGAATAAAAGGTTTACTATGGTATATAGTACAGTTAAGTCTATGCAAGTCATTGTCTCCATTACTGAAAGGGGCATGGATTTTGGGCAGTTAGGAATTGGAATATAGGATTGTCAATTAAGTGCCCCCCACTAAAAAAAATTATTTTATTTTTTTAAAAAAACAAATATATAAATAATTCTGAATTTCCAATCCAAATTAAAAAGGGCCCTCTGAAAATCCAAGAGGTGGGGTGCAAATCCTGGATTTTCAATCCTCTCCGACCACCATACCTGCTCTGCCAAAGATAATTTCTGGATTCTACAGGACGAAAATCCAGGCTGCCAAACACAACTGAAAGAATGCAAAATCCAGGTCTAAAAATCCAGGATTTGGATTCTTAAGTCTGAATCTAAATCTGCCAAACAGCCCAGAATCTGGAAGTTGCATAAACAAATGCATTTCTGTACAAGGATTTGGCAAAACTGTAAATGGAGTATATTCTGTGTTTTCAATTACAAGGGAAAGAAGAGACTGTGAATTAAGAAAATCTATATATGATCCTAAACAATGTCCCTAGAGCACTGTTGGAATTTGGGATTATTCATAGCAATATAGATCATTCTTTGTTTGATAGAAGGAATGAGAAAAAGAGTTTGGGATTATTCATTGTAATATTGATCATTCCTTGTTGACAGAAGGAATGAGAAAGAGAGTGATTCTCATTGTCTATGTGGGTGACATAGTACTCACCGGTGATGGCTCTTTGGAGATAGCTACTTTGAAGGCCTCATTGCGACAAAGCTCAGAGCTTAACAATCTACGGGCTAGGGCATCTTTGCTATTTTCTTGGGATTCAGGTAGCAGGTTCTAAAGCTGGTTTTGTTCTCTCCAAATGAAATATGACATTAAATTGTTAAAAGAAAGTCGAACAGTCGGTAAGCCAATTGATTCTCGGATGGATCTTGATCAGAAATTGTGTTGACAATGAAAGATTTTATAGAATATCCAAGGGTGTACAGGAATGCTCATTTATTTTACTACGACTAAACTGATATCTCGCATGCTATGGATGTTTTGATCAATTTGTGCATGCCCTCAGTCGTATCATCATGATGCTGTTTTATTTCTTTTTGCATTATTCGGTACTTAAAGTGTCTCCTAGGAAAGGATTGTTGTATCAATCTAATGTGCATCGTTTCTCATGTTGACTGGGTTGGATCTCTTACTGATTGCCATTCAACTATGGGCTATTGTAAATCCATTGGAGGAAATTTGCCCACCTGCAAGAGTAAGGAACAGTGTGTAGTTCAGTCTAAAACTGAAGCATAATATCGGGCCATGTTATGTTCTACTTGCATTATCTGGCTCAGAACTAAGTTCAAGAGATTGGTCTCCCTCTTGATAGTCCTTTGCCATTTTGTGATAATCAAGCTATTGCTCACATTGCCAACAATCCAATCTACCACAGGCACATGAACCATATTGAAGTTCATTGTCATTGCGAGGGAAAAAGTGCTGAACAAAGACATTGTTACTCCAGCTTTCCATATGTGCAATCAACTGGTTAATGTGTTCGGAGAATCTCTACAGTGTGATTGACTGAAGATACTTGTTTCCAAGCGTTTAAGTGTACTGGATTTGGATGTATTACATGTCTGTTCCTTTTTATTCTATGTAATAAGGCTGTTTTGGGTGTTTTGGTTTCTATTCTATGTACTAAGTGCAGTTTTGTCTTTTCTAGATCATTACAATAGAACTGATTAGTCAATTTCCCCTAATTGGATCAACCAATACCTCTCTATTTTCCTCATTTCTTCTTCTCTTCTCCTCATTCGATAGCGTACATAGCAAACCATTTCTACAACCATGTCTTAAATGGATACTTTGAAGGATGGGAAATACCTGGGTATCATGGACCACACCAAAACAATTTAAATCATGTGCTCAAGGATCTAACCATCTCATAGCTTTTGTAGACATGCATTTAAGGCCATAAGTACTGCTTTGTCATTTTGTCATGTTTCACAATACAGAGAAGTTCATATCCAAGGTATTAAAAAATGGTTACGTAATGGCCGCAACGGTAGCAGTGGTGCCCATTATTACATGATATGGGGCCATAATGCCTGATTTGGGAAAAAAAATGCCAGTAATGGGCCAGTTACAGCTGTTGAACTGTTACATGATATGAGGCCATAATGCTCAATTTGAAAAAAAGAAAGTAACGGGCAATACATTTTTTCCTTTTAAAAAAATAACCATTACAGGGCTGTAATGGCCATTATAGCCCATATCTTAATGGCCATAAGGCTGGCTATCACGTGCACCATTACCATTATTGAATACCTTGTTTATATCACATGATTGTATGGCTTCATGTGCAATATAGCCATAAGTAGGAGGACCCTCAGCAGTGGGTTTTGGAGACGTACCATACGCTGCATAGATATTGCAGCTCAAAGAATATCTCTTTTTCTTTTTTTCTTTTTTTGAAGATTGCAGATCAAAGATATCTGCCTAATAGAAGTGGGAAATACTCTCACCGTGCCAGTTTCTTTTAGCTTTTCAATTGATTTGCCAATGAAGCCTCCTTTCTTCTGCACCTGTACTATTGTATGACCTGCTGCAGCTGCATCATAGTCGACACCGTCATCTGCAAGATTATTTTCCTGAGAAAGCACATACACCTCACCTTCATTACGAGGAAGTGGTAGTCACAGAAATCACCCAAAGAGAACTATGAGTAAAGCTTTTGTAAAATGTCATGCATTGAGTGTAGTAGAAATGAAAATTGCCATACGTTCAAAGTCAGGCTGCAGCATCCAGCAAGAAGCAAATGAGCAAGTGAAATTACAAGAGTGCTTGAGAGAGTCGACAATTTTTTGTTCAACCCAGAAATGGTATAGGTTTGGATGACCTTTCAATAACCTATCAATAACAAGAAAACCATTCATAACCTAATGTGTTGATAAAGTGGGCCCCATTATGGTATAGGCCACCCCTATCAAAATGATCCAATTCATCTGATGAAAATGTATAATTACAACCAAATGTTCCACATCCAGATCAGAATGTTAGGATCATCTGATGGGGGGGAATCTTCCATCCAACATAGGAGTCACCTTGTGAACAATTTGGATCACCAAAAGGTGGGCCATACATGTGTCATTGGTCAGAGATCCAACATTAACATTTCCTCAACAAAAATGATCATTGGTTGAAACAGCCTATTGAAACATGAATCAAGCATAGGCACCAGTGAAGGACTGTGAAAATAAAGCTCCCAGAAGGATTTAAACAATGTTAGTATTAAGCAGCGTCTAAGGCATTGAATTTTATTTTCATTTTTAAAGATAAGTTTTATTGATTTTATTTTTATTCTTAAAGATAATTGTTTTATTGATTAAATGACCAAAAGATCAAAGAATTACAAGATTGACACGGTATTACAAGAGAGGATGAGTGGGAGACCCCGACATCCATTCAATTACATTGCTTTTTGCCCTATTGAAAACCCCCATAATATTCCCTAATAAGTTGTTAAAACATCTATTGTTCATTTCCCTCCTTATTGCCCACGTGCCCGCAAGCAAAGCTCTACTCCAAATTCTCCTATCTTGCCTATTCCTCCTCCATGCCATGACCAAGACAGTTCTCAAATTGACCTTGGCATCACCCATGCCACCCCCCCAAATGTTGTCAAGAACTTAATCCTCATCCCCCTTGCAAACATAAAATGAATAAATAGATGATGACTCATTGCTCTACCAACAGAGCGGGCAAGTATCGATAACAAAGTCCCCCCTTTCGAAGATTGTTAATAATAAGCACCTTGTTCCATCCCACTAACCACGCGAAAGCCACCATCTTGAGGGGAGCACCATAGGACCAAATGAATGACATATGCGATATGCCATCTGCCTATGGGGACGGCTAAGATTCTTATAAAAGGATCTAACAGAAAAGCAACACAACTTGTCCTTAAGCCACTTCCTCGAATCCAATTCCAAACAAAGCACAACACCTGAGAGCCACTTCAATAACTTTAAAAATTCCGGCTCCTCTCGCAAATTCCTTCTACATGGCAACGTCCAAACTCCACTAAAGCCTTGCCATGGAAAGTACTGAGCTATAATTATTTCCAGATCTGAGGACACTAAAGCTAGCTTTGGATAGTCATCTTTCAATTTTCTACTTCCCAACCATACATCTTCCCAAAATTTTATGCTTATTTCGCCCTCCTAAAAACCCCACCCCACCCCTTCCTTAAACCTCCCATCCATACCCACAATAGCCTTCCACATCCTCATACCCTTGTATATGGATGACTTTTGCGGCCACCATCCTATTTCCTTGACCCCATATTTCATAACAATTATTTCCTTCCATAGATAATCATTTTCCAAGCCCAATCTCCAAAGCCATTTACCAAGAAGCGCATTATTCATAATTTCCAACTTCCTAATACCCGCACCTCCTTCCTTCTTCAATAGACACACATCTTCCCATTTCATAAGATGGATTTTACTTTTCTCCTTTACTCCACTCCATAAGAAATCCTTCAGCCTTTCCAATTTCTTTATCAATCCAAGAGGGCATCTGAAGAGGGATAAGAAATATAGCAGGAGATTCGAAAAGGATGACTTAATTAGGACAATCCTACCACTAAGGATAGATACCACCGCTTCCAAGACGACAATTTATTTTCGAATTCAACAACTCGAGCACAAAGGTGCTTAGCGAATTTCCTAATCCATAGAAGAAACCTCAAGTAAGTAGATGGAAATGTTCTAGCTTTACATCCAAACACCACTTACAAATTCTCGACTCCATCCTTGGTCAAACTTATACCCAAAATTTTGAATGTATGAGTACTCACTTTTAAGCACGAGATTGCTTCAAAACAGCATATAACTTCCCTCAGATTGTCCACTTGGGACACATTTGTATCGCAAAACAAGATGGTGACATCCACGAACTGAAGATGGGACACTTGTAGATCTCCTCTATCCACCTTACATTCACTTATCAGGTCCAACGACCCCATTATCCAATATTTTGGTAAGAGCCTCTGCCACCATGATGAAAAGGAGGTGATAATGAATCCTCCTGCCCAATGCACACTTGAATCAAGGTGTCCTATATCGGCCGTATCGCCCGATACGTAATCATAATGGCAGTGGCTGTAACGTGATACACCCCCCCCCCCCCCCCCCCCCCCCCCCCCCCGCGATTCTGTAGCCGTAATGGCCGTAACGATCGTTACTCCCCCGTAATGGTAAAAAAAAGTTCATTTTTCATTTTTTATTTTTTTTCTTTTTAAGGCCTGTTTTTTCATTTTTTTTGAAACTTCTTTCTTCCAAACTCTTCATAAATCATTCTATTGCTATTTTCGACCACTCTTAGCTTGATATTACAGATAAAAACAACTTATATTAAGGATTTTCTTGATTTGAAGCTCCGTAGGACATTTTTCAGAAATTCCTCAAAAATAGGTATTTATACTTTTTGTTCAATGTTTTGTTGTTTTAATGGTAGAATATGATGCATTAATCATAATAGAAGATTAATGTCCATTTTACAGATTGTTGTTGTCATTTTATATTTTTTTTATAATTTTTTCTATTTACGCACTATTTTCAGCCATTTTTTTTAATTCGAAAAATTATTATTTTTTGAATGTTCTGTTGTTTTAATGGTAGAATATGATATGTTAATCATAGTAGAACATATTAATGTCTATTTTACAGATTTTTGTCGTGATTTTATATTTTTTTTATGAATTATGAAAAATAATTGCAAACACCTACACATGCAAGATATTTTCATATTACATTCATTCTAATATATCTATCATTGATAGTAGATAGATAGAAAATTAAATATATGAGTTTTGCAGTCGAATCCAAGTTGTTTGGTTCATAAATTCATCAGACAGTCCGATACAACTTCTCACCAAAGAGTGGACCATTACACTACCATAAACATGTTCCAATTTATAAATGAATGCATATTTGGAATGCTTAGAATATTCCGGATTTAATCCATATTTTTTTGACAAAAAAAATTACACCGTTACGGACCGTTACACCCCCGTATCCGTATCGGAGGGCACCGTTACGCCAACCGATACCAATACGGGATACCTTGACTTCATTTCCTCCAGTTATCCACATAATCTTGACAACCCAAGTTGTAATCCAGGAAGTGCCAATCAACATGATTGTACACCTTTTCCAAGTCTAGTTTTTGCCTTGTGCTTGGAATCAATATACTCATAGGCAGTCAATGCACTATCCAATATTCATCTACCATCTACAGAAGCACCTTGGACCTTGGATATATCCCTTCCAATAGTGGCTTGAAATCAAAGGGATAATACTTTGGCTAAAATTTTATAAGGGGCCCCAATCAAACTTATCGACCTAAAATCCCTCAAACTATCTACACCCTCCTTAGGGATCAATGTAATGAATGACATGCCGAGCTTAGCCAGAAGTCTGCTACTCTAGAAGAACTCACAGATAAAAGCAAAAACATCATTTTTTACTGAACCCCAAAATTTTTGGAAAAAATGCAAGGGGAAAACCATCTGGTCCCGGTGTCTTATCCCAACCCAATTCATCCACTATTGCCTTGATTTCTTCTTTCAAAACCAGCCTCTCCAGAAAAGCTACTTCTTCCTCAAAGATAGTCTGGATGTTAGATTATCTAGCCTTGGCCTCTCCCAACTTTATATGTGATATCATAAATTAATCTTCAAGAGCCCAATTCTCATATATGGATGCTTGTACTTCACATGGATGTGATGAGTAAAGCATGTTAGTTTAGGAGATATGATGCTTGAATCCTTTAAAGGAGGTGGTACCTAAGCCTGGTACATGGATACTCCAATAAGGATAATAAAACAAGGTCCCTTCTTCGAGGATCTAAATCTATTGGGATTTGAAGTCTTAAACAATTAGCTTTTTAGAATTATAGTGAATCATACCAACTGGACCACACACACAACTTGTTATATTGTTGGGGAAACATTTTGGCATGATTATACTTCAACACTTGCCATACACATATCTTGAAGCTTTCGTTTTGAGGATGTATCAATCCCAATCATTACCATAGTCAATACTCATACCCGTAGTCAGGTGACAATTTATGAGTCCAAAGATTCATGAGTTGTTGTTGGTAATCGAAAACAACATCCAATCAATTATTTAACTCGTACTAGAAATTCTTTGCATTGGTTCAAGTAGCATTATGATTTTATATGAGTATTTATATGGAAATTTTTAATAAAGCATTTCATTATTTTTATTTGATTTTTTTTTAGACAAATGAATTTCATTAAAACACCCACAAAGAAGGCGAGAAAAGAATACAACCCAACTCTATAACTCAAAAAAAAAAAAAATTAAAAATAAAAAAAAATAAGAATGTTTATCAGACTTTACTACTTTTATATAAGACACCCAACCTAGAACACTACCCTTAACTTTGCTAATAATCTCTTCCATTAAAGATCTCTTGCTCTGAAGAAACAACTATTCTGATGCCCCTAAAATAGACCGAATAATTTTCATAATAAGAAGTCTCCACATCGCCTTCCTAGTTTTCCCCATCCCACCCCCATGCCAGGCTAATAGGATGTCCTCAATAGACTTTGACATCACCCAAGCAGCATGAAGAGGTCAAGAAAGTGCTCCCACACAATGTTGTTAAAATCGTAAGATTTACTATTCTAATCGTATTGTACGATACATATCGTACATACGAATCACAACTGGAGGATTATCATACAATTCGATTATGAGTCGTATGATTTATCACGAATCATACGAATCATACGATTCAATATTTCCTTTAAAAAACCAGCAGCGTCCAATAGAAAAAAAAAAAATGATTTTTTTTTCCTTTTTGTTTTTTGCAATTTTTTAGGGTTTTTACTTTTAAAAGCTATTTAAGCCCCCACACTCATTAGAATAACATATATTCTGCTACTTTTGAGAGATTTTGGAAACTTTTGGAGGTTGTGGGCCAAAGGAAACCCAGAGAGAAATCAACATAACTTTTTCGTCGCTCAATGATTTCGACCGCTGCTTGTTGCATTCGATTTCTACATCAAATAGGTAAGAATACATATAAAGTATTTATTTATTCTTTTCTTTCATATATTGGTGAAAATATGAGTTTTTCGGAAAAGAAAAATAGTATATATTTATTTTTTGCAATTTTTGTTTAGGGCTTTTGTGTTTAAAAGCTATTTGTGCTCCACATACATAATAATATCACTTCTTTTCTGCCTTTTTTTCTTTTTTTTTTCTTTTTTTTTTTTTTTTAAAAAAAAAAAGAGAGATAGTAGTGAGATTTGGAGTTTATGTGGGCCTAAATAGATTTTTATTTCAAAATTTTTCTCGTTTATTTCAAATTTTCACTAGTTTTCTCATTTTTAATCATTTATAATCTTTTATGTTTGTGTGGGGCCAGAGTAGTTTTTTCTTAATATGCAGGCTTGTCACTTGTGTGTTGGTTCTTTTTTAGCAATAGAGATGAGAAAAAAAATCAAAGACCAAGGACAACAATGTTATATGGGAATATTGTTCAAAGATTAATGAGAACAAAAATATCTAACTAAGATGTAATTTTTGTCAAAATGCATATAAGGAAGTGTGCTTTGAATGAAACATCACCTAACCCGAACGAAGAAAAATGTAGCAGCATGTCCCCAAGTCGGTGATGAATATAGCAGAAAATTAAAGAATTTATTGGATGGTAATGTTAGTAACAAGAAGAAATGGGGTATGTTGTTGGAAGTGTTCCTATTACTGATGATGTTGCTAAATGGGTGCAGGAAAAAGAAAAAGAACAATGGATAATTTTATGGGAAGAAAGAGTGGGCCAAAAGAAAAACAATAAGGCACTCTAAACAAAATCTAGAAGAAGGGAGATAAAGACTATGCTTATCTATTTCTTGTTTCCTATATGCAAATGCTCTACCATTTAACCTTCTAAGGAGCCCATTCTTCGCACCTACGATGGACGTGGTTGCTGCATTTGGGCCGGAATTGAAACTTACGTCGTATTACGAAGGAATAAATTTTTGAAAATGGATGTTAAATCAATAAAGAAATCTATTGATGTTTATAAAAAGAAATGGGGTAAGACCAGATGCACAATAATGTCAGATAAGCGGACCGATGGAGTGAATCAAGCTAATTAAAATTTATTATTATTAATAATCCAAGTGATATTGTATTTTTGAGATCTGTTGATACATCAGATATTTCAAAAAATGAGGATAATTTGTTAGGCTTACTTGAGTGAGTTATTGATGAAATGGGCGAACAGAACGTAATACAGGTAGTTACGAATAGCGCATCCGCCTATGTGAAGGCGTGTCAAATGTTAATGGAAAAGAGGAAGACATTGTTTTGGTCTCAATGTGCTACCCATTGCATAGACTTAATACTTATAGACATTGAAAAGTTGCAAGTTCATTTGGAGACCGTGACGAAAGTAATGGCTATAACAGTCTATATTTATAAATACTGTTGGGTCTTGAATTTAACAAGGAAGCACACAAAGGGGGAGTTGACTTGACCGGCCATAACAAAGTTTGTTACGTGTTACTCAACTTTGAAAAGCATCCATGAAAATAGAATTAGCTTGAGGTCGATGTTTACCTTAAAAGAATGGAAAAGTAACAGCTTCTCCAAGATCGAAAAGGGGAAGCATGTTCAAGACATAGTTTTGGCCAATGTAGATTTTTGGTCATCTATCAAGTTTTGCTTGAAGACCACTCCTATTGGTAGTTGATTCAGATGAGCAAGCCATGGGATATATTTATAAAGCAATGGATCGGGCGAAAGAGGCTATAGAAATATTTTTTTGAGACATGAGAAAAGGTGATAGTCGGCTATATGAAAAATCATAGACCAATGATGGAATCTTCAGTTGCATAGGCCCACATGCAGCA
Organism: Magnolia kwangsiensis; assembly: GCA_037074715.1. NCBI lineage: Eukaryota > Viridiplantae > Streptophyta > Magnoliopsida > Magnoliales > Magnoliaceae > Magnolia > Magnolia kwangsiensis. The sequence goes on along the minus strand of CM073587.1, from coordinate 38,612,928 downwards.
ACTTATTCTTAAATACTAGATTTCAGTATGATGAAAATTTTCATCCAAATTTTGGAGATTAAAACCGGCTTATATGACTATATTGAAAGAATAGTCTTGGATTCAAGGCAAAGGGTCATTATTGATGAGCAAATGGATACGTTCAAAAAGGCCTATGGTTTATTTGGAAGAGAGAGAACAAAATTAACTAGGACGACAAAATAGCCTGGTAATTTTACTTACAATTATTTTGCTTCTTTGAGTTTGTATGTTGTGCTTATGGTTTATGAATTAGTTTATTTATATAATTTATATGATTGGTTTTTAGGTTTATGGTAGGAGTTGTGGAGATGAGTGTTCAAAATTGTAATAGCTATTCGTATTTTGAGTTTGACATGCAGTGCTACTGGTTGTGAGCGCGACGGAGCACTTTTGAGCAAGTGAGACATTATTGAATTCATTACTCAACTTATGAATTCATCACTCAACTTATGAATTCATCACGTGGTGACCAATAATAGCATTATATTATTACATTCATTGGCTTGCAGATACATCCAAAGAAGAGGAATAGACTTGAGCAACAGAGATTGAATACGCTCGTCTTTGTAAATATAATCTCCAGCTCGAAGTTTGTCAAGCAAAGAGAGAGGACTAAGGGCTTGATCCTATTGCTTATCATATATGGAATCTGATGATGAATGGATCATGGCGAGAGAGGCTTCTACACGTCCTAGTTCCTACAGATAACACCTGAATGGGCACAGGTGAATGCTTTGGCGAAGGATTGGAGGATGTGCAAGGTGTAGGTGGATCCACATCAAGATCAGATGGGCGACGTGGTATGATTACATGTTGTGTGACTCATATTTTTATTGTTTAGTCTTGTAGCCTTATAATTATTAATTAATAGTCTTATATTATAATGCATTATGCAGCAAAAACTATTTTACGGGTCTTAGAAAACTTGCTATTCATAAGTAAAGCGAAAGGAAAAATGGTAAGTGGTAGAAGAGGAGGAAGAGGAGTTTATTTCGACATCAAATTTTGAAGATGAAGATGATGTTGATAATGTTAACCTCATTGGTGATGTGAAAGATGATGGCGTTGTCGTAGCCAATGAAGAATAGATTCATTTGGACTTTTTATTTCCTTTTTTACTTATAGAAACAAGTGAATTGAGAATACATGATACATGTAAATGGGGATGGGGAATATGTTATTTTTTGAATCATATTGAAAACTTACATGTACATACATGAGACTTCCTTTTTTAGGCCACTTGAGGAGATGAAACTTCCTTTTTTCTGCAACCACGTTCCGCAAGAAGTCTTTTCTTGACTTTTCCAATTCATCCAACACTAATTTAGGCCATTCGAAGAGTGACAAAAAGTGCATTGGCATATTAACAAATGTCGCTTTAATAAGAGTTAACCATCCTCTCAAAGATAGATAAAGCAATAGTGTAGAGCATTTGAGATTTAACAGTCCTCCAAAAGACAGATAAAGCAATTGCGTAGATGATGAGGACATCCGAGCACCAGTCAGAGTATACCGGAGGAGGAGAGCTCTTCTTTTTTTTTTATGGTTAGGTGATGCATACATGGAGCCCCGTTGGTCCAATTCAAGTGCCTAACCTGGTGAACACATGCATGATTATGCATCTTTGAAGGCCCTACACTGGAGAGTGCATGTGGGCTACTTAGTTGGACCATTTCAACCATTGGATCATTGTCATTGGACATCTTAATCATGGGCCACGAAATAGTTACTTAGTTGTTTATATGTTTATTATTATTATTATTATTATTACGTTTACCTTATATTTTTGTTGAGTTTAGGGAGTTGGGAACAAATTTTATTTTATGGAGCGTCTTTATGTGAAACTTTTTATCTGAGAGCATCTCTTTGTAAAAAGTCTTTCCTGAGACTATATGAGGCTTGGACGTCCACACTCTAGCCCATTATTGTATATGAAATATATATATATATATATATATATATATATATATATATATATATATATAAACAAATAAATTCTCTCTCTCTTTGCTTTGTGATGAAGTAAAACCTTCTGTGATTGGAGTGGTGTGAAGCCATAGAGTGATTCCATCTCATCTATCTTATTTTCTTTTCTCAATCTCTCTTAATCCACATTCTCTACTCCTCCATTTTCTTTGTTTTTCATAAAACTTATCCCCAATCTCCCTTCAAAACCCATTTAAACCTAGGCCTACTTACATCGTACCATCGTACGGACCTCCACACGTAACCATACGACCGTACTATAGTCTATACAACCAACCCATCTCCTCCCTATTTCCATCTTTGATCCTTGCTCCTTTCTCTCTAAAATCCATTACCCAAAGCCTAAAACCCTCAAGTCTAATTTTAGAACCTAAATTTCCCAAAACCCTAATCTTAAACCCTAATCCTAAATCGTCCTAAATCTCAAAACCCTAATGCTCAAATTCTAACCTCCTTAGACATAAACCCTAATCCAATTACCCAATTTCCTAGTTCCCAAAATTAACCCTGACCTACCAAAACCTTAACAAACCAAGAGATTCCCTTTAGAATTACATCAATGCCTATGTTAGATGGAAGCCCTACCTTCCATAGGTCCTATCTAATAATGTTTTATAAGATCTAACTGATAGGTTGTGATTTAGTCTTAAATATAAGCATAGTTAAATACTCGAATTCATTAAGCTTGTGATTTACCAGCATGATTTTGTGCTTGTAAATTATTCTAGTTAATTTGTTGATGATCTCATTGCATCATTCTAGGCTAGGTCATCTGTCTTGCATCAGTAGAGCATTTGAGAGTTAACCATCCTCCCAAAGACAAATCATTTGATTATTGTAGAGAAATTAGTCAATAAGTGTGTGGGTGTGTTTCAATGGTATGCTAGAGTACAAAATGTATTTTCATTCTAATCATAATGAATTGAGGAGAGGGGCAACTCCCAACTCTTAACTCTCATACTCTCTTCCTCGATGGATACAAATCTTGGGTTACAACTAAAGGGTTTACTCAACAGTAAATAGTGGACTTTAAAGAAACAGTTTCTCCCATGGAAAAGTTGAAATTCGATTCGAGTTCTCCTTCTATTGTCGCAAATTTGTGATGATATCACTTCATTAGTTAGATGTTAAAAAAAATGCATTTTCTTCATGGTAATCTGAATGAAAAGGTGTATATGGATCCTCCTCCATGCATCACTTATGTCCATGATAAGGGGAAGGTGTGTTGCTTAAAGAAGGCAATTTGTGACCTTAGGTAGTCCCCAAGAGCTTGATTTGAGAAGTTTAGCATAACGGTTGTGGAGTTTGTATTTCTACGAAGTGCATATGACCACTCGGTCTTCATCATGAAGAGAAGTGAGACTAACACAATTATCATAGTATATGTTGATGATATTGTGCTTATAGGGTACAGTAATGTGGAAATTAGATTGTGTTGTATAGGTGCAAAGGAGTCGATCGATCACCGCTTCATTCGTTACTCATTTGTTTGAAAGATGTAGGACCATTTTCTTGAGGTGTTCCATATTGCTTGGGTGATGTCGAATTTGGTTGTAGACTTATAGTGGGCTTGGCATGAAGAAGAGTGGGTGATGTCGAAAGTGATGTGGAGGCTGCTCATTTTGGGGGTCTTTTAGGCTATTTGGGGGAACTGTAATAGTTGTTTCCATAATAGACGTTCTTCAGTCCAAGAGGATATAAGGGAGATTAAGTGTAATATCTTGAGTTGGGCTCCTTATTAAATGTAAAGGTAGTTAAATCTGTTAATATTTCTTCTTTCTTCAAGGTGTAGTGTTGGTTGTGTTCTTTTGTGCACTTTGCGTGATTTTCTAATAAATTTTTGTTACCTCTCAAAAAAATGTGGAATTTAAAAAGACCAAACATTAAAAACATGTGATTAAAGATTTTGGTCCTCAAAGAAAGTATATCCTCGATCTTCTTGATGAATGCGACATGTTAAGGGCTCGTCCGGTTAATTCTCTAATTGAAGTGAAGCATCACTCATATGAGGAAAGATTAGAAGCTCTTCCACACCTAGGTTTGTATTAGTCTTGTAGAACGGATTATTCACTTGATGGTCATGCAACCTGATGTTGTTTATGCAGTCAATGTGGTTAGTCAATTCATACATGCTCCCCTCGCTTCCTTCATATTTAGACTTCTTATTGGATCCTACAATATTGGAAATCTGCTCGTGGCAAAGGTCTTCTGTAATCATTTAAAACTTAGTGGCTATTGTGACACTGACTAGGCAGGATCATTTAATGATTGAAAGTCTAAGGTTGGATATTTGCACATTAATTGGTGGTAATTTCCTCTCTAGGAGAAGCAGGAAGTAGTGTCTTTGCCGATCTCTGAAAAGGCCCAATATTGAGCAATAGCTAGGACAACCTGTGAGCTTTTATGGTTAAAGTTGCTCCTATATAAGATGGCTTTCCTCTTCCAGCATTGATCCCTCTTCATTGTGATAATCAGGAGGCTATCTTAAATTGCCAACAATGCATATTCCATGAGCGCACAAAACATATCGAATTGGATTGCCATTTTATTCGCGAGAAAGATGTTTCCAACCATGCCTTTTGTTAGATATGACAATCAACTTGCAGTTATCTTTGCCAAAGCTTGGAATTGTATTCAGCTTCATACTGTCTTGTACAAGCTGGGCATGGCTAACATTTCTGCTCCAGCTTGAGGGGGAGCATAGAGAAATTAGTGAATAAGTCTGTGTGTGTGTGTATTTCAGTGATATGGGAGAGTACCAAATGTATTTTCATTCTAATCTTAATAGAAGTTGGGTTAGGCTTCCAACTCTATCACTCTCCCGCTCTGTTTCATTATGTTTTTCCCTTGTTTCTTCTTATTTTCTCCTCTTACTATTTAAATCCCCTACATGTACGAATATCTGAAAATTTTCCTCCGAGAATTTGTAAAATATTTCATTGAATGAGTTCCTTTCACAAAATGGATTGTGCTCTGAGTAGCTCAATATGTACAAAATGTCAATCTACATAATACCAGATGTCTTGTCACTATAAAAATATCCACAATTACTGTACCAAAAGCTAAACCTAAAGATGCAATGCCCTCACAAGCATCTGTTCTAAAAGTTGATAAGAGATAATTCATCTATTTTTACTCCCACAAAAGCCAGAGAAATGCAAGACAAGGATTAGCAAAAAAATTTCCCTGTTTTTTCAGAGTGCAGCTACAACTACGGCAAGGGCTCAAACCTAATTCATTCCCAACTTGCAAAGGAATATCCTAAACTTGTCCTCTTTGAGGGCCTTAGTATGGTGAAAGCTAGCTGGTCCTAGCTTCTGGTAAATGGAATCCTGATGTTCCCCTTTGTCACTTGTTCTTGACAGTATTAGTCAACTTGTTCTTAAGCAAAACTAAAATGTAAAGAAATCATGAAATTAGTAATTATACAACAGGTATCTAATAATGGAAGTTGTAGTAAGAGTTCTTTTGCAAAACTAAAAATATAAGCATCTAAGCCTTATCCCAACTTTGTTGAAACTACAATGTAAAAAATAAATTATGAAATTAGTAATTATTTAAGATATTCAGGAATTACCTCCTCATTCTGACTTCCATCAGTACTTCTTTGAACTCGTTTCTCTAGTTCGAATAGCTCACGCCTTAAGAGATCAAAGCGGCGAATCTCATTTGATTCTGAGTCAGCAACACACATACTGGCACTGGTAGTCGTCTGTTCACATTTTTCATCTTTCTGCACCGAGGAAAAACACTCCAGAACTTAAAATTTCCAAAATGGAAAATGAAATGATAAGCATTACCAAAACTAAAAACATATATCTTTGATTTTGAACATCCTATTCAGTCCAGTGACCCAATTAAATCAAAGTACATTACTGAGAAAAATGGAATGGACCTAACACAATGGAATGGATGTGAAAATAGGATATCCCATTCTGTCCCATCTTAATAGAAGCTTCTTGATTATCAAACATGTACACCGTCGGGCTTCGGCATTACTAGGTTGGATTCAACAATTGAAAATGTGAAAGCACACCTAAAATCTAAGTCCACATGGTGTGGCAAACCTGAGTTTTGGATCAGGCTGACTTTTGGTTTGCCCCTTCATCCTGATTAGTGAGACATGATGAATGTCTTTCATGGAATATAAATACCATGGTGGTTCCCACACACAAAAATAGTGTTAGTGGCCCACATGGGTTATGGAGTTGATTTTAGGTCCCAGAGCCTAAATTTGAGGGTGCGCCCTAATGCATGGAGAGGATGTTACACAAACAACATGGAGGACCCACAGAGCTCAAGCACTTCTGCTTTTTGAATACAACAGGTTTTGTACAGGATATGGAATCCAATCCCATTCAAGCATGTCTCTAAGGACAGACAACATTCTAGTTCCTAGGATATTTTCATAGAAAATGAAGCCCTTCTTTCCCACCGACATATCACGTGTAGAAAATTGATATGAAAAGCAGACCAATCTGCAGAGAAATTGGAACACACCATCAAAATCAATGGAGAGCCATTGGTATGACACAATGTATTCATATGGGGCTGGCCACTCAATGTGTATGTAACACCTCGGATTTTTCCCAACCTGGAGTTAGACGTCCTTAGGCAATGAGTCGATCATAACACCTAAATTGACTTCTCAGAAGTCAATCCTAAAGCCTCAAATCCCCTTTCAACCCATTTCCTTCAAAAATCTCACCTTTCACTGCCTCGTTCTTCAAATTTTTCCAAGTACTTTCATATTAGACACTAATCCTAAAGTTTAAATGATGAAGAACAATATTTAAACTAAAACTTACTGTAAATGGTAAATACATGAATAAAATAGGCTTTTGACCATTAACATTTTTAGAATCTCACGATATAAATAGATTATTTGAATAGATTAGCTTCTCCTGGCCCAAAATCATATATTACACGTCGCGTAACCCATTCCAGATTGAAAGATGCACCCGTTTTAAATATCGAAACGACGAAACCACATCAAACGGACTCGGAGGGCCAAACGACGTAAATCGGGGGGACCCGAGGTGAGTCCTGCACTTTTCCGGCACCCCGGGGAGGGGAGGGAGGGGATTTCATCGCCCTGATATCCAGAGGTCAGCAATGGCATCGCCGGATCGGTGAGGCCTCGCCGGCCTCTATGTTTTTTCTGCATGTGTCGTCTGACTTCAAAAAGTCATATCTCCCTCGTTATAACTCCGATTTAGGTTATTCAAAAGCCAGATTGAAGCTAAATGAGTCTAGTTTCATATAAAAATAAGTGAAAAATATAATAAAATATTTAATATAGTTAAAAGTAGGTTGTTGTGACAACTGTCCGAAAATCATTTGTTAGACAGCTGCTGCTTCTAGAATTTTTAGAATTTTTTTACAACACGAAATCTCATGAAATTTGGTGGAGACGAAGTAAACTTGATGATGAACTATTAGAAAAATAATTAAAATAATATACTAACTAGAAGTGCCAAAAAGGGGCATCAAATGGCCCTAGGACCTTATTTTGTCATAATTAGGGCGGAATTTGATTTAGTACTAAACTAAACAATCGATGGATTTAGCTTGAACCACTTTCTATACGAACTGCAAGACCTCAAACGAGTAGAACTGTTAACCCAACATTACCTAGAAACCTAGGCTCAATCTCAAAACCCAGTTGCTCTCGGGAGCATCTTGAAACTCTGTATCGGACCTGGACCGTGCGTCGAAAGTCCGATTACCCCGAAACTATACGGTTATGACCGCCTTGCTGGACTTGACAACCACCTCAGAAATCAAGTCCTAATAGTACCCAGAAACGCACAACTTGAGCCCGGAGCGAAGTGTGTGAGAAACGAGTATATCTTTAGGAAATGAACTGAAACTTAAGTTAATTGAGTCGATTCGCTTGCAGGATGAATTTAAGGATTCAGACCGTCGAAATCTGACCCAATTACACCCTTGGATCAGGGAAAATTGCCAACACAGGTCAGAGTACTTGTCGTACCGATCGAGTATCGGTGACCATCGAACTGAAACTGGTCCGCCACGATCGATCTGCAAACCCGATCGGACCGAAAACTTAGCCCGACCTAGATCCATGGTCAGGGAACTTAAGTCCGACCGTACACAGAAAAGGGGCCTCCAGAACAGCTTTGTTGGACCGAAACAGACCCCTTTTGGCTGCACCCTAAGTATACCATGGCCCTGGGGCCATTCCCATTAGTTTTGGGCTTATATAAGGGCCTTAAACCCTCTCTCTCTCATTCCATACGAATTTGCAACCCTAGGAGAGAGAAGAGAGCAAAGAGAGAAGGAAAGAGAGAGAAAGTGAGAGTGAAAGCAAGAGAGTTCCTGGGATTCTTCCCGCCGCTCCACGTGCTTAACCATCATTCCTGTATTGTTGTACGGGCGATTCCGATTCCGTTCTTAGGTAAAAAAAACCTAACTCTAACCTCTTTTAGGGTTTCAAATAGTGTAAGTGATGAAATAGCTAACCTATTTCATGCTATAGGTTGCCGTTGTGCCGTAGACAAAGACATAACGTTCAAACCGAGCTCGGTACGAGTTTACCGGCAAAAGGTGCAGACTATGAATGTTTATGTTATGGTTTTCAAGGCTTTCAATGTCAGTAATGATCTATGACTGACTTAATTGCTTTCACATGTGCCTAGATATGAGGATTACTGTATATTATGCATATATGTAAACTATGTTAATTTTACATACATTCAATGTGTTTGTTGAAATGTTTGAATGAGTATGGAATTATGATTTATGCTTGCTATGTTTATTGACTGATAATGCATGATTGTTCTACGTATGGTAAACCCTTTTGTAAAGGAATTTGCTATAATACCTGTTATAACTACTATATTACATGTATAGGATATGTGTAGTCTAATTGTTTGATAAAATGTCTAAATGTGAAAATGCCTGTTTGAATGCATGTAATGAGGGTGTTGAGATGAGATTCTCAATCCCTTATCTATAGGTATAGAATCCCTTATATAACCTAATTTACTACTATGTGAATTAAGGATGAAATGCTATTTTACGATACATGTGTAGTATGTGTTTTGTTGAATTACTTAGAGTAAGATCTATATTTGATTTTAGCTTTCACATGATGTCCTTGGTTAATACGTATGTATATTATTATTTGAATTGTGTTTGGGGCTAAGATGTAGTCTAGGCAATCGGTAATAGTAAGCGATCGGTGGCTGAACTGTTTAGCCACGACGGACACGCCCGATGAATTCGAGTCGTACGCTGCTTGTCGGCAGTGGTTAGGCCACATGGAGTGCTTGTGCCCTCCATATCGATCTGCTCGACATACGTTTGTACTAGTCGAGCTTGTCAAGTAACCCGATTGGCCCAATGTATGTTCACCATGTATGGACGCTACTGCTTAAATCTAAAGTACCAAACTCACCAGTGAAAACCCGTTCAACTTTGGTACCTCGATCCGCTGAGACTCATGAGCCAGATATGATGGTATGAGACACCGTGGTCGAGCTGTCGGCCTACGCTGGGGTAACGAGCCTCCCCGTAGAGACCAGTGAGCAACCCATACTCGTGAGCCGAATACAGTAGTATAGGACACTGTATTTGGGCTGTCGGCCTACACTGATCAGGTGACGAGCCCTTTGTAGCGACCTCGAGCATACTCTGAGGCTAAGTTGAGGCGACGAGCCTTTCCGTAGCAACTAGAGTGTAAACTAGGCCTACACTGATCAGGTGACGAGCCCTTTGTAGTGACCTAGAACCGCAACATCGTATGAGATTTGCTAGGACTGACGACCCTAGAATGGATCATTGTTTGGGAATTGATATAAGGGAGGTACCTTAGCTTCCTAATCCTGCTATATGAATAAACCTAAGTGAGCAACCTGGCTAATCACGTGCATGCACCGCATTACGTGTGCCTTTGGCGTAACAAGTCAAGCACTAAGGAAGTGTTTCATGCCGCGATCGTGAAATGAAGTCGCTGAGGGAGCGCAGGTGAGGGCATGCATCATTATTTCATATCATTCTTGCATTAACAAGAGTACTTATGACCTGATTGTTGTATTGCCTTATCATTACTACTTGACTGAATTGATAACATGTTAACTTTTGCTTTATTGTTCCACTGAGTTGATCACTCACTCCCACATTACAGGACGGTGTTTTAAACACCCACCAGACCCTGTTTTAATTTCAGATGATGGCGATGCGTATGAGGCAGAGCCGGACTTTTATGATGATGAGGAGGGTTTCTCCTATATGCAGCTATCAGGCGGGTCTATGTAGACCATGTTCTGATCAACGGAGTTAAATGGATGCTGATTAGATGTCATTACACTTGTTATTTTGCACTTTTGGAACACCCATGTATATTCATTTTGTCCATTTTTGGAGTATACATGTATATATTTAACCTAGTAACATGTTCACACTCTAGGACTTACGACGGTTTATATATTTTATATATTTATCGCAGTCTTCCGCTTGCAAAATTTAACTGTCTCTGGAGTATGATATGCTGTTTTGGTATAATCTCACTCATGTCTAATGCACTAATATGAACAACATTCAATCATCTTTATCTATGTTGCAATGCGTTGGAACTCGGGAGATGAGCTTCTGCTCGACCCCCGATTTTCAGGGCGTTACAGTGTACCTCACCATTAATGCACCCCAAGCCAAGATCAGGTAAGCCCACTCAATTGATCAATAAGCCTGATTTAAACGGCAGAGAATTACAGCAATCACCATGTGATGGAGTTTTAGATTGGAATCACAAAGTGTCTTGCAACTATAATCAGTGTTCGAAATATCAGTATCGCGTTACGTATCGCACCCTTGGGATACGGATCCGTATTAGTTATCGCATGGGATATATTGGTTGTATCGCATAATGTATCACTGTTGTTGAAAACATGGGGAAACATTGGAAATTGGTCGATCTTTTCAATGAAATTTCAGTGATTGTTAAAAAATACATCAATACACTTACAAATCAAAACATTACAAAAAACAAGTGCACATAATAGGTTTTCTTTGTATGGGGTTCTAATCTATGTTGTCAAACTGAATTATGCAAGTATATTCAAAGTCTATTCATATAATTTATAAATGTAAGAAGACATGTAGAAACACAAGCAATATATTCAAAAGCAAAAGAAGAATCACTAGATAAAGTTACATACAATACATGTTTGATTTTGATTTTATTCAATTTTCTGCAACTCGGTCCTTCTCCTCCAAATCTCGAAATCGAATCTCCCAATCCCTGATTTTTCATGCAAAACATGAAAAATCATGGATTTGTAATAATTTGACACTGATTTAACATGATTTAAAGAAAAAAAAAAGGATCCAAAAAAAAAAAGCTCACCGGATTGAACATCTGGGACATATCTCACTACTTGTGCGTTACGTATTGCACAGGTGGGATACAAGATATATCGTGGGATATATCGGCCAATATCATCGATATTTCAAACATTGACTGCAATTATCGAAACTGCATGGTCAAAATTTTCTGTGGGTCGATCTGATAATAATCAGATTCATAGGCTCTCGGCTAAAAAACTTTCCAAGTAGGAAACAGTATCTGTTTTGGAACTTTACGAATTTGAACTAAATAGTCCAAATTACAGATTTAAGCACTCGGTTTTAGAAGTAATAACAAACTGGAATTCCTTTTACAAATTTATAGCCGACTTATTAGATACAATTCCCGATCTTGCATCAATCCTACCCGGACTATGAATCAAATAATGTTGAATTTATTTGTGAACTATCTCGAATCGCCAATGAATTTCAAATCGGATTGGCACGATTTAAATCAACCAATATCAGCAGATTTTAGCGACTTGAACTACGAATCAGGTTGCTTGAACCGATTCGCAGTTTGAAAACAGAAATGCCGATTTAGGTAATCATGGGCATAAACAATAACTGAGTTACAGTAAACGCTGGCCATACTTTTTGATCCATCATTGATGATTGAGGCTCTGCCTTTTTGGTGGAATGTGGCACAAAGAACCGCCATAAACCAGAAGAGTTGCTGATTACCCTGAAAAAGAAAACTTCTGTTATTGTTGTCGTCGTCATCATCATAGCCACATCCTAGTTAATTTCCATTGAACATATAAAAAAATAAATGAAAAGCCATGTTGCTTGACTCATGATGCTGCCATTGTCTGGGAACCTTACTGCAATAATATTGTCCTGATGCACTACGACATGTATAATCCACTGAAGCACTGGCTATGCAATTGGACCTGAGGTTCACCAATCCATACTAGTAGTCTGATGGGTCTCATGCTACATCTAAAAATCTACAGGATTGTTAGACACTAAGCATCCAATTCTTTTGGTTTTCCCCACATTATGTCTTTTTATTTTTAAGTGTCTTTATATGCACTAATAGAATGGTTAGGATCTTCCAAAATGAGAGCCTTTTGGGTCATCCACCATCCATGGTGTGGCCCTAAGATCAACAGTCTGGATAAGTGAACCATGAGCCCCACTTTTTGCACTGTGCACATCACGAAATTATATATGCCGCACAAGGACCTCTAATTCCTCATAGAACAAGTCATGTTTCTGATGATTTAATAAAGAAAAATCATATTTCTGACCTCTGCTGATTAAAATAAAATAGAATAATATGAAGAAAGCAGTAGAAAATAGATCCTATAGTATGCTCAAGTACTCCAACCTGTTTGAAGGGCTCCTATGTCCACCATAACCATCATTCATCGGAATAGAACCTTTTCCAGTTTTTCTCTTCAAGTGCTGCCTCTTCTTACTGATAGAAGACTGTGAATGACTGTCATCCTCTCCCTAATTGATCAGCATGGAAGTCACTATAAACGAATGTTGAATCAAGACCCACGATTCAGTATCTGGACTAAAACTGTTCCATGTTCCATTGCAAACCAGACAATTCAATGTGAACAAAACGAACAAGGCATGATCACATAACAACTACAGAAAAGGTCACGAGGACCACATAGACATTTCCACTATAAAAAAAAGGAAAGAAAGAAAGAAAGCAAAGAACAAAGATCACTGGCCCTGCCAAAAATAGGCAATCACCAAAGGAATGTTTGGGTGCCACTTAAAAATGAGTTCATCTCATTTAGTTAATCAAGTATATATTAGAGATCATAGTTTACATAGATTGTTGGTTATAATTTAATACCTACAAAAAATAATTGATCTCTAATACATAGTACATAATTACCAAAATAATTGAACTCATTTTTAAGTGGCACCCAAACACACCCAAAGTCATTGCAATTGCTTATGGGTCAACTCTGATCCATCAGATTGGAGGATTGTTGCTTGGCTATTCCATGATGGGGCCAAAATGGCTGCTAAGAAAATCATGGTCTGAATCATTCATCTGTGTTTATGCAATAGTCCACGTTCACTAGTGTAAATCAGAATGTTAGAATGTTCCATCACCATGTTTATGCAGACACCTATCAAGAATATGGCACACCCAAATGACAGTGTGAATTGCTTGACTATTAAAGCATTGGCCCTCAAGCACAAGAAAGTTAGAACCTCCCCATTGTTTACCTTTTAATGCAGGCCCAAGGCCCACCACGGGGTCCTACACGTGCTGAATTGTGGACTGCATTTCTGCTGATTTTGGGAGCTAAATTTCAGGGTCTGCCATTGCTTTCTTTAGATGATAATAGCTTCCAATTTTGTTGACTATCTTATGATTTTCTGGATCTACACATGCTATTTTTAGGCCGTTTACAATTTGGCTAAATCCTTGTAGATGCAGTATATATTTTGTATAGATTTGATTGATTTGGAATCAATCCAGAACTAGATATCATTATTTAACAATGTCTAGAGATTCTAGGGTGTCTTTGGGGTCTATTGAAGGGGTTGTTCTAGGAGGTAGAGGGGACACTTTTTCTAGATTTTTTTAAGTTCTCAACTACTTGTGACTAGTCAAGATTTCAATAATTGTATGCCTCCTTATACAACTACTCTTTGTTTGTTTGCATCATATATTCTAATTTCTAGCAATTCGACTATTGAATTCTCTTTGATTTGGTAAATGAATTGCATCATCTCATCTTTCTGTTTATTTCTTGTTAGCCTAGAAAAGAAACAGATGAAAAGGAGCCCATGATGGAAATTTGGGGCTACTACTAAAATGCCAAGAGTCTTAGGGTACCCACCCCCATGGAACCCTCACAAAAGGTTGCTAAGGGGTTATTTGGATTTGTTGAACTCAAGTTTCCGGTAGTACTCTTCGGGGGAAGTCCTTGAGTTATAACTTTTAGAAGAGATTTTTGCAATGAACTGGACTTAACAGAACCACAGAACTCGGAATCTCACCAAATGGCCATTACGTTAGTTTTGATGGAGGGAGATATCACACATCTCACAAGCAATAGCTGTCTCGACACACAAGGCTCCCTCTCCCATCCCAATCTTCAAGTTCCCTATGATAGATGGTTCATCTCTCCAATCGCAACTCAACACCACAGTGGACCCCAAAATGATGGACAATGCCGATAAATGATCTAACATTTTCTGATATAATTAGTATGGACCATCCACATCCTACGAATTGATAGGATGGTTAGAATCATCCAATCTAAGTGATTTAGAAAGAAGGGAAACAAACGTTCCACATGACTGATGGTCCAATCAATTTCTTTTGAGCAGAAGAAAAAAATTATTAGAGAACTGGAAACAGAAATGAAAGGCAGCATACAAAATGCCGAGAGAAGATAAAGGCAATAACAACCACAATCCACATCAACAGAATCAATATAAACCATCCACTTTCCTAGCGATTCACCAGATGGTTAGGATTAGAGCTGGGCATCAAGTCGAGTCAGACCAAGTTAGGGCTGACTCAACTCGATCCGGTTTTGAAATAGGCTTGACCCGAACTCAATCCGACTCGAGACCGAGTCTAGCATGCCTAACTCGATCTGAGTTCGGTCTGGCCTAGACTGATCCGGACCAAGTCCGATCCTATCAGAAGTACTGAGTCGGGTCGAGTTAGCACCGAGTCGGATTGAGGGAGGGAGGGAGGGAGGGAGGGAGTGGAGAGGGGGAGGATGAGGGTGATAGTGGTGGGTGGTTGCTGAGCTTGGAAGAGGAGGATAAGGGAGGGAGTGGAGAGGAGAGAGAGGAGGAGGAGGAGGGTGATGGTTGTGGGTGGTTGCCGGGCTTGGAAGAGGAGGGAGGGAGGGAGGGAGGGAGTTTCGGATCGGGGTGGGTAGGGTGCAGCGGGTAGGGTTAGAGGGTCGGGTCAAGTTGGGTTTTGGATCAAGTCGAGTCGGGTTTTAGATCAAGTCGAGTCTAACCGGATCGAGTTACTGGGTAACTCAAACTTGACTCGGTTTGAGTTCGGATTGGGTGAAGCCGACTCAGTTTAGACCGACTCACCCATTCGGTTTGGGTCAAGTCGGATTTGAACGAGTCAGACGAATCGAGTTAGCCGGATCGAGTCGGATCGTGCCCACCTCTACTTAGGATCATCCCGTCAATGGGATTTTTTGAGAGGGATGCCGATGGGCGCTACATGATGGAGAGTTGATATCAATGATCAAACTTTTATTAGTATAATGAAATAAATATGGATGATCCATTTTCGTAGCCATTGGCTGGATTATTAGGATCATCCGATTGAAGCAATTTTTTGCGATGGATGAGCAATCAAAAATGGGGACCACATGATGGATGGTCTATATCAATGATCAAACCTTTTCCAATATAATCAATATAGATCATCCATCTCCCTAACCATTGATTAGGTGATTACGATCATCTACGATGTGATTTTTGAGAGGGATGGGCGATTAAAGGTTGCAACACATGATGGATGGTCTGAATTGATAATTAGACCTTTTTCTTGTACGATCAACATGGACCATCCATTCCCAAACTATCAATACCATGGATAGATCATCCATCTCCCTAACCATTGATTAGGTGATTACGATCATCCGCGATGTGATTTTTGAGAGGGATGGGCGATTAAAGGTGGAAACACATGATGGATGGTCTATATTGATAATTAGACCTTTTTCTAGTACGATCAACATGGACCATCCATTCCCAAACTATCAGTACCATGGATAGGATTGTACAACCAAAGTTATTTGAGATGTAAGGGCAATCAATGTAGGTCACATGTGGTGGATGCTTGGATGGTCCGTATCAATGATTGGATTTTAGTACAATAATATGGAATGTCCATTTTCCTAGCAATTGATCTGACATTGAAAGGTTATTTGAGAAGGATGGTCAATCAAAGAAGGGCAGCACATGATGAACAATGCGTATCAATGATCAAACATTTTCTACTATAATTATGGCTGCAACTTGGGTTTTGATCAACCCAAACCTAATTGACCCAACCCAAGTTTGGTTGGGTTGGGTCGGGTTGTCAAGGTCCTCAAGTTGGGTTTGTTTTGGAAAACGGCAATCTAATTTGAATTTGGGCTGGTTCGGATTTGAGCAAATCCGGGTTGCATTGGGAATAATCACATGTATTTGGGTCAGATTGAGATTAGGTTGGGTCGGGTTGAGTATAGAGGACTTCATGTTGGGTTCAGGTTGGAATTCGGGTCAGGTCAGGTCGTGGATTGGGTCCTCTTGAGGTCACGCTAGGCTCAAGTTGACCCCCAACCCAACTCAACTTGCCCGTGCTGCACCCCTACAATCAATATGGACCATCCAATTTCCTAGCAATTGAGTGGGCCACTGTATAACTTAGGACAGGGCCACTTCATAATGAACCCCACCCCACCCCACCCATGCAAGGCCTAAATCTTGCACACATGTTAAACTAATTTGCATGCAAAACAATCTAGCATTGGGATAAGTTCTAGGGTTTTGTAATCCAAATACAACAACTAATCCATGGAACTCTAGCAATGTCAACCAAACAAAAGAAGCCCATTTCCAGGAAGTCTTCTTCTATGAAATTGAAGTTCCATGGGCAAATAATTACCCAAGGTCACTACTTCAACACATCCAAACGACCTCTAAAGTTGAGTGCATCTGGAAATATCCAACACTTGCAACTAGTATTTCTAGTTTGTTTAGTAAACATATAGCTATTCTAGGAAGCATCAAATGCTTGCAGCTTACCTTATATCTCAGGTTCAACTCAAGGTCATCACTGTAACTTAGTGACCAAAGGACTCATTCAATTTTGTACCTCTTACAAGACATATGACTTACTGTTATGGATTTTGCCAAGGGGTGGCAACGTCCAAACAGAACCAAACTAGGTAACCAATCAACTTGATAATAATGGCATGTCTATGAGTGATATGTGAATAATTTTTGTCAGGTCTCAGCTACATTTCATATAATTTGTATCTAAATTCTAATAAACAGAAGTGCATGTACTAAGAATTCAAAGGAGCACATCTGCTTTAGTGAATCAATGACAGCAAAGAATATACAGCTTTTGCAGGACATACAATCATAACAAAAATCAAGTAATATGCACTTAGATGTATTATTATTGGGTTAGTGTATCAAGTAATATGCTCTTAGATGTATTATTATTGGGTTAGTGTATCAAGTAATATGCACTTAGATGTATTATTATTGGTTAGTGTGGAAGAAAACAGACGGTTCCTTGACTCAAAACATAAGTAAACCAAGTCAAAGACAGGAGTGCAATTCTTGTAATTAGAAATGTCCCAAAAACTTGTCATAAGCTTGTAAATTAAGAGCCAAATCAAGAACAAAGTACCTGCTGAAGTGAAGCTGCTTTTGCTCTAAAAGATGCCTCAAGAAACTCCGCTTCCTTTTTAAGCTTCCTTATCCTCTCAAGGTCTGAACAAGCAGCTTTTAACTGTTCCTTTCCAGTATTGGAGCTGGAAACATGCATCTTTTGAAGCAATTCTTCCAATCTTCTTAGAGCTTCATCGACATTCTCCAATGCCTGAAGCCGGAAACATTGTCATTATATCATTAGAAGCATGTAGTTCTGATAACAAAGATATCACAATACCTCCTGCAGGACAATGGGAAGGAACTCTATAGGGTATAGATCTAGAAGTTTTCAATAAAGTAAAATCTAGCCATACCATCATTCATATTTCATATATTTCGACAATAATAACGGGGGGAGCCTGGACACCCTACCACTAAATGAAGGGCGAATGTTAATAAAGAGTGAGGGTGGGTCACCCTACCATATCCATGAACAAGCTTATGGTGCCAAACTATACAACAACGACCATCCATTTCCTAAAGAATTTGCCATGTCCAGCATGAGACAAATGTCAACACATCAATGATGGAAAATCTGAACATACCTTGTATTCTTGTATAATTATCGATACTTGGAAACCCTTTATCAAATCCTAGTGCATTTTCAATTGTGTAGATACTTTTTCTTTTAACAACATTGTAGCTATGTACAGACATGACATTATCTCCAGTTCTCTAAGGCCCATAAAAAGGACTGCTATTCAATTAAAAAAGGCCACGCCACGTGTATTGACATTCATACACACGCAAACAATCAATGCAGATGTGGCAATAAAAATTGTAGATCATGATGCCATGACATCATAACATTCATTATGTCATAAAAACTGTACCGATGTTCATGATATTCATATGCATGCAAACAATCAATGTAGGTGGGGTAATAAAAACTGCAGATCATGATGTCATGACATTCATCATGTCATAAAAACTGTATCGACTTTCATGATGTTCATATGCACACAAACTATCAACGTAGATGAGGCATGACTGAAAATCATTGGCCCCATTCTAGTTGAGGCATGACCTAAAATCAGATTAAGTGGATGATCCTAACATCTTAATAGACATTTGTTGAATTTGGATTATTAACTACTTTTCATTTCACTAGTTGTGGTAGGTCCGATGATTTAGAAAAGGGGATGTTCTCTGACTATAAAGAAATTGTCAAACTGTCACTTTAGATCATTCATCCAATGGGACCATACTTTTTAAGAATCACTTTGGTTGCTACGGCTTGGGTTGACACACATGCATTCCACATGCATATGGGATCTTAGTTGCAGGTATGTGCCACTCCCACTTCAAATCAACGCTTCAGACTCCACTTCCTACCTAGTTGTTTATACCAGTGTTCGAAATATCACTATCATGTTATGTATCGCATTATTGGGATATGGATACGTATCGGTTATCGCATGGGATATATTGGTTGTATCGTGTAATGTATCGATGTTGTTGGAAACATTGGAAAATTGGTTGAATTTTTCAATGAAACTTCGGTGATTGTTAAAAAAGACAACAATACACACTTATAAATTAAAACATTACAAAAAACAAGTACACGTAATAGGTTTTGTTTGTATGGTGTCCTAATCTATGTGTTGTCTAACTGAATTAATGCAAGTATATTCAATGTCTATTCATATAATTTATAAAATGTAAGAATACGTGTGAAATCACAAGCAATACATTCAAAAGCAAAAGAAGAATTACTAGATTAGGTTATATACATGTTTGATGTGATGTTTGGACACAAAGATTGCAAACGATTTATGAGAAATTGAGAATTTTTTTTCAAATTTCCGCAACTCAACCCATATCCTCCAAATCTCGAAATTGAAACTCCCAATCCATGATTTTTCATGCGAAACATGAAATTTTATAGTGTTGTAACAATTTGACACTAAGTTAACATGATTTACAAAAAATAAAATGATCGAAATTTGAAAATGCTCACCAGATCGAGGGTGTGGGATATATCGCACTACTTGTGTGTTTCGTATCGCACTGGTGGGATACAAGATACATCATGGGATATATCGGCCAATATCGTCAATATTTAAAACATTGGTTTATACTACTCACTAACATTTTGAAAAAAAACGCTTCCCACTCCCGCACCCGAATCCATTGTTGTTTCACTTCATACTTCATGCAATTATTTCTCAGACAGGTGAATGTATATGATCCCATGATTAATATTTAACTAGTTATACCCGATAAACAGCATGCATAGACTATAGTAGTAATTGTCAAAACATTAATTTATTCATTTGTCTCACAGGACCCAACTAGGAGGACCATGCTTCTTAAGAATCACAATGGCAGCTACAGCCTAGGTTGACACATGCATTCCACCCATGTTTTGGATGCATGCATACATATGTTATGTGATCTAGGACCCTGGTAGACCCAGATCAACAACACTAGATGTCAGACAAACGTTCGCATCATTTGATCATCCAGATCTAACTGTAAGTAAAATGAACAGTCTGATTCAGAGTTCATTGGTTCCAGATGGGACCAATAACTGCTGAGATTGTAAAATAATAAGCCATCAAAAAATCATAAGGGGGCAGATCACAACTCATAAATCATAAATCTAAAGGAGTATGATTTTTATCATTTTTGAAAAAAAAAAAAAAAAAAGAAATTTAAAAAATAATATCATAAAAATATTTTTAAATTTGGGATATGATAAAATCTTTTATGTTCTATCATAGTGATGGGGACATCACGCGCACACACACGCCTCTTACACACGTACGCAAGGAGGAGGGCCCCACCATCGATCTGGATCGATGACGACGTCCAAGGAGGGCCTCCTAGTTAAATGACTGTTTTGGTTCATTAGATTAGACCCGATAGTCATGTGAATCCCACTATGGGTTCTCATGATCACAGCCCACTATTCTAATTAATCTAGTACTTTGGGTTTTGCTTATTATTGTTATTGCGAATATCATGGATGGTTTAGATTGCTTTGATTAGTTGTTATTTTTTATTACTTCGTCTCCAAGTAATAGGTTGCGCACATGGCGCGAGTTTTGGGGTATAGGGTTTTATTATAAATAGGCACCCTTTGTAGTCTTTTTTTCTCAATGGAAGATTAATAAAATTTCTGCGTTAAGGGGTGACTACCGCGGTGCGAAGCCACACCTATCCTGATTCGCCCCCACCTTCCATCCATATTTCTCCTCCTATAAGCATTCCATCTGCAAATCCATCAATATTTGAAGGCATTTTTCTCTCTACAGCAGATTTCCATAATCTGGCCCTACAGGAGGGCTGAAACTACGGCGGAGCACCACGCACAAACTGTGCATCGGATCAAGCTGAGATTTTGGAGTCCATCCTTGGCCAACCAAGGCCAAGGTGGCCTTTTCCTGAATAGTGAGCCCCACACAAGTGCAGTCGGGATCACACGCACGTGCGTCTGGGCCATTGTCGCTGTCCACATATGCGGACTTCTCTGGTTCATCTCTCCTCACTTTCACTCCTCTTTCACCCAAAATCCCTAAAACTAACCCTAAATTATTCAAATCTCCAATTTTATGCCCTTTCTTCAACCTTAAGGTTCCCTAAATTAAAATTTCTGAATCTCTTGGATTGGGGGAATTATTTCTGTGCATGTGAGAATGAATTTACCCTCCTTTGATTCTCGTTTGGTCTATAATTTTGATTGATCCGGCCCTAGATTGTGTAGGCCTAGGCCTGCATAGATTCCCCTTGATTGAATGCTTGAACTTTTGTGTGGGAAATGGAATTTTGTGTAATTGTTCTAAACTAACGTGATCTAAAGCCTGAAAATCTTGAACATCATATATGAATTTCATGTCCTGCATCAAATTTGGTATCAGAGCTTAGGGTTCTTATAGGGGAATGCATTGAATGTTTAGGGTTTAATTTATTTGTGTCCATTATGCGTTAAGTAACATCATATAGAATTGTTTAAAGGTTCATAATTTATGATATAGGCTGCTGAATTTTCTGCTAGCAGAAAATCCGCATATCTCTTTGCTGGACAGATTTTTTAGACAAATTGAGTAGTATTGTGTCATTTTCTTCATATAGAGTCCTATAGGAACATTTAGTCCTATCTAGGTGCATATAGTCATAGTAGAAGGTCCTTAGATTGAGTTAGTAGTTGTATGCCCACATGTACGGGTCATGATTTTGGCTTGCACTCTACACTAAACATGGAGCAATTGCAAGAGTCAATGAACAAGCTGACCCAGCAGTTTGAGGCTTTGGGTAGGTGCTTAGAATAACATATGGACCAATGCTTTGAACAGCTTGATATGCGCATTACCCAACTAGAGACCTCCGCCAAGGCAAACCCCACCATTGGGGACGATGCCCAATCTCAGGCAGGTGGTCAGGAGGATAGACCAAGGAATGGAGGTGGCTAAGGAATCGGTAATGGGCGCTCACCCGTGCACCCACCCCGTGAGGGACATCAAGATCACTATTGACCCCGATGCGCGACTTCTCAAAGGAGATAAGAGTATATGCCCCCACGTTTGATGGCTACTTGGACCCTAAAGCTTTTCAAGATTGGTTGGCAGACATGGACCACCATTTTAAGTGGTACGACATGTATGGTCTTGTGGCTAGAGAGTGCACCAGATGCTAGTGTAAAGTTACCCACTGAGGTGAGTTTCATGATATCTTTCCTAATGATCTACCGGATAAGCTTTCCCTTATGAGGGATATACAACACACCAAGACGTGGAACACCATATTACCTATAGCCGAGTTTGCGTTTAATAGTTTTGTCGATAGGTCCACCAGTATAAGTCCTTCTGAAGTCATTACTGGTTATAAACCTAGGAAACCTATTGATCTTATCCCTATGTCATTGTCCCATAGGCCATCAGAGTCTACAGAGTCTTTCGCGCATCACATTCATTCATGGCATCAAGAAATCAGGCAGAAGATCATGACTAGTAATGAACATTACACACTTTCTACAGACCAACATAAATGTTTCAAGGAATTTAATGTAAGAGATTGTGATGGTCTGCATCAAGCCAGAGCGGTACCCTCAGGTAGTCGTTCGTAAATTACATGCACGTAGCGCTGGACCATTCAAAATTATAAAACAAAAAAATCTTAATGCGCATGTGGTAGATCTTCCACCCTCCATGGGAATTAGTTCCACATTCAATGTGGAGGATCTAGTTGCATTTCAGGGGGCCACTGATGCATTGTCCAGCCTAACGCCTAACCATCCTGATTCCCCAAACTTTTTCTTTGATCCATGGTCCTTTCCCGACCCATCTTCTCACTCTACCTCCCATACCTACCCTTTCTGACCAATCGTCCAAGCCTCTACCTCTCATATCTACCCTTTCTGACCCATTTTCTCAACTTCTACATCCTATACCTACCCTTCCCACACCCAGAGAGGAGATAGAGGATATTCTGGACCATCAGATAATATCCACTTCGGATGGTAGGTTTCAAAAGTCCCTGGTTGAGTGGCAGTCACGCTCAGCTTCAGACAGTATGTGGTTCATTGAGGAGGAGCTTCAGAGACTTGATACTGACATCTTGGAGCGGTTTAGGAGTCTTGGTTCGCCAATGGCGAAATCTTCGCAGCCGGGGAGAGTTGATGGGGACATCACGCGCACATGCACACCCCCTACGCACGTACGCAAGGAGGATGGCCCCACCATCGATCTGAATCGATGATGACGTCCAGGAAGGGCCTTCGAGTTAAAGGACTGCGTTTTAGTTCGTTAGATTGGACTCAATAGCCATGTGAATCCCACCATGGGTTCTCATGATCGTGGCTCACTATTCTAATTAATCTAGTACTTTGAGTTTTACTTGTTAATGTTATTAGGAATATCATGGACGGTTTAGATTGCTTTGATTAGTTGTTATTTTTTATTACTTCGTCTCCAAATAATAGGTTGCGCACATGGCACAAGTTTTGGGGTATAGGGTTTTATTATAAATAGGCACCTCTTGTAGTCTTTGTTTCTCAATGGAAGATTAATAAAATTTCTACGTTTTTCCTGCTCATCGAGTTGTGAAAACTTAATTGAGTGCGAAACTCTCCTTTCTTCTAAGGGCTAACTACCGTGGTGCGAAGCCACACCTATCCCGATTAGCCCCCACCTTCTTCCATCTATATTTCTCCTCCTACAAGCATTCCATCTGCAAATCCATCAATATTTGTAGACGTTTTTCTCTCTACAGCAGATTTCCAGAATCTGGCTCTGTAGGAGGGTTGAAACTTCGGCGGAGCACTACGCACAAACCGTGCATTAGATCAAGCTGAGATTTGGGAGTTTTGGAATCCATTCCTGGCCGATCAAGGCCAAGGTGGCCTTTTTCTAAATAGTAGGCCCCACACACGTGCGGCCGAGATCACACGCACGTGCGTCTGGGCCATTGTTGCTGTCCACACGTGCGGTACTTCTCTAGTTCATCTCTCTCCTCTCTTTCATTCCTCTTTCACCCAAAATCCCTAAAACTAATCCTAAATTACTCAAATTCCCAATTTTATGTCATTTCTTCAACCTTAGGGTTCCTCGAATTGAAATTTCTGAATCCCTTGGATTGGGGGAATTATTTCTGTGCATGTGTAGATGAATTTGCCCTCCTTTGATTCTTGTTTGGTCTATAATTTTGATTGATCCGGCCCTAGCTTGTGTAGGCCTGGGCCTGCATAGATTCCCCTTGATTGAATGCTTGAACTTTTGTGTGGGATATGGAATTTTGTGTAACTGTTCTGAACTAACATGATCTAAAGCCTAAAAATCTTGAACATCATAATTGAATTTCATGTCCTGCATCGCATAGTCTACCAAAATATAAGCAGAACATCAGCATAATACCACAAGATCAACAACACATTGTTTGTTGTTGATAGAAACATAAAATAAACATGTTTTTCTATTCTAACTTCTAATTCCAAGCACCTAAGATGGAAGCCCCCAAACAAACAAAAGGGAATCATTCAAATCTCAACCTATACTTAAAAAATCATAAATAACCTTTATTTTAGGATACTTATAATTTACTAAAAGAACACGTTAAAGCCAATGTACACAAAAAAATAAATAAATAAAAATACTAGCCCAAAGAATTGTCGAAATGCCCAAAATAGCGCAGTGAACTATTGTAAAGATGAACCGCCAAATGATTCTACCTTGATTCTTAAATCTTCCTCCATGCCAAGCCAAAAGGAAATCTTCCATTGTCCCCAGCATTACCCACACGATACTGAAGACTTCAGTGAAGCCCTCTTACACCTTTCGAGTGAAAGGGCAAATGAATGAATAGGTGATTAATGGATTCTACATTATTCATACACGTAACATAACTTAAATGATCTCTTTTAGAGATTATCAATAGTTAGCACCTTCTTCTTCACCACTAGGCACTAGCTAAACAAAAGCCACAACCTTGGGAGGAGTGCCATAATACCAAATCTTGGCTATGTGATTTCGACTCTCACCCATTAGGATCTCTCGAAGGGCCTTGTAAAAAGAGTAGATGGAGCCCGAGGGCATACACCTCTGAATCTTCCTTAATCTCTCTTTCAAAATCTTTTGCATTAATAATATGAAGAGACTTACATTTGGACTTCCTTGAAGTTCCAAGATCGCCCTTCTTGGTCATCTCCTTCTTTCCCGGTATACTCCTAGGTGGAAGAAGACTCAATCTAATTTTCTTGCCCTCAAACATGAATGTACAAATATTCAAGCGACTGAATATTGTAACATCCAAGTCAAATAGTTAGGCACCGACCCAAGATGATGTGGCCGACATCCATGGGAATCACATCGCACCACGTTGAATCCTTTTACGACCCAAACTGGATGGGGATAAAACATCGATGTGAGACAGGAATGGAGGACTCATCAACCCACTCTGTATGGGTGAGGGTGAGACTCGACTTTCAAACTCAGTTGACTCACTGTGTTGGTGGAGACCACGTTGGCACAGCTCCCACTATCCACGATCACTTTACAATTCGTTTCTTCACACTTAGTATAAGTGTAAAAGATTGTGTTCCTGCGCCAATCATCATTTTCTTTAGACAAAGGTGCATCTGACTACTGTGAGAGTGTAGGTCTCCTAATCATCTAACTCCTCATCACCAGCACCAATATCAGGCTCATGTTCCTCTATGTCGGAATTTTCCTTTTCATCCTCACTTGCTTCATCTATCATAAGAGCTTTACCTCTTTCTTTTATTTGGGCATTCTTTTGCGAGGTGATCATAACCATTGCAATGGAAACACTACATTTACTCCCCTTCAAACTAGTGCTGACTAGACCCTTACCTTTAACATCTCTGTTATAGGTGGAAGCACCAGTTAGGGCCGAGGTCTAGCTCCCAGAGTTAGGTTTGGCTCCCTAAGGAGCAACAATGCCACTGGAATCACGAGACCCAAACCGCTTCATGGTCGGTAGCACTAGGTATTGTTCAAGCTCATCTACCCTAAGGTAGGCCTCCTCTAGTGTACCAACATCATGAGGGATGAGCTCACGCCCAATCTCAGGGCGCAGGCCCATCCTAAAATAAGACAGAGTTACAACAAGAGCTCATCGACATCACATCGCATCATGCACTTCCCAAATCTCTCGATGTACTCCGATACAGACATAAACCCTTCACTCAAGGATTGCCACTGGTCCAAAGGTTGATTATGGTAGGAAAGCGGGATGTATTTTTCTTTAAGAAGCTCTTTCATCTCAACCCATGATGTAATGGGTTCATCTCCACGCCAATCTGCCTTCCGTTATGTATTGATCTAGAACCTCGCTTGACAGCAATTTGACATATCATGCCACTCGAATAAGTAGTACATGTCAACCAACCAGTAAAGGAGATGCTTCGAGTTTAAGCGACCATCAAAATTGGGAGCATCAACTTTGACGCTCTTTATAACCATTTCCTCAGGGTTGTAACGATCCCGTGATTCTCTACGGGGCGTGTGGGCGTGCGGTCCTACATGACCTACTCCCTAACCAAAGTTCTTATTACGACCCCTAATGGGTTCTACTGGAACTGGATCCTGCTCAACTAGGTACTCATCTGTTGGCTCTCTTGCCTAAGACTAGTAATCTTCCCCGGTGATGGGGGTACCATGAGAGGTAAGTTCTAGCCACATGATACGCTAGTTGCTAGCAATCAATTATGCGACATTGGTCTTATTGTGTGTCTCAATGGCCGTTAAACAGCGGTTAATGTTTTCGAGAGCCTCAACAATCTGATTCGGGTTCATGGTGGGGAATAGACCAAAACCATGACATGTTCATGTTTGCATACACTAAACGACCCCAATGAGAGACAACCTAGTTAAATGTGTATTATATGATGAATGCAATGAAAAAATCAGATTTGACGACACTTAATGTTATGTTATATGATGCACATGTATTTGATGTATAATGGACCCTCAATACCTTAACCCTATGGATAGAATGATTCAAATAAGGCTAAAACTGAAAATACAGCAACTAGGTGTCTCAAAGTTGCTAAATCCGAAAATCTCAACAAAATAGGACTTTGAAAATACCCAAGAAAAAAAATAAAAATCAGCAAGCTATATGCGACCTATATGCACACTACTATGGGTATAGTAATTTTATCGAACACCTGCCCTACGCTAGACCGAAGGTTTGATTCCAAATTTGATGTAGGATGATGGAAACTATCCTAGGATGCAAGATGAGAGATCAATTACACATTAATTTCAGCAATCAACATGTAAAATCAGGCATATCAACATAATAGTTTTAAAAATTCAGATTTATAACACGAAGATTTTAGGTTATCACATACGCGGTGCATGAAAATATAAAATAATTCAATAGTGGCCCACTTAGAAATAGGGACTTCCACTCTAGCATTGGTAGTGCAACAACTACAAGAATAGATAATGATGCAAGCAAAATTTTGATTTTGGGAAAGTCACAAAAAAATTTTAGATTTTCATCAGGATTTTGGATTCATGGATGGAGATTTAAGATTGGCATTTTTAGGGATTCAAATGATCTAGGGATTAGGGAGATTTTGAAGGAAAGCAAAGGGGGAAAACCCCAAATGGGGACCCACACATGGCTGCCTATACGGACGCACATGCATGCGAGTACACGTGCGGGTCCACACGTGGCTAGGTAAAAGGAAAGAAAGAGAGGAGAAATGGGTAGGGTTTTGATGGGTTGAGAAAGTTGTAAGAGAAGGGGAAGAAGGAAGACGAGAAGAAGAAGAATACATTTTGAAGAAGAGAAAGAAGAAAGATGCACCTTGGGGAATCCACCACCAAACAATCCTCTACCCTTTCACAATTCAATTAGAAGGGAGGGTTTCTCACAAACCCTAAAACACAAGGAGGAAAATTCCTTCACACAAGAGAGCTTCTCTCATTCTTTCTTTTTACTTCTCAATAACACCACTAGGGTTTGACGTCCATAATGAAACTTCAAACTAAGTACAACTATGCCACTCACTTAAGTGAAATAGCCCATCATCCAAAATAAGGAAACCAAAACACTTATTATCAATCCCGATTATCGAATAAATCCTAAAAATAACAAATAAATAAAGGAAACAAGATTAGAATCTAAGGGGCACAGATCAGGAAGATCTAGTGGTTCAATGGCCTAATCGACAAAATCCAACAGTCGAATCGACACAAAATAAAAATCCTATGACTAAAATGGTCTCCTAAGAAGCCAACATGCATCATTACAAAGTGAGGCCTTCCTGATGCACGTCCAATGCATCTGCGGTCTTCAAAATGGCTTGACGGGCCCCATCTGGAACTCGTCTCCCATCCACAAGGAAAGTTGCGTTGATGTGGATGGTCGCCTCTGTCTTTAGTACACCCGAGTAGGTCCTCTAATGTTCCCATCAAACCACCACTGCTTCCCCCTCCCTTTCTAGCCATCAATCTCCATACACATGTCATCAACTCATCATGCGCCTTCACCTTTTCTCTAAGCTAGTCCCCAAGCCACAAAAGTCAACGCCATCACTAAGCACCACTCGAGTTGTCCCCCCGAGCCTCTTGCTCCCCCCTACACATGCCCGCTGCAAGCCAACTCTGTTCCTTGAACCTCACTTCCACCACCCTACATGGTTAAGCCCTTAATAATCCATCATCTCTCACCAACACCCTCCCGCCATCCTATCACCTAAGTATGCCTCCCTGCATGTCACCACTTCCTTCTCCCTCTCACCATTTGTCCATGGAGGTGTACACGAACCGAGCTAGCTCGGTTAGCTCGCTCGACTCGACTCGAAAAAGCTCGATTCAACTCGGTTCGAAGCTGAGTTCAAGCCGAGTCGAGCTAATTTTTTGAGCTCGAAAATGAGTTCGAGTTGGCCCCAGCTCGACTCAACTCGGATCGAACCCAGCTCGAATCGAACTCGAATTGAACCAATTCGGTGAGTCGATTACTTTGATATTGATGTTGCTCACCAAGTGTTTGATGAAATGACTTAAAGAAGTGTGACTGGTGGCAAGGAAGGTATGTATATGAAACCAACACCCTTTTTTTCTTGATTTTTATGTTGCTTAGAAGGTGTTTGATAAAATACCTATAAAACCATTGTTGTTGTCTCAAATATGGTGAAATTTTGAAGGTGCATTTCAGGTGTTTGTGAAAATGCTGCAATGGAGAACTCAGCTCAAACTCGGCCCGAACTGGCCCGAGCTGCTGACCCAACTGACCCGAGCTTGCCAGTCAACCTCGAGGACCGAGCCGAGCCGAGTTCGAGCTGAGGTCAGCTAGTGGCCGAGCCAAGTCGAGCTGAGGCTAGCTCGACTCAGTTCAACTCGATGTACACCCCTATTTGTCCCCATTCGCCATCTAGAGGATTACACATAGACACCCCTTGGTCTAGTGATCCACTTGACCACCCAAATGGTACTCCATCTTCTCCAAATCAACCCTCCCCTAGCAGCAAACAACAAGTCCATCCTTCGTCTTAAAGGTCGCCTTCCACTCATCACCAGGGCGCACACGGATTTGGTGATAACCACTTTTGAGGTCAATTTTTGAGAAGATAGTAGCGTTAGCCATCATATCAAACATGTCATCAAGACAATATGGGAAACCGATACTTGCTGTGATTTTGTTGATGGCCCTACTATCAACACACATCCTCCATATGCCATCCTTCTTAGGTGTAAGAAGGGCGGGCACGGCACACGGGCTCATGCTCTCTCGAATGAAACCCTTTTCTAAGAGCTTATCAATCTGTCTTTTCAACTCTGCATGCTCCTTTGGGTTCATTCTGTAATGAGGGAGGTTTTGTAGAGTCGCCCCAGGGACTAAATCAATGGCATGTTGTATATCCCTCATAGGGGGAAGCTCATTCGGTAGATCCTCAGGAAAGACATCACGAAACTCATTCTCTACCGAAATGGCCTCAGTGGGTAACTCTACACTAGCCTCCGGTACACTCCCTAGCCACAAGGGCATACACTATTGAGTCCGGCTCAATCTCTTGCTCAAAGTCTTTGGCATTTAGAATATGGAGAGGCTTAGACTTAGACTTCGATTCCTTCAATTCTTTGGAGCCACTCACACCACTCTGTGGCAGACACTTTTCCGGTCGTGTTCTTGGGTGGAAGTGGATTTAGCTTGACTCTTGGCCCACAAGCTTCATCTTGGCAAATCGGACTCGACGAGCATCCGACATGTTGTACCCCTCAAAATAGTGTTCCATATCCGCCAACCAATCTAGAAAAACTTTAGAGTCCAAGTGGCCATCAAACGTAGGGGCCTCTACTCTAACTCCCTTAAGGAGTTGCACATCTGGGTCATAATGATCATGATACCCCTCGGGGTGGGGTGCACGGGTGCGCGTCCATGACCCATTCCTTGGCCACTCACATTCCTTTGTCTATCCTCCTGACCACTTGCCTGAGATTGGACATCTTCCCCAATGGTGGGGTTTACCCAGGTGGAGGTCTCTAGTTGGATAGCGCGCACATTAAGTTGTTCAAAGCGTTGGTCAATACGTTGTTCCAAGCACTTACTCAAAGACTCAAGTTGTTGGGTTATGTTGTTCATTGACTCTTGTAATTGCTTCATGTTTAGCGTAAGGTGCAAACCAAAACCACAACTAGAGCATACAACCACTCACTCAACTCAAAGACCCTCTAATACAACTATATGCGTCTAAATGAGACTAAATGATCCTATAGGACTATATGAGAGAAACTACACAACGCTACTAAAATTCTAGCAATATAATTGCCTAAATAATTCATGAACAGAAAATTCAGCCATAAAATTTGGGGATTTTCTAACAACAGAAAATTCGGCAGCCCATATCGTGAATGTTGGGTCCTAAACAGCCCTATATGAGGAGATTTGATGCAAAATAGACATAAATAAACTAAACCCTAAACATGCAATGCATTCCCTATAAAAACCCTAGGCTCTGATACCAAATTTGATGCAAGAAATGAAATTAAATACGACATGCAAGATTTCAAGCTTTAGATCATACCAATTTTAAACAATCACAAACTTCCACGTCCCACATACAATCAAAAATTCAACAAGGGGAATCTACGGGAGTCAAGCCTACACAAGTTTAGGGCTGGATCAAATAAAATTATAAACCAAACAATGCCCAAAGGAGTAAGATTCATCCAATCTTGCAAAGGATTGTTCCTCAATTCAAGAGATTCACCATGTTTCAATTCAGGGGAAAATCTAGGGTTTGTAAAAGTTGAAAATATTTGGAATTTGGAATTATCTAGGGTTAGGGTTGGGGTTTTAAGGCGAGAGAGGAGAGAAATGGAAGATATCCAGAACCTAAGACAATCCACACATGTGAACAGCCACCTGGCCCAGGTGCACGTGCGTGAATCCTTGTCCGCACGTGTGGGGCCCACGGAACTAGAAAGCGCCACCTAAGGTGTGGTCGACCAGGGGAGGCCCACTCTCACACCAAATTTCGTGTCGATCCGCCGCCCGATGTGTGCGTGGTGCTCCGCCGAAGTTTCAGCCCCTCTGGTGGGCCGGAATCTGAAAATCTGCTGCAGAGGAGAACTTGGGCACAAAAAAGGTGAATCTAAAGATGGGAGGGTTGTGGAAGATGATGGGAGTGGGGAGTAAGTAGGACGTTTTGGAATGGTTGTGGCTTCTTACCACAATAGTTAGCCTTTCGAAGAAGGGAGGATTTCGCACCCAATTAGCTTCTTCAACTCAGAGGGAAAAAGAAAAAGAAAAAACGCAGAATTTTATTCATAAACTTTCAATGAAAAATACCTATATGGGGTTGCCTATTTATAAAAAAACCCTAAACCCCAAAAGCCACGCCATGGACCCACACTAACACTTAGAGATGAAGTAACAAAAATAAAAACTAATTTACGCAATCAAAATCGTTCATGATGTTTCTAATATGATAATAACCAAAACTCAAAATCCTAGATCATCTAAGGTAGTGGGCCACGATCATGAGATCCAATGGTGGAATCCACATGATGATCAGATCCACTCCAATGCCCCATAACATAGCCCCCTAACAAAGAAGTCCTCCATAGATGTCGTCATCGATCCAGATCAATAGTGGGGCCTTCCTCCTCCTTGAGTATGTGCATAGGATGGGGGGCGTGCGCATGCGCATGATGTCCCCATCACACTACCTGCCCCTCCCCATCCTTCAAACCAAAGACGGTTTTCCAGATCCCTCAACCAACTCCACTCTTTCCATCAAGCCATAATAGTCGATTGCTCCAACTATACCTACCACATCCTTGAAGGACTTGAGCCTTCCATCTCTACCCTACTCCCCCTTTGATTCCCCTATATCGAAACCTTCTTTACTACTCCCCGCCTTGGTCTCCCCCTTGCCAAGACCAGTCTGCCTCTCTTTCCTTACCTCCCTCCTATTCACTGCTCAATTCACCACATCAGACCCAAATCGGGCCCTTTCAATAGAGAGCCTTCGACTACCGTAACTCTAGCCATTTAACACAACCACCGCCCGTGGGACATCTTCCTACTTCTCCATCTAAACAAAAGTGGAGCCCCTAGGAGATGGAGCCCCGCATCCAAAAGATAACAACCTCCACTGCTCTCACTCGCCCAAACACCCTTAAAAACTATCTCCAACCAGCCCTCTAGGAAGTTCTCCACGATGAGGGTAGAATATTCCGAGAGAGGCCTAACCACACCGATACCCAGCCATCCTCCTATGCTTCCTTTGCGACTCCCTCTTCTCCTCCTTCAAGAGTCAAGCCATCAGCTTGACTTCTACCCCTTATACTCCCTCTCACCCGATGTCTAACCCCAAACCCTCCTTCCAACCTAACCCGACTTCAATCCCCTAACCCACTCTACTCCCTCAATCATCCCTATTCCTCCCAGTCCTTCCCCTCTCCCGAAACTTATCCCAACCCCTATCTCTCCCTACTACCTCTTCAAAACCCTTGCCCTCTCCACTCCCTCACCTCACCCGAGCCCGGTCCTTCAACTCCCTACCGTGCAAGATTCCCACCCCTCGATTCCCTCTTCCCTGGCCTTGATTCCCAAGCCCTTTTTTATCCCTTACCTAATTCCAAGCACCAGCCTCCCTTCTACCTGATTCTGCTGCCTTGGTCTTCTTTCCTTGCCTGGTCAAATCACCAACCTTTAGGAAGATCTTCTCGCACACCTCTCTCAGAAATCTAATAGCAAGTTTAGCTATATATAGGCCACAAATAACTTTCAAAAACAAGGGGGGAAAAGGAAAGCAAACAGCAAGTTTATAGGCCACAGTTCAGCGAACACCGATGATCCTTGTTTCTTGATTTAATCATAAGATGCAAGTGAAATCATAATATTCAAATCATGAATCGTTAGATTTACCCATAAATCGTAAGGTTCAATTTGGATATTTTGGTAATAGGAATCAAACAAAAGGTTTAAGTCCTTTACCTAGGATTAATTTTGAATACTAGGATCAGTTCATAGATCGCAATATTTTCAATAAGAATGTCTAGAATAATACGCCATATCATCAAAATTTAGCATTTCTCAAAAACAAAATAGTAAGAAATGTTAATAACCATGAAATTGAAAGAGCATCTGAAAACAGCGATCAATGGATACCTCATCAAAAGAATCTAGCTCTCTGTCCGTTGATGAATAAGTTTCAGGCCCAACCCTATCACCTGGATACTGTACAGTATCTTCTCTCATTTCACTCCTGCAGCTCATATTGGAAAATTATGCACGATTTGTCAATAATCTATCAGATCAAGAGCTAATGAACATGTATATGTGATGCACTGATGTCCTTTAGAATTAATTAAAAAAAAAAAAAAAAAAAGACAAACAAGGAACCATTAGTTCCTAGCCTCAAGGAACTTACTTTCGTATCCCTATTTCTTCCATGCATTCCCTTAACTTGTTGTGTCTAAAACATACAAGATAGTCAGCAACAGTGAAACAAAATACTCATATGATCTCATGTGAAGAGCATTAAAATCCTCTTAGTGCCACATGTTCAAACATCACACATGCACACAAGATCCGGACACTAATGACAATTCTGACAGCAACATGCGCTAGCCCAAAATTTAGGACTCCTCGGGTGTCCGCATGTGTATTTTGAACATTTGGTCAATTTCTCATATCCGTCCATTTTCTCCGTATGCATGTGGCCCTCGTGATTAGTGGACCAGGAAATGTTCTCAGTGGTGCCGGCCTGATCAATAATTGGGTCTCGGACGTGTTCCCCATACTGGCAATGTGCCATAGAGAGGCCATCCTCTTCACACGGGCTCTTTAGCAGGCTCATTTGACCATACATAATACAAGATTAAAGAGCAACATGAAATATTTTAGACATTCATAGATTAGTTCTTACCCTCTAGAAAGAAATTTTGCTGCTTTGATATTAGAAGGGTTCTCAAGCCATGTACTGTACTTAATAAAGCTTTGCATCCAATAAGAACATACATCTAATACTTTGGGAATAGCCTCCCGATTGGGAAGAATTTCTTGTTTTTCCTTGTTTTCATGAGATTTCTTCAAGGCATCTGAATTACTAGGATAGAAAGGAAGCCACTCCAACTCTTCACAAACCACCTATTGAAAAGAAGAAGAAAGAAAGAAAGAAAGACGAATATTGCGACTAGGCAATGAAAATTTATCAAACAACATCAATGAGCAATTGAAAATGATTTTTAACATGCTTACTGCTTACCTCCACATATAGTTGGTAAGAGCTTATGGATGACAGCTGAGGATAATATAATACACTTCCCCCAATGAGGTACCTGAAACAACTCAAAACAAATCAAAAGAGAGCAAATATGAAAGTAAAAGGTAAATATCACAAAACAAAAAGGGCAACCAGTATCATAGATGATAAAACAGTTATTGGGGTGATATGGTAATCACGTAACTTATATAGGAAAGAAAAATGGTTTCTTAATTTTTATCATTTGGACAACATTATTGATGCAGGACAACTAACCACTTGCTCTAAAAGCTCAAACTAATAGAGCGTGACGAATCAATTCTTTTATCTCATAGCCCAGGCCCCACTTCCCATGGGTTAGGTCCTCAGCCAAACTTAGAGTTGTACACAAGTCGAACCGAGTCGAGCTTGGCACAGCTTGACTCGGCTCGGCCACTAACTGACCCTAGCTCGAACTCAGCTCGACTCGGTCCTTGAGCCTAACTAGTCAGCTCAGCTCGGTTTGGTAAGCAACTCAGGCCAGTTCAAGCCTGTGCGGCATTTTCTCAAACACATAAAGTGCACCTTCAATCTCTCACAGTTTGCAAAACAGCAACAGTTTACAGGTATTTCATCAAACACTCGGTAGGCTGCATCAAAATCAAGATCCAATGGTAGTTTTATCATTTAATGTTTGTTTTTTTGGTAATGATTTGTTTCATATCCATACCTTCCTCACCACTGGCTGATCACACAAAGAATGTATCCACCCGAAACAACACTTCGTTGAGTCATTTCATCAAACACTCGGTGAGCAATAATGTTGTTTTTTTGGTAATGATTTTTTTCATATCCATACCTTCATCACCATCGGCCGATCCCACAGAGAATGTATCCACCCAAAACAACACTTCGTTGAGTCATTTCATCAAACACTTGGTGAGCAACATTAATATCGAAATAACCGAGTCACCAAACTAGTCCGACCCGAGTTCGATTCAAGTTGAGGTTTGATCCAAGTCGATTCAAGCTCGGACAAGCTCGAACTCAGCTCAAAATTTTTCCGAGCCCCAAAAATCAGCTCGACTTAGCTCAAACTCAGTTTCGAACCGAGTCCAATCAAGCTTTTTCGAGTCGAGTCGAATCAAGCGAGTTAACCGAGCTAACTCGGTTCATGTATAGCTCTAGTCGAACCCCCCTTGTGGGCCCCACATCACATGGGTTCTGCCTCACTCGAGTGGGGCCCACCACACAAGCCACCCACCTCGAGAGTGCCCTTACATCCCACGGGCCACCCCACTCGAGCCTGGTGTAAAAATACCCCTGCATTAATCACCCCCGGTGGGCGGTCTCAAACACGTGACCTCTCGCTCTAATACCATTTTGATGCAGGCAACTAACCACTTGCTCTAAAAGCTCGAACTGATAGAGCGTGGCGAATCAATCCCTTTATCTCATAGCCTATGCCCCACATCCCATGAGTTAGGTCCTTGGCCGAACCCCCCTCGTGGGCCCCACATCACATGGGTTCCGCCTCACATGAGCCACCCACCTCAAGTATGCCCTTGCATCCCATAGGCCACCTGATATTACTTCGGTGCAAGACAACTAATAAAGCGTGGCAAATCAATCCCTTTATCTCATAGCCCAAGCCCCACATGCCATGGGTTAGGTCCTCAGCCGAACCCCCCTTATGGGCCCTACATCACATGAGTTCCACCTCACACGAGCCACCCAACACTCATAGGCCGCCCAGCCTGAGCGTGTCCCTGCATCCCACAGGCC
Source organism: Magnolia kwangsiensis (assembly GCA_037074715.1). Classification (NCBI taxonomy): domain Eukaryota; kingdom Viridiplantae; phylum Streptophyta; class Magnoliopsida; order Magnoliales; family Magnoliaceae; genus Magnolia; species Magnolia kwangsiensis. Next base: position 38,576,204 of record CM073587.1, on the reverse strand, counting down.
ACCCCACTCGAGCTCGATGTGAAAATGCCCCTGCATTAATTATAAGTAGACTTTTGTAGAGAAATGCTTTATTTTGATCATTAATTCTTATATGTAGTACTTCTCCCTTGGAGACATGTCATTAGAGTCTTGTTAAACCTCCTCCTACACAAGTATCATCATAACCATGTTGCCACCGTATGAACCACAGCCAGATATTCAGCCTTCAAGCTAAATCCAACCACAATAGAATGCTTCCTTTGGATATGGACTTCCAATAATGATTGTATGCCTTGTCATGTTCCAATTTGCTTTTGCTCCACAATGGCCAGTCCAAGACTAATTATTGGTCTTAACATATGGAAAAGGATTTTTATTTTTTTTAACGTAATGATTTTTATTGCGAGGTGAAATCTACACCGAAAAAATTAAAATTTAAAATTTAAAATAAATAAATAAATAAATAACTACAATGTACCCAAGGCACCACAATTGAATAGGCCCTACAAAAAACCTCCTCAGACCACTTGCATTGATTTCAGAAGTACCGATCATTTCTCTCTACCCATATTGCCCATAGGCCAGCTAGGAGAGAGAGCCCCCGCTGCTTCCCACTTTTGTCCCCACTTCCTCCATGACATGGAAGGAACAAATCACCAGTAGCTTCAGGCATCAGCCATTGTAACTAAAATTGACCTGGGAATATATTTCAAATTTCAGCAGCAAAAGCATGACAAATGAAGAGATGATTAGCGGACTCAGCTTCACACATGCACATTACACAAACATTGGGAAAAAAGATCAACTGCCTTTCTCTAAAGATTGCAAATCGTGAGGATTCAATTTCCACTAACAAGCCAAACAAAAGCCACAAGCTTCGAGGGTCCACCAGAGGACCATAAAAGCTTGGTAGGCATCCGCATTCCTCTCCCCCAATGTGGTAATCACCCCATGAAAGGATTTGACTGATAATCAAGGTGTCCCGTATCGGTATCGGTTAGCATAACGGTGACTTCCAAAACTAATACAGATACGAGGGCGTAACGGCCCGTAACGGCGTAATTTTTTTTTTTGCTAAAAAATTATGAAAAAATATGGATTAAATCTAGAATATTCTAAGCATTCCAAATATGCATTCTTTTATAAATTGGAACATGTTTATGGTGGTGTAACGGTCCACTCTTTGGTGAAAAGCTGTATCGGACTGTCTGATTAATTTTTGAACCAAGTAACCTGAATTTGACTACAAAATTTATATATTTAATTTTCTAAATATCTAATTTATATACTTAACAATTTAATATCTTTCTCCAAATAGTTCTTTAAAAAAATGGAATTAAATTCAGGTAGATAGCGTTACCAATTTCGGGCTGACTTGGAGGACCAATCTATGCTCCAAATTAGCCTCAAATTCATGCAATTTATTGTCATTATTCCACTTATGTATTGGTGCACATTTATTAGATAGTGAATCATGAAAAAAAATCAAAAGGCCCTATTTTAAAAAATAAAAGTATACAAAATAATAATTAAAATTATTCAAATAATTTGATTTTCGCATTGTGAGTTAGCAATTGTAGTTTATAATTTAATTGGTAAATTTTAAATTAATATATGTCTCGTATACAATTTTTTAAGGGCCCAAATTAGGTGAGACTTGGATCGGGAAGTGTAGCACACATGTTAAAGTTTTTTGGGCCCCACTCATGATGAATGTGTTATATCTAAACCATCCATTCATTTGACGAGATTGTCTTAAGGCTTGACACGAAAAATAATACAAATCGAATTATCAAGTGGACCACACTGCAAAAAGTAGCAGGGGATTGAACGTCTACCATTGAAAACTTTTTTGGGATCACAGAACTTTAGATCAATATGAAATTTGTTTTTCCTTTTCATACAAGTCTTTTTGACTTTATGAACAGATGGGATGGAAAATAAATGTTACGGTGGGCCTACGAATTGTTTAACGGTGAAAATCATCATATCGCTGCTATTTTTGGAGTGGTCCAGACGATCTTTGGATACGCATCATTTTTTAGCTAATGCTCTAAAATAATATTTAAAAATAGATGAACGGTGTAGATATAATAAATACATCACTGTGGAGCCCGTATAACATTGATCTCCTTTGAACCGTTCGTACAACTCAGAGGTCGAGGAGTGTCAGCGCTCGCCTCAGCGCGTGACACGTACCTACCGCAGCTTACGCCCGTCAAAAAAAAAGAAAAAAGAGGGGGAAACCGAAAATAAAAAAGAGGGAAAGAAGAGAAGAAAAAAAGAGGGAAAGAGGGAAAGAGAGAGAGAGAGAGAGAGAGAGAGAGAGAGAGAGAGAGAAAGAGAGGAGGAGGAGGAGGAGGAGTAGGCTGCAGCCGCAGCCGCAGCAGGCCGAGAAGAGGAAGAAGAAGAATAAGAAGAAGAAGAAGAAGAAAGAGAAGAAAAGGAAAAGAAAGAAAAAAGGTTAGGTTTTTTTCTTTTCTTTTCTTTTTTTTCTTTTTTTCAAGCCCGTAACAGCCGTTACGGCTCGATAACAGCCGTTACACCCGTAACGGGACCATAACGGCCGTTACGTGTACAAAAACGGGACTCGGCCGATACGGCCCCGTATCGCATAACGGGTACCACCGTTACCGTTACGTATCGGCCGATACGTAACCGTTTTGGGACACCCTGCTGATAATTTCATTGATTTTTTCCATTTCATTCCCAACCTTCCTCATCGTGAGGAGACAAGCTCAAAGGATGAAGCATAGACAACAAGCTTGTCATTTCCTCCAATTCTTCGTCTGTAAGGTTTTTCCTACAAGGTGGAGACCAAACTATGACACCATTTTTTGTAGAGTCATACTAAGATGAAAGAATATTGGGTCTAGAGCTAGTCTAGCCAGTCTTGGGAAAACCTTGTTTAGTGGTCTTCTAAAGAGGAAATTTATACCTCATCAAATGTATAGCATTCAAATTACCACTATCTAGCTTAATTCAAGCAATTCTCTCCTAATTGCAATCAATAAATCTGGTTATTGGTGAAAGCAGAAAATGGAGTAAATCAATAGTATGACTGAATTACTCTTACCTGACAATCCCTAATAAGCAAAGTGGTAATCTAACAACCAACTGCTCATCATGTTGTACGGTCCTTGGGGTCTATGCGCAACTAAATTGCATGCAATACAATTTTAATCAAGGAACCCGCTCCAGGAAACACTGACCACGGTAACATCAAATTTCTAAATCAAAAGGAAACATTAAGATTGATGAGATCATATTCATACCTGGACACAATGAATGAGTATACGGTCTCTGTTGTGTAAATTTGTTGATGTCAATCTCCTAAACCAAGAGTCTCCTCCTAATTTATCTCAGATGAAGAAAACCACAAGAGAATGCATTTCCCTCTAGTAGGGGCCAAGGAAATGCACCTACCATCTACTCAGATGGATCACACAAAAAAAGTTGGCAAGCATGATGAATAATGAAGTGAGGGATGAACCTCTCTCTCTCTCTCTCTCTCTCTCTCTCTACGATCGATATTCCCTTCTATAATAGTATCTAATATAAGAAGTTAAGGTTTCAGGGGTGCACTCAGTATGATGCTCTACCACCCTACGGATTTCAGTATACCCTACTGTAAAGGAAGCCCGTCAACCCGCCTCTATCATGCACATACCTATGATTTAATCCCTCCACTGTCAAAGCCATCCACCTATGACGTAGATGACATGTTAATCATGAAGTAGACCATCACATCTGGGCCATCGAATCATCATCAAGTTTGATCAAAACAATTCTAACAATTAAAACAAAACTTCAATGGTTGAAAACCTTTTAAATATATCAAAACTTTTAAGTGTTGGGTAAGTAGTAAAACCAATTGATAAGCTCTTGATCTATATAGATCTTGCCCTAAATAAGTACCATGGTAAATTCAATGGATTCCTTATGGGCCTGCATAAGAATCAATAAACCCCAATAGACATCCAACATCACCCACTTTCAATGGCCTCTACATAGCCTTATAAAGTGAACCAAAGCCAACCAATCAAGATCCAAGACCCTCACACGCCCTCAGGTCTAAGGATTAATCAATTAATATGCACAATCAAGTCCTTGATCACATGATCACAAGGCAAGTTAATAGGCCCCAAAATGTTGACTTGAACTTCGATCCACTAATATGAGTGTCCAATGGTCCAAACTAAGATCCCATATCCATGGCATACTCACACTTCGTGTAAGGTAAGGGCAAAAGGCAAGATAGATACCTAGTTGGTTCCCGATGGTGGAGACCCTCCATCCTAACCCAAGTCAGTCCCCGCACACAGGATGATCGTACATCTCTAAGATCGATGTCTATAGATGTGTTCTTCTAAGCATTTGTGTCAGTCATGGCTCATCTAGGTACTGAGATCCATGGAAAACAACTCTCCTTGATTAGTGACTACTATGTCCAATCTCAAGTTCCTTAGGACCAAAAGATGTATTATGTACTCCTCACACTACCAAATAAATATAAGATTAATGTAATACTAAATATGTCTAAGGCATATAACACATGCCCAAGTAGGACACATGGTCATCAAAATCAATGATTGAGATCAACCCTAACACATCCACATGGCCAATAGATTAGGTTGCACATTGGTTTTGCGGGCAACAAATTCCAACAATGCTGACCCCATTCCATAATCCACAAGTTAATATGGACCTTAATTTGGTCACACGACAAGGGAAGTCTTAGGTACAATTTGCAAACTCAATTTTGAGGTGACCAACATGGAAATGGTCTACCAAAATACCAAAAGCATTAAATCATTGCCAAGAAATAAATACCTAAAATAACTATTCCTCCTTTCTAAAGAATGAGGAAGTGTTCTCTAAGACAAACATTTAGATTGGTTTCAATACCTTGAGGCTTGGAAGAAGAAATTGGATGTGAAAGGAATTTCCATACTCATAACAAGTCTCTAATCTTAGTTCATGCCTATGTAACTCAAATTTTAAGGAATCATAGTCTACCTTTTCTCATTTGAATGCATAATCTTTTGCAAAGGTGGAAAGTACTGTAGGGAGGTTTGCTTTGACCACTAATGCAAAGGGCTAAGGACCGACCACCAACATGATCTCGATCATGCTTCAGGAGGATCAAATCAAGGTCACATTTCCAAGATGAAAAATGAAATGCACAACCTATAGAAACGTAAACCACATTAGGAGAGGGGTTAGGACCAACATGTGTAATCACCAACTGCAAGCATTCACTAACTCGATGATTATAGGCTTTAGAACTTAACCAACAAACTTGCTTACATAGGCAGCCACTAATGTTTGTCCCTACCAATGATGATGGGATTGAATTTCACATGGACTAAGTGATCTGGTTCTATGGACGCTTCATCAAGAAAGTGAATCCCTACGTTACCTGAGTAGAGAGTATGGATATACGGATTAGGTTTAGAAGTCCTCTACAAAAACAAAATCTAAGGAGGCAGGAATGCCAATGATTGGTTACTACTCATAAGTATAATCATGTATTAAAAAAATGTAGCCCAATTCGTACTTTCACTATAAATTCCAAAGAACCAACAAATTTAGTGTTCAAAATCGTAGTAGATATATATTCCCGTCTTAGGGAGGAGGGATTCCTTGTCCTTCTCCTTATGAGAGCATTCAAGTATCCGACTCAGATACTCCATCTTTCTGAAGGATGCAAGTGTGATACGTTAGCCGACACCAATTACCTAGGACAAGGCTTACATGAAGGTGATAATCAAAGTATGATTTGAGGATCCTCCTCTACAGCCTTTATGGAACACGAAGGTATTCTCACCAGTGTTTGAAATATCGGTATCGAATTATGTATCGCATCCTTGGAATACAGATATGTATCGGTTATCGAATGGGATATATCGTTTGTATCCGGTAATTTATCACACTTTTTGGGAAACATGAGGAAACATTGGGGAAACATTTTTCTGAAGGATGCAAGTGTGATACATTAGCCAACACCAATTACCTAGGACAAGGCTTACATGAAGGTGATAATCAAGTATGAATTGAGGATCCTCCTCTACAGCCTTTATGGAACACAAAGGTATTCTCACCAATGTTTGAAATATCGGTATCGCATTATGTATCGCATCCTTGGGATACAAATATGTATCGGTTATCGGATAGGATATATCATTTGTATCCGATAATTTATCGCACTTTTTGGGAAACATGGGGAAACATTGAGGAAATGGTTGAATTTTTCAATGGAACTCCACGGATTGTTAAAAAAGACCTTAATATACACTTTTAAATCATAATATCCCAAAAAAGAAGTGCACATAATAGGTTTCCTTTGTATAGGGTCCTAAGCTATGCGTTGTTTACAAAACTAATGCAACCGTATTCAAATTGAATGCATAACATTTAGATTTTATGTAATCATTCCATCAAACACTCCTAAATACTTGGAAATTAGTCTCAATTGACAACTGGTTAAGTAAAATTTTGAAGAAAAAAAATATTTTAATAATTTATAATTAAAAAATGATTTTTATTTTTCGAAAATTGACAAGGACTTAACAAATCAATAGACCAGCCCTCATACATGCTTGATTTCATGTTTGGAGTGCAACATAGAAAGCAATTTGGGAAAAATTGGGAACATTTTGAAATTTCCCCAATCTTTCCCAAATCAGACCACCTACACTCGAATTTCAAAACTAGAGTGTATGTGATGATCATTTCATCAAATACTCCTAAATATTTAGAAATTAGTCTCAATTAATAGTTGGTTGAAGGAAAATTTTGGAAAAAAATATAGAGAACATGAAGAACCAATGGATATTGAAATCAAAGCTTTAACTCCAAGATTTTTCATGCAAAACATGAAGAACCAACGGATTTATAACCATTTGACACTGACTTAACATAATTTCAATAAAAAAAAAAAGGATTAGAAATTGAAAATGCTCACCAGATTGAACATGTGAGATATACGGCACTACATGTGCATTTCGTATCGCACACAGGTGGGATACAAGATATATCATGGGATATATCGGCTGATATCGTCGATATTTTAAACATTGATTCTCACTAAAACACCTCCAACTTTATTTCCTCTAAACATTAATGAGTATGAAGCAACACTCATGAACCATTTGGAAAGTCCGACTACCAAAGAGACAATAGCACCATCTCTAAGAGGAGTTATTGTGAACATGTTTCAATGTTGTACCCAAATCGATATCTATTTGGAATCACAGGTTTATAGTAGTGAAGCAAAGTCTAGAAGCCAAATATTGGGCTATGTGATGCAGGACCAATGTATGAACCAAGTATTATGTGAGATCAAGTAGCAAAATTAAGGTAATCAACAAACGAACATAAAGCTTACCATTATGATAACTGATACCAAGTAAACCATAAGAATATCATGCATAATCCTAACCTAGGTTACCAACATCATAGCACAAGATCGTTAGATAAAGGAAACTAGAATCTAATGGATGTGGGGACATCCAATTAGCATAGGGTAAAGCCTATTTTAAAGTAAAAGACCTAATACTAATCAGGGTAAAATTAAGGCTAGGAAAATTGGGGAAATCCGGGATTTAGAGTTTATGGGATCAAATTGGATGAAGGGGCTAAAGGGTTTGAGGTTACGAAATGGGAATTAGGAAGGATTTTGGGTGAATTGGAGAATGGGAGACGTTAGGGTTTGGTAGTTTGGGAAAATAGGAAAGTTAGGGATTTCTAGGTTTAGGGTAGGGTTTGGGACAATAGAGAATAGGGTTTTAATTTTACGATGATGGAAAACCAAAAGGGCCAAGGTGTGACCGTACGGCCAACCCGCAGGGCTCACACATGTGGCTAGGTTGAATGGGTTTAGTTCTTTTAAGGCTTGGATTTTTTTATGAGTGTGGGAAAGTTAGGTCTAGAAGAAGATGAAGATTTGGGATTGGAGAACCAAAGAACTTTGAAGAAAATACAGGAGACCCCGCACCTCCGTTGATGAATATTAGCCTCACACTAATCTCTCTTCCAAATCACATGGAAGTATCTTCAAATCTCATGAAGATGGATAATGAAAGAGTGATGTTGTTGGGATAGATGGAGACCCCGCACCTCCGTTGATGAATATTAGCCTCACACTAATCTCTCTTCCAAATCACATGGAAGTATCTTCAAATCTCATGAAGATGGAAGAAAAAGAAGAACAACAAGAAAAGAGCAAAAGCCTCTTCTTTTTTCACAAAATCCAATGAGAGAGGGAGTCACACGCCCACCCTCTTTTATAGCTCCAAGAAGTTTTAATGATTACAATAACCACCATGCCTTGTGAGTTTTAATGAAAATAGCCCTAGTCTAAATAAAATCAACTCAAAAACACTCACGATGATGTCCAAACATAACATAAACAAAAATAAATCCTATAAGCTGATAAAGTCAAAGAAAAATTAGTGTGGACGATTCACGATCAATGGCCCGATCATGTGATCCAAGGGCCCAATCGTCACGTCTCTCCAATCCAACGGTCTGGATCACTCCATAAAGCAGTCCATGTGCATCTTCCCAGTGTGGAGTCTTTCACATGCTCGCACAAGCACATGGGATCTTCAGCACGATCACGAGTATTCGCCTAGCCATAAGGAAATCGGTGCGGCCCACCTCCTCGTCTGATACGTACGCAAAGGTGAACGTGTAGTGATGTCCTCATCACTATGACTCATACAATATGCAAGTTTGTCTTGTTAAGGACAAGGAAATCGAATTTACTTTAAAATGAACATGAACTGTGACAATCAGGCAACCATATGTTGCGTTCAGTCCTGTTTTCCATTAAAGAAACAAAAACATTAAGGTAGGTTGTCATTTTTTTTTCAAAGAAGTAGTTGCAAAGTATGTATGTATGCCTTACATGAGTCGAAAATATCAACAGGAAAATGGTTCAGAAAAGTATTCAAAAAACTAGATTATCGGAAGGTATGGTATTGGTGGAATCTCATCAAGAGGAGCAAGTTGAGCATGATAAATATCTCTAAATAAAATCAAACGGAGTGTTGTCAGCATGTATTAGGTGTATACCTACATGGGCATCATTGTTATTTTTCTATACGATAGGACTTGCATGTGATTAGCTTTTAGGAATATTTTGGCCATTTTCTTAATTGGTGATTAGGGACATTCTGTTATGATTGCCCAAGTTAACAAAAAAATTTCTCCTTCCCCAAATACTTTGAATACGATCCAAATTAACAGCATAAATAAAACCAAATAGCATCAGACACCTGATGAAGCTTTCAATAGGTTCATCTACAACATTAAAGCCATTTGCAGGCAAAAAGGACTGCGTGCTTCTTCCCAAGGCAACAAAAAACCCAAATATTGCCAAATCCTTGTCCAATACCTGCAGAAGACAGAGCAGAGCCTGATCACTTGTTTCTACAAGATCAAACAGCTGAAAATCTGCATGCCTAGAAATACTTTCATAATCACAGATACAAAGTTCTACTATTTAATATGCATGGTGGTGCATGTTTCTGCACAAACCGAATTTATAAAATGGATGATAATACAGCATTCAGAAAACAGAAAGAAGAAGGAAGACGCATGACAAGTAATGTAAGTTTAACCACATTCCAGGAGAATTATAGAAAGGTGGGTGCGTGGGTGAGTGTGGTAAAGAATTAACAAAGGCCTGAGCTTTTCTTTAAATTCACAATCCAAGTTAAAAATAAGAAAATTTAGAGAAGATAGCCGAAAAACCAAGGGAATAAATAGCTACTGAAAAAGAAAAAGTAAACAACATCTAAGAAATGCTAGATCTAAACATCTAGAAAAAAGACATCCAAAAGAACTGAAAACAATTCTGCACTTTGCGATGAATGGAGAACACCACAAAAGTTTCCCAGACTGGAAAAAAAAAAAAAAAAAACCCATTTATTCACTCGGTGGCCTAGAAAAAAAAAATGCTCAAGGAAAAACCAAAAAATAAAAAATAAAAGGGCCTAATAATGGACTGCATGCCCACACACGTATCAATAGACTGGATAAATGAATCTTAGGCCCCAGTCACAAGACCATGCACATCAGGACACTGACAACCTGATGCAACACGACCTGCAATTCCTCTTCGATCTAAAACAGAAACCCATTAATAGATGAGAGAATTATGGCCATGTCTGCTATAACCTTGCCACGGCAAAAATGATGCCAAAAAAAAAATCATGGATGACCGAAGTGGGAAGGCATCAGTTTCTGACCTCAATACTTTCGCATGTGGTAAGCCTTGACCATATTTTCTCCCTATCAATAGCTCGTTGCAGTTGTTGCTGTATAAGTTCCACCCAGAAAGCAATCTCTTCAATCCCACGATCATTTTTAACTCTACAAGATGCAGCTCGAGGACCAAAATGGACAAGAAATTCTCTATGCAGACCAATATCCCTCATAGAGTAATAAGTTTGGCGTATTGGAACAAACTCAACAAACTTGTCCATAAATCTGCCAGTTATATCTGGGACCATGGAGAAAAACTGTGGGCAAGAAACTTTTGCTGGACCGAGCTTTGTGATTGCAGCCATGCAGCTCAATGCAAGTATCAGGAGTGACGGATCACTAGCACTGCCTGAACTCGAAGACACTCCTTGCCAGCATCTGACAGTAAAAGAGAAATTGCATACTTCATCTTGGAAATTTCAAGATATGCACTAAAATATTAAGCTTTGGATGCAATAGAGGAAATATACTGCCCAGCATGAATTACTAGCATTTTGACTTGGCCAGAACTTCATACATGTGGAGCCCACTTTCAGTGATCCAGTCCATCCATCTTGAGGTCCCAATCATTGACGGGTGGTGTTGCCACAAGGCCCATAACCCTCCCAGTGGACAATCGTAACCATCCAATAATTGATCTCAAATCGATGGTTACGGAAACAAATATAGCCAATGGTCCATTTGCAACGGAGGGAACGCTGCCGGTTGGGTAGCTGCCAGCTGGTGTGGCTCAATTGAGGAAATGTTTGGTCCATCTACCATCTATTGTGGGGCATACCAGATGAATGATGTCAGTCAACATGAATGCTTAGCCCAAACAGACATTAGTAATTCAGGCAAAGCGTTGTCCAAAACCTCAATGCAAGAACATATTACTCCCACCACATACACAGTTGTAGCAGCAGTAAAGCGTGGATCCCTTTCAAAATAATTAACAAAAGTTGTCACAACCACAGGATGTTGCTGAGACCAAAACCATTCATAAGCTTCTGGTTGCTTGGCGGATAACTCATCCCTGATTAAGGTGTCCAATGGAGCAGATTGCCGTGATAAACTGCAATTAAGCAATAAAAATATTGAATCAACAAGTACCTCTTGCATTAACCAGAGAAATGTTGGAAATACTCATCAATGATGCAGGACATATGATTTAATGCTAGCATGTAATGTGGACATTATGAAAGAGTAAACAACGTAATTCAATTAACAAAAGATGCTAACCCAACATGTAATGAAGAGTAAACAATAGGAAATCAGATCTAATTTAACCTAAATCACATGCCCACTTGCGAAGAAATCACATAAATCAATTAAAACTGAGCCCGATAGAATGATAGAACTTCCAATTTAGCATAGACACATTCCACACTCAAGGGGCAGGCTTGTAGGTTCTAGGATTAGGGTTAGGAAGGGAAAATCTGAAATTTAGAAAATTAGAGTTCATGGTAATTGGAGATTTTGGAATTATGGCTCTTAAGAATTTGGGGAAAATAGAAATTATGGCCAAATTTGGTGAATTAGTCAAGGGGATTGATGGATTTAGGTATTGGTAGAAGGAAATTAAGGTTTTAAATAAAGGAAAGTTAGGGATTTTGGATCAATTAAGGAAATTAGAGATTTAGGGATTGAGAATTTGGGAAAATTAAGTAATTTGAGAATCTAGGGTTAGGGTTAAACAGGTAGATTTATGGACGGGTAATCAAAGGGTTTTTATGGGTGAAACAAGGGGAAATCAAGGGATTGAGGGGTTGTTCGTACGTTCGGCCTAGGAGCTCGCACATGTGGCCGTACGGTCACACGTGTGGGTCATTGGCTAGAGTTTTGGAGTCCTCAATGGTTGAAGTTTAATGACGAAAAGTTGAAGAAAATGATGATTTGGATGGTTTTGGATAGGAAGGGAAGAAGAGAGATGAAGTTTTTTGGGAAAATACCTCTGTTTTTATAGAAAGGAAGAGAGAAGGAAAATGATAGATGCAAGCCTCGCACCTCCGTTAAATGGGGAATGGAATCATTGGCTAGAGTTTTGGGGTTCTCAATGGTTGATTTCGGTTGGGGTTTTAGTTGAAGAAAAAAATGATTTAGATGGTTTTGGATAGGAATGGAAGAAGAGAGATGAAGTTTTTTGGGAAAATACCCCTTTTTCATATAAAGGAAGAGAGGAGGAAAATGATAAATGGAAGCCACGCACATCCATTGAATGGGGAATGGAATCACACCACACCCAAGCTTCAAATCACATGGAATATTCTTCAAATCACATGAAAAAAAGAAAAAACAAATTTATTTATTCGTTTCAAAATAATTGCATTCGAGCTCCCCCCCGATCATCCCATCCACCCGATCAAACGAACCGATCCGATGTGTCCATCAAGCTCCGATATGCAGCCCGTGTATCTTCCCAGTGTAGGGTCTTCAAATATGAATGAATATACATGTGGGGTCTTCAACATGGCTAGGAATGTGAATTAGGCCAAGTGAGCCTCATGTAATGGTCACCTAGCCATAAGGAGACTATCCCAGCCCTCCTCCTTCAGTATAGTGCTCAGATGTTCTCATCAATTACCCTCAGCCAAGGAGATTTCACATCTGGCAAAATAAAGTTGCAGTGATGCTCGAGGAGATCAGGGTCTCATCGTTGAAACTCTGCCTCTGTGATCAACATACTATTTAACTTGGGTCTCACTTTCCACTTGACAAGGTAATCCTGGTAACCTTCATGTCGTGTGGAAACCGCTTCTTCAACTAAGATATCCTCCATCTCATCTCTTCTCATAGGTATGGATGGTATGAGTGGTAAAGGCTGAGAAGATGGGTCAAGTAATAGCCATAGGTCATGGGACAGGTCAAGGGCATCATCATCAATGTTCATGTGAGGGTTATGGGAAGGTCCATGAAACGGTACGAGATCTTTCACATTAAATATGGAATTGATACCCGTGTTAGGTGGAAGATCTATCAAGTAAGCATTCAAACCCAGTCTTTTCAAGATTTTATAAAGCCCAGCACTACGGGCTTGTAATTTTTTTATGGTTCCCTATGGAAACCTTTTTGGACGTATTCTAAACATAACCTAATCACCCACAACAAACTCTTTGAACCTATGATGCGAGTCAGTAATCATTTTGTAAGTTTTATTAATTATATTGATTCTTTTTCTAATCTCCACATGCATGTTATGCATATGTGATGTAGATGCATATGCAGACTTTAAAGGCGTATGGAACACTGACATGGGTATGCAATCTATAGGGGTCTTAGGCTCATCTACTTAGAAGCGGATTGGCTAGTATACCACACACCATCGATCTAGCTAGTGTGTTGATGTCACCAAGTTTTGTGGGTCCCATCATGAGACGTGTTATATCCAAATTGTTCATTCATTTGGCAAGCTCGTCGGAAGGCTTAATTCGAAAAATAAGACAAATCTAAAGGTTAAGTGGACCACACTGCAAAAAGCAATGGGGAATTGAACGTCTACCATTGAAACCCTTTTGGGGGTCACAGAAGTTATGGATCAATATGATATTTGTTTTTCCTCTTCATCAAGGTCTGTGTGACCTTAAGAACAGATTGGATGGAAAATAAACGTTATGGTGGGCCCTACAAATGTTTTAATGGTGAGAATCATTGTCCCCACTGCTATTTGTGGTGTGGTCCACTTGAGCTTTGGATATGGCTCATTTTTGGGCTCATGCTCTAAAATGATCTCGCCAAATGCACGAATAGTGTGCATATGAGAAATACATCATTGTGGGGGCCATATAACTTTGATCTCCTTTGAACCGTTTGTACAACTTGGAACTCGAGGAGTGTCAGCGCTCATCTTTGTAGGACACGTACCCACACTAGCCAATTTGGTGGTGTGTGGTACACCAGCCAACCGCTTCCCATCTACTTGTCTTTCTACATCCACTTCCTCCCCGACACTCATTTGAACGTGATGAAGGTTTGGAAGAGTCAACGCACGTATGTCTCGCACGAATGCAAGCTCATCTGGTATGTCCTCTGGAATAACAAAACTAGACTCCTCCAATACCCAACTCACCTCAGGTGGTAACTCTACACTACCCTCGGGTGTAACCTTAGCTGGCATCTCCATAATAACCCTAGGTGTGATCTCATTTACCACGTGGGTATACACTATCGAATCAGTTTTAGTCTCTCTTTCAAACTCTTTGGCATAACTATAGGCAGAGAGTCAAGGTGGAGTTTCGTCACATCTTCAGGACCACGTTTCTTTACGTCTTTCTTTTCCGAGGAGCTTTTGAGCGAGAGAGGCTTCAAGACAAACATTATGTCTTCATACGGAAACGAACACATATTCGAGCGACCAAATAGTGTTACTTTCCTGGTATACAACCAACTTATGCCCAAAATGATGTGGCATATATCTATATGCAAAACATCAACTAGATGGGAATGAGACAATACTAAGAAACGGGAATCGAAGACGCATCAACCCATGAGACTCAACAAGGCTAAGGGTGAGGAACACTAGCATACTCAAGTAGTCCATGATGCTCGTAGAGACCACATTGGTGTAACTACCACTATCAATGATCACCTTTCATTTTTTACCACCACACTTGGCGTAAGTATGAAAAATTGAATTCCTACACCAATCATCACTTTCTATAATCTGGCTTAAGGCACAGCTAACAATTGCAAGTGGCACAATCTCAATTCCTTCAATTTCATCCCTAGTTTGTGATTAGACATCTTCCCCAGTGTCGGGGTTCGCCTTAAGGGAGGCTTCAAGCCGATTGGCACGCGCATTGGTCGCGGTCAATTGAGTCACGGTGGTCCTATTGTGAGCTTCAATGGCCGCCAGACAGTTATTGATAACGTTAAGAGCCTCCGCAATCTGTTATAGACTCATAGTGGGATGTAGGCTAAAACCATGTCCAGAACGAGTGGTCATACACAAGGTAACTCTTAAGGGAAAATCTAAATCCTAGGGTAATGTTATCACAAAGACGAAACCACCCTACAAATCAAATTGGACACATCACGGACACTAATCTGAAAACTCAGCAAGCCGTTAACCTAAAATACTACTCTGAAAATTTAGCAAGATAACAATCTGAGAGTACCAAGCTGAAAATTCAGCAAGAGTGTAATCTGAAAACTACAAACTGGAAATTCAGCAAGGCGACAACCTGAGATTACTACATTGAAAATTCAGAAATGGTAATGTGGAGAACGCAAGCTGAAAATTCAGCAATGGGACATTCCAAACTAAGAACAAAATTCGGCAAGATGAACAAAGATTTTATATGTAATGTATGTTCTAACAACTCTATCTGTAAATTCTATCCTAAATATGGCTCTATCATAAGTGCAACACAAAATTTTATGCTAAACCTATGTCTCTGATACCAAATTTGATGCATGACACATGATCGCTAGAACTTCCAATTTAGCATAGGACGTTCCACACTCAAGGGGCCGACTTGTAGGTTCTAGGATTAGGGTTAGGAAGGGAAAAATATGAAATTTGGAAAATTAGGGTTCATGAGAATTGAAGATTTTGGAATTAAGGTTCTTTAGTATATTGGGAAAAGATGAAATTTGGGCTAAATTAGGTGAATTGATTAAGGGGATTGATGGATGTAGTTATTGGTAGAGGGGGAATTAAGGTTTTACATGAAAAAGAGATTTTGGGTCAATTAAGGAAATTAGAGATTTAGGGTTTTAGAATTTGGGGAAATTAGGAAATTAGAGAATCTAGGGTTTGGCTTTGGGTTTATAGGTAGAGTTAGGGATGGGGAATCAGCGGATTTTGATGGGGGCGACAAGGGAAAATCAAGGGATTGAGGGTTTGTTCGTACGGTCAGCCTAGGGGCTCACACATGTGGTCATACAGTCATTGGCCAAAGTTTTGGGGTCCTCAATGGTTGATTTCGATTGAGGTTAAAGTTGAAGAAAAATATGATTTTGATGGTTTTGTATAGGAAGGGAAGAAGATGATGAAGTTTTTGAAAAATACCTCTTTTTGGATAGAAAGGAAGATGATAGATGGAAGCCTTACACTTCCATTGAATGGGAAATGGAATTACACCACACCCAAGCTGATGGGGACATCACGCGTTCACGCACGCCCCGCCTTACACACGTACGCAAGGAGGGCCCCACCATCGATTTGGATCGATGACAACGTTCAAGGAGGGCCTCTTAGTTAGAGGACTGCGTTTTGGTTCGTTGGAGTGAACCCGATAGTCATGTGAATCCCACCATGGGTTCTTATGATCATGGCCCACTATTCTAATTAATTTATTACTTTGGGTTTTGTTTATTATTGTTATCAGGAATATCATGGACGGTTTAGATTGCTTTGATTAGTTGTTATTTTCAATTACTTCATCTCCAAGTAATAAGTTGCGCACATTGCGCAAGTTTTGGAATATAGGATTTTATAATAAATAGGCACCCCTTGTAGTCATTTTCTCATTGAAGATTAATAAAATTTCTGCATTTTTTCTGCTCCTGTAAATTTCTGAGTTGTAGACATCCAATTGGGTGCGGGGTGGGCCAAATCGGTTACGTATCGGCCGATACATACCGATAACGGTGGCAACCGTTACGCGATTCGGCCCCGTATCGGCCGAATCGATTTTTTGCGCCGTATCGGCCGATACCCCCGTATCGGCCGTTATGGGGGCGTAACGGTCGAAAAACGGTCATTTTTTTTTGCTTTTTAAGCACCGATTTTGTTGTTTTTTCCAGACTTCTTGCTTCCAAACTGTTTTTCACTCCTTCTAATAGTAATTTCGACCAACCTTGGCTGAGTATTTAGGTCAAAAACACATTATATTACGGATTTGGTTGAATCAAAGCTCGGTGGGCCATTTTTCAGAAATTCTTCAAAAATAGGTATTTATTTTTTTTAATATGTTTTGCTGTTTTAATCATGTCATATGATGTGTTAATCATAGTAGAACATGATAATGTGCATTTTACAGATTTTGGGTGCCATTTAATATTTTTTTATATTTTTTTCTATTTACGCATGAATTTTGGGCCCTTTTTTTAAAATTCAAAAAATCAATTTTTAATAGTTTTTTTGTTGTTTTAATGATGTCATATGATGTGTTAATCATAGTAGAACATGTTAATGTGCATTTTACAGATCTGGGGTGCCATTTTATATTTTTTTATTTACGCATTTATTTTGGCCTTTTTTTTTTAAATTCGAAAAATCAATTTTTAATGGTTGGTTTGCTGTTTTAATGATGTCATATGATGTGTTAATCATAGTAGAACATGTTAATGTGCATTTTACATATTTGGGGTGCCATTTTATATTTTTTTTATATTTTTTTCTATTTACGCATGAATTTTGGCCCCTTTTTTTAAAATTCAAAAAATCAATTTTTAATAGTTGTTTTGTTGTTTTAATCATGTCATATGATGTGTTAATCATAGTAGAACATGTTAATGTGCATTTTACATATTTGGGGTGCCATTTTATATTTTTTTTATATTTTTTTCTATTTACGCATGAATTTTGGCCCCTTTTTTTAAAATTCGAAAAAATAATTTTTAATGGTTGTTTTGCTGTTTTAATCATGCCATATGATGTGTTAATCATAGTAGAACATGTTAATGTGCATTTTACATATTTTGGGTGCCATTTTATATTTTTTTCTATTTACACATGAATTTTGGCCCCTTTTTTTAAAATTCGAAAAATCAATTTTTAATGGTTGTTTTGTTGTTTTGATGATGCCATATGATGTGTTAATCATAGTAGAACATGTTAATGTGCAATTTACATATTTGGGGTGCCATTTTATATTTTTTTCTATTTACGCATGAATTTTGGCCCCTTTTTTTAAAATTCGAAAAATCAATTTTTAATGGTTGTTTTGTTGTTTTAATCATGCCATATGATGTGTTAATCATGGTAGAACATGTTAATGTGCATTTTACATATTTGGGGTGCCATTTTATATTTTTTTTTTTTATTTTTTTCTATTTACGCATGAATTTTGGCCCCTTTTTTTAAAATTCGAAAAATCAATTTTTAATGGTTGTTTTGCTGTTTTAATCATGCCATATGATGCGTTAATCATAGTAGAACATGTTAATGTGCATTTTACATATTTGGGGTGTCATTTTATATAAAAAAAAATTATATTTTCGAATTAGTGACTTTATATTTTTATTTGCTTATATTGGACAGGTTTTAGAGCTTCTTAGGGTTTAGTTAGAACATAAAATTATCTTTATTAATATAGGTCATACACTCATACTCATATCCTAAACCCAAAGAAATGTCTGGGTCTGGCCAAAAACAAGTAAGTGAGGATATTGGATGGCAACATTGTGAGAGGGTTGGTGGTACTAGGCACCAAATGAAGTGCAAGTATTGTGATAGGATAGTGTCTGGTGGAATTACCCGTCTCAAACAACATTTGGCACATCGAAAGGGTCAAGTTGCGCCATGTGTCAGAGTACCGAAAGAGATAATGCTATTAATGCAAGCTAGTCTGAATGAGTCGAAGAGTAAACGTGTTGCTGTACAAAAGAAAAAATATGATATTTTAGAAGCAGCTAGACAGGATGTGTTTGGTCCTGAATATATGGGCGTTCGTGATGAAGATATTATTGATTCTGACGAAGATTCAGATCTGGAATTAACTATAGCTAGGAGAGAGCGTGCGTCTAGCTCATGAAGAGGAAGAACGTCACCGAATGTTTGGCACGCATGGGTCAGTGCGTGATACAGGAGGGGGCAGTGGGACAGGGAGTGCAACTGGAAGTGCAACTGCTTCTGCAGGTGGGACTGAGGGTAGGGGGGTAGGTTTGGTGGGTTACGACGTGTATTTGGGAGCCGACGACAGACATCTTCACGTGATGCCCCTATACATTTGGATGAAGAAGTAAATGAGCCTAGGAGACCCTCTATTGATCCAATCCTGTTTAGGAAAGAATCAACTAAACAAAAGAAGATAAAACAAATGTGAAGTAGAACTTCCGTTGAGAAATTAGGTAGAGCAGCAGCAAAGTTATTTATACATGCCAACATACCTCCTAACGCGGCCAATTCTCCATATTGGCAGGTGGTAATTGATGCAGCAGCAGAAGCAGGTGAAGGAATAAAAGCTCCCACGGCTAAGGAGATTAGGGGGAAATGGACAGATGCAGAGTATGCGGATGTGAAAACATACGTGGCTACCTTTAAACCTGTATGGCAAGCCAGAGGATGCACGATCATGTGCGATGGTTGGACTGGCCCAACCAGACGCAGCATGATCAACTTCATGGTGTACTGCCACTTGGGAACTATATATCACAAGTCAATTGATGCCTCAGAAGTAACAAAAAATTCTAATTATATTACTGGACTAATGATAAAGTTGTGGATGAGATTGGAGAGGAGAAGGTAGTGCAGATTGTGACAGATAATGAAGCATCATATAAGTATGCAGGACATATGTTGATGGATAAGAGAAAACATCTTTTTTGGTCACCATGTGTTGCCCATTGTATTGATCTTATATTGAAAGATATTGGAAAGAAAAATGTTAAGGAAATGGTCGAAAGGGCAAAGGAAGTAACGACATTTAATTACAACCATAATCAAGTAGTCGCAATAATGAGAAAGTTCACGAAAGGACGAGAATTGTTGAGGCATGCGGCGACTAGATTCGCAACAAACTTTATAGCATTAAAGAGTTTATTCCAGCATAGGGGAGAGTTGAGTGAAATGTTCGCTTCCCGACAATGGCTCAACACAAAACATGGGAAGAAGACATCAGGGACACCGGTCGACGTTGTGAACACCACACGGGACAACAAATATTGGAAGAAGGTTAAGGTGATCCTAAAGGTGATGGAGTCACTAATGAGGGTACTCCGTCTTGTTGAAACCGATGAAACACCTACCATGGGTTTCCTATATGATGTCATGGATAAGGCAAAGCTTGCAATTCAGTGTGATTGTAGAAGCTGGGAGACTTATTGGAAGATGATCGACAGCAGATGGACAAAACAACTCCATCACGATCTTCATGCAGCAGGTTATTACTTAAATCATAGGTATAGATATGCACAATCATTTGTTGCGGATGATGAAGTTCGTGTCGGGCTAAAAAATGTGATAAAGAGATTAGAACCTGACTTAAATCTGCAAATAAAGGCGTTGAATGAATTAGATACATTTGGAAATCGCCTTGGTAGCTTTGGAGAAACTCTTGCACAGCATGCAGTATCTAGGTTGCAACCGGCCGAATGGTGGATTAATTTGGGAGAGAGTACGAAGGCTCTTCAAAAAATTGCAGTAAAAGTTTTGAGCCAGACAACATCTTCCTCTAGCTGCGAAAGGAATTGGAGTTGTTTTGCGCTCATTCATTCAAAGAGTAGGAATAGATTGCAGACTAGAACATTAGATAGACTTGTCTTCATGCACTATAATATAAAACTAAGAATGCGACGACATCATAGGAGCATTACAGCTGCCGATGACGGAGACTACTGTCCAATAAACTTTGATAATATTTATGATGAGGATGACCCACTTCTACCTTGGTTGGAAACAAGGGAAAAGCAAATTGAAGAGGATAGTGAAGAATTAAAAATTGATGACCCAGAAATACGCAGAGCACAACAAGAGAGTCGTGCAGATGTGTTAGACCCAGTAAGAGGAGCAGCGTTTATGCCACGTACGGAAACGGCTCAAGATCAACAAAAGAGTACGAGCAGTGATAGCGTGTCCGTGTCGGATGATGGTGACGATGACCCCCCTGCCTCTGGTGCTGGCACTTCTGGTGTTGCTTAACGCCCTATTCAGCCGTCTACAGATCGCGATGCCGATGAACATCGACGAGGTGGTACACGAGGTCAAACCTACGAGTGTACCGAGTCACGATACAGCCAGCAAGAGGGTACATCTAGTGGTGCACCGCGTCCGGGAGGTCCGGAACATCAGCAAGCTCATGGTCTTGGTTATTATGATGGATATTCTTATGGTCAATTAGATTATGATTATGATGGTTATACTGAGCCTGTTTCATCACATTCATGTTGGAGTGGCCCTCCCGATCAATATCGATATGATTATAGATATCCAGATCCAAATCCAAGTTACTCATCACAGCAGACGCACTCTCAATCTCAAGATTCTCAACAGCCTGAGTATGGTTACCAGTATGGCTATTCGACGGACACTGGTGGATATCCTTACTCAGGGTCAGAGTCGTTACCTAGTCAGGATCAGTCATCCTCTGGTTTCGTTGATCTAGTATTTCCTTCTGGCACTGGATATTATGGATATGCAAAACCTACACCTATTGGACAGCCTCAGCCTGATGGTGACAATGACGATGATGCGGAGGTCGAGCAACCACAAAAAAGCAGATTTTCATTTTGGTGGTGACTTGTGATTGTGAGTATATATTTGTATTAAGGTAAGTATTTGCATTTGCAGCAGACAGCTCACAACAGCATTATTGCAAGAAGCCATGCAATTATGCACACACTTGACACTGTCGAACTTGTATTTAAAATAGCTCCCCTGACAACCAATCAAGTAATCCTTAATCAAGTTGCAGGGGAGTATATCAGACACTAATAAAAAAAAAATTTAATATTCTTGACTTGAGGATGACAGGTCATAGACAAGAATCACAGTCACTTGTACACTGCACAGGTATGTTCGAGAAATTCCTCAAAAATAATTGCAAACACACCTAATGTAAGATATTTACATATTACATTCATTCTAATATATCTATCATTGGTAGTAGATAGTTAGAAAATTAAATATATGAATTTTGTAGTCAAATTCAGGTTATCTAATTCATAAATTCATCAGACAATCCGATACAACTTCTCACCAAAGAGTGGACCGTTACGCCCCCATAAACATGTTCCATTTTATAAATGAATGCATATTTGGAATGCTTAGAATATTCCGGATTTAATCCATATTTTTTCATTTTTTTTGGCAAAAAAAAAAAATTTGTGCCGTTACAGGCCGTTACGCCCCCGTATCCGTATCAGTTTTGGAGGTCACCATTACGCCAACCGATACCGATACGAGACACTTTGATTGGGTGTGAAACTCTCTCTTCCTCGTAGGGCTAACTACTGTGGTGCAAAGCAGCACCTATCCCAAATTGCCTCATCTCCTACCTTCCATATTCACCTCTTCCTACAGTCATCCACGCTTCAAATTCACCCTCTATTGCAGCCATTTTTTTCCTCTACAGCAGATTTTCATAATCTGGCCCTGCAGAGAGGCTAAAACTTTGGCGGAGCACCACGCACAGACCGTGCATCGGATCGGGCTGAAATTCGGGCGTTTTATAACTCACCCCTAGCCGACCAGCCCCAAGGAGGGGGATTTTAGGTTCGTAGGCCCCACACACGTGCGGGCAGGATCACACGCACGTGCGTCTGGGCCATCACTGTTGTCCACGCGTGTGGTGTTCCTCTGGTTCATCTCTCTCCTCTCTTTCACTCCTCTTTCACCCAAATCTCTAACCTTAACCCTAAATTATTCAATTCTCCAATTTTATGCCCTTTCTTCAACCTTAGGGTTCCATGAATTGAAATCTGTGAATCCCTTGGATTGAGAAATTATTTTTGTGCATGTGTGGATGAATTTACCCTCCTTTGATTATTGTTTGGTCTATAATTTTGATTGATCTAGCCCTAGCATGTGTAGGCCTGGATCCGCATAAGATTCCCCTTGATTGAGTGCTTGAATTTTTGTGTGGAATGTGGAATTTTGTGTAACTGTTTCTGAACTAGTGTGATCTAAAGCCTGAAAATCTTGCACATCATACTTGAATTTCATGTCCTGCATCACAAGCTCTAAATCACATAGAGTATTCTTCAAATCACATGAAGAAAAGAAAACACATTTTTTTTTTTTTTCAAAATAATGGCATTAAGGCTCCACAAACCTACATTTCTCTTTTATAGTCTTAAAAAAGCATTTTACAAAAAAGGCGCTCTCAGATAAGATTCTCAACATAAAGACAATAAATTAAAAGTTATTCCAACCCCCTAGTTCAACATGAATATAAGCTATACAAAAAATAACGAAGGATGTAAATAATCTAAATAAACTATTCTATGGCCTATGGGTGTCCACGATCAAAATGTCTAATAATGATGAACCAACAGTCTGACATTGTGTCCACTAGATCCAACAGTCCGATGTGTTCATCAAACTCTTATATGCAGCCCACGTGCATCTTCCCAGTGTAGGGTCTTCAAAAATGCAAGAACATGTACGTGGGGTCTTCAACGTGACTAGGAATGTGAATTGGGCCAAGTGGCCCCATGTAATGGCTGTCTAGCCATAAGGAGACTAGCTTATCCCTCCTTCAGTATGGTGCTCGGATGTCCTCATCAAATGATCAAACTAAAACATACGTGGATCAAAAGATATGAGTCAACAATTTAACTTGAGATCATTATTGAATTCAAAATAGTAGAATTATGCCTACTTGTTAAACTTGACCATAACAGACTGTTGAGAATGTGGAGCCACATCTAGGCCGCCTTCAACAGGTCGTAGGACATGCTCGACCGGTCGTAGGGGCCTGCTTGACCGGTCGTGGACCGGTTCGACTCAAAGTCCAACGAGTCCTGTTTTTTTCATGTTTGGGTCCTTCGACCAGTCGTAGGAACTGTTCGACTGGTCGTAGTACGACCAGTCGTAGCTCCCTTTCGACCAGTCGTAGGTTACGCAAATTCGTTTCCGAATCTGATGCGGACTACGGATTTTGGTGTCGCCTTTCGCAAGGGTGCGGAAGGGAAGTTACCTAAACTATAAATTGGGGTTCCTAGGGTTTTTCTAGTGAAAATGAAAGTTATTCTAAGGTATGCGTTAAGGGTTTTCTATGTGCTTCCAAGGGAGAGGTTAGTATTTTGCCTTGTAATCTTTATTTTTCTTCATAGTGGAAGTTTGCATCCGTGGTTTTTTACCCTAGTTTGGGGTTTTTCCACGTATAACTTGTCTTGTGGTTTGTTTGGATTGCTTTGATCTAATTCTAATTTATATTTTTTCCTGTTTATTGTTTGTGAGTGAGGCCTGAGATTGGATCTAGGCTCACTGCGTTGTTGGCGTGCTACGCAACAACTAGTATCAGAGCTATTGGTTTAGTTCTATTGGGAGCGATGACGGAAGATGGAAAAACTAGAATTGAGAAGTTTGATGGTTCAAACTTCGCCTTCTAAAAGATGCAAATGGAGGATTATCTGTATCAGAATGACCTCTATATTCCTCTAGGAGGAAAAGAGAAGAAACCAGAAAAGATGACAGATGAATGGTTTTTACTAGATAGGAAAGCTTTAGGAACGATCCGACTCTCTTTGTCTAAGAGCATCGCCTTCAACATATTCAAGATGAAAACGACAAAAGAATTGATGGAAGCCCTAACCACCATATATGAAAAACCCTCAGCATCCAACAAGGTTCATCTTATGAAACAGCTATTCAACATGAAGATATCAGATGGTGGGAGCGTGGCTGAACATCTAAACGAGTTCAATACAGTCACGAGCCAGTTGGAATCCGTTGGCATCGTTTTTGAGGATGAGGTCAGGGCACTATTGATCTTATCCAGTCTGCCAGACAGTTGGGATGATTTGGTGATTGCTGTGAGCAATTCTTCAGGGTTGACAAAGCTAAAATTTGATGATGTGGTCGGTCTAATTCTCAGCGAAGAATCTAGAAGGAAGGCATCAGGAGTTTCAGGGGATTCAAGGAATGCTCTAAACGTTGAAGGAAGAGGAAGATCGTTGAACAAAGGAGGCAATAAACACGAGCGTTCTAAGTCAAGGAAGAAGTCCAAGGGACCGAAAGACAAAGACGGGTGTTAGCATTACGGCAAGAAGAGGCACATAAAACGTGATTGCAGGGCGCTTAAGAAACAAGATGGAAGCCCTCAAGGCGGAAAGGATTCAGTGAATCTGTCTGAGGAGAGCGACACAGAGGCATTGATCTTGTCTCTTGATGCGAGGAATGAGTCTTGGGTTATAGACTCGGGTGCTTCGTTTCATACCACTTCATGTAAAGAAGTTCTGCCTGATTACGTGTCAGGTGACTTTAGGAGAGTCTACCTGGATGATGATAAGTCGTGCAGTATAGTTGGAAAGGGAGACATTCAGGTTAATCAGAAAGACGGAAAGGTTTTGAAATTGAAGGATGTCAGACATGTATCGAGTTTGAGAAGGAATCTGATCTCAGTGGGGTAGTTGGCCGACACCGGTTATGTGACAACATTCACCAGTGATTCCTGGAAGATCACAAAAGGTGCCTTGGTGATATCTCAAGGCAAAAAGGAAGGTACTTTGTAGGTGACTTCAGGATCGTATAATTCACTCGCAGTCGCATCAACTGGAGTGAATGGACAGTTATGGCATCAGAGGTTGGGACATATGAGTGAGAAAGGGATGAAAGTGCTATTGTCAAAGGGGAAGCTACCAGGGCTGAAGTCTATTGACTTGGAATTCTGCGAGGACTACGTGTATGGCAAGCAGAAGAGGGTAAGCTTCAAGAAGACAGGACACACTCCAAAGACACTTCTGTTGGACCTTGTACACACTGATGTGTGGGGAGCGGCACAGGTATCATCTCTTTGTGGCTCACGTTATTTTGTTTCCTTTATTGATGATACTAGTAGAAAACTGTGGGTTTTTTCTTAAAGCATAAATTCGATGTATTTGATGCGTTTAAGAAGTGGAAAGTTATGGTAAAAAACGAGATAGGTAAAATAGTAAAGTGTCTCAGATTTGATAATGGGGGAGAGTATTGTGACAAGAGGTTTGAGGAGTATTGTACAGCAAGTGGAATCAAACATCAAAAAATGATTCCAGGGACACCACAGCAGAATAGTGTGGTTGAGCACATTAACAGGATCATCCTTGAGCGCGCCAGGAGCATGAGGTTACATGCAGGGTTGCCCAAAACCTTTTGGGCAAATGCTGTAAATACTGTCGTATATCTTATCAATAGAAGTCCCTCAGCACCCTTGGATGATAGGCTACCAGAAGAAATGTGGACTGGGAAAGAAGAACCTTACACATCTCAAGAGTATTCGGTTACACTTCATATGTTCACATTGATGCAGAGCACAGAAACAAGCTGGATGCGAAGTCCAGGAGGTGCACATTTATAGGCTACGGGCAGGATGATTTTAGCTACAGGTTTTGAGATGCAGAAAATAGGAAAATCATCAGAAGCAAAGACGTAGTCTTCAACGAAAAAGTGATGCATAAGGACAGTGTGCAAGAAAATAAGGCCGAGGAAAAGGAATTCGTAGAGTTGGAAGAGTTACCAGACATGAGTGTTACAGTGCCACAGAATGATCATGCACGAGAGCATTATGAGGCAGAGCCGCATACACCGGTTGTGAGGAGGTCTACTCGGGAGGGGAGACCCACGGTCCGATACTCACCCTCCTTACATTATCTACTGCTGACAGATAATAGTGAGCTAGAGTGTTTTGAAGAGGCGTTACAGTCAGATACACGGGTTAAGTGGGAGCAGGCCATGGATGAAGAGATGGACTCTCTCGAGTCTAATCGTACATTGGAGCTAGTCACTCTACCTAAGGGTAAGAAAGCTCTTCATAACAAGTGGGTTTACAGACTGAAGGAGGAGCACGATGGTTCGAAACGGTACAAGGCCAGATTGGTTGTGAAAGGGTTTCAACAAAAGGCAGGTATCGATTTCACTGAAATATTTTCAGCGGTAGTGAAAATGTCTACGATTCGTATGGTCTTGAGTATAGTGGCTACAGAGGACTTACATCTAGAGCAGCTAGATGTTAAGACAGCCTTTCTTCATGGGGACCTTGAAGAAGAGATATATATACATCAGCCGACAGGATATGTGGTACTAGGAAAGGGGAACAAGGTGTGCAGACTGAAGAAGAGTCTATATGGCCTGAAGTAGGCCCTGAGGCAGTGGTATAAGAAGTTCGATAGTTTCACGTCAGGAAACGGTTTTAGGAGATGTCATGCAGACCACTGTTGTTACTTGAAGAAGTTTGATACGTCGTACATCATCCTTCTTCTGTACGTTGATGATATGCTTGTGGCCGGTTCAAGCATGAAGGACATCTCAGATCTCAAAAGACAACTGTCTAGAGAATTTACCATGAAAGATTTAGGAGCTGCAAAACAAATCCTAGGCATGAGGATAAAGCGTGACAGGGAAAACAAGAAATTAGTTTTGTCACAGGCAGAGTACATAACCAAGGTACTTGATCGATTCAATATGGGAGGTGCTAAGCCGGTTAACACTCCATTAGCTAACCACTTCAAGTTATCTAAGGAGCAAGGTGCAAAGACGCAGGAGGAACGGGACTACATGGCTAAAGTCCCATACGCGTCAGCTATTGGGAGTCTCATGTATGCTATGGTAAGCACGAGACCAGACATTGCTCAAGTAGTGGGAGTTGTTAGCAGGTTCATGAACAAACCCGGGAAGGAACATTGGGAAGCTGTGGAGTGAATCCTCAGATACCTGGTGGGTACTAAGGATGTAGGGTTGTATTATGATGGATCGAAAATCAAGCTATAAGGCTATGTGGATTCAGATTTGGCAAGAGATATCGACAACAGAAGGAGCACTACAAGTTATGTGTTTACTCTGGGTAGTGCTGCAGTCAGTTGGGTCTCTCAGTTATAAAAGATAGTATCTATCAGTACGACAGAAGCAGAATATGTAGCAGCTACAGAGCATGCAAGGAGATGGAGTGGATGCAAGGTTTTATGGAAGAGTTGTGTAAGAAGCAAGTAGATTGTAAGTTGTACAGTGACAGTCAGAGTGCGATACACTTGGTTAAGAATTCAGCCTTTCATTCAAGGACCAAGCATATTGTCATCAGATATCACTTCATACATTCGTTATTGGAAGATGGATCAATTGTTCTGGAGAAGATTCATACAAGGGAGAAGTTGAAGCTCTGTTCAGCTTTAATCGGTCTTCAAGCTTGAAGACGGGGAGGTGGTGCACTCCGGATGAAGAAGACGAAAGTTTATGACAATGTGTCTCCAAGTAGGAGATTGTTGAGAATGTGGAGCCACATCTGGGCCGCTTTCGACCGGTCGTAGGACATGCTCGACTGGTCGTAGGGGCCTGCTCGACCGGTCGTGGACCAGCTCGACTCAAAGTCCAGCGAGTCCTGTTTTTTTCATGTTTGGATCCTTCGACCAGTCGTATGAGCTGTTCGCCTGGTCGTAGTACGACCAGTCGTAGCTCCCCTTCAACTGGTCGTAAGTTATGCAGATTCGTTTCCGAATCTGATGCGGACTACGGATTTTGGTGTCGCCTTTCGCAAGTGTGCGGAAGGGAAGTTACCTAAACTATAAATAGGGGTTCCTAGGATTTTTCTAGTGAGAATGAAAGTTATTCTAAGGTGTGGGCTAAGGGTTTTCTATATACTTCCAAGGGAGAGGTTAGTATTTTGCCTTGTAATCTTTGTTTTTCTTCATAGTGAAGTTTGCATCCGTGGTTTTTTACCCTAGTTTGAGGTTTTTCCGCGTATATCTTGTCTTGTGGTTTGTTTGGATTGCTTTGATCTGTTTCTAGTTTATATTTCTTCCTGTTTATCGTTTGTGGGTGAGGCTTAAGATTGGATCTAGGCTCACTGCGTTGTTGGCGTGCTGCGCAACACAGACATGTCATTAAACTAAAGGGGGAAGCTTGACTTTTAACTAAAGTGAGTTAGATATAGCCAATTAGTGCCAACCATAGTTACCAAAATCACAAACGGCAAAAAGGCAGCACGGGAAATGTTTGTGATTAGTAATTAATTCAGCCTATACCGTGAAAAGTACAACCAAAAATTCAATCCAAAAAATAGATATGCCAAAAAATCAGAGAGTTCAATGTTCAGGTTTAATAAAGTTTAGACTCAAAAAAGGGGGAGTGAAAAAACAGCTAATTATGTGTATTTGTGTATATATTACATATAATTAAGGTTAAAATAAAAAATAGAGATTGGTGGTCACCACCCATTGGTAAAATTGAGTATGAGGTGAAAATGTTTATAGAGACGGATTAATTTATGTGAGGATTACTTGAAAAGGAAGGATTCAAGAGAGGCAAAGAACACGTTCAACTATCTATGTACATTATTTTCATACATATAGACATTCTAATTATTTTATTTGCCCAAAAAAATGGTTTTCTTCCCTATCATCAGAAATATAATGAGTTTTAAATATTCGATCAATTATACGAGTTTTTTTCTTCAAAAATACGGAGTTCAAAATAGTTTTGCAAACTAAAGGTAGCAACCACATAAATTGCACATCAACTGATCAAGATATAAGAAACATGAATTCCTAGATTTTACGACAATTTTTATGAAAGCATTTCATTTGCTTCTCTTCCATGGAAGTTTCATTTTCCAAGAATCTGATCATCTAGCATGAGAATATTAAATAAAAATTAGTGCATGAATGTCCAATTGCCAAAACCATTTAGAATTCCAATGTTTCAACTACACGAACAATTGCAAGAAAATAAGAGCTATCAACAGCCCATGTGCCCATATTTCACCAACTCATCCCACAGGGAGCTGATAGAGTCTCCAATCCAAAATTAAGCTAGAAAAGAATCTTTATAAAAACTTAAAAGAGAACCAAACTAGAAGATAACTGACCTCCGTTGTACAAAAACATTAATATCTCTGTCCCTTCCATCTCCTCGTGAGGAAATTTCAGAGGCCGCTTGCAATAAAGAATGCACGGCAGCCTGATAAAAAAAACTAATGAAAGTTCAAACAATACAGGATTGCAAGTGTTCAAGAATTGACTCAATCATAACCATAATTACAAAACTCATCAACTCGAAACTTGGCCTGGTCAACTTGGCTCAGTTGAATTTCAACTCAAGTCACATCGATAACTCAGTTTACCGATTTAAACTTGAAGAAAAGATTTGATCCAGAACCTCTTTTACGGATAGCACATTGTGTGTTTATTTAGATTGTTAATGAATTATTTAACCAGCAGAACAGCGTACCAGCTTTGCTACACTGTTATGTCAATGAATATATTACTATTTTAAATAATATCTAAATGGTAAATACCTAGTTGAGACTTCAAGCTGACCAGATCAAGTTTTTGAATTGACCTGACCTGATTGCACATGAAGTAGAGTCGGATCCTTGGGTTTTCAAACTATGATTTATGTGCAATGCAAAACGGATTTTTGTCAAGAGTTCATGGTATGAAGCATGCTTTCAACTTCCCATAGGTTAAAAACATGAGTTACAGAATAAATTGAACAGGACTTAATAAAACACCATATTATTTGTCCATTCAAATATTACACCATTGACACAAACCTTCATGTGCCTAATCCATTGCTTTGAACAATATGCAGAGTAGATAGTGATAAAGAAACTTGCATTATACAAAATAACAATGATGATGATGATTTTCTTAAGAAAAGAAAAGAAGAAAATGTCGAAACAACTTCTGTTAAAGAAAAATAGATGCCTCAAGGGATAGGCAATGAGGCCGGAGTGGGAGCAGGGAATCATTGTTTCCATCATCGTTGCCATCATCGTCATCATAGCCTTATCTCAGCTATATGAGGTCACCTTGACAAGCCCCGTTTCACCAATCATATATAAAACCCTATGTAAGTAACTCTGCCTATCTCTAGCCAGGTCCTTTGGTCCAACCAGATTAATCAACATTCCCCTCCTTACCAGAGCCATCTTGGTTACTTGTGGCAGCAGAGGACTACCATCTCAATCTGCTGTCCATCATTTTGTCTTTTTACCTGACTATTCCCAGGCTACTTTGGATCTTAGATGCACAAAGTGGGAGTGGGAGCAGGGAATCACATGTTTTTGGAAGTTAAAAGTTCAAAGTGTATAGGAATTTTAAGTACCACACCCCCACCCACGTAATTATGTCATCAAAAATATGCATTGTGAAACAAGCACTGAATCTCTAAATATTAAAGATACACTTCTATAGAAAGTTAATTTTCTTAAAATCTTCATAAACATGTGATTGATCTGACCATACAAAGATAAGCATATGATTGAAATTAAGAGTCTTAATAAAAGTTATATGATTTTTTTTTTGACAAATCAAATGTAAATAGAAGATGAAAAGCATGAATCTTTAGCAGAGAATTGTGGTTCCTACAAGAATTCAAATTGAAAATGCATATCCACAGTTTGAAGCAGGAATGCTAGGTGAAATGGACACATCCTTCTCATTCTTAATTTTATTCTTCCCGGTCTTCCTAATCATTTATCTCAATAGCCTCATCTTTGCAACATTCATTTGCTAATCATATTGCCTCTTAACTGTGCAATACTCTGCCCGCATAGCACAGCTAAACAAATACTTATCTTAGAAAATTTTGCCTTAAATTTCATTGACATGCAACAATCACACAACACTTCCTAGGTGCATCTCCCTTTCATCCACACAGCTCTAATTCTATTGGAAACATCTTCGCCGAACTCTCCATCATTTAAATGACAGGGCCAAGATAACGAAATAGATCACTTCAATGAATCTCCTAGCCATCAATTTTAACTAAAGCCTCACATCTCTGACTATTCCTACAAAAGAAGCACTCAGCTAGTTTTCAATACTATAGTATAGAGCCTTCCTCATTCCTATTAAGCATTAAACCCCCCTTTAAGTCTCATCAATCAACACAATGTTATCAGAAACAACACAGACCAAGGTACCTTATCCAGGATACTAGCAACAAACAAAGATAAGAGCTTAATGTGGACCCCTAATGGACACTAAGCGGCTACTGGGAATGCATGTCTCACCAGAACCCATTTTCACTCTGAGGACCACACCATATAATACATTGAAACCTTTCCTACTCATCACCTATCACATAATCTCCCTAGGTACTCTATCATATGCTTTCCTAGGTTAATAAAAACCATGTGACAATCCTCCTCTCTATACTTCTCCATCAATTGTCCATGTAGAAAAACATCTTCCATTGTTGATCTTCCTGGCACAAAGCCAATTTGATCTCCAGTACCATTGTTCCTTTACTCAGTCTAACTCTACCACCCCCTCCTAGAGCTTCATATCATGACTCATAAGTTTGGTCCCTAGTAGTTGCAACTTTGTGCGTTTATTTTCTTCTAATAAGTATCATATGATCTTTCTTCTCCACTCATCTAGCATTTTCCTTTTACATGGTATGGAAAGTTGTAAAAGGCATTGATTTGTTAAGCTAAGCCTTGATATAAGGAATAGAAAATGCAGGCCAAAGCATGCTGACCAAACCTCAAAATGACTGTAACACCTGCATAACTATAAAAGACATGCTGCCTGTAACAAAGCAATATGGCCAAGAACCACAGACCTTTTTCCTCAATGGATGCAAGATGTGTATTGCTCAAGCAGCAAACCTTCCAACCTTAGACAACCCCAACTCGAGTGAACTTTCCAACCTTGTCACACCATTGATAGCAATTCTCATTTCCTTTTTTGTCTTATTCCCCATTAAATATGCTTTGGGAAAGGAGTCTTTTAAACCTAAAACATATAATATGAGTAATGCCTCTAGATGACAGTCAAAAATTTTGGTTCAGGGGACATATTCTCCTTGCATATTTATTAGCTTCAATTTCAGTTCATCGATCCTTCATCAAATCTCAAAACCTCGAGTGTACGCCTTCAACTGATGACACAGAGGGTATGATCCTTGGCTGTGTGATTGAAACAGCTTCACTACTAGATCAAATGTCTTCCAGAATTCGCATATGCAACCATAATGTCATAATGCAATAGTCGGTTATGTTTCAATCATGCAAGAGAAATTGTTAGGTTTGACACTACACGGCATAGGCGTATCTGTTGTGCTCATTGGTCTTTAATGGGATCCTCATTCCATGCTTCTTTAGTGGGACCCACATAACATGTGTCCATGCTATCATGGTTTTGTTCATTAAATAGATTCTTCTCATGTATCACATGTTAAAAGTGGGAGACGCACGTATTTAAGCAAGTGCATGCATTTCTTTTATTTTACACTTGTGAACACATGTTTTCTCATGTGTATGCACTTATGTGATTTCACTTTCGGTTTATGGATCATCACCTTTGGTTTATGGGTCATCTTGATCGCTCTGTAGGAGTTCAGACTTTGTGCTGTGTGTCCATAGGCGCGATATGAACATTCCATATGTAATTAAGAAATCCATCTTTCCCATAGTGTACCTTTGGGGTTGGCTCTCTACAACTCTTTTTCAAACATCTTCGTTGAGGGAGATCAGGTCTAACCTTGAAACACTATATTAGGCCAAGGACAAAGGCGTGTTCCTCCTTCAGCAGTGTAATTGCAATATTTTTGTATTCTGATTTGTCGTGTTTGGTTGTATTTTTGCAACATCTTAAATTATCTCCCAACAAAAATTACTAAGTACTAGGGTCGATCAATCTTAAAAGTATGTTTCTTACACGTATGCATCACAGTCATAGCTCTAAGTATTGGTTTTGGAGTCTTGACTCGCCCAGAAACCAAAACTGGCATCCAACTAGTCTGCTTTCTGAGTGTGACTTGCCAGTTGAACCCGGCTCAGCTCTGCTTATGGACACACCCTTCGATTCGATCTTTAGTTTTTATCTACCCAAAAAGTATAGGAAAGGAAAGGACGTCCACTAATACCAAGTTGACTCAGATATGTTCATCAAGTTAAGAAATAACAAGAACAACTGTCAGAAGATCCCATGATAATGGCAATTGTCTGTTCGCATTCATTGTATTACATGTTTTTTAAAATAAACTTGGGGCTACCAGTGGTCCAGTACAGTGGGAGACCAGAAGCAATAACATAGAAGCCAACTAGTACTTTGTGATCTTAATTATTGTGATTAATAATTTCTAATCATATTTATCTGCACCATAATTGTGACTTTCAGCACCAGCGAAAACAGCTCTATGTTTCTATCTTTCCAAATTTGAGTTTCATTGATGCTCTCAATATTATATTTTGTTCAGGTTAATGAAAAGGTTTATTTTGAAATCATGGAGAAATGTTTTTGTGAGTAAATGCAACTAGTTCAACAACTACTATGCACATGAGTGAAATTGTTTCATTGTGATTAAAAACGACACCTTGTGTGGACGAGCGACATCAACACCTACAATATTATCAGTCTCTCCCCGATTTAATAATGAGTAGCTGCTTGCACCCAATTTGTCAACTTGACTAAGTCATTTTTTTCATATTGGAACTCCCAGTGATATAGCTACAGGCCTACAGCCTGCCAGCTACAATACCTCATAAAGCTTGCTAACCAGGTCTATCATCAGCAACACCCTGATCCATAGCTCAAGTGGTAGACTGAGTGAAAGATACCTCGTTTCAACACTGAGGTCTTGGTATCGATTCCCTAGTGGGGGTGGCTAACAGTGAAGTGTGAACTAACAGTGGGTGTACTCAGTGTTCGAAATATCGGTATCGCACAATGTATCACACCCTTGGGATATAGATACGTATTGGTAATCGCACAGGATATATCGTTTATATCGCATAGTTTATCGCACTTTTTGGGAAACATGGGGAAACATTGGGAAAATGGTTGAATTTTTTAATGAAACGTTGGGGATTGTTAAAAAGGCCCTTAATACACACTTTTAAATCATAATATCTCAAAAAAAAAGATGCACATAATAAATTTCCTTTGTATAGGGTCCTAAGTTATGCGATGTTTAACTGAACTAATGCAACTATATTTAAATTGAATGCATGATATTTATAAATATATCATAGTCATGTATGAAAACACAACCAATTCATTGAAAAGGAAAAGAACTAAGTAAAATTTGAAAAATATACATATCAATGATGGAGACTAGTTGTGGTCTAGACCCACATAGAGTTGCGCAGTGGCTCGTAATCACCATCTCCATCTCGACAGGGCTGGGCGTAATACTGTTGCACCACAAATCGACAATGTTGTGCCCAAGTCATAGTAGAGTGGTACCAATTAAGATACTCCCTGACATAACGCTGGTACTCATCCTCTCCGAATTGAATCAATACACTCATCCGTGGATACTGCGTAATTGTCACAGTCTATAACTGATATGGATCTGGGAATGACACATATGAAGCTCCTTCGTATCCATATTGTTGGCCATATCCATAATGTTGCTCATATCCCTGCCTATATGCAGAAGTGAACTCCTGACCATGGTTGAAAAATGATGTGTTGTAACTGCTGGAGTCATTCGTCACATATCCACTAGGTCCATATCCATGTCCATACTGCGGCACAAAACTCGAACTACTCTCCTGTGTTTGTGACATGTTGTGGCCTGTAACTCGAGCTCTCCTCCCTCGTCCGTGATCCAAATCTAGAACCACCTCGCCTACCCCAAACGCTTGTATCCCTCATGCATTTTGCCAACAAATCCTCCTCAAAATCTGAAAGTTTATGAATTTGCTTTTTCTACAGTATCTTTTGACATGTGTATGTCTTATTGTAAACAAAACGGGGTCGTGGTTTTCCTGGACGAGAACCATGGTCAGGATCCTATGTGGAATGATCAAAATTCTCATCACCGGTAAAAGGGCTAAGAGGCCTCTTATCCTGACTCTCAACCATCCCCGTCGTCGCCACCACCACCACCATCATCCTCATCATCATCATCGTCATCCTTACTATCATTAAAGTCATCGTCACCCTTATCGCCACCATCATCATCACTGGACTCATTTCCCACATCACTCTCTGACTTAATCTCGGTGTCAAACAATGTTTCCCCGCCAAGGGTCCCACATGATAGCGACTACCACGGGCTGCCTCCGGACTCCTCGTCAATGGGTCAAATGCCTCATTAGAAGACCTCTGTTGCTCCACATGTGCGTCAACATTAATCCCTTGTGTCTCTGCTTCTGCTGCAATATATGGCTCTGGTCGCCCATCCGAGGTATCTAAGTCATCCGACCTAACCCACTGGTAAACTGGGTCATCCTCCGCATCCTCAGCATATGCATATTGTCCAACCGTCATCAGGTCTAGTGGGTCTTCCTGCGCTTTTCTTCCCCTTCTGAGCGGAGCAGTCTCTCTCGTAACTTATTGTAGTGACAATACACTAGCTTATGAAGTCTCTCGTACCCTATTTAATTACAATTGTTTGTATGTATAAGGGAGAATGTACTCCAATTCCTTTCACAGGGTGACGAGGACACCGTCTGTGCAAGCACACGAACAGTCAGTCGTAACGTCTTGCAATCAATCCCGTA
The DNA here is from genome assembly GCA_037074715.1 of Magnolia kwangsiensis. Classification (NCBI taxonomy): domain Eukaryota; kingdom Viridiplantae; phylum Streptophyta; class Magnoliopsida; order Magnoliales; family Magnoliaceae; genus Magnolia; species Magnolia kwangsiensis. Next base: position 38,539,716 of record CM073587.1, on the reverse strand, counting down.
CATGGACCACCATTCGCCTGCATATCATAAGATTCTTTAATTATCTTAGATTTTCCAAAATAATGTAAAAGTTAAGTTTACTACAGTGACTCACATGCCATCATGGCGTTCATTGACTTCACCCCAGGGTGACACCCAAACATTCCAATCGCGTCGCGGAATTTAACAATCTGTTGATGGCGTATAGCAACCAAAATAAGTATTTAATGATTGAGATAAAGATAATGAGAATGTAAGTGCGGAACATATTTACCTCACTACCAAAGGTGCCTTTCCCCAGACAGTCGGGGAATAAGTGATCGAACACCTCATGCACAGCCCTCTTTAATAAATTATCTTCGAAAAGGTTCACACTATAGTGGTATTTGGGATTCAGGAAATACACTGAAAACCAACATATACACATCAGTACAACCCTCATTTATTATTGCATATGGAAAAAAAATTTCATATAAGTACTTACCAGCCTGATGTAGTGGGTGAGAAAGTGTCCTTTTCCAACGGTTGTCTATTATTGCATACACCCACTTATATGCATTGGGAGCTTTAACCATGATGGCCTCTTTCATCAGCTGTATAGACGGATACAGCGACCCATCAATGGATTTGTCTCATTGTCCACCATCCTCAACACCACATAAATGGGCTCTAGAATACCCACAACACCACGCACTTTATCCCAAAATGAATTTCTCAGCACCACCTCCTCGATTCTATAGGTTACTTTCGTATACCTCTTTTTCCATTCTACGTAATCATGAGAAGTGAAAAGCTCTCATAACCCCTGTTTGTATTTGAGAAGACTATTTAAGGCAATATAATTTGTGACGAACCGCGTCACTTCGGGGCAGACTATATCCCTACCACACCTCTTGCGCATTGCAGCTAATAACCATGTGTGGTTATATACAAAGTTTGTGATGAGCCGTGCATCAGTAATTACAATTTCACCGACAGTCCATCCCCGATCCCCTCCAGCATGAGATCGATGCAATGGGCTGCGCAGGGGGTCCAATACATATGATATTTGCTCTGAATATTCTTTCCCGCCTTAACAAATGCACTCCCATTATCCGTAACAAACTGCACAATATTTTTCCTCCCAACATCTTGCATGACGTTGTGCATTAGTTTGTAAATGTAGTTAGAATCCTTGATCTTACTACTCGCATCTATACTCTTTAGAAACAACACCTGTTCCTTGGAATAGACCATAAAATTTATAATCGACATCTTCGTCAGTCCGATCCAACCGTCACACATGACGGTGCAACCGTACATCTCCCATGACTGTCGATACGAATCAACGTATGTTTTCATTTCTGCATGTTCATCATCCAAGTATTTTCCCATGATCTGTGCTGGTGTGGGCGGCTGCACACCCTCACCCCCACACTACACTTCACTTATCATATTTTTGAAGTGTAGGCTTGCTGCGGCATTTGCAAGGATTTGATCGTATATAAAAAAATTTGCTATAAATTTTTCAACTTTTTTCCGTACATCCCCTCCACTAAACATCTCCTTTATTTTCTTTTGTGTCCCTCCTGCTTCTTTATACATCCTCGGATCTAAAGGTAGATCCGACACCCGCATGCTACTACTCCTACTCATGCCCCATATTCCTCCCCGCCTACTACCATCCCCTGATCCACCCCTAACACTCTCTCCTGCTCCACTCCCCCCACCACGCTCATGGATAGATCCCTCAAATCTAGGCCTACTTGTATCCCACCTCCCATCCTGATCTTTCTCCCACTGATCCCATATGGACTCTTGAATTGCGCGTCTGTATTCGGGATCATCATCATTATTGAGATCCACTACATCATCCTCACCTGCATATGGTGGCCGCCCCAACTGCTCCCTAATCTCCCTCTCCCGTACATGTTGTTCATCTTTTGTCTTCATATTTTTTTTCAATATGGTCCTCATCTGTTCTCACACATCCTGTGGGCACTTCAAGCAATCCACAACATTGCGATACCCTCCCGCTAAATGCTCCTTTAAGTGGGTTACACCACCATTCCTCGATACATGACTACGTAAATTACAAATACTCCCAAATCGATTATCGAGAATGGGCTGACCGTACCTCCACCCTATATCAGGTTGCCTACCTCCTCTTCCTCCCGACATATTTTATCTGTAAAATAATATTATATTAGTACTTGTTAGGGCCCACCTTAAGCATGTGTTGTATATCCATGACACTCATCCATTTTGTCAGATTATTTTAAGGAATGGTCCATAGAGCACCATCCACACGTATAAGTGTTCATGCATGCAATAGTACCACATTTAAAGATGCTAGATACCCTAAGCGTACTGACTAAATTCTGTGGGATCACCTTCATTCATGCATTTTATCCAACCCATTCATCCATTTCACCATATAATTTTTAGTCTTTAGCCAAAAAATGAAGCTTGCTAAAAAATCAAGTGGACCACACGAAGGCAAACGGTGTGAATTGAATGCCTACCATGCAACCCTTATTGGGGTCACAGAATCTCCACTGCCATTTGTGGTGGGCCCAACTGATCTTTAACGGTGGCCTCGCAAATTATTTAACGGTGAAAATCATATTCTTCGCTACCATCTATGGTGTGGTCCAGCTGATCTTTGAATATGATTCATTTGTTAAATAATGCTCTAATATGATCTCTAAAAATAGATGAACGGTGCAGATATAATAAATACATCACTTTGGGGCCCATGTAACTTTGATCTCCTTTGAACCATTCGTACAACTGGAGCTCGAGGAGCATCAGTGCTCGTCTTTGCACAACACGGACGTGTCCTGCGCTGGAAACCTGGGTGGGGCCCAACGTGATGTTTTTGAGAAATCCACCCCGTACATCCATTTTTTGAGGTCATCTTAGGACTTGAGACCAAAAGTGAGAAGGATCCAAGACCCAAGTGGGCCACACTAGAGTAAAAGGTGGGTAGGAAAATTCCTACCGTTGAAAACTTTCTGGGGTAGAAAGTGATATTTACATGACATCCATACCATTAATAACGTCATTCCTACTTGGATGAACTGAAAACAGAAATATTAGCCTGATTCAAAACTTTTATGGCCCACGAATATTTCAACTATGTACGTTCAATATGCATGGGTGTCGGGCGTCCGCACGACACGCGGATTACTTCCTACCCCTACCCGTCTCTAGCCCTGAACGGGCAGTTCTGTGGGTGGGCCCACCGTACAGTATCTGTACATCCAGGCCGTCAATCCCTTTTGCTCATATCATTTCAAGGCTTGAACACAAAAATGAGGTAGATCCAATGATCAAGTGGACCACACCAAATACCAAATAATAAGCTTGGTTACATTTAATAACCACATGTGTGGTCCATTTTAGCGTTGAATCTGCCTCATTTTTGTTTTCATGCTTAAAATAATCTGAGAAAAAGGGATGGACGACTTAGATGAAGGGAACAAACAAAAATCAGCTTGATCCAAAACTTTAAGGGCCCCAAAATGTTTTTAATGGTCGACGCTCATTCAACACTGTTTCCTATAATGTGGTCCACTTGAGATTTGGATATACCTCATTTTTAGTTTCACACTGTAAAATGATCTATAAACAATAGATGGAAGGCATGGATGAAACACACACATCATGGTGGGGCCAGCGAATTACTGAAGTCACGTCACCAAGTTACCAGCGCGAATTACTGAAGTCACGTCACCAAGTTACGTGGGTCCCACCATGATGTTTTTTTTCTATCCACACCGTCCATCCATTTGAATAGATCATTTTAGGGCGTGAGCCAAAAAATGAGTCAGATCCAGAGCTCGAGTGGACCCCACCACAGAAAACCGTGGAGAGAGTGACGTTCACCATTAAAAATTTCTTAAGGGCCACAAGAGATGGATGGTCAAGATGATATTTTTGTTTTCCATTATTCCATATCTTTCTGGACTTATGAACAGATTAGATCACAAATAAACATTATGATGGGCCCTCAAAAATGCTACGAGTTTCAATGGTGGGCGTCACTCTCCGCTTTTTTTGTGGCAGGGTCCACTAAAGATTTATATCTACATCATTGTTTGTGTCATGCCCTAAAAAATTATTTCCAAATTAATGGACAGTGAGGATATGACACACACATTACCGTGGGACCCACAGAACACGGACACCACTTTATGCGATTGTATAGTGAGTAACTCAGTACGCTAACGTACTGTGTAAACTCATGTGAAGTCCACCACGATTTATGTATTTTATCCACTCCGTCCATCCATTTTACCAAATAATTTCAGGGCTTTAGCCTAAAAATAAACCATATACAATGTTTAAATGGGCCACACCTTACAAAACAGTTGAATTGAACATCCACTATTAAAATACCCTTTTTGGCCACAGAAGTCTTGGATGATTGGATCAATCTTAAATTCGTATTTTCCCTTCATCCACGTCTATATGATCTTATTAACAGTTTGGATGACTGATAAACATCACTGCAAGGCCCAGAAAGGTTTCAACGGTGGAAATCAGTATCACCACTGTTTCCTATTGTATGATCCACTTCCCGTTCTAAGTTTTGGGATCAACTCCTTAATTTAGATGAGAAAACAGATGGACGGCGTGGATAGACCACATACATTAAAGGTGGGCCCAACTGAGTTTACTGAGTACAATAAGAGCGTGCTCAGTAAACCAGCTCCCACGCCTATCCCCATTTCACCCCTCCCGCACCATCTCCTTCATTTTCCCTCTCTGTCACGAGCGCTCTCCCTCTCCTTCACGCAACGAGGGTTCCGGAGGAGGATTTCTCATTCCGTTTCCTCAAATCCGGCCTGATTTCTCTCCGAAGCTCCGAGAAATCCGCATAGGCACACTCCAATCAGCGAAGAAAGAGAAAAAAATGAAGAAAATAGCAAGAAAAATTCGAAGAAAGAGGGATACAGATACGTACCTGTCGAATGGCCCACCTCCGATCACCGCTACAGCCTACGGCTACAGGTAGTCTCCGATTTCTCTCTTTTTTTTTTTAATTCAAAATTTTTTTATTTTCTGCAACCCACGGCATCGGCTTTTTATCGTTGTGGGTTGTTGGCTACAGTGGGACTCGTGAGTCCCCTGCAAACGCACCCGTGAGTGTTCGTAACTCTGTTTGTCGATTTTCGACAAATAATGGAGGCTGAAATACCGCGATATCGCATGGTGTGGGTTGTATCGGCTATATCGACGATATATCGTGTGATATCGACAATAATATCGTGCGATATCTGAAGTTTTGGATTTTCAGTATCTTCCGGGCATTATCGGAGGAGTTTCGTCTCACTGAGGCCCGATACCAATAATATCGGCCGATAGTATCGATATTTCAATCACTGTGTGTACTAACAAGCTAACAAAAAAAAAAAAAAAAAAAAAAAGGTCTATCATCAGCAAGTTGGGTAAAAGAATTCTATAGAACAATTACATCATGTGAAAGTAGTTGTGAAAAAGTCTACTTGCACAATATCTATAATTTTTCTCTCCTTGTAATTCTAGGGAACCACACAAGTTCATATAATGATGGCAATGAAAACCCAAGGACAGTATCACGGTATCTTCAGGCTATAACATGGTTAATATAAGGTGAAACGGTTCAGTTCAGTACTTGCCCAGCCCAACAAACTATACACGTGGGGTGGTGAAAATAGTGGAGATATTGGAGCCTCGTCCATGCATGAGGAGGCCTGCCACCAACCAGACTAGCAGCTCCTATCACGAAAGGTGAGCCCAGACAGTACTGTTACAAGGTTGAATATCAAATACCATTTTCCAATTGAGCAGCATGTGATGCCTCAACATTATGATGGTAAGGTTTCTTGAAATGTATATAATATAGCAATATGCTGTTTAAATTCATTATATGGCTTTTATTTTAGATTTAAAAAAAAAAAGGTTCTAAAACAGTCTCACACAAACAATATGTAAACTTCCAATGGAAGTAATAGGATCAACCTGATAGGAAACTGTCTTCACCCATGCATTCTTGTCTACACTGAGCCATGCCTTCGAAAACCAAAAGCTCTTAGATGATCCATGTTCTTGAATGGCCAACTCAAAAACCCGTACAGCATCGTGTAAGGACTGGATTAGTCCATTGCTAATATCTTCACCTTGCAAAGACTGATTAAGTTTGACCTTCATTTCCTCCAGGTCGCTGCTGGAACTTGCTTGGGCAGTTCCATTGACTGTTATACCATCATCAGTGGAAGCTAGCGGGGAGAGGCACAGCATCCTTCTAGCTTTACAAAATGTGGGGTGATGTTTTCTAAATAATAGCGACCGGCACATTTGATTGTGTTTATCATGCTCTGACAATTCATGCCTCAAATGGCACCTCCTCTTTGAATTACTGAGAGATTGTAGGTTGTTTAGATCAAGCACTTCCTTGCAGAAAAAATGAATTCCAACAGCTTTATATGAATAGTATGAATTTGAAGATCTGCAAACAAAACGAATTTTGGAATCAGCTGAAAGCACACCCAAGGAAATCTCAATGGAAAAAAGTTTAAAAAATTAACAAGCAAATATAGTGCATATTTTAACCTACCTCATATATTAGGGAAAAAGTAAAATAAAAGAATACCAAGTCTTTCCTTGTATCATTTTCCACAAGTAGCACTTTTTTCAGTAAATTATGGCATATTACCAGTGTTCTAACACTAAGCACATATGGTAATATGTGCCATAATTTAAAAGCTTTTGGTTTTTAAATACTGATTAAGTTTGACCTTCATTGACCGTTACCAGTGTTCAAACACTAAGCACACATGGTAATAGCTCTAAGAGAGTGTGATGCTTGATACATACGCACTAAGCACACATGGAATACAAGTTAATTTAAACTGTTGTGTCCCTATTTACATGGATCACAATTAAAATTTACACCAATTTGATTTTTTAAGTGATCAATTGATGCACGTTAAGTTGATCTTGACGTAGAAAATAGTTGATGGTCTAAACTTAACCAACAAACCTCAATTACTCAAAGAGCATCCGTAACCATTAATTGGATGGTTAGCGTCATTTGATTAGTATGCTTTTAGAGATGTGCTCCATCCACAATGCACCCTACTATTTGGATGGCCTGGATAGGAGTACATGAGTGTCATGTGAGGATAAGTCGCTGACAAAAGAGTCTACCCCTTGTTTATTTCTTTGATACCATGGACGAGTGTGATGGTAGCTAAGTACTCAAATTTATTTATTTATTTATTTGAACAGCTAAACCATCCTAAATGTGCACCAGTGTTAAATAGCTATGCTATGTAGCGTGTAGCTTACACTACGTAGCTTAGCATAGACTTAACGCTGCATAGCTCAGAAAATAGCTTTAGTCACATGTAGCATACGCTAGATCATAATTTGCATATGCTACGTGCTATGTAGACTAAGCTACATGCTATGCTCACATGATGTTTTCAATGATTTGTTACATTTTTCCATTTCCTATAAAAATTAGTTAACCTTTTTAATGCTTTCAGTAAAATAATATAAATAACAATATTAAATCAGTTTCATTGCTCTTTCTTTACCTTTACACTTAATCATTGCCCTTTCCTATTACTTTAGGTTGCATTTTGTTGCACCGAATATTATGAAATTTTGTTAAATTTCATTATTAATCAGTCTAATCTGGTATAGAATATCATGACATTGGTGCAACCAAGCGGCTTGATTAAAAATCTAGAAGTTGCATGTAGCTTAGGCTACACGCTGTGCAGGTTACACCTCACTCTTCAGAGGGGTGAACACTGTGCTACATGCTATTCGCTATTTAAAACACTGATGTGCACCCACTGTAGATGGTTTATCTTCTCAATAGCATATTGATTGAATGATCATAACCTTTGATTAATGGACATGTGCTTGTTGAATTCTGAAGATCAACAAATTCTTATTTCAGCCAACCCTTAAATATCAACCAATCAGCAAGCTAGGAGTTTAAATCAGTGTAGATTTTAGTAGCAGGTCCATCTAAATTGGAGCCCACGATTTGGACGGTTTAATATTAGCTTCTTATGTGCCACGACGTGCACGATTTTGTAGTGCCTGCATATCAACTATCACAGTTTGCCAGATTACCAAAGCTTATCTTTTTTAGGGTTGAATGTGAATCATCGCAGTAGCACAGAGCCCGCAGTAATGGCAGCCACAATGAAAAGAAGGAAGAAGGAAAAAGGAGGAAGAAGAAAAGTACATCTGTAGATGAATCACCCCGGTTTAGGGACTAGTCCAAGTCACCAATTCATGAGAAAACTCGGGAAAACATATGGGTTTTTCACCCCTACTGAGCCTCCATCATTTTTTACTCGGTATGGCATAAAAACCGGGTCGAATCGAGTGAGTCCTGAGTCAACACGCTGAATCAGCCAACCTTGCTTCTAATACCTTGTAGTCTACACCTTCTAATATCCTCAGGCAGAACAACACTCATCTTTTGTGCTAATTCAGTTGTAGTTTTTTGTGTTTTATTGCTTATATCGTATGACAATGAACTCATTTTGAATATAATTGCATCATTTATGGCCAAAATAACATAGTTTTGTCCCTAAAAATGGACAACTTTTATGCTCTCTTTTGTAATGATTTGACTTCTGGGTCTGTAATCATGTGTCTTCTGACAGTCCCTGAAATTCCACTGAAAATTTCCACCATTTTCCTAATGTTTCCCTCAGACCATGATTAATTAGTACACTTCCATAACCCAAGGGTGAAATGCATAGTGTGATACCAGAACTCTGAAAACTGCCTTCCGTAATAACCTTCTCCTTGAATTGGAGGAAATGACCGAACTGCAATTGGGTTATTTCCCAGTTTGACCCAAAGGTTGACTTAACTACAATACAAGGGCAACTTCCTCACTATGAATCCTAGGATAAATCATTTCTTCCCTTATAAACAGAATGTTGAAATTCAGTTCACTTCTGCATCCAAACACCGCCTTCGACAAATCAAATCTCAAACATTAGTAGTCATAGTAAATTAACAGCAACAATTGGAACTAGGCACCAAATTGCAATTACGATGGTTTCAACTTTCAAGCCAGACCCGAAACAAACAAAACTGCAATCTGAGGCCTATTTCCTAATTAAGAATTGCGAGAAACATCATTACATATTGGTCTTGTTATCTTCACCTAATGGAGATTCGTAATTAAATTCAGTTGTGCATCCAAATGCGGCCTAAAGGGATTGCCGCAAGCACAAATTCCTTGAAGGAGTTAAAATACCTCTAAGCACTGCCCTAACTTCCATGAATATGAAGAAATTGAATAAAAATGGGAGATACTACACGATACTACGTGAATACTCCTTTACACAGTATATACGCGGGTTTCCCGCTCCTCATGATCTTAGCCATTGGATTTGCAGCCTACAGATAGACAAGTATGAACAGAAATACAACAACAGTCCACATTCAACTGAAACGAAAATTCCAAATATTGGCCGCGATGATGATCCAATCTTTGAGATTTTCAGAGCGTGGACCGTCCACAGTGGGACACAACAGTCCAACGGTCTGGATTACCGATCCACGGACTCGCTTATACTGTGCAAAGATGCTGATTGCCTATGAGAATGAGAATTTCGCACCTTGAAGATATGAGATTCTGCTGGTGGAATCGAACTGCCATCTCTCTCTCTCTCTCTCTCTCTCTCTCTCTCTCTCTGTGGATTTCAGAATGTTTTGAGAACTGAAAAGGGGATTTCTAAAATCACAGAAACGAAAATGAAGGGAGGATGCGTTTTTATACGTAGAGGGAGATGATATAGTAGAGCCGAAGAACCGTAATACGGTAGAGCCACGTCGCTATATTCCACGTGTCATGTCATCATTCAATAAGATTGCCCTTCCAGGATCTGGGACCACTGTGGATGGAAACTGATTCAAGTTATGGATAGATCGGGTAATCCTAGCCATCTGAACAGTGGCCTCCAAATCGACGGTGAGAAAGAAAAAAATTTAAGACCAACATTAAGTGCTGAAAATTAAATATAATTTATAGTTATGATCTTCTGATATGCACAAATTTCGGAATAACGTCCATCTATAATGAGGTATACTATTTTAACGGCTCAGATTGAAGGATGGCACAGACACGCGTAACGTATAGATGAATCTACCATATTCCCGTTCTTCCATCTCTACTGTACGGCCTCCTTGTAGGGCAGAAGGCGAGGGAGAAGCCGCGACACGCTATTTGTGCTGTTTTATCGGTCGACGTGGGGAAGCGGCAACCGATCACATCACCAGCATTGCACACGGATTTCTCACAATAAAACTGTTGTGGGGAGTTGTACAACAAAAATCCCTGTGGGCCCATTGTATTGTTTGTATTAAATCCTCTTCATCCATCATTTGCAAGAGGTTGTATCAGTATGTAATTTTAAAAATAAGACTAATCTAATAATTAAGTGAGTCACACCAAAGGTAAAAGTGGGGATGAGGACTCCCGCCATTGAAACCTTTTTGAGTCCCACTGAAATTTTTGATCAGGCTGATATTTGGTTAATGACTTAGTCCATGTGGGACCACGTTATAAATTATTTGGAAGGGATATAAACATCGTTGTGGCCCACACTAAGGTTTCAATGGAGGCTTCCGCATCGCCGCTGTTTCCTCTGGTGTGGCCCACATAAGTTTTGGTTCGGCCTTATTTTTGGCATCACAATCCAAGTTTATCTAATAAGAATGATGGACGGACTGGATGTCACACAATAATAATGGCGGGCCACACGGAGTTTTTGTTACGGATGCAGATTTCCAATAAAGCGAAGTTACTGCGCAAGATTCTATGTGGCCCACTAGGATGTTTGTGAGAAAGCCACTCCGTCCATCCGTTTTTCGAGTTCATTTCAGGACATGCGGCCAGAAATAAGGATGATCAAAACTCAAGTGAGCCACACAAGAGGAAATAGTAGGGATTTAGTGACTACCATTGAAACATTTACATGGCTACAAAAGTTTCATAGCAGTTTAAGTTTTTGGCTTTTTCACTTTATATCAGTGAAAATAACCTTATAAACGGTTTGGATGGAATATAAACATCAAGGTGGATCTTGGGAAGGTTTCAACGGTAGGAATTCCTTTTCCACTGTTTCATTTGGTATGGCCCACTTGAGTTTTGGAACCTAATCATTTTCGGTCTTATGTTCTAAAATGATCTTAAAAAACGGATGGACGGGTTGGATTTCTATCAAACATCACAACGGGCCCCATCAAGAATCCTTGCGCAGGAACTTCGTGCGAAAGGCTTTCGCAGGAAATCCGCGTCTTTTTGTTACCCGAGCTATCTTCCGCCACCGCTGCAGAAAATTCGGGTCCGCCGCTTCTAGATTTGTGTAAGTAATCAGCAGCGAGGGATCATAGCGTCCTGACTGCCGGAAAGGTTCCGTACATTTGGTCCCATATTTCGTAGATCCGGACCGTTTATATGATGTGAATCATTTTAGATGGGAGATTATTCAGAGATCATGTTTGGTTGAAAGATTCTATTGCTTCGATAGGTAGAAGACAGATGGATGGTTTAAAATAGGATAAGGCGAGTGTTGAATATATGGGAAAATAATAAAAAGATCGTGGGGTTTTAGTCCTGAATCCCTGCGGTGTGTATGATGAGAATAACGGTCTGGATCACCAAATCATGGGACTCCCGTGTACGTGAGTGAAAATAATTGCCAATCACCTTATCAGGTGGGCATATTTGTATTTCGTCTCAGATCATCCGGTGTCCGTTCGTTTCAATGGTCTGGCTCACCTGGTGAGCGGAACGGTCTGGTCTTCACGCAAGTTTCATAACGAGGTCTACCTTTTAAGGGCTCAAATATCCTACACGAATGATCCGTTGGCATGAACCTGATCATTTTTAAGAATAAATCTCACTTTTCCATTATCCATGAAGCCCGTGGTTAGGACGAACACCGAAGATGAATCATTAACATGATGGCCTTGTGGTTCGATTTACCATTTCTATCACCTTGCAAGTGCTAAATGTTTGTTAGATTCAGGCTAAACAATTATTATTACACCGACCTCCAGGATAAGTGTTGGGGGAAAAATTAAACAACCTGTGGAATGAGCTAACTCTACAAACCAACACAAACCTAATAGAGCTAAACTATTTAAGAGACATCTACTGACAAAGAAATGCCGACCACAGAGTAAGTCGATACAACTGTAAATCCACTCAAATGACTGACCTATTGAATAAAGTCGGCATAACTACATGTCAGTCATAGCTCAGGTATAGATCAACCCGACCATTGGTCAGATGTAGCTCGGACTTAGGTCGGCATAACTACATATCGATCATATGTCGGTTATAGATCGACCCGATCATAAGTCAGACGTAGCTCAACCTTAGGTCGACGTAACCTCTGACAAGGTTAATGTTGATTTGTTGAAGAGGCTTGGCATTATCTAAAAGTGCCTTAGTTTGTCAATCAGCATGAGTATTGAGTCGGCTAGACAGAGAAGCTCTATAGGAAGATCAATCAACTGTCTGCCTCAACTGGATGTGGGCCCAAACTCGCCACAGGTAAATCTTAGTCTCACATCCTATGTCTCAAAACACCAGGTGATTAAAACCATTAAAATTGATTAGAAGATCATAGAGTTTTTGGGTTAGAAAACTTTTTCAAACTTCAGAAATTTTCTAAGTTTTCTACCTCTGTCGATTTAACGATAGACTGATCGATGTAATCGATCAGTACTATCGATGTCCTCGAAGCTCACTCAATATTATCGAAATGAGGATAAAAGATGTCCAGCAACCACATATACTTCTAAACGGAATTATCGATGTATCGATAGATGTATCGATATCATTGAAATTTGAATCTCGAGTCTATCGAAGTTGACTTGATAAAATCGACATCATATATGTTGTGTCCAATGCTCTATTATGGCAAATCATGAAATCTTCGATATATTAAAATACTCCTCGATATCATCGGAATTCAAATCTCGATGACATCGGAAGCTCTTCAATGATATTGGATTGGACACTCTATTTTCCAGCAATATTTTCAGGTTGTGTTATCTTGGCTTGAGGGTCACTCAATAGAATCGATATTCAAATATCGATCAGATCGAGGCTAGGTCGATTGCATCGAGAATGGACATAAACTGTCCAACAAACTCACTAGTAAAATCCTTGGATTTATCGATGCATCGACACTGTTATCGATATCATCGACATTTAAATTCCAATGATATTGATGTATCTCGATTATTCTTTTGACCTGAAATATTTCAAAAACAAGTCTCTCTCGTGTCGATGAAATCGAAGTTTGAAATCTGATCACATCGACGCACGTTCGATTTCCTCAACCAGGTGGCAAAAGGTTTCAAAAGCGTTTGACAATTGAGTTTGTGTCATCGAACAGTCAGTCGATGCAATCGAGAGTATATGCTCTATAATATCGACCCTACTTGATGATATCAAACCCTGTCATAAATGTGACCGTTTTATATCCGTTAGAACCTTTTGCCTATTTATAGAGAGCTTGTCTTCAGTGCTGGTAGAGAGAAAATAGAGAGTACTTTTGTATGTTTAACGCTAGATCATATACCCTAAGCATTCTCTCTCATGGGAGTTCATCCTCCAATCCACCCTCATTATTAACATTCAACATAGTGGATTGGAGAATGAATTTCTGCATTCAAGGATCCTCCAGCTACCACCTTAATGGCAAATCATTGAGCTGGGATGCCTTGAATGCATAAATGATTGAAATCGCTCTATCTCCCTTATAGAAAAATATTTGAGAGTAGGATTCCATCATTACCTTGACCCGACCCGTCGCCATGTATTGGTACATCTTGTGAGTTACGATTCAAGGAAGCAGAAGATTCTTCATCAACAAAGGAGGAAGATCTTCGACAATGCGCTGAATGGGGCTCATCCACTTATCTGTAAGTTATTAGAGTCCAGAGACCCTTGTGAACATTCCTTTGTAAGATTGGGTATAAGATGTTTCTCACCCCTTACAAGCCCTCGTAGGAGGTCTCCGATGGGAGTGTACGTGGTGGGTGCTTTGTGTTGACCCTTGCTCTATGGAGAGCATAAACTATTGGGTCCTTATAGTAAGTCCTTGGCCAATGAGTCTAAAAGTGGATGCTTTGTGTTGACCCTTACTCGTAGGAGCATAAACGTGTGAGGTTCCTTGAGTGGATCATTGGCCAATATGCCTAAAATTGAGTGTTATGTGTTGACCCTTACTCGTGAGAGCATAAACTGTCAGCCTAGGTGTAGGTTGTACTGGTTAGAGGTGAACCTGTTGTGAAACCTCCTTAGTGAAATCCGGTACACTCAAGGGTTGAGTGCGTATGCCGGGAGTGGAGTACACAAGTAGTCGAACCACTATAAAAATGACTGTGTTTGTGATTGTTATTGTTTGTAATTGTTATTATCTTTCATTTCTTATGTGATTATATGCTTTCATATTTGATTATCTGAGATGATACCTCATACACATAGTCATATCCATTATAAACTAATTTGCATATTGTTTATCTCTCAAATAGTTTTATGATTGGATCCTCTATCGGGCTTGGAAGCTAATAAAGTTACTCTTTAGTAATCCTAATGTATGCTTGCTATTAGGATTAGAGTGATAGCTTTTTAAATTGTTATAAAATATTAAAAAGTCCTATTCACCCCCCTCAAGGACATATTGGCATATTCCTACTTCAACTAAAGTGGTCAATATCGCAATTTCATTATCTACTTCCACTTTATCCGGCGCAACCCCCGCCCGAACTTGTCCTGGACAAATAGTCTGAGAATCTCTCCAACATCCCAAAGATCTCTCCTAAGATCTTCGAAAGATAAAATCAGATCCTAGGGATCTCGGACAACTATAATCCCAAAAAAATCTCCGGGAGATCCGAATAACCATATGAGAAGATCTCCAGTATAGCAGGAGTCCTAAACAGGGAAGGCTTCCAACGGCGTTACCCTCCCTCTTGACTATAAAAGTGGATTCATAGATCGTGAAAGGTACATTCATAACACTCTATCTAAACATATGACTGGTGACTCTTTTCTTGAAAGATCACCTCCTACGAAGACCCAATTTCTTGACTTAGGCATCGAAGGGTCCCCTATACTAGTCAGGGTCTCCTTTGCCTCTTACTTTCTTGTGTATAGGTTACGGAGGGTTAACCAAGGAGGGTCTATAGGAAAACTGCATCAACAGTTTGGCACCGTTTGTGGGAATTGAACCCCGCGACCACATTGTTAGTATAAAGAATTTATCTTACATATACACCTGGGAAAACTTATATTCCTTGACTGCATCCTCCCGAGCCTGGGCGATAGCTGCTCGGGTCTCAACCTTGATCTTCTGGAGCTTCCCATCGGTCTCCGTGAGCTTTGCGGCAGCATCTTAAAGCCTTGCCTTTAACTCATGCTCTCGCTGAGCTGACTTGTCAGAAGCCTTTGCGAGAAGCTTCTTTGCAACATCCAGCTCAGCCTCTAAAGAAAAAGCTTGAGATTTTGCAGCAACAGCCGCAGCTTGGAACTATATAGCCTCGAACTTGTATGACCCATATTCTAGTTCGTACCATTTCTTAGACTTCCAGGATCGTCCCGGTCAAATTTTGGCAACCCCACGACCTGTAATCGGTGTTTACGCGCAACCCTAAGTCGTATCCTTTATATCTATATCGGCTTGACTCAAAACTTATATCCTAGCGACCGCGCCGTTGCCGCAGTTCCAACGCCGTGTCTTGCGCACCGATGCGATACCTAAACCATGAGTTATGAGCCCGTATATATCTCGAGAAAACACTGCGCGTTGCGAATTTCTAGAGAATCTCTACCATGTTTCACATCAATCAATCAAGTACTAGTCAAGTACACAACCCATGCCTCTCCCATCCTTTTTTACTAATAAAGACAAGCAACCCATACCCCATGCCACTTCACCTCCCAAAAGTCAACTAAAAAACCATACCTCTCATCACATCTCTCCTTACACAACCATTCTCCCATATTTCACTCCATCCCATTTCATTTTCTCCACCATTTTCTAGGCAATTCTTAAGGAGAGAAAGAAAGTCATGTGTGGCCCACTCCTTACCACCCAATCTCCCATCCTAGTCATCCATACTGCATCAACCTCCATCAAAGAGATAGCTTAAGAGCTTAGCATTCCAAGGAGCCAAGAAGGAGCGAAATCGGTGGATGTTCATAGCATTAGATCTTGATTTTGATGTAAGGCTCACTTGTGATGGGACCCATTTTGATGTATGTGTTGTAACAAAGGGAGGGCCCATAGAAGCGAGGTCCCTCCCCTCCATCACACCTCTCTCTCTCTCTCTCTCTCTCTCTCTCTCTCTCTCTCTTTCTCTCTCTCTCTCTCATTTTTATGGTCACGATGAGATGTGTGGCCCACCTAATGTGTTCAGCCAAAATTCAGTCTATCAAGATTTTTTTGGGCATCCAGTTGGTGAAGCCCACCTCGTTGTCCATTGCTAGACAGGTCTGGATGAAGGAAACCGCAAATATCAGCTTATATACAAAGTTGGTGGGCCACCACGTGGACCCACCGTGCTACACGTGTGCACCCACACCACCCATACCGTCTAGATGGTGGGGTCCTGGCTTATGTATCCTATTCAGACCATCCAGACGACCCACCGGTTGTCTGTCTGGACAAGCCCAGACGTAGGGAAGTAACAAAGGTCAGCTTGACCTTCAATCTAATGGGCCACATCACATGGACCCACCCATGATACACGTGTGTATCCACACCATCCATAAAATAATGAAGCAAATTCAAATCTCTGGTGGGCCACACACGTGGACCCACCCATGAGGTATATGTTGTAGCCATACCGTCCAGATAGGCTAGACGGTAGGGGGCCACTGTGATATATATGTGTTTCATCCTACTGTCCATCTGTGGCCCACTATGATGTGTTTTTCATCTACGCTGTCCATCTGGGGCTCACCATGATGCATGTGCTTTGTCCACTCCGTCCAACCATCTATTGATTGGAACGATGGACCCCACCATGAGATATGTTTTTATCTAAACCGTTCATCTATAACTGGTGGGTCCCACGCGTGTGGACCCACTTGGGAGCCGATTGGCTGGTACCTCACCCAGCTATACAACTGCTGTTATTGACGCTAGCAGGTTTCGTGGTTTGTAACGAGGTATGTGTTACACCTTCCTTCCATTTGGGGCATGTGGGGCCCACCCCACACATGCTGCACGTGTGGGATGGGACCCACCTTAATGTATGTGTTACTGTCCGTCCATGGAACGCACCATGTTGTATCTGTTTTATCCCCGTTATTCGTCCCTTGGACATGTGGCCTACCTTGGTGTGTTCCATTCTTGTCGTCCGCTGCCTGGACGTGGGACCCTCTTATGTATGTGTTTCTCTACGTCATCCCCTTGTTTTGGTAAGGGATGGGGTCTACCTTGATGTATGTGTTCTGTATCTGCACCGTCCATTGCTAGATGGTGTTGTGTGCGGCCAGCCATGATGTATCTATTTTATCCTGTTGTCCGTCCATGGGACGCACCATGTTGTATCTATTTTATCCTTGTTGTCCATCCCTTGGACGTGTGGCCCACCTTGGTGTGTTCCATCCTTGCCGTCCACTGCCTGGACGTGGGACCCACCACGATATATGCATTGTATATCCTAGTGTCCATCTGGTGGGGCCCATATGGATGTGTAGGCCCACCTTCTTCTTATGCAGGGCCCACCTTGAGATGTATGATGCACATGTGGCCCATGAGTGAGGCCCAATATGTTGAATGTGAGGCCCACCTCATTGTGATATATTTGAAGCTCATGTGATGAGGCTCATTGTGATGTATTTGAGGCCTAAGTATAAGGCCCAATGTGATCTATATGAGGCCCATGAGTGAGGCCCAACGCAATGTATATAAAGCCCTTGTGTGAGGCCCACCTGTTATATATGAGGTCCGTGTTTGAGGTCTGATGAGATGTACATGCGGCCTAAGTGATGAGGCTCATTGTGATATATTTGAGGCCCAATGTGATCTATATGAGGCCTATGAGTGAGGCTCAATGTAATGTATATAAAGCCCTTGTGTGAGGCCCACCTGTTGTATATGAGGCCTGTGTTTGAGATCCGATGAGATGTACATGCAGTGAGGCCCATTGTGATGTATTTGAGGCCTAGGTGGTATGACCCAATGTAATGTATTGATGGCCCATTGATGAGGCCCAATACGATGTATTTATGGCTCATTTGATGAAGCCCGATGTGATGTATATGTGGCCCATGCGACGCAGTCCACTTGATGTATATGAGGCCCATGTGATGTATATTAGGCCCTTGTGTGTGGGCCACTCCTTGGGAGCAATGTTGATTAAATACCCACATTGATGGGTGATGATGGTTAAATGTCCACATTGTGACATTCCCTTAAGCTTTTATTAGGCCCATTCTCATTATTCTGGGTCAACCCAAATCATTGGGCCCGATTAATGTCGCATGTTTTATCATCGCCGTATACGGATGGCTCCATGCTACCAAATTTGACATATCCACGGCTGAGGGCCGATCTTTATATTTTGGTTTAGATTGGTTGTTCATCTATGGACCCCACCTTGTATATAGGCCGATTATCGATGCTAATTATTGATACCGATTATGAATATATGACAGCATAGCATCATGATACATGCCCATACGCATCATCTGTATGTTTGTTATAAGATGTGATTGACCATTACATATGCTATATGACAGGTTGTTTATGGGACTCCCTAATAGGTGGAGTCGTCCCACATGAGTGCACGATATGCGTAAGATTGATGTATGATTCGACTGTGTGACTCATGCATCTTGCATTTTGTAATATGACTATTGTACGCCCTAGCGATATCAGGGTCGTAGCCTCCACAGGCATATCGTGGATGGTCAGATGGGACACTGAAAATGTTTTTCTTTACATGGGGTGCTATAGATGTCCCTAGGTGAAAGTACATAAACCTCCGTGGCAGGAAACGTTCCAACGTATAACCCGAGTGGATACATGAGCGCCCGAGTGCCGAATACCAGTAGGCTTTGTCTCTCACTGTGTCTTGGTCGGTTGAAAGGAGGTGTGACCTTATCCGCTCAAGTAAGGGGGCTGTAAGCTAGGATGAGTTGGACCAACTCGCAAATGGGTCCATTATCTACGAGCCGGGTAGGCATTGGTATACTACTGGCAGGCAGGTAGTGAAGTTTTTTCCACTTGCATGACTGTGCAGCTAGGGAGGCGGCAGCCAGTGTGGAGTATATAAGACTCCAGTGATATCTTAGAGATGTACAGTATTGATATGTGGACTTATTGAGCAGTTGTATACTCATCATTTTACTCACTCATTCATTCATTCACTATCCACTCGGGCTGGTGGTGCACAACTAATTGCTATCTGTACCTTCGTAATAACCAAGATTTCGGTTAAGGCGCACGACTAACCTGAGATCAGGAGTTTACCACATTGAGTCTAACTATATAAATTTAGGTATGAAACTGGTTTGAAATAGAAGTCCCTTGTGATGGACCCCATAGCTTGCGATACTACGTACTATCATCCTGACTTCACACTCCAGCCTGGTCATTTCATTCGCACTGCATATTACATTGCATCCTCAGCGTATAACACTTGGTTTACTATGCTTCTGTATTGCATAGCCTGAAAAAGGCTGATGATATTTATGGACTTGCTAACATGTTTCTGCATTACTCTGATATTGCATACTTAGCACTTACCTTGCGCACACTTACACCACCCTCTAAGCTTTCTATAAGCTTATGCATGATACATGCATGTAAGTGGCATTAGGTTGAAGCAGCATTGAGCTTGGAGCGTGCAACTGTCTTTCGGAGCTTTGATTTTTGATATATGTATTTCCCTTTCAACACTGTATTCAAATGATTATATTAGTGGATATGTGATGATGATGTTGCCTTTGTGATTTGGGTAAACTTGTGGTTATGCTTCTTACGAGATAAATGTATATTAGAAAATCCTCCTTGTAGGATCTCAGGATCGAAATATGGCATATGGGTGCTTGGAGCCAAGAATGGAAAACTACGGAGGCTGTCGGCACCAGATTCGACGATTGAGAATCCTATAAGCCCAGTTTCCGAGTTTAGGGCATGACAGAACTCTTTCTACGCAATCTTCTCGCATATTTTGTAACGATCCAGAAAATTCCGTACCAAGACCCAAGTACTACCTCGATCAGAAATCACTTAGGATTAATTCTTTTAGAAATTTAACCTAAGTTACCTAACGCTAAGTTAAACTGGCTGTGAAATTTGCACTGTTCGCTTTAAATACGTTCTGCAAGACTTAAAACTTGTAGAGTTAATGACGCTATAATACCCTGAAATCTAGGATCCAACTCTAAACCCAGTTGTTCTAGGAAATGTTTGGTAACTTTGTATTGGATTTACACCGCGCGTCGAAAGTCCGATATCTACAATCTCAGATAGGTATGACCGCTTAGTTGGACTTGACAATCGTTTCGAAAATCAAGCCCAACTGATGTCCTGACACCATTTTACTGAGTTCGGAGTGAAGAGAGTGAGAAAAGGAAAAGATTTAGAAAAGAAATTCTAAATCTGGCACGTTCACTTGTGCATTATTTTTAAGCATTCTGGCCGTCAGAATTCAACCAAATTTCACCCTCAGATCAGGAAAAATTGCCTAAACATGTCCAAGTACTCGTGGCCCTGATCAAAGTTCGGTGACCGTTGAATTGAAACTGGTCCGCCACGGACGATCTGGAAATCCGATCGGACTAAAAACTTAACTGATTAAAGATCCGATGCTAGTGAGCTTAAGTCCGACCGCAATTGATAACAAGACTTCCAGAAACGCTCCGTTGGATCAGAAAGTACCCGATTTGGTTATAATTTAAGTATACCTTGACCTTAAGCCTGTTTTCGTCATGTTTAGGCTTATAAAAGGACCTTAAACCCTAAGCTTTCTAACACATACGAATTTCCTAAACCCTAGAGATTTCAAAGAAAGAAAAGAGAGAGAAAGTGTGGGAGAATCCTGTGAAACTCCGTAGGATCCTTCTTCGTGCATTTGTACTCTAAACCGGCATATCTGAATCGTTCTTCCGGCGATTCTGACTCCGTTATTGGGTAAGTTAAGCAAACCCTAACCTATTTTTAAGCATAGACTAGATGTAGTAGAGTGCTAGCTAACCTATTACATGAAACAGGTTGCCGTCGGGCCGTAGACGAAGCGTGAGTGAATAAACTGAGTTCGTTACGCGTTTACCGGTGTAAGGTGCGGACTATATGCGCTTAGGTTATGGTTTTCAACCCTTTCAATGATAGTTAATGATTTATTCATGTCGTGAATACAATTACACATGCCAAACATGTTGTCTGTTTTGTCTTCCGTATACGTATACTGTATATTGTAAATACCGTATTTCATGTATATGTTAAAATACACGTATGCGTACGGAATCTGTTGATATACTTGTCATGATAAATGATCGTTGTTATATGCTTAACATGTATACGACAACTCCTTGGCAAAAGATCTTATCCAAATTTGCAACGGCGTCGACATACGTGATGTATGTTGAATAGTGTAAGCTAAGTGTTTGTTTAAATGTCTAAGTGAGTTAGTAGTTAGTAGAGTGTGATTGCTAGAGTGGTTGGGATATGGATCCCCATCATAATACTTGTGTGAATGATTTCCTTCATGAATCATGTGATTGCTAATTGAGTGTATAATTTCTTCCATGGGTTGTGTATTTAGTTAAATCATGATAAATGTGTGTATTAATTCCTCCATGTATTGTTTATTTTCAAGTTATACTTCAATTGTTGTTCATATGAATGCAAAATATGACTCCTTGTATGTGAATGGGGCTGTGCCACAGTCCGGGTAATCGGAAAATGTTTCGCAAGCAGTGGTTGAGGTTGCTTTCGCCACACAAGATGAGTTTAGTGAATCTGAGTCGTGCTTGGAGAGTTCGACAGTGGTTAGGCCACACGGAGTGCTTATACATTCCATGTCATTCAACTCAACGTGCGCTTCGCCTAGTTGAGCTTACCAACTAACCCGATTGACCGATACTTGTTCACCATGTTTGGTCGCCACTGTTTGAATCTAAGACACTGAGCTTACCAGTGTAACTCCCGTTAACCATGGTACCAAGATCCCCTAAGACTTATGAGCCGGGCATGGTAGTATGGGACACCGTGGTCGTGCTGTCGGCCTACGCTGGGGCCACAAACCTCCCCGTAGTGACCAGTAAGCACCCTACTCTGAGCATATTATGGTGGTATGGGAAACTATATTCTTGTTGTCGGCCTACACTGATTGGTGGCGAGCCCTCTGTAGTAACCATGAGTTTATCTTGACACCGCATGAGGGCGATGAGTCCTGATGTTGTCTTAAGGATATAAATAGGCCTGTATTGATAAGGTGATGGGGGAGTGGAGCAACGATTGCGCACAACAGCCCTGACAGCCCTTGTAGTGACTTAGAACCATACTATCGTATGAGATATCCAAGGACTGACGACCCTAGAATGGATCAATGTTGGGAAATGATATAAGGGAGGTGTCTTAGCTTCCCAATACTACTGTATGAAAAGGACAAATAAGAACTAGGTAATCACGTTCATAACATCGCACTGCATGTGCCATTGACGTTGGTGTGAGAGCACAGTGGTAGTGATTCATGCCGCGATCGTTAGATGATGTCGCATGAGGGAGATTGTGGTGAGGGCATGCATCATACTTCATACTATCCTTGCATTAACAAGAGATCTAGGACTTGTGTGTTCGTACTGCCTTATCATTACTGCTTGACTGGATTGATAACATGTTAACTTTTGCCATATAGTACCACTGAGTTGATCACTCACTCCCACGTTCTGGGACGGTGTTTAAACACCAACCAGACTCTGCTTTAGATGCAGGTGATGGCGATGCTGGTGAGGTAGAGCCAGACTTTGATGAGGATGAGGAGGCGTTCTCATACATGCAGTTCTCAGGCGGGTTCGACCGAGCCTTATCCTGACTAGCGGGGATTATTTTGGGATATGTATCGTATTATTTTTGAACAGTTCATGTATGTATTTTGAGACACAAACATATATATATTGCCCTGGGCAGAGCACGCTTCATTTGGAGATTTATTTTGAATTATGTATGTATTTAAGTCTTCCGCTTGCTTTACCTTAATATCCCTGAATTATGTCTACTAATCTAGCTTGATCTATATCATGTTTTATGCATTAATACAGACAACATACAATCAGCATCTAATATGTTGCATAAGTGATGTTTTGAAACTCGAGAGCTGAGTTATACTCGACCCCCTAATTTTAGGGTGTTACACATTTGCTCCTGCAACTAAGTGATATCTCGATGCACCTTCAGCATGCATGGGACAAGATGCCAAAATAAAATGAGGGAATGAGCAAATTCGAATAAAATAAAATAAA
The DNA here is from genome assembly GCA_037074715.1 of Magnolia kwangsiensis. Taxonomy (NCBI): domain Eukaryota; kingdom Viridiplantae; phylum Streptophyta; class Magnoliopsida; order Magnoliales; family Magnoliaceae; genus Magnolia; species Magnolia kwangsiensis. Next base: position 38,516,225 of record CM073587.1, on the reverse strand, counting down.
AAATTTCAAGAAAGCGCACTTACCTTGAGAAGGCTCTTCGTTGCAGATGCGAGGATCACATTTGCGGAAGAGTCCAACAAATGGAGGAACTCCTTCTTAGACACGTTCTTGTCAGCCTAAGGCAAGGAGCTCCTCTATGGCTCCATGGAGGCTCCGATGCTCCTCCTCCTCCTGAATCTCTGAAGGACTAGCAAAAGGTTGGACAGTCTCTTCAGCCTTCATATAAGGCTTAATAGCTCCCTAGGCCTCCGCAGGGGAAGCCTCCTCATGAACAGTCCTCTCAATCGTCGCCTCAGCAGCCGGAGGGGCAGACTCTCTTACTTGCTTTTCATCTCCAACCTCCACCACGATGGAAGATGAAGGTCCGACCTTTCCCTTGCTTTTGGAGGGAGGCCTTCGCCTTCATCTTCTTCTTCGATGCCGCAACTTCGTCGAGGGACGGTGCCTCACGCTTCGAGATGGGCCTGATCAGAGGGCGAGCTTCTAGCATCTCTGCATCAACAACAGGAGGAAACTTGATTACAAAATTCTATGAAAATTTTCTAAGTCCTAAAGATCGGCCAAGGTTCTTACCGGTGAGGGCGAAGTCAAAGCCCGACTTGAGTAGTAGTTCAGGCTGAAGAAGTATTCTCAAAGATCGTTCCCCCTTCCCTAACGATCTTACTCCCTTGATCCGAGCAAGAGATCTAGCGTCCAGCAAGGAAGAGTACTTGGGGATAGCTGCGATAGGAGAGAAGACACGTTCAAATAAGTAGTTAAGGAAGAACTAAAGCACACTCAGATCGACCAATTAAGGATGAGTCAAGTCCGAGGAATACCAACCTGGTTCAAAAAATGTTATGGGGACCAAGTTCTGATGGAAGGTCAGGTCGGAAACTTCCTAACATCCAAAGGTCCAAAATCACTTTTCCCTCCAATTCTTATTGGATGATGGAGGGTCAGTGATGAGGCTCCCTCCAGTCCCCCACCAGGCAGAAAGATAATACCAGCCTGGGTGAAATTTATTCGACTTCAACTGGTTTAAATGGAGGAACTCCATGATGATAAGCTCGGGCTGTTCTAGCTCAAACCATAAGACCTCATAGCCGATCAAAGCTCTCTACTCGTTAGGGATCATCTGCCTTGGAGCCAAGTTCAGGCGAGCAAGTACCCGCCTTATAAGACCTTGCAGAGGAAGCTTAAATTCGCACTGAAGGGGGACCTGAAAAATGGTAACTGCCCCCTCTGGAGGATGATCAAGAAGTTTATCCGGTAAAGGAACCCAAAGGAGCACAGATTTAGGGATTGGTACCCCAGCCTAAGCCAAGCTAAGTCCGCCTCAGAAAGGGTCGAGGCCACAAGACCTCTTGGACCCTCCTCGCTAGAGGACTCCTCCGGATTATCTTCTTAACCAAACAAAATCTGTTCCACCCTGATCGGCCTCTCCGGTTGGGACCTCTCTATCACTCTTAATGATTGCAACACCTGGAAATCAACGTTGGCCATCATCACCAATGACAACGATGGGTTCGACATGGGGTGAAGGATACTCTCCCCATTGTTGTCACCGGAAACTCCCTCCCATGAGCTCAAAGAGTCAGACATAGTGACTTTTATAAATGTTAAGAGTCCCTAACAAAGGAAGGAAAAAGAAAGGAGGGGGCGAGTGAAGAATGGAGCTCACCGGGGAAGAAATGACGCCCAGTAGCTGGCAAGAAACAATCATCGAAAATTGTTGTTGCCGGGTAAGGAAGACGATTGGAGAGGGAAGATGTAAATGGGCCCCTCGGAACGTATTAGGGCTTTTCCTTATATAGGAGAGCCACATGGCAATGCTTAAGTGCGTCAATCAATGCAGGCTCCGTACGACGTCCCCTTGACTGCCCTGTCTCGACAGGTGGCGTAACTCTATACGTTAGTCAGACCTAATATCAAGGATTGACCGCGCGTCATTCTCCTATTGGTCTAATGCCAAAATGACAACCTAAGAGACCACGTTTCCTCGAGCCACGTAATGCCACATCGACTACTCCGTACATGATTACTGACATGCCTCAACTCCTGTGCTGGCTAACATACATGACATTTATGACTGCATAACTCGACCTAAGCTACGTTTAACTTACTTCCTGAGCCTCTAAAAATCAACTCGAAAGTAAGGGGGCTTACTGTTGGAGGAAAAATAGAACGACTTATGGAATAGATCAACTCTACAAACTAGCACGGACCCAATAGGGCTAAATCACTTAAGAGGCATCTACTGGCAAAGAAAGGCCGACCACAAAGTAAGTTGATACAATTGTAAGTCCACTCAAATGGCTAACCTATTGAATAAAGTCAGCATAACTACATGTCGGTCATAGCTTGGTTATAGATCGACTCGACCATAGGTCAAATGTAGCTCGACCTTAGGTTGACATAACTAATATCAGTCATAGGTCAGTTATAGATCAACCTGACCTTAGGTCAAATGTAGGCTCGCGTAATCTCTGACAAAGTGAATGCTGATCTGTCAAAGAGGCTCAGCATTATCTACTTCCACTTTATCTGGTGCATCCCCCGCCCGACCTTGTCCCGGACGAATAGTCTGAGAATCTCTCCAACATCAGAAAGATCTCTCCCAAGATCTTCAGAAGATAAAATCATATCTAAGGGATCCCGAATGACCGTAATCCCAAGAAGATCTCCGGGAGATCCGAATAGCGGTGCGGGAAGATCTCCAGTACAGTAGGAGTCCTAAACAGAAAAGGCTTCCAACGACGTATCCTCCCTCTTAACTATATAAGAGGATCCATAGATGGTGAAAGGTACATTCATAACACTTTATCTAAACATACGACTGGTGACTCTTTTCCTGAAAGATCACCTCCTATAAAGACCCAATTTCCTGACTTAGGCATTAGAGGATCCCCTGTACTAGCCAGGGTCTCCTTTGCCTCTTAATTTCTTATGTGCTGGTTACAGAGGGTTAACCAAGGAGGGTCTACAGGAAAACTGAATCAACAATAAGGTAACAAAGTAAGCATGTGACTGAAATCGAATCATATCAGTTGCATATTTAACCAATTCTTATGATGTGTTAAAATAATAAGGCGATAGTTAAAAGATAAGATTTGTTCTTTTATAATGGGTTGCACTTTTGTCTTTAGTGTGAAAAGACTTTTTCAATATAGATAAAGGAATAAGAAAGGAATTCCTATGATCGGTTACAAAATATTTTTCTGAATGACAAACTCTAATTGATGCTCACACTAAATATACCACATGAGCATAGATTTAAAATACAACTAAAGTTAACAACTACTTAATTAACACTATGGATTACATTAAGGAATGTAAACTGCAAACAAAAGTAAAGGATTCCACTACAAAATGTAATTGACTGGTAAAAAGTAAAGGGATTACATTAATGAATGTAAATGATGAATAATTGAAAGATAGATTTCATTTGGTTGAGTTGGTATGAGATAATTTACTTTGCTGAAATCATTTGCTATTGATACCCTCAATTCGACCATCTAGATGCTTCCTACATTCTAATGGTTGTTGTAATCATTTAGCACGCCGTAACCCTCTTTGCTTTTAAACCTACCATCTGTCTTGTAACCACTTTAGCATGATCACTCTTCATCAAATGCTTAGTAGATGATGTGGCATCGCTTGATGCACTTCAATTCTATTACCATAGAATCATCTTCTTATATCCCCAAAGATCTCCAAATACGCCATGCAAATCCATCCAGATCACACACAATCCGTTCTAATTGGCTTTCGTGGGTATTGACAATAATGTGGATGAACATTGCCCCCCACGTCGCTTTGCCTTTGGAAAAATGTGAAAGTAATATATGACTTATTAATGTCCGGGGGGGAGGGGGGGTGAATAAGACAAAACTAATTCCTTATATTCTCAATAGCACAAAGTATTGAAACCTTGATTTCAATTAATTCGTAAGACAACCTTCACCTAAAGTTTTAGAAATGACAACATTATTTCATGGTGGTAAACGTAGATAATAAGATAAATCAATCACCACAAATACATAGAGAATTATAATGGTTTGGTGCTCAACACACACCTACTTCACTCCTAAAATTATTACCCACGTAATTTTGACTTCCACTATTTCAAAGTTTTCACAGGTTCACCTTAACAACCTCTTATAGTTCTTGTAATTTTCATAGGCTTACTACAATAAAATCACTTACAACTCTTGTGATTTTCACTAGTTTACCACAATAAAACATCTTAGCGATTTTCATGGGCTAACAACTAATCAACCCACTGAGATTCTTGGGCTATCTCAACAAACCCAAACAAAGTAATAAACTGAAATAAATGCTTATCTTCATATGACGAAACATCGATGTAAAGATACTTGATGAACTTGAGGCTTCGATCAATGCAGAGATCTTCTTTATTGGATAACGATAAAGTAGTGTATGCTTAACCATAAAGGATCTAGGGATCTACTGTTTGTCAAAGAATAAAAACCCTAACAGCTATGGATTCAATTCTCTATTCTCAAGTAGAGTATATTTTACTCTCTAATTGAATTTAAAACTAAATTGAGAAATGAGATTGAATAAACTAAAATAAAGTAAGAATTATCACACAATTAACTTTGGAAGAACCTGCGTTTCTTTCTCTGCTTGAAGATGATTTATCACACTTTTTCGTATATAAAAACAATGAGAGAATGTCCTTATTTGTAGCCAAAGGATTTGGAACTTCAGTCAGCCTAAGAATAGCTTCGGCTGGACGAATTTCAACGATATTATTCCAATGACTATCGAATTTTGTGAGATAAGATATATCAAAAATTCGACCGGCCCGAGCGAAAATTCGACTAGCTGAATACAGGGCTCAGTTGGGCAAATTCTCTTAAAATATGATTTTTTCCATTATTGGAAACTTGACTCGAGATGCCTTCAGGTTGGCCGAACTGTAACAAAATTTTCAGTTTCATGTTGCTATAAACTTAGCCAAGGCTAAGGTTGGGCTGGCTGAACATCGGAGATTTTACATAGTAAATTTTATACATTTAAGCATATAAAGTCATGTTTAAAAACCTCTAAACTAATGTCTTTTCTAGGGTCATTCTACCTGATGGTACAAGAATTGAAAGAAAGAACCTGGAAAAGGAGATCATTGATGTCTGATGATTTGGGGAGCTCCTCCTTTTGAAGATAATCTTATTTAGCAGCTTCCTTTCTCAATTCCTGTTAATAAAATAAAAATAAAAATAAATTAAGTTTCTTAAAATAATGCTAAAAAATTTCTAAGGCTACAAATTATGATAAGAAAGAATCCTAAATCCAATTTGGACCGAAATAGTCTTTGGCAAAGGCGCCAAAAACTTGATGTTTTAATTTAAACCAATTTGATTTAAATGATTTTAACTCGCAAGTATACGAATCAGATGTATATATGGTACGTATTACGAGATCATTTCCACGAGGACTGGTTGTCATAACGTGAAATTTAAGACTCTTCTTAACTAATCCAACGAATGGTTTAACAAACTATCATAAATCTATGAAAAATAACTGAGAACAATGAGAAAAATTCAATCGAGGAGAAGAATAGGACTTTCGAATCCACCCCTAATTATCCTAACCCTTGTTTTACCTGTTGATTTATCCTAATTCAGATTGATATAAATTTAATAAATAAAGCACATCCTATGTCCTTGGTCGGGCACATAGAATGTATAATCTCTTAAAGTATATGGATCACATCTTTCCATCCATGGTCAGCATTGAAGAGATGCAGATCTTGTTTCTTCCTCTATAGGAAACTTGTTCATGGTCAGACACAAGCACTTAGAATAATATTCCAAACAACATCCATATCTAGACTTTGGTCGAGCTCATAGAATGGAGAAGTACAAAATTTTCAATCAAGCACACTAGAAAAAGAAACAAATCAATTGAATTAGAAAAATTCAACATAAACAAAAGTTATTCAAATTAGGGGCTTCATCTCAGCCCTAGCTAAGAGTTTAGCAATCCATAAAATCAATTATAATGAAGGAAAAATAAAATTTAAACAGTAAGAACATCTCTCTTCTTCCTTCCTCTCTCTCTCTCTCTCTCTCTCTCTCTCTCTCTCTCTCTCTCTTTTCTTTCTTCTCTTTCTGGATCTTTTCAAGGTCTGAATCCCCTCTCCCCACATCCAAAACCTCCTTATATAGCTGCTGGAGTGGTGAAAATCGAATTTGAATCGGATTTAGAAAGTTATCGCATGCCCAACGAAAGCCTTTTCGCAGCTAAGTTCGGTGCCTCAAAAATCACCACTTTCCTAGCTTAATTTTTAAAGAAACGCCATCTCTTAGGATGTTTTTGGGTTCTCTACATGATAGACGGTTCAGATCTGCCAAATGATCAAAGATGGTGGCCCACAACCACTTGGAAAAGTCAATTTTTGCGGATGTGCGAAACCTTTCGTACTCTTTCGCTGTCGTGATCGGGGGGCCCCATAGAGGTATTTTCGGGAAAATCCATCCCGTTCATTGCATTCAGAATGAAATTTTAGTCAAGAATGGGTGGTTTTGAACGTCTATTAACGCGGCCCAGAGAATAAATCACAAAAAGATCAGATTTGAACGTTGCAGGGCAGTCCTTTTATGGCCCCTGTATCGTATACGTGTGCGTGTATGTTTATAAAGTGACAACATTATTTTGTAGCTCTCAAATCTCTCTACACGGTGGACGGATTAGATCGGCCCTACGAGCAATGGGTGGGGCCCACTACCGTCCATAAAACGGACGCCGTCCGTCCGTTACGCGTTGAAAAAAAAAGAAAATTTCCTTTCCTGAGAAGATGCGGGTCAGCAGCTGCGCTGACCAAACAGCTGGTCCGATGTGTGGCATACTACATGTGCATGGTGTACGCCCACCAAGGTGTGGGGTCCACTACGATGTTTCTGAGAAATCCGCACCGTTCATATGCTTTGTCTCCCCGATTAAGGGGTTGAGACCAAAGTTGAAGTATATCATGTTATCAGGTGGGCCCCACTTAATGAATTAAGGGGCTGATCTGGCCGTTAGCCCACTTCCTGAGATATTCAATGGATGAAATTTTACGTGTACGGTTAATTTATTTTTCTCAGGACATGTATGAAGTTTCGAGCCAATCGGATGGCGGGAACCATATAATCTTGCATTCTGGACCAATTTCGGGCCCGTTTGATGCGAACGGCTTGATTTTTTTGGATCCCTAGCATATAAATCTGTTGATCTTGGTCCCTTGGGATCCGTCTTTTGCTTTGGTTACTTCAGAGCGTTAAATTAATGCTTTTAATATCCTTTTTCAATTAACGCTCCCTATTACATCCTGCGACAAAAACATAATTAAAATACTCCATTAAGCATTATCATGTACATAAAAGCTAGCAATAATCGGGGTCTGATATGCAATATTTGACCCTCATCAGTTGGCATACACATTGACCTTTTACTCATAACCATATTGAATCTTCTATTTTTGTTATGTTGAGCCACTCTTCATGAAGTGTCGTAGAGGACTAAAGTGGGTTAAAGATCTAAACTAGCATTTTGTCTACGAAAGTTGACAACTACATATGTGCTTTGAATACAAGTACTTATAATCTCCTCTTTTGTCAATTTCATAACAAAACACACATACACATTGTTGAGTGTCAAATATTGCATATTTTCCCCTATTTATATTTTAGTTTTATGAACATGATACTGTTTAAAGGTATATTTTGTGCATGTTTATGTTGCAAGGTGAATCTAAGAGCTTGGGTTGAAAAGAATGTTAAAAGTATGAATTTATGCTTAAGAAATACCAAAGTAAATAATAGATCTTTGGAAACCAAGATTGAAGATTTCAAGACCCCAATATTTAAGAAAACCAAGTGGAAAAGGAAAGAAGTTGAAAGAACAAAGTGTTGAAATTCACTTCACTATATCATCAACTATCGTTCGATGACATCGAAGCCATTGTTCGATGACATTGAATTTTTACACGAAAATCAAGTTGGTCGTTGGACAAATTGAAAACATTTTTTGATGGCTCGAGGAACTGTTTGATGACTCGAAGATCTGCTCGATGACATTGAATCCCGTTCGATGGTATCAAAATTTCTAAAGAATTTTGAAATAACTCGCTAGACTGTTTTGGACACATATTTGAGGAATCAAAGACAATTCGATGACATGAAAAATTACGCAGTCCGTAAAAGCGCAACTTTCAGAATTTAACTTAGGTTTGATGACATTGAAGGCTGTTTGATGTCATCAAACGCGTTATGCAGAGTTACGCAGACTACGTAAATTGAGGCGGTTTTGAGAAACTGATCGGGTTAGGCTATAAATATCGGGTTCCTACGAACTTTTTAGGAGATCTAGGGTTTGGAGGCGAAGAGCAAAAGGGTGAAACCATCTTCCAAGAGTTTCTTCTTCCATTTTTCCTAATTTTTAATGCTTTTTTTTGAGGATTTTAGATCCAATCATGTCTATGGTTGGCTAAATCTCTTAGCTAGGGCTAAGAGGTGGAGCTTATAGCGTGTTGAGATGTTTTTCTTGTTTTGATTGTTGTTCTTGTTGAACTTCTTTGATTTTAATTTGATATTTAAGAAATACTTTCATTTTTTAATGGTTTGTTGTGACTTAAATTATAATAGATCTGTAATAGCTTTGAGTATCTTCTTTTTCTTATTTTGAGATTGTGGAATTGGTAAATTCTATTGTTAGCCATTGCCTCCATGACATGGTTTGGTGATGGAATCCCTTCCGACCCTCATAATTCTTATTCATTTGTAATGATTTAGATATGAGTTCTTTTATAAGAACTGCTTATAAATGTGCCTATAACCATGTAGAATCATTAGATTTCTCAAAACTCTTATATCAACAATAATTATGAAAATGCCACTATAGACTTATCCTTGGGAAAGGTTGTTGCTTATTAGTGAGGTTGCAACATAAAGCATATTGGGCCATGAAGAAGTTCAATTTCGACATTGACGAAGCTACCACGCTGCATAAACTCCAGCTTGTGAAGTTGGAAGAAACTATGAAAGATGCGTATGACAACGTAAGAATATTTAAGGAGAGGATGAAAGTGTTACATGATAAAAACATTTTCAGAAAAGTATTTGAGTTATATTAGAAAGTCCTCTATAATTCTCGTCTCCATCTCTTTACTGGAAAACTACAATCTAGATGGACTGACCCATTCATAATAAAAAAATGTTTATCCTTATGGGGTCATGAAAGTTGTGAATCTTAAAAATAGTAATGTATTTAAGGTAAATGGTCAGAGACTGAAACCATTTATTAAAAATTTAGTTCCAAAAGAAACATCCATACCTCTGGAAGATCTTGTATACTGGGATTGATCTCCTAGTCTGATAGAGATCATTTCCCTTGCTTTCTTAGGATTTAGTTTTCTTTGATAGAATATGATATTTTGTTTGTAATTTTTTAGTTGTTAAAGCACCAATCTTCAAGGTTCGCTCCCGTACATGTCATTCTTTAGCTACTTGTTTCCACCTTATTCTCTTTATTTTGTAGCTCTTATGTTACTATTATTGCATATATTTTATACATTGAGGACAATGTAAAATTTAGGTTAGGTGTGAGATTCCATACGTATAATTTTTGAAATTTGATATGAGATGAAAATTTTAAAATTTTGAAATTTTAAAAAGAAAATTTCTGTAACTTTAAATAGTTTTAAGAAATAAATCTGAGAGTTAGTATTGAATCATTTTTTAAGCTTAGATTTTAGTTACTTGATGGATTTTAAAATTAAGTTCAGTTTTATGATATTTAGTTGAAAATTTTTAAACATTGATTGAGTCATGAATATAGTGTATCATATTTAACTTACACATTGACGTTAGTTGGATATTGAATTATTGAAGTGATGATTATTGAGAATGTTAAAAACCAAGCTTGGGAAATTTGTCCATCATGTTCATTGAGAAAAGTAAAAAAATAGTACCTGATTAAAAAATAGTTGCCGAAAAGGATATATATATATATATATATATATATATATATATATATATATATATATATATATATATAATGGACAGAGGAAAAAAGGGTAATATAGTAAAAGCCATTGATAAAAAAATTTGAAAGCTGGAAGAGTAAATGTTGAGCTATAAGCAAGTTCTAGTTTAGGCTTTAGTTAATTTGATCATCCTATTGATTATCATTATAGACATGAAAGTAAAAAAAATTGGATCTGTGGTGGTGTTAAGTCTAGACCACATAATACATTTATAAAATTCAATGTTGGAAATTATTCAATTATATGATTATTACTTTAAGTTTAATTAGGATATTTATCAAGGTACTGGAAATTAGGCGAATGATATGTTTGATTTAGGTTCTCTTTGGATGAGTTTGTTAGAAATTATTTAAGATTACAAGATTTCTCTTTTTCATTTTTTTAATTTTTATACGGAGTTTTTTTTTGCATATTTTTCTCGGGACTAGTAAAATGCTGGTAGAGGGTGTAATAACATCTAAATATTACATATTTATCCTCTCAATTGCATTAGTTTCTATACAATTAAAGTGTTTAATTAATTAACTAACATATTTTTTTTTACATGCGAGGTAATCCAAGAAATAAAGACGAAATCATGCTTAAGAAAGAGAATTAAAAATAAAAAGATTAATCAAGAGAAGACTTAGAATTCACATGTCAAAGATCTAAGAAAACTAAGTATAAAAGATGGAGAAAAGATTGAAAAATCACACAATTTAATAAAAAAAATAAGAAACCGTTCAGTCCCACTAAGGTTGATTCGGTCCGATCGAATGTGCACATAATAGTCTAGCAAGGAAATATGATTTTTAAAGATAATTCAGCTCGACACTTAGGTCTGACTGAAGCTATGTTCGGTACCATCAAAGGAGAGTTTGGTGCGAACTAAGGGGTAAAAGGATTCAAATAGATTTTTATGAAATTCGGCTGTAGCTGAACGCATCTTCGGTTGAACTTAATGCGACCAAAGGTGACTATCGGTGCGACTGAAGTATAAGAAAAGTGTATAAATTTGATCTCAATTACAAGTTGGTGTGAGCTTTTTTCTATTTAAACAGGTGTTTTAAGTTATTCTAAGTACGAATTAAGGCTTGGGTGAGGGACTTATGAGTGAAAAAGCTTCTTTGAAATCATCCTTCATTCTCAATCCTTCGGTTCTTGTTTATTTTTCTAGTTTTTCTTCCTTTTTTCTTTAAGATGTTATTCATACTTGGATAATCTCTTAACTAAGATTAAGGGATAAAACTTTTAATGGATATTTGATAGTTAATTCATTTCTTCAATGAAAGTTAAGGTTTTTATATTGAATTGTGATTGAATGTGATTGAATTCATATATTGAAGAAGGAATCAATCTTTAAAGTTGATTAATCTAGTGTCACTTCCAAGTACATTAGATGTTTTCAATTCACTGCGATGTGATTACGTAGATCCTCCTGAGAGATCAATCCTATTATGATTCTAATTTATGTTGAGTATTTTTTATTGATGTTATTATATTATCTTCCGATTAGAATAGATTGGAATCTGATTCTATTTGAGTTATCAACTCAAGAAGAAGAATTAAATTCAAAGTCTATTGATTGGTGATTCATGTATCCTTAGTCTTTTTTATAATTGTTTTACAAATCTTTCTATTCTGCTGGATTAAAAATCCAAACCAACCGTTTTCCTTAGATTAAGTTCTTAGTTTATTCTCACCAAATTCCCTGTATATCGACCTCGGTCTTACCGAGTTATTATTATATCATATCCCTATACTTGGGGTTGTTAACCCTTAGGTTCAATCACAAGTCTTTATCTTCAAGCTCCAAATATTCATGCCTTTAACTTGAACTCCTTTAAGTCTTAATTCCACTATTTTGAGCATATATTCATCCTTAGTTCCATAATTACCTCGCATGCAAAAAACATATGTTAGTACATGAATTTAACACTTAAATGCAACTAAAACTAATACAATTGAAAGGATAAGTATGCAATATTTAGATCTTAGTAGCTAAGAGCTATCAATTCAAGTCTTGTTAATTCATGCATTAGCACGAAGCAATGGTTTCAAACCCACACAACCCTTCTATCACTTTGACAGACATTCAACAGGGGCCAAGTTGCTACCAATATCATTCTTTAAATTGATATTTAATATTGTACAATTGATCTTTAATATTGTACAATTATTTGTATCTTGTTTTATAATCAAGGGTAATGTAAGGAATGTAATAAGAACTTAGATTAATGATATTTTAACAATGAACATTCTTTTATTTGAGTTTTCCTTATTATTTTTAGAACACAAATATTCCGATCCTCAAAATAAAATTTTGACCAAAATAACATCCATGGCCTTCCTAGTAACAAGTTGTATGTGGTCACGACATCAAGCACCTGATTAGTAACTTTTGTGACTAACTCCTCAATCTCTAAGATGACGGAAATGCATCCTAAAACCCACTAACTATCTTGGTGAATCCTTGAATGATTATGGCACTGGGATGTAGTGTCGATTGTCGGTACCCCAACTTTTGAAGTGTCTCCAGCGGCATGTGGTTTACTACAGAGCTAATGTCGAGCATGCATCTTCTAACTTCTATTCCTCACACATATTCAGTAACCATGAGCGGTCAGTTGTGGTCTTCAAGGGCGATAATTTTATGTTCTTTCAAGAATAAAATGATGGACGTAAATTAACTGGTGCCTTACCTTTAGCTTACTCATCATATTCTCCCAGCTTCCTTTGCTCCTCCTCTTCTGTTTGAATATATATGATCATCATTTCTCGGGCTTCCTCATTTAAAAGGGCATAAAGGAGAACCTTCCTATAGTGTTTAGACAACCATAAGGCATCATTAGTGCTCAATCTCACAAGCACTTTTTAAATGATTTATTACATCATACGCGACTAGCACCTCCCTTTCTTCTTGCTTTAACTAGTCTATGGTCATCCTATTCCCCACATTTCTTCTCCCTAGGCCTTGAGGTCTCCCCATAAATTTTCTGGGGGTCAGACTCCTCCTACTTGGATCTTATCTTGCTATATGGGGTTTTGGTAGTTATCTTCTTAATCATAGTGCCACTGCATCGACATCTTTATGGAGCGCTTGTAGGTAATCGAAATCTTCCACTGGAGTTATTTCTAAAATCATGTTGCATTATACGTGTGCTAGTTCAAGCTACTTCTCCTCTTTGTCTGCCTTTCCTTTTTTATTCTTCGGCTATGAGCAGCTTCTCGACCTTGGCAAGCTACCTCCCTCTAGTACCCTTTCCATCTTTTCTTTTCTATAAATCAACATCGTCTTTCTAATCTCTTGCGGCTACTGACCAGTGTCCATGGCTCTTTTGTCTTGTTCATAGTGGACATGGGTAATAGTGTGATCGCTATCACTCCTGGCAATACTGAGGTTGTTATGATTATTATAACTCTCCCTTTCTTGGCTCCTTCAGGGTTAAGGTTGATGACCCCTTGGTTGATCATTTTCTGAATTATCCCATTTGACGTGAACCATCACTCTATCTTGTGACCGATCACCTGGATGTATTGGCAGTACGTTGGATCTTATACCTACCTTACTTCATTTGGCCAGAGCGGCTCGGGTGAATGCAACACACCTTCTTTAATTAAGCAATCCATCATGGTAGCTAGATCATCTTCTTAGAAAGTGTACGTATAGTTGGCCCGGTCCCTCTCTTCTATCATTGCAGGGTAAGTGGCTCTGAGCTCTTTCTTCTCCTTTACAAGTCTGGTATTTCTCACTTCTTCCTGAATATCGAGATTGTTCTGTTTTATCTCTAGAGCTCCTCCTGTACATTGATGTGACATGGCCACTCGTCTTGTGTCTCTCCTTGGCTACTCACTCTTGAAAAGTTCTTTAGCAGTTGCCTCCTCCACCAGATGAGCCTTGGTGTATAAATCTTGAAACGTTTGGAAGTCATCACCGACTACTCCATAAGTTATGGTGGGCTCCATTCCCCCCATATACATCTGAACGTGTTGCTCTTCGCTTGGCAACTCCCTATACATCGTTCCCGTTGATCTCCAACAGTTGATAAATTTGTCCACAGGTTCTCGCGGCCTTTGTTGAATAAATGCCAAATTAATTAAAGTTAACTCTCTTTTTGAGAAGAAGAATTTAGTGATGAAAGCATCTTGAATCTGCTTCCATTTCTTGATTGACCTGGCTGGTAGGGTAGCATACCACCTGAAGGCTTTCTTGTTAATGTCATGTCAAACAACCTGAGGCAGTACTGGGGAGCCATGGCAAAGTTTTCCATCATTGTAGTGAAATGTGTCAGATGTTCTTCAGGTGACCTGTGAGTCTCGAACTTCATGAAGTCCGGGCATTTAAAATTAACAGGGAACGACACTTAATCCACTTCTGGCATGTATAGAACTTGATATGTGTACTTCCCTCTCTTTTCCTCCTCTCTTTCCATTTGCAGATTGTTGGAGACTGTTTGGTGTAACTCATCCCATGTAATCTATAGCGGTTGAGTGGGTGTGTATTTGTAGGGTGCTATTCTTGGTTGGCTTTATGGTTTTTTAAGCGGGAGACCCTTTATAGCTTCTTGTGACCCTTCTGTGGACTGACGGGTTGGTAGTGTGGGAGCCCAACTAGCATTTTGGGAAAGTATCGATATCATCATCTTCTGCATCTCTTTGAACTTTCTGAGCAAGCTAGCTTGTACTTGAGATATCTCACTTATAAGCCCCTGAATAGATGATGCATCATCTTCCTCTACTTCAATTGTGTTCACTATTACTGATCAAATCAATTAAGATTTTGACATCACACCCTTCACATTACCGTTGCTTTGATGGCTGGAATGGATGCCTCAGGAGCCTTACAAGTCATTGAGGTATCCAAGTGGTAAGAAGGGCATACTGTTATAAGGGGTGTTGGAAATTCCTCATCGATTGTCATGAATCCGTCTTTCATGCCGGTGGCCTTCTATTTTAAATTGATGTTCTGATCAGGATGCACTGGCCACCACTGTTTGCGACTCATATGGTGGGCAGTGTTTTCAACTTTCATCTAGGGAATCCTTGTCGCAACTTTCTTCAACTTGTCTCCTTCTCCATCTTAGACCAACTGTCAATCCTGTCCTAGTACCTTTTCAGGGAGCTTGACGATGAGGGAGATACAAACCCTCTGTCAGGTAAGAAACTAAATGCAACCATCGAATCAAAAGTCATTGTCTTTGTTTCTGTAGATGCTTGCTTAAACTGCCAGTGGATCATAATAATTGATCATTAGTAAAACAAATAGCGATAAACATTGCAGCATGACCTTACCAATCCATGGAAACTATATAAATGAAATTATTCTTTTACCTTAAATATGAAGCGAAGAACATTCCTATTGAGAGTCGCCAGTTTGGTGCCCTTATGGGTGTTGAACAGTCCTCCCTGTGGCATATCTATTTGCACTAATTTACATCATTCATGTATGTCATGAAATGCCCCATTGGCCACATATTGATGTTAGAAATATAGTAGGGGTCAGAAGAAAGGCCACATATTGAACAGCTAGGATCCTCTAATCTATAAGACTTTTAGGCCATCATCCATAGTGGTGCCATTAGATCAATGGTCTAGATTGCCGAACCATGGGCCCCAACTCTTATATAACACATTTTAGCTCTATACTCTATGCATGTCCTGATTCTCCTGATGTATCATGAAGCTATGATTCCTTTCACACGAGGCCGACCTTGATTGAACTGCATTAATTTTCTGATTCATTCAAAGCTCAATTCCATATACACCAATCAACAATTCCATTTCTTAGAACTGAGAAAGTACAGTTTCACTGACGCAGATAGAATTGCAATTGAAAAGATTCATATCCATGATTATGGCTTAACTACCATGACCTTCAAACCTCGAGCTTGTGAATAATCACTTCTTTGCTTTTAAAATCCTACAACTATATGGAAAAGAGTAGAACTAGAACACACATGCATCAATCAAAGGAAATGGTTGCAACTTGTAAAGAATAATTTGTTCATTTCACTATTTTAAATAAAAAGAAATTTATTGGGGTAAGTTCTCCCATTGTTCCTGTAGCCCATACCAACAAAACTAGATCAGTAGTGGGTGTAGAAATTTTTAGCACAAATAAGAGAAGATCTATACATGTATGTGTAGATACTGTTTGCTATCGTTGTTCTTAAGCATGGGTGTGTATTATGTGGGCGTGCCAGAATTGGATTAGTGGTTTTAATTCAAATTGAACAATGATGACCCCGAGAGCCAAGATAAGCATACACAGAGTATGACTGAGTTCTAGGGGAATCGACCACCTCTTCGGCCACTCGCTCACTTGTTTAAAGAGATTAGGCGAAATTTAGAAGGTAGGGTTCGTCATCTGAGAATGAGTTTCTTCCTTGCCTTCCATAAGAAAGGACTTTTCAATATCGGTTAAACAATGATGAGAAGAGATGTAACATCCTGAAATTTTCGCTGCCTGAGTACATACTGGTGCCCGAGAATTCTGGGTGTTAATAATGTATAAATTGGATGAGTTAAAAATCGAGCTGTTTTTTCATCTAAATCACATCCAATTACATTCATGAAGGTAACCATTCACGATAATAAAATTGACTGTATTTATTATTTCATTTGAGTAAAAGAATTTAACAAATTATCAAATGACCTCTCAATGGGAGCTTGTTACATTATTGAGTTTGCAGTGAAAATATAACATTGAATCATAAAACTATCTCATTATTCACTCAGTATAATCTTCCATAGGGGGATGGTCCTCTAGGTCTTTAATCTGTACATCACCTACATCATCTGTACGATTGGAGAGGGTCAATTTCCTACTTATAGTGATGGTTATCTTTTAAGATTAATAATAATTCAAGAGATTCATAAAAGTAATGCAAGGGTTCTGAAACGTCTTGTACTCTACAACTACAAGAGGTATCGATATGTGCAAGCAACCTACCTGAGATACATGCCCAATAAAGTATATGCGGTTCATCACACTTAGCGATCACCATAATGTGAAAAATGATTTAGAGTTATCCAGCTTGCCCCACATTCCATTCTACGGATATTCATTGGCGTGTCCCACGTTAATGTGGATTTATGCGGTTATCCCAAGGTGGCACAATACATGACTTAGATGAATTACATGACACGATTTTTTTATGGAGCGACTATTTACAACATCCAATTTCGAAAGTGATGTAACGCGCATTATGAATTACTCACATCAATTTGTGTACCATTACCTAAAATTCATGGAATTATGTATTGACTAATGGGGGTCGTTACCTGAATCGTATTACGTCTAGGATATTTATTTCATTGCTAGAAGTGAGATTTCCAACATAATACTTGCACCAAAGAGGAAATAAATTGAATCATGGGAGTTTTGAAATTCCAAGACACATGCCCAAGCCTTAAAGGTAGATAACATAAGGTTAACATAATAGAGGAAGAGAGTAGCAATGACTCACTCAACAAAGAGGAGAGTAGCAATGGCTAACTCAACAACAGAGGAGAGTAGTAATGGCTAACTTAACAACAGAGGAGAGTAGCAATGACTAACTCAATAAAAGAAGAGAGTAGCAATTGTTAACTCAACAAAAGATGAGAGTAGAAAGGGCTAACTCAACAAACTTGGTAAAGGCAATGGCAAAGCTTGTAATTAACATCAAATAATAATTTTCAAAGGATAAATAATTGTTGGTGATAAATTAAATAATTACAAGAAAAAAATCATAGTAGCATGAAAGCAAAGCATGTAAGAGGCGGGATGAATCATATCAACTTAAATCAAGGTTGGCTTAAAGGAATCCCTCACCTTAGGTTGTCTGACCTTACGGTTAAATGCTCAAGATGCACTTCAAGACTAACTCTTATTCTAATTCACCTGGTTTTGAATTTGATTACAGTAGATGTCAGATTAAGTCTAAGTTTAGTGAGTCTTAGGAGGCTTCATTTAAGTGGTGCTATGTGTCACATATGTTGATAAATTCTGATTTAGAGGGTTTTAGGTGTATTCTTCCACCGAGTCGACTTGATTCGACACGATAATGTTCTTCACCTCCATTATTTCGAAAAAGGGTAGATGTTTGAAAGGAAAGAGAATAGGAGAGGACTTAGGCCTAATCTGTTTATGAGGTAGTAACTTAGTGAGTTGCCGCACGTGATCAATCCTTCCTTCTTTGTCGACGATGGATAACAATCCACAAGGTTCTTCTTAATACAGTGATCGTCCGGTTCTCTCTCTTTTTCTCTTTCTCATTTTCTTCTTTCTCCTAGTTTCGCTGAATGTGACTTTAGGGAATGAGGTGGAGATTTATAGAGTTTTTCTTGGTTTCTAGGAGGTTCTTGTGTAAGGTATGCTAGCAGTGTGAGCAACTTCCGCTATTTGGGAGCCCTTGGCTTCAGTTTTCGAGTAGGATACTTCCTCCTCCTTTCCAAGAGGGTGGTTGGTTCTGGAAAGGCCTACAGAAGAAGGATTGTGATCATGTTCTTGGGTGCAAGAATGTTTAGTTAGCTGATCGAGAGGTGGCCCACAGATCTGTGGTTTGGATGATCCTGCAAAGTGCTCTTACGCGAACACGGTTGCCGTATTTTGCGGTTCATCTCTGTGGAAAATGGCAGAACGCCGATCACTCCACTTCTTTCCTGCCTTTTCTGCCGACGTGGAGGTGGTCGGAACTCCCTTGGTTGGAGGATGGATGGTTTAGATCAGTGGGGAGTTCCATAGACGGAAGTTCTTATGGCTAGATTTGCGCAGCGCCTGTTTTTCCCGTGATTTGTGGAAGAATTCCTTGGGTCGCGAAGGTTTTTCAGACTTTTTGACTTCTTGGTTGTAGTCGGATCTCCCTCCAGCAAAGATTGGACGATTTGGATCTTGCTTGGATTATGAGATCTGGGGATGGTGGTGCCGTTTTCAGAAGATATCATGGGAGGATTTCCTGTTAACGTGAGTCATTTGAACTTTGTTACAGCGAGCGTGCCAGGAGTGAGAATTTGGTTTGGTTGTTGATCCGGTGTGGTCCACTTACAATAGTCTCTCTGTGGATCCGCTCCGCTTATTTGTTTTGTGGGGTAATGTTGGGCCATGAGCCAAAATATGAAGTGGATCTAAGTTTTGGGTGGGCCACACCATTAGTCAACGTGAGGACTAGGTTCACTATTGAGCCAGGCCATTATGGGAAGTTAGTTATGTGCACTGTACGTGATTGCATGTAACTTTTTGATTTTGTGAATGTCTGGGTAAAGGTGGGGTCCAATGTGATGTTTGTTGAGCAATTCACTCTGTTCATCACGTTTACAAGATCATGTTTGGTGTTAAGACTCAAATATTACATAATTTCCTCCATTTATATCTTGATTTTATGAACATGAATCAGCTTAATGTTCTATTTTACTCATGTATGTGTTGCAAGGTGAATTTAAGAGCTTGGTTTGAAAAAGGGTACTAAAAGTATGGATTTGATGCTCAACAATTACCAAGGCAAGGAATGGATCTTAGGAAACTAATATTAAAAATTCACACGCCAAAGATCTAATAAAACCAAGTAAAAAATGAAGAGAATCAAATATTTGAAGTGAAGAATCCTGAAATCATCATGAAAAAGGTATATTCTGAAACTTTGAAGTCTATTTTGGAAAACTGCGCAGCGTGAAGTCTATTTTAACAAACTGCGTAACGAGAAGTCTATTTTAAAAAACTACGTAAATTTGTGGCAGTTTATAGAGTTTTTCAACTTTGTACAAAAGTTGGAGTTCTCCACTTATAGGCAGGGCTTCACAGGGCATTCCTAAGCATCATTCAAAGCATTCAAGAGCAAGATTTAGAATTTTTAGAGGATTTTCAATTTTATTAAAGTTTATAAATTATTTTTTCTTTTAGATCTTTTCTATTTACATTTATTTCTTTCATACTGCTTTCTTTCTCTATTCTAATTATGTTTTGCTAAGTTCCCTCTAGCCCAAGATAGAAGGGAAGCACATTAGTTTAATATTTTCATAGCTATGATAATTGATTATTTTAATGATGAGAAGAATCATGTATGCATGTTATCTATTGTTTAGGTTTAGTTTTTTATCCTCATGTGAGATCCATATGTTTCTATCATATGAGATCCATATGTTTCTATCATATGAGATCGACATTGATGGATAGGCTTACCCTAGATCAATTAGATTTCCTAGATAGGAGAGGTTCTCAACCTGCTACATTTTTTTGATTCATTATCTCATGGATATTGAATGCTTAAAATCACTAGCGCTTAAGAATATATATCAATGGTGCAAATTCATGATTTTCTAATCTTTTATATCATTTATTTAAAATGTTTAAATTATTTTATTTTCCGATTAAGCCTACCATAGTGCTCGGATCCTAGTTGTGTTATCCAAGTCATCATGATTTTGGAACATTAACTTATATGTGGAACTTTAAAGCTTAGGTGTTGTTTTCAAATTAATTGAATTCCATACATTCGAAACCTTCAAAATCATTTCATTTGTTTAGTTTCCATTACTTAGTTAATTTTGCATTTGATTTTCTCATTATCGCAATTCATCTCCCTGTGGGATCAACCCTGTATTCACAGGATATCACTTACAAACCTCTGCACTTGGAGGCAAGCAATCAATTGACCATGGGCTTAAATATCGGACACATCTAAGCCTTAGGTGGGCCACACATTGTAAACATGTGTTGGTGTTAATTTAATGTGAAATCAACACTTCCACAACAAATTGCTTAAGATCTTGGTATATACCTGAGTAGGTTATAAGTACAATTCTTCCCTTTTCTTTAGTCCAAACTTCCCTGTCCGTATCTCGCAACTTCACCTTCTAAATGAGGTGAAATTTGACAGGTGATCATTATTTTACACGCCCTCTCAACTGGTTAAATTTGGGCCATGATATATCTAGGATGACCAAGATGCTCCTTTAATGGCTAACACACTTCGTAATTCAAAATAATATTTGTACATCACTGATTGACAAGTTATCGGGTAGTTCGGACCTAAACCTTAATATCTTCATGATGATCAGTTTACCGTGATGTTCATGAGACCTGTTTGGCGAATCCAAACATGATGGATAGTTAGATGACTTTCTAAAAATAAGAAAACTTGTTGGTTAGCACTCTGACCATGTATATAGGTGGATTTATAGTTAATTTTGTAGATGGATGGACATAAAGTGGGTTTCTGGAGTGATTAGGGGTAGCACATGTATATCATTAGATTTGAGTATCTTATTCACATGTGTAAGTTTATCAGATTATAGTTCTTATAGTAGGTTAAGCATATTCATAGGTGATGAAAAAAATGAATGGATCAAAATTTCAATTTGTTGAGTGTACGAGCGGATGTAAAGATCAAGTAGCTAGTTTACTACAATCGAGTGGTCCAAAATCAAAGTGGATGGTTAAATTCTCTATCTAGCTATGCATATTTGACTGAGTGGTTGGTTATGATAGGTGAGTAAGAATATTTTTGTATTTGATGACCCTACCTTAAAATCAACGGTTAGATTGGTTGATCTATGAATGGAGATTATTCCTAACGGTTAGATTCATGTTGGAGAATAGATATAAGGTTAGGATGGTCGGATTGGTATCATACACATGTACATAATAAGTTAAATTTTATGGTAACACTCAAGAACTTTCAATACTCAGGTATTGAAAAGTTTGGGGTGTTATAATCTACCCCCTTTAAATAAAATTTTGTCCCCAAAATTTAATTACTTCTACCATTTATATCAATTCATTGTGTTTAAGTTTACACCGTATTCTTCATGAGATAGATATATGTGTCTAGGCATGTGTTTAATTGGCTACCTAAAGTCGGGACACTATAATCTACGCCCCTTAAATGAAAATCACGACCCTGAGATTTGTTATTTGGATTAAACCTACTTATGCCTTGTTTGAATATGGTTCGAAAATCCATGGCTCCAATCATTCTAAATCCTTGGGGAATACGATAATATTTTTCATTTTTTGCCACAAACGTATCTTAGATTTTATAAAGGAGAAGCCAAATTATCCATTTCTCGTTGAAACTAATTTTTGGTGTCATCCTTTATATGAAAGGTTTTAAATTCCAAAGATCGTTTTATATTGACAGCCTGTTGATCCAAGAATTTTAATTTCTGATTCATATGTCCAATTTATTTGAAATTTGGAGTTTAAGCCTTTAACTCATTCTTAACACTCCATAAAAATTCACGAGGAAAGATTCTATAGTTTGGGGGGTGTTTCACCCTTGTGATTTGTATAAAAGCTTGCTATTCAGCAACAATTTCTACTAAATTTTGCTACCATTGGATTTTTATAGAAATTTGTACAGACCCAATTAAGATAAAATTTTAGAGGAAGGTTTACGGAGGCCTAAATGATCTATTGGAAATTTTTTAAAATTTTATGATGTTTCTTCTTTCTGAAACTAGTCGAGATTTCACAATATGTAAGAATTTCACTGAAATAGTCAAAATTTTTGAAAAAATTAGAAAATCTCTATTCCCATAAGGGAAAATTGTTCTTCTTAATTGTGACCCTATTTAAGCATGACTTTTAATTCACAACAAATTCGTTCAGAATTTTTGCTTAAATATTTATTATGGGGGTACCTAGATTCATAATTTCTAAATTTCACGTCTAACTCAATATTTCCAATGAGGAACCTGAATATGGGTTTTTAATTCCTCAATTTCCTAGTTCCTTTGGGAAATCAATTGATTATATATATCTAATTCATAATCCTATCCTAGTGGTGTAAAACTTATGATGGTTCATTCCCTTAGGCCCGGTTAATCTCATTCTCATCTTTTAATACAAACTATAATATCCCGAAATTTTTACAGCTCGAGTATATACTCATGCCCAAGAATTCTTGGTATTAATAATGTATAAATTTGATGCTTTAAATATCGCACCATTTTTTTTATATATATTATTAATGTTACTTTTAAATGTTCACACATGTTGCCCAATATAATCGCTTTCAACCGATGGTTTTGTGATCGGTTGTGAATCAAATACCATTTCTACAGTTGGCTTGGTTTTTGTGTTGTCACATCGAAACTGTAATGACAAAACTAGCTCATTTAGTCTTGAGACCAGTTAATAATGTGCTTTTATAAATAGTGTTCAAAGAAACACCATCTTTGTATAACCACTTAACAATGTATTGAATTGTGGTTTTTCTCTATTTTTTTGCTAATATTGGTTTTCTAATGTGGTTTGAGCGGATTTTTACCGTTGCCCTTACACCTATTTGTGGGTCCATGCCCATGAGCCCTTTTCGAGGCTAGTGGTCTAGACCAGCCAGTCGACATAGGGGGGTAGGGATAGAATCATCCACATCAATCACATTTATATTCTCATATGCTTCTTGTTTCATAAATTCCTCTTGAAATACAACATTATTTTATTTTTCTCTTGATTGTTTATCTATCCACTCCATGATTTTCCTTTAGATTTTTGGAGCAATATTGGGACATGTGCAAGGTGTTGCTTGTGTTGTGCAATGCCACATACATTTGTAAACCTGCATAACTTACACACTATGTGAGTCTTTTCAGTAGTACTATAATAGTGCCCGTACTTCCAACCTGTGTCATTCGACTTGGGTTTCAAAGAAGAAGACTGGAAAGAAGAAGACATGATTCTTTAACATTTGTAGATAGATGGATGGATGAGATGCCATATATATATATATATATATATATATATATATATAGAGAGAGAGAGAGAGAGAGAGAGAGAGAGAGAGAGAGAGAATGAATGTAGAGATTAGAGAATGTAAGAGAGAGGAATGTAAAGAATGTAGAGAAGTATGAGAGATTAGAGTGTAAAGACTAGAGATTAGAATATGAATATTAGTATATTACTAATTTACTATGATTATCTACTAAATGAAATGAATAAGAATAAGAATTAAGAAATGAAAGTATGGGAGGATGTGTGCTTGTATGGAATGTTTTAAATATCAACGATATTGGCTGATGCATCCCACGATCAGTGTTTAAGTTGTCAGTATTGTTACAGGTTTCGCTGGCTAGAGATAAAGAAAAAATATCATTATCGTCGATAACTGAAAATGCAAGAGAAACAAGGTGAAACATGGGGAAAATGGTAGAATTTTTCAGTGAAACTTCAGGAGATACCTAAATACACATGTATATTTAGGAATAAAAAAAAAGAATACATACATAATAAGTTTTCATTTAATGAATGCCTAAAAGCATGCATTGCCGTAAGAAATTACTCTAACAGTAACCACGATCCTACATGCATCCAGCAATCCAGCCAACCATCACATCCATCCCATCCCATCCGTGGACCATTTAAGTGGTCATATCATATTTTCTGTACATCAATTACTGTGCACCATTTATAAAAGCACATTTTGGATTCCAAACTACACCATAAACTGGCTTGAATGAAAGCTCTCATTGCTATTTCTTAATCTCCCAATGGATTCTCATTCTCTGTCAATCAAGATCATGGAGGAAACTTTGTCGGGGGGAGGGATAGAATCTCTTTTAAGCTCTCCCTTACATGATCTTTCTTCTTTCCTTCAAGAGGTTGTTGAGCTTCCCATATATCATTAACCTCCTCAGGAGATTTTAGTTCTTTCAAAACTCCAATGACTTAGGATAAAATATGGAGTGGCCGCTCAAGAGCTCGACCGTTGTAATGCTCTCTTATCTCGCTTATCATCTTTAAACACATAATACAGATATTTACCAATCCGTCAGGAAACGGCCAGGCAGAATATAATGTGTTGGACCTACGAATATAATTTTCATAAGAAAATATTGCGGTCGATAAGGTTAGCATGCAATAATTTGGCTAATGACTTGGCCCAAATCCATCAACTTCACCTTAACCGGAGTTAGCCTAGAATAGAGGAGTTGTTCACATTCATTACATACCAAACAACACTCTACAAGGAGCGCGTCCATTCTAGCACAACTGAAAAGAGATCGGCCGAGGAAGAGTATGAAACTCTCGGTCGATGTTCTACTGACATAGAACGTTCCTTTACATCACTTGTGGGCCAACATTCTTTATAGGTGGAGAGGCGACACATGACGATGGAGGCAAAAATTGCTGTCGCGAACAGATTTGAAGAACTCAAACAAACCTATTTGTAATCCTATTGAAAATATTCCTTCTACTATTGTTGTTCTTTGGGGCTTTATTGAAATACATATCTATTGTAACTACAGGACTCTTATTCAAAGTTTTATTTGAATGAAAACTTCATCTATTTTACTGAGTTGGTTCGACCCGATTCCTAATGACTTCCCCAAATAAAGGGAAACATTGTTTAAGGAAACAACCATTTATAGGAGCTCTTACAGTATTTTCATTTATATCCTTCAATAAGTAGTCTCCTCCTTTGAAGACTTGCTCAACAACATATGGTCCTTCCCACGTATGAGACCATTTACCTAATGCTTAGTCTTTTTAACCGACCGGTAAGACCATTTTCTAGAACATATCACCATCTCCAAAGGATTTTCCCTTTACTCTCCTATTATAGACTTGCGCTACGATTTCTTTGTTGGCCATAATCAAATTTAAAGCTTCAATATAAACTTCATCCAAATCTTCAAGCTCGGCCATCATCGCTTCTATAAACTCAGAAGCAGTTAACTGAGATTGGTTTGCAATCTGTAAGGAAGGGATCATAATTTTCAAAGGTAGAACTACATTATGTCCATAGGTTAATGTAAATGGACTGACCCTAGTACTTGAACATGGTGATACTCTATAAGCCCATAAAGCCTCAGATAGCTTGACGTGTCATTCTCTCAGATTGCCACGTACCATATTTTTCAGAATATTTTTTATTACTTTGTTACTGGCTTCGGCCTGACCATTAACTTAAGCATAATATGGAGTTGAATGGAGTATTTATATGCTGTATCGGTTAGCCATCGCTTGCATTTCTTTAGCAGAAAAGGCTACTCCTCGATCGGTAGTAATATATTCTGGTATCCCAAAACGATGAATAATATTAGTCTCAATGAAACTAATAATTTCTTCATGTGCTTTACCTCTACCCACTTGGTAAAATAATCAATCGCTACTATGATGAATGTGTCCATTTGGGTTGAGGGTGGATGAATCAGTCCGATTAGATTGATTACCTCACCTCTAAATGGCCATAACTTTATTATGGGATGCAATTCAGTCATAGGTACATGTCGGATTGGACCGTTCTTTTGACAAGCTTCGCAGCCTTTAGCATATTGAACGCAATCAACCATCATTTCTGGCAAAAAATAACCATAACACTTGAGTATAAGTATTATCTTTCTTCCTACTTGATGAGCTCCACACGTCCCCTTATGCACTCCTTCCATGACAGTCATGGCTTCGTTTTTAGATAAGCAACGAAGTAAAATTCCATCGGCCCATTTTCGATACAATTCATCATTGATTAGGACGTAATTGGCGGTTGATCTCCATATACTCCTGTCGGTCTTATCTCATGGATTCTATAAATACTTCATGAGGGGAGTTCTCTAATCTTCTTACTCCAAATCTATTTGACGGATTTCCATTACACCCTTTGGAAAACAGAAGATAGAGATCTTCTTTAGATTGTGACCAACTGACCAATTGATCCTTTCCATGCTTCTAGGCCTGCAACTACTGTGTCATTTCATTGGCATCAATATTGTAGTCTCTTGTGACATGCATCAGTTCGACTTCCTCAAATCGATTGAGAATTTGAATTGCCAGCACGTAATATGGCAACAATGATGGACTAGTGCATTTAAAAGTTCCTACCATTAGATTTATCACTAGTTGTGAATCACCAATTATCATCACGTTGCTCACCTATAATTCGAGCAACAATTCTAAACTAATTACCATAGCTTCATATTCGGCTTGATTGTTAGTACATTCAAATTCCAATTGGAATGCGAACTCTTGTCGATTTCCATTAGGAGTAATCAATATAATCCCTACCCCAGACATCTCATGTGTCCTCGATCCATCGAAAATTAATTTTCATAGTGTGAGTTGCACATAATGTAAATCAAAAATATCTTAGGGAATTTGTTCCTCGAGATTTGACGGATGATCAGCTAAAAATTCAGCTATGGCTCGTCCTTTGATGGCTTTTTGAGGAACATAATGTAACTCGAATTCAGACAATGCCAGCACCCATTTACCAATTCGGTTGCTAAGAATCAGTCGATTTAGCATATACTTTACTAAATTAGTCATGGGTATTACATTTACCGTTTCAACTAATAAATAATGTCTTAATTTAGCGGCTGTGAAATACAACGATAGACAACTTTTCCATGGTTGAATACCATCTCTCGATATCCAACGATGTTTTACTCAGGTAATAAACTACTCTTTCCTTACGCATATCATCATCTTGCTCCAGGAGAGCTCCGACCTACTCTATTGAAGCTGCGATGTATAATTTGAGTGGTCGATTTTTTACATCTGTTGAAGCTGCGATGTATAATTTGAGCAGTTGATTTTTTACTAGCGGCATTAGTACAAGCGACTTCATTAAATACTCATTAATTTTGTCAAAAGCCAGCAGATGTTATTCTTCCCACACAAATTTGGCTCCCTGCTTCAATTTTAGTAAAGGAGAAAAAATATTAGTTTTGCTTGTATAGTAAGATATAAATCATTGTTGAAAATTAACATGACCCAAAAACCTTTGAAGTTCGGATTTGTTGGTTGGAGGCCGTGTATTAATTATAGCCTGAGCCTTATTTTGTTCAAAGTCGATCCCCCTTTGGTGCACCAGGAAACCTAAGAAATTTCCAGCTGATACTCCGAAAGCATATTTTAGTGGGTTCATTTTTAACTTATGGAATCTCATCCTCTCCAAAGATTTACGCAAATATACCATATGTTCATTAATATCGATCAATTTAATTACCACATCATCTATATAGACTTCCATAAGGCAACCAAACATATCATGAAAAATGGCATTCATTGCTCTTTGATGTGTCTCACTTGCATTTTTTAATGCAAAGGGCATCACCACCAAGTAATACATTCCCAATGGACCTAGACATCTGAATGTTGTTTTAAAACATCATCCACAACCATATGGATCTAATTGTATCCAGAGTGTCCATCTAAGAAAGTTATAATTCCATATCCCGCAGCTTCATCGATAAGCTGATCGGCCACTGGCATAGGATAATTGTATTTAGGTGTGGCTAGATTTAAAATTTTAAAATTTAAGCACACTCCAAGCTTACTAAATTTCTCCATCATAGGGACCACATTTGACATCCATTCTGCGTACTTAATTGGCCAAATAGATCTAATTTTTAAAAGTCGCCTGATTTCTCCTTTAATTTTAATGGTGACTTTGGCCATCATTTATCTTAGCAGCTGCTTATATGGCTTATACTGTAACGCCCTGAAATTTGGGGGTCGAGCATAACTCAGCTCCCGAGTTTCAAAACATCACTTATGCAACATTTTTTATGATGGATGAATGTTGTTTGTATTAGTACATTAAATATGAAATAGATTAAGCTAAATCAGCAAACATAATTCAGGGACAGTTAGAATACGCAAGTGGAAGTCTGAAATAAATATATAAACCAATCCAATCCTCAAAATATGAGTGCTCTGCCTGGTCAATAAGTACAAGTCGTGTCTCAAAATACATATATCAAAATGTGATAAACCATTACAAACATAGCCATGAATCCCCATCAATCAGGACAGGGCTCACATGAACCCGCCTGAGAACTGCATGAATGAGAATGCCTCCTCATCCTCATCAAACTCCGGCTCCGCCTCGCAGGCATCACCATCACCTGCAGCTAAGTCAGAGTCTGGTTAGTATTTAAGCATCATCCCAGAACGTGAGAGTGAGTGATCAACTCAGTGGAACTATACAGTAAAGGTTAACATGTTATCAATTCAATCAAGCAGTAATGATAAAGTAGTACAATCAAACATGTCCTAGATACTCTTGTTAATGCAAGAATGATATGAGAAAATGATGTATGCTCTCATCCAAACTCCCTCTTACGATAACATCTAACGATCGCGCATGAATCACTACCACTGTGCTCTACACCAACGCCAACGGCACATACAATGCGATGTTATGAACATGATTACCAAGTTCTTATTAGTCCTTTCATATAGTAGGATTGAAAAGCTAAAGCACCTCCCTTATATCAATTCTCAAACAATGATCCATTCTAGGGTTGTCAGTCCTAGTAAATCTCATACGATATTACTGTTCTAGGTCGCTGTAAAGGGCTCGTCACCAATCAATATTGGCCTAATATACCTTAGTTACTACAAAAAGGCTCGTCGCCTGTCTGCAGTGTCAGGGTATGCTCCAGGTCACTTCAGAGGGCTCGTCACCAATTAATGTAGGCCGACAACACGAATATAGTGTCCCATACCATTATAACCGGTTCACGAGTCTAAGTTACTCACTGGTCACTACAGGGAGGCTCGTTGCCCCAGTGTAGGCCGACAACTTGACCACGGTATCCCATACCACCATGTTCAGCTCACGAGTCTTAGGGGATCATGGTACTAAGGTTAACGAGATTTCACTGGTGAGTTCGGTACCTTAGATTCAAACAGTAGCGTCCAAACATGGTTAATATACATTGGTCAATCGGGTTAATTGACCAGCTCAACTAGGACAAGCGCACGTTGAGTTGATCGACATGAAATGCATAAGCACTCCGTGTAGCCTAACCACTGTCGAACATCCCAAGTACGACTTAGATTCGTCGAACACATTCTGCGTGGTGTAAATAACTCCAACCACCGTTCGAGAATAATTACCGATTACCTGGACTGTAATACAGTCCCAACTACGTACAATCTTAATAATGGACATTTAAATCAAATCCTACATTCATACGAACATGTTATGAAATATAACTTAAAACATGGATACAGTACATAGAGGAAATCATACACATAGTTAAACAGTTTATGAAGGAAATCATATAAGTAAGGTACTTGAGATTCATACCTCAACACCTTTATAAATCACACTTTACTAAATACTAACTCATTCAGACATTTATACAAACACTTAGATTACACTATTTAACATACATTACGTATGTCGGCCATATTACATATTAGGGCAAATTCTTTTGCCAAGGAGTTGTCGCATACATAACGAGCATATATCAACGACAATTAATCATGACAATCATAGCATCAAATTCCTTATGCATATAAACATTTCAATAAACACATGAAATACACTATTTACAACATAAGTTATACATATACGTAAAACAAAACAGATAGCGCATTTAGCATGTGTAATAGTGTCCACGTCAGTAATAAATCATTATCAGACATTGAAAGTCTTAACAACCATAACCTAAACGTATATAGTTCGTACCTTAAACCGAAAAATGCATAACGGATATGATTTAGACGATAAGTCTTCGTCAACGGCGGATAGACAACCTAAAGTATGAAATAAGTTAGCTACAACAACACTTAGACCATTTTAAGCTCTAAAATAGGTTAGGGTTTGACTGTCTTACCCAAAAATGAAATTAGAATCACCGGAATAACGATTTAGATGCGATGGATTTTGTGCGTAGAGAAACTGGAAAGAATCCCAAGATGAATCACCAAGTTTTCACTCACTTTCTCTCTCTTTTCTCTCTCTTTTCTTAGTTAGGGTTTAAAATTCGTATGGAATATGTGAGAGAGGGTTTAAGGCCCTTATATAGGCTCAGGACTAATGAAAACAGTCCCAGGGCCAAGGTATACTTAGGTTATAACTAAATCGGGCTTATTCTGATCCAATAAAGCATTTCTGGAGGTCCTTTTATTAAATGCGATCGGACTTAAGCTAACTAATATTGGATCTTAAGCAAGTTAAGTTTTCAGTCCGATCGAGTTTCCAGATCGACCGTGGTGGACCAGTTTCAGTTCAACGGTCACCGAAACTCGATCAGGGCCACAAGTATTTTGACATATGTGGGCCATCTTCCTTGATCTGAGGGTGAATTTGAGTTAAAAACCAACGGCCAGAATGCTTATAATCGGCGCGCAAGCGACACGACTCAGATTACTTAAATTCATATTTATTTTCATATAAACTTTCACTTTCTCACTATTCACTTTGGACTCAAGGAAATAGTCTCAGGACATCGTCTGAACTTGATTTTCGAGGTGATTGTCAAGTCCAACTAGGCGGTCATAATTGTATAAGTTCATCGCTATCAGACTTTCAACGTGCGGTCCAGGTCCGATACGAAGTTTTCGAATGCTCCCGAGAGCAACTGGGTTTAGAATTTACTCCTAGATTTCAAGGTAATGTAGCGTTACTAATTCTGTAGGTTTTGGGTCTTACAGATCGTATTAAAAGTGGTTGGTGCTAAATTCACAGGTAATCTAGTTTAGTGCTAGTTAATTCTCGTTAAAGTTCTAAAGGATTTCGTTCTAAATGATTTCTGCTAGAGGTGGTACTCGGAT
Source organism: Magnolia kwangsiensis (assembly GCA_037074715.1). Classification (NCBI taxonomy): domain Eukaryota; kingdom Viridiplantae; phylum Streptophyta; class Magnoliopsida; order Magnoliales; family Magnoliaceae; genus Magnolia; species Magnolia kwangsiensis. Next base: position 38,484,723 of record CM073587.1, on the reverse strand, counting down.
CTTTGCACGGATTTTTTCAGGATGTTACATATACCCTTCTTTGGTAGGTAATCTATGTTCAACCAAAGACCTGTCAAGCCCTAACATGTTGTTGTAGTCCCATGCGAAGCAATCTACAAACTCTAAGAGCATACTCATTAGCATTTCTTTTTTTAGGTGGATACAACAAGTTGCTGATGAATGCTGGCTTTGGGTCATGATCTGCAACACCTCATACTTTCTAGTACTCGAGTGTTACCATGTAATCTAATTTAGTATAAATATAAGCCTAGCTTAAATGGACATTCACATTTATTCTTGCCTAAATCCAACCGTTTAAAACAATCCCCATCCGTATATCAAGCTATCCATCCATCGATTTCCAAGCGATAATCGTATCACTAGAGAAACCATGGATCGATTACTGTACATCAGATCCATAACCTTGATAGGATGAATGATCGCTTAATTGATTGAGTTAGCCATTAGATTACAAACGTAGTTGCTAAAATTCCCTAAACTAGTATGGGAAACATTAGATGCGCTTAGGATCAGTTTTGGAATTATCCGATCATCAAATTGGTGAGAGTCAACAAAAGGACATAAGCATGACACCTTATTAGGTAGAATCAACCGCTCACTAGTCCATGGTGTCCGAACATGCACGCCCCACTCTAATGTATCAAATTGGTCATCCAATTCAGAATATGTAATATGCAATAATTATCAAATATATAAAAATTATTATATATATAATCTAACTATTTAATAATAATTTATAATAAATAATATAATACATCATAAATATATACACTATGAAGCGTTATTCATATACTTTATAAATATTTAAAATTACATATTAAAATGATATATACCTATAATCCATATTATATTTGTACATTTATAACATCATTAATATAAATTACAATTTATAAAATTTATATTACACAAAAATAAAATATATTAAGAAAAGTTATAATAAATAATATATTTCAAACAATATAATCATATGTAATTAGAATTTACTATTAGATTCCATGTGATCAACCCTTGAGACCCTAAATAGTTAATTAAACCAGATTAGGAAAAAGATCCAATTGTTAAATCTCTGGAGATAGTCAGTTAACACCAATTAGACGCACAAGTCCAATACTATGGCCCACCTAAGCCTAGAATTTGTCTCACCATTGGCCAGACGTCCTAATAGGACCCACAGAATATGATGAACAGACCGGATCTGCAAAAATCACCACTGTGGATCCCACATAGGTGTTGCATGTGCACCTGAAGTGGTGTGCTCGTTGTGCACCAGTCCGGGGAGCCCGGTCAAAGCCGGCTGACCCGCAATTTCCTTAAAAAGGACAGAATCTCACTCACTCTTTCCCGCTGCTGGGATTTTAAACGGACCGAGCCCCTTTTTGGTCACGAGATGGCCCACTATTGGCCCTTGAACAGATGATCTGAACCGTCCATCATGTTGGTTCCTCCATTCCAGTCAAATCCCAGTAATTTTACCTGCTTGTGGGCCCGAACGTACACACAGCCTCAATCACAAGAGAGATGGCATGTAGTAGAGTTGTGTTTCCAGCTCTCTCAAAAACAGCCGTTTGTGATCGATGCAGGCCACCTAGAGCTGATCTGAACGGTTCATATTGTAGGCCTATCAAATCCATCCAGGATGGTGGACCCCACGTAAATGTATACATACGTGTGTATGATGAGATCCTGCCAAGAAACACCCTCGCACGAGTGACCCATTCTAAAAATGGAAACCATCCCACCACCTCCTTCCGCCAACTGTCGTGATCCATGTGAGGATCCTTCCTCCAATAACAGACCTCTATTTCGGACGAATCCAAACAACCCACGCGCTACTCACGTGTTAGGGCTTTCTATGGAAAACTGACGCCAAAACCACCATGGTATCAGCTGTTTCAAGAAAACCGGACACTGGGATCAAATCCCAGCCTTTCATTCACATCTAACGGACCTTAGAGCATTGGAGCTACTATAAACGAGGGAAGAATAGCTAGGTTTTCTCCTCTTGTTGCGGCTGCCCGAGAAAAATCCGCTATTTCCTTCCAAGCTCGAACCCACCAACCAAACGGTGTCCGAGCTTTATTCTTCCCATTCTCTGAGCTTCCCTGGGCCTACCCACACTATCACATGCAGTTGGAATGAAGAAAGAAGCAAAGGTAAGAAATCCACCATTAACGGCCAAGGCTTCTTCCTCGAGCCGCACCATCCCTAGTCGCAGCGAGTCGGGGTGAGTTCTGATCGGGTTGGATATGTTGCTGGCCAGGGTTGGAAGAAAGAAAGAAAGGAGCTAGGAAGATGGAGAAATGAAGGAGAAAGAAGAGAGAACGGGGGAACGGGCTTGAGCTAGTCCCACATTGCTCGCTACAGCAGGCAACTCGGGCCAATTTCGAACCGAGTTGGATCCGGTCCAGGCCAGCAATGGGTCCTGTTGTTGCTAAAATTCCAGCAGGAGAGTGAGAGAAAGAAGGAAGAAGAGATGTGTGGGGCGTCTCCTTTTTCTTTCTGTGTAGCTGTCGAGTCAACTCGAATCACATGAGTTGGGCCGAGTCTGCTGAGTTGGGCCGCCCCTGAGACGAGTCCAGCCACCTCTGGACTTTCCAGAAGCAATAAAGAAGAAGAAACAAAAAAGAAAGAAAGAAAGAAAGAAAGAAGAAGGAAGAGAGGAAGAAGGAAGAAGGAAGAAGCAAGAAGGAAGGGAGCGAGGACATCGCTGAGTCGACTCGACTCACTTGATTTGATCCAGATGTCCATTGCTGGACGTTCCAGAGTATGAAGAAGAGAAAGAAAAAAAAAACAAGAAGAAGACGAGGAAAACCGAGTTGAGCTAGGTCACTAGACCGATTCAACTGCTGAGTCAACCCGCCCGAGTCGCGGGTCAGGGCTGGTGTGTTTGGGCCGAGTCGTGGCCGAGTCTAGATGATGCGCGGACTTGCGTGAGGAAGCTGGGAAGAAGAAAGGAAAGAAAGAAATGAGAGATAAAGAAGAAGGGAGGAGAAAGAGGGTTCTTGTGGGTTGAGCCAGGTCGACTAAGGTGAGTCCACACTTTCTCTCCAGACCGAAATTCTTTCAATTTCAATTGTCATTGTTACCATTATTATCATTATTAATATTAGCCATTAGTAAATTATCTAATCTAATAATAGTTATTATAGACAAGAAAATAAAATAATAATATTATTAAATACTAGCGTATTGTTTTGTCACTCTTAAATATTATTATAAATAGTAGATCATAATATTCATTATCATCATAATGATTATTATTAATATGTTAGCTAATATAAATTATAACACTAACGCTAGTAGTTATTTGTAATTATTAAGTTTGTATTACAATTAATGATACACCAACTAGAGTTCAAATCTTAGAATCTAAGTTTAAGACTAAACTCAAGGATGAAACCCTAATTATACATCAAACCCTAAAAATAATTAATCTAAATTCTAAGTTAAGACCTTAACCCCAAATAATGTGTAAAGTTGGATCTAACCGTACAACTTTGCGATTTATGATACGATTTGATTATAAGGGAATGCAAATTTCTTAGCAATAATGCAGGCGATTTAAAACATAAGGTGATGACTTCTCCTCTTAAACTTTCCATCTCTAAATTAGATCAAGGATAGTTTTTATATTAATTATCAATGATATCTTAGAGTTTGATTAATCATTTTATCTTACCGAACATATCGATAATCCATGATTATGAAATGCAAATGCCAGAACTTGATTTCTTAGGTGACTTTTGAATTATATTTGCATGTGTTCTTAAGTTTTACTTTAATTATTTGAATGATTCCTTAGTTTTTTAAGATGGTTCGTTACTTAATCTCTATGTCATTCTCAGTTGCTATTGTTCTGTTTGTAAGACATATGAATCAAAATCTCTCTAAGTCAAGGAGGGAAACCTCTATCTATGAAAGAGAGTCCGCACTTAGGGTGTAATGAGATTGATTATGCGAAGATTAAACCCTCAACATAGAGGTTATGTTAGTGGCAGTTTAATTCATGGGATTTACCATTTATGGGGTGATTCCACCTACCTGACTATGGAATGAACCATTTAACGTTTTATTGTCATTATTTCTTCGCATTTGAATCATACATACAACTCATTTTAATCGTTGTATTTAATATCTTCAATATTTCATTCCTACTCAGCATATGATGATAATTTTTCATAAATTGAGAATTGATTGGCCACATGTTGATGAGTTTTATCCACACCCTAAGGTAGTAAACTCATGGGCCGGTGATGGTGAAATGAGACACTATGCCCGAGCTGTCAGCCTACGCTGGGTGACGAGCCTCCCATAGTGACCTTGAGCTTATTTAAACCGGCTGATTGTAATTGGACTAATAATGGCTTGGCTAATCATGCATACATAGCATATTGACAATGACGGGTGGATATTTCTGGATGTTGTAGCACATGCCTTCCGGTTATTGGGGGTATTGTTTAGCTAGCTACTAGACCATTGACTATCGATTTACGTACATAATATACGATAAGTAGTCGTTATGTAGTACGTGATGTACACACATGATGTTCTTCGCTAATGGCCAACCTTTGCATGGGTGACGAGCCCAAATGTCGACTAGATGAGCATCTCCAGGTCGATGATGCATTCATGCACCCATGCATATAATAAGACTGCAGTTTGATATATATATATATATATATATATATATATATATATATATATATATATATATATATATATATATATATATATATATATATATATATATATATATTGCCTGGTTGCTTTCATGTTACTTGTCTGAGGCGGCGGTGTGTAATCTTGAGAGAAATTCATAATAAGTAGGCTACTCATCCATCAAATATATAACCATACAGATAGCACAGGTGGCTTAAGTGATATTCAGGTTCAGATTGAAGAGGAGCTAGGTATAATTGTCAAGGATGCATGGTTGTACCTGTCAAGAGAAGTTGTGCGATCTTGCGGCTAACGTTTAAATGCATTTTAATATTTCTCATGTATTAAATTATGTAAATATTGTATTTTTTAATATGGAGACATTAGTTTGTATAAGTCAATATGGGCAACCACTTGTATATTCTAATGTAAATACAAATTTTCCTTTATGTTGATTTATTCACCTTCCTATAAACTGCTAGCTCTGGTAAGAAGAATATATATATATATATATATATATATATATATATATATGGAATTTGGCTCCCTATAAGTTAACACTCAGGTTTTTGGGAAATGAGTCATATACTTGGATCCTGAAAACACAAGGCGTTACAGTTGGTATCCGAGCATAGTTTGGACAAACCAGGCCTTTGAAAAAATGATCTTATACAAACTTTAAATGTCTTGAGTTAGGATGTTGGAATTAGATATTTAAAACCAAAGTGAACGTCCCCTAAACTTAAGAAGATTTTGAGAATGTAGAATCTAAACTTTGGTTCCTCTATAAACTATTAGGATAGTTGTTTGAAACTTAGAAACCAAACTTGGATCCCCTTAGAAATTATTAGAATAACTATTTTAACTCATGTGAAATCCCCTTGTGGCTTGGAGAAATTGAGAACATAGAAACTTAAGATTTTAAGCTCCCTGTAGAATTGTTTGGATAGTCCTAGGACTTATAAATGATCTTAGGTTCCTTTGAAAAATTACAAGATTAGTCATTGAAGTTGGAAACTAAACCTAGGTATGTTGGAGAACAAATGTCCACTATGAGGTATAAAAGACTAGTCAAGAACGCTCTCCTTGTACTTGACTTCCGAAGAAAAATTTTCTAAAAATCTAAGGTCTGAATTTTCGTAAAATTTCATCAGTTAGAAATAAAACTGTCATAACATTTAACATATGAAGCGAACTTAGTCATCGTAGTAAGATCCTTACCTACCGTATTGTACAAATATAAGTACTCGATAAATCTAAGGAAATCATACTAAGAATCATAATTTGAATTCCCTAACACATCTCATTAGTTAGAAACGATGATTCTCATAAATTTCAACACTTAAGGTTAATTAGAAGCGAGGTATAAAAACTTAGGTAAACTTTCAACCCTCGCCTAAACATATTGGAACTAGATTTAGAATCATAGATAAATTTAACAAAATCTCAAACTCAAGTTTCATGTAGGAATACTGGCCTTGAAATTTTCAAACAGTGCGTTAGGTGATCAGAGTGCACAGTGAAAGCGTAATGGGCCATGTAAATTTAGCATTATGAAAATAGAAGATTACACGATATTTCCCAAAGGTCTAGAACAATTGGGATTACGGATTGATGGAACCATGTTTAAGTGAAGTTTACACGATTTGACCCAAATTCTAATCCTAGCAAATCTCAATGATCCCAATGCCCTGATCAAGTAAAGGATCGAGATCTATCAGGATTATGAATTGATACAAAAATCCTCTGCTATACGTAGGCAAAGGATCGATGTATCGGGCTCAAACCTACTACGACCATCTATTCGTGTTAGCCTGAACACTGAAAAATAGAAATTGGCAATATACTTTAGATAGCTTGGAACTATCATTAATAGTCAAAGAAAATAAAGAGGAAGATATAAAATTCTTAGTTGTCACCTAAAGGTATTTGTAATCTTAGTAAATACCATAGGATGTCGCAATGTTGTTAGACATTAAACCAAATCCCTAGTTTTGTAGATCTTGAAAGGGCTTCTAACAATCTGTAGAACCTAGAAATGTTATTTGATCCGCTAGGTAAAAGATACAAGAGTTGTGTGAGATCTAGATATAGTATATCAAAGACCAGGTGATGCCAACACACTTAGACATATCGAGAATACAACACACCACTAGGAGAATTCTCCTGACCAGGATTAGCATTTTCAAATCCCAATGGTAAAACTTTTTTTAAGGGGGGTAGATTATAATGACCCTTGTTCTAATAGTAAGTTATAAGCGCTTGCATATACAAATGACCTTAGTGTGGAGAACTAACGGATGCATACAGGCACCATAAGGTAGATTGTTGTCCACACTCATAGTCGAAGTATTGAATTTCAGAGGCGAAATTCTCTTTAAGGGGGGTAGTTTATAACACCCCATACTTTCTAGTACTCAAGTGTTACCATATAATCTAATTTAGTATAAATACAAGTCTAGCTTAAATTAACATTCACATTCATTCTCGCCCAAATCCAACTGTTGAAAACAATCCCCATCTGTATATCAAGCTATCCATTCGTTGATTTTCAAGATGGATAATCGTATCACTAGAGAAACTATGGATCGATTACTGTACATTAGATACACGACCTTGATAGGATGAATGATCGTTTAATTGATTAAGTTAGCCATTAGATTACAAAAGCAGTTGCTAAAAGTTCCCTAAACTAGTATGAGAAATATTAGATGTGCTTAGGATTAGTTTTAGAATTATCCGATCATCAGATTGTTGAGACTCAACAAAAGGACATAAAACTTACTAAGCGTGACCCCTTATTAGGTAGAATCAACCGCCCACTGGTCCATGGTGTCCAAAGACGTGCACCCCACTCTAATGTATCAAATTGGTCATCCAATTCAGAATATGTAATATGTAATAATTATCAAATATATATAACTTATTATATATATAATCTAACTATTTAATAATCATCATATATACATTATGAAACATTATTCATATACTTTATAAATATTTAAAATTACATATTAAAATGATATATAACTATAATCCATATTATATTTATACATTTATAACATCATTAATATAAATTACAAATTATAAAATTTATATTACACAAAAATAAAAAAATTAAGAAAAGTTATAATAAATAACATATTTCAAACAATATAATCATATATAATCAGAATTTACTATTAGATTCTATGTTGTAATGTCTCAGAAAAATCCATACAAAGACCCAAGTATCGCCTTTAGCAGAAATCACTAAGGACCATATTTTGTGAAAAGTAGATGAAAATTAATTAAGTACTAAAATAAATTAATCTGTGAATTAGCTTGAACCATTATCTATACAAACGACAGGACCCAAAACCATCAAAATCGCTGACTTAACATTACTTGAAAACCTAGGAGAAATCTTAAAAGCCAGATGCTCTTGGGAGCACATCGAAACCCCCACGTCGAAAGTCCGATGACTGTGAAACTATAGGGTTATGATCGCCTTATTGGGCTTGACAATCATTGTGAGGAATCGAGCCCAGATGGTGTCCCGAAACGCACAACTTGAGCCCTGAGCGAAGTGTGTGAGAAACGCGAATATCCTTAGAAAAAATATTAAAACTCAAGTGAATTGGACCATTGGCTTACAGGTGAAATTGAAAATCTCAGACCGTCGATTTCTGGTCAAACTTCACCCATGGATCAAGGAAATTTCCCTGCATATATCTGTATACTTGTGGCCTTGATCGAGAGATAACAATCGTTGATCTGATACAGGTCCGTCACGGTTGACCGACCTATCCAAACACGCTGAAATCGCATCTTGGCCTAGATTCATTGTCAGAGAACTTACATTGTGACATAGATAGGTAATGGACCTCCAGATGAGTCCCGTTTGCCTAAAACAGGCACCCTTTGGCTGTAACGTAAGTATAACATGGCCTTGGGGCCATTTACACCAGTTTTGGGCCTATATAATGCCTTAAACCACCCCATTCCCATTTCATACGAATTTCTCTAACCCCAGGAGAGAGAAGAGAGAAAAGAGGAGAAAAGAGTGAGGAGAAGAGAGAGAGATAAGGAGATCGTTGCTGGGATTCACTCCCACTACTCCACGGGTTGAATCACCTCTCACATTTCGCTACACCATCGTCTTCAACTACGATTTGGGTAAGAAATCCTAACCCTAATCTTGATTTAGGAATCCAAATAGAGTACTCGATGAAATAGTTAACCTATTTCAATATTTAGGTAACCGTTGTTCTGTATTCGGCAACATAGGATTCGAACCGAGTTCAAAACGAGCAATCCGATGAAAGGTGTGGACTATAAATGCTTAAGTTATGGTTTTCAATGCTTTCAATGTCAGCTAATGGTTTATGTCTGGCTTGATTAATACTATATCGTCTTAGACATGTTTATTTCGATGTATTATACACGCATGAACTATGTTGAACAAATATGCATCCTATGTGTTTGTTGAAATGTTTGAATGAACATGCAATTATGATTTGTGCTTGCCTTGACTATTAATCTAGGATTCATGTTTGTCATATGCATGATGATCCCTTTGAGTAAGGAATTGCCTTAATATATGTCATAACTAATCTAGTCTATGTATTTGGTGAAGTGTAACTTAAGTATTTGATAAAAAGTCTGAATAAAAAAATGTTGATGATTTGTATTTATTAAGTGTATTAAGATAGGATTCTCAATTACCTTAATTATATATATAGTTTCTTTCATGTAATTATATTTGCTGCTACGTAATTTATGGATAAAATGGAAGTGTTTGGTGACATGTTCAATGTGTTTGATGAAATGCTTAAATGAGGGTTGTATTTGGATTGTTTACTAAATACTGATATGCTTATCACATGTATCTATTTATTGCATCTGAGTAAGATTGAGACTACAACGTAGTCTAGACAATCAGTAACAATTCCTATTTGGGTGGCCGAATTAGTCTCGCCACATTTGATATGTTTGGTAAATCTGAGTAGTACGATGATTGTCGACAGTGGTTAGGACACGTGGAGTGATTATGTGCTCCATGTCGATTAATTCAGTGTACGCTTGTACTAATCGAACTTGTTTAATAAACCGGTTGGCCTCTTATATGTTTACAATATATGGACACTACTGCTTGAATCTAAGGTACCACTTACTGATGCAAAAGCCTGTTTCAACCATGATACCATAATCTGCTAAGACTCATGAGCCGAGCATGGTGGTATGGGACACCGTGGTTGAGCTATATGCCTATGCTGGGTTGACGAGCCTCCCCGTAGTAACCAGTGAGCAACCCAAACTCGTGAGCTGAATATGGTGGTATGAGACATTGTATTAGAACTGACGACCTACATTTAGGTGACAAGACTTCCGTAGTGACCTCGAGTATAAACACTTGAATTTACCTATCCATTACTTTCATCAGGGGTAATGCCCTACAACTTGCCTATCGTATGTGATTAACTAGGATTGACAACCCTAGATGGATCCCCGCTTGGGTTAATGATGTAAAGGGAGGTACCTTAGCTTCCTAAATCTGTTGTATGAATAAGCCTAATTAAGTACTCGGCTAACACGACCATGCACCGCATTGCATGTCCTTTGGCGATGAAGTGCACGTTTAGGGAGGTTGTCATGCGTGAATGGTTGATGAAGTCGCTTGAGGGAGCTTTGTGCGAGGGCATGCATCATTACTGCATACCATCCCTGCATTAACAAGAGTAGCTAGGAAGTGATTGTTATATTGCTTTATCATTACTGCTTGATTGAATTGATAACATGTTAACCTTTGCCTTATAGCACCACTGAGTTAATCACTCGCTCCCACTCTGGGACGATGTTTTAAACCACCAACCAGACTCTGTTCTAGACGCAGTTGATGAGGACGTATATGCAGCAGAGTTGGACTTTATAGATGAGGAGGAAGAGTTCTCCTATGTTCAGCTCTCTAGCAGGTCTATGTAGACCTTGCGCTGCTTCGATGGGATTACAGGGATACACAGATTAGCCGGATACTCTATATTTTGACATTTTATTTAGTTTGAACCAATACATGTATAAATTTCAGCTCGGTTATATGATCATACTCCAGAGGTTGTTGAACCCTTGCTTATTCATATATATATATATATATATATATTAGTCTTCCGCTTGCTTAAGTAAATTATATTTGTAGTATGATATGCTATTTTAGTATAATCCCCCTCATGTTTAATGCACTAATATGGACAACATTTAAACATCATTATCTATGTTGCATAAGTGATGTGTTCGATCTCAGGAGTTAAGCTTCGCTCGACCCTCAAAATTCAGGGTATTACACATGTGATCATCCCTCAAGACCCTAAATAGTGAATTAAACTAGATTAGGAAAAAGATCCAACCGTTAAATCTCTGAAGATCGTCGGTTAACGCCATTTAGATGCACAAGTCCAATACAATAGCTCACCTAAGCCTTGAATCTATCTCACCAATGGCCAGACGTCCTAATAGGACCCACTAAATATGATGAACGGACCGGATCTGTAAAAATCACCACTGTGAACCCCGCATAGGTGTTGCATGTGCACTTGAAGTGGTGTGCTCACTGTGCACCAGTCCAGGGAGCCCGGTCAAAGTGAGCTGACGCGCAATTTCCTTGAAAAGGAGAGAATTTCTCTCTCTCTCTCTTTTCCGCTGCTGGGATTTTAAACGGATCGAGCCCATTTTTGGTCATGAGATGGCCCACCACTAGCCCTTGATCAGATGATCTGAACCATCCATCATGTTGGGCCCTCCATTCCAGTCAAACACTAGTAATTTTATATGCTGGTGGGCCTGCACGTACACACAGCCTTAATCGCAAGAGAGATGACATGTAGTAGAGTTGTGTTTCCAGCTCTCTCAAAACTAGCCGTTTGTGATCGATGCAGGCCACCTCGAGCTGATCCGAACCGTTCAGATTGTAGGCCTCTCAAATCCATCCAAGATGGTGGACCCCACGTAAATGTATGCATACATGTGTATGCTGAAATCTGGCCCCAAAATACCCTCTTACGAGTGACCCGTTCTAAAAATGGTAACCATCCCACCACCTCCTCCGGCCAACTGTCGTGATCCATGTGAGGATCCTTCCTCTAATCACAGACCTCTTTTTCGGACGAATCCAAACCACCCACGCGCTACTCACGTGTTAGGGCTTTCTATGGAAAATCGACGCCGAAACCGCCATGGTATCCGCTGTTTTAAGAAAACCGGACACTGGTATCAAATCCTAGCCTTTCATTCACATCTAACAGACCTTAGAGCATTGAAGCTGCTATAAAGGAGGGAAGAATAGCTAGGTTTTCTCCTCTTATTGCGGCCGCCTGAGAAAAATCTGCTATTTTCTTCCAAGCTCGAACCCACCAACTAAACGGTGTCCAAGCTTTATTCCTCCCGTTCTCTAAGCTTCCCTGGGCCTACCCACACTATCCCATGCAAGTGGAATGAAGAAAGAAGCAGAGGTAAGAAATCCACCATTAACGATCGAGGCTTCTTCCTCGAGCCGCACCACCCCTAGTCGCAGCGAGTCGGGGTGAGTTCTGGTCGGGGTGGATATTGTCACGCCCCAAACTCAGAAACCGGGCTCACAAAATTTTTGATCGTCGAATCCGGCGCCGACAGCCTCCGCAGAACCCCATTCTCGGCTCCTAGCTCCCATTCGCCAGGTTCCAATCCTGAGATGTTACGAGGAGAATTTTTCAACGTCAGTTTGATTCGTAATAAGCATAACTAATGGCATAACCCACAAACAACATCCAAGTACTCCATTACATTTTCACTATGATAAAAAACTTTACACGTACAATGAGCATAAAGAGAAATACAGTAGTAAAGAATAAAAACTCCAAAATGTCCTGCAACGTGCTCCTGCCTCAGCGCTGCTGCGAACCAACGTCACCTGCACGCAACGGTCGTGCATAAGCTTATAGAAATCTTAGAGGGTGGTGAAAGTGTGTGCGCAAGGTAGTATTATGATCATGCAATGTCAGAGTAATATGGAATATTCAGATGGAACCATAACACATAAGCCGTACCAAGGCTTATGCGATGCAAGACATGAATGGTACGACCACCCCAAGGCTATGCAATGTGCAATGCAACTCAAGCATACAGATCCTCATCTATGTCCATACATCAATACAACTCAAAATATGGGATATCACCGGGGTCTAGTACACTCTAAACCAGATTGCCGCCACATCGCGTGCAAAAAGGTAAGTGAAAGAGACCTCACTGTCCGTCTGCCAATATCGGGCGTGATATGTCGATAGTGGACACATTCCTCGAGTTGGTCAAACTCAGCCTAGCATTACCCCCTACTCTCGGGTGGGTAAGGCCGCACCCCCTTCCGACCGACCACGACACAGTGGAGAGCACAACCAACTGGTATTCGGCACTCAGTGCTCATCTATCCACTCGGTCTAAACGTTGGAGCAATCTCTTGGTACCATAAGGGTTTAGGGACTTTCACCCAGGGATATTTATAGTACCCCATGTAGAACGAGATTTTCAATATCCAATCCTGCCAACCACGGTGCGTCTGTGGAGGATACAGCCCTGATGTCGCTAGGGCGTATAATAACCATGTCACACAAAAGTGAAATGCATGATTCACGCTATCCAGTCATGCAACAAATCCTGCGCGTATCGTGCGCTCATGTAGGGCGACACCGCCTAACCGGGAGCCCATAAACAACCTGCCCGAAGGCATATGTTATGATCACTCAATACTCATATCAAGCATACATATGATGCGTATGATCATGGGTCAGGAAACTGTACTAAACATGTAAATAAGTGATGAACCATTCTTACCACGCAGATGGGCCTAGACGGCCTATACACAGCAAGTACGGCCCAGTAATGGGCTTTAAGGAGGGTCGTAATGTGGACGTCTAACCAACATTACACTCGCAATGTGGACGTCAAACCAACATTGCCCCCAAGGCACGATCACCGTAAATACTGCCACATAATCTGTATTGGGAACGTACATTGCAATGGACCTTAGGTACATCCCATTGGACCTTAAATATATCTAATAGGCCATGATATATGGGCCTTGTATTTGTCAAATGGGCCACACAAATGGACCACACCAATGGGCCTTAGGTATATTGCAATGGGTCATAACCCGTGGGCCTTGGATTGCATCAATTGAGCTTAGTTTCATGAGTCTAGTATGTGACCAATGGGCCACACCAATTGGGTCCCACATGTAGATCAAGTGGGCCTCAACCCATAGACCTAACATGAGTCGAATGGGCCTAAACCCCTAGGCCTTAATCAAATAAAATGGGCCTAACTCATGGGTCTTAAATAAATCCAGTGGGCCTAATCCCATGGACCCTTTTATAAGCAAATGGGTTTAGTCCCATGGGCCTTATAATATATCAAATATCCTACTTCCATGGGCTTTAAAATTTCAACAAAAGGGTCCAATTACATGGGCCTTGAAGTACATCAAATGGGCCTAGTCCCATGGACTTGCAACACATCAAATGGGCCTAAGCTCTTAGGCCTTAAATGAATCCAATGGGTCTAGCCCATAAGCATTTCATAAACCAAATGGGCCTAGCCCATAGCCCTTTTGAAATTCAAATGGGCCTAACCCATAGGCCTAAAATGATCTTTTCAAGTGGATGGACGGTCTGGATGCATCGCCTGTGACAATGGTGGGGCCCACATAAAGGCGTACTATCGTGTATATTATATAATATATAAACTACATATAATATAATATATGTAATATATACAATATTATATGTAATATATATATGATATAATAATATATATATATATATATATATATATATATATACACACACACACACACATGCGGCACTCAGCACCTCACGTGGGGGTGGGCCCCACCGTCCAGTGGGGACGGTGTGGATACAACACAAAATCACAGTGGGCGTCACCGTCCACGGACCATGGACGGTGTGAATAAAATACATAAATCACTGTGGGTCCCACGTATGTGGCCCACCGTGATGTTTATTTGAAATCCAACCCGTTCATATGGTCACTCTGACCTGGATAAAGGGAAAACATAAATTTCAGCTTGATCTAACACGTATGTTTGCCCAAAAAATGATTTTCAATGGTAGGGGTACTGTCCCACTATTTCATATGGTGTGGGCCACTTGAGTTTTGGATTTAGTTGAAATTTGGAGGGGACCCACCTGAGAAGGGGACCCACCTAATGAACGGTTTAAATCGCATATAAACATCAAGGTGGGGCCCACGGCTGGAGGCCGTGGGTGGCCGCTCGCTGCCCGCCCGCCCGACGTGCAGCGCCTGCTGCACGTCTGCTGCACGTCAGAGAGGCAGATGCCTCTGTTGAAATTTTTAATTTAAAAAGAAAAACCCATTTTCTGGGGTTTTTTTGTGTCTGGGGCCCACATCAAGCTGATCCACCCCGTCCATTGAGTTCAGGGGCTCAAAACAAGTCCAATGAGTCCAAGGTTCAGGATTTTTGGATGTATAGACTCATCAGGACGTGTCTTTAAGGGTGACCGCCTAAGTTTCTGATATTATGGCCCACTGGATGATTACGTCGGCCTCATTCTTTGGCTCAATGGTTAAAATATCCCAGGGAAAGTGGTGGATGGCGTGGATTGAACATAAACATCAGGGTGGGGCCTAAGCAAGTGGACCACCAAAGCCCTTGTTTCTTCTTTCCCTTTTCTTCTTTCTTCTGAAACGTCCAGCGTCCTAGACGCTGGACGGTTTTAGTATTTTATATATTTTTTTTGATAATGGTGGGCCCTGATGAAGTGGGCCACCACTGATGAGTGGCATGGGTACAACGGCTAAGGTGGGCCCCACTTGAATTAAAATAAAATACCTCAAAGTGGGATCCATTCACTTGGGCCACACAATCCTATTGCATAAA
This sequence comes from Magnolia kwangsiensis, assembly GCA_037074715.1. Classification (NCBI taxonomy): domain Eukaryota; kingdom Viridiplantae; phylum Streptophyta; class Magnoliopsida; order Magnoliales; family Magnoliaceae; genus Magnolia; species Magnolia kwangsiensis. The sequence continues at coordinate 38,469,119 of CM073587.1, read as the reverse complement.
ATAAAATAAAATAAAATAAAATAAAATAAAAGAAATAAAAGAGAGAGAGAGACATGGAGAGTGGGACACGCCTTGTCATGGAGGGACCCCGACATTATGGGCCCTCCTTTGCAATGAATCATACAATAAACGGATCCCTTTGAACATGGGACCATAAAAAATATGAATCAACGGTGGAGATCCATTCCCCACCGATATGGACGGTCTAGATGACCTCTCTTAAAGAAATAAACATCATGATGGGGTCCATGGAGAATGGCCCCATCATGGAATGATCATGATGATCCAAGTGGTCCATCGGCAACATTTTAGGGTTCCAAGTGAGATCCACACCATTGATCGGTGGGCCTCACTTGACACATCATAAAAATAAGAAAAACTAGAATGATCTAGCACCCACCGTCCGATCTTCTTACTCCTAGGAGTTCCTTGGCACCTTAGCTTGGTTTTCAACGGTTAAGATGAGGAATGGAGGGTTGAGATGAGAGATCTTGGGATGAAGAGGTGGGCCACATTTGGAGTTTAGGAAGAGGGGGAGAATTCCATACGTATGGAGTCTTGGAACTCTTTTGTTGCTTGGAAATTGGAAATGAGAAAGAGAGAAAGAGAGAGAGTGATGTAAGGGAGAAAGAGAGAGTGATGGATGGATGTGGTGAGTGATGGTTGTGTAAGAAAAGCTTGACTTTTGAGGGTATGAGTGGTGAAGACTTTTGTGGCTTTTTGTGTAAGAGAGGTATGGGTTTGGAAGACTTTTGTGGTTGCTTGGGAAAAGGGAATAAAGTGATGTGTACTTGACATGTGATGGATTGATGAGATTGATGTGATTGATGTGACACATCGTAGAGATTGCCTTGGATTTCGTAACGCGCGGCGTTTTCTCTTACTGAACATTGGCCCATATCTCTTGACCAGGGTATCGCCTCGGCGCGCGAGTCGCGATATCGGAACCGCAACGACGGCGCGGTCGCTATGGTATTGGTATCGGGTTGAGTCGACTCGGGTTGTCGGCACATGAATCAAAGTCGCGCGTCGATATCGGTTAAGGGTCGAAGGTCGCCAAAATTCGACCGATAAGACCACGGAAGTCTACGAAAAGGTACGGACTAAGATACGGGTCTTACAGATATGTTGCTGGCCAGTGTTGGAAGAAAGAAAGAAAGGAGCTAGGAAAATGGAGAAATGAAGGAGAAAGAAGAGAGAATGAGAGAGCGGGCTCGAGTTAGTGTCGCACTGCTCGCTACAACAGGCAACTCGAGCTGATTTCGGATCGAGTTGGATCCGGTCCAGGCCAGCAATGGGTCCTTTTGTTGCTAAAATTCTAGCAGGAGAGTGAGAGAGAAGGAAAAAGAGATGTGTGGGACGTCTCCTTTTCTTTTTGTGTAGCTGCCGAGTCAACTCGATTCACATGAGTTGGGCTGAGTCTGCTGAGTTGGGCTGCCCCTGAGACAAGTCTAGCCACCTTTGGACTTTCTAGAAGCAATAAAGAAGAAGAAATAAAAAAGAAAGAAAGAAGAAGGAAGAGGAAGAAGGAAGAAGAAGAAGGAAGAAAAAAGGGAGCGAGGACGTCGCTGAGTCGACTTGACTCACCTGATTTGAGCCAAGCGTCCATTGCTAGACGTTCCAGCGTATGAAGAAGAGAAAGAAAAAAACAAGACGAAGAAGAGGAAAACTGAGTTGGGCAAAGTCACTAGACTGATTCAACTCGCTGAGTCAACTCGCCCGAGTCACGGGTCAGGGCTGGTGTGTTTGGGGCGAGTCGTGGCAGAGTCTAGATGACGCCGGACTTGAGTGAGGAAGCGGGGAAGAAGAAAGGAAAGACAGAAATAAGAAAAAAAAAAAGAAGAAGGGAGGAGAAAAAGGGTTCTTGTGGGTCGAACCGAGTCGACTGAGGTGACTCCACACTTTCTCTCCAAATCGAAATTCTTTCAATTTCAATTGTCATTGTTATCATTATTAATATTAGCCATTAGTAAATTATCTAATCTAATAATAGTTATTATAGACAAGAAAATAAAATAATATCATTATTAAATACTAGCGTATTGTTTTGTCACTCTTAAATATTATCATAATATTAATTATCATCATAATAATTATTATTAATATGTTAGCTAATATAAATTATAACACTAACGCTAGTAGTTATCTTGTAATTATTAAATTTGTATTGCAATTAATGGTACACCAACTAAAGTTCAAATCCTAGAATCTAAGTTTAGGACTAAACTCAAAGATGAAACCCTAAGTATACATTAAACCCTAAGAATAATTAATCCAAATCCTAGTTTAAGACCTTAACCCCAAATAGTGTGTAAAGATGGATTTAACCGTACAATTTTGCGATTTATGGTAGGATTTGATTCTAAGGGAACACACATTTCTTAGCAACAATGCAGGAGATTCAAAACATAAGGTGATGACTTCTCCCCTTGAGCTTTCCATCTCTAAATTAGATAAAGGATAGTTTTTATATTAATTACGAATGACATCTTAGAGTTTAATTAATCATTTGATTAGCTTACCTAAACATATGTTTGAGAATCGATAATCTATGATTATGAAATGCAAATGCTAGAACTTGATTCCTTAAATGACTTTTGAATTATATTTGCATGTGTTCTTAAGTTTTACTTTAATTATTTGAATGATTCCTTAGTTGTTTAAGATGATTCATTACTTAATCTCTATGTCATTCTCACATGCTATTGTTCTGTTTGTAAGACACTTATGAATCAAAATCTCTCTAAGCCAAGGAGGAAAACCTTTATCTATGAAAGAGAGTCCGCACTTAGGGTGTAATGAAATTGATTATGCTAAGACTAGACCCTCAACATAGAGGTTATGTTAGTGGCATTTAATTGATGGGATGATTCCACCTATCTATGGAATGAACCATTCAACGTTTTATCGTCTTGGTTATTCGCATTTGAATCATACATACTGACTCATTTTAATTGCTATATTTAATATCTTTGACATTTTATTCCTACTCAGCATACGATAGTAGTTTTCCATACATTAAGAATTGATTGGCCACGTGTTGATGAGTTCTATTCACACCCTAAGGCAGTAAACTCATAGGCCGGGGATGGTGGAATGAGACACTATGCCCAAGCCATTGACTTACGCTAGGTAACGAGCCCCCCGTAGTGACCTTGAGCTTATTTAAACCGGATGATTATAATTGGACTAATAATGGCTTGGATAATCATGCATATATGGTATATTGGCGATGACGGGTGGATATTTCTTAATGTTATAGCACGTGCCCTCAAGGTTATTGGGGGTATCGTTTTGCTAGTTATCAGACCATCGACTATCGATTTACATACGTGATGTTTGATAGACAGTCATTATGCGGTACGTGATGTACGCACGTGATGTGCTTTGCCAATGGACAGCCTTTGCATGGGTGATGATCCTAACTACTGACTGGATGAGCATCCCCAAGTCGATGATACATTCACGCATCCATGAATATAATAAGACTGCATTTTGTTATATTTTATTTGCCTGAGTGCTTTCATGTTATACTTGTCTAAGGCGGCAGTATGTAATTTTGAGAGGAATTCACACTGAGTTGGCCACTCATTCATTAAATATATTACCGTACAAGTAGCATAGGTGGCTTAAGTAATATTCAGGTTTAGACTAAAGAGGAGTTGGGTATAATTGTCAAGGATGCATAGTTGTACCTGTCAAGAGAAGCTGCGCGATCTTGCAGCTTACATTTAAATGCATTTTAATATTTCTCATATATTAAATTATGTAAATCTTGTATTTATTAATATTGAGACATTAGTTTGTATAAGTCATTATGGGCAACCTCTTATATATTCTAATGTAAATGCAAATTTTTCTTTATGCTGATTTGTCCACCTTCCTCTAAACTACTAACTCTAGCAAGAAGAAATATATATATATATATATATATATATATATATATATATATATATATATATATATATATATATATATATATATATATATATATATATGGAATTTGGCTCTCTATAGGTTAACACTCGGGTTTTTAGGAAACGAGTCATATACTCTGGTCCTGAAAACACGGGGTGTTACATGATGTCCCTAAATTGATATCCTTCGACCGAGTGTCATTTGTTCGTGTTACCTCGGGAATAGCCCGCACGATGTTATCTGGATTCTTTTATATAGTAATACCAGTAAGACGATCGAGTTTATTTCTACTGGTAAATCTGATGAGTCTCACTTCTTCGTCGTAGTAAGAAGCCTCATTGGCATTTGACGTAGCCAGAAACGGTTTATTATTGGTCAAACCCATTTCAACCTTACTTTGATTCCAAAATATAACAAATTGATGAAGAGAGGATGGGATACATCCAAAAGAATGGATCCAATCCTTTCCTAACAATGCATTATAACTTGATGAGGTATCGACCACAAAAAATGGTGTTAGAATTATTTTAGTACATACTGTCAAATCGACTGGTATGACACCATGTGTATTTGTAATATGACCAACAAAATTGCTTACGGTCACCTCTGATAGAATTAAATCAGCTGAGGTTTTTCTTAACCTATCCATCATCCTTCTTGGTAATAGATTTAATGCTACCCCATTATCTACCAAGATCTTTGTAACACCCCGTACTTTCAATACTCGGGTGTCATCATGGAAATTCGATTTAACTTACACATGTGTGGGAACACATGGAACTTAGTCATTTAACGATTCTCAACCTACCCATCATAACTGTCTAATGCAACCATTGGATTTTAGAACGAGCAGATCGATTTCATTTAGAACTTCCTAAGACCATAAATCGATTTCTTATACGCTTGTGATTTATTTATATGAATTTCAATCATAAAAATCTATTTTACGTAAATTAATTTTTATAGCAAATGACATATTTCAAACGGTCTAAGATTTCATATAAAATTTAAAATTAAAACATATATAACTATATAAATAATATGCGAATGATATATTAATCCTTGTTTCTTTTCACTAATATTTATATAATTAACAATCTGTAATAGTATAAATTATATATATGCATATATAATAAACTACATTATTTTTTTTTTTAATATAACTTATAAAATAATAAGATAATAATAATAATAATATATAATTAAAAGTATTGTAACAAGCCATAAAAACATGGCAGGTCATGAAACTCAAGACCTAGCCGTTGTTTTGTATCTTAAATGGTCTCTTGAACCTTTTTAACCGTTGACGTTCATCTTCGGAATCATCCGACCGTTAGGTTATCGAGAAACCACCATCAGGACTATAGATCAAGTGGTGGGCCCCCACCTGGACCTTGGATCTGCGCCATCCTTAATAAAAGGGCTATGGAAGGGCCTCCAAGTGATGTGGATGGAGTGGATTTATCAAAAAATACTATGGACCCCACATTACGCAGCATGTGTGCCACAACAGGCTTGCACCCATAGCGCACCACAATGGAGGGCCGTTCAAATAGCGCTTGACCCGCGCCCTCTCTCAATACCGAGAGATTTTTCTCTCCTCCTCTCCGGATTACATAGTGGATGGACAGACGTCCGTTTGTTTGGATTGGTGGCCCACCATACGGCCCCATTGGGATGATCCGAACCGTCCATCATGTTTCGGAGGAACTTCTGACCAAAACCCAGCAGTCTGGTATATTGAAACCCACATGCATGTGCACGGTTGTAGCCAAATCCAGTCGACGTGCGAGCGGAGATTATGCTTCCAGCTTCTCCAAATATGACCTACCCTGATTGAGGTGGACCACCTTCTGCCAATCTAAATCGTCCATTGAGTAGAGGACTCCCGTTTGACTAAATCCATACCGTCCGTACGTGTTCTTGCATACGTGCAGACACTCAACTGAGCCCAAAAAGAGCTGCGTGCGGCACTTCCAAAAATGGAAAAGGTTCCGTTTTCATTTCTGTTTGCCAACAGGTGATCCGCGTTAAAGGGAGCCTCTCAATCCCAGCCATCTGTCCCAACACATCCCGACCCTCCATTGCTGCCACATAGACTGTGGTTTTTAGAGAAAACCAGTGGCCGGTTCCGATTTTGGGAGCGTACTTAGCAGTTTTAGGCAGATTTAATCTGAGTCGTTCGTTGCCCATCTAAGGGTTGAGAGAGAGAGAGAGTTAGAGAATGCCTAAAAGGCCTGAGGGTTAAGCAACAGGAGCTCATTCTCCATTCTTGCAGCCGTTTGAGAGAAAACGTTCGTCGCCTTCCACCCCTGAACCCATCACCTAAACCTTCCTCAAGCTTCAAAAAGGCTTGTCTGGGAGCTTCCTAAGACTCATACAAGTCATCTAGAAGGAGCAGATTGGAGGAAGGGGCTTCCGTTTGAGATCTGCCATTAACGGCGGATTGTCTTCCTCGGCCAAACCTCACCGTCTATCCGAGCTTTGACGCCCACTGCTGGACGTTTCTAGCAGCTGTAGGAGAGAAGGAGAGAAAGAAAGAAAGATAGAGAAGGAAGTGGGAAGGAAGGAAGAGGAAGAAGAAGGAAAATAGGCGAAGAGAAGGTTGGTGGTGGTGCGGCTGTTGCACCACACCACCTCCCGATTGTCTGAGCTGGCTCGGTTTGCTCAAACCAGACTAATCAGATAGTCCGGAGCCCCTGGAAGAAGAGAAGCAGTCAGTGAGGAAAGAAGAAGGAAGTGTGGAGAAATGAGGAAGAAGTCATGGATTGGCGCTGCTGCTGTTGCTGCTGTTGTGCCACACCACATGCATGATGGGCCGCACCTGTGGTGGATCTTGGTGGGCCGGGCCCTGACTGATAGGCGTGGCAGCAAGCATGTTGCTTAAGCACAGTGGGCCCCACCGAGTTTAACAGCTCAATGAGGCCTCATCTGTTGCAAAGCGGGCCACACTTAAGGCCTGGTATTGGCCAACCTCCTTTGAGCATTGCAGTGGGCCATGTCCCTGTGGGCCTCACCAAACTTTGTTACCGGCCGCACTCTGGCAGCAAGGGGGCTGCTGAGTTGGGCCCAATAAAGCCCAATACATGACCACTTCTGGGCCTTCCATTTCCTGGGCTAGAGACAACCTAAGCCAGCCCCATTTGGGCCCTGTTGGACACAAAAATCTGTTGGGCCTGACCACTTTAATGCAGGCCCAGTGCAAGCCTCAGTCATGGAAAATTCTAGGCCCAAATTGGCCTTTGGTTGGGACAAAATGGGTTGGGGCCAGACCTCATCATTTCAAAGCTCAACTAGACCAGTTTCAATGAAGGGCCTGACCCATTCAACTCAGGTAAGTCAACTTCCAATCCTTTCATTCACTTGGATTGTTAAAATGGAATCATCATTAGAAATTGTTGTTAGATACTATTAAATATAATACTCAATTTTTAGTCGATTACTATTAATGTTATTCTTATGCTCTCACTAGTAGATTAATTGTTATAAGGTTAGTGTTGATAGTATTAAATAATGATTATTACTTATCATTACTTCATTTGTAATATTATCATAAATTTATGAACTAGATTTCTAACCTTAAGCCAAAGCCCAAAAGTAGAATAGTGGATGAAACTCTAAATAATCCAAACCATTAGTAAATGATCCATAGTTATCCTAGATAAGAAAATAAAATAATATCATTACTAGTCGATGGTGTAACATTTTTATAATGGTAGACCATAATATTAATTATCATCATAATAACTATTATTAACATGTTACACTAATGATAGTCACTATAAATGAAACTCTCATTAATGATACTAACATGGAATCCATCACTGAAATATATTACCTTTAATGATGGGTTATACTATTTTATTAAAATACTTACTATTACCATGATTGCAAATACTAATATTATCATTAACGTTAAACTATAACTAACCATATTAATTCATCGAGTAAGCTACACATGTATTACAGTTCAATCCCTAGGACTAAACCCTACGGCGAAACCCTAAAACTTAGGCAATCCCAACCCTAGGTTAAGACCCCAACTATAATAGGTGTATAAGGCTTGGGTCTAACTGTATAACTTTAAAATTCATGGTAGGGTTCGAATCTAAGGTGCAAGTACTTATCGACACTGGAAGGTGATTCGTTTCATCAGGTGATGATTCTTCCCCTTGAGCTTTCCATCTTCTCATTAGCTTAAGTTATAGTTTTCATTTAAATTTATAATTGATATTTCCCTCTTATAATCACATGCATTAACTGTTGAAAATTGAATTGCTATATTGCCTGCTTAATGATTTATCCTGTATATTTGTTCATGCTTGTGGATTATTTGTGTATTGCTTATGGACTTTAAACTGGTACATTAGTGGAAAACCCCCACCTATAAATGTACACCCATACTTGGGATGTAACCCGACTGGTTGTGATTAAAATGGACCTTCGACTTAGTGGTTATTGAGTGGTGTTTTAAATGAATCATTGATGTGGGCCTACCATCCAGGGTTGTTGTGTTCAATGGTTTTCAAGGATGGTCTTTTATCGCATGGTTTTAATACTCGCCTTATGAGGCCTATTTTGATAATTGCCCTATGTGGCTTATTTGATATCGCCCTATGTGGCTTTGATCTGGTATTTTTCCTATATGGGTTCGATGTTTTACACCGTGCAACCATGTGGTGGTAAGCCCCATATATTGTAATATGCTTGGTCACTAGTCGACGGGTTTCCATTAAACATCCTAAGATGGTAGCCTCATGGGCCGGGGATGGTGGTATGGGACACTATGCCCGAGCCGTCGGCTTACGCTGAGCTCTGAGCTCCCCGTAGTGACCTTGAGCTTACCTAAATTGGCTGATTGTAACTGCACTAATAACGGTTTGGCTAATCATGCATCCATAGCATGTTGGCGATGACCGATGGCTAATTCTAGATGCTGTAGCACGTGCCCTTAGGATCTTCGGGGTATCGTTTCGCTAGCTCCCAGACCACCGACTATCGACCCCTGTCCGACTGGATGATTTTCCCAGGTCGTGAATGCATGGGCGACGAGCCCAAGTCCGGCTGGATGTGTATCCCCAGGCCGATGTGCATTCATGCATCCATGCATTTAAAAAAGACTACATTATGTATTGTTTTGATTGCTTTGTCGTTTTATAACCATGCTTACCTAATGCGGCGATGTGTAATCTTGAGGAGAATTCACACTGAGTTGGCCACTCATCCATCAAAAATATAACCGTACAGGTAGCACAGGTGGCTTAAGTTATATGCAAGTTCAGACTGATGAGGAGTCGTTATAGTGGTCAAGGATATGTGATTGTACCTATCAAGGAAGCTGCGTGATCTTGCGACTTTAGTTTGTATTTCGTATGCTTTTAAATTTCTCATGTGTGTAATCTTGTATTTGTTATTGTGGAGACATTGGTTTGTATAAGTCATTATGGGCAACCACTTGTAAAGGAAAATTTTTCTTTATGTTGATTTGTCCATTATACGCTCATCTGCTTACTCTGATAAAGGAAAAGAATGTATACTTGAATTTGATCATCCTTTAAGGTTAACACTTGGGTTTTTGAGACACGGATCATGTACTCGGGTCCTGAAAACACGGGTCGTTACAATCATAGTCACTGGGCATCCATCTAAATGACCCGATATGTATAATGGTTTAAGATGTTATGTCATGTCGTCAGTTGGCTTGTCGATAATCACCTTCTCGGAGGCACTATCAACGATTGTATTAAGTTTTGGTGTTTCATTCTTATTGATCTCACTTATTTCTCCTTTCTTAAATGGGAAAGAGGCATGTTGAACGATTTTTATTTTTATTTTTTTTTTTTATTTTTTTTTTTTGTGTGTGTTTGTGGGGGGGGGGGGGGGGGGGGGGGAATCTTCTTTCACAGCTCCGGGCATTGTGTTTAGTTGTGTACGTCGTGCCTAAAAGACAGTTGGTAACTTAAAAACCATATTGCAATGGAAAGTTATTGGAGATAGTGAACCAAACACAATTTCTCCACTCAAACCTTGCCCCCATAGTGTTTTAGATCCAGTTTCTTCAATCTGACTAGGTGTTCTTCGATCATAGGTTTGACTAAGGGGTCATTTATCAAAGAACTTTCTCTAGCATCAGCAGTTGATGAGAGTTCATTAATTAGCCATTCCTCTATTAGGAAACAATCTTCACTAAAGTAATCAGACGGATTACCATAATTGTCTTCTTTTTCTTTAGAACTTTCTGATCGAGTTATGTCATTAGGCACATTGGTACTCCCCTGTACCTCCATTGGCATAACAGCTTCAACTGTATTCATAATTACTTGTTCATTCAGCTTTGGAATTTTTTAGAATGGACGAGGGAGTCTGGCACATGGCCGAAGAGGTGGTCCTTCCTTTTCCTTTCCTCTCTTTATTTCAACTCTTTGCCTCTGTCATCGACGTTTTTGAGTCCTTGTCACGATTTCCGGTGTTGCTGGAAACTTTGGGTGGCTAATTCGTTTCCACATATTCTTCCTGGTATTAGGAGGCCTAACCATCCTTATCGGAGGTGGTTGTCATTGTGAATAACGATCGTAATTTGTGTTTGTTGAGAATAGGTAATCACGACTATTATGGTATTCTTCCTTTTTCAGGTGGATTCCTCGGTCATGATATGATTTATCATGCACATCAGTCACAAATCTGGGGATTTGGATACTTACCTCTCATAATAGTTGATTGACTGTCTCGAGAGTAGTGAATTTTTTGATGTTTTTCCCAATATCGACTATTTCTTCTTTGCGAACTGCTTGGGGTAAGGTCAATTTTGGTCCTTGGACAATCTTTCAAATCAGTTGTAGCCACATTCACCTCCACATTTTCCAGGAATGGGTCGGTGTCGATTAACATTGCTTCTTTGTCTGTCTCAGGAAATTTTAATAAACCACGATCGATATGATCTTGGATGACATTCCTAAAAATAACACATTTATTAGTAGTGTGTGATCGAGAACCATGCCATTTGCAATAATCAATTTTTTATAATTCATCAACCGAAGGTACTTTATGGTTTGAATTTCACTGCCAACAAGATATTAAATATCTCTTTAGCTCGAGCAATATCAAAAGTATATACTTTTTGGGCCTTTTACGTATTTGGAGCAGTCAATTCCGCTTTAACCAATGTTCTACAAATTAATGGCTTATTAGCCACTACTTCAGCAATTGCAATTTCATATTTAAGATCATTGTAATACGATCCTAGAAATGAATTGGCTCGTCTGGCTCCTTGCACAAGTTCCTCATAGCGAGAGATATTTTTAGTCAAATCATATAGGTCTGTAAACTCTGTGCCAAAATTTTTTTTACGGAGTGTATATTCTAAACCGTCTTATGCGAGTTGCACGAACTCGACTTCAGTCATAACCACTTTACAATGACTTCTCACCTGCTTAAATCACATAATATAACTTTCACATGGCTCTTTAGGTAGTTGTCTGAACCGTGCAAGATCAACCATAGTTATTTCTATGTCTTTATAATAGAATTGAGCATGAAACTTCTCTTCTAGCTCTTGCCAAGTATGTATTAAATATGGCAATAGATTCGAGTACCAAGTAAAAGCAACAGTGGTCAGAGAATGACTGAATAATTGTAATATATAATAATCATTGTTGGCTAATTCACCAATGCATGATGAATCGGCTGACATGTTCGATGGTAGATTGACCGTGTTCACTAGAAAATCGAGAGAAATCCGGTCGATAATTCATCAACAATAGATATTGCTGATCTATCCACTCAAGATATGACTTGTGATACATTGGGATAGTATTATGGCTTAAAACTTGGAGAGCAACTTCCTGAACAAGTTGAACGATTTGTTCTCGTTTAATTCATTGAGGTTTTATAGTAGGTGGTCGATTTGGACCGAATCGACTAAGGTTATCTTGAAATTTGAGTCATTGCTTTGGATTAAATCTAACAGGCGGCCTTTGATTTATATTTTCAGGCATGAAATCCCAAAACTTCCTATTTAGTGTCACGCCTTGAAATTTGGGGGTCGAGTATAACTCAGCTCACGAGTTCAAAACATCACTTATGCAACATATTTGATGCTGATTGTATGTTGTCTATATTAATGCATAAAACATGATATAGATCAAGCTAGATTAACAGACATAATTTAGGGATATTAAGGTAAAGAAAGCGGAAGACTTAAATACATGCATAATTCAAAATAAATCTCCAAATAATGCGTGCTCTGCCCAGGGCAATATACATATATCTGTGTCTCAAAATACATACATGAACTGTTCAAAAATAATACGATACATATGCCAAAATAATCCCCGCTGGTCAGGACAAGGCTCAGTCGAACCCGCCTGAGAACTGCATGTATGAGAACGCCTCCTCGTCCTCATCAAAGTCTGGCTCTGCCTCACCAGCATCGCCATCACCTACATCTAAAGCAGAGTCTGGTTGGTGTTTAAACACCATCCCAGAATGTGGGAGTGAGTGATCAACTCAGTGGTACTATATGGCAAAAGTTAACATGTTATCAAGCCAGTCAAGCAGTAATGATAAGGCAGTACGAACACACAAGTCCTAGATCTCTTGTTAATGCAAGGATGGTATGAAGTATGATGCATGCCCTCACCACAATCTCCCTCATGCGACATCATCTAACGATTGCGGCATGAATTACTACCACTGTGCTCTCACACCAACGCCAATGGTACATGCAGTGCGATGTTATGAACGTGATTACCCAGTTCTTATTAGTCATTTTCATATAGCAGTATTGGGAAGCTAAGACACCTCCCTTGTATCATTTTCCAACATTGATCCTTTCTAGGGTCGTCAGTCCTAGGATATCTCATACGATGTTATGGTTTTAGGTCGCTGCAAGGGCTGTCAGGGCTGTTGCGCGTAATCGTTGCTCCACTTCCCCATCACCTTATCAATACAGGCCTTTTTATATCCTTAAGACAACATCAGGACTCGTCGCCCCCATGCGGTGTCAGGATAAACTCATGATCACTACAGAGGGCTCGTCACCAATCAGTGTAGGCCGACAGCAAAAATATAGTGTCCCATACCACCATAATCTGCTCAGGGTAGGGTGCTCACTGGTCACTACTGGGAGGTTGGTGGCCCCAGCGTAGGCCAACAGCACGACCACGGTGTCCCATACCACCATGCCCGGTTCATGAGTCTTAGGGGATCTTGGTACTATGGTTAACGGGAGTTACACTGGTAAGCTCAGTGTCTTAGATTTAAACAGTGGTGACCAAACATGGTGAACAAGCATCAGTCAATTGGATTAGTTGGTAAGCTCAATTAGGCCAAACGCACGTTGAGTTGAACGACAAGGAATGCATAAGCACTCTGTGTGGCCTAACCACTGCCAAACTCCCCAAGCACGATTCAAATTCGCTAAACTCATCTTGTGTGGCGAAAGCAACCTCAACCACTGCTTGCGAAATGTTTTCCAATTACCTGGACTGTGGCACAACCCCATTCACATACAAGGATAATCACTAGCATATGAGTCATATTCTGCATTCATATGAACAACAATTGAAGTATAACTTGAAGATAAACAATACATGGAGGAATTAATGCACACATTTATCATGATTTAACTAAATACACAATCCATGGAAGAAATCATACACTCAATTAACAATCACATGATTCATGAAGGAAATCATTCACACAAGTATTGTGATGGGGATCCATATCCCAACCACTCTAGCAATCACACTCTACAAACTACTAACTCACTTAGACATTTAAATAAACACTTAGCTTATACTATTCAACATACATCATGTATGTCGACGCCGTTACAAATTTAGACAAGACCTTTCACCAAGGAGTTGCCATATACATGTTAAGCATATAACAACGATCATTTATCATGACAAGCATATCAACAGATTCCGTACGCATACGTGTATTCTAACATATACATGAAATACAGTATTTATAATATACAGTATACGTATACGGAAGACAAAATAGACAGCATGTTTGGCATGTGTAATTGCATTCATGACATGAATAAATCATTAACTATCATTGAAAGGGTTGAAAACCATAACCTAAGCGCATATATTCCACACCTTACGCTGGTAAACGTGTAACGAACTCAGCTTGTTCACTCATGCTTCGTCTATGGCTCAATGGCAACCTATTACATGAAATAGGTTAGCTAGTACTCTACTACAGCTAGTCTAGGTTTCAAAACAGGTTAGGGTTAGCTTATCTTACCCAATAACTGAGTCAGAATCACCGGAAGAACGATTCAGATACGCCGGTTTAGAGTACAGATGCACGAAGAAGGATCCTACGGAGTTTCACCGGATTCTCCCACTCTTTCTCTCTCTTTTCTTTCTCTCAAATCTCTAGGGTTTGGGAAATTCGTATGTGTTAGAAAGCTAAGGGTTTAAGGCCCTTTTATAAGCCCAAACATAACGAAAATAACCTCCAAGTCAAGGTATACTTAAGTTATAACCAAATCAGGATCTTTCTGATCTAACGGAGCATTTCTGGAGGTCTGTTATCAATTGCGGTCGGACTTAAGCTCACTAGCATCGGATCTTTAATCAGTTAAGTTTTCAGTACGATCGGATTTCCAGATCGTCTGTGGCGGACCAGTTTCAATTCAACAGTCACCGAACTTCGATCAGGGCTACAAGTACTTGGACATGTAAGGGCAAATTTCTCCTGATCCGAGGGTGAAGTTTGGCTGAATTCTGACGGTCAGAACGCTTAAAAATAACGCGCAACGACACGTGCCAGATTTCATAAAAATAAAATTTATTTTCTAATTCTTTTCCTTTTCTCACTCTCTTCACTCTGGACTCAATAAAATGGTGTCAGGACATTTGTTGGGCTTGGTTTTTGAAACGATTGTCAAGTCCAACTAAGCGGTCATACCGGTCTGAGATTGTAGATATCAGACTTTCGACGCGCGGTCTATATCCAATACAAAGTTACCAAATATTCCCTAGAACAACTGGGTTTAGAGTTGGATCCTAGATTTCAGGGTATTATAGCATTATTGACTCTACAAGTTTTAAGTCTTGTATAACGTATTTAAAACGAACAGTGCAAATTTCACAGCCAGTCTAACTTAGCGCTAGGTAACTTAGGTTAAATTTCTAAAAGAATTAATCCTAAGTGATTTTTGATCGAGGTAGTACTTCGGTCTTGGTACGGAATTTTCTGGGTCGTTACAATCTGCCCTCCTAAAAAAAATTTTATCCTCGAAATTCGTACCTGCTCATACTCCTCGAGAAGCTGTGGGTAGTTCTTTTTAATCTCGGCTTCTGTCTCTTAGGTAGCCTCTTCTTCAGTATGATGCGTCCACAATACTTTCACAAGGAGGATGACCTTGCTACGCAATACCTGTTCCTTCCTGTCTAATATACGCATCGGGCACAGCTCATAAGTGGCATCCTCGCTCAACTGTACCTACTCCCATCTGATGATATGGGAAGGATCAGGAACATACTTCTTCAGCATGGATACATGAAAAATATTATGCACGCCTGCGAGTGGTGTGGGCAAAGCAAGACGGTACGCAACTGCCCCCACTCGATCAAGTATCTATAATGGGCCAATGAATCTCGGCGTGAGTTTTCCTTTCTTACTGAACTGAAGGACTCCCTTCATAGGAGAAACTCTCAAGAATACATGATCTCCAACCATGAACTCTAGCAGTCACCGTCTCGTATCGGCATAACTCTTCTGCTTGCTCTGCGCTGTGAGAAGTCGACGTCTAATGATGTCAATCTTCTCTGAGGTCACCTGTACTAGATCAGGACCAATCAATTTTCGCTCACTGACTTCAACCCAGCAATGCGGTGCTCGACAAGGACGTCCATACAAGGCCTCATAAGGTACCATACCGATACTCGCCTGATAACTGTTATTGTTCATAAACTCCGCATATGGAAGACAGTCATCCCAACTGTCCTTGAAATCCAACACGCATGCCCGCAACATGTCTTCTAAAATTTGGTTCACCCGCTCTGTCTGTCCATCGGTCTGTGGGTGGAATGTAGTACTGAACTTCAACTTCACACCCATCGCTTCCTGGATGCGAGTCCAAAAAATGGATGTAAACCGCGTATCCCTATCCGACACGATCTCCAAGGGAACTCCATGTAGACGAACAATCTCCCTGATGTACAATCTAGCCAGCTCGTCTACAAAGTTCGTAACTTTGATCGGAAGGAAGTGCGCCGACTTCGTCAAGCGGTCGACGATCACCCAGATGGAATCATGTCCTTTCCTCGTCTCCGGCAGTCCCGAGATGAAATCCATAGAGATATAGTCCCACTTCCACTCAGCTATAGGCATAGGCTGAAGGAGACCAGGAGGTCGGCGATGCTCTGCCTTCACCTGCTGGCAAGTGAGACAATGGGACACAATCTCCAATGTGGGTCTTCATACCATCCCACCAGTACGTCCTCTTCATGTCGTGATACATCTTCATACTGCCCGGATGCATTGCAAGTCTAGTACTGTGCGCAGCCTCAAGAATCTCTCGTCTCAAGTCAGGGACGTTTGGAACGCATAGGAGGCCACGATAACGTAAGCCCCCATCTGTCCTAACTCACCACTTGGCATCTGCAGCATCATTGGCATGCTCTCAAAGCTCAGTCAGACGCTCGTCGTCCCTCTGTGCCGCGATGACCCTGTCATCGATAAGAGGTCGCACCCGAACGTGTGCGATAACCTTGAATGGCTCCTCCACAGTGAGTTTTTGCTCAAAGTCTCGTAAAAACTCAACCATGTCCCACTCGGCAACCATCAGCAGAGGCGAAAACTCTATTGCCTTCTTGCAGCTCAACGCGTCAGCCACAAGGTTCGCCTTGCTCGGATGGTAGGAAACCTCAAAATTAAAGTCCTTCAAGGTCTCCATCCATCGTCGCTGCCTCATATTCAGGTCTCGCTGCGTGAATATATACTTGAGGCTCTTGTGGTCGCAAAAGAGCTCGAACTCTTCTCCATAGAGGTAATGTCTCCAGAGCTTCAATGCGAAGATAACAGCTACTAACTCTAGGTCGTGTGTAGGGTAATTCTCCTCGTGCTTCCTTAATTGTCTCTAGGCATATGCAATTACCCTATCCTTCTACATAAGGACACAACCTAAGCCAACGTGAGACGCATCCATATAGATCGTATATCTAACCCCCTGCTCTGATAATACTAACACAGGGGCAGACGTCAGCCTATCTTTCAGCTCATGAAAAGCTGCCTCCGCCTTCTCGTTCCAGGCGAACTTCAGATCCTTCAGTGTCAACTGAGACAAGGGTCTGGCTATCTTGGAGAAGTTCCGAATGAATCGTTGATAGTAGCCAGCAAGTCCCAGGAAACTCTCACCTCGGTAACCGAACCAGGCTGCTTCCAATCCTGCATCGCATCTACCTTAGCAAGGTCCACTGTTATACCATCCTTGGACACGACATGTCCCAAGAACTTGACTTTCTCCTTCCAGAAGTCACACTTCTTGTACTGTGCGAACAACTGGTGCTGTCTCAGAGTAACCAGGACCGATTGCAAGTGCTCCTCATGCTCCTCTTGACTCCTGGAGTGTATAAGAATGTCGTCTATAAAAGCGATGACGAATAGATAGAGGAACGACCCAAATACACGGTTCATCAGGTCCATGAACACGGTCGGTGCGTTCGTAAGACCGAACGACATCATAAGGAACTCATAATGGCCAAAGCTAGTCCTGAAAGCTGTCTTCTGCACGTCCTCCTTCCTGACGTGCAACTGGTAATACCCTGACTATAGATCAATCTTCGAGAAGTACTGCGCTCCTCTCAACTGATCAAATAGGTTATCTATCCTGGGCAATGGGTACTTGTTCTTCACCGTAATCTGATTCAGTCTGCAGTAATCAATACACAACCGCAAGGAGCCGTCTTTCTTCGTCACAAACAACCCAGGTGCTCCCCAAGGAGACACACTCGGTCATATAAAACCAGCCTCTAATAAATCATCGATCTATTTCTGTAACTCCTCCATCTCACAAGGGGCCATGCGATACGTCGGCAATGAGATGGGCATCGAACCTGGTACCAAGTCGATAGTAAAATCAATCTCGCGCTGGGGTGGCAACCTAGGTATCTTCTTAAACACATCCTCATAATCACGGACTACTAACGTGCTCTCAAGTGTCGGGACATCAACATCCCTCAATAAGGAAGCATAACAAATCACTCGAGAGGGGTAACTGACCTGCACTGGAAATGTAAAGGACGTGCCCTCCGGCTCGTAAACTGTCACTATACGGGACTCGCAGTCAATCTCGGATCTCCCTGCAGTCAGTCAATCCATGCCAAGAATGATGTCGAAGTGATAGAGAGAGGGGTCGACAATAAGGTTAATGGCCATCATCCTGCTCCCTAGATCAAGTAAACAGCCCTCACACATCATGGTGACATCAGAACAGGTTCCGTGTGCCGAAATAACTCGCACACCATCTATCTGAGTAGTCGATAAACCAAGGCGCTTGACTACTGAATATGATATCAAGGAGACAGTGGATCCTGTATCCACCAATAAGAAGATAGGAGTACCTCCAATATGAGCTGTGACCTCAAAGGCCAAAGGTGGTGCGGTCTCTGTCCCGGATGGCTCAACAATCAATGCGTGTACCCGAGTCTGCTGAGGATGGTTCGGCTACGGTACCATAGGCCGATGCGGCGGCTTAGAATGAGGTGCTGGAGGTCTGAAAGATGGATGTGTAGGCGCTGTCCGTAGAGGTGGTGGTGAAATAGTCTGAGGCATCGGACGAACGATCCGCTGAGGCGGTGAGAACCCACTGTCTCGCATCCTGGAGAAACATGTAGTCTCGGTGTGGCCAGGCTTCTTGTAATAGCGGCACCACACATCAGGACGCCTCATATAGGTAGGAGATGTAGAAGACCCCTGCGGTATCTCAAATCGAGGCCTCTTCGCGAAGGAAGGCTTACTCTCGAACTCAGGTCGCGGCCTAGGAACCATAGGTGCTCGTGTACGGGCCGACCTGTCCCCGTCCTGCTCTGCACTCAAGGACATACTCACCAGCTCTGCATACGAAGAAATGCTCGCACAACACATCTTCAATCTGATCTCGGGCCGCAAGCCCTCAGAGAAACGCCGCATCCTCATCAGCTGGTCACTCAGAATCAAAGGAGCATACCTCCCTAGCTTCGTAAACTTGTTCTCATACTCTGTCACCGTCATGCCTCCCTGGTGAAGGCGAAGGAACGCACTCTCCTTCTCGTGCCGGTACGTGACAGGGAAATACTTCTCGTGGAAGCGCGCCTCAAACGCTGCCCACGTCCACTCATATCCCTCCGCAACTGTGCGGAGAATGCTATCCCACCATAGGCTAGCCTCCTTCTCAAATATGAAGGTGGCCAGCTCAACCTGTTTCGCCTCATAACAGTGCAACGGTCTCAACATCTTCGAGATGCGTTCTAACCAATACTCAGCCTCCTCAGGTCTGTGAGTACCTAAAAATGTGGGAGGCCTCAAGCGCTGAAATCGCTCAAAAGAACTGCTCGCACTAGCCTGTCCAACAGGGTGTAGAGACGAGGCAGGTGGAGTCGCTGCCATCGACTGAGCAAAAATGTCAGCCATGGAGGGTAGGAACTGCTGCTGCTGCTGTATCTGCTGCTGCTGCATCAACAACATCATCTACTCAAGTCTATCAAAAGACGGAGTGGACTATGAAGTAGAGGGCATCGACGCAGATGCACGATGCTGCTCAGGAGGCACGGGCGTAACCAGAGGCACCACAGAAGGTGCCACAAGAGGTGGCCTAGCAGCAGGGCCAGAAGCCGGCTGAGAACTCGGCCTGGGGTCTGAACTAGATGGGCCCGCATGAGGGGTCCATAGGAGTATCTCTCAGGGCGAGAGCCCTATCAAGTGAGTCACCCAGAGAGAGACGGGCCGACGATCTCAAACCCTTAGGTGGCATACCCTACACACAACAGAGGGCAGCAACCGAAGAAATTAGGCATTCATACAATCCATTCACAGTCTGTACTTCACAAACTAAGGAAAACACATGCATTTCATTAACAAAATTGTCACAGTACATGATTTGTAGCATTACATGAATCGCGACAGAGAAAGCATGTGAACAAAACACTTAAGCTTCACACACGAAGCTTCTACACTAACTACAAACACCAAACAACTATTAAACAAACACCAAGTAAGCACTAAAACAAGCAACAAATTAACAAACAACGGCTACAGAAAGCCTATGCATTGGAATCTGGTGACAGAGAGGGGGCACCCTTGTCCTTCAGGCAACACAAGATGGCCTTCAAGGTGCGAGTCACCTTGCCAAACTTTCGCTTCATGACGGCCTTGGTATCTTCAAGCTCTTGTTTTACCTCGGCCCGAAGCTCTTGGACTTCCCGTCGCAAAGCAACCTGACTCTCCTCAAGTCGGGCTATATGAGCATCCCTAGCAGCCCGAGTCGCAGGAGGACTCTCATCAGTATCATGAGCCTCTTCTTCTTCTTCTTCCTAGCCTTCTTCCTCTATTTCTGCCCCACCTTCTTCTTCACTTTCATCCTCTTTACTATCATATTCACCCTCGCTATCATCATCAAGCTGAGCCTCATGCTGCCGAGGCCCTATCTTCATTTGGTTCATAGTAGCCTCGTTGACGTGATGAACCGGCATAGGCAACTCCGACCCAAGTCTATAGTCAAACTCGAGTGCAATCTTGCATATGAGCCGGCCAAAGGGAAGTAACTCAGACGTTCTTCTCGATAACACTACGAGGATGATCTGTCGCAACACAAACGTGGCCTTGCACACATTTTCTCCCTGACCCACTTGATACAGAAAATCGATCATGAGACGCGTGCATTCACTGCGATTGCCCCACCTGTGATAAACATTAAACGTGCAGATATGGTGAAGCAGACGAAAATCATTCGACATGTGGGTCTCTAAAAGGCTCTTGTTGCGCTGCCACTCAACTAAACCACCCCATAGAAACCTGGTGCGGCGATCTCGCTCACGAACACTCTTCAAATTCTTAGCACTTGGATGTACCTCACCAAGGGGCACGTTCAGGAGTCGAGCTATCAACCTAACATTGATTGTGGCTTATCGATCTCTGCCAAAAAGGATCCTGAACTGCAGTGGCTCTAGCGTAGGGTCTGGAATATGAGCACAAAAGGCACGGACAGTGCTCACATTAGCACGAGACTCACCCTCAAAGAGCGGACCCCACCCGACAGCTTCGATACGCTCGAATAACAGAAATTTCTAATGCCTGGAATGAACTAAAATGCAGACTATACCCATCATTGGACGGTCCAGAAGTGATTTGGAGTCGCCGTGTGTGATCAGGAGTGTGCACGGACTCGATCTTGGCGACCATTTTCTGTAAAATTTCACCGAACGACAAACCGGGAGTCCTAGTGCTGTTTCTAACTTGTTCTCGCACCCTCCAACGTTCTAGTGGCGTCAACGTGTGGTGTGTGACCCTAGCCCAAGTTCAGATTAATCCAAATCATGCTCTGATACCAACTTGTCATGCCCTGAAATTCGGGGGTCGAGTATAACTCAGCTCCCGAGTTCCAAAACATCACTTATGCAACATATTTGATGCTGATTGTATGTTTTCTGTATTAATGCATAAAACATGATATAGATCAAGCTAGATTAGTGGACATAATTCAGAGATATTAAGGTAAAGTAAGCGGAAGACTTAAATACATACATAATTCAAAATAAATCTCCAAATGATGCGTGCTCTGCCCAGGGAAATATACATATGTTTGTGTCTCAAAATACATACATGAACTGTTCAAAAATAATACGATACATATCCTAAAATAATCTCCGCTGGTCAGGACAAGGCTCAGTCGAATCCTCCTGAGAACTGCATGTATGAGAACGCCTCCTCGTCCTCATTAAAGTCTGGCTCTGCCTCACCAACATCGCCATCACCTACATCTAAAGCAGAGTCTGGTTGGTGTTTAAACACCATCCCAGAACGTGGGAGTGAGTGATCAACTCAGTGGTACTATATGGCAAAAGTTAACATTTTATCAATCCAGTCAAGCAGTAATGATAAGGCAGTACAAACACACAAGTCCTAGATATCTTGTTAATGCAAGGATGATATGAAGTATGATGCATGCCCTCACCACAATCTCCCTCATGCGACATCATCTAACGATCGCGGCATGAATCACTACCACTGTGCTCTCACACCAACGCCAATGGCACATGCAATGCGATGTTATGAACGTGATTATCCAGTTCTTATTAGTCCTTTTCATACAGCAGTATTGGGAAGCTAAGACACCTCCCTTGTATCATTTCTCAACATTGATCCTTTCTAGGGTCGTCAGTCCTAGGATATATAATATGATGTTATGGTTTTAGGTCGCTGCAAGGGCTGTCAGGGCTGTTGCGCGCAATTGTTGCTCCACTCCCCCATGACCTTATCAATACAGGCCCTTTTTATATCCTTAAGACAACATCAGGACTCGTCGCCCCCATGCGGTGTCAGGATAAACTCATGGTCATTACAGAGGGCTCGTCACTAATCAGTGTAGGCCGACAACAAAAATATAGTGTCCCATACCACCATAATCTGCTCAAAGTAGGGTGCTCACTGGTCACTATGGGGAGGTTTGTGGCCCCAGCGTAGGCCGACAGCACGACTACGGTGTCCCATACTACCATGCTCGACTCATGAGTCTTAGGGGATCTTGGTACCATGGTTAACGGGAGTTACACTGATAAGCTCAGTGTCTTAGATTCAAACAGTGGCGACCAAACATGGTGAACAAGCATCGGTCAATTGGGTTAGTTGGTAAGCTCAACTAGGCCAAACGCACATTGAGTTGAATGACATGGTATGCATAAGCACTTCGTGTGGCCTAACCACTGCCGAACTCTCCAAGCACGACTCAGATTCGCTAAACTCATCTTGTGTGGTGAAAGTAACCTCAACCACTGCTTGCGAAACATTTTTCGATTACCTGGACTGTGGCACAGCCTCATTCACATATAAGGATAATAACTAGCATATGAGTCATATTCTGCATTCATATGAACAACAATTGAAGTATAACTTGAAGATAAATAATACATGGAGGAATTAATGCACACATTTATCATGATTTAACTAAATACACAATCCATGGAAGAAATCATACTCTCAATTAACAATCACATGATTCATGAAGGAAATCATTCACAGAAGTATTGTGATGGGGATACATATCTCAACCACTCTAGCAATCACACTCTACTAACTACTAACTCACTTAGACATTTAAACAAACACTTAGCTTATACTATTCAACATACATCACGTATGTCGACGCCGTTGTAAATTTGGACAAGACCTTTCGCCAATGAGTTGCCGTATACATGTTAAGCATATATATAAGACCCGTTTCCTAATTCGTACTGTTCCGTCGCTTCCCGCGATCCTTCCCATCGAATTCTGGTGACCTACGACCTGTAATCGACTTTGTACACTATCGTAAGTCGTATCCTATATATTTGAGTCGGTTTAATCCGAGACTTGTATCATTGCGACCACACTATCGTCGCGGTTCCAACGCCGCAACTCACGCTCCGATCCGATACCCAGATGAGGAGATGCGGACCCGCGTTCAGTTCGAGGAAAAATACCGCATATTGTAAATCCCAAGAGAATCTCTACAATATGTCAAATCAATCCCATCAATCACCTCTCATGTCAAGTACAAAAGCAATCATGCTTTCTTTCTCCACAAGTCAAACAAACCCCAAAGTCAACCAACCTCTCACCTCACCCATCACTCACTTCACATCACTCCATCACTCTTACAACTCTCTCTCTCTCTCTCCCTCATTCTCAAAATTCCAAGCAACCAAGAGAGCCCACACGTCCAAGGTTTTTCCAAGAGAGAAAAATATGATTTTGGTAGCCCACTTTCCCATCCCAAAGCCTCCATCTTAGCCATCCAAATCTCATCATCCACCATCAAAGTGAAGCATAAGGAGATAGGCTTTCCAACGGACTAAGAAGATCGAACGGTGGGTGCTTCTATAGGGTAGTTTACTTATTTTTATGATGGGCCAAGTGAGGCCTCATATTGTGTCTGACTATCCAAATTTAGGTATGGGACTGGTTTAGATAGAATTCCCTTGTGATAGACCCCTTAGCTTGTGATACTTCGTACTATCATCCCGACTTCACATTTCAGCATAGTCATTTCATTCGCATCGCATATTACATTGTATTCGCAGTACTTAGTATTATGGGTTATGATGTTTTGCACTTACATGGCCTGGATGAGATTGATGATATTTATGGCTCGTCTGGATTTGCATATTACATTGCATCCTCAGCATCTGTTATGGTCTTATTGAGTTTTGCATTACATGGCCTTGGTATGGATGATACCATTCATGCCTTGCATCACATAGCTTTGGTACAGCTAATTGTATTCATGGACTCACCGTATATTTCCGCATCACTCTGATATCGTATGATTCATGATCTTGCCAGTATTTTTACTTATTCCGATTTTGTATGATTTATCAGCTTTATGGTATACTTGGTACTTATCTTGTGCACACACTTTCACCACCCTCTAAGCTTTCTATAATCTTATGCACGATAGATGCGTGCAGGTAGCGTTAGGTTGCAGCAGCATTGAGCTTGGAGCGTGCAGCTGTCTTCTGGAACTTTGATTTCGATATATGTATTTCTCTTTCAGCATTGTATTCAAAAGATTATATTAGTGGATATGTGATGATGATGTTGCCTTTGTGAATTGGGTATACTTGTGATTATGCTCCATTTTTTTTAAAAAAATCCATACTGAAAATCCTCCTTGTAGGATCCCAGGATCGGAATCTGTTGTATGCTGCGCTGGGAGCCGAGAATGGAGTACTACGGAGGCTGTCGGCACCGGATTCAGCGATCGGAATTCCTGTGAATCTGATTTTTAGGTTTAAGGCGTGACAATATAACAACGATCATTTATCGTGACAAGCATATCGATAGATTTCATATGCATACGTGTATTCTAACAAATACATGAAATACGATATTTACAATATACAGTATACGTATACGGAAGACAAAACAGACAGCATGTTTGGCATGTGTAATTGCATTCACGACATGAATAAATCATTAACTATCATGGAAAGGGTTGAAAACCATAACCTAAGTGCATATAATCACCACCTTACGCCGGTAAACGCGTAACGAACTCAGCTTGTTCACTCACGCTTCGTCTACGGCTCAACGACAACCTATTACATGAAATAGGTTAGCTAGCACTCTACTACAACTAGTCTAGGTTTCAAAATAGGTTAGGGTTAGCTTATCTTACCCAATAACGGAGTCAGAATCACCGAAAGAACGATTCAAATACGCTGGTTTAGAGTACAGATGCACGAAGAAGGATCCTACGGAGTTTCACCGGATTCTCCCACTCTTTCTCTCTCTTTTCTTTCTCTCAAATCTCTACGGTTTGAAAAATTCGTATGGGTTAGAAAGCTAAGGGTTTAAGGCCCTTTTATAAGCCCAAATATAATGAAAATAGGCTCCAAGTCAAGGTATACTTAAGTTACAATCAAATCGGGATCTTTCTGATCCAACGGAGCATTTCTGGAGGTCTTGTTATCAATTGCGGTCGGACTTAAGCTCACTAGCATCGGATCTTTAATCAGTTAAGTTTTCAGTCCGATCGGATTTCTAGATCGTCCGTGGCAGACCAGTTTCAATTCAACGGTCACCGAACTTCGATCAGGGCCACAAGTACTTGGACATGTAAGGGAAAATTTCTCCTGATCCGAGGGTGGAGTTTGGCTGAATTCTGATGGTCAAAATGCTTAAAAATAACGCGCAATGACACGGGCCAGATTTCATAAAAATGGAATTCATTTTCTAATTCTTTTCCTTTTCTCACTCTCTTCACTCCGGACTCAGTAAAATGGTGTCAGGACATTAGTTGGGCTTGATTTTCGAAACGATCGTCAAGTCCAACTAAGCGGTCATATCGGTCTGAAATTGTAGATATCGAACTTTCGATGCGTGGTCTAGATCCAATACAAAGTTACCAAACATTCCCTAGAACAACTAGGTTTAGAGTTGGATCCTAGATTTCAGGGTATTATAGCGTCATTGACTCTACAAGTTTTAAGTCTTGCAAAATGTATTTAAAGAGAACAGTGCAAATTTCATAGCCAGTCTAACTTAGCGCTAGGTAACTTAGGTTAAATTTTTAAAAGAATTAATCCTAAGTGATTTCTGATCGAGGTAGTACTTGGGTCTTGGTACGGAATTTTCCAGGTCGTTACATTTAGGTTGCCTAACCTCTACAAGAGGTGGCGTGTTCCTAGTTTCTAGAACAGGAATCGGTGGTGGATTACGCTGCATTGGTGGTATAGGTGGCACTCTAGTGCATGGATTGCAGCATATTGAAATCCAATTTGCAAGTTGGGGTGAGTTAATCTCCTCTTCATTTCTGAACCTGTTTTTCACTTCATAGGTAAAAACATGTAGAATAAAATGCTAGTTACAACTTACCAGCTAAACATGTTATGTTTTTATTCTAGCTAGCAATGACCAATAGCCAAATGGCCATTGTGATCAATTCAAGCATAAGACGCATTAAGCAACTTGCCATATCAAGCCAATTTGGACTTTCTCCATTGTGCAAGTAGGGTTTCTACACTTTATAGGAAAAAGAAAGGAAAAAAAAAGTATATTTGGAAACACAAGTCAGCCCGTCTAGAGGCATCAAAAGCACATTTGCACTCTTTCCAAGCTGAGTCTCACCTCATAGTAAAATGAAATGAGTTTTTACACTAATTATATATCAGAGAAAACATTGACAAATCCAAGGAAACTTAAAGAAAATGTCAACAACAACATACATGAAAATCTCCATGGAAGTTTGGAAGAGAGCTAAAATTTTTGTCACTTTCCTAGATTATTTCATTAAATCATTAAAGTTAAATAATGCAAATATACAAGAAAGGGTCTTCTTGATCAAAACAAACAGAGACAAATGGATGTGAGTTAATAGAAAAATCGATGGCATGCACAAAGATGTTTAACATAAATCATAATGTAAAGATCACACAGATGCATATTTCCTGTATTTTAAGGTAACCAATAATGAGATATCATTGGACAAGAAACTCACATTTTATCAACATGACTGAAAAACCTTCCCTATAGCATAAAGAACATAAGAGAAAACATTTACTGTAACTAACATAGCACAACGGTAACAGTATGAGAACTAGTAACTAATCACTAGCTGCTCTCAGTCTTGCTACCACCCCCACAGACTAGATACTTCAATATATATATCCAAAAGAGTGTTTCCATTTTTCAGTTAGGAGAGCAGTAAATGTAAGAATATTGAATTTTCAAATCGACATAGAGCGGTCTGTGTTGGTGACTCCATTGTTGTCCCAATTCAAAATAATCCTAAAACTACCATCGTACGTCTTATATTCCAAGTGTGGGGCATTATAAATCTGGTTATTGGACAAATCTTGCACCTCAGCTCCCACACAAGCAAAGGGAAGGATAAAACAAGTCCCCACCCTGGAACTATACAAAGAACATATCAAAAGGCCAAACAGTGACTATCCATGGAACGGTTCAACTTAATTGCAGCCACAAAGTACTTGTACCATCAAACTTCATTCAAACAAATCTATGAATCACATCAATATTTCGTGTATAATGAGATGAGCTTCCTCTTTTCAGACACCATGTAAATCAAAATGGTCAGACCATATGTCTCTGTTACATGATCAATGGATTGATACAAATAATTATCAAGGAAAATGGATTGATCATAAGAAAATGGCCAATGCATCTCAGTAAGTTTCTAACACCTGCTTGGTAGTTTTTCAGTGAAAGTTAGGTCTACAAGCATATTAAACACAAAACTGATTACCAAGAGTTGTTTTGGCAATAAGATTTCAACAACAAAGAAAAATAACTCCCAGTAATCTGATCCTAATTTCCAACATGTATTTTAAAAGATCAACAACTATTAAATAAGCTCAGATCACTAAAATCTATTCCTAATTTCCAGCAAGTATGTTAAAAGCTCAACAACTATGAACTAAGCTCTTGATTTTCCTCTTCTTTGAGCTGAGTTGTTTGCTTTTTGTTTTTGTGTGGGTTGTAGTGGTGCGCCTTGTTTGTTGTTTTTCAATAAAGTCCTATAATTAGAAAAAAAAAAAAAAAGAACAACTCCTTTTGTTCATCAAATTTTTTATGATAGGAGAAACTTGGTATAAATGTAATAATATTATCTGTTTATTTTTGATAATATGTTTTGTACACTACAAGCAAAAAGATATTAACAAGAATGGAGAATCAAAGATAGCAGCCTAAGAACAAAATTTCGTATATCAGGTTTATGCAACAAGAGACTTAAGTGTTGTGAACTGAAATCCATTTCTTCCAAATGGATTTACCATAAGAGAGGATTTGCATGTACTTGTCCATCTCCAACTAAGCTAGCCTCATATAAATAAATAAATAAACTATGGGATGCCAACAAGAGCTATGAAGTTAAGGAAACTTTTTCTCCTTGTCAGTACCCTTGACAATTTAGTAAGTGCAAACATTTATCTTTCTAATTTTGGTCCCACAAATTGGCTTGAAAATTGCTCATGGGTATTGAATTATATCAAAACCATCTAATTTATTAAAACCACAATATGTTGTTAAAGAGATGTCTTTAATCTTGGTGGTCTGAGGTGCTCGACCAGTCGAGGGACTAGCTCGACTAGTAGAAGGTCCCTTCGACTGGTCGAAGCCCTCCTTTGACTAGTCAAGGGTTATGCAGACGGTGCGTGGTTTGTGTGCAAACTGTGAAAATTTGAGGCGATTTCTAAGGATGTGCATAAGTGGGAGTTCTCCATCTAAAAATAGGAGTCCCAAAATATTCTAAGGCTTCTTAAAGGTATTCCAAGGGTTTCTAAAAGGGTTTTAGGGTTATCAAAGGGTGTAGCAAGGGTGAGATTCAAGCTTGTTTGAATCGGGTAAGTCTTTTCTCTTTGTACTTTCTATTTTCATAGTGAGGATCTGTTGCTTTGTGCCGTGGTTTTTTTCCGAAAGGGTTTTCCATGATAAATCTTTGTGTTCTCTTGTGATTGCTTGGTGCTCATGGATTGCTATCCTAGAAACATATCTGTGTGATTCAACAGACCAAATCCCAACACAATATGAGTATGGTAAATAACATAAAAGGGAAGTTCAGAAGCCACCTTGTTGCGTAACATGCCAACAACGCAGTGAACTGAGATCTAATATCCGGTCTCACCCGCAAACGATAAACAGGAAGAAATATAAATTAGAAATAGATCAAAATAATCCAAAAAAATCACAAGACAAGATATACGTGGAAAAACCCCAAACTAGGATAAAAAACTACGGATGCAAACTTCCACTATGAAGAAAAATGGAGATTACAAGGCAAAATACTAACCTCTCCCTTGGAAGTACAGAGAAAACCCTTTGCCCACACCTTAGAATTATTTCCCAATATCCCCAATATCCTAGAAAAGCCCTAGGGACATCTATATATAGTTTAGACAACTTCCCTTTTGCACCCTTGCGAAAGCTAACTCAAAAATCCGCAGTTCACATCAAATTCAGAAACGAATCTACGTAACCATGACCGGTCGAGTAGACTGCACGACCGGTCGAGCATGGGCCACGACCGGTCGAGTACCTCGGAACCAAAAAACTAATGCTCGTTGGACTTTGAGTCGAGTTAGTCCACGACTAGTTGAGCGGGGGCCACAACCGGTCGTGTGGCCCCCATATGTGGCTCCACATCTCAACAACCTTTGGTGAGATGAACAATAATACATCAACAACACTTCAAACAACTATCCCTTACAATGCAATGTTAAAATCAAAGAGAGAGATATACCTATCCATAAATATAGAGAGCTAAATGGGAAAAGTACAAAATAGATATCTTTTGAAAAAAAGGAAAAAAACTTAAAATTTTTGTTAAGCTCATAAGGTTTTGTTAAAATGAACATCTTGCAAAAGTGAATTGAAGATAAACTTTTTGCCCATTTAGAAGCATACAAATTTAGGTTGACCGAAGCTAGCTTTTGGGGCCTATTAAAGACACCAAAAACTATCCCATCCCTGGTTTTTCAGTTATGGGCAAGATGATTGATTAGTGTTTAATCGAGTAGCACAAAGCTTACTCCCGTCTATGGGATGAGTGACCGCTAGAAGACTTACTATGACTCTGGATGTTATTATGTCATATTCGTAGAAACCATTTTGAATGGGTAGGGAATTATAAGGCTCCGAATAGTGGGGATCCTTAGCATTGACACGATTCTCGCAAGTACGAGTTACTTTCGGAGTTTGTTTCCAACCCTTGTTGGTTTTGTGTGTTGTTAAATTACTTATAGAGAATAGCCCCTTATAGACATAACAATAATTGTTATTTGGGTTTTACATTTGAGCTATGCATAATGAGCATGCTGATATGGAGTTTTGATTATGATGTTCCTTTAGATAACATGAAATGCATGAATGGATTCGAGTTGTTAGCATGGTTGTCACATTAAGATGGTGGTCGCGTGATTATTGCGCTTTTAATAGGTCAAGCTTGAGAGCCAAAGTTGTGACTTTCGAGGCACCCGAAGATGCGTGTCATGCATGAACTGAGCAATTTGTATCACTTCAGGTTGTCCGAAATTCCACTATTATCAAGGACAGTCTAAGGGAGGTTCAGAACCCATCTTGAGCCTTGAAAGTCCTTATGAAGAGCAAAATTGGCATGTATACAAGGGTTATGTACGCGGGACACGTGGGCGTGCAAACGTGCAGGTTTAGTTGTTGCGCTCCGGGCAGCGGAACTGTTACGTCAATCCACTTGTGCCACCGTGCACGGCTCGCTAGCCGCCACACCGGCTGGCAAGGCATTCATGTCAGGGAACTTCGTCCCATTTTCTTTCATTTCTCTTTGTTCCTTTCTTTGATGAGGCCGGTGTTAACTAGAGTAATGTTTTTATTACTAAGTTATTTCTCACCTGTTGGTGGTTGGAATGAGGAATTTCGATGATGGTAATGAGATTTATGGTGATGGGATTGAGATTTTATTGTCGAAATTGGGATTTCGATGATGAAAAGAAGAATTTTGGGGACGAAGTTAGGATTTTGGTGACGGGCTTGGGGTCCTAATCATGAAACTGGGATTCCAATGACAGAAGTAATGATTCCAGTGAAGGAATTGGGATTCCGGTGAAGTCCTTGAGCCTCCTCTATTACCCAGTGATCAGATACTACAAGTTCAAATATCCTTTGAATAATGGAGTAGGGTATTTATAGTCGAGAAAGGCGAAGGAGTGAACAAATGGCAAGATGCCATGTGGGGAGCTTTGCGCATCATGTTTGATGGGCAGCACAACAATCTACGCATCAACTTGAGTTGTTGTGCATCAACCTGAGCTATTGCGCAACTGTCTTTGTGCCTCGTTGGGTCTCTGCATGGTTAAGCAAGGGGTCACCGCCATCGCACTAGATGGCTTATCGTCGAGCTGGAGGACTTAGCGATCCATTTTCTTTCTTTTCTTTGATACTTCTCTTTGGGAATTTGACCGTATTGACCTCAAAGTTTGGGCAAATTACTTAGAAAGCTACGACGTTCCATATATCCTAAGAGTGGCCTTTCGATAACTTTTGAATATTATTTCGGATGAAAATGCACCTGTCATTAGTTCAGAAGTCGTACGGTCCTGGAGTGAATAAGAAGTTACCTTCTTTTTCAACACTTGAGAAAGTGACGGATTGGTTACACCCCCTGCCACCAGCTAATGGCTGGTGCTTTGTGGTCTATGGGCCCCACCACCATGTATGTGTTTCATCCATGACACCAATCCTTTTTGCCATACCATTTTAGGGCTAGGGCCTAAATATCAGCTCGATCTAGTGCTCGTGTGGCCCACATAATAAAAAATAATGGTGATTGTTGAAACTTTTTACGCTCGCTGTGATGTTTGTTAGAAGTGTATACTACCCATGTCAGGACTTTTTGGGCCCATGACAAGCTGGCTGACAAGGTGGATGGATCGGATCACCCCATTGTGGGCATTAAGCTATGACACCAATGGTTTGGTAGAAGAGGAAGTGAATACGTGGATACCATGATCCATGCAACATGACAACCAAGACCCATATAACATGACAACTATGACCCATGCAAACAACGACTCATATGGGCCCACATTGATATATGTGTATAATCCATGCCACCTAGCCTTTTTGTCGTGTCATTTTAGGGGTAGGGCCCAAATATTAGCCTGATCCGGTGCTCGTGTGTGCCAAAAAATAGAAAATAATGGTGACTGTAGAAACTTTCCAGGCTCACTGTGATGCTTGTTAGAAGTGGATACTGCCCAAGTTAGGACTTTTGGGGCCCATGGCGAGCTGGCCGACAAGGTGGATGGATCAGATCATCCCATTGTGGGGCCTTAAGCTAGGGTACCAATGGTTTGATATAAAAGGAAGTGAACAAGTGAAAACATGATCCATATAACATAAAACTATGATCCATATAACATGACAAGCACGACCATATAACATGATAACCACGATCCATTTCACATGCAAACCGCGACCCATATAACATGATAACTACGATCCATGACAACCACGACCCATATAACATAACAACCCTAACCCATATAGCATAACAACTACAACCCATGTAACCTGACAAGCACGACCCATATAACATAACAACCACGACTCCATGGAAAACCACGACCCATATGGAGTAACAACCACGACCTATATAACATGACAACCACGACCATAATTACAATATAATATGAATAATAGTTCTCTTCAACGGGTAGTCAGCGAGCCGAAAAACTCTGTTGAAATGTCTTGTTTTAGCTGACCAAAGACCCTGTTGAGAAGGTCAGGCTTAAAACAAGACATTCTCAATAGAATTTTTCAGCTCGCTGGGTGCAAGTTGAAAAGAACTATTATTCATATTATATTATAATTATGGTCATGGTTGTTACTCTATATGGGTCGTGGTTGTTATGTTATATGGGCCAACAACTCTATGGAAATTCTCAACAGAGTTTTTCAGCTCACCGGGTGCCCATTGAAATTGTCGAGTTGCCGGAGTTCAGAAATTATCTTCAGAATTTAATGTGGAGGTCGTTGATCGTCATGAAGACTGTCAACATCCCTGAGAAAAGGGAAAAGATCACCCATAAAGGAAGAGCGCGGAAGGACTCGATGACTTCTTTGAATATCTCCTCCATTATTTTGATTGAAAGAGCAAAGAAATCGATGATTAAGGTGTTGCAATAAAGATTCTGGTTCGGATTGGGTTATGAAAGTAATTTGAAACCCAAGTACCACTTTTATAGGCCGGTCAACCAATGGTTAATGTGACGCTAATTCCAAAGGGTCGCGCTGATTCCGAAGGGATTACAGGGAAGTAATGACATAATGCGATTTTCTGAAAAAGAATATGATGCTGATTCCGAAGGGAAGGGTCGTAGATATGACGAACAATGGATCGTGGTTTTTATCCATGTTGGATTGTGGTTGTCATCCAACGTTAGATTGTGGATCGGGAAAAAACAGAATGACAACCACGACCTGTGTAACATGAAAACCATGACCCATATCATACGAAAACCATGACCTATTTAACATGAGAACCATGACCCGTATAACATGAGAACCACGACCCATATCACACGAAAATCACGACACATATAACATGAGAACTATGACCTATATAACACGAGAACCACGACCTATATAATGTGAGAACCACAACCCATGTTATATAGACATTCTAAACAGAGTTTTTCAGCTTGCCGGGTGCCTGTTAAAGAGAACTGTTCTTCATATTATATTGGGTCGTGGTTGTCAACTGATTTCCTGTGGTGTGTTCCACCTTAGATTTATATCCGTCTCATTTTTGGGATCAAGCCCTAAAATGATCTATAAAAAATAGATGAACGGTATTCTGACCAGAGAAGTGAGAGTGCAGCTTTAGAAAATGATAGTTGTTACGATGATAGTTTTACACCCTCATTTACAATTAAAAGAAAACACTCTTCAAAAGTAATAACCACTGATGATGAGAGTGAGGAGGATAATAATATCCCCATTTGCAAACTTAAGTGGAAGAAATTTGTAGAGTTGTGTGATAGTACTGAAAAACCATTAAAATCTCTCATGAATCAGTCTTGTGCAGCTTTAAGCTTCTCTTCTGACAGTGACTGTATTATATGGGTCGTGGTTGTCATGTTATATGGCTTGTAGTAATCATGAATCGTGGTTGTCATGTTATAAGGGTCATGGTTTTTATGTTATATGGGTCGTGATTTGCATGGGTTATAGTTGCCATGTTGCATGAGTTATGGTTGTCATATTATATGGGTCGTAGTTGTCATGGGTTATAGTTGCCATGTTGCATGAGTTGTGGTTGTCATATTATATGGGTCGTAGTTGTCATGGATCGTAGTTGTCATGGATCGTAGTTATCATGTTATATGGATTGTGGTTGTCATGTTATATAGGTCGCAGTTGTTGCATGTTCACATTAGTTAAAAGACCTCACTACCCGCCTGTGGACAGCCAATCGCAGTTATTAGTGAAGTTTCTTACACTCGTTTGACTGTGCGGGGTCTGTAGAGCCGCAGTCATTCAGCAGTGTAATGGACCCCGGTGATTTCCTTATGAATGAAAATGTACTTGACTTATGGTTTGGATATGAGCACTGGAATTACTTGCATCGCATTAGCATTGGTTGTGTAAGCCCCTTCATGCATTGCCTTGGTATAGCGTCCAGTACTCATCGCATCGTATTCATGATAAGCCTTGGTAAGGCTAGTAATATTTTTATTGAGCATGTTTCCCTTCTTGCATCTCTTACTATTCTTCTGTGCACCATCGTCACACACTTACACCACCCTCTAAGCTTCTATAAGCTTATGCACGATTGATGCGTGCAGGAGATTCTAGGCAGGCGTCGTAGCAGCAGAGCGTGGAGTAGAGATGATCATTTGAGGACTCCAGTATTGCTGACCTTTCTCTCTTTTCTTTTTATCTCATGTATGTCCTTTTGGACCTTATGGATAGTTGTGAAAGTTTAAATTTATAGTGGATTTTACGATGTGTCCCTTTGTTATTCTCAGATGTACTTACTGTGATCTTAGGTATGCTCGTATTGGTAATGATTATACTGTTATGAAAATCCTCCTTGTAGGATCCCATGATCGGAACCTGCCTCAGGAGTCGAGAATGGGGTACTATGGAGGCTGTTACGGTCAGAACCGGCCATTTAGTCCCTTGTGATTCCGGTTACCGAGTCTGGGGCGTGACAAGAGTTGGTATTAGAGCATAGCAAGTAATTCTATAATGACTCAGGAGAACATTGCATGTCTGTCATGAACATGGGACAAGTAGTGTCCTGAGATCCTTCCTTTTGCTCCGTCTTGAGCCTGTAATTGACCTGATTCCTTACGTTGTCATTATTTTGTAGACGATGCCGCGTGGTCATGGCACTCGTGGTCGTGACGCCTGTGGTCGTGGTGCCCGTGGACGAGGCGCCCGAGGTACCCATCCTACTCGAGCATGTCTTGCTCCAGTAGTTGAGGATCCGATTCCTGAGGTCCCGATCCGGCCTGTTCCTCCAGTTGAGCCCGTAGCGCCTGTACCTCCAGTTGCTCCGGTTCCCCCACCTATTCTCCCTTCTCAGCCTACTGTTTCAGTTACTGAGGCTCCTACCCCATCAGTTGCACCCATGCCTTCGCTCTAGACGAGTGCCGCCCCTACCTTTCCGACAGTACCTATAGGAGCTGAGCATTTTCAGCAGTTGATGCAGCTTGTTGCCACCGCATTGCAAACCCATCAGCCAGCTACCGCTGAGGTTTCCAGGCAGTCTGACTTACCACATACTAGTGCTATAGCCCGAGAGTTCCGACATCATGATCCCCCGAGGTTTAGTGGTGATCCTGATCCTTCTACCGCCGAGGCTTGGCGCACTAAGGTTGCGAGGATTTTTGACACTATACAGTGTCCTGCGGGCCAGAGAGTATCCCTTGCGACCTATCTCCTTCAGGGTGAGTCTCGTCATTGGTGGTCATCTGTATCCAAGATGGTCGGGCCTCAGTTCGTGTGGACATGGGAGGAGTTCGTGGTCCGTTTCGACAAGAAGTTCTTCCCTGAGCACGTTCAGATCCAGCGGGCGATTGAGTTTGAGACCCTAGTATAGGGTGATATGACTGTATCTTAGTATGAGGCCCGTTTCTTGGCCTTGTCTAGATTTTCTCCTCATCTGACCAGTGATGAGAAGATAAGGGCCCGTCGTTTTGTGAATGGGTTGCGTCCTGCACTTCGTAGCCGTGTGGTAGGGCATTGTTTAGAGACGTTCGACCAAGTTGTTCATCGAGCACTGGTTTATGAGGAGGACTGGGCTATGACCCAGAGATTGAAAGAGCAGAGTTTCGGTGGAGACTGGAAGAGGAGAGCGCCACCAGTTGGTAGTTTCAGGCAGCACCGTCAGTAGAGACGGAGGGGCAGATCAAGATTTCAGCAGCCTGCGGTTCAGACAGTAGCTTCTTCCTCATCATCAGCACCGCCAGTCGCTTTATCTTCCGGCCCCTTTTCAGGTGTATGCTTTGGTTGTGGACAGGCTGGGCATCGAAGGCGTGAGTGCCCTCTCCCCATTCAACAGAAGAGGCCACTGCAGTTGCCTCCTCCTCGTCCTCCTCAGCAGCAGCAGAGAGCTCAGCTTCCACCTGTCGCTCCTAGGGCTCCTCCTCAGCAGCAGCAGAGAGCTCAGCTTCCACCCGCCGCTCCTAGGGCTCCTCCTCAGTAGCAGAGGCAGCCAGGCAGACCTCCTCAGCAGTGACAGCAGCAGCCGCAGCACCAGCAGAGGGGATATCCGTATGTTGTTCGATCCCTATGTCCAGTGTGTATAGCAGCCTAGCAGGCTCAGACTCAGGACCCTCAGTCTTCCGGTTTACTTCCCCTACCAGCTCAAGGCCATTTTTATTCTGCGCAGCAGGCGCCAGGCCAGGACCCGCAGTCATCGACCGGTGGAATCCTTGAGGGTATTCTTCTTGTTTCTTCTTGCATTGCTCATGTTTTGTTTGATTCTGGTGCTTCCCATTCTTTTGTGGCCGAGTAATTTTTCCAATCTACTGGTATTCCGTCGGAGTCCGTGTCCGAGGCCTTGACCATTTCTACTCCCATGGGGAAGTCTGTGATATTGACCCATCGCTGTCCTTCTTGCCTGGTGCTAGTAGGCGAGATGTTCCTTCCTACCGATCTGTTCGTGATACCGATGGCAGGATTTGATGTGATTCTGGGTATGGACTGGCTTTCGGAGTATCGTGCCGTCTTAGACTGTGCTGCGAGGACAGTTACATTTCATATTCTAGGCTTGCCAGTGTTCCAGTTCGTCGCCAAACCCAGAGGAGAGCCATTATCTAGCTTCTTGGCTTTGGTTGTTGAGGATTCTATGGCAGAGAGTATTGAGTAGCTGCCAGTTATTTGTAAGTACCCGAATGTGTTTCAGGAGATTTCGAGTTTGCCGCCACGTCGGCAGGTGGAGTTCCAGATAGATTTGGTGCCCGGTACCGTGCCTATCTCAAAGGCCCCCACCGGATGACAATGTTGGAGTTGCGAGAACTGCAGGAGCAATTGGATGAGCTCCGGGAGTTAGGTTTCATTCGTCCCAGCAGTTTACCTTGGGGAGCCCCGGTATTGTTTGTGAAGAAGAAGGATGGTTCATTGCGACTCTATGTAGATTATCGTGAGCTCAACAGAGTCACCATCAAGAACCGATACTCGCTTCCTCATATTGATGATCCGTTCGATCAGTTGCAGGGTGCGTAGTATTTTTCCAAGATAGACTTGCGTTCCGGTTACCATCAGATTCGAGTCCGAGAGGAGGACATTCCGAAGATGGCTTTTCGGATACGTTATGGTCACTTCGAGTTCCTGTTCATGTCGTTTGGACTGACCAACGCGCTCGCCGTATTCATGCAGCTGATGAACGAGGTTTTTCGGCCGTTCCTCGATCAGTTCGTGGTGGTATTCATTGATGATATTCTTGTATATTCGAGGAGCCGTGAGGACCATGCTGAGCACCTGCGGATTGTGCTTGAGACCCTCCGTCCCCACCAGCTGTATGCGAAGCTGGAGAAGTGTGAGTTTTGGTAGGAGGAGATGAAGTTCCTCGGTCATGTGGTGACAAGGGAGGGTGTCGCCGTTGACCCCTCGAAGGTTGATGTAGTGCGTCAGTAGGGTCAGCCCACGAACGCGTCTGAGATTCGCAGATTCCTTGGTCTAGCGGGATATTATCGACGATTTATCGAGGGTTTCTCACGTATTGCGGCACCACTGACCCGGTTGACGCGGAAGGGCGTCGAGTTCGTCTGGAGTGACGCTTGCGAGAAGGCATTTTCGGAGTTGAAGGACCGCCTCACGTCCGCTCCTGTCCTCACTCTTCTTGATGGGAGTGAGGGTTTTGTTGTCTTTACTGATGCCTCTAGAGTTGGCTTGGGTGCTATACTGATGCAGCAAGGGAAGCCAGTAGCGTATGTCTCGCGTCAGCTCAAGGTCCATGAGCTGAACTACCCCACTCATGATTTAGAGCTTGCAACAGTTATTTTCGCACTGAAGGTGTGGAGGCATTATCTATATGGGGTCAAGTTCGAGCTCTTCTAGGATCATAAGAGCTTGAAGTATCTATTTTCGCAGTCCAAGTTAAACCTGCGGCAGAGGCGATGGATGGAGTTGTCAAAGGATTATGATTTTGACCTTTAGTACCACCCGGGCAAGGCGAACGTGGTGGCGGACGCACTCAGCCGTCAGCCAAGAAGCCTGGTGGCACATATGATGGTTCGACAGTGGCAGATGCTCGAGGATGTTTCAAAGTTTGACTTTGAGTTCGGTCTGCAGTCTTCCATTGTTCAGCTTTCGAGCTTGTCGATTCAACCCTCCTTGGTAGCTAGGGTGATCGAGGCTCAGCAGAAGGACGAGTCACTTCAGGAGTACCGAGCAGATGCTGCCTCCGTGGAGCAGTCAGATTGGCATATTGGTTCCGATGGTGGGTTACACTTCAGAGGCCGGTTGTGTCTCCCGGACGTTCCAGAGTTGCATCGTGATCTGATGACCGAGGCACATCGATCGAGACTTACTATCCACCCGGGCTCCACGAAGATGTATCGTGACATGAGGAGGCAGTACTTTTGGCAGGGGATGAAGCGCCAGATTGCTAGTTTTGTGGCTGAGTGTGACACATGCCAGCGTGTTAAGGCTGATCATCAGAGACCCCCTGGTCCCTTACAGCTGTTGAGTATTCCAGAGTGGAAGTGGGAGCATGTATCGATGGATTTCATCGTAGGTTTTCTGAGGACTCAGCGCGGTCATGATACCATCTGGGTTTTCGTCGATCGTTTGACAAAGTCGGCTCATTTCATTCCAGTACGTGCTTCCTGGTCTATGGACTGGTTGGCGAGGATATTTATTGAGGAGATAGTGAGACTGCATGGCGTCCCAGTTTCTATTGTTTCAGACCGAGACTCTAGGTTTACATCTCAGTTTTGGAGGAGTTTTCAACAGGCGCTGGGGGTCAGTTTGCATCTCTGCACCGCTTATCATCCGCAGACAGATGGGCAGACCGAAAGGGTTAACCAGATCCTTGAGGATATGCTCAGGGCTTGTGTGATCGACTTTGCGGGCAGTTGGGATGAGCATATGCGCCTCGCTGAGTTTGCATACAACAACAGTTATCAGTCGACTATCGGCATGGCTCCTTTCGCGGCACTTTATGGTAGACCGTACAGATCTCCTAATTGTTGGACCGAGGTTGGAGAGCGTCGTCTCTTAGGTCCCGAGCTTGTGCAACAGACGTCGAAGGCTATTGATGTTATTAGGTAGAGGATGCGCACAGCTCATAGCCGGCAGAAGAGTTATGCTGATCGTCGGTGTCGACCCCTCGAGTTCGCAGTCGGGGACATGGTGTATCTTAAGGTCTCGCCTATGAAAGGCGTGGTTCGCTTTGGTGTGAAGGACGAGCTCGCCTCGAGATTTATTAGACCTCCTGAGTTGTCCGCTATCCACGACGTGTTCCATGTTTCTATGTTGCGAAAATGTGGGTCGGACACTATTCCTATGATTGATTGGCAGCCACTTGAGGTCCATGAGGATGCTTCTTACATTGAGTAGCCGATTCGTATTCTTGATCAGAAGGAGCAGGTCCTCAGGACCAAGGTCATTCCCTTTGTGAAAGTGCAATTGGGTCATCATTCAGAGGCTGAGGCGTCTTGGGAACGCGAGGCCGAGATTAGAGAGCGTTATCCCCATTTGTTTGATGATTGATAGATATATGATTGTTTGTATTGCCTTCCTTGTATGATGATTGTTACATGATAGTGGTGTTTTGTCTTCTCTTTTGTCCTGTATTAGTCAATTTCGAGGACGAAATTTTTTTATTGGTGGAGAGGTTGTGAGACTCGACCCAAGTTCATATGTGTGCATGCGTGTGTGTGAGTGTGCATTTCATTTCTTGTGGTCTCGCGGTCCTACCGGTTAAATTTCGGTGACCCGCAACCCTTAGATAGTGTTTGCAATCATCCTTGAGTCCAGTCATGAAGACCCGACTCGGATCGAGCTGAGACCTATGCCATTGCGACCGCATTGTTGCCGTGGTTCCAACGCCGCATTTTGTACATCCATCCGATGTGTGGATCATAAGTTGTGTACGTTTCATTATATGACCCTTGATTTTGATCATGTGGCCCACCTTGGAGTGGTGCATGTGTGGCCCACACTCCCTCTTTTGTACAAGTTCCAACACACACTACACACACCACCTAAGTCTCTATAACTCACACTATCAAGACTTCACACACCACCCACACCTAACCTACCCTAGTAACATTGTTTGTATCACCATAGGTTAATGATTACTTTCCTTAAAAAGATTTTTCCTCTCTTTTCCTCTCATTTCTCTCTCTCTCTTCTCTTCTTCTCTAGCAATTTTTTTCTATTTCTCCAGCCCATTTTTCTCTATTTTTCCAGCCACCTTCTTCCTTAATCCCCCACCATCTAACCCTTGAAACCCCATCTTCACCATTGATCCATCTCCCTTGGTGCTAAAGGACCTTAGTATGAAAGTTTGGTGGTCATATTTGAGGTGGGTGCTCCTCTAGATGTAAAAATCTAATTTCTATAGCCTAGATATTTTCTTTTTCATGAGGGAAGTGTAGGACCCACCAATCAATGGTGGAGATCCCACACAATCCCATGGTTGTGGCCTAATGGCGTATCTTATGCATGTATGATTCATGCATGGGGCCTTTCTCTATGGGCCCCATCATGGTAGTTTTCTTTCATATCATATCATGTTTAGATCATATAGACCTTATAACCATGGTGGGGATGACATCCTCACCATGCATTTTAATTATAGGCCATGCATGTGGAAGATCCATGTTGTAAATGTAAATCTATGTATGATGTGTAGGTGTGATTGATCTTGGGAGGGCTCAATAGTGGCGGAGCCCTTTCCCTATGGCCAGATTGTCTTTCTATCTCTCTTTTCCCTCATTTTATTTCCTGATGTGTGTGGACCATTTGGTGGGCCTAGGACATCCAGAAATTTCAGCAAGGTGGGATGCCCAAACTGCCCATTATTTGATTTTGGGTGTCCTACTTGCTACCTTAATGATGCATGCAAAGTGTGTCAGCTTTAGATTATGATATGGACATTTGTGGGGCCCACTAAGGAAGGCCACACCATCCTCCATTAATGTATTTTTCTTTTTATTTAACTTATATAATAAATTTTATCTAAGTACATGTTGCTGTCTAGAATTTTCTGGACAGTTTCTGGTTATTTTTAGACCAGATTTTGTGACTGTTTGGGGGACATTCATACCCATTAAATATACTTTTCTGAAATATGGGGATCTCATCTTAA
This sequence comes from Magnolia kwangsiensis, assembly GCA_037074715.1. NCBI lineage: Eukaryota > Viridiplantae > Streptophyta > Magnoliopsida > Magnoliales > Magnoliaceae > Magnolia > Magnolia kwangsiensis. Next base: position 38,427,178 of record CM073587.1, on the reverse strand, counting down.
TGTCTCTCAAATTTTAGCCCCATCTGACCTTGATTGAGGTCCCAAAGGTGTGGTCCAAATGAGGTGAACAGTCTGGATTTTCTACACTGTTCCAGCAACATTCCACCATGGACAGTTGGATTTCTAGAATTTATTAAAATATCTATGGGTGTTTAAAAATTATAAAAATTTACAGTGGGGTGTCCCACTCATGGTAGGACCCACCTACAAAATTTTGGAGCCAATGGACGCCTGTACACACCATGGTGGTGGCTGGACCGGCCCATTGTAATATGGTGTCCAGATCAGTCCGATTTTCAGGACAGATTGATTTCTTTAAATGAATTAAAATATTTATAAATGTCCAAAAATTTTAAAATTTTGTATAGGTGTGATCAACTTATGGTAGAACCTACTTACAAAATTTCAGGGCTAATGGACCCCTATACACACCGTGGAGAGGGCCGGACTGGCCCACCACGTTGGGACGTCTAGGTCTGTCCGATTTTCTGGACAGTCTATTTTGTTTAAATTAATTGAAATACTTATAAATATCTAAAAATTATAAAATTTTGTGGAGGTGTGGCCCACCTATGGAAGTATTACTCTGTAAAATTTCATCCTCAAATGACCCTGTTTGGGCATCCAAAAGAATGGGCCAAGATGGTTGGACTCACAGATTTTTCTGCTGTACAGTCCAGCAATATGCCTTGATAAAAATCATAATTCAATAATATTTCTTCTGATGGTGGGCCACCTTTTTGGGTTTACTCTCATTGTATGCATGATGAGGGACCTTGACCCTCAATTTCTAGAGTTTTAGAGGCCTTGGACCCACTCCAATAGAGTGACCAAATTTAGGACAGCAACATGTTATAATTATGCTTGGCCTTGGGCTGAAATTTTGAGGAGTGGGGCCCACCACATTTATGAAGGTCTTAGAAGAAATAATTTATACCTTTAGATTCTTAAATTTTAGGCTTAATAAATGCACTTTTGAGGCCCATCACAATTGAATTTAATTGGGTCCATGAATGTAGATAGTTGTTAAACTCTTTAAGCCCAATTGGGCTGGAACTTTCCAAATAGGCCCATTGAACTATTGGGCCATTTTTACCATACTTTTGTGTTGGGTTAGTGGCCCGGATTACATAAGTAAATGGGTCATTGGTTGCCCACCAAATCAACTTTATACTTGGGCCGGGTTGTAAGCCCAACTTACTTGACTAAGAGCATGACATTTTGCTCATGTGGTTTGAGCAATGGGCTGCCCACTAGGCCACCATAATATATGGGATTAGTGGCCTTTATGTTGGGCCCTAACCTTCCCCCTTTGGGCCCATGGGCTTCTATGGGTGGTTAAAGGCCCACCATAGACCCTTGCTAGGCCGTTTCATCTATTTAGGCTCATACCATTGTCTCCTCAGTCTCGTGGGCTACCCCAGGTATACGGGCCCCCATTAGAGGTTGTATTCCTTATGAGGAATTAGTTAAGTACCTAGACCCTTCATGGTTAGGTAAAGAGTTCATCTCCACCGTATTAGCACCCCTATTCATCTTCATGGCCCACTCACATACACATCATATGCATGCTTGGTTGAGGTATAATTGGCCATGGTTGTGCCATTGTGTAGGACATGTTAGTATCTCCCTGAGAGATGGATGCATGGGTGATTGTGTGATTCATGCATCTGACATTGCATAGCATGTGGATATCTACTCTTACTTCATCAGGGTCTTGCCTCCACAAGGATATTCGTGGATGGTCGTATGTGTGGACACCGAAAATATTAGTTGAGCATACCGGGTGCATAGATGCCCATAGGTGAAATTTCCAAAACTTTCATGGTACTAAGGATCTGCTCCAACGCCGTGACCGGGTGGAATACATGAGTGCACGAGGGCCTTATACCGTTAGGCTGCGACTCCCACTGTCGTGTAGTCGGTTGGATAGGGGTGTGACCTTATCTGCCTGGTGTGTAGTGAGCATTGTTAGGCTGAGTCTGACCAGCTCGTAAATGGGTCCACTACCGTCAGGCCTTGTTGGTGATTGGCTGTCCACAGGCGGGTAGTGAAGTCTCTTACGCTCGTTTGACTGTGCGGGATTTGTACAGCGGCAGTCATTCAGCTGTGTAATGGACCCCGGTGATTTTCTTATGAATGGAAATGTACTTGACTTATGGTTTGGATATGAGCACTGGCATTACTTGCATCGCATTAGCATTGGCTGTGTAAGCCCCTTCATGCATTGCCTTGGTATGGCGTCCAGTACTCATCGCATCGTATTCATGATAAGCTTTAGTAATGCTAGTGATATTCTCATTGAGCATGTTTCCCTTCTTGCATCTCCTACTATTCTTCTGTGCACTATCGTCACACACTTACACCACCCTCTAAGCTTCTATAAGCTTATGCACGATTGATGCGTGCAGGAGATTCTAGGCAGGCGTCGTAGCAGCAGAGCGTGGAGTAGAGCCGAGTATTTGAGGACTCCAGTATTGCTGACTTTTCTCTCTTTTCTTTTTATCTCATGTATGTCCTTTTCGACCTTATGGATAGTTGTAAAAGTTTAAATTTATAGTAGCTTTTGTGATGTGTGCCTTTGTTATTCTCAGATGTACTTGCTGTGATCTTGAGTGTGCTCGTATTGGTAATGATTATACTGTTATGAAAATCCTCCTTGTATGATTTTAGGATCGAAACCTGCCTCAAGAGCCGAGAATGGGGTACTATGGAGGCTGTTACGGCCAGAACCGGCCATCTGGTCCCTTGTGATTTCGGTTACCGAGTCTGGGGCGTGACACAGCTCGACCTCATGGGAAGTTCTCGTAAGCTCGACCCCATAGAACCATTTCCTATATATATATATATATATATATATATAGAGAGAGAGAGAGAGAGAGAGAGAGAGAGAGAGAGAGAGAGAGAGAGAGAGAGAGAGAGAGAGAGAGAGAGAGGGTACTATGCGCTCGAGCTCCCGATAAGCTCCCATGAGGTCAAGCTGTGTGGGCCCCACCGTGATGTGTGTCAACCATCAACACCGTGCATTTGATGGGTCCCTTTTAAATTATGGGATATCCCAAAAATCAGCCGTATATGGAACTCAGGTGGGCCATACCATCTAAAATCATGTGAAGACATGCCAAAAACATATAAAAGCACTTGGTAGGGCCCACCTAAATTTTAATGCTGCTGAAACTTGGTATGACCCCTCATCCTAGTGGGACACACATAATGGATGGGCTGGATTGACAAACCACATCTCAGTGGACCCAAAAAATGATTATGAATGTTTTAATGGTGCACGACCCCTCTCAACTTCTGTTTGTGGTGTGGCCCACAAAAGTCACGGGTTGACTTGATTTTTGAGACCTAGGCCCACAATGGAATGGTGCATCTGACTGATGGGGTAGATGTTCGAAACGCATCACGGTTGGGCCCACACAGCTCGACCTCATGGGATGGACCCATCAGCTCGAGCGCATATTACCTTTTCCCATATATATATATATATATGGTCAGTTGGTTTCTCTGATACACCGCACAACAAACTTGGTTAGTGGTCATCGCATATGGTCTGAAACAGACCATTCATACATTGCTCAATAAATTTTATCACATGATCACTATGTTACTTTTGACAGCCATTTTAACAATGAAGAGAAATATGTAATCACAAAGTGTAATTCTATATCGGCACCTTCCAACCATTCAGTTGCTGTCCTAACTTTCTTCATCTTGCCAAGGATGAACTTAAAACTAATTTTGATTTCGTATATAATACCCTCAAAAGCTGTAAATTCCTATATGATAATACTTTGTTGCCAGTGTAATTAAGTGCCATGATTCCATTCACATTTCCACCATGTTATGAAATCTTCACATGTTAGTAGGCAGCCTTACCATGTAAAACATTGATCACTTCAAACAGTCCATGGCGAGTGGATTATGCGCAATTTATTTGGCAGGTACATCACTTGTGCGCTAGTTGGCGTTCGATATGCCAGTACCAAAAACGAAAGTGCAATTTACCCCAAATAATGGCTTATCTAAAGATGAAAAATGTAAGTTTCCATAATCACAAAGTCAGACTAACACAAAGTGTACTTGCAGCCTGATTCTTTCATCATATCCCAATACTTTCATCAACATCACAAATTGTTCTACACGTTCATATTTAAATAAATTGCTCAAAATTGCGTCACAATTTATAAGTGAACGTGGTGGATGCTGGTATGCCCATTCTCCCTGTTTTATAGCACTATACCTAGGTGTCAGCTACCATTTCAATAACTATCAAACTGGTAAAAATCCAGCCAACAAGGAGTTGTACATATGCACAGTTGAGATATGTGATAAAATGGTGCTTTGTGTTGAAGGCAATGTTTCCCATTCTCAAGATTGCTCTACAATTCAAGTTCTCGGCTCGTGAACATTGTGCTGGCACGCTGTGTCATACATTTTCATACAGCTCGAGGGAGATGACAATTTAGGGAATTTGGAGGGGGAAGTGGAGCGGTGGACGATATCTCACCTTCACATGCTGCAATTGATAATGCAGACGAGAGACGGTTGTTGTACCACATCACGTAGGGTGAGAGAGATACATGGACAAGAAAGTGTGACGAGATCCACAGACAGCAATCCAAGTTTCCACTGATGAGACCTTTATTTAAATAGTTTTATAATAAAATCATAAACTCTATTTTTCTTTTCTTTTTCTTATTTTTTAAAGTTCATTTTGTTAGCAATAGGTTGTGAGACATCCTTTGTAGTTTGCTCGTGGACCTTAACAAAAAAAAAAAAAAAAAAAAGTATGGATCATGCATTTATCTTCACTGCATACATAGAAATCATATTTGTAATTGCTCTCTTGCATGTCATTAAAAAAATTCACTTGAGTGATGTTGTCCATACAGAACACTATGCTAGGTACCATGACTATCTCGAGGACCAATACAGCCATCTCCTTCCAAGACACTAATCTCTTATAAACAATCACTAGGTTGGAGCTTTGTCAAGCACTCTGGGAGGGTCATCTTTAAGTAGTTTTCTAATCTTTCAATTTATGTAGACAACCAAGGTATATATAAATGCCTCTATAAAGGAGCCTCTCATTGAAACTGTATGCATATATAATTTTATTTGCTTGTGTTTGTTTTACATGTTTTTTTTTTTTTTTTTTTTTTTTTTTTGAAGATGAAGGAAAAGTGGATAAAGAGTGGCTTGTTTGAATTTTGAGCTGCTTGAATTCGGACCAATATGGCTTCAATGTGACATACATGCTTAATACTGACTTCATGGAAACTGAAACTTTTTTGTTATTACCAATCGCATTGATTTATGTGGCTTAACCTATACATGGTGGAAATGGAAATTGAAAATTCTTTGTTATTAATGGTTGCTTTAATTGCTGTGGTTTTGCCCATATATGGTGGAAACTGACATCTGCCCACATGAATACTTGATACTGTGACAACACTGTATGTTGTATCCAACAACAGTTAACAGCCAAAAGCAGATATCCAAACCGGTGAAATTGCAGGAGGCTGAAACTTCTAATGGCCAAGTTATAGTTATTACCGGAGAAAAAGGTCAAACTCTAGTAACATCTACACAAGCTATTTTCTGTGATCAGGATATATAGCGGAGTTCTTGTATCCTGATCTGTTTAGTTATTCTGTGATCAGGCTCTGCACCCAACCAAACATCACATTCTATGGAAGTCCAAATCCTTCCTGTGACCCATCATACCTGCGGCCCACCACCTTTTGATCGAAGTAGTTGATATGGTGCCCATGGTGAATAGAAGATTCAAAAAGGTCATCCCACTGGGAGTCCCTGAAAGCCAAATTGCACCCCATTAGCTGTTGACCATTGACTGTAGTTCTCCATTTTCACTGGATAAAGGAGATAATAGGGCAAGGGCCATCCCTTGACAAGACCCACCAGATTAACAGCTTCTTGGGCTACCGAAGGATGAAACAATGATGCTTGGTTTGATCAAACATCATCAAGTAACTCGATAAGCTACAGCATGCACCTGTACCATGACAATCAGAGGGGAATTACTTTGTCCGTGCTGATATTCCGTAGCTGGCTCAAAAGCTCAGCAAAATCGGGCGGTGGCAGGCAAGAGAAGCGCATGTGCTCTCCTGTTTGAGGATGCTTGAACCTGCATCATATAGGCAAAAATAAGCAGAAAGATCCAGGACATGTCAATCGGTAGGCAGAAACAAAACGTCAAGTAGTAAGTTTTGCTTCTCACCCAAGACGAAAAGCATGGAGACAAGGCCTACTTAAGTTGGAGAGAATGGAGGAGAGATGGGCATGAGAGCTTGAATGAATCCTGGGACGTAACAGTGACAGTGCCATGCTCTTGGTTCCTCCATACACTTCATCTCCTAATAGAGGGATTCCCAGGTACTTTGCATGTGCACGAATCTGCCCAGAGAAAAATAGCAGAGCCGACGGTGTGAGTAGTAAAAGTGGTTTTTTGAACGAAGGACCAATGCTTGAAGTATCAATATCACTACAAGTTTCGTTGGTCAGGGATATGGAAATAATATCGATGTCGCTGATAACCAGAAATGCAAGAAAACATAGGAAAAACAGTAAAATTTTCAATGAAACTTAAGGAGATGCTAAAATACACATATTTGCATATTTAGGAAAAAAAAATTTGCAAAAAGAATGTATAAAAAAATTAGTTTCCATTTAATGGGGGCTTAAAAGCATGTGTCATTGTAAGAAACAGTCTAACCATCCCATCCATCCCATTTAACCATTCAATCATCCATCCGACCTTCCATTCAAACATCCATTAATATTGCAGAATATCGACAACTCATGATATTTTGCAAAGAAATCATCAACAACAGGAAAGGAAACAAAAGATTGTGGTCTTGATATCACGCATGTTGTGATAATGATAATATTGAGATATTATCAATAATAGCAACGGCAAATTGAAAACTGCATACAACAATGCGCTCATTAAAAAACTTGAAATAGATTTTTTTAATAAACAAACTTTCTGTGATATCTCTACGTTGGCGATATTATTCAAGTATCGCCGATGCACTAGTGATACAAGTGCCACCTAGAATTTACACAGTCGAAAATATTGGCGATATTGATACATTAGCAATACAAGTGACATCTATGATTTACACAATTGAAAACATTGGCGATATCGATTTGTTGGCAGTACTTGGCAATACATTGTTGATGCTTGGAATTTCTTACACTACCAGTTTATCGGTATCACCAAGCTTGAGATGAATGATAATATTATCGGAGATAATTCAAACAATGCGAAGGACATTATTCCATGCCAACTCCACTCTAGTTCATGACATGGCATGACATGACGAGATATGCCATTTGATTTATTTTTTTAATACAAAGCTTCAAATGATAAATCAAATTGTGCTCAGCCAGGCAGAGGAAGACGGTTGATGTTACTTGGGCATCTAGTCGTCCAACTTTTTCCAAGCTACCATGACAAAACTGACCCCAAATAGCTGGGACAAGGCAATAATTGATGATTCATATCCATTGGTTGAGGATCTTAAAATTCCTCATGTCTTTCGTTGGCATACCAAAAACCATACTTACAAATATAAAAGGCATGCAGTAAAAACACAAAAGGCTTTAAGGAAAAAAAAAAAGTAAACCAGAGTGAGTTTTCTCGACCAGTTGTGACTGCATTCCTTGCACCTTCCTGGTACTTTTTTTTTTTGGTGACATATTCAACTTTTTGGGAAATGGTTGCAGCTTCCAATAGAAACTGCCTAGAAGCAGTTGTGCATTGGGACATGTCATTGTCGGCTATTAGGTCTTTGTTGGCATAAATAACATGACCTTATTTTACCTGTACTTGTAAAGGATGTAGTTTATATTGTGAATTTTCTATTCTTTGTTGATGCAACAAGCCATTGACAATACAACAGAAAAGGTGAAGGCATAAGCAATAAAGCAACCCCTTATTGCTGCTTTAAGGTTGCTGTCTTTTTTCTCTGTCCTTTTTGTTTTGTCATTTAGGGCCTGTTGGTTTTCTATAATACAGGTAAATTGCTGTAAATCACTGTAAAAAAGTAATTATTATATTCTTTCACCTGTTTGGAAAAGAGTGAGTAATTTCACTTGGGAAACCGGTCCAAAAATGTTGACTTAAATTCGTAGGCCCCACATTAATGTATATAATATATCCGTGTCGTCCATCTGTTTTATTAGAATATTTTGAGGGTTTATCCGAAAAAATTAGGAAGATCTAATGTTCAATTCGTCCACATGAAAGGAAACAATGGACTTAATTTGTCCACCGTTGAAAGTTGATTCTTTTACTGGGCCCACGTTGAGGTTTATTCACCATCTAACCCGTTCATAGGGTCACATGGACATGGATAAGTGAAAAATATAAATATAAGCCTGATCTAAAATTTCTAAGGGCCTCAACAAGCTTTTAATTGTAGGCATTTAATTCTCATAATTTTGTGTGGTGTGGTCCACTTGACCTTTGGATTTGCCTAATTTTTGGGCTCATGCCTTAAATTCATTTGGCATAATGAATGGGCGGTGTGGATAAGCCGCACAAATTATGGTGGGCCCCATATTTATTTTACAAATTTCTCGATTTGAGTGCTTAAAAAAGTAACCGGTCGAGTCAGCATCGGGAAAGATGAAGGTAGATGAAGGTAATTACCTTGGTAAATAATGATTAATTACACTTGAGCCAGAAAACCAAACAGGCCCTTAGTGTTGCTAGAGCTTAGCAAATTCGGAGCTAATACACCTTTTACAATTTTACTCAGCTGATTGTTTAGAGTAATGTAGATACCAATACCAACCAATGTTGTCAAATGGCAGAAGCGATCCAGTGTGATAGGGGGCTGTGCACTTATGCAATGGCATAATCACATATGTGATGGCACAACCCCCCAAACATTATTTTTTATTTTGAAAAAAAAAAAATCAAGGAAAAATGAAAAAAATAGTGTAGGGAATTTTTTATTTTTATTTTTGCAAATTAGAGTATTAGACTATAACAAGTCAACCAACATCTATTCAAATGAAGGCATATACAAAAAAAATGTGAAAAAACAATATATAAATTTTATTGATGTTATTTTAAGAGAGAATAAGAGTAATAGAGCGTGCGTGGGGGGGGGGGGGGGGGGGGGGGGGGAGGGAGAGAGAGAGAGAGCCTATATACAGGCAAAAAAAGTGAGAGAAAATGAAGCAAAAAAAAGTCCCAATAGTAAAAACATATAACTGTTAGGAGGTTATGCAATCACATACTGGGTACAAGATAGCATAACCACATAACTACAGTTTATGCATATGAAAAAGCGTTTATGGCACCTGATGAGTGCGCCCAGTTTCTAATCTCCACTCCACCAATGCACAACCAACCCCTGCAAGAACCTCAACCACTTTGTACCTGATGTAGTCAATATCAACTAATGTTAGCAAACTACCACTACATTGTTAATGATGTTTGTACAAGGCGTAAGTTAAAAAGAAAGATACCACCATTTTTTGAAGCTAAAGGTGATTCCAATACCTTATTCATAGTGCCTAACAAAAAAAAGGGGGTTAAACAAGAACAAAGGTCCAATTATTGTCTGAATTTATGTCCAATTATTGTCTGAATTTATGTTGAAAGGAAGCTTAAAAAGAGAAGAAATTTTCATGGGTATTGACGTCAAAACTTTGTGATTCAAATGTCGTTTTCGCAAAATAGTCCTCTGATATTTGATCAACAAGAGCTTAATGTTTATCAAAAGTGTCCACTTTTCAGTGAAGCAATATTATCAAATGAAAGTTTCTAGATTGTTGATGCAACCCCATACAACCCCGATTTGGAGAGATTTCAAATCAACTATCCTTTTTCTTATTTCCATACCAAATTCTGCAACCTCAAAACCATCTTAATCTGCATTTACAAAATTTTGTCAATTTTTTGCAATAAAAAATTCAAAATGTTTCTTTTCCAGTTATTGGAGTTTATGAGAGGAGCAATTTTTTTTTTTTTAATAAAATTATTCTACTATTGTTTGAAGGTATCTTCAACAGTCCATTTTTATGATCTTTTGGAAAACATTTAATCAAGTGAAGCACTATTAAGGCCTGTGATCTTGTTCCTTACTACTGTTAGTAGGCATGAAGGTTTAAATATCAAATTTTGGGAACTTCGTTTTTTGTTTTTGTTTTGTTTTTTTTTTTTTTTTTTTGGTGTGTTCAGTAGAGGTAGAGTTGCAAAAAGCGTAAAGTGAAGTGGCTACAGATTCAGGTGCGGGAGTGGGGTAGTGTCTATTTCAAGTCATTGGCAGGCACAAACTGCTAGGAAGTAGAAGCGGGAGTGAGAGTCAAAGTGCAATTCAAAGAGAGAACAACATCTATTTATGAGGATCGTGCAACTAAGGGTTGATGTATAAAGATAAATCTATTGTATTGCACCAATAAATATAAGAGCAGGCTCCATAATGGACTTGCTTTGAGGTATGTTTCTTTCTTGATTCCTAATTCTACATTTCTCGTCCTTGAGCATTTTTAAAAAATATTCTACTGCTAAGATGACCTAAAAGACTGTTTGAAAGTCTCTTCAACAGTTCATTTTTGTTTTATTGCCTTCTTATGATCTTGAGGAAAACAATAATCAAGCGGACCACCATAAGACCTGTGATCTTATTCCTTACTACTGTTACTAGGTATGAAGGTTTAAATATCAAATTTTGGGAACTCTTTGTGTGTGTGTGTGTGTGTGTGTGTGTGTGTGTGTGTTCAGTCAAAGCATAATTGCAAGAAGCGTGAAGTGAAGTGGCAACAGATTCAGGTGCGGGAGTGGGGTAGTGTCTATTTCAAGGTATTGGCAAGCACAAACTGCTAGGAAGTAGAAGCAGGAATGAGAGTCGAAGTGCAATGGGGTCCTTACTCTTGCCCGGGTGGTAGACTCTTAGGAGTTTCAACTCCCGGTCAAGGGTTCGAGTACCCATACGTGGTGAAATTCCACCAGCGTGAGTGTGTGGGGGTGTGTGTGCATGTGTATAAAAAAGAAAAAGAGAGTCGAAGTGCAATTCAAAGAGAGAACAACTAGTTACGAGGATTGTGCAACTAAGGGTTGAAGTATAAAGACGAATCTATTGTATTGCATCAATAAATATAAGAGCAGGCTCCATAATGCACTTGCTTTGAGGTATCTTTCTTTCGTCATTCCTAATTCTACATTTCTCATCGTTGAAACCCTGGATCATAGCTTCTCTGAAAAAGAAAATCCCCCCCCCCCCCCCCCCCTCTTAAATGAAGGTTCAAAGAGTAAATGCAAAAACTTCATTAATCCATCAACTATCCATAAAAGAGTTACTATATGCATAATATGTTTTCCAAAACAGAAGAAAACTTAACCTAATACACCATAGCCATTCATTAAATATATTAATAAAAGATTAAGGACTAAATTCGCTAAATCCCAAATGAACATACTGCCCTTTTTGAGGTTGCTTTTATCTCAAGTGGATGGCAGATCAAGGAGGAGATCGTTCCAAGGAAACTAGTGATGATGGCTATTTTGGAGGAAATATGAAAGGAGAGGAATAATTATGTTTCCAAAACAAGAAGGGGTTAGGGAGAATGATGCTTTTGAGGAAACAATGAAAGGCTTTTGACCAGCAAAGAATACAGAGCGTTGTCTTTTGAGGCTCTTTCATCATTCTTCTTATCTTGCCCCCTTTTGATTGAGAAGTATTATGCTGTGAATCTTCTAAATCAAAACTTTGTGCATGTTCAGGGATGATATATTTTTATGAAGCGAGCATTGACTGGTATACTTATGCCCCATCCGTCTTGATCTGCCACCCGATAGGCTCCATTGGACTACACCTCGGATATTATGTACGGGCCATCCCATTTAGGGTAAAATTTGTCCCCTGTTCTACGGGTAACCACGATTGGCCTTTTCAACATCAACACCATGTCGCCTTTCTTGAAAGAGTGATGCTTAACTTTCTTGTCAAAGGCAGCGGAGATTCTTGCCTGATATAATTGTAAACGTTGTTGGGCTGCCAATCATTTTTCATTAAGCAAATCCAATTCTACCAATCTTATTTTGGCATTTTCATCGTCTGTAATTGACTGATGTACTGCTACTTTGAGCGACGTAACTTGCATTTCAATGGGGATAACAGCTTCGACTCCATAAACCAAAGAATATGGTGTGGCTTTCGTAGTAGTACGATGAGTAGTTCGATAGGCCCATAGAGCTTCTTGCAATTTTTCGTCCCAGTCGCGCTTATTCCTTGTGATTGCTTTCTTCAATATCTTCACAATTGTCTTATTGAATGCCTCAGCTAACCCATTGGCTGGCGAGTACTAAGGTGTTGAAAATGAATGTTGGATATCAAATTTTCGACATAATTTCTCCATACCTCTATTCTTGAATGGCATCCCTTTATTAGTGATGATCTTTTGTGAAATACCATGGCGGTATATCATCGCATGTCGTATGAAGTTTACGACGTCCTTTTCTTTAACATTTCTTAGTGCAATAGCTTTGGTCCACTTTGAGAAATAGTCTATCGCCGCTAAAATGTGTTGTTTCCCTTTAGATGACGGTAGATTTATAGGGCCGATAACATCCAGTCCCCAGGCTGCAAAGGGCCAAGAAGTCACTGATTGATGAAGATCTTCAGGAGGCACACGTATGACGTCACCATGTATTTGACATTCATGACATCGTTTTGCATACTCAATCGCTCCTCTGAACATAGTAGGCCAATAATACCCCATCCGACGTATCCGATGGAACAAATTCCTGCCAGCCTGATGAGCCCCACATTCACCTGAATGAGCTTCTCGTAATATTTGATTTGCTTCTTTCACATCCAAGCAACTTAACAATACCTCATCATACGACTTCCTGTAAAGCTCTTCATTGCATAAAATAAATTTCTTCGCTCTTTGCTTTATCTGCAGCTTCTGTGCTAGGTCTTCTGGCAAAATATCATATTTGAGATAGTCTATGGAAGGTTGATGCCAATCGTCTATTGTGATCTCCAAACATGATACGGGAAGTGCTTCAGAGATTTCGCCGACATCTTCTATTGACGGTAAGAATCTTCGCTCTTCAATTGTTATCTGAAGAGGACTCCGGTTAGGACAAGATATGGCTGCAGCTAAGCTAGCTAAAGCATATGCTCTTGCATTTTTTGATTACGGTACATGCTTGATTTCGACGTCTTGAAACTGCTCCAACAACTGTTGCGCTCGTCGATAATACGGTAGGAGTTTCTACTTTCTTATTTCAAATTCCTTCGTAAGGTGATTTATCACCAACTTAGAATCGCCGAAAATTCGTAGCCCTTATATTTTCATCTCTTTGGCTATTTCTATTCCTATAATGAGAGCTTGATACTCAACTTCATTATTGGTATATGCAGTCCCTAATGTAAAGGAATACAACAAGAAGTCGCCCTGAGGACTGATGAATATCACTCCAGCACCTGTTCCTGAAGTCCTAGAAGCCCCATCGAAGTTCATCTGCCATAAATTAGGCGATTCTATCATCATTACCTGTTCGTCTGGAAAATCATCATTGATTGCTTCATTATCCGGTATGGGGTGAGCTGCTCAAAAATCTGTCCCTGCTTGTCCTTTCACCGCTTTTGCCAGTTTGTAGGTGATCGTATATTATGAAAGCAAAAGCATCCATTTAGCCAATCTCCCAGATAGCATCAGTCTCGTCATCAAGAACTTTATGGGGTCCGCTCATGAGATTAGGATTATGTCATGAGAAAGACAATAATGTCTTAATTTCTATAAAGCAAATATTAATGCCAAGCATATTTTCTCAATGGGCGAGTAATTGCATTCAACACCTATCAGGGTTCTACTCAGATAATATAGCACGATCTCTTCTCCTTGTTCGTTTATTTGTGCTAGTAGGGCCCCTAATGAATTTTCTATCGCCAAGATATAACGAATGAGGGGTTTTCCTTTCATAGGAGTTGCCAGTACTGGGGGATGTTTCAATTACTCTTTGATTGAATCAAACGCATTCTGACAAGCTTTGTCCCACATTAATTCTGTTCCTTTCTTCATCAGATGAGAAAACAACTGACATCTTCGTACTAAATTTGAGATAAAATGGCGAATATATGCCAACTTGCCCTGCAGACTTTTTAATTCTTTTAACGTTTTCGTCAGTGGCATCTCGTGAATGGCTCTAATCTTTCCCGGGTCGATTTCGATTCCTCTGTGTTTGACGACAAAACAGAGAAATTTTACTAACGAGACACCAAAAGCACACTTGGACAGATTCATTTTTAGCTGTTTCTTTCTGAGTCGACGAAATATTGAAACCACATATTCGCGATGTTCTTCATGATCCTTTGATTTGACTACTAGGTTGTCCACATAGAACTCGACATGCTTATGCATCATGTCTTGGAATGTATTTTGCATTGCTCTCTGACATTCTTGAGGCTAAACAGCATGACTTTATAACAGAAAATTCCCAGAGACGTCCTAAAGGCCGTGGCCTCCTCATCTTCTGGAGCCATTCTTATTTGGTTATATCCAGCATAACCGTCCATGAAGGACATAACGGCGTACTTGGTCGTACTGTCGATTAATAACTTAGTTATCGACAATGCTTCATTCAAATCTTTGAAATCAACACATACTCTGATTTGTCCGCTTTTCTTTTTTACCGGGACAATGTTTGATATCCATTTGGGGTACTTGACTTCTCTGATGAATCCAACCTTAATCAACTTATTTACTTCTTCTTCGATCAGGGAAACCAGATCTAGGTGACATCGCCTTTGCGCTTGCTTAATCAGTTTCTTATCTTTGGAGATGTTTAGCCGATGCATTGCCACCGATGGTTCCAGGCCTGACATTTCTGCATATGTCCAAGCAAACACGTCGTTATTTTCTTTTAAAAGCTTAATATATTGATCAACTTCTTGTTTACGGAGACTGGCGTTTATGAACATGTTCCGTGGTCCTTCTTTAGTTCCCAAATTTATTTCTCGCAAACTATCAATGGTTGATTGCCCTTCGTCTTCTATCTGCTTTGGAGCTGCTTTGGGATGCTTGATAACTCAAGTCTATCTCTTCCATTGATTCGATCGTGATCATATTTACTGAAGATTCTTCCCCTAATCCGCGGGATTTCTTCTGATTTTCCTCATTGACTCCAATCGGGATCAAAATACCTTTTTCACCATTCAGTCTGACCGGTTCTTTGCAATTAAAACCCATATTTTTCATCATTCTCCTGCTAGCAGGACTGTATCTTTCGAGGTCTTCAGATGTTAACTTATCCATATTCGCCTTATTGTCTGCCTTCTCTTCTATTTTTGCTTCCAAAATTGCATCGAATTCAATAAGCAATTGCATCGAATTCAATAAGCTCCGGGTTCTTTGAACTAGCTTTAACATGAAACCTTTTTGGCATAGCTGGAAATGGCTTTTTCCTTTCTACATGTGGTAACGGCATCGTATAATTCGACTATAGAATCTCCAATTGTTCGAGTGATAATAACGTAAGTAGGGGCTGTCCCGGTTATCTTAAATGCCTTGGTACAAAATAAAATTTCTGCTTCATGTTTTCTTTCTCAGATAACTTTATTTTTGCGACTTCATTTTGCACTATTTACTATCATCATTTCCTTTTTTTTTTCTACGACGAATCCTTTATAATAGCTGGCGTCAGCGAAGAAAGATTCTGCTTCTGTTTACGATTTTGCGTCGGCCATTACCTTATACTGCATTTCGTCTTTACAATACTTAAAGCATTGATGGAGGGTCGATGGTATAATGCCGTATTGATGCATCCAGGGTCTTCTCAAGAGGAGGTTATATGTCGTTACTGCATTGATGACATGACAGATGACATCTGTCATTAGCTCCCATATCTCCAATGTTAACGTGATCTTGCCGAGCGCCCACTGTCCATCTTGATTAAACCTTTGTATCATCATTCCACTGGGGCGTAAATGGGAACGACGATATCCCAATTCATTCAGCATCAACAACGGTAATAAATTCACCGCGGACCCATTGTCCAGCATTATTCGTTTGACCTGCCTACCGCGAACATGGCCTACCACCATCAATGGCCTATTATGCTCTTCATCATAAATTAAATCATCATCGAAGAAGGAAATTATTGGCATGCAATTGTTTCGCTCTTTGTGTTCCATTTCTGTGAGCAACGCTTTTCTGACATTATTATCGGACAGAGCTTGGATCAGGCTTCGTCGAGAATCTTCTGACAGTCGCAACACGTCATACACACTTAGTCAAGCCAGTATGCCTTTCAGAAGACTTATCACATCATATGATACCTTCTCGATCTCATTCTTTTCTCCTCCTCTATTGTCGCCATGGTGTTTTGCAGACGTTTCTCCTCTCTTTATTTCAGTGCTTTGTTTTCGGGGACTTTTTACTCTTTTTCCTGAACGTAATGTGATTACCGCAACTTCTCCTGTACGTCTTAACGGGCGGTCGTCGTCCATTTCCCTCTTCCCTTTCTTACTTCCCTGCGAGTAATCTCTTGAATGATTGATGCACTCACTGTTGTTTTATTGCTATCCTGTTAGAAGATATGTGACATTAGGTAGTATCTATTCATAAACACATTCTATCCTGGAGATGAAATGAAGGATGTTCCCATCGAGAGTCGCCATTTTGGCATCTTATAAGATGTCAAACAATGATGAAATTCTCCAGATTGTTCCCAAGTCAAAATTAAGTAAGATTGGTTCCCCAGTGGAGTCACCATTTTTGTTTCAACCAGAAATGAATGCATTTGATTCATGGGAATTGTATTACTCAATAATGACAAAAGAAAGAATAGAGAGAATAATTATCAAATTTATTCATTCAAAGTTCATTACATCCTTTTGATCCTTTTGATTCTAGGATAGAGTTTCTATGACAAAAATACAAGTGCTGAATATATTCAAATATGAATTTCGACAGCATTCCGGCTCGTGTTATTCATATCACCATCAGAGATGAGTTGTGCGGGTCTTCCTTGCACTTCTTCCTTCATTAATATGATAAAGGAGTACCAGAACTCCTTGAGATATTTGAAATGGCGTGGGAGGCTTTTAAAAATCAACACGCTTGTTGCCTCTTAGGGTACCCGCACAACTCCTCCACGAGTTGCGTGGGCCCGCGCAACTCGCATGGAGTGGCGCGACCCGGCCTCCTTCATTTTCTCTCTCTGCCCTCTCTCCAATACCTGTTAGAGGTACTAGTCTTCTGGAAATCTGATCCCACAAATGAAGGGGGTAGGGGGTATTTATAGGTTTCCGCACGTGTGGGTCTTCGAATTCCAAGCTGTGGACCCCACTTCGCACTTTTCAATCCAGCCATCTCTAAAGAGAGTAGCACGGGCCGGCGCAACTATGATGAGTTGCGCAGCCCGACACAACTCTTGTTCCCCGCGCAACTCGTGCCCCGTGCAACTCGAGTATTTCATGTCTTTATTTCTTCTTCACTCGTCTTCCACCTTTTAATTGAATTTATGCTCCAACACTGAGGGTGGGGTTCATTGGATCGGAGTATGGAGCTAGCCGGGGAGGATTTTGATTTGGGTTGGGATGAGGGGTATGGATAGGCATATGGGATAGGGCCTAATGAGAGGAGGTCGGTTGGTTGTTAACTGGATTGACAGTACTAGTTGGAAGGGTGTGGTGAGGCCTGGGACTGAAGGACGGATAGACTTGAGGTTGGTCTATGGGAACGGGTTGGTGTTCAACACCAGATGGGATGTTGAGAATTGTAATCTAATTGGTGGAATTGGGTGAGGCATATTGTCGAACAAGGGATGTGTGTTGGTTGACCATAGTTTCCTTGTTGCTATTTTGGCCTTAAAGAGCTTCCTTGCTCGACTGGATTTGCTGAGTAGCTGGATTAAGCGTGGTGGGGATCGGCGAAGGTTTCTTAATCTCAGAGAGAGCTTGTCTATGATCAGGAGCCAAAGGTTGGACGGTGTGTTGAGCCATTGTCTGCCGAAGGGATACAGATTTGATCGAGGAGATGATCAGGAAGGATAGGTGCTCTCCTTCCAGATCCAATGAAGTTGATAAAGCCACTCCAGGAAAGGGTATGAACTTCACACTGGCAAACATCAGAAAAGCCCCTGATAGAGAGATGGGATCTATGTCTACAATGGATCCAAAATGACCCGCTACCTGTTCGATGGTTGGTCTACTCTAAGCGTGGATAGGAATCCCTTGGATTCAGATCCAGATACCTCTGTTGGTGGAAACAGCAGAAGGCACCCATGGGGACATGGAGTAGAGACCAATAGACTTGTGAAGAATCAAGTCACGCTCGAAGGCAATCGCTTCGGCCCTAGTTTGAAATGAGATGAAGAAGGATAATTCCGAGATCTTGGCAACTTCCACCCCTAATGCGCTCAATGAAGAGGATCTTAGTACGCCTAATAGAGTTGGGAATGAGAGGCTGGGATCCGCTACTTCTCTGATCAAGGCATTTGCAAGGTCTTTCCGTCGAGTTTGAGATCCGAAGAGGAACACGGATAGGGAAAGTTCCCTGATTGGGATATGGAGGATGAGGATTGTGTTCAAAACTTATGGGCCGATGGCATTCCAATCCAGAGGGAGATATTTGGTTGACAGAGCAAAGCTGGGGGAGTGGGATGAGGTTTGGGGATAGGGTTTGGCTTATGTCGATCGTTCCTCTGTTGCGGCGACTAGATTCACAACAAACTTTATAGCCTTGGAAAGCTTATACCAGCATAGGGAAGAATTGAGTGAGATGTTTGCTTCTCGAGATTAACTCAACACAAAACATGGGAAGACATCAGGGACACAGGTTGAAGTTGTGAATACCATACAGGACAATAAATATTGAAAAAAGGTCAAGAGTATCCTAACGGTGATGGAGCCACTAATGAGGGTACTTCATCTGGTTGAAACCGATGAAACACCTACCATGGGCTTCCTTTACGATGCCATGGATAAAGAAAAGTTGACAATTCAACGTGATTGTACAAGCTGGGAGTCTTATTAGAGGATGATTGACAAGAGATGGACAACACAACCCCATCATGATCTTCATGCAGCAGGTTACTACTTAAATCCTAGGTACAGATATGCCTAACCATTTGATGGAATAATGAAGTTTGTGTTGGGCTAAAGAATGTGATAAAGAGATTAGAGCTTGACTTAAATATGCAAATAAAGGCGTTGAATGAATTAAATACATTTGAAAATCGTCAGGGTAGCTTTGGAGATGCTCTTGCACATCATATAGTATCTAGGTTACAACTGGCTGAATGGTGGATGAATTTCGGAAAGAGTTTGAAGGCTCTCGAAAAAATTGCAGTATAAGTTTTGAGCAAGACAACATCTTCTTCTAGCTGCGAAAGGAATTAAAGTTGTTTTGCACTTATTCATTCAAAGAATAGGAATAGATTGCAGACTAGGACGTTGGATAGACTTGTCTTTATGTACTATAACATGAAACTAAGAATGCGACGACATCATAGGAGCATTACAGGCGCCGACACGGACTACTATCCAATAAACCTAGACAATATTTATGATGAGGACGACCGCTTTTACCTTGGTTAGAAGCAAGAGAAAAATAGATTGAAGAGGATAGTGAAGAATTGGAAATTGATGACCCAATAATACGCACGGCGCAACAAAAGAGTCGTGCAGCTGTGTTGGACCCAGAAAGAGGGGCAACTTTCATGTAAAGTCCGGCTCAAGTTCAACAGAAGAGTACGAGTACCATATCCATATGATTATAAATATCTAGATCCTTCTCAGTCTCAGGATTCCCAATCCCAACAGCCTGAGTACGGGCACCAGTACAGTTACTCGTCAGGCATTGGTGGATATCCTTACTTGAGGTCGGAGTCATTGCCTAGTCAAGATCAGTCATCCTCTTTTATTGACCTGGTTTTTCCCTCTGGCACTGGATATTATGGATATGCAGCACCTATTCCACAGCCACAGCCTGATGATGACGATGACGTGAAGGTAGAGTCGAGCAACCACAACAAAGCAGATTTTCATTTTGGTGGTGAATCACGGTGTGAGTGACTGAGTGATGATTCATGATTTTTATTAAGTTACGTATTACTATATACCCATTAGTCCATTACCCACACATTCACCAAGCAAGCAAGCAAGCACACACTTGACATTGCCGAACTTGTAATAAAAATAACTCCCCTGACAATTAATCAAGTAATCCTTAATCAAGTTGCAGGGGAGTTTATCAGATACTACTATTATATATATATATATATATATATATATATATATATATATATATATATATATATATATATATATATATATATATATATATATATATTCTTAACTTGAGGATGACGGGATAGGAGGAGAAGTATCTAATATGTTGAAGACTTTAAGATATAATGAACATTGTAATTTCTACAAGTTTGGACTCTGAAGACCTCATGTATGTTGATAACTTAATAATAATATAGAATAAATTATGAAAAATAATTGCAAACCTTACCCTTCATGGCTACACATGTAAGATATTTTGACATTAAATTCATTCTAATATATCTATCATTGATGTTAGATAGTTATAAATTTAAAAACATGAGTTTTGTAGTCAATTCCAGGTTGTCAAGTTCATAAATTCATTAGACAGTCCGATACAACTTCTCACCAAAGAGTGGACCGTTACACCACCGTAAAGATGTTCAAAATTATAAATGAATGCATATTTGGAATATTTAGAATATTATCAATTTTTTGGGTAGAAAAAAATAAAATAATAATCAACCGTTACAGGCCCCATATCAGCCGTTACGCTTATTGATGGGGACCGTTATGCCCACTGTTACCACTACGAAACACATTGGTCGGTTTTGCTTTTAGTCATGGAAGTAGGATTAGATTTCGAGAGCATGTATGGGTGAGGAATTGAAGTCTTAAGAGAGGACTTCCTACAATTGGCAAGTACTGCCATGGATGGAGAAATTACAACAAACCTTTTTAGGGACTAGGGCAGTGTGGATTCCATTTTGCCGAAGGGATGTGTGTGTGTGTGTGTTTGGGGGGGGGGGGGGGGTGCGTTCTTTCTTTGTTTAGTATCCTTTTGGGGATTAGCCCTTCTTTAACGGTGAAGGATTCAATGATTTGGCTCATAGACAAAACTAGAATTTTCTCATATGCTTGAAGGGCATTCTTCAAATACAGATATTGTGCACACTTCATCCTATTGGCATTGCGGGGTTCCTCCTCGCTTTTGCTTAGTTGGATGAAACAAGGCACTCACCAATGACAAATGACTATTGTTAATATGTGTTCCCTTTGTTTGCATAATGAGAGACAGACAACCATCTATTTATTCGTTGTCCTAATGCAAGGAAGGTGTGAGATAGTATTTTAGGTAGTCTTGAGGTGAACTAAGGGAGCCCCAACTCTATGAAAAGTTTCATGTGCTCATGGAGTGAAGGGGGTGTCAACAAAAAAGGCAAAGGGTGTTGGAGAATGGTTACTTGCGAGTCTTTGGGAGATACGGGAAAATGAAATAATCATTGTTTCTAGAACACTTCTAAGGAAGCCTCAAATGTCATTTTGAAGGCTAGGATGGATGTGACTATGGGTCTTTTTCGATCGGAATTGCCGATCTGAACTTAATGTCTTGTTAGGTTCTACTCGGGGTTATAATTTTTTGTTGTTTTAGCCTTTTACAATAAATTTGTTACTGTTAATGTTCAAAAAACAATAATAGGTTAGAGCTTGAAAATTAATGACTAAAGAGTTTGGTGCTTCTGAGTAGTATTCAAAGTATCAGTATTGCTACAAGTTTCGTTGGCCAAGGATACGGAAACAATATCGATATCACTGATAACTGAAAATGCAGGGAAACATTGGAGAAACATAGAGAAAACTGTGGAATATTTCAGTGAAACTTTGGGAGATCCTAAAATACATAAACTTGAATATTTAGGATTTAAAACACTGCAAAAAGAATACATACATAATAAGTTTCATTTAATAAGGGCCTAAAAGCATGTGTTGTTTTAAGAAATCAGTCCAACCATCCCATCTATCCAAACATCCATCAATATTTTAGAATATCAACAACACACGATATTTTGCTGAGAAATCGTTGACAACTGGAAAGGAAATGAAACATTATGGTTTCGATATCGGCCATGTTGCAATAACAATAATATCGCGATATTATCGATATTATTGTCAACAAATTGAATGTTGCATACAACCATGTGCCCATTAAAAAATGAAATGGAATTTTTTTATAAATTATATTTTTTTGTGATATCGATACATTGACGAGATTATCGAAATATTGTCAACCGTGTTTTAAGTATCGATGATATCGGTCAATATATCTCACGATATATATTATATCCCACCCGTGCGATATGAAATGCATATGTAGTGCCGATATATCCCACCTATTCGATCTGGTAAGCATTTTCAAATTTTGATTCATTTTGTTGATGTAAATCACGTTAAATCTATGTCAAATGGTTACAAATCCATGATTCTTCATGTTTTCCATGAAAAATTATGGATTTGGAGCTTTGATTTCAAGATTTGGGGGAAATGGGCCAAGTTACGAAAATTGAGAAAAATAAAAATTTCTCAATTTCTCACAAATCAGTTGCAATCTTTGTATCCAAACACAAAATCAAACATGTATCTAACTTGATCTAGTGATTATTCTTTTGCTTTTGAATGTATTGCTTGTGTTTCTATACATGTCTTCTTATGTTTATAAATTATATGAATAGACAATATACTTGCATTAGTTCAGTTAGACAATGCATATATTAGAACCCCATAGAAAGGGAACCCCTGTCATGTGTACTTTTCTTTTATGTTTTTTTTCAACAATTCTTGAAGTTACATTGAAAGCTTCGACCAATTTCCCAATGTTCCCATGTTTCCCAACAATATCAATACATTATGTGATACAACCGATATATCTCATGCCTGATTTGTATCTGTACCCCAAGGGTGCGATACATTACGCAATAAGGATATTTAAAACATTGATTGCCGATACATTGGGATACAAGCGACACCTGGAATTTACATAGTAAAAAATATTAGCAATAAATTGGCAATATCAATACATTGGCAATACTTAGCGATACATCACTGATGCCTAGAATTTCTGATACTACCGGTGTTTCAGTATCGCTACATGCGTTATCGGTATCGCCGAGCTGGAGATACGGATAATATCAAGGATATTTCGATAATATCGGGGAATACTCTGAACAATACTTCTAAGAAAGCCTTGAATAAGATTACGGCTGAAAGTTGGGATTTAAAGCTTCAATCTACAATGTAGGTTGCACATTATACCATACAAAGATAGTTCTTGAGGTTATACCAGTTTGAAAGATGGTACAAAGAATAGCATTATATTTTCATATAATAGGCCTTTTCTCACTTGGTTTTGAACAAACCAAGACAAGGAGAACTGAATTGTGAGATTATCTAATAGAAGTTTTCACAATTAGTTTCTTCCTTTCTAGAGAAAGCAATGGCTAAAGGAAAATGAATCACCTACTAACAGCTCGGCGAGCATGCCTACAATTATTTCGGCTAGAAACAGCAGCCATGCGAATCCTATTGTTTGGATCACGAGCAATCGGGACATCAATGATTCCGTAACTTGGATATGGAACTCCAGAGGAAAGACTGAGGTACACTCTATGAATGGTGTGTAACTTGAACTGCTCAGATAAATGAGCATGAGAATGTTCATCCTGCCAACCAGGAGAAAAAAAAAATCATTAGTCTAGTACAATCTGGAAGTATATATTCCCCTACCAACTGCCAAGATTGCATCAATAATAATGTAAAAACCAATTCATACGAACTACTACTTCCTCTACAGAAATCACCTAGAAACAATTTCATATGTTTATGCAGAGAGAATACTTCATTTGCAGTAATATTTTAAATGTTGCTCATTGTACAAATTGAACCAATTCCATGGTCAAGAGGTGTTAATCTTTCAGTTTGGTGCTCCTAAATGTCATGGGAACTGCAGAAGAAATATACCTATTATAATTATACTTCAAATACTCAAAAACCAACCCCGAAATGGAAATGTTCCAATCTTAATTACCTGAGCTTCCACCAATTCCCAACCACATCTCAAAGCTATAATAGAGAAGTTTTCCATCAGATGAAAGTTGGGGGTCATTTGGATGCCTGCAAATTTTAGTAGTTGTAATGGGTTTACATGTACCTCACTTACAGGGGATGTTTGGACAGGAAATTTCACCTGTGAGTTACAAGGTGCAATACAGCTTTTCAGGGTATTTGAGATCCTGAGATAAAGAAGTGATTTCACTTACCTTTAAACAACTTACACCTGAAACTCACTTTCAGGTGCAACTTGCTTACAACTTAAAAGGATAAGAGGCATCCAAATGGCCCTGAAGGAATAGACGAGATCCAAATGGACCTGAAGGAATAGACGAGATCTACATGAGAAGCAAGGCCAAGTATAAGTACAACGAGCTGTCTGATAGGTACCATTAGAGATGTCTACAAACTTCAAAACGTGAGAGAGGAAAAGTGAAGACATTAGACACAAGAGATGCATTAAGAGTGAGGACTACCTAATCTGGTGATTTTATGTGGAGATGGTGAGGCTATTTTTAGACATTGTTGAATGAAAACTTGGCTACTGAGATAGAACTACGTACCTTAAGCCCTGAGGGTTGGGGGAGGCATATGTATTATCGCAGACTTCAGGTAAAGGAAGTTAGCTCTAGCAAGGATGAAAAGGATAAAGTTTGTAGGGATTGGGATCAAGGACGCAGCAATAGCATTTTGACAAGATCGAATGGTTTAATTATGTTTTTTCATCAAAACTTAGCAGACAAAGAAAATGGTAGATAAATGGAGGAGAAGCACAGGTATCCCTATTTAAAAGAATAAATGAGTTGCACAAAATTGCACAACTATCAGAGAATAAAACTTACGAATTGCACTATGAATCTTTCGGCAAGGGTGGTGGAGCAAAAGGTAAGACTAGAAACAAGTATTTCAGGCAATCGGTTGGGCTTCCTAAGTAGATCATAGGGTGATGCAGGACAATTACCCACTTGCTCTAAAAGCTGGAACTGACCAGTGTGAAAATGCCCCTGCATTATAGAGGTTATTTTCTTATGCAATTGATTGAAGGGTAAAGTGAAGGAAAATATCTACGCATGGCCTTCTAGAACTAGAGAAAGCAGTTGATAGATGATCAAGGCAAGTTATGTCACGGATGTTAAGCAGGAAAATGTCCAGTTGATCTATCAAACATTTTTACAGACATATATTAGGGTGTTATTACATGGATGACTATGGCATCTAGTAAAACAAGTTCCCGATAGTAGTTGGTCTTCATCACGGACAGCACGAATCTCCTGCCCTTGTTATGCTTGCTATAGAAGTATTCAGGAAAAAGCTTCATTTATATATGTTGTATCTGGATGATGTGCTGCTGATTGATGAGAGTAGAGAAGGGGGCGAAATTCAGGAGTAATTTACATTAGACTATCATTTGACCAGCCATGTCAAATGGGGCAGTGTTGGAAGTTAGGAAGCAACAGGAGCAGAAAACAAGCACTGCACAGTGAGAATGTTAAGATGGACACATCGAAAGGTAACTGAGGATAGAATCAAGAATTAGGCCACCTGAAGCAGCCTAAAAGTATCACCCATAAAAATAAATGGTTGGAGAGAATATTGAGATGGTCAAATATATGTTATGGAAACCAAGATGGTCCCAGTAAGGAGAGGAACTTTGATTAGCGTTTGAGGTCTGAAAGGAGGATGAGAAGGTAAAATGACATGGATCAAGGTGATGAGAATGGGGTATTAAGGCTTGCGCACTTCTGAAGGTAAAGGTCTTAGATGGGATTGGAAAACAATATTTGTAATGGAAGCCCCAAATAGTTGTCTGAGGCCAGATGAGGATGGCATGAGAATTTTACAAGAACAAGAGGATAGAGATTGGAGATGACATTAAGATGAAAAAATAAATGCAAGAGGAGAATATGAAAATAAATAAATAAAGCATCATGGCAGGACTTGGACACAACCCCACTCAGCTCAGCCCACTGAGTCGAACTCCACTCGATTTCCTCTATTGGTTTTTTCTCACTCAGTCCCCTCTTGTTCTTTCGTTCTCAATCCTTCTCTCTCGATTTCTTTTCTTTTCTTTCTTCTTTCTATCATGGATTTGGTTTTGATCTGTCGAAGGAGAGGATTTTGTAACCTCTCAGATGCCGGAAATCTGAATTGAAAGAGAATTCGATGACAGGTTACAATCTTACACAAGGACAATTTTGCACATATTGAGTTGGTTTGTTGTTTGTATCTTGTTGGACGTAGAGTAGGCTATTACGTATGATCGTTTGTTGATCATGTGGGCCATGCCAAGATCGTTTCGGATTCGAGATTAGAGGCGGTCCAAAAATGTGCAGTAGTGGTGGTTTAACGGGGAAGATGCGCCTTTAATGGCAAATTCATTCTCTTAGCGTATTTTTTCGCGACGAAGCTCATGGATGGTCTAGATTGACGCCAAGAAGCTCGAGGAATCGAGAAATTGGAGGTTATGAGATTGGAGAATGCAGCTACCTACCGCACGCCTAGTTTTAAGAAAAACAGAAACCAACCATTGTTTTCGGCATTCTTGCATTATGATCTAGTTTCTAGGATTGTCTAGATTGCATCTAGACGGTCTAGATCGATTTGAATCCATAGTTTATAAAAATCATTCGGTTGTTGCATGGAGAAGGAAACGGAGAAGAAATCTCCTAACATTGGTCTCTCGCAATTTCGGCTCATCACTAATCCGTGTGTTTGTAGTTTTAATAGTTGTGATTAAAGGAGAATTCCCACCCGGATTCCTATAGGAATCAAACTGCGACAATGAGATCAAAAAATGGCAATTTTCATTTTTTTAAACGGGTTATTTTTGTGCGCGGGTTAAAACTGGATTCTGATTTGCGGATACAAATTTTCTACGGGCCAGGTGGGGTCCACTGTGATTATTGAGAGAGAAATCCACTCCATTCATCTAGTGTGGCTAGATTATCTTAGGCATGAGCTCAAAGATGAAGTAAATCCAATAATTAGGTGGGGCCGCATCATACAAAGATGGGCAAGGAATGTGATTCATTTGATGAATGGCTTGGATCACACGGGCCCCACTGTAATGGTGGTTTAGAGTTGTCCAAGATCTATTTAGGATGGGTTTCTAAAACAGGAAAACGAATGAGATATCCATTTGAACATGCTTCCCACGCAGCAGATCTCTTGGTTTCTTGGTTTGCCGCATATGTACATAGGCAAGCTATTTCCCATGCGTACAGGTCTGTCATTGGGCCATAGGTTGTTTCACGGTTCAAGGATCTAGTGGCCCACTTGTAGTGCAATTTGCATCGTCGAAAACTTTCTTTAAATCGGCGATCTTGAGTCATGTGATCAATAGAGTTGAATTTAAAGTTCAATGGTCGGATCAGTCCTAAAATCACCATCAATAGTTTTATGGGCTTCTTTAGATGTTTGGGAGTGAACGAATTGTTGATCTTACGATTGGACGATCATATTGAAATTTCATCGGGTGAAGGTGCCCGACGTAGGGTGTGTGTGCAGGTATCGAGACCTTAATGTATTTAGAAACCATAGGATTCTTCCCTAGAAGTTTGGGATCTCTAGAAATAGGTCTAGATGAGTCCTAGTGCAAAACATAAACCATTAGATTCGTCGAAGGTCATCAACATATTGCAATGCCGGTCGTTACATGATTTTTATGCAGGTCATCCAATAGATATGATGTGAAATCCTATGGACGATGGATCTTGTGAATTAGGTCCTGAAATTGATAGTGTACAACTCAATTGACCTAAAGCATTGTTTAAAATTTCATGACGATCAGGTTCCTAGAAATAGGGTTTTTGAGATTCAATGTCGGGTATAGAACGTTTACACCATAGAAAGTAATGAACAAATTCCTTCCCAATCAAATAATGATGCCAATGGTGTAAAGTCTGGACAATGGCATAAAACTCCAAGTCATAAGTGGAATATTGTTGCTTTGCATCGGACAGTTTTTCACTGAAGGCAATTGGATGGCCCTCTTGATTGAGAACTCCACCAATGCCGATGTTGAAAGTGTCATATCTCACCTCAAATACCTTCTCATAGTCTGGAAGGTGCAAAATTAGAGCTTCGATTATTTTACGTTTGATCCTCTCAAACACTCTTGTTACTGCACTTGTCGATCAAAACTTTCTCTATTTCATGCAATTGGTAATCGGAGCCATGTTGCTGAAGTTCCACACAAAACTTTAGTAAAATGTGGCGAGGCCATGGAAACTATGAACTTCAAAGATAGTGGTAGGTATTGGCCAATCAACAATGGCTTTAACCTTGCTAAGGTCCACATCTACACCTTACAACAAAACAATGTACCCTAAGAGGACCACAGATGTACTCGTGAAGGAGCGCTTTGTAAGGTTGATGTAAAAGTGCTTGCATCAAAGGATCCTGAAGATAAGACCTAGGTGATTGAGGTGCTCCATCCTCGACTTCCTTTATATGAGGATGTCGTCAAAATAAACAACGACAAACTTACCAATAAAGGGGAGCAAGAACAAGGTCATGAGTCATGACACACATGAAAGTGCTATGTGCATTTGTGAGATTGAATGGCATAACTAGCCACACGTAAAGGCGTCTTATATGCCGTCTTCCATCCGTCACCAAGCCAAATGCAAATCCAATAGTATCCATTTGGAAGATCAATCTTAGAAAAGACACTAGTACCTGACATCAAATCTAGTCTTAGAAAGACACTAGCACCTGGCATCAAATCTAGTCTTAGAAAGACACTAGCACCTGGCATCAAATCTAGCACATCATCAAACCGAGGAATAGGGAAGCGGTACTTCATTGTGATTTTATTAATTGCTTGGTTGTCTACACACATACACCAACTTCCATCCTTCTTAGGAGTAAGGAGGGTTGGCACTACACATGGGTGGGTTTACGCTCTCTCAGATGTAACTATTTTTAAGCAAGTCATCAACTTGATGTTTCAACTCGGCATGCTCGGCGACACTCATTCGGTATGGTGGTAAGCTAGGTAAGGATGCTCTGAGAACCAAATCTACAAAGTTTAATGTTTTCATTACCATATGATATATGATTCAAATCATACGATTTCATCATATCGTATGGTCGTACGACTTAATTGTATAATGAATCGTACAATTAATCGTGATTCATACGAATCATACTGAATCGTACTATTTGATTTTTGCACAAAAAACTTGGAAAATTCTAATAAAAATTCATTGTTTTTATTTTTTCAGTTTTTTACAATTTTTTTAGGGCTTTTGTTTTTAAAAGCTATTAAAGGCCAATATACATTAAAATATCATTTCAAATGCTTCTTTTAAAAGAGTTTAGGGACTTTTGGAGATTGTGGGCCATAGAAAACTTAGACAAAGAAGTTGACATAGCCATAGAAAACTTAGACAATGAAGTTGACATATCTTTTTTGTCGCTTAACGGAATCGAATGTCGCCTGTTTCGTTCGATTTCTACATCAAAATAGGTATGAATACATATAAAATAGTCCTTTAATCTTTTCTATTTCATTTCTTTCATTTTTGGGTTAAAATATGTATTTTTCATATATTTGCATTTTATTTTTTTTTGAAATTTTTTAGGGCTTTTGTTTTTAAAACTTATTTAGGGCTCACCCAATTAGAATATCACATATTTTCTTACTTTTGAGAGAGTGGGGAGATTTGGAGTTTGTGGCCCATAAAAAACTTAGAAAAACAAGTTATCATATCTTTGTCATCTGTCAACAAAATTTAGAGCTGCCCATTTCATTTGATTTCTACATCAAAATAGGTATGAATAAATTTAAAATAGTTCGTTAATCTTTTTTTTTTTTTTTTTTTGAATCTTTTCTTCCATTTTTTGGGTAAAATATGCATTTTTTGTCTTTTCCATTTGTTTTTCATTTATTTCAAGAGTTTTGTCATTTTCTTAATTACGTATAATCTTTTATGTTTGTGTTAACCTAAATAGTTCTTTTTCCTTAATATGTAAGCTTGTGTATTGATTCTTATCAAAGCCTTAGAGATAGGAAAAAAGTCGAAGTCCAAAGATATTGACCTTACATGGGAATATTACTCGAAAATGGATGAGAACAATAATCTCCATCTAAAATGTAATTTTTGTGGGAAGGCATATTGAGGAGGTGTGTTTCAAACGAAACATCACCTTGCCCGAACCAACAAGAATGTAATGGCATGTTCCCAAGTGGGTGATGGTGTCATTCAAAAAGTTGTTGGATGGTTATGTGGATGAGAAGAAGCAACAAAAAGAAATGACGTACAATGTTGGAAAAGTTCCCATTATTGATGATGTGGAGGAAATGGGTGAAGGAAAAAAGAAAATGAACTATGGATGAATTTGTGATAAGAAAGAGTGGACCGAAAGAAAAGCAACAAGCAACTCTAAACAAAATTTGGAAGAAGGGAGACGGACAATGTGTGCCATTCCATTTCTAATTTCTCATATGCGAAAACTTTGCCTTTTAATCTTGTAAAGAGCCCTTTCTTTGCACCTATAACGGAAGCAGTTGCTGCATTTTGGCCAGGGTTGAAGCTTTTATCATATCATGAAGTGATAATTTTTTGAAGATGGAGGTTAAGTCAATAGAGAAATCCATTGAGGTTTATAAGAAGGAATGGGTCAAGACTAAAACAATAATGTCAGATGGGTGGATTAATGGAGTGAATCGGTCTATTACAATTTTTTCCTTCTCCCATATTAATCATCCGTCTCACCTAAATGAAATGGGATGAACTTCTTGTTGAGACTCAAATATTGCATGTTTAACTCTTCAATTACATTAGTTTTCCTTGCATTTAAGTGTTAATTCGATTTAATTATATACGTTTTCGTCAAGTGAGGTGATTTGGAAGCCTATGATGAATATGAGCTCAAAAAGATAGATTTAGAGATCAAAATAAGATAATGAAAAATTAGATCTATTGAGGAAAATATTGAAGAATTCAATACCAAAGATCTATGGAAACCATGTGAGGAATGAAGGAAATCGAATAATTAAATTGAAGAAACCAAGGAAAAGGAATCCTGAAAATTTGGGGCCAGAAAAATCATATTCTGAAATTCTAGGGCTAGAAAGACAATCCTGAAAAATTGCAGAAACAGCCATTCGATGTCATCGATAAGAGTTTCGATGCGATCGTAGACAACTTCGATCCCATCGAACCCTTTTCGATTCCATCGAGAAAATCATGAATTTTCCAAGTTAGTTGCGGGACACATTCTTTGATGCCATCGAAGGTGCGCACGATTGCATAAATTCAAAGTTAATTTGTGATTTTTTCGTGGCGGTGCGAAAGTTGGAGTTCCGAAACTATAAATTGGAGTCTCTAAAACATCTCAAATCATCTTCTAGGATTTGGAAAGGGAGACAAGGCCTAGGTAGAGCGCCGACAACGTTCTTCGACTTCGATTTTTTCACAGGTTCTAGTAGATCTTTTAGTTTTTATTCTAAAATGTTAGTCTTGTTAGGCTAATCTCTTAGCTAAGGCTAACAGATGAAGCATGTAGTTCAATTTCAGCATTTAGTTTATTTGATTCAATGACATTATTTTGAGTGATGAAAGTAGAATTTATTTGGTTTGAATTTACTTTTAAGTCTTTGAGTTGTTTATTTATGGATTTGTTGTGCACTCCAAGTACAATGAATGCTCTGATTTAACAATTGTTTAGCCTGAATTAGAAAGGGATCAATCCGTATAATTAATTGATCCAGTGACACCTAAGGGTGCATTGGGCACTTTGATTTCCCTGTAATTGATGTCTGAATGCTTCATCAGAGAATCGATCAATTGAAATCATATTCTTACTGATGTTTATGAATGTTTTAACAGAATTATCTTCCGATTGGATAGGATGGGACTTCAATTCTAATTGAGATATACATTGAATTAGTTAATTTAATATTGTAATTGTTACGAGTGAATTCCTATATCCTTAGTCCTTTATTTATTTGTTTTTAAATCCTTTTTACCTCGTTGGATTAAAAACCCAGACAAACCATTAGACTTAGATTAGTTCTAGGTCATGTTCCTCATTCCTTATAGATTCGACCTCGGTCTCACCAAGTTATTACTACTTCGCAGCCTTGCACTTGGGGTTCATGAACAAGTTTTTGGCACTGTTGCCGGGGGGTGGCGTTGAACACTATTAGGTTAAGGTTTTCTAGGTTTGATTTTTGTTTCAGGTTAAATTTTTCTTGTTTTCTGAATTTTTTTAACCCAGGGTTTTTAAGATTTACTAATTTTTAGAATTCTGTTGTAAGGGTTTATCTTATTATTATTATTTTAACATTACTAACATTCTTTATTATTTTTGTATTATAAGATCTTCATTATAGTTCCTTTCTTCCGGTAACATCCTTCCTCTCACCCTCTATTTGCTTTCATAATTGTTGTAGGACTTAGGGTTGGAATTAGAGTTTTGTGTGGTTCATGCCCAAGTGGGTAAGGTACTATACATTGAGACTTCTGAGTGAAGGAGGTTTAGTTGACAAGCTCGCGATCCATCAGCGAGTTAGAAAACATCTAAATACTTCTGAAACACCATCTGGGACTATGGTCGAAATTGAACAATACTTTGATGAGAATCCTATGCGAAACACACCACCAGTTAGGACGGTGTGTGATGAGAATGAGGTACACCAAGTTCCACTGGTTCGGACCTTACGTGATTATTTACAGCCGGTGAGAACAAGTACACCTTATATAATTTTGCCAACCAATGCAGGAAACGTGGACCTCAAACCAGGGATGATCCAATTACTCCCTAAATTCTATAGACTTTACTCAGAAAGTCCATATTTGCACATAAAAGAATTTGAAGAGATTCTTACGACCATAAACTTTAACAATGTTCCTTCTAACATGATTAAACTAAAATTATTTTCGTTCTCTCTGAAGAAGGTCAAATCATGGCTTCACTCCTTAAGGCCAAGATTCATTGACACATGAGCCGAAATTACCTGAGAGTTCCTTAAAAAGTTCTTCCCAGCTCATAAAACCAACACTCGAATGAGACATAATAAACTTCTCCCAAAAAAGCTATGAAACTTTTTTTGAGTGTTGAGAACGGTTCAAGGACTTCTTGCTTGTCACACCATGGCTATGAGATTTGGTAGATGATTAACTTTTTCTACGATGGACTAAATCCAAATATGCGCCAATTCGTAAAGATGATGTGCAATGACAAATTTATGAGCAAGGAACTGGAAGATGCCTAGGATTACTTTGACATGCTAGCCGAAAATGCCCAATCATGGGATACATCTAACCAAGCTAGTAATCCCAAGGCAATGCCAAGAGAGGGGAGTACATGTGCTCAAAGATTGAGGCCTTGGAATCTAGTGTCAGGTTGGCGGATCTCACAAGGAAGATTGAGGCCTTGGAATCTAGGGAGTGATCCGACCCAAAACAGACGTTGAAATCGTATGTGGTATTTGCGAAAGCGATGTACACCTAACAAAGGATTATCCTACAATCCCCGCATTCTAAGAGGTGCCGCAAGCTCAAGCAAATGCTACAAACGCAAATCTATGCCCCTTTAGTGCACCATATTCCAACACGTACACTCCGATTGGCAGAACCATCCAAATTTTAGGTGGAGGAATGGATCGACCGCGAATGCACCCAATAATCTACAAGAGCCATCTAATGGACCCCCATATAGGAGACAATACGTTGAATGCATCGTGCGAGGGCAACTGCAGGCCATAAATGAACTTAGAACTTCGGTTGGAACTTGCAAGAATTAAGACACGACTAAATGTTAGGGAGAAAGGGGCCTTTCCTGCCCAACCTCAACCTAACCCTAAGGGACAATTTGAGATAAGTGATCCAACTCTTCAACTCTACATGTGAAACATGTTAAATACATCACCACCTTGAGAAGTGGAAAAGAGATTGACAAGGATATTCCTAAGAAGGTTGAGAAACCTAAGGAGTCCAAAGACTCGAAGGATGATGGTGAATCTAGCGGTGCTTCACATAACATAGAATTAGTGCAGGAATACAAGCCTGTGGCACCGTTTCCCCAACGCCTCACTACATGAAAATGGCCAAGTGAAAATCAGGATATTTTAGAAGTTTTCTAGCAAGTCAAGATCAACATCCTGTTGTTGGATGCGATTGGACAGTTCTCATCTTATACCAAATTCTTAAGGGATCTGTGGCAAAGCACAAGCTGAGCATACATAAGAAAGCCTTCTTGACTGAACAGGTGAGTGTCAAGTGTCAATCTGATACCATACTTGGTATACGAAAAATTGGGCCTTGGTGAGTTGAAACCTACCAAGATAACGTTACAATTGGGCGACTGCATGACTAGGATGCCAAGAGGTGTGGTAGAAGTTGTGTTGGTCCAAGTGGATAGATTCTATTGCCCAGTAGACTTCATTGTCTTGGATACACACCCAGTTATAAATGCGAGTACTCAAATCCCCGTCATATTAGGCTGACCATTCATGACTATTGCTAATGCCATAATCAATTGCCAGAATGGGATCATGAAGATATCTTTTGGGAATATGACCTTAAAACTAAACATATTTAATTTGCACATACCACAAGAGGATGATGATGTGATCCATAAGGTAAACTTGATTGATATATTTGAAGAAGATGAAGAGCCTCTTGGGAAAGAAATAATAGGTGTTTCAACGACAAAAGTTCCTCGGTTTATGTAGTTTGGGAGAGAGCGACTCATTTGGTTGTTGAGTGGTCTTAGTTGATGGTCTCTCTAGTCTTGACCTTTTGTTTTTAATTTCCTAGTTGTTCTGCTATCTCAGCAGCCCTTTTTGTTTCTTGTTTCTTTTTCTTCATTAAAATTTTCTCGTTATCTTAAAATAAAAATTTTTTAAAAAAGAAGAAGATGAAGAGCCTCTTTCAATTAAAATTCTTAAACCTCTAGAAGTATGCGTGGCACACTTTGTATATTTAAATGATCCAATGATCATAAACATAGTGAATGCCTTGCAGAATTATGTCCAGGTGCCTGACAATGACTGGGAAGATAATTGTGTTGAAAACCCTCCTTCCACCAACGTTGAATGCTTACAATTAAGGGTGGAGGAGCTGTATTCTGAAGTGAAGAATGACACTTCAGATTTTATAGAGACTATGCCAGTTAAAAACTTTTCTGATATTCAACTGTTTGTAGTCTCTTATTCACCATGGTATACTAATATTGAAAATCATTCTGCCACAGGTGAATCATACATTCTTTAGACATCTCATGACAATAAGAAGGAAATATTTGATGAGGTGCATAGAGTTCTCAAGACGGTGACGGTCCAGGACATCCAAACTTACTCAAAAGTAGGTTTTTGAATGATCTTGTTAAAAAGCTTGTTGAGATACTTGCTAGAGGTAGAACCAATGTGATGCAGGACATGAAATTTAAATATGATATGCAAGAATTCAGGCTTAGATCAGACTAATACAGAACGATCACATAATAATTCCGCATCCCACACAAAAGTTCAAACATTCATGTAAAGGAGAATCTGCACGGGTCTAGGCCTTATGGACTAAACGATGCTCAAAGGGAAATAGAAATCAACCATACATGCATAGCAAATAGTCCATAATCCAAGGGATTCCCTAATCTCAATTTAAGGAACCCTAGGGTGAAAAAAAAGGCAAATAAATTAGGGCTAATGTAAACTAAGGCTAGGGTTTAGGAAATAGGAATGAAAAGAGAAAAACCAGATGAAAGAAAGCGCTTGCGTGTAGATGGTTACCCGGGGCTGACGCACGTGCGCGGGTGGGCTGACTGCACGTGTGATGGAAGCCCGCCTCCCCAAAGTGACACCTAGGCCTTGGTCGGCCAGGGGAGACCTCTAATCCCTCCAAGTTTGACGACGATCCGACGTAAGCTCGAGGCGCAGTGCTCCGCCGAAGTTTCAGCCCTCTTATAGGTCCGAATTCTATCAATTGGCTGTATGAAGATGAATAGTTGCAAAAAGCTAGGAAATTCAAAGCAATAATAATGGTAGAAGATAAGATATATGAATGGACGAGGGTAGGGACGGATGGGGATAGATGTGGCTTCACACCACGTAGCTAGCCCTTCGAAAAGGGAGGGCTTCGTACCCACCTTTGAATTCTTCCACAACTCACTAAGAGAGCAGAAAAATAAAACAGAAATTTTTATTAAGCTTCGATGAATCAAAAGACCTACAAGGGGTGCCTATTTATAGGAAAACCCTATACCCCAAACCTCGCGCCATGTGCACAACCTATTACTTGGCGATGAAGTAAAATAAAATAAAAACCAAATAAAGAAATCTAAAGCATTCACGATGTTCTAAATAACATAAGCAAAACCTAAAATATGAAATCAATCCAACTAGTGGGCCACGATTAAGAGATCCCATGATGGGATTTTCTTGACTATCGGGTCCACTCTTTTGAATCAAAACTTCGTCTTCTAGATAGGAGGCCCTCCCTGGACGTCGTCACCGAGCCAGATTGACGGTGGGGCCCTCCTTCGTACATACGTGCGTAGGGAGGATATGCGTGCACGTGTGGATGGCGTGTGGGCATGCGTGTGCATGACGCCCTCATCAACTCTCCCCGGCTGTGAAGAGTTCGCCATTTGCGAAATAAAACTTCTGAACTGCTCCAAAATGTCAGGATCAAGTCTTTGAAGCTCTTTCTCAATGAGCCACGTGTTGTCTGAAGCTGGGCGTGACTTCCATTTAACCAGATATTTCTGAAAATCGCCATCCGACGTGGAAACTATCGCATGGTCTAGGATATCCTCTATTTCCTCTCTAGGTGTGTGAAGGCTAGGTATGCGAAGTAAAGGCTGGGAAGAAAGGTTAGGGAGAGGCCATGGAGCAAGGGGCAAATTTAGGAATCAGGGTAGGTGGGCGAAGGGCCGGACAATTTATCAGTGGGTCCTTGAAAATCAACTAGATCCTCCACATTGAATGTGAAACTAATTCCCATGGAAGGTAGAAGATCTACCTCATACGCATTGAGACCGTTTCATTTTATAATTTTGAAGAGTCCAGTGCTATGCGCGTGTAACTTGCGAACGGCTCTTGAAGGATACTGCTCGGGCCTGATGCGGACCATCACAGAGTCCCCAATATTGAATTTTTTGAAACGTCTATGCTAGTCTGCAGAAAATTTGAAATGTTCATTACTAGTAGTGATCTTACGCCTGATTTCTTGATGCAATAAATGTATGTGATGCGCAAAAGACTCTGCAGACTCTGATGACCTATGGGATAATGACATAGGGACAAGGTCAATAGGCTTCCTAGGCTTGTAACCAGTAAAAACTTCCAAAGGACTTAGACCTGTGGACCTATTGACAGAAGTATTGAATGAAAACTCGGCTATGGGTAGTACGGTGTCCCATGTCCTGGTATGCTCCCCCACTTAACATTGTAGTAAACTCCCTAGGCTCCTATTAACCACCTCAATCTGGCCATCGATTTGGGGGTGGTAGGCAGAAGAAAATTGGAGCCTAATATTCATCATGTGCCATAGTGTCTTCCAAAAGTAACTCATGAATCGCACGTCATAGTCAGACACTATGGTTTTTGGTAACCCATGTAGTTTGATGACCTCACTAAAGAATAGCTTGCCAACATGAGATGCGTCGAAGGTCTTAGAACAAGGAATGAAGTGGGTAATTTTAGAGAAACGGTCCATGACAACAAATATGGAATCATGTTTCCGAATAGTCTTAGGAAGTCCAAACACGAAGTCTATACTTATGTCTTGCTAAGGAATGAATGGGACTGACAAAGGTGTGTATAATCCTATATTCTGTTTCTTTTGCTTTGCCAGTTGACAAGTACGACATTGCCCTATAATTTTGGCCACGTCTCGCTTGAGGCTTGGCCAATAAAACCTATCCTCCACTAGGGCAATGGTCTTGTCTCGATCGAAATGACCCGCAACTTCTCCTGAATGTAACTCCCAGACAAGAAAATCGTAGAGGGAGGTGCGTGGTATGCACAAGCGGTCACTCCTAAACAAATATCCGTCTAAAATCAAATACTCACTGTTAGCCCCTGACGGACTCTCTAACAACGATACGTACACAACTCCAAAATCTAGACACTCAAAATACTCTTCTTTGATGCGCTCAAGGCCCGTAACTTCAACACTCATGGAGTTGAGTAATGCGACTCGACGACTCAACGCATCGACGGGCTTATTCTCTATACCGGCCTTGTACTTAAACATAAAAGTGTACTCTTGAAGGAATTGAACTCACTTGGCATGCCCAGGGTTTAATTTCTTCCGAAAGTTCAGATATCTCAAGGCCTCATGATCTGAGAATAAGACGAATTCTTGCGGCAATAGATAATGACGCCAATGGCGCAGAGATTGCACTACCGCATAGAATTCCTTGTCATAGGTGGAATATCTTTGTTTCGCCTCATTTAGTTTTTCACTAAAAAAAGCGATAGGGTGCCCTTCGTAACTAAGCACTCCTATGTCAACTCCTGACGCGTCACATGCGACTTCAAAAGCTTTTGAAAAATCTGAAAGTCGCGTAACTGGAGCTTCGGTCATCTTGACCTTTATCTCATTAAAGGCCTTCGAGGCAACCTTTATCCATTGAAACTCTCATTTTTTAATGTAATCTGTGATGGGAGCCATAATGGAACTGAAACATCGAATGAACCGCCTATAGAAGGTGGCTAAGCCGTAAAAGCTGCGCACTTCATGAATATTATGGGGTTCAGGCTAATTGACGATGGCCTTGACCTTCTCGGGATCTGCCGATACGCCCTCAACTGACACAATAAAACTTAAGAAGATCACACTACTAGACAAAAACGCACACTTCGTTAGGTTGGTGTACAACTTCTCGGCCTTAAGGATCCCACAAACCTACCTCAAATGGTTGAGGTGTTGCTCATTGGTCATGCTATAAATCAAGACATCATCAAAGTATACAGCCAGGAATTTCCCCATGAAGGGCCTCAACACTTGGGTCATTACACGCATGAAAGTGCTTGGGGCATTAGTTAACCCAAAAGGCATAACTAGCCACTCGTATAGCCCATCCTTTGTCTTGAATGCCCTCTTCCACTCATCACCAGGGCGTACAAAGATTTGGTGATAACTACTCTTGAGGTCAATTTTTGAGAAGATAGTAGCATTGGCCA
Source organism: Magnolia kwangsiensis (assembly GCA_037074715.1). Lineage (NCBI taxonomy): Eukaryota > Viridiplantae > Streptophyta > Magnoliopsida > Magnoliales > Magnoliaceae > Magnolia > Magnolia kwangsiensis. The sequence goes on along the minus strand of CM073587.1, from coordinate 38,387,881 downwards.
TCATATCCAACATGTCATCAAGATGCGGTATGGGAAACCGATACTTGACTGTAATTTTGTTGATGACCCTACTATCAACACACATCCTCCATGTGCCATCCTTCTTAGGTGTAAGAAGGGCGGGCACGGCATACGGGCTCATGCTCTCTCGAATGAAACCCTTCTCTAGGAGCTCATCAATCTGCCTCTTCAACTCAGCATGCTCCTTTGGGTTCATTTTGTAATGCAGGAGGTTTGATAGAGTCGCCCAAGGGATTAAATCGATGGCATGCTGTATATCCATTATAGGGAAAAGCTCATTCGGTAGATCATCAGAGAAGACATCACGAAACTCATGTACTATCGGAATGGCCTTGGTAGGTTACTCTACACTAGCCTATTGGTACACTCTCCCTAGACACAAGGGCGTATACCATCGCGTCTGCCTCCGTCTTTCGCTCAAAGTCTTTAGCATTCAGAATATGGAGCGGTTTGGACTTGGACTTCGATTCCTTTGCTTCTTTCAAGCCGCTCAATCCACTGTGTGGTGGACTTCTTTCCAATCATATTCTTGGGTGGCAAAGGATTTAGCTTGACCTTCTTGCCCTCAAACCAGAATGTACACACATTTGAACGACCTAATATGGTGACATCCCTGTCGTAGAGCTATGGTCTGCCCAGAATAATATGGCCAACGTCCATGGGAACAACATCACACCAAAGCGTGTCTTTATAAGATCCAAACTGAATAGGAACAAGACAACGGTGTGATACTGGAATGAAGGTTTCGTCAACCCAGGAAACTCTATAGGGTTGAGGATGAGCTTCCAGCTTCAAGCCCAAATGGCTCACAGTGCTAATTGATGCCATGTTGGCACAACTACCACTATCTACGATCAATTTACAACTCTTTTCTCCACATTTTGCATAAGTGTAAAAGATCGTGTTATCAGTGTTCTTGGCTTGAGCCAAAGCGTAACGCACAATTGCGAGGGTTGCAGACTCTTGTGCTCCCTCTTCTTCATCACTAGGGGTCTCTACGAGCTCATATTCTTCCTCTTCGTCGTCACTCTCTGGGGGCACTACTTCTACTTGCCCATCAATAAAGAATACTTTGGTGCCATCTCTCGTGCTGCACTGGTGAGCAAAATGACCAAACCCCTGACACCTAAAACACCAAGTGGCTCCACTTCCCCGTGAACTAGACCCGGTAATTTTTTTACCCTTATCATCCTTGGACTTCGGCTGCAAATTGTTGGAAGGTTTGTTTTGATATCCAGTGTTAGGTTTAGCCCCAGAGGGATTGGCCTTAATACTAGAATCGAGAAAATCAAACCGCCTTCCCACAGATGCTTTGAGATATTGCTCGACGTCCAACACTACTTGATACAACTGTTAGATAGTTTCTATGTCTTTAGCGAGTAATTCTCTCCTAATGTCAGGACAGAGGCCCGTTTTAAAACGAGCAAGGGTGAGTACGGGGTCCGCATCAACCTCACAGTGGGTCAAGTACTCTTCGAATTTCTCGATATAGTCAGCAACACTCATGGAACCTTGTCGAAGAGACTTCCACTCCTCAATCAATTGTAGGCGATAAGAGAAAGTGAGGTACTTCTCTTTCAACGTTTCTTTCATTTCTCCCCAATGGATTATTGGGAGTAACCTTGCTCTTTCTTTCTTTCGCTCAACAGTCGACCAAAATCTCTTTGCTTGGCCCACAAACTTCATCTTGGCAAATCGGACTCATCGAGCATCCGACATATCATGCCACTCAAAATAGTGGTCCATATCCGTCAACCAATCTAAAAAGTCTTTTGGGTCCAAGTGGCTATCAAACGTAGGGGCATCTATTCTAACTCCCTTGAGGAGTTGTGCATCTGCGTCATATTGGTCATGGTGTCCCTCGGGGGTGGGTGCACAGGTGCGCGCCCATGACCAACTCCTTGGCCGCCTCCATTCCTTGGTCTAACCTCCCGACCACCTGCTTAAGATTGAACATCTTCCCCAATGGTGGAGTTTGCCCCAAGGGAAGCCTCTATTTGGGTAACGCAATCCTCAAATTGGTCAAGGCGTTGATCTATGTGTTGCTCTAAGTGCTTACTCAAAGAATCAATATGTTGGGTTAACTTGTTCAACGATTCTTACAGTTGCTCCATGTTTAGTATAGGGTGCAAACCAAAAACTGTGACCCGTATGTGTGGACATACACTTGCTAACTCCACCTAAGGACTTTATAGGGCGACTATATGTAACTAAATAGGACTAAATGATCCTATGAGACTATATGAGGGAACTATGCAGTGTTTATTAAAATCCAGCAATATAGGTGACAAAGTAAGGGACTATAGACTCCTAAAAGCAACATGTGATAAACCGGATGCATGAAGGACTCAAACAAACTAACCCTAACATGTAATGTATTCCCCTATAAGAACCCTAAGCTCTGATAGCAAATTTGATGCAGGACACGAAATTTAAATATGATATGCAAGAATTCAAGCTTAGATCAGACTAATACAGAACGATCACATAATAATTCTGCATCCCACACAAAAGTTCAAACATTCAAGTAAAGGAGAATCTGCATGGGTCCAAGCCTACACATGTTAGGGCTGGATTAATAAAAAATATGGACCAAATGATGCTCAAAGGGAAATAGAAATCAACCACACATGCATAGCAAACAGTCCCTAATCCAAGGGATTCCCCAATCTCAATTCAAGGAACCCTAGGGTGAAAAAGGGGCAAATAATTAGGGCTAATGCAAACTAAGGTTAGAGTTTAGGAAATAGGAATGAAAAGAGAAAAACCAGAGGAAAACTTGACCCGGAGAAAGCTCCTGCATGCAGATGGTGACCCAGGACTGACGCACGTGCGCGGGTGGGCTGGTTGCACGTGTGATAGAAGCCCACCTCACCAAAGTGACACCTAGGCCTTGGTCGGCCAAGGGAGACCTCCAATCCCTCCAAGTTTGACGACGATCCGACGTAAGGTTGAGGTGTAGTAGTATGCTCCGCCGAAGTTTCGGCCCTCCTATAGGTCCAGATTTTGGCAATTGGCTGTATGGAGATGAATAGTTGCAAAAAGCTAGGAAATTCAAAGCAATAATGATGGTAGAAGATAAGATATAAGGATGGGAGAGGGTAGGGACGGATGGGGATAGATGTAGCTTCACACCACGTAGTTAGCCCTTCGAAAAGGGAGGGCTTCGCACCCACTTTTGAATTCTTCCACAACTCACTAAGAGAGTAGAAAAATAAAGCAGAAATTTTTATTAAGCTTCGATGAATCAAAAGACCTACAAGGGGTGCCTATTTATAGGAAAACCCTATACCCCAAACCTCGCACCATGTGCGCAACCTATTACTTGGTGATGAAGTAAACTAAAATAAAAACCAAACGAAGAAATCTAAAGCGTTCAAGATGTTCTAAATAACATAAAACCTAAAATATTAAATCAATCCGACTAGTGGGCCACGATCATGAGATCCTATGATGGGATTTTCTTGACTATCGGGTCCACTCTTTTGAATCAAAACTTTCGTCTTCTAGCTAGGAGGCCATCCTTGGACGTCGTCATCGAGCCAGATCGACGGTGGGGCCCTCTTTCGTACATACATGCGTAAGGAGGGTGGTGTGCGTGCATGTGTGGACGGCGTGCGGGCATGCATGTGCACGATGTCCTCATCACAATGCCTCTAAATGATTAATAGTTAGGATTAGGAATTTATTGCTTTCTTGGGATTAATTTACCTTAGTTTAGTTTAGCCGCTGATATATCTTTTGATAGGAAGTTCGCACTTTCTTATCTGTATGTCATCTTTTAGGTACTTTTCATCTATTCCTCTTTATTTTCGTTGCTCGTAATTTTGCTCTTATTACATATGTTTATACATTGAGGACAATGTATAATTTAGGTTAGGGAGTAGGTTTCCTTTGGAAATTCTTCGGATTTGTGTTGAAATATTGAATTTTTAAGCTATAATTTTTTTTATCAAAATTTCCTGTGAATTTAAGTAATTTTAAAGATAATTCAGATATTAGAATGATAAGATACTTATTGGCGAGGATTTTTAAAATCTGAATTTTAATTATTTGATAGATTTCAAAATTAAGTTGAAGTTATTAATTCTTAATTAGAAGTTTTAAATATTGATTGAGTCATGTAATTTATAAATCACATCTAGCTTACACATTAAAGTTTAAGTTCGATGTTGAATTGTCAACTTGATTATAATTAAGAATGATAGGAACCAAACCTGAAAAATTTATCCATCATGTTCAATGAAAAGAATTGATGAGAGAGAGAGAGAGAAGTAATACCTATCCAAAAACAGTTGTCGTCGAAAAGGGCTACCTATTAAAGTTACATGAAAGGACAGTAAAGAAGAAAAGAACAAAAAAAGTAAAAATAGTATGAAAGCCGTCGATAGAAAAATCAAAAGTTGGAAGAGTAGAATGTTGAACTGTAAGGCAAGTTTTGGTTATCCTGAATGTTGTTTGGATCATCAATGTTATCATGAAAGTAAAGAACTGAATCTTTGGTTGTGATAAGTCTAGACTTCATCATACACCCATGGAACTCAATGTTTAGAATTTTTCTAATTATAGGATTAATACTTTGAACTTGATTAGGACATTTACCAAGTGCTAGGGTTTAGGAGAAAGTAGTACTCAACATTAATGTATTTTAGATTTCTATAATTTGGATTATTTTTAGAACCGCTTGAGCTTATGAAAATTATTCCTTTGCTTTCAAAAATCTTTCGTATGTTTTGCTCGAGACTAGCAAAATGTTGGTTGGGGGGTGTGTTGAGACTCAAATATTGCATATTTAACCCTTCAATTACATTAGTTTTCCTAGCATTTAAGTGTTAATTTGATTTAATTAATTAAATTTTTGTCATGCGAGGTGATTTGGAAGCCTATGATGAATATGTGATTAAAAGGATGGATTTAGAAATCAAAAGAAGATAATGAAGAATTGGAACTATGAAGGATAATATTCAAGAATTCAAGTGTCAAAGATCCAAGGAAACTAAGTGAGGAATGAAGGAAATCAAATAATTGAAGTGAAGAAACCAAGGAAAAGGAATCCTAAAATTTCAGAGCTAGAAAAAATCATATTCTAAAATTCCATGGCCAGAAAGACAAAATCCTGAAAAACTGCAGAAACAGCCCTTCGATGCCATCAAAGACAACTTCGATGCCATCGAACCCTCTTCGATTCCATTGAGAAAATCATGAATTTTCCATGTTAGTTGTTGGACCCATTCTTCGATGTCATCGAGGGAGTTTCATTGCCATCGAAGGTACGCGCGATTGTGTAAATTCAAAGTCCGTTTGTGATTTTTTCGAGGCGATGCAAAAGTTGGAGTTCTAAAACTATAAATTGGAGGTCCCTAAAACATCACAAATCATCTTCTAGGGTTTGGAGAGGGAGACAAGGCTTAGGTGGAGCGCCAACAACTTTCTTTCACTTCGATTTCTTCATGAGTTCTAGTTGATCTTTTAGTTTTTCTTCTAAAATGTTAGTCTTGTTATGCTAATCCCTTAGCTAAGGCTAAGGGATGAAGCTTGTAATTCAACTTCAGTATTTAGTTTATTTGATTCAATGACATTATTTTGAATGTGAAAGTAAAATTGATTTGGTTTGAATTTACTCAAGTCTTTTGAGTTGTTTATTTCTGGATTCGTTCTGCACTCCAGGTACAATGAATGCTATGATTTAACAATTGTTTAGCCTGAATTAGAGAAGGAATCAATTCGTATAATTGATTAATTCAATGACACACAAGGGTGCATTAGACGCTTTGAGTTCCATGCGATTGATGTCTGAATGTTTCATGAGAGAATCGATCAATTGAAATCACATTCTTAATGATGTTTATGAATGGTTTAACGGAATTATCTTCTAATTGGATAGGATAGGAGTTCAATTCCAATTGAGATATACATTGATTTAGTAAATTGAATATTGTGATTTTTATGAGTGGATTGATGGATCCTTAAGTCTTTTATTTTAAAAAAAATAATTTAAATCCTCTTTTACCTCGCTGGATTAAAAACCCAGACAAACTATTAGACTTATATTAGTTCTAGGCCGTGTTCCCCATTCCTTGTGGATTCGACCTTGGTCTAATCGAGTTATTACTACTTTGCAGCCCTTCACTTGGGGTTTGTGAACACTTCTCCCTCTTGAAACATTTCCAAAAACTCGAGTTTGACTTCCTCTTCTTCTGATAGCATTTCTCCTTTGAGTGGCATTTCCTCTTCTTCTTTCATCTTCACTGGAGAGGGTTAGGATCGACGGTTTGGTCGGTTAATAGTCTGAGCAATATTGTCTTTTTGAGATCTGTTGATACATCCGATATTTCAAAGAATGCAGATAATATGTTGGGTTTACTTGAGTCGGTTAATGATGCGGTGGGCGAAGAGAATGTAGGAGAAGTTACGGATATTGCATGGCTTCTGTTAAAGTAGGTCAAATGTTAATGGAGAAGAGAAGGACGTTTTGGTCTCCATGTGCGGCCCACATTTACAAGCATTGTTGGGTCCTGAACTTGATGAGGAAGCACACAAAGGGGGAGTTGACAAGATTGGTTACGTGTTGACTTTGGAAAGCATCCACGAGAATAGGATTAGCTTGAGATTGATGTTTACCTCAAATGAATGGGAAGGTAGCAGTTTCTCCAAAACCGCAAAGGGGAAGTGTGTTCAATAAATAGTTTTAGCCGATGTAGATTTTTGGTCATCCATCAAGTTTTGCTTGAAGACCACTCTCCGATTAGTGAAGGTACTATAGTTAGTTGATTTAGATGAGAAGCCAGCCATGGGATATATTTATGAAGTGATAAATCGGGCGAAAGAGGCAATCGGGAAGAACTTGGGAGAAGGCGATATTCAACCAAATGGAAAATCTTCACCAATGGTGGAATCTTCAACGACATACTCTTACATGTGGTGACTTATTTTTTTCATCCTAAATTTCAATATGACGAGAGTTTCCATCCGAATTTAGAGATCAAAACCAACTTATATGACTATATTGAAAAAAATGATCCCAGATTCAAGGCAAATGGTCATCATTGATGAATAAATTGATAAGTTCAAAAGGGTCTATGGTTATTTGGAAGAGGGACTACAAAATTAACCAGAACAACAAACAAGCAAGTAATTTTGCAATTATTTTACTTCTTTGACTTTTGTAAGTACTTAAATCATAAATATATCATGTATGATCATGTATGTTTTTACTTTTTAGGTTATTTAGTTTATTTATATAATTATATATGATTGATTTACAAGTTTATGGTGGGAGAGTTACGGAGACGAGTGTCCAAAATTGCAAAAGCTGGCTATCCATATTTTGAGTCTGACATATAGTGCTAGTGGTGATGAGCACAATTGTAGCACTTTTGAGCAAGAAATTATTGAATTCATTATTTATCTTGTTAATTTACCATGTAGTGCTATTGGTCCTTGTGGAATTTTACGTTCACTGTATATACATTCGAAGAAGAGATATAGACATGAGCAGTGGAGATTAAATGCACTCATCTTCGTAAAATACAATCTCCAATTCGAAGTCCATCATGTGAAAAAAGAGAATGGCCAAGGGCTTGATCCTATATGCATATCGGATATAGAATCCAACAATGAATGGATCTCTGAGGAGGATCCTGCATTTCCTATAGATAACACTTAGATGGACATAGGTGAGTGCTTTGCTGAGGGATTGGAGGATGTGCAAGATGTAAGAGGATCTACCTCATAACGGGTTGGGCGACGTGGTATAATTGCTGTTTAGTCTTGTAATTTATAATTATTAATTAATAGTTTTATTTTCATTTAGTTATGCACTTATGCTAAACTAATAAGCATAATACATTATGCATAAACTATTTTGTAAGTTCTAAAAAACTTGCAATTAGAAGTAAAGGGGAAAGTGAAAGTGGTAAAAGAGGAGGAAGAGGAGTTTGCTAAAGAAGAATATGATGTTGATAATGTTGATATCATTGATGAAGAGGAAAAGGATGATGATGGAGTCGCCACTGCAACGAAGAAAAGATTTGATTGGACTTTTTGTTTCCTTTTTTATTTATAGAAACAAGTGAATAGTGAATATATTAAACTTTTTTTATGACAACAAGGTGTCTCCACTGATGAGGACATCAGACCCTTTAAAGTTTATCAAAGACGAAGGCAGCCGACGAATACAACTTTATGGCTCGATGATGGTTCATGGCACAACAAAGGATGATTTTGAAGACCTGGTTAATGGCACAAATAAGGATGATTTTGAAGACCTTACACGTGCCCTCAGATTAATTGAAGGCCCCACATTAGGAGGACACACGTGTAGGATGAGTTAGAAGACTGATATGTTACGTAAGATTTTATTTATTTTTTTCTTTTTTTTAGAAAGCTTTGTTTTGCGCATTTTTTTCTTTTATTATAGGGGTAATTTAGCCATTTTCTTTTAAATCCCAAGTTTATAAATAGGGTGTTTTATACCCAAAACCTAATAATGTTTTTTTAATGAAAGCTTAGTGCCCCCTTTCCCTTTCTCTGTGGTAAGTTCTTCTCTTCCCCTAATCTTTTCTTTTTCTAAATTCTATTTCTAGCCCTCTAATCTTCTTCTTCTCTTTCTATGCCTAGAGTGTGTGTGTGTGTGTGTGTGTGTGTGTGTGTGTGTGTATTGCTATTGACCTTGAAAATTTGAGAATTGATCCCAACCCTCTCTTAGATTTTCCAGCCGTCCTTATTCTAGAAATCCTTTGATTTCATGGACTAGAGAAGCTGCATTGATTGTTGGATTGAAACCATGCAAGATCGGGAGGTCCCATCCCTCTCCGGATCCAATCCACGCATTATTTGAATACAGTACAACAGGATTGTGATGATGGTCTGCAAACATTGCATGTTCCCTTTATTTTTATCTTTACTATGATGTGGAATGTGAATATTTCAAATGATTTGCTTAGTTTATTTTGCTGGATAATTTTTGTGCTCACACATGCATTCTAGTTTAGACCGTCCCGCATCAAATTTGGTATCCAAGCTTTAGGTTGTGCATGGTTTTTGTTAGATCGAGTTATCTGAACTTAGGATCATTTGTTTTCTCATATAGGATTGTCTAGATAATTCCAAATCTATGTGTCATATCTATAGCACCACTAGAGAATCACACCTTCAACATTTGAAGTTGGTCTGTAGCGTCCTTAGGGCGGAGAAATTATACGCTAACCTTAAAAAATGTTCGTTCATGTCTAGTCAGGTTGTGTTCTTAGGGTTTATAATGTTAGCAGAAGGGATGTGCATGCAGACCCAAAGAAAGTCAAGGCCACAATTGATTGGCCTGAACTAAGGAACATACATGAAGTGCAAATCTTCCATGGCTTAGCCACATTCTATCGTCGGTTCAATAGGAGTTTTAACACGATTATGGCTCCCATTACAGAGTGTATGAAGTAGGGAGAATTTTCTAAAGTCTTTGAAGTTGCGTGTGATGCATGTAGTGTTGGTATAGGAGGAGTCCCGAGTTAAGAGGGTCATCCTATTGCCTATTTCAGTAAGAAACTAAATGATGCAAAACAAAAATACTCTTACTATGATAAGGAATTCTATGCGGTAGTGTAGTCTTTGAGACATTGGCACCATTACCTCATACCGCAGGAATGTCTTATTCTCTAATGATAAGGCCTCATGTTATCTTCACTCCTAAAAGAAACTTAACCCAAGGCATGCTAAGTGGGTTGCGTTCCTTCAAGAGTATTCATTTGTCTAGAAACACAAGGCCGGAGTAGAGAATAAACCAGTTGATGCCCTTCGCCATAAAGTGGCGTTGCTCAATTCTTCTAGTGTTGGAGTTGTCGACTTTGAGCAACTGAGAGATGAGTATGATACAGGACAATTAACCACTTGCTCTAAAAGCTCGAACTATCAGAGCATGGCGAATTAATCCCTTTATCTCATAGCCCAACCCCACATGTCATGGGTTAGGATCTCGGCTAAACCCCCCTCGTGGACCCCAAATCACATGGGTACCGCCTCACATGAGCCACCCACCTCACACGGGTGGGGCCTGCATCACACGAGCCACCCGTCTCACACTGGCTGCCCACCCCGAGTGTGCCCCTGCATCCCACAGGCAACCCCACTCGAGCCCGGTGTGAAAATGCCCTTGCATTAGAGTACCTTACATGTCCAGATTTTGGGGGTACTTATATGCAGTGTTCGAGATATCGGCATCGCACAATGTATCGCACCCTTGGGATACAGATACGTATCGATTATCGCACGGGATATATCGTTTGTATCACATAGTTTATCGCACTTTTTGAGAAACATGGGGAAACATTAGCAAAATGGTTGAATTTTTTTATGAAACTTCAGAGATTATTTAAAAAGACCTTAATGCACACTTTTAAATCATAAAATATCAAAAAAGAAGTGCACGTAATAAATTTCCTTTGTATAAGGTACTAAGTTATGCATTATCTGATTAAACTAAGGTAAATATATTTAAATATGATGCATACCATTTATAAATGGATAAGATATGTATGAAAATGAGTCACATCCAAACATCAATTGGAATTCATTTTAACATGACATTTTAGGGCATGGGTTGAAAAATAAGGCAAATCCAAATCTAAGGTGGACCACACCACAGAAAATAGTGTTCATTGAATGATCGCCATTAAACTATTTTGGGGCTATAAATTTTTTGGATAAAGCTAATATTTATGTTTTCCCATCCAGGTTTGTCAAACCTCATGGAAAGATTGGATGGCAAATAAATGTTACGGTGGGCCCTAAAAAGCTTCAATGGTGGACATCATTGCCACCACATTTTCTTGTAGTATGATACACTTGATCTTTCATCCGTCTCCTTTTTGGGCTCATGCCTTAAAATTACTTATGAAAATGGATGGAGGGTGTGGATTGGCTGGTGTACCACACGAGGTATGGGCATGTGTCATGCGAAGATGGGACGCGGATTTCCTACTAAATCCTTTCGTAGGAGTGGGGCACACCGTGATGTTTGTGAGAAATCTACTCCATCCATCAGTTTTGTGAGCTTATTTTAAGACTTGAGGCAAAAATTGAGCAGGATCCAAGACTCAAGTGGGCTGCACTAAAGAAAAAGGTGGGTAGGGAAATTCCTACCGTTGAAACCTTCCTGGGTCGACAGTGATGTTTACATTCCATCCATATCGTTCATTACGTCATTACTACTGGGATGAATTGAAAACCCAAATATTAGACTGATTCAAAACCTGTGGCCCCACGAATATTTCAACTGTGGACCTTCAGTCCTTACGTTTTCGGCCTACTTAAGTGTTGGATCCGGCTCATTTTTGGTCCTATGTCTTAAAATGTGCTAAAAAAATGGATGGACGGAGTGGATTTCTCACAAACATCACAGTGGACCCCACCTAAGTTTCCAGCGCATGAACTTCATGCGCCCAGACGAGCGCACCACTCTGAGTTGTACAAACAGTTCAAAGGATATCAGAGTTACATGGCCCCACCAATAATGTATTTATTATATCCACACCGTTCACCCATTTGGAGAGATCATTTTAGATCACGAACCCAAAAATGAGTGACATCCAAACCTCAATTGGACCACACCACAAATAGCAGTGAGGACAATGATTCTCACCGTTATAACATTCGTAGGGTCCACCATAATGTTAGTTTTCCATCCAATCTGTTCATGAGGTCACAAAGACCTTGATGAATAGGAAAAACAAATATCATACGATCCAAAACTTTTGCGGCCCCAAAAGGGTTTCAATGGTGGACGTTCAATATCCCACTGCTTTTTTCCAGTGTGGTCCACTTGATCTTTGGATCTGTCTTATTTTTCGGATAAAGCCTTACGAGGAGCTTGCCAAATGGACGAATGGTTTGGATATAATATATACCTCATGATGGGACCCACATAACTTGGTGATGTCAATGTAGTCAGTGACGCGTGCTGCACTTGTCCATCCGCCTCCTCTGAATAAGGGCTCAGGGCCCTTTTTTTTTTTGAAGCAGAGAGGGTTCCAGAACGCTGGAACCCTAAAATCTCTCCCAAATGCCGATTATTTCGACGATTTCGCGGCCAAATCTCTCCAAATCAGAGGCTTCGATTCAAATGGCCCATCAAACACAGCTTCCGATCAGGGCGATCTTCTGTACAGGTACCAAAATCTACCGTTGAAAGTTTTTCTTTTTTCTTTTTTCTTTTTTATTTTTTTATTTTAATTTTTTTTGGATAATGATGCTCTCCCAGGTGTGATATCGACGATAATATCGGCCGATATCTGAAGTTTTGGATTTTCGATATCTTCCGAGGGTTATTAGAGGAGTTTCGTCTCGCTAGGGCCCAATACCGATAATATCAGCCGATAGTATCGATATTTCGAACACTGGTCAAGACAAAGAATACAACCAACAAAAAGATTACACTTCAAATAGAGAACAGGCTACATTTAGATATTCTTGAAGATGGCCAGTAGCCCATTCGACTACGTCCCATTTAACCCTCCCCACTAACTGATATGGAGATTTGCGCTTGTTATCAAAACACCGAGCGTTGCGCTCGAACCAAAGATTCCACATTCCAACCATAAGGAGCAGCTGCCACACGACTAGCCTATCTTTCACCATAAGAACGCCATGCTAGCCCACATGAGTTGCAGAACTGATTAAGGCATTGCCTAATTGATCTCGAATAGCATGAAAATATGGTTCCAAGGTTGACTAGCGAAACGGTAGTGGATTAGAAGATGATCTATGGATTCCGAACTGCTCATACATAGAAGACAAATATTCAGCAGAATCATTTCCCTCTTTTGAAGGTTATCTAACGTCAAAATCCGCTTCCTACCTGCCAGTCAAAAGGAGGAGACCTTGGGGGGAGCCCCGTAGAACCAAAATTCAAAGGGAGGGATGATTTTGGAAGAAATTTAGTAGAGCTAGATCATATTGTAAAAGGATTTAACCGAAAAAGAACCAGAGGCTGATGCTGACCACATCAAGAAATCAGACGAATGTGGAGAAGGGAAGAAATGTTGAAGCCATTATAGCAGATTTGCAAGCTCATCGCACTCCAAGTCTGAAAGTCCCCTTCTACATGGGGGACACCATGCTCCCCTTCCCTTGAGAGAGTAGCAACGATCTACCATAATGTCCATATGTGGGGATAGAGCAGCTAACGAAGGGAAATCCTCCTGTAGAGGAATAGGCCCACACCACGTTTCTTCCCAAAACCTTATGAATTGTCGATTAGAAAGCTAAAGAGGCAAGAATTGAGGGGGATACTGCAAGAATGGCCTTCCACACTGCTGAGGCCTGATAGAGAGATGACTTCTTAGTCTGCCAATCTTCCAGCCCATACCTGTGAGCTAAGAAGCCTCTCCAAAGCCTTCCTTCTTTGACCCCGAATCCCCATTGCCAAATGCCAAGCAACGCCCTATTCATAGCTTCAAGATCCCTGATCTCCGCACCACCTTTGGCTAGAGTAAGCAAACCTCGCTACAATTCAGTAGATGGAATTTATGATTTTCCTCTACCCCTAGCCATTAGAAATCCCTCCTTAGTTTATCAAGTTTTTGTAATACTGATTTCGAGCATATGAAAAGAGACGTGAAGTAAAGATGGAGATTAGAAAGGGCCGATTTGATGAGAGTAATGCACTCAGCTAGTGATAGATGCCTCCTTTTCCATCTTCATAGTTTCCATTCAAATCTCTCAATCACCTTGCTCCACAAATGTTTGGGAGGTTTCCCAAAGCAGAGGAAGACCCAATTAAGAAAAGGGGAAAGAACCCACGCTGCATCCGAAAATTGACGCAAAGGTTGTACTTCTTTGGAAAGCCCTGTCCCCAACATCTCACTTTTGTGCGAGTTGATTTTCAACCCAGATACCTCTTCAAAACAGCCCAAAATTTTACGCAAACTTTCTATCTTTGTCAGATCTGCCTCTCAGAAAAGAAGGGTGTCGTTTGTGAATTGCAAGTGAGTGATAGTCAGCCCAGAGATCGAGCTATGAAAGCCCAATATTAGTTCCAGCTGCTGACCTTTCGATATCATTTCACTTAGTGCTTCTGCTACAACTATGAACAGGAAAGAAGATAGTGGATCACCTTGCCTAAGGCCCCTAAAAGCCTTGAAGAAATCCTTTGGAGATCTGTTAACCAACACCAAAAAGAAGCTGAAGAAACGCATTCCTCCATCCATTTAATCCATCTGTCACCACAACCAGTCCTCAACATATATTTCATGAAGTCCCAATCCACGTGGTCGTACGCCGTTTTGGTACCGAGTTTGCATACCTTTCCTGTTTTCTTCTCCTTGTATCTTGAATCAATGCACTCGTTGGCCAGAAGTGCACTATCCAATATTTGCCTGTCAAGGACAAAGGCTCCCTGGTTGTTCGATATGACCATGAGAAGGATCTTCCTAAATCTGGTAGCCAACACTTTGGCCAATATTTTGTAGGGACTCGCAATGAGACTGATGGGCCTGTAGTCACGTAAAGATTCCGCGCCTTGTATTTTCAGGATAAGAACGATGAAAGTTGCCCACATGCCTGTAGGAAAATGGCCTTTGGTATGGAATTCTTGGATAAAATCGACCGCATCTTTCTTAAGAAAGTCCCAAAAAACTTGGAAGAAATGAATATGAAACCCATTGGGGCTTGGTGCCTTGTCGCTCCCTAATGAATCGATAGCTTCCTTGATTTCATGTTCTGTGATCGGTCTCTCTACTTACTCCTTGTCCAACTCTGAGATCTTGCGAAATTGAAGATTGTTTAAAGTAGGATGTGGCCGCTCTTCCTCGGATAGCAATTCAGAATAGAAATCTACTACGGTTTTACAAATTGCTTCCTGATCTTCTACTCTTATCTCCATCTACTGAGATGCTGTTGATGTGATTATTTCTTTCCCAAGCACTAGCTAGACCGTGGAAGAACGAAGTGTTGCTGTCGCCTTCCTTAAGCCACACCGCTCCCGATCTTTGCCTCCAAATAATTTCTTCCTGCTTCAAAAACTTGGAATGTTCAACACAGAGGGAGCAACAACCATAATGAAACATCCTTCAATTTTTTTTAAAAATAAAACAAGAAAAGATTCTCTTCACAAATATCCCTCTTGGCACAAAGTCACTCAACCATATGGTTACCGATGTATTGTACGCTCATTCGATTATAAGATACCCTTGGTTTCAAGTTTTCAACAGAGTAAATACTTGATACTTTGATGTAGCACCATGCTTGAAAGTTATATGTCACTCTCGAGTGATCAGCAAAGTGCGGGGAATTTTGTGTTGAGAGATGGATTCCTTTTTAAAAGAAATCGTTTATGTATTCCCCGTACGTCCCTTCGTGAATTCCTCATTTGGGAGCTTCATTCAGGAGGGATAGCTGGCCACTTTGGCCGCGATAAGACTATTGCCTTCGTAAAGGACCGTTTCTACTAGCCAAGTCTTAAGCGAGATGTCGCCAAAATTTTAGAGCAGTGTAGAATGTGTCAGATGGCGAAGCAGCAAAAGAACAATTCTGGATTATATACGTCATTACCTGTGCCACATGCTCCGTGGCAAGACATTATCATGGATTTCGTGCTTGGGCTTACCAAGACGATTAAAAAGCACAATTCCATTTTTGTTGTTATGGGCCACTTCTTTAAGATAGAGCATTTCATTCCATGTTCTAAAACTCTGGATGCGTCTAATATTGCTAAGGTCTTTTTCGATGGTGTGGTCCGTCTCTATGGTTTACCTAAGACCATAGTGTCTGACCGTGATGTCAGATTTACCAGCTATTTTTGGAAGACACTATGACACATGATGGGAACACGTTTGCAGTTTTCTATTGCATACCACCCCCAAACTGAGGTGGTTAATCGCAGCCTTGGAAATCTCTTACGATGCTTAGTGGGTGAACATATTAAAACTTGGGATTTAATTCTACTTATAGCTGAGTTCGCCTACAACAGTTTAGTCAATAGATCTACAGGGTTGAGTCCATTTGAAATTGTTAGTGGATACAAACCTCGGATGCCCATAGACTTGTTACCCATGTCAATTACCCAAAGATCTTCTAAGTCAGTCGATGCATTTGTACGACACATTCATGACTTGCATGCACATGTTAGACAGCGAATAAATGCGAGTAATGATAATTATAAATGTTCAGCTGACCAACAACTTAGGTGGACAAAATTTAATGAAGGAGATTATGTACTGGTTAGGATTAGACCAGAGCGGTTTCTTTTGGGTTCCACCAATAAATTACAAGCTCGCAGTACTGGACCATTCAAAGTATTGCATAAAATTGGGTCTAATGCGTACAGGGTAGACCTTCCACCTGAAATGGGAATAAATCCGAAGATCAATGTTGAAGATCTAATCCTCTGTCCTAACCCTTCCATCGTTTCTTCTTCCCACCCTTGGCCACTTTCCGACTTTACTTCTCAGCCTACTCCACCCCTTCCACCATCAATTGACCGTAAGGAAGAAATTGAAGGGATAGTGGATGAGGAGATTGTTTCCACACGAGATGGGGGGTAGGCTTCCAAAGGTACCTTGTCAAATGGAAGAACAAGCCACCATCCGATTTCACATGACTTATAGAAGTGGAACTGCAGCGGATTGATTTAGACCTTCTCGAGACGCACAAAAGTTTTAACTCGTCGAAGCCGAATTCTTCTCACCCGAGGGGAGTTAATGAGGACATCAGGCCCTTCAAAGTTTATCAAAGACAAAGGTGGCCGATGAATACACTTTATGGCTCGATGATGGTTCATGGCATAACTAGGGCTGTACATCGAGCCGAGTTGAGTTGAGGTGGGTCAAGCTTGGCTTGGCTCATTCGTGCTCTCCTCGTGTTTGTGCTCAAGCTCGAGCTCAGCCTCGAGCTTACCATTGGAGCTTGACTTGTTTGCCAAACCTTTTGAGTCGAGCTCGAGGCGACCTAGTGGATCGAGTCAAGGCGAGCTTACCGCGAGTCAAGTCGAGTCTGCTCCCAACCCGACCCAACGTACACCTAACACAACCCAGCAACCCGACCCAACTGACCCAACCCCCAAATCAAATATTCAATTAATAATATATCTATATATATATAATATTAGATAGAGTCATAGAAGGTACCTTGTTGTTGGTGCTGAGAGAGAGAGAGAGAGAGGAGCTCCGGCGCAACGAGTTAGGTATGGAAGGGAAAGGGTAAGAAAAGGATGGATGGGTAGGCTATGGTTTAAGTTTTATTTTTTTTTAATTTTTAAATATAGTCGAGCCGAGCCGAGTTTGAGAAGAGTCAAGTCAAGCTCTACTATGTTCTAACTTGGCTTGTTTTCAAAACAACCTAGGTCATATGAAGCTTGGCTCGCCTTGAGTTATCGTTCAAGTCGAGTCAAATCGAGCTAGATCGAGCCAAGTTGAGCGAGCTTTTCAAGCTTGCTTGGCTCGTGTACAGCCCTAGGCACAACCAAGGATGATTTTGAAGACCTGGTTAATGGCACAAATAAGGATGACTTTGAAGACCGTACACGTGTCCTTGGATTAATTGAAGGCCCCACATTAAGAGGACACACGCGTAAGAAAGTTAGAAGACTGATCTGTTACGCAGGATTTTTATATTTTTTTGTTGTTTTTAGAAAGCTTTGTTTTGCATGTTTTTTTCCCTTTTTTTATAGGGGTAATTTAATCATTTTCTTTTAAATCCGAATTTTATAAATAGGGTGCTTTCTACCCTAAACCTAGTAATATTTTTTAATGAAAGCTTGGTGCCTCCTTTCCCTTTCTTTCTTTGGGAAGTTCTTCTCTTCCCCTAATCTCTTCTCTTCTTCTAAATTCTATTTATAGCCCTCCAACCTTCTTCTCTTTCTATGTCGTGTGTGTGTGTGTGTGTGTGTGTGTGTGTGTGTGTGTGTATATATATTTGTTGCTATTGACCCTGAAAATCTGAGGATTGATCCCAACGCTCTCTTAGATTTTCCAACCGTCCTTATTCTAGAAATCCTTTGATTTCCTGGACTAGAGAATCTGCATTGATTGTTGGATTGAAACCATGAAGATCAGGAGGTCCCATCCCTCACCGGATCCAATCCACGCATGATTTGAATACAGTACAATAGGATTTTGATGACGGTCTGCAGCCATTGAATGTTCCCTTTATGTTTATCTTTGCTATGATGTGGAATGTGAATATTTCAATTGATTTGCTTAGTTTATTTCGCTGGATAATTTTTGTGATCACACATGCATTCTAGTTTAGACCGTCCCGCATCAAATTTGGTATCCAAGCTTTAGGTTTTGCATGGTTTTTGTTAGATCGAGTTATCTGAACATAGGATCATTTGTTTTCTCATATAGGATTGTCTAGATAATTCCAAATCTATATGCCACGAAATTGCTTGTGTTTTTATTCTAGTTAAATCTGAAAATTTGCAGCATTCATACATCATATGGACATAGGATCATACATCCATCTTGAGGTCTGTTCAAACCTTAAGAGTCGGGCTTAGGAAAATCGAGTTCGAGTTTTTGGTGTATGCCCAATAGAAGTGGTAAGGGTTTCGGCCAACACCCCATCATGAGTAACAAGCAATTAAGTGATCACCTCGCTCAATTACTGCCATAGAGACATCCAACAAAAATATCGAGCGAAAACTAACCGCCACCGAAGCTAGACTTGAGCAATTAGAGGCATCCCAAAGGGAGAACCCCATTGTTGGGGGAGATGTGCAGTCACAGGCAGGTGGTGTTGGTGAGGAGCCGGCCCTTACACAAACCCCCACCAATGGCTAGCATGTGGGTAGAGAACGGGCATATAAGGACCGCTTTGATCCTAATGAGAGGGCCATGAAGAATGTCAGGATTGATGCCCTGAGCTTTGATGGTCGCTTTGACCCCAAGGCATTCCTTGATTGGTTAGCTGACATAGATAATTATTTTTAGTGGCATGAGATGTCAGAGAACCGATAAGTGCGATTTGCCAAAATGAAGCTTATGGGGCAAGCAAAGATGTATTGGACCAATAAAGAGCGCAGGATTGAATGGGTGGGAGGAGCTCCCGTTACCCAATGGAGCGAGATGAAAACTATGCTAAGAGAGAGGTACCTCCCTCTCTCATATCACCAGAAGCTCATGGAACAATGGCAATCTTTACGCCAAGGATCCATGCCTGTCACGGAATACATCGCAAAATTTGAGGAATTCATGATGCGGTGTGACATTGAGGAAGGCCCTCTAGTAATGCGCACGCATTTCAAGACGGGCCTTCGATCGGATCTTCAGTGTGAGCTTTGAGCTCATCCCGTGACAGATTTGGACGATACGTACCAAGTGGTGCAAGAATTAGAGCAGTATTTGAATAGTATCGTCACAAGACGGTTCGATTCCTAAGACTCT
Organism: Magnolia kwangsiensis; assembly: GCA_037074715.1. NCBI lineage: Eukaryota > Viridiplantae > Streptophyta > Magnoliopsida > Magnoliales > Magnoliaceae > Magnolia > Magnolia kwangsiensis. The sequence goes on along the minus strand of CM073587.1, from coordinate 38,368,487 downwards.
AATGTTATGATTGGTTCTCAAGGAACTAGACCCAACATTGGTAATCAACCCAGGGTGCAAGCGAATGTTCAGCCTGGGCATAGGGATGACAAGGGAAAAGGCATCCTTGGTGCTGGTCCAAGTGGAGGACAGAATGTGCGATGCCACAAATGTGAGAATATTGGCCATTTTGCAACTCGGTGTCCTACTAAGAGCAAAGAAAAAGTCTTAGTCATAGGTAATTCCCAAGATAGCGATTATGATCAGGGCAACTATGAAGTCAAAGAATATCAGCCCGTAGGATCATTGAGTGATGAGGATGAGGTGGGTGATGATGCCACACTAGCAGTTGTCAGGTGTGTGCTAGCCCTGACTAGAAGTAGTGTTGACTGGCGTCGTAACACTATCTTCTACACGATCGCCAAGTGTGGCGAGAAAAATTGTAAGGTGATAGTGGACAGTGGGAGTTGCCATAATGTAATTTCCACTAGTACCTTAGGCCGTCTAAAGTTAGATGCCACCCCTCATCCTGACCCATACAAAGTCTCATGGGTAGACAAGGCTTCTCTTCCTGTCACCCATCGAGTTCGAGTCTTATAAGGAGCCCCTGTGGTGTGATGTGTTGCCCATGAATGTAGGTCGTATCATCCTAGGCAAACCGTGGCTATTCAATAATGACGCCGCAACCTATGGACGTTCTAATGCATGTACCTTCATGCATAATGGCAAGAAGATCAAAATTAATCATATGCCACCACAAAGCACTGCACAGAAGAAAGGTGAGAAGGCTAGTGAGCCTAAAGAAGTGAAGAAATGCACACCCAAGTCTCTCCACATCATCATAGCTAAAGAGTTTGAAAGAGAGACTAAGGAGGATTCGACAATGTATGCCTTGGTGGTTAGAGAGGCTACACCAAGTACCAGTAGAGTTACCCCACGAGGTAGCCCCAGTCTTAGAGGAGTACAGGGATGTATTCACTGAGGATTTGTCAAATGAGTTGCCACCCATAAGGGACATTCAACATGCCATTGATCTTGTCCCTGGGTCGACTCTACCGAACCTTCCTCACTATAGGATGAACCCTGCAGAGCATGCAGAGTTGAAGAAGCGGGTAGATGAGCTCCTGTGAAAGGGTTTCATCCAGGAAAGCATGAGCCCATGTGTCATAACCACTTTATTGACACCTAAGAAAGACGGAACTTGGCCCATGTGTGTGGACAATTGAGCCATCAACAAAATCATGGTCAAGTATAGGTTTCCCACACCTAGGCTTGATGACATGTTAGACATGATGGCTAAATCCACCATTTTCTCCAAAATAGATCTCAAGAATGCTATCACCAAATCCGTATACGCCCTGGTGATAAATGGAAGACAGCCTTCAAGACGAAGGATGGGATATATGAGTGGTTAGTCATGCCTTTTGGCTTGACTAACACACCTAGCACTTTCATATGGGTGATGACCCAGGTCTTGAGACCGTTTATGGGGAAATTCTTAGTGGTGTACTTCGACGTTATCCTGATCTATAGCACCACTAGAGAATCACACCTTGATCATTTGAAGTTGGTCTGTAGCGTCCTTAGGGCAGAGAAATTATACGCTAACCTTAAAAAATGTTCGTTCATGTCCATTCAGGTTGTGTTCTAATGGTTTATAATGTCAACAAAAGGGATGCATATAGACCCAAAGAAAGTCAAGGCCATAGTTGATTGGCCTGAACTGAGGAACATCCATGAAGTGTAAAGCTTCCATGGCTTAGCCACATTCTATCGCCGGTTCATTAGGAGTTTTAGCACGATTATGGCTCCCATTACAGAGTGTATGAAGTAGCGAGAATTTGTGTGGTCGAAAGCCGCAATTAATGCTTTCAAAGAAATTAGGGTCAAGATGGTTGAAGCTCCCGTCATGCGCCTTCCTGACTTTTCTAACGTCTTTGAAGTTGCGTGTGATGCATCAGGTGTTCGTATAGGTGGAGTCCTGAGTCAAGAGGGTCATCTTATTGCATGCAAAACAAAAATACTCTAGCTATGATAAGGAATTCTATGTGGTAGTGCAGTCTTTGAGACATTGGCACCATTACCTCCTACTGCAGGAATGTCTTATTCTCTGATCATAAGGCCTCACGTTATCTTCACTCCCAGAAGAAACTTAACCCAAGGCATACTAAGTGGGTTGTGTACCTTCAGGAGTATTCGTTTGTCTTGAAACACAAGGCCGGAGTAGAGAATAAACCAGCTGATACCCTTCGCCGTGAAGTGGCGTTGCTCAATTCTTTGAGTGTTAGAGTTGTCAGCTTTGAGCAACTGAGAGATGAGTATGATACAGGACAATTAACCACTTGCTCTAAAAGTTCAAACTGTTAGAGCATGGCAAATTAATCCCTTTATCACATAGCCCAGGCCCCACATCTCATGGGTTAGGATCTCGACTGAACCCCCCTCGTGGACCCCAAATCACATGGGCACCACCTCACACGAGCCATCCGTCTCACACTGGCTGCCCACCCCGAGTGTGCCCTTGCATCCCACAGGCAACCCCACTCGAGCACAATGTGAAAATGCCCCTGCATTAGAGTACCTCACATGTCCAGATTTTGGGGGTACCTATACGTCACTCTCGAGTGATCAACAAAGTGCGGGGGATTTTGTGTTGAGAGATGGATTTCTGAAATCGTTTATGTATTCCCCATACCTCCCTCTGTGAATTCCTCATTTGAGAGCTTCATTCGGGAGGGATAGCTGGCCACTTTGGCCGCGATAAGACTATTGCCCTCGTAAAGGATCGTTTCTACCGGCCAAGTCTTAAGCGAGATGTCGCCAAAATTTTAGAGCAGTGTAGAACGCGTCAGATGGCAAAGCAACAAAAGAAAATTTCTGGATTATATACGTCATTACCTGTGCCACATGCTTCGTGGCAAGATATTAGCATGGAATTCGTGCTTGGGCTTCCCAAGACGATCAAAAAGCACGATTCCATTTTTGTTGTTGTGGACCGCTTCTCTAAGATAGTGCATTTCATTCCATGTTCTAAAACTTCAGAGTTCAAATCTTGCTAAGGTCTTTTTCGATGGTATGGTCCATCTCCATGGTTTACCTAAAGACCATAGTGTCTGACCGTGATGTCAGATTTATCAGCTATTTTTGGAAGACACTATGGCACATGATGGGAACACGTTTGCAGTTTTCTACTGCATACCACCCCCAAACTGAGGTGGTTAATCATAGCCTTGGAAATCTCTTACGATGCTAAGTGGGTGAACGTGTGAAAACTTGGGATTTAATTCTACTTATAGCCGAGTTCGCCTACAACAGTTCAGTCAATATATCTACAGGGTTGAGTCCATTTGAAATTGTTAGTGGATACAAACCTCGGATGCAATTGCACGACACATTCATGACTTGCATGCATATGTTAGATAGCGAATAAATGCGAGAAAAGATAATTATAAATGTTCAGCTAACCAACACCATAGGTGGACAAAATTTAATGAAGGGGATTATGTAATGGTTAGGATTAGACCAGAGTGGTTTCTTCTAGGTTTCGCTAAGAAATTACAAGCTCGCAGTACTGGACCATTCAAAGTATTGTGTAAAATTGGGTCTAATGCGTACAGGGTAGACCTTCCACCTAAAATGGGAATAAATCTGACGATCAATGTCGAAGATCTAGTCCTCTGTCCTAACCCTTCCATTGTTTTTTCTTCCCACCCTTGGCAACTTTCCCACGTTACTTCTCAACCCACTCCACCCCTTCCACCATCAATTGACCGTAAGGAAGAAATTGAAGGGATAGTGGATGAGGAGATTGTTTCCACATGAGATGGGGGGCGGGCTTCCAAAAGTACTTTGTTGAATGGAAGAACAAGCCACCTTCCGATTCAACGTGGCTTGTAGAAGTGGAATTGCGGCGGATTGATCCAAACCTTCTCGAGACGTGCACAAGTTTTAACTCGTCGAAGCCGAATTCTTCTCAGATGAGGGGATTTGACGAGGACATCAGACCCTCCAAAGTTTATCAAAGACAAAGGCGGCCGACGAATACAACTTTAGGGCCTGTTTGGATTCGCGTATTAGTAGGCGTTGTATGGTATTAATGGTCCTGATTTGACATGTACGTTGTTTGGTTTGGAATTGAAATGCTAAGAATACAACGCGCGCGATTACATACAGAAACCAAAATTTTAAAATGGCGGTAGAGCGTTGTCATTGGATGCTGCTGCTAGGCGTACGCTCTCTTCAATGCACTGTAATAGCATGCGAGCGAAATCCGAGAAATGCAAAAGCGTTATCTCAACATCTCGTGGGAGAACGACCAGTATCCTACACCGGCAGCTCCTAAGCTCATCATCGCCATTATGCATGCCGCCATCCAGTGATTGTTTCTTCCCTTTCAATGGCACTGTTCCAGTAACTGCAGCCAGGATAACCTCCTTGAGGATGTTGCGGCTTGGAAATCGGCCATTCGCACCACCGACCTTCAAGGCGGAAGGGCAATCATACAGGTATGATCATCTTTCTTCCTGTTGGATCTGCGATCGGTTTGGAAGTGTAACTATGAGCCGATTCATGATTTTTTATTGCTTCGCCCTCATCATTTGCAAAAGCCCCTTCTGCGCTAATGGCGTGTTTGTACTCAGCCGTATACACACCTATGCTGTCAAGCCCCTATTCCTCTTGCCACCTATCCCTACACCGCTGATGGTAGAAATTGATGAAAATATAAAGTCCAAATTCCAACTAGGGATTTTGCAAAATCCGTCTTGGAGGGGTGGGGTATTGGAAAGGACAGATGCATGCCACCCAGAATCAAATTGTGGATTCTGTCTGTGGCTTGTAGAAATTTTAAAAATTGGAATGTTTCTGTTTATAAATACCCACCTACAGTCATGAAATCTTTGCAAACATTCTGTATTTGGAAATATTTCTATTCTCCTAGGGCTCTCCATCTATCGGCTTGATCTCTCTTTGAGGTATTTCACTTCTAAAACCCCCTTTTCTGTTAAAATGCACGCAGATGTATGTCTACCATTTTCAGCAATAAAGTCCTTGTGTTTTGTTATGCGAGATCAGTGTAGGATTTCCCTAATAACATTGTTATATGCCTACTTACAATTTCATTCTGCAAGTTAATATACGAAAGCACTGAGATTTACAATGGTAGCTTCATGCTATCAGAGCATGCATTTTTTTTTGCCATCTCCTTAATCAAATGTTTTAATCATCAAAACAAACGCTAACCCTTACCACTAATCATGCACCGATGTAGACATTAGAAGTCTTGCAGCTCTCGGTGCACTATTTCCAAGTCTCTACAATCTCCAATTCAGAGAACAGGTATTAAAACACTGATTTTGATATTCCCATGTTTATCGATGATGATCAGCTGGTTGGATAAACAACTATAAACACATTCATTATTGCATAAATAACTGTAAACAGGTATTCCGATTTTTAAGTGATTGAAAACACATATTCATGTATGGTGACATAACTGTAAGCAGATAGTGAATCCAAAGCTTAAATATTTGCTAAAAATATTCATGCATCAAAAAATTGATACAAGTGTTGATATTCATGCTAGTAGACCCTAAACTTGGAAGTTCATGATTGGATGTGTAAGTGTGAACAGATTCATTTGTGTTTACGTAACAACAAACAGATATTCATGGTTCAATGTCTACTGTATGTTTGATTCATGCTTCATTCAACTGTGTTAGTGTACTGAGATGCATGCTTCGTTCAGCTGTAAGAACAGATTCATCCTTCATTCAACTGTAAAAAGAGATTATACAAGTTTTTTGATTCATGTTAGTAGACCCTGAATTTGGAAGTTCATTATAAGGGTATGTAAGTGTAAATAGAATCATTTCTGTTTACATAACTATAAACAGGTATTCATGATTCAATATGTCTATTGTATGTTTGATTCATGCTTCATTCAACTGTGTACTGAGATGCATGCTTCGTTCAGCTGTGAGAATAGATTCATCCTTCATTCAACTGTAAAAAGAGATTATACAAGTTTTTTGATTCATGCTAGCGGACCCTGAACTTGGAAGTTCATTATAAGGATATGTAAGTGTAAACAGATTCATTTCTGTTTACATAACTACAAACACATATTCATGATTCAATATATCTACTTTAAGTTTGATTCATGCTTCATTCAACTGTGTACAGAGATGTAAGCTTCGTTCAGCTGTAAGAACAGATTCATCCTTCATGGAACTGTAAAAAGAGATTCATGTGAAATTGGAAAAAAACAAATAGTAAATAGATAATGATTTGGTTTGCATAAAAACGGATGCATCAAAATCTTTCTAGCTTCTCTGTTTTGACTGTTAAACATCATTTGCATATTTTTCTATAATTTTTATGGTTCATTGTAATTTCCATTCAAATAAGTTTCATCTAAAATAATCTTATGGCTTCCGATAGCAGGGAAAATAGTGATGAAAGGTCCCCTGCTAGTGATTGGACCGAGAGTAAAGTAGCTGCAGCATTAACAGCCATTACTGCCTTTGCATGTGTAATGGGCGCCGCTGAATATTATCGTCGTTACTGTATTAAGGCAAAGCAGAAGGATTGTCACATTGATAGGGATAGATTTGTCAATGGCATAATAAGAAAAAGTGATGTTGATTATCTGGCGCAGCTCAGAATGTGCTGGGACAATTTCTTCGAATTATGTTAATTGTTGAGAGATCGCAAACTCCTATCCGATACGAGTAGTATGGAAGAGCAGGTTGTTATGTTCTTATATATTGTCGGACACAATGTACGTAATCGTGTGATTGGTCATCAATTTACAAGATCTGGTGAGACTGTAAGCAGACACTTTACTAGGGTGTTGGATGCTATTATCGGTCTATATCCAGAATATGTGAAGTTCCCTGGATTACACACACCCAAAGAAATATCCGACAATCCTCTATGGAGTGCATATTTTCAAGTAATATTATACAAGTGCATGATGTCGTAGGTGAGAATTATGCGTAGTAAAAAGAAGTAACTAATCAGGTGGCACACCTTTGATTGTAGGACTACATTGATGCCCTAAATGGCACCCATATCCTGGCTTATTTGCCAAAAGAAATGAGCTTAACTTTCAGAAATAGGAAAGGATTTGTCTCAAAATGTTTTTGCTGCATGTACTTTCGATATGAAATTTGTGTACATGCTTACTAGTTGGGATGGTTCCACATCTGATGCACGTGTCTTACAAAATGCATCAACCCGTCGCCCAGACTGTTTTTTTATTCCTCATGGTAATCATATATAGGAGGTGTTTCTTTACATTTTAAGAGTTTATTTATGAAACATAATGATAAAATGTCTTGCAATGTGTAGGAAAATATTATGTTGTTGATGCTGGATATGCACATTCGCCCGGGTTTATGGCCCCCTATCGAGGTGTGCAATATCATTTGAATGAGTTCTAGACTGGAAGAAAGTCTGTCAATCAAAAGGAACTTTTCAATTATCGCCACGCCTAGTTGCAAAATGTCATAGAGCGGTCTTTCGGGCTTTTAAAGGGCCGCTTTCCCATCCTACGTACTCCTCCTCAGTTCAAGTTTAAAACTCAAGTTAAAATTGTCATAGATTGTTGTGTCCTTCATAATTTCCTTCTAGTTAATGGTGATAACGGACTGACTTAGGTAGTAGAGGACAGTGGAGACAATACAAAGGATGTTTCACCATCCCTTGTAGAGATAACTAGCATGGAGGAAGGACGGGCTTTATCTCGGGTGACAGATCGCGGTCGAGAAGAGTGGGCGAGGAAAAGAGACGAGATAGCTGAGAGAATGTCGAATAACAGTCTTCCACGCACCAGACAACGTATTTAGTTTTCCGGGTTTATGTACTGATCTGCTATGTTTATAGCAAGAATATTTTAACTACTTTTTACTTTTAATGTGGATGCATCTGGTTAGATAGACTGTAAACTTTTTTGTTCCCTAATGAATGATTAACTGTGTGCATCTTGCGAATGCTCTTGTCATATTGCTATTAATTTGTTATGGTTGTAGGTCAAATGAATTTCCTGAGGAGCACCACGAAGGATCCGAGGAATAAAAACGTCGAGTCATCTCCTTCAAATAGGGGTGGTCCTCTAGCCATAAGTCCAAGATCACCAACATAACCTCTTTCAACTCCCAAAAAACCTGCCGCGTCCGCAAGGAAAGGGCCCTCACCAAAGGGTATATCTACCCAGAGGCGTAGGACAGCCTCTATGAGTAAAATAAGTAGAGTACAATGGTCTGACATTATGGACAATTCGTTGGTAGATGCCTTGGTTGAACAAGTCAATCTCGGCCTTAAGAGTGATATCGGGTTTAAACTCGAGGCCTACAAGGCAACCATCAAAGAAATCCATGATAGTTGTGGCATTTTACTTGAAAATTGTCACATATCTAATCGCCAGTGGACCTTGAAGAGATTGTATTGGGCTATAAAGGACCTGCTCAATGCGGGGGGGGGCATACTGTGGAATTCCTATTTTTCCAGTGACTTTCATTCGGGTATGAAAAATCGTTTCAGATGTGTGATGAGCGTTTTACTTAACTCAATGAATATTTTGCTGTGATTTTTATTTTAAAATTACTCGTCATTTTTTTTATCTTAATAAACGGCACAAAGGTGGACCCCATATCAGGTTCCGTTAGGTCCTAGAAAACCGATGGACGATGTGGATGAGTGTTGACCTCATCGTGGGGTCTACAAGTGGCCCCCTATTTTTCGGACAGAGTGGGCCTTACTATCATGTTACTTTGTAGATCAGAGCCCTCCATCGGTTGCTTGATTTTGTCACACTCAATATTGGCAGGTGGGCCTCACCAATGTGAACTCTATGGATGGTTGGATAGGATTACCCAATAACAAACATGTTGGACGGCTAGGATTAATGATATCAACTAACGAAGGGCACCAACTCTTCAAAATGGACATTGAAATTCAAAAAAATCATTCCGTACAAATGTTGTACAATGGTACAATACACAGGTTCAATACGTCGTACACAAACATTGCATAGCACAAGAAATTGTATACTTGCCCGAGCAATACGTCCTATCCAAACATTGAATAATGGCATGGTGATTTGGATGTATTCTAAAAACCGTCCAATGTATACATAAACAGTACCCAAATACAATACAATACAATACTATACGTGAATCCAAACAGGCCCTTATGGCTCGATGATGGTTCATGGCACAACTACGGCTGTATATCGAGCCGAGTCGAGTTGAGGTGGGTCAAGCTTGGATTGGCTCATTCGTGCTCTCCTCGTGTTCGTGCTCAAGCTCGAGCTCGGCCTCGAGCTTACCATTGGAGCTTGACTTGTTTGCCAAACCTTTTGAGTCGAGCTCGAGGTGAGCTAGTGGATCAAGTCGAGGCGAGCTTACCTCGAGTCGAGTCGAGTCTGCTCCCAACCCGACCCAACCTACACCTAACACAACACAGCAACCCGACCCAACTAACCCAACCCCCAAATCAAATATTCAATCTCGGGCGAGTAGCCGAGAGAGAGAAAGAGAGGAGCTCCAACGCAACGAGTTAGGTATGGAAGGGAAAGGGTAAGAAAAGGACAGACAGGTAGGCTATGGTTTAAGTTTTAATTTTTTTATTTTTAAATATTATATATATAATATATATTATAGTCGAGCCGAGCCGAGCCGAGCCGAGTTTGAGTCGAGTCAAGTCAAGCTCTACTATGTTTGAACTTGGCTTGTTTTCAAAACGACCTGGGTCATTTGAAGCTTGGCTCGCCTCGAGTCATTGTTCGAGTCGAGTCAAATCGAGCTAGATTGAGCCAAGTCGAGCGAGCTTTTCAAGCTTGCTTGGCTCGTGTACAGCCCTAGGCACAACCAAGGATGATTTTGAAGCCCTGGTTAATGGCACAAATAAGGATGATTTTGAAGACCTTACATGTGTCCTTGGATTAATTGAAGGCCCCACGTTAGGAGGACACACGTGTAGGATGGAGTTAGAAGACTGATCTGTTACGTAGGATTTTTTTTTATGTTTTTCTTTTTTTTAGAAAGCTTTGTTTTGCGCATTTTTTTCTTTTATTATAGGGGTAATTTAGTCATTTTCTTTTAAATCCGAATTTTATAAATGGGGTGTTTTCTACCCTTAACCTAATAATGTTTTTTTTAATGAAAGCTTAGTGCCCCCTTTCCCTTTCTTTGTAGTAAGTTCTTCTCTTCCCCTAATCTCCTCTTTTTCTAAATTCTATTTGTAACCCTCTGATCTTCTTCTTCTCTTTCTATGCCTAGTATTTTTATTTTTATTTTAGTTGCTATTGACCCTGAAAATCTGAGAATTGATCCCAACCCTCTCAGATTTTCCAGCTGTCCCTATCCCAGAAATCCTTTGATTTCCTGAACTAGAGAAGTTGCATTGATTGTTGGATTCAAACTATGCAAGATCAGGAGGTCCCATCCCTCGCTGGATCCAATCCATGCATGATTTGAATACAGTACAGCAGGATTGTGATGATGGTCTGCAACCATTGCATGTTCCCTTTATTATTATCTTTACTATGATGTGGAATGTGAATCTTTCAATTGATTTGCTTATTTTATTTCGCTGGATAACTTTTGTGCTCACACATGCATTCTAGTTTAGACTGTCCTGCATCATCCACCCAATTGGAGGCGAGACTATTCCCTGTAGATGCAATCACCCGACAACCATGTGCATTGGGCAATCATGAATATATTATACATGTAAATGGGGATGGGGAAAAGGCTATTTTTTAAACCATATAGAAAACTTACATGTACATGGGATGGGCAAAGGGTTATATTTTTAAACTTGATTATGACATGATACAACACAATGATATATTTATGCATAATATACAGTTGATCACAATTTTATATTAATGTCATCATGGTTATTTATTTTATTTTTTTTCTTGGTATATTCATGACGAAATGGATGATTGATGTGTTTTTTATTTTATTTTTTATTTACAATTTTTATTTTTTTTAATTTTTATGATATTTTCATGAAAATCTAAAAAAATCTTACAATTTACGATACAATACAATTCATATCCATTTACAATTTACGATACGATAATGATTATGACAACATTTATAGTGTTGAATATTCCACAGCAAAGGCAACTCCTTAGGAAGATCATTAAAGACTAAAACTTGGAAGTCATGCAACATAAATTTGACTTCATCAAAACTATGCTCATCTTAGTCGGTAATAGGTTCATGCACGATTACACCTTTTTCCTACTCTCTTCCTCGAATTTCCGCATGGTGAGATCATGGGAGTTAAGGAAAGCAGCTGATGTCGATGATGGGGGCGTAAATGAAGGAGGTGACGTAGGCAACAATAGGCGAAGGTAGATCCAATGACCTCGCCATATTAACAAATGCAAGTTGACCTCATGGTCACTTCATACCTTCCGATCAAAAAGCCAAGGTCAACCGAGAAGGATGTGAGTGATATTCATCAGAATTATGTCACATCAAATATCGTCCTCATAATGTCGATTTTAAAGGACACCAAACACTTTCGAGTCATGAGGATGGCAATGTTGTCGACCCATGTAATCTTATATGGTTTTGGATGCCTTTCAATTAGCAACTTAAACTTATCAATCACCTCTTGAGATTAGAGTTGTACACGAGTCGAACCGAGTTGAGCTTGGCACAGCTCAACTCGGCTTGGCCAGTAGCTGACCACGGCTCGAACTCAGCTCGGCTCGGTCCTCAAGCCTAACTGGCCAACTCAACTCGGTTGAGTCAGCATCTCGGGCCAGTTTGAGTCGAGTTCGAGCTTGTGCGACATTTTCTCAAGCACATGGAGTGCACCTTCAATTTCTCACAGTATGCAAAACGGCAAAAGCGGTTTATAGGTATTTCATCAAACACTTGATAGGCAACATCAAAATCAAAATACGAGGGTAGTTTTATCATGTAAAGATTTATTTTTTTTTTGCAGTGATTTGTTTCGTATCCATACCTTCCTTGCCACCAGCCAATCCCGCGGAGAATGTTCGTTGAGTCATTTCATCAAACACTTGGTAAGCAACATCGATATCAAAATAATTGAGTCACCGAATTGATTCAATCTGAGTTCGATTCAAGTTGAGGTTCAATCCAAGTAGATTCAAGCTCAGACAAGCTCGAACTCAGCTCAAAATTTTTCCGAGCTTCAAAAATTAGCTCAACTCGGCTCGAACTTAGTTTCGAACCGAGTCGAATCGAGCATTTTTTAGTCGAGTCGAGTCGAGCGAGTTAACCGAGCTAACTCAGTTCATGTACAGCTCTACTTGAGATACGATGTTCATTGCGCCACCACCATCGATGATCATGTTACATAACCTATCCTAGCATTTTACCTGCATATGGAAAAAAAAAAAAAAGGGTCTATCACCAGTCTTCATCTTCCTCCTCAATGGTGGTAAGGAGGCGCCGTATGATAAGAGTAGGACCTTCAACCTTAGCTTAAACCGCAATTTTAGCAAGAGGGTCATCTGGTTATGATGTTGGCTTTGCATAGGGTTGTTCCATCTCGATGTGCTCATCCTAATGCTCAGGGTCATCTGGGTAGTAAGAGTCCTCATTAGTCATTACCACAATAGTGAAGGTTCCTGCCTTGCAAACACTCAATAAAAAAGTGTCCTATCTATCCACAATGATAACAGTCAACACTCTGTCATTCTTGCCTAAGGGGAGGATTAGGATTAAGGTTTTACCTTCTGGTGTTATGTCCCAATAGCGTTGGTTGCCTATGGTAAGAATTTTATGGTGGAGGGCATTGTAAAGGTTGTGGTTGTGTTACAAGTGGAGTTTGCATCTATGGATGCAGCTAAAAAGTGTAGGGAAGTGGTCAGTAGCCCTGTGGAGTCTAGTTAAGATGTGAAACCGAACCCTTTTTCACATAAGGTTCCCTTGGTTAGAGAACCAAAGCATCAAAAAGAGTATGTTATTGCAATTGTTACTCAACTCGTCAAGCCTTTCAATGAACATCATCAACCGACTCGAAATCATGCATGACCATCTCGAGCTGGATTTCTTGGCGTAACCCAGCCCGATAGCGATTAGACGTTATGCAGTCCGTCTCTACATGTTTACAACAGAAAAAAAGATTATTGAACTTCTCAATGTAGTCATCCACCAATGAAGTTCCCTGTTTAAGCGTAAGGAACTCCTAGAAAAGAGTATCAATGTAATTTGAAGGCAAATACTCACTTTACAGCTTCTCTCATGTCAGCCCACCTAGTGCTAGCAAGACAACCCATGATGAGATTATTGCCGTCAATGCTTCACCACCAAATTCTTGTTGGGCTATTTAGCTTGAGCTTAACAAAGGTCACTTGTTGGACAGTGTCCACATCGTACCGTGAAAAATAATTTTCAAGCATTGTAATCCAATCAACAAAAGCATTTACAACAAAGCAACCCGTGAAGTCTGGAACTTCAACTCATAGGCTAGAATGGGGGCTGATTTTTGTGGTTTTAATGGGCTAGAGTGGGGCCGATTTTGGAGGTTTTAATGGGCTAGAATAGAGTTGATTTTGGAAGTTTTAATGGGATGGAATGGGGCTGATTTATTGGGGGACTGATTGTTTGAGTTTTAATGGACTGGAATGGGGAGGATTTTTGGGTTGTTACTGGGTGGGATCATGGAGGATAGATAGATGGCTGTCAAAATTTCGGCAGTCTCCTCTTGTCAATTGGACTCTTGGGATTTGTAAAAGAAAAGGAAAAAATAAAAAAAGTACATGGCAGGTAGGATGGATGGATGCAATGAAGAAAATGGAGATAAAGAATTTTATGATTAAAGAACTTGGAAACAAAATATGAAAATTGTTGTTGATATAGGACTTCAACCCAAAAATTGGGACCCACTTTGATACCAAATAGGTGTAGGCAGTTGATGGGAAGGAGCCGCCCAAACATAGGCACCTTCGATTAAAGCACAAGAACACAAAGTAGAAGAAAACAATTCCAGAAATAAATTTGATTAAATTCAAAAGTGCCTTCATACTACTCATGCTACGCCCTTACATAAGCTTTAAAATGTACATGTAAGGAAGATTCAAAATGTCATTAACAACCAACGACTTGTTATAAAAATGAAAAAGTAGTAAAAAAGATACCTAAAGGATAAAAATGCAATTAAAAAGTTTGACTAGTTAATTATTGAATAGCTATAGCTAGTTAATGATTTTGCTAGCTAGTTACCTAAATAGGAGGATGTGCCAATTATTGGTCTTGCTCTTGGGATTGGGCTTGGGCTTAATGGGCCTGAAAGTGCCCTTGCTAGTGCCCTGGTTTGTTAATTAGCATGTGTGTTGAGTCAATCGGACTACAGAGCCTCACAGGAAGATCTATTCAAGCGTCTGCCTCAACCGGATGTGTGGAAGCTCGCCATAGGTAAACCTTAGCCTCACATCCCTTGTCCCAGAACACCAGGTGCTTAAAACCCTTAAAAACAAGTTAGAACATATTAGTGTTTTGGGTAAGAAAACTTTTTCAAAAATCAGAAAATCTCTAAGTTTTCTTGCCCTGTCGATTGTATCGATATACAACTCGATATAATCGACCTGCGTTGTCGATGCCCTTGGAAACTTAATCGATAAAATCGAATGAAGGTTAAATGTGTCCAGCAACCACATACATATCTGGATGGAATTATCGATGTATTGACACACTTATCGATATCATCGATATTTGAATCTCAAGCCCATCGAAGGTGGCTCGATAATATCGATAGACAGATCCGGCGCCCCTGTTTTTACTCAGGAAAATCATAGATGCTTCGATATAAAGGAGCTCTCCTCGATTCCGATGATATCGGAAGGCTCTCGATGATATCGGTCATGGGCGCGATGTTCTCCAGCAACATTTTTCAGGTGTTTTTTACTCGGATTGGGGGTTACTCGATAGAATCGATATTCTAAATATTGATGATATCGGGGCCGTATCAATTGCATCGAGAAAGGACAAACTTGTCCAGCAAGCTCACTGATAATATCTTTGGATTTATCGATGCATCGACACGACCTCCGATATCATCGACATTCAAATTCCGATGATATCGAGTATCCCCCGATCATATCTAATGACCTGAAAAATTTCATGCAAGTTTCTCTCATTTTTCAAATGTCGAGGACTCAATCCTTGTATTGATGATATCGGAGTTCAAAATCCGATAGCATTGACACGAGTCTCAATTCCCTCGATCAGTTGGCAGAAGGTTTTTCAAAAGTGTATGACATTGAGTTTGTGCCAACGAGCAGACCATCGATACGATCGAGAGTATACGCTCGATGATATCGAACTTGCTCAATGATATCGAACTCTGTCATAAATGTGACCGTTTTATATCCGTTGGAACCTTTTGCCTATTTAAAGAGAACTTGTCTTTAGTTGCTATGAGAGAAAGAAGAGAGTGCTTTTGTGTGTTTAACCTTAGATCATATACGTAAAGCCCTTTCTCTCAAGGGAGTTCATCCTCCAATCCACCCTCATCATTGATATTCAATAGAGTGGATTGGGGAATGAACTTCCGCATTCAAGGATCCTCCGACTACTACTTTAATGGAAAATCTTTAAGTTGGGATGCCTTGAATGCATAAATGATTGGAATTGCTCTACCTTCCTAATAGGAAAACATTTAGAGAGTAGGATTCCATCATAACCTTGACCCAACCCTTAGCCATATATTGGTACATCATTTGTGTTGCGGATCAAGGGAGCAGAAGACTCTTCATCAACAAGGAGGAAATCTTCTTCATGTGCTAAATGAGACTCATCAACTTATCTGTAAGTATCTAGAGTCAAGAAAACCCTTTGATCATTCCTTTGTAGGTTTGAGTCTAAGGTGTTTCTTACCCTTGAAGTCCTCAAGGAGGCCTCCGGCGGGAGTGTACGTGGTGGGTGCGATATGTGGACCCTTGCTTTGTGGAGAGCATAAACATCTAGTTAGGGGTGAACTAGTAAAACCTTCGGTTTGAGGCGAACCATGTAAAACCTTGAGTTTAAGGTGAACCGGGTGAAACCTCCGTTAGGGTCTTATGGAAGATCCTTGGCCAGTGTGCCTAAAAGTGGGTGCATTGTGTTGAACCTTGCTCGTGAGAGCATAAACAGTCAGCCTCAGTGTAGGTTGTAAAGGTTGAAGGTGAACCCGATTTAAAACCTTAGGTTAGAGGTGAACCATGTGAAACCTCCTTAGTGAAATCCGGTAAACTCAAGGGTTGAGTGCGGTTACCGAGAGTGGAGTAGACAAGCAGTTAAACCACTATAAAAATGACTATGTTTGCGATTGTTATTCTCATGTGCATGTGATTTGCTTCATTACTTTCATACCTTTATATCTAAAATCACATCTTACACACACACAGTCATATCCATCATAAATTAGGTTACATATAATTATTTCTTGAATAGTTTGTGATTGGATCCTCTACCAGGCTTGGAAGCCAGTAAAGTTACATTTGAGTAATCCTGATGACTGCGTATTCATAGGATTAGTGTAATAGGATTTTAAATACATTGTAAAAACCTTAAAAAGTCCTATTCACCCCCCTCTAGGACATATTGGCATATTCCAACTTCAACTCAAGCGGTCTTCACTGCTATTTCAGGGCCTAGCCCATGGATTGTGGGCCTATGTTCAGCCTACATCGATAGTCCTCTAGCCTCATGACCACCACCAATCACTTGTTTCCAAGTTTTAAAATACACAACAAGAAGGAAAGGAAGTCGTGTTGCCATTTTGTTATCTAGTAAAACTAATGACTAAAAGAATATTTGAAGAAAGATGGAACATGAAGAACTAATGACAATGATAATGGAGTGAAATGAGGGGTTCTCTTCCTAAAATAGGAGGCCAAAGCTGCCAAAAATACGGATACTTTCAGATCCAGAACTAGGAGAAAATAATGAAAAATCTATGTCCATACCAGTCATGTGATCTGATGCACCTGAATGGATTATCCATAAGAAACTCGATTCAAATACTCAGGTAATATTGGAAGTAGATAATAAAAGCTGATATTCGGAATCTGTTTCCTCTAGTCTTCAGTAATCACATCTCTGAGATCAACATGAGTACTCTCTAAAGGCGTAGGATGATGGATATTACATTATTACTGGTCTCATCGATTGGAATGTTGGCCACATTGACTCAAGTTTGGATGAATGATCCAACACGTGTCATTGGTACATTGCTTTCTAACACAATGAGTGCACTTTAGCACCTGTTTCTCAGAAGGTGTGAATATTCAGATTCCACCAGGAGCTCCCCTTTAGTTACCTTGGGAATTTGCTGCAAAAACTGAGCACTCCGCATCAAGAACAATGGAGCATTGCATAGTTGATCTTCTACTGCTTCCCGTCGTATGTAACTATACAGTATACACTGAGTCAATATGGAAGACGACTCTTTCCTAGGACTTGAATACGTTACATATGATATTTTTATATTCACGTTAGCCAGGACCTTGAAGATTCTTCGTTGCTCTATTTGCTTTCCATAGTTTCTACGGTAAGATTTGGAAGTTAGTAGTGATCCAACTCCTCCCATATATTATGCAAATATATGTAGTTTCTTCCATGCTCATCTGTCCCTGTCCTATATTTGCCCGAACCAGCCACCCCTGCTGCAATAGGAGCCCCGTCCAATCACCGAGGAGTCCGCCTCACATTGCCGAGACCAATATTATCGAGGGTCATGCACCCCCAACATCTTTAGGAAGGTCAGCTCAGGTAATTCGCTAACCAATCTAATTTATCGACTATCTTTGCCTCTAAAAAAATAAGAAACTGACTTAAAAAAATTCCAAATCAAGGCTTAAATTGAAACCATTTCCAGAGAATACGTGCGGCTCACTTTGCACCCATTGTATGGCTTGTGTTACTACTATGCCTTTTGGCCTTCATGCACTTCATCAACTGACCCCTTTGAGACATTGCCTGTTAGGGAAGTGAGCCATCCCAAAATTAGATGGAGGGAACATGTAAACATAGACATTAATCCACCAAATGACATTGAGATCATGCCCTTGAACTGACGAAAGAAGGAGAGAGCTGAAGACAAGCCTATAAACCTATGCATAGTGACATGAGTTTCCCTGTGAGTGGCTATAAGCTACTGCTGAGTTGTCATCATGAGAGAGAAAAGATTAGCCCAAACACTTGTTACATGGGTGCATTTCTATTTGCATTTCCCACTACAATCAAAATAGCTCCAACCCTGTTTAAGAAGCCTTATGTCTTTTAAGCTCTCAAGACAAATTAACATGCACTTCAGCAGCAAGAATTTGGCAACAGTGGAGCTGATCATAAAAAATTAATGCAATGGGAGTCAAGTCACTAGCCAAAGTAGTAACTAATTGCTAATCATATTATACTACTAACACAGAAAAGGAACATGGTCAACTTAATTTCCACTAACATATTAGATAGAGAAAAATCAGGTAAATCAGGTTCAGATGGCCAAGCAAGCTTTTAATTTTACTAAATTGCTAACTTCATCAGCTACAAGCATATGGAACTCACCTTGGCAACCACAAGGAGTCCACTTGTGCCTTTGTCCAATCTATGCACAATGCCCGGGCGTATAGAAGCACCACATATGCAGGAACTGATGTCTTCATCGGAATTTTGATCCATGGAAAAGCTATCGAACTCATTGTCAGAACAATCTTCCATCTTAGAAAACGTGACATTGTTCAGCAATGAAACTGTTGGAAGTTTACAGTGATGAAGAATGCCATTTACAAGTGTGCCATTAGCATTACCAGGTGCTGGATGAACAACCTAGAATCATGTAGCAAAAAAGTGATTGAGTGCCACCAAGCAAGGAAAATGTCATGAATAAGTCAATCGAGAAATACAATCATATCATGAAGAGGAAAAGTAATTATCCCTAGGATTAAGAGATTTGTAATCAGGGGTTTCGCCTTTCTATGGATGGAGGAAATGGAAGAGCTGAAGACGACAACAGGGCGTACTGAATGGGGCTCGGTTTGGCGGTAAGAAGTATCTGCTCAACATGGCAACGTATGGCCCTGAGGTTGTCAGTCAGCAGAACGGAGAGAAGACCGGAAAAAGGGAAACGAGAGAAAAAAGCGCAGCCACAGAGAGTTTCAACAGAAGGAATTTGGGAAGAATGAGAGGAAATCATACAGGGAGATGCTTTCTGGAGCTTCTAACCAATAACCATGGGTATTCAAAGCAGGTTACTGAAAGGTCAATCCCTCACAGCTGAACCAATGGGTATGAAGGGAGCAAAAAGAGGGGGTCCCCAAGGTGAAGGTTCAACAAGGATGGGCTGAGAAGGCCTGGGATGCCTTTCAGTTGTGTTTCACAGCATCTATTAGGCCAGGTGCTTCGGTTGAGGTGGAAGCTTGGATTTCTCAGAATTGTAGTATTGAGGACCTAGTGGTTGAGCATTTAAGCGATTTGACAATGTGGATTTTTCTGTGACTGGAGGTGGATATCAAAAGGTTTACATGTAATGTTTTCAGAGACAACACAGTGCGGGGTATCTTCAGGTGGGAAGAATGGTCAGTTTTCAGATGGCAGGAAGATTTGCATCAGCTCTGGGATTTACCACTGGAACTCTGGATTCACGAAGTGTTCGTGGAGATGGGGTCCTGTATCGAGGAAGTGATAGTGATTGACCTGGAGACTGAAGGATGCAAGTTATTGAGGTATGCAAGAACAAGTGAAAGCAAAAAAAAAAAAAAAAAGTGGATGGTGCAGGAGAATATTTTCTTTTCAGTTGAAGAGGCCAAGATTTCGATTAAGGTGGTGCTGGAATCATCATCTTTTGTGGAGAAAGGGATCTCGGAGAGGAATACTGTTGGGGGTGGTAAGACGGGAAAGAAAGGGGGTAGAAGAAAAATGGTGGAAGAGGTGCTGGAGGAAGATGGAGTAGCAGCTGGGTGCTCCAGCGATCCACCGTGTCGAGAGATGTCAATGTGTAAAGTGATGGTTAGAGGGTAGAGAGATAATGAGGCATTGACGCGTGGCGATGGCAGCCTTTACATTAAAGGGAATTCGGCGGGAATGGACTCGTAGCAGGAGCAGATGGTTTACAGAGAAACAGCCAATGAAGTAGAGACATGTGGTCCATTAGTCAAATCACTTTGGGAAGCAATGGAGGGTTTTCTTGACACGTGCGGAGGTCAGGAGACAGATGTCAACGCTTCATTTAACAAGGCAACATGTGTGTTAAAATAAAGAGAGAAATATAATGTAGGACCGTAGGAGTCACATGAGCGAGAGAAGGCGCATGCGGAATTATTTTTTCTTATTTCGGCACGGGTGGAAGAAATTGAAAGTCATGGCACCCGAAAAGGCACAGATCTCTATTTCTCGAAGACAATTGTTTACAAGGGGCAGCGAGAAAAGACAAGTCTGCAAAAGCCAAGTGCCAAAGGATTTCGATGGAATCTGATTTTTCTGATCTGAAAATCCTATTGACTGGTAATGCTCAATCGGAGAATGTCTCTCAGGTTACTGATCTTGCTGATCCAGGGCAGCTAGCGATAGTGCCGTATGACAAGTACGGGGAATGGTTCTCTTCAAAAGGATTGATACAGGTTTCTGGTAGGTGCAACACTGGGGGGGGGGGGTCAGATAATTCTGGAAGCTTACCCTTCAACCCATTCCATTCTAGCCAATACTGCAGCTGAGGCAGTTCCGCTTTTTGTTGTATTCAAAGAAATGCCGTGCACTCATCGCATTAAAGAAAGGTCAGTATTTGATAATAGCAATTTTACAATTAGGGCCTCTTTGGATTCATGAAAAGCATGAGAAAGGAAATAGTGTTTCTTAGGAAACCTTTTTTCTAGGAGACTAGGAAAGGAAATATTGTTTTCCTTGTTTGTTTTTCAACAAGATTTTCGTAGAAATTTAGAATCTATTTTCAAGTTTATTGTTTGGCAAAACAAAAAAAAAAAATTCTTGAAAAAATTTTAGGTAGTCACTAGCATGTGGCACATGTGAGATGCTTAGAGATGAACACTGGCACATGTGGCATGTACAGTATATGTGGACGCTTGCAGTTGAATTGTAGCACACATGGTACATGTAAGGTGCTTGCAGTTGTACAGTAGCACATGCGGCACAAGAAACACATTGGCACATTTGACATGTGGGCACTAAATCTAGATGACAACACTAGTGCACATTGGCACCATTCACATGTGGCATATTTGGAAGATTGAAGATAGACAATGGCATTTGTAGGGTGCTTTGTGCATGTGGAGCACAAGTAAGATGAATGGTAGTACATGTGGCACAATAGCACACGTGAGGCGCAGGAGAAGATGGATGGTAACATGTGGCACATTAGCACATGTGGGGCTGTTTACACATGTGAGGCAATTGAGAAGATGGATGGTGACACAATAGGTGGTTGAACATGGAGAGTGGCGCATTTGGGCTTTAACCCTTGAGAAACCCATTTTCCTTCTGTCGTAGGAAAATGTGTTTCTTAGGAGTGGAGGTGAGAAAATAAATTTATTTATTTTCCAATAGAGATAGAAAGTGAGAAATAGTGTTTCACACAAAAAGAAAAAAGGTATAACAAACTATGGAAAGTGAATTTCAGGGGAAACGCTATCTCCTTTCCAAATCCAAACAAGCCCTTAAAGTCTGGAAAAATCTGAATGGACCGAGGAATGAAAAGGATGAAGGAAGTTATGGAACATGCAGTTGGTTGGAGTTTTTCTTTTTTCTTTTTTTAGAAATTGTGATGACGATTTTACAGCTCTGTTTCAATTCATTGAGGAAAGGGGCAGCAGATATTCCAGGAAGTTGTTAAAGGTAGTAGGGCATTGGAAAGGCTACCTTGTTCTATTAATTATGATATGACAACTTCTCCAAGAAGAAGAAAAGGAAAAAGTGCAAGAAAAATTAATCAATGAAGATAGTCAATTAGAACATTTGAGGATTGGGATGTATACAAAAAAGGCATCAAATCAGAGACCGTTGTAAGTACTTTAACACTCAAATGGCAACACCTCAAGAGACAAAGATGGAGTCTATAGATCACAAATTGGAGGACTCTATCTGGGGAGGTAGAACTAAAGAGTGGGCAACGCTGGACATGGTAGGTTCGTTTAGGGATATTTGGTAATTTGGGATTCCAAGGCATGGGTGAAGGAAGATTGCTGGTAGGGGAAGTTGGGCATGTCTAACCCGATCCGGTGGATCCAACCCGATCCGAACCGAACCGACAACTTGGATCAGTGCGGATCGAGTAGGGCCATTCTGATCCGACAATTTTTCGGATCGAGTTCGAATCGTGGTCAATCCGAACCGATCCGAACCGAATGGATCCGATCCGGAGTGATTCTTATGGATATTTATCACATATATTTATCTTATGAACAGGTTGGATGACAAATAAACATCACTAGGGCCTTATAAAATTTTCGATGGTGGAAATCAATACTTCTACTTTTTCCTGTGGTATGGTCCATGTGAGCTTTGGATATGCATCAATTTTGGGTTCAACCACTAAAATGATCTGGAAAAACGAATGGACGGCGCAGATAAACCACATGCATTCACGGTGGGCCCCAATAGAGTTTACTCAGTACGATAAGAGCCCACAATGCAATTTCGTGGGAAGCAGATTGCGTACTGAGTAAACTTTGTGGGGTCCACCGTCATTTATATATTTTAGCCACTCCTTCCATCCATTTTATAAGATAATTTTAGGGCTTAAGCCCAAAAATGAAGCATATCCAAATCTCAAATGAACCACACCGTGGGAAACAGTGTGAATTGAAAGTCTACCCTTGAAAAATTCTTGGGGGCCACAGAAGTTTTGGATCAAGCTTATATTTTTATTTTCCCTTCATCCATGTCAGTATGATCTTATGAACAGGTTAGATGACAAATAAACATCATTGTGGGGCCTAGCAGGGTTTTTACAGTGGAAATCATTATTCCCATTGTTTCTTGTGGTATGATACACTTGAGCCTTTTGTATGCTTCAATTTTGGGCCCAACCCCTTAAATGAGGTGTAAAAATGGATGGACGGTGTGGATAGACCACATACATTCACGGTGACCCCAACTGAGTTTACTCAATACGATAAGAGCAACTCAGTACGTCAACACAGCAGCTTACAGCTGTGTAGATACGTGTCACACAAAGACGAGCGGAGACGTGCCTCGAGCTCCGAGTTGTACGAACGGCTCAAATGAGATCAAAATTACATGGGCCCCACAATGATGTATTTATTATATCCATACCATTTATCCATTTTTTGTGATCATTTTAAAGCATTTAAAAAAAAAATGACCCACAGGCCCAACCCAATCCAAACCG
This sequence comes from Magnolia kwangsiensis, assembly GCA_037074715.1. Classification (NCBI taxonomy): domain Eukaryota; kingdom Viridiplantae; phylum Streptophyta; class Magnoliopsida; order Magnoliales; family Magnoliaceae; genus Magnolia; species Magnolia kwangsiensis. The sequence continues at coordinate 38,345,171 of CM073587.1, read as the reverse complement.
TACCCAACCCGATCTGAACCGGTTTCCCTGACTGAGTCGTGAACCGAGCATCGGATCGGGTCAGGCCAACCGTGCATCGGATCGGTTCGAGTCAGATGTCTCGGACTCAGTCCCAGATCGGATCGAGTTCAGGTCAGCCCATTTAGATTTCGGACCGAATTGAGTTGGACCCAATTCGATCCGACTCGGTTCGATGCCCAACTCTAGTGATTAACATCCGACTTCCATCAAGTTTTTTTGTCAGTTTTTGGTCCAAAAAGGCCGAACCATCGTCCACAATTTTTAGCGAAGTTAGACAAGTGTCACAATAGATGGTGGGGCTACCTTGGTGTGTAGGAAGAGATTTTAATGTGGTCAAATTTTCTTTTGAAAAACTAGGTGGAGGTCGTACTACTCATAGCATGAAAGAGTTTTCCAATTGGATCTTAAGAAATGAGATGGTGGATCTTTGTATGGGGAAGGTAATTCACATTGACAAATGCATAGCCAAAAGTAGAAAAATCTAAGTTGGATTGATTTCTTACCTCTATGGAATGGGTAGAAAAATATCCCTTGCATTTCAAAGAGGTCTCTTGAAGCCAGTATCTAATCATTGCTCTATTGCTTTAGAGGTGGATGAAGATAATTGGGGTCTGCATCCTTTCAGGTTCGAATTGACATGGTTCAAGCTGGAGAGATTTTCGAAATTGATGCAAGAATGGTGGTCATCTTTTGTGGTAGAAGGTTTTGTAGGTTTTGTTTTGTTTCAGAAACTCAAGTTGTTAAAAGGAAAAATTAATGGATGGAAGAAAGAGGTTTTGGGGAATTGAGAAGCAGATTTTGAATCATTATTAAAGGAAATTCAAGTAATGATAATTAGGAGAGTATGGATTTACTGGAAGAAGTGGTAGAAGGGAGTCCTATGGTGTAAAGCATAATGTTAGGCTAAGAGGATGAAATTAAATAGAAGTAGCACTCAAGGGCGAGATGGTTTAAGGAAGGGGATAAAAATACAAATAAAATCCATGTTATGGCTAGCGCTTTGGCTAGAGCAAATAAGATTTTCAAGTGTAAAGGTGGAAGGGGGCAAGGTAGAGGACAAGGCAAAGGTATGTGGTTCAATTGTCAATTTCTACAAGGTCCTTGCGGGTGCAAGAATGGGAAAGACCAAGGCTAGATATCTTCCTTTCAATCAAATTTCAAAGGACAAGGCGAACTCTATAGAAAAATAGTTCTCTGAAGATGAGATCAAGACAATAGTTTTTTTTTTTTTTTTTTTTCTTTAAGACGATGCAATTTATTAGGCAAAAGCAGCCTCCCGCCCCCCCCCCCCCCCTAACCATGTCAATTCGAACCTAAAAGGATGCAAGAATGGTGGTCATCTTTTGTGGTAGAAGGTTTTGTAGGTTTTGTTAAGGGAGTCCTATGGTGTAAAGCATAATGTTAGGCTAAGAGGAGGAAATTAAATAGAAGTAGCACTCAAGGGCGAGATGTTTTAAGAAGGGGATAAAAATACAAATAAAATCCACATTATGGCTAGCGCTTTGGCTAGAGCAAATAAGATTTTCAAGTGTACAGGTGGAAGGGAGCAAGGTAGAGGACAAGGCAAAGGTATGTGGTTCAATTGTCAATTTCTACAAGGTCCTTGCGGGTGTAAGAATGGGAAAGACCAAGGCTAGATATCTTCCTTTCAATCAAATTTCAAAGGACAAGGTGAACTCTATAGAAAAATAGTTCTCTGAAGATGAGAGCAAGACAATAGTTGATTTTATTTTATTTTTTCTTTAAGACGATGCAATTTATTAGGATTAGGCAAAAGCCCCCCCACAAAATAATAATAATAATAATAATAAATAAAATAAATGAGAGGAACAAATGAGAGAAAGAAGACATAAAACAAGAGCATACCTAACTACCCTTCCGAGCACCCAATCCCTGATATACATCATAGCCCAATTGAAAACACCGACACTAGAACCACTCTTATTGCAAAAACAATGGGAATTTCTTTCACCACAGAAGACCCACAGAACAACTACGAGAGCCACCCTCCCCCCACATACAATGCCATGAGTAGAAGAGACTCTCAATAGAACTAGGCATGACACCTTCAACCAAAAGAATGCAAGACAAAACCTCTAAGGAGAAGGGGCAATGGATAAATCGGTGGTCCACTAACTATGCATCCTTCAAACACGGGAGACGAACATTAGGCAAGACCATGGCTATTTTGGGGAGACTATCGACCATGTGGATTCTATTTATACCAGTGAGCTAGGCGAACATAGCAATTTTAGGGGGAGATCCATATGACCGGACCGGAATCATGAACCTACAACTACTTAAGAACCTAGAATGAGCCAAAATCAAATACAGAAACCGCACAAAGAAGGCTCCCAATTTACCAAATTGCTAGCACCAAGAATCTTCAACTCCAGGGTGTAGCAAAATCCCGTACAAACGAGATATTAAATGCATCATGTCATCCACATAAGGATCCAATAAATTCTAACGACACGAACGAAGCCAAACACTCTTAGAAGCTTGGCATGTGAAGCAATTAACAACTGAAATGCCCCCCACAAGACATAAACTAGCTAATGCAAGAAAGCCTGAATGCAGCAAAACATCTCCGCACCAGATGTCCTCCCAGAACCTGATCCTAGCTCCATCCCCAACAACAAAGCTTAGACTAACAAACACCTTGGGGGCAACTTGAGCAACAACCCTCCAAAGGGAGGAGGCCTGATAAATGAATCCACCATCCCATAAAAGATGTGTTGTACTTGGCAACAACAATAGACCTCCACAAGCTAGACTCCTTAGGCCAAAACCGCCAGAACCATTAGCCTAAGAGCGGCAAGTTGACAATTTCAAGAAGCTTAATAGCTACACTTCCCGTAGAGCAAGAGCAGGAAACCTCTTTCCAATTAAGCAAATGGAACTTCCTAGAGGTAGCACCTTCTTGCCATAAGAAATCCCTACGGAGCTTATTAATATGCAAGAGAACAAATTTAGGGCAGCAAAAAAGAGACATGAAGTAGAATGGGAGATTGGAGAGGGAGGTCTTAATTAAAGTGATTCTACCCCTAAAGAAAACAATTTGATTTTTCAAGGCGAGAGTTTCCTCTCCATTCTCTCAACAACCTTGTCCCAAAGATGAGTCGCAAGCTTACCTACACAGAGAGGGTGACCAAGGTAAAAAGAAGGTAAAGAGACCACCCAACATCCAAACAAATCAGCTAGCTAGGAAACCTCCTCCTCAGTAAGATAAGACCCCAAGAAACTCACTCTCGACCCGATTAATTTTAAGCCCTAAAACAACCTCGAACCAACATATAATCAACAACCTCGAACCAACATATAATCATCCTCAGATTGCCCACCAAGGACTCGTTAGCTTCACACAAAAAAATAAGGGTGTCATCTGCAAACTAGAGACTTGTGTTGTCAAAAACCTACGATATACAATTCGAGTCGAATCTTAAGCAGAACTATTTGAATCCCTTTCTATAGGAATCCTACGATTTTATAATCTGATTCATTTGAATCCTACGACTTACAATTCAAAGCCCGATTGACAATTCAAATTATACTTGGTTTCTTTTATTTTAAGCTTCACTTGGCTTTCATTTTATGTTTTTAAATTGGTGGGGGCTTTAACAATCATTTAGAGAAACATTTTAAAAAAACAAGAATCAATGAAAAAAGGTAAACCATTTTATTTTTGTTCTTCATAAGAGATTAAATGATATATATTCTCTTTAATGTTAAATTGTAGAGCTTTTCTTTTTCTTATGATTTCTTACTTCTTAACTAGTCGAAACACCTTTGTGGAATGATGGTTAGAAATCAAAATATCCTTTTTCGTCGGTCTATGAAATCAAATGTAGCTTTTGCAATATGATTCTACATTCGAGAAAGGTAACAAGAACATAAATTATTAAAGTATCCTTGTATGTTTTTTAAGAAAAAATTCTTGGAAGAAACAAAAAATAAAATTGGAAAGATAAGAATCATTTAATTTTTAAGTAATACCAATGATAATGTAAAACTTTTTTTTTAAAAAAAAAATCCCTGATTTATTTATATTTTTCATATTTTTAAGAAAATCATAAAAAAATCTTATGATTTATGATAAGATTTGTGATTTGATACAATTCAAACACTATCATGATTTGTGATACGATCACGATTTTGACAACATTGACTAGAGCCTAGGGGTTACTGATGCTCTGAGGAAATTTATTGACCTCAAAGCCACAGATGAGACTCAGAGATTGGCCCCTAGATAGCAAGAAGGTGGTGTATCTAACAAATGAGAATTGTTAACCACATGTAGTTATATCAAACCCAATGACTATATCATGCCCAAACACACCCAATCCAACAAAAAAAAAAAGATTCTTCCACCTAAAAAGAAAGGAAAAACAATGCAATAACCACCAAATAATCGAAGCTCTCACAAGTTGCACAAACCCTAGACCAAGACTTGTAGGAAAGATTAAAAAAATGTTCGAAAAATATTGGACATATTTTGTTTATTAAGTTTTTATATGAAGGGAAACAAAAGAGAAGCCCTATTACTAATCTAGGCCTTACATCAAGCATAAACTATTAGGGGTGCACACGAGTCAGTTCGGTCCGGTTCTGGGGTGAAACCGGAACCGAACCGTTCCATACGGTTCTAGGAATTTTGGAACCGGAACCGGACCGTTAGCACCCTAGAACTGAACCGAACTGTGAAAACCGCTTCGGTTCCGAATCGGCTCCACGGTTCTGGGCTTTTAAAAATCCAACCCAATTGGTATGAATTGCTGGGGCCCACGTTTTGGCACACTCGTTGATTTGGCAAGAGAGAGAGAGAGAGAGAGAGAGAGAGGAGTAGTGAGAGAGAGAGGAGCAGCGAGAGAGAGCTCTAGCGAGAGAGTGACGATTAGAGAGAGAGAGTAGGGGGCCTAGGCAACCGCACGCAGACACAGCAGGGTTGGGTTGGGTAGACTTAGGGTTTTTTTTTTTTTTTTTGGTTTTAAACATAAGTTCGGTTCCACGGTTCGATCCACAGTTCGGTTCCGTTCTACATACCCCTAAACCGGAACCGAACCGTATCCAATGGTTCTTTGATTTTTGAAACCGAAACCAAAACCGGAACCGGTGCACTCTATAATCGGACTAAACCGGACCGTTTGATTAGTTCCGGTCCGATTCCGCAGTTCTACCGGTTCGATGTGCACCCCTATAAACTATGGGTTGGATATTATAATCTCAACCCTACACTCTTTATTTAAAGGAAAACAGCTAAAATACCCCTATCTACTTTAGTGAGACATAAGCAAGGCAAACATAAACAAAAATTCATCCAAAAATTCAAAACTAAAGGAAAATACCGCCAGAAAATTTTTTGTGGGCCAAAAGTGTACCATGGGTGCCACAATGCGTGATCCATTTGATTGGTCCATGGATTCGGCCCATTATTCATATTTGGGCCCCTTTCCACGTTCTAATCCATCACAAAACTCCTTCGCAAGTACATCACCCTGACCCATAACATTGGGTAGTCTATATCCTCATCATCCTCCCCAGGTAGGGAAGGACTCGACTTTGAGTCTAATTCACCACCCGCTGCCCTGGATAGTGTAAGACCAACAACATTGAACACAAGTAGCTCAATGCGATATGCGTTACCATTAATCCACTTCCAGATCTTACATGGGCTGATCTTTTGTTGCTTCAACTTCTTGCAAGTGCTCATTGCGAACCATTCTTTCTACATGTAGACCCACACAAGATCTCCCTCTTCGAAAACCACCTTCCAACATCGTTTATTTGCCACAAAGCTTGCATGGGATAGAAGGCTGACATCCCCTGTGGTTGCGGGTTCGCCCAGAACCTCTCTCTCATGGGTTTCAATCAAGGTATTCCGTAAGAGTAATAGTGACCAGAATAGCTACCAATGTTACCTTTACAATCTAGGCTATAACAACAATCACAGTCGCTTTTTTGTTATCGAAAAAAAAAAAAAAAAATTTGAAAAACCTGTACCAACCCCATAATGAACCATCAAGGGGTTGTTACGACCTTTACGGGGGGATGTAGCAGGCTGTTACAAGGGTTGTAACGGTCGCCACTGGTCATTTTTTCCATAATGTTTGTTACAACCCTGTAACGTATAACGATTTCCACCATTACACCTTTATGTAAGGGCCTTTACGGCCCCATAATGACCGTTATAGTCAGTGTTTTCATGTGCGATCGCACATTCAAATATGCGATCGCATATTCACACATCCAAATGGAAATTGCATATGCGACAGTGGCATATGCGATTTCGCAAATATGCGATCGCATACAACATATGAGATTGCATATTCGTCAACTGTCAAAAATCTGATTGTTTTCTGACCGTTGGGAAATTATTTAAAAAGAAAAAACTATATTTTTTGTCTATAAAATGGGATTCTAAACACTCCTATATGCACTTAAAGTTCAAACTATATTTCTATTTTCTACTCTCTTACACTCTCTCTTGCATAATTCCAAGTCTCAAGCTCCAATCCATCCATATTTCTTTCAAGTTTGAAGTTTCAATCAAGGGACAAATACAAGGATTCAAGAATCAAGAGAACTGAGCTCCATCCATTGAACTCTCTTTCTAATTTTTCCAAGTTCTAAAGATCATAATCATATTCGCACACCCACCACTCTCTCTTTCTATCTCTCTTTCTTAAAGTTTCTTTACATTCAAGAGACTCAAGAAACTCAACTTATATTACAAGTTTAATTTATTATAGTTTGAGTTTCTTCCAAGTTCTAAGTTCTACCATTTTTTTTAGTTTGTTACTTTGTTACTTATAAGTTACAAGTTACAACACAACTTATAATTTACAAGCTCAAGTTACAAGTTACAACAAATCTACAATATTTTAGACTCAAGACTCAAGGGTCAAGGCAAAAGTGAAGACCAGAAGTGAAGAATTTGTTTTTTTGTAAATTTGTAATTGTGTTTGTGTAAATCTCTCCTCTCTCTATCTCTCTCCTCTCTTTTACTACAAGTGTGAGTGTAACTCTCTCTCTCTCTCTCTCTCTCTCTCTCTCTCTCTCTCTCTCTCCTTTTCTTTTCCCTCTCCCTTTCTACTACTAGTGCAAGTGTAAGTGTAACTCCCTCTCTCTCTCTCTCTCTCTCTCTCTCTCTCTCTCTCTCTCTCTCTCCCCCTCTTTTACTACAAGTGTAAGTGTAACTCTCTCTCTCTTTCTCCTTTTCTTTTCCCCCTCCCTTTCTACTACTAGTGCAAGTGTAAGTGAAACTCTCTCTCTCTCTCTCTCTCTCTCTCTCTCATCTCTTAAGTCTCTTTACTCTTTAATCTTTATTTACTTAGTTTTTAGTTTACTTTTTAATACTAGCAAGTAGCAACTTACAATCAACACACACACCACCAACATAATGTTTTCTTCCCAATCTTCCTCTTTAAAACCCAAGTCGAATGACCCGAGTTGGAAATATGGGCACTATCATAGTGTTTCGAATAAGACTCACATAGTATATGAGTTATGCGGGTATGTGGGTTCCAGTGGTATTGCAAGGCACAAGCAACACCTTGCACATTTACCTGGGTCAAATGCAAAAGCATGCGACAAAATTACTCCAGAAATTCAAAGGGAGATCATGGAGTATATGAATAAACAGTCAAGAAAGAGATACAATGGTACCCAACGTCACGAGGAATATATGAAACAAGATGCATATGAAGATATAAACGTAGTTAATGTAGATGAAGCTAGTCTCACTCCCCCAAGTACAACCAACGGTCTCGAAAAGAGCCCGAGGGCATGGGCCCATGGATAGATGGTATAGGCCACACCCCGAGGATATGGTCGACAAAAGGGGTTGAAGCAAAGGGCCGGCTCAAACAACTTCAGAAAATCAGTATAAACAAAAAGATAAGAAAACCACTATTCAATATATTGTCAAGTGGTTTTACCAAACCAGCATTGCTTTCATCACCGTTAAATCAAGAAGCTTCAAAATAATGGTTGAGGCTATAGGTCAATTTGGACCTGGGCTTAAACCTCTTTCATATCATGAAATGAGGGAGACATGCCTGAAAACTGAAGTTGATTATACATGATCCTTTATAATTGAATATAAAGAATCGTGGAAAACATATGGGTGCTCACTAATGGCTGATGGATGGACCAATAGATCCAGTCGGTTTCTCATTAACTTTTTGGTAAATTGTCCAACTGGAACTGTTCTTGAAGTCCGTGGATGCATCGGGTCATTCACATACAGGACAATACTTGTTTAACTTACTAGATAGTATAGTTGAAGAAATAGGTGAGGAATACATTATATAAGTAATTACAGACAACGCAGCCTCGTATGTAATGGTCGGTCGTCTTCTTATGGAGAAGATGCTTCATTTATTTTAAAACCCCTGTGTAACTCATTGTATTGATCTTATGTTAGAAGATATAGGTAAGTTATTTATAAATGTGATTGGAAGGACTAGAAGAATCACGATCTTTATGTACAAACACGCCCTTTTTCTTAATCAAATGAGAAAACACATTGGGGGTAACTTGTTATGTCCAGTAGTCACCCATTTTGCTACAACCATTTTAATACTACAAAGATTACATGCAAAAAATCAAAACTTAGAAGCTTTGTAGTGTCAGTCGATTTTACAAGTGGGCCTTAGTCAAAGAAGGCTGAATGAAAACAGGTTCAACAAATAATCTTTTCGCAAAGTTTTTGGACACAAGCGGTAAAGGCGCTAAAAGCATCCAAGCCACTAGTCACTGTGTTGCGATTGGTGAACAGGGATGAGAAGCATGTAATGAGTTACATATATGATGCGATGGAGAGAGCAAAAAATAAAATTACGAACTATTTTAACTATAAAGACCGTGATTACAAACCAATTATAGATATTATAAATAGAAGATGGAACAGCCAAATGTCATCTTCATTGTATTCGGCTGCTTACATCCTTAACCCAGCCTGTTTATTTACTTCTGTGGATCCAACGGAAGCACTTACTATGCATATGGTTGGATTTATTAATGTGTTGGAAAGAATAATTCAAAATAGAGAAGAACAAGACAAGATCTCAACTTTATTAGACTTCTATACAAAGAGTGAGGAGATACTCTCAAGGGATATCGTCATTAGGAATCGGACAATGAAATTACCCACTAAGTACTACCACGAATGTCAGTCTTACAAATAATTTTTTTACAATGTAATCTACAAGGTGACTCTAACCTACTTAAACTATTTTTCTCAGCTGACTGGTGGGCTACCTATGGAGTGGACCCGAACAGGAAGGATCCAGCTTTAAAGAAGTTAGTTATGAGGATTCTTGGACTCACGTGTTCTGTCAATGGTTGCGAGCGCAATTAGAGCACGTTCAAGGCGGTACATTTAATAATTGTAAACTCAATTTTTTAGTATAAGGCATAAGCTAAATTAATTACCTAAATAGATAATGCCAAATGCGCTTTCTTTCATGCATATTCATAACAAGAAAAGTGATGCAGGATACATGATTTAATGCTAGCATGCAATGTAGAGATTATGAAAGAGTCCATAAAGTAATTCAATTAACAAAAAATGTTAACCTACCAAATAATTAAGAGTAAATAATAGGAAATAAAATCTGATTTAACCTAAATCACATGCCCGCATGCTAAGAAATTACATAAATCAATTAAAACTAGGACCGATAGAAGGCTAGAACTTCCAATTTAGCATAGGCACATTCCACACGCAATGGACAGATTTGTTGGTTTTATGATTAGGGTTAGGAAGGGAAAAATCTGAAATATGGAGAATTAGCGTTCCTAAGAATTGGGGATTTTGGAATTAGGGTTTTTAGAAATTGGGAAAAATAAGAAATTGAAGATCTAGGATTTAGAAGGTTGTAATGAAAGGGAAAAGAGGAAGACAAGAGAAGAAAATAATACCTTGTGAAGAGGAGAGAGGAAGGATGTAAGACGAAGAATACCTTTCGAAGAAGAGGAAGAGGAATCATGTACTTTTGAATCCACCACCAAACAAGCTTCTACCCTTCCACAATTTAATTAGAATGGAACAAAGGAAAATTCATTCACACAAGAGAGCTTCTCTCTTCTTCTTTTTTTTCTTCTTAAATCTCCACTAAGGTTGGAACTCCACTCCCCTTGTGGTTTTATAATTAAAAAATTCGGAATTAAAATTCAGCATAATTACAACTATGTCACTCACATAAGTGACTCATCGTCCAAAATAAGAAAACTAAAACACATATTATCAATCTCAACCATCAAATAACTCTTAAAAATAATAAAAACCATAAGGAAAGCAAGATTAGAGTCCAAGGGGCCCAAATCTAAAAGATCTGGTGGCCCGATGGCCTGATCGACAAGATCTAACGATCGGATCGACACGAAATAGAAATCTTGTGACTAAAATAGTCTCCTAAGCAGCCCACATGCATCATCCCAAAGTGGGATCTTCCTGATGCACGTCCAATGCATGTGGGGTCTTCAAAATGGCCTGGCGGGCCCTATCTAGAACTCGTCTCCCATCCACAAAGAAGGTTGGGCTGATGTGAGTGGTCGTCTCCGTTTTTGGTACACCTGAGTAGGTCCTCTAATGTCCCCATCGATTCCCCTCGATTGAGGAGATTCCGCCTCTAGCAAAATAAAGCTACAATGATACTTAAGGAGGTCCAGGCCTTGTTGCTGAAGCTCTGACTCTGTGATCCATGTACTGTCTAATTTTGGTCTACCCTTCCACTTAACAATGTACTCCTGGTAACCGTCATGTTGTGTGGAAACCGCTTCATCACCTAAGATATCCTTCATCTCATCTCTTTTTATAGGTATGGATGGTACGAATGGTAAATGTTGAGAAGAGGGGTTAAGAAATGGCCATAGGTTTTGGGATAGGTCAGGGATATCATCATCAAAGTTCATGTGAGGGTTAGGGGAATGTCCATGAAACGGTACAAGATCTTCCACATTAAATGTGGAACCAATACCCATGTTAGGTGGAAGATCTATCAAGTAAGCATTCGAACTCAGTCTTTTCAAGATTTTATATGGTCCAGCGCTACGGACTTGTAATTTTTTTTATGGTTCTCTATGGAAACCTTTTTTAACATATTTTAATCATGACTTCATCACCCATAACAAACTCTTTAAACTTATGGTGTGAGTCAGCAATCATTTTGTATGTTTCATTACTTATATTGATTCTTTTTCTAATCTCCACATGCAAGTCATGCGTATGTTGTGTACATGCAAATGCAAACTCTGAAGGACTATGGAGCACAAACATGGATATGCAATCTATAGGGGTCCTAGACTCATCTACTTGTCTTTCCAAATCCACTTCCTCCCCAGGACTCATTTGATCGCGATAAAGGTTTGGTAGAGTCAATATGTGAATGTCTCACACAGGTATATGCTCATCCGGTATGTCCTCTGGAATAACAATACTGGACTCCTCTAATACCGGACTCACCTCAGATGGTAACTTTACACTAACCTCAGGTGGCATCTTCATAATAACCTTAGGTGTGACCTCACTTACCACGTGGGCATACAACGTCAAATCAGTTTTAGTCTCTCTTTCAAACTCTTTGGCATTAACTTTAGGAAGAGACTCAAGATGGAATTTCGTCACATCTTCAGGACCACATGTCTTGACGTCCTCCTTTTTAGGGATGGTTTTCGGCGAGAGAGACTTCACGACAATCATTTTGCCTCCATACAGAAACGGACACGTATTCAAGCGACCGAATAGTGTTGCATCCATGTCATACAACCAAGGCTTGCCCAAAATGATGTGGCCTATATCCATATGCAAAACATCACACCACAACGTGTTCGTATAGAAACAAAACTGGATGGGAATGGGACCGCTAAGAAACCAGAATTGAAGATGCATCAACCCATGAGACTCGATAGGGCTAAGGGTGAGGAACGACTAGCATACCTAAGTGGTCCACGGTGCGAGCAAATACCACATTGATGCAACTATCACAGTCAATGATCGTCTTGCAGTTTTTGCCAACACACTTGGCATAAGTGTGGAAAATTGAATCCATGTGCCAATCATCACTTTCTACAATTTGGCTTAAGGTGCGGCTAATAATTGCGAGTGGCACAATCTCAACTCGATCCCCAACTTGTGATTGGACATCTTCCTGGGTGTCGGGGTTTTCCTTAAGGGAGGCTTCAAGCCGATTGACATGCGCATTGATCACGGTCAATTGAATTGTGGTGGTCCTATTGTGCACTTCAATAGCCGTCAAACGGTTGTTGATAGCATTAATTGCCTCGTCAATCTGCTCTAAATTCATAGTGGGATGTAGACCAAAGTCACGTCCAGAACGAGTAGGGGCATACACAAGATAACTCCAAAAGGGAAACTCTATGTCCTAGGACAATGTTAGGACAATGATAAAACTAACCTAGAGATCAAGCTGGACACACCAACCAGAAAATTCAGCAAGCAACACTATCCTCAAATATTATGTTGAAAATTCAGCAGGATAGTAATCTAAGGGTGCCAAACTGAAAGTTCAACAATGTGATACCCTGATATTTCTACGTTGAAAATTCGTCAATGGTATAAGTGGAAACGCTTGCTGAAAATTCAGCAATATGATACTTTAAAAAAATAAAATAAAATAAATCAGCAATATGATCCTATATGCAATGAATGTTCTCCTAACCTTAGACATGACTCTAAGCGAGAAGCAACACAAAAATCCTATGCTAAACCTATTCTCTGATACCAAATTTGATGCAGGACACATGATTTAATGCTAGCATGCAACATGGAGATTATGAAAGAATCCATAAAGTAATTCAATTAACAAAAGATGCTAACCTACCAAGTAATTAAGAGTAAATAATGGGAAATAAAATCTGATTTAACCTAAATCACATGCCCGCATGCTAAAAAATCATATAAATCAATTAAAACTAGGACTGATGGAAGGATAGAACTTCCAATTTAGTATAGGCACGTTCCACACTCAATGGACAAATTTGTAGGCTTTATGATTAGGGTTAGGAAGGGAAAAATCTGAAATATGGAGAATTAGGGTTCCTGGGAATTGGGGATTTTGGAATTAGGGTTTTTAGAAATTGGGGAAAATAAGAAATTGAAGATCTAGGATTTAGAAGCTTTTAATGGAAAGGAAAAGAGAAAGATAAGAGAAGAAGAGAAGAATTGATTTACCAGCTTGATCATTGTCTTTCGAAGAAGAGAGGAAGGATGTAAGACGAAGAGGAAAAGAGAAAGTTTTTTTGGTGGTAGATTCCAGCTTGATCATTAATTGAAGATCATTATTCTCTTCTAACCTAATCCTCTTGATTTATCTTTCGAAGAGGAGAGAGGAAGGATGTAAGACGAAGAATACCTTTTGAAGAAGAGGAAGTGGAAGGATGTACCTTGGAATCTACCACTAAAAAAACTTCTACCCTTTCACAATTTAATTGGAAGGAAGGGTTGGAATATTCATTCACACAAGAGAGCTTCTCTTCTTTTTGCTTCTCAAATCTCCACTAGGGTTGGAACTCTACTCCTCTTGTGGTTTTATAATTAAAAAATTCAGAATTAAAATTCAACATAATTACAACTATGCCATTCACTTAAGTAAAGTGAACCCATTGTCCAAAATAAGAAAACTAAAACATATATTATCAATCTCAACAATCAAATAACTCTTAAAAATAACAAAAATCATAAAGAAAACAAGATTAGAGTCCAAGGGGCCTATATCTAAAAGATTTGTTGGCCCAATGGCCTGATCGACAAGATCCAACGGTTGGATTGACACGAAATAGAAATCCTATGACTAAAATAATCTCCTAAACAGCCCACATGCATCATCCCAAAGTGGGGTCTTCCTGATGCACGTCCAATGCATGTGGGGTCTTCAAAATGGCCTGGCGGGCTCTATTTGGAACTCATCTCCCATCCACAAAGAAGGTTGGGCTGATGTGAGTGGTCGTCTCTGTTTCTGGTACACCTGAGTAGGTCCTCTAATGTTCCCATAAAAAAAGGAATCGCCTTGAGCAAAAAAAGCTCAACGACTTAGTTTTCGTCCAATACAATCAAAAATTGCAAGAACGATTCCAAACTAGAAAAGAAAAGCCCTGTTTATTTAACCCTATCTGCTTAGATGACTTAAATGCAGATAACGAGTGGCTCGTAGAGACGGAGGACCCAGTATTTGCTGGAGAAGACCTGACATGGTTGCAAGTTGAAGATGCCACCTATGGATCGACACCTGAAGAAGGTACCACTCGAAGGCGAAGGATGAGGAGGGAGCCGGGGGGCGAGTAGTAACCGTCAACCCGTTGAAGAGATTGAGGAGATTGAAGAAGGATATGATAATGATCAAGCTGAAGATCCACCATTGGATGTTGATAAAGTATTAGTACATACAGATAATGAAGAAACAGAAGAAGAAGAAGTGTATGTGGAAGAAGGAGATGACTCGGATGACGATGGTGATGATGACGATGGTGGTGGTGATCAAATGCCATAATGACCAATAGATAAATGTATATAGTATATGATTAGATCAATAATAAATAAATAACTTCTTTATTTTGTTTACTTACTAAGTATGTTGATGTTGATTGTTAACTGTACTGTTGAATGTCGAATGTTGATATTTGCTAACTATAATGTAAAATGTTGATGAATGATGACTTAATATTTAATTCATTGTTTAATTGGTTTTATTTTACTTAAATGTATTGCAAGGGCATATAAAATTATTTATCTATTAACTTAGGAAAGTTCCCCCTACTTTCTTATGTTTTATTCTTTTTTTTTCTTAATTTCTCCCTATTTTTCTGATTTTTTTTTTATGTTTCGAAAAAACTTTATAATATATATATATATATGTGATCGCATATCTAATTGTGCGATCGCATATGCGATTTGACAACATTGGTTACAGCACACCTTGGTTTCAATACTATTTTTTGATTATCTTTCAAGAAGGTTCTTGTATTTTTCCAACCATCGTGAACGGTCCGCCGGTTGTATTGCCATGGTTGACCCAATAATATGTGGCACACGACCATCCCTTAGACTATGTCGCACCAAACATTGTCATGATAACCAATTCTGAAAGAAAACTAAACAACGCCAAGAAACCTTTTCCTCACTACCTTGCTTAAACCAAGCAAAGTTTATATGGAACTGGATGCCTCTTGGTCTTCAGCTAGAGCTTTTCTACTTGAAAGATGACATTTTCACAGTTGTCACCATCGATGATCACCCCACCGACTTCGTTATTCACTGTGCAGCTTGTTTAAAAGATAATAGTCCCCAACCAATCCTCTTCTTTAAGAGATTTGGGTGCAAGAAGAGTCTTTCGGATCACCAACGTTTCTGGACCATCACCATATATCCCGTCATCTCCACTGTCAGTATCATAATCCGCACCATGCGTTCCCTCTGTGGTCTCACCCTCATCGTCAACTGATTGTTCCTCCACACCTGATTTGGAGCTGCCGGCCAAATTGACTTGTCGCAACCTATATTCAAAGGAAATATGCACAGCACCGGATGTTATTTTGACATGTTCATCCTATTGTCTCGTTGTTCATAACTCGTGACCCGGACAACTGCTTTGGAACTACCGGCCAAATTGACGCGTTGCTTCCTACATTCAAAGGAAATATGCCCAATTCCATTGCATTTGTAGCACCAGATGTTATTCTAACATTTTTGTCATGCTGCCTCCTCGTTCATAACTCTTGACTAGGATGTTGGAGTGCCATTTTTGGCCCGGCTCAAATCCCCTACAGACTTACTATTACTACCCGGAATAGTAGTGGATCAATTAGAAGCTTTCATGCGACCATAGTCTTACTCCTCTTTTCAATCAAGGGAGTTTCTCCGCATGCTTTTGTAACAGCTTACTCCCAAACTAATCTACAATGATGGGTCATAACCCATCCATTAAACGAGTAACCAGTTGTTCTTCGGTCTCAAATATATTATTTCTAGCCACCAGATGATGGAACTCTTCCACATACTCCTCTACGATCCTGTCCCTTTATCAGATATGTTGTAATTACTGGAAAAAAGATTGTGTAGTCGATGGGCATAAAGGCCTCCATGAGAGACTCCATCTTCTCCCATGTTTTCACCTTGGACTTCCTACACTTTACTCGAGTGGCCTTAACCTGCTCCCACCGTGCTGAAGCCCTACCTTTCAACTGCATAGCAATTATTTTTACATTTTTTGTTATGCCCACATCTTTGTGATCAAAGATTCTTTCTAATCCAGAAAATCGTCCCCATGCATAATACCATGATATTCAAGGACTTCCACTTCACTTCTAACTCCCTACTTCAGCCATAATAATCCATCCTTCTCACTCATCGCAGCTCAACAAACAAAGCTTCACGATGGAACGGTTATATGTCACTCCCATTCGACTCATTGTCATCATTTTCCTAAACCAGTGGTTCATTCCTTGCTAATAGCGTCGCAAGTTGTTGGGAGATGGTCTGCATTTTCCTCTCTAACATGGTAAATCCCTCTTCTACTGGATCTACATCTTGCTTGTCCATTCTTCATGCACCATGGCCTCTACCTTTACATGACATCATCATAGAATAAGAAGCTCATGCAAGAACAAAATAATGACAAAACCGGTGGCGCTGATACCAAATCTAGTGTAGCTAATGAATGAGAATTGTTAACCGCGCACAGTTATATCAAACCGTAGGACCAAATCATGGCTAAACACACCCGATCCAAAAATATAGAGATTCTTCCACTTGAAAAGAAAGGAAAAACAACGCAATAACCAGCCAATAATTGAAGGTCTCACTAGTTTTGATGGCCTAAATCATACGCCTGTGCCCTAGCCCAATGTGTAAAAAGTATAAAAATGTCCCAAAAGCTGCAAGACATTTCTTGTTTATCATGTTTTTATATGAAGAAAACAAAAGAGAAGCCCTAACACTAATATGGGCCTTGCATCATACATAAACTATGGGTAGATGTTATAATCTCAGCCCTACACGCTTTATTCAAAGGAAAATGACAAAAATACCCCTATTTACTTAAGTAAGACATTAGCAAAGCAAAAAATCAACTAAAATTCGTCTAAAAATAAACCAAAATTCGAAAGTAAAGGAAAATGCCACCAAAAGACCCTTTTTTGGACCCAAAAGTGTACCACGAGTGCCACAATAAGTGGTTCATTGATAGGTCTACAAATTTAACCCATTATGAAAGATATTTGGGCCTCTTTCTCCACTCCAATCCATCCCAAAACTCCTCAGCAAGTACATCAACCCAATCCATCAACATTAGGTAGTCTGATGCAGGACATGAAATTCAGATATGATGTGTAAGAATTCAGGCTTAAGATCACGTTAGTTCAGAAACAATTACACAAATTTCATATCTCACATGAAAGTCCAAACATTTAATTAAGGAGAATCTATGCGGGTCCAGGCCTACACAGGTTAGGGCTGGAACAATAAAAATTATAAGCCAAATGATACTCAAAGGGAAATAGAATTCAGCCATACATGCATAGTAATCAGCCCTTAATCTAAGGGATTCCTCAATTTCAATTCGAGAAACCCTAGGATGAGAAAAAAGGAAAAACAAATTATGGATAATGCAAACTAAAACTAGGGTTATGAAACTAGGTAAGAAAAAGGAAAAGAGAAGGAAATCCTCAACCTCGAACAGATCTCGCGTGTAGGCTGCAGGGCAGGGTACCGGCGCATCTGCGCAGTAGGGAGCTGCACATGTGGAGGAGGCCCGAATCCCAAAAGGGACTTCTTGGCCTTGGTCGGCTAAGGAGGGTTTCCAAACCCTCCAAATTTAATGGCGATCCAACGTACAGTTGAGGCGCGATACTCCGTCGAAGTTTCAGCCCTCCTGCAAGGCCAGATTCTGAAAATTGGTTGTAAAAAGACAAACAACTACAAAACAAATGAATTTGAGGCGAAGATGATCGATGGATGGATGAAATAAGATGGAGGGGCGGATTGAGATAAACGTGGCTTCCTACCATGATAGTTAGCCCTTCGAAAAGGGAGAGCTTCGCACCCACTTGAATTTTTCCAAAACTCAGAAACTCAGAGTATAGAAAAGAAATAAAAAACTGCAAAAATTTTTATTAAACTTGAATGAATCAAAAAAACTACAAGGAGTGCCTCTTTATAGGGAAAACCATATACCCCAAAACTCGCGCCATGTGCGCAATCTATTACTTGGCGATTAAGTAAACCGAAATAAAAACTAATCAAAGAAATCTAAAGCATTCATGATATTCTAAATAACATAAATAATCAAAACCTAAAATATGAAATCAATCCAACTAGTGGTCCCCGATTATGAGATCCCATGATGGTCTTTACTTGATTATCGAGCCAACTCTAATGAACCAAAACTTTAACTAGGAGGCCCTCCCTGGATGTCGTTATCGAGCCAAATCGACGGTTGGGTCCTCCCTCTCCTTCCGTAAGTGCGTAAGGGGCGGCATGCATACGCATGTGCTCATGATGTCCCCATCAATTCTCCTCAGCTGCGAAGATTTCACCACTAGCGAAATAAAACTCCTGAACCGCTTCAGGATGTCAGGATCAATTCTCTGAAGCTTGAGTGACGTGTTGTCTGAAGCTGTGCGTGACTTCCATTTAATCAGGTACTTCTGAATCCTGCCGTCCGACGTTGAAACTATCTGTTGGTCCATAATATCCTCTATTTCCTCTCTGGGTGTGTGAAGGTTTGGTATGGGAGGTAGAGACTGGGAAGAAAGGTCAGAAAGAGTAGGTATGAAAGGTAGAAGCTGGGAAAATGGGTTGGGACAGGTAAGTATGGGACATAGAGGCTGAAAAAATGGGTCGAGAAGGGTAGGCATGAGAGGTAGAGGCTGAGAAAATGGGTTGGGATGGGTAGGTATGTGACGTAGAGGCCGGGAAAATGGGTCAAGAAGGGTAGGTATGGGAGTTAGAGGCTGGGAAAATAGGTCGAGAATGGTAGGTATGGGAGTTAGAGGTTGGGAAGATAGGTCGAGAGGGGGCCATAGATCAAGGGATAAATCTGGGGAATCAGGATAGGTGGGCGAAAGGCCGAACAAAGTATCAGTAGTCCCCTAAAAAGTAACTAAATCCTCCACATTGAATGCGGAACTAATTCCCATGGAAGGTGGAAGATCTACCTCATACGCATTGAGACCGTTTCATTTTATAATTTTGAAGGATCTAGCGCTACACGCGTGTAACTTATGAACGGCCTTCGGAGGATACCACTCGAGCCTAATGCGGACCATCACAGAGTCCCCAATATTGAATTCTTTGAAACGTTCATGCTGGTCTGCAGAAAATTTGTAATGTTCATTACTAGTAGTGATCTTCTACCTGATTTCTTGAAGTCATGAATGAATGTGATGCGCAAAAGACTCTGCAAGCTCTGAAGGCCCATAGGACAGTGACATAGGGACAAGATCAATAGGTTTTCCAGGTTTATAACCAGTAACGACTTCATAAAGACTGAAACCTATGGACTTATCGACAGAACTATTAAACGCAAATTCAGTTGTAGGTATAACGGTATCCCATGTTCTAGTGTGCTCTATATCCCTCCTAGGGGGAGACTCATCCGGTAGATCAACAGGACAGACATCACGAAACTCATCCACTACCGGAATGGCCTCAGTGAGTAACTCTACAATAGCCTCTAGTGCACTCTCTCCAGCCACAAGGCTGCACATGTTGTACCCCTCAAAATAATTGTCTTGATGTCCCTCATGGGGTGGGTGCACGGGTGCATACCCATAACCGATTCCTTGGCCAACTCCATTCATTGGTCTATCCTCCTGGCCACCTGCCTGAGATTGAACATCTACCCTAATGGGGGGTTTGTCCCCGCGAAGGCCTTTAGTTGGGTAATGCACACATCAAATTGATCAAAGCATTGGTCTATGTTGTTCCAAGCGCTTACCCACAGACTCAATCTTCTAGGATAGTTTGTTTAGTGACTCTAGTAGTTGCTCCATGTTTAGAGTAGGGTGCAAACCAAAACCATGACTCGTACGTGTGGGCATACACTTGCTAACTCCACCTAAAGACTTTCTATGACGACTATATGCAACTAGATAGGACTAAATGATGCTACGAGACTCTATATGAGGGAAATTACACAGTGTTACTGAAATCCAGCATCATAGTTGGTGAAATAAGGGAATAACAGAAAGTTATAGCAATGTGAATTGCTAACTCCCTGCTAACAGAAATTTCAGCAACTAATATCAGGGACTACGGGCTTCTAAACAGTTATATGTGATGAAACTGGATGCATGAAGGACTCGAACAAACTAACCCTAAACATGTAATGTATTCCCCTATAAGAACCCTAAACTCTGATACCAAATTTGATGTAGGACATGAAATTCAGATATGATGTGCAAGAATTTAGTCTTTAGATCACGTTAGTTCAAAAACAATTACACAAATTCCATATCCCACATGAAAGTCCAAACATTCAATTAAGGGAAATATATGCGGGTCCAGGCTTACATAGGCTAGGGCTAGAACAATAAAAATTATAAGCCAAATGATACTCAAAAGGAAATAGAATTCAGCCACACATGCATAGTAATCAACCCCTAATCCAATGGATTTCCCAATTTCAATTCGAGGAATCCTAGGATGAGAAAAAATGGAAAACAAATTATGGATAATGTAAACTATGACTAGGGTTATGAAACTAGGTAAGAAAAAAGAAACAAGAAGGAAATCCTGAACCTGGAACAGATCCCCCGTGCGGGCAGTAGGGTAGGGTACCGGCGCACGTGCGCAGTAGGGGGTAGCACGTGTGGAGGCCCGAATTCCAAAAGGGACTTCTTGGCCTTGGTCGGCCAGGGGGGTTTCCAAACCCTCCAAATTCGATGGCGATCCAACATACGGTTGAGGCGCGGTGCTCCGTTGAAGTTTCAGCCCTCCTGTAGGGCCAGATTTTGGAAACTAGCTCTAGAAAGACAAACAGCTTCAAAACAGGTGGATTTGAGGCGAAGATGATCGATGGATAGATGAAATAAGATAGAGGGGCGGATTGGGATAAACGTGGCTTCGCACCACGGTAGTTAGCCCTTCGAAAAGGAAGGGCTTCGCACCCACTTGAATTTAGCCCTTCGAAAAGGGAGGGCATATCACCCACTTGAATTTTTCCACAACTCAGAAACTCAAAGAGTAGAAAAAACTGCAGGAATTTTTATTAAACTTGAATGAATCAAAAGAACTACAAGGAGTGTCTATTTATAGGGAAAACCCTATACCCCAAAACTCGCGCCATGTGTGCAATCTATTACTTGGCGATTAAGTAAACTAAAATAAAAACAAATCAAAGAAATCTAAAGCGTTCATGATATTCTAAATAACATAAATAATCAAAACCTAAAATATGAAATCAATCCGACTAGTGGGCCCTGATCATGAGATCCCATCGTGGCATTTACTTGATTATCGGGCCCACTCTAATGAACCGAAACTCTGTCTTCTAATTAAGAGGCCCTCCCTGGACGTCGTCATTGAGCCAGGTCGACGATGGGGCCCTCCCTCTCCTTCCGTACGTGCGTAGGGGGCGGCGTGCGTGCGCGTGGGCGCGTGATGTCCCCATCATAGTCCAGGCCCTTATCAGAAGGCTCCCGACCCGAATGTTGATGATTTAGGCAGTAAGAAGACTCCTGACCCAAATGGATTTCTGATTGCCTTCTTTTAGAAGTTTTAGGAATTAGTAAAGAAGGATTTGTGGGTTTTATTAATGAATTTATGATAATGATTCCCTTGCAACAGGGTTAGGTGTTATTTTCATGGCTCTAATTCTAAAAAAAGGAGCAGAGAGTTGGAAGGATTTTAGGCTAATCAATTTTTTAGGGACTCCTTATAAAATGTTATCAATGATTCTAGCTTTCACATTTCGAGGGTGTTTCAAGTGTGATTTCAAAATTCCAAGGAGCATTTGTGCCGAGTAGACCAATAGCGGATAGTGATTTAATGGCGCATAAATGCATTAATTCTCGGCATAGGGAAGGGAAGAAGGATGAAGTATACAAGCTAGACATAGAAAAGGCTAATGTTCATATGGACTTGGATTTCTTAAATTGCATGTTGGGTTGAGTGGGATGTGGATAGAAATGTAGAAGTTGGATTAAAGTTTTAAATCAGCAAAGTTTTCAGTTTGGTGAATGGACCTCTAAAAGGTTTCTTCTCAACTTCTAGAGGTTTGCAGCAGGGGAATCCACTTTCTCCCTATTTCTTCATGGTGGTGGTAGAGTCCTTAAGCAAGATATTAGAAGGAGGTTAGGTGGTGGATCTTGTTGAAGGTTTTCGGGTGGCTAAGCCCAATTTTCAAATTTCCCGCCTCCAATATGTAGATGATACAGTTCTCCTTTTGTAAGTCAAATGGAAGGAAAGTGGACGATTTAAGGAAAATTATAGCATGCTTTAAGGCAGTATCTAGCTTGGTAGGTGAATATTAATAAAAGTGAGATATTGGTAATTGGCCACTCTTCAAAGGAGTTGGATAAGTATGAAAGCATATTCGAGTGAAGTGTAAGCACTTCATATTTAGGGCTTCCATCATGTATAGGGAAGTCGGCAAAACATTTGTGAGATAGAGTCATTAAGAGATTCAAAGGGAAGCTTTCGAGATGGAAAGGGAGATACCTCCGTTAGGCAGAAGGTTAACAGTAATTAAGGTGGCAATGTCCAACCTTCCAAACTATTTTATGTCACTCTTCAAGTGCCCGAAGTCAATTTTGGATAGGCTAAGATCGCTAGGCAGCCCCTAAGATCATCAACTGCCACTTCACTCGAGCTTGCTTTGGAAGACAACCCCATCGCCTGCCTCAAAGAAACTATACATCGAGGTGGACATGGACCACTGCAACTTGAAGGAAGAGAGAATAGAATCCCAAATCCACTGAGCAAAAGGACAATGAATGAATAGATATGATCAATTGTCTCATCACTACCCATACGTAGAGTACAAATGTTCAGGATCACCAATCTTCTTTTATAAAAGCAGCCACTTTTGGAGGAGCTCCATACCACCACAACATGGACGTCGAGGCACAACCCTCACACAAGTGGGAACGCAATAAACAGATCTAACCGAAAAACAACCCAAGCTTTCCTTACGCCACACCGACCTATCATGCTCCCAAGAGGAACCAAATGGATTCTTTGAAGGAGTAGAACGAAGCCTTCAATTTCTTCATTTGATAGATTTTGACGAAACCACTAACCGACCAACATCTCGCAACTAACATATTACCAACCGTCGCTAAACTGGCCAAGCCTTAAAAGTCGTACATTAAGGGAGAATCCAACACCCAAACATCCTTCCAAAATCTTATCTTTTTCCAGCATTTCCAACCAAGAAACTAATCCCCTCCTTGAATTTAGCTTTCATGCTAAAGACAACCCTCCACAACCCAAACACTCTATATATAAGGAAGCATTTCTTATCCACCAACCCCGATCCTCACAGCCATACGTAGAAACAACTGATTTTGACGAAACCACTAGCTGACCAACATCTCACAACCAACATATTACCATCCGTCGCTAAACTGGCCAAGCCTTAAAAGTCGTACATTAAGGAAGAATCCAACACACATCCTTCCAAAATCTTATCTTTTCCTGCATTTCCAACCAAGAAACTAATCCCCTCCTTGAATTTAGCTTTCACGCTAAAGACAACCCTCCACAACCCAAACACTCTATATAAGGAAACATTTCTTATCCGCCAACCCCGATCCTAACAGCCTTACATGGAAACAACTAATTTTTTCCAAAGGTTGGACTAGGTACGTAGAAGGGTACAACTCCACCTTACACCCAAAGACTCCTGCACAAATAATAATAATAACAATAATAAAAACACCATCTCCCTCGAGACGACTACACGTTACATCATAGCGGCACGACCAAATGGAGACGGAAACCAGCTTCTTCAAAAGGCGTGGGAGCCTCGAGGGGGATGGCAGGAGCCGTCACGTGATAGGGGCTTTTCAGCTAGCCAGCTTCAAAAAAGTCGTTGCGCACAGGGGGGTTCGAGGGGGATGTCATTTCTGCTGAAAAGACGAGAGTGCACCGTCCATAAGGTCATAGACCTTCAACATACACACCAAATCATTCGAAACCTCCTTAAATCTTGAATTAATGCATTCATGGGCCAAGAAGGCATAATCCAAAATCTGCCTTCTCAAAACAAAGGCGCATTATTGGTTATCGAAAATGACACTTCTAAAGCTCGACGCAAGAGTCTTAGAAAGAATGTAATAAGAGCCACCAATCAAGTTAATGGGGTCTAAAGTCCTTAAATGTTTTCTACTCCCCGAGACTTTTGGAATAATTGCAATAAAGGACACCCAACATCTAAGCTAGTAGAAGTGCAGTGCGTGTGAGTGATCCAAGGTTCAATCCCTGGTGTTACCTTTCAAAACAAAATCTATCGAAAAACAGTCCCCTTCTTAAATTTTGGATTTAAAAGAAAAACAACTCACCTTTCACTACAATCCCAAAACACCTAGAAGAACGCAATCAAAAAGCCATCGAGAGCACCTTCTCCCTACCTAGAGACTTGACCACAACCTTCACCCCATCTTCTTAAAAGGACACTAATAAGTCCGCCTACTCAAACGACATCCTACTGAAACTGAAATTATCAAGCCTCGGCCTAACCCGCTCTTCCCTAGAAAGTATTCTTTTCTTAAAAAATCACCACCACCTCGCAAAGTCATTCCTTCCTTCAACTCTCCTTCCATCCACTATCAAGCTAGACACTTTGTTGCACCTAGCCCTAGCACTAGCCATGTTGTGGAAAGACTATGTTTTTATCCCCTTCCTTCACCCAAACCATTATGGCTCGTTGATGCCATTTGATTCCTTCTTCCTTTAAATAGTTTCAATAATCTTAAGATAGCTTACAACGCACTCCTTTTTCTTCCTCTGATAATTCAGTACATTCTTCATATAATCTTAAGATAGCTTAGAGCGCACTCCTTTTCTTCCTCTAATAATTCGGAATGTTCTTCCTTAGGGCCTATTTCGTAAAACTTAATTTGAGGACTTATCACTGAAAAATGCTATTTTTGATGATTTTGGTAATTCAAACCGTTTGATGACTGAACAAAATTAAGAACTTAAGGGGTTTTTTAGCAATCACCCCTTCAAAGTTACTGTTGAATGTAGTAAGTGATATCCCTTTAAATTTTTGGATGAATGACAAAAATATCTTGACCAACATTTTAAATGACAAGATTATCCTCTTAAGAGTATTAAAACCTTATACGTTCTCCTTTTGTTCTCCCATCCATTCCATCTTCGATCCCTTTTCAGATGTGATTTGGAGGCTTGATCTCCACATAAGGTGAGTCACACTAATGAGATCTTCTTGATACAAACCAGGCAGCAACAACCACCTAATGATTGAAACAACCTGATTTTAGTCTAGAAGATCTAAACAGTGTTCCCCACCTGATGGAAAGATTAGATCGTCCACTCATGTGATATCTTGGCACGAGTTCTTGCTTCTAGATGGGCAGAACTCTACATGTGTGTGGCTTGGGGGGACCTATTCGGCAAAAGCGGATTGCATGGTGTGCCATGGACCACCGACCTCGGTGGTGTGTTAATGTCACCAAATTCTATGGGGCCCATCATAATATATATGTTATATCCACACCGTCCATCCATTTGGCGAGATCATTTTAGGGAATGAGCCCAAAAATGAGGCTGATCCAAAGCTTAAGTGGACCATACGACAAAATGCAATGGGGACAATGACGCCCACCGTTGAAACCTTCCTAGGGCCTACCATGATGTTTATTTGCCACCGAACCTATTCATAAGGTCGCACAGACCTCAATGAAGGGAAAACACAAATATCAGCTTGGTCTGAACCTTCTTGGCCCCAAGAAGTTTTCAACAGTCATCTCCTAATTTCCACTGTTTCATTTGGTGTGATCCACTTGAGCTTTGGAGCTGCCTCATTTTTTCTGTCATGCCCTAAAATAATATCGCAAAACGGATGGACGATTTGGATCTAACACATACATCATAGTGGGGCCCATGGAAATTCCACCAAGTCAAAACTTCCGATTCTCCTCTCGAAACCAGAATGCATACCGTACAATGAGCGCGACTTGGTTACGACCCTAGAACTAGTGATGTGGGTGGGACTCTGACTGTGGGGCCCACCTCGATGTATGCATTGTATATCCATGCCGTCCATCTATTTTGCCAACTTATTTTAGGGCGTGGTCCCAAAAATGAAGCAAATACAAATTTCAAGTGGACCACACAACAAGAAACAGTGGTCATTGAACGCCCACCATTAAATGAGACTAGTCATTTTAGGGCACAAGAAGTAGTAGGGAAGTATACGTAATCCAACCATGGTTTGAAGGCCCCACCATGAATGGTAAATGTCCCTAAAATCTTCCAGATCAAACGATCCTAGCCATTTATTTTTTTGGATTGCCTCTGCATTCATTTTCTTAACTACACTTTCTTAACTATTTGTTTGTAAACTGCTGATCAAAGGGTTAGAATCTTCCAAATAAGGAAAGTTTTTGTCCATCTCCATCCACAATAAGACCTATCAGTTTAACGCCTTGAATAACCGAACCATAGGTCACACGTGCACTAGCTGGATTTGGGAGCCTGTACATGCACACTATGCCTAATGCAAACCATGTTCAACTTTGTCCACCTTATGTCTAAACCATGCGATTATGTCTATTCATTAGAAAATCTTAAAGGTTTGTTTGGTAGATGCCTAAAATGAGTTCATCTCATTTTACTAATCGTAATCGTGTGTTAAGGTGTGTTTAGTTGCACTAAATATCATGAAATTTTGGACCGAATTAGATGATTAATCATGAAATTTCATGATACTTGTTGCAACCAAAGGCACCCTTAGAGATCATAAATGTCAGTTTTCAAGATTATTTTTAATCCTTACCAAAAAGAAACATGATCTCTAATGCATAATTACGATTGACTAAAATGCATCTGCCAAACAAGCACGAAGAAGATAATCATAAACAGTGTTGTTACACCATTTTTCTAGAGCCAAAGCTTCTTTTTTTTTTAATCCAAGGCCATTGAGCC
The DNA here is from genome assembly GCA_037074715.1 of Magnolia kwangsiensis. Lineage (NCBI taxonomy): Eukaryota > Viridiplantae > Streptophyta > Magnoliopsida > Magnoliales > Magnoliaceae > Magnolia > Magnolia kwangsiensis. The sequence continues at coordinate 38,318,017 of CM073587.1, read as the reverse complement.
AAAGCATTTTTTTTAATCTAAGGTCGTCGAGCCAAAAGCATGTCGTAGGTGAGACCCCAGAGATGAATGGCTAAATAACATGCTAGTGTGCGGTGCCATGTTCCACCAATCGAAAAGTTATGATTATTCTATCAAGAAGAGTATAGCACCTGGTACATCAATTGAAGGGTTATGTTTGAGAGATGTATGTAGATGGGGCATGGATGTGCCAAATTTGGTGCATGGCAATAACATGTTTCGTATCATATTCTACAAAAGATAGAAATTGAGACAATAGGGGCAAATATGACAGATTGCCAATGTGAAAAAAAAAAAGTGCTTATTTTCAAATATCATGAATTTTTTCAGACAAATTACCAAACAGATTTTTCTGTACTTATAAGTACTTAAATTCAGCACTTAAATTAATTTTCAAACCTCATTTTTCAGTTTACTAAATGGCAACTTAACCTCTAACTCTTAAATGCCAAGTATGCTTCCCATCTCTACCTCCAAATTCCCCAAGACCTTTTTCTTCCAACTATTAATTTTTTTTTAAGCATGCATAATTTTTTGCACAACTTAAGAGTAGCCCTCCACTTCAAACGAGCCCCACCAAAGCTCCACAAACTCTGGAAAACCTTCCACTTCCAACCATGCCTGCTCAAACTTAAATGGCCTAGACCCCCAATTTTCGTTTTCTACTTTTAAAATGATAGGACAATTATCAAAAACTGACTTCGGCAATCATTTGACTTTTTGAATGAGAATTTAGTGACATTGAAGTCACCACCCACAACACGAGGAGCATCACACCAACTCCTTCATTCGGACAACTCCACCCAACACTCTTGCCTACAACTTGCAACATTTGCCCCATAGACTGAAGTGAATAACCATCAAAATCCTGAGCAAAAGTCCTTAAAGATAACAAATAAGGAAAATTTTCCCTCCCCACCAATCCGCCTTGTCCCATATAAACGAATTCCACATAACTACAATACCCCCACCAAACCCTTCTACATTAACCGCAGTCCTTGCTAATACACCCCCACACAAAATCTAAAAATTGTTTGTCACAAACAGCTTGCTTCGTTTCCTACAAAGCGATGATCTACACCTTTGACCTTCTATAGGTCTCTTTAACCCGTCATCTTTTATGTTGATCACCCAGCCCTCTAACATTTCAAGAAAGAATCTTCATCTAGACACCGATCTTGCCTTTGTACATAGTCTAACTCTACTCACCCCTTTCCTTAAATCATAATTGATGGACGATATGAGGCTTGCAAATTCATGTTGCCCTCTGATGGATCTCTGTCTTCTTCACGGAGTCATCACCAATTCTTGTTGGATACCACATTGCAAGAAAAATAGTTCATAGTAATCTTCCTCTCCAATCAATCTCCACATATGCATAGAGCCTCCCTTATCCATCTTTTTCCCCGATCAATCAAAATGAAGTCTTCCACCATTGGGTCCCTTGGGAATCATTTCAGAATTGGCTATTCCCCGGAAGCCTTCCTTCACATTCTCCATCTCCATCTAAAGAGGCTCTACTTCAAGGACTTCCCACATTAGCTCTTCCAGCATTGTCCTCTCTCAACCGAGAATAGCAACTCATAATTACAAAACTCCCCAAGCCAAACTTAGTCAAGATTGCATGTGATCTCTCCCTGATGAGAACCTATGATCTTAGTCGATGAGTTGTTGACCTCCAAGAGTTGCCCAGTCAAAGGCCTTGGAGTCGAGGAGTCTAAAGGAATGAAATAGTTCGGGATACAGTGGGACGTGTCATAATGAGGACAAAAGGAGGCCCCATAGCTCCAACTTCGGTCGAAACCTCCGCCTAAATTAATCAAGTCTCCACACAATCTAACTGAACATCCACGCAATCCATCTGAGCCTCCATGTCCAACTGAACCTCTATTCTGAGCCTAAAAACGATGTCATCTACTAATGTCATCACCTGCAAGGGTCAATCTCTCAAAAAATCGCCGCCTAACAACCATGTGAGAGCTGCCCCTGTCAAGCCACGTGTTAAGCCCCAAAATCCTGTATCCGAGTACGAAGACCCCGCTCTCGAGTTCTAGGGTAGAGCTAAATTATATCCATTCTTACATCACATTCACATTTATTCCACACAAACCATACAACATAAACATCTTTCTTAAAGAATAATTACAGAGGTCTACATTCTTAGAATAACGAGTCACCTCTCAAAGAGATGTCGAAAGGCAAAGAGACAGATTTTGCATGGAAATATGTAGTTAATCTAGATTCACAGCCAAGAACTCACAAGAATTATAGATTTTGTAAATTTTATCATATTTTTCTATTAGTTTAATTAAAATATCAAGTATTGTGCAGCTTATACTACATGCTAGAGGGCCAAATGTTGTTATACACCATACGCTACTTAATACAATGGTACAAACTACCAAAAAAAAAAAAAAAAAAAAAAGAAAGGGCCATGTTTTGATACATGGAATCCTAGGGAAATGAAAGGAAAAGGGACAAATTGTCATTGATGATTTCCTTGAGGATTTTTAAAACATGGATTGGAAACTTTGAGCTTTTATTTGGATAGCAAGTGGATATCTCATATTCCTCCCATAATACTCACCTAGATTTTTGTGCCAAGAATCCAAATTATGGAAAAGTGTAATGATTGATGGGTGGATTCAACCCTTTTATTTGCAATTCAAATAACACAAATCGTCACATCAAAGGAAAACCCTTCTCCTTTTTCCATTGTTCAAATCCGTAGTTTTGAAACATGGCTTGAAATACAACATAGGAGTAGTAGTAGGAGTAGGAGTGGAAGTAGGAGTAGTAGGAGTAGGAGTAGGAGGAGTAGGAGGAGGAGTAGTAGTACTAGTGGTAGTAGTAGTAGTAGTAGTAGTAGTGGTAGTGGTAGTCGTAGTAGGTAGTAGTGGTAGTGGTAGTAGTGGTAGTGGTAGTGGTAGTCGTAGTCGTAGTAGGTAGTGGTAGTCATAGTAGTGGTAGTGGTAGTGGTAGTGGTAGTGGTAGTGGTAGTGGTAGTAGTAAAAAAGAAAGAAAGAAAGAAAGCAAGAAAGTTGATGATAGCCTCACATGAGAGTTGCTACAGCAGCAAACATCTTATGACGAAATCCGGATATTCGCCATAGCATCTTATTACTTTTCTTAAAATAATTCCAGGCACTACTAGCTCCATCCACACCATGGATCAACAAACAAAGAATATGATAGAGAAACTTCAATCTTGCATTGGGAAAAGTCGCTCACAGTCCCCAAGAAAAAAAAAATCAAGAACTTAGATAGCTATAATAAATTACATGAATGTAGGATTACCATATGCGCAGGTTTGTTTACAACAAGAACATGAGCATCTTCATAAATTATATCCAAGGGTATGTCTTCTGGCATAGCTCTTAATGGTTGCAACTCTGAAATGGTGCAACAAACCTTGTCCCCCATTTTGATAACATGTGAAACCTGATAAGCATAAAAAATAAAAATAAACAAATAAATAAAATCAGTTTTTTTTAAGTAGATCGACAATGAAAAAGTCAATCACAAAAGGAAAAATATATTTGTATAATAATAGATGCAATATAAAATCTTATCATGGCGAAGTCACAATTTAACCCTATCAAAATATTGTGAATTGAAAACGCCAAAAAAGATCCTTACACTTGATACCCTTCAGCATAGGAATCAAAGGTTTTCAATGTGTATGATGTACAAAGAGAGAAGAACCTTCAGACCCTCTGCTGTAAGGTACTACATAACAATATCGACTAGTGTATCAACCAGTTTGTTGGCTGATAAGATACAGGCCATATTAGCCGATATAGCATAATAACAGCCGAAATTTTTTTTCCTTTCAGGAAAAAATCTCAAAGATTATTGGAAAAATTCTATAATTATAAAATAATAATAATAATAAAAGTGAGAGTCCCACACATGTATTCCTTTTTTTTTTCTTTTTGGACATGTATTTGATGGTGTAATCAACCAATCTCTAGACTCTAATAGAAATGCTGCCTGTTGGGTATTGTCAACTTGAATTGCTGAAAATTGACCAAATAGTCCCTAATCTAACACAAATCAAGTATGATTTGGTGATTTAGGGTCTGTGACATTTACATACAAAAAGAAAAAGATGGAAATTGAAGGAAAAAATTGTGATGGTTTACCCCTTCTCCACTCCATTTTGGTTCATCAAATATCATTCGATGTGTTTTGATCCTCAAAAATGGCAATTTCAAGCTTCCTTCATGGTTGAAATAAAGAAGTGGAAAATTGAGAGAAATTTTGAAATAAAAGCTTTCATAGTGGGCCCCTTAAGGCCTTATTGCCAATATACGCCTGTTCCTTTCCTTCCTTAATACCTAACTCCATGTAGGCGTGAGTGTGTTAGTAGCTGGGTATTGGAAGTGAGATTGTGTTAGTAGCTGGGTATTGGAAGTGAGATTGTTTTGGGTGGGAGAGGGAGTGAGCTAGTACTTCGTTAATCCCCATATTGGCCTTTATCGGACAATGCGGCCATTTCTTTCATAATGAATAGATTAATCCCCATATTCCGTAATGGGGATGATCATTTCCTTTACGTAATGGCTGATACAGCTGTAATGTAACCTTATTTCACTACCATGATCCACTTCGAGGTAGAAAGGTTTGTTTGGAATTATTTCTTAATCATTGGTCTTGTTGTGGTCTTCCAAAGAAAAGGGCCAACATGTAAGGAGTTAAACACTGTGTTGCTTTGGTACAAAGCACTGAATTTTGTGATAAATGCTTCCATTTTCAATGTTTAACTTTCATTTCTCCTTGTAGGGAAGAATATAATCAAACATTCACTTATTATGATCCTTTCATGCTTGACGTTGTTTTCATGCTAAAGTGCAGGGATCTTTGGCTCCCCCCAAGGGTAAAAAACAGTGATGCCAACATAATTTCATTGGACAACTTGAAACATTGTTTTCGAGAGAATTTGGCAATTATGTTGGAAATATAAGGAGATGGTGGATCACTATTGTACTTATTGTAAGGTGGATAGTGTGGTGTAGGCATTTTCCTTCAAGATCTTCTCAATCCTATGGATGGTTCCAAAGTCGATGGCCAAGTTGATTATGGAGGCTTCTCCCAATGGTTGTAATATGGTGCCTATGGAAGGAACAAAAATAGAAGGCTCGACAAAGAGGGACTAAAAGAAAATTAGGCAAAAATGTCAAACTTTGATCACTGGGATGGAGTTTGTCATCAAAGGAGTTCATTTGCATTTTGTGGGCAAAGACTTTCAAATAGTTGCATTGCGATAAGACCATGCCCTCTATTCACATAACACGACGTCTAAAAACTGTTGCATTGATTGTGTTACTCATGATTATATGTTCTTTGTTTTTATTTATTCTTATACCAATCATTTTGCATTGTACTCTTTGTATATTATATGTGCAAATCATTTTCTCTAAAGCACAATTTTCATGATTAGAGTGATTATTTTCTTATAGCCTAAGTTTTGTTGATAAAAATTCATAACACACTACCTTTAATGATTAAAGAAATCATGAGACCAAAAAGGCATTGCTGGGTTTGGTGATAAAAGAAAATCACATGAAAACATGTTATTTATGTACTTTCATATACATAATTTCTTATTCCAAACCAATCCTTAGGTCCTCTCATTAGCAAGCCAAGATGATAGCTAGGGAGGTGAACCATGCAGCAGACTGAGTGAAGAGGGAGATTTTGGACTTGCCCATTGTTTGGAGTGGCAACCATTGGGAGTTGTTCTTTTTTTTCTTTTTCTTTTTTTTTTCTTTTTTTTTTTGTTTGGTTGGGGGGGGGGGGGGGGGGGGGGGGGGGGGGGGACATGTTCAATGTTCAAAGTATCAGTATGGCTATAAGTTTCGCAGGCCAGGGATACGGAAACAATATCGATATCTCCAATAATATCGCTAATAATCGGAAATGTAGGGAAACACAGGAAAAACTGTGGAATTTTCGGCGAAACTTCAAGAGATGTTAAAATGTACATATTTGCATATTTAGAAAAAAAAAATGCAAAAAGAATGCATACATAACAAGTTTCCATTTAATGGGGCCTTAAAAGCTTGTGTTGTTGTAAGAAATTAGTCCAACCATCCCCTCTGGCCTATTTAACCATCCAACCTTCTATCCAAACATCCATCGATATTGCAAAATATTAACAACACATGATATTTCACCAAGTAATAATCAATAATTGGAAAGGAAATGAAAGTTTGTGGGCTCGATATCTCGCATGTTGCGATATCGATAATATCAAGATATTATCAATATTATCAATGACAAATTGAACACTACAAACACCAATACATACACCAATATGCCCATGAAAAAAAATTGAAATTTTTTTTTCTAATAAACAAAATTTTGATGATATCAATACGTTGGCGATATTATTGAAATATCATCAATACACTAATGATACAAGCATTACCTATAATTTACATAGTCAAAAATATTGGCAATACGCGATATTGAAGCATTGACAATACAAGCGACACCTGGAATTTACATAGTTGAAAATATTGACGATTAGATTAGAGATATTGATACGTTGGCAATACTTAGCGATACATTGCCAATACCTGGAATTTCTGATACTAACAACATTATCGGTATCGCTACCAGTGTTATCGGTTTCGTTGAGCTACAGATAAAGATAATATCAAAGACATTTCAATAATATTGGAGATAATTCGAACACTGGACATGTTTATGATGCTACTCCGACTCCATCAAGGGTCTTTAACATGTAATCTTTCAGTTCTAAGAAAAAAAAATGTGCTTTCATCTATTTCTTATTAGATTTATTATAAAAATAACTTTGATAGTTCATATTAGTATTCACAATTTCTCAATACTTGGCAATTTCCTAACTTCAAACAAATACCCATGGGATCTATTTATTTACTTATTCAATAGAATACAGAAATAAGAGGGGCAATTTGAGGAATTCATATTTTATAGTCAAAGTTGGAAGTTGTCCAAAAATTCCCCTTTGAGGCTAACATGCAATAGTTGGGTTAGCATGCAGCATAGGGCATGCCCAAGTTCACGTGTGCGTGGTGTTTCCATGTTTGGTAAACACGGATGAAGGGGCTCCTTGCTATTCTGTGCAAACAACCAGTCGAGTTGTGCATGACCCCCTATGTCTGTGACTCATGCACACTTGTATACCTAGCAAGTGGCAACTACTTCTCCATGACCCTACCTTGCTTGCTTAACCTCTAGAGTGTGCATGGTATAGTTGGCTTTGAGGGTTAGTACTATGTGGGACCATGTTGGCAGTGAGTGTCGTCAATGGGAGCCTATTCCATGGCCAATTTCCAAGAGCCTAGGTAGAAGAGGAAGGTTGATGTCCAAGGGCACTGACCATTAAACTTTTTCCTATTTGCCTATTTGCCCCTTAAAAGCTAATCTTGAATTGTTGGGAGAAGGCTAATATAATAACAATGATGATATTTGATGGAATACAAAGAGAAAGATCTTGGAATATGCTTCAAAATGGTCTTGATTGCGTGTACATTATTTTTTGGGAAATTGACCGTACTGACCTTGATGTACGATCAAATTCCCTAAAGATATTCAACGTTTCAAATACTCCGTAGGTGGCCTTCTGACACGCCTTCGAAAATTACTGAGATCAAAATGCCCTTGTCCTTGTTTCAGTAGTTGTACGGTTTTTACGGAACAAGAAGTTACGTCGTATTTAATGCCAAGAAAGTGATGTGTATGGAACCCTTTTTTGCGCGTGGGCAAGGACTAAACTCATGGGGCCCACATTGATTTATGTGTATAATCTATGCTGCCCATCCTTTTTGCTATGTCATTTTAGGGCTAGGGCCCAAATATCAGCTTGATCCAGAGCTTGTGTGGGTCACGTAATAGAAAATAATGATGACAATGGAACCCACTTTTGAAACTTTCCAGGCTCACTGTGATGATTGTTAGAAGTGGACATTGCCCAAGTCAGGAGTTTTTGGTCCCACGGCGAGCTGGCCGACAAGGTGGACGAAATGGATCACCCCATTGTGGGCCTTAGGCTATTATACCAATGGCTATCATTTCATTTGGTAGTAAAGGAAATGAACATGTAACAACCGCGACCCATATAACATGAGAACCACAACCCATATAACATTATAACTACGACCCATGACAACCGCAACCCATAACAACTACGACCCATATAACATGACAACCACGACCCATGACAACTACGACCCTTGCCACATTACAACCATGACCCTTACCACATTACAACCACGACTCAGGTATGGGTCATGGTTGCCATGAGGTAAGGGTCGTGTTTGTCATGAGGTAAGGGTCGTGGTTGTCATGTTATATGAGTCGTAGTCTTCATTTTATAGGCCTTGGCAAGGACCAACTAGTGGGGCCTACATTGATGTATGTGAATAATCAATAACGCCCATCCTTTTTGCCGTGTCATTTTAGGGCTAGGTTCCAAATATTAGCCTGATCCAGACCTCGTGTGGGCCACATAAAAGAAAATAATGGTGACTATGGCACCCAATGTTGATATTCGAGCCAACATGAGCTCTGGATCAGGCTAATATTTGGGTCTTAGCCCTAAAATGACATGGAAAAAAGGATGGGCGGCATGGATTATTCAGATACATCAATGTAGGCCCCACTAGTTGGTCCTTGCCAAGGCCTATAAAATGAAGACTACGACCTTTATTTCATGACAACCACGACCCATATAACATGGCAACCACGACCCATACCCAGGTTGTGGTTGTAATACGGTCGTGGTTGTAATGTTGTAAGGGTCGTAGTTGTCATGGGTTGTGGTTTTCATGGATCATAGTTGCCATGGGTCGTAGTTATCATGTTATATGGGTCGTGGTTCTCATGTTAAATATGGTAAGTGGACATGTAACAACCGCGACCTATATAAGATGAGAACCGCGACCCATATAAGATAAAAACCATGACCCATATAACATGATAAATACGACTCATGACAACCACGACCCATATAGCATGACAACCACAACCCATGACAACTACGACCCTTACCACATTATAAACACGACACTTACGGCATTACAACTACGACCCGGGTATGGGTCGTGGTTGCCATGTTATATGGGTCATGGTTTTCATGAGGGAAGGGTCGTGGTTGTCATGAGATAAGGGTCGTGGTTGTCATGCTATACGGGTCGTAGTCTTCATTTTATAGGCCTTAGCATGGACAAACTAGTGGGGCCTACATTGATGTATGTGAATAATCCATGCCGCCCATCCTTTTTGCCGTGTCATTTTAGGTCTAGGTTCTAAATATCAGCTTGATCCAGAGCTCGTGTGGGCCACATAATAGAAAATAATGGTGACAATGACACCCACTGTTGATATTTGAGCCCACACGAGCTTTGGATCAGGCTGATATTTGGGTCCTAGCCCTAAAATGACACAGCAAAAAGAATGGGCAGCATGAATTATTCACATACATCAATGTAGGCCCCACTAGTTGGTCCTTACTAAGGCCTATAAAATGAAGACTACGACCCGTATAGCATGACAACCACGACCCTTACCTTATGACAACCATGACCCTTTCCTTATGAAAACCACGACCCATATAACATGGCAACCACGACCCATACCCAGGTCGTGGTTGTAATGCGGTAAGGGTCGCGGTTGTAATGTGGTAAGGGTCGGAGTTGTCATGGGTCGTAGTTGTTATGGGTCGTGGTTGTCATGGGTCGTAGTTATCATGTTATATGGGTCGTGATTATCATGTTATATGAGTCGTGGTTCTCATGTTAAATGTGGTAAGTGAACATATAATAATGGCGACCCATATAACATAATAACTATGACCCATGACAATCACGACCCTTACCGCATTACAACCATGATCCGGGTATGGGTCGTGGTCGCCATGTTAAATGGGTTGGGGTTTTCATGAGGTAAGGGTCGTGGTTGTCATGAGGTAAGGGTCGTGGTTGTCATGCTATACGGGTCGTAGTCTTCATTTTATAGGCCTTGGTAAGGACCATCTAGTGGGGCCTACATTGATGTATGTGAATAATTCATGCCGCCCATCCTTTTTGCCGTGCCATTTTAGGGCTAGGACCCAAATATTAACCTGATCCAGAGCTCGTGTGGGCTCGAATATCAACAGTGGGTGCCATAGTCACCATTATTTTCTATTACGTGGCCCACAAGAGCTCTGGATCAGGCTGATATTTGGAACCTAGCCTTAAAATGACACAGAAAAAAGGATGGGCGGCATGGATTATTCACATACATCAATAGAGGCGCCCGTATAGCATGATAACCACGACCCTCACCTCATGACAACCACAACCCTTACCTCATGGCAATCACAACCCATACCTCATGACGACCCGAGCCGTGGTTGTAATGTGGTAAGGGTCGTGGTCGTGGTTGTCATGTTTTATGGGTCGTGATTGTCATGGGTCGTGGTTATCATGTTATATGGGCCGTGGTTCTCATGTTATATGGGTCGCGGTTGTTACATGTTCACTTCCTTTACTACCAAATGAAAGGAAAGTCATTGGTACAATAGCCTAAGGCCCACAATGGGGTGATCCGTTCCGTCCACCTTCTCAGCCAACTCGTCATGGGCCTAAAAAGTCCTAACTTGCGCAATGTCCACTTCTAACAAACATTACAGTGAACTTGGAAAGTTTCAACAGTGGATTCCATTATCACCATTATTTTTTATTATGTGACCCACACGAGCTCTACATCACGCTGATATTTGGGCCCTAGCCCTAAAATAACACAGCAAAAAGGATGGGCGGCATGGATTACACACATACATCAATGTGGGCCCCACGAGTTTGGTCCTTGCCCACACACAAAAAAGGCTTCCGTACACATCACTTTCTTGGCATTACATACAACGTAACTTCTTATTCCTTAAAAAACCGTACAACTACTAAAACAAGGACAAGGGTGTTTTGGTTCGAGTAATTTTCAAAGGCATGTTAAAAGGCCACCTACAAAATATTTGAAAGGTTGAATCTCTTTAGGGAAATGGACCTTACATCAAGGTCAGTACGGTCAATTTCCCTTATTTTTTTCTTCAACATAACAATATATAAACATCACATCACTCATTTTGATCATGTAATAAGTACATGAAGATAACACGAATCATCTATACCATTTTGACTGTTAATAAATAATTTTGCAATGGAGAACCTTTTCAAGTTGTTTTGTCCCATGTATCTTGTAACCTTGTTGGGGCTATATAAACCAAATCAGTTGTTGTTAGTGGTGACAGAACCATCACTAAAACTGCTGCTGATGTGTTGCCGTCATCATCATCACCATCATGACAATAACCCTGTCCCAGCTGCTGCTGCAGACACCACCATCACAGACTTGTCCGAGACTCCCAGCTATTACATGTCAGCCTTACAAATCCAGTTTCAACAACCATAACATTCAAAATAGGAACCACCAATGCCGCTGCCCATGATTGTAATAACAACAACAACAACAACAACAACATTCTATGTGAGATTGGCTTTGGCAATCCTGTTTTGCCAACAGTAAGGGCCTGTTTGTTTTGATGTAATTACATGTATTTTCATGTAATTTCTCTCAAATAAGCATTAAATGCGTACATCAAACAACATCACATGTGTTTGAAAGTGAAGAGGAGTTGCCCCCAATCAGATTTCATGATAATTCGGAGTCAAAGGTTGGTGGGCCCCTCCATGATATATGTGTTATATCCACTCCATCCATTCATTAGTACATATCATTTTAGGGCATGGGCCCAAAAATGAGGTAGATCCAAAGATCGAGTGGACCACACTACATAAAATACTGGAGATTGAACGCTAACCATTTAAATGTTCTTCCCATAGTGTGGTCCACTTGAGTTTTGGATCTATCTCATTTTTGGAGGCATACCCTAAATAATCTGGCCAAATGAATGGACGGCATGGATATAACATATACATCATGGTGGGACCCACATAATCCATCTCATTTTCCGTACCTAAAAGTTGTTGCTGTCAATGTCATGCAGCATCCTTTACACCACAAATTCTTGTAGTGTGTAATAAATGCTTAGAAAGTGTAAATTACACTGCAATTCCCCTGAAATACATCCAACCAAACAGGCCCTAAGGGCCCGTTTGGCCGGGGGGATTGGAAGGGATTGAATGGTATTGTGGTGGATGGCGTGGATTTCTAGGTAATGATGGTGTTGTCAGTGGATTGTCTTGAGATGCCTGGGATTGCCATATCCCTCGATTGCTGAATCCAGTCTGTTTGGCACGCCCGGCCAATCCGGGGATTAAACCTTCCCATCCCCTCCAATCCCGCTAACCAAACACGTCTCAGGAAAATTTGAACGGATTAGGGTGGATTGGATGGGATTTAAATGTAATGATGGTGTTGTCAGTGGATTGTCTTAAGATCCATGGGATTGGGATCAGATCATCGACTCTGTTTGGCACGCCCGGCCATTCCCAGGATTTGATTTCCAATCCCTTCCAATACCACCCAATCCCTTCCAATCCACCCGGCCAAACGGGCCCTAAGATTTTAATACAGGATCTCTCATGATTACCTTGGCAAAGGTTGATACCCATCTGCTCCTCAACTGAGGCATGACAACTAGGCAGAGTTCAGATCTATATAGACACCAACATGTATTTCTTTATATGTCTGTTATATGAATCAATATATAGACCCTGATACATGTATAAAGCACGAGCATAGAACAAATGCATCCAATGAAACTGAATAGCGTAAGCATCAGCTAGGATTAGGAATACATTACAACCAACCTCACTCTCCGATAAATAGTTGAGAGCAAAAATAAAAATGACGATTTTTTTTTAACAATAATGTGGCAAAGTATGTTGAATCAATTTACCCCGCATTAGACATTTAGCATATTTGTAAGCCAATCTAAACCATGAAGCCCAAAAAGAACCCCCTCCCTATTACTCGGATTTGTTAATTGAATTTTTACATCTCAAAAAAAATTGAAATGGGAATCCGACCTTATTGATTGGGCGGCCATTGACAGTGACAAGTCCAGAGCGAATGCTGGACTGAATACGAGCTCTGCTGACGCCGTTTTGGGTGCGAGAAGAGATCCAGGAATCGAGCCTCAATTTCCGGCTACCACTGCCGACTGTCTCTTCAAATACGAGGCCAGCGTAGTTGCTCCTTTCGAAGCGTGGGTGCTGTTGAGACTGCTCGGGAGAGCATGAAGCAGAAGACCTGAGGATCTTGGAGAAGCTAGGGCCGTATCTCGGGTTTCGACGGAGGAGAGTTTTTGCTGAAGATGGAGAGGATAGAGAGGATGAGGGGGGGAGGACAGCGAGCAGCATTCCGTCGTCGCGGACAGTTTTCCGCGCCCCGCTCCGTTTCGATTTGTGACCCCTCCAGTACCGAGGTCGGCAATCGTCGGTCGGTGCTATGTGGGCCCCACCATGTGCAGGTGTTCCATCCTCGCCGTCCATCCTTGTCAGCTCATCTGAGGGCATGAGCCCAAAAAAGAGGCAGATCCAAATCTCTGGTGGACCAATTGTATCTATTGAACGGCCAATGTTGAAATTTTCTTAAAGACCACAAGAGTTATGGATCAAGCAGGGAGTTTTGGATCAAGCAGATACTTGTATAATCCCTTCATCCAGTTCCAGAAAATAAACATTCACCACTATTTATTCGTACTATGGTTCACTTGAGATTCGGATCTTCCTCAGTTTTTGGGCTCATAGCAAAGATGAGATGACAAAATGGATAGACGGTGTGGGTGAAATCTAACTACTTGGTCACGTCCACGTGGTATGAAAGAATAACACAATATCGGTTTTCCGGTTTGGTCTAGTCACATGTCTCATGTGCAGATGGATGGGAATGCGGCTAGATTCAAACTGAATAACTTAACTCCAAGCGTTAAGTTAGTAGATACGTTTTATATATATATATATATATATATATATATATATATATATATATATGATAGACATCCACTCACATATGATTGTAAGATGATAAGGCAATTATTGGATAATTGGATTTTTCCTTCGAAAATAAGTTATATCTTGTCTTCAATGCGAAAGGACTTTTATAAATAGAAATAGTCAAACAAAAAAATTTTTTTACAGCCGATCACAAGAGGCAACGGTAAAATGTCTTTCTAAAAAATAAAGTGATTATATTGATATTAAGAATAGTCCAGTACAAAAGCATAGATTTGAATTATAGTTAAAGATTATCGCTATTAGATTATAACTAGGGATTACCACTACTCATACGATAAAGCCGAGATATGATAATGTGGACACTGGAAATTGATGTCCACGCTAATTTAAATGGTTTTTTCTTTTTGGTGCGAAAGGTGTGAGTTAGTAAGCTGATTTGTAAATGTTGGAGTCGTCACTAGCCAATTAATCTCAAAATTCCGCAGTCGATTAGAACTTGCGACATACGTAAGGTTAGAGAAATCCGAGGACTCCCTACTTTAGAATGACTCCTGGTCTACGATCCAGGACTCCAAGTAGGACCTCAGTTACAAAGAGGGAAGGTGTTAGGCACCCTCTTTGCCCATACAAAGGTACGATCTATACTTGGTGTGGAAAAATAATCTCAATGGATGATAGATGTTGTGGTTGAGATGAGACTAGGCATATACACGAATTTCTAATGGGTCAATATCTGAGATTTCAGCAAGCCACAGAGCATACGTCCAACGGTGTGTCTAGAAGGCAGATGTGATGATGCTTACACAAAGAGATAAGAAAAGTGGACTAGACTACTAGGAATTTTTAATGAGATGGAATCCGATGTATGGTAAGTCACAGAGCATACGTTCACTAGCAATCTAGAGGAGAAAATGGGTTAAGAAGGAAATAAATGTCATGATGAATGCTTGGGTATAAGATGAATGAATCTTTTGCTTGAATTTAAATAAACTAAGACACGGACCGAGCCATGACCACTTTGGGCTGAGCCTAAGGGTTGAGATGGTTGAGGTGAGGCTAAGAGGTGGCTGGAAAAATCTAAAATTTAAGGCTTGGGAGCTCCTTCTCACCCTCACTCTCACTCTCTTCTCTTCTCTCCCTCTTTTTCTCTCACGCTTGGAAAATGAAGTGGTTGTTGTTGAAAATGAGAAGAGGAGAGGGCTATTTATAGCCTTCTCCAATGGTTTTATGGTAAATGTGACATTTAGGAGGGGTAAAAGCTTATGTGGCAAGTTATGAGTGGTTGAGGGGAGAGAAATGCCATGTGGCGCACTCCTATTGGCTCTTGGGTTTGGTAAAATAGTAAATAAGGTCGAATGGAGGTCAAAGTTAAATTTTGGATGTTGGGCCAACTGTTGCTCGAAGGACACACGCGCCCCGCGAGCAGTGGTAATCGGAGTACTGTCGGCGGTAGTGAAACTACCGCCTGGGCCGGGGCTCGAGCCTGACTCAAGCGTGCAATCCTCGTGTGGTGCGCTAGTCTGTCCAATGGTCTTTTTTTGGGTTTTCGGCTCAGCTGGGTGCATTCTCTGCTGACTTCGCTCTGATGGGTTTTAGGTTTGGAATTTCGGGTTAGTTTGTGAGGTTCTAAGGGTTCGAATTTGGGCTTTGGGTTCGGGTTAGAGTTTGGGGTTTGGTTTATTGATTATGGTCTGAATTCGTCCTTGCCTTTTTAAGGTGTTAGCCTGGGTGGGGTGTCTACAGATGTGCCTCTTTGGCCGAGGTTACGAGTAACCGAAGGTCAAAACGAGTGGACACCCCACCCTTATGGTCAGAAAGGATAGTAATTCGAATCTGCTGATTGTTATTGTATCATTGGTAGCTGACTGTCTGAAAAAGAGATGACTTATACATATCATGAGGGCTGAGGAAAACATTGTGATCGTCCCTGCGCATTAGTGCAGCATTACGGGTCACGAATCACAACCCTTTCACGTTAAATTGTTAATAGCATTGGAGGGTAAGTCTAAAAAGTAGGGCCTCTGCGCGTTGGTGAGGCATTACGAGGATTCTTGTACTATTTGGTCTGTCATTCCTTTGCTACGTAATCACCCTAGGAGTATTCGATCCATTTGATCGTCAAAGTGGTTAGCTACCTTGCGCGTTGGTGCAGCCTTACATGGAACTCACTACGCCGACTTGTACTCGATCAGATTTTGTGACCAACTTGGACTAGGTATGTGTAGGTAATCTTTTGTCATGCAGTTTACTGATTCTGATACTTTGGTTACAATAGATTGTTGTCACTTTGAGTTTGATTATTCTTTTAATAGATAGATCTACTCATTTTTATTAGCATTCATACGACTATCCAGATATAGAGATTGGGTCAATCGTACATGTAGCATGTACGGATTCGATCATCCTCCGAAAAAATCGAGAGAGATCAAATAGTCGGATGGCCTCCACTAATAAATTAATGGGGTATTAATCATGATATGGTGCAAACCAAATAGTCAGATGACCTCCACTAATGAATTAATGGGGCATTAACTATGTTTTATTATATTTTTAGGATTTTTTATTTTTCTTCTTTTTTATTTTTTTTCCCTTTTTTATGTATTTTTGTATTTTCCAACAATTTATTTTCAAATTATCAAGATTCCTCATGAGATTTTGAATTTTTCATGAGATTTTGACCTTCTCATGGGAGGAATCTTTTTTTTTTTCTTTTTTTGAGCTTTTGTCAAATGGATCTAGGAGAGGACCAAATATTCCATCATGTCATAGGGGATCGTCCTGTAAGACCCGTATCCCAGGCCGTACTGTTTCGTCGACTCTCGCGATCCTTTCCGTCGAATTCTGGCAATCCGTGACCTATAATCGATGTTTGCGCACGACCGTAAGTCGTATCCTATACATTTGAGTTGGCTTAATTCGAGACTTGTATCATTGTGACCGCACCATCGTCGCGATTCTAACACTGCGACTCACGCACCGATCCGATACCCAGACGAGGTGATGTGGACCCACGTTTAGTTCGAGAAAAAATGCCGCACGTTGACAATCTCAAGAGAATCTCTACAACATGTCAAATCAATCTCATCAATCACCTCTCATGTCAAGTACAAGCACCCATGCTTCCTTTCTCCATAAGTTAAGCAAACTCAAAAGTCAACCAATCCATCACCTCACCCATCACTCACCTCTCTTACAACTCTCTCTCTCTCTCTCTCTCTCTCTCTCTCTCTCTC
This sequence comes from Magnolia kwangsiensis, assembly GCA_037074715.1. Classification (NCBI taxonomy): domain Eukaryota; kingdom Viridiplantae; phylum Streptophyta; class Magnoliopsida; order Magnoliales; family Magnoliaceae; genus Magnolia; species Magnolia kwangsiensis. The sequence goes on along the minus strand of CM073587.1, from coordinate 38,300,814 downwards.
TCTCTCTCTCTCTCTCTCATTTCTCAACAATTCCAAGCAACCAAGAGAGTGCATGTCCATGGCTTTCCCAAGTGAGAGAAAAATGTGATTTTTGGTGGCCCACTTTCCCATCCCAAAACCTTCATCCTAGCCATCCAAATTTCATCATCCACCATCAAAGAGAAGCACAAGGAGACTGGCATCCCAACGGACCAAGAAGATTAAGTGGTGGGTGTTTCCATAAGTTAGATTTCCATATTTCTATGATGGGCCAAGTGAAGCCTACCGATCAATGGTATGAATCTCTCTTTGGACCTTAAGATGTGGTCAATGGCCTATCTTGATCATCAATATCATTCCGTGATGGGGCCATTCTCCATGGACCGCATCATGATGTTTACTTTCCTAGCTTGTATATGGGTCATCTAGACCGTCTATTTTCATGGAGAAGGGATCTCCACCGTTAGATTTCAATTTATTTTTTTTGGGCCCATATGTTATGGGACCCACTTGATTTATGTTGTAGATCATGGAAACAGAGGGCCCATAGTGTCGGGGTCCCTCCATCACGCGTGTCCCACTCTCTCTTTCTCTCTCTCCTTCTCTTTTTATTGATTTATTTTTTTGTATGTGATGATATGGCCATGTAGCCCACTTGGATGGACCCCACCATGAAGCATGTTTTGGACTCAAGTCATTTGTAGGTGGGGCCCATTTTATGAGTGTGATATCCACACTAATCATCATGTGGTGGCCCACCTGAATAGGGGCCACCTTCAATGTTCGTGTGAGCCAGAACGTTCAGCGTCCCTGGACGCTCTGGACATAAAAACAAACAAAAACTTATTTTTCTTAGCTTTTGGGGAGGGCCATTTGTATAGGCCTCACCTTGTTATATGTATTCAATCCATGCCGTCCATCCTATTTACCAGCTTATTTTATGCGTTGAGCCGAAAGGTGAAGCTGATCCAACTCTCTGGTGGGCCATACTTAGCAAACAATGATCTACACCATTAAAATTCACTTGGTTTCTTTCTACACGCTGAAAAATAATGGATATGGGGCTCTTTTGATTTGTCTTGAGCCGTAGAGAGCAATGGATTGAGTGAATTTGGTTGATGCGGGCCCCACGCCCGAAAAACCTTAAAAAAACCCTTTTTTCAAAAAAAAATTAAAACAAACAGCAGAATGTTGCTGCTGTTGTCAGTGGCGCAACAGGCTGCGCCAGCGGGCTGGCGGGTAGACGATCAGCAGCCCACGGCCCCAACCGTGGGCCCCACCCTGATGTTTATTTTCCATCTAAACCATTCATATGGTAGGTCCCCTTCTCAGGTAGGTCCCCTCCAAGTTTCAGCCACGTCTGAGACTCAGGTGGCCCACACCATTTGAAATAGTGTGATTGAAGGTCTACCCTTGAAAACCTTTTTGAGGCCCACAGAAGTTTTGGATCAAGCTGAAATTTATTTTTCCTCCTCACCCAGGTCTGTGTGACCCTATCAACAGTTTGGATGTAAAATAAATGTTATGGTGGGCCCCACGTGGGACCCACAATGATGTATGTGCCTTATTTCCACTGGCCCTCTGTGATGTATGTATTTTCCATACCGTCAGCCATTTTCTTTGGCTGTCGGACGGCTGGTGGGACCCACTAATGATGCATGTGCTGCATCCAAACCGTCCATCCACTTTGTGAGCTCATTACATGACATGAGCTAGAGGATGAGGAAGATCTAAAGTTCAAGTGGTCCCCACCATTAAAGTACTGTCAATGACGTCCACCGTTCAAAATTTCTAAGGGGCCATAAGAGTTCCCCATTAAGATGATATTTGTTTCCACTTAATTCATCACGGTGTTAACTTATGAATAAGTTGGATAGGAAACATATGTTATGATGGGCCTTAGGAATTTAATGGTGGAAATCATTGCCACCACTTATGTTTGGGGACTAGGCCCATTTAATAGGCTCATGGGACTAGGCCCATTTGATATATATATATAAGGCCTATGGGATTAGGCCCATTTGATAAGGCCGTAAGATTAAGCCCATTTGATACATATAAGGCCCAAGTTGTGAGGCCCATTCTGATGTATTTCAAGGCCCATGGGTCATAAACCATTGCAATGTACATAAGGCTCATTGGTGAGGCCCATTAATGTAGCCCATTTGATGAATGTAAGGCCCATGTGATACGGCCCATTTGATGTATCTAAGGCCCATGGGTCGAGGCCCAACGAGATGTCCTTAGGGTCCATTGCAATGTGCGTTTCCCCATGGTTCATGTAATGATATTTATGTCGGGCCGTGCCTTAGGAGCAATGATGGTTTAACGTCCACATTATAAGAACAATGTTGGTTAAATATCCGCATTGTAACTCTCCTTAGGGCCCATTGATAGACCCATACTTGTTGACAGTTCATCACTTTATAACTTGCTTAGTATAATCCCATGCTTCATGCCCATACGCATCATATGTATGCTTGATATGAGAAATGTTTGATCATAGCATAAGCCAGTTGGGCTGAGACATTTACGAGACTCCTTATGAGATGGAGTGCCCCACATGACCGCGCAGTACGCGCTGGATTGTTGTATGATTTGATGGTGTGATTCATGCATCTCGCATATGTGTGACTTGATCACTGCACGCCCTAGCGACATCATGGCCGTGGCTCCACAGGTACATCGTGGATGGCCGTATCGGATACTAGAAATACTTGGTTCTAGCACTGTGGGATGTCCTTGGGTGAAAGTCATAGAACCTTTTTGGTACCAGGAGATGCTCCAACGTCTAGACCGAGTAGATACACGAGTGCCCGAGTGCCTAATACCAGTAGGCAGCGTCTCCCACTATGTCGTGGTCGGTTGAAAGGGGGTGTGGCCTTATCTGCCTGAGTGAGGGGGCTATAAGCTAGGCTGATTTTGACCAGCTCACAATTGAGTCCGCTATCGACGAGCCGAGTAGGTATTGGCAGACTACTGGTCAGGAGGATAGTGAGGTCTATTCCGCTTACTTGACTGTGCAGCTAGAGATGTGGCAGTCACTGCGAAGTGTATTAGACCCCGGTGATATCCAGAGGGGAACTGTATTGATATGTGTACTCGATGAGGACTGGCATGTTGCTTTGCATCTCGCATATGACATTTGTCTACATAGGCTACGCATCGCATGCCTTGGTATGGCCGATAGCATTCATGCCTTGCATCACATAACCTTAGTACGGTTGATTGTATTCATAGACTTACCGCATACTTCCGCTTTACTCTGATATTATAAACTTGACACTTACCTTACGCACACACTTACACCACCCTCTAAGCTTTTGTAAGCTTATGCAAGACCGTTGCGTGCAGGTGTTGTTGAACAGCAATAGCGCTGAGGCAGAAGCACATATCAGGCCATTTTGGAGCTTTTTGATTATCTTGTATTTCCCTTTCCGCATTGTACTTAAAATTTTTGATATAGTGGATATGTGGTGTTGTTGTTTTGTGACTTGGTTATGCTTGTGGTTATGATCCATTATATAAAAAAAAAAATTCATTCTGAAAATCCTCCTTGTAGGATCCCAGGATGGAATCTGGCATATGATTGCTAAGAACCAAGAATGGGGCACTACGGAGGCTGTCAGCACCGGATTCGACAATCGAGATTTCTGTGAATCCGATTTTTAGGTTTGGGGCGTGACACGTCCTGCTGTCCCAAGAGAATATGGTCAGGGGCGGCAGTCCGATTACCCCCGATCTGTGCATTTGTCTAATGGTTAGGGCTGGATATTGGTCCGATCGTGGGGTCCTTCTTTCTATATCATCCTCTTCTCCATTTGTTCCATGGACGACATTGTAGCTCCCTAGAAAGCTTGAGTTGTGATCTTGCTTCCCCTGTGGTACCCACTTGCTTTGTTTCTTCCTTCTTTTTCTCAGGTGTCTTGATGAGTGTTTTTCTGTTGTGTTTGTTGGACCTTTGCTGGATCATTTGTGTGGGGTGTATGGAGGGACCATTTGTGGCTCTGGATCTTTCTTTTGGGCCCAGGAGAACCATGATCGGGACTGTTGATCATTTTGGCTAGATCTCATCCATTGGATCTTGCTGGATTTTTTGGTTTTGGGCCAAAGAGTTGGCTGGATTATATATATATATATATATATATATATATATATATATATATATATATATATATATTGTGTGTTTATTTTTATTTTGTCAGAGTGGGGTGTGATAAGAAAGGGAGCCCCACTCTTTTATTTGGTTTTGTCTCCTTTTTTTTGTTGATTTGATTTAATTTTTTTTTGGATAATTTGGACCGTAGGATGGGTGATATGGGGCCCACTTGAGCACTTTGATGGTGTGGATCTTGAGGGTGGGCCACCACTTGTGGAGTTGATTGCACACCCTAGCTTGATTTTTTTGATTCCATTGATGAGGTTTTTTAAGTGGGCCTCAAATCATGGTCTTGATTTGGTCAAGTTGGAATGTACCTTGATTTGGATATCTGGTCTTAGGAGATGATCTTGTGAAAATATGGACTTATGGAAGTGGGCCCGAACTATGGACATGTGGGCCAAGAGAATGGGCCTTGGGGAAGTAGGCTTGAGCCTTGTGAACATGGGCTTTTGAAAATGGGCCTGGATGGGCTTTGAACATTTGGGCCTTGAAAAAGTGGGCTCTTGAAAGTAGGCTTGGGCCTTAGAGATATGGACTTTTGAAAATGGGCCTGGGTGGGCTTTGAACATTTAGGCCTTGATAGGCCTTAAAGAAGTGGGCTCTTGAAAGTAGGCTTTTGAAAGTGGTCTTGGGCCTTAAAGACATGCACTTTTGAAAATGGGCCTTGATGGGTTTTGATTATTTGGACCTTGACCATTGACTTGGCTCTTTCGTCTTTGGATTTTGACCATGGACTTAGACTTTTGACTTTTGACTTTGACCGTTAACTTGGGCTTTTTGACTTTGACGGTTGACTTGGGCTTTGGCCATTGACTTGAGTTTTGACTTGGTAGTGAGAATGATACTTACATGTAAATCTTGCTTGTGCAGCATGCCTCGCCGTAGTAGAAATGAGGCTGACCCTTCCCGTCAGTCTCCTGATCCATGTTACGTTCCTTGCGAGGGGCGTAACCTATCTGACGTGGTTAGGGAGGGTGGTGCTCCTGGGATGTTGAGGGGTCGTGGAGTCAGGACGCATTGGCCCGACTGGTTTCATGATCCTCAACATCTGTTCTTTAATATACTAAAGCATACACCTTTTATCGATCTGTTCTGAGTTCGTCTTAGCAAGACGAATATGTCTCTCTTGTCTGTTTTAATGGAACGGTGGCATGCAGAGACCCATACTTTCCATTTGCCCTTTGGGGAATGGGGGATCACCCCATAAGACATTTATATGCAGCTGGGTCTGAGGTATAATGGGGGATCCATCCCATTTGAAGATAATCTCCCGATACCTTCTCCTGACAATCGGAGTCTGCTGAGAATGATGCTAGATACTTCTGAATTTTCTGGTCATCAGTTCAAACTATTTTAACTGTCTGTCAATTTTGCCCTGTGCATCCCTGAGACCGAGGCTGCGGCCGTTGTGAATGCCCGTGCCTTGATATTGTACACCATGGGGGCGATGATTTTTTATCACGGGAACAAGCTGGTGAGTTCCCGTTTGTTGATGCTTGTGGCTGACATCACCTTCCTCATGCCGTATAATTGGATCGCGGCTCTCCTTCCTCATTTGTACGAGGGGTTGGATAAAGTCAGTTGTTGCCTCAGCAGGTCCTTAACTGGTTTCTATCCGGTCATCGAGGTATGATCAAGCCCTTTTACTTATTTGCTCCCCTTGAGATGATTGTCTGTAGTTTTTGATTGAGGATTTGTGCAGGTTTACTTTTTTTACTATTTTTTGCATCTAGCGTGTAAGACCCGTGTCCCAGTCTGTACCGTTCCGTTGGCCTCTGTGGTCCTTCTAGTCGAATTTCGGCAATCCTCGACCCGTATCCGATGTTTGCGATCGATCCTAAGTCGAGACCTGCGTGACGAAGTCGGCTCAACTCGAAACTTGTACCTTAGCGACCGCGTCGTCCCCTCGGTTCTAACGCCGCGACTTGCGCACCGAACCGATACCTAGGCTAGAAGATGTGGGCCTGCGTTCGTTCCAATGAAACGCTGTGCGTTGCGAATAACGACGAAATCTCTACAAAATGTCCCATCAATCAATCAATCACTCATGTCAAGTACAAGTCAAGTACAAGCCATACCCAAGTACAACAACCCATCCCTTCCCTTTTCAAAAGTCAACTCTCTCTCTCCTCTCACCATCCCTCTTTTACCCCATTTTCAACCCAACCCATACCTCTTCTTACAACACATCACTCCATCCATCACCCATCACACCTCACCCTATCCCTTTTCACCCATCACATCTCTCTCTTTCTTATTTCTCAAAAATCTCTCCAAGCAACAAACTCTCACACGTCCAAGCTTCTCCCTCCCAAATGCCAAGTGTGGCCCACCTTCCCTACTCTCTCATCTCCCATCTCAACCGTTGATCCATCATCTACCGCCGTTAAAAGTCAAGCAAAAGAGCTAAGGAGGCTAAGGAAGCAAGGTGAAGGCCAAGAGGTGGGTGATCTTTGAATTTCTACCGTTGATTTCAAATTAAGGGACCCACTTGTATGAGGGACCCAACTTGATGTATGTGTTTCAATCATATGAGGGACCCATAGTGGCGGGGTCCCTCCATCTACACCGCTTATCTCTCTCTTCTTCTCTTCCCCTTTCTCTCTCTTTTATGATGGGTGTGGCCACTAAATCCACCCGATCGTGGACCCACCATGATGGATGTATTTTTAGTGATGTCGTCCACCTATTTTATCTAGGCCATCTAGTGGGCCTAGATGATGAGAAAGCACAAATATCATGTTGAGTGTAGTAGGTGGGCCACGTGCATGTGGGACCCACCATGATGCAGTGTTTATCCATGCCGTCCAGCGTCCCTAGACGCTGGACTAGGAGTGGCTAATATGGAGTGCGCGTACTGACAGGGAGTGTATTAACGAGCTAACAAAAAATAAAATAAAATGGTAGGCCACTCATGTAAGCCCCACCTTGATGAATGTACGTAATCCAAGCCATCCATCCTTTTCCTCAGACCATTTGAGGCGTTGAATAAAAAAAAGAGATCAATCTGATGATCAAGCGGGTCGTACCATAGAATATAGTAGTGTATACCATTAAAACCCGCCGTGATGTTTTTTATTCACTGAAATATACCCAATATTGGGCTTGATAGGCTTGTATTGGACCACAGTGATCAATGGGTGGGACGGATTCATCGATGTGGGCCTCACCTTAAGATTCTGCAAAAATTTTAAAAAATAAAATAAAAATTTCAATGCACCTATAGACGCTGCTGCTATCAGAACGTAGGCAGTGCCTGCGCTGGCTGGCGGGCGGATGGCTGGCCTGTCCCACGGGTCCCAGCCGTGGGCCCCCCCGTGATGTGTTTTAAACATCAGCTCCGTGCATTTGCGGCGCCCCCTTTAAATTATGAGATATCCCAAAAATCAGCCGCATACGGAACTCAGGTGGGCCATACCATCTAAAATCATGCGAAGATATGCCTAAAGCGTATAAAATCACTTGGTGTAACGCTTCAAAAATCGAGGGTCGGGTAGAAACCCAACTCCCGAGTTCCAGAACATCACTTATGCAACATAGATAATGATAAATGCATGTTGTCTGTAGAATGACATTAAACAAGATTGAGACTAAGCCAAAACAACATATCATACTCCAGAGACAGTTAAATTAGCAAGCTAAAGAATGTGATAAATATATAAAATATATAAATGATTGTAAGTCTCCAGAGTGTGAACATGTTACCAGGTTAACTAAATACATGTATACTCCAAAATAGAAAGAAAAGAATATACATGAGTGCTCCAAAAAATATAAAATGACAAGTGTCATGACATCTAATCAACTTCCCTTTAATCCCGTCGATCAAAACACGGAGGACAAGTCCTCCTCAGCATCATACAAGTCCAGCTCCGCTCCACAAGCAGCACCCTCATCTGAAACTAAAATAGGGACTGGTGGGTGTCCGGAACACCATTCCGTAACGTGGGAGTGAGTAGCTAACTCAGTAGAATTACAGAACAAAGATTAACATGTTATCGAATCCATCACGCGATAATGATAAAGCAAACAAAACAAATATTCCTAAATACTGTGATTAATGCATGGATGAAATGACATGATGGATGCCCTCACCGACATACTCCCTCATGCGGCACCATCTGCATCCACGGCATACTTGCGTTCCTCAGTGCTCCACATCTTCCAAGCACATGCAGTGCGATATGAGTAATGATTACCGAGTTGTTATTAGTCCTTTTCATACAGTAGGATTGGGAAACTAAGGTACCTTCCTTATATCAATCCTAACACAGATCCTGTCTAGGGTCGTCACTCCTAGTAATTTCATACGATGTTATATTTGTAGGTCGCTGCAGGGGCTGACAGGGCTGTTGCTCGCACTCGTTGCACCGCTCCCCCATCACCTTATCAATACAGGCCTAGTTTATATCCTTAAGACTGCATCAGGACTCGTCGCCCCCATGCGGTGTCAGGATAAACTCAAGGTCACTACAAAGGGCTGCTAGGGCTGTTGCTCGCACTCGTTGCACCACTCCCCCATCACCTTATCAATGTAGGCCAACAACAAGAATATAGTGTCCCATATCACCATAATCTGCTCAGAGTAGGGTGCTCACTGGTCACTACGGGGAGGTTTGTGGCCCCAGCGTAGGCCGACAGCTCGATCACGGTGTCCCATACCACCATGCCCGGCTCATGAGTCTTTATGGATCAAGGTACCATGGTTGACAGAGTTTTCAATGGTAAGTTCAGTACCCTAGGTTCAAGCAGTTATGACTCATACATGGTGAACATACAATGGCCAGTCGGGTTACTTGACGGGCTCGATTAGTACGAGCACATCTCAAGCTGAGCAACATGAAGTGCATAAAACACTTCGTATGGCCTAACCACTGCCGCCAACCCAAAACACGACTCACGTTCATCGACGCGTCCTTCGTGGCAATTTGAAACCAACCACGAATTCAATCCATTACCGACTGCCTGGACTAGGTCATAGCCCCAAGTATTTGTAAATCCACATCAATAATCATATGAGAGTAATAGAAATAAAATACAACAATACAAGCATGTTAACACATGTTATAGCATACAAAGTAAGCAAATCAATCCAAAACATGTATTCCATACATATAAGGAAATCAATTCATATGGCAAACATGATGGAAATCATATACATCCGCATATTAATTGAGGATTGAATCTCAAAACTAATTCACAACACCATTTACTCAATACATACTAATACAAACATTTATACATACACTTAGTCTACACACTTTAGTCTACATAGCGTATGTCGACTCAAAGTGCGCATTAGGGCGAATCTCTTCGCCAAACAGATTATACACGCATACATAATATCATAACACGATGAATTTACATGTCAAGCATTTCAGCAAAATACGGATGTATACAATATTTTCTATAAATGCCTAAAATACCCTAAATCTCATATTTACCGTACGTTTACGAAACGGAAAACGAACAGCATGTTGTACATGTCAAACGGCGTTGTCGTCGATAATTTACTATTAAATGACATTGAAAGCTTTGAAATCAGTCAATCAAAGCGTCTAAAATCCTCACCTTTTGCCTTAGACGCGTATCAGTTCGAATAGGATGTATACGCTTCGTCACCGGTGTAAATGCGACCTAATGCACAATATACATAACCTATTTCGATAATGAATCAAAGAAATCTCTAAAACGGCAAGTGGGTAGGGTTTTCTTACCTAGAACGAAGTTGAAATCGCCAGAATAGCGATGCAGGTGGGTGGCTTTGGCATGTGGAGCAGCATGGAAGAATCCCTGGAGAATTCACCAGCTTCTCTCTCACTTTCTCTCTTCTCTCCTAGGGTTTTTCCCAAATTCGTATGGGTTAGAAGGCTAAGGGTTTAAGCCCCTTTTATAAGCCCAAACATGACCAAACTTGACTCCAAGTCAAGGTATACTTGGGTTATAGCCAAATCGGGACTTTTTCGATCCAAAAGAGCGTTTCGGGAGGTTCCTTGGCCGAACGCGGTAGGACTTAAGCTCATGCATATCGGATCCTGCTCACCCGAAGTTTTTAGGCCGGTAGAGTTCCCAGATCACACGTGGCGGTCCAGTTTCAGTTCAGCGGTCACGGAGAATCGATCGAGGATTCCAAGTACACTGACCTGAATGAGAAATGTTTCCTGATCCGAGGGTGTAATTGGGTCAGATTCCGACGGTCTGAATGCTTATACTGATCCCGCAAACGAAACGTGCCAGATTTATTTAAATCCCATTTAATTCTAAATGAATTTCACTCTTTCTCACACTCCCTTCTCCAGGCTCAATGAAATAGCCTCAAAGCATCGGTTGGGCTTGATTTTTGAAATGATTGTCAAGTCCAGCTAAGCGGTCATAACGGTCTAAGATTGTAGGTATCAGACTTTTGACGCGCGGTCTAGATCCAATACAAAGTTTTAAAGGATTTCTGAGAACAAACCGGTTTAGAGTTTGATCCTGGATTTTAGGGTAACGTAGCGTCAATGATTCTAGAGGTTTTGGGTCTTACAGATCGTATTTAAAGTGGTTGGTGCTAATTTCACAGGTAATCTAGTGTGGCGCTGTCTAATTCACGTTAAATTCTAAAGAATTAGGTTCTATATGATTTCTTTGGCTTTAGAATTGGGTTCTGAGAGGTTACCAAGGTGTTATGGTCGACCCATTGCCTAAGGACGTCTAATCCCAGGTTGAAAAAAATCCGGGGTGTTACACCTAACTCCCAAACACCTCTGGCCCGAAGGCCCGACCAAATGGCGCCCACTGTACGGCGAGGCCTTGTCGGCCAAACTCAATTCTGGTGATGGCCGGCCATCCAGGCGTGGTCCCCCTGTCCCCTAGGTCCCAAATATATGTGGGGCCCACCTTAGATCATTGTGGATTAGCATGTGTAGGCCCATGACTCTGTTTCGTCCTATTTCGAGTCATTTTGTAAACTGAAATTAGTTTATGCATCATGTAGCATATGATTTTGGGGTAGGAGAGGCTAATCCATCCAACTAAACCATTTATTCCATGAGATTCCATGATTAAAATGATTGGAAGTCCAATTTGTACATATATTTACTATTTATAGTAAATTTTTGCTTAAGCATGATTTTCCATTATTTACACACTAGGATTTATGTCTAGTGTGAAAAGACTTAGATAAAGTTGAAGAATGGGATGGTGAAAGGAGAGATTCTGAAGGAATTGGATGAAAATGGGGTTTCAGGCCTTGAGACTGAGTGTAAGGATTGTGGTTGACCTACCACATAATGACATTCATTTCTAGGTTTGGAATGGAATGAAACATGGCCTAAACCCTTCGATTGACAGTCTAGAGGTGATTTGGGGTCGTTGGGTGTGATCAGGAATGTGCACGGACTCGAACTCGGCGACCGTTTACAGTGAGTTTTAGTTTAAGTATAGTTCTTCACTATTTAAACTTGAGGATTCGTGTCTAATATGAAAGTATTTATAGAAATTGAAGGAAATGGGTTGAAAAGTGATTTCTTTGGCTTTGGGATTGAGCTTTGAAAGCGTTATGGTTGACCCATTGCCTAAGGACGTCTAACTCCAGGTTGAAAAAAATTCAGGGTGTTACACTTGATGGGGCCTACCTGGAATTTGGATGCAGCTGAAACTTGGTCTGGACCCTCAGCCAAGTGGGACGCACCTAATGGGTGGGCTGGATTTGTGAACCACGTCACGATGGGCTCCCTAGTCCACATGACCATATCAAAAGATTGGGTGGAAATAAACATCACTGTGGGCCCCTAGCCCACGTAACCTTATGAACATGTTATTTGGCAAACAAACATTACAGTGGGCCCCCTCCTTGAATGTGTGGCCCTATGAACAGCGTGGGTGGCAAATAAATATTGCGGTGGGCCTACGGTCCACGTGACCTTATGAATAGATTGGATTGAAAATAAATATTACAGTGGGCCCTAGGCCAATGTGGCCCTATGAACAATTTGGAGGGAAAATAAACATTTATGTGGGCCCAGGTGGGTGAAAAATAAACAGTACAGTGGGCCTGGGTTGGGTGAAAATAAATATTACAATGGGTCCTAGGTCCAGCTACCATATGAACAGGCTTGGATGGAAAATAAATATTTTTTTTTGGTGGGCCCAAACCCATGTGACCTTATCAACTGGTTGGGTGGAAAATAAACCTTATGGTATGCTCCACATGGGACCCACTGATGTATGTTTTGTAATCCATACCCTCCATTACTATGGGCCCCACTATAAGGTATGTTTTTTATCTATGCCGACCATCCTTTCCATCCCTATGGGACCCTCCATAATGCATGTGTTTCATCTAAACTGTACAACCATTTGGGGATTATTTTAAGGCCCACTTTGATATATATGGGCCCATGTATTTAGGCCCATCTTGAGGAGTTTATAGGCCCATTGTTGAGGCCCACCTTGATCTGTATAAGGCCATTTGTTGAGGCTCATCTTAATGTATTTGTGGCCGCCCACTAAGGCCCACTTTGATATATATATATATATATATATATATATATATATATATATATATATATATATATATATATAAGACCATGATTTGGGGCCGATTTGATGTATTGAAGGCCCATGAATTGAGGCCCAATGGGATGTACATGAGGCCCATTATAACGGGATTCTACCATGGTTTATGAGTTGACTATTGTAGTGGGCTATGCCTTGGGAGCAATGATGGTTTGATCTCCACATTGTAGGGATAATGTTGGTTAAATGTTCGCATTGTCACTCTCCCTAAGGCCCACTGATAGGCCATACTTGTAGTGAATAGGCCGTTTAGGCCCATCTTTGTTACACACAAAGCCTATCTTTATATACATGTTTAGTATAGATCCATGATTCATGATCATACGCATCATATGTATGACTGATATGAGGAGTGACTGATCATAACATATGCCTTCGAGGGACTGTTTATGAGCTCCTTGATAGGCGGAGTTGTCCTACATGAGTGCATGGTACACGTAGGACTGTTGCATGACTGGTAGTGTGACTCATGCACTTGCATTTGTATGATTGAGATTATTGTATGCCCTAGCGACATCAGGGCCATAGCCTCCATAAACGCATCGTGGGTGGCTGGATTGGATACCGAAAATGTTTGGTTCTAGCATATGGGCGCCATAAATGTCCCTGGATGAAAATCCCTAAACTCGATGGTACTAGAGGATACTCTAACGTTGAGACCGAATGGATACACGAGCGCACGAGGGCCCTATACCAGTAGGCCGTGTCTCCCACTGTGTTATGGTCGGTTGGAAAGGGGTGTGACCTTACCCGCCTGAGTGAGGGGGCAACTTCTAGGTTGAGTTTGACCAGCTTGAGGAATCGGTCCGCTATCGACAAGCCGGGCTCGATATTGGCAGGCGGATAGTGAGGTCTCTTCCTCTCTCCCAGTTGTGCGTTCGAATAGGGATGATAAGCTTGCGTAGAGTGTACTAGACCCCGGTGATTTTCCAGATTGAGAACCATACTGATTTGATGCTCTAGTGAGGAGCTGCATTGATATGGGGATGAGGATTGGCATGCTTGACTTGCATTATGCATCGCATGGCCTTAATATGGCCGATATCATTTATATTCTGCACCAAATAGCCTTGGTACGGTTGATTGTATTCATATACCCATCAACATGTTTCCGCATTACTCTGACTTTACATTCCGAGCACGATCGTGCAGCGCACACACTTATACCCCCTCTAAGCTTTCTATAAGCTTATGCACGATTGATGTGTGCAGGTGACGTTAAGACACAGACGTAGCATAGTAGCAGCAGGAGCGTGCAGTCGAGCTTTTGGAGTTTCTGTTATTTGCATTATCTTGTATTTTCCTTCAAACGCATTGTATTCAAAAGTTTTTGATCATAGTGGATTTTGTGATGGTGTTCTTGTGGTTATTGTTCATGGGTTATGCTCATTACGAATCAAATTATGTTTGAAATCCTCCTTGTAGCATCTCAAGATCGAAATCTCATATATGGGTGCTGGGAGCCGAGAATGGGGTACTACGGAGGCTGTCAGCGCTGGATTCGGTGATTAGAAATTTTGTGAGCCTGGTTTCCGAGTTCGGGGCGTGACTTAACGCCTACTCTCATTGACCGTTCCCCTCCTTTTCCACGCATGATGTTGTGGTATAAGGATAACCACCGCCACACACATAGCTTCTCTGACCTTACATGGAGGTCGAACATTGATGCCCTCATCCCTAATGATGTAAGTGATTGTTCCATCCCTTGTTTGTCGCTCCTGCTTGTTTGGCTTTTTATTTCTGACTTTTCTAGTTTTTAGTAGTTTCATACTAGGCCGTACCTTCGATCAAATGCGGCGCTTACTCCTGCACCTCAGGAGGCTTTTTAGGCCTCACGATGGCACCATATCCTGGAAGATCTTAGTGTGACAAAATGGTATCTTGGAGAGAGGCTCTTTTGGCAGTTGACAAGCAGTCCCTTAGTTCCGCTTAGCCCTCCGATTGGTCCGTCGGTTTGGAGGACGATATCCGAGCGGGAGCTGACTGCTGCTTTGGAGGGATTCGAGGCCAGTGCCTTTATTGATCAGGCAAGGGAGTACAGCTCGTGGTGTGAGAAACATAGTATTGGCCCGATTTTGTAGCCTACCTTGCTCCGGGCAACGGAGCGTTTTTTGCTGAAGGGGGGCTTTTGGGGCCGCATGTTCGTCAAAAGGATACAAACGACTACGTACCTAACGATGATTAGTTCATTGTATCATGTGATTATGTATCACCAGCTGTATTATCTTCTATATATATGAAACTTTGGTCATTTGATGCTTCTCGGATTGTCTTTGATCATTTATGTACTCTCATTTTGACTTTCGATAGACGTTTCATGTTCTAAGACCCCTGAAGTGGACCCCGCCTTGATCTCGCTGAATTGTGGGCCCGAGTAATAGTCAGACTACTGCCAACAATAGTCTGACTACCTCCGTTGACTTCTTTTTTGCCCGTTCTGCTTGTCAGTGATGCAGAGATGTTAGGGACTGATGGCGGCGCTTGGATTACCGCCGACGGTAATTGGAGTACCTCCTTTGTCAAGCTCTAAACCCAAAAATTGGATTCACAGGAATCCCAATCGCCGAATCCGGTGCAGATAGCCTCCGTAGTACCCCATTCTCAACTCCCAGTGCCCATATGCTAGGTTCCGATCCTGGGATCCTACAAGAAGGATTTTTTAACGTACATTTAACTCGTAAGAAGCATAACCACAAGTTTACCCAAATCACAAAGGTGACATCATCATCACATATCCACTAATATAAATATTTGAATACAATGCTAAAAGGGAAATACATATATCAAAATTAAAGCTCCAGAAGTCAGCTACATGCTCTGAGCTCCACGCTACTGCAACCTAACATCACTTGCATGCATCTATCGTATATAAGCTTATAGAAAGCTTGAAGGGTGGTGTAAGTGTGTGCACAAGGTTAAGTGTCAAGTATACAATACAATGCCATAATCAAACAATATCGAAAATACGAGTAAGATCATGAATCATATGATATCAGAGTAAGCGGAAATACTGACAAGTATATGCGTCAAACAATATCAGAGTACACAATACAGATCAACTATGCAAATGAAGAGTCATAAAGATCCAAATATCAAATGTCAAGGATGTAATGCAATATACAATTCCTGATGAGTTCACGAATACTGTCAGCCTTATCTAGTCCATATAAATGTAGAAACACAGTAACCCAAAATGCTATATGCCAGGATGTAAAGCAATATGCAATATGTGGTGCGAATGAAATGATTAAGTTGCAGTGTGAAGTCGGTATGATAGTACGTGGTATCATATGCTATGGGGCCTATCACAAAGGACTTCTATCCAACTAGTCCTATACCTAAATTTGGATAGATAGACTCAATGTGGTAAGCTCCTGATCTTAGGTTAGTCGCGCACCCCAATTGAAATATTGGCCAATGCAAAAGTACACATAACAATTAGTTACGCACCACCATCCCGAGTGGATAGTGAATGAATGAATATGTTGCTGAATATGCAACTCCTGCTCCATAAATCAGTATTGTACATCTCTGGGATCATCACCGGGGTCTAGTACACTCCATGCCGGCTATCACTTCGGTCGGTCGCTTAGCCCAGCCAGTGGAAAAGACCTCACCACTCACTTACTAGTAGTATAACAATGTCTACCTGGCTCATCGATAGTGGACCCATTTGGGAGTTGGTCAAAGTCAGCCTAGTTTACAGTCCCCTCACTAGGGCGGATAAGGCCACACCCCTCCCAACCGACCACGACACAGTGAAAAACATGGCCTCCTGGTATTTGACACTCGGTTGCTCATGTATCCATTCGGTTTAGACATTGGGGCATCTTCTGGCCACGGAGGTTTAAGGATTTTCACCCACGGACATCTAAAGTGCCCAGATGCTCGAACCAAACATTTCTGGTGTCCTATATAGCCATCCACGACATGCCTGTAGAGGTTACGACCCAGATGTCTCTAGGGCGTACACTAATGACAACATACAATGCAATGTGCATGAGTCATACAATCCAGTCATGCATCAATCCTGCGTATACCATACGCTCATGTGAGATAACCTTCGCATATCAGGGAGTCTCATAACAACCTACCCATTGACATATACAATGGTCAACCATATCTCATAACAAACATACAGATGATGCGTATGGTTATGTATCATGATGCTATGCTTTTACATACTCATAATCCGTATCAATAATCGGCATCGACAATCGACATCGACAATGTGGACATTTAACCAACATTGTCCTTAAGGAATCGCCCACATAGAGCTTAACATATAATGGACCCATGGACTCACACAAGGGCCAAATATACAACACCACGGGCCTCACTCAAGAGCTTAATACACATCACGATGGGCCTTTCACATGGGCCTAACATACATCACAATGGACTTCATCGCTTGGCCCTCAAATGCATTACAATGGGCCTCATCACATAGGCCTCATATACATCACATTGGGCCTTAAACATGGGCCGAGTACACATCACAACGGGCTTCAAATATAGACTACATATACATCACATTGGGCCTTGACAATCGGCCTCGATAATCAGAATTAGCTCGATAATTGACCTTAACAATTGACCTCAACAATCGAAATCAGCCTCGACAATCGGAATAAAAATCGGCCTCAACAATCAGCCTCAACAATCGGAATCGGTATCGACAATCAGAATCAGTATCGACAATCGGAATCGACCTCGACAATCGAAATTGGTATCAACAATCAGAATCGGCCTCAATAATCGAAATTGGAATTGACCTCAACAATCTGCCTCGACCCTCGGAATCGGCCTCGACAATCTGAATTGAAATTGGCCTCGATAATCAGAATCGGTATCGACAATCAGAATTGGCTCCAATAATCGGCCCTAATAATTGAAATTAGAATCATCTCAACAATCAGCCTCGACAGTCGAAATCGGAATCGGCCTTAACAATGGACATCGACCTCGATGATCGGAATCGAAATCAGAATCGTCCTCAACAATCGAAAGCGGCCTCGACAATCAGAATCGGCCTTGACAATCAAAATCGGCCTCAATAATCAGAATCGATAACGATAATCGGAATCTATCTTGATAATCGAAATCAGAATCGACCTAACAAAGGGCTTAAGGGAAAGTCACAATGTGGACATTTAACCATCATTGTCCATCAATATGGACATTCAACCAACATTACTCCTAAGCAGTGACCCATATAGAGACAAACATAAAGTGGGCCAATGGCCTCACATAAAGGCCTAATATACATTGCAATGGGCCTCATACAAGGGCTACATACACAACAGGTGGGCCCTGCACATGGTGAAATAGCGGTGAAGACAACTTGAGTTGAAGTAGGAATATGCCAATATGTCCTAGATGGGGGTGAATAAGACTTTTTAAAGTTTTTATGAATTATTAAAAATCCTTATCACACTAATCCTATCACAGAGTACAGATTAGGATTACTTAAAATTAACTATACTGGCTTCCAAGCCTGGTATAGTATCCAATCACAAACTATTTAAAAGACAAACAATTTATAGATAAGATTGTGATGGATATGACTGTGTGTGTATAAGATGTGATTTCAGATGATCAGATATAAAGGCATATAAAGAAATCACATAAATGAATGACAATTTCAATCTCAAACACAGTCATTTTATGGTGGTTCGACTACTTATCTACTCCACTCCTGGCTTCCACACTTAACCCTTGAGTGACCGGATTTCACTAAGGAGGTTTTCCATGGTTCACATCAAACTTAAGGTTTTAAATCAGGTTTACCTTCAACCTTTACACGAAGGTTTCTACTCGGTTTACCTCTAACCCTAGAGTTTTTCTGGCACACTCCTAACCAGATGTTTATGCACACATAGAGCAAGGGTCCACACAACGCACCCAGATGTTTATGCTCTCCACAGAGCAAAGGTCCACACAATGCACCCCAAACGTATACTCCCGTCGGAGGCCTCCTTTGAGGACTTCAATGGGTGAGCAACACTTAAGACCCAATCCTAAAAAGGAATGATCACAGGTGTCATCTGGACTCAAGATATGTACAAATAAGTTGATGAGTCCCATTTAACGCAATGTTGAAGATTTCCTTCTTGTTGATGAAGAGTCTTCAGCTCCCTTGATCCGCAATACAAAAGATGTACCTATACTAGGCTTTAGGTCGGGTCAAGGTTATGATAAAATTCCACTCTCTAAAGATTTTTCTATTAGGAAGATAGAGTGATTCCAATCATCTATGCATTCAAGGCATCCCAGCTTAATGATTTGCCATTAAGGTAGTAGCTGAAGGATCCTTGAATGCGGAAGTTCATTCCCCAATCCACTCTATTGAATATCAATGATGAGGGTGGATTGGAGGAGGAACTCCCTGAGAGAAAGGGCTTAAGATAACTGATATGAAGTTTAAAATACTCAAAAACACTCTCTTCTTTCTCTACCAGCAATAAAGACTAACCTCTCTCTATATAGGAAAAAGGTTCCAACGGATATAAAACGGTCACATTTATGACAGAGTTCGATATCATCGAGTAAGAGTCGATATGATCGAGCGTATACTCTCGATTGTATCGACTGACCTCTCGATGATACAAACTCAAATGTCATTTTCACTTTTGAAAACCTTTTGCCAACTGGTTGATGGGATCGAGATGCACATCGATGTTATCGGATTTCGAACTCCGATTCCAGGTGAAAATAAGAGAGACAAGCCTTGAAGAATTTCAGGTTCTTAAAGATATGATTGGAGAACAGTCGATGTCATCAGAATTTATATATCGATAATATTAGAGTCCGTGACGATGGGATCGAAAAATCGTATAGATTTACCTATAAGCTTGCTGGACGGTTTGTGTTCGGTCTTGATCCAATCGACCAGGTCTCGATATGATCGACATATGAATATCGATTTCTCGACTGACACCCCGATCAACGATTAATACACTTTAAAATTTATGCTGGAGGAAACATGCGCCCACTATCGATATGATCGACTGACTTTCGATATGATCGGTATTTGAATTCAGAATGAATTAGACAGTCATCAATATATCAAAGCTCATAGTAGTTTTCTTTAGAAAAACAGGAGCGCCAAAAAACTGCCTGTCGATATTATCGATCCGCTTTCGATAGGATCGATATTCGAATATCGATGATAATCCTATGAAGGGAGTACTTCGGTTCGGGAAGAAGGGAAAGTTGGCACCGCGATTCATTGGTCCATTCTAGATCCTCGATTGTGTGGGAGCAGTGGCATACCATTTAGCTTTACCCACGCCTCTCGCGAGCGTTCACAACGTATTTCATGTTTCTATGCTGAAGAAATACGTTTCTGATCCTTCCCATATCATCAGATGGGAGCAAGTGCAGTTAGGAGAGGATGTTACATATATCCTGCGACCGACGCGTATCTTAGACAGGAAGAAGCAGGTACTGCGTAGCAAGGTGATTCCTCTTATGAAGGTATTGTGGACTCATCACTCTAAGGAAGAGGATACCTGGGAGACAGAAGCCGAGATCAGAAAGAACTGCCCACAACTTCTCGAGGAGTACAAAAAGGTACAAATTTTGAGGATGAAATTTTTTGTTAAGGGGGGTAGATTGTAACGCCCTGGAAAAATCCGTACTTAGACTCGAGTACCAACTCGACCAGAAATCGCATAGGATTAATTCCTTTAGAAAATAAGTGTAAGTTAGCTAGCGCAATGCTAGAGTAGCTGGAAAATAGTCCCTGATCACTTTAAATACGTTCATAAGACCCAAAGCGAGTAGAACCAATGACGCTATAATACTCTAAAACCTCGGATCAAACTCTAAACCGATTTGTTCTCAGGACCTCTTTGAAACTTTGTATTGGATCTAGACCGCGCATCGAAAGTCTGATACCTACAATCTTAGATCGTTATTACCGCCTAGTTGGACTTGACAATCATTTCGAAAATCAGGTCCAACCGACATTCAGAGGCTATTTCATTGAGCCGGAGTGAAGAGAGTGAGAATAGGGTTAAATTTGAAATTTAAAATTCAAATCTGGCACACGACTTGGCGCGTTATTATTAAGCGTTCTGACCGTCAGAATTCAGCCAAATTACACCCTTGGATCAGGAAAAATTTCTATTTCATATCACGAGACTTGTAGACCTGATCTACGTGCGATGACCGCTGAACTGAAACTGGACCGCCACGTGCGATCTACGAATACTACTGGTTTGAAAATGGGATGTGAGCGACATCCGACGTGCATGAGCTTAAGTCTGATCGCTTTCGGCCAGGGGACCTCTAGAAATGTCTTTTTGGACCGAAACAGCCCCGATGTGGTTAGGCATCAAGTAAACAATGTTTCCAAGCCTGTTTTGGGCATGTTTTAGGTTATAAAAGGGCCTTAAACCCTCACTTCTCTCACCCATCCGAATTTGCTAGAAACCCTAGCTGGTGTGAGAGAAAAGGTGAGAGATTGTGAGAGAGAGTGGGAGAGGATTTCCTGCTACTTGCACTACCTGTTGCACGTGCTTAAGCAACGCACCTCAATCACTTTTTCGATGATTTTGCCGCATTTCTAGGTAAGAAAAGACCCTAAACACTTGCTGATTTAAAGTTCCGTTGGTTCCTTAGCATGGTAGCTTATACATCTTGTGAAATAGGTTGCCTGTTCGCCGTAGACGAAGCGTATACGCTCCGTTCGAATCAATACACTTCTAGGATAAAAGGTGCGGATTCTAGACACTTTAATTGACTGTTTTCAACGCTTTTAATGTCGTTTAATAGTAGATTATCGACGGCAACGCTATTTGACATGTACAACATGCTGTCCGTTTCCTGTTTCGTAAGCAGACGAAAAATATGAGATTTAGAGCATTTTAGTCATTTGTAGGAAATACTGTTTTCATCCATATTTTGCTGATATGTTTGACATGGCTTCTTGTCGCATTAGGATATTAGGAATGCGTGCATAATCAGTTTGGCAAAGAGATTCGCCCAAATGCGTACTTTGAGTCGACATACTATATGTAGACTAAGTGTTTGTATAAATGTGTGTATTAGTATGTATTGAATTAAATGGTGTTATGAATTAGTTTGAGATAGAATTCTCAAATAATATGTTGATGTAAATGACTTCCTACATGTTGGCTATATGCATGATTTCATTATATGTATGAAATGCATGTGTTAGATGATTTGCTTAAGTTATATATTATAACATGTGTTAACATGCTCACATTGTTGTATTTCACTTCCATTACTCTTATATGATTGTTGATGTGGATTCATAACTGTTTGGGACTATACCTAGTCCAGGCAGTCAGTAACCGAGTAAATTCGTGGTTGGCTTATTTTTGTCACGAACGACGCATCGATGAACGCAAGTCGTGTTTTGGAGTTGGCGGCAGTGGTTAGGCCACACGAAGTGTTTTATGCACTTCATGTTGTTCGACTTGAGATGCGCTCGTGCTAGTCAAGCCTGTCAAGTAACCCGACTGGCCATTGTATGTTCACCTTGTATGAGTCATAACTGCTTGAACCCAGGGTATTGAACTTACCATTGTAAACCCTATTAACCATGGTACCTTAATCTATAAAGACTCATGAGCCGGGCATGGTGGTATAGGACACCGTGGTCGAGTTTTCAGCCTACGCTGGGGCCACAAACCTCCCCGTAGTGACCAGTGAGCACCTATGACTCGTGAGAAGATTATGGTGGTATGAGACACTATATTCTTGCTGTCGGCCTACACTGATCAGGCAACGAGCCCTTGTAGTGACCGCGAGCGTATTCTGAGTCTGCGGGAGGCGACGACCCTTCCGTAGCAATGAGAGTACAGTAGGCCTATATTGATAAGGTGATGGGGGAGCGGTGCAACGAGTGCGAGCAACAGCCCTGACAGCCCTTGCAGCGACCTACAAAATATACATCGTATGAGATTACTAGGAGTGACGACCCTAGACAGGATCTATGTTGGGATTAATATAAGGGAAGTACCTTAGTTTCCCAATCCTGCTGTATGAATGGACTAATAATAACTCGGTAATCATATCACCATCACATTGCATGTGCTTGGAAGATGTGGAGCACTGTGGGAAGAAAGTATACCGTGGGCGTAAGATGATGCCGTATTAAGGAGATCGTCGGTGAGGGCATCCATCATGTCACGTCATATTGCATTAACAACAGTATTAGGAATGTTTAATTTACTGCTTTACTATTATCGCATGATTGATTTGAGAACATGTTAATCTTTGCTCTATTATTTCACTGAGTTAGCTACTCACTCCCACGTTATGGGATGGTGTTTGCAACACCCACCAGACCCTGTCTTAAATGCAGGTGAGGCAGTGATTCAGGAGGCAGAGCCGGATTATGATGAGGACCAGGACGAGTTCTCATATATGTAGTACCACGACGGCTTTGCTTAGGTGGCCTGGATTGACGGGACTTCTCAGTGGGACTACTTTTGACATTTTGATTCTATTTATTTACATGTATATGAGACTCAGAGATGTATTCATACTTTGAAGACAGTTGAGATCTATTTTGATTTTCATACAGTGATATGTATATCCTTTACTCTTCCGCTTGCTTTTATCACTAAATCTGGAGTATGAATTGCAGTTTTGGTATACTTTTACTCATGTGAATGCTTTAACTCAGACAACATTGAATCATAATCATTTTTGTTGCATAAATGACGGTCTGGAACTCAGGAGTCAGGTTTATACACGACCCTCGATTTTCAGGGTGTTACAAGTTGGTATCAGAGCATGAATGAGATTATATCGGGCCTGGGTTATGGTCACCCGACGTACGCTGTCGCTTCCTTTGACTTAGGTGGGTGTGAGAAAGGTCTAGAAACACTTATAGGATGGCAGTTTCACCAATAGGCGAAGTCTATTCGTATCGATCGTTTGATCGAGTCCGTAACGCATCTAGGGTCGCGTGAAGCGACCTAAGTAGCTCCTCGATAGTAAGTAGGTGGGTTGAGACATTCTCTAAAAGGTTCTACACCCATAAGTGTGAATCCATGGGCTGTGGGGCAATCACAACCCTTACTTTCAATTGCTAGGGCTTAAAAACCCCGTTTCGCCTAATTTCTTCAAAAATCCTTCCTCTCACCACTCCATTCTTCAATTATTTCTCTGAATTTTCATGTTAGGCATTGATCCTAATGTGAAAATGATATAAAATCATACTTCGACAAAATTTTACAGCGAATAGTAAAATTTCATGAAAACTGGCCATTTGGACATTCTAAATTTACAATCTTTAGAAACTAATGAGCTAGATGGATGTATTAGCTCCTTCTACCCTAAAATCATATGCTACATGATAGGAGAATGTATTCAATTTTACAGATTAGCCCTGGAACACCCTGAATGGAGTTTTGGGCCTCCTTAGGCCAATCTACAATGAACTAAGGTGGGGCCCATACATATTTGAGGTCCCTAGGGTAGGGGGGACCCAACCCATGGGGTCCCACCGGCCGGATTGGTGACCGGCCGGCGATGCATCGCCGTACGGTGGGCCCCACTTGCATTGAACTTCGGGCGCACGGTCTCTTTTGGGTAGGGCATCCCTCCCATGTGCGGTCCATCCGTCAGAAACCACTAAAAGAGGTACCTCCTTCACAAACAGCCCCCTCCCAAGCTCTCTTTCACATTTTTCTTGCTGTCCATCTCAAACCGCGACTCCAAATCCCTCCCAATCCCATTTCTTACTGAAACCGAACCTATTCCATCCCTCCATTACTATTTGTAACTCCTCCTCTTGCAAACCTCGTCCGTTGGAGCTCCTACAACCTCCATTTATGGCTGAAATCGGGTGGAGCTCCATTCCCCTTTGTTCTTCTCTTTTCTTTTTAAAAATTCAGCCCTTGGGAGCTTGAAGCATCCCTCTACAACACCTAGATTTCCTTCTATCTGTTTGGGTAGTCATTTCTCCCCATTTTCCTCACTTTCCATGGCTATTGTTGAATCCATTTTGGGTCTTTTCTCTTTCTCCACCATCCTCTCTTTGATGGGAAAGAGAAAGACCGCAGCGGATGAGGCTGGGCCTAGTCGCCCTGTGTAATCTAGAAGACCGAGGGGTGGCGCCGCCAGCTCAAGCGCCGCCGCAAGTCCAAGCACAGCCCAGGAGTTTCATACAAAGCAGGATCTGGATCCCCATGCTCAAATTGGACGAGTGCTATTAGCAGAGATGTCTCACGGTGATTATACTGACTATAAGGTATTGTTTGAGGCAGATGTAGAAGGGCGACTCTTCGGCGAATTCCTATTATTTGAGCGCATTGAAGCTGCACATTGGGGTCCGCTCTTTGAAGCCCGTTCTCGTGCTAATGTGAGCACCGTTCGTAGCTTCTACGCTCGTATCCAGAATCCTACATTGGAGCCATTGCAATTGAAGATTCCCTTTGGTAGAGACCGGATGGCTACGATCGATGTTCGGTTGATAACGCAACTTCTGAACGTACCCCTTGGTGATGTTCATCCCAGTGCGAAGAATTTGAGGAGTAGGCGTGAGCGAGATCACCGTACCAGGTTCCTATGCGATAGTCTGGTTCCATGACAGCCTAACAATAACCTTAAGGCATCTCATATGTCTGATGATTTGCGCCTACTGCACCACATTTGAACGTTCAACGTGTATCTCAGGTCGACAAATCGCATTGAATGTACGCGCCTTATGGTTGATTTCTTGTATCAGGTGGCCTAGGGAGAAAATGTGTGTATGGCCACTTTCGTGTTGCGACAGATTATCCTCATAGCAAAATCAAGAAGAACGTCTGAGTTGCTTCCTTTTGGCCGGCTTATATGCAAAATCGTGCTTGAGTTTGCTTACAGACTTGGGCTGGAGTTGCCAGTTCCGATTCACTGCATTGATGAGTCTACCATGGTCAAGATGAAGATCGGGTCTCAGTACCGTGAGACTCAGCTTGATGAGGATAGCGAGGGCGATTTTTATGGCGAAGAGTATCCAAGTGAAGGAGAACTTGGAGCGAAAGTAGAGGAAGAAGTCCAGGAAGAGGTAGAAGAGGAGGCTCAGGATACTGATGAGAGCCTTCCTCCTTCTACTCAGGCTACTAGTGATGCTCGCATTGCCTGAATTGAGGAGAGTCAGGTCACCTTGCGAAGGGAAGTTCAGGAACTTTGGGTTGAGGTCGAGGATACCGAGGCCGTTATGAAGAGGAAATTTGGCAAGGTGACTCGCACTTTGAAGGCGATCTTGTGCTGCTTGCAGGATAAGGGTGCTCCTCCTCCATCATCCGACTCTGACTAGCGATGAGATTTTAGATGTTGTTAGCAGTACTTAGTCATTTTCTACTTTATATTGCGTAAGCCTGTTAAGGCTAGTAGTTTACTTATGTTGCTGTTGTGGCTTTAACTGTCTTAGTTCCCATGTACTTCTTGTCATGATGCGTGTAAGGAGATATCCCTTGTAATGTGACAATTTTGATTAAATGAAATGCATGAAATGCCTTGGACTCTTTATGTGAATGATTGCGGTGTGTTTGTGCTATTGAAACTGACAAGGTTGCACCCTATTTTGAATATAGGGAATGCCGCATAAGGCTACACAGTGCACAGCTCGGCTTACATTGGGTGAGCCTATGGATCAGGTTCCCCTCCTGTCTGATGCTCATGTGGACCCTGCTGTGGGCCAGATTCCTGAGACAGCATGTGAGTCTCGGCCTCCTACTGGTCCTGCAGTTGGACCCCCGCCTTTCACACCGCCCTTCAGAGAGCAGTACCGTGCGTCTTCTTCAACGCAGTACATGCCACATCCTGCTCCACCTCCAGATAGATTTGAGCAGATGATGGGCATGATGCAGTAGCAGCAGCAGCTCCTGACTATTATAGTGAGGGCTCTAGCCCAGGGTGGGAGTGTGACTCCACTTGCACCACCGGCGCATCCAGCTGAGGATGCCGATACATATGCTCAGGATGAGGGCATGGCTCATCTTTCACCACCTGCTTACCCTGCGGGGAATGCCGTAAACACACGGGGCTTACTAGAGCAATTCCAACGCTTACGGCCTCCCACTTTTACGGGTTCTTATAGACCCGAGGAGGCCGAGTATTGGCTCGACCGTGTGTCGAAGATACTACGGATGCTGCATTGCTCATAGACTGAGCAGGTTGAGTTGGCTACGTTCTTGTTCGAACGGGAGGCCAGCTTATGGTGGGATAGTGTGTTACGGACCGTTGCCGCTGATTACATCTGGACCTGGGCAGCATTTGAGTTTCGCTTCCATGAGAAATAATATCCCCAGACATATAAGCATGACCGGGAGAACGAGTTTCTGCACCTCAGATAGGGAGGCATGACGGTGATTGAGTATGAGCATCGGTTCACTGAGTTAGGCAGATACGTCCCGACTATACTGGTAGATGAGCAGATGTGCATACGGCGCTTTTCTGAGGGTTTACGACCAGATATTCGGTCGAAGATGTGTTACGTGAGCATTCCCTCCTACGCAGAGCTGATTCACATGTCCATGCAGGCAGAGCAAGATGTGGATCGACTCACTCGATCTCGTGGCCCTATTGAACCTAGGCCACGACTAGAGTTGCAGGACAGGCCCTTTACGGGCAAGAGGCCTCGCGTTGACCCTCCTTCTAGGGCTACAGCCCTAGTACGGCTGATGCGGCGCCCCAATTTATCATGTACTTATTGTGGGAGATCGGGCCATTTAGCACAGAGTTGTTTCGCTCGGATGCGGGACAGTGGGTTCTCGCCACCGCAGAAGATCGACCGTACACACCCACAGGCTATATCAGCACCACCTTTACGGTTGGCTCCTGCGTGCCCTACATTCAGACCTCTCGTATCTTAGTTCAGGCCGCCTCTATGGCCCATGGCACAGCGGCTGAACCGGCCACAGCAGGCGCTGGTGCATGCCTTGACAGCTGAGGCAGCCGAGACAGAGACTTCTCACCATTCGGCCTTTGAGGTCACTGCCCACATCGGAGGTATTCCTATTCTCGTGATGGTGGATACTGGATCCACACTTTCTTTGATATCGCATTCCATAGTCAGGCGTCTTGGACTGTCGACCATTCGTATGGATGGAGTGTGAGTCCTTTCAGCTCATGGAGATTTTTCTAATGCCACCCTGATGTGTGAGGGTTGCTTGGTGGATCTGGGAGGCAGGACGATGACTCTTGATCTTATCATCGACTCCTCTCTTGTTTATCTCGATGTCATTCTTGGCATGGACTGGTTGACTACTGGGAGGGCCGAGATTGACTGCGAGACTCGTATAGTGACGTTGTACGAGCCAGAGGGCACGCCTTTTACATTTTCAGTTTGGGTAAATCTTTCCTTCCCCATACTAAGCTACGCTTCTTTACTTCGGGACGCTGATGCCCCGATGCTTGAGCATACGCCAGTCGTTTATGATTTTGGGGATCTGTTCAGGAAGATCCCTGGTTTGCCGCCTTGACGAGAGATTGATTTCACTATCGATCTGGTGCCTGGTTCCGCGCCCGTCTCACTGCCGACGTATCGCATGGCACCATGTGAGATGGAGGAGTTGAAGACTTAGATTGATGGTCTGTTGGAGCTTGGCCTTATTTGACCTAGTGTGTCTTCTTGGGGAGCACCAGTCCTATTTGTAAGGAAGAAGGATGGTTCGATGCGATTGTGTATTGATTATCGCAGACTGAACCAGATCACGGTGAAGAACAAGTACCCTTTACCCAGGATCGATGACTTGTTTGATCAGTTGAGAGGAGTGCAGTACTTCTCGAAGATTGATCTTCAGTCAGGATATCATCAGTTGCGAGTCAGGAATGAGGATGTGCAGAAGACAGCATTCAGGACCAGCTTTGGCCATTACGAGTTCCTTGTGATGTCGTTCGGTCTTACGAATGCACCAGCCGTGTTCATGGATCTGATGAACCGGGTATTTCGGCCTTTCCTCTATCGATTCGTCGTTGTGTTCATTGATGACATTTTGGTATACTCCAGGAGTTGAGAGAAGCATGAGGAGCACTTGCGCTTGGTCCTGGATACACTTAGACAGCATCAGTTGTTCGCACAGTACAAGAAGTGCGACTTCTGAAAGCAGGAAGTGAAGTTCCTGGGTCACGTGGTGTCTAAGGATGGGATGGCAGTTGACCTGGCGAAGGTAGCTACAGTTCAGGACTGGGAGCAGCCTGGTTCTATCACTGAGGTGAGGAGTTTCTTAGGTCTCGCTAGCTATTATCGATGCTTCATTCGGGATTTCTCGAAGATCTCGAGACCTTTATCTCAGTTGACACGGAAGGACATGAAGTTCGCATGGAATAACAAGGCGGAGTCAGCTTTTCAGGAGCTGAAGGACAGACTTACATCTACTCCTGTGCTACTATTGTCAGAGCAAGGGGTTAGATACACTATATACACTGATACGTCTAGCGTTGGTCTGGGTTGTGTCCTTATGCAGGAGGACAGGGTAATTTCGTATGCCTCGAGACAATTAAGGAAGCACAAGGAGAATTACCCTACACACGACCTGGAGTTGGCAGCCGTCATATTCGCACTGAGACTCTGAAGACATTACCTCTATGGAGAGGAGTTCGAGCTCTTTTACGACCACAAGAGCCTCAAGTACATATTCACGTAGCGAGACTTGAATATGAGGCAGCGGCGATGGATGGAGACTTTGAAGGACTTTAAGTTCGAACTCTCTTACCATCCTGGGAAGGCGAACCTTGTGGCTGACGCATTGAGCCGCAAGAAGGCGATAGAGTTTGCAGCTCCACTGATGGTTGCTGAGTGGGATATGGTGGAGTTTTTGTGAGACTTTGAGCAGAAACTCACTGTAGAGGAGCCATATGAGTTCATCGCACATGTGCAGGTGCGATCTCAGATCGATGATCGGGTCATCGAGGCGCAGAGGGATGATGCGCGTCTGACTAAGCTTCAAGAGCAGGCCAGTGATGATGCAGACGCCGAGTGGCGAGTTGGCACGGATGGGGGCTTACGTTATGGTGGCCGCCTGTGTGTCCCAGATATCCCTGACTTGAGACGAGAGATTCTCGAGGCTGCGAATTGTACCAGACTCATGATGCATCCAGGCAGTACGAAGATGTATCGCGACGTGAAGAGGTCCTATTGGTGGGAGGTATGAAGACCCACATAGCAGAGTTTGTGTCCCGTTGTCTTACTTGCTAGCAGGTGAAGGCAGAGCATCGCCGACCACCTGGACTTCTTCAGCCTATGCCGATCGTAGAGTGGAAGTGGGACTTCATTTTCATGGATTTCGTTTCAGGGCTGCTGAAGACGAGGAAGGGACATGATTCCATATGGGTGATTATCGATCGTCTGACGAAGTCGGCGCACTTCCTACCGATCAGAGTCACGAACTCTGCAGACGAGCTGGCTAGACTATATATCCGAGATATCGTGCGTTTACATGGAGTTCCGTTGGAGATCGTGTCGGACAGAGACACGCAGTTCACTTCTATTTTCTGAACTCGCATTCAGGAGGCTATGGGTGTGAAGTTGAAGTTCAGTACTGCCTTCCACCCACAGACAGACCGACAGACAGTGGGTGAACCAGATCTTAGAGGACATGTTGCGAGCTTGCGCATTGGACTTCAAGGACAGTTGGGATGACTGTCTTGCATATGCGGAGTTCGCGTACAACAACAGTTTTCAGGTGAGTATCGGTATGGCACCTTACGAGGCGTTGTATGGGCGACCTTGTTAAGCATCGCATTGCTGGGCAGAGGTCGGTGAGCGTAGATTGATTGGCCCAGAGTTAGTGCAGGCGACGTTGGAGAAGATTGATATTATTAGACGTCAGCTTCTCACAGCGCAGAGCAGACAGAAGAGTTATGCCGATACGAGACGGCGGCCGCTAGAGTTCACGGTTGGGGATCATGTATTTTTGCGAGTTTTCCCTATGAAGGGAGTCCTTCGGTTCAGGAAGAAGGGGAAGCTGGCACCGCGATTCATTGGTCCATTCCAGATCCTCAATCGTGTGGGAGCAGTGGCATATCGTTTGACTTTACCCACGCCTCTCGCGAGCGTTCACAACGTATTTCATGTTTCTATGCTGAAGAAATACGTTTCTAATCCTTCCCATATCTTCAGATGGGAGCAGGTGCAGTTAGGAGAGGATGTTACATATATCCTGCGACCGACGCATATCCTAGATAGGAAGGAGCAGGTGCTGCATAGCAAGGTGATTCACCTTGTGAAGGTATTGTGGACGCATCACTCTGAGGAAGAGGCTACCTGGGAGACAGAAGTCGAGATCGAAAAGAACTACCCACAGCTTCTCGAGGAGTACGAAAAGGTACAAATTTTGAGGATAAAACTTATTGTTAAGGGGGGTAGATTGTAACGCCCTGGAAAAATCCGTACTTGGACTCGAGTACCAACTCGACCAGAAATCGCGTAGGATTAATTCTTTTAGAAAATAAGTATAAGTTAGCTAGCGCAATGCTATAGTAGCTGGGAAATAGTCCCTGATCACTTTAAATACGTTCTACAAGACCCAAAGCGAGTAGAACCAATGACGCTATAATACTCTAAAACCTCGGATCAAACTCTAAACCAGTTTGTTCTCAGGACCTCTTTGAAACTTTGTATTGGATCTAGACCGCGCGTCGAAAGTTCGATACCTACAATCTTAGATCGTTATAACCGCCTAGCTGGACTTGACAATCATTTCGAAAATCAGGTCCAACCGACATTCAGAGGCTATTTCATTGAGCCTGAAGTGAAGAGAGTGAGAATATGGTTAGATTTGGAATTTGAAATTAGGAATGTGTGCATAATCAATTTGGCGAAGAGATTCGCCCAAATGCGCACTTTGAGTCGACATACTATATGTAGACTAAGTGTTTGTATAAATGTGTGTATTAGTATGTATTGAATTAAATGGTGTTATGAATTAGTTTGAGATAGAATTCTCAAATAATATGTTGATGTAAATGACTTCCTACATGTTGGCTATATGCATGATTTCATTATATGTATGAAATGCATGTGTTAGATGATTTACTTAAGTTGTATGTTATAACATGTGTTAACATGCTCACATTGTTGTATTTCACTCCCATTACTCTTATATGATTGTTGATGTGGATTCATAACTGTTTGGGACTATACCTAGTCCAGGCAGTCGGTAACCGAGTAAATTCGTGGTTGGCTTATCTTTGCCAGGAACGACGCGTCGATGAACGCGAGTCATGTTTTGGAGTTGGCGGCAGTGGTTAGGCCACACGAAGTGTTTTATGCACTTCATGTCATTCGACTTGAGATGCGCTCGTGCTAGTCGAGCCCGTCAAGTAACCCGACTGGCCATTGTATGTTCACCTTGTATGAGTCATAACTGCTTGAACCCAGGGTACTGAACTTACCATTGTAAACCCTATTAACCATGGTACCTTGATCCATAAAGACTCATGAGCTGGGCATGGTGGTATGGGACACCGTGGTTGAGCTGTCGGCCTACGCTGGGGCCATAAACCTCCCCGTAGTGACCAGTGAGCACCTATGACTCGTGAGCAGATTATGGTGGTATGGGACACTATATTCTTGCTGTCGGCCTACACTGATCAGGCGACGAGCCCTTTGTAGTGACCATGAGCGTATTCTGAGTCTGCGGGAGGCGACGACCCTTCCATAGCAATGAGAGTACAGTAGGCCTGTATTGATAAGGTGATGGGGGAGTGGTGCAACGAGTGCGAGCAACAGCCCTGACAGCCCTTGCAGCGACCTACAAAATATACATCGTATGAGATTACTAGGAGTGACGACCCTAGATAGGATCTGTGTTGGGATTGATATAAGGGAAGTACCTTAGTTTCCCAATCCTGCTGTATGAATGGACTAATAATAACTCGATAATCATATCACCATCACATTGCATGTGCCTGGAAGATGTGGAGCATTGTGGGAAGAAAGCATGCCGCGGGCGTAAGATGGTGCCGTATTAGAGAGATCGTCGGTGAGGGCATCCATCTTGTCACGTCATATTGCATTAACAACGGTATTAGGAATGTTTGATTTACTGCTTTACTATTATCGCATGATTGATTTGAGAACATGTTAATCTTTGCATTATTATTCCACTGAGTTAGCTACTCACTCCCACGTTACGGGATGGTGTTTGCAACACCCACCAGACCCTGTCTTAGATGCAGGTGAGGCAGCGATTCAGGAGACAGAGCCGAATTATGATGAGGACCAGGACGAGTTCTCATATATGCAGTACCACGACGGCTTTGCTTAGGTGGCCTGGATTGATGGAACTTCTCAGTGGGACTACTTTTGACATTTTGATTCTATTTATTTACATGTATATGAGACTTAGAGATGTATTCATACTTTGGAGACAGTTGAGATCTATTTTATTTTTCATACAGTGATATGTATATCCTTTAGTCTTCCGCTTGCTTTTATCACTGAATCTGGAGTATGAATTGTAATTTTGGTATACTTTTACTCATGTGAATGCTTTAACTCAGACAACATTGAATCATAATCATTTTTGTTGCATAAGTGACGGTCTAGAACTCGGGAGTCGGGTTTATACACGACCCCCGATTTTCAGGGTGTTACAGTAAGCTTATGGGGCGGGTATCCGTTCCATAACGCGTTTTGTTGCGCGTTGCAGGACCATCAGTCGTTGTCGAACTTTAGAAAGGTGGGTTTCACAATCATCTAGCAGCTTCATAATGTGATTCTGTTCATCCAGAAGATCTTGTATACTATCTCGTATAGAGATGTTTGGAATGACCTCAACAGAGTCAGAATTTTGCACCAGGCTACTACTGCCAGGAAGTGAACCGGTTCTTCCACCACAAAACACATTTTCAAAGATGTTTAGTCTATGTATGTCTTCAAAGTTGAACCATGCACATGGATGAGGGAGATCATTAGTCGATGGCAGTCTGAATTGACGTGAAAACTTAGATAGAAGACATGGAAATGGTAGTGTAGTGATGGATGCTTCTATAAACACATGGATCAGCTGCTGTACGATTAGAGTGGGTAGGCATATTGGAATTCTCAGATGAATGTCGTACAAAATGTTGAGGATGTATGGTGAGAGCTGGTTGCCAGAGACTTCACAGGGATAGACGTTTGAGCTAAACATGCTGTGGAGAATTTTATAGGTAGGATCAAGATACTTGACATGAAGAACATTTTTGGCATTCCTGGGAATGGTGGCACCATTACACAATGCACGAGTAACTTCCCCCCACACACCTAGACCATTCATATTTCGATTTGATACAGGTATTCAAGTCATTTTCAAGTTAAGCATCCTACTTACCCGATTTGGTGTGATGTATTCAACCTGATTTATGACCGAGACCGAGATAACTGGGGGATCTTTTTCAACATTGTAGACCAAACTTAGAAACTGAAGTACTAGATTATGTTGAAAAGTTCCCGCAAGGTTCACAACATTTTCCCACCCAATTTGTTTCAAGTGATCGATGATCCTAAAGGGTTCAATGCTCTTTTTGTGAATCATTCGTTCTTCCACAAGGTTTAAGCTGAATAGAGGAAAAGAGGCAGTTGCATCCTGCTTACCTTTCTTCTTTCCAATTGATGCATGCTGTGGATGAACCAATCCTTTGTTTTTGCCCATCTTGGAGAGATGAAATATCCAGGTCTGAGTGCACCAGATGCGGCTCTCCTTTTTGGTCTTCTGATTTTTTCAAGCAACGATAATCTATCCCTTTGATCATGTTTCCAGAAATTTTAATTTTTAATTTCAAGTTCTAGGGAAGAACAACCGTCCCGACGTTTCAACTACTCGAAGAGTCGTCGATTCTATCGATTCTCAGTCGATATGATCGACATTCGCAAGTGACCAATCGATGCTCATATTGAAGGTGGATCTTTTCAAGTTTTTCTGCAGTCTGATGATCATTCATGTACAAAATAGTATATCTATTAAAGTTCTTAACAAAAATTATCAGTAAAATTTTGTAAGGCTCCTGTACATCAAAGGTATAAACATTTGATTGTTTATGTGCAAAAAAAAATGAGGTGAGAGATTTCAGATTGTTTCTTCAGCAAAATTGCATCATTTCAGCAAGTATCCAGATTTTGATGCATAACCTGGACCTGTTTCTTCACTCTCAGTGTTTCTCAATATCACTCCTTTCTTTTCCTATAATAATGTAGCAGTGGTTGTTTGTGCGAAGACCCTTCAAAATTGATTTTCCTGATCAATCTAGGATCTTGCATTCTTCTTTGTTGAAATTGACCACATGCCCATTATCACAGATTTGAGAGATGCTTAGTAGGTTATGTGCCAAGCCTTTTATGCAAAAAGCATTCTCATTTTTAAACAAATTGATTCCTTTTATGATTCCCTGTCCAATTACTTCAGCAGTGGTTCCATCTCCGTAAGTGATTATCCCTTTATGAAGATCCTTATAGTTTGAAAGAAGGGACTTGTCACCTGTGACATGTCTTGAGCAACCACTATCCAGATACCATTTGGCCTTATTACTTGATAAATAATCTGAACGAGTGACAAGGAAATTTATCTTTTCTTTAATCACCCACTTTGTGATAGGAGTTTTACTTGTGGTAGATTTGTTCTTCTTATCTGATTCAACCACTTGATTCACTGAGTCTTTCTCCCTGTCAGATGATGATGATAGGTGTATATATCCTTTATTCAACACATCCTTTAAATCACCACTTGTTTGATAAGCCTGATTTTTACCTTTGTTCTTACTAGGAATATCAGTTTTTCCGTGTGTTCCATATCTAGTTCTTGTTCTAGCTTTTTCATATCTCAAGCCATATTTTTTGTTTCCATATTTTCCCATACCCAAAAGTTTTTCTATCCTCTCACCACTCTGGAAAAAATTACAGTTTAGTTGGGCAATTTTCCAAGATTCTTCTAATTCATTTTGAAGTGTATAATTTTTATTCTGAAGAATCAAGTTTTCCTCATTTAGTTCTTTGACTTGTTTCTTTAATTTTTCTGACTCAGATTTTAAAGAAATGTTAGTTCTTTTAAGTCTATCATTATCCGAGTGACATTGCTGCAAATCAGTAATTAGATGAGTATTCATATTTGAAGCTTTATCCAGATCTAATTTCAACAATTCCTTTTTGTTTTCAGAAATACCAAGTCGTTTAAACACTTTAATGCTATGGATATAGAGTTAATTATAAGCATCTTGCAGTTTATCCTTTTCAACTTCTTCCTCTTCTTCTTCAGACTCAAATTCCTCATTGTTAGATGGAAATGATTCAGTGGCTTGTTGTTCTTTCTCAGGTTCAGTTGGAATGATCGAAGTAGTGGAGATCATGAGTATTTTCAATGATTTCTGATCTCTATCACTTTCTGAGTCACTATTTTCTGAGTTTGACTCTTCCGTATCATCCCATGTGGCGGCCATCGCCTTGCCCTTGGTTTTTCTGTTTTGGCATTCGGTAGATAGATGTCCATACTCATGACAGACATAACATTTTGGTTCTTTGGTTCTTTTCCCAAATTTGCCTGTAAGAGGTTTGTCATCCACCTTTCTACCTCTAGAGGGGTGGCCGCAATTCCTTTGAAGGAATATTCTGAATCTTTATGCCAGCAGAGCCACTTCCTCATCTTCGTCTTCTTTTTCACTCTCATTATCCTCATGTTTTGTTTTCTTAGAAGTTTTTAGGACAGTGTTTTTATATTTTTGAGGTTGTGTGAAGTGTAGTTCAAAAGTTTGTAGGGAACCTACAAGTTCTTCTACTTTCATCTCATCAATATTCCTGCACTCCTCAATTATTGTTACCTTGGGATTGAACTGTTCAGGTAGGGATCTTAAGATTTTCCTGCATATTTTAAATACTGGAACCTTCTTTCCCAATCCGACCATTGAGTTACAAATGATATTCAATTTGGTGAAAAACTCCATAAATGTCTCATGCTCTTCCATCCTGAGATTTTTGAACTGTGAAGTTAAAAGTTGTAGTTTAGATCTCTTCACAGTGCTTGTGCCTTCATGGGTTGTTTCCAATAAGTCCCATGCTTCTTTAGAGGTCCCACACATACTTATCTGATTGAAAATATCTTGGGACACAGCACAGTAGATGGCGTTCATTACTTTTACTTCAACATTTTGCTTTTCTTTGTCAAACCCCGTCCACTTTTCATTAGGTTTGGGTTTAGTGATTGTGGTTTCATTTTCAAGTACAATTTGTTCAGATGGTACCACATATCCTTTTTCAACTACATCCCAAACTTCATGATCCAAAGATCTCAGGAAGTAATGCATTCTAGCCTTCCAGTAAGCATAATTTGAACCATCAAATACTGGAGGTCTAGTGACAGATGAGCCCTCTCCTTTGGCCATATTTCAACTTTAGTTAAGATCACTCTTTAGGCGGTGAAGCCCTTAAAGAGAGACCCTCTCTGATACCAATTGAAATAGCGGTGAAGACAGCTTGAGTTGAAGTAGGAATATGCCAATATGTCCTAGAGGGGGGTGAATAGGACTTTTTAAAGTTTTTATGAATTATTAAAAATCCTTATCACACTAATCCTATCACAGAGTACAGATTAGGATTACTCAAAATTAACTCTACTGGCTTCCAAGCCTGGTAGAGGATCTAATCACAATCTATTTAAAAGACAAACAATTTATAGATAAGATTGTGATGGATATGACTGTGTGTGTGTATAAGATGTGATTTCAAATGATCAGATATAAAGACATATAAGGAAATCACATAAATGAAAGACAATTCTAATCTCAAACACAGTCATTTTATAGTTGTTCGACTACTTATCTACTCCACTCCCAGCTTCCACACTCAACCCTTGAGTGACCAGATTTCACTAAGGAGGTTTCCCATGGTTCACCTCAAACCTAAGGTTTTAAATCAGGTTCACCTTCAACCTTTACACGGAGGTTTCTACTCGGTTCACCTCTAACCCTAGAGTTTTGCTAGCGCACTCCTAACTAGATGTTTATGCCCACACAGAACAAGGGTCCACACAACGCACCTAGATGTTTATGCTCTCCATAGAGTAAGAGTCCAAAGAATGCACCCCGCACGTACACTCCTGTCGGAGGCCTCCTTTGAGGACTTTAATGGGTGAGCAACACTTAAGACCCAATCCTAGAAAGGAATGATCACAAGTGTCCTTTAGACTTTAGATACTTATAAATAAGTTGATGAGTCCCATTCAACACAATATTGAAGATCTCATTCTTATTGATGAAGAGTCTTCAGCTCCCTTGATCCGCAACACAAAAGATGTACCTATACTAGGCTTTAGGTCAGGTCAAGGTTATGATGGAATTCCACTCTCTAAAGATTTTCCTATTAGGAAGATTGAGTGATTCTAATCATCTATGCATTCAAGGCATCCCGGCTTAATGATTTTCCATTAAGGTAGTAGCTGAAGGATCCTTGAATGTGAAAGTTCATTCCCCAATCCACTCTATTGAATATCAATGATGAGGATTGATTGGAGGATGAACTCCCTGAGAGAAAGGGCTTAAGATAAATGATATCAAGTTTAAAACACTCAAAAGCATTCTCTTCTTTCTCTACCAACAATAAAGACTAACCTCTCTCTATATATAGGCAAAAGGTACCAACGGATATAAAACGGTCACATTTATGACAGAGTTCGATATCATCGAGTAAGAGTCGATATGATCAAGCGTATACTCTCGATTGTATCGACTGACCTCTCGATGATACAAACTCAAATGTCATTTTAACTTTTGAAAACCTTTTGCCAACTGGTCGATGAGATCGAGACACACATTGATGTTATCTAATTTTGAACTTCGATTCTATTGATGGAGGGATCGATCTATCGACAGGTGAAAATAAGAGAGACAAGCCTTGAAGAATTTCAGGTTCTTAAAGATATGATCGGGGAACAATCGATGTCATCAGAATTTGTATATCGATAATATCGGAGTCCGTGATGATGAGATTGAAAAATCGTATAGATTTACCTATAAGCTTGCTAGACGGTTTGTATCCGGTCTCGATCCAATCGACCCGGTCTCGATATGATCGACATATGAATATCGATTTCTCAACTGGCACCCCGATCAACGATTAAAACACTCTGAAATTTATGCTGGAGGAAACATGTGCCCACTATCGATATCATCGACTGACTTTCGATATGATCGGTATTTGAATTCAGATTGAATCGGACAGTGATCAATATATCGAAGCTCATAGTAGTTTTTTTAAGAAAAATAGGGGCACCAAAAAACTGCCTGTCAATATTATCGATCCGCTTTCGATAGGATCGATATTCGAATATCGATGATATTGACTGAACCGTCGATATATTGATAAATCGTCCAGATGAATGTTTGATTACTGGACG
The DNA here is from genome assembly GCA_037074715.1 of Magnolia kwangsiensis. Taxonomy (NCBI): domain Eukaryota; kingdom Viridiplantae; phylum Streptophyta; class Magnoliopsida; order Magnoliales; family Magnoliaceae; genus Magnolia; species Magnolia kwangsiensis. The sequence goes on along the minus strand of CM073587.1, from coordinate 38,261,781 downwards.
CTTTTTGTCCTCAATCGATTGTATCGATTGAGATGCTGAGGACATCGACAGAGCAGGTCGATCATATCGAAAGGTGAATCGATATATCGACATTGTAAGAAAAACTTGAGGATTTTCCTATTTGGTAAAAAATTTTCTTACACTAAAACCCTAAGATGTTTTACTTATTTTTAAGGGTTTTAATCACCTGGTGTTTTGGGACATGGGATGTGAGGTTATGATTTACCTATGGCGAGCTTCCACACAGCCAGTTGAGGCAGATACTTGACTTGATCTTCCTATTAGGCGCGGTTGTCCGACTGACTCAACTTACACCGTAATTGACAAACCAGGGCACTAGTAGGTGCACTTTCACATGGGCCTCATATACATCGCACGGGCCACAACCCTTGGGCTTAGTGTACATTGTAATAGGCCTTGTTAAATGAGCTACAAAAATATCACAATGGCCACTCCATATGGGCCGGAAATACATTTCATTGGGCCTTACCACATGGGCCAAAAATACATCACATTGGGTCGCGTCGTATGGGCAGTAAATACATCTCAATGGGCCACACCCCATGAGCCACACATACATCACATTGGGCCTCACACATGGACCATGAATATATCACTATGGGCCTCATCAATGGGTCACAAATATACCACATCGGGCCTCACATATGGGCCACAAAAATATCATAATGGCCACACCATATGGGCCATTAATACATCTCATTGGGCCTTACCAAATTGGTCGAAAATACATCACAATGGGCCACGTCATATGGATCTAAAATACATCTCAATGGGCCACACCCCATGGGTCACACATACATCACATTGGGCCTCACACATGGACCATGAATACATCACTTTGGGCCTCATCAATGGGCTACAAATATACCACATTGGGCCTCACATATGGGTCTCAATATACATCAAGTGGGCCGCATCACATGGACCTCAAATACATCATAATGGGCCTCACTCGTAGGCCTTATATACACAACAGGTGAGCCCTGCACATGGCCCTCAAATATATATCAATGGGCCCTCATTTCATCAAGTGGGTTGCATCTCATGGGCCTAATTATATCATATTGGGTGGGTTGCACCTTCCACATGGGTCCACCAAATGAACAACATGGATGCACAACACAAATATCATGGTGTCCCACGAGGCCGGATACGACATTGATGAAACAGATGGACAGTGTGGCTAAAATACATGCATTAAGGTGGGCCATACATTCATCAAAATGGATAGACGGTGAGGATATATCCATACATCATGGTGCTGCACATATAGTCTGTTTGATGGACGACATGGAAAACGACACACATCATGCAGTGGGGTCCACATGCATGTGGGGCCCGTGCTACTAGACAGCATGGATAAATTACATAGATCATGTGTGGGCTCCACAGCTTCATCCAAGCAGTCCAACACCGTCCAGATGGTGTGGATGGTGTGGATGAAACAATTACTTCATGGTGGTCCCCACGAAATCGGATGGACGGATGGATGGGCGATCCTGCATACATGCTGTAAGGTGGGCTCCCGCGTGGATGTGGCCCCACTGCAGCATAATATACACACACACACACACACAACAACGTGGGTCCCACATGGGACCCACCACATATATAATACATATATATATTTCATTATAATAATAATATATTTACCCTTTTAAGAGGATAACAATGTCCAGGCCCTGGACGGCCTGGATATTGCATCATGGTGGGTTCCACATTCATGTCCAGATGGACGGATGATGTGGAATATGAAACATACATCACGGTGGGGTCCTCACTGATGGATTGACGGTGTGGATGTAACCCTCATATATCATGTGGGGCCCATGAAAATTGCTGCGTACATTGGCCATATAGCTGGTTGCTGACTAGCATACACCAGCCAATCTGCGTCCATCCCAAGGTGCGTCCACACGTGTGACCGACCAATCTAGTAGATTGGATGGATGGTGTGAATATTTATGTATATAACATGGTGGGTCCCACAGGACAAAGTAGATATTTATATTTTTCCATTTGCCCAGGCCTGTCCAAACGGACAGCCAGGTGGGCCTCGCCCATTGGAAGGATGGAATGGATAATCACAGTGGGCCACACATCACCACTATAAAAAGAAAAAGAGAGAGAGAGAGAGATGGAGATCGGAGTAGCAGAGGGACCCCGCCACTATGGGTCCCTCTTGATACAACACATACATCAAGATGGGTCCCACATATATGGGCCCTTAAATCACAAATCAAATAATAAAATCACCCATAGTTAGATCTCCACTTCCTTCTTTCGCCAATGCAATCTAGAGTTCCAAGGGGTGCGATTCAATGATCGAGATGGACTTTGGATGGTAGAGATGGGAGATAGGAAGGTGTGCCACACTAGCTCCTCGTTTTTCTCCTTAGAAGCCATGAACATTTCCTCCTTTGGGAATTGCTTGAATGGGGTGAAGAGAGAAATGAAAGAGTGATGAGAGTTATAAGGATGGATGACATGGAGTGTATGGGTGAGGGATGGGGCCAATTGACTTTTTGAGCATGAAATGAGATGGGGTATGGGTAGCATTGCCTTATTGGCATAAAAGGTATGGGAGAGGTAAGGTCTTGTTTGACTTGGTGAAAAGAGGGGGTATGGGTAGAGATTCCATTCTCTTAACCAGGAATCTTCTTGGAAACGGCATACATGCTGGCCGCAGTGTTTCCTCGATTTATTCTTAGGCCCACAACTCCTGGTCTGGGTATCGCCTTGGCACGTGAGACGAGGCATCAGAACTGCGGCGACAGCGAGGTCGCAAGGGTACAAGTTTTGAGTCGAGCTAACTTTGATATACGAGACATGACTCAGGATCGTGCACAAACGCCGATAACAGATTGTGGGTTGCTGGAATTCGACCGGGAGGATTGTGGAGGCATACGGAACAGTACGGGCTAAGATATGGGTCTCACAACCTTCGTCCGTCTTTTCTTCTGGCAAGGTCCCTTCTTCTCTGTCTACTTTAAGCATCTTCTCCTAGTTATTCTCTTCTTTCTCAGACTGTCCGATCATTCCCTTTTGTTCCTTTCCCTTCTTTTTTTCTCCTTTCTTTGTCCTCTTCTTCTTTGTCCTTTATCTCTTTTGACCTTATTATGGCTAGATTTGGTGGATCCCACATCAATGGTGATGATGTGGTAGGTGGGGACCCATTAATGGGTGTTGAAGGTGGTTGGATGAAGATTAATGGTGGAATACTGGGTCCTCTTGAGGAAGTCAATGTTATTTATGACATTACTCCTCCCACTATTAATGGTGAAGATGGGATATGGTTGGGAGGATTTGATGGATTGGATGGGCTTGGTGGACCTACGCCAGTGGGCCACTAGGGTTTGTGGATGTTGGTGGGATGAGGATGGATGGGTTTGATGGTGTGGATGAGCTTGGTGGGCCTATGCCAAGTGGGCCACTAGGGTTTATGGATGTTGGTGGGTGATGATGAATGGGTCTGATGATGTGGATGAGCTTGGTGGGCCTATGCTAAGTGGGCCACCAGGGTTTGTGGATGTTGGTGGGATGAGGATGGATGGGTTTGATGGTGTGGATGATGCGATGATGGTGATAGATGGTCTGATTGATGGGCATATGGGAGTGATGGGTATGGTATCATGGATGATAGGGTGGTGATGGCGGATGGTGTGGATGCAATGGATTGGGTTCGGAGGGTTGGTGGGTCACATTTGGATGGTTTGGATTTGACTGGTGATGAACCTCCTGCAGTTGGCTTAGGTTAGATATTTGGTACGAATTTTAAGATAGTGATGGGATAGGATGTTGTTGTTAGGGATCAAGGTACTGGTCCAGTCAGCTACTGGGGTACTTTGGGTGCTGCAGCTCCTGGGGCGTGTACTTTCCAGACTACTCCTAATGTGCCGATCGTTGGAGGTTCGGGCCCACCTGTTGTAGCTTTTCAAGATATGCTTCAGGACTTATTGGGCGAGTCAGTTTTTTTGGCACCATGAGATAGATCTGCTGGATGAGGGCATGCCCATTTTCGACGATTCACCTGTGGATCCAGGGTTCCAGATTGTAGAGGGTGTACTTGTTCGGACTTGTCGATTGCAGCCACACGACACTTGTTCTGAGAGGTTGCATATCTGGATTGAGGGTCTGACCATGTCTGAGATCTTTGAGTTGGGCTCCCTAGGCTTCCGAGATGTTCTTTATTTTCACCGAGTTTGCCTATATTGACGACTATTGAGTTCGGCTTTGTATGATTGAGTTCCAGGGTTAAACCTATTTTCGTTCAATGATTTGGAGATGGGCCTATCTTTGGAGGAGTTTGCGCGTCTGTCTGGTCTTCCTCTCACTCGAGAGCCTTATGTTCCTTCATCTGGGCCGATTTGTCCCGTTCATCTGATCTCTTAGTTTAGATTTTTAACTGCTTTTCCCATTGCAGGGGGTAGGGTCGGTGAGCTTTTGCTCGAGCTTTAGTGTGTTCGCTGTTCTACCACTCAAGGAGGTCCTGGATCTGATTGCCAGCTTCAGTGCTTGAATACACTGATCTTTTTTGTCCTGGTGGAACTGCTCTTTTCAGGCTGGCGGCAGTCATCATTAGCAGTTGTACTCGATGTGTTCTGTTGCGTTTTGGATTGTAGGAGTATCGTTTCTATGGTGTTGGTGGAGCTCTTTTTGGGCCTAACCGAGTCTCTCTTAGTCAGACTCGTATCCTCCGGGGTTGCTGCTCGTTCCTCCAGGTATTTTTACTTTTGTCATTTCCTTTTCCCTACTTCATTATCTGCTTGTCACTTGAGCTCGACTCGTACCTTTCTCCAGGTATGGCTATGGGAGCACCTTTATATGACCCCTCTGCTTTTGTGGCCGAATTTTTAGAATAACAACGTGCTGTCTCTGTTGCTGATGGCCTTCCTCTTGGTGCGGAGGCCATTGAGTCATTATACTATTGTATGCTCTCTCAGCTACGAGTATGGGAGTGAAAGTGCACCTACTAGTGCCCTGGTTTGTCAATTAGCGTGTACGTTAAGTAAGTCAGAATACAGAGCCTCACAGGAAGAACAATTCAAGCACCTACCTCAACCAGATGTGTGGAAGCTCGTCATAGGTAAATCATAGCCTCACATCCCATGTCCCAAAACACCAGGTGATTAAAACCCTTAAAACTAAGTAGAACATCTTAGGGTTTCATAATAAGAAAACTTTTTATTAAACAGGAAAATCTTCAAGTTTTCTTACCCTGTCGATTGTATCGATACCCCTTTCGATATGATCGAACTGCTCTGTTGATGTCCTTGTCATCTCAATCGATACAATTGAGTGAGGACAAAAAGCATCCAGCAATCGTACATTCATCTGGACAATTTATCGATATATCGAAGTTTCAATCGATATCATCGATATTCGAATATTGAGCCCATCGAAAGTGGATCGATAATATCGACAGGCAGTTTTCCGGCATCCCTGTTTTTTTAAAGAAAACTACTATAAGCTTTGATATATTGATGACTGTTCCGATTCAATCTGAATTTAAATATCTATCATCTCAGAAGTCATTCGATTATATCGATAGTGGGCGCGTGTTTCCTCTAGAAAATATTTCAGGATGTTCTGAAAGTTGATCGGGGGCCACTCGAGGAAATCGATATTCCTTTGTCGATACTATCGAGTGCTAGTCGATTGGATCGAGTCTGGACACAAACAGTCCAGCGTGCTTATAGGTAAATCTATATAATTTATCGATCTTATCGACACGGTCTCGATATCATCGACATTCAAATTCTGATGACATCGGTTAACCCTCGATCATATCCTATATCCTGAAATATTTCGGCTAGTCTCTCTCATTCTTCAAGTGTCGATAGATCGATCCAAGTATCGATGGAATTGGAGTTTGAAATTCGATGACATCGACACAAGTATCGATCCCATCGATCAGCTGACAATAAGTTTCAAAAGCATATGACTTTGAAGTTTATGTTATCGAGCGGACAGTCGATCCCATCGAGAGTATACGCTCAATGATATCGACCATGCTCGATGACATCGAACTCAGTCATAAATGTGACCGTTTTATATCCGTTGAAACCTTTTGCCTATTTAAAGAGAGACTTGGTCATATTGCTGGTAGAGAAAGAAGAGAGTTCTTTTATGTGTCTTATCCTTAGATCATATACCCAAAGCCCTTTCTCTCACGGGAGTTCATCTTCCAATCCACTCTCACGGGAGCATTTCTGACTAGTCGCAAAATGTTTTGACCATTTTCTCCAGGATACGGATGATTGTCTTGTTCACAGCTTCGACCTACCATTCATTTGAGGACGGTAGGGGCTCGACCGATGACGTTAAATTTTGAATTTGTTGAGAAAATTGCCTTTCCTTTTATTGACGAACAGAGTCCTGTTGTCTGTAATAATGACATGAGGAATCTCGTACCGGCTGATGATATTGTTCTTCATAAACTTGAGTACATGAGACGATACGATAGTGGTGTAGATGCTGCCTCTATCCATTTGGTGAAGTAATCTACCGCCACCAGGATGTACTCATGACCGTTTGAAGCTTTGGGGTTGACTTTGCTGATAATATCAAGTCCCCATATAAAGAAGGGCCATGGTGTTGTCAGGTTGTAGAGTTCGGAAGTAGGCGCATGGCTCCGGTTCGCATGTTCCTGACACTTGAAGCATTTCCTAACATGTTTGCAGCAATCTGTCTCTATTGTTAGCCAATAGTAATTGAGTAGTAGGATCTTTTTTGCCATCATATGTCCGTTCATGTGTGAGCCGCATAGTCCTTTCGTGGATTTCTGACATGATCTATGTTGCTTTTGTTTCATCCACGTAACAAAGGACTTGATTGAATGATCGCTTGTAGAAGATGCCCCTAGTGATCGTAAATTGTGAAGTTAGCCGTTGAATAGTGCGATGATCGGTTGACGTTGCTCCTTTTGGGTACTTTTGATGCTCGAGATATTCTTTAATGTTTATATACATGGCTAATCATTTTGGAGAGGTTTTAACTTCGTCAATCTGTAGGCAGAATGTGGGTTCTTCCTGGAGTTCGACGGCGAGCTCCCATTTAGCTACTCCTTTTGGGATTTTCGGCATAGAGGCAAGGGTAGCCAGAGCATCCACAAATTAGTTCTTAGGTTGAGGCATGTAAGAGAATGTGATCTCTTCAAACTCCTCGATCAGATTCTCCAGATAGACATGATACGGGATCAACTTTTCATCCTTGGTGTTCCAGTGGCCATTCATTTGATTGATGATGAATTGTGAGTTTCCGAAGACTCATAACTTCTTCACATTGAGGATTATGGCTTCTCTTAGACCAGCGATACATGCTTCATACTCAGCCACGTTGTTTGTGCATTGGAACGCCAATCGCCTGGAGATGAGAATCAGGATGTCATCGGGAGAGTAGAGTATTGCTCCTACCCCACTCCCTTTTGAATTTGCAACTCCGTCGAAGAAGAGCGTCTACTCTCTTACCTTTCTTTCTTTTTCTTCCTTGATTAGGAGGATGTCCTCGTCAAGGAAAAAGGTCTTCACTGGTTGGTAATCTGGTAGAGAGTATCTTGTTAAATGGTCTATCAATGCTTGTCCCTTGATTACTTTTTGAGTGATGTAGGTAATGTCGAACTCAAAATGTCACGCCCTGAACTCGAAAACCAGGCTCACAAAATTCTCGATCGCCGAATCCGGTGCCGACAGCCTCGGTAGTACCCCATTCTCGGCTCCCGGCACCCATATACCAGATTCTGATACTGAGATGCTATAAGGAGGATTTCAAACATGATTTGATTCGTAATGAGCATAACCACAAGCATAACCCACGAATAATAATCACAAGAACACCATCACAAAATTCACTATGATAAAAAACTTTAAGTACAATACGTAGGAAAGAAAAATACAAGATAGTGACAACAAAAAAAACTCCAGAAGCTCGGCTTCACGCTCCAACGACGACGAGAGTAAGGCTGCATCCTGGCGTCACCTGCACGCATCAATCGTGCATAAGCTTATAGAAAGCTTAGAGGGTGGTGTAAGTGTGTGCGTAATATAAGCGTGCTCAAAATGCAAGGTTAGAGAGATGAGGAATCATGCTAATGAATACATGAATGCAATCAGCCGTACCAAGGCTATGCGGTGCAAGATATGAATGCTATCGGCTATATCCAGACCATGTGATGTGAGATGCAACTTAAGCATGTCAATCCTCATCATATATTAGTATAATTCTCATTCTGGATAATCACCGGGGTCTAGTACACTCTAGCCAGCTTACTGCCCCTATCCGAACACACAACTGGGAGAGTGGAAGAGGCCTCACTATCCACCTGCCAATAACGGGCCCGGCTCGTCGATAGCGGACCTATTCCTCAAGATGGTCAAACTTAACCTAGAAATTACCTCCTTACTCAGGTAGGTAAGGTCACACCCCTTTCCAACCGACCACGACACAGTGGGAGACGTGGCCTACTAGTATACGGCCCTCGTGCGCTCGTGTATCCACTCGATCTTGACGTTGGAGTCATCCTCTGGTACCATCGGATTTAGGAATTTTCATCCAGAGACATCTATGGCACCCGTATGATAGAACCAAACATTTTCGGTATCCAATTCAGCCACCTATGATGCGTCTGTGGAGGCTTTGGCCCTGATGTCACTAGGGCATACAATATCTACAATCATACAAACGCAAGTGTATGAGTCACACTACCAGTCATTCAACAGTCCTACGTGTACTATGCGCTCATGTAGGACAACTCCACCTATCAAGGAGCCCATAAACAATCCGCCGAAGACATATGCTATGATCAATCACTCCTTATATCAGTCTTACATATGATGCGTATGATCACAAATCATGGATCTATACTAAACATGTATATAAAGATGTGCTTTATGTATAGCGAAGATGGGCCTAGACGGCCTACTTACTATAAGTACGGGCATACCAATGGGCCTTAGGGAGAGTGACAATGCAGACATTTAACCAACATTATCCCTATAATGTGGGCGTCAAACCATCATTGCTCCCAAGGCTCGACTCGCCTTAAATATCATTAAATAAATCATGGCAGAATCACATATTGCAATGTGCCTTAGGTACATCCCATTGGGCCTCAAATACATCAAATGGACCATATCTCATGGGCCTTATATTCATCAAGTGGGCCACCTCAATGAGCCTCACCAATGGGCCTTAGGTACTTTGCAATAGGCCATCACCCATAGGCCTTAGAATGCATTAAAATGAGCCCAATCACATAAGCTTTATGTGTATCAAATGGGCCTAATCACATAAGCCTTATATATATCAAAGTGGGCCTCAACAATGGGCCACAAATACATCAATTGGGCCTCATAATGTGGGCATATATATATCAAGGTAGGCCCCAACAATAGGCCTATAAACACATCAAGATGGCCTACATACATGGGCCCATATATACCAAAGTGGGCCTCAACATTGGGCCTATATACATGCCAAGATGGGCCTAGATACATGGGCCAATATGCATCCAAGTGGGCCTCAATAATGGGCCTAAAATACATAAAGATGGGCCTAAATACATGGGCCCATATTTACCAAAGTGAGCCTCATGTGAGGCCCGCCATAATGTTTATTTTCCTATCCAATCTGTTGATAAGGTCACATGAATAGGGGGGCCCACTGTAACATTTATTTTCCAGCCAACCTGTTGATGAGGTCACCCGGATAGGGGGCCCACCATAATATTTATTTTCACCCAGATAGGGGGCCCACCATAATTTTATTTTCCATCCACCTGTTGATGAGGTCATACGGATAGGAGGGGGGCCCACCATAATATTTATTTTCCATCCACCTGTGGATAGGTTACACAGACCTAGGGGCCCACTGTGATGTTTATTTGCCACCCATCCTGTCTATAAGGTCACACGGACCTGGGGCCCACTGGAATGTTCATTTCCATCCAACCTGTACATAAGGTCACGTGGACCAGGGCCCACAATGATGTTTCTTTGTCATCCAACCGGTTCATATGGTCACGCGGTCACGGGGCCCACTGTGATGTTTGTTTGCCATGCAACCTATTCATAAAGTCACGTGGTCAGGGGCCCACCGTAATGTTTATTTTACTTTTATTTTTATTTTTATTATTTTTTTTCCAAACCTGATGATTGGGTCAGGGAGCCCACAGTGATGTGGTCGACAAATCCAGTCCACCCATTATGTGTGTCCCACCTGGCTGAGGGTTCAGACTAAGTTTCGGTCACATCCAAATTTCAGGTAGGCCCCCACCAAGTGATTTCATATATTTTAGGCATGTCTTCACATGATTTTAGATGGTATGGTCCACCTGAGTTCTGCATACGACTAATTTTTGGCAGGGGGGCCACTGCCCTATTGGCCCACCCAATGCACGGTGTTGATGTTCGAATCACGTCACAGTGGGGCCCACACCTAGGGCCATGAGGCCCAGCCAGTTCGTTCACCCGCCTTTGACAGCGGCAGCAGCACCTGCTTCCTTCCTTTTTTTTTTTTTAAAAAAACTGAAATACCGCAGTTTTGGTAGGTGGGGCCCACCTGAGATGAATCCAAGCCAACCATTGGTTCCCGTGGCTCGATACAATCCCATCGAGTCCAATATTGGAAGGTTTTCTTATGTACAGGAACATCAGGGAGTATATCAATGGTAGAAACACTGTTTTCTACACCATAACCCGCCAGGAAACCAGACCAACCTCATTTTTTGGCTCAACGCCTAAAATGATCTGAGGAAGAAGATGGATGGCTTGGATTAAGTACATGCATCAAGGTGGGGCCTGCATGAGTGGCCCACCATTCTCTTTATTTTAGCTAGCTCATTAGTACACTCCCATGTCAGTACACGCACACCATGTTAGCCAACCCCCTCCCACGTCTAGCGTCCAGTGACACTGGATGGCATGGATAAAATGGACATCATGGTGGGTCCCACATGCACGTGGCCCACCTATTTGAACCACCTGATGTTTATGTTTTCCTTCCATCCAGGCCCACTAATGGGCTAGATGGCATAGATCCAACACATTTATCTGATGCATCCTACATGAAAATATGATTCATGGTGGGCCACACTCACCCCTTCATCATCATCACCATTTAGAGAGAGAGAGAGAGAGAGAGAGAGAGAGAGAGAGAGAGAGAGAGAGAGAGAGAGAGAGAAGAGACGGTGATGGTGGGGCCCCACCACTATGGGCCCCACATGATACAACTCATACATAAAAAAATGAGTCCCACCAACAAGTGGTCCCTAAAAAAAGGATTTAACGGTGAATCACCCACCTCTAGGCCTTCCTTCTTGCTCCCTTAGCTTCCTTAGCTCCTTGCCTTCAGGTTTAACGGTGGATGATGAGATCTTGATGGTGAGGATGAGAGATGAGAGAGTGGGCCACACTTGGCTATGAGATTTTCTTGAAATGTTGGGACATATGGAGCTTGGGAGTTGCTTGGGGAAATGAGAGAGAAAGAGTGAGGGGATGGGTTAAAGGGATGGGTGATGTGGTGGTTGTAAGAAAGGGTATGGGTTGAGTTGAAAAACTTATAAAAGAGGAATGATGAGGGAGGAGAGAGAGTTGACTTTGGGTAGCTTATGTAAGAGATAGGTATGGGCATGGCATGGGTTAGTTGTACTTGACTTGATGTGTGATGTGTACTTGATTGATGGGATAGGTCGTAAAGATTCCCTCGACATTCACAACGCTCGATGTTTTCTCGAAACGAACGTGTGTCCACATCTTCTAGTACGGGTATCGGTTTGGTATGCGAATCACGGCGTTAGAACAGCGGTGATGGTGCAGTCATTAAGGTACAAGTTTCGGGTCGAGTCGACTCTGATATGTGGGACTCAACTTAGGTTAGTGCGCAAATGTCGAATACAGGTCGGAGGTTGTCAGAATTCGACTGGAAGGACCGCGAAAGAATATGAAATGGTACAGTATAGAATATGGGTCTTACACAAAAAGTAGCGGTTGCCATTTTTACGATCCTTCCTGTTAGTGTCAGTTTTTTGAACAAGTACTTTAACGGGTCCTTGCGAGTAAGCAGAAGGATTGGGTGAGCAATCATGTATTATCGTAATCGTTGCGTTGCCCAAACTAGGGCAAGGCATGTTTTCTCTAAGCTGGAGTATTTGGCTTCATAGCTTGTAAACCATCAGCTTAGATAGTAGATCGCTTGCTCCTTTCTTCTTATATCATCATGTTGGTCGAGAACGCATCCGATTGCATTCGATGCAACAAAGATGTATAACAGTAAGGGCCTACATGGGATAGGTGGCATGAGCACTGGAGGGTTTAGCAGGTACTTCTTGATCTTGTCGAAAGCTGCTTGACAGTCATCATTCCATTCCTTTGGTGAATTCTTCCTTAGAAGCTTGAATATGGGCTTACAGATGGGCATGAGTTGTGCGATGAATCGGCTGATGTACTAGATCTTCTGAGGAAACCCCGAATCTCTTTTTCAGTATTGGGCAACGACATCTTAATTATTTCTTTAGTTTTGGTTTTGTCAACTCGGATGCCATCTTCACTGACGATGAACCTTAACAGCTTGCCTCCAGTTGTGCCGAAGACACATTTTTGCAGGTTGAGGTGGAGCTTGAAATTTTCTAGCTTGTCGAAGAGCTTCTTGAGGTCTTCAAAATGTCCTTCAATCATGCGAGATTTGATGATTATGTCATCCACATAGACTTCCATTTCCTTATTTATCATGTCGTGGAACAAGACGGTGAAAGCAGGTACTTTTTGAAAGCTTTTTCGATGTTTTTGATTTTTGAAGATTTTCTGATGTTTTGTGATTTTGAGAAATATTTGATGTTTTCATATTTTTTGAAATATCTACTGTTTTTGTAGTTTAAATTTTTTTCTAATTTTTTTTGCATTGCCAAGCGATCCCAAACAAGACGGTGTTGTAAACCATGATTGATCCTATCCTGATTTGGGGTACCAACTGCTATTTACATTGGTGTCGGCACCCGTGGGTGGTTTACTGGGCGATTCAATCGTCAGAGGGATGGCTGTATAGCCTGGTTCTTTCGCCCTTTCGGTCTTGTTGTTCTGCTCTGTTCGTACTTATGGGTCATCCGTCCCGATGACCATGATGTTTGCTTGGCTGCGCTTAGAGTCAGAGTTTGATTTGATCTCTTTGCTCAGAAGTTGGAGCTCCTCGGGTCCCTCGAGTCCACATCGTTGTGGGACCCTGATGTTAGTCCAATCAAGGGAACACCACTTTCCTTTTTTAACCCAATGAATGGGCTGCTTCTGCCCCTTGTGCTACTGAGTTGTTGGCGGGGGTGTTTACCCTTGACCGTTGGTAGGGATGAGTGCCTCCCTGCTTTTGCCTGAGTGACTTACAATGAGTACTCCTGGTCTTAGGTCCTCTATGAGTGGCCCTACCTCCATGCCCCTAGCTTCATGTGATGGTTCCGAGGGTTTTGTCTTTGGCATTGGGTGTACTTTTGATGCCCTGAGGATCTTATCCCATCATATTGGCGGTTAAATGGATTTCGGGCTGGAATGTTATGTTAGTTTGAGCCATTGGAGGTGATCCTAAAGAGAGATCATTGTGTCCCCACAGACCGTTCCGGCCTTAACAAACTCGATGGGTGCGCACTTGAACAGTCGCCTCTTTTTCAACCTTGCGGTCTGATCTTCCGGTGTTGGTCGATATCCCAGTCCCTGCCTTTGCATGTTGGCACGAATTGGCTTTACTACATACCTTTCTCATGGAACTCTATACGGTAGTTTAGGATTAGGCATTCGGCAGGAGGGATGACATATTCGATTGCGAGGGGATATGGGTTGGCGATGGAGTTCACAATTTTGAACTCAAAATTATGATATGATATGTCACCCTCTGCATGCTGGATGTCAATCAGTGGAATGTCAGTTTCTGGGTTATTGACTGCCACCGACAAGATGGTTTTTGGTTCGGCCAGCACTGAGATGATCCAGTTTCCTGAAGGGAGTTTAACCCTTTAATGGAGAGTGGATGCAATGGCTCTAACAGCATGGAGCCATGACCATCCTAATAGAAGGTTAAATGAGGCAGGAATGTCAATCACCTAAAATGTGACAAGAGTCATGTCTGGTCTGATTTGTAACTCAATGTCTATTTCCCCCTCCACTTGCCTTCGGGAGTTATCGAAGGCTTTGACACTCATGGTACTTGGTCTGAAAGAAGACAGTTCGATCTTCAAATGTTCGGCAGTCCTCAAAGGGCAAATGTTTAGGCTTGATCCGTTATCAATGAGTATGAGTGGTACTTTGAAATTCTTGTAACGGACAACTATATTAAGTGAGTGCCCATGTTTGAAACCTTTAGGTGGTAATTCATCATCAGAGAAAGTGATAGCTCGCAGTTTGAGAAGTTGTCCAATCATGCTTGCCACCATTTCAGGAGGTACGACAGGAGAGATATGTGCATCGTTCAGAGTTTTCACAAATATTTCTCGATGTGATCTGGATGTACACAAGAGTTTCCAGATAGAAATTTGTGCTGGAATGGATTTGAGCTAAGCTGTTATGTCGTAGGTAGCATTAGTTTTGTGGATTGTTTGTGACAAAGTTCCCTGGGTTTCTTTTGGGTTTTGACTGTCTCTCTTGAAATACCTACCATTGTTGCCCACTTCAGCGCACTCTGGATAGTGCCATGGAACTGCCTTTGTGTTATAGGAGGGAACCATTCGCCCTTCCAAGTATATCGTCGGCCCTTGAGATTGAGTGGTTGTTACTGGAACTGTTTGTGGTGGAATTAATGATTTCTCTTGGAGTATGACCAAATCTGGGTAGAATTTACCGGTGGGATTTTCCTTCTCTTCTTGATGTGTACTTTGTGAAGGAGGGATCCTTTGGGCATGTGCCAGCTGGTGAGGCATTAGGAAACTTGGGGATTGGAACGGAGGTGCCCCTTGCAAGGTTAGCAGGGCTAGATCGGGGAGGTCTATCGGGAGAATGAGGGGTCCAGAGTGTGACCTATTTGGATATGCCGGGGATGGGACTGGACGTGCCCCTTGGTGAGAGTGAGGCTGAGAATGTGACCTAGTGGGTGTTGGTGATGCCCTTTGGAGGATGAGAGGTGGTGTAGTTGGTGCTGCCTCAAGGAATACCTATGGCCCAGTTAGAGGCGCCTGACGGTATCCCCATGTTTGATTTATTGTATCGGGCATGATTGCTTATATGGAGTGATGTGGGGAGGAGTATGTGGGACGCTCTTTCTCAATGCTGTTGACGGTAGAGGTGCCAGATGTGCTAGGTCCTGCTTGATGCGATGACAAGGGATTCTGAAGAATGTTGGCTTAATTGGTGCTACTGGCTTATGGGCTGATTGCAATCTTCTTACTTTCGATCAAGTCCTGGACTGCGTGTTTCAGGGTGAAACAACGGTCTATTAGATGACTAGGAGCCTGATGAAATACGTAATATTGATTTTCATTATATCCCAGTGGCAGGGGATTTGGCGAAAGTCACAGTTGTAGTGGTGTCAGGAGTTGCCTTTGCATCAACATTGTCAGAACCTGACTGTATGTTTGTGTGAGCGAGGTGAACTTCTTGCCTAACATGGCCTGCCTGTACGGATTTTTCACATTTCCTTTAAGTTGAGGTGGTTGCGGTTGAGGCGGCTTCGCCTGATATCCCTGTTGGGTCTGCTCTGGTTGGTATTGCCTATTTTTCTATGGCTCCAATGGCAGAGTGTATTGGTTGCCTTAAGTATTGGCGATGATATTGTTGACTTTGGTGGTACGTTGCATGGGAGCAATACCATTTCTATTCACATATCTAATAGGTTTCCCCTCAACTTTGTTTCTTTTGATTAAGGGGGCTTGATGTGGCCATGGTGAAATGGTTCGGGCTCTTATCCCGGCCTCTACCTGTTCTCCAACTCGGATGAGCTGGGAGAAGTTTATATATGGGTATGAGATCAGGTATCCTGAGATGTTTGGATTTGACGAATGGACAATCATGATATTTGTTCCTCATCATCTATGGGGCTTCTCATTCGGGCTGCCATGGCCCGCCATTGTCCCACATATGCTGATAATGATTCATTGCTTTTTTGTCTTAAGGCAGCTAAATCGACCCTTCTCGGAGCCATGTTCAGATTATAGGAAAATCTGTTAATGAATGCTTGGGAGAGTCTTTCCCAAGTCCTAATCTGATGGTTGTCCAATGAGGTATACAAGTCCAAGGCATCGCCCTTGAAGGATTTCTAGAAAAGCCGTATCAAGGCTCTGTCATTCCTTGATATTGTGTTGAGTTCCCTGCAAAAGGCTTTTAGATGTGCCGTGGGGCATCCGCTACCGTCGTATCTTTTGAATTTTGGTACCTCAAAGTTTGAAGGCACCTGAGCATCCAAAAAGGGACATAAATCTTTGAACTTAGTGGATGGGAGATTCACTCCTTGCTGCCTCTGCAGCTGATTTTGTATCATTTGTAGCTGTTCCCACATTTAATCCATTTTAGATTTGTGGGGTTGTAAATATCTTGCCCCTTATTGTAGGGCTTGTGCTGCTTCCTCCTCATAAGAGTCGAGTTCTTCTACCCTTTGATTTTTAAAAATGGGGGGTTGTTAGAAAAAAGATGGACTCCCAGTGGTGAGAGGTAGCTAAAATTGCACTCCACTCCCTTTTTTTTTGGGGGGGGGGGGGGGGGGGGGGGGAATGGCTCCCGCTCGGGGTATCTACCAATTCCGGATTGTTACTCCAGTTAGAGGGAGTATGTTGGACTCAAAACTGACCCCCGTCATGGGCATCTGCCAGTTCTTATCCGTGATTCCCATTAGGGGGAACCTGTGTTGTAACTTGATTGTTGTGATGTGTTGAGTGGTGATGTGTGGGAGGATTTCTCCCATTTGTTGGTTGTTGTTGTGGCTGTGCTGACTCTTCTGGGAGGGGGAGAACAGGATTAGTCGGAGGAACGAGGGAGAAAGCGAAAGGAGTTTGTGGGATCGAGCTATTTTAGACACTAGGCTGTGTTGCCTGTGTGTTTGATATGACGCTTGGTACCAAGTGAATTAGCGACTCCTATAATGCCTTGAAGCTCTGAGACATCTCATTCAAGGTTGTTGCGACCGGCACATCTGTTAGAGCTATCGATGCCGGTGTCGGTGCTGGTATAGGTGTTGGTTTTGATGCTGATTCATCAAGAATTGGTGGAGCTGCCGGCTCTTCTTCATGGGTAACCAAGGCTGCTCAGGATCGAGTAGTCATAACTCAGATTGATGCTTAAACAAGTGTAAGCCAAAGATAGATTTTTTTTTAATGAATGCAGTGATTTTGTCCCTTAAGATTAAAGTTCCACACAGTTTCGAGTTGGGTCTCAGCTAGTGGGAACTAGCAAAAGTCCCCAGTGGAGTCACCATTCTGTGAACACTGGGACTTGGTGCCCACGCTAATTTAAATGGTTTTTTCTTTTTAGTGTGAAAGGTGGGAGTTCGTAGGATGATTTGTAAATGTTGGAGTCACCACTAGCCAATTAATCTCAGAATCCCGCAGTCGGCTAGAACCTGTGAAATACGTAAGGTTGGAGAAATACGAAGACTCTCCTACCTTAGATTGACCCTTGGTCTACGATCCGGGATTCCGGGTAAGGGACCTCAGTTACAAAGAGGGAAGATGTTAGGCACCCTCTTTGCCCATACAAAGGTACGGTCTCTACATGGTGCGAAAAAATAATCTCAAGGGATGATAGATGCTGTGGTTGAGATGAGACTAGGCATACACGCGGATTTCTGATGTGGCAAGATCAAAGATTTCGGCAAGCCACAAAACATACATCCAACGATGTGTCTAGAAGGCGGATATGATGATGCTTATGCAAAGAGATAAGAAAAGTAGACTAGACTACTAGGAATTTCTGATGTGACAGGATCCAATGTACGACAAGTCACAGAGCATATGTTCACTAGCAATCTAGAGGAGCAAGGGGGTTGAGAAGGGAATAAATGTCATAATGAATGCTTGGGTATGAGATGAATGGATTTTTGGCTTGAACTTGAATAGGCTAAGACATGGACCGAGCCATGACCACTTTGGGTTAAGCCTAAGGGTTGAGATGGTTGTGGTGAGGCTAAGAGGTGGCTGGAAAAAAATCTAGAATTTAAGGCTTGGGGCTCTTTCTCACCCTCACTCTCACTCTCTTCTCTTCTCTCCCTCTCTTTCTCTTACACTTGGAAAGTGAAGTGGTTGTTGTTGAAAATGAGAAGAGGAGAGGGCTATTTATAGCCTTCTCCAATGGTCTTATAGTAAATGTGGGGTTTAGGTGGGGTAAAAGTTGATGTGGCAAGTTGTGAGTGGTTGAGGGGAGAGAAACACCACGTGGTGCACTCCTATTGGCTCTTGGGTTTGGTAAAATAGTAAATAAGGTCGAATGGGGGGTCAAAGTTAATTTTTGGGTGTTGGGCCAACTGTTGCTCAGAGGACACACGCGCCCCGTGAGCGGTGGTAATCGGAGTACCGGCTCAAGTGTGTGGTCCTCGTGTGGCGTGCTAGTCTGTCTGATGATTTTTTTTAAGGTTTTTGGCTCAGCTGGGTGCATTCTCGTGCTGACCTAGCTCTGATGGTTTTAGGTTTGGAATTTCGGGTTGGTTTGTGAGGTTCTAAGGGTTCGAATTTGGGCTTTAGGTTCGGGTTAGGGTTTGGTTTATTGATCATGGTCTGAATTTGTCATTGCCTTTTCAAGGTGTTAGCCTAGGTGGGGTGTATACAGATAAGGAAAAGATAATTTGATTTGTTTGTTAGATTGGTATGAGACGATTTACTCTGCTGAACTTCTTAATATTTATAGATCTCTGTTATAACTTCTTCTCTGGTGTTTCTCTTCTTTATTTCAACAGCTATGACAACTAAATTATTGTCACGTTGGTCTTTCAAATACATCTGTCTCTTCGTGTCCTTTTAACTATTCTTTTCCACTCGTCGCTTTCGACTTTTGGGCTTCTCGGTTATGCCTCATCATCAGATGACGTGTATCATCCAGTTCAACGCTAGCTGTACTTCTGTGAAAAGCGCTCTAAATATCTCTAAAGATCTTTCACACGCTATTTCTTTCACGTGTAATGACATGTATCCGTTGATTTGTTTGTTAGATTGGTATGATATGATTTGCTCTGCTGAACTTCTTAATATTTATAGATCTCTGTTGTAACTTCTTTTTTGGTGTTTCTCTTCTTTATTTCAATGGATATGACTACTAAATTGTTGTCACGTTGGTCTTTCAGATACATATGTCTCTTCATGTCCTTTTAATTGTTCTTTTCCATTTGACCACTTTTGACTTTTGGGCTTTATGGTCTTGCCTCGTCATCAGATGACGTGTATCATCCAGCTCAACGCTAGCTTTACTTCTGTGAAAAGCATTCCAAATATCTCTAATGATCTTTCACATGCTATTTCTTTCATGTGCAATGACTTGTGTCCTTTCCTTATTGACTATTTTAGGAATAGTCATAAATAAGGTACAACATTGCCCCCCCACCCAGCACATGTCATTTCGCCTTTGGGCAAAAAGGTGAAAGAGATGGTAGCTCGTGGTTTAGTATAATAAATGCAATTGACCATCTTTCCACGTGTTAACTCTTAATTGCTTCTGCCCAACCGAGATGAAAACTGAATGATGGTTTTGTTCCTTTTTTATGACTGTCATTATAACACGTAGCATAGAATCATGTCATACAATGAATCATGATTATCCTCTCATAAATGCACATTTCCCTGACTGATGTATATACATCCATTTTGCCTTTCCACGATCCTTGCTCTTCACGCTTCTCCTTTTGAAATGCCCCTTCCTCCTTCAAAATCACTACAACCACCATGGCTGCTTCTTCTTCCTTCATTACTTCTATCTTTAGCCAAGAAGGTTTCACGAAAGAATTGGATATTCTTTCTCTAGGGCTTATTGATAACAACATTTTTACTACCCTTATCGACCAAGGTATGGCATACCTTTCACTCGGACCGACTTTCCAACCCGAGATTACTCATGAGCATATTTGATCACTAGAACCTTTCTTTCCTATTTTTCTAGGTGAAACACTCCTCATTCAATCTGATCATGTTCCAGATCCGGTGAATGCTTTTAAGACTTTAAGATCCTAGTCGAAATCAATAAATGGATGGGCAGAGTCACGTACTTGAGTAGAGTTGTAGGATAGTAATACATGGAGACAGATTGGCATTTACGAATGTATCAGCCTCTCTCTGCACAATTATCTAGTTGATACTTCTCTCCTTGTGGCTGCTTTAGCTTTTTGGAGCCGATCGACCAACACTATCCACTTCACATGTGGTCTTATGAGTCCTATGATCATGAACATCTATGCCTTCACCCACCTTCCTCATTTCGGTGATCCAGTCTATCCTAGCATCGCCCAGGACAATAAGAACTACTTCATCCTTTTAGATAAAAGTGGCAATGCTTATTCCAACTTCATGTTAATCCATTGCCAAACACATGATATAATTGATGATCGAGAGCATATGACATTTTTGCTAATGTGGTTTTGCATTTATTTGCTCTACATGGGCGTTATTCAAATCACAAATGAGTACGTTCACTTAGACGAGGTGCTAGCTCAAGGACGACAACTAGCCCTCGATCCATTTGTGCTCAACCACCTATATCAAAGTATGTTTGAAGCAACCACCAAAAGTTTTTACCTTAATGGAGGACCCATATGGCTCCTTCAAATGTAGCTTTATGAATACTTTAGTTCTACTTTTGTGAATCCTATCCCTCCTCCATATTCTTTTACATCCTTCAGCCATTGGAAAAATTTTCTTCCCTAAAGTCACTCATTCATTTGTGGATTACATGAATTTCTTCCTCTCTCTCTCAGCTTAACTAGACCCAATTGTTTTTTTTACCCTTTTCACTATAAAGAATTTGGTCCAAATTGGTTCATGAAAGAATATGAATCAATTGACTACACGATGGTCGTGCTCAAAGATAAAGCTTGGGAAAGTTATCTTATCTATAAAGAACTTCCCTGTGGTGGCATTGTAGAGATAGTGGTCAATGTTAAAGTTGGTGTTGAACAATATTATCCCAATATTCTTATTGGTCAAATCAGCTTAGCTTGATGCATTCCTCTTCCATTCACCCATAAAACCTGCAATCAACCTTTAAATCAATGTGTAATTATGGACTATGTTGGTACTTTCTTAATTCTCCATACCACTTTTGAAACCATCAATTATGCTTCGATCCTCCCCTTCTTTTTAGTTGCCCACATCAGATGGTCACTTTCCATGACTGGTGGAAAAATTATTATGGAACTTTGGTTAGTGAGTCCTTTAAACTTATCATCATCTGACCCTTCCTTTATTGACAATGACAAAGAAACTACGGGTCGAGAATAAGTCATCGATTAATGGCAATAAAAAGAAGACTGTGTTAGCCACATCCTCAAGGCAGGGAACAACGCAGCTAAGAAAAATGACATTGGCATGTGCAACCACTTTCCATTTAGCAACAATAAAAGTGCTGATCTAGCAATTCCCAAACCAAAATGCCAAAAGGTGTTGGCGGCGAATCCTATCTAAGAAGCTCCTTTAGCTCAGCCTTCACCAACATCAACAGCTCCCTTAGTCCTTGAGCAAATTATAGATCTTAGACCTCTCCCAGGCTATGCCCCTAAACCTTATGTTTCCTTGACCATTCAAGCTAACACTAATAAATCCCCCAATAGCAACCAACAAATGCAGTTGAGCTACGTCGAAGACTCTAGGTATCTCTTCTTTAGCTAAGGTTGTCTTTGCCTTTAAAATGTATTATAAAGAAAAGTATTAGCTGGGACTGTCACATTCAGAGTATTATTGGGAGATGATAGAGGCTCATAAAAGACATAAGGAAGCTCATTATAATGAAGCCTGGAATAAGTGGCAAAAAGAAATGAAAAGGTTGAACGATCCTAATCTTCTTTTCAACTATTTTCTAATACCTTATTGGCCCAATCCACCACCCTTTCCTACTCCTGCTTAGCCTCTAGCGATGCCTATCGGTGATCTTAATAAAATTTAATTAATGATCGACTAATATTCTGTCATTGTTGGCCATTCTAACTTAGGTGGATGTTTTACTTTTTCTCGTTCGTTTTTACTTTCTTTTTCTGTCTTCTTCTTCTATTACGTTTCTTTAGTCTCTTATTGTAATATCCCAAAATCTTTTTAGCACAAATAAATACAAGTAACCTCAAATTAACCGTAAAATAAATCACAAACCATAGTCAGACTCAAGAGAACTCATTGTCAGATTCTAAAGAAAGCCACGATTCAAAACCCAAGAATAATGAAACCAGACCACTTAAACCTCAGGCTAACCCCGTCCCTGAACTCAAAGACCTACACACATCAAACTATCAAAGTGACGGTGAGGATCTAACTGTAACATCACGTAGGGCCCAAAAAACTAGAAATTCGGGTGTACAAGCTAAGTGCACCCACATACCACCAAACTAAAGACCCAGTTAAATAGTGTTAGACCAGGACTCTCCCGAAGAGGAAGGCCTTCTCCCGTCTTTCGTGCTCCCACCTTCGGGATTTCAAACTGGACACCAACCTGCAAAAGAGGAATGGAACCACTATCACTACGAAGTGATCGAATTTGAACTGTTCATCAGACGTGGCCCCCACCCACAATCCAAGAACTCAGTGATTTACACTAAAGGAAAGACGGAGCCAGGTATATTGTCTGATCGAATTGAATGCCACACAGGACCGAACGACAAGGTCTGGGACCTTCCATTCTCCCACACCGACAATCCTTGCCAATCTAAGTTGTTCAAAATAGGAGAACAAGGGCCCCGAGTCCACCCAAGATGATCGAAAGAAAGAGAGAAAACAGAGAGTGAGACCTTCGGCCGTTTTCCTCGCATTAACCAAGTTCCCAGAAATTACGTTCGTAAGATCTCTGAAAATTTTGTTCATGAGGAACAACATGATCGAATCACGAATCTGGTGGGCCAAAAATCAACGGATGACAACCTCAGACCATTCGGAAGAACAGTTTCAATCCAAGAAGGGCTGGGAACCAACCTACCATTAAAACAGAGATTGGCTGGCCGATTGAACGTCAGATGGTAGGATTGAGAGTAGGCATTCAGAAGATGATTAGGGACGCCCATTTGATGGCCCTTTATCGAAGAAACCTTCCCCAACAATTTGATCGGATCAAACACAACAACCGCATCATGGTTTTAGACCCATGTGCAGGTCATCAGTGAAACTCTATGCGTACATGGTGTGCGGAGAACCGAATCCGTCCGATCAGAACTCGTCCTTCACTAGGGCTGAAGGCTATAAAGCCTGACGCTAGGAAGGGGAGAAGAACCATTCAGCTCTGCACCAGGAAGGAAGGATGAAGAAAGAAAAGAAAGGAAAGAAATCTTTAGCCACAAGCACAGGGGAAAAGTAGACCAGAGACGAGCGTCGTAACTCATCGAGTCACTGAGTAACGCTTAATCCGAGGTAGACCATCACCAGTTCCTTTTAGATTTTCTCCTTTCTTCTTTGTCCAACATCTTGATTCAAGATACCCAAGCCTGAGTCGAAACAAGTCAACTCGATCAGGAAATTCGAGTGTAGACTCATCAAGTTGAGATGAATTACGGTTAAGCCCCTTAATCTCATAGCTATGCAATTACGTTGGTAAGACGCATCCTAACCCAAGACGAATTATAGAAGAACCAAACCATTCAGATTGTTAAATGCTAGGTTAAGATCCCAACTCTATGACACATACTCACACTCGAAGAAGACACAAACATTAAAGGTGAGGGTTCCTTTAAGCTTACATTAACTTAAGTTGGTTTGATTTATTCTATTCCTTTACATGCTTCCATGTTACTATGAATCCTCCCTATAAATATTTAATTTACCACCATTACTTATTTATCCTTTGGGAATTATGGTTGAGGTATGATGTTAATTATGCATGATCTTTATGAATTTAGGTGAGGGTTATTTTCCTTTAGCTTTATAATTCTAAACTAAATTGATTGCACTTGTCTTATATGATTCAAGTCTTTGAATTCACTATGAACTTTAATGCATAATTCAAAACACCACATTACTATCTTGCATGCAAGTACTATGTTAGAAATCCCACTTCTAGCGATCGAATAACTATCGTGGATGTAATGCGGTTTGGGTAGTGAGCCCCTTGGTTGACACGTAATTACATGGATTTTAGGTAGTGGTGCACAGATCGATGTAAATAATTCACAATGCGTATTACATCACTTTTAGGATTGGATGTGGTAAATAGTTGCTCCATGAACAAATCGTGTCACGTAATTCATCTGATCCATGTGTTGTGCTGCCTTGGGATGTCTACGTAAATCCATATTAACATTGAACATGCTAAAGAATCTCTGTAGTATGCGATGCGGGGTGAGTCAGATAACCTTAAATTATTTTGCACATTATGATAATATCTAAGTGTGATGAACCGCACATACTTTGCTAGGCATGCATCTCATCTAGGTTGCTTGCGTATGCTGATACCCCTCGTAGTGGTGGAGTACGAGACATATTAAAACCCTTACATTAATTTTATGAATGTCTTGAATTATTGCTAATCTTAAAGAATAACCATCACTATGAGTAGAGTGTTGACCCTCTCCAACTATACAAATGATGCACGAGATGTACAAATCGAAGATCCATAAGACTATCTTCTATTGGAGGATTATACTGATTGAATAAGAAGATAGTTTTATAATTTAGTTTCTTTTCTTATTTATTTATAATTTCGGTGCGAACTCAATAATGTAATAAGCTCCTATTGCGAGGGCATTTGATAATTGGTTGAACTCTTTTAATTTAATAATAAATATAGTTAATTTCACTCTTGTGAATGGTTACCTTTATGAATGTAACAAGATGTGATCTAAATGGGAAGAATATCGAGATAAGATTTTGAAGCATCTGAAATCTTTACATTATTAACACCTGAAATTCTCAGGCGCGAGCATGTACTCGAGAACAAAAAATTAGGATATTACACTTATGTAGTGACAAAAGAGTTATCAGTCACCGAGAAACAAATAATAATGGTAATAGCTCCACCACCTCAACCAGAATTACCAACCACTATTGTTATTGCAACAACTGTACTTGAACATCCTATGATGGAACTCGAAGAGACTAATTCTGAGGTGACAGCCAACAATATTCCTTGGCCAGATGATCATGCTCATGAGGACACAAAAATTGATCAATCGACAGAACCTTCTCACGTTTTTGTTTGTCCTAAAGCTTTGTCGACTGTCATTAATCAGGATGATGGAAAACCTAAAATTGCATAGTGGAATAAGATATCATGGCTATACAAGAATTTACACATGTACTCACTTGTGTTGGTGGCGATATGGTCCTACACAAGAACCTTCATGAGTTTAGGTCACAAACCCTGTACTCAATCATATACAAGGAAAGAGTATGCGAACTCTTATAATTGACAACTTGTCGGATTGAGCCCCTCTGTCACATCTTGCTTGAGATGTTTGATTGATGCTCTCTCATGCTTCAATAAGCTTCTCTTGTGCTCCCCCGATCTTTGAAGCTAGTCTTTTTCCGCTTCCTTAAATCAGCTACCTTGCACTAAATGCTCTAATGAGACTACCAACAAAATGGGAGGGGTTTTATTGAATCTCATACAAAATAAAGGCTTAGTTGGTTTTCAAATAGGGATTTGCATAGATGGGCATTCTAGAGGTTAAAAGATAATGAATTTACTGATTGGATTGGTGTTTATCCTATAAAGAATGTAAGGAAACAAGATTATCTTCATAAAGAGTTTAGAATGCTCATGAGAGTGATTAATCACATCAAGATGATTTTAATCCATTTAGGTGAGAGCTTAAAAGCATTGGAAAGTATTGGGAAACACTAGGGCTTCTAACTCACTTAAAAACCTTTTAAATCCCAAGAACCGAATACCATATATGAAGGAATCATTTTCCAATGGTTAAATAACGGGAAAAATTCGTCATTATCGATCAATCGACCAAGGGTCCTCAATCGATCAACACCGACTATAATAATCCAAAGAACTCGTTGGACAATTTTAGCCAAGTTTAATCGATCAAGCCTGACCACTTGAGATCGATTGAGGAATCACTCGATCGAACTCACCCTGAGTTTGCTGGTTTGACCATTTTGTTTTTCAGCAACTCTGGACTTCTAAAGTCAATCTAAACATGATCTAATGAAGCTCATAAGACTATAAGATAATCAAAGAAATGTTTACCCATTAAGTTTGATTTTTTCTAGAAGTTACGGTGTTCTGGGTCTAGTGTTAGGGTCACAAAGGCACCTCAATTTACTTATTTTTCAGTCCTTGATGCTCTAAGTCTTCACGTGTGTTCAATCTTCAACTTCCAAGGGCTCAACCCACTCATTAACATACAAATGTATGTATAAATAGGTGCAAAAATAAGTGTACTAACAGGGATGGCTCACATTCAAAAAGGGCGTTGGTAAAGACAACAAGTTGCTAAGCGAAGAGAATTGGCCACGGTGGACAATAAGCCTAAAAAATACTTAGGCGATTTTGGATGATGCCGACAATTCCATAGGTTGAAGATGAACAGATGACTGTGACACATGAATTTTACTATGAAACTTTATCCACATAAGTCAGCCAAAGAGAACCAGAAGCTTGAAAATAAAGAATCGACCGAATACCTTAGTGATGAATGCTTTTTAGATTATAATTTGTTGATCGAGGAACTCCTTGTAACAGCATAATCATTGGAAGAAACTTCACCCAATCTTGATGAAAAAGTGAAGTTCGGGTAAAAATATTTCACATGATTTACTTTCAGTCAAAAACATTAAAAAACGAACGAATTCTAAAATGCCTAGGGGGCAATGTCCGAAAATGGTAATATAGTTTAGATCGCTTCCACCAATGGTAGTGAATTGTAATAGGATACTTAATCCACCATTGAGCTTTCCCAGCCCAATAAGATGGAGGGAGATGTGGAGGAACTTAGTACTCCTGTAATCATACGGCATGGCTTCTTTGACTTTGAATAGAAAATAAAAGAAATGTTTATATTAGTGCACCTTTTGTCCATCACTTGTGTATGTGTGTCAATGAGTCGGTTGAGCCTTTAAAAGTTGAATGCTGAAGACACATGAAGACTTACAACATCAAGGATTGAAGAAACAAGTGAATTGAGGTGCCTTGGTGATCCTAACTTTAGACCTAAAACAACTTAGCCTTTAGATGATCATAACCTTAATAGGTAAACCTTGATTGATCATCCATTTTCCTTGTGATCCATTTTGAAACATGATAAGTTAGGCTGAGGTGTAAAGGCATTATAAATCAAACAACCTAAGACAACAGTTTTTGAGTGGTCATTGATCCCATTGAAAGATTGTTGATTAGTTTTGATGGAATTAAATAACCACTTGATCCGATCAAAGAAACAGTCCAACAACTAAATAAAAATTTTTTGGATTTTCTCGATGGGATTGAAGGACAATTTAATCTTATCAAATGACCTTTGATCCCATCGAAGGACCTTTAATCCCATTAAAGGGCCTTTGATCTTATCAATAGAGCAGTTAGAAACATTTATTTATTTATTTATATAAATTTAGCATTCGATTCTTGGGCAAAATAATGAGTTTTTTGTGCAATTAGAACTTAAATGATTCCTCACATCTTATGACTCTAAATGTATGAGATTCAAGTCATTTTCCTTGATATTACCACTCCAATGAGGATTCCAACCTCCATTATGAAGATACATTTGATCTTCACCTTGTTCTAGAGATTAGAACAAAACTTATTGACAAATCTTTGTCTAAACCCTCTAGAACACCCATTTAGGTTAATCCCTTAGCAAAATAACTATCTATTAGTTATAGGAGATTTCACCATCCTCTCACCACCTTGGTCACCTCATCTGGGCATCATATGTAAGGCGGTTTGATCATATCAGCTGAAGCATTGCCATCGATGATTCGGGGAGGGGGCATTGACAAGATGATTTAAGCAAAGGAGAGCATTGAAGAAGTATATTAAGAAGGTGCTACAAAAGGGGCTCAATTCGACAAGTTGGAAATTGTAAAGTTTATTCACACTCTTTCCTTGTGTTGGATTGGGTGTAGAGTTTGTGACCCAAACTCGAATATGTTCTTATATAGGACGTAAATTCTTGTGTAGGGCCAAATTCACTAGACACGAGTGCATACATATTTGCCTCCATAGGGAGCCTCCGACGAGAGTATACATAAGTCTTGGATTAAGAACGATAGTAGTTATTGGTTAGCCGATAGAAAAATAATTTAGTGTTCATAGAAACCATCGACACGAGTGGAAACGTGTTCCTCGAACACGAGGGTGTTAGTTTGGGATAACTTTTCAAATTGTGGCCTCCACCGGTTACCTTCAAGTATCGACATATCATCAAGCATGATATCCATCTCCCTAATGGTGTCATCATCTAAATTGGGGGAGTGTGCCAAGCACATCTCTAAAGGGTCAGAGGATAAGGTCATCAGAGGTCTATCTTCCACGAAAGAGTTTATCATATTAATGTTGTGGGCCTCGTCATCATCCTCTGCTTGCCTGCTCATGTTAAAAAATATATTGAGCTCCAATATCATATTTCCAAAGATCAAATTCATAACCCCATTCTTGTAATTGATGATAACATTGAATGTAACAAGGAATGGCTAGCCAAGTATGACAGGGATTTGAGTGCTCATATCTACGATGGAAAAAGTATCTAGGATGATAAAATCTACTAGATAGTAAAATTTATTAACTTGGACCAATATATCCTCAATCATCTCCTTGGTATGCGAGCTGAGCGATCAACAAGTTGTAATGTGGTCCAGGTGGGTTTTAATTCACCTAGACCCAATTGTTCATTGACCGAGTAAGGGATCAGATTTACAATCACCCCCAAGTCAAGAAGTGCATTATTGATCTAGTGATTTTCAATTATACAGGTGATAGTTGGGCTACTAGGATCTTTGTATTTTTTATGGCACATCTTGTTTGAGGATAACATTTACTTTTTCTGTCAAGAAAATTTTCTTTTTAATACTTTGCCACCTCTTAGTTGTGCATAGGTCTTTCAGAAATTTGGCATATGAAGGAATTTGTTTCACAGCATCCAGAAAAGGGATGTTGACCTTCACTTGTTTCAACACCTCCAGAATGTCTTGAGATTTAGTTAGAGCTTTTGGTGCAATCAACCTTTAGGGAATGGAGCAATTGACTTACTCAAAGGTTTTAGTTCTAATCCAGTGGAGTAATGCTAGGTCTACATCTGTTTCTTCTTCCAGGTCCTTAGACTTTTCAGCCCTTACCGGAATAGATTTGTCAATTATTTTTCCCTTCCTAAGGGTGGTAATAGACTTGGCTTGATCCATTGAATTTGAAGATCTTGGTTCATTAACTCTGTATTACGATTTAAGATTGGGGATTGGTTGAGCTGGAAGGATCCCTTTCTCCATAACTATAATACGAGAGTCTATTTTTTGTATAACCTTAGTAAGTTCTTGTAAGGCTTGGAGAGTATTTTGTTGGATAAGCTCTTGAATTTGTGTGGGATTTTAAACTAATTTTTCTTGAGGTTTCCTTATATTTAAAAATTGATTAGAGATTCCTTGAGGAGTAGCAATTTGTCCATTCCTCCAACCAAAGTTTGAAAGATTTCTCCAACTTGAATTGTATGTGTTTGAAGTGAGTGTTTTGAAAGGCCTTTGGTAGTTGTCTACGACATTCGACTTCTCATTCAATATTTGTTGAAAAGTAGGTATTGTTGGACAATTTTTAGTTGTATGAAGATTGTAAGCACAAATACTGCAAACAGTTTCCTTAGCCTTATCCTTCTTAAATTTCGTGGCCTCGAGTTTCCTTGTGAGACTAGCCACTTTAGCATTAATATCATCTTCCTCTTTCAACAAGTATATTTTGCTCCTCTCCTTTGATTGAGTAGGCTTTGAAGTGGTGTTGGGTCTAAGGGAGATGTCCCATGATTGTGTGTTTTTAGCAAACTTGTCAAAATAATGCCACAGATCATTGACATCTGAAAAGGAGAGCTTAAACAGTCCTGGGGGGGGGGGGGGGGGTGAATAGGACTTTGCCAAATAGTTCAGTAAAGTGCAGAAATAATAAATAAATTAAAGGACTCAATTCCACTAGTATTGAAACATTGATTCAAATTGATTTGTAGGACAACCTTCACCCAAACAAGTTTAGGTAGGAGAACCTTATTTCACGAAACTTGTAAGAATTAAAATTTCAAAGCAAACAAGATTCAATAAAAGCTAAACTATTACAAGCATTCACCACTTTAACTTAAAGAGCTTACAACCATTTACCACATAAACATAAAAGGCATTTACCATAAAACTAATAATTATAGTGGTTTGGTGTGTCAACAACTGTTCTTAAACAACCACACCTACTTCACTCCCAATAATCACTATCCACGTGATATTGGCTTTCACTATAAATAAGGTTTTCACAGGAACACTTTAAAACTTGATATAGTTGTGATTTTAACGGGCTATCACAAACAAAAACCCCTCATTGAGATTTTTTGGCTATCTTAGGAAAACCAATAATGAGATTTTCTGGATATCTTAATACAACCAAAATATAAAAGAAATATATACTTATTTTCTCCTTTGAAGACGTATCTGTCGATGTAGCCGTAGAACCACTTCTCTTGAATGTAGATAATTCAATGTTCAGTCATATAAACAAGGGTTCAAGATTCCAGATTAATTTTAAATAGATTCAAACCAATGACTACTTGTTTGAATTTCTTTAAGATCTCAAAAGAAGAGTATTTACTCTCTTTATAAAATGAAATTGACAGAGTAAGAGATTAAAGAATTAAACAAAAAGTTATTAAAAATATTTAATAAATACCATGCAATAGCTTAAGCATAACAAGGACTTCTTTCTCTCTCTCTCCCTATTGTAGAAGGATTTGATAGACTTGAATTATATTTTCGGATTGAGAGAAAGCCTCAATTTATAGGCAAAGAAGTTGTTGCTTCGAATCGTCTAAGACACTCTTCGACTCATCTAAGAGCTGGATTTCGTTGCAACAAATTTTTAAATTTGAGCGCGATAAGATAAAACAAGTTTTTGACTGGTTGAAGGCCCTACTCGATTGGTCGAGGGCCCTGTTTGACTCGTCAAGCATGGTCTTTGATTAGTCGAGGGTGCACAAAATATGAACTGATTCAGTTGCTTGACTTTGAGTCGAGCAACCCTCGATTGGTCGAAGGCAGACCTTCGACGAGTTGAGCAGCTTCCTCGACTGGTCGAAGGTGTAACAAAAAATCCATTTTTCTTTGATTTGTACTAGGACTAGTCGAGCCACAACTTAGACTAGTTGTACCTTAGTCAACTATAAGCATAACAACCCATTTAAAGTAGATTTTGAAAGTATCTAAACCTAAGTTTTTATAAGGTTTATAATACTTGAAATGACTGAACTTTCAAGTAGATTAGATGCTTGAACTTTATAGAGCTTGATCTTCTATTAGATTCTTCAATAGAGCTTGAATTTCTTGATGGAGCTTGATCTTCTACTAGATTCTTCAATAGAGCTTGAATTTCTTGATGGAGCTTCATCTTCTACTAGAAATTTAGTAAAATTTGCAGTTAACTTCAACTTTCCATCTTGATCTTCTACTTGACTTGAACTTTGGTAGAGCTTGAGCTTTCCATCTTTATCCACACTAGAAGGCTACTTTATAAGCTATTTTGTCTAAACAAAATTTGAGAAACAAGGTGTGCTTTACACATTATAGTACTTACAATCTCCCCCTTTGTCAATTTCGTGACAAAGCATTTATCATTACAACAATTAGAATGAAGTCTTATATTCTGGATCCCATGTTGTAGAAGGTTTGTTACAGCTTTGATGAACTAGAGAAAAATTTACTACTCCCCCTCAATTTAAGCTTCCCTTGTATTATGACATATAATCTTCCATGCATTCTCATATAATCATGTATCATTTATATCAATCATATATTCATGTATCATGCATTTTTCATTCTACAAGTAATAAACTAACCTCTCCCCCTTTTTATCATAATTTGATAAGGAAACTAATAGTTTACTATTAGAAAAATAAGACATTCAAATAACCATATTAATGAAAGTAGAAGAAGACATAAAGATATGAATTGATTAGGAAGTAAGCATATGTAAATGTCAAGTTAAGGATAATAAACATTCAAGGAGTTTAGAAGAGTAGACGAAGTCATCAAGCAAATACGCAAAGTATTAAGTTTTATAGACCAATAATAAAAATAAACTTAGATCCCGAGGAAGTGGGAGGAGGCATAGAAGGATCAATTTGGTGCAAACTTCTGGCAATGTGATGAAAGTACTTTCGCATATATTTCATTGAAGATTTCTGACTTTGCTCCAAATTTTCTTGAGAGACCTTTAACTCAGTAACCTTTTCCTCTTAGGATTTGAGCCGATCATTAGCTTGAGAAGGTTGAAAGTCTGGATCAGCTGGATCATCTGACTCATCAAACTTGTCAAATATATCACCCATTAATGTGTCCTCTGGTGCAGGCGCTTCCTCCTCCTCTTCATCTCGGTGGCCTGTAAGAAATTTCAGATTCATTTTGTTTAAATTTGCATTATTAAAAGGTAATTGTGACTCCGGTATCTTGGTCGAAGGTATGATGACATTGCAATGAAGAGCAAGGCAAGTTATGAGATAGGTGAATAGAATCAAACCATGACTACGATGAATTCAGAATTGAATAACAAATTAAAGAAGGAAGACATATTGGAACACCAGTAACTGCAGAATGAAGGACACGAGTCATGAAGGGAGTAAGCTCAAACTTATTCCCGAATCTTGGATAAACATTGGACATAAAAATTCGATGGAGGACGATATATTTGGGAATCATCTGGTTAGCACGGAGAGCATTATCGGATTTCCATTCGGCGACAAAGTGACATAGTCTACAAGTTATTGCTCATTGCTCAGTATGAGAAATTTTATCGGTGAGACTGATAATGAGAATTCCATCATCATTGATGGATATATCAGTCAATGCCGAAATCAAGTGGCGATCAATAATGATTGGCCCTTCTCTAAAATTAATTGTAAAAATAAGTTTTTCAAGGGACATGTCGCTTATGGATGTATACATGGCTTGCCCCCTAAAACGGTAAGCCGTTGCGTCCTAACCAAAAATATCTTCCCAATCGATATTTTTAAGGATAGGCACAAGCTGAAATGGTGCAATGTAATCAATATTCACAATCCTTTCTATTATAATCTCTTTAGTGTGAAAATCCCTAGCATGCTCTGAATCTTCTTCGAGGATTCTTAGGGTTCTCACACTAACGGGAGTTGACCTAAAGGAGGAGACATCATGGTCCTTGCGAGTTATTTTCCTCTTAGTATGATGCTCCATTTAGCGATTGCACAAGAGAAGATTAAAGAAAATAGAGGGGTTGACTCTAAATCAAATTTTTTCTCAATACCCACTACAAAAAGGTTGAAAATCACAAATACACCACAAATATAAGATAGACTAGAAAAAATCAACCCAAATCTAGAAGAAAAATGGAAAAGGACCACTTATAACAAAGATTGAGAGATGAGTTTGTCGAGAGAAGCCATGGCTAGTCGAAGAAGAAGGTGAGAAACGAAGTAGAAAATTGATTTTTCCCCCTTTATTGTCTAAACTCGCGATCCGCGACTGGTCAAGCATGTCCTCGACCTGTTGAAGGTCGACTGGTCGAGGATGTACTCAACTAGTCGAGCAGGCCAAAAATTTAAAAAATATTTTTATTTAAAATTTTAATTTTATTTACACGTTATGCGTTTAAACATTATAAACATATAATAAAAAAATGCATAAACATCATAATTAATTAATTAAAAGTACATAAACCAATATCATGTTTTAATTTGGAAAATCTATTCCTTTTGAGCGGTTTTATCATTATGTCTGCAAGCTGCTTCTCAGTCTGAATATATCCTAATGCAATACTTTTCTCCTCAACCAATTCTCAAATATAATGGTTTCGAATATCGAGATGTTTCGTATAAGAATGTTAAATAGGATTTTTTGAAATATTAATTACGCTTGAGTTATCATAATATAATGTCATTGTGTCTTGTGCAATATCATAATCAGCTAACATTCTTTTCATCCATATCAGCTGGGTGCAAGCATTACCAGTTGCGATATATTCAACTTTAGCTGTTGAGAAGGATACAAAGTTCTGTTTCTTGCTGAGCTAGGAAATTAACCAGTTCCTTACGTAGAAACATCCGCTACTCCACCATTGGTAGATTTTTTATCGTCAATATTTATTGCCTAGTCTGCATCAGAATATCCGACAATTTGTATAAATGTATCATGCGGATAACATAGACCTAAGTTGGTAGTAGTTGTGACATATCTGATTATCCATTTAACAACGATTAGATGTGATTCCTTAGGATCATATTGATATCTAGCACATATTCTAACACTAAAAGCAATATCACTTCTACTAGCAGTTAAGTATAAAAGACTACCAATCATACTCTGATATAGACGGGAGTCTATACTTTTACTTGATTCATCCTTAGAGAATCTGAGAGTTGTACTCATAGGAGTATCAAACTTTTTCACATTCTCAAACCTGTATCTCTTTACAAGATTCAAGGCATACTTCGTTTGTGAGATGAATATACCATCTTCATGTTGTTTACTTGTAATCCAAGAAAGTAATTTAGTTCTCCAACCATACTCATTTCAAACTTCAATTTCATTAGATCTGCAAACTCAATAGACAAGTTAGTGCATGTAGATCCATAAATAATATTGTCAACATAGATCTGAACTATCAATATATGATCATTATATTTCTTGACAAATAAGGTTTTATCAACACTTCCCATGATAAAGTTGTGACTAAGTAAGAATTTAGTTAGTTTTTCATACTATGCCCTGGGAGCTTGTTTCAAACTATAAAGTGCCTTTTTAAGACAGTACACATGATTTGAAGGTTTGGGATCCTCAAAACCCCTAGGTTGTTTAACATATACTTCATCATGTGGATCACCATTTAGAAACGCACTTTTGACATCCATTTGATATATTTTGAATTTCTTATGACATGTAATTGAAATAAATAATCTTATGGATTCAAGGTGCGCAACCAGTGCAAAGGTTTCATCATAATCAATACCTTCTATATGAGTGTATCCTTGTATAACCAGTCGTGCCTTGTTTCTAATGATATTCCCCATTTCATCAAATTTATTCTTAAAGATCCATTTGACTCTAATAACATGTTTATCAAGGTCTAGGAACCAATTACCAAACATCATTTCTGACAAATTGATTCAACTCTTCTTGCATTGCAAATATCCAACTTTCATCGGTAAGCGCTTCATTTACATTTGTCGGTTCAATTTGAGAAGTGAAGCAGACATAATTACAATTATTTTCTAACTGTCTTCTTGTCTAAACACCAGTACGAGGGTTACCCAATATCTAATCAGTTGGATGGTCTTTGACTAATCTTAATTCAGTATTAACTGATTTAGATGAAGAGTTAGGTGATTGTCAATCACTGCATTAATAGGTTCCTGAATCACCCCTATTCTTTTGTTAAGAACACGGTATGCTCGACTATTTAGAGCATAACCTAAGAATATTCCCTCGTCACTCTTGTCTTTGAACTTTCCTAAATTTTCTAGGTCACGTAAAATGAAAATTTGCTTCCAAAAGTTCAAAAATATTTGATGGTCGGCTTCTTATTAAACATAATCATAGGCTGTTTTATCTTTAGCTTTTTTAACATGCACGATTTATAATGTAGCAAGTAGTATTAATGGCTTCAGCCCGTAAGTTTTTCGGTAAGTTCATGCTATTAGCATTACATTGGCCATTTCCTATAAAACTCTGTTCTTTCTTTCGACAACTCCATTCTGTTGAGGTGTTTTAGGAGCATAGAACTCATGTGATATACCATGGTCATTATGGTATTTCTCAAAATTGCTATTTTCAAACTCAATACCATGATCACTTCAAATTTTGATTACAGGTACCCCTTTTCAATCTGATTTCTTTTTAGAGTTTTTCTGACTTCATCGAGAGTATCTGATTTCTCTCTTAAGAAGGCTTCCCAAGTAAATCTGCTGAAATCATCAACGATGACGAGAAAATACTTCTTTCCACCTCTACTCTCTGTTCTCATTGGACCCACGTAGTCCATATGGAGTAGTTCTAGAGGTTTGGCTGTGGCTAAGGAGTTCACTTTCTTGTGGTTACTCCTAATTTGCTTGCCAATCTATCATGCGCCACAAATTTTTTCTACCTTTTTGTAATTTGGGTAAGCCACGAATGTGATCTTTCTTGCTCAATATATAAAGATCTATAAATTTAACATGTTCAAGACATTTATGCCATAGTTCAGTCTCGTCTGATCAGACTATGTAACATGAATAGTTATATGAGTGTGAGTCATTAATAATGTAGCAATTTTCAGAGATCCTATGACCATTTAATATCACACAACTCTTCTCGTTTATAATCTCACATCCGTGATTTGAAAAATTTACACTACATTTGTTATCATAAATTTGAGATATGCTTAAGAGGTTATGTTTTAAACCTTCAACATAAAATATATTTTTAAAGAGAGGGAAGTTAGGAAGTTGAACAGTACCTTGACCTATGATTTTGCAGTTGCTTCCATCTCCAAAAGTAACTGAACTGTTGTTTACTTCATTGAAGTTGGTGAATATCGTTTTGTCACCTGTCATATGTCTTGAACATCCACTATCCAGGTACCATTTCGAGTGACTAATGACTTTGAAAGCTGTGTGGGTAACAAGACATGTGACCTTTGGAACCCATTTCATTATGGTTCTAGGTTTAGGAGTATCATTGAATTTTCTCTATTTTTGGGAGTTGAAATTTCTTCACTTTTTATTAACTCTAATTTCATTTGAGTTGAATTTTAGAAGGTTTTTGAGTAAGTTTATGATTTTTTCAGTTAAAGGTGATTTATTATATCTTTGATTTCTATAGGTAGTGGTATTAGTGTTAATTTTAAGAACTTGAAGGGGTTTTGAGTTTTTGAAATCATTTCGATTAAAATCTCTTACACTCTTACCTTTAGAGTTTGAGGATTCTCCTTTTACAAATGTAGGAGTTGTATTCTTAATTTTTATGGAATCATTTTTGATATAACCCAGACCTGACTTGTCACCACATTTTCTGGATGAGGTTAATAATTTTTCTAGTTTTGGGTCTCCATGTGCATATCTCTAAGTATCCTTAGAACTCAAAAGGGAAGAAACTTCGAGTTTCAGTTTCTCATTTTCAGTTCTGAGTTTTTGTAACTTTGATGATTTGAAATTTATATTTAATTTTTTTTTCAAGACAATATGAAAGATGAGATTTTTCTAAAACATTGTTTTCAAGTTTTTCTTTTAATTTAACATATTTCTCTTTTTGAGTTTTCAGTTTTACAGCAATTTTGTAACTTTCCCTGTATACAGCATTGTAGGCATCTTGAAGATCATCTTTATTTTCATTTTCAGGGTCACTCCTGATTTTCATAGTCCAATATATTACAGCTATCTGAGGAGTTGACTTTGGCTATAGTCATAAGACTTTCACATCATTTGTGGTTGTATTTTCTTGTTCTGATTCATCAGACTCAGAAGAACTTTCAAAGCCAGATAATTCATCCCAAGTAGCTATCATGCCCTTTCTTTGTGACTTATCCCTTTTAGGACATTTATTCATTAAATGCCCATATTCATGATAGTTAAAACATTGACTATCCTTTGTTTTAGATTTCTAAGACTTAGGTTTTCCTTTTCTTTTATCAGATGGTCTTTAAAAATATGATTTTTTCTTGTTCTTAAAAATTCTATAAAATTTCTTAGCTAACATTGCCATATCATCTTTAGTTTCTTCAAAATCAGAATTAGTACAATTTTCTTTTAAAATAGATATAGAAGATTTAAGAGCAATAGACTTGCCTTTAAGAGCCTTAAAATTCAACTCATATGTTTGGAGAGAGCCAACTAACTCCTCAACCTTCATTTGATTGGTATCTCTTAATTCTTGAATGACAGTAACCTTAGAATTGAATATGTCAGGAAGCGATTGTAATATTTTTACACAGACCTTGCTTTCTTGAATTCCATCTCCTAGAACCCACATGAAATTTACTATATCATTTAGTTTCGTATAGAAGTCCATGAAAGTTTCATTTTCTTCCATATGAATTTCTTCAAA
Source organism: Magnolia kwangsiensis (assembly GCA_037074715.1). Taxonomy (NCBI): domain Eukaryota; kingdom Viridiplantae; phylum Streptophyta; class Magnoliopsida; order Magnoliales; family Magnoliaceae; genus Magnolia; species Magnolia kwangsiensis. The sequence goes on along the minus strand of CM073587.1, from coordinate 38,223,461 downwards.
TTTAGTAGTGAGGATTTGAACTTTTGATTTCTTGACTATAATAGTTCCTTCATGAAACACCCCGCACTTCTGGTATGCGCGTGTTACCATTTAAACCCGTAACCATGAAATTCTAAAACATGACTGACAAACAACCTAAATTCAATGAATGTAGGATAGGGCTTCCAGTGATCATTGAAGTCATCCATCAAGGGCCTTAGAAGCTTGGTTGAGCACTACATCAGCCATGAGGATAAGCTTGACTGAACACCTCAAGTTAAAATAGTATGTGAATCATCTAATCAAAGGGTATTGGGACAATGCACTAGTGATTGACATTCGAGGGCTAATGAATAGCCAACCAAGCACTCACTGACTCTCAAATTCCCATTTAACCATTGAAACAAAGTCTCAAACCAATCTGACCGTTGGATCGGGGTGTATTGGCCATAGAAGAGCCTGAGACGTGTGATACGACCCACCTGGACCTCAGTTCCGCCCCAAACTGGGCCAGGACCCCTGGGTGGGGCTCCCAAGATGAATGGACGGAGTGAATTTATCACGAGCATCACGATAGACCCCACATGAAGTGCGAGTGCACTAAAGCACGGGACATTGTTTGTTAGTTGACCAGCGAAGACCCGCATTCCACTTGAAAAAGCAGAAAATACTCTTGCCTACTCAAAAATTTAAATTTGATGGACGTCAGCTCCTTAGGTGGCCCACCTTGGCCACTACCTGGATGATCAGGACAGTCCATCGGATTTGTGGGGCCCGGTCGATCAAAACCGTAAAGTTACACCAGACTCATGCATAGAGATGATGGTTCTGGGATGAAACCGATCAAAAGCTCGCGTGTAGCTAGGATCTGGGATGATGAGCCAATTTGTGGCCGCTTGGGCGACCCATGATCGGCTTGATTGTGCTATCCTAGCCATACATCTGCCATTTGAAAACTGCTCTCTCCATTGGCAAAAATGGCCAAACTCATGCATCGTAAAAAGCAAAGGGAGACATTACCCTTTCAGGAAATGGGTATTGGCGTGATCCGGGCCCTTCCCTAGGCCACGTGGAACGATTCCAGCCACTCCTACTAGGGTAGCGCGAGCTGGATGCAAGAGACATCTCGTCTCACGAGAAAGTGGCGAGATATGGAGCATCTTGCGAGATAAAATGAAACTCACATAAAAGGCCCAAAAAGTGGGCCTCGCAATGATCATCAGCCCCATCTGGTACGCTTAAATGGACCAAATCATACTGAAATACCTTAAAGGATGATTTGCCATCAATGACCACTTTATCTCCTCTGTTAACCCATCAGACCCATGATCACGAGATGGGCCCCACCAGGGCTAAAAATTTACTTTCTTGGTGGGCCATTGCAGTGAAAATCCATCCCCAGGGTTGGATGGACCCCATGCATAGCAATTTTTTAAAGATCTCCCTTGCAAGGGGCATTTGAATCTCAACCATTGGCTGAGATGTGCTGGAGTCCTCTCTCGGCTATAAAATCCATTGGGATGCTTTGGGATTCGCACCAAAGAAAGCATCAGAGAGAGAGAGAGAAGGAGAGAAAATAGGAGAGAAAGAAGAAGAGAGGGAGAATGGGTGCAAGCTCGGTGTCATACCGTGTCTAATCGGGTCTGTTTGGACTGAGTCGACTTAGTGCAGACCGGCAGCATCTCGGTAGAGTGTGAGAGAAAACAAGGAAGAAGAGAGAGGGAGGTGGGGAGACTGTTGCTCCAGGTGGAGCAAATTGGAGCTGCCACTACCGTGGTTAGCTGACCCGAGCCATTTTAAACAGTGTGTGACACCGTGTCGACCCGACTAGCAATAGGCTCAGTTCAGGTAACAACCAGCAAACCTCTTTCTGCCTCCACCCAACAGCGCACCACGAAGGCCAGCCCCATCTGTTAGAGTCGGTTCTTGCTAACTCTGTGGGTTGTGGCAGAAGCTACACCCAAGATCTCAGTCATAAATCAGACCATTGCAGGGCCAGGTCATCCCACTAAAGAGTTTTGGGGTTGAGTCGGGCTCGAACTCAGCCTAATGCACGATCGGCCCAGTCCAACACACCAATGACAAGGAATCTGGGCCGAGCCAGCCACACAACAGGTGGGCCAAACCATCAGTTCAGCCACAGAACAGGTGGGCTAGATCAACAGTCCACCACACCATCATACATGAGATGGGCCGCACGCAATTCAAACTCAGTGGGCAACACTGTAAATCACAGTGGGTCGCACCTGAGACATATCTCAGTGGGTCACACCATGAATCACAGTGGGCCTCACCAAGCTGCATGCTCAGTGGGCCACACCATAGATCACAGTGGGCCACACCTGAGACATATCTCAGTGGGCCAAACCATGAATCACAATGGGCTTCACCAAGCTGTGCTATGGGCCACCTTTGGACCGTAGTTGGGACAGCAGAGCTGGGCTAGAACGAGTACAGCCCAGCACAATCTTTGGGCCGTCAGTGGGCAGCCACGGCTGGGCTAAAATGAGTCCAGCCCAACCTAAATTCTTGGGCCATCTAATGGGTAACTACGGCTGGGCCAAAACAACTTCAGCCCAGCCCAGTAACTGGGCCACCGTTGAATAGTGATGGCTGGGCCAAACCAGGCCCAGTCCGGGCCACAAATGGACAGCCATGTGATTGGGCAAATTCAGGCCAAGGTCAGGCCCAATTTCGGCCACAGTATTGGGCCATAACTGTTAGACTTGATCAAATAGGTTTAGGCCTAGTTCAGGCCTTGGTATTGTACAATTTCAGGCCCAGTCCAAGCCATCTTGATGGGATGCAATTGATGGACCTGGTCACTCTAACGCAGGCCTAAATAACCTTATTCATGGGACCAAGCCCACACAACTTTAATGTATTAGTTAGATAAAACCTTGGGAACATTTGACTAATACAAGCTATGACTCTAGGAAATCGCTTGCATGATATTGGGACGTGAGACGCTCACGGGAACTTGAATCGAGGACTGAACTATGACCCTTCAGGTGATGACTCCTCACCTTGAGCTTTTCATCTCCAAACTAGACTAGGGATAGCTTTAGTATAACTATGAACGATGGTCGATTAGTGATTAATCATTCAGTAGTTTATTCGAATACATATCGTATAAGTGATTTAATCATTGGTTAACTTACATGAATTCATGTCTTATAAGTGATTTAACTATCTGATTAGCTCTCTTAAACACATGTCTTAAAATTGATTATCATGCTTGGTTACACAAATGCCTAGTGTCAATTAGAATATTTGATTATTTACTTAACAAATGCCTTAGAATTAAGTAGAATGTTTGGATAGTCACTTAAACGAATTCCTTGGAGCTAATTAGAGTACTTGATTAGCTATTTAAATACAAGTCATGAAATTTGTTAGATTACTTGTTTAAGTTAATGAATCTCTTAGAATTAGAATATTTGATTAGTTACATAACAAATTGGTTGGAATGCTTGATGAGTCTACTTAAATAGATGCCTACGAGAATTGATTGAATACTTGTTAGGTTTAACTCGGATACATGTCCTAGATTAAATTATCTGATTAGTTTGTTTAAGTACATGTTTTAGAATTTATTAAATTGCTCGACTAGTTACTCTATACTTGATTAGCTTCCCTAAATGCATGCTTTAGAATGTATCAGTTATGACTCCTGAATTATATGAATGCTCAAATCTTTAAATTATGCCTTAGGTCATCTTCACATGTTATGGTATTAAGTCACATATGACTAGAAATCTCTCTATGGAAACTTCTATTCAAAGAGAGTCCGTACTTAGGGTGTAACAGAATTGATTGTGATAAGACTAGACCCTCAACATGGAAGTTATGTTTGTGGCAGTCTGATTCGTGGGGTTTACCATCTATAGAGTGATTCCACCTACTTGACTATGGAATGAACCTTCCCTCATTATTGTCGCCAATGTTTACTCGTGCTTAATTCATACATACCGACTCGCTTTAATCGTTGTATTTAATATTTTTTTTTTTTACACTTCATTCCTACTCTGCATACAATGGTAGTATCCCATACACTAATAGTTGATTGGCCACATATTGATGGGCTCTACCCACACGCTAAGGCGGTAGACTCATGGGACGGGGATGATGGTCATGGGACACTATGCTCGAGTTGTCAGCCTACGCTGGGTGACGAGCCCCCTGTAGTGACCTTGAGCTTGAATAAATTGGCTAATTGTAATTGGACTAATAATGGCTTGGCTAATCATGCATACATGGTATCTTTACGATGACGGGTGGACGTTTCTGGATGCTGTAGCACGTACCACCGAGTTATTGGGTTATGGTTTCTCTAGCTGCCAGATCACCAACTATCGATTTATGTACGTGATGTACATTAGACAGTCATTATGCGTTACATGATGTAAGCATGTATGTGCTTCGCTAATGGTCGATGATGCATTCACGCATCTATATATATAATAAGATTACATTTACTATGTTTTTTTTTTTTGGTTGTTTTTATGCTATATCTTGTCTAGGGCGGCGGTGTGTAATCTTGAGGGAAAATCACACTGAGCTAGCCACTCATTCATCAATGTTCAACCATAAAGAGGATACAGGTGCAGGTATGGATGAGTACGCGGCGGATCTCGAGACTGTCATAGCCACAATAGAGGAAGAACTATACGAGGAAGAGCCACATCAGGAAGCGGCCGAGTACTTCAGGTTGAACCACTAGATTTAGTTGTTGATGTTTATCTAGTACATTTAAAACTTGAGGTTTTGTATTTGGCCCCCAGCTGAGTGGGCCAGGATATTGTTCTTATTTTGGTTATGGCTTATACTACGTTTGATTTTTGCTAACTGCACTTTGAGCTTATATTGATTGCCACTTAATAATCTGTTAACTCCTAGGTTTTCGGGAAGCGAGTTGTATACTTGGTTTTCAAAAACTGGGCATTACATTTCATGTGTCATTTCAAGAATATCCCGAGCTTGTTTAACTGTATCGCATGAAATAATTCTTTTGAATTCATCAAGCAATAGATCACAAGTTATGACATTTAAGGCCTTTCCATTAGCACTAGTTTCACTTTTCTAAGTTCTAATCGATAAGTAGAATGCAATTTCTCTCATAGACTTGGTTCCATCTTCGGCTACTACCTCAGTCATAGGAGGTTTTCATTTGGTTACAGTGGCCTGCCACTCATTTTCATCTAAGGATTTTAGAAAAATCCTCATTCTGGCTTTCCAATATGCATAGTTAGAGCCATCAAAAGGTGGCGGCATGGTAATAGACAAACTATCAAAATTTGACATGATAAAGCTCTAGATCTTTTAACTCAAGGAATTTAATAAAAAAATGAGCAACCTTTCTCTGATACCACTTGATACCACTTGAAAAGGAAAGCTTAAATAGTCTTAGAGCAAGTAGGACTATGCCAAATAATTTACTAAAGTGCAGAAATAATAAATAAATCAGATGTCACAATTGCACTAGTATTAAAACGTTGATTCAAACTGATTCGTAGGACAACCTTCGCCAAAACAAGTTTAGGTAGGACAACCTTATTTCACAAAACTTATAAGAATCAAAATTTTAAACCAAGCAGGAGTCAATAAAAGCTAAACAATTACAAGCATTCCCTACTTTAACTTAAAGAGATTACAAACATTCATCACATAAATATAAAAGGCATTCACCACAACACCAAGAATTATAGTGGTTCAGTGTGTCAATAACTATTTTCAAGCAGCCACACATACTCCACTCTTAATAATCATTATCCACAAGATATTGGCTTTCGCTATAAATAAGGTTTTCATAGGAACACCTTAAAACATGATACAATTGTGATTTTAGCGAGCTATCAAAGATAAAAACCCCTCACTGAGATTTTCTGGCTATTTTAGGAAAACCAACAATGGGATTTTCTTGATATCTCAATAAAACTAAAATACAAAAGAAATATATACTTATCTTCTCCTTTGAAGACGTATCTGTTGATATAGCTATAGAACCACTTCTCTTGAATGTAGGTCGTTCAATGTTTAGTTATGTAGTCAAGGGTTCAAGGTTCTACATTGATTTTAAATAGATTCAAACCAATGGATACTTATTTGAATTCCTTTAAGATCTCAAAACAAGAGTATTTACTCTCTTTATAAAATGAAATTGACAGAATGAGAGATCAAGGATTTAAACAAAATGTTATAAAAAATATTTAATAAATACCGTGCAATAGCTTGAGCATAACAGACACTTCTATCTCTCTTGTAGAAGGATTTGATAGACTTGAATTATATTTTTGGATTGAGAGAAAGCCTCAATTTATAGGCAAAGAAGTTGTTGCTTCGACTCGTCTAAGAACCAGATTTTATTCCAGCAAAATTTCAAAATTGAGCATGATAAGATAAAACAGATCTTCGACTGATCGAAGGCCCTGCTTGACTAGTCAAGGGCCTTGTTCGACTCGTCGAGTATGGTCTTCGACTGGTCGAGGGTGCATAAAATCCGAACTGATTCAGTTGCTGGACTTCGAGTCGAGTAACCCTCGACTAGTCGAAGGCCCACCTTCGATGAGTCGAGCAGCTTCCTTGACTAGTTGAAGGTGTAACAAAAAATCCATTTTTTCTTTGATTTGTACTAGACTAGTTGAAAAATTCTTAGACTAGTCAAGCCACAACTCAGACTAGTTGAACCTTATCCAAAAAAAAAAACCATTTAAAGTAGCTTTTGAAAGTACCTAAACCTAAGGTCTTTCTAGGGTTCATAATACTTTAAATGACTAAACTTTAAAGTAGATTAGATGCTTGAACTTTAGGGAGCTTGATCTTTTACTATATTCTTCAATAGAGCTTGAATTTCTTGATGGAGATTGATCTTCTACTAGAAATTTAGTAGAACTTGAACTTAACTTGAACTTTCCATCTTGATCTAAGTAAAACTTGAACTTTCATCTTGATCTTCTACTTAACTTGAACTTTAGTTGAGCTTGAACTTTCATCTTGATCTTCTACTTAACTTGAACTTAAGTCGAGCTTGAACTTTCCATCTGGATCCACACTAGAAGTCTACTTCATAAGATGTTTTGTCTAAACAAAATTTGACAAACAAGGTGTGCTTTACACATTATAGCACTTATAATATCTTTGTTCATGAATTCCCCATTGCACATTATCTTGACCATTTAGTGCATGGAAGATGTTAATCAATCATAGAAAAAACTTGTTCTGTGCCACATTTCAAAACCGTATTGTGAGCATGAACTAAGAAGATCCTTGAACCGCTCCCAACATTGAAAAAATGTTTCATCTTCCTTTTGGGCAAAGTTCATAATTGAATTTCTAAGGGTATTCATTTTATGTTATGGGAAGAATTTCTTTATGAACTCCCTTGTCATGTTGTTCTATCTACCAATAGATCGTGGATGTAGTGAGTGCAACCATGTCTTAGCTTTCTCTTTCAAGGAGAAGGGAAAGAGTTTCAGCCTGGCCGTGTCCTCAGACACGTTAGAAAAATATAAAGTGGCTATGTCTCATTATACTCTTTCATGTGTAAATATGGACTTTCAGATTCAAGTCCATGGAACTGTGAAAGGAGTTGGATCACTCCTGGCTTGATATCCATGTGTCTTATATATTTTTGGAAAAATCATGCATGAAGGTGTGCTCTCCCTCACCGGTTGTAAATAGTCTTGTAGACTATGAGGCGGGGGTGCATGATGCACTTCATTCTCATCCTGAACTTCCTTAATCGGAGGTTGAGGTTGAATTGCAGGTTGATTGGCAACCATCACTTCAATTGACTCTAAGGTTCTCAAGTGGTGTCTAATCCCATGATGGATAAATAACCCCTCAACTAATCCTCCTTCACTAAAGAGATGTAGAGTGTTATCACAGACCCACTTGGGCATGAAACACTCTTAACCCTTAATTTCAGAATTTAACCCTAAATCTAAGAATTGAAACTACAACAAATAGGAGATATAAAAGAAAGAGAGAGAGTTTAGAATGAAGTTACCAGATAGGAGATGTTAGGTCAGGATCCTACAAAATAGAAAACAAAGTTTCTAAAAACAAAGCAGAAAAATTCTTAACCTAAAAATAAAATAAAAGGTTAACCCTAATATTAATCTAATTCTAAAACTAATTAAATTCAAAAAAATGTAACTGTTAGTCCCCGATAATGGTGCCAAAAAATTGTTCATAACCCCAAGTGTAAGGTCATGATGTAGTAATAATCTCGGTGAGGCTGAGGTCGAACCACAGGGACTAAATTCGTACGTTTCTGAAAGTAACTAGAAGTAGAACTAAAAGAAGATCTAAATTAGAAATATGGAATAAAACAGTAATTGTGAATACTGTTTAAGTATCAATTAAAAGTAGGAACTAAGGTGCCAAGGATCCACTTGTAGCAATGGAGATGATAACTTGCTTGATTCGGGAAATCCAATTGGAATTAGAGTCTTATCCTATCCAATTGGAGAAAAAGATTATTGAATCTCTAAACTTCTCATGAATCTAGTCATTAATAGAGGAGAAGTGTGGGGATTTGGAAGGGATTCCATCACCCTACCATGCCCAAGGGATGATGGTGAACAACAGGATTTACCAATCCCACAATCTCAAAGAGGAAAAGAAGATATTCAAAGCTATTACCAATCCCACAACAACGGGATTTACCAATCCCACAATCCCAAAACTAACCATTAAAAACTAAAAATATTCCTTATAATTAAACTAGAATCTAAGAGAGTTTAATAAAACATGAATCAAAGTAAACTAAACATCTTAATCACGTTACAAGCTTCACCCCTTAGCCCTAGTTAAGGGATTTAGCCAACTATAAGCATGATTAGATCTAAAACCCTAGAAGAAAGCATGAAACACAAACTAGGAAAGAAGAAAAACTCTTGGGAGGCTCCTCCACCCTTAGGCTCTGCTCTTTAAAATCCTAGATATCCCAAAAGTCCTTAGGAAACCCTTATTTATAGCCCTGTTCACGAAAAATCATAAAGCTGCCTCAAATTTACGCAGTCCGTGTAACTCTGCATAACGCGTTCGATGACATCAAACAACCTTTAATGTCATCGAGCATAAATTGAATTCCAGAAGTCACGCCTTTAGCACTACGTAACTCCTTTTGCACTGTGTAAGTTCTTATGTCATCGAACCTTCCTTCAATGTCATCGAGAAGGCCTTCGATGGCATCGAAGGTTCTTCGATTCATCGAGAATGTGTCTAGAACAGTCCAGTGATTTTCTTCAAAGATCTCCATAAATCACAATACCATCGAACAATATTCGATGTCATCAAACAACTTTTTGATGTCATTAAGCATGTCTTTGAGTAATTGAAAATTGCATCCAATATATCCAACAACCAAACTTAATTTTCCTGTAATACGTCGATGTCATCAAACATTGTCCTCGATGACATCGACCACAAATAGTTCTAGTACTATGAATTTCTGTTCTTTGCGCTACTGACTTTATTCCTTCTTCACTTAATTTTCTTGGATCTTGAGGCCTTGAAATCTTTAATCTTGATCTTCAAAGATCCATTCCTTGCCTTCATGATTATTGAGAACTAAATCCATGCTTTTAGCATTCTTTTCAATCTAAGCTCTCAAACTCACCTTGCAACACAAACATGCATAAAGTATACCTTAAGCAGTATCATGTTCATAAAACCAAGATATAAATGGGGAAAAATATTTAATATTTGACACATAATAGTGGCTATTAGCCTTTGAAAGGTATGTTTTGAAACTGTTGGCTGAGCTTTATTTTCTTATCTTTTCTCATTTTCATTTTTTATCCAAATCACCCCAACTCTTCTAAGAGCGCGGTTGGTCATAAAGGAGATCGGCTTTGATTATGAGAAGCTTGAGGCCAATCTCCAGGTGAAGACCACCGAGCTTCAGACCGTGGCGAATGATAGGGATGTCACCATGGCCCAGGATGAGGTCCTGTAGGGGGTAATGCGCATGCTTGGGGAGGACCCGAGAGCCTTAAGGGCTCAGCTTGATAACGCTCTTTTGGAAAGCGTCTTGTAGTAGTTTGCTATGGAGGTCCTGATGGTCGAGAAGCTACGGTTGGATGCGACTTTTGAAGCTGAGAGGAAGAGTTCAGAGGTAGCCCTAGAGGCTGAGAGGCAGAGATCAAAGGCACCCTTGGAGGCCAGGAGGAAGTTAGAGGCCGCATTAGCGGAGGTGGTCTCCAAGTCAGTGGAGGCCTTAGCTCGGTTGACCGAGTTGAAGCCTCTATCCCTAGCCTTAGGTCAGGGGTAGTGGATGCCTTTAAAGCTTCTGAAGAGCACACAGATGAGCTCGAAGACTATTTTACTCTGGGCTTTACTCGATGTAAGGAGTTGGTCAGGGAAAGGCATCCGGGCATAAATTTGGATGGTTTGGTCGAGGCTGCTCCGGTAGCTCCCGCTCATGTCAAAGTCTCTCCTCTTCTTGAAGTTCCTACCTGTACGGAGCCTGGAACTGGGGGTGCTCTTTGAGCATCATTTATCTTTAAAAAACATTTTTGTGTATGTACTTTTGCTTTCTGTAATTTTGAAAGTATATTAATGAAAAGAAAGTTTTTTGTTGCAATGGTTGGTTGCGTGAATTTTCTGAGCATGTTTATTGATTCAAGATATCTTTTTTGGACAGTGCTTACTCAAGTGATGCCGATAGTTGGATGCTCGGCCTCTCCTCTGGGGGTCGGTGTAACGCCTGGTGTCTTCAGGACCCGAGTATATGACTTGTTTCCCAAAGACCCGAGTGTTAACCTTAAAGGATGGTCAGTTCGAGTATATATTCTTTTTTTTTTTAAATCTTCCTTTCTTTTAGAGTTAGCGGTTTAACATTGTTTCAAACAAGAAAAAAATGCATTTGATTTGGGGATTTCATTCACTTAATGATAGATAAAAGAAGATAAAGAAGATAATCACATCATTATTTCATTCCAAGCTCTTTACATCATTTTTCTTTCCTTTGATTCCAAAACAGAATGTTCATGACTTGTAATAGAAAATAAATAAAGGTATCATGCATTAAGACAATATGTGCTGGAAACGCCGTATGTTAAAGATTGTTATGCATTGAACACTACTGTGCGCTAAGTATTGTCGTGCACTTGGGCTGTTGTATGCTCGGCGACAGTGTTGTGCGCTTGGCCTGTTGTGTGCTCGGTAGTGTTGTGCGCTCCCATGTGTTTTGTATTGACGGTGTTGTGCGCTGCACAACACCTGTCCCGCATAATGAATGCAGACTCCACCTCTTTGTCTTCTCGAAATCTTCTCCTTCCCTTTAATTGAATGCTAATGATCCCCTACTGAGGGGTCAAGGGGTATCTATAGCCTTCTCACACGTGTGAACATGCCACGTAGTCATTATGCGGTATCCTCTGTGTGCCAATTCCTTTGTGCGGATTCCTTTGTGTGAACTTCACTGTGTGGATTCCTTTGTGCGAACTCCACTGTGCAGATTGACTTCTTTTGGCACATAACATCACCTGCGCACAATAATCATCTGTGCACAATGGTGATCTATGTGCAATGGCCATTGGCGCATAATGATCACCTGCGCACAATAATCGCTTGTGGACAATGGTGATTTACGCACAATAAACTCCTGCTGTCTTTCTCTCTCTTTTTTTTATGCCTCAACAGATGTCCCCTTGATCTGCACTTTTATTTTTATCTACAAAATAAACAATGTAGGATTAATATTTCAGTTATTCTAATCAATTTAGCCTTCTTTTTCTTCGTTGTGCACTTCATATAATTCTTTAGCGCACAATGAGTTGTGCTCATCAAGTTGTGCACAACCAATTTGCGCACAATGTCTTCTGCACAACGGTTAAGATCTTGCCTATAAATACAGGACCTCTACCCTCCCCTTTCACTTCATTTTTGCTTGTCTCACCTTCTTTGCACGTCAAAATGTTCCATATGCCAACCGCATTGTGTGCCTCACAACGTTTCTCTGCACGCAATGTTTCTTTGCACACAACATTTCTCTACGCACAACAGTACTTCGTGCACAAGGTTAGGTAGCGCACAATGATTTTGCGCACATTGACTTGCACTCAACGTAGACTTGGACTCAAATTTACTTACCCCTTTTCTCAGCAAGCTTTTTATACTTCTCCTTTAACTTAATAAACTTCTTTCCCTAATTTTAACTTGTTTACCAACTCTTGTATAGATTTCTAATGGCTAGCTCAAAAAGACCTCTCACCTCCCTAAGTACTACTGGGCTCTCTGACTCGCAATCACCTGAAACCCGTAGTAAAAAAAGACCCAGGCCTACTGAAGGTTACTCTTCCTTTTTCAAAGAACCAGTTCCTGTCATTATCAACTTTGCTGATCATTTCAAGAGCTTATCTAACCACATCTACATGACTGTACTAATGAAGGAGATAGGGGACCCCCTACTACAGGACAAGAATCGGATTGGGACAACTGGTTGAAATCCATAACCAATTTTCATACAGACAACACTCGTCTTTCTGTTGTTGACCCTTCTTCTACTCTGGTGATTTCAAAGCAAACAAGAGAAAAGAGTAAAGATGAAGCTTTTTAAGAAAATATTTAGGAACACAACTAGAGGTGTTTCAGAATGCTTGGAATTCAATCAAGTTAAGTGCCGAGGCGTTTAAATTTCACAACCCCTATAAAGACAAGACAATTACTATACCTTTGCATCTTCAGCACCATTGGTCCATAATTCAAAGCAAACCAACCGACTATATGACACAAAATAGGCTCCTGTATGTGTCGAATTGGGTGATCAAAGAGCCGTAACTCCTCGAAGGTTATCTCACAGAGAAAGGCTTAGTCTAAAAGACCAGGCAGATAAGATATATGCACTTCCTCACACCATGTTACAATCCCCACTCCTTATAATTCACTCATTTCTTCGAAACAGTTTAATAGCATTTTCATGATCGTGATTCCCTGCGGGGTAAAGAAGAATTTAGGACGTGGGGTCTTTGGACTGATCGTCCGTATTACAGTGCATGGACTAAAGCGATCTTGAAGAAGTATGAAAATGTCCTTATTACAGCAAACATATATCATGCTATAGAAGCCACCTCAGAGTTTTTCCAAAAGGACATGATGATTTGTAAGGGATTTATGAAGTACTGGTCTTTCACTACAAATTCTTTCCAACTTTTGGTTGGAGAAGTAAGCATCACCTTGTGGTATCTGTATAGGATGGATGGCCTGCCTATCTCCAAATCTTTTTTAGATGAATACATTCCCACGAACGAGGAATTTACTTATGTTGCTTCCAACAGAACACCTAGGATTACAGCATCAACAATCAAAATTTTTCGTGAAACGTCTTATTTTACTGACGTCCATAAGATATCCTCTCTTCAATGGCTTGCACATTTTTTCCGATACTTGGTATAAGTGTTCTAACATTTTCCTTATCTTTCAGACGACACTTGCCTAGAGATATAAATTACTAATCCATCTTTTCTCCCCCCACCTCTTTTTCAGGTTCCCTGGCAGCCATTGTGTAGAACTAGAAGCCAATCGCAAAAAGATAAAGGGCTCGACCGAATTCACCACTGAAACTGAATTAGCCACTTTCTTGGCTTATTGGCTGAGCTTAGTCATGCTTCCTAGCTCAAAAAGTTCAGACTCTATTCGACCAACCTTATTTTTGGTGGTAGACGCGATGATGGAAGGTAGAAAAAATATTCTCTGGCTCCTCTTGTCTTATGGTCGTTATATAGAGCTTTCGGTCATGCTGTGGTGCACTACTCAAGCTCGGTACTAGGAGTTTCATCTTCTTTTACTCCATGACACTATTTCTTTGGATGACTTGACATTTACTTCCCCTAGACTTACAATGACCTGGAGAAGGCTTATGTCTATCCTGATCATCTACCCCTGTGGCATTTCTTAAAGCGAAAGATGATAAATAAGGGGTATGAATGGATAATGGATAAAATTGACAACATGGAATCCATTGACTTCTTCCCTTTTTATTTGGATTACCAAGCTAAAGACAGATATGTTGAGGATGACAATAACTTGGAACCCGTTGAGAGAACCTTCTTTCTTTGTATTTGTTCCTGCAGTCTTCCCATGCGAGGAGTAGAGTTCTGGCGAGAACCATATTATCCGAGTCGATTTGTTAGACAATTTGGGTATGATCAAGCTATGCCGTAGGCATGGGAGGAGGTCACATGGACAATGAGAAGCTCTGGAGTTGGCCCCTACAATTGGGCTTTAATATGGAAGCAACTCTTAATAAGAAATTTTGGCTCTTGATTTCTTCTTGTAGGGTATAATCATCGAGTGACGGCTTCATATTCTTAGATATGGTGGTGGGTGCATCATTACTACTTGGTACACAATTATTTTTCGGTGGATCGGCCTATCTGGGTTCCTCCTCCACACTTGAGGAATTATAGGTCAGAGGAAGGAATTGGATATTTTAACGAGAAAGATCAGGCCGCCATTTTGGGACAACCTCGTCATAAAATTTCTATAGAAGAGCCCATCAGGGAAATAAAGCCTCTAAATACTCTGGAAGGATGGATTGCTTTTGGTTCTCCTTTGGATTTGATAAAATGGGGAGAAAGATTGGCCACTCCTCACAATGAATTTGAAACTGCAGCACTATTCTGCCTTTCCCTACTCCTGAAGGAGGAGATCAGCCTACACACCCTGCTCCCATCATTCCTCCTACTATAGAGCCCATCACTTCTACAATTTCTCCTACTATTGAACATACAACCACCGCAGTTATCCCTATCATGGGCCATGCAACAACCACACCAAGTCATGCTACAGTCATTACTTCTCCTGCCACGCATCGGATTACTATTACTACATCTCCTATGACTCGCTCGCATGCTAAGTCATTGTCTCTTGAAGTTTTGACACAACAGGTCCCTTCTCCTACTCAAAGTGCATGTCTTCTCCCCGTGAAGACTACTTATAAGGGAAAACAATCTATATCAGAGGAAGACAGCTCATCAGAATATTCAGTAAATGTTGTAAGCAATGATACATATTCTCCCACGAGCTTAACTGATGAGGGAGATGCTTTGTTAAATGAAGACACTGATGCTGAGGTGGATATTGGAGAAGAAGGCGATGATGTTAAAGCTGAGTCTTCTCTTCCTGATGCTCTAACCACTCGTCCGGATGTCTCTCATCCGATCACAGTAATCTCCCTAAATGAAGAGTAGGTCGATTATGGAGAATCTGGTTATTCTCCTTATGCAAATATCTTTCTGTATTTTGATGCCTCATATTCTCCATGTATTGTGGAAATCACCAATGTAGTTACTCGCGAAGCATCAACTTTAAGGGATATAAAGGTTCAATCATTTGAAATTCAAGCAACAATGGGAAATACACTTCTTCTTCATAGCACAGAAGAAACCTTGCTGATAGCAACCACAACATCTGATGCCCCCATTCAGACTGATAAGTCCCTTACTGTGTGACCTCCTCCTATCCAGCCAGTAGCCCGAAGTTTAGAATTTTTCTCTGATCTGGTTGACATCCCAACTCTGACTACTCTTGACTAGAGTACTGTAGGGGCTCAGGAGCTTGCTTTCAATGTTGTTGTGACTACAGAAGCCCCTAGCTCTGTTGTAAGGCCCGTATCCTAGTCCGTACTGTTCCATCGACTCCCGCAATTCTTCCTGTCAAATTTTAGTGACCCACGACCTATAATCAACATTTATGCATGACCCTAAGTCGTATTCCGTAAATATGAGTTAGCTTAATCCGAGACTTATACCATTGCGACCGCACCAACGCCACGTCTTGCATATCGATCCGATACCCAGGCTAAGAGATGTGGGCCTGCGTTCAGTTCGAGAAAAATACCACGCATTTGTAATCCCAAGAGAATCTCTACAATATGTCCTATCAATCAATCAATCACCTCATGTCAAGTATAAGAGAAACTCATGCTTTCTTTCTCCACAAGTCAAGCAACCACCATAAGTTAACTCTTAAGTCAAGTACACTATCACCTCACATCCAGCACTCACCTCACATCCATCACCCATCTCTCTCTCTCTCTCTCTCTCTCTCTCTCTCCTTACAACCCCATATCTCTCTCTTTCTCGACATAAAATTCCAAGCAACCAAAAGGAGTGCACATCCGAGCTTTTCTAAGGAGAGAAAAATAGTGTTGTGTGGCCCACTTCCCACCCTAAAATCCTTCATCCTAACCATTCAACTCTCATCACCTTCCATCAAAGTGAAGCACAAGGAGACCGACATTCCATCAGACTAAGAAGATCGAACGGTGGGTGCTTTATAGGCTAGATTTTTATGTTTTGATGATAGGTCAAGTGAAGCCTACCGATTGATGGTATGGCTCTCGCTTTGGATCCTAAGTGTAGTCGATGACCCACCTTGTTGCTTATGATCATTCCATAATGGGGCCATTCTCCATGGACCCCATCATGCTGTTTATTTTCCTTTAAAAAAAGAGGTCATCTAGACCTTCCATTTTGGTGGAGAAGTAATCTTTACCATTAATTTTTGATTAGGTGGGCCCACATGTATTGGGATCCACTTGATGTATGAGTGAATGCTTGAAAAGGAGCACCCATAGTGTCGAGGTTCCTCCATGCACGTGTCTCTCTGTAACACCTTAGATTTTTTGTCAACTTAGAGTTAGATGTCCTTAGGCAATGGGTCAACCATAATAGTCTTAAAGCTCAATCTCAAAGTCTAAAAACCACTTTTCAACCTATTTCTTTTAAAATCTCACCTTTCACCACCTCATTCTTCAAATTTCTCTAAGTACTTTCATGTCGGACACAAATCCTAAAGTTTAAAAGGTGAAGAACTATATTTAAACTAAAACTTACTGTAAATGGTAAATACATGAATAAAATGGGATTTCGATAATTAAATTTTTGGAGTCTCATGATATAGATAGTTTATTTAGATAGATTAGCTTCTCCTACCCCAAAATCATATATTTTACAACACGTAACTCATTCCGGTTTATAAATGAGACCCGATAATGCCATGATGGACTCGTGGGCCCAAATGACACATTTCGGGGGGACCCGGGGTGGGGTCCCACATGATTCTGGCATCCCTAGGGTGGGGGGGGGGGGGAGGACATCACCCCTGGGGCGAGCCCTCATGTAAATGACCAGTGACCAGTGAGGGGCTCGCTGGTTTGGGGAGGCCTCGTCCGTACAGCAGATTGGGTGACCCGTTTTCCACATTTTTCTGTGATTTTCATCTAACTTTGAAAAATCATATCTCTCTCGTTATAACTCTAATTTGGGTGATTCAAAAATCATATTGAATATAAATGAGTCTAGTTTAATATAAAAATATGTAAAAAAATATAATAAAATATTTAATATAGTTTAAAGTAGGTCATTGTGACAACTGTCTGAAAATAACTTGTTGGACAGCTGATGCTTCTGAAATTTTTAAAATTTTTCTACAACACAAAATCTCATGAAATTTGGTGAAGATAGGGTAAACTTGATGATGAACTATTTTAAAAATAATTAAAATTATATAATAACTAAAAGTACCAAAAGTGGGGCATAGAATGGCCCTAGGACCGTATTCTGCCATAATTAGGGTAGAATTTGGTTAAGTACTGAACTGAATACTCAATGGAATTATCTTGGACCACTTTAAATATGAACTACAAGACCTAAAATGAGTAGGACCTCTAATTCTACGTTACCTAAAAACCTAGGATCAATCTCTAAACCCAGTTGCTCTTGGGAGCATCGTGAAACTTCATATCGAACCTGGACCGCACGTCGAATGTTTGATAGCGACGAACTTAGACGAATATGATCATCTTGTTGGACTTGATGACCACCTCAGAAATCAAGTCCAGATGGTATCCCTTGTCGATTTTCTTGAGTCCGGAGCGAAGTGTGTGAGAAACGTGAGTGTTTTCAGAAATTAAATACCAATTTAAGTAGTCTGAGTCGTGTCACTTGCGGACCGATTATAAGCATTCAGACCGTCAGAATATGTTCCAAATACACCCTCAGATAAGGGGAAATGTTGCACACATGTCAGTGCACTTGTGACCATGATCGAATACCGGTAACCGTCGAACTGAAACTGGCCCGCCACAGATGATCTGTAAATCCGATCGGACTGAAAACTTAGCTTGATCAAGATCCAATATTAGTGAACTTAAGTCCCACCACATTCAGCAAAGGAGCCTCCAGAAATGCTCCGTTGAGTCGAAATAGATGAGTTTTGGCTATAATCTAAGTATACCTTGGCCTTGGGCCATTTCCATCAGTCCTGGGCTTATACAGAGGCCTAAACCCACCCCATTTCTATTCCATACGATTTTGCAACCCTAGTAGAGAGAAGAGAGCAAAAAGAGAAGGAAAGAGAGAGAAAGTGAGAGAGAGAGAGTGGGAGAGAGTTCCTGGGATTCGATCTCATCGCTCCACGGGCTAAATTACCACTTTTGCAACGCTATTCCGGCGATTCCGATTTTGAAATTGGGTAAGAAAACCTAACCCTAATCTGTTTTAGGATTTCAAATAGTGTAAGTGCTGGAATAGCTAACCTATTCCCTGTTATAGGTGGTTGTTATGTCATAGATGAAGGAAAAGTGTTCGATCCGAGTTCTTTACGAGTCTACCGTTGAAAGGTGTAGACTATAAACGTTTAGGTTATGGTTTTTAAGGCTTTCAATGTCAGGAATGATTTATGTCTGACTTGATTGCTATCACACATGCTACATACGATGTCTTCAGTATATTATATAAATATATATACTCTGTTAATTTTTAAATGCATTCCATGTGTTTGTTAATTTCCTGAATGAATATGGAATTATGGTTTGCACTTGTTATGATAGATGCTTAGAAATACATGATTAGTGTATGTGTGGCAACTCCTATGTGGAAGGAATTGCTGTAATATGTGTTTAACTAAGCTATTACATGTATACGAATATGTGTAGCCTAAGTGTTTGATAAAATGCCTGAATGAGAAAATGTACTTTTTAATGTATTTAATGAGGATGTTGAGATGCAATCCTCAATCCCCTCATGCATAGTTACAGTTTCCTCTACGTAACCTATCTTACTATTATGTGATTTATGGGCGAATTACCTAAATATGATAACATGTTTAATACATGTTTGTTGAAATGTTTGTATGTATTTAGAATCTGGATTTGTGATTTCCATGATTAACTATCATAGGTACATGCTTGTTATATGTGCGACAACTGCTTAGTAAGAGGATTTGCCCTAATACGTAATATAACCAATATAAGTGATGTATGTGGGAAGGTGTAGTCTAAATGTTTGTAAAAATGTCTGAATGAGTTAGTAGTTAGTAAATTATTATTTATAAGGGAGTTGAGATATGAATCCCAACTACCTTAGTTGTGTGTATGATTTCATCCATGTACTGTATATGATTCATGTTTAGCTGTGTATGATTTCCTCCATGTACTGTATATTGATGTTTCCATAGTATGCTCAAATGATTGTAGGATGGACTTATTTATTCATTACTGCTTTGAGAATCTCATATGCTTACTTTTTGTAATTGCACGCGGTTGGGACTATATCGTAGTCCAGGCAATTTGTAATAGGCCGCGAACTGGTGGCTGAAGTTGTTTCACCACGCAGGATGTGTTCGATGAATTTGAGCCGTACTTAGGATGTCGGCAGTGGTTAGGCCACATGGAGTGCTTATGCACTTCATGTCGGTCAACTCAACATGTGCTCGTCCTAATCGAGCTCGTCAAGTAACCCGATTGGCCCGATCTTTGTTCACCATGTTTGGACACTACTGCTTGAATCTAAGCTATCAAACTTACCAGTGAAACCCTGTTAACCTTAGTACCTCGATCTGCTAAGACTCATGAGCCGGGCATGGTGGTATGGGACACCATGGTCGAACTGTTGGCCTACGCTGGGGCGATGAGCCTCCCCGTACTGACCAGTGAGCAACCCAGACTCGTGAGCTGAATATGGTGGTATGGGACACTGTATTCGTGCTGTTGGCCTACTCTAATTGGTGACGAGCCCTTTGTAGTGACATTGAGCATACTTTAAAACTACATGGAGGCGACGAGCCTTTTTGTTGTAATTAAGGTATAACTAGGCCTGTATTGATTGGCGACGAGCCCTTTACAGTTACCTTGAACCATAACATCATATAAAATTTACTAGGATTGACGACCCTAGAATGGATCGTTGCTTAGGAATTGATATAAGGGTGGTACCTTAGTTTTCCAATCGTGCTGTATGAAAAGGATTAATAAGAACTTGGTAATCATGTTCATGCACTGCACTGCATGTACTGTTTAGCGTTGGGCAGAACACTGAGGAAGTGACTGACATGCGCGACCGTGAGATGAAGATCGCAGAGCGAGTGCAGGCGAGGGCATGCATCATTTCTTCATACATTCTTGCATTAATCAGAGTACTTAGGGATGTTTGATTGTATTGCTTTATCATTACTGCTTGATTGAATTGATAACATGTTAACCTTTGCTTTATTATTCCACTGAGTTGATCACTCACTCCCACATTACGGGACGGTGTTTGAAACACCAACCAGTCCCTGTTTTAGTTTCAGATTATGGCGATGCTTGTGAAGTGGAGCTGGACTTGTATGATGATGATGAAGGTTTCTCCTATATGCAAATATCAGGCGGGTCTATGTAGACCATGTTCTGATCGACGGGGTCACAGGGATGTTGATTAGACATTATTACACTTGTTATTTTACACTGTTGGGAACACCTATGTATATTCTTTTGTTCATTTTGGAGTATACATGTATATAGTTAACCTGGTAACATGTTCACACTCTGGTGACTTATAACAGTTTATGCATTTTATATATTTATCGCAGTCTTTCGCTTGTAAAATTTAACTGTCTCTGGAGTATAATATGTTATTTTGGTCTAATCCTACTCATGTTTACTGCACTAATATGAACAACATTCAATCATCATTATCTATGTTGCATAAGTGATGCGTTGAAACTCGGGAGCTGAGCTTCTACTCGACTCCCGATTTTAAGGGCATTACAAGATGGTATCAGAGCATGATTTAGATTAAAGTGGACCCGGGTTATGGTCACACGATGCACACCGACGCACTCTAACTTAGAAAGGGGGTGATGGAATCTAGAAACCACATTAGAATCCCAAGTGTCGCTGACGGGCGAGATTAACTACCGTAGAATAGCCCATACATAACCGAGATCATATAAAATGATCTCATATCCCCACTTCTATTCACTCAAGCTTCTATCTTCTTCTAAATCTTGCACCCATCTACCACTATTCTTTACAACTCTTCGCCTTCCTTATACCCCCCTCATTTGGGCACAAAATCCACATTTTTGTATCCCATAACCTGCACAACCTCCAAATGATGGGACATTTAGGGCCCGTTCGACCAACTGCATTAGGTAAGATTAGGGCGGATGGAATTGTAAAAGTAACAATAAATGTACGTGTAAGGTATTGTCCCTAGATTGGGTGCATCCCATGGTTTCCAATGCCATGGTTGGAATGTATGCAATTAACAGTAAATCCCAGGATTTTCTTTCAAATTATTCTTAAAATTTCATCATCATGGGATTTGAAAATCCCATCTCACACTTTCCAACACAAGGCTCATTTTTCAAAGCCTATAAAATTAAATTTTAATCCCGTCCCACCCTCCTTCCAAAGGTGTCATTCCTAAATCCCGAGGTGGGATTTGCAACGCAATTAGCAGGTATGGTCCTATGTGTAGTGCTCGAGCGCAATCACATTTATGTTCGGGCAACTTAAATTCCATCTAGCATATAAACATAGACTTTAGAATACAACTAGGGGATTACCGCTACTCATAAATTAAGACTAGGCTACTAGTTTTACTAACGAATGTAAAAGACTAATTATGCTAAGGTAATTGAATGATAGACTTAGTTAGTCGACTTGATTAGCTTGGAGTGGGGCCTCATTCTTTCGATGAATTCCCTTGATACTTAGGGAAGCTGTTTTGATTTAGAAACTATTCATGTATAGAGAAACTTATATATCCCTCGGATTAAACATTAGGTCAAATCAACAAACACCTTAGACTTACCTTCTTAAGGACTTGTTACAATCGAGAACACGGAATAGAGAAACTATATATAAGCGATGTATTTGCGATTTGAATCGCATTCTCAATCCTGGTAGATTACCAACGAACTCTATGCTCTGATCAAGCAAAAGATTAGGATCGACTAGGATTAAGAACCGATACGACAAATTTTTTGTCTTAGCTAGGTAAAAGGTCTATGTATCATGCTCGGACCCACTACACAACTTTCCTTCCGTGTTAGCTCGATCACTTACAACCAAAAGTTTATTACTTCATCTTTGAGAAGTGTTAAGAACCTATAGCCAATAGAGAATTTTCTTTTTAGGCCTAAGAAATGTCTCAAATAGGCAATAGACAGTTAGGAATTAGGTCCTGAATCACAGACTATTCTGGCATACATATTGGGCATATGAACTTGGAGAGATAGTACTAATAATGTATAAATTATATTATGATATTAAACTTGACATGATTAAAGAGGGTAAGTCAGGACCGTAGTAAGAGTCCTTCTTTGGTAGAATTAGGCATCTTGCCACCAACTCACACTTGTCCCTGGAATCAACCACAATAGAGATTAGGCTCATTTCTATAACCATAGGTATCAATGTCATAGTACACATCATCAATTAAAGGAAGACCAATGTATTGGGAGATTGTATCCCATTCCATGTCAAGGATAGGTCCTAAATTATACCTTGTTCCGACATACAGATCAGGACATAGATTCTTGAGAGTAGATTTTTTTTTAAAGGGAGGTAAAACATTTGAGCCCAATCTAGTTAGGTCAGCTAATACAACCGTTGGATCAAAGTGACACAATGTAAGCGTGATTGGCCCCTTCCACATTGGCCCAAGATCGAAGGAAATTAATTCAGGTTATACATAAGATTAGGTCATTAAATAGGGTCTGAATGTTTCTTAGAATGTCAACAATGAAGTCTTTAAAGGGAAACAATTAGGGCTTAAGTGTTAAACCCATTCATATTAAATCATAGGCCTAACAATGAGAACGAGCGAAGGTCAGTGTATCCACAAATCTACTCATTAAATACGAACATAATAGAAATCTTGGCCAACTCTATACGATTAGAAATCCTTTAGGATGATCTATTAAGGTGCTTATTAACCCCTACCTTGGACATAGATTCAGATGAGGACTCTCCTAGACCAAGACCCAAAGGGCAACCTTATAAATAGGAAATTTGAACTTTTCAGTGATGGGCATTCCCTAAGCTTTTAGAGTGATCAGACTATGGAGTTACTGAAATATACAACTGCGAAGCATTCGTGGCTTGACCCAATTCTCAATCCTGGGTGACTACCAATGGACTCACTGCTTTGACCGAGTAGAAGACTAAGATCTACCAGGACTAGGAAGGGATACGATGAGCCTTCTACCCTGGTCAGGTAGGTGATCAAAGTATCGGGATTAAGCCTATTACAATCGTCTCTTCATATTGGTCCACCATTGAAAACATATATCTTGCTCTAATTAGATGGGAATCATCGTCAAGACTCCAAACAGATAAGGAAATAAATTGCAGCAAACCATCAGGGTATAAGCAAGAGATGAAGAGTAAATTTTTAAGGAAGGTAGACTAAAATGTGCCAGACTAGCATAAATAGTATACACCCTACCACGCATATAAACTTGAAATCAGTAAACCTTAGGTGAAAGAAATAATAGAATCTTTAATCATTATCCTTAACCAATTTTGGGGATGAAATTATTTTTAGGGGGGGTAGATTGTAACACTCCAGATTTTTTACCAACCTAGAGTTAGACGTCCTTAGGCAATGGGTCAACCATAACACTCTCAAAGCTCAATCCCAAAGTTTAAAAATTACTTTTCAACCCATTTCATTCAAAATCTCACCTTTCACTACCTCATTCTTCAAATTTCTCCAAGTACTTTCATGTTGGACACAAATCCTAAAGTTTAAAAGGTGAAGAACTATACTTAAACTAAAACTTACTGTAAATGGTAAATACATGAATAAAATGGTATTTTGACTATTGAATTTTTGGAGTCTCATGATATAGATAGTTTATTTAGATATATTAGCTTCTCCGACCCCAAAATCATATATTGTACGTCGGGTAACTCATTCTGGTTTACAAATGAGACCCAATAATGCCTCGATGGACTCGTGGGCCCAAACGACACATTTTGGGGGGACCCGGGGTGGGTCCCACATGATTTTGGCATCCCTGAGGGGGGGAGGACATCACTCCTGGGGCTAGCCCTCTCCTAAATGACCAGTGACCGGTGAGGGGCTCGTTGGTTTGGCGAGGCCTCGTCCGTACAGCGGATTGGGCGGCTCGTTTTCTGCATTTTTTCTATTTTCATTCAACTTTGAAAAATCATATCTCCCTTGTTATAAATCTAATTTAGGTGATTTAAAAACTAGATTGAAGCTAAATGAGTCTAGTTTTATATAAAAATATGTGAAAAATATAATAAAATATTTAATATATTTTAAAGTAGGTCGTTGTGACAACTATTCAAAATCACTTGTTGGACAGCTACTTCTTCTAGAATTTTTAAAATTTTTTTACAACACAAAATCTCATGAAATTTGGTGGATACAGGGTAAACTTAATGATGAACTACTAGAAAAATAATTTAAGTTATATAATTACTAGAAGTGCCAAAAGCGGGGCATAGAATGGACCTTCGAGAATTCTCAAGGTTGATAGGCCCTTGTTCCTTAAGACATGCTGCCTAGAAGAGAGACCTGAGTGAATCCTTGTCCACCACCTGTGACTCTTGTTCTACCACCTATAACTCCTACTCCACCATTAAATATTCCTACTTTTTCGCCTGAGGTTGCCACTCCTCTACCTGAGACTGGTGCGGATCTGACCGTACCTTTGAGTGCCGCTCAGCTACAGCATATGCTATAAGTGATGACCGCTATTCTTCAGGGGCAGAGCAGTCGTCCCACTATTACGCCAGCCGAAGCTAAGCAGGAGCATGTGAGCGCTCTTCTCTAGGACTTCTGACAGTAGAATCCTCCACGTTTTCGGGGTGAGCCAGACTCTACTGCAGAAGAGATATGGTGCTCCGAGGTGGAGAAGATATTCGACACTATGAAATGTACGACCTAGTAGCGAGTCCCATTAGCTATATTCCTTCTCCAGGGTGAGGCTTAGCATTGGTGGGCATCTATCACCCGAGTTGTAGTGGCCGATTTCATGTGGAACTGGGAGGACTTTGTAGACCGATTTGACCAAAAGTTCTTTTTTGAGCTTGTGCGCCAGCAGCGCGCATTAGAGTTTGAGACTCTGGTCCAGGGGGACATGACTGTTTCCTAGTATGAGGCATGTTTTATCATGTTATTGAGATTCATGACGTACCTGGTTGACGATGAGGGGTGAAAGGCCCACCGTTTTGAGATTGACTTGCATCCTACCCTTAGGATCCGTGTGATCAGACACATGCTTTCGATGTTTGAGCAGATTGTAGAGAGGGCCCAGATCTACGAGTTAGATGGGCCAGTTTACAGAGAGCCCGTGACCAGAGGGGAGATCAGAAGTGGAAGGTGCCATCTGGTAGTTTCCAGCAGCAACAACATTATCCACAGTAGCGACGCACGACCCGTCCAACATTCCGAGCACCTGTGGCAGCCCTAGCACCACCGTCAAGACCATTTTCAGGTACTTGCTTTGGGTGCAGTAGGACAAGACATTCTAGGCACGAGTGTCCCCATCCGTAGCAGCATCAGCCGACCGTATCAGCCTCTGTGATAGCCCCCACAGCAGTAGCAACGATCACAGCACGAGTCTCCTGCACCTCCCCCGTAGCAGCAGGGGCAACAAGTCAGGCTGCCACAGCGGCAGCAGCAGCAGTAGCAGCGATCACAGCATGAGCCTCCTGCACCTCCCCCATAGCAACAGGGGCAACAAGTTAGGCCGCCACAACGGCAGCAGCAACAGTAGCAACTGAGACCTTAGAGGGGACCTGTACCCCTCAGCAGGCCCAAGATAGATTTTATGCTGCCTAACAGGCCCCTCAGTCATCAAGAGGGGTCGTCGAGGGTACTCTCCCTATTTCTGCATGCATTGCACATGTATTGTTTGATTCTGGTGCATCGCATTCTTTTGTGGCTGATGATTTCTACCAGTCGACTGGTTTACTGATGGAGTATGCCTGTGAGGGTTTGTTAGACCGATTTTGGTTGTCTTTCCCCATTCTGATTAGAGATTTCTTTTTGATTACCGATTTGTTCGTATTACCGATGTCCGAGTTTGATGTCATTCTGGCCATGGATTGGCTTGTCGAGTACCATGTCATATTGGACTGCTCCACGAGGACAGTCAACGTTCTGTATACCCGGCGTGCCAGAGTTCTAGTTTGTTGTCGAGCGCAGAGGAGAGCATCTTTCCTGTCTATTGTCATGTGCTGTTGAGGAGTCAGCTGCTTTGAGTATCGACTAGCTACTGGTCATTTATGGTTTTCTCAATGTGTTCCAGGAGATTCTGGGGTTACCACCTCATTAGCACACTGAGTTTCAGATTGATCTCGTGCCTGGTACCGCTCCTATTTTGAAGGTCCCGTATCGTATGACACCGTTGGAGTTGCGAGAACTGTAGAAGCAGTTGGACAAGTTACGCAATCTAGGCTTTATACATCCAAGTAGTTCATCGTGGGGAGCACCGATACTCTTCGTGAAGAAGAAGGATGGCTCGTTGAGGCTTTGCGTAGATTACTGCGAGCTCAACAAGGTCACGATCAAGAACAAGTACCCGCTTCCGTGGATTGATGATTTGTTTGATTGGCTATAAGAGGCACAGTTCTTTTTAAAGATAGACTTGTGGTCCGATTATCATCAGGTTCGGGTTTGAGATGAGGATATCTCGAAGATAGCCTTCAGGACTCGCTATGGTCATTTTGAGTTCTAGGTTATGTCCTTCAGACTGACCAATCTCCCGCAGTATTCATGCAGTTGATGAATGAGGTCTTTCGTCCGTATCTCAACCAGTTTTTTGTGGTGTTCATCGATGATATTCTAATATATTTGAGGACCCTTGAGGAACATGAGCAGCATCTAGAGATTACCTTACAGACCCTCCATGCACACTAGCTTTACGCGAAGATGGAGAAGTGTGAGTTCTGGCAAGAGGAGGTGAAGTTTCTCGGTCATGTGGTGACGAGGCAGGGCGTCGCAGTGGACCCCTTGAAGATTGATGCCATGCAATAGTGGGGTTAGCCCATGAATGTGTCCGAGATTCGTAGTTTCCTTAGTTTCGCAGGTTACTACCGATGTTTCATTGAGTGATTCTTTTGTATTATAGCCCCGTTGACCAGGTTGACCTAGAAGGACGCCGAGTGACACTTATGAGCAGGCATTTATGGAGCTGAAGGACCACCTCACGTCCGCTCCTATCCTCGCTCTTCCTTCTTAGAATGATGGATTTGTTGTATTTACCGATGCCTCACGAGTTGGCTTGGGTGCTGTCCTAATGCAGCACGGAAAGCCAGTGGCTTATGCGTCTCGCCAACTCAAGGTCTATGAGTTGAACTATCCCACGCATGATTTGGAGCTGGCAGTAGTTGTCTTTGCACTGAAGGTGTGGAGGCACTATCTTTATAGGGTGAGGTTTGAGCTCTTCTCCGACCACAAGAGCTTGAAGTATCTGTTCTCTCAATTTGAGCTGAACATGAGGCAGAGGCGTTGGATGGAGCTCCTAAAGGATTATGATTTTGATCTTCAGTACCACCCGGGTAAGGTGAATGTGGTGGCGGATGCCCTCAACCGTCAGTCATGAGGCCTGGTGGCATACATGATGATTCAGGAGTGGAGGATGCTCAAGGATATAACAGATTACGACTTCGAGTTTGGTCTGTAGTGTTCTATAGTTCAGCTATCGAGCCTATCGATTTAACCCTCTCTAGTCGCAAGGGTGATCGAGGCTCAAACATATTGGCAGATTGGTTCTGATGGTGGACTTCGCTTAAGAGGCAGATTATGTGTCACGGATATTCCTGAGTTGCGTCGAGATCTTATGACCGAGGCACATCCATCGCAGTTCTCTATCCACCCTAGCTTGATGAAGATGTATTGCGATATAAGGTGTCAGTATTTTTGGGTAGGGATGAAGTGCTAGATAGCCAGTTTTGTGGCCAAGTGTGACACATGCCAGCGTGTCAAGGCCGATCATCAGATATCCCCTGGTCTATTGTAGCTATTGAGCGTCTTGATGTGGAAGTGGGAGCACATATCTACCAATTTTGTCATGGGTTTGCCAAGGTGTAACACCCCGGATTTTGGCCAATCTGGGATTTGACGTCCTTAGGCAGTGGGTCAATTAAAACACCTGGAAAATCGTTCAGAACCCAATTCCATAGCCAAAGAAACCACTTAGGATTAATTCCTTTAGAAATTAAGCGTAAGTTAGCTAGCGCAACGCTGAAGTAGCTGGGAAATAGTCCCTGATCACTTTAAATATGTTCTACAAGACCCAAATCGAGTAGAACCAATGACTCTATAATACTCTATAACCTCGGACCAAACTCTAAGCAGGTTTGTTCTTTGGACCACTTTGAATCTTTGTATTGGATCTAGACCATGCGTCGAAAGTCTGATACCTCCTATCTTAGACCGTTAGAACTGCCTAGCTGGACTTGACACTCATTTTGAAAATCAAGTCAAACCGATAATCACAGGCCATTTCATTGAGCCCGGACCGAAGAGAGTGCGAATAGGGACAGAATTGGAATTTCAAATTCAAATCTGGCACACGACTTAACGCGTCAGTATTGAGCGTTCTGACCGTCAGAATTCAGCCAGATTACACCCTCGGATCAGGAAAAATTTCTATTTCATATCATGAGATTTGCAGGCCTGATCTACGTGCGGTGACCGCTGAACTGAAACTAGACCGCCACGTGCGATCTGCGAACCCTGCCGGACTGAAAACTTGATGTATGCTAGATCCAGTATGCATGAGCTTAAGTCCGACCGCATTCAGCCAGGGGCCACCAGAAATGTCCTTTTGGACTGAAACAGTCCCGATTTGGTTACTCCTCAAGTGAAACTTGTTCCCGAGCCTATTTCGGGCAAGTTTGGGCTTATAAAAAGGGATGAAACCCTCACTCCTCTCTCCCATCCGAATTTGCAAAAATCCCTAGATTGGGAGAGAGAAAAGGTGAGAGAAGGTGGGAGAGAATTCCCTGCTGCTTATGCCACGTGCTGTACGTGCTTAGGCAACGCACTCCGATCACTTTCCCGGTGATTCCTCCACGTTTTCAGGTAAGAAAATACCCTAGAGGTTGCTGATTTGAGGTTGCTTTCGTTTCCTAGCGAAATAGCTAATAGAACTTGTGTATTAGGTTCTCTAATCGCCGTAGACGAAGCGTATACGCTCCGTTCGAATTTACACATCCATAAGAGACAAGGTGTGGATTTTAGACGCTTTGATTGACTGTTTCCAAAGCTTTCAATGTCGTTTAATAGTAGATTATTGACAGCAATGCCGTTTGACATGTACAACATGCTGTCCGTTTCTTGTTTCGTAAACCAACGTAGAATATGAGATTTAGGGCATTTTAGTCATTTGTAGGAAGTACTGATTTCATTCATATTTTGCTGAGGTGATTGACATGATTTGTTGTCGCATTAGAATGTTAGGAATACGTGCATAATTAGTTTGGCGAAGAGATTTGCCTAAATGCGCACTTTGGGTCGACATACTATATGTAGACTTAAGTGTGTAGTGTAAGTGTTTGTATAAATGCTTGTATTAGTATGTATTGAATTAAATGGTGTTATGAATTAGTTTGAGATTGATTTCTCAATTAATATGTTGGTGTAAATAGTTTCCTACATGTTAGCCATATGCATGATTTCATGATATGAATGAAATGCATGTGCTTGACGATTCGCTTAAGCTGTATGTTATAACATGTGCTTGATGATTTCATTATGATTTAGTTCGAGATTGAATTCTCAATTAATATGCTGATGGAAATGATTTCCTATATGTTGGCGATATGCATAATTTCATTATATGTATGAAAGGCATGTGTCAGATGATTTACTTAAGTTGTACGATATAACATGTGTTAATATGCTCACATGATTGTGTTTCATTTCCAATACTCTCATATGAATGCTGATGTGATTCCATAATTATTTGGGACTATACTTAGTCCAGGCAATCGGTAACCGAGCGAATTCGTGGTTGGCTTATCTTTGCCATGAACGACGCGTCGATGAACGCGAGCCGTATTTTGGAGTTGGCGGCAGTGGTTAGGCCACACGAAGTGTTTTACGCACTTCATGTCGTTCGACTTGAGATGCGATCGTGCTAGTCGAGCCCGTCAAGTAACTCGACTGTCCATTGTATGTTCACCCTGCATGAGTCATAACTGCTTGAACCTAGGGTACTGAACTTACCATTGTAAACCCTGTTAACCATGGTACCTTGATACACGAAGACTCATGAGCCGGGCATGGTGGTATGGGACACCGTGGTTGAGCTGTCGGCCTACGCTGGGGCCACAAACCTCTCCGTAGTGACCAGTGAGCACCTAGTCTCGTGAGCAGATTATGGTGGTATGAGACACTATATTTTTACTGTCGGACTACACTGATCAGGCGACGAGTCCTTTGTAGTGACTGCGAGCGTATTCTGAGTCTACGGGAGGCGACGACCCTTCTGTAGCAGTAGAGTACAGTAGGCCTGTATTGATAAGGTGATAGGGGAGCGGAGCAACGAGTGCGTGCAACAGCCCTGGCAGCCCTTGCAGTGACCTACAAAATATACATCGTATGAGATTACTAGGAGTGATGACCCTAGACAAGATCTGTGTTGGGATTGATATAAGGGAAGTACCTTAGTTTCCCAATCCTGCTGTTTGAATGGACTAATAACAACTCGGAAATCATATCGCCATACCATTGCATGTGCCTGGAAGATGTGGAGCACTTGAGGGTCGATTGCATGCCGCGGTCGTAAGATGGTGCCGTATGAGGTAGATCGTCGGTGAGGGCATACATCGCGTCATGTCATATTGCATTAACAACAGTTTTAGGATTGTTTGATTTACTGCTTTACTATTATCGCATGATTGATTTGAGAACATGTTAATCCTTGCTCTATTATTCCACTGAGTTAGCTACTCACTCCCACGTTATGGGACGGTGTTCCTGGACACCCACCAGACCTTTTTGTGATTGCAGATGATGGCACGGCCTGCGAGGCGGGGCCGGACTTAATGATGTTGATGATGAGGAGGATCCCTCCTTTATGCGTGTGCTGATCGACGGGATTACAGGGAGGTTGATTAGATACCTTGGCACTTGTCATTTTATATTTTTAGAACACTCATGTATATCCTTTTGGTTTACGTTTGGAGTATACATGTATGTATATAACCTGGTAACATGTTCACACTCTAGAGTCATACAACAGTTTATATATGTTATACATACTATCACAGTCTTTCGCTTGTAAATTTAACTGTCTCTGGAGTATGATATGCTGTTCTGGATTAATCTCACTCATGTTTAATACATTATCACAAACAACATTCAATCATACATATCTATGTTGCATAAATAATATTTTGGAACTCGGGAGTTGGGTTTTTGCTCGACCCCCCGATTTTCGGGATGTTACACAAGGACAGCGCGGTCATGATGCCATCTTGGTTGTTGTGGACCGTGTGACTAAGTCGGCACATTTTTTTTATGATTCATGAGACCTGGTATGCAGACCGACTCACCAAGCTGTTTGTTGATGAGAGATTGCATGGCATTCCAGTTTCGATCATTTCTGATCGAGACCCGAGATTCACGTCTCATTTTTGGAGAAGCTTCCAGAGAGCGATGGAGACTAATTTGCAGCTCAGCATCACGTACCATCTACAGACCGATCGCCAGACTGAGAGATCAACCAGATCCTTGAGGATATGCTTCGAGCTTGCGCGATTGATTTCTCGGGTTGCTGGGACGTGCACCTGCGATTGGTTGAGTTCATGTACAATAACAGCTATTAGGTGACCATTGGCATGACTCCTTGTAAGGCATTATATGGTAGACCATGTAGATCTCCGAGTTGTTGGATTGAGGATGGAGAGCGGTGTCTCCTATGTCTCGAGTTTGTGCAGCAGACGTTAGAGGCTATCGATATCATCAGGCAGAGGATGCGCATAGCTTAGAGCCGGCAGAAGAGTTTTGTTAACCGTTGGCATCGTCCCCTAGAGTTTGCCGTTGGCGACCATGTGTATATCAAGGTCTCACCCATGAAGGGTGTGGTTCATTTTAGACAAAAGGGCAAGCTTGCCTCGAGATTCATAGGGCCTTTCGAGATTACCGGGCATGTTGGTGCCATGGCCTATCGGCACCTTAGTTGTTTGGCATCCACAACGTTTTTCATGTCTCTATGTTGAGGAAGTGTGGGTCATACATCATGCCTGTTATTGATTAGCAGCCGTTGGAGGTACGTGAGGATGCTTCTTATGTTAAGCAGCCAGTTCGTATCCTCGATTGGAAGGAACAAGTCATGCGGACCAAGGTCATTCCCTTGGTGAAGGTACAATGGGGCCATCATAGTGTGGATGAGGCGTCTTGGGAGCGTGAGGTAAAGATTTGAGAGCGGTATCCCCATCTTTTCGATGTTTGATTGTATGTTATATTGTGTTTTGATTATATATGATGTTATGTTTCCTATTCCCTAATGAGTTATGTTGAGTTGCGATGGTAGTATAAATTTCGAGGATAAAATTTTTATTAGGTGGGGAGAGATGTAAGGCCTGTATCCTAGTCCGTACTATTCCATTGACTCTCGGGATTCTTCCTGGCGAATTCCAATGACCCGTGACCTATAATCGACATTTATGCACGACCGTAAGTTGTATTCCATAGATCTGAGTCAGCTTAATCCGAGACTTGTACCATTGCGACCGTACCATCACTGTGGTTCCAATGCCGCGTCTTGCATACCTATCTGATACCCTAGATAGGAGATGTGGGCCCACATTCATTTTGAGGAAAACACCTTGCATTTGTAATCTCAAGAGAATCTCTACAACATGTCCCATTAATCAATCAATCGATCAATCAATCACCTTATGTCAAGTACAAGAGCAACCCATGCTTTCTTTCTCCACAAGTCAAGCAACCACCATAAGTTAACTGTCAAGTCAAGTACACTATCACCTCACATCCATCACCCATCTCTCTCTCTCTCTCTCTCTCTCTCTCTCTCTCTCCTTACAACCCCTTCTCTCTCTTTCTCAACACAAAATTCCAAGCAACCAAAAGGAGTGCACGTCCAAGCTTTTCTAAGGAGAGAAAAAGAGTGTTGTGTGGCCCACTTCTCACCATAAAATCCTTCATCCTAACCATTCAACTCTTATCACCTTCCATCAAAGTGAAGCACAAGGAGACC
Source organism: Magnolia kwangsiensis (assembly GCA_037074715.1). Classification (NCBI taxonomy): domain Eukaryota; kingdom Viridiplantae; phylum Streptophyta; class Magnoliopsida; order Magnoliales; family Magnoliaceae; genus Magnolia; species Magnolia kwangsiensis. The sequence goes on along the minus strand of CM073587.1, from coordinate 38,189,990 downwards.
GGTGTTCCATCAGACCAAGAAGATCGAACGGTGGGTGCTTTATAGGTTAGATTTTTATGTTTTGATGATGGGCCAAGTGAAGCCTACTGATTGATGGTATGGATCTCACTTTGGACCGTAGGTGTAGCCGATGGCCCACCTTGATGCTCATGATCATTCCATGATGGGCCCATTCTCCATGGACCCCATCATGATGTTTATTTTTCTTGTAAAAAAGAGGTCATCTAGACCTTCCATTTTGGTGGAGAAGTAATCTCCACCATTGAGTTTTGATTTGGTGGGCCCACATGTATTGGGATATACTTGATGTATGATTGAATGCTTGAAAAGGAGGGCTCATAGTGTCGGGGTCCCTCCATGCACGTCTCTCTCTCTCTCTCTCTCTCTCTCTCTCTCTCTCTTTCTCTACTTTTCCCTTTTTATAGTTGTGTGGCCCACTCGGATGGACCCCAACTTGATGTATGTGTTATCTACACCAACTAATCTTTTGGTGGCCCACCTGTAGCATGTCTGTGGGTGGGGCCCACCTTGATAATGTGTTACATTAAAAATGAAGCTAATCCTATTTTTTGGTGGGCCATAGCATATCAAACGGAATTTTTACAGTTGAAATACACCCTGATGTTTCTGTACCCTAAAATATATTGAATATTGGGCTTGTTTGGCTTGTCTTGAGCCATAAGAGCCATTGGATGGGGTGGATCCTTCTGATGTGGGCCCCACCTAGGAAAATCCTTAGTGAAAAAAAAATATTACATGCAGCAGGCGCTGTTGCTAAGCATCCAGAGGACGCTGTACAACGTCCTGCTATGTTTTGGCAGACGGATAGGCAGGGACCCACTATCCTAGCCGTGGGCCCCACCGTGATGTGTGGAAACATCAACCCCGTACATTTGGTGGCCCTCCTTATTTAAGCAATGGGCCCACCAAGATCAGTCGTTTGTGGAGCTCAGGTGGCCTACGTTACGGGAAACAGTTGGATTGAACAGCTGCCATTGAAATTCAAATGTTTTGGATCATTATAAATTTATTTTTCCTCTTCACCTGGGTTTGTCTGACCTTACCCATAGATTGGGTGGAAAATAAGCATTATGGTGGGCCCCACGTGGGACCCACTGATGTATATGTTCCACACCTTCCATTAATGTGGTCCCCATCATGATGTATGTGCTTTATCTATGTTGTCCATCTATGGGACCCACCATGATGCATGTGTTGCATCCAAACCGACCATCCAATTGACAAAACCATCTTAGGCTTAACACTAAAAATAAGACAGATCTAGGATTAGGTGGACCACATTATAGAAAGTAGTAGATTTGAACGTCCACCATTAAAACCCTTAGGCTACTAAGTTTGGGCCTAATATGATATTGGTTTTTCCTCTTAATTCAGGTCTGTGAGACCTTATGATCAGATTGGATAGGAAATAAATGTTTTGGTGAGCCTTAAGAATTTTAATGGTGGAAATCATTACCACCACTTATATTTGGGTGTGGCCCATTTAATTACATATGGCCCATGTGATGTGGTCCACTTGCCGTATGAGGGCCCATTGTGATGTATTCAAAGGCCCAGGGCTTATGGCCCATTGTAATGTACATAAGGCCCATTGATGTGGCCCACTTGATTTATATAAGGCTCATATGATGCGGCCCATTTGATGTATCTGAGGCCCATGGGTTGAGGCCTAATGAGATGTATATAGGTCCATTGCAATGTGTGATTTCACTGTGGTGTATATAATGATGTTTATGGCAGGTTATGTCTTAGGAACAATGATGGTTTGAATGTTCGCATTATAACTCTCCCTAGGGCCCATTGATAGGCCCATACTTGTTACGTGTAGGCCGTTTAGGCCTATCTTCGTTGTGAGGATAGTTCATCACTTTATAACATACTTAGTATAATTCCATGCCTTATGCCATACGCATCATATGTATGCTTGATATGAGTAGTGACTGATCATAGCAAATGCCATTGGGTAGCTTACTTATGGGACTCCTTGATAAGAGTAACCCACATGAGCGCATGGTACGCACGAGGTTGCTGCATGATTGTACGGTGTGACTCATGTATCTTGCATATGTGTGACTTGATCATTATACACCCTAGGGACATCAGGGTCGGGGCTCCACAGACACATCGTGGATGGCCGTATCGGATACCGAAAATACATGGTTCTAGTACTGTGGGAACTTATGATGTCCTTGGGTGAGTCCTAGAACCTTTTTAGTACCAGGAGATGCTCCAACATCTAGACCGAGTGGATATACGAGCGCCCGAGTGCCAAATTTCAGTAGGTTGCATCTCCTACTGTGTCGTGGTTGGTTGGAAGGGGGTGTGGCCTTATTTGCTCAAGTGAGGGGGTTGTAACTAGGCTGATTTTGACCAGCTCATAAGTCTGCCATCGATGAGTCGGTTAGGTATTGGTAGACTACTAGTCAGGCGGATAGTGTGGTCTCTTCCACTTGCAGGGCTGTGCGGCTAGGGAGGTGGCAGTTAGTGTGAAGTGTATTAGACCCCGATGATATCTCAGAAAGGAACTGTACTGATATATGTAGTTGACGAGGACTGACATACTTGCTTTGCATCTTGTATATGACATTTGGCTACATAGGCCTTGCATCGCATGGTCTTGGTATGGTCGATAGTATTCATGCCTTGCATCAAATAGCTTTGGTACAACTCATAGCATTCATGGACTTACTGTATATTTTCGCATTACTCTGATATTATATACTTGGCACTTGCTTTACGCACACACTTACACCACCCTTTAAGCTTTTATAAGCTTATACACGACCGTTGCGTGCAGGTGAGATTGGATTGCAGCAGCGCTGAAGCAGGACCGCAACATCAGATTATTTTAGAGTTTTTGATCACCCTGTATTTTCCCTCCCACATTGTACTTAAAGTTTTTGATATAGTGGATATGTGGTGATGTTGTTTTGTGACTTGGTTATGCTCCATTACAAAAAAAATCATACTGAAAATCCTCGTTGTAAGATCCCAGGATCGGAACCTGGCATGTGAGTGCTGGGATCCAAGAATGGGGCACTACAGAGGCTGTCGGCGCTGGATTTGGTGATTAAAAATTTTGTGAGCCCATTTTTCAAGTTTGGGGTGTGACTGCCGCGATCCGAGAATGGTGCACTACGGAGGTTGTCGGCGCCGGATTCTGCGATCGAAATTTTTGTGAGCCCGTTTTTCGAGTTTAGGGCTTGATAGAAGTTGGTATCAGAGTATTACATGGGAATACCTAAGATCACATCACATATCTGCTATGAACTTAAAATGAATAGGTCCCATGTCTGAATGATTTAGCGATCTTCTGACATAGACCCTTAACATTTATGCCTTCGAGAATTCTCAAAGGCTAATAGGCCCTTGTTCCTTCCTGTAGGACATGCCACCTAGAAGAGTGACCCGAGCGAATCCCGCTCCACCACTGCGACTCTCGCTCTACCACCTGCGACTTCTGCTCTACCACAGGATATTCCTGCTTTCCAGCTTGAGGATGCCACTCCTTAACCTAAGACCGGTGCAGATCTGACCGTACCTGTGAGTGCTGCTCAGCTGTAGCAGATGCTACAGGCGATGACCGCTATTCTTCAGGGGCAGAACATGTGTCCCACTGTTACGCCAGCCGAGGCTGATCAGAGTGTGCGAGTACCCTTCTTAAGGACTTTCGACAGCACGATCCCCCGCATTTTCGGGGTGAGCCAGACTCTACTGCAACAGAGATATGGTGCTCCGAGGTGGAGAAGATATTCGACACCATGAGATATATGACCAAGCAGCGAGTCCCATTATCTATATTCCTTCTCCAGTGTGAGGTCAACAGTGGTGGGCAAATATCTCCCGAGCGGTAGCGGCCGATTTGGTGTGGACCTGAGAGGACTTTGTAGACCGATTTGATCGGAAGTTCTTTCTCGAGCATGTACCCCAGCAGCGCGCATTAGAGTTTGAGACTCTGGTCCAGGGGGACATGACTGTGTCCCAGTATGAGGCATGTTTCGTCACGCTATTGAGATTCGTGACATACCTTATTGACGACGAGGGGCGGAAGGCCCGCCGTTTTGAGAATGACTTGCGTCCTACCCTTAGGAGCCATGTGATCGGACACATGCTTCCGACGTTTGAGCAGATTATGGAGAGGGCCTAGATCTACGAGTCAGATTGGGCTGGTTTGCAGAGAGCCCATGACCAGAGGGGAGATCAGAAGAGGAAGGCGCACTCTGGTAGTTCCCAGCAGCAGCAGCATCGTCCACAACAGCGACACACAACCTGCCCAGCATTCCGAGCATTAGTGATAGCCCCAACACCACCTCTAGGACCGTTTTCAAGTACTTGCTTTGGGTGCAATAGGATAGGATATCATAGGCATGAGTGTCCCCATCCGCAGCAGCATCAGCCGAGTGCACCGTATCAGCCTCCGCGATAGCCCCCACAGCAGTAGCAGCAACCGCAGCTGTAACGACCTGACTTTTTAGGACCCAAGTACACAACCTGTTTCCCAAAAACCCTAGTGTTAACCTTAAAGGATGGTCAAATTCTAGTGTATATTATTTTTTCTTTCATCAGAGTAAGCAAATGAGCATAGTATGGACAAATCGACATAAAGGAAAATTCCATTATCATTCAAATATACAAGAAGCTGGCCATAATGACTTATACAAACCAATGTCTCTGAATTTAACAAGTACAAGATTTATAAGAATTTAATACATGAAGAATAACAGAAAGCACATAAATATAAGCCGTAAGATCACGCAGCTCCTCCAGACAAGTACAGTCATGTATCCCTGGTGATTGCACCCTGCTCCTCATCAAGTCTGAACATGCATATCACTTAAACCACCTATATTACCTGTACGATTATATATTTGATGGATGAGTGGCCAACTCAGTGTGAATTCCTCTCAAGATTACACACCGCCGCATTAGGTAAACATAGTTATAAAACAACCAGACAACCAAAACGGAGTAAATGCAATCTTATTAGATGCATGAATGTATGAATGCAATCATCGCCCCGAGGATGCTCATCCGTGCGGACAGTGAGCCTTCACCCATGCAATCAACGAACCTGAGAAATATCATCCAGTCGGAATCATCGAACCTGGGGAAACATCACCCAGTCGAAACAATACGTGCCATGTATACATGATTAGCCAAGTCATTATTAATCCATTTACAACCAGCCAATTTAGATAAGCTCAAGGGTCACTACGGGGAGCACATGACCCAGCGTAGGCCGACAGCTCGGGCATAGTGTCCCATTACCACCATCATCGACCCATGAGGCTACCATCTTAGGATGTTTAATGGAAACCCGTCGACTAGTGGCTAATCATATTACAATATATGGGGCTTACCACCACATGGTTGCATGGTGTAAAATATCGAACCCATATAGGAAAAATACCAGAACAAAGCCACATAGGGCGATATCAAATAAGCCACATAGGGCAATTATCAAAATAGGCCTCATAGGGCGAGTATTAAAACCATGTGATAAAAGACCATCCTTGAAAACCATTGGACACAACAACCCTGGATGGTAGGCCCACATTAATGATCCATTTAGAACACCACTCATTAACCACTAAGTCAAAGGTCCATTTTAATCACAACCAGTCGGGTTACATCCCAAGTATGGGTGTACATTTATAGGTGGGGGTTTCCCACTAATGTACCAGTTTAAATCCATAAGCATTACACAAATAATCCATATGCATGAACAAATATACGGGATGAATCATTAAGTAGACAATATAGCAATTCAATTTCCAACAGTTAACACATGTGATTATAAGAGAGAGAGATATCAATTATAACTTTTAATAAAAACTATAACTTAAGCTAATGAGAAGATGGAAAGCTCAAGGGGAAGAATCATCACCTTATACTTTGAATCGTCTTCGAGTGTCGCTAAGTGCTTGCGCCCTTAGAATTGTATCCTACCACAAATCATAAACTTGTACAATTAGGTCTCAGTTCTAATTACTACCTAGGGTTGAAGATCATAGCCTAAGGTCATCTTTTAGGGTTTTAATGTGGAATTAGGGTTTTACCCTAGAGTTTAGGTTTAGGCTAGATCTTTAAGGTTGAACCCTAGCAGCGTGTAATTATTTATAATGTTAATTTAATAGTTATAAAATATTTACTAATATTAGTGTAATAGTTAATATTAGTTAATAATCATTATGATGATAATTAATATTATAATATACTATCCATGATAAGACAATGCATTAACATTTACTAATGGTATCATTTTAATTTCTTATATATAATAACTATTATTAGAATAAATAATTTACTAATGGTCATGCATCCTAATATTTAACAATCCTATTAATAATGGAAATGGTAACAATGTTAATTTAATAATTAGAAAGTAACTGTTAACCATAGTGTTACAATTAATATTAGTTAATGTAGCAAAATAATCATTATGGTCACACTAACCAAAATTAATATTTAAGAATAATAAACAGGATAATGATATTTAATAATTGTAATTTGTTTATAATAACCAATTTAGCATAATAGTCTACTAATGACTAATCTTTGCTAATATTAATAATTCCAATGGCAACAAATGGTAATAGTACGATGAAGCATAACTAGAATGGGGAAAATGTTGACTCACCCATGATGATTCGGTTCGAACCGAGTCAACTCAGCAGCCACAAAAGACTAACTCTCTTTTCTTCTTCTCTTTTCTTCCCCTCTTTTCCTTCTCTTTTCTCTCCATTTTCTTTTCTCCTTGCTGGACTAGGCCCATCCCTGGCTCAATCGAGTCAAACTCAGTTTCAGCCGAGTCAGCCCAACGATCTCCCTTCTCTCCAGTTTCCCCATCTTATTCTTCTCCTTCTTCTTCCTTCCTTTCCCTTTTCTTTCGCTTCCCTTCTCCCTTCCTTGCAACATTCAACAAGGACTGAGCTCGACCCACGGCCAACCTCAATCCAACTGAGTCGACCAAGCCGATTGCTGACTTGATGGTGATCCTGGCAGCGTTGCACTAATGCACACCCACACCCTCATTCTCTCCTCTCTCTCGTTGCCTTCTATTCCTTCTTCTTCTTTCTTTGAAGTCCAGCAACACCACTGGACTCGACCCAGTATCACACGGATCGAAACAGGCCCGGTAACTCACAACCCGACCAGCTGACCCGGCTCGACTCAAGCAAGTTCAGCAACGCACCACCTTCTCTATCTTCCTCTCACCTTCTATTTCCTTCTCCTTCTCTTCTCCAAATCTGTATAGAGTGCTGCAGAGATGGCCCACCTAGTGAGAGGAACAAATACGAGATTAATGCTATAACAGGGGCTAGCGAATGTTCTTCTTGACAAGGAAAATGACCTTCCATTAATGGCAGATCACAAACGCCCATGTTTTTCTCCAAAACGATGCATGGGAATGGTGTAGACGGATCTATGAGAGCTTATAGCATGGTCAGATTGAAGCTTTAAGGAGGTTTAGGTGGTGGGTTCGATAGAGCAAGCTTGCGGTCGATTTTCTAGGGCTCTTGAAAGAATGGCGGTAGGATTAGTTTTCTCTCTATCGCAGCCTACCTTATATTGTTGCCCTAACACTTTTACGCCGTTGGATCGATAGCAACGGTCTGGATCTTCTCTGGCTGAAATCGCCAATGAAACAGTGGGTAGGAAACCACCGATTTTAGTTTTGTTTGGAAACCCTAACCGTGTGCATCTGATGGCTGGGATTTGCTGGATTGGAGGGTTGGGATCGGCCAAGCATCGCTCACATGGGTTGCCAGTATGACACCAAGAAATGGGACCTTTCCATTTTTGGAAAAATAGTTGCGCTTAGGTGGGATTGCGCCTTAATCCATGTGCTTGCTCACGTGGTTCCAGGTGTGAAACTAAGTGGGGTTTGGTCATCAGGGCCGTCCGCACCAGATGGACGGATCAGATCATAAATATGGGCCTCGCTGGTGGGCCACCATTGCAACAAACGGACGACGTCCGTTCACTGGCAAAAACATAAAGAGAGAGAGAGAGATGTCTCTCTTTTTTAGTAAAAGCGGGTCAGCCCGCTGCAGACCGAGCTGTCTCCCTCGGTGCACGCCGGGTGTGGGTGCACTAGGTGCACTCACACCATGTGTGGGGCCCATCATAATGTTTGTGATAAATCCACACCATCCATTCTATTTCGAGATTCCAACAAAGGGTCTGACCGATTATCAGGTTGATCTAAAGTATAGGTGGGTCTCACTGCTCAATTCGGATCGTATTTGTAGGTTTTCTGTTAATCTAATGGTCGGATAATTCCGAATCTGGATACCAGTGGTTGAAAGGGTCCTAGGGACTATTCAGTTGGGAATCAGTGGTTGAAGTAGGGATTAGATGCCCTGATTTATGCTTAGAGCAATTAGTCAAGTAATTTAATTAATTCTAGAACATGTTCTTAAACAAAATAATCAAATATTTTAATTAATCTAAGACATGTATTTAAGCCAACCTATCAAGTATTCTAATCTCTTTTAAGGCATTAGTTTAAGTGAACTAATCAAGTGTTCTGATTTATTCTAAGACATTTATTAAGTAAACTAATTGAGTATTCTAACTAACTCTAAGACATTTATTAAATATAGTAATTAAATATTCGAACTAACTCTAGAAATTTGTTTAAGTAAACTAACTAACCCAAGGCATTTATTCAAGTAACTCATCAAGTATTCTAGCATTATAATTAGTTCCAAGATGTGTGTTTAAGAGGGCTAATCAGATGATCTAATCACTTCTAAGGCAAGAATTCAAGTAAGCTAACCGATGATTGTCCAAGTGTTGATGAATAGCGTGGTGGCTTGAGGAATGGATGCATGTTACTCCTATCAATCTAATTTAGTATAGAACGCAGGTGAACATTCAACTAAGTTAGGTTAGTATTCATACTAAGTTGGGTTTCCCAGTAATACCTGAGTATGGTAAAGTACAGGGCGTTACAATCTACCCCCCTTAAAGAAGAATATCGTCCCCGAGATTCAGTGCTTCTTTTACGATTAGGAATGATGACAACAATCGTGGTGATTTTAAACACTCCTTATTTTCCTATATGTACAAACGTATGCCATTAGACACCTAAGACTGAGGTGGTTATAGTCTACCTCCCTTAAAAAAAATGAATAAAATCCTATTTCAATATTTAATAATGTACATACATATTACTAATACTATGAGTGGTTCTATTATCCTAAAGATGTACCCTACGAAGTCCTAACGAACTTCATTTAAACTCCTCACGACCCTTGAGTTTCTCGTCTAGTGGATCAACTGAGGCGTCTAACTCCCACTAAAGGTTAGAGATCATTCCAACATCAGTCAAATCTAGGGAGTTGTCTTAATGCTCATCAACATCGAATTTCTTCCTATAGCAATTAAATGATAGTTCCCCATTGTCTAAAGTACAATACGGTTTTCTGTTCTTCAGCGTTTGAGCTAACATGAGTGGATGGTTATAGTAGGTTTGAGCCCAATATATACCTCGATCGTCTTCTTGCAGAACAGAGGATTTTTTATCTCAATTCATAATCCTGTTAAATTTTGATCTTCTACCTGATTAGGGCATTGAGATCATTGGAAATTTGCCAGGACTTAGAATTCAAGCCAAACCATGAAAACTTGGTATAAATATAGTTCCATCCATTCGTGATCCTAATTATCCAAGACTCATGGGAAATATCATGAAATTTTCTACCTCCATAACGGATAAGACCATGTGGCCCATTACGCTTCCAATGCGCACTCTAAGTACCTAATGCACTACCAAAAAGAAATTTCACGACCGAAATTTCTACGTGAAATTTGAGTTTGAAATTTATCGAATTCTCCTAATATTTCCAATCTAGTCTCATCATGCTCAGACTATGGTTGAATATTTTCCTATGATTTTATAAGTGCACCTCTAATTAATTTCTACGTGCTAAAACTTGTGAGAAATGCTATATTAAGTAAGGAGATGTATTAGGGGATTCAACCTATAATTTCCACTACGATCCTCAAGTTTAAAGAGCACTTGTGTCCAATCAGGTGTACAATCTGGTGACCAAGGAAATCTACGAAGGGTAAGCTCATCCTACTCACTAAGTGTTGTGATAATGTTTTCTCTAACTAAGGGAATTTATAGAAAGAGTTTGGATCCTAAATTTCGAGAATGTTTTGTGGGAGTCGAGTCTAAGGAATATTCTTATTAGATCTCAAATATGTCATGGTGGGTATTTGTTCTTTCATGGTACATGGGTTTAATTTCTAAGTTCAAACGACAATTCTAGTAGCTTTCAAGGGAACTGAAGTTATGTCACTAAGTTCAATAACCAAACCTAAAATGTTTAAGGGACTTAAGTTTATTTCTAAGTTCTACAATTACCCAAACAATTCTCTAGGGAACCTATCATTTGAGTTTCTACATTCTCATTTCTTCCCAGTTCTAAGGGATTCCTACATAAGTTAAGGTCTAAAAGTCTAACCTATAAAAATTCCAGGGGAGCCTAGAGTTTGAAATATTGGTGTTCTCCAAATTCTTTAAGGGAACTTTTCATAAGTTCAAATGACTAAATGTTCTAAGGGTCTTAAGTTCTCCAGTCATTCAAACAACTTTTCTAGGGGCCTAAACTCTTGAATCACTATGTTCTCAATTCCTCCTAATTTCAAATGGCTAACTTAATAGTTTTTAAGGATCTCTACATAAGTTTGAAGTCCAAAGGTCTAGCCATAAAATTTTAAGGGTCTAAAGTTTGAAGTACCTATGTTCTCAAGTTGTCCTTAGTTCAGATGGAATTTCATCAGCCATCCAAATCACTTATAAGGGAACTTAAGTTTTCGTTCCTAGGTTCAAATGTCAAATCCTTAGATGTTCAAAAGGGACTTGAAAACATTTCTAAGTTCTATGGTCATCCAAACAATTCTCTAAGGCGTCTAAAATGTTAAGCATGTATATTTTCAACTTTCCTAAATTCCAAGAGAAATGTGCTTAAGTTCAAATGGCTATCCTTATGATCCTTAGGGAGTAACTACATACGCTTAAGGTCCAGGGGTCTAACTTAAAACTCTTAAGGGAGTCTAAAGTTTAAAATTTCTATGTTCTCAGCTGCTCCTAGCTATCAATTCAAATGGTTACCATAACAATTTATGGGGGAGCCAAAGAATTTTGAGTTCCTATATTCTCAATTTCTCCTAGCTACAGAGAAAGTCCACATAAGTTCAAATGGTTATTCTAGTAATTTCTAAAGGGACCTAAGTTTTGATTTCTACATTCTCAAAACTCTTCTAAGTCTAAGGGATATTTATCTAAGTTCAATTTCGAATTTCAAATATCATAACTTGAGACATTTAAGGTTTGTATAAGATCATTTCCCAAGGCTAAGTTTGTCCAAACTATACTTTGATACCACCTGTAACGACCCGACTTTTTAGGACCCGAGTACACAACCTGTTTCCCAAAAACCCTAGTGTTAACCTTAAAGGATGGTCAAATTCTAGTGTACATTTTTTTTTCTTTCATCGGAGTAAGCAAATGAGCGTAGTATGGACAAATCGACATAAAGAAAAATTCCATTATCATTCAAATATACAAGAAGCTGGCCATAATGACTTATACAAACCAATGTCTCTGAATTTAACAAGTATAAGATTTATAAGAATTTAATACATGAAGAATAACAGAAAGCACATAAATATAAGCCGTAAGATCACGCAGCTCCTCCAGACAAGTACAGTCATGTATCCCTGGTGATTGCACCTTGCTCCTCATCAAGTCTGAACATGCATATCACTTAAACCACCTATATTACCTGTACGGTTGTATATTTGATGGATGAGTGGCCAACTCAGTGTGAATTCCTCTCAAGATTACACACCACCGCATTAGGTAAACATAGTTATAAAACAACCAGACAACCAAAACGGAGTAAATGCAGTCTTATTAGATGTATGAATGTATGAATGCAATCATCGCCCCGAGGATGCTCATCCGTGCGGACAGTGAGCCTTCACCCATGCAATCAACGAACCTGAGAAATATCATCCAGTCGGAATCATCGAACCTGGGGAAACATCACCCAGTCGAAACAATACGTGCCATGTATACATGATTAGCCAAGTCATTATTAATCCATTTACAACCAGCCAATTTAGATAAGCTCAAGGGTCACTACGGGGAGCACATGGCCCAGCGTAGGCCGACAGCTCGGGCATAGTGTCCCATTACCACCATCCTCGACCCATGAGGCTACCATCTTAGGATATTTAATGGAAACCCGTCGACTAGTGGCTAATCATATTACAATATATGGAGCTTACTACCACATGGTTGCATGGTGTAAAATATCGAACCCATATAGGAAAAATACTAGAACAAAGCCACATAGGGCGATATCAAATAAGCCACATAGGGCAATTATCAAAATAGGCCTCATAGGGCGAGTATTAAAACCATGTGATAAAAGATCATCCTTGAAAACCATTGGACACAACAATCCTGGATGGTAGGCCCACATTAATGATCCATTTAGAACACCACTCATTAACCACTAAGTCAAAGGTCCATTTTAATCACAACCAGTCGGGTTACATCCCAAGTATGGGTGTACATTTATAGGTGGGGGTTTCCCACTAATGTACCAGTTTAAATCCATAAGCATTACACAAATAATCCATAAGCATGAACAAATATACAGGATGAATCATTAAGCAGGCAATATAGCAATTCAATTTCCAACAGTTAACACATGTGATTATAAGAGAGAGAGATATCAATTATAACTTTTAATAAAAATTATAACTTAAGCTAATGAGAAGATGGAAAGCTCAAGGGGAAGAATCATCACCTTATACTTTGAATCGTCTTCGAGTGTCGCTAAGTGCTTGTGCCCTTAGAATTGTATCCTACCACAAATCATAAACTTGTACAATTAGGTCTCAGTTTTAATTACTACCTAGGGTTGAAGATCATAGCCTAAGGTCATCTTTTAGGGTTTTAATGTGGAATTAGGGTTTTACCCTAGAGTTTAGGTTTAGGCTAGATCTTTAAGGTTGAACCCTAGCAGCGTGTAATTATTTATAATGTTAATTTAATAGTTATAAAATATTTACTAATATTAGTGTAATAGTTAATATTAGTTAATAATCATTATGATGATAATTAATATTATAATATACTATCCATGATAAGACAATGCATTAACATTTAATAATGGTATCATTTTAATTTCTTATATATAATAACTATTATTAGAATAAATAATTTGCTAATGGTCATGCATCCTAATATTTAACAATCCTATTAATAATGGAAATGGTAACAATGTTAATTTAATAATTAGAAAGTAACTGTTAACCATAGTGTTACAATTAATATTAGTTAATGTAGAAAAATAATCATTATGGTCACACTAACCAAAATTAATATTTAAGAATAATAAACAGGATAATGATATTTAATAATTGTAATTTGTTTATAATAACCAATTTAGCATAATAGTCTACTAATGGCTAATCTTTGCTAATATTAATAACCCCAATGGCAACAAATGGTAATAGTATGATGAAGCATAACTAGAATGGGGAAAATGTTGACTCACCCATGATGATTCGGTTCCAACCGAGTCAACTCAACAGCCACAAAAGACTAACTCTCTTTTCTTCTTCTCTTTTCTTCCCCTCTTTTCCTTCTCTTTTCTCTCCATTTTCTTTTCTCCTTGCTGGACCAGGCCCATCCCTGGCTCAACTGAGTCAAACTCAGTTTCAGCCGAGTCAGCCCAACGATCCCCCTTCTCTCTAGTTTCCCCATCTTATTCTTCTCCTTCTCCTTCTTCCTTCCTTTCTCTTTTCTTTCGCTTCCCTTCTCCCTTCCTTACAACATCCAAGAAGGACTGAGCTCGACCCACGACCAACCTCAATCCAACTGAGTCGACCCACGACCAACCTCAATCCAACTGAGTCGACCCAGCGGATTGCTGACTCGACGGTGAACCTGGCAGCATTGCACTAATGCACACCCACACCCTCATTCTCTCCTCTCTCTCGTTGCCTTCTATTCCTTCTTCTTCTTTCTTTGAAGTCCAGTAACACCATTGGACTCGACCCAGTATGACACGGACCGAAACAGGCCCGGTAACTCAGAACCCGACTAGCTGACCCGGCTCGGCTCAAGCAGGTGCAGCAATGCACGACCCTCTCTCTCTTCCTCTCACCTTTTATTTCCTTCTCCTTCTCTTCTCTAAATTTTCATAGTGCTGTAGAGATGGCCCACCTGGTGAGTGAAACAGATGCGAGATTAATGCTATAACAGGGTCTAGCGATTGTTCTTCTTGACACGGAAGATGACCTGCCATTAATGACAGATCACAAATGCCCATATTTTTCTCCAAAACGATGCATGGGAATGGTGTAGACGGATCTATGGGAGCTTATAGCATGGTCGGATTGAAGCTTTAAGGAGGTTTAGGTGGTGGGTTCGATGGAGCAAGCTTGCGGCCGATTTTCTAGGGCTCTTAAAAGAATGGCGGTAGGATTAGTTTTCTCTCTATCGCAGCCTACCTTATATTGCTGCCCTAACACTTTTACGTCGTTGGATCGATAGCAACGGTCCAGATCTTCTCTGGCTGAAATCGTCAATGAAACAGTGGGTAGGAAACCACCGATTTTGGTTTTGTTTGGAAACCCTAACCGTGTGCATCTGATGGCTGGGATTTGCTGGATTGGAGGGTTGGGATCGGCCAAGCATCGCTCACATGGGTTGCCAGTATAACATGAAGAAATGGGACCTTTCCATTTTTGGCAAAATAGTTGCGCTTAGGTGGGATTGTGCCTTAATTCGTGCGCTTGCCCACGTGTTTCCAGGCGTGAAACTAGGTAGGGTTTGGTCATCAGGGCCGTCTGCAACAGATGGATTAATCAGATCATAAATATGGGCCTTGCTGGTGGGCCACCATTGCAATAAACGGACGACGTCCGTTCGCTGGAAAAAACATAAAGAGAGAGAGAGAGAGAGAGAGAGAGAGAGAGAGAGAGAGAGAGAGAGAGAGAGAGAGAGAGAGAGAGAGAGAGAGAGAGAGAGAGAGAGACGTCTCTCTTTTTTTAGTAAAAGCGGGTTAGCCCGCTGCAGACCGAGCTGTCTCGCTCGGTGCACGCCGGGTGTGGGTGCACTAGGTGCACTCACACCACGTGTGGGGCCCATCATAATGTTTGTGATAAATCCACACCATCCATTCTATTTCAGGGTTCTAACAAAGGGTCTTGATCGATTATCAGGTTGATTTAAAGTATAGGTGGGTCCCACTGCTCAATTCAGAGAGTATTTGTGGGTTTTCTGTTAATCTATTGGTCGAATAATTTCGAATCTAGATACCAGTAGTCGAAAGGGTCCTAGGGACTATTCGGTTGAGAATTAGTGGTTGAAGTAGGGATTAGATGCCCTGATTTATGCTTAGAGAAATTAGTCATGTAATTTAATTAATTCTAAAACATGTTCTTAAACAAAATAATCAAATATTTTAATTAATCTAAGACATGTATTTAAGCCAACCTATCAAGTATTCTAATCTTTTTGAAGGCATTGGTTTAAGTGAACTAATCAAGTGTTCTGATTTGTTCTAAGACATTTATTAAGTAAACTAATTGAGTATTCTAATTAACTCTAAGACATTTATTAAATATAGTAATTAAATATTCCAACTAACTCTAGACATTTGTTTAAGTAAACTAACTAATCCCAAGGCATTTGTTCAAGTAACAAATCAAGTATTCTAGCATTATAATTAGTTCTAAGATGTGTGTTTAAGAGGGCTAATCAGATGATCTAATCACTTCTAAGGCAAGAATTCAAGTAAGCTAACCGATGATTGTCTAAGTGTTGATGAATAGCGTGGTGGCTCAAGGAATGGATGCATGTTACTCCTATCAGTCTAATTTAGTATAAAACGCAGGTGAACATTTAACTAAGTTAGGTTAGTATTCATACTAAGTTGGGTTTCCCGATAATACCTGAGTATGGTAAAGTACGGGGCATTACAGCAGCACTAGCCTCATGTACCTCCCCCGCAACAGCAGAGGTAGTAGGTTAGGCTGCCACAACAGAGGTAGCAGCAGCAACAGAGACCTCAGAGGGGACCTACACCCCCTCAGCAGGCCCAGGGCAGGTTTTATGTTACCCAGCAGGACACTCAGTCGTCAAGAGGGGTCGTTGAGGGTACCCTCCCTGTTTCTGCATGTATTTCGTGTGTATTGTTTGATTCTGGTGCATCGCATTCTTTTGTGGCAGATGATTTCTTCCGATCGACTGTTTTGCCGATGGAGTCTGCCCATGAGGGTTTGGCTATCTCGGATAATATATAGGTCTTATGTGTAGTTGGTCGTATATGGCTTGGCTAAGCTACCTTAGACGGTGAATCAATAATTAACATATCGCCATTACTTTCTGTTGCCTGCATGATAATATAATGATATTTATTCTTTATATCCAACCAGCTTGACGACAATGATCAATTTTAATAAGTAACCAGTAGTGACAGCGACGGCGGAGATTTTATCAATAGTGAACGACCAATAATGACAACGATGGCTGGGACTTCAATAATAGTGATATGCTTGAAAATTCACCTTTTATTCATCATTCATGAAGAAAGAATACAATGCTCCACCTTTAAAGGCTATTTCATCATTTCATCTATGATTGCCCCCTTTTGATGTAGAAGAATTATCCTGATAATCTTCTAGATCAAAATCTCTCCCACTGTTAGGGGTGATATTTCTTGATGAAGCGAGCATTAACCGGTATACTGATTCCTCATCTATCTTGATTTGTTACTTTGTATGCTCCATTAGAGTAGACTTCAGTTATGATATACGGTCTATCCCACTTAGGGTCAAACTTGCTCCCTATTCTTTGAGTGACTACTATTGGCCTTTTCAACATCAGAACCAGATCCCCTTTCTTGAAAGATCAATGTTTAACATTTTTATCGAAGGCAGCAGAAATTATAGCTTGATATAATTACAAGCGCTGTTGAGCTGCCAATCTTTTTTCATCGATCCGATCCAACTCTTTCAACCGTATTCTTGTGTTCTCATCATTTATAAATGATTAATGCACTGTTATCATTAGTGAAGCGATTTGTATTTTGATTGGAATGACAACTTCTACACCATAAACTAACGAATACAGGGTAGCTTGTGTCACTGTATGATGAGTGGTCCTATAGGCCCATAGAGCTTCCTGCACTTTTTCATCCCAGTCATGCTTATTCCCGTTCACTGTTTTCTTCAATATTTTCACAATCGCCTTATTGAACACTTTTTCCAACCCATTGGCTGGTGGATAATATGGTGTTGAGATTGACTAATGAATTTTGAACTTAAGACATAACTTCTCCATGCCCCTGTTCTCGAAAGGAGTGCCGTTGTCTGTGATGATTTTCTTCAAGATACCTTGGCAATATATTATTATGTGCTGAATGAAATTAACATCTTTCTGTTTAACACTTCGCAGCGTAATCACTTCTGTCCATTTGAAGAAATAGTCCGTTGTCGCTAATATATACTCTTTTCCTCTGGACGATGGTGGATTTATGGGGCTGATGACATCAAGTCCCCATGTGGCAAAAGGCCAGGAAGTAGCTGACTTATGAGGTCTTCAGGGGGTACATGTATGATGTCCTCATGGGTTTGACACTCGTGGCATCGCTACACATAGTCTATTGCATCTTTAAACATTGTTGGCCAGTAATATCCCATCCGATGTACTCGATGGAACAAATTCCTCCATGCCTGATGTGCCCCGCATTCCCCAGAATGTGCCTCTTGTAGCACTTGACCTGCTTCCTCTTCACTTGGACATCGCAACAATATTTCATTATAGGACCTTCTGTATAATCCTTCATTACACATAATGAATTTTCGCCCTCTGCTTAACCTGCAACTTCACCTCTGAATATTCTGGGAGGATATCGTATTTGAGATAATCAATGAAAGGCTGATGTCAATCATCTGTCGTCTCTTCTAGGCATGATATAGGGAGTGCTTCCATTTCTTCACTGATTATATTTCTTGAGGGCAAAAATCTCCTTTCTTCGATTGTCACTTACAGGAGACTTTGATCTGGGTGAGACAGCGTTGCTGCTAAACTGGCTAAAGCATCGGCCCTCACGTTCTTGTATCGTGGTATATGCTTGATTTTAAAGTTCAAAAATTATTCCAATAAATGCTACGCCCTTCGACAGTAGGGCAGAAGTTTTTGTTTCCTTGTTTCAAATTTAGTTGTCAACTGATTTATGACCATCTTATAATCCCCATAAATTTGCAGTGCTTTTATCTTCAGTTCACTAGTTATTTCCATCCCAATGATAAGGGCATTATATTCGACTTCATTATTTGTACATGCGGTACCCAACGTGAAAAAGTAAGGCAACAAATCGCCTTGGGGGGTGATGAATATTACTCCTACACCTGCTCCTATTGCCCGTGCCACTACATCAAAGAACATTAGCCACACATTTGACAATTATGTCATCATGACCTATTCGTCAGGAGACTCATCAAAGATGGCTTTGCAGTCCGTCACAGGATGAGCTGCTAGAAAATCTGCCACTGCCTATCCTTTTACTGCTTTCACCGGTTCATATGTAATCGTGTATTCTGACAACTGCAACATCCACTTTTCCAGCCTTCTTGACAACATTGGCCTTACCATAAAAAACTTGATGGGGTTCGCTCGGGATATCAAGGTTACGTCATGGGACAAACAATAATATCTTAATTTATGGATTGCAAATATCAATGCCAAGTATATTTTTTCAATCTGTGTATAATTGCATTCTGTGCCAATCAAAGTTAGACTTAAATAATAAAGTGCCGCTTCTTTCCCATTTTCATTACTTGTGCCAATAAGGCTCCTAGTGAATTCTGGGCTATTGATATATACAAGATGAGAGGTCTTCCTTTCACTGGGGCTGTTAATACTGGAGGCTATTTCAATAGTTCTTTTATCGAATCGAAGGCGTTCTGGTAGGATTTATACCATATGATTTTGTTCCTTTCTTCATCGGATAAGAAAACGGCTAACATCTTCCTACCAGGTTTAAGATATAGTGGCAGATATATGCTAACTTGCCTTGCAAGCTTTTCAGCTCTTTCAACATTTTCGGGGGTGGCATATCTCGAATAGCTCTGACTTTTTTCAGATCTTTCTCGATGCCTCTGTGTCTCACTATGAAACCAAGGAATTTTCTTGACGCCCTGAATGCACATTTGGCCGGGTTCATCTTTAACTGTTTCTTTCTGATTCGACGGAAGATTGAAGCCAAATGTTCGCGGTGTTCTTCATGATGGTTGGACCTGACCACCAGATCATCCACATAACACTCAACATGCTTGTGCATCATGTCTTGAAATATGTTCTGTTACACCCGCATTCTTGAGATAGAACGACATAACTTTATAACAATATTTTCCCAAGGGAGTTTTGAAAGTTGTTTCTTCCTCGTCTTCGGGCACCATCCTTATTTAATTGTAACCAACGTAGCCGTCTATGAAGGACATGACAACATATTGTGTGGTCCTGTCTACCAGCATTTTGGTTATCGGTAGTGAAAAGTCATCTTTCAGGCATGCTTCATTCAAATCTCTGAAGTCGATGCAAATCCTGATCTGCCCATTTTTCTTCTTTACTGGGACTATATTTGATATCCATTTGGGATATTTAACTTCTCTGATGAATCCGACCTTTATTAGTTTGCTTATTTCTTCCTCTATCTTGGGGACCAAATCCGGGTGAAACTGCCTCTGTGTTTGCTTGGTGGGTCTTTTGTCTTTAGAGATATTTAATTGATGCATAGCCATTGTCGGCTCTAAACCTGAAATTTTTACGTACGTCCAAGCAAAGACGTCTTTGTTTTCTTGTAAAAGATTAACATATCGATTAACTTCTTCTTTTGATAAACTGACACTTATGAACGTATTCGCAGTTCTTCTTCCGTTCTGAAATTTATCTCTTTCAAATTGTCAATTGTCGGCTACCCCCCGTCCTCCATTTGCCTGTCTCTGGCGTACTGATTATTTTAAGGTCCATTTCTTCTATCTGGTCGAATGTTACCATGTTCACCGAAGCCTCTGCCCCCAATCCTCAGAATTTTTCTCACTTCTTCTGATTCACTCCGATTGGAATCTGAATTCCTTTTCCATAAATTAAGCCAACGGGTTCTTCTTGATCGAAGCCCATTTTCTTCATGATTTTTTGACTCACCGGGCTATATCTTCCAGCTCTTTGGGTGTTAATATTCCATTTCCCATGCCACTGTCGACTACTTCCTCTTTCTTCACTTCTAAGGGAGCATAGAATTCGATCAACTCTGGATATCTTGTGCTGGGTTTAACATGAAATCTTTTGGGAATGAGGGGAAACGGCTTACTCCTTTCAGCGTATGGCAGAGGTACTGTGTAATTTGACTGTAGAATTTCTAATTGCTCTAGTGATAGTAATATTAATGGCGGTTGTCCTGGCTGTCGCAGATGCTTCGGGACAAAATAAAACTTCTTTTTCGCCTTTTCTGTTACCATCGACTTTGTTTCTTTTTCTTCAGCTATTTCCATGCAAGAATTTTCTAGGACCTTGTTCTCATCATTCTTCTTTTTTTCCTTGCTGGCGAACGCATCATAATAACTCACATCTACGAAAAAAGATTCAGCTTCTGTATACGGTCTTGCATCAGCGAGTATTTTGTGTTGTACCCCATCTTTGCAGTATTTAAAACACTGACATAACGTAGAAAGTATAATACCATACTGATGTATCCATGGTCTACCCAAGAGGAGATTATATGTCGTCACTGCGTTTATGATGTGGCAAGCAACATTCGTGGTTAATTCTCCTACGTCCAATGTTATGGTGATTTTACTGAGTGCACGCTGTCCATCTTGGTTAAAGCCCTATATCATCATTCCACCAGGGCATAAGTTCGAGTGTCGATAACCCAATTTATTCAACATTGTCAATGAAAACATATTTCCAGCAGACCCATTATCGAGTATTATTCGCTTCACCTATTTTCTGCCAATGTGACCCTCTATCATTAATGGCCTGTTATGTTTCCTATCTCAAACTAGGTCATCATTGGAGAAAGAAATAATTGACATGCAATCTTCTCACCCCTCATTCTCCATCTCGGTTAGTAGCATTCCCCTTATGTCTTCATCAGATAAGGCTTTGATCAAGTTCTGTCGGGAGTCTTTTGATAATTTCAAAGCATCGTAGACACTCAATCGAGCCGGGATGCCTTTCAAATGACTTATAATGTCATAAGTCACTTTCTTTGACTCTTCACTCTTTTCCTTCTGGCTACTTTCGCTATTACTGGCATGGTTCTTAACTATTCCTATTTTCAACTTTTCACTTTTCAGATTCGGTGGGTTGGCCATCTTCTTCCCTGATCGCAGAGTAGTCACTGCAACTTTCTCTCTTATTTCCTGATTATCTACCCTTGTTCTTCCTTGGTAGTTTTCTCGAATGGTAAGCACATTTGCTATTTCTCTTCTATCTCTTTCTCTCTTCTGACTATTATTTTCCCCTTGTTTATCATTCTTTGTATAATACACTTCAACATACAACAATTTTCTGTCGGGTGTCCTATTATGTGGTGAAAATGACAGAAGTCTCTTTCTTTTGTCTTGGATGCTTCTTCAGGTTGCTTCGACATGGGTAGCTCAATTGTCCCTGCTTTCAACAGTTGATTCATTATAGGCAGTACATCCTCATTTTTTAATGCAAAACCCTCATGAGAGTTCAATGATTGGGGTTTTTTTTGTCATAAAACCTTCCCTTGGGGCGGTTCGGTTCTTCTCTCCTTTCTATCCTTTTACCTCTTGTTTCTCTCGTATCTTGGTTTCTGTATTCTCTTGCGTCATGGCTTCTTTTTTCACATTCAACAATGTTTGTGAACAACTTCTAGGGTCCTCTTCATACCAGCTCATAATTGAACGCTGGCATTTTTCGAGAAATCAATTCTAAAGTGTGAGCTTTCTTGGCCAAGTCGCGGAAAGTTCTGATGTCACCACTAGTGAGACCAAATGCTACCCCTGTTTCCATAGAGTTTAGGCACATCTTCACTTGCTCTTTCTCTTCTAGCAATTGCCTGCAAGAAGCCCCTAAGGTTTTCCATTTGTCTATAAATTTTTGTACTGGCTCTTCCTCTCTCTGTCTTAATAAAGCTAATTCTGTGATACTGACATCCCGTTCTGATGAGAAGAAATTTGAAATGAACGCATCTTGCATTTGTTCCCACGTCCTTATCGACCCGAGCGCTAGGCTGGAATACCATTTAAATGTTTTATTTGTCAAAGAAGACATGAACAACCGGAAACAATACTGCGGTACTGTAGGAAAAATTTAACATGCTGGTAATGAAATGCATCAGATGTTCCTCCAGTGACCCATCCCTGTTGAAAATTTAATCTGGATGCTTGAAATTATTCAGGAACGGGATATCCTTGACTTTTTTTGGGTATGGTGTCTGATACCTGAAGCTTCCTATACTCTCACGCTCTTTTTTTTTATCTGACTGCTTCTTCGACAACCTGTCGTATCTCTTCTTGTGTTAATGCTCTCATCGTAGGGGAAGACCCATGTGACCTGGTCTAGGGCAGCTGTGACCCTTCAGGGTGCTGTTCTCGTTCGTTTATGTTATCATCATTGGGGGTGCAACCATTCGTACCACATTATGCGCCAGAGTTCCCAATGCTTCCTGGAGGTTCCTAATTCCTCCATTAACGCTTTTTATGCTTCTGCCATTTCAGTGATGCGATCCTCTGTAGTTGGGGAAGATCCTCGGTTTGTTCCGGCCATGTGAACGACAACCTCTCCATTCCTTAACAAGGCAATAGTCAAGGTCGAATGGGAGTGCATTGACATTATGGGAGTTGCCGAAAGAGGAGACTCACATGAACCTCGTGTATTTCTGGAGTAGCTAGTTGATCGGGAAGGCATAGAGATTGGTGATGTGGATCCCAGTGGGCTTGTTAGTAAAGCCTTTCCTTTCTGCTCTCTTGTCCATCGGAGGCTCTTAACAAGTAAAGCCGGTAAATCTTGTGCTATTGAAGGAATCATTGCTTGCGTGGGGTAGATTGCCGACGGGGCAAGTTCAAGATGTTTCCTAGCTGTATTTCGCATTATCGGCTCCCTAGCTCTTCTCAGTGGTGAGCTCGTTCCTGTTGTAGTAACTTTCAGGGTCCTTGCCCTTCTACGAGTGATGACAATCCAGTTATCTCTTTCTCCCTATGCTATTGGCGAAGCAGTTACAACTGTGACAACTGCTCATGATTCTATTTACTTGCTTGACACCACTTTCTCTTTGCAGCATCCAGTTTAATTATCGACATACTCCACGATAAACCCTATCGCGGTGAAGTGGAAAACTGTATTCCTCTGAACGATTGTCATTAATTGGTTGGTTGTAATATTCTTTCTCATGAATTCTCTACATTTATAAAATGATAAAAATAGTACTTAAATTAAGTCATATTCTATTTGGAGATGAAAGGTAGGATGTTCCCATTGAGAGCTGCCATTTTGGTGCCTAAAAGGCGCCAAACAGTTGTGATTGTCTTCTGTATAGTTCGTAAGTTAATATTAAGTGAGTATGAGAAGTCCCTAGCAGAGTCGCCATTTTGTTTCGAACAAGCTACGAATGCATTTGATTTGGGGATTTCATTCACTTAATGATAGACAAAAGAAGATAAAGAAGATAATCACATCATTATTTCATTCCAAGCTCTTTACATCCTTTTTCTTTCCTTTGATTCCAAAACAGAATGTTCATGACTTATAATAGAAAACAAATAAAGGTATCATGCACTAAGATAATATGTTCTGGAAATGCCATATGTTAAAGATTTTTGTGCACTGAACACTGCTGTGTACTAAGTATTGTTGTGCACTCGGCGGCAGCGTTGTGCACCCAGCCTGTTGTGTGGTTACACGCTTAACAGTGTTGTGTGCTCCCATGTGTTGTGCGCCACACAACACTTGTCCCGCATAATGAATGCGGACTTTACCTCTTTCTCTTCTCAAAATCTTCTCCTTCCCCTAATTGGATGCTAATAATCCCCTACTGAGGGGTCATGGGGTATTTATAGTCTTCTCACACGTGTGAACATGCCACGTAGTCATTGTGCGGTATCCTTTGTGCACCAATTCCTTTATGTAGATTCCCTTGTGCGAACTCCACTGTGTGAATTTCTTTGTGTGAACTCCACTGTGTGGATTCCTTTGTGCGAACTTCATTGTGTGGATTGACTTCTTTCGGTGCACAATATCACCTGTGCACAATAAACAATGGCCATTTGCGCACAATGATCACCTGAGCACAATAATCACCTACGCACAATGGTGATTTGCGCACAATGAGCTCCTACTGTCTTTCTCTCTCTTTTTTTTATGCCTCAACAAGCGTAGAATGGACAAATCAACGTAAAGGAAAATTTCATTTACATTAAGAATATACACGAGGTTGCCCATAATGACTTATACAAACTAATGTATCTGAATTTAACAAATACAAGATTTACATGATTTAATACATGAGAAACAATAGAATGCATGTAAATTTGAGCCGTAAGACCGCACAACTTCCCGTAACAATACGGTCGTGCATGCTTGGCACTTGTACCCAGCTCCTCATCAGTCTAAACCTGAAAATCACTTAGGCCACCTGTGTTACCTGTACGATTTTATATTTAATGGATGAGTGACCAATTTAGTGTGAATTCTCCACAAGATTATACACCACCGCATTAGGTAAGCACAATTATAAAAACATAACAAGGCATACAAAATAATAAATGATGCAGTCTTATTAGATGCATGGATGCGTGAATGTATCATCGACCTGGGGATGCTCATTCGTTCGAAAGTTGGGCTCGTCACCAAGGCAAAGCTTGGCCAATAGCGAAGCACATCATGTATCGCATATTCACTGCCTATTGTACATCACGTACATAAATCGATAGACGATGGTCTGTGCCATGTTTGTATGATTAGCCAAGTCATTATTAGTCCAATTACAATCAGCCGGTTTAAATAAGCTTAAGGTCACTATGGAGGGCTCGTCACCTAGCGTAGGCCGACAGCTCGGGCAAAAGTCCCATACCACTATCCCCGGCTCATGAGACTAACACCTTAGGATGTTTAATGGAAACCTGTCGACTAGTGTTCAATCATATTTCAGTATATGGGGCTTACCATCACATGGTTGCACAATATAAAAATCGAACCCATATAGGACAAATTCCAAAACAAAGCCACCTAGGGTGAATATCAAAACTAAGCCACATAGGAAAATTATCAAAACTAAGACACATAAGGCCAATATCAAATCCCTGAGATAAAAGACCATCCTTAAAAACCACTGAGACACAGCAACCCGTGGATAGTAGGCTCACATCATTATTCAATTCAAACCACCATTTAATAACCACTAAGTTGAAGGTCCACCACAATCACATTCAATTGAGTTGTATCCCAAGTATGAGTGTACATTTATAAGTGAGGGTTTTCCACTGATGTACCAGTTTAAATTCTAGAAACAATCCACAAGTAATCTACAAACATATGAGAGTATGTAGGATAAATATCAAGCATGAGATCTAGCAATTCAATTCCAACAATTAACACATGTGAGTATAGAATGAAGAAATTAATTATTAATCAAAATTTAAAATAAAAACTATCACTTAAGCTAATGGGAAAATGGAAAGCTCAAGGAGAAGAAATCATCATCTTATAGATCGAATCGCCACTAATGTTGCTAGGAAGCACGTATGCCCTCAGAATCAAATCCTACCATGAATTTTAAAACTGTATGGTAAGATACAAGTTTTATACGTTTCTTACGGTTAAGATCAATTCTAGGGTTCATATAACTTAGGTTTAAGGCTTCGTCCTACAGTTTAGTTCCAAGTTTAGATTCTAGGTTTTGATTATAGAATTTGAACTCTATTTCGTCTGGCCATTACTGATATTATTAATGAGAATAATAATGAATAAAATTAATCAAGTAAATTGGTTATTAATTTTAGGAATATTAACAATGACTACTACTATATTAAATCATCTAAGAACAACCCACGATGAATAATAATACTAATAATTAATGTTAGCTAACGTGACACTAATAATCATTGTGATGAAAATAAATAGTATGCTCTAACGTCAATAATCATATCTTAAGAATGACAAATAAAATACTAATATTTTAATAATGATCATTTTTATATGTATTAATTAATATCAGTATGGATAATTTACTAATGGTTAATCATATCTAAACTAAATAATCCTAAAAATGATAATACTAGTAACAATGATAATTGAAATAATTTCAATCTGGAAAGAAAATATGGACTCACCTTTGTCAACTCGGCTCGTCTTGATGCAATTCAATGCATCTTGGAGATGGACCTTATCCCTTTTCTTCTATGAATGACAAGTCCATCAGCCCAACAACTTTCCCCGATTCAAGTACATTGAGTTAATAGCGAGTTAACTCGGTCTCAAATTGAGTTAACTCAGTGACCCTCCCCCCACCTACTCTTCTTCTTCTCTTCTTGTTCCTCTCCTTTCTCTCACCTACTTCTTCACTCAACCCACACACTAGTAGGCTTGTTGGACCAAACTAGGCCTAACTCGCATGCCAGACTCGGCAGCTAGTCAGGCCTAAATCCACACTCCCTCTCTCTCTCTCTATATATATATATATATTTTATATCTGCTTCATCCTTTCTTCCATACTAGAATATCCAGTAGGCCTTCCATTCAAACTACACAATATCTGGATTTGGCCAGACCCGACCCTAGCTCGGAACGAACTCGTTTAGGTTGGTGCGGTGCAACAAGTGCACCTCTTCTTTCTTCCTTCTTCTTTTCTTCTACTCGAAGGTTCAAGAGGTCCCAAACAAACCCAACTCAGACAGACAGCCCAACCGAGTTGAGCTGTTGTGGTAGCCCCAGACTTCAACTTGAGCTCGTACGTTAGTGCGGCACCGCCCCACTCTCTCCCTCTCTTATTTTTCTTTTACCTTCTTCTTTTCCTTCTTTAGACTAGATCTCAAGTGACCTCGCTTCGACAATTTAGAGCTAGGATTGAAGGCTCGTTAGTGAGTGCGTGGGTCGGCTTCAAGCGAGGAAGAAACTTATGCGTTAATGGTGGAATGAGGCCCGACATGTTTTTCTCCATTTCACCACTTGTGGACGATCTGGCTTAGGTCCAGGGAGCTTAGGGACGTGTCTTTTTGAAGCTCTATGGAGGTTTGGAGGCGTTAGCTCAGTGGGTTTGAGCCAACGCAATAAGGGAGATTTGCAGTTGTTCTTTCTCTCTCTCTCTCTCTATGTATAAAAACCTAGCTTTGTAGGGATAGGATCACTTTAGGATGGACGGTCAGGATGGAGAATCCCACCTCTCACGTGGATTGCCAAGCTAGCTGAGAACAGTTTTCATTTTCAAAAAATTATGTTTGTAGGGCCAATTTGCACCCAGAATTGTGTGCACGTGTGGTTGTGTGAATGCATATGGGAAACATGGTTTTAGTTAGAGCCATGCTACACACAAGATGGACAGTCTGGATCATCTAGAGAAATCACGTTGGTGGGCCACTGATCAACGAAATAGACGTGGTTCATTTAAAGATGCGTCGGGCGGGAGAGGAAAGAATCCTTCCTTTCTCGAGTAGTCTCGGTCAAACCAGGTTGACTGGTTTGGTATCCCATGGGCGCACGTCTGCTGATGCACACACTCGCTTAAGGTGAGGTCCACAACTATGGGTAGTCTAATCCACCCCGCTAATCAAATTTTTGCAAGTCCAACTAGGTTATCTTACCAAAGTTGAAGCAGATCTAAGGTTCAGGTGGGACATATATCATGAGATCCATTGTAAGCATCCACTTTAGATATTTCGATGGTCTGATGGTTCCAAATCTGAATATTAGCAGTTAATAGGGTCCCAAGGACCACTTAACTAAAGATCAATGGTTAGATCTGGGATCATATGACTCCATACGCATTTATAATATTAAATATCATCATTACAATATTTTTAATAACCTTACTATTATTATTTATTATTTGGTACAATTTTTCTACTTTCCTCTAATTCATTTATGTGGGCTATATTTAAATCTTGAGTCTTAATTATGGATTTCTGTTGATCCACGGTCAAATTCCTATTAATTTTTGACCCACGACACACCTAATGCCCTTATTACTCTTTTAACAAAGCTTTGACATTAACATTTATAATTTGATGGCTAGATCATTCAATTAGATGATAATTCATCCCATCAAGATTATGGCCAGAAGAATGATGAGCCTTGCAACCCAGGGTCTCATATCAATGACTAACAATCCTTTTTAGAAATCAACAAACGAATGATTCGGTTTGTGGGTCCCTCCCAATGATTAGATTTTACTATGGTCGGTCCTTTATAGATTTATAAGTTCCTAACAACACCTGGGTTGTTCTTAGCAACTGATCCACGGTAGATCAACTTTGTAGTATGGTTCGGGAGTTGATGTATCATCAAGTTGTTTGGAGCATGATAAATCGGTGGGTTAGCTAGCTATGCTTCAAAAACTGATACAAATGATAGAATCAAGTCTACTTTATAAAATAGTGGCCTTAGAGACTGCCCATGTGGAAATAGATGGTGATCTCAATGATTCGAACCCTTAAAACCCATCTAGGCGGACTTTAGTTCTGGTGGGCTGCTGATCAAGACGTTCCATGATTCACAATGAATGACTGGAGGTCAATTTTGCAGTTGAATAGGTGCATAATCTGAACCTATGATTGATCTTATAATCGTATGGTTGGATTATTAATGATAATGGTATAAGTTGAAGAATTAGTGGATCGTGTGGTCTAAAGCCTGCGCTAATTAATGCATAATTCAATCCTAAATTAGGTTTCTCTAATGATATGATTATCCATCTTGGAAATAGATGGATGGATAGTTTGATATACGGATGGGGATTGTTTCCAACAGTTGGATTTGGATTAGGATGTACGTGAATGTTTATTTAAACTAGGCTTGTATTTATACTAAGTTAGATTACATTGTAACACTTGAGTACTAAAAAGTATGAGGTGTTACAATCTACCCCCCTTAAAGAAAAATTTTCTCCCAAAATTCAGCACTTCCCCTATGAATGTGGCCAACAATCTATCTTACAGTGTCTATATGCACCCACTAGTTCTCCATACTAAGTTTATTTGTATAAAGCAAGCGCTCATGACTTACTACTAGGGCAAGGGTCATTACCATCTACCCCCCTTAAAGAAAAATGAATAAAGTCCTACTTCAAGACTTAATGATGTACATTATTAATATTACGAGTGGTTCAATTTTCTTAAAGATGTACCCTATGTCTACAAATGAAATCCCAATGAGCTTTATTTAAATTTCTCACAACCCTTAAGTTTCTTACCTAGCAAGTAAACTAAGGTGTCTAAGTACCACTAAAGGTTAGAAATTATTCCAACATTAGCCAAATCTAGGGAGTTGTTTTAATGCTTATCAACATCAAAATTTTCCTATTGTAATTACTAAGGTGATCAGTTCATTGATGTGGCACTAATAGTATTATATCTTTCTCTTTAATTTTTCTTCACTTTAAATGATAGTTCCTTATTGTTTAAAGTATGATATAGTTTTATGTTTTTCAGCGTTTGAGCTAACACGAGTAGATGGTTGTAGTAGGTTTGAGCTCGATACATTGATCATCTGCTTGTAGAACAGACGATTTTGGTAACAATTCTTAATCCTGTTAAATCCCGATCCTTTGCTTGATCAGGGCAACGAGATTGTTGAGATTTGCTAGGACTTAGAACTTGAGCTGAACCCCATACACATCGCGTAAACATGATTTCATCAATCCATGATCCCAATTATTTTAGGCTTATGGGGAACATCCTGTTATCATCCTAGTTTTTCAATGAGAACCTCTGAAATTTACGTGAATAGATGTGAACGACCATCACGCTTCCAGTGCGCACTCTGATTTCTAAATGCACTACATGAAAATTTCTGGACTAGAGCTCCTACATGGAAACTTGAGTTCGAGATTGCTAAGTTCATTTAGATTCTTAAATACAATCCCTATGTTCAACCTGGCTTCACTTCTAGTTACCTTCACGTGCTAGAATCTGTGGGAAATATTCTTTCTAAGTAAGGGGATGTATTAGGGAATTCAAATTACATTCATAGTATGATTTCTTAAGTTCAGGGAGTGCTTATGCTCGATCCTATGTACAGTCAGGGGGATAAGGAATTTCCTACGAAGTCTGAGTTCGTTCGATTCATTGATTATTGTGACAACGTTGTTTCTAACTAAGAAATTCTCAAAAAGGTTCAATTTCTAGTTACCTAAGGATTGTTCATTGAAAGTCAAGTTAAAGGAATGTTCTAATTCAATCTCCGACACATCATAGTGGGTATTTGTCCCCCCATAATACATGAGTTTAATTTCTAACTAATAATTCTAATAACTTTCAAGGGAACTAAAGTTTTTATTCTAAGTTCAGAAGTCTAAACTTACGATTTTCAAGGGGACCTAAGTTCATTTATAAGCCCCCATGAATATTCAAACAATTCTCTAGGGAGTAACATTTTGAGTCTTTATATTTCCATGTCCTTCCTATTTTAAGAGATTTCTACATAAATCTGAAATCCAAAGGTCTAAACTAATACCTTTAAGGGAGCTTAGAGTTTGAAAGTCTCTATGTTTTCAATTTTAGCTTATCTAAATGGAATTCCACAAAAGTTCAAATTGTTATCCTAGAAATTTCTAAGGGAACCTACGTTTGGGTCTCTACATTCTTAGTTATTCTCCCAAGTCTAAGGGAAATCCACCTAAATTCAAATTTCTAATTTCAACTATCCTAACTTGAGACATTCAAAGTTTGTATAAGTTCATTTTCCCAAGGCCTGGTTTGTCCAAACTATGCTCTGATACCAATTGTAATGCTCCATGTCTTTAGGACCTGAGTATATGACTCGTTTCCCAAAAACTCGAGTGTTAACTTTAATGGATGGTCAAGTTCGAGTATATATTCTTCTTTTTCTTTATCTTCCTTTCTTTTGGAGTTAGCAGTTAACGTAGAATGGATAAATCAACATAAAGGAAAATTACATTTACATTTAGAATATACAAGAGGCTGCCCATAATGACTTATACAAAAGAATGTCTTGGAATTTAACAAATACAAGATTTACATGATTTAATACAAGAGAAACAATATGATGCATGTAAATTTAAGCTGCAAGACCGCACAGCTTCCCGTAACAATACAGTCGTGCATCCCTGACACTTTTACCTGGCTCCTCATCAGTCTGAACTTGAAAATCACTTAGGCCACCTGCGCTACCTGTACGGTTATATATTTAATGGATGAGTGGCCAACTCAGTGTGAATTTTCCTCAAGATTACACACCGCCGCATTAGGTAAGCACAGTTATAAAAATATAACAAGGCATATAAAATAATATATGATGTAGTCTTATTAGATGCATGGATGCGTGAATGCATCACCGACCCGGGGATAATCATTTGTTCAAAAGTTGAGCTCGTCACCCATGCAAAGGCTTACCAATAGTGAAGCACATCACGTGCGTACATCACATACCTTATACTGACTGCCTATCATATATTACGTACGTAAATTGAAAGACGAAGGTCTGTACCATGTATACATGATTAACCAAGCTATTATTAGTCCAATTACAATCAACCAGTTTAAATAAGGTCAAAGTCACTACAGGGGGCTCGTCACCCAGTGTAGGTGTAATGCCCTAAAATTCGGGGGTCAAGCATAACTCAGCTCCCGAGTTCCAAAACATCACTTATACAACAAAAACAATGATGGATGTATATTGTTTGTATTAGCGCATAAACATGAAGTAGATTAAGCCAAATCAGTAGACATAATTCAGGGATTGTGAGAAAATACAAGCAAAAGACTTAAGTACATATATAATTCAAAAAAAATTCCCAAAAGATGTATGCTCTGCCCAGGGCAATAAGTACAACTGTGTATCAAAATACATATATCAAACTGTGTAAAATTAATATAAACATATCCCAGAAATCTCACCTGTCAGGACAAGGCTCACATGAACCCGCCTGAGAACTGCATGAACGAGAAAGCCTCCTTGTCCTCGTCAAACTCTGGCTCCTCCTTGCAGGCATCACCATCACCTGCAGCTAAGTCAAAGACTAGTTGGTGTTTAAGCACCATCCCAGAATGTGGGAGTGAGTGATCAACTCAGTGGAGCTATACAGCAAAGGTTAACGTGTTATCAATTCAATCAAGCAGTAATGATAAAGCAGTACAATCAAACATGTCCTAGATACTCTTGTTAATGAAAGAATGATATGAGGGAATGATGCATGCCTTCACCACAATCTCCCTCTATGATCTTCATCTTACGGTCGCGCATGTCAGTCACTTCCTCAGTGCTCTTATGCCAACACCGATAGCACATGCAGTGCGATGATATGAGATAATTACCAAGTTCTTATTAGTCCTTTTCATACAGTAGGAATGGGAAGCTAAGACACCTCCCTTATACCAATTCCCAAAATTAATCCATTCTAGGGTCGTTAGTCCTAGGAAATCTCATACAATGTACGGTTCTAGATCGCTGTAAAGGGCTCATCACCAATCAATACAGGTCTAGTTATATCCTACATACTGCAACAAGACTCTTCGCCCTTATGTAGTATCAGGATATACTCGAGGTCACTACAGAGGGCTCATCACTAATCAATATAGGCCGACAACACGAATATAGTGTCCCATACCACCATAATCAGCTCACTAGAGTAGGGTGCTCACTGGTCACTATGGGGAGGCTCGTCACCCCAGCGTAGGCCGACAGCTCGACCATGGTGTACCATACCACCATGTTTGGCTCATGAGTCTTAGGGGATCAAGGTACCAAGGTTAACGAGATTTTCACTAGTAAGTTCAGTGTCTTAGATTCAAACAGTAGTGACCAAACATGGTGAACATACATCGGTCAATCGGGTTAGTTGATAAGCCCAACTAGGCTAAGCGCACATTGAGTTGAAAGACACAGAATGCATAAGCACTCCGTGTGGCCTAACCACTGTCGAACATCCCACGCACGACTCGGATTCGTTAAACTCATCTTACGTGGTGAAAATGACCTTAACCACCATTTGAAGAACGGTTATCGATTACCTGGACTGTAATACAACCCCAATCATGTACAAGCTCAATATCAGGCATATGATTCATATCCTACAATCATATGAACATTTATGAAATATAATGTGAACAAAAATGCAGTACATGGAGGAAATCATGCACACAGTTAACATGAATAATTTAGGCTAATAAATCCATGGAGGAAATCATACACTCAAGTAATGTGATTGAGATTCCTATCTCAATGACCCTAAAAATCACACTTTACTAACTACTAACTCAATCAAGTATTTATACAAACACTTAGACTACACTATTCAACATACATCACGTATGTTGACCATACAGCATAATAGGGCGATTCCTTTCATCAAGGAGTCGTCGCATATGTAACAATCATGAATCAATGACAAAGAATCATGGCAATCATAACAGCAAATTTTATACGTATATAGGTATTCTAACATATACATGAAATACTCTATTTATAACATAGCTTATACATATACATAAATTGAAACAGATAGCGCATTTGGCATGTATAATAGCATTCATGTCATGAATAAATCATTATCTAATATTGAAAGCTTTGAAAACCATAACCTAAACGTATATAGTTCGCACCTTAAACTAGAAAACGCGTAATGAGAATGATTCAGACGATAATTCTTCGTCAATGGCGGATATGCTACCTAAGGCATGAAATAGGTTAGCTATAACTTCACTACAGCTATTCTAAGCTTCAAAAAAGGTTAGGGTTTGATTAACTTACCCAAGAACGGAATCAGAATCACCGGAAGAACGATTCAGATACGCAGGATCGATACATAGAAGAGCTGGGAAGAATCCCATGGAAAAACAACAGGTTCTTTCTTACTTTCTCTCTCTTGAATGGCTAGGGTTTAAGAAATTCGTATGGGATTTGGGAATGAGGGTTTAAGGCCTTTTTATAAGCCTAAAGTTGATGGAAACAGCCTTAGGCCAAGGTATACTTAGGTTATAACCAAATCGGGCTTTTTCTGATCCAACGAAGCACTTCTGGAGGTCCTCTTATCAAATGCAGTCGAACTTAAGCTCACGAACATTGGATCTTAAGCAAGTTAAGTTTTCAGTCCAATCAAGTTCCAGATCGTCTATGGCGGACCAGTTTTAATTCAACGATCACCGAAATTTGATCAGGGTCACAAGTACTATGACATGTATGGGCCACTTATCCTGATCTAAGGGTGAATTTGGGTCGAAATCTAATGGTCAGAACACTTAAAAATAACGCGAAAGCGACACGTCTCAGATTATTTAAAATTATAATTAATTTTTTAAAAATCTTCATTTTCTCACTCTCTTCACTCCGGACTCAAGGAAATGGTCTCAGGACATCATTTGGGTTTGATTTTCGAGGTGATAGTCAAGTCCAATTAGGCGGTCATAATGGTATAAGTTCATCGATATCAGACTTTCGACGTGCGGTCTACATCCAATACGAAGTTACAAAGTGCTCTCAAGAGTAACTATCTTTAGAGTTGGATCGTAAATTTTAGTGCAATATAGCGTCAACGATTCTATAGGTTTTGGGTCTTACAGATCGTATTAAAAGTTATTGGGGCTAATTTCGCATGTAATCTAGTTTAGCGCTAGCTAATACACATTAAATTTCTAAGAGATTTGGTTTTAAATGATTTCTGCTAGAGGTGGTACTCGGGTCTAAGTATGGATTTTTCTAAGGCATTACAATCTACCCTCCTAAAAAAAAATTCATCCTCACAATTCGTACCTTCTCATACTCCTCGAGGATCTGGAGGTATTTCTTCTTGACCTCAGCTTCAGTCTCCCAAGTAACTTCTTCTTCACTATGACCACAAAACTTTCACCAGTGGGATAATCTTGCTACGCATTACCTGCTCCTTCCTATCTAAAATACGCATCGGGCGCAGTTCATAAGTGGCATCCTCGCTCAACTGCACCTGCTCCCAACTAATAATATGTAAAGGATCAGGGACGTACTTCTTCAACATGGACATATGGAACACATTATGCACGCCTACGAGTGGTGTGGGCAAAGCAAGGCGATACGCTACTGTCCCCACTCGATCAAGTATCTGAAATGGGCTAATGAATCTCGACGTGAGCTTCCCTTTCTTACCAAACCTAAGAACTCGCATAGGGAAAACCTTAAGGAATACATGGTCCCCAACATCAAACTCAAGCGGTCGCCATCTTGTATCGGCGTAGCTCTTCTGCCTGCTCTGTGCTGAGAGCAATCGACATCGAATAATGTCGATCTTCTCTGAGGTCGCCTGAACCAACTCTGGGCCAATCAGAGTCTTCTCACCCACTTCTGCCCAATAATGCGGTGCTCTACACGGGCGACCATACAGTGCCTCATAGGGAGCCATACCAATACTCGCCTGGAAGCTGTTGTTATATGTGAACTCTGCATAAGGAAGACAGTCATCCCAACTGTTCTTGAAGTCCAACACACAAGCTCGAAACATATCCTCTAAAATCTGATTCACACGCTCTGTCTGCCCGTCTGTCTGCGGATGAAACATGGTACTGAACTTCAACTTCACCCCCATCGCTTCTTGGATACGAGTCCAGAAGATAGATGTGAATCGGGTGTCTCGATCAGACACAATCTCCAAGGGAACTCCATGCAGTCGTACAATCTCCTTAATATACAATCTAGCTAACTCGTTTGCAGAATTTGTGACTCTGATCGGTAGGAAATGAGCTGACTCCGTCAACCTATCAACGATCACCCAAATCGAGTCATGTCCCTTCCTCGTCTTCAGCAGTCCCGAAATAAAATCCATAGAAATAAAGTCTCACTTCCATTCAGCTATGGGCATGGGCTGAAGCAATCTAGGAGGTCGGTGATGCTCTGCCTTAACCTGCTAACACGTGAGACAACGTGATATGAACTCAGCAATGTGGACCTTCATATTATCCCACCAGTATGATCTTTTCATATTCTGATACATCTTTGTGCTACCTGAATGCATCGCAAGCCTCGAACTGTGGGCTGACTCAAGAATCTCTCGTCTCAAGTTAAGTATTTCTAGAACGCATAGGTGGCCTCGATATCGCAAGCCCCCATCCGTACCAATAGTCCACTCAGAGTCCTTATTAGTACCAACCCGCTCCTTCATCTTCACCAGAAGCTCATCGCCTGCCTAATCCTCAATAATACGGCTATCCACGAGGGGTTGTACACGAACATGTGCGACGACTTCACACGGCTCTTCCACTATGAGTTTCTACTTAAAGTCTCGCACGAACTCTACCATATCCTATTCTGCAATCATAAGTGGAGACACAAATTCTATATAGCCTTCTTGTCGCTCAACGCATCTGCCACAAGGTTTACCTTGCCCGGATGGTAGGAAACCTTGAACTTAAAGTCTTTCAAGGTCTCCATCCATCGGCGCTGCCTCATATTCAAATCTCACTGTGAGAATATATATCTAAGGCTCTTGTGGTTGCAAAAGAGCTCGAACTCCTCTCCGATAGATAATGTCTCTAGAGCTTTAATGAAAAAATTATAGCTGCTAACTCTAGGTAGTGCGCAGGGTAATTCTCCTCGTGCTTCCTTAATTATCTCGAGGCATATGCAATCACCCTGTCCTTCTGTATAAGGACACAACCCAGACTGAAACGAGACGCATCAGTATATATCGTATACTTAATCCCTTGCTCTGACAATATTAGCACAAGGGTGGACGTCAACTTTCCCTTCATCTCCTGAAAAGCTGCTTCAGCCTTTTCATTCCAGGAAAACTTCAAGTCTTTCCGTGTCAATTGAGACAACGGTCTGAAAATTTTGAAAAAGTCTTGAATGAATCATCGATAGTAACCTGTCAGACCTAGAAAACTCCTCACTTCAGTAACTGAACTGGGCTGCTTCCAATCCTGAACCGCAGTAACCTTAGCAAGGTCTACAGCAATGCCTTCCTTGGACACCACATGTCCCAGGAACTTAACTCCTTCCTTCCAGAAGTCGCATTTCTTATATTGCGCGAACAACTGGTTCTCCCTGAGAGTATTCAATACCGTTCTCAGGTGCTCCTCGTGCTCCTCCTGACTCATGGAGTGTATCAAAATGTCATCGATAAAGATAATGATGAACTGGAATAGAAATCGCCGAAACACTCTGTTCATCAGATCGATGAACACGGCTAGAGCATTTGTGAGTCCAAAAGACATCACAAGGAACTCATAATGACCAAAACTGGTCCTAAATGCAGTCTTCTGCACGTCCTCATCCCTGACGCGCAACTGATGATACCTAGACTACAAATCTATCTTCGAGAAATAGCGTGCCCCCTTCAGCTGATCGAACGGATCATCAATCCTGGGCAAGGGATACTTGTTCTTCACTGTCACCTGATTCATCCTGCGATAATCAATACATAACAGCAGGGAATCATCTTTCTTCTTCACAAACAAGACAGGCGCTCCCCAAGGTGACACACTCGGTCGAATAAAGCTTGCCTCAAGCAAAATATCGATTTGTTTCGTCAACTCCTCCATCTAACATGGAGGCATACGATACGTCGGCAGGGAAATAGGTGTCGCACCGGGCACAAGATCAATAGTGAAGTCAATCTCGCACCAAGGGGGAAGCCCTGAAATCTTCTCAAACACGTCAGAGAATTCACGAATCACTGGTATAACTTCCAACATCAGAACATTAGAACTCTCTAACATGGAAGTGTAACTGCTAACACGACAGGACTAACTGACCTGAACTGGATAAGAGAAGACCGTACCCTCAACTCCGTGGGCTGTCACAACTCTGGCCTCGCAATCAATCTCTGCTCTCATCTTCACGAGCCAATCCATCCCAAATATAACATCATAATGACATAGTGGGGCGATAATCAGGTCGATGACCACTGTCCTGCTACCCAAATCTATCGAGCAAGACTCACAGGTTCGAGTAATATCTGACGTAGTCCCTGTAGCTGTCATGAGTCTCACTCCCTTTGCAGGAGTCGTAACCAAACCTAGCCACTTGACCACAACATAAGAGATGATCGAAACAGTGGACCCAGTGTCCACCAATAGGAAAATAGGCATACCTAGGATGTGAGCAGGAACCTCGAATGATGTCAGTGCTGAATCTGCCTCGGGTGCCTCAGTTGTGAGTGCATAAACCTGAGCCTGCTGTGGGCGATGCGGTGGAGGAACCATGGGCCGTTGTGGTGGCCTGAAATAAGGTACTAGAGGTCTGAAGGAAGGATGAGCTGGTGCTGATCGAATGGGTAGTGTTGAAATAGCCTGAGGCATTGGACGACCGATCCTCTAAGGCGGTGAGAAACCACTATCTCGCATCCTGAAAAAATAAGATATCTCAGCGTGGCTAGGCTTCTTATAATAGGTGCACCACACATCAGGACGCATCACATGGGCAGGAGATGCCGTAAACCCTGATGATGAATCGATATGAGGCCTCTTACGAGGAAAGACCTACTCGTGAAATCAGGTCATGGCCTGGTAACCATAGGTGCACGCACGCGGGATAACCTCTCCCCGTCCTGCTCTGCTCGGAAGGACATGCTCACCAACTCTGCATAGGAAGAGATGCTTGCACAACACATCTTCGATCGAATCTCGAGCCACAAACCCTCAAAAAACACCGCATCCTCAACGGCTGGTCACCCAGAATCAAAGGAGCATACCTGCCCAGCTTCGTAAATAGATTCTCGTACTCTGTCACCGACATGCTTCCCTGACAAAGGCGAAGGAACTCACTCTCCTTCTGGTGTCAGTAAGTTATTGAAAAATACTTCTCGTGGAAGCGAGCCTTAAATGTCGCCCACGTCCAGTCAAATCCCTCCTCAACTGTGTAGAGAATGTTGTCCCACCATAAGCTAGCCTCCTTCTCAAACATGAAGGTGACCAGTTTAACCTTCTCTGCCTCGGAATAATGCAATGGTCTAAGCATCTTAAAGATGCAGTCGATCCAATACTCAGCCTCCTCGGGTCTATGAGTACTCGAAAATGTAGGAGGCCTCAAGCGCTGAAATCGCTCGAAAGTGCCGCTCGCATAGGATTCCCAACAGGGTGTACAGGCAAGGTAGGTGGAGTCACCCCCATCGACTGAGTAAAGATACTATCCATGGAGGACAAGAACTACTGCTGCTACTGCTACATCAACAGCATCATCTGCTCTAGCCTATCAGGAGGCGGAGTGGACTGTGATGTAGAAGGCATCGACCCAGATGCACGGTTCTGCTCAGGAATTGCAGGTGTGACATGAGGTGCCACAAAAGGTGTCACGGGAGGCGGCCCAGCAGCAGGGCCAGAAGCCAGTTGAGAACTCGGCATGGGATCAGAACGAGATGAGCCCGAATGGGGATCCATATGAGTATCACACAGGGTAAGGGCCCCATCTAGCGAATCACCCAGAAAGAGATGGGCCGAAGATCTCGAGCCCTTAGGTGGCATACCCTACACACAACAGAGGGTAGCAACTAATGAGATTAGGCATTAACACAGTCCATCCACAACATTCACTTCACAAGCCAAAGAAATAAAATGCATTTCATTAACAAAATTGTCATAATACATGATGTGCAGCAGCATTACATGAATCGCGACAGAGAAAGCATGCGAGCAAAATGACTAAACTTCAAACACTAAGCTTCAAACACTAAATAACTATTAAACTACCAAACCACACACAAGAACAAGAAAACAACGACTATAAAAAGGCCTATTCCTCAGAATCTTGAGATGGAGGAGGGGCACCCTTATCCTACAGACAACACAGGATCATCTTCAAAGTGCTGGTTACTTTCCTGAACTTGTGCTTCACGTAGCCATGCAAATCTACAATATCCTGTCAAAGAGTGGCTTGACCCTCCTCAAGCCTAACCAAACGGGCTTCTCTATCAGCCCTATTAGGATCATGCTCCTGAGTCGCAGGAGGACTACTCTCATCAGTATCTTGAGCCTCCTCTTCCTCTTTGTCCTGCACTTCTTCCTCTACCTCTGCCCCACCTTCTTCTTCACTTTCCTCTCCTTCTTCGCTCTCAGACTCATCCTTTCTCCCTTCAAGTTGGGCTTGTCATTGCTGAGGCCCGATCTTCATCTGGTTGAGAGTGGTCTCGCTGATGCAATGGATCGGAGCTGGAAATTCTGCCCCAAGTCTGTAGCCAAACTTAAGTGCAATCTTGCATATGAGTCGGCCAAAGGGGAACGACTCAGTCGTTCTTCTTGATCACGCGATAAGGATGATTTATCACAGGATAAACGTAGGCACGCACAACTTCGCTCCCTACCCCACTTGGTATAGGAAATCCACCATCAGACGCGTGCACTCACTGCGATTGCTCCACCTGGGGTAGACATTGAACGTGTAAATGTGGTGAAGCAGACGGAAATCACCTGACATATGGGTCGCTAAGAGACTCCTGTTAGGCTTCCATTCAACCAGACAACCACAAAGAAACCTGGTACGGTGAACCCTTTCATGAATACTATTTAGATTCCTCTCACTAGCATGTACCTCGCCAAGTGGCACATTCAGGATTCGAGCTATCAACCTAACATTGATTACGGCTTCTCGATCTCTGCCAAAG
The DNA here is from genome assembly GCA_037074715.1 of Magnolia kwangsiensis. NCBI lineage: Eukaryota > Viridiplantae > Streptophyta > Magnoliopsida > Magnoliales > Magnoliaceae > Magnolia > Magnolia kwangsiensis. The sequence goes on along the minus strand of CM073587.1, from coordinate 38,149,158 downwards.
GGGATCTTGAACTGCAAGGGCTCTAGCGTAGGCTCTCGAATATGGGCATAGAAGGCTCGGATAGAGCTCACGTTGGCACGAGACTCGCCTTCAAATAGTGGACCCCACCCGGCTTCTTCCAAAGAGTCATCCATCCACATGCGCTTTAAAAAGAACCCTACGATCCTCGTAGACCCTATGAGATAATTCGGCCAACAACGATCTTCCAAATGGAGCATGGGGATTTAAATCCCGCTTCGTTTCCACTTCTCTCCCAGTGCTTGAACTCGCGGTAGCTCCTCTAGGCCTTCTCGAACGAGCGGGGCAACTAGACCCAGCCTTATCCACAGGGGCTCGCTTCTTCCCCATGAATGAAAGGATGGAGGAAATGGAAAATATTGCAACAACCTCCATGAAAGCCATGGAAAAAGAAGAAAATGAAGGAAAGGGGCTGCACTATTTGGGTCTCCACGGATCTGAGCCTCAAAGAGGGCGGAAAGGCTCAAAGAAAGGGAATTTTGAAGAAAGAAAAGATGAAAATAAGATGGGTAGGGGGTTTACATGATTTTGAAGCTTAAATGAGGGATTTGAGAGCTTAAATCTAAGAAACTGAGAGGGTTATGTGAAGGGTATGGTTGAGCATGATGGAGGAATGAAGGATTGAACGAAAAACGGAAGAAGAAAAGGTTGGAAGGACAATTTGGGAGAGATATGGACTGTTTTGAAATAAAGGGAAATCTTGGGGGTGGAGTTTGTGAAGGAAGTAGTAGATTGGGGATGAAATAGATGTCAGACCATGGAGCATTGGGTCCCACTAAGCCCCACATGCGATCGGCCTGAAGGCCCGGTCCAGAATAACCCACCGGTCGGTGAGGCCTCGCCGAACTGGCGAGGCCCTTGCTGGCCACTGACCAAACCGGTGAGGACTTCCCCACTCCCTGGGTCCAAAAAATTTTGGGTCCCCCTCAAAGTGGTCCATTTGGCACCCTCTTCTGATTCGAACCGTTTCGAGTCGTTTCGGAACAAATCTGATCTCTATTCGTATTTACCGATTTCTAACGGCTAGAATGGAATGAAACGCGGTCTATACCCGTTAATTGATGGTCTAAACTTGATTTGGGGTTGTCGTGTGTGATCAGGAGTGTACACGAACTTAATCTCGATGATCATTTTCAGTAAACCTTCTTAAATCGACACGTATGGGGGTCCTAAACCTGTTTCTAGATTGTTCTCGCACCATCCTACACTATAGTGGCGTCAACGTGCATTGTGTGACCCTAACCCAGGTCCAGTTTAATCCAGATCATGCTCTGATACCAACTTGTAACACCCTGAAATTCAGGGGTCGAGCATAACTCAGTTCCCGTGTTCCAAAACATCACTTATGCAACATAAACAATGATGGATGTATGTTGTCTGTATTAGCGCATAAACATGAAGTAAATTAAGCCAAATCAGCAGACATAATTCAGGAATTGTGAGAAAATACAAGCGGAAGACTTAAGTACATATATAATTCAAAAATAATCCCCAAAAGATGTATGCTCTGCCCAGGGCAATAAGTATAACTGTGTATCAAAATACATATATCAAACTATGCGAAATTAATATAAACATATCCTAGAAATCCCACCAGTCAGGACAAGGCTCACATGAACCCGCCTGAGAACTGCATGAACGAAAAAGCCTCCTCATCCTCAATGAGCTCTGGCTCCGCCTTACAGGCATCACCGTCACCTGCAGCTAAGTCAGAGTCTGGTTGGTGTTTAAGCACCATCCCAGAATGTGGGAGTGAGTGATCAACTCAGTGGAGCTATACAACAAAGGTTAACATGTTATCAATTCAATCAAGCAGTAATGATAAAGCAGTACAATCAAACATGCCCTAGATACTCTTGTCAATGCAAGAATGATATGAGGGAATGATGCATGCCCTCACCACAATCTCCCTCTGCGATCTTCATCTTACGGTCACGCATGTCATTCACTTCCTCAGTGCTCTTACACCAACATCGATAGCACATGCAGTGCAATGACAGGATTGGGAAGCTAAGACACCTCCCTTATACCAATTCCTAAACATTGATCCATTCTAGGGTCGTCAGTCCTAGGAAATCTCATACAATGTACGGTTCTAGATCGCTGTAAAGGGCTCATCACCAATCAATACAGGTCTAGTTATATCCTAAATACTGCAATAAGACTCATCACCCTTATGCAGTGTCAGGATATACTCGAGGTCACTACAGAGGGCGCGTCACCAATCAATATAGGCCGACAGTACAAATATAGTATCCCATACCACCATAATCGGCTCATGAGAGTAGGGTGCTCATTGGTCACTAAGGGGAGGCTCGTCGCCCTAGTGTAGGCCTACAGCTCGACCATGGTGTACCATACCACCATGTCTGGCTCATGAGTAGGGGATCATGGTACCAAGGTTAACGAGATTTTCACTAGTAAGTTCAGTATCTTAGATTCAAACAGTAGCGACCAAACATGGTAAACATACATCAGTCAATCGAGTTATTTGATAAGCCTAACTAGGCCAACCGCATGTTGAGTTGAATGACATGGAATGCATAAGCACTTTGTGTGGCCTAACCACTGTCGAACATCCTAAGAACGACTCGGATTCGTTAAACTCATCCTGCGTGGTGAAAATGACCTCAACCACCATTTGAAGAATGGTTACCAATTACCTGGACTGTAATACAGCCCTAATCACCTACAAGCTCAATAACAGGAATATGATTCATATCCTACAATCATATCAACATTTATGAAATATAACGTGAACATAAATACAGTACATGGAGGAAATCATGCACACAGATAACATGAATAATTTAGGCTAATAAATCCATGGAGGAAATCATACACTCAGGTAATGTGATTGAGATTCCTATCTCAACGACCCTAAAAATCACACTTTACTAACTACTAACTCAATCAGGCATTTATACAAACACTTAGACTACACTATTCAACATATATCATGTATGTTGACCATACAGCATAATAGGGCTATTCCTTTCATCAAGGAGTCGTCGTATATGTAATAATCATGAATCAACGACAAAGAATCATGGCAATCATAACAGCAAATTTTATACGTATACAGGTATTCTAACATATACATGAAATACTCTATTTATAACATAGCTTATACATATACATAAATCGAAACAGATAGCGCATTTGGCATGTATAATAGCATTCACGTCATGAATAAATCATTATCTAACATTGAAAGCCTTGAAAATCATAACCTAAACGTATATAGTCCGCACCTTAAATCAGAAAAAGCATAATGAGAATGATTCAGACGATAAGTCTTCATCAACGGCGGATACGCTACCTAATGCATGAAACAGGTTAGCTATAACTTCACTACAGCTATTCTAAGCTTCAAAACAGGTTAGGTTTTGATTAACTTACCCAAGAATGGAATCAGAATCGTTGAAAGAACGATTCAGATACGTAGGATCGATACGTAGAAGAGCTGGGAAGAATCCTATGGAAAAACAATAGGTTCTCTCTTACTTTCTCTCTCTTGAATTGCTAGGGTTTTGAAAATTCGTATGGGATTTGGGAATGAGGGTTTAAGGCCTTTTTATAAGCCTAAATTCAACGGAAATAGCCTTAGGGCCAAGGTATACTTAGGTTATAACCAAATCGGGCTCTTTCTGATCCAACGGAGTACTTCTGGAGGTCCTCTTATCAAATGCAGCTGGACTTTAGCTCACTAACATTGGATCTTAAGCAAGTTAAGTTTTCAGTCCAATCAGGTTTCTAGATCGTCTGTGGCGGACCAGTTTTAATTCAACGATCACCAAAATTTGATCAGGGTCACAAGTACTATGACATGTATGGGCCACTTATCCTGATCTGAGGGTGAATTTGGGTCGAAATTTAATGGTCAGAATGCTTAGAAATAACGCGCAAGTGACACGTCTCAGATTATTTAAAATCATAATTAATTTTTTAAAAATCTTATTTTCCCACTCTCTTCACTCCGGACTCAAGGAAATGGTCTCAGGACATAGTTTGGGTTTAATTTTCGAGGTGATAGTCAAGTCCAACTAGGTGGTCATAATGGTCTAAGTTCATCGATATCAGACTTTCGACGTGCGGTCTAGATTCAATACGAGTTACAAAGTGCTCTCAAGAGCAACTGGCTTTAGAGTTGGATCCTAAATTTTAGGGTAATATAGCGTCAACGATTCTATAGGTTTTGGGTCTTACAGATCGTATTAAAAGTTATTGGAGAAAATTTCACATGTAATCTAGTTTAACGCTAGCTAATACACATTAAATTTCTAAGGGATTTGGTTCTAAATGATTTCTGCTAGAGGTGGTACTCAGGTCTAAGTACGGATTTTTCTAAGGTGTTACAGTAGACTGACAGCTCAAACATAGGTCCCATATCACCATCCCCAGCACATGAGACTACCTGTTTCGACAAGAAACAAAAGCATTCGATTTGGGAAATTTATTCAATGATAATAAATAAATAATGAGAGAACATTAATCACATTTATTTTGAGTTCATTTACATCCTCGAAGTACAATTAATGCAATGCAGATTAGACAGTCAGATAGAAATTTCGGCAGCATTCCGGTACCTGCTTCAGTCATCTCTTAGTACTTAGGAGGAATGTCGATCTGATCAGCCAATCTTTCAGGAAACGAGGCTTGTGTAAGCTTGAATCCTTTGATTTGACCGTCGAGTCCAGTTCTGAGCATCATTCTAATCATCTTTCTTAGAAATATAGAGCTTCCTTCCGATCATTCTTCTTTGAAATATGAAGAAGTCCATTGAAGTGTAGCCAGAACCAAAAGCAATCAGGCCGATCACATCAGACAAACCTAAAATGTCCTCCAGAATGTAAGATCATGGGGTTGCCACCGTCCATTCGGATTGAAACTTTATGTGCAGCCTTAAAACCACAAATTAGTTGTACACGTCAAGTTTCAACTCCTGAATCCTTGTAGAAATGGCTAAACTGACAAATCAGCCCTTGAAATCATGATTTGGGGCCCGCCTATCATCCAGATACACTTCAGATTCAGTCCCAACGTGTTAAACATAGTGGTAAAGCAGATGGACGGAGCAGATTCCTCCTGAACATCATGCTTAAGTCCACATGTGCATTGCATGTACATGGAGTACAAGTGTGCCCAACATGCACCAGATTTCTCAAAGTCGGTCAACGCTTGCTGATCGACTCTTCTTCTTTATTTCATAAAAACGCAGCAGCGTTCTTACCACGCTCGCTGTTTTTATGTAGTGTGGCCCACTCATCATTCGGTTCGATGATCAGAACCGTTCACTTGTCTCTAGAGGGGGGTATTAACCTTACCTAGGTGAGCTTTTGACCCCATGCAAAGTGTTGCAGAATCTTAACCGTTGAGTGTAAGATGGACAATGGAGTAGATAAGCTTGTGGGCCATGCTGATTTCATTCCAAAAGGGGTCCGTCCTGAACAATTTTTCGTCCTGAAACCAATGGACGGAGTGGATTTTTCAAACAACTTCAGTAAGTGGGCCACCGAAATTCACTGAGTCGACGTACATTGACTCTGTTGCAAAATAGACTTCTGTCCTTTTGTTGTGGGACACTCATGTCGTGAAACGTGGATTTAAACCATTCATCAGGTAGAGGGAGAAAAATCCATCAAAATCATGTTGAGCTTTCATGATCATGTTCTTCCTCATGATCGCTACAACGATCAAAAGAAGACCATTCGGCTACTGTTTCAGCTTAATTGTCTAAGTGGACCACATCATCAGATGATCAAAGCTCACTATTCATGGTTAAAATTTTGAGAGGAAGACGGCGGGCGATGTGGATCTCTCAAAAGATAGCCATACTGGCCCCACCAGCAGCACAGAAGAAGGAAAATGGCTTTTTCCTCTGTTTGCACACAAACGAAGATCCGGCTTCCATTAGAGGGTTGCGCTGTCCTACACAAGGGAAATACTCGCTCAGACAACCTTTCGGATCACAGGGTTTATTGGAATCTCCCATTCTCATTGCGCGGTTCTGCACAAGGCCTGTCTTGAAGACAGGCTTCCATGTGAAGCAGTGCCTGCACCATTTTCATTGCGAGGTTCTGCACAACGGACTCTTGTTGCGCAGTTCTGCACAACGGTTTCCTGTTGCGCGGGTTGACACGATGACTTCCCTTCCTCTCTCTCTCACCTTGCTTCTCTCTTATTTCTTTGGCCTACCAACTGATCCAATCCGATCCAACCCTTCAAATGGAGTAGGAGTGGGGTATTTATAGGCCCCACCACTCTTACAGAGTGGTGATCACCACTACCTATCCCTTCACATATGGACATCTTCCTTTCTTAAACCCTGGTGTCCACCAAGCTCTCTCTTAAATGGTGGTGTATAGCCTCTCTCCCTTAAAATGATACCTGTGCACCCTTTTTTACCAAACTTCCCTTTTCAATGCCTTTTATTGAAATACCTAAACCACCCCTGGACATTGACTTTTACCAAAATACCTAAAATACCCCCGGATATAGAATTTTACCAAAATACCTAAACTACCCCTGAAAATGGAATTTCACCAAAATACCTAAAATACCCTTGAAACTGGAATTTTACCAAAATACCTAAAATATCCCTGGAGTTAGAATTTTTTGACCACTTCAATGGAATAATTTTTATACCTCAACAGATGCCCCCTCAATCCTTCTTTGATTGATTCCTGAATCAAATGGAGGATTGATCTTCCTCCGCTTGAAGAACTAGGATGAACTGCAACTGAAGGATGACTGAATGATGATGCTCGTATGGAAGACTGGATGATCATACTTGCCAAAAAAATTGAATGATCGCGTCCAAACGGAAGACTGGAATGCTTGTGTTCGATGATCACGCTCGATCGAAAGACTTGAATGATTGCATTCAAACGGAAAACTTGAATGCCCCCTGCTAGCAATGTAGAGCGGATGCTTCACTAGAGAATATGAAATTCTCTTTTCATCGAAACTTGCCACTGTAACAGCTGTGACGACTTTGTCTTTGAGCAACTTGATCAGAAAACTTCTTTCAACACTGCTGCTATTGCAATGGTCTCTTTGATCAACTTCAGCGACTCTTTTCTTCAATTCTGTGTTTAGAGAGTTATTCCTTAATGATGCTCCTGCCGCTATAACTTTTCGATTATTTCCTTTATTTATGATCTGCATAACCTAAGCTTTTGAATAATGGTCTTTCCTGCCAAATCAATCAGAATTAGTATCTCAAGACATTATAATTTTTTAATTTAACTTTATCAAGTATTTATAATTTTGAAATATATTGAAAGCTTCTTCTCTTCTTAGGCTGATCGTGATATTCGCTCCGTCATTGCGCTTTATATTATATTCTTTGCTCATTATACTGCACTTCTTGTGATATCATTTCCAGCTCCAAAGGTTTATCCACTGAGTCTTCTTTTTGTTGAGTCTTTTCTAGCTTGTGCTCATTGGCATAAAATTTTCCTTGGATCTTTGTGATAATGATTCTGTTTGTTCTTTGTCTCCATTGGATCTAGTGCTTGGAGTCTTATGACATAATTCTCGACATATGAATTTCTCCACCGTGCATAAGAGATTATCAGAAAGACTAAGGCATAGATTATTTTGAAGACATAGATTCTGCCCCCTTTCCCAGTCAATGTCGCATAAAGATTTCTTTAGAAGATAATATTTCCAAAATAAATCTTGCTAATACCCTTGCAGGATGGATACTCTTTGCTGATTTAAACCTGATTCAAGAGAAACGCATTTTTGCATCTTGTCTACTTAATATTTAAAATATTCATCAGGCAATTGCATATTTGAGCATATATAAAGTGAAATATATATTTATTGCATTTCGAATGTTACACAGTTTATGCTTTACATATTTGAGCATATATAAAGTGAAATATGTATCTACTGCATTTTGAATGTTTCATATAGTTTAACATGGTATTCAACAAAGAACTAATTATAAAACATCAACATTTTATGCTTATTAGTATGAGATTTCCTATATGATGATTTTTTTAAAAAAAATTTGGCGGTGCTAAGTTTCAATTCAGTCAGTTACACACAGTTTAAGCTCTTGAGTAATGGAGCTGGGTCTCACGTGATAGTCTCTATAACTCTTAGGAGTTCGCTGGACTTCTCACTGCCTAGGGAGTTCACAAACCATGATCCATCAGAGGGGCCTAATGAAGCTACAGGGGCCGTGAACTCGGTTGGAATTATGCACAGGGTTGGCCACAGTAACTCTCTAGAGTTCACAGGACGCACAAGGTGACCTTTGGAATACCAAATCTAGGGCCGTCAGTCCATCAATGAGTAGGTTTAAGCCCTTCCTCATGAGTTAGTACTGAAATCAAACCTAGATCTGGGAGGTCTTATGCATGGTTAGCCTATCTAAAACTCACACTACAACCCTCATTTTCTTCGTTCGTAAGGTCGGGCCCATTCACGAGAGGGCATTTTCCTCCATTCCCTGTGACGCTTTCGGAAAGCTATACAGACGGCATGGGTGTTACGCGACTGACCATTGAAGACTTTTGGCCTTTTAGGTTTTTGGTCATTGGCTCCATTAGTTGCCCGCATGGGTATGCGTATGATGGCCTTCACAGGCTTTTTAGCACCACTGGCTTCTCACCACTACCCGAATGGTGATCTTGATAGGCCTTATGCGTAGTTGGCCATTAGCTTGACTAGGTTACCTTTTATGATAAGCAACCATCGCTGTCATCAACTTTATATATGGTTGACCATATAGTTTATTCCACTGCCAAAAGATGGTAGATCAATAATTGATATTTTGCTAGTGCTGATAATGTTATGAGAACTTTGTATCATGTTTAAAATACTGTATTAACTTGCGATGATAGCAATTTTAATAAGTGATTGATTGGCGACAGCGATAGTTACTTTTTTTCTTCTTTTTTTTTTAACGATAATCATTAATACCTGGTAATTCTGATGAAAATCTTTGACATCGGCGATAATCGTCAATACTTGATAGCAATCATTATCGCTTGACAGCGACCATTAACACTTTTCATTTGGCGATGTCTTAATATACTGTCTTGCTCCCTTTTTATTAGGAAGTATTTCTCTGGTAATCTTCATAATCAAAATCACGATGTTGTGACCTTTAACATATATACTAATGCCGCATCATCTCATACTTTTTTGCCCAAGCTTAGCTTTGCCCCCGGTCTCAAACTAATCAAGCCTGTGTACCCTTATTTCTTCTTTTATGTCGCACTCCTTAACAATTTTGCCTTTATCAACCGTCTGCTATAACTTGTTCTTCAAGTTAAAAGAATTTTCCGTTCGATGTTCAGCATAGGGAGTACATCATCTTCTTCGAGTGAATACATCCACAATCTTGGGCTGTGCAAATTCTTTCTTCATTTTCTTAGCCGTATATGTAGTCATATTTCTCATATCAGATATTCCTTGCCCATTCACTTTTCTCTTTTTTTTTCTTCAATTGTATCTCCTGAATTTTTCCTGAGATTCGAAGTCAATTGAAAATTTACGCTTTTATTCATTCGCATAAGGGAGAGTATATGGCTTTATCTTTCATAATCCTTTTGCTCCACTACTTGTCGGCGACAATTGTCAATGCTTAATAACAATCCTTAATGCTTGCTTTTGCCCCAACTTTGACCTCTAAGCATTATGCTAACAATCTTCGAAATCAAAACTGTAGTTTATCTTCAAGGATAACGTATTTTGTATGCTTTTGTCTGCCTCCTGAATAATTGTGTCGTGAATCTTCTGAGTTAAAATTCCATGAAGCTTCTTGATCAAAGCGTAGCGATTCTTTTTGGTATTCAGAAATGATATATTTTGCTAAACTGGTAAATATATTGATGAAAATTTGTCCCCATGATGGACATACTTGTCTTGCTTTCTTCTTACTCATTCTTCTTTTCTTCTTTGCTTTATTTCCATTAATATTTTAGCCAGGGCAATTCGATTTTCTCCACAACTAACAATCATAAAGAGTATATCGTCTTCTTCCAATATATATTCCAGTAATCCTTGAATTGTCTGAACCCTTTCTTTACTTTCTTATTTTGTAAAATCGCCCATGTTCTCTTTAGCGGAATTTCAACTATTTACCTTTGATAATTCTTTATTTTTCTTTCTCTCTTCAGTAGTGCCTGTTGCTACTCTTTTAAGATTTTCAAGTAACTGATTCATATGAGAGTTAACTGGCTGGAGACTTTCCTCAGGGTTTGTTGTTGTTCACAGTAATCACTGTTGGAAAAGTAAGATCTCCCGTAACACGTTCATTTGATGAAGACTGATTAACGTCTTGTTGATGAATTCTCTATTTTCTGCATGCTTCAAATGTAGTAGTATCTATAATCAGCAGGATGATATTCCTTCTAAAAGAAGATTGAACCCTTCATTTTTCCAGATATCACTACGTTTCCTTCTCTCTTTTTATAACCTCCATACTTACGAACTCTTGATATGCATGCCACAGGCTCATCTCTCACCAAATCTTAGGCGTCGTCATTAGCTTGATCGAATCACCATTGTCTCTGTACGCACAATACCCTATACCTTTTGCATTGGTTTGCACGATCAATCATGGTTTATGCGAGTTGGTGTAAAGGTCTTAACACACTCGTTAGTCTGATGTTGCATAGGTGCATGTGGCATCCTATACCATTTGCGCGGCTCTGCACAATTGGTCATAGCTTGCGTGGACCAATGTAAATATGTGAATTCCTACTCTTTACCTCATTCTTCTTTACGTATCCTTTCTCTCTAATCTTCTTCTTCTTTCTTTCTTCTCTCCAATATCCTCTCATTTCTCAAAGGCAATGTATGATGGAAACTTCGTATACTTTTATGTGTTAACACGCTATCATCCGTCCTTCATTGTTTCACTACGCTACTAATGAAGAAAAATCTACTTTTGACATTACCTGGCATTGTCTTTTTTTCGCAATTAATTTGATCTTCCATGATACTTTCTGGTATATTATTTCATTCTTTCAACATTACCTCGTTTCTTCTTCACTAAGTGATCCTACCAGCCATGACAAGATGCATTCTACCAATTTCATACAGAAGCTCTCGCTATTTTGTAGGACTGAAATGCTTACGAGCAAGAGGAAGAGCCCCAACTTCCTCTCCATGGAAGTGCTTTTGTATGATGCCCATTATTTGGTCGGCATGTGAGTATAGCTTTGCATAAAAGTCAGCTGAATTTGAATTGGCTCCAGCACTCCGAATGCTTTCTATCAAGCGTCTAAAATTGTCAAACTGACTTTATTCTTTAGCATGCTCCTGAGTAAACGATAATTCCTTATCTACCACTGGGAATATAACCTTATCGTCAGAAATGCGGTAGAAGATGCACACTTCGGCAATGAATTGTAACCTCTCATTGAACGCTGATAAATTAAAGAAATCTCCAGAAAGTTGTATCTTCCTTGCCTCTTCAGCTATATCATTCAACTCTCTTGTTATAGCATCGTGCCACTACAATATTTCTTTAATTGGATGTACTACAATTGAATCACCAGCTGACTCCAGATGTTTCCTTTTTCCAGTCTTGGAAGATTCACAAGTGCACCACCCTTTCTCTATTCAATCTATTAATTGGCCATGTGTGGGATGCATCTTTAGAACTTTTAATGACCTTGGCAGTATTTCTCCTTCCATCCAGATGAATATGACCTTCTTGAAGAAGCTTTTCATATGGGACTATCTTGCACAAGCGATTCAGCATGTCTTGATGCTCATCAAGTGAAATAGAAGCAGAAAGCCATGGAAGGAACTCCGCCATCATATTCACAGGGATGCTGCAAAAGAACTACAAGACCAAGGTAGCTTATTCTTCGAATGAGAACTTATCTACAAGTAAGGGGAAGACCTGTGCTTAGACACGTGCTAACTAACTGATGTTTGAATCACTCCCGTACAAGAAGCTAACTCTCTCTAGAAACTGTCATTATTCTTACATGATTTTTCTTTGATCGAAACTGGTTTGATATTTTCTGACACTTTTTGGTGAAAGTCTATTGGATGTGAAGTAAACCATTATATTAATCAGGAGAAAGATTGCTGCGGTATATCTGTCATTCAGAATAGAGCGTTAGTTAATTTATTAAATAAAATCATACTTTATTTTCAAAGATGAAGGGGAGGACGTTCCCGTTGCGAGTCACCATTTTGGTATCTTCACAGATGCCAAAAAGTGATAAATATTCTCAAAATATTTTCTAAGTTACCATTGAATAATAAATCCCCAGGGGAGTCTCCATTTTGTTTCGACAAGAAACAAAAGCATTTGATTTGAGAAATTTATTCAATAATAACAAAGAAAGAATGAGAGAACATTAATCACATTTATTTTGAGTTCATTTACATCCTCGGATTCCCTTGATTCTGAAAACAAAGTATAATTAATGCAATGCAGATAAGACAGTCAGATAGAAATTTCGGTAGCATTCCAACGCCTGCTTCAGTCATCTCCTAGTACTTAGGAGGAATGTCAATCTGATCAATCAATCTTCCAGGAAACGAGGCTTGTGCAAGCTTGAATCCTCTGATCTGACCATCGAGACCAATTCTAAGCATCATTCCAGTCATCTTTCCTAGAAATATAGAGCATCATTCGAGTCATTCTTCTTTGAAATATGAAGAAGTCCATTGAAGTGTGGCTAGAACCCAAAGAAATCAGGCCGATCACATCAGACAGACCTAAAATGTCCCCCAGAATGTAAGATCATGGGGTTGCCACCATCTATCAGATCGAAACTTTATGTGCAGCCATAGAACCACAAATTAGCTGTTCACGTCAATTTCAGCTCCTAAATCCTTGTAGAAATGGCCAAATTGACAAATCAACCCCTGAAATCATGATTTGGGGCCTGCCTATCATCTGGATACACTTCAGATTCGGTCCCAATTGTTAAACATAGTGGCAAAGCAGATGGACGGAGCAAATTCCTCACGAACATCATGCTTGAGCCCACATGTACATTGCATGTACATGGAGTACAAGTGCGCCCAATGTGCACCAGATTTCTCAAAGTCGGTCAACGCTTGCTGACCGACTCTTCTTCTTCATTTCATAAAAATGCAACAGAGTTCTTACCACACTCACTATTTTTGTGTGGTGTGGTCCACTCATCATTCGGTTCGATGATCAAAACTGTTCACTTGTCTCTGGAGGGGGGTATTAACCTTACCTAGGTGAGCTTTTGACCCCATGCAAAGTGTTGCAGAATCTTAACCGTTGAGTGTAAGATGGACGGTGGAGTAGATAAGCTTGTGGGCCATGCTAATTTCATTTCAAAAGGGGTCCTTTCTGAATGGTTTTTCATCTTGAAACCAATGGACAGAGTGGATTTTCCAAACAACTCCAGTAAGTGGGCCACCGAAATTCACGGAGTCGACGTACGTCGACTCTATTGCAAAACAGTGCTTCTGTCCTTTTGTTGTGGGCCACACTCATGCTGTGAAAGGTGGATCTGAACCATTCATCAGGTAGAGGGAGAAAAACCCATCAAAACCATGTTGAGCTTTCATGATCATGTTCTTCCTCATGATCGCTACAACGATTAAAAGAAGACTGTTTGACTACTATTTCAGCTTAATTGTCTTAGTGGACCACATCATCAGATGATCAAAGCGCACTATTCATGGTTAAAATTTCGAAAGGAAGACGGTGGACGGTATGGATCTCTTAAAAGATAGCCATACTGGCCCCATCAGCAGCACAAAAGAAGAAAATGGCTTTTTCCTTTGTTTACACACGAACAAAGATCCGACTTCCATTGGAGAGTTGTACGGTCCCGCACAAGGGAAATACTCCCTCAGACAGCCTTTTGAATCACAAGGTTTATGGGAATCTCCCATTCTCATTGCGCGGTTCTATGCAAGGCCTGTCTTGAAGATAGGCTTCCATGTGAAGCAGTGCCTGCACCATTTTCATTGTGAGGTTCTGCACAATGAACTCCTATTACGCAGTTCTGTGCAACGGACTCCTGTTGTGTGGGCTGACGCAACGACTTCCCTTCCTCTCTCTCTCTCACCTTGCTTCTCTCTTATTTCTTTGGCCCACCAACTGATCCAATCCGATCCAACCCTTCAAATAGAGTAGGAATGGGGTATTTATAGGCCCCACCACTCTTACAGAGTGGTGATCACCACCACCTATCCCTTCACATATGGACATCTTCCTTTCTTAAACCATGGTGTCTACCAAGCTCCCTCTTAAATGGTGGTGTATAACCTCTCTCCCTTAAAATGATACCTGTGCATCCTTTTTTTCAATGCCTTTTATTGAAATACCTAAACTACCCTTGAAAATGGAATTTTATCAAAATACCTAAAATACCCCTAGAGCTGAAATTTTACTAAAATACCTAAAATACCCCTGGAGCTGGAATTTTTTGACCACTTCAATGAAATTTTTTTTACCTCAACAGTACCACCTTAGGATGTTTAATGAAAACCCGTCAACTAGTGGCCAATCATATTTCAGTATATGGGGCTTACCATCACATGGTTACACAATATAAAACATCAAACCCATATAGGAAAAATACCAAAACAAAGCCACCTAGGGCGAATATTAAAACTAAGCCACATAGGGCAATTATCAAAATTAAGACACATAGGGCCAATATCAAATCCATGCGATAAAAGACCATCCTTAAAAACCATTGAGGCACAACAACCCCTGGATGGTAGGCCTACATCAATATTCAATTCAAACCACCATTTAATAACCACTATGTCAAAGGTCCATTACATTCATATTCAATCGAGTTACATCCCAAGTATGGGTGTACATTTATAAGTGGGGGTTTCCCACTGATGTACCAGTTTAAATTCTAGAAATAATCTACAAGTAATCCACAAACATAAGAGAGTATGTAGGATAAATATTAAGCATAAGATACAGCAATTCAATTCCAACAATTAACACATATGAGTATAGAATGGAGACATCAATTATTAATTAAAATTTAAAATAAAAACTATTACTTAAGCTAATGGGAAAATGGAAAGCTCAAGGGGAAGAAATCATCACCTTATATATCGGATTGCCATTAATGTTGCTAGGAAGCACGTGTGCCCTTAGAATCAAATCCTACCATGAATCTTAAAGCTGTATGGTCAGATACAAGTTTTATATGTTTCATATGGTTAAGATCAATCCTAGGGTTCAGATAACTTAGGTTTAGGGCTTTGTCCTAGGGTTTAGTTCTAGGTTTAGATTCTAGGTTTTGATTATGTAATTTGAACTCTATTTCGTGTGGCCATTAATGATATTATTAATGGGAATAATAATGAATAAAATTAATCAAGTAAATTGGTTATTAAATTTAGGAATATTAACAATGATTACTACAATATTAAATTATTTAACAACAACCCACGATGAATAATAATACTAATAATTCTAAAAAAACTATTAATATTAAAAATGTACTTAGTGTTAGCTAACGTGACACAAATAATCATAATGATGAAAATAAATAGTATGATCTAATGTCAATAATCATATCTCAAGAATGGCAAATAAAATACTAATATTTTAATAATGATAATTTTTATATTTATTAATTAATATCAGTACGGATAATTTACTAATGGTTAATCATATCTAAACTTAATAATCTTAAAATGATAATAATAGTAACACTGATAATTGATATAATTTTAATCTGGAAAGAAAATATGGACTCACCTTTGTCAACTCGGCTCGACTCGACGTAATTCAATGCGTCTTAGAGACGGACCTCGTCCCTTTTCTTCTATGAATGACAAGTCCATAGCCCAACAACTTGCCCTGGTTCAAGCACAGTGAGTTAATAGCGAGTTAACTCGACCTTAAATTGAGTCAACTTAGAGACTCTCCCCCCACCTACTCTTCTTCTTCTTCTTCTTCTTCTTCTTCTTCTTCTTCTCTTCCTGCTCCTCTCCTTTCTCTCACCTTCTTCTTCACTCAACCCATACACCAGTAGGCTTGCTGGACCAAACCAGGCCCAACTCCCACGCCAGACTTGGTAGTGAGTCAGGCCCAAAACCACGCTCTGTCTCTCTCTATCAGCTTCTTCCTTTCTTCCCTGCTGGAAATCCAGTAGGCCTTCCATTCAAACGAGACAACATTTAGATCTGGCCAGCCCGACCCTAGCTCAGACCAAACTCATTCAGGTTGGTGTGGTGCAACAACCACACCTCTTCTTTCTTCCTTCTTCTTTCCTTCAGTTTGAAGGTTCAAGAGGGCCCAAACGAACCCAACTCGAACAGATAGCCCAACCGAGTTGAGCTATTGTGGTAGCCCCCGACTTCAACTCGAGCTTGGACGTGAGTGCAGCACCGCCCCCACTCTCTCCCTCTCTTATTTTTCTTTTACCTTCTTCTTTTCCTTCTTTGGACTAGAGCTCAAGTGACCCCTCTCAGACAATTTAGAGATAGGATTGAAGGCTCATTAGTGAGTGCATAGGTTGGCTTCAAGCGAAGAAGCTTATGCATTAATGGCGGAATGAGGCCCGATGGTTTTTCTCCATTCCACCACTTATGGATGGTTTGGGTTAGCTCCAGGGAGCTTAGGGACATGTCTTTTTGAAGCTCTATGGAGTTTGGGAGGAGTTAGCTTGGTGGGTTCGAGCCAGTACAATAAGGGAGATTTGTGGCTGTTCTCTCTCTCTCTCTCTCTCTCTCTCTCTCTCTCTCTCTCTGTATCAAAAACCTAGATTTGTAGGACTAGGATCACTTTAGGATGGATGGTTATGATGGAGAATCCCTCCTCTCATGCGGATTGCCGAGCCGGCTGAGAATAGTTTCCATTTTCGAAAACTTGTGTTTGTAGGGCTGGTTTACACCCAGAATTGTGTGTACGTATGGTTAAGTGAATGCATATGGAAAACATGGTTTTGGTTAGAGCCACACTGTTTATAAGATGGATGGTCCGAATCGTCTAGAGAAATCACATTGGTGGGTCACTGATCAACGAAACAGACGTGGTTCATTTAAAGATGAGTCGGGCGGGAAAGGAGGAAGAAACCCTTCCTTTCTCGAGTAGCCTTGGTTAAACCAGGTTGATTGGTTTGGTATCCCATGGGTGCATGTCTACTAATGCACACACTCACTTAAGGTGCGGTCGACAACTATAGGTAGTCTAGTCCACCCCACTCATCAGATCTTTGCAAGTCCAACTAGGTTATCTTACCAAAGTTGAAGCAGATCTAAGGTTCAGGTGGGCCATATATCATGAAATCTGTTGTAAGCATCCACTCTAGATATTTCAATGGTCAGATGGTTCCAAATCTGAATATTACGGTTAACAGGGTCCTAGGGACCACTTAGCTAAAGATCAATGGTTAGATCTGGGGTCATATGACTCCATACGCATTTATAATATTAAGTATCATCATTACAATATTTTTAGTAACCGTATTATTATTATTTATTATTTTGTACAATTTTTTTACTTTCCTCTAATTCATTTATGTGGGTCATATTTAAATCTTGGGTCTTAATTATGGATTTCTATCGATCCACGGTCAGATTCCTGTCAATTTCTAACCCACGACACACCTAATGCCCTTATTACTCTTTTTAACAAAGCTTTGACATTAACATCTATAATTTGATGGCTAGATCGTTTAATTAGATGATAATTCATCCCATCAGGATTACGGACCGATGAATGATGAGTCTTACAACCCAAGGTCTCATATTAATGACTGACAGTCCTTTTTAGAAATCAACAAACGGATGATTGAGTTTGTAGGTCCCTCCCAATGATTAGATTTTACTACGGTCTTTCCTTTATTGATTTATATGTTCCTAAAAACATCTGGGTTGTTCTAAGTAACTGATCCATGGTAGATCAACTTTTTAGTATGGTTCAGAGGTTGATGTATCATCAGGTTGTTTGGAGCACGATAAATCGGTGGGTCAGTTGGCTAGCGCTTCAAAAACTGATACAAATGATATAATCAAGTCTACTTTATAAAATAGTGGCCTTAAAGACTACCCATGTGGAAATAGATGGTGATATCAATGATTCGAACCCTTAAGACACATCTAGGTGGACTTTAGTGCTGGTGGGCTGATTAAGACATTCCATGATTAACAATGAATGATTGAATTGAATAAGTGCATAATTTGAACCTATGATTGATCTTATAATCGTATGGTTGGATTATTAATGATCATGGTATACGTTGAACAACTAGTGGATTGTGTGGTCTAAAGCCTACGATAATTAACGTGTAATTCAATCCTAAATTAAGTTTCTCTGATGATATGATTATGCATCTTGGAAATCGATGGATGGATAGTTTGATATACGGATGGGGATTGTTTTCAACGGTTTGCTTTGGACGAGGATGAACATGAATGTTCATTTAAGCTAGGCTTATATTTATACTAAGTTAGATTACATGGTAACACTCGAGTACTGAAAAGTACAGGGTGTTATAGTCGGACCATTGGTGAGGGAATTTCTTCCCTTGTTCAAAGGGAGGCCCTCAATTGGTTTTTATAGGCCGAGTCACTTAGTAAAAGGAAGAGTAGAATGAAAAATTCCTTTTATTACAATTTAAAGAAGTAGATTTCAACATTGTGGATTCAGTGCAGTAGAAAACTATGAACTTTGAGCTTGAGCTCAGTCGATCACGCATGGTAGATTTTTAGGTGCTCAACATTTCATGGATGTGGCAATGGCTGTCCCTTCAAGTCTTTGAGTTGGTAAGTTCCTGGTCGGCTCGTACTTGTTACTGCATAGGGGCCTTTTTAGTTTGGATCCAGAGTTCCCAAACCAGGCTCCTTGGAATTTTGCAAGGTTCTGTGTAGGACTAGGTCCCCCATTTGGAATCTCCTCATCCTTACTCTAGAGTTGTAGAAATGAGCTACTTGCTGTTACCGAGCTGTGACTCTGAGTTAGGCTTGCTCTCTCCTCTCATCGACTAACTCCAGCTCTAATGTCATATGCTCGATGTTCTATTTTTCATTGTAGGAGCACATTCGAGTAGTTGAGAGTCTAACCTCAACTGGGATAATGACTTTTGCGCCGAAGGCCAATGAAAAAGGGGTTTCCCCTATGGCTGTTCAAGTAGTAGTTCTGTATGCTTAGAGGACGTGAGGGAGTTCTTCTACCCGGGCTCCTTTGGCTTTTTTAAGCTTTTTTCGGAGGTGACCTTTGATGATTTTGTTAATCGCTTCGACCTGTCCATTGGCTTAGGGGTGCCAAGGCGAGTAGACGTTCCAGATTTTAAGGTTCTCGCACATGCCTTGGAATCGATTGTTATCAAATTATTTTTCATTATTTGAGATGATCATGTGGGGGATCCCGTATCGGCATATGATGTTCTTCCAAACAAAGTTGGTGATCTTTTGCTTCGTAATGGTGGCCAGGGGCTTGACCTTGACCCATTCGGAGAAATAGTCGACTGCAACAACTGCGAATTTGGTTTTTCCTTTCCCGATAGACAGAGGGCCAATGATGTTGATTCCCCATTGGGTGAAGGGCCATGGTCCGGTATGGGAGTTGAAGGCTCAGGGGGTTGACAGGGTATCGCCGCGAATCACTGACACTTGTTACATTTTTGGGTATACCTCTGACATCTACCTGGATGGTTGGCTAGAAATATCCTTGTCGGATAACTTTGTGGGTGAGGGCCATACTACTAGGGTGGTTACCACAAATTCCTTCATGGGTTTCTCTCAGGACTTAGTTAGCTTCATCAGGTTGTAGGCATTTGAGGTATGGCAGGGAGTACCCTTTCTTGTATAGGATATTTTCAACCATGGTATATCGAGCTACCCCTATATCGAAGTCTGTGTGCTTCTAGCCGATCTTCAGGCAATTTCCTTTCTTTAAGATAGTCTATTATTTAGATCCATCCAACTTGGTACTGAATTTATAAGGAAGATTGTATTTGGGTTAGCCTTATAGATGCTTGACTTTTGTTAGGAACTCGATTGGGGTCGACTTCGGTATATCGTCCTCCAAAGATGAGGCTAACTTTTCTAACATGTTTTCCTTAGAATTTTCTTATATGGGGATTAGTTTGATACTGCACTTTAGGAATTTTCTGATCATTTCTCGAGCTTTCTATAAATAGGCTTTCATCCTTTCCCCTTGGCCTGATATTCACAGGTTATCTGACTAATGATGAGTTATGAATCGCAGTAAACTTTCATATGTTGAGCTCCTATTGTTATTGCCAGCCTGAGTTGGGCTAATAGTGCTTCATATTCTACTGCATTATTCGACTCTTGGAATCAAAATCTCAAGGCACACTATATGCAAGTCTAGTCAGGAGCTTCTAGAACTATCCCAGCCTCGCTACCTTTAAAATTGGATGAACCATCTACGTGAAATATCTATGTTTGCATATTTAGCTCGACAGTCTGATCTTTGATCCACTCAGTCTTCTAATCAGGGCTGGTTATCTGATCATCCTTGGTCATGATCTCGACGATGAAGTCGGCCACTGCTTAGCCTTTGATAGCTGTTCGGGGCCGGTAATGGATGTCGAACATGTTGAGTTCGACTGCCCATTTCGTTAATCTTCCCGACACTTCGAGTTTCTGGAGTACTTGATAGATGCGTTGGTCTGTCAGGACCACAATGGTGTGGGCTTGGAAGTATGGACGGAAATGTCGTGCTGACACAATCAGGGCTAGGGAAAGCTTCTCAATGTCTGGGTACCTGGTCTCTGCTGGGACCAAGGCCTTGCTGACGTAGTATATGGGCACTTAATTCCCTTCCTGCTCCCTGACGAGGGCCAAGCTAACTGCGGCTAGAGAGACTGCGAGATATAGTAGAAGCGGTTCGCCTTGCTCAGGTTTTGAAAGTAATGGAGTAGACCCATATATTGTTTGAGTTCTTGAAAGGTGAAATCTCATTCCTCTATCCATTCTACTTTTTATTTCCCTTTAACTGTTTGAAGAAAGGAAGGCATTTGTTTGTAGCTTGGGATACGAAGCGACTGAGTGCAGCTATTTATCCCACGAGGCATTGGATTTCTTTTGCTATTCTTGGTGAGCTCATGTCGAGCAAAGCCTAGATTTTTTTCAGGGTTCACCTCTATCTCTCTTTAGCTGACCAGGAACCCGAGAAATTTCTCTAAACTGACTCTAAAAGCACACTTGCACGGATTTAATTTCATCTGCTATTTTTTGAGGATTGCGAACGTCTCCTCCAAGTCAGGTTGGAGGAGTGATCCTTAGCTCTCGTGCTCTTGACTAGCATGTCATCGATGTAGACTTCCATGGTGCGCCTGATCTACTGGGTAAACATTTTATTGACAAGTTATTGGTATGTTGCTCTAACATCTTTAGCCTAAAGGGCATGACTTTATAACAGTAGAGGCTTTTGTTTGTGACGAAGGTTTTCTTTTGTTTGTCATGGGGGTACATTATAATTTGGTTGTAGCCTAAGTAGGCATCCATGAAGCTCAAAAGTTCATGCCCGGCCATGCCATCGACGAGCTGGTCGATCATGGGGAGAGGAAAGATTTCTTTGGGGTAGGCTTTGTTCAAGTTGGTGTAAGCTACACAGAACCACCACTTCGCATTAGATTTTTTTACCAGGATGACGTTAGTTATCCACTCTGGGTAGTATAATTCTTCAACGAATCCTACTTCGAGGAGTTTTCCAACCTTTTCTCCAATGATGGCATATCGTTTGGCTTCGAATGCTCTCTGTTTTTGCTTAACCGGCCGGTGGTTTGGGTCGACAATTAACTTATGAACCATTATCCTTGGATCAATTCCAGGCATGTCCTGGTGTGACTAGGTGAACACATCAGAATATCATCAGAGTAGGTTCATCATCTCATCTCGTAGTGTTGGCGCTAGCGATGACTCGACTTGGATAGTGTGGGTCGGGTCAGATTCATTAAGTGGGATTGGTACAAGGTCCTCCATGGGATGTTCTCTTTTGATAGAGCCCTCTCGGGGGTTAAGAGAAGTGATGGTCATCGTTTGTTGTTTTCTCAACACCAAAGAGTAACATTATTAGGCTTCCTATTGATCTCCTTTGACTAGCTAGATGTCGTGGTCAGTAGGGAACTCATCGCAAGGTGATATGTTGTTACAACTACCTGGAAAGTGTTAAGGGAAGGTCATCTGAGGATGATGTTGTAAACAGAAGGGTAGTCGACCATCAAGAAGTTGATCATGGTCGTTGATTAGTTTTGCCCTTCTCTTGTCGTGACTGGAAGCTAGATGGATCCTTCCGAGGTGACTTTATCTCCCACAAATTGGAGCGATGGACGGTTGTCCAGGTGTACACATGTAGTGGCAGCGTGCGAAAGGCATGATGTACAAATGACGTTGTTTGGAATATTTAACAGACCAAGTAATTGGGCCTGGACACGATAGTGACCCTAGGAAGCCTTTTTTTACCATTGTTACTTGAACACAGAGTGATCTGACCCTCCGATCGATGGAAAACCGTAAATAAACAATCTAATCGCGACTTATGGGCCACCGGTCCAACATCTCAGCTAAGGCTCCCTGGAAGGATAAATGGCATGGATCATAGCCCCATCTGGATGGGGCCCACACCAGTATGCACGTACACCACGGACTAGCGTGCATGCTGCGCACCAAACAACCAGGACAGTCAAATGGGTGCTGACCCGATGAAAAATGAAAAAGTAATGGGATTTTTGCCCATTCCCTCGTTGCACTGAGCTGAACGGACAACGTTCACTTTGGACGAGTCGTGGCCCACCTTGGGCCACCGTCCAAGAAATCTGAACCATTCATTGGGTGAGGAGGCCATGGACGACCGGGTCCTCGTCGACCAAACCATCCCATGCAAACATGCATGTGCACGAGCTGAGGACACTCAGGGACGTGCGATAACATTATTTAAAAAATAAGAGATTGCAGAGGCTTCCACATGGGCGATCCACGTCAACCTCTCTCCTTTCATCCTAGTTGTCCTTCCAAGCCTTGATCCATGCCTTTCCTTCACTACAGAGAATGGGCAGGCAACCGCTTGTAGCAAAGAAAGGCATGGGAGACATTTTTGTTTCAGGAAATCTCGCTGGTACAATTCAGACCTCACACCAGGCTCTGTGAATTGATCTCAGTCGTCCCCTCTAGGGCAACAATGGTTCTATCGTTAGGAGATTCTCATCCTGCGAGAAATTCTTGAGAGGTGGAACATATCAGGAGATGCGAACAAACGACGATGATGAGTAGGGAAAGTGTGCCTCGTAGTGATCAACAGCCCCATCTAATCCATCCAAATGGACCAGATAACCTGTTTAGTCTGTAAACAAGAATCGGCCATTAATGGCCACATCATCTTCCCTATTAAAATGAGAAACCCACCATCACGATGTGGGCCCCATTTTAAGATTGAATTTACCTTTTTATGGGCATCGGTGAGTGGAACCATCCCTCATGATGGATTAACCTTATGCATTCAAAAATGAAGGTGTGGATGTGAACTCGGCCACTAGATCTCGACCATTGGATAGCGTTGCTCTTAGCCTATAAATTCAGGTCGTTCACTTCGGGATCTTCACCGAGTAAGTAGGAGAAAGAGAGAGAGAGAGAGAGAGAGAGAGAGAGAGAGAGAGAGAGAGAGAGAGAGAGAGAGAGAGAGAGAGAGAGAATAGGAGAGGAGAAGGGCGAGTGAACTCGGTGCCGCACTGCACCAAGTCGCCTAGTCAGCTCGGATTGAGTTGGGTCAGTGCAGACCAACCTCACCATTGCAAGGGAGAAAAAAAAAGAAGAGAAAGAGAGAAAGAGAGGAAGAATAGAAATAGAGAAAGAAAGGGAAGAAGAAGGAGAGGATAGGAAGAAAGTAAACGAATGGAAAACTGGCACCACACTGCATCAACTCAATCTGACCATTTCGGATCGAGTTAGTCAATAAAGGCCAAGGGAACCTCACTACAAGAAAGGACAAGAAATAAGAGAGTTAGAGGAGTCAACAACATGTCTGCCGAGCCGGATTGAGTCGACTTAGCTCGTCGTTCGAATCCAGTAACAAGTGTCGCTGTTCACATCTCCTTTCATAAGCAGCCTTCAAACAGACGAGTCAAACCAAATCTAGGCACCCAGAAGGACCTTCACCATGTCTGAGTTCATGCCGCAGTAATGCCTAACCGATTTGTAAACTAACTCGGTTGTGTAGCTGTTGAGTTTAGCATCCCGCACACCAGCAATGTGACTGTCTGGTCAGACCGAGTTCTGACTCCGTGTGCCACCTAGCTTAGCCAACATAGTGTAGTAAGGGATGGTGCAACTGGGTTTGGAAGGGAAGCCATTTCAGGCTAAACCCGGTCATTCCTACGAGTTCTGGACTGAGTCGAGTCCAAACTCAGTCCCAAGTCCTGCCACTAGCTGGGTGTCATCTCCCATGATCTAATGGCCCTAATGTTGCAAATGATAGCTAGAACCTGAGTCCTCATCAACCCAAGTTGGCTCGCTCCACCCTCCACCTCGAGGAGGAAAACGACTATTGGCATGATAACTTGAACCGAGTTGACTCGGGACAGTTGGGTTAAGCTCCTCTTAATGGAAGCAAGAAAATTTCAAGTCTCAGCCATCCATATGGTGTTGGACTTACAAGTCAGTGGTGGCTCTCCATGGATAGTGGTTGAGGCCAAAGGCAAATAAACCCCAATTTTAAGACCAATGATAAAAATAGGCTAGCATGTGACTTAGATACATGAGCAATGATTTTGCTTCACCCTAAGCTCATGAGGACAAAACTCTTCTTGTCAGACTAGGGACAGGCTTAACAATAGTTAGAAGGCAAGGCTAAACGTCAAAGGATTGGGTTCTCACTTAATACTATATTACTTACTTTCATAACTAGGAAGCTCTACTAGTAAGGTGATGACTTCTTCCCCTTAAGCTTTCCATTTCCAAATTAGTTTAAGTAATAGTCTTTATTAGAATCACAATTGTTATCTCATAGCATGTGACCTCTTACACTAGTTATGAATTCTTAAGACATGCTTTATATATGATTGATAGTTATGTACCATGATTGCATGTGATAGTTACTCACATGGTAATTCCCATTTTAACCGACAGTTCACATCATGCCCTATTATGCCTAACATATGTCTACCATGCTATAACTATATATTTTCACACGAATTATTATAAGTCACTTATGGATTTATATTCAATACACTTACTAATGGGTAATCCCTCTTGTGTATGTGAACCCATACTTAGGATGTAACAAGATAAAGTGTGGTAAGGAATGGCAATTTAGAGGCTATATGGGACATGGAACATTAATGTGGGATTTACCATCCATAGGCATATGGCTTGAGTGGCCTAGAAATGACCTCTTTAATCGCTCTGATTTAACCTTGCTTGACCCCTTTGCCGTCTCGATTTAATGTTCCGAGTACCATTTACCGCTGCGATTTAACACCTGTCCCATGTTTTGATGGTTGCTTTGCGTGGCTTCGATAGCCTATACCCATGAGATGGTGATCCCTACTTATTGAATTTGATTGGTCCCTGGTCGATGGGCATCCATTAAACATCCTAAGATGGGAGAACCTCACGAGTTAGGGATGGTGGGAATGGGACACTATGTCAAGCTGTCGGCTTACGTTGGGTGACGAGCCCCCTGTAGTGACCTTTGAGTTTACTTAAATTGTCTGGTTGTAATTGGAATAATAAAGGTTTGGTTAATCATGCATTCATGGCATACTGGCAATGATGGGTGGCTAATTCTGGATACTGTAACATGTGCCCTTAGGCTTAGTGGGGTATCATTTTGCTATCTCCCGGACCATCAACTATTGACATACATACGTGATGTATGATGGCTTGGTCATTATGCTGTACGTGATGTGCTATGCTGATTACTAGTCTTATGCATGGGTCATTATGCTGTACGTGATGTGTTATACTGATTACTAGTCGTACGTGACGAGCCCAAGTCTGACTGAATGAGCATCCCTAGGTCGATATCCATTCACGCATCCATGCATTTAAATAAGATTGCATCATGTTTTGTTTTGAATGTCTTGTTATTTTTAATTATGCTTAGTTAAGGCAACGGTGTGTAATCTTGAAGAGAATTCACACTGAGTTAGCCACTCATTCATCGAATATTCAACCATACAGAGAATGTTGGTATAGGCGGGGACAACTACGAAGCAAGTCTCGATGATATGATGGAAAGATTGGAGGTAGGATACTACGAGGAAGAGTTGTAGTAGTATGCATTGGAATATTATGGGCTCAACCAGTAGTTGCAGTATTTCTTTTCTTGTTGGTCTTGGTATATTTAAAACTTATAAATTTTGTACTTAAAGGTCCCCATTTGTGTGGACCAGGATCTTAAATTTTGGATTATATGATATTATCTACGCTTGATTATGCTATCATGCTCTGATCTTGATATATTGTTAGTTACCTAATTAATTAACACTTGGGTTTTTGGGAAACGAGTCTTGTACTCGGGTTCTAGAAACCGGGGCGTTACAATTGGTATTAGAGTAGAGTCTAAGATAGCCAGGCCGTGGGATTAATATCTAGTACAAAATTCATGAGGAATCAACATGCTAAGACTTAGATAGATCAGAACTTAGGAAGATTCCCCTAAGAATAGTTAGGATAAAAGAACATAGAAACCACATACTTAGGGCCCCTAAGAGTCTGTAAGAATGATTGCTAAACTTAGTAACTTCATATATGCATCCTGAAAGAAAGAAATAAGATGCCACATGGCGTAGGAGTTACTATTTTAGTTACAAGTTAGAAATTTGATAACAGATCTCTTACTTTTGCCTCATTTCTCCTATCATTAGAATGTTATTGTATTTCCCCGTTACCTTAGGGAGCCCTCGACTAAAGTCTAAATTGTGAAATTCTGGCCTCACAAGAAGAAATGTCTCCTATATAGCAGTCACAAAGAGCTCACACAATCGATATACCAGCCCTCCCACTGATTAAGAGCCAATGAGAGAGGAGCCCCATGTACACGCCAGGTCTCCCGCTTGGAGTTGCAAACCCAGACATGGAGTTTGAGGCTAGAGGGGACTCTCCTCCTCCTGAGGTTATTTCATCGGGTATGCCTTCATGCTACTTTGAACAAGGGACACCTTCAGTTGACATTTCTGTAGATGCACAGGCCGGAAGCACAACATTCACAGCCTTTGGGCAGATGAAGGCAGCCATACAACAACAGCAGGCTGTATTTATGCAGCAACAACAGACTACGCATGCCCTTATGATGGAGGCCCTATGAGATAGGAATCATGGGGTGACATCATGAGACAAAGATGTCCAGGGTGCGAACATCTTTAAGCGGTTCCAAAGACTATGGCCGTCGATGTTTGAAGGGCCACCTAACCCAGTGTAGGCAGATCACTGGTTAGCAAGGATCACCAAAATGATGAAACCACTGAAGTGTTCAGACACTTAGATGGTTAATTTGGCTACGTACCTCTTGGAGGGGGAAGCAGAAAATTGGTGGCAGAACTTGCAGCGGGGCATTCCACCTTCGTATGCATGGACATGGGGAGATTCGGGATGAAGTTCCTGGAGAAATATTTTCCCCAATCGTGTAGAAATGAAAAGATAGCCCAGTTTTTGAAGCTAGAATAGGGCAACATGACCGTTGCCCAGTATGAAGCACGGTTTGATGAACTCTCCCGATTCGTACCAAAGGCCCTAAAATATATAAAGTACAAGCTACAGAAATTCAAGGAAGGGCTCAAGCCGTGGATTTAGTTGCGGCTGTGCACACGGGATTTTGAAGACTTTGTGAAAATGGTGGACAAGTCCATGAGGGTTAAGAAAGATTTTGAGTGTACCATGAGGGCACGCCCCAGGCAGGCCAAGGCAGACAGATGCCTCCTACCCCGCAAGTGCCAGAGAGGAGATTTAGGATTATACCGGCAGGCGCTCCACCCATGCCTACCAACAAGCACTGTGATTACTGCCACAGAGATGGCCACATTACTTGGAACTACTACAAGAGGTTGAGGGACAAGGGCACCTCACCTCAAGTGAATCGCCCCCGACTGAACTAGGTAGCAGCCAGAGCGACAGCTTGACCTTAGCTGCCTAGATCAGGTCCTCCAGCACAACAGAGGATTCCCCCTACTCACATGTATGCAGTCGCTACTACAGAGGCCAAGGAGGACCCCCTCTAGACAATTCACGATACGACACATATTAACGGTACTCCTGTACTCATCTTATTCGATTCTGGCGCAACATTATCTTTCATAGACTCTGTTATTGTAATAAAGTTAGAATTTAATACAACTTGAATGCATGCCCCCTAGTAGTAGCATCCCCCATGGTTAAATTTGTTGAAACAAACAAAGTATGTAAAGCATGTCCCCTAACCCTCGTAAATCATGAAGTAGCGATGGACCTGATTGTTATGCGCGTCAGACAATTTGATGTCATCCTCAGGATGGATTGGCTTTCACTAGTTCTGGCAGTCATGGATTACCGCGACAAAATGGTCATTATATCCATTCCTGGACAAGCCTCCTTTACATTGAGTTGGAAGAGTAGGTATGATGCATTCAAAAGCTTGCAAGCCCTAGGAAAACCAGAGCCAATCGAGGCCACCATCAGCCGGATACAAGTAGTGAGGGATTTCCTAAAGTATTTCAAGAGATACCAGAGCTGCCCCCTAGGTGAGCCATAGATTTCTTCATAGATCTCAAACTGGGGACTGCTCCTATATCATTGCCCCTGTTTAGCATGCCCCCTTGTGAGATGGAAGAGCTAAGAAACCAGATAGATGAACTACTGAATCAAGGGTTAATTCGTCCTAGTGTCTCCCCATGGGGAGCACCGGTCCTCTTCATAAAGAAGAAGGATGGGTTGATGCATCTCTGTATAGATTACAGGAAACTGAATGATGTGACAATAAAGAACAAATACCCTCTGCCATGCATTGATGACTTGTTTGATCAGCTCAAGGGTACTAGATACTTCTCTAAGATTGATATGTGATTAGGGTATCATCAGTTGAGAATTAGGGATGAGGATATCCCTAAGACGGCTGTAACGCCCGTGAAAAATCCATACTTGGGCTCGAGTACCAACTCGACCCGAAATTGCGTAGAATTCATTCCTTTAGAAAATATGACTAGGTTAGCTAGTACAACGTTAGAATAGCTGGGAAATGGTCCCTGATCACTTTAAATACGTTCTACGAGGCCCGAAGCGAGTGGAACCAAGGGTGCTATAATGCTCTAAAGCCTCGGATCAAACTCTAAACCGGTTTGTTCTCTGGACCACTTTGAATCTTTGTATTGGATCTAGACCGCACGTTGAAAGTCCGATACCTCCTATCTTAGACCGTTAGGACCGTCTAGCTGGGCTTGACACTCATTCCAAAAATCAAGTCAAACCGATGATCAAAGGCTATTTCATTGAGCCCGGACCGAAGAGAGTGTGAATAGGGACATAGTTGGAATTTCAAATTCAAATCTGGCACACAAATTTGACGCATCAGTATTAAGCATTCTGACCGTCGGAATACAGCCAAATTACACCCTTGGATCAGGAAAAATATCTATTATATACCACGAGACTTATAGGCCTGATCTTGGTGCGGTGACCGTTAAACTGAAACTGGGCCGCCACGTGCGATCTGGGAACCCAACCGGTCTGAAAACTGGATGCGTGCTAGATCCAGTATACACGAGCTTAAGTCCGACCGCATTTGACCAGGGGACCTCCAGAAATGCTCTTTTGGACCGAAACGGCCTCGATTTGGTTAGGCACCAAGTAAACATTGTTCCCAAGCCCATTTTGGGAATGTTTTAGGCTATAAAAGGGGTTGAAACCCTCACTCCTCTCTCCCATCCGAATTTGAGAGAAGCCCTAGCTTGGGAGAGAGAAAAGAGTGAGAGATTGTGAGAGAGTGGGAGAGTTCTTCCTGCCACTTGTGCTACGTGTTGCACGTGCTTAAGCAACACTCCTCTACCGCTTTCCCGGCGATTCCACCGCAATCCTAGGTAAGTAAAAACCCTAAATAGTTGTTGATTTGAGTTTTCCTTGTTTCCATAGCGATGTAGCTTATGGATCTTATGTATTAGGCTCCTTACTCGCCGTAGACGAAGCATATACACTCCGCTTCAATTCCCGAGTCTACAAGACACTAGGTGAGGATTTTAGACGCTTTGATTGACGGTTCCCAATGCTTTCAATGTCGTTTAATAGTAGATTCTTGACGGCATCGCCGTTTGACATGTACAAAATGCTCTCCGTTTCCCGTTTCGTAAGCTAACGAAGAATATGAGATTTAGGGCATTTTAGTCATTTGTAGGAAGTACTGTTTACATTCATATTTTGCTGATGTGATTGACATGGTTTGTTGTCGCATTAGGAAGTTAGGAATGCGTGCATAATTAGTTTGGCGAAGAGATTCGCCTAGTTGCACACTTTGGGTCGACATACTATATGTAGACTTAAGTGTGTAGTGTATGTGTTTGTATAAATGCTTGTATTAGTATGTATTGAATTAAATGATGTTATTTGATAGTTTGTGATTGATTTTTCAATTATTATGCTGACCTAAATGATTTTCTACATGTTGACAAAATGCATGATTTCATTACATGCATGGAATGTATGTACTTGAGGATTTGCTTAAGTTGAATATGCATGGGAAGTATGCCTTGAAGATTTGCTTAAGTTGAATGTTATAACATGTGCTAACATGCTCACATGATGTATTTCAATTCCAATACCTTTTTATAGTGTTAATGTAATTCCATAGATGTGTGGGACTTGACTTAGTCCAGGCAGTCGGTAGCCGAGCGAATTCGTGGCTGACTGGTCATAGCCACGAACGACGCGTCGATGAATGTGAATCGTGTTGAGAGTTGGCGGCAGTGGTTAGGCCACGCGAAGTATTTTACGCACTTCATGTCGTTCAATTCGAGATGCGATCGCGCTAGTCGAGCCCGTCAAGTAACCCGACTGGCCGATGTTTGTTCACCTTGTATGTATCATAACTGCTTGAACCTAGGGTATTGAACTTACCATTGTAAACCCTATTAACCGTGGTACCTTGATCCACGAAGACTCATGAGCCGGGCATGGTGGTATGGGACACCGTGGTCGAGCTGTCGGCCTACGCTGGGGCCACAAACCTCCCCGTAGTGACCAATGAGCACCTTGACTCGTGAGCAGATTATGGTGGTATGGGACACTATATTCTAGCTGTCGGCCTACACTGATCAGGCGACGAGCCCTTTGTAGTGACCGCGAGCGTATTCTGAGTTCACGGGAGGCGACGACCCTTCCGTGCAGTAGAGTACAGTAGGCCTGTATTGATAAGGTGATGGGGGAGCGGTGCAACGAGTGCGAGCAACAGCCCTGGCAGCCCTTGCAGTGACCTACGAAATGTACATCGTATGAGATTACTAGGAGTGACAACCCTAGACAGGATCCGTGTTGGGATTGATACAAGGGAGGTACCTTAGTTTCCCAATCCTGCTGTTTGAATGGACTAATAACAACTTGGTAATCATATCACCATAGCATTGCATGTGCCTGGAAGATGTGGAGCACTCTAGGGAGTGTGGCATGCCGCGGTCGTAAGATGTTGCCGTATGAGGGTGATCGTCGGTGAGGGCATATATCACGTCATATCATCTTGCATTAACAACAGTATTAGGACTTGTCTGATTTACTGCTTTACTATTATCGCGTGATTGAATTGTGAACATGCTAATCTTTGCTCTATGATTCCACTGAGTTGATCACTCATTCCCACGTTACGGGATGGTGTTTGCAACACCCACCAGACCCTGTTGTAGTTGCAGGTGACGACGAGATCCAGGAGGTGGAGCCGGAGATTGACGAGGACCAGGATGAGTTCTCGTATATGCAGTATCACGACGGCTTCCCGTAGGTGACCTGGATCGAGGGGGACTTCAGTGGGACTATTTTGAACTTATTCTTTTGTCTATTTACATGTATATGAGACTCAGAGATGTAGTCATACTTTGGAGACAGTTGAGATTACTTTATTTTTCCATACAGTGATATATATATTGTTTAGTCTTCCGCTTGCTTTTATCACTGGATCTGAAGTATGAATTGCAGTTTTGGTATACTTTTACTCATGTGAATGCTTTAAATCAGACAACATTGAATCACAACCATTTTTGTTGCATAAGTGACGGTCTGGGACTCGGGAGTTGAGTTTATACACGACCCCCGATTTTCAGGGTGTTACAAGTTGGTATCAGAGCATGAATGAGAGTATACTGGGCCTGGGTTATGGTCTTGCGACGTACGCTGTCGCTTCCTTTGACATAGGTGGGTGCGAGAAGGGTCTAGAAACACTTCTAGGATCACAGATTTGCCGATAGGCGAAGTCTATAAGGATCGATCGCAAGATCGAGTCTGTAACGTATCTCGGGTCGCGTAAAGCGACCCGAATCACTTCTAAGCTGTAGGAAGTCGGGTGGAGACGTCCTATGAGCGGTTTTAAACCGCAAAAGTGAATCTTTGGGCCGTGGGATGACCACGACTCCAGTAATCAATCGCCAGGGCTTAAAAATCCCGTTTTGCCAAAAATTCTCAAAATTCCTTCTCTAAACACTTCAACCTTCAGTTCTTTCTTATCCATTTCATGTTAGGCATCAAACCTAATGTGAAAATAAAAAAAATTAGTACATTCACCAAATTTTACAGTGAATAGTAAAATTTTATGAAAAATGGCCATAAGGCCATTCTAACTTCACTTGCTTTAGCAACTAAGGAGCTAGAAAGATGTACTGGCTCCTTCTACCCCAAATTCATATGCTGCATCATATGGTTTGGTATTCGAGATTGCGATGTGGACCCAGAAAGCCCCGAACACATGTTTGGGCTCATAGAGACCAAAATACAATGAACCAAGGGGTGGGACCTAACTTTTTGGGGCCCTGGGACCATGGGGGACCAGACCCATGGGGTCCCACTGGCCAACCTGAAGGTTGGCCGGCGATGCCATCGCCGGCCGGGCGATGCATCGCCGGCCGGCCACCTCTGTTGGTGCTGCCCTTTGGGCGCACCCACTTAAATACCCTCCACATCACCCCTAGCTACCTCCCATCCCACGAAAACCCCTAAAACCCCCCTCTCCTTCACAAACAGCCCCCTTGCATACCCTAGATTCGATTTTCAGCACTCCATTCCAAACCCCGGCGACCCAAATCACCTCTACAATCTTCCTTGGCCAAAACCGACCACCACCCATCAGTTATTGGGTGTTGGCAGCCCCCTTCCTTGAAGATTTCCCCATTTGGAGCTCCAAAATCCCCCAAATAGTGCTGAAATCGTGAGCAGCTCCATTCCATCTTTTTGTTCTTATTTTTCCCTGAAAGTACAGCCTTGGGAAGCTTGAAGCATCCCTCTACGACGCCTAGATTTCCTTTTGTCAGATTGGGCAGCCATTTCTCCGCA
This sequence comes from Magnolia kwangsiensis, assembly GCA_037074715.1. Taxonomy (NCBI): domain Eukaryota; kingdom Viridiplantae; phylum Streptophyta; class Magnoliopsida; order Magnoliales; family Magnoliaceae; genus Magnolia; species Magnolia kwangsiensis. The sequence continues at coordinate 38,115,729 of CM073587.1, read as the reverse complement.
TTTTCGGCGTTTTCCATGGCCTTCGTGGAAGCCATTTTGGGTCTTTTGTCGCTCTCATCCATCATATCTTTGATGGGTAAGAGGAAAACTGCGTCAGACGAGGTTGGGCCGAGCTGCCCTGCTCGATCGAGAAGACCGCGGGGTGGTGTCGCAAGTTCAAGCACCGCCGCAGGTCCAGCTGCAGTCCTGGAGTGCCGTACAAAGCGGGATTTGGATCCCCATGCACATCTTGGACGAACCATCCTATCAGAGATGCCTCATGGTGAATACACTGATCGTAGAGTATTATTTGAGGCGGACGTAGATGGGCGATTGTTCGGCGAGTATCTGTTGTTCGAACGCATTGAAGCTGCGCACTGGGGACCGATCTTTGAAGCTCACGCTCGTGCTAATGTGAGCACCGTTCGTGCCTTCTATGCTAGCATCCAGAGTCCTACCTTGGAGCCCTTGCAGTTCAAAATCCCTTTTGGTAGAGATCGGATGGCTACGATCGACGTCCGGTTGGTTGCGCGACTTCTCAATGTGCCTCTAGGTGATGTACATCCAAGTGAGAAGAATTTGAGGACTAGACGTGAACGAGATCGCCGCACCAGGTTTCTGTGCGGTAAGTTGGTTCCATGGCAGCCTAATAATAGCCTCAAGGTGACGTACATGTCTGAGGATTTGCGTCTGCTGCATCACATCTGCACGTTCAATGTTTATCCTAGGTCGACGAACCGCATTGAATGTACACGTCTTATGGTCGATTTCTTATTTCTGGTGGCCCAGGGAGAGAACGTATGTATGGCCACTTTCATCTTACGGCAGATAGTTCTCATAGCCAGGTCGAGGAGAACATCCGAATCCCTTCCCTTTGGCTGACTCATTTGCAAGATTGCACTTGAGTTTGCCTATAGACTTGGACCCGAATTGCCGGTATCGATTCACACCATCGATGAGTCGACAATGGTTAAGATGAAGATTGGGTCGCAATATCGTGAAAATCAACTTGAAAGGGATAGTGGGGACGACTTTGATGAAGAGGAAGATCAAAGCGAAGAAGAACCTAGTGCAGAGGTTCAGGAAGAGACTCAGGAAGAAGCAGAAGAGGAGGCTCAGGATACTGATGAGAGCCCTCCTCCTTCTGCGCAGGCTACTATCGACGATCGCATTGCTCGGATGGAGGAGAGCCAGACCGCTTTGCGAAGGGAAGTCCAAGAACTTCGAGCAGAGGTCGCTGATGCCAAGGCCGTTACAAAGAAGAAGTTTGGCAAGGTGACTCGCACCTTGAAGGCAATCCTGTGTTGCTTACAGGATAAGGGTGCTCCCCCTCCGTCGCCAGACTCCGACTAGCAACGCGATCCTTGATGTTGTTATGAGTAGTTAGCCATTTTCTGTTTTAAGTGTGTAAAGCCTATTAGGGCTAGTGCTTTGCTTATGTTGTTGTTGCTTAATTGTCTTAATTTCCATGTCATTCTAGTCATGATGCTTGTAAGGATATATCCCTTGTATTGTGACAATTTTGATTAATTGAAATGCATGGAATGCCTTTGACTCTTTAGTGAATGATTGTGGTGTATTTGAGCAATTTAGACTGACAAGGTTGCGCCCTATTTTGAATATAGGGAATGCCACCTAAGACTACGAGGAGCGCGGTTCGGCTTTCATTGTCAGAGCAGATGGATCAGGCTCCTTCTCAGTCTGGCACTCGTCCGGACCCTGCTGTGGGCCCGATTCCTGAGACTGTTCGATCGTCTCAGCCTGCTGTTGGTCCTACAGATGGACCACCGCCATTTACACCATCAGTTAGAGAGCCACAGCGCGCATCTACTTCCGCACCTCATCCGCCACAGCCTGCTCCACCACCTGATAGATTCGAGCAGATGATGGCTATGATGCTACAGCAGCAGCAGCTATTGACTACTATAGTCGGGACTTTAGCCCAGGGTGGGGGTGCGACGGTATCTACTCCGCCTGCACCACCTGCGCATCCAGCTGAGGATGCCTATGCTTACGCCCAGGATGAGGGCATAGCACATCCTGCGCAGCCTGCTTTCCCTGCGGGGAATCCTGCCGACACACGGGGTCTTCTGGAGCGATTTCAGCGCTTGCGGCCTCCTACTTTCACGGGTTCTCACAGACCCGAGGAGGCTGAGTTTTGGCTCGACCGAGTGTAGAAGATTCTGCGCATGTTGCACTGTACTGAGGCAGAGCAGGTAGAGCTGGCTACCTTCCAGTTTGAGAGAGAGGCCAGTATGTGGTGGGATAGTATATTGCGGACTGTTACCGCAGATTTCGTATGGACATGGGCAGCATTCGAGTTTCGCTTCCATGAGAAGTATTATCCCCAGACCTACAGGCACGAGAGGGAGAATGAGTTTCTCCGTCTCAGGCAGGCAGCGATGACGGTTACTGAGTATGAGCATCGGTTCACAGAGTTGGGCAGGTACGTCCCGACGATTCTAGCTGATGAGCAGATGCGCATACGGCGCTTTTTGGAGGGCTTGCGACCGGATATCCGGTCGAAGATGTGCTGTATCAGTTTCCCCTCCTATGCGGAGTTGGTTCACATGTCCATGCGGGCAGAGCAGGACGTGGATCGACTTGAGCGATCGCGAGGCCCGACTACTTCCAGGCCGCGACCGGAGTTGCCAGATAGGCCCTTCGCGGGCAAGAGGCCTCGCATTGATCCTCCTACCAGGACCACGGCGCCAGTAGGACCGTTTCGGCGCCCTGATTTATCATGCACATACTGTGGGAGGACGGGCCACCTAGCGCAGAGTTGCTTTTCGAGGATGCGGGACAGTGGGTTCTCGCCGCCGCAGAAGATTGATCGTGTACGTCCACAGGCGATATCAGCACCGCCTATACGGTCAGCTCCTGTGCATTCCTCTTTCAGACCCACAGTATCGCAGATTCGACAGCCCCCACGGCCCTTGACACAGCGGCCGAACCGACCACAGCAGGCTCGAGTTCATGCACTGACCGCTGAGGCAGCTACGACGCCGACTTTCCAGCATTCAGCCTTCGAGGTCACGGGCCATATCGGAGGTACTCCCGTTCTTGTCATGGTGGACACTGGTTCCACGATTTCTTTGATATCGCGTGCCGTAGTCAGACGTCTTGGGTTGCAGACTATCACTATGGATAGCGTGCGAGTCCTTGCAGCTCATGGAGATTATTCGGATGTCACCCAGATGTGTGAGGGTTGTTTAGTTGATCTGGGAGGCAGGACGATGACTCTTGATCTGGTCGTCGATCCCTCGCTCGTATATCTCGACGTCATTCTTGGCATGAACTGGTTGACTGCAGCGAGAGCCGAGATTGACTGCGAGGCTCGTGTGGTGACGGTGTACGAGCCTGAGGGCACGCCTTTCACATTTTCAGTGCGGGTAAATCTTCCTTTCCGTATTCTTAGCTACGCCACTCTATTGCGCGACGCTGGTGCCCAGGTACTTGAGCAGACGCCAGTTGTTTCTGAGTTCGGGGATCTGTTCAGGAAGATCCCTGGTTTGCTTCCCCGACGTGAGATCAATTTCACTATCGATCTGATTCCTGGTTCTACACCCGTCTCACTGCCGACGTATCGCATGGCACCATGTGAGATGGAGGAGTTGAGGACGCAGATTGATGGACTGCTAGAGCTTGGCTTTATACGGCCTAGCGTGTCTCCTTGGGGAGCACCGGTCTTGTTCGTAAAGAAGAAGGATGGTTCGCTGCGATTGTGTATTGATTATCGCAGGCTGAACCAGCTCACGGTGAAGAACAAGTACCCTTTGCCCAGGATCGATGACTTGTTTGATCAGTTGAGAGGAGCGCAGTACTTCTCGAAGATTGATCTTCAGTCAGGATATCATCAGCTGCGCGTCAGAGATGAGGACGTGCAGAAGACAGCATTCAGGACCAGTTTTGGTCATTACGAGTTCCTTGTGATGTCGTTCGGTCTCACGAACGCACCGGCCGTGTTCATGGATCTGATGAACAGGGTATTGCGGCCTTTCCTCTATCGATTCGTCGTTGTCTTCATCGACGACATTTTGGTATACTCTAGGAGTCGAGAGGAGCATGAGGAGCACTTGCGTTTGGTCCTTGATACGCTCAGACAGCATCAGTTGTTCGCACAGTACAAGAAGTGCGACTTCTGGAAGCAGGAGGTGAAGTTTCTGGGACACGTGGTGTCCAAGGATGGCATGGCAGTTGACCTGTCTAAGGTAGCTGCGGTGCAGGACTGGGAGCAGCCTGGTTCTGTCACTGAGGTGAGGAGTTTCTTGGGTCTCGCTGGCTACTATCGGTGCTTCATTTAGGATTTCTCGAAGATCGCGAGACCCTTATCTCAGTTGACACGGAAGGACGTGAAGTTTGCCTGGAATGATAAGGCGGAGTCGGCTTTTCAGGAGCTGAAGGACAGACTTACGTCCGCCCCTGTGCTAGTATTGCCAGAGCAAGGGGTTAAATACACTATATACACTGACGCGTCTAGCGTTGGTTTGGGTTGTGTCCTTATGCAGAGGGACAGGGTAATTTCGTATGCCTCGAGACAATTAAGGAAGCACGAGGAGAATTACCCTACACACGACCTGGAGTTGGCAGCCGTTATATTCGCACTGAGACTCTGGAGACATTACCTCTACGGAGAGGAGTTCGAGCTCTTTTGCGACCACAAGAGCCTCAAGTACATATTCACACAGCGGGACTTGAATATGAGGCAGCGGCGATGGATGGAGACGCTGAAGGACTTCAAGTTTGAAGTCTCTTACCATCCTGGGAAGGCGAACCTTGTGGCTGATGCGTTGAGCCGCAAGAAGGCGATAGAGTTTGCGGCTCCGCTGATGGTTGCCGAGTGGGATATGGTGGAGTTTTTGCGAGACTTTGAGCAGAAACTCACCGTAGAGGAACCATTTGAGTTCATCGCACACGTACAGGTGCGATCCCAGATCGATGACCGTGTCATCGAGGCGCAGAGGGACGACGCGCATCTTACTGAGCTTCGAGAGCAGGCCAGTGATGATGCTGACGCCGACTGGCGAGTTGGTATGGATGGGGGCTTACGTTACCGTGGCCGCCTATGCGTTCCTGATGTCCCTGACTTGAGACGAGAGATTCTCGAGGCTGCGCATTCTACTAGACTCGCGATGCATCCAGGCAGCACGAAGATGTATCGTGACGTGAAGAGGACGTATTGGTGGGAAGGTATGAAGACCCACATAGCTGAGTTCGTGTCCCGTTGTCTCACTTGTCAGCAGGTGAAGGCAGAGCATCGCCGACCACCTGGACTTTTGCAGCCTATGCCGATTGCAGAGTGGAAGTGGGATTTCATTTCCATGGACTTCATTTCTGGGTTGCCGAAGACGAGGAAGGGGCATGATTCCATTTGGGTGATCGTCGACCGATTGACGAAGTCGGCGCACTTCCTACCGATCAGAGTTACGAACTCTGCAGACGAGCTGGCTAGATTGTATATTAGAGAGATCGTGCGTCTGCATGGAGTTCCGTTGGAGATCGTGTCGGACAGAGACACGCGGTTCACTTCTATTTTCTGGACTCGCATTCAGGAGGCTATGGGTGTGAAGTTGAAGTTCAGTACTGCCTTCCACCCACAGACGGACGGACAGACGGAGCGAGTGAACCAGATCCTGGAGGACATGTTGCGAGCTTGCGCATTGGACTTCAAGGATAGTTGGGATGACTGTCTTGCATATGCGGAGTTTGCGTACAACAATAGCTTCCAGGCGAGTATCGGCATGGCACCTTATGAGGCGCTGTATGGGCGACCTTGTCGCGCACCGCATTGCTGGTTAGAGGTCGGTGAGCGCAGCTTGATTGGCCCAGAGTTGGTGCAGGCGACGTCAGAGAAGATTGATATTATTCGACGTCGGCTTCTTACAGCGCAGAGCAGACAGAAGAGCTACGCCGATACGAGACGGAGACCACTAGAGTTCACAGTCGGGGATCATGTGTTTTTGCGAGTTTCCCCTATGAAGGGAGTCCTTCGGTTCGGGAAGAAGGGGAATCTGGCACCGCGATTCATTGGTCCATTTCAGATCCTCGATCGTGTGGGAGCAGTGGCTTACCGATTGGCTTTACCCACGCCCCTCGCGAGCGTCCACAACGTATTTCATGTTTCTATGCTGAAGAAGTACGTTGCTGATCCTTCTCATATCATCAGATGGGAGCAGGTGCAGTTAGGAGAGGATGTTACTTATATCCTGCGACCGACACGCATCTTAGACCGGAAGGAGCAGGTACTGCGTAGCAAGGTGATTCCCCTTGTGAAGGTACTATGGACGCATCATACTGAGGAGGAGGCTACTTGGGAGACAGAAGCCGAGATCAGAAAGAACTACCCACAGCTTCTCGAGGAGTACGAAAAGGTACAAAATTTCGAGGACGAAATTATTTGTTAAGGGGGGTAGATTGTAACGCCCGTGAAAAATCCATACTTGGGCTCGAGTACCAACTCGACCCGAAATTGCGTAGAATTCATTCCTTTAGAAAATATGACTAGGTTAGCTAGTGCACCGTTAGAATAGCTGGGAAATGGTCCCTGATCACTTTAAATACGTTCTACGAGGCCCGAAGCGAGTGGAACCAAGGGTGCTATAATGCTCTAAAGCCTCGGATCAAACTCTAAACCGGTTTGTTCTCTGGACCACTTTGAATCTTTGTATTGGATCTAGACCGCACGTTGAAAGTCCGATACCTCCTATCTTAGACCGTTAGGACCGTCTAGCTGGGCTTGACACTCATTCCAAAAATCAAGTCAAACCGATGATCACAGGCTATTTCATTGAGCCCGGACCGAAGAGAGTGTGAATAGGGACATAGTTGGAATTTCAAATTCAAATCTGGCACACAAATTTGACGCATCAGTATTAAGCATTCTGACCGTCAGAATACAGCCAAATTACACCCTTGGATCAGGAAAAATATCTATTATATACCACGAGACTTATAGGCCTGATCTTGGTGCGGTGACCGTTAAACTGAAACTGGGCCGCCACGTGCGATCTGGGAACCCAACCGGTCTGAAAACTGGATGCGTGCTAGATCCAGTATACACGAGCTTAAGTCCGACCGCATTTGGCCAGGGGACCTCCAGAAATGCTCTTTTGGACCGAAACGGCCCCGATTTGGTTAGGCACCAAGTAAACATTGTTCCCAAGCCCATTTTGGGAATGTTTTAGGCTATAAAAGGGGTTGAAACCCTCACTCCTCTCTCCCATCCGAATTTGAGAGAAGCCCTAGCTTGGGAGAGAGAAAAGAGTGAGAGATTGTGAGAGAGTGGGAGAGTTCTTCCTGCCACTTGTGCTACGTGTTGCACGTGCTTAAGCAACACTCCTCTACCGCTTTCCCGGCGATTCCACCGCAATCCTAGGTAAGTAAAAACCCTAAATAGTTGTTGATTTGAGTTTTCCTTGTTTCCATAGCGATGTAGCTTATGGATCTTATGTATTAGGCTCCTTACTCGCCGTAGACGAAGCATATACACTCCGCTTCAATTCCCGAGTCTACAAGACACTAGGTGAGGATTTTAAACGCTTTGATTGACGGTTCCCAATGCTTTCAATGTCGTTTAATAGTAGATTCTTGACGGCATCGCCGTTTGACATGTACAAAATGCTCTCCGTTTCCCGTTTCGTAAGCTAACGAAGAATATGAGATTTAGGGCATTTTAGTCATTTGTAGGAAGTACTGTTTACATTCATATTTTGCTGATGTGATTGACATGGTTTGTTGTCGCATTAGGAAGTTAGGAATGCGTGCATAATTAGTTTGGCGAAGAGATTCGCCTAGTTGCACACTTTGGGTCGACATACTATATGTAGACTTAAGTGTGTAGTGTATGTGTTTGTATAAATGCTTGTATTAGTATGTATTGAATTAAATGATGTTATTTGATAGTTTGTGATTGATTTTTCAATTATTATGCTGACCTAAATGATTTTCTACATGTTGACAAAATGCATGATTTCATTACATGCATGGAATGTATGTACTTGAGGATTTGCTTAAGTTGAATATGCATGGGAAGTATGCCTTGAAGATTTGCTTAAGTTGAATGTTATAACATGTGCTAACATGCTCACATGATGTATTTCAATTCCAATACCTTTTTATAGTGTTAATGTAATTCCATAGATGTGTGGGACTTGACTTAGTCCAGGCAGTCGGTAGCCGAGCGAATTCGTGGCTGACTGGTCATAGCCACGAACGACGCGTCGATGAATGTGATTCGTGTTGAGAGTTGGCGGCAGTGGTTAGGCCACGCGAAGTGTTTTACGCACTTCATGTCGTTCAATTCGAGATGCGATCGCGCTAGTCGAGCCCGTCAAGTAACCCGACTGGCCGATGTTTGTTCACCTTGTATGTATCATAACTGCTTGAACCTAGGGTACTGAACTTACCATTGTAAACCCTATTAACCGTGGTACCTTGATCCACGAAGACTCATGAGCCGGGCATGGTGGTATGGGACACCGTGGTCGAGCTGTCGGCCTACGCTGGGGCCACAAACCTCCCCGTAGTGACCAATGAGCACCTTGACTCGTGAGCAGATTATGGTGGTATGGGACACTATATTCTAGCTGTCGGCCTACACTGATCAGGCGACGAGCCCTTTGTAGTGACCGCGAGCGTATTCTGAGTTCACGGGAGGCGACGACCCTTCCGTGCAGTAGAGTACAGTAGGCCTGTATTGATAAGGTGATGGGGGAGCGGTGCAACGAGTGCGAGCAACAGCCCTGGCAGCCCTTGCAGTGACCTACGAAATGTACATCGTATGAGATTACTAGGAGTGACGACCCTAGACAGGATCCGTGTTGGGATTGATACAAGGGAGGTACCTTAGTTTCCCAATCCTGCTGTTTGAATGGACTAATAACAACTTGGTAATCATATCACCATAGCATTGCATGTGCCTGGAAGATGTGGAGCACTCTAGGGAGTGTGGCATGCCGCGGTCGTAAGATGTTGCCGTATGAGGGTGATCGTCGGTGAGGGCATACATCACGTCATATCATCTTGCATTAACAACAGTATTAGGACTTGTCTGATTTACTGCTTTACTATTATCGCGTGATTGAATTGTGAACATGCTAATCTTTGCTCTATGATTCCACTGAGTTGATCACTCATTCCCACGTTACGGGATGGTGTTTGCAACACCCACCAGACCCTGTTGTAGTTGCAGGTGACGACGAGATCCAGGAGGTGGAGCCGGAGATTGACGAGGACCAGGATGAGTTCTCGTATATGCAGTATCACGACGGCTTCCCGTAGGTGACCTGGATCGAGGGGGACTTCAGTGGGACTATTTTGAACTTATTCTTTTGTCTATTTACATGTATATGAGACTCAGAGATGTAGTCATACTTTGGAGACAGTTGAGATTACTTTGTTTTTCCATACAGTGATATATATATTGTTTAGTCTTCCGCTTGCTTTTATCACTGGATCTGAAGTATGAATTGCAGTTTTGGTATACTTTTACTCATGTGAATGCTTTAAATCAGACAACATTGAATCACAACCATTTTTGTTGCATAAGTGATGGTCTGGGACTCGGGAGTTGAGTTTATACACGACCCCCGATTTTCAGGGTGTTACAACGGCATTCAAGACTCGCTATGGACATTACGAGTTCTTAGTAATGTCCTTTGGCCTCACCAATGCTCGAGTAGTATTTATGGATTTGATGAATCGGGTATTCATGCCGTACCTAGATCAGTTCATAATCATGTTTATCGATGATATCTTAGTCTATTCTAAAATCCAAGAGGAGCATGAATAACACCTTTGCCTGGTCCTAAGTACTCTAAAGGAGAATTAGCTGTATGCTAAGTTGATCAAATGTGAGTTTTGGGAAGAGGAAGTAAAGATTTTGGGGCACATAGTGAAAGTAGAAGGTGTAGCAGTCGATCCCACAAGTAGTGAAAGCTCCTCCTGTCCATTTCTCTTTGGCCGAGCTTTTCTTGTGCCGAGCTGCCCTCCACAAGTTAGTGACTTCTTCAGTGTTAGAATATTTCTAAGCTTTATTGAGCAGGTTAGCCATCATTTTAGGAGGCCTTTTGTTGAGCGAAAAGAGAAACCTTCCTTCTCTTAGGCCTTTCATCATGGCGATCAGAGCAATTTCCTCAGAATGTGTCTGTACTTGCATCGTTTCTATGTTGAAATGTTTGATGTAATCCTTGAGTAGTTCGCATTCTTTTTGAATGACATGGAGGAGGTGGGAAGCCGGTTTAAGGCTTTCTTTCCCCCAATGAAGTTGGTGATGAAGGTTTTGTTGAGGTGTGTGAAAGAACTAATCGACCACCGCTTGAGTTGTTGGAACCACTTCTGAGTTGCTCTTGCTAGGGTTAGTGGAAATGCTCGACACATGATAGCGGTTAATGTGCCATGCAACTCCATCCATGCCCCGAAAGACTCCAGGTGCTCAGCCTGGTCGGTGATTCTGGAATAGGGGTCAATCTGAGGCATATGAAACCTTGGTGGGAGTTACGTGTGCATGATGTCGGCAGTGAACGGGGGCTTGGTTTCTTCAAGTATTACCTCCACCGAGGTTGGCTTTCCTGGTGTCAGGACGTTCAATCGGTAGGCTTGCCATATATCACCAATCTGACCCCACAGGCCTTTGAGCTCGGCTTCCCAGGGGTCACCACTTTTAGTTATGGCCTCCACGACTCCCTCAGGTTCCTTGTCACACTTTTTTCTGTCCAACTTATGATGCAAATAGGAGGCTGCCAGTGCGTCAGTGCCAGATGCGTGAGAAGGGACTGACTTTGATGTTCCAAGCTGTTGGCTCTTATGGGAGGCGGCAAGCACATCGGACGGTTCGGGGAGGTCCTGAATCGTCGATCCTTCCATTGACTTGTCCCCTTGTGTGGGGCGGGGTTGTAGTTATTCTAATAGCTACTTCATAGAATTCATGCTATCATTAAACATCTTAACTTGTTTCTCTAGGGAGAGAAGTTCGCCTCCTTGACTCTGAGATCGTTGTGCCCGTCCCACAGGCACAAAATTAGCCTGCAACTGGGATGAGGAATCCGGTGGCTACGAACTGGTCCGGCGGCGCGAGATTGGGTGTAGCAGAGGAGGCATGATGGGATGAGAACGACTTTCAATGTTTTTCCCACAGATGATGTCAAACTGTTGATGTAGTGTAACACCCCGGATTTTGGCCAATCTGAGATTTGACATTCTTAGGCAATGGGTCAATTAAAACACCTGGAAAATTGCTTAGAAACCAATTCCATAGCCAAAGAAACCACTTAGAATCAATTCCTTTAGAAAATATGACTAAGTTAGCTAGTGCAACGTTAGAATAGCTGGGAAATGGTCCCTAATCACTTTAAATACGTTCTACAAGACCCAAAGCGAGTGGAACCAATGACCCTATAATGCTCTAAAGCCTCGGATCAAACTCTAAGCCGGTTTGTTCTCGGGACCTCCTTGAAACTTTGTATTGGATCTAGACCGCGCGTCGTAAGTCAGATGCCTACCATCTTAGACCGTTATGACCACTTAGCTGGGCTTGGCAATCGTTTCGAATATCAAGTCCAACTGACGATCACAGGCTATTTCATTGAGCCCGGACCGAAGAGAGTGTGAATAGGGACATAGTTGGAATTTCAAATTCAAATCTGGCACACAAATTTGACGCATCAGTATTAAGCATTCTGACCGTCAGAATACAGCCAAATTACACCCTTGGATCAGGAAAAATTTCTATTACATATCACGAGACTTATAGGCCTGATCTTGGTGCGGTGACCGTTAAACTGAAACTGGGCCGCCACGTGCGATCTGGGAACCCTACCGGCCTGAAATCTGGATGCGTGCTAGATCCAGTATGCACGAGCTTAAGTCCGACCGCATTTGGCCAGGGGACCTCCAGAAATGCTCTTTTGGACCGAAACAGCCCCAATTTGGATATACTTTAAGTATACCTTGACTTGGAGCCTATTTTGGGCATGTTTAGGCTTATAAAAGGGGTTGAAACCCTCACTCCTCTCTCCCATCCGAATTTGCAAAAATCCCTAGATTGGGAGAGAGAAAAGGTGAGAGTTTGTGAGAGAGATTGGAGGAGAATTCCTTGCCGCTTGTGCTACCTGTTGCAAGTGCCTAAGCAACGCAACTCAATCACGTTGCCGGTGATTTCTCCGCTTTTCTAGGTAAGAAAGTACCCTAAATAGTTACTGATTTGAGTTTCCTTTGTTTCCATAGCGATGTAGCTTATGGATCTCGTGTATTAGGTTCCTTATTCGCCGTAGACGAAGCGTATACGCTCCGTTCGAATTCTCATCCCTAAAAGGGAAAAGGTGCGGATATTAGACGCTTTGATTGACTGTTTCCAAAGCTTTCAATGTCGTTTAATAGTAGATTCTTGACGGCATCGCCGTTTGACATGTACAAAATGCTCTCCGTTTCCCGTTTTGTAAATTAACGAAGAATATGAGATTTAGGGAATTTTAGTCATTTGTAGGAAGTACGGTCTACATGCATATTTTGCTGACGTGATTGACATGGTTTGTCGCCGCATTAGAGAGTTAGGAATGATTGCATAATCAGTTTGGCGAAGAGATTCGCCAAGTTGCGCACTTTGGGTCGACATACTATGTGTGGATTTAAGTGTGTAGTGTATGTGTTTGTATCAATGCTTGTATTAGTATGTATTGAATTAAATGATGTTATGTAGTAGTTTGAGATTGATTTCATGATTAATATGCTGACCTAAATGATTTCCTACATGTTGACCTTATGCATGATCGCATTACATGCATAGGAAGTATGCCTTGAAGATTTGCTTAAGTTGAATGTTATAACATGTGCTAACATGCTCACATGATGTATTTCAATTTCAATACCTTTGTTTAGTGTTAATGTAATTCCATAGATGTGTGGGACTTAACTTAGTCCAGGCAGTCAGTAACCGAGCGAATTCGTGGCTGACTGGTCATAGCCACGAACGACGCGTCGATGAATGTGATTCGTGTTGAGAGTTGGCGGCAGTGGTTAGGCCACGCGAAGTGTTTTACGCACTTCATATCGTTCAATTCGAGATGCGATCGCGCTAGTCAAGCCCGTCAAGTAACCCGACTGGCCGTTGTATGTTCACCTTGTATGAGTCATAACTGCTTGAACCTAGGGTACTGAACTTACCATTGTAAACCCTCTTAACCATGGTACCTTGATCCATAAAGACTCATGAGCCGGGCATGGTGGTATGGGACACCGTGGTCGAGCTGTCGGCCTACGCTGGGGCCACAAACCTCCCCGTAGTGACCAGTGAGCACCTAGACTCGTGAGCAGATTATGGTGGTATGGGACACTATATTCTAGCTGTCGGCCTACACTGATCAGGCGACGAGCCCTTTGTAGTGACCGCGAGCGTATTCTGAGTCCACGGGAGGCGACGACCCTTCCGTTGCAGTAGAGTACAGTAGGCCTGTATTGATAAGGTGATGGGGGAGCGGTGCAACGAGTGCGAGCAACAGCCCTGGCAGCCCTTGCAGTGACCTACGAAATATACATCGTATGAGATTACTAGGAGTGACGACCCTAGACCGGATCTGTGTTGGGATTGATATAAGGGAAGTACCTTAGTTTCCCAATCCTGCTATTTGAATGGACTAATAACAACTTGGAATTCATATCACCATAGCATTGCATGTGCCTGGAAGATGTGGAGCACTCTAGGGAGTGTGGCATGCCGCGGTCGTAAGATGTTGCCGCATGAGGGTGATCGTCGGTGAGGGCATACATCACGTCATATCATAATTGCATTAACAACAGTATTAGGATTGTTTGATTTACTGCGTTACTATTATCGCATGATTGATTTGATAACATGTTAATCTTTGTTCTATTATTCCACTGAGTTAGCTACTCACTCCCACGTTACGGGACGGTGTTCCGGACACCCACCAGACCTTTTTGTGATTGCAGATGATGGCGCGGCCTGTGAGGCAGAGCCGAACTTGATGATGATGAGGAGGATCCCTCCTTTATGCGTGTTCTGATCGACGGGATTACAGGGAGGCTGATTAGATACTTTGACATTTGTCATTTTGAATTTTTAACGCCCTCATGTATATTCATTTTGTTTACCTTTGAAGTATACATGTATGTGCATAACCTGGTAATATATTCACACTCTGGAGACATACAACAGTTTATGTACGTTATACATACTATTACAGTCTTCCGCTTGCAAATTTCACTGTCTCTGGAGTATGATATGCTGTTCTGGCTTAATCTCACTCATGTTTAATACATTATCACAGACAACATTCAATCATACATATCCATGTTGCATAAATAACATTTTGGAACTCGGGAGTTGGGTTTTTGCTCGACCCCCCGATTTTCGGGATGTTACAGATGGTATCAGAGCATGATTTGGATTAAACCGGGCCTGGGTTATGGTCACGCGGCGTACGCTGTCGCTTTCTTTGACTTAGGTGGGTACGAGAAGGGTCTAGAAACACTTCTAGGATCCCAGATTCGCCAATAGGCGAAGTCTATTCATTTCGATCGCGTGATCGAGTCCGTAGCGCATCTAGGGTCGCGTAAAGCAACCCGAATAGCTCCTAGGTTGTAGGTAAGTGGGTTGAGATGTTCTTTGAACAATTCTAAACCCGTAAAAGTGAATCCTTGGGCCATGGGACAACCACGACCCCTGTGTTCAATCACCAGGGCTTAAAAACCCCGTTTCACCAAAAATCTTCGAAATTCTTCCTCTCACCACCCCAATCTTCAATTATTTCTTATCCATTTCATGTTAGGCATCAATCTTAATGTGAAAATAACATAAAATCTTACTTTCACAAAATTTTACAGTGAATAGTAAAATTTCATGAAAAATGGCCATAAGGCCATTCTAAATTCACTTTCTTTAGTAACTAAGGATCTAGATAGATGTACTGGCTCCTTCTACCCCAAATTCATATGCTGCATCATAGGGTTTGGTATTCGGGATTGTGGAATGGTCCCGGAAAGCCCTGAAGACATGTTTGGGCTCATATAGGTCAAAATACAATGAACTAGGGGGTGGACCACACATTATTGGACCCATGGGATCATGGGGGACCAGACCCATGTGGTCCCACCGGCCAACTTGGAAGTTGGCCGGCGATGCCATCGCCGGTCGGGCGATGCATCGCCGACCGGTGGGGCCCACTTGCAGTGATTTTTGGGCGCACGCCCTATTTTGGGTAGTGTACCCCTCCCATGTAGGTACCGTCCATAGAAAACCCCAAATAGGGGTACTTCCTTCACAAACAGCCCCTTCCCTAGCCCCATTTTCATTTTTCAGCAACTATCTCCAAAAATCCATGATTCCAAACCACCCTAGACCCATCCTTGGCCAAAACCGACCATCATCCATCACTTCTTTGGAGTTTGCAGCCCTTCCTCTTGGAGATTTCGTCATTTGGAGCTTCAAAAACCCCCAAATTGAGCCGAATTCGTGAGGTGCTCCATTCCCCTTTTTCGTTTCCATTTCTCTCTGAAAATGCATCCTAGGGGAGCTTGAAGCATCCCTCTATAATGCCTAGATTTCGTTCTGTCCATTTGGACAACGATTTCTTTGCATTTCCTCCTCCATCACCCGACTCGGACTAGTAATCTAGATCCAGGTATCGCGGGTTGTAGTTAGTCATTTCCTGTTTTAAGTTGTGTTTTGTAAGCCTGATAAGGCTAGTAGTTTACCTATGTTGCTGTAGAAGCTGCCTGACATAGCTCCCATGTACTTTTTGTCATGATACTTGTAGGGAGATATCCCTTGTATGATGACAATTTTGGGTTTAATGAAATGCATGATGCTTTTCGACTTGTTATATGAATGTTTGTGTTGTGGTTTGGGCTTAATGTAGCCGAAATTTGTGGAATGGAGTGCATGCCGTCTCATTTCACTGTAAGGTATCGTCCCTGGATCGGGAGTATTGTAACTCCCGGGATTCAGCCTACAAATTAGTTTTTATCCCACCCCACCCTCCTACCAAGCATGCCACTTCCGATCCCGCCATGGGACTAGGAATGCGGCTCCATTTAATACAACTAAGCGCTACCGGCCACATAGGCCCTTGGCGTTTTGGTCCTAGAGTTAGCACTCCTAGATTTGAAGAGTCTGACGACATAAGAAATCCAATTCCATTTAGACAATCTTGACCCTAAGCGATAGAACAACCCTCTGTAGTAGAAATGGTATGGAAAGCCATTTACCGTATAATCTTAAGCTTTAGATTATAGCTACTGAGTTACAGACTAGCCTACTAGTTACCTAGAGTAGGGTAAAGCCTGTATATGTAAAGGAATGATAGGTTAGATTTGGTTGGAATGGGACTCCCTTCCTTCGGTAGATTCCTTTATGGCTTATAGACTTCTGTTGTTGCCCATAGGAAGGAACCATACACTCTAAGGGAACATTTATAACTCCCTCAGATTGAACTTAGAATGTACTAGCACACCCCTTAGAATTGCCTTCCCCAAGGACTTATTGCATTCGGGAACGCAGAGTAAAGGAACTACATGTAAGCGATGTATTCGCGGTTTGAGTCGATTTCTTACTCCTAGTGGTTACCAATGAATCCAATGCTCTGATCAAGCAGAGGATCGGCATCGACTTGGATTAAGAACTGATACAACGCATTTTCTGTCCTGATTAGACAGAAGGTTCAACGTATCCGGCTTAGACCCACTATACAACCTTTCTTCTGTGATGGCCCAACCATCTACAACTAAACAGGATCACATTGTCTTTGGGAAATGGCAAGGACTTAAAACCATGTAGAGAAAGGTTAAGGATAGCCCCTAAGTTGCGCCTCGTTCCGATATACGGATCGATGCAACGATTCTTAGACTTTAAGTAGAACCAAGTTTTAAGGGGGGTAGAACGTATTAAGTCTAATCCAGTTAGGATTAGTCAACACTGCCGTTCGATCAGTGTGGCGCAGCGGAAGAGTGGTTGGCCTCTTTTCCACTGGCCCAGGATCGAAACATTTGATTTAGGTTATATGTACGATTAGGTTATTAAGTAGGATTTGAACCTTCCTTAGAATGTCAATACTAAAGTCCCTCTAGGTACTCCTTGCCGTTCGCCAATGTCGGGGACGACATTGTGTTTTAAGGGGGGTAGATTGTAACACTCCGGATTTTGGCCAATCTGAGATTTGACGTTCTTAGGCAATGGGTCAATTAAAACACCTGGAAAATTGCTTAGAAACCAATTCCATAGCCAAAGAAACCACTTAGAATCAATTCCTTTAGAAAATATGACTAAGTTAGCTAGTGCAACGTTAGAATAGCTGGGAAATGGTCCCTAATCACTTTAAATACGTTCTACAAGACCCAAAGCGAGTGGAACCAATGACCCTATAATGCTCTAAAGCCTCGGATCAAACTCTAAGCCGGTTTGTTCTCGGGACCTCCTTGAAACTTTGTATTGGATCTAGACCGCGCGTCGTAAGTCAGATGCCTACCATCTTAGACCGTTATGACCACTTAGCTGGGCTTGGCAATCGTTTCGAATATCAAGTCCAACTGACGATCACAGGCTATTTCATTGAGCCCGGACCGAAGAGAGTGTGAATAGGGACATAGTTGGAATTTCAAATTCAAATCTGGCACACAAATTTGACGCATCAGTATTAAGCATTCTGACCGTCAGAATACAGCCAAATTACACCCTTGGATCAGGAAAAATTTCTATTACATATCACGAGACTTATAGGCCTGATCTTGGTGCGGTGACCGTTAAACTGAAACTGGACCGCCACGTGCGATCTGGGAACCCTACCGGCCTGAAATCTGGATGCGTGCTAGATCCAGTATGCACGAGCTTAAGTCCGACCGCATTTGGCCAGGGGACCTCCAGAAATGCTCTTTTGGACCGAAACAGCCCCGATTTGGATATACTTTAAGTATACCTTGACTTGGAGCCTATTTTGGGCATGTTTAGGCTTATAAAAGGGGTTGAAACCCTCACTCCTCTCTCCCATCCGAATTTGCAAAAATTCCTAGATTGGGAGAGAGAAAAGGTGAGAGTTTGTGAGAGAGATTGGAGGAGAATTCCTTGCCGCTTGTGCTACCTGTTGCAAGTGCCTAAGCAACGCAACTCAATCACGTTGCCGGTGATTGCTCCGCTTTTCTAGGTAAGAAAGTACCCTAAATAGTTACTGATTTGAGTTTCCTTTGTTTCCATAGCGATGTAGCTTATGGATCTCGTGTATTAGGTTCCTTATTCGCCGTAGACGAAGCGTATACGCTCCGTTCGAATTCTCATCCCTAAAAGGGAAAAGGTGCGGATATTAGACGCTTTGATTGACTGTTTCCAAAGCTTTCAATGTCGTTTAATAGTAGATTCTTGACGGCATCGCCGTTTGACATGTACAAAATGCTCTCCGTTTCCCGTTTTGTAAATTAATGAAGAATATGAGATTTAGGGCATTTTAGTCATTTGTAGGAAGTACGGTCTACATGCATATTTTGCTGACGTGATTGACATGGTTTGTCGCCGCATTAGAGAGTTAGGAATGATTGCATAATCAGTTTGGCAAAGAGATTCGCCAAGTTGCGCACTTTGGGTCGACATACTATGTGTGGATTTAAGTGTGTAGTGTATGTGTTTGTATCAATGCTTGTATTAGTATGTATTGAATTAAATGATGTTATGTAGTAGTTTGAGATTGATTTCATGATTAATATGCTGACCTAAATGATTTCCTACATGTTGACCTTATGCATGATCGCATTACATGCATAGGAAGTATGCCTTGAAGATTTGCTTAAGTTGAATGTTATAACATGTGCTAACATGCTCACATGATGTATTTCAATTTCAATACCTTTGTTTAGTGTTAATGTAATTCCATAGATGTGTGGGACTTGACTTAGTCCAGGCAGTCAGTAACCGAGCGAATTCGTGGCTGACTGGTCATAGCCACGAACGACGCGTCGATGAATGTGATTCGTGTTGAGAGTTGGCGGCAGTGGTTAGGCCACGCGAAGTGTTTTACGCACTTCATGTCGTTCAATTCGAGATGCAATCGCGCTAGTCGAGCCCGTCAAGTAACCCGACTGGCCGTTGTATGTTCACCTTGTATGAGTCATAACTGCTTGAACCTAGGGTACTGAACTTACCATTGTAAACCCTGTTAACCATGGTACCTTGATCCATAAAGACTCATGAGCCGGGCATGGTGGTATGGGACACCGTGGTCGAGCTGTCGGCCTACGCTGGGGCCACAAACCTCCCCGTAGTGACCAGTGAGCACCTAGACTCGTGAGCAGATTATGGTGGTATGGGACACTATATTCTAGCTGTCGCCCTACACTGATCAGGCGACGAGCCCTTTGTAGTGACCGCGAGCGTATTCTGAGTCCACGGGAGGCGACGACCCTTCCGTTGCAGTAGAGTACGGTAGGCCTGTATTGATAAGGTGATGGGGGAGCGGTGCAACGAGTGCGAGCAACAGCCCTGGCAGCCCTTGCAGTGACCTACGAAATATACATCGTATGAGATTACTAGGAGTGACGACCCTAGACCGGATCTGTGTTGGGATTGATATAAGGGAAGTACCTTAGTTTCCCAATCCTGCTGTTTGAATGGACTAATAACAACTTGGAATTCATATCACCATAGCATTGCATGTGCCTGGAAGATGTGGAGCACTCTAGGGAGTGTGGCATGCCGCGGTCGTAAGATGTTGCCGCATGAGGGTGATCGTCGGGGAGGGCATACATCACGTCATATCATAATTGCATTAACAACAGTATTAGGATTGTTTGATTTACTGCGTTACTATTATCGCATGATTGATTTGATAACATGTTAATCTTTGTTCTATTATTCCACTGAGTTAGCTACTCACTCCCATGTTACGGGACGGTGTTCCGGACACCCACCAGACCTTTTTGTGATTGCAGATGATGGCGCGGCCTGTGAGGCAGAGCCGAACTTGATGATGATGAGGAGGATCCCTCCTTTATGCGTGTTCTGATCGACGGGATTACAGGGAGGCTGATTAGATACTTTGACATTTGTCATTTTGAATTTTTAACGCCCTCATGTATATTCATTTTGTTTACCTTTGAAGTATACATGTATGTGCATAACCTGGTAATATATTCACACTCTGGAGACATACAACAGTTTATGTACGTTATACATACTATTACAGTCTTCCGCTTGCAAATTTCACTGTCTCTGGAGTATGATATGCTGTTCTGGCTTAATCTCACTCATGTTTAATACATTATCACAGACAACATTCAATCATACATATCCATGTTGCATAAATAACATTTTGGAACTCGGGAGTTGGGTTTTTGCTCGACCCCCCGATTTTCGGGATGTTACATGTAGAAATTTAGTTTACCCTCTTTGGACCCGTGTACCTGTACAAGGAACGAACAAGGAAGACTAGCTAGAGCAGGGGGCCCTTCGATGACTAAGTTAGAAAGGAACTGGGTCTAGTTGAGTATTGAGAATTTAGGGCTAAAGATTGTGCGTACCTCTCACCCTCGAAGGCTTACCCATTTATAGTGGGAAGAGGTGGTGTCGTAGAGGGCACCGGTTCTTATTTGGTAGGAATTGATTATAGCAAGATTCAGATTCCTTGCGTGGTGAATCTTTCTAGATCCTTGACTAGAATCTCAGGGTGAATCGTGTAAGGGTTGGTTTCCGTGACCTTTGGCTAATGATGCGGACCGACCTGATTGAGGTCAAGTTGGATCCCACAAGCCGGTTTAGCTGTCTTGAAGTAGCCCGACCTGGTTCACGACCGAGGTTGGTGTTTCATTTGTCTAACAATGGGTCTTGTCGTTCCAAGGTGGGTTAGCTCGCTCCCTCCAGATGACTGTCTTAACCTCGCGCCTTAAGGTCAAGCTCGGCCTCCCTTTGTACATAGTCGATGAGGTTAATGTAACACCCTGAAAATCGGGGGTCGTGTATAAACTCAACTCCCGAGTTCCAGACCGTCACTTATGCAACAAAAATGATTATGATTCAATGTTTTCTGAGTTAAAGCATACACATGAGTAAAAGTAT
Source organism: Magnolia kwangsiensis (assembly GCA_037074715.1). Lineage (NCBI taxonomy): Eukaryota > Viridiplantae > Streptophyta > Magnoliopsida > Magnoliales > Magnoliaceae > Magnolia > Magnolia kwangsiensis. Next base: position 38,094,704 of record CM073587.1, on the reverse strand, counting down.
ACCAAAACTGCAATTCATACTCCAGATCCAGTGATAAAAGCAAGCGGAAGACTAAAGAATATATATATCACTGTATGGAAAAACAAAGTAGATCTCAACTGTCACTAAAGTATGAATACATCTCTGAGTCTCATATACATATACATGAACAAAATCAAATGTTCAAAATAGTCCCACTGAAGTCCCATCAACCCAGGTCACCTAAGCAAAGCCATCATGGTACTGCATGTACGAGAACTCGTCCTGGTCCTCGTCAAAGTCTGGCTCTGCCTCCTGGATCTCAGCATCACCTGCATCTAAAACAGGGTCTGGTGGGTGTTGCAAACACCATCCCGTAACGTGGGAATGAGTGAACAACTCAGTGGAATCATAGAGCAAAGATTAACATGTTCACAAATCAATCATGTGATACTAGTAAAGCAGTAAATCAGACAATCCTAATACTGTTGTTAATGCAATATGACATGACGTGATGTATGCCCTCACCAACGATCTCCCTCATACGGCACCATCTTACGACCGCGGCATGTAATCGACCCTTAAGTGCTCCACATCTTCCAGGCACATGCAATGGTATGGTGATATGATTTCTGAGTTGTTATTAGTCCATTCAAACAGCAGGATTGGGAAACTAAGGTACTTCCCTTGTATCAATCCCAACACAGATCCTGTCTAGGGTCGTCACTCCTAGTAATCTCATACGATGTATATTTTGTAGGTCGCTGCAAGGGCTGTCAGGGCTGTTGCTCGCACTCGTTGCACCGCTCGCCCATCACCTTATCAATACAGGCCTACTGTACTCTACTGCTACTGAAGGGTCGTCGCCTCTCGTAGACTTAGAATACGATCGCGGTCACTACAAAGGACTCATTGCCTGATCAGTGTAGGCCGACAGCAAGAATATAGTGTCCCATACCACCATAATCTGCTCACGAGACTAGGTACTCACTGGTCACTACGGGGAGGTTTGTGGCCCCAGCGTAGGCCGACAGCTTGACCACGGTGTCCCATACCACCATGCCCGGCTCATGAGTCTTCGTGGATCAAGGTACCATAGTTAACAAGGTTTACAATGGTAAGTTCAGTACCCTAGGTTCAAGCAGTTATGACTCATGTAGAATGAACATACAACGGCCAGTCGGGTTACTTGACGGGCTCGACTAGCACGATCGCATCTCAAGTCGAATGACATGAAGTGCGTAAAACACTTCGCGTGGCCTAACCACTGCCGTCAACTCCAAAACACAGCTCACGTTCATCGACGCGTCGTTCGTGGCAAATATAAGCCAACCACGAATTCGCTCGGTTACCGACTGCCTGGACTAAGTATAGTCCCAAACAATTATGGAATCACATCAGCATTCATATGAGAGTATTGGAAATGAAATACAACCATGTGAGCATGTTAACACATGTTATAACATACAACTTAGGCAAATCTTCAAGCATATGCATTTCATACATATAATGAAATCACGCATATTGTCAACATGTAGGAAATCATTTACGTCAGCATATTAATTGAGAAATCAGTCTCAAACTAATTTATAACACCATTTAATTCAATACATGCTAATACAAGCATTTATACAAACACTTACACTACACACTTAAGTCTACATATAGTATGTCGACCCGAAGTGCGCAATTAGGCGAATCTCTTCACCAAACTAATTATGCACTTATTCCTAACATTCTAATGCGACAATAATCCATGTCAATCACATCAGCAAAATATGAATGAAATCAGTACTTCCTACAAATGACTAAAATGCCCTAAATCTCATATTCTTCGTTGGTTTACGAAACAGGAAACGAACAGCATGTTGTACATGTCAAACGGCGATGCCGTCGATAATCTAGTATTAAACGACATTGAAAGCATTGTAAACAGTCAATCAAAGCGTCTAAAATCCTCACCTTGTCTCTTATGGATGTGTAAATTCGAACGGAGCGTATACGCTTCGTCTACGGTGAATAGAGAACCTAATTTACGAGTTACGTCAGCTAACATGATATGAATCCTAGTAAACCTCAAATCAGCAACTTCTAGGGTTATTTCTTACCTGAAAACGCGGAGGAATCACCGGCCAGGTGATCGGAGGGTGTTGCTACAACACGTGCAACAGGCGGCACAAAGGCAGAAAAATTCTCTCCTACTCTCTCTCACAAACTCTCACCTTTTCTCTCTCCCAATCTAGGGTTTCTCTCAAATTCGGATGGGAGAGAGGAGTGAGGGTTTCAACCCCTTTTATAAGCTTAAAAATGCCCAAAATAGGCTTAGGTACAAAGTTTACTTAGGGCATATCCAAATCGGGGCTGTTTCGGTGCAAAAGACCATTTCTGGTGGTCCCCTGGCCGAATGCGATCGGACTTAAGCTCATGCATACGGGATCTAGCACGCATTAAGTTTTTAGTCCGGCAGGGTTCGCAGATCGCACGTGGCGGACCAGTTTCAGTTCAGCGGTCACCGCACGTAGATCAGGGCTGCAAGTCTCATGATATGAAATAGAAATGTTTCCTGATCCGAGGGTGTAATTTGGCTGAATTCTGACGGTCAGAATGCTTAATACTGACACGTTAAGTCGTGTGCCAGTTTTAAATTTTAAATTCCAAATCTGTCCCTATTCGCACTCTCTTCAGTCCGGGCTCAATGAAATAGCCTGTGATTCGAAATGATTGTCAAGTCTAACAAGGCGGTTCTAATGGTCTTAAGATAGGAGGCATCGGACTTTCGACGCGCGGTCTAGATCCAATACAAAATTTCAAAGTGGTCCAGAGAACAAACCTGCTTAGAGTTTGATCCGAGGTTATAAAGTTTTATAGAGTCATTAGTTCTACTCGATTTGGGTCTTGTAGAACGTATTTAAAGTGATCAGGGACTATTTCCCAGCTACTCTAGCATCGCGCTAGCTAACTTACTCATGTTTTCCATAGGAATTAATCCTACGCGATTTTCGGTCGAGTTGGTACTCGAGTCCAAGTACGGATTTTTCACGGGTGTTACAGTTAAGCTCAGCCTTTCCCCATGCTCAGTCGAGGTGTTCTGACCTCTGAGTCACACCAGTTGTTTGAATTGTTGACCTGACCTATTGATAGTAGGTCCGTCCATTTTCCCCATAACAGGCATATCTCTTGTAGTCTATGTGATTGGACCCACTTTGGCTTAGAAGCTTTAGTGTTAATTTATCTTGATTAGATTAATTAATAAATTATATTAATTAGGAATTTTTTTTTAAATTGATCCTAATCACTCCCCTCTCTGGGACTTAGCCATAATTTTATAGCTCCGTCAAGCTTCCTCACGTGCCATGGGAGACTATTCCATGCAATTTCAACTGGTATCAAAGCGGGTAGCTCTTAAAGGACATAATCGCCTAGAGTAAATCCAATGAAAGCTTTAGAATGATGTCTACCCAAGAGGGATGTGTCATTATACGACCGCATTATCTTTGTGGGTCTAACTTCACCAATTGAAATGCTAGGATGAGGGTATTATTGAGATATCTTGACCTTATGGTTTGGGCAATTGTTGAACAAGGATGGACTATGCTTATGGAGCAAGTTGTGGTTGATGATATAACTATTAGCACTCCCAAAGATAAATCCAAATGGAGTATTGATGAGACAAGTCAGTATACCTATGATGCTAAAACACATGTACATGTGAAACGAGTAAGGAAGCATGGGACATATTGGAAACCACCCTCGAGGAGACTAACACAGCAAAGCGCTCGAAGCTTCATCTCTTAATGACTTAATTTGAAAATATTAAAATGAAAGAATTTGAATCATTTATCGAGTTTTATTATAAATTGAATGATATTTGTAACTCCATATGGGGTTTAGGTGAGAGACTCTAGTAGGGGTGTATATCTTGGAAAATACTTAGATCCCTTCCAGATACATTTATTCCCAAAGTAACCTTAATAGAAGAGTGTAAAAGCATATATGAAATGAAAGTAGAATAACTCTTACATTTTCTACAAACATATAAACTACACTTTAAGACCCCCGCTAGTAAGAAGAAACTACTTGTCCTTAAAACTTCTCGATGTTAAAGTCCTTTGAAGCGAAACCTACTATAATGCCAATTAAAATTGCATGGATTGTCTACCATGACGCGTGCGGAAGCTTAGTAGAGCTATAGAATAATGGCTAAGTCCTAGAGGGAGAGATTATGACCAATTTAAAAATTCTTGCCTAATAAACTAATATACCAATTAAACTTAACAAGGAAAATTAACGCTAAGAGTTCCAAGCCAAAGTGGGTCCAATCATAAAGATTATAAGAAATATGCTAATTAAGCAATTGGTCTATATAGATAGTATACAATTATGTGTGCTTTGCTAGTTGTTGAGGGTCAAATATTGCATATTGGACCCCATTTATTAATAGGTTTTATGACCATGATAACGCTTAATGTTATAGTTTAATCATGTTTGTATTGCAATGTGAATTTAAGGGCTTGGATTGAAAAGGATGCTAAGAGCATGAATTTAGCGCTTAAGAATCACCGAAATAAGGATGAATCTTATGGGACCAAGAATGAAGAATTCACATGCCAAAGATCCAAGAAAACCAAGTGAGGAAGGAAGAGCATTAAAGACTTGAAGTGAAGAAAAGGGACCCTAAAAATTCACCTCCGTCGACCAGTCGAAGATTCCTCGATTGGAACTCCAGTGACAAAATCATCGAAAGTCAGGTCATCCTCAACCAGTCGAGGATGGTACATGTAACATCCCAAAAATCGGGGGTCGAGTATAAACTCCATTCCCGAGTTGCAGAACATCACTTATGCAACATAAATGCTTATGATTGAATGTTGTCTATGTTAGTGTATTAAACATGAGTGGGATTAAGCTAAAACAATATATCATACTCCAGAGACAGTTAAATTATGCGAGCGGAAGACTGTGATAGTATATATAACATATATAGACTGTTATATGTCTCCAGTGTGTGAACATGTTACCAGGTTAAATATATACATGTATACTCCAAAAATGAACAAAAAGAATATACATGATTGTTTAAATAAAAGGTGAAATACCAAGTGTATTGGCATCTAATCAATAAACCTGTAAACCCCGTCGATTAGAACCCGCATATAGCAGAAATCCTCCTCAACATCATCAAGTAAGACCGACTCTGCCTCGCAAGCATCGTCACCATCTGAAATTAAAACAGGGACTAGTTGGTGTGGCTAACACCGTCCCATAACGTGGGAGTGAGTGATCAACTCATTGGAAGCTATATACAGCAAAGGTCAACATGTTATCAATCCAATCAAGCAGTAATGATAAGGTAGTACAATCAAACAGGTCCTAGATACTCTTTTTAATGTAAAGATGATATGAAGAATTATGCATGCCCTCACCACAATCCCCTCTGCAACATCATCTAACGATCGCGACATGACTCACTTCCTCAGTGCTCTATCACCAACTCTGTTACCACATGCAATGCGGTGTTATGAATATGCTTATCAAGTTCTTATTAGTCCTTTTCATATAGTAGGATTGGAAAGCTAAGGTACCTCCCTTGTATCATTACCCAAATGGTGATCCATTCTCGGGTCATCAGTCCAAGATAATCTCATACGATATTACGGTTCTAGGTCACTGCAAGGGCTGTCAGGACTGTTGCACGCAATCGTTGCTCCTCTCCCCCATCACCTTATCAATACAGGCCTAGTTATATCCCACATACTGCAACAAGACTCGTCGCCCTTATGCACTATCAGGATATACTCGAGGTCACTACAAAGGGCTTGTCACCAATCAATGTAGGCCGACAGTAAGAATATAGTGTCTCATACCACCATAATCTGCTCACGCGTATAGGTGCTCACTAGTCACTACAAAGGGCTCGTCACCAATCAGAGTAGGCCGACAGCATAAATATAGTGTCCCATACCACCATAATCAGCTCATGAGTCTTAGCGAATCGAGGTACCAAGGTTAGAGGGGCTTTTCACTGGTAAGTTTGGTACCTTAGGTTCATGCAGTAGCGACCAAACATGGTAAATAAACATCGGTCAATCGGGTTAGTTGATAAACTAAACTAGGCCAAGCGTACGTTGAGTTGAACGAAATGGGATGCATAAGCACTCCGTGTGGCCTAAGCACTGCCGAACATCCCAAGCACGACTCAGATTCGTTGAACTCATCATTCGTGGCAAAGCAACCTCAACCACTATTTACAGAATGATGACCGATTACCTGGACTGTAGTACAGCCCCAATCACATACAAATTTCATAACAGGCATATGAGGCATGTCCTACAAACATGTGGACATTCATGAAGTATAACTTAAATGTAAATACAGTACATGGAAGAAATCATATACACCTTTAACATGATTTATCTAAGTTAATCAATTCATGGAGGAAATCATATGCACAGTTAATATAAATAATCTATGTTACACAATGCATGGAGGAAATCATATACTCAAGTATTGTGATTGAGATTCATATCTCAACAACCTTAGCAATCATATTTTTACTAACTACTAACTCGTTCAGACACTTTTACATACACTTAGTCTACACATTACATCATACATATTGTGTATTCATTAGCATACGTATTAGGACAAATCCTTTCGTCAAAGGATTATCGCCCATACAACAATCATATATCCATGACAATTAGTCATGGGGAGTATGAAAGAAAATTCCATACTCATTCAGTCATTTTCACAAACACTTAGGCCACACATACTAACTACATATCGTATGTTGATATATCATGTATTTGACTAAATCCTTTCACTAGGGAGTTTCCCCAAATATCACTTGCATATACCCACGACGGATAATCATGGCATGCATGAATCTAGGTTTCGTATTCATTTAAACATTTTCACAAATACGTGAGCTACACATTTTTACATATATAACGTATATTGGCTGTGGCGTGATTTAGGGCAAGTCCTTTCGCTAAGAAGTTGTCACACCTGTAACAAGCATATATTCATGGCAAATAATCATGTTAAGCATAAATCTAAATTTCATACGTATACGGTATTTTCTACAAATACGAGGAATAAAGTATATTCAACATAATTAACGTATAACTGAAAATCGAAACGGACAACACTTTGTACATGTGAAATAGAATCCTAGGCAAGAATAAATTATTACTTAACATTGAAAGTATTGAAAACCATAACTTAAACATATATAGTCTGCACCTTAAACCAGAAAAGATGTATTCAAGATGATTCAGACGATGTGTCTTCGTCAACAACGGATACACTACCTATGGCATGAAACAGGTTAGCTAGAACTCTACTACAGCTAGTCTAAGCTTCAAAACAGGTTAGGGTTAGCTTAAATTACCCAATAATGGAATCAGAAATGCCATAATAGTGATACAGTAGTGGTATTGAAGCACATAGAGCTACAGGGTAGAATCTATGGGTGAATCTCCTACTCTCTATCTCTCTTTCTCTCTCTTGGAAAGCTAGGGTTTGAAAATTCGTATGAGATTTGGAATGAGGGTTTTAAGCCCTATTTATAAGCCTAAACTTGATAAAAATAGACTTAAGGCCAAGGTATACTTAGGTTATAACCAAATCAAGTCTGTTCCGATCCAACAAAGCATTTCTGGAGGTCCTGTTACTAAATGCAGTCGAACTTAAGCTCTCTAATATCAGATCTAGGTCAAGCTAAGTTTTGACCGAAACTCGATCAGGGCCACAAGTGCTATGACATGTAAGGGCCACCTGTCCTGATCCGAGGGTGAATTTGGGTCGAATTCTAATGATCAGAACGCTTAAAAATAACGCGCAAGTGAACCGTTCCAGATTTCTTAAAAAATATAATTAATTTTCTAAAAATCTTCATTTTCTTACTCTCTTCACTCCGAGCTCAATAAAATGGTCTCAAGACATCGTTTGGGCTTAATTTTTTAGGTGATTGACAAGCCCAACTAGGCGGTCGTAATGGTCTAAGTTCATAGATATCAGACTCCCGATGTGCAGTCTAGAACCAATACAAAGTTACAAAGCATTCCCGAGAGCAACTGGGTTTAGAGTTGGATCTTAGATTTCAGGGTAAGATAGCGTCAATGATTATATAGGTTTTGGGTCTTATAGATCGTATTTAAAGTTATTGGTGCTAATTCCATAAGTAATATAGTTTAGTGTTGGCTAAAACAAGTTAAATTTCTAAAGAATTTGGTTCTAAATGATTTCTCTAGCTTTGGACTCGAGTTTTGAGAAGTTACCAAGGTGCTATGGTTGACCCATTGTCTAATGACGTCTAACTCTAGGTTGGAAAAAATTTAGGGTGTTACAATCTATCCCCCTTAAAACATAATTTCATCCCCGAAATTGGCTAAGGGTAATGAGTCCTTAGAAAGACTTTAGTATTGACATTCTAAGGAAGGTTCAAATCCTATTTAATGACCTAACCTTACGTATAACCTAAATCAACTTCTTCGATCCTAAGCCAGTGGGGAAGAAGCCAACCATACTTCCGCTGCGCTACTCTGATCCAACGGTTGTATTAGCTAATCCTAACTAGATTGGGCTCAATACGTTCTACCCCCCTTAAAAACTTAGTTCTACTTAAGGCTCAAGAATCTGTCTCGATCCGTATATCGAAACGTGGTGTAACTTAGGGCCTATCCTTGACATGAAATGGGAAACAACCTCTCACTACATTGGTCTTCCTTTGCTAATGATACGTTCTATGACATTGGTACCTATGGTTGTAGAAAAGAGCCTAATCTTTATTATGGTTGAGTTCAGGGGCAGGTGTGAGCTTGCGACAAGATGTCTAATCTCTATTGGCTATATGTCCTCAACATTTTCCAAAGGCAAAGTAATAACTTTTGGTTGTAGGTGGTCGGGCCAACACGAAAGAAAAGTTGTATAGTGGGTCTGAGCTGGATACATGAATTTCTGTCTAGCTAGGACAGAAAATTTACCGTATCAGTTCTTAATCCTAGTCGATGTCGATCTTCTGCTTGATCAGAGCATTGGATTTATTGGTAACCACTAGGATTGAGAATTCGATTCAAATCGTGAATACTTCGCTTATATATAGTTTCTCTACTCTGTGTAACCGATTGTACTAAGTCCTTGGGAGGGCAATTCTAAGGGGCGTGCTGGTTTGACTATGCATGAATAGTCTCTAAATCGAAACAGCTTTCCTAAGATTGACTAAAGATGCCTCTAAGTATTACGGGGATCTATCGAAGGAATGAAGTTCTACTCCAACCAATTCTAACCTACTATTCCTTAGCATATACAGGCTTTACATTACTTAATACAACTAGTAGCCTAGCCTGTAACTCACTAGCTGTAATCCAAGGTCTAAGCTTATACGCTAGATGGTTTCATACCAATTCTAATACTAAGAATTTATTCTATCGCTTAGGGTCAAGATTATCTAATTGGAATCGGACTTCCTATATCGTCAGCTCTTTCAAAATCTAGGAGTACTAACTCTAGGTCCAAAACTCTAGATGTCTTAGCACTAAATGGTCACTGTTTATGGACTAAGCTACTGTGTTTGGTCTTGCCCGATGATAAGGAATAAAGATCGAGAAGATGACTATAACTAGCTCATAAAGAGCCATGGAAAAGTGATGAAAGGAAAGAGAAAGGGCTGACCTAATGGGTTCCCACGAGTTTGGGTCAGATACAGGGGTCCAATGGGCCAAGAAAAGAAGAAATAGAAGAAGCGAAAGGCCAAAGACAAGAGAGGTTGAGGGTAACCACATTTTGGAGCTTCAAATGAGAGCTTGGGAGCTCCAATCGCAGAAAATGGAGTGTAGGTGCTAGGTATGATTGAGAATAGTAGAGGGATGAAGAAAATAACGAAAAGCGAAGGAAGGAGTGATTGGAAGGGAGGTTTGAGAGAGAAAACAACAACTTTGAAGGAAAAGGGGAGCTTGGGGGGTCAATTTGTGAAGGAAGGGATAAATTTGGGATGAAAGGAGGGTTGAACCCTATACTATAGGGTCCCACTAGGCCCCAAACTCCATCGGCCCGGATGGCCCAGCCCGCAAGGCTCGCTGATCGGCGAGGCCTTCTGACCTTTGGACTAACTGGCGAGGGCTCGCTGATCTGACGAGGTCCTCACTATCCCCTTGGTCCAAAAAAGTTGGGGTCCCACCCTGGAACCCCCTAAAAGTTGATCGTTTGGCCCCCTCTTCCGATTTGAGCCGGTTTGGGTCATTTCGAAACCAATCTGATCTCTATTCACTATTACCGATTTCTAATGGCTGGGATGGAATAAAATGCGGTCTATACCCATCAATTGACGGTCTAAAAGTGATTTGGGGTCGTCGTGTGTGATCAGGAGTGTGCACGGACTCGATCTCGGCGATCATTTTCAATAAACTTTTGCCAACACACAAACTGGGGGTCATAAACTTATTTCTAGATTGTTCTCACACACTCCTACATTAAATTGGCATCAGCGTGCAGTGTGTGACCATAACCCAGGTCCAGTTTAATCTAAATCATGTTCTGATACCATCTGTAACATCCCAAAAATCAGGGGTCGAGTATAAACTCCACTCCCAAATTCTAGAACATCACTTATACAACATAAATGCTTATGATTGAATGTTATCTATGTTAGTGTATTAAACATGAGTGGGATTAAGCCAAAACAGCATATCATACTCCAGAGACAGTTAAATTATGCGAGTGGAAGACTGTGATAGTATATATAACATATATAGACTGTTATATGTCTCCAGAGTGTGAACATGTTACCAGGTTAAATATATACATGTATACTCCAAAAATGAACAAAAAGAATATACATGATTGTTTAAATAAAATGTGAAATACCAAGTGTATTGGCATCTAATCAATAAACCTGTAAACCCCGTCGATTAGAACCCGTATATAGCAGAAATCCTCCTCAACATCATCAAGTAAGACCGACTCTGCCTCGCAAGCATCGTCACCATCTGAAACTAAAACAGGGACTAGTTGGTGTGGCTAACACCGTCCCGTAACGTGGGAGTGAGTGATCAACTCAGTGGAAGCTATATAGAGCAAAGGTTAACATGTTATCAATCCAATCAAGCAGTAATGATAAGGCAGTACAATCAAACAGGTCCTAGATACTGTTGTTAATGCAAGGATGATATGAAGAATGATGCATGCCCTCACCACAATCTCCTCTTCGACATCATCTAATGATCGCGGCATGACTCACTTTCTCAGTGCTCTATCACCAACTCCATTAGCACATGCATTGCGGTGTTATGAATATGCTTACCAAGTTCTTATTAGTCCTTTTCATACAGCAGGATTGGGAAGCTAAGGTACCTCCCTTGTATCATTACCCAAACGGTGATCCATTCTCGGGTTGTCAGTCAGAGATAATCTCATACGATATTACGGTTCTAGGTCACTGCAAGGGCTGTTAGGGCTGTTGCGCGTAATCGTTGCTCCTCTTCCCCATCACCTTATCAATGCAGGCCTAGTTATATCTCACATACTGCAACAAAACTTGTCGCCCTTATGCACTATCAATATATACTCAGGGTCACTACAGAGGGCTCGTCACCAATCAATGTAGGCCGACAGCAAGAATATAGTGTCCCATACCACCATAATCTGCTCACGAGTATAGGTGCTCATTGGTCATTACAAAGGGCTCGTCACCAATTAGAGTAGGCTGACAACACGAATATAGTATCCCATACCACCATAATCAGCTCATGAGTCTTAGTGGATCGAGGTACCAAGGTTAGAGGGGCTTTTCACTGGTAAGTTTGGTACCTTAGGTTCATGCAGTAGCGACTAAACATGGTAAACAAACATCTATCAATCGGGTTAGTTGATAAGCTAAACTAGGCCAAGCGCACGTTGAGTTGAACGGCATGGGATGCATAAGCACTCCGTGTAGCCTAAGCACTGCCGAACATCGCAAGCACGACTCAGATTCGTTAAACTCATCATATGTGGCGAAGAAACCTCAACCACTATTTACAGAACGATTACCGATTACCTGGACTGTAGTACAGCCTCAATCACATGTAAATTTCGTAACAGGAATATGAGGTATATCCTACAAACATGTGGACATTCATGAAGTATAACTTAAATGTAAATACAGTACATGGAAGAAATCATATACACCTTTAACATGATTTATCTAAGTTAATCAATTCATGGAGGAAATCACATGCACAGTTAATACAAATAATCTATGTTACACAATGCATGGAGGAAATCATATACTCAAGTATTGTGATTGAGATTCATATCTCAACAACCTTAGCAATCATATTTTTACTAACTACTAACTCGTTCAGACACTTTTACATACACTTTGTCTACACATTACATCATACATATTGTGTATTCATTAGCATACGTATTAGGGCAAATCCTTTCGTCAAAGGGTTATCACCCATACAATAATCATATATCCATGAAAATTAGTCATGGGGAGCACAAAAGGAAATTCCATACTCATTCAGTCATTTTCACAAACACTTAGGCCATACATACTAACTACATATCATATGTTGATATATCATATATTTGACCAAATCCTTTCACTAGGGAATTGCCCCATATATTACTTGCATATACCCACGATGGATAATCATGGCATGCATGAATCCGGATTCTGTATTCATTTAAACATTTTCACAAACACGTGAGCTACATACACACTTTTACATATATAGCGTATATTGGTTGTGGCGTGATTTAGGACAAGTCCTTTTGCTAAGGAGTTGTCACACCTGTAACAAGCATATATTCATAGTAAATAATCATGTTAAGCACAAATCCAAATTTCATACATATACGGTATTTTCTATAAATACGAGGAATACAGTATATTCAACATAATTAACGTATAACTGAAAATCGAAACGGACAACACTTTGTACATGTGAAATAGAATCCTAGGCAAGAATAAATCATTACTTAACATTGAAAGTATTGAAAACCATAACCTAAACGTATATAGTCTGCACCTTAAATCAGAAAAGACGTATTCAAGATGATTCAGACGATATGTCTTCATCAACAGCGGATACGCTACCTATGGCATGAAACAGGTTAGCTAGAACTCTACTACAGCTAGTCTAAGCTTCAAAACAGGTTAGGGTTAGCTTAACTTACCCAATAATGAAATCAGAAATGCCATAATAGCGATACAGTAGTGGTGTTGAAGCACATGGAGCTGCAGGGTTGAATCCCTGGGTGAATCTCCTACTCTCTCTCTCTCTTTCTCTCTCTTGAAAAGCTAGAGTTTGGAAATTCGTATGGGATTTGGAATGAGGCTTTTAAGCCCTATTTATAAGCCTAAACTTGTCAAAAATAAACTTAAGGCCAATGTATACTTAGGTTATAACCAAATCAGGTTTGTTCCGATCCAACGGAGCATTTTTGGAGGTCCTATTACTAAATGTGGTCGGACTTAAGCTCTCTAATATCAGATTTAGGTCAAGCTAAGTTTTCATTCTGGTCAGGTTTTCAGATCGACCGTGGCAGACCAGTTTCAGTTCAACGGTTACCGAAACTCGATCAGGGCCACAAGTGCTATGACATGTAAGGGACACCTATCCTGATCCGAGGGTAAATTTGGGTCGAATTCTAATGGTCAGAATGCTTTAAAATAATGCGCAAGTGAACCGTTCCAGATTTCTTAAAAAATATAATTAATTTTCTAAAAATCTTCATTTTCTTACTCTCTTCACTCCGGGTTCAATAAAATGGTCTCAGGACATCATTTGGGCTTGATTTTCTAGGTAATTGACAAGCCCAACTAGGCGGTCGTAATGGTCTAAGTTCATAGATATCAGACTCTCGATGTGCAGTTTAGAACCAATACAAAGTTACAAAGCATTCCCGAGAGCAACTGGGTTTAGAGTTGGATCCTAGACTTCAGGGTAAGATAGCGTCAATGATTCTATAGGTTTTGGATCTTAGAGATCGTATTTAAAGTTATTAGTGCTAATTCCATAAGTAATCTAGTTTAGCGCTGCCTAAAACACGCTAAATTTCTAAAGAATTTGGTTCTAAATGATTTCTTTAGCTTTGGACTCGAGTTTTGAGAAGTTACCAAGGTGCTATAGTTGACCCATTATCTAAGGACATCCAACTCCAGGTTGGTAAAAATCTGGAGTGTTACAGTCCATGACTAGTCGAAGGTGACCCTCGACTAGTTGAGGGTTATGCAAATTTTGCACAGACTACGTAAGTTTGAAGCGGATTCTGAAAATTTTCAACTCGGTGAAAAAGGAGGCGATGAACAACTATAAATAGGAGTCCTTAGGGCATTCCTAGGCATCTTCTAGGGTTTGAGGAGTGGAGAAAAAGTGTAGAGCTATCGTTCGGGAGTTTTTCTTCTTCTTCCTTAGTTGATCTTTTTGTTTGTTTAAGAGTTTTTAGTTCAATCATGTCTATGGTTGGCTAAACCTCTTAGATAGGGTTAAGAGGTAAAGCTTGTAGCGTAATTGGGATGTTTTCTTTGTTTTGATTCATGTTTTGTTAAACTCTTATGGATTCTAGTTATTTATTAAGGAATATTTTTAGTGTTTAATGGTTTGTCGTGACTTAAATTACAATGGATCTACGATTACTTTGAATATCTTCTTTTCCTGAGTTGAGATTGTGAAATTAATATGTCCTGTTGTTCACCATCATCCCTTGGGCATGGTAGGGTGACGGAATCCTTCCTAACTTTCATAATTCTCTTGTGATTGGTTGTGGGATTGGTAAATCTTGTTGTTTACCTTGTCTCTTGGGCATGGTTAGGTGACGGAATCACTTCCAAATCTTCACCACTCTCATCCATTGATGATTAGATACATGAGAAGTTCAGAGATCTGACAAATCTCTTCTTACCAATTAGATAAGATAGGACTCTAATTCCAGTTGTGTCCTTGAATCATACAAGATAGCTTCCCAATTACTACATGTGGATACTTGGCACCCTTTTTTATTATATTTATTATTTTTATTTTTTTACACACGCACACACACCCCACACACTCATGCTAGTGGAATTTCACCACCTATGGGTACTCGAACCCTTGACCAGGAGTTGAAACTCCAGGGAGTCTACCACTCGAGTAAGAGCAAGGACCCTTGGCACCCTAGTTACCATCTTTAAATTTATAAGTTTTAATTACCTTATTCAAAATTACTCTCTCAAATATTTCAGATTTAGGCTTACATCTTCTTATGGTTCTAGTTCTAGTTGCTTTCAGAATTACTTACAAGATTAGTCCCTATGGATTCGACCTTGGTCTCTCCGAGATTATTACTACATCATGACCCTACACTTGGGGTTGTGAACAAGTTTTTGGCACCTTTGCCGAGGACTAATGGTTGTGTTTTTCTGATATTGACTAGTTTTAGAATTAGGTTAAGATTATGATTTTTCTATTTTCTATTTTTAGGATTAGGATTTTTCTGTTTTATTTTAAATACTAACTTTTCTTTCTAATTCTAGGTTTAGAAACTTTCCTTTTATCCTTTTAGAAACCACCTTCTAATTCTAGGTTTAGAAACTTTCCCAATTTATTTTTACTAACTAACTTTTTCTATTTTTAAAAACTTTTTATTTTCTATTTTTAGAAACTTTCCTTTTTCAGTTTTAGAAACTAGGTTGCTTTTTTTATTTTTTAGAAACTAGTTCACTTTCCTTTTTCATTTGCAGGATCCTAACATAGATCTCCTCTAATCTGGTAACTTCCTTCTAACTTCTCCTCTACTTACTTTCGTTTTATTCTTTTATAGGATTAGATTTAAAGTTAGGGTTTCACCATGCAAGAGTGGGAACATCAGTATGTTGAGATAGCTAAAAGATATTGGGAAGGAATGTATGATGATTGTGATAGGAAACAACCTATGTCTCAAATTTTTTCTGAAAACATCATCGAGAACCAATCGGAATACAATGCTTCATCAGTTAAGAAATCCTTACGTGATCATATGCAGGAGAACAATTACACCCCACGGATTAAGAAAACAGTACGTGAGTGTTGGGGTTATCATAACTATGGGAGTGAGAATTATTATCACTTATCAGACAAGAAGAAAACAGTGAGAGATTATATTATGAGTGATAAAATGTATCAACAACCATCAGATTCTCCCACCTATGACCCATATGACTATAATCAGTGGGAACATCAATGTTAGGAAGATGATCAAGCAATACATCATAGTGACAATTCTCTTGGGTCTTCTACCTTTGAAATCCAACCAGAAATGATCCAAGAGGATTCACTTTAGAGTGACATGGACTATCTTGCAGATATTAAAAAATATTAGAACCGCTTGATTTGTGCATCAATAAGATAGTGGAGGCTCGTTCGTCTCGACCACAACTCAATCCAGAAATACAATGTAAGGAAAGTGATCCTAACTCGCTTTTGGAGAACTCTAGAATTTGGAATGAAAAGTTGGATTGTGTTAATGAGCATATGGTTCAATTTTTCGAAGAGTCAATCTCGATGATGGTCCAAAGGAATGATCAAGAGACATGGGTGTCTTTCAAATATAATGATACTGACACACTTCACTCACATGACACACTTGGTTTTAATGATGAGGAAGAGGTTAGTTTATTCGAATCTCAACCCAATCTAGGAACAGAATGTGAGGAAAGCGATCCCATTCCACATGTGTACTACACTGAATTGGAAGATGATGAGTATTGGGATGACAATTATGAATGTATAGCTCAAACCCCCCTGTATTCAATCTCAAGTTTGGCCCATATTAATGATCAAGAGGTTCATGAAGTTTTTGATCATAGTGATCTACTCCACCTATCTGACATGAACAATTTAAATGTGGAGGATGAACCACTTTTAAATAACCATTTCAACCTTTGTGAGGTATGATTAGAGCACTCCCTTGAATTGAATGATGATATTATTCGGGAGATGGACAAGTTGCTCGATATGACTTTGGAATTTGAAACCATCCAGTTAAGGCCACCATCTGAGTTGTCAACCCTTGACAATACAATGCCTTTTCTAAGTAGTACCAATGAATAGCGTCTTCACATCCATTCTTTGCCTGTTGATTTTCAATCTGTCTGTGCAGGGCAAAAGTAATAGAGCATGCATCCATCCACTTCTAGAGGTGATTGAATCCTTGGGCAGATCATCACAAATGTCAATGTGGAAAATGTTTCACTCTAACTGAAGTACCCAACTCTTTGGATGATTGTTTGGCACACTTTACAGATTCGAATGATCGTATGATAAAAGAAATAGTGGATGCCTTGCAAGACAATACCTCGGTAGTTTTCACTGACCGAGAGAACCCTTATTCTGAAGCCCCTCTTTTCTCAGATTCTAAATGTTTACCATTAAAGGAGGAGGAGCTGGAAATTGAACTGGAGTCTAAAACTTTGAAATGTGTCGAGACTACATCACTTTCTGAGATTTTTTTAAAAAATTTCATCTATGTGTAGTCTCTGATTCACCATGTTATGCTAACATTGAAACTTTTTCTATCACAGGTGAATCATATATACTTTGGATATCTCAAGCTATTCAACAATAATTTTTTGCTGAGGTCCAGAAATTTCTATGAAAATTCATGCTCACAGGGCATCCAAGCCTATTGTAAAAAGGGCTTTTGGATGATCTTGTTGAGAAACCTACGGAGAAATTTATCAAGATATTGGTCGGAGGAGGAACCTTGCGGCATGACTTAGTAGCTTTTCCCTTTCTTTCCTAGTTTAGGATTAGGATAGTTTGCTTTCTGCTGTTTTAGGATAGTTTGTTTACCGCTGTTTTAGGATAGTTTGCTTATCGTCCATTTTAGTCATGGGCTAACCCATCTGCACTTTAAGACCCTTAGAAAAGCCTTTAAATTCCTTCTTCAGGTACTACCGTTCCATCACATTTCCTTTACTTTCATTGTCTCATGTGCATTGCATGCTTATATCTTTTACATTGAGGATAATGTATATTTTAGGTTGGGGGTGTGAATTAGGCAAGCTAATTAGTATTTTCTTAGTCTTTGAGCAAATATTGTAAAACATTTTCTAAAAATTTTGTAAATTCGTGTGATTTTGAAGTTAAACCATAATTTAGAAGTATAAGATACTTAATGTTAGTGATTTATGTCTCTTGGGTTCAGTTACTTGTTAGATTTCATAGTTAAGATCAAATTATTAATCCATGATTAGAAGTTTTAAACATTGATTGAGTCATGATTTCACATGTCACATCTTGCTTACACATTAAGGTGTCAGTTTGATATTGAATTGTTAACTTGGTGATTATTAAGCATGGAAGGAACCAACCTGGGAAATTTGTCCATCGTGTTCAATAAGAAGAATTGAAAAGAAGAAAAAATAAATAAACACCTATTTAAAAAAAAAAACAGTTGTCATTGAAAAGGCCTACCTATTGAAGATCATTGAAAAGATTGAATATAGCATGAAAGCCATCAATGGAAAAATCAAAAGCTGGAACAATAAAAAGCTAAACTGTACGGCAAGTTTTGTTTTAAGTTATGGTTATCCTAAATGCACTTTTGATATCCATGTTATCATGAAAATAGAGAATTGAACCTTTAATTGTGATAAGTTTAGGTTTCACTAAGCACTCATAGAACTCGATGTTTAGAATTGCTCTACTTGGATGATTAATACCTTGAACTTGATTATAAAAATTACTAAGTGCTGGAGTTTAGGAGAAAGTAATGCTCAACATTGATATATATTGAAACTTTGTTATATGGATTATTTTTGAAACCTTTTGAGCTTATGGAAACTATACAATGGTTTTCAAAATATTTTTTTTTTGCATACTTTGCTCAGGACTAGAAAAATGCTGGTTGGGGATTGTGTTGAGGGTCAAATATTGCATATTGGACCCCATTTATTACTTGGTTTTACAAACATGATAATGCTTAATGTTCTATTTTAATCATGTTTGTGTTGCAAGGTGAATTTAAGGGCTTAGAATGAAAAGGATGCTACAAGAATGGATTTAACGCTTAAGAATCACCAAAGCAAGGATGGATCTTATGAGAATAAGAAGAATTCACATGATAAAGATCTAAGAAAACCAAGTGAGGAAGGAAAAGCATTTAAGACTTGAAGTGAAGAAAAGGGACCCTAAAAAATCTGTCTTTGTCTACTAGTCCAAGCTCTCCCTCGACCAGTCGAAGATTCCTCGACTCGAACTCCAGTGACAAAATCATCGAAAGTTAGGTCATCCTTGACCATTTGAGGATGGTCCATGACCAGTCGAAGGTGACCCTTGACTAGTCGAGGGTTACGTAAATTTTGCGCGGACTGTGTAAATTTGAGGCGGATTCCGAAAATTTCTAACTCAGTGAGAAAGAAGGCAATGTACAACTATAAATAGGAGTCCCTAGGGCATTCCTAGGAATCTTCTAGGGTTTAAGGAGTGGAGAAAAATGGTGGAGCCACCATCTTAGAGTTTTTCTTCTTCTTCCTTAGTTGATCTTTTTGTTTTGTATAAGAGTTCTTAGTTCAATCATGTCTATGGTTGGCTAAACCTCTTAATTAGGGCTAAGAGGTGAAGCTTGTAGCGTGATTGAGATATTTTCTTTTTTTTGATTCATGTTTTGTTGAACTCTTATGGATTCTAGCTATTTATTAAGGAATAGTTTTAGTGTTTAATGGTTTGTTGTGACTCGAATTACAATGGATCTGTGATTGCTTTGAATATCTTCTTTCCCTAAGTTGAGATTGTGAAATTAAAAAGTCCTGTTGTTCACCATCGTCCCTTGGGCATTGTAGGGTGACAGAATCCTTCCTAACTTTCATAATTATCTTATAATTGGTTGTGAGATTGGTAAATGTTATTGTTTGCCTTATCTCCTAGGCATGGTTAGGTGACAGAATCACTTCCAAATCTTCACCACTTTCATCCATTGATGATTAGATCCATGAGAAGTTCAGAGATCTAACAAATCTCTTCTTACCAATTAGATAGGATAAGACTCTAATTCCAGTTGTGTCCTTAAATCATGCAAGATAGCTTCCCAATTGCTACAAGTGGATCCTTGACACTCTAGTTACCACCTTTAAATTTATAAGTTTTAATTACCTTATTCAAAATCACTCTCTCAAATATTTTAAATTTAGGTTTACATCTTCTTCTAGTTCAAGTTGCTTTCAGAATTACTCACGAGATTAGTCCCTGTGGATTTGACCTCGGTCTCACCGAGACTATTACTACATCGCGACCCTACACTTGGGGTTGTGAACACTAGTAAATTCCTAACATACAATTCAACTTAAACATTTACATAATTTAATTAATCAAATACAAAAGCATGAATAAAATTGTTCTCAAATAACAATAAAAAATACAAGCATGTATAGTTGTTCGGTTTCCCTACTCCACTCTTAGTGGATGCACTCTCCATGAATGTACTGGTATTCACTATCTTATGAGTTTTCAATAGATTTAACCTTTATAGCCCCATATAAGGACCTAAATGTACACTCCCATCGAAGACTTAGTTGATTTTTTATCGGCTAACCAACAACCATAGTCTTAATCCAAAGGCCTACGTTTACTCTCATCGGAGGATCCCATAACGATTAACACATATGCACCTGTGTCTAGTGAATTTGGCCCTACGCAAGAGCCTAGGTCCTACATAAGAACCTATTCAAATTTAGGTTACAAACTCTTAAATTCAATCCTACATAAGGAAAAGTATATGGACTCACATCAACATAGCACCTCTTTTAACCTATCTTATCATGTTCTAATAATGCTTCTAAGGCTATGTGTTAATCAACTAAGTTTTACCTATAAGGATTAGTATCATCTAGAGGCTAGGTGGTTTCGGATATAAGGTTAGGATCACTAAGGCACCTTAATTTACCTATTTAAATAGTCATTGATGCTCCAAATCTTCATGTATCTTTGGTCTTCAGCTTTTAAGGCCTCAACTGACTCAATATACAGACGCACATGATTGACAAATAGGTATGCAAATCTGTGCTCTAACATAAATATCTTTCGCATGCTAATTCTTTCCCATGAAATGATGTGTATCCTTTTCTCATTAGGTATTTCAGGAACGGTCAAAAAATAGGGTACAACATACAAATATCATATCGATCCAAAACTTTCATCGCCCCAATAAGTTTTCAACCCTATGTTTAATCACCACTACCCTATGGTGTGGTCCACCTGATATTTAATTTGCCTCATTTTTGGGTTCATGCCCTAAGATGGGTTGACAAAAATGGATGGACGACTCGGATGAAATCCAACCTATTAATTAGGTCACATAGACATGGATGAAGGAAAAACACATACCGACTTGATCCAAAACTCTTGTGGCCCCAACAAGTTTTAATGGTGGGTGTTTAATCACCACCATTTCCTGTGGTGTGGTCCACCTAAGATTTGGATCTACCTCATTTTTAGCTCATGCCCCGAGATGCACTAGCATTTGGATGGATGGCGTGGATAAAATCCAACCTATTCTTAGGTCACATATATAAATCAAAGGAAAAAAACAGAAATATCTGCTTGATCCAAAACTTTTGTGCCCCAAGAAGTTTTCAATGGTGGGTGTTCAATCACCGCCATTTCCTATGGTGTTGTGGTGTGGTCCACCTGAGATTTGGACTTACCCCTTTTTCAGCTCATGCCCCTAAGATGATCTTGAAAAATGGGTGGATGACGTGGTGTGGATAAAATATAACTTGTTGTTTAGGTCACATGGACATGGATGAAGGAAAAACACAAATATCAACTTAATCCAAAACTTTTGTGGCCCGAGAAGTTTTTAATGGTAGGCGTTCAATCACCACTACTTCTCATGGTGTTGTCTACCTCAATTTTAGGCCTCATGTTCTAAGATGAGTTAGCAAAATGGATAAATGACATGGTTGAAACACGTGGATCATGGTGGGGCTCATAGAGCACATACCAACATGTTGGTGTTGGAGGAGTCACTATTGAATCTGAGTATGTTTTACTTGATCATGTGACTATATGATTGGTGAACATGGATTCGACGATTAAATTGAAAAGTATCCAATTATCTTATTTTGACAAACAAACGTCTATGAATTAGGGTTAGGATTGTTCTAAGAGACCAATTTTGCGTATGTAACCATTTTTTGAAGTCATGTAGAATATTTTTATTACCGTACAATGAGCCAAAAACCCATTTTTTTTCAAAGAGCATAGGGGAAAATTGTAAGCGCATTAATTTATGCACCTTATTTGTCAATCATGTGAGTCATTAAGTCACATAGTCGGATGAACCATTGGAAAGATAAGACCGATGACAGAAGCAAAGCTAGAATATCAAGGAGCATTGAATATGTAAAAGTAGTGCATTGATGACCCTAACCATAGACCAAAAACAACATACCTTTAGATGATCTTAGGGACCCAATTAGTAAAATCTTTATTGATCATCTTATAAGTCATAAGAGCCTAAACTTGTCATTATTATACTACCTCAAGAGGTTTCAAGTTGCCGAAATAACTAAAAGAAATCAGCTACCTTTAGTCCCACCAAAGAACTCTTTGGTCCCACCGAAACTAGCCAAAATTAGACAGTGAACTCAGACTCTTAAAATAGGCTAATTCGGCTCCAGCTGAACAGACCTTCAGTTGGACTCGGTGCAACCGAAGGGTGACTTCGGTTTGACTGAAGCTAATCAAAATAGGACAGAAATAAAAAGAAGTTATTCGGTCCCAACTTCGGTTGGACTAAGTCCTACCGAATGTCAAGATTGGTTCGATCGAAAGTCAAAATCGGTCTGACCGAAAGTGATAAAAAATGTCCAAAAAATTTTAGTAAAAATTCGGTCCGACTGAACTATAATTCAGTGTGACCAAAAATATTTCGGTGCGACCGAAAACTAACTATTAAAGATCCGTTGGAGCTTTTCTTTTATAAAATTAGCATCTTGATCTTTGCATAGATGATGAATTTTAACATTTTAGAGACCCTAGTGCATCCCAAACTTAACCAAACATCCTAGACTCTATCCTAATGAGGATTGTGTTCTCTTCTTAGTGATTCTTCACTTTAATGAGCATTCCAAGCTCCTGTTCAAGAAGATCATGATCTCAAGCCTTCTCTAAAGTATAGATATCATGCTTATTAGTAAATCCATAGTGTCTATCAGACTCTAGAGTATCCATCCAAGTGAATCCCCATAGGCATCTTAATTTCCCATTAATTATAGGAAATTCAACCAAACCATCACCTTGGTCACCGCATAGGAACACTACATGTAAGGTGTTTAATTTTAGAGCTGAAGCATTGACAAAGCAATGACATCATGATTGGGGGAGCAACAGGAAGTTGATTGAAATATAGGAGAGTGATAATCAAGCTACCCAAGAAGGTACATCGATGGGGCTCAATCTCACAAGTAAGATTGTCATTTGTAGTGTCCATGTACACTCCTTCCTTGTGTAGGTTTGAATGTAAGAGTTTACAAACCCAAACTCGACTAGGTTCTTGTGTAGGACCTTGGCTCTTATGTAAGGCCTAAATTCATAAGTTCTTGTATAGGACCTTGGCTCTTGTGTAGGGTCTAAATCTTAGAGTACTTATGTAGGGTTGTAAATATTAGAGATAAACTTGATTTAAAACCTCTGATAGTGATTAGAGATGAACTTGATTTAAAACCTCTGATAGTAAAATTCGGTACACTCATGGGTTGAGTGCGTCTGCTGGGAGTGGATTAGGAAAGTAGCTGAACCACTATACATGCTTGTGTTTGATTTGTCTTTTGAACAATTATTTAATTATGCTTATGTGATTGAATGCTTAACTATATGTATGCATGATGAAATGAATGCTAGATATTGATAGTTAGCACACCCCACACACACATGTTCACTATTATATTATAGACTAGTTGCCTTATTACATATCAGTTGTAGTATATATGATTGGACCCATTATTAGCTTGGAAGGCTTAGAGTTATATTTCCTTGCTTAATTTAATTTTTAATTAGTTTTAGTTAGGCAATTGGATTTTTAAAAGGCTAAAATTTTTAATTGGACCTAATCACCCCCTTCTAGGGCATAGCATTCATTCCTTAGCTCCACTAAGCTTCTGCAATGCACACATAGTGTTTAAAACCACAATTTCAAAAATGAGAAAACTAAGGGGGGTGGAAGGGGGAATCCATACACGGGGATAGAAAGTAAAAATAGCCCACACCCTTGGTGAGAGAAAAAATATCCACATCTTGCACCGAGAAAAACCATAATGAAAAAATCACACCCCAAACAAGAAAGAAGAGAAGAAAAAGAGCTCACACATCGGGCAAGGGAGACAGAGTAACCCACATATTGGGTAAGGAAGAAGAAACAAGCCACAAGCTCACACCTTGGGCTAATAGAAAGAGAAGTAGATTAAAGTAGGTGGTCTAATTCTAGCAATCATAAAATTATAATAGATGAACTGGGACACTAAATTCCAATAAGTTTGGAAATAATATGCCTACGGTAATGCCTTATAATACTTGTATGATGGAAATGAGCATGTAGATGCGTAACCCAAGATGAAAATTGGGGTTTAGGACAACCTCAAGACATTCTTAATTGTAGAGCTCAAAAGTGATGATTGAAATATTAGCGGAATAAGAGAGGCCATGCAAAATGATCAACAGGCTTTTTATCCTCAGGGGCTAGCAATCTTTAATACAAATTGCTCTCCATATGGGCCTCAAGTGTAGGTTAAAGCACAAAAGACCCATTATAGAGTTGTTAAAAGTAGCATAAGATGAGCTTCAACAACTCAAATGAGCATGGCTAAGATACCTATAAGCTCAAGGTGGAACGAGTTGATGGGGAGGTTGATAGAAGTGGGGAGATTTTGAGATGTCAAGAGGCCATCTAGAGCAAGATTACTCTTATTTGACCCAATGATAAAGATGGTTTTAAACCTAATCTCTTCAAGGATATTTTTATGGAAGATTTATTTTGGTATGTAAAATTTTCCAAAAACATGTTGTTTCTTTCCCTTAGGATGTGGTAAACCAAAGTGGGGGAATAAAGATTATTGATGATATTGCTAATAGAGTCAATAACATCATCAATAAGATTTTGGATAGCTTGAAGCTGGAAATCGCAAGGGAATATGAGGTATTCAATTTTTCATGCAAGCATATATAACTTAATGACAATAAGATTCACTTTCATTTAATATACTGAGTGGCATTTTTCATATCCAAAAACGCTAACATTTTCTTGGATCTTTAAAAAAATTTAAACATCATTGTATCATTTCGATTGATGGTAATATTGTTTAGACCATTAGCCCCAAAGGCTCCCTTACTTTCGCTTACGCCCTCAAGCATTGCTATATTACTGAACCTAATCCCTTTTAGACTAAGTTGGTTCGGTTTAAGAGGTACATTCCTAGGCATTCCATCATTACTTGGATGGTTTTCTTTGACCATCTCAAAACAAGGATATGTATAACAGATTTATTAGGAACCATCCACCTCGAAGCAAATCCTTGAATCCAACAAGAGCAGAAGATGAAGGCTCTGATGTTGAATCTTATTGGATGCGTCTCATGTCGCTAGAAGATGGTTACACTACTTTCACTGGCTCAAGAAGAGGTATAAAGAAATAGTATTCTTCAAGAAAGATCCACACTGTAAATCATGTGACAGAGACTTTACTCCTGCAGTTGATCTCTATGCACTCTACAAACTAGTGCTCGAAAATTAATTTTTTGGTCATGAGTCTTGGACACATTTTATAGAAATGCAACCATGATGGTTATCAAACCACAAGAAAAATTGCTCATGTAGTTGGGAAACTTGCAGAGTAATGGGTAGTCGGTTACCTTGTAATTGCCACAACCCACAATTTCTATCTCTTAGTGAGTGGTGCCCACTTGGACGACATATTCTATAACTACATCTCCCACTCAAACAAGTCAGGCATCAACCCAACTACCAACAAAAAACCAAGCTGTGTAAGAAATCCTCATACCACGAAATACAACATGCGACTAGTGAAGAGCACAATCTCATGAGAGAACAAATATACCAAGTTTTTATCAACTGGTATAATGTATCCCTTCCTCAATACTAACATGCCCCAGACTTGTCTTGATTATACTAAAAACGTGTAACACCCCGGATTTTTGCCAACCTGAGATTAGACATCCTTAGGCAATGGGTCAACTAAAACACCTGGGAAATCGCTCAGAACCCAATTCCATAGCCAAAGAAATCACTTAGGATTAATTCCTTTAGAAATTAAGCGTAAGTTAGCTAACGCTACGCTGGAGTAGCTGTGAAATTGTCCCTGATCGCTTTAAATACATTCTACAAGACCCAAAACTTATAGAACCAATGATGCTATAATATCCTAAAACCTTGGATCAAACTCTAAACCCATTTGCTCTCAGGAACTCTTTGAAACTTTGTTTTGGATCTAGACCGCGCGTCGAAAGTCCGATACCTACAATCTTAGACCGTTATGACCACTTAGCTGGACTTGATAACCGTTTTAAAAATCAAGGCCAACCGACATTCAGAGGCTATTTCATTGAGCCTGGTGTGAAGAGAGTGAGAATAGGGTTAGATTTGGAAATTTTAATTTAAATCTGGCACGTGACTTGGCACGTTATTATTAAGCATTCTGACCGTCAGAATTCAGCCAAATTACACCCTCGGATCAGGAAAAATTTCTCTTTCATATCATGAGACTTGTAGACCTGATCTAGGTGCGATGACAGGTGAACTGAAACTGGACCGCCACGTGCGATCTAGAAACTCTACCGGTCTGAAAACTTGATGTGTGCTAGATCCAGTATGCATGAGCTTAAGTCCGACCGCGTTCGGCCAGGGGACCTCCAGAAATGCTCTTTTGGACCAGAACAGCCCCGAATTGGTTAGACCTCAAGTAAATATTGTGCCTAAGCCTAATTTGGGAAGAAATTAGGTTATATAAGGGCTTTAAACCCTCACTTCTCTCACCCATCCGAATTTGCTAGAAACCCTAGAAGAGTGGGAGAAAAAGTGAGAGTTTGTGAGAGAGTGTGGGAGAGATCTTCCTGCCACTTGCTGCTGCTGCTACACGTGCTAAAGTAGCACACTCCAATCACTTTTTCGGTGATTCCAACGCACTTCTAGGTAAGAAAAACCCTAACCACTTGCTGATTTGGGGATTTCTTCATTTCAAATAGTAAAGTAGCTGATGTACGTGTGCATTAGGTCGCCTATACGCCGTTGACGAAGCGTATACGCTCCGTTCGAAACGATGCACATATAAAGTGAAAGGTGCGAATTTTAGACGCTTTGATTGGCTATTTTCAACGCTTTCAATGTCTTTTAATAGTATATTATCGACGGCAATGCCGTTTGACATGTACAATATGTTGTCCGTTTCCTATTTCGTAAACGTAGGAAAAATATGAGATTTTGAGCATTTTAGTCATTTATAGGAATTACTGTATACATCCATATTTTTCTAAAATGGTTGACATGGCTTTTTGTCACATTAGAATATTAGGAATGCGTGCATAATCAGTTTGGCGAAGAGATTCGCCCAAATGCGCACTTTGAGTCGACATACACTATGTAGACTTAAGTGTGTAGGATAAGTGTTTGTATAAATGTTTGTATTAGTATGTATTGAGTATATGGTGTTGTGAAATAGTTTTGAGATTGAATTCTCAAATAATATACTGATGTAAATGATTTCCTTCATGTTGGCTATATGTATGATTTCATCATATGTAAGAAATGCATGTGCTAGATGATTTACTTAAGTTGTATGTTATGACATGTGTTAACATGCTCACATTGTTGTAATACATTTCCATTACCTTTATATGATTGCTAATGTGGATTCATAAATGTGTGGGACTATACTTAGTCCAGGCAGTCGGTAACCGAGTAAATTCATGGTTGGCTTATCTTTGCCATGAAGGACGCGTCGATGAACGCGAGTCGTGTTTTGAGTTGGCGGCAGTGGTTAGGCCACACAAAGTGTTTGATGCACTTCATGTCGTTCAGCTTGAGATGCGCTCGTGCTAGTCGAGCCCGTCAAGTAACCCGACTGGCCATTGTATGTTCACCATGTATGATTCATAACTGCTTGAACCTAGGGTACTGAACTTACCATTGAAAACCCTGTCAACCATGGTACCTTGATCCATAAAGACTCATGAGCCGGGCATGGTGGTATGGGACACCGTGGTCGAGCTGTCGGCCTACACTGGGGCCACAAGCCTCCCCGTAGTGACCAGTGAGCACCCTACTCTGAGCAGATTATGGTGGTATAGGATACTATATTCTTACTGTCGGCCTACACTGATCAGGTGACGAGCCCTTTGTAGTGACCTTGAGTTTATCCTGACACCGCATGGGGGCGACAAGTCCTAATATAGTTTAAGGATATAATAGGCCTGTATTGATAAGGTGATGGGGGAGAGGAGCAACGAGTGCGTGCAATAGCCCTAGCAGCCCTTGCAGCGACCTATAAATATAACATCGTATGAGATTACTAGGAGTGACGACCCTAGACAGGATCTGTGTTGGGATTGATATAAGGAAGGTACCTTAGTTTCCCAATATTGTTGTATGAAAAGGACTAATAATAACTTGGTAATCATATTACCATCACATTGCATATGCCTGGAAGATGTGGAGCACTGTGGGAAGAAAGCATGCCGCGGGCGTAAGATGGTGTCGTATGAGGGAGATCATCGGTGAGGGCATCCATCATGTCACGTCATATTGTATTAACAACAGTATTTGGGAATGTTTGAGTTATTGTTTTACTATTATCGCATGATTGATTTGAGAACATGCTAATCTTTTCTCTTTTATCCCACTGAGTTGATCACTCACTCCCACGTTACAGGACAGTGTTTTCGGACACCCACCAGACCCTATTGTGATTGCAGATGATGGCACGGCCTGCGAGGCAGAAACGAACTTGATGATGAGGAGGAGGATCCCTCCTTTATGCGTGTTCTGATCGACGAAATTACAGGGAGGTTAATTAGATGCCATGACACTTGTCATTTTATATTTTCAGAGCACTCATGTATATTCTTTCTTTCTATTTTGAGGTATACATGTATATGTTTAACCTGGTAACATGTT
Source organism: Magnolia kwangsiensis (assembly GCA_037074715.1). Taxonomy (NCBI): domain Eukaryota; kingdom Viridiplantae; phylum Streptophyta; class Magnoliopsida; order Magnoliales; family Magnoliaceae; genus Magnolia; species Magnolia kwangsiensis. Next base: position 38,065,614 of record CM073587.1, on the reverse strand, counting down.
CACACTCTGGAGACTTCTCATCAATTATATATTATATGTATGTATCACAGTCTTCTGCTTGCTAATTTAACTGTCTCTGGAGTATGATATGCTGTTCTGGCGTAATCCCACTCATGTTTAATACATTAACATAGACAACATTCAATCATACACATTTATGTTGCATAAGTGATGTTCTGGAACTCGGGAGTGGAGTTTTTACTCGACCCCCGATGTTCGGGATGTTATAAAAGGATATTCACTAACCTCTCATGGGTACTCACAACCCGGGTTGTTATCTATTTACTTGTTTGTAGCCATGAGTTTGAACATGTTAAGGGACACGTTGGTTGTCATGAACTCATCTTGCTTGTGCACATAAACATATCACACAAATATGTAAGGTGTAAAACCAGACAATCTTCCCCCAGTGCTCATACTTATCCATCTTATCCTAACCACTTTCTTAGACACACTCCATTATACCTTTTCTTTTATGGTCTTTATAAATGAGCTAGAGTAATTACATTAAGCCTCCATGTTAAGGCATAGCCCACAATTATAAGGGCATAAGGATCACGTACCAATTTTCTTACACAGAGAAGTTCATATCTATTCTTCGCCCACTATAGGTGTTTTCGGTCATCTCTAGCACATAATGTATGAAAGCATGTTGTGGTGGAGCTCCTAAGAAAGAGTATGTCAACCTTTACATCATATAAATCTTAACCTAACAGTTGTTTAGGCGCTTAGTCTGAGCCACTCGACTCAGTCATTCTCATAAGTGCCTAAATGAAGTCTTGCATTTGTCTTCTTCCGGCTACATGACCCTAGCGGGAGAGGTCATCCTCGATCCTCAAAGTACCTCATCTAGAACCCAGTTCAAGGCAATGTGCAGGTAATAGAATAATTGCAGTAATTCTATGATCGCACATCTTATCTTGATCAGAATCAATTAGCCAAGGCAGTTGTCGTATGAAATGCACAACCATTTCCTAGTGACGTATCTAAATCCATGTCTCACAAAGAAGGAGACAGTGAATGTTTTCTATTAATATGTCCATAGTAGAACAATCAATATACAAAGATTCAAATATAAACAAAGTGATAAAGAAAATTTGTAAAAATGTCTATGTCACAAAATCACATCGTACGAAAATCCAGTCTCTTAATATGAGTCTGAAAGGATCACAGACGATCATCTTGGTTAGCGGATCAACAACCATCTCACGAGTAGGTACATGCGTAGCCCTTACACGATTAGGGCTCCCTCTTTTTATAGCAAATCCACTCGTACGAGTATTTATAACTCACACTCAATGGGCAGCCAAAATGGCTCCTCGACGCCCGTGCTCGGACACGTGGAGCACTACCACTCACCGCATGACTTGACTCTCGAGAACAGGCCACACGTCATCGTCTCATACACCGAGCACTGAAAATGCGCCTTAACAGAGTATGTAACCTCAAGCCACAACACGCCACCTTGAGTGCAGCATACCATGATTGTAGATACACCTTGATTCCTATACACGCCACCTAACTTGACATTAATGACAAGCCGATTCGACACCCCGGACATAAAACAATCTAACCTGACCAAGACCAATCTACTTCCCGAGCATGTTATACAAACTCGAAAGTAAGGGGGCTTACTATTATGGGAAAAATCAACTGAATAATAAGAAAAGGTTATGTTGGGACTCTATGCATTTTGACAGATTGAACGACGACAGATATGACTAAAAATCCAATTTTTGACCCCAGACCGAGTAAGAAATGAGGTCGGGCTCAGTATCTCGCTAGTAGGTTAGAAGATCCACTGATCAACAGATCGAGCAGGAAATAGGGTCGGGCTCGGTATCTCGCCAGCAGGTCGAAAGATCCACTGATCTGCCCAACACCGAAAGAAGCTCAACCACTCACCAAAGGAGTTAGGTCGGGACAATCCCAGGTCAGCACAACCCACCTTCTGTTAGTCCTGACCTGATCCCAACCGCATCTATCTAAGATCATAGCTGAAGATTTGGGAAATCGATCACAATACAGATTTACCCAAGATCCTAGACGATAATCTAGGGAGATCCTCACGACTTATGTAGGATCTGAATTCTACTATAACACATCCCTGCTAAACAGGGAGATCTCCTCTACACCACTAACTCTACTCACCTATAAATGTAATTTCTTCCAATGGTGCGAGGTATGCAACAATTCTGAGCCTAAAACCCTACTTTTGACTAGACCTAGATTCCCTAGCCTGGCTTTGTCATCGGAGGGTCCCCTGTTTTAGCCAGGGTCTCCATTGTTCGTTCCTTGTGCTAGCATTTGAAGGTTCAAGGCTAACCAATTTTTTTGCATCAACAACCTCACCTAAGTTACATGGTGCATTCATGAAACTCAATGTTGTGATTTATTCAATTTATCCTGATCATGTTTAAAGCAATAATCATATAATTGAATAAATCGCAACATTGAGTTTCATGAATGCACCATGTATCCTATACTTATGACAACTACAGATTTAGTTCTTCCATTTTTATATTCATAATGATAGTTAAAGGAATGATCAGATCTACCAAAGCCTAAAGCATAACTTGCCTTATAGTTCAACACTTCACTCTTTCAGCTTTTGATTTTTCCATCAATGGCTTTCACTCTATTTCTCATTTTCCATTCATCATTTTTTTTTTTCTGTCCATAGTCTTTTCTTTTCTTTTTCCTTATACCCAACAATATTTTCATGGACAATTCAATAGGTAGCGCATTTCGATAACTATTTTTAGCTGTGTATTTTTCTTTCTTTTTCACTTAAACATGATGGAAAAATTCTATAGGCTTAGTTCCTAATATTCTCAATAATCATCAAATCAACAATTCAATATCCAACTAAACTCTAATGTGACAGCTAAATGTGACACGTTATATTCATCACTCAAGTAATGTTCATACTTTTTAATTAAAAATTATTATATGGAACTTAATCTTAAAATCTATCAAGTAACAAGCATTTAGGCATAAAAAATCTTGAACACTAGGCATATTATTATTCTAACTCTCAGATTATCTTCTAAAAACACCCAAGATTACTAAAATCATCTTTCAAAAATCCCAAAAATGTCAAATATTTAGCTCAAAATTTTCACCATTCAACACAATTTGAAGATTTTTCCAATGAAAACCCCACCCCAGCCTAAATTCTACATTGTCCTCAAAGTATGAAAATATGCAATATAAATAATCTTAGCATAATAAAATAAGGAGTGGGTGAAAATAAGTACTTGATGGATGACATGTAAGAGAGTGAACTTTATAAATTGGTGCTTCAACAACTAAAAACTAAAAGCAAAGCATTTTATTATACTTAAGAAAACTAAGTCCTAAGAAAGCAAGGTAAAGAATCTCTATCAGACTAAGAGATCAATCTTGGTACATAGGATCTTCTAAAGGTATGGACATATCCTCTAAAATAATTTTTTTCGCAAATGGTTTCAATTTGTTTCAATTTACCTTAAACACATTTCCATTTTTGGCATTCATAACTTCCATAACCCTATAAGGATTGAAAAGGCGAGCTTAATAAGTCCTTGAGAGGGGGGGGGGGGGGGGGGGGGGATGAATAGGACTATGCCAAATAATTAAATAAAGTGTTGAATAAATAAATAAATCAGAGATCTCAATCACACTAGTATTGAAACGTTGATTCAAACTGATTCGTAGGACAACCTTTGCCCAAACAAGTTAGGAAGGACAACCTTATTTCACGAATATGATAAGAATTAAAATCTCAAACTAAGCAAGAGTAAATAAAATTATCTATTACAAACATTCACCACTTTTACATAAAAGAAATTATAACCATTCACTACAAAAGTAATAAACCATTCAACACCACACCAAGAATTATAGTGGTTCAGTGTGTTAATAACTATTCTCAAATAGCCACACCTACTCCACTCCCAAGATTTCTAACCATGTAATATCGACTTTCACTATGAATAAGGTTTTCATAGGGTTACCTTAAAACCTGATATAGTTGTCATTTTAATGGGCTATCACAAATAAAAAACCCTCACTAAGATTTTCTGGCTTATCTCAGAAAAATTAACTCTGAGATTTTCTGGCTATCTTAGAAAAACTAAATACAAAGTAAAAAAGAATCTTTATCTTCACCGTAGAAGAAGCTGTAGCCGAAGAATGCTTTTTTTGAATGATAAATGTTCAATGTTCAGTTCAATAGAAAAGGTCTAAGGTTCTATTTGATTTTAATTAACTTTGAACCAAAGGCTACTTGAATTAATTCCCTTAAATCCCAGTAAGAGTAAACATTCTTTTTAGAATCAAAATGATAGAGTTTTGAGATGAAGGAATTAATGAAAAAGTTATAAAAAAAAAATATTATAAATACCACTTGATAGCTTGACACTAAATGAAGCTTCTTTCTCTCTTAAATAATGACTTTGATAGGCTTGAATTGTATTATTGGATTGAGAAAGAACCTCTATTTATATGCAAAAAGTTTGTTCCTTCGACTGGTTTAAGGCAGTCTTCAATTAACCTAAGCACCAGATTTAGTTCCAACAAATTTTCAATTTCAAGCGGGATAAGATCTAACAGATCTTTGACTGGTCAAAGGACTTATTCGACTAGTCGAAGGTGGTCTTCGACTGATCGAGCAAGTTAAATTCAAAATAATTTTAGTTGTTGGGCTTCGAGTCAAGGAACCTTCGACTGGTCAAAGGAGGTCCTTTGACTGGTCGAAGATTTAACAAAATTTCTGTTATACTTCGGCTGTTGCTTGGACTAGTAGAGAAATTCTTAGAGTAGTCAAGCCAAAACTTAGACTAGTCGAAACTCAGTCAATTATAAGTAAAAAAAAAAAAAACTAAATTTAAATATGTTTTGAAAGCTGTTAAACCTAAGGTCTTTCTAGGGTTTAAAATACCTGTGTAGACTGAACTTCATAGGATTAGAAACTTGAAGTTTTCAAATGAGCTTGATCTTCTACTAGAACCTTTCAGTAGATCTAGCTTGGTCTTCAACTTGAGTTTGAACTTGAGCTTAAACTTGAACTTGAACTTGAACTTGAGCTTGAGCTTGAACTTAAACTTGATCATAAGTTTGACTTGAAGTTCACTTTTTTAAGTTGTTTTGATAAGATGAAATTTGACAAACTAGGTGTAAAATGTGTTTTAAACATAATAGCACTTACAATCTCCCACTTTATGTGACAAAACACTTAGTGTTACAAGAATCTGAATGTAGCCACTCATGATGTAGTTGAAGATTGTAAAAATTTGTACTCCCCTTCAAGTTGTACTCTCCTGTTCATACAACCATTCCAAGCATACCTATTCCCAATTCACATGTATCATAACATATATACAAAATATTCCAATCATTCATGCCATTTGTTTCAACTCTACATTTTAACCATTCACATACATGCATCACGATCATGATCATTCACAAACATTGCATCATATATTCATACCATATTTTAACTCTCTCCCGCTTTTTATCACAAGTTGACAAGGGAAGAAGGATGGTAACTATTAAGTAAAAACATATGAATAATCAAAGAAATATGTAGAAAACCATAAGTAGCATATTAGATTGTCAAGTGAAGGGAATAATTATCTAAGCAGAGTTAAGAAGAGTTATCAAGCAAACCAAGTAAAATTATAGTTATACAGCCCCATAAAAATAAAAGTGGAATGAAAAGAACTCAATCAGATCCAAAGGAAGAAGGAACAGGCATGGAGGATCCATCTGATGCAAACTTCTTGCAATACTGTGGAAGTACTTTTTCATGTACGTCATAGATGATTTCTGAGTTTGCGTTAGGTTATCCTGAGAAACATGTAATGCCACGACCTTCTCTTCCAGTGATTTGAGTTGATCATCAACCTGAGAAGCTGAAAATCTAGATCAGTTGGATCATCTGACTCATCGAGTTTAGCAAAGATATCATCCAAAGACGTGTCTTCTGGTGGTGCAGGAGCTTCTTCCTCTTCTTCATCATCACGTTGACTAGGAAGATATTTTAGATTCATCTTATTTAGATTAACATTATTAAAAGCTAAAACAGATTCCAGTGCCTCAAATAATGGAATTTGGACATTACAGTGTAATTCAATACACATCATGAGATAGGCAAATGGAATAAAACCATGACCAGGATGAAGACGAAATTGGATAATGAGATAACAAATAAGAGAAGGAAGACAAACTAGTACACCAGACATAACTGACTGGAGGACATGGGTCATAAAGGGAGTAAGTTCCGACTTATTCTCAAACCAAGGATAGACATTTGATATAAAGATGCGATGCAGGGCTCAATATTTGGGGAGCATCTGGTTGGAATGAAGCGCATTACTAGAATGTCATTCCGCATTAAACCTACATATTTTATGTGTAATTTCAAGCCATTCGGTATGAGTCATTTTATCAATTAAATTTTCAAGAGGAATTCCATCTTCTGCAATAGCAATCTCAGTTAGTGCTGAGATAAGATAGCGATTCACTATGAATGTGTCTTCTACAAATTTAATTATAAAAGTAAGGTTTTCGAGAGACACATCACAAATCGGTGCGTACAATGCCTACGCTATGGAACAGTAAACCGTTCCGCCCCGATCAAATATGCCTTACCATGTAATATTTATAAGAATAAGGAGAAGTTCGAATCGAGCAATGTGAGCTAGATTAACACTATGCTCAATAATTATGTCCCTTGAGCAGAAATCCCTAGAATTCTCCGAATCTTCTTCGAGGCCCCTTCAGGTTCTCACATTAGATGGAGTCGGCCTAGATAACGTGCTACCACGAGCTTTGCATGATGCTGTTCTCTTGGTACGATGTTCCATTTATTGATTGCTCAAGAAATAACTAAAGAAAGTAATGTGATTGTGGATAGATAAGATTTTCCACAAACTCACACCAAAAAGGGATTAAAAATAACTATAAACCGATATATTAACTAGCAAGGAAGAACTCAAATCTATAAAGAAATTGAAAAATTACCACTTACAAGCAAGATTTGAAGTTGGGTTCTTCGAGAGGGCTTCCACCTAGTTGAAGAAGAAGGTGAAAATGAGATGAAAAAAGTGATTTTTTACTTTTAGGTGTGAATCTGTGTGGTCCTTGACCGGTCGAACAGAGTGCTTGACTCGTCGAGGGTTCGACTGGTCAAGCACATCCTCGATCCGTCGAAAAACCCAAAAAAAAAAAGAATTTTAAAGTTTAATTTTATCATCATTTTATTATTATTTTATGTATTTAATTAATTATAAATAAGAAAAAAAATGCATAAATAATTAATTAATAACACATAAACCAATATCATGCTTTAAATTTGAGAATCTATTCCTGTCGAGTAGTTTGGTCAGTATGTCTGCAAGCCGCTTCTTAGTTTGAATATATTTTAGCACAACACTCTTATCTTCAACTAGTTCTCGAATATAATGGTATCAAATATCGATATGTTTTATACAAGAATGTTGGATTGGATTTTTTGTAATATTAATTGCGCTCGAATTATCACAATATAATGTCATTGTATCTTGCACAATGCCATAATCAGCTAACATTCTTTTCATCCAAATGAGTTGAGTGTAGGCATTACTAGCTACAATATATTCAACTGCAGTAGTTGAAATTGATACTGAGTTTTGTTTCTTACTAAGCCATGAAACTAAACAGTTCCCTACATAGAAAATCTAACACTGGTAGATTTTCTATTGTCAATATTTCCAGCCCAATTTGCATCAGTATATCCGGTAATTTATACAGAAGTATAATGCGGATACCAAAGTCCTAAATTAGAAAAACTTACGACATATCTGATTATCCATTTAACAACAATTAGATGTGATTCTTTAAGATTGTTTCGAACAAGAAACAAATGCATTTCATTTGGGAAATTTCATTCATTTGAACTGATTACTAGAAGAAGACAAGAAAGATAATCACTTTATTTATATATTCTAAGTTCTTTACATCCCTTTCTCCTTTGATTCCAAATAGAATGCCCATGAATCATAATATACAATCAGTATTTAGCACTCAAATTATGTATAAATGTATGAAACATTAAAACATAATATTGAACACTGTGCTAGAAGTCATTGTGCAATGTCAAAGCCATTATGTGTTGACAGAAGCCGTCGTGCGCTGAAGGAAACTATTGTGCGCTGGTTTCCATTGTGAGCCATCTCTTGTTGTGCACTGGCACTGGTTGTGTGCCACACAATGCCTATTCTGCACAATGGTTGTGGACTCTACCTTTCTTCTCTTGTAATTTCTTCTCTCTTCGTGATTGGTTGCTAATGACCCCTTTAAAAGGGTTGAGGGGCATTTATAGCCACTACACGTGCAAATATGCCATGTAAGCTCATTGCACTCCTTATTGTGCATTCTTCACTGTGCAATTCCCTGTTGTGCGGACTTCACTGTGCGCTCCCCTGTTGTGCGAACTTCACTATGCACACCATTCACTTCTGCACAATGATCTTTTCCGCACAATGCTCTTCTTGAGCATACTATTTGCGCACAATTCTTTTCCCGTTGTTTCCTCTATCTTTTCTCTCTTTTTATGCCTCAACAGATGCCCCCTTGATCCTACATTTTTATTTTGTACACCTACAAAAATAAATATGTAGGATCAATAATAATCCTTTCCAAATACTATTTTATTTTTTATCTCCCTCATTGTGCGCTTATTTTCTTTATTGTGCGCTGACTGATCTGCGCACAATGATCTGCGCACAGTGAATTTTGCACAACGATTTGTGCACAACCACTAGCGCACAACAGCCAGGATTCTACCTATAAATACATGACTTGTCTTCATTTACGCCATCTAACTCCGTTGCCCCGCACTGTCTTTACATCAACTTTCTACCTTTGTGCACTAAACTCATTGTGCGCTGCATAACCATTGTTCCACACAAAGCCCTTTGCATACAACAGCTTGTTTCGCACAACAAGATTTAGCATGCAAAACCCTTCCTATACTTAGTCAAAAATCAAGCGCACAACAGGTAGCGCTTAATGACTTGCGCACAACACTTTGCACTTAACACCTTGGGCAATTCATTTTGCGCACATTAATTGTTCCGCACTATAACTCTGCGCACAACACCTTGCACATTTCATTTTGCACACATTAGCTGTTCTGCACAACAACCCTGTGCACAACACCTTGCGCACAACACTTTGCGCACAGTGACTCGTGCTTATGGATTTGGACTTTAAATTTATTTATTCTTTCCTCTCAGCACTCTTCAATGCTTTCATTTCCACTTAATGAAGTTTTCTCCCTCCTTTGTAGGTTTTAAATGGCCAGCTTAAAAAAACCCCTCACTTCCCCAAGTACTGTGGGACGATCTGACCCACAATCTGTTGAAACCCATAATTTGAAAAGGCCCCGCTCCGGTGAGAACTATAGCTCCTTCTTCAAGGAGCTGGCTCCTGTTATTATGAACTTTACTGATCATATTCAACACTTGTCTGAGCATATCCACATGGCCATAATTATGAAGGAGATAGAGGGACCCCCCTCTCAAGATAAGAATCTGATTAGGACGATTGGTTGAAATGCACGGCCAACTACCGCACTGATGATAATCATCCTTCTGCTACAGAGGCTTCTCCTCCCCCATCAGTCCCAAAATAAGTAAGAGAAAATAGACAAGATGAAATTTTCCAGGAGAAGATTTGAGAACATAACTGAAGACATTTCCAGAATGCTTGGGATTCAGTCAAGCTAGCTACTGAGGCAATTAAATTCTGCAACCCGTATAGAGATGAGACCATTGCCCTACCCCTGCAACTTCAGTGCCACCTTTCCATCCTCCAGAGTGAACCAACAGACTACATGACATAGAACAAGCTCTTATAATTGTCTAATTGGGTAATAAAAGAGCCACAGATTCTCGAGGGTTATGTCATAGATAAAGGTTTAACTCAAAAGACTGGGCAAATAAGATACATGAACATTCTCACGCCATGTCACGACCCTCATTCCACATATTATACTCATTTCTTTGAAATGATTCAACAACGTTTCCGTCATCGTGACTCATTGTGGGGTAAAGATGAGTTCAGAACACAAGGTCTTTGGACCGCTCGCCCATATTATAGTGCTTGGACCAAAGTAATTTTGAAGAAACATAAAGACGTCCTTACTGTGGCAAGGTTGTATCATACCATAGAAGCCACTTCAGAATTCTTTCAAAAAGATATGATGATTTACAAAGGCTTTCTGAAGTATTGGTCTTCTACTACGAATTGTTTCCATCTTCCAGTAGGGGAAGTGAGTATCACTCTTTGGGATTTGTATAGGATGGGCGGCTTGCCCATTTCCGGATCCTTTCTTGACGAATATGTTCCTTCAAACCAGGAGTTTTCCTATGTCACACCCAACAGGGTGCCCAAAATTACAGCATCAACCATTGAACTTTTCTGTGAGACATCTTATTTTGCTGATGTTCACAAGATTTCTCCTCTTCAATGGTTGGCGCACTTTTCCCAATACTTGGTGTAAGTATTTTAACCTTTTTCTTCCCTTTTAAACAACACTTACCATAAGCACGAATTACTCATTAATCTTCTCCTTTTCTTTTTTAGGTTCCTTGGCAGCCATTGTGCTGAATTAGAAGCTACTCGCAAGAAAATAAGAAGTCCGGCCAACTTTACTGTCGAAACTGAACTAGCTACTTTCCTGTCTTACTAGTTGAGCTTAGTCATGCTTCCTAGTTCAAAGAGTTCAGACTCTATTCGGCCAACTCTATTTGTAGTAGTGGGTGTAATGGCGGAAGGCAGAAAAAGATATTCCTTGGCCCCTAATATTTTATGTTCATTATACAGAGCTTACGGTCATGCCGCGGTGCATTGCTCAAGCCTAGCGCTAGGAGTTTCATCTGCTTTCACTCCATGGCATTACTTCTCCGGATGGCTCGGTATTTATTTCCCCTAGACATATAATGGTTTGGAGAAGGCTTATGTCCATCCTGACCATCTGCCCTTGTGGCATTTTCTGAAACGAAAAATGATAAGGAAGTGTGTGAATGTATAGTAGATAAAATCAACAACACAGAATCCATTGACTTCTTTCCTTTTTACTTAGATTATCAGGCAAAGGACAGAGATGTTGAGGATAACTAGGAACTAGACCCTATTCAAAGGACTTTCTTTCTCTACATTTGTTCCTGCAGTCTTCCATTATAGGAAGGAATAGAGTTCTGGCGAGAACCGTATTGCCCTAATCGATTCGCCAGACAGTTTGGGTATGATCAGACTATGCCCCAAGTAAGTGAAGAAGTCACCAGAACAATGAGGAGTTATGGAGTTGGTCCTTACAACCGGGCTCTGATATGGAAGTAACTCCTAGCTAGAAATTTTGGCTCTCGATTCGTCCTCCCAGGGTATAATCACAGAGTAACAGCTTCATATTCTTAGATGCGATGGTGGAGTCATCATTACTATTTAGTACACAATTGCTTCTCAGTGGATCGCCCTATCTGGGTTCCTCCCCCATGTTTAAGGAATTACAGACTGGAATAAGGGATCAGATACTTTTACAAGAAAGATCAAGTCACCGTCCCAGGGCAACTTTGTCAAAAAATTTCTGTAGAAGAGCCTATCAGAGAGATAAAGTCCCCAAACACTCTTGAACGCTAGATTGCTTTTGGTTCCCCTTTGGATCTAATAAATTAGAGAGAAAAATTGGTCAGTCCTCACAATGAATTTGAAACTGCAAGGGGTGTTCTGCATTCCCCTACTCCCATAGAAAAAATTAACCTGCAGGTGTGCCTTCCCCTACTCTCGTAGGAGAAAATCAACCTGCGGGTCCTGCTCTTGTTATTCCTCTAGTTACAGAACCTGTCCCTCTTGCAACTTCTTAGCCTGTTGAACACATAGCTGCCATAATTGTTCCTATCGTAGATCTTATAGAAACCGCAATCAATCGTGCCACTACCACAACTTCTCCGGCTATATGTAGAATTGTCGTTACTACTTCCCCCATGACCCACTCTCGTGCTAAGTCACTATCTCTCGAGGTTTTGGCATAACCAATTCCTTCTCCCTCTCAAGGTGCACGTCTTCTTCCTGTGAAGACTGTCTATAAAGAAAAGCCAACCATATCAGAAGACAACTCATCAGAATATTCGAAAAATACTATAAGTGAAGACACGTCCTCATCCACAAGCCTAACTGATGAAGGAGACGCTTTGCTCGACGCCAATACTGATGCTGAGGTAGATTTCGGAGAATATAACGATGTCGGAGTTAAGTCCTCTCTTCCTAACACTCCAATCACTCAGCCTGATATTTCTAATCCCATTCCAGAAACCTCCCTAAATGATGAAGAGAAACTTGACTATGGAGATTATGCAGGTACTCCTAGCAGAAACATTTTTCTTTCTTTTGATGCTTCATATTCCCCTTGTATCATGAAAGTCGCTGATGTGGTTGCTCACGGTACATCAACTTCAAGAGATGCAGAGGCTCAACCATCCGATATTCAGGCAACAATGGGAATATACTTCTTCTTCCTGGTCCAAAAGAAACTTTTCCATCAGTCCCTCAAACATTTTATGCTCCCGCTCAGACTAGCAAGTCCCCTACTACACGCCCTTCTCCTATTCCGTCGGTGGCCCGAAGTTTGGAGTTTCTTTCTGATCCAATTGATGTCCCTACTCCAATCACCCTTGACTCAAGCACTATAGGAGCTCAAGCGCTTTCTTTCAATTCTATTATGAATATTGAAGTCCCTAACTCTACAGCTCCTACAACTCATTTTGTCCAGTTGCCCCCGCTACTGCTCCTACTCCAGGTGTGTGTCTATATATATATATATATATATATATATATATATATATATATATATATATATATATATATTTGTTTATTTCATACCAACATTGAATATACATACGTTTTCTTTTGAACTTATATTCCCTTCTTATTGTTTAATTTCAGTTGTGCCAACTCCCAGTGGATCTGAAGGATCTAACTCAGTGACTGTGGCTTTTGACAAGTTCTCTCTAGAAAAGGTGCTGCCTCTCATGTTGGGGCTCTTCAAAAATGTGATTTCTTTCATCGTAGGTGCTTTTAAAGATCCAACTCAATGGCCCTTTTTGGATAGTTCTCTAGCAGTCCTTGCTCATTCGGCTCGCCTGGTACATGTGGATATTCAACCTCTCTACACTTCCTTATCACAATTTTAAGACTCTACGAAGAATTTAGAAGTAGCGCAGAATATAGTCATTGATCTCGAAATTCTACATTGTTAGAAGGAATTGGCGCTTCTTAAGGAGAAACTCTCTTAGGCGGATGATGTTCTTGCTAACTATAATACTGTTAATCAGTCTCTTCATGAGAAATTGAAGATTTTCGACAGAAATAAGGCAAACATTAGTGATCAAATTGCTTTTCTTGAGAAGGAGATTTTATTACTCAAGAGTCAGTCGGAAGTGGAAGACGCAACTATTTTCCAGATCAAAGTAGAGCTTGAAACAAATAATCAATTAATTGATACCATACAAACTGAACGGATGAGGAATGGGAAGTTGGCGCTTCTGTGGAATATGAGCTGATTGGTGCTCCTAATCAGGCCAGCATGATCCTTGCAGCCGAGCACAGAACTACTGCAGTATAGTCCCAATTGAAAGAAGAGTTACAACATTACTTAGAGATATTGACCATTACTGAAAATCTGTAGATATTTCATGTAAACATTCCTTTTCTGTTACGATGTATAAACAACTTGTAACTTTTACTGTATTTATATTTTTTTCAGGATATTTCAAGATATTTTTCTCTTTCATTACTTTCTACAACACGAATCACTTTAAGCGTATTTATCCATGCAATAGCCTCAACATGATATCTTATTGAAGCACTACAAACAAAATCACCACATATTATGATTGTCAGCATGGGATTCCCCTATGTGATTTTTTTTTGATAGGCGATGCTAGATTTTAATTTAGTTAGAAAGCCACACACAGTTTAAGCTCTTGAGTAGTTGGAGCAATCACAACCGTGAATGAGATTTACGCACAGGGATGGCCATAGTAACTCTCTAGAGTTCGCGGGGCTTTACCAGGCTACCTTAAGTACCAAATCCAAGGTCGTTGGTCCATCAATGAGTAGGTTTATGCCCTTCCTAATGAGTTAAGACCGAAGTCAAACTAAGGATCTGGGTTTTCTTCGTCTGTGAGTTCGGACCCATTCCTAGGAGGGTATTTTTGTCCTCATCCATGATGCTATCGGAGAGCTCACAAATGGCATTGATCTCTCACGTGACTCGCCGTTTTACAACTTTTTAGCCTTTTAGGGCTTTTAGTAGCCGGCTCCATCCACTGCCCGCATGGGTATGCACATGATGGCCTTCACAGGCTTTTTAGGACCACTAGCTTCTCACTACTGCCAGAATGGTGAAAGCGATAGGTCTTATGTTTAGTTGGCCATATAAGGCTTGGCTAGGCTACCTTAAGAAGTAAGTTACCATCGCTACCATCAAATTTATATGTGGTTAGCTATATAGTGTGTTTTATTGCCCAAAATTGATGAATTAATAATTGATATTTCACCATCACTGACGATGTTCTAAGAACATTCATCTTATATTTTAAATAGTATATCAGTTTGGTGATGATAGCAATTTTGATAAAAATGAGCGATTGATAATAACAGCAAAAGTTGCTAATTCTAGAGATGGTGATCATCTGGTAATGGTGATCATCGATGTTTGGCGAATTTGTCAAGTAATCATCAACAGCAGTGATCATCAATACTTCTGATACATTTAAGCAGCTTTTACTTGAGAACTTGTGCCTTTTATTCATTCACACGAGGGAGAGTACATGACTTTATCTGTCGTAGCTCTTTTGTTCATGAAGATAGAATATAAGGTTGTTCCTTTAAAGGCTATTTCATCATTTCATCTGTGATTGCCCCCTTTTGATATAGAAGAATTATCTTGATAATCTTCTAAATCAAAATTTCTCCCACTGTTAGGAGTAATATCTCATGAGGAAGCGAGCATTGATCGGTATACTGATGCCTCATCCGTCTTGATCTATTATCCTGTACGCTCCATTGGACTAAACTTCAGTTATCACATACGGTCCGTCCCACTTAAGGTCAAACTTGCCCCCTGTTCGCCGAGTGACTACTATCAGCCTTTTCAACATCAAAACCAAATCCCATTTTGTGAAAGATCAATGTTTAACCTTTTTATTGAAGGCAGCAGAAACTCTGGCTTGATATAATAATAAATGCTGTTGAGCTGCCAGTATTTTTTCATCAAGCAAATCCAATTCTTTCAGCCGTATCTTTACGTTTTCATCATCTGTAATTGATTTATGCACTGCTACCCTTAATGAAGCGACTTGTATCTCGATCGGCACTACAACTTCCACAACATAAACTAACGAATATGGGATAGCTTGTGTTGTTGTACGATGCGTTGTTCTATAGGCCCATAGAGCTTCCTGCAGTTTTTCATCTCAATCACGCTTATTCCTGCTCACCGTTTTCTTCAGTATTTTTATAATCGTCTTATTGAATGCTTCAGCTAGCCCATTGGCTGGTGGATAATAGGGTGTTAAGAATGACTGATGAATCTTGAATTTCTGACATAACTTCTCCATTCTCCTATTTTTGAAAGAAGTGTCGTTATCTGTGATAATTCTCTTTGGGAACCATGGCGATATATTATCGCATGTCGAATGAAACTAACAACATCTTTCTCTTTAACACTTCGCAGTGCAACAGCTTCCGTCCATTTGGAAAAGTAGTCCATTACTGCTAATATGAACTGTTTTTCTCTAGACGATGGTGGATTTATGGGGCCAATGACATCAAGTCCCCACAAAGCGAAAGGCCAAGAAGCGGCTAACTGGTAAAGGTCTTCAGGAGGTATATGTATGATGCCCCGTGGATTTGACACTCGTGGCACCGCTTTGCGTAATCTATTGCATCTTTAAACATTGTCGGCCAATAATATTCCATCCAGTGCACCCAATGAAACAAATTCCTCCCAGCTTGATGCACCCCACATTTCCCAAAATGTGCCTCGTGTAGCACTTGGCTTGCCTCTTCTTTGTTTAGACATCGCAATAACATTTCATTATAAGATCTTCCGTATAATTCCTCATTACATAAAATGAATCTTTTTACTTTATGTTTAATTTGTGATTTCCCTTCTGGATCATCTAACAGGATATCGTACCTGAGATAGTCGATGAAAGGTTGACGCCAATCATCTATTGTCACTTCTAAGCATGATACGGGTAGGGCTTCCATTGTTTCGCCAATTACCTCTGTCGAAGGCAAGAATCTCCTTTCTTCGATCGTTACTTATAAGGGACATCGATCTGGGTAGGATAGCGTTGCTGCCAAACTAGCCAATGCATCGGCCTTCGCATTCTCATATCATGGTATATGCTTTAACTTCAACGTTCAAAATTTTCTCCAATAAATGCTGAGCTCTTAGATAATACGGCAGAAGTCCTAGTTTCCTTGTTTCAAATTCTATCACCACTTGGTTTATGACTAACTTAGAATCCCTGTAAATCTGCAAGCATTTTATTCTCAGTTCGCTGGATATCTCTATCCCGATGATGAGGGCATTATATTTAGCCTTGTTATTTGTACATGTCGTACCTAACGTGAAAGAATAAGGCAACGAATCGCCCTGCGGGGTAATGAATATTACTCCGGCACCTGCCCCCATTGCCCGAACTGCCTCGTCAAAGAATATTTGCCACGCTTCAAGAAATTCTATTATCATGACTTGTTCGTCTAGAAATTCATTGAAAACAGCTTCGCAACTTGTCACAGGATGAGCCGTTAGAAAATCTGCCACTACTTGTCCTTCTACTACTTTTGTCGGTTCGTACGTGATCGCATACTCTGACAACAGTAACATCCACTTTGCCAACCTCCCTGACAACATTGGCCTTGTCATCAAAAACTTAATAGGATCTGCTCAAGATATCAGAGTTATGTCATGGGATAAATAATAATGTCTTAATTTCTTAACTGCAAACACCAGCGCCAAGCATATTTTTTTGATAGGTGTATAGTTGCATTCTGCACCGATCAATGTCCAACTTAAATAATAAAGTGTCGCTTCTTTTCCATTTTCATTCACTTATGCCAGTAGGGCTCCTAGTGAATTCTTAGCTGCTGATATATACAAAATAAAGGGCCTTCCTTTCACAGGTGTGGTTAATACTGGAGGCTAATTCAACAATTCTTTTATCGAATCGAAGGCATTTTGGCATGTCTTATCCCATATAAATTTTGTTATTTTCTTCATCAGATGAGAAAATGGCTAGCATCTTCCTGCAAGGTTCGAGGTGAAGCGGCGGATATATGCTAACTTGCCCTGCAAACTTTTTAGCTCATCAACATTCTCGGAGGAGGCATATCCTGAATAGCTCTAACTTTCTCTGGATCGATTTCAATACCCCTGTGTCTCACCACAAAACTAAGGAATTTTCCTAACGATACTCCAAACACACATTTAGCCGGGTTCATCTTCAATTATTTCTTTCTGATTCGGCAGAAGACCGATGCCAAATGTTCACGATGCTCTTCATGATCATTTGACCTGACCACCAAGTCGTCCACATAACACTCAATGTACTTATGCATCCTGTCTTGAAATATGTTCTGCATCGCCCTTTGATACGTTGCTCCTGCATTCTTGAGTTCGAACGACATGACCTTATAACAATATATCCCTAATGGAGTTCTGAAAGCCGTCGCCTCCTCATCTTCAGGCCTCATTCGTATTTGATTGTAGCTGGCATAGCCATCCATAAAGGACATGACAACATACTGCGTAGTACTGTCAATCAACATTTCTATTATCAGTAGTGGAAAATCATCTTTTGGACGTGCTTCATTCAAATCTCTGAAGTCAACACAAACCCTGATTTGCGCATTCTTCTTCTTTACTAGGACTATATTTGATATCCACCTTCCACCTAGGATATTTAACTTCTCTAATGAATCCAACCTTTATCAGCTTGCTTATTTCTTCTTCTATGTTGGGAACTAAATCTTGGTGAAATCACCTCTGTGTTTGATTAATGGGTCTTTTATCTTTAGAGATAATCATCCGATATATCGCTACTGTCGGCTTTAGACCTATCATTTTCGCATACGTCCAAGCAAAGACATCTTTATTTTCCTTTAAGAGATTAACACATTGATCAACTTCACTTTCTGATAGACTAACACTTATGAAAGTATTCCACGGTTCTTCCTCTGTTCCCAAATTTATCTCTTTCAAGTTGTCAATTATCGGATGCCCCCCATCCTCCATTTTCTTTGGGGCTGTCTCGGGCTTACTGATCACATCAAGGTCCATTTCTTTTATCTGGTTGGCTGTTACCATATTGACTGAAGATTCAGCCCCCAAACCTCAAAATTTTTCTTGCTTCCTTTGATTGACCCCGATTGGAATCTGAATTCCTTTCCCATAATTTAATCCAACAAGTTCTTCGCGGTCAAAACCCATTTTCTTCATGATTTTTTGACTTTCCAAACTATACCTCTCCACCTCTTCGGGCATTAAGCTTCCATTTTCTTCATGATTTTTTGCCCCACTGCTAACTGCTTCATCTTGTTTTATTTTTAAAGGAGAATAGAATTCGATTGACTCTGGATACCTTGCGTTGGGTTTGACATGAAACCTTTTCAGAACGAGGGGAAACAGCCTATTCCTCTCAGCATACGGGAGCGGTACTGTATAATTCCACTGCAGAATCTCTAATTGTTCAGGCAATAACAACGTTAATGGCGGTTTCCCTAGCTGTTGTAGATGTTTTTGGACAAAATAGAACTTCTTCTTTGCTTTCTCTGTTATAGGTGACTTTGTTCCTTTCTCTTTCACTATTTCCATGCAAGCATTTTCTTGGTTCTTATTCTCATCATTCTCTTTTTCTTCCTTGCTGGAAAATGCATCATAATAACTCGCATCTGTAAAGAAAGCTTCAGCTTTTGTATACAGTCTTTCATCGGCTAACACCTTATGATGTACCTTGTCTTTGCAGTACTTAAAACACTGGTGCAGGGTAGAAGGTATGATGCCATACTAATGCATCCACAGTCTTCCTAGGAGGAGATTATATGTAGTCACTACATTTATAACATGGCAGATGACATTCGTAGTTAGTTCTCCTATCTCCAGCATTATTGTGATCTTCCTGAGTGCACATTATCCGTCTTGATTAAAGCCCTATATCATCATTCCACTGGGGCATAGGTTCGAGCATCGATAACCTAATTTATTCAGCATTGTTAATGGCAACAGGTTTACAATGGACCCATTATCGAGCATTATCCGTTTTACTTGCTTGTCACGAATATGACCCATTATCATCAACGGCCTATTATGTTCCCCATCAAAGGCTAGGTCATCATCGAAGAAAGAGATGACCAGCAAATAATCTTCTTGTTTCTCACTTTCTAATTCAGTCAGCAACACCTCCCTTATGCTTTCATTAGATAATGCTTTAATTAGGCTTCGTCGGGAGTCCTCTAACAACTTCAGAGCATCATAAATGCTCAATCGGGCTGGAATGCCTTTCAAGTGACTTATAATGTCATAAGTCACTTTCCTTGTCTCCTTTCACTTTTCTTTTTCACCGCCATTATTGTTGCTAGCATGACTCTTGGCTACTTCTGCCTTTACTTTTTCATTTTTTGAACTTGATGGGCTAGCCATCTTCTTCCCTAATCGCAAGGTAGTTACAAAAACTTTCCCTATTATTTTCTGATCATTCACCCTTGTTCTCTCCTGATAGTCTTCTCGTAAGGTGAGTACATTTGTTGTCGCTCTTCTGTCCCTTTGTTTCTCTTTCCTGACTATTATTTCGCCCTTGTTTATCATCCTTTATATAATTACTTCAGTGTATAGCAATTTTCTGTTGGGTGCCCTACTAGGCGGTGATAATGACAGAAGTCTCTTTCCCTTGTTATAGATGCCTCCTCGGGACGTTTTGATAATGGCAGTTCAATTGTTCCAACTTTCAGCAACTAATTCATCATGAGGAGTACGTCCTCTTGCTCAAACGTGAAACCCTCATGAGAATTCAACGATCAGGGTCTTTTGTCGTAGAATCTCCCTTTGAGGTGACTTGGCTCTTCTCTCCTTTCTGTCCTTTTACCTTTCACTTCTCTTGCTTCCTGGTTCCTTTTTTTTATCAACCACATTTGTGATCAACTTCTGAGATCCTTTTCTAACCATTTCATAATTGAATGCCGGCATTTTTTGAGTCATTAATTCTAGAGCATGCGCTTTTGTAGCCAAGTCGCGGAAGGTTCTGATGTCTGTGTTGGTGAGACCAAATGCTATTCTAGTCTTCATAGAGTTCAGGCATATTTTCACTTGTTCTTTCTCTTCTGATAAGTGCCTGCAAGAAGCTCCCAAAGTTTTCCATCTATTTATAAACTACTCTACTAGCTTTCCTTCTCTTTATCACACTGAAGATAGTTCCGTGATGCTGACATCACGTTCTGATGAGAAGAAATTTGACATGAACACATCTTGCATCTGCTCCCATATTCTTATCGACCCAGGCATCAGGCTAGCATACCATCTGAACACTTTATTCATTAATAAGACCCAAACAATTGGAGACAATATTGGGGTACTGTGGAGAAATTCCCCATACTGGTGATGAAGTGCATCAGGTGTTCTTCTGGCGATCCATCCCCGTTGAACTTCTGGAAGTCGGGATGTTTAAAATTGTTCGGAAATGGGATGTATTCCACTTCTCTTGGGTATGAAGCTCGATATCTGAATCTTCCTGTGCCCTCAAGTTCTCTTTCCGACCTAACCGCTTCTTCAATGACTTGTCATACTTCTTCTTGTGTCACTATTCTCATCGTGGGAATGGATCCATGTAACCCGGTCCTCGGCAGCTGTGACCCTTTAGGATGTTGCTCTCTTTCATTCACATTATCAGCCATTCTGGCAACATTGTGTGTAAGAGTTGTTAAGGCTTCTCTGAGATTTCTGCATTCTTCCATTAGTGCTCGTTGTGCTTCCGCCATTTCATTCACACGATCCTCTATAGTTGGCATATTTTCTTAATTTGTTCCGGCCATGTGCACCGTGGCTTCTCCACTCTTCGATGAAGCTGTAGTCAGAGTGGGATAAGAATACATTGACATAATAGGGCTCAAAAAAAGAGGAGAGGATGGGGTTTCATTTGACTTCTTTGTGCCCTGCTTGCCATTGATCAGTCGGGGTGAAATAGACGCCAGCGAACTTACTAGCAGTGCTTTTCCCTTTTGTTCTTTTTTCCATCTGTCTCTCGGGGTTGTCAATGCAGGGAAATCACGTGACGTTAGTTATGGAACTGCTCATTTGGGGTATATCGAAGGAGGGTTGAGTTCAAATTTTTTTTGGGGGCATTTCGTGTTATTGGCTCCCTAACTCTTCTCAGCGGCGAGTTTGTTCTTATTGTGGTTACATTCTGAGTCTTTGTCCTTCTACGATCAATGAAGATCCATTTCTCTTTCTCCCTATGCTACTGGCGAAGCTGTTACGACTGTAGCTGCTGCCTGTGATTTTGTTTGCTTGTTTGCTACTGCTTTACCTTCACTAAGTCTAGTTCTTTTATTAGCATATTCCACAACAAATCCTGTTGTGGTGAAGTAAAAAATTGTATTTCCTCAAACGACTGTCATTGATTGGTTGGTTACAATAGTCCTCTTTCTTCTCCTGTTGTTCAATTCATGAAGTAAAGGAAAATTAATGCTTATATTGAATCATATTCTATTTTGGAGATGAAAGGTAGGATGTTCCCGTTGAGAGTCTGCATTTTGGCGCCTTAAAGACTCCAAACAGTTGTGGTTATCTTCCTTGTAGTTCTTAGGTTAGTATTGAAATGAATAAGAAAAATTTCCCAATGAAGTCGCCATTTTGTTTCGAACAAGAAATAAATGCATTTCATTTGGGAAATTTCATTCATTTGAACTGATTACTAAAAGAAGACAAGAAAGACAATCACTTTATTTATATATTCCAAGTTCTTCACATCCCTTTCTCCTTTGATTCCAAATAGAATACCCATAAATCATAATATACAATTAGTATTTAGCACTCAAATTATGTATAAATGTATGAAACATTAAAACATAATATTGAACACTATGCTAGAAGTCATTATGCACTGTCAAAAGCCATTATGCGCTAACAGAAGCCATCGTGCGCTGGAGGAAACTATTGTGCGCTAGAACCCCCATTATGTGCTGGTTTTCATTGTGTGCCAGCTCTTGTTGTGTGCTGGCACTGGTTGTGCGCCAACATGTTGTGCGCCGCACAACGCCTATTCCGCACAATGGTTGCAGACTCTACCTTTCTTCTCCTGTAATTTCTTCTCTCTTCGCGATTGGTTGCTAATGACCCTTTAGAAGGGTCGAGGGGTATTTATAGCCACTCACACGTGCGAATATGCCATGTAAGCTCATTGTACTCCCAGTTGTGTGGTCTTCACTGTGTGCTTCCTTATTATGTGGACTTCACTATGCTCTCCCCTGTTGTGCAGACTTCACTGTGCACACCAGTCACTTCTGCACAATGCGCTTCCACACAATGAGTACCTTTTTTTCCATGAAATGCTCTTCTTGAGCATACTACTTGTGCACAATGTTTTTCCCACTGTTTCCTCTATCTTTTCTCTCTTTTTATGCCTCAACAAGGATTAGATTGATATCATGCACATATTCCAACACTAAATGCAATGTCAAGTCTACTAGTAGTTACATATAAGAGACTATTAATCATGTTTCTATATAAATGGGAGTCTATACTTTTACCTGATTCATCTTTTGAGAGTTTAAGAGTTGTGAAAGTGCCTTGGTTTGTTAATTAGCATGAGTGTAGGGTCAGTCAGAGTGTAGAGCCTCATAGGAAAATCAATTCAAGCATTTACCTCAACTGGATGTGTGGAAGCTCGCTATAGGTAAATTTAATCCTCACATCCCATATCTCAAAACACCAGGTGAATAAAACCCTTAAAATAAGTTAGAACATCATAGGGTTTTAAGTGAGAAAACTTTTGTCAAAATCAGAAAATCTCTAAGTTGTCTTGCTTTATCGATCTTATCGATACACGTGTGGATATGATTGACCTACGCTGTCAATGTCCTCGATGAAAAATTGATTCTATCGGAATGAGGACAAAAGTATCCAGCAACCACATACATATCTGGATGAAATTATCGATGTATCGATATACCTATCGATATGATCGATATTTGAATCTCGAGTCAATCGAAGGTGACTCAATAATATCGATAGGCAGATATCCGATGCCTCTGTTTTTACTTAAGAAAATCATATATGCTTCGATATATCAAAGTTATCCTCGATACTAACGGAGTTCAAATCTCGATGATATCGGATGGCTTTCGATGATATCGGTCATAGGCATGAAGTTCTCCAGCAACATTTTTTCAGGTGGTTTTCAATTTTGATCGGGGGTCACTCGATAGAATCAATATTCAAATATCGATGATATCAAGTCCCGATCGATTGCATCGAGAAAGGACATAAACTATCCAACAAGCTCACTGATAAAATCCTTGGATTTATCAAGGCATCGACACGACCTTCGATATCATCGATACTAAAATTTTGACGATATTGAGTATCCCTCGATCATATCTGATGGCCTGAAAAATCTCAAAGAAAGTCTCTCTCATTTTTCAAATGTCGAGGAATCGATCCTAGTATCGATAATATTAGAGTTTGAAATCCGATGGCATAGACACGAGTTTCGATTCCCTCGACCAGCTGACAGGAGGTTTTCAAAAGCATATGACATTAAGTTTGTGTCATCGATACAATCAAGAGTATACGCTTGATGATACGAACTCTGTCATAAATGTGACCATTTTATATCCATTGGAACCTTTTGCCCATTTAAAGAGAGCTTGTCTATTGTTGTTGTGAGAGAAAGAAGAGAGTGCTTTTGAGTGTTTAACCTTAGATCATTTACCCAAAACCCTTTCCCTCAAGGGAGTGCATCCTCCAATCCACCCTCATCATTGATATTCAATAGAGTGGATTGGGGAATGAACTTCCACATTTAAGGATCCTCCAGCTACTACCTTAATGGCAAATCATTAAGCTGGGATGCCTCAAATGCATAGATGATTGGAATTGCTCAATCTCATTGATAGGAAAACTTTTAGAGAGTAGGATTCCATCATAGCTTTGACCTAACCCATCGCCATATATTGGTACATCGTTTGTGTTGCGGATCAAGGGAGCAGAAGATTCTTCATCAACAAGGAGGAGATCTTCGTTAACATACTGAATGAGACTCATCCACTTATCTGTAAGTATCTAGAGTCCAGAGAAACCTTTGATCATTCCTTTGTAGGATTGGGTCTAAGGTGTTTCTTACCCTTGCAAGTCCTCGAGGAAGCCTCCGGCGGGAGTATACGTGGTGGGTGTGTTGTGTGAACCCTTACTCTGTGAAGAGTATAAACATCTGGTTGAAGGTGAACTAGTCAAAACCTTAGGTTTGAGGTGAACCGTGTGAAACCTCAGGTTTGAGGTAAACCACATAAAACCTCAGTTAGGGTCTTGTGGAAGATCCTTGGCTAGTGTGCCTAAAAGTGGGTGCGATGTATTGACCCTTGCTCGTGAGAGCATAAATAGTCAGCCTTAGTGTAGGTTGTAAATGTTGAAAGTGAACCTGATTTAAAACCTTAGGTTTGAGGTGAACCGTTGTGAATCCTCCTTAGTGAAATCCATTACACTCAAGGGTTGATTGCGGTTACTAGGAGTGGAGTAGACAAGTAGTCGAATCACTATAAAAATGACTGTGTTTGTGATTGCTACTATTTTGTGTGTGTGAATTACTTCAATACTTTCATATCTGTATATCTGAGATTACACCTCACACACATACACAGTCATATCCATCATAAACTAAATTATATATTGTTATCTCTTGAATAGTTTGTGATTGGATCCTCTACTGGGCTTGAAAGCTAGTAGAGTTACATTTAAGTAATCCTGATAAATGCATATTGATAGGATTAGTGAAATAAGATTTTTGAATAAACTGTGAAAACTTTAAAAAGGCCTATTCACCCCCCTCTAGGACCTATTGGCATATTTCGACTTCAACTAGAGCAGTCTTCACTGATATTTCAATTAGTATCAAAGCAGGTCTCTCTTTAAGGGCTTCACTGACTAGAGAGTGATCTTGACTGAAGTTTAGAATATGGCCAAAGGAGAGGGATTATCGGTCACTAGGCCTCCAGTATTTAATGGTTCAAATTACGCATACTGGAAGGCTAGAATGTACTACTTTATGAGATCTTTGGATCATGATGTATGGGATATAGTTGAAAGTGGATATGTGCTACCATCTGAATAAATTGTACCTGATAGTAGTACAACCATCATAAAACCCAAATCTAAAGAAAAGTGGACGACGTTCGACAAAGAAAAACAAACTGCTGAAGCGAAAGCTATGAATGTCATCTACTATGCCGTGTCCCAAGATATATTCAATCAAATAAGTATGTGTGGGACATCCAAGGAAGCATGTGATCTAT
The DNA here is from genome assembly GCA_037074715.1 of Magnolia kwangsiensis. Taxonomy (NCBI): domain Eukaryota; kingdom Viridiplantae; phylum Streptophyta; class Magnoliopsida; order Magnoliales; family Magnoliaceae; genus Magnolia; species Magnolia kwangsiensis. The sequence goes on along the minus strand of CM073587.1, from coordinate 38,040,015 downwards.
TGAAAACAACCCATGAAGGCACAAGCACTGTGAAGAGGTCCAAACTCTAACTTTTGACTTCATAGTTCTAAAGTCTCAGAATAGAGGAGCATGAGACGTTTATGGAGTTTTTCGCTAAGTTGAATATCATTTGTAACTCCATGGGTGGATTGAGAGAAAAAGTTCTGATACCAAAAATTTGTAGGAAAATTCTAAGATCCATACCAGAACGATTTAATCCCAAATTTACAATAACTGAGGAGTGTAGGAACATAGACGAGATGAAAGTAAATGAACTGGTAGGTTCCCTACAAACTTTCGAACTACACTTCAAACAAATCCAAAAATCCAAAACAACTGTCCTAAAAACTTCAAAGAAAATAATACATGAGGATAGTGGAAGTGAAAAGGAAGATGAAGATGAAGAAGTGGCTTTGCTGGCATAAAGATTCAGAAGATTCTTTCAGAAGAATCGCGACCGTCTCTCTAGAGGTAGAAAGGTGGATGATAAGCCTTCTGCAAGAAAATTTGGCAAAAGGACCAAAGAACCATAATGTTATGCCTGTCAGAAGTATGGACACCTATCTAATGAATGCCCAAATAGAAAAACTAAGGGCAGGACAATGGCCGCCACTTGGGATGATACAGAAGCGTCAAATTCAGAATTTAGTGACTCAGAGAGTGATGGAGATAAAAAATCATTGAAAATTCTTATTATCTCCACTGCTCCAATCATTCCCATGGAATCTGAAAACAAGGAAAAACAACAAGCCGCCGAATTATTTCCGTCTGATAATGAGGAAACGGAAAAGGAAGAAGAAGAAGAACAAAACAGGCTACAAGATGCTTACAATCAATTGTATATCCGTAGCATCAAAGTTGTTAAAATACTTGGAGTATCTAAGAATAAAAAGGAATTGCTGTAAAAAGATTTGAATAAAACTCTGAAAATTAATACACACCTAATCAATGATTTACAGCAACAACACTCAGATAATGATAGATTTGAAAGAATTAACACCTTCCTTAAATCAGAATCTGAAAAACTAAACAAACTGGTTGAGCAATTAAAAGACAAAAATATGCTCCTACAGAATGAAAATCATACACTTCTGTTTGATTTAGAGGAATCCAGAAAATCTCTAAGCTACACTAAGTTTTCCCAGAGTGGTGAGAAGTTAGAAAAACTATTAGGAATGGGAAAATCTAGAGAGGATGAGAACGACATAGGATATGAAACGAAGACTGGAACTGCAACACTAACAACTGGAAAAACTGTTGCTTCAGGTAGTAATAAAAGAATTACTCCAGTGTGCATTTATGTGGTGATTCGGTTCATTATAAGATTGAATGCTTGTCTCTTGGGAAGACTCAACATACCTCTGGTTAGAATCATATTGGAAATTTCAAACCTACCAGAAAAGTGAAAAATGTCTTGAGACAACCTAGAAATATGATTAAAAGAGATTCATACCCACCACCACCTAAAATGACTAACAAAGAGCAACTAAATCAAGTGGTAAAATTAAACAAGAAAATAATATCTACCGCTGTTAAAAATCCTATCACAAAAAGGGTCCGAAAAGAAAAGAATTGTCTAGTTACTCATTCAAACCATATGTCAGGCAATGAAACTAAGTGGTATCTGGATAGAGGATGCTCAAGACACGTCACAAGTGACAAATCCCTCATTACAAATTATTCAGATCTTGATCATGGGATAGTCACCTATGGAGATGGAAGCACCGCTAAGGTTATTGGACAGGGAATCATTAAGGGAATCTAGTTGTTCAAAAATGAGAATTCCTTTTGTATAAAAGGATTAACACACAATATTTTAAGCATTTCTCAAATTTGTGACGATAGGCATGTGGTTGCATTCTATAAGGAGAAATGTGAAATCCTGGACCTCTTAGGAAAATCAGTGATGAAGGGTTCTCACACAAATAATCACTGCTATGTCAGCAAAGGTACGGGAAAGGATGATCCCTATGCTTAGAAGTACTGAACATAGAAAGTACATGTCCAAATTACGCATCAAGATTTGGATATTTGCTAAAATGTTGGATTTGTGCTTCTAATGATACATTCGAGGTCTTTCTCCTCATTCTTTTTGTATAAACATCTTAATGTTTATAATTTTGGTTTGTACAATGCCTGTACAGAATTTTGTTAAGTATGTTATTGATTCATAAATATATTAATTGCACACATGAAAGATTATTTGAATGCTATAAATTGAAAATATATATCTTTGAAATACCTATCGATACATTGAGTGATCAGTTCGAGTGCATCGACCGAGTATCGATATCATCGACAATCTCTCAAGAAACTGAATCGTTGGGACATTTAAACTTCCCACTGATCTTCATTGAAAATATCACAATAGATGGCCCGAAGTCATAGAGACAATAATCGATGATATCGATGACTCCTGCTGAATTACAGACGGATGATCGAAAAAAGAGACTCATCAGTTCATCTCTAAATGGGATTACATTTCTCAGAACAGTTTCTCTCTCAAACAAACATGTCTAAAAATCTAATTCTTCCACAACAACCTTCAATGAAGAACAAGGATGGAAAGAATGAAGCAACTGGCTCACTGTTCAACATGAATCTTGTAGCAGAACAGTCAGTTCGGAGGAAGAGCATTACATCATTTGGTATCATCAATCTTTAGAATTGATCGGTTGGGGGAATATTATGAATCTTGGAGGAGGATTTCAGCATAATCTAGTACATCAGTTCTTAAGTTTCATCTACCATGTTGAAAATACTTCACCAATCATCTCAGTAGCTGTCACAAATCGAACTGAATACATCACTCCTAGACTAATAAGCAGGCTGATTGGGGTAGAGGCACAAGGATACCTATATCAGAAGGAAATCTGAATGGTCTTGGTGTATGGGGTGAAGTGACTCAAGTGCTGTGTGATGGTACTATTATACCAAGAAATGCAAAAAATACACTTCACGTTAAGTATCTCAGTCCTGCATACAAAATTCTTCACAACATTTTTAGCACAAATGTCTATCCTTGTGAAGTCTCTGGCAACATGCTTTCTCCTTACATGCTAAATGTCATGTATGATGTTCATCTCGGTATCCATGTCTACCTCTCCACTCTTATTTTCCAACAACTAACTCGGGTATCTTTAGATGAATCCATCACTATAATTCCATTCCCATGCTTTGTGACTAACCTATCACAACACTTTAGGCTACCCCCTACCAACGATCTTCCACACCTGCGTATTTGGTTTAATCAAGAAAACATCTGCCATATCATGGCCAGTATGCCTCGTGGAGGAACCAATTCAAGCTCAGACAAAGAATATTCTATACGTAGCCTTGTCTCTTGCGAAAACATTCAGGCTATCATCAATGAAAATGCTATACAAGACCTGCTTGACAGACAATCCCACATGATGAAACAACTGGATACGTGTGAAGTCCGTCCATGCTAGCAACTCTGCAAAATGATACACAGCAAATTTTGAATGTCCCGCCAGCACTGTAGAGGTTGTTAATTGTCTATAGAACGTCCAATGCATCACAGACCTGGATTCTCACTGAAACGCTGAGGGCATTAATATCTTTTTGAAAGCTCTTCGCTCATGCTTAGGTGTGATGCATTACTAATGCTCATCTTTTTATAAAAATCTCTGAGTAAAGAAGACTCAGTCTCTGGATAGTGTTGTGGGGATGGTTGTTCTACTACTACCAACCTTGGGCAGTTTATATTTTTTTATATTGATAAAAGTGGTAGGATATAATTCTCATTTTTTTTCTGCCAATTTGATATATGATCCCCTGGTTTATCTGTAACACCCTGAATTTTTGCCAACTTGGGATTAGACATCCTTAGGAAATGGGTCAACCATAACACCTTGGTAACCTCTTAGAACCCAATTCCAGAGCCAAAGAAATCACTTAGGATTAATTCCTTTAGAAATTAAGTGTAAGTTAGCTAGCGCTACGCTAGAGTAGCTGTAAAATTGTCCCTGAACACTTTAAATACGTTCTACAGACCCAAAACTTGTAGAATCAATGACGCTATAATATCCTGAAACCTTGGATCAAACTCTAAACCCGTTTGCTCTCAGGAACCTTTTGAAACTTTGTATTGGATCTAGACCACGGGTCAAAAATCCGATACCTACAATCTTAGACCGTTATGACCGCTTAGCTGGACTTGACAATCATTTCGAAAATCAAGCCCAACTGATGTTCATAGGCTATTTCATTGAGCCTGGAGTGAAGAGAGTGAGAAAAGGGTTAGATTTGGAAATTTAAATCCAAATCTGGCATGTGACTTGGCGTGTTATTATTAAGCGTTCTGACCGTCAGAATTCAGCCAAATTACACCCTCGGATCAGGAAAAATTTCTCTTTCATATCATGAGACTTGTAGACCTGATCTAGGTGCGATGACCGCTGAACTGAAACTGGACCGCCACGTGCAATTTGGGAACTCTACCGGACTGAAAACTGGGTGTGAGCAACATCCAGTGACCATGAGCTTAAGTTCGACCGCGTTCGACCAGGGGATCTCCCGAAATGCTCTTTTGGACCAGAACAGCCTCGATTTGGTTATACCTCAAGTGAACTTTGTTCCCAAGCCTAATTTGGGAAGATTTTAGCTTATAAAAGGGCTATAAACCCTCACATATCTCACCCATCCGAATTTGCTAGAAACCCTAGCTAGAGAGAGAAAAAGTGAGAGTTTATGAGAGAGTGTGGGAGTGATCTTCCTGCCACCTGCACTAGCTGTTGCACGTGCTTAAGCAACGTATCCCGATCACTTTTTCGGTAATTCCAACGCATTTCTAGGTAAGGAAAACCCTCAACACTTGCTGATTTAAGGTTCCGTCGATTCCAATAGCGAAGTAGCTTATACATCTTGTGTATTAGGTCGCCGGTTCGCCGTAGACGAAGCGTATATGCTCCGTTCGGAACGATACACATCTAGGGTAAAAAGGTGCGGATTTTAGACGCTTTGATTGGCTGATTTCAACGCTTTCAATGTCGTTTAATAGTAGATTATCAACGGTGACGCCGTTTGACATGTACAACATGCTGTCCGTTTTCTGTTTCGTAAATGTACGAAAAATATGAGATTTAGGGCATTTTAGTCATTTGTAGGAAATACTGTATACATGCATATTTTGATAAAATATTTTTCATGGCTATTTATCATGTTAGAATATTCGGAATGCGTGCATAGTTGGTTTGGCGAAGAGATTCGTCCTTAAGCACACTTTGAGTCGACATACGCGATGTAGACTAAAGTGTGTAGTCTAAGTGTTTGTATAAATGTTTGTATTAGTATGTATTGAGTAAATGGTGTTGTGTATGAGTTTTGAGATTGAATTCTCAAGTAATATGCTGATGTAAATGATTTTCGTCCTGTCGGATATATGTATTGATTTCATTAAATACATGAAATGCATGTGTGGGATGATTTGCTTAAGTTGTATGTCATAACATGTGTCAACATGCTTACAATGTTGTATTTCATTTTTGTTACTCACATATGCTTACTGATGTTGATGCACAAATTCTTGGGGCTATGACCTAGTCCAGGCAGTCGGTAATGGATCGAATTCGTGGTTAGTTTCTATGTACCACAAAGGACGCGTCGATGAACGCGAGTCGTGTTTTGGGTTGGTGATAGTGGTTAGGCCACACGAGGTGTTTCATGCACTTCATGTCATTCAGCTTGAGATGCGCTCATGCTAGTCGAGCCCGTCACGTAACCCGACTGGCCATTGTATGTTCACCCTGTATGAGTCATAACTGCTTGAACCTAGGGTACTGAACTTACCATTGAAAACCCTGTTAACCATAGTACCTTGATGCATAAAGACTCATGAGCCGGGCATGGTGGTATGGGACACCGTGGTCGAGCTGTTGGCCTATGCTGGGGCCACAAACCTCCCTGTAGTGACCAGTGAGCACCCTACTCTGAGCAGATTATGGTGGTATAGGACACTATATTCTTGCTGTCGGCCTACACTGATCAGGTGACTAGCCCTTTGTAGTGACCTTGAGTTTATCCTGACACCGCATGGGAGCGACAAGTCCTGATGCAGTCTTAAGGATAATTAAGCCTGTATTGATAAGGTGATGGGGGAGTGGTGTAACGAGTGCGAGCAACAGCCCTGGCAGCCCTTGCAGCGACCTACAAATATAACATCGTATGAGATTACTAGGAGTGACGACCCTAGACAGGATCTGTGTTGGGATTGATATAAGAAAGGTACCCTAGTTTCCCAATCCTGCTGTATGAAAAGGACTAATAATAACTTGGTAATCATTATCCATATCGAATTGCATGTGCCTGGAAGATGTGGAGCACTGCGGGAAGAAAGCATGTCATGGACGCAGATGGTGCCGTATGAGGGAGTATGTCAGTGAGGGTATCCATCATGTCATTTCATGCATACATTAACAACAGAATTTAGGAATATTTGTTTCATTGCTCTACTATTATCACGTGATTGATTTGAGAACATGCTATCTTTGCTCTATTATTCCACTGAGTTAGCTACTCACTCCCACGATACGGGACGGTGTCGCGCACACCAACCAGTCCCTGTTTTAGTTGCAGATGATGGCGCTGCTTGTGAAGCGGAGACGGACTTGATGATGAGGAGGATCCCTCCTTTATGCGTGTTCTGATCGACGGGATTACAGGGAGGTTGATTAGACACCATGACTCTTGTCATTTTTATATTGTTGGAGTACTCATGTATATTCTTTTCTTTCCATTTTTAGAGTATACATGTATTTAATTAACCTGGTAACATGTTCACACTCTGGAGACTTACAATGAATTATATATTTTATGTATTTATTACAATCTTCCGCTTGCTAATTTAACTGTCTCTGGAGTATGATATGATGTTTTAGCTTAGTCTCAATCTTATTTAATTCCATTCAACAGACGACATGCATTTATCATTATCTATACTGCATAAGTGACGTTCTGGAACTCAAGAGTTGGGTTTCTACTCGACCCCCGATTTTCGGAGTGTTACAGTTGGTATCAGAGCATGATTGAGATTAAACTAGACCTAGGTTATGGACACGTGATGTACGTTGTCGCCCCTTTGACTTAGGTGGGTGCGAAAGGAATCTAGAAACACTTATAGGATCGCAGTTTCGCCAATAGGCGAAGTTTACTCAAATCGATCGTTCGATCGAGTCCGTAACACATCTATGGTCGCGTGAAGCGACCTAAGTTGCCTCTAGGTCGTTAGTTGGTGGGTTTGGGAGGAGTCCAGAAGAATTCTGAACCCAGAAATTCAATTCTTTGGGTTGTGGGACAACCACATCTCTTACACTTGATCTCAGGGCTTAAAAATCCCGTTTCACCCAATTTCTTCAAAATCCTTCCTCTCACCACCCCATTCTTCAAATATCTCTCAGTATTTTCATGTTAGGCATTAATCCTAATGTGAAAATGATATAAAATCATACTTAGACAAAATTTTATAATGAATAGTAAAAATACGTACGAATCAGACTTTTGGCCATTCCAATTTTGAAATTTTTTGTAACTGATGGTTTAGTTGGATGGATTAGCTCCTCCTACCCCAAAATCATATGTTACATAATGTATAAGTTCATTCTGGTTTACAAACTGGCCCCAGAACACCCCAAATGGAGTTTTCGACCTCTTTAGGCCAAACCACAATGAACTGGGGTGGGGACCATACTTTTTTGGGGTCCCTAGGGCAAGGGAAACCCATCCCATATGGCCTCTATCGCCAGTTTGCAAGTTCACCGGCGATGGCATTGCTGGTTCGGCGATGCATCGCAGGTCAAACTCCACCGTTGGGTCTGGCCTTTGGGCTGGAAGTGTTTGGGGGCTAGGGTAGCCCCCTGGTATGCGGGCCGTACCTTGAAACCCCCCAAAAGATGTACTTTCTTCATAAAAATTTCTCCCAAGCTCTCCCTTCTCATGTTTGTTGCTGCCTCTCCTCCCAAATGTCATTTCAAACCACCTTCATTCTCATTTTCTGCCTCAACCGACATCATTCCATCACTCACAGCCATACAAGCTTCCTCCTCTCTCCATTCTCGTCATTTAGAGCTCTCTCATCCTTCATTGGAGGCTGAAAATCGTGTGGACCTCCATTCCATCTTATCTTGCTCCTTTCTCTTTGAAAATCTAGCCATTGGGAGCTTGATTCACCCCTCTACAGGGCCTAGATTTGTTTCAACCCATTAAGGCAGCCATTTCTCCCTATTTCCCCTCCTTTTCCATGGCTTTGTTGAGACTATTTTAGCCTTTTCTCCCTTCCACCATCCTCCCTCTCATGTCCCTGTTATTTGAGCCTTTACACTTTTTTTGGTCTCAATTGTGCAAACCTCAAATCCCATGTAGGCCGTTGTCCTGTAGATTGTTTGATTTCCATGTTAGGGATTTTTGTGTTTTGTTGTTATTGGGTCTAGTGAAGTCGTAGGTAGAAAATGTGTTTGTGTTAGTGGTTTGGGCTTAGCATAGCCGAATGCATTCCTGTCATATTCCATGTGGAATTTTATTCCATGTATTGTGACAAATTTTGTTGAATGAAGTGCATAATCCCAACATGGGATTAGGAATGCAGTTCCATTTAATACAACTTAATGCTACTGGCCATATAGGCCCTCAGCGTTTTGGACCTAGAGTTAAGTACTCCTAGATGTGAAAGATCTGACGATACAGGAAATCCAATTCCATTTAGACAATCCTGACTCTAAGCGATAGAACAATTCTCTGTAGTAAAAATGGTATGAAGCCATCTAATGTATAATTATAGGCTGTGGATTACAGCTAGTGAGTTACAGACTAGTCTACTAGTTACCTTAAGTAGTGTAAAGCCTGTATATGTTAAGGAATAGGTTAGATTTGGTTGGAGTTGAACCTCATTCCTTCGCTTGATCCCCTTAAGACTTATAGAGTGCTGGTATAACCCTTAGGAAAGTTGTCTAACCTTAGAACCATTCACTCTCAGGGAAAACTATAAATCCCTCAGATTGAGTTTAGAATAAACCAGCTCGCCCCTTTGAATTGCCTTCCCCAAGGGCCTATTGCATTTGGGAACGCGAAGTAAAGGAACTGTATATATAAGCGAGGTATTCGCGGTTTGAATTGACTTCTCAATCCTGGTAGTTGCCAATAAATCCAATGCTTTGATCAAGAAGAAGATCGGTATCGTCTAGGATTAAGAACTGATACTGTAAATTTTCTGTTCTAGGCAGAAAGTCTATGTATCCGGCTCAGACCCACTACCCAACTTTTCTTTCGTGTTGGCTTGACCATCTACAACCAAAAGTTATTGCTTTGCCTTTGGGAAATGTTGAGGACATCTAGCCAATAGAGAGTAGGCTTATTTCTACAACCATAGGTACCAATTCTATAGAACGCATCACTAACAAAGGAAGACCAATTTAGTGAGAGGTTGTTTCCCATTTTATGTCAAGGATAGTCCCTAAGTTGCACCTCGTTCCGATATATGGATCGATACATAGATTCTTGAACCTTAAGTAGAATTAAGTTTTAAGGGGGGTAGAACTTTATGAGCCCAATTTAGTAGTTGTTAGAACTGCGCAGCGGAAGCGTGGTTGGCCCTTTTTCCCACTGGCCCAGGATCGAAACAGCTGATTGAGCTTTTACTTAAGGTTAGGTCATTAAATAGGATTGACCCTTCCTTAGAATGTCAATACTAAAGTCTCTCTAGGGACCCATTACCCTTAGCCAATTTTGAGGACGAAATTGTGTTTTAAGGGGGGTAGATTGTAACACCCCAGATTTTTGCCAACCCGGGATTAGACGTCCTTAGGCAATGGGTCAACCATAACACCTTGGTAACCTCTCAGAACCCAATTCTAGAGCCAAAGAAATCACTTAGGATTAATTCCTTTAGAAATTAAGTGTAAGTTAGCTAGCGCTACGCTAGAGTAGCTGCGAAATTATCCCTGAACACTTTAAATATGTTCTACAAGACCCAAAACTTGTAGAATCAATGACGCTATAATATCCTGAAACCTTGGATCAAACTCTAAACCTGTTTTCTCTCAGGAACCTTTTGAAACTTTGTATTGGATCTAGACTGCGCGTCAAAAATTCGATACCTACAATCTTAGACCGTTATGACCACTTAGCTGGACTTGACAATCATTTCGAAAATCAAGCCCAACCGACGTTCAGAGGCTATTTCATTGAGCCTGGAGTGAAGAGAGTGAGAAAAGGGTTAGATTTGAAAATTTAAATCCAAATCTGGCACGTGACTTGGCGCGTTATTATTAAGCATTCTGACCGTCAGAATTCAGCCAAATTACACCCTCAGATCAGGAAAAATTTCTCTTTCATATCATGAGACTTGTAGACCTGATCTGGGTGCGATGACCGCTGAACTGAAACTGGACCACCACGTGCGATCTGGGAACTCTACCGGACTGAAAACTGGGTGTGAGCAACATCCAGTGACCATGAGCTTAAGTTCGACCGCGTTCGACCAGGGGATCTTCCGAAATGCTCTTTTGGACCAGAACAGCCCCGATTTGGTTATACCTCAAGTGAACTTTGTTTCCAAGCCTAATTTGGGAAGGTTTTAGCTTATAAAAGGGCTATAAACCCTCACATATCTCACCCATCCGAATTTGCTAGAAACCCTAGCTAGAGAGAGAAAAAGTGAGAGTTTGTGAGAGAGTGTGGGAGTGATCTTCCTGCCACCTGCACTAGCTGTTGCACGTGCTTGAGCAATGTATCCCGATCACTTTGCCGGTGATTCTAACGTATTTCTAGGTAAGGAAAACCCTCAACACTTGCTGATTTAAGGTTCCGTCAATTCCAATAGTGAAGTAGCTTATACATCTTGTGTATTAGGTCGCCGGTTTGCCGCAGACGAAGCGTATACACTCCGTTCGGAACGATACACATCTAGGGTAAAAAGGTGCGGATTTTAGACACTTTGATTGGCTGATTTCAACGCTTTCAATGTCGTTTAATAGTATATTATCGACGGCGACGCCGTTTGACATGTACAACATGCTGTCCGTTTTCTGTTTCGTAAATGTATGAAAAATATGAGATTTAGGGCATTTTAGTCATTTGTAGGAAATACTGTATACGTGCATATTTTGATAAAATATTTTCCATAGCTATTAATTGTGTTAGAATATTTGGAATGCGTGCATGGTTGGTTTGGCGAAGAGATTCGTCCTTAAGCGCACTTTGAGTCGACATACGCTATGTAGACTAAAGTGTGTAGTCTAAGTGTTTGTATAAATGTTTGTATTAGTATGTATTGAGTAAATGGTGTTGTGTATGAGTTTTGAGATTGAATTCTCAAGTAATATGCTGATGTAAATGATTTTCGTCATGTCGGCTATATGTATTGATTTCATTATATACATGAAATGCATGTGTGGGATGATTTGATTAAGTTGTATGTCATAACATGTGTCAACATGCTTACAATGTTGTATTTCATTTCTGTTACTCACATATGCTTACTCATGTTGATGCACAAATGCTTGGGGCTATGACCTAGTCCAGGCAGTCGGTAATGGATCGAATTCGTGGTTGATTTTTAGATTCCACAAAGGACGCGTCGATGAACGCGAGTCGTGTTTTGGGTTGGCGACAGTGGTTAGGCCACATGAGGTGTTTATGCACTTCATGTCGTTCAGCTTGAGATGCGCTCGTGCTAGTCGAGCCCGTCACGTAACCCGACTAGCCATTGTATGTTCACCCTGTATGAGTCATAACTGCTTGAACCTAGGGTACTGAACTTACCATTGGAAACCCTGTTAACCATGGTACCTTGATCCATAAAGACTCATGAGCCAGGCATGGTGGTATGGGACACCGTGGTCGAGCTGTCGGCCTACGCTGGGGCCACAAACCTCCCTATAGTGATCAGTGAGCACCCTACTCTGAGCAGATTATGGTGGTATGGGACACTATATTCTTATTGTAGGCCTACACTGATCAGGTGACGAGCCCTTTGTAGTGACCTTGAGTTTATCCTGACACCGCATGGGGGCGACGAGTCCTGATGCAGTCTTAAGGATAATTAGGCCTGTATTGATAAGGTGATGGGAGAGCGGTGCAACGAGTGCGAGTAACGGCCTCGGCAGCCCTTGCACCGACCTACAAATATAACATCGTATGAGATTACTAGGAGTGACGATCCTAGACAGGATCTGTGTTGGGATTGATATAAGCAAGGTACCCGAGTTTCCCAATCCTGCTGTATGAAAAGGACTAATAACAACTTGGTAATCATTATCCATATCGCATTGCATGTGCCTGGAAGATGTGGAGCACTGCAGGAAGAAAGCATGCCGCGGACGTAGATGGTGTCGTATGAGGGAGTATGTCGGTGAGGGCATCCATCATGTCATTTCATGCATACATTAACAACAGAATCTAGGAATGTTTGTTTCATTGCTTTACTATTATCGCGTGATTGATTTAAGAACATGCTAATCTTTGCTCTATTATTCCACTGAATTAGCTACTCACTCCCACGATACGGGACGGTGTCGTGCACACCAACCTGTCCCTATTTTAGTTGCAGATGATGGTGCTGCTTGTGAAGCAAAGCCGGACTTGATGATGAGGAGGAGGATCTCTCCTTTATGCGTGTTCTGATCGACGGGATTATAGGGAGGTTGATTAGACACCATGACTCTTGTCATTTTTATATTGTTGGAGTACTCATGTATATTCTTTTCTTTCCATTTTTGGAGTATACATGTATTTAATTAACCTGGTAACATGTTCACACTCTGGAGACTTACAATGAATTATATATTTTATGTATTTATCACAGTCTTTCGTTTGCTAATTTAACCGTCTCTGGAGTATGATATGCTGTTTTGGCTTAGTCTCAATCTTGTTTAATTGCATTCTACAGACAACATGCATTTATCATTATCTATGTTGCATAAGTGACGTTCTGGAACTCGGGAGTTGGGTTTCTATCCAACCCCCGATTTTCGGGGTGTTACATTATCTAGTACTTGATATGGAGTGCATGTGATTTTCATGAATATCTTATCTGCTTTTATCACTGCTCTAATTGATCCGATATCTTATCTTATCTGCATCCATTCTCTTTAAAAATGATGTATGCTTAAACGAATTTAATCTCTATACATCCATATCTGTGTGTTCTCCTACATGTTGTTAAAAACTTCAGTCAATATCTACTAAAATGCCATCTTTGTCAATAATTGACAAAAAGGGGGAGAACAATTCAAACACCCTGAACGGAAATTTGTATATCTTCTTAAATGGTGTTGCAGGTGTTAGGGAGAGCAGCTGCACCAAGATAAGGGGAGTTTGCAGTTAGGGGGAGTAGATATTGGGTTGTGTACATGGTTCACTAGAATTTGTAAAATTGTGTAAAATGCATGTACACACAATTTAGGATGTGTCTGTCTAAAAACTGTCCTAGGGCGTTTTGGTATTTTGTCATGTAATTGACAAAGGGGGAGATAGAAAGTGCCCTGGTTTGTCAATTAGTGTGAGCATTGGGTCAGTCAGAGTGCAGAGCCTCATAGGAAGATCAATTCAAGTGTTTGCTTCAACCGGATGTGTGAAAGCTTACCATATGTAAATCTAACCCTCACATCCCATGTCTCAAAACACCAGGTGAATAAAACCCTAAAAACAAGTTAGAACATTATGGGTGTCATGCCCCAAACTTAGAAATCGGGCTCAAAAAATTCCAGATCACCGAATCTGGGGCTGACAGCCTCCATAATACCCCATTCTCGGCTCCCGACACCCATACACCAGGTTCTGATCCTGGGATCTTATAAGGAGGATTTCAAACATGATTTAGATTCTGTAAAAGCATAACTCACAAACAATAACCACAAGCGCACCATCACAAACTCCACTAAGATCAAAAACTTTTGAGTATAATGTGTCTGAAAGGAAATACAATATAATGCAAATAACAGAAACTCCAAAACCTCGACTGCACGCTCTTGCTGCTACTATGCTATGGCTGCATCCTGGCATCACCTGCACACATCGATCGTGTATAAGCTTATAGAAAGCTTAGAGGGTGTGTAAGTGTGTGAGCAATATGAGCATGCTTAGAATGTAAGGTCAGAGTAATGCGAAAACATACTGATGAGTACATGAATGTAATCAGTCGTACCAAGGCTATGAAGTGCAAACTATGAATGCTATCGGCTATGTCAACACCATGCGATGCGAGATGTAGCTTAAGCATGCCAATCCTCATACAACTCATCAAGTATCAGTACAGTTCTCATTCTGAATAATCACCGGGGTCTAGTACACTCTAAATGGCACTATTGCTCTCCCAACCGCATAGTCCAAGTGAGCATAAGAAACTCACTATTCGTCGGCCAATAGTCTTCCAATACCTATCCGGCATGTCGATAGCGGATCCATTCACGTGCTGGTCAAACTCAGCCTAGTAATGCCCCCTACACTTGGGCGGGTAAGGCCACACCCTTTTCCAACCGACCACGACACAGTGAGAGACACAGCCTCCTGGTACTTGGCCCTCTTACACTCATAAATCCACTCAGTCTCGACGTTGGAGTCATCTTCTGGTACCATTGGGTTTAGAAATTTTCACTCAGGGACATCTATGGCACCTCGATGCTAGAAACAGTATTTTCGGTATCCAATCCAACCACCCATGATGTTTCTGTGGAGGCTATGGCCCTGATGTCGCTAGGGCATCCAATAATCACAATCACACAAATACAAAAGCATGAATCATCCTACCAAACATGCAATAATCTTGTGCGTACCGCACGCTCATGTGGGGAAACTATGCCTATCAGGGAGCTCATAAACAATTTACCCGAAGGCATATGCTATGATCAGTCACTCCTCATATCAGACATACATATGATACGCATGATCATGAATCATGGATCTATACTAAACAAGTTATGTGGTGATGGGCTCTGTTTATAACAAAGATGGGCCTAGATGGCCTACACATTACAAGTATGGGCCTATCAATGGGCCCTAGGAAGAGTCATAATGTGAACATTTAACCAACATTATCCTTACGTTGTGGACATCAAACCATCATTGCTCCCAAGGCATAGCCCGCTATAAAGGTCAACACATATACCATGGTGGAATCACACTACAATGGGCCTCATGTACATCTCATTAGGCCTCGACCCATGGGCCTCATACCATGGGTCTCGTATATATCAAAGTGGGCCTCAGTGTGTGGGCCACAAATACAACAAGTTGGGCCTAATCACATGGGCCTTGCATACGTCACAATGGGCCGCATAACATGGGCCTTATATCTATTGAGGCGGCCTCGACAATGGGCCTTATACAAATAAATGTGGGCCTCAACAATCGGTCATAAATATGGTAAGTGAGCTACACCACATGGGCCACACTTAAATATAAGTGGTGATAAGGATTTCTACCATTAAAATTCTCAAGGCCCACCATAACATTTATTTCCCATCCAATCTGATCATAGGGTCCCAAAGGATTTCAATGGTAGCCGTTCAATCCTCACCGTGCATTATGGTCTACATGATAAATAGGTCTGCCTTATTTTTATCTCAAGCCTTAAATTAATCTTTAAAAAAAATGGTTGGACAGTTTGGATGCAACACATGCATCATGGTGGGTCCCATAGGGATGGACGGTATAGATGAAGTACGTACCTCATGGTGGGGTCCACACTAATGGAAGGTGTGGATTATAATACATACATCAATGGGTCCTATGTGGGGCCCACCATAATGCTTATTTTCCAACCAGCTTGTTAACAAGGTCACACAGACATGGGGCCTACCGAAATGTTTATTTTCCACCCAACCTGCTGATAAGGTCACGTGGACCTGGGGCCCACTGTAATGTTTATTTTCCACCCAACCTACTGATAAGGTCATGTGGACCTGGGTGAATAGTAAAAACAAATATCATATATGATCCAAAACTTCTAATCCCAAAAGGATTTTAATGGCAGACATTCCATCCAACTGTTTCCTGTGATGTGGGCCACCTAAGCTTCTCATGATGCTGATCTTTGGGGAGCCAACTGTCCTAAAAGGGACCTACCAAATGCACAGAGTGGATGTTCCACACACATCATGGTGGGGCCCACGGCTGGGACCGAGGGTCCCTACTAGTCTGTTCGCACGCAGCAGCTGACCGCAGTGGGCGCCATCCACATGGCAGCAGCAGACGCTACTGCTGCTGGTGTTTTTTAAAAAATATATATATTTTTTCTAAGGAATTTCCTAGGTGGGGCCCGCATTAGGTGAATCCACTCCAACCATTAGATTCCATGGCTCGGGACAGACCCATCAAGCCTAATATGCAGCGTGTTTCGGCGGATAAAAACATCAAGACAGATTTTAACGGTAAACACTACTATTCCCTATGGTATGGCTTGCTTGATTATCGAATTGGCTCCATTTTTCGGCTCAACGCCTAAAATGGGTTGAGGAACGGGATAGACGGCGTGTATTATATACATACATCAAGGTGGGGCCTGTATGAGTGGCCCACCCCAAAACTTTAAAAAGGCAATGTATTTTTTTTGTTACTTGTTAGTACACATTATGTCAGTACACACACTCCATATTAGCCACGCCCGTCCAGCATCCATAGACGCTCGATGAGATGGATATAAAATAAGCTTCATGGTGGGCTCCACACACTACCATGGTGGGGTCCACGTGGCGGCCCACTAATTTTTGGATCAGCTGATGTTTGTATTTTCCTTTATCCAAGTTTGGACAGTAAGGTGGGCTCCACCAGTGGGTTATAGTGTGGTCCACTAAATGGACAAAATGGATACAATATATATATACATCGGGTGGAGCATCAACGATGAAAGAGTGAGAGAGAGAGAGATCGGTGGAGTGGAGGGACCTCGACACTATGGGCTCCTCTTTAATCATAAACACATACATCAAGTGGGTCCCATCATAAGTGGGCCCCTTAAAAAGATAATTAACGGTGGATCACCCACCTCTAGGCCTTCTCCTTGGTCCCTTAGCCTCCTTAGCTCCTATGCTTAACCTGTAACGGTGGATAATGGATTTTTGATGGTGGGGATGAGAGATGAGAGGGTGGGTCACACTTGTTGTTTTGGGAAAACTTGAGAAGGCTTGGACTTATGGAATTTTTTTTTTGGGTTGCTTGAAGGTAGAGAGATTCAATGAGATAGAGAGAGAGGAGTGATGGGTGAAAAGGACGGGCGAGGTGTGATGGGTGAAAAGGATGGGTGAGGTGTGATGGGTGATGGGTGGAGTGATGGGGTTGTAAGAAAGTGATGGGTGGAGAGAGAGAGAGAGAGAGAGTTGACTTTAGGAATGGGAAGGGATAGGTTGTTGTACTTGGGTATGGCTTGTACTTGACATAAGTGATTGATTGATTGATGGGACATGTTGTAGAGATGCCCACATCTTCTGACCTGGGTATCGGATCAGTGTGCGAGTCACAGCGTTGGAACCGCAATGAGGGCACGGTCGTTAAGGTATAGGTTTCAGGTTGAGCCGACTCTAGTATGCAAGACTCGACTTAAGATTGCACGTAAACATCGAATACGAGTCGAGGATTGTCAAAATTTGACCAGAAGGACAGCGAAGGCCTACGGAATGGTACGATATAGGATACGAGTATTACAACTCTCCCCTCCAAATAAAAATTTTATCCTCAAAATTTACACAATCATCCAACTAAACATAACTCACAATAGAAGAGAAAATAAGACATTATCATATAAAATCGGAGACAACATACAAGATACATCATATAATCAATCATCAAAGAGATGAGTATAGTGCTCTCGAATTTCGGCTTCGCGCTCCCAAGACGCCTCATCAACAGAATGGTGACCCCACTAAACTTTCACCAAGGGAATGACCTTGGTCCGGAGGACCTGCTCCTTTCGATCAAGGATATGAACTAGCTGCTTAATGTAAGAAGCATCCTCATGAACCTCCAAAGGCTGCCAATAGATAATAGAAACTACGTCTAACCCACACTTCCTCAACATGGAGACGTGAAAAATATTGTGGACGTCAGACAACTGAGATGGCAAGGCAAACCGATAGGCCACAGCGCCAACGTGCCCAGTGATCTTAAAAGGTCCTAGGAATCTTGGGGCAAGCTTGCCCTTCGCTCCAAATCGAACTACGCCCTTCATGGGTGAGACCTTGAGATACACCTGGTCCCCTGCAACAAACTCTAAGGGACGACGCCGGTGGTTAGTAAAACTCTTCTGCCGACTCTAAGCTATGCGCATCCTCTACCTGATGATATCGATAGCCTTTGACATCTTTTGCACAAGATCGGGACCTAGGAGACGCCGCTCTCTTACCTCTGTCCAACAACTCAGAGATCTGCACTGTTTACCATATAATGCCTTAAAAGGAGCCATGCCAATGGTCACCTATTAGCTGTTGTTATATGTGAACTCAGTCAATCGCAGATGCTCATCTCAACTACCCCCCAAAATCAATCACGTAGGCCTGAAGCATATCCTCAAGGATCTGGTTGATCCTCTCAGTCTGGACATCTGTCTGCGGATGATACGCGTGCTGAGCTGCAAATCAGTGGCCATCACTTTTTGAAAGCTCCTCCAGAACTGAGACATGAACCTCAGGTCTTGGACAGAAACGATCGAGACTGGAACGTCGTGCAGTCTCACAATATCCTCAATGAATAATCTCGTAAGCCGCTCCAAAGGCCAAGTCACACGAATCGCAAGAAAATGTGCTCACTTCATCAAATGATTAATGACGACCCAGATGGTGTCATGACCGCGCTGAGTCTTCGGCAAGCCCATGATAAAATCTGCTAACATGTGCTCCCACTTCCACATCGGGACGCTCAACGGCTACAATAGGCTAGGGGGTCTCTGATGATTAGCCTTGACACACTGGCATGTGTCACACTCGGCCACAAAACTGGTGATCTGGTGCTTCATCCCCACCTAAAAATACTGTCTCCTCATGTCATGATACATCTTCGTTGAGCCAGGGTGGATAGAAAATCATGATCGATGTGCCTCTGTCATAAGATATCTGTGCAACTCAGGAATATCTAGGACACATAATCGGCCCCTGAAGTGAAGTCTACCATCAGAACTAATCTGTCAATCTGTCTGACTCTCAGATGCTGCCTCTACTCGATAATCCTGTAACGACTCATCTGTCTGTTGAGCCTCAATCACCCTTGCGACAAGAGAGGGTTGAATTGATAGGCTCGATAGCTGAACGATAAAAGACTACAGACTAAAATCGAAGTCATACTCTGTTATATCCTCGAGCATCCTCCACTGCTGAATCATCATGTGTACCACCAGGCCTCGTGGCTGACGGCACAGAGGGTCTGCAATGAGATCTCCAGATGCTGCATATGGTCTTCACGGATCCTTGAATATATCAGAATGTCATCGATGAAGACCATAACAAACTGATCGAGATATGGACGGAAGATCTCATTCATCAACTGCATGAAGATCATGGGTAAATTGGTCAGTCCAAAGGACATGATCTGAAACTCAAAATTACCGTAACGCGTCCTGAAAGCCATCTTTAGGATGTCCTCCTCTCGGAACAGAATCTGATGATAATTAGAATGCAGGTCAATCTTTGAAAAGAACTGAGCACCCTGTAGCTGATCAAACAAATCATATATCCTCAGGAGCGGGTACTTGTTCTTGACCGTGACCCAGTTGAACTCACGGTAATCTATGCAGAGCCTCAACGAACCATCCTTCTTCCTAACGAAGAGTACCGGTGCTCCCCAAGGTAAGTTACTCGGATGAATGAATCCCAGCTCACGCAACTCATCTAACTGATGCTGCAGCTCACATAACTCCATCAGTGTCATACGGTACGGGGCCTTTGAGATAGGCAGAGTACTAGGCACAAGATCTATCTGGAACTCAATACAATAGCATGGCAGCAATCCTGGAATCTCCTGGAACACGTTGGGGAAATCACAAAGAATCGGCAATTGGTTAATACATGCTACAACATACTCCTCAACGACGCAGGACATCAAGCATGACAATGGCTCTCCTCTGGGCTCGACAACAAACTGAAACTGCGGCAAGCCTAGTATGCAGAATGTGACCGTCCTCGCGGAGTAGCCTAAGATGGCGTAGTACTCGGCAAGTCAATCCATGCGTAAGATAATGTCAAATTCTGACATCAGCAGCGCAAATCAGTTAGTGAGCAAAAAGGTATCACCGACCATAACAAGGCAAGATGAACAAAAATGGCCCAATACTGTAGTCTTCCCTAAGGGTGTCGATACGGTCAATCCCTCACTAGCAGACTCTGTCGACAATCCAATCGATCGGTAAAAATCCTCAGACATGAATGAGTGTGAAGCACCAAAATCAAATAATACTTGGGCGATGCATGAAGAGATAGGAAGTATACCCTCTACGACTCCCCCAGAGGTCTGCGGGTCCTGCTGAGCCACATAAAATTTAGCCTGAGCTGGCTGGGGAGGTGCCTGTCCCCTCTAAGGTCCCTGGTGCTGCTGCTGCCTTTGCGGCGCACTGTACTGTTGTCTTGCTACTGTTAGGGCCTCGACGGCTGAGGTGGCTGCGATCATTATTGATGGGGTTTCTACTGCGCTGGAGGTTGTTGTGGCCCTCTTGGCTACAGCAAATGAGGGCGGGGGCACTCATGTACATGGTGCCCTATCCCACCACATCTAAAACAAGTCCCTATAAACGACTGCTGGGGTGACGCTAAAGGTGTCGCTGGTGCTGCAGGTGTTGCTGGTGCTCTGGCTGATGGGTGCCTCCTGTATCTCTTCAGTCATTGATGCTGCAGGGAGCTATTGGAGGAGGCTTGCCTCTTCCGGCCTTTCCTCTGATCTCGATCGTTCTGTGAACCGGCCCACTCAGTCTCATAAATTTTGGCCCTCCATACTACCTCTTGAAAAGTTGGGAGCTCATGCCCAATAACACAGCCTCGAAGACCACAACGTAAGCCGTTCTCAAAATGGCGGGCCTTTCGTCCCTCCTCATCAACCAAATATGGTGCGAATCTCGATAATGCCACAAAACAGGCAGCATATTGTGCCACGGTCATATCCCCTTACACCAAGGTCTCGAACTCTAACACTCGCTGACTACGAATGTGGTATGAAAAATATTGCTGCTCAAATCGATCTACAAAATCCTCCTATGTCCATATGAAATTTGGCCTTACAACATGTGTAACAAAGGTCCACCAATGCTCTGCCTCACCCTGGAGAAGGAATATAGCCAATCGGACTCAGTGTTGAGTTGTATATGCTATAATATCAAAAATCTTCTCCACATCAGAGTGCCACCTCTCGGCCATAGTCGGATCTGGCTCACCTTGGAAACGCAAAGGGTTGAGCTGTCTGAACTCTCGAAGAAGGGCACTCGCACGCGCCTGCTCTGTCTGCTCTGGAGAAATAATTGGACGCCTGCCCTGTCCCTGAAGTGCAACCGTCACAGCCTGCAACATCTGTTGTAACTGAGAGGCACTGACAGGTATGGTCAGATCCGCATCGGCCTCAAGTGGAGGAACAACATCCTTAGGTTAGGGAGCAAGGATCTCGTGAGCTGTAGGTGGTAAAGCTGGAGCCTCAGGTGGCGGAGCAGGAGTCGATCGGGTCACTCTCCTGGGCGGCATGTCCTATAAGAAGAATAAGGACACTAATTAACCTCGAGAATCACATATTAGGGAACTCAATTGGAAGGTTACACACTCGGAACCTAATTGTCCTAAACTCCTAGCAAATATGTGATGTTGTTCTTGGTTATTCCCAAGTTATGCTCTGATACCAACTTCTGTCACACCCCAAATTTAAAAATTGGGCTCATAAAATTCTCGATCACCGAATCCGACGCTGACAGCCTCCATAGTACCCAATTCTCAGCTCCCGGCACCCATACACCAGGTTCCAATCCTGGGATCCTACAAGGAGGATTTCAAACATGATTTTGATTCTGTACAAGCATAACCCACGAACAATAACCACAAGAGCACCATCACAAAATTCACTAAGATAAAAAACTTTTGAGTACAATGCGTCTGAAAGGAAATACAAGATAATGCAAATAACGGAAACTCTAAAATCTTGATTGTACACTGCTACTACAACTATGCTACGACTGCATCCTAGCGTCACCTCCACGTATCGATCATGCATAAGCTTATAGAAAGCTTAGAGGGTGGTGTAAGTGTGTGCGCAATATGAGAGTGCTCAGAATGTAAGGTAAGAGTAATGCGGAAACATGCTGATGAGTACATGAATGCAATCAGCCGTACCAAGACTATGCAGTACAAACTATGAATGCTATCGGCCATGTCAAGACCATGCAAAGAGAGATGCAACTCAAGCATGTCAATCCTCATATAGCTCATCAAGTATTAGTACAGTTCTCATTCTGGATAATCAGCGGGGTTTAGTATACTCCAAATGGCATTGTCGCTCTCCCACCTGCATAGTCCAAGTGAGCGTAAGAAATCTCACTATCCGCTTGGCCAATAGTTTGCCAAAACCTATCCGACATGTCGATAGCGGATCCATTCACGAGCTGGTCAAACTCGACCTAGTAATGCCTCCTACGCTCGGGCAGATAAGGCCACCCCCCTTTCCAACTGACCATGACACAGTGGGAGACATGGCCTCCTGGTATTCGGCCCTCTTACGCTCATAAATTCACTCGGTCTCGACGTTAGAATCATCCTCTTGTACCATTGAGTTTAGAGATTTTCACCTAGGGACATCTATGGCACCCCGATGCTAGAAACAGTATTTTCGGTATCCAATCCAGCTAGCCACGATGTGTCTGTGGAAGCTATGGACCTGATGTCGCTAAGGCATTCAATAATCATAATCACGTAAATGCAAGTGCATGAATCACCCTACCAGACATGCAACAATCCTGTGCATACCGCACGCTAATGTGGGGAAACTCTGCCTATTAGGGAGCCCATAAACAATCTACCTAAAGGCATATGCTATGATCAGTCACTCCTCATATCAGGCATACATATAATGCGTATGATCATGAATCATGGATCTATACTAAACAAGTTATGTGGTGATGGGCTCTATTCATAACGAAGATGGGCCTAGATGGCCCACACATTACAAGTATGGGCCTATCAATGGGCCCTAGGGAGAGTCATAATGTGGACATTTAACCAACATTGTCCTTAAGATGTGGATATAAAACCATCATTACTCACAAGGCATAGCCCACGTTATAAAGGTCAACACATATACCATGGTGGAATCACACTACAATGGGCCTCATGTACATCTCATTGGGCCTTGACCCATGGGCCTCCAATACGTCAAATGGACCTTATACCATGGGTCTTTTATATATCAAAGTGGGCCTCAGTGGGCAGGCCACAAATACATCAAGTTGGGCCTAATCACATGGGCCTTGTATACATCACAGTGGGCCTCATATCTATTAAGGTGGTCTCAACAATGGGCCTTAGAAAAATCAAGGTGGGCCTCAAAAATGGGTCATAAATATGGTAAGTGGGCTACACCACATGGGCCACATGTATATCAAATGGGTCATGCTTAAATATAAGTGGTGATAAGGATTTTCACCATTAAAATTCTCAAGGCCCACCATAACATTTATTTTCCATCCAATCTAATCATAGGGTCTCAAAGGATTTCAATGGTAGTCGTTCAATCCTCACCATGCATTGTGGTCCACATGATAAATAGGTCTGCCTTATTTTTATCTCAAGCCTTAAATTTATCTTTAAAAAAAATGGTTGGACAGTTTGGATGCAATACATGCATCACAGTGGGTCCCATAGGGATGGACGACATAGATGAAACACGTACCTCATGGTGGGGTCCACACTAATGGAAGGTGTGGATTATAATACATACATCAGTGGGTCCTATGTGGGGCCTACCATAATGTTTATTTTCCACCCAGCCCATTGATAAGGTCACACAGACATGGGGACCACTGAAATGTTTATTTTCCACCCAACCTACTGATAAGGTCACGTGGACCTAGGGCCCATCGTAATGTTTATTTTCCACCCAACCTACAGATAAGGTCATGTGGACCTAGGTGAAGAGTAAAAATAAATTTCATATATGATCCAAAACTTCTAACCCCAAAAGGGTTTTAATATCAGACATTCCATCCAACTATTTCCTGTGATGTGGGCCACTTAAGCTTCTCATGATGCTGATCTTTGGGGGCCTCACTGTCCTAAAAGGTACCTACCAAATGCATGGAGTGGATGTTCCACACACATCATGGTGGGGCCCACGGCTGGGACCGTGGGTCCCTGCCAGTCTATCCGCATGCAGCAGCCAGCCGCAGAGGGCGTTGTCCAGATGGCAGCAGCAGATGCTATTGTTGCTGGTGTTTAATTTTTTTAAATATATTTTTTAAGGAATTTCCTAGGTGGGGCCCTCATCAGGTGAATCCACTCTAGCCATTGGATTCCATGGCTCGGGACAGACCCATCAAGCCCAACATGCAGTGTGCTTTGGTGGGTAAAAACATCAAGGCAGATTTTAACGGTAAACACTACTATTCCCTATGGTATGGCTCGCTTGATTATTGGATTGGCTCCATTTTTTGGCTCAACGCCTAAAATGGGTTGAGGAACGGGATAGACAGAGTGGATTAGATACATACATTAAGGTGGGGCCTGCATGAGTGGCCCACCCCAAAACTTTAAAAAGGCCATGTATTTTTTTTGTTAGCTAGACGCTGGACGGCATGGATATAAAACAAGCATCATGGTGGGCTCCACACACTGCCATGGTGGGGTCCACGTGGCGGCCCACTAAGGTTTGGATTAGTTGATGTTTGTATGTTCCTTCATCCAAGTTTGGACAGCAAGGTGGGCTCCACCAGTGGGTTGTAGTGTGGTCCACTAAATGGACATCATGGATACTATATATATCATCGGGTGGGCCATCAACAATGAAAGAGTGAGAGAGAGAGAGAGATGGAGTGGAGGGACCCCGGCACTATGGGCTCCTCTTTAATCACAAACACATACATCAAGTGGGTCCCATCATAAGTGGGCTCCACCAGTGGGTTGTAGTGTGGTCCACTAAATGGACATCATGGATACTATATATATCATCGGGTGGGCCATCAACAATGAAAGAGTGAGAGAGAGAGAGAGATGGAGTGGAGGGACCCCGGCACTATGGGCTCCTCTTTAATCACAAACACATACATCAAGTGGGTCCCATCATAAGTGGGCCCCTTAAAAAGAGAATTAATGGTGGATCACCCACCTCTAAGCCTTCTCCTTGGTGCCTTAGCCTCCTTAGCTCCTATGCTTAATCTTTGACGGTGGATGATGGAATTTCGATAGTGGGAATGAGAGATGAGAGGGTGGGCCACACTTGTTACTTTTGGGAAAACTTAGGAATGCTTAGATGTGTGGAATTATTATTTTTAGGTTGCTTGGAGGTGGAGAGATGGAATGAGAGAGAGAGAGAGGAGTGATGGGCGAAAAGGATTGGTGATGGGTGGAGTGATGGGGTTGTAAGAAAGTGATGGGTGGAGAGAGAGAGAGAGAGTTGACTTTGGGAATGGGAAGGGATGGGTTGTTGTACTTGGGTATGGCTTGTACTTAACTTGTACTTGACATGAGTGATTGATTGATTGATGGGACATGTTATAGAGATTCCCTCAAAATTCACAATGCGTGGCATTTTTTTGAATTGAACGCGGGCCCACATCTTCTAACCTGGGTATCGGATCAGTGGGCGAGTTGCGGCGTTGGAACCGCGGTGACGGTGCAGTCGCTAAGGTATAAGTTTCAGG
Organism: Magnolia kwangsiensis; assembly: GCA_037074715.1. Classification (NCBI taxonomy): domain Eukaryota; kingdom Viridiplantae; phylum Streptophyta; class Magnoliopsida; order Magnoliales; family Magnoliaceae; genus Magnolia; species Magnolia kwangsiensis. Next base: position 38,014,199 of record CM073587.1, on the reverse strand, counting down.
TTGAGCAGACTTTGGTATGCAAGACTCAACTTAGGATTGTGCAAACATCGGATACGGGTTGAGAATTGTCAAAATTTAACTGGAAGGACCGCGGAGGCCTACGAAATGGTACGGTGTAGGATACGAGTATTACAATAGGGTTGTACATCAGAAAATCTCTAAGTTTTCTTGATTTGTCAATCTTATTGATACACGTGTTGATATGATCGACCTGCGCTGTTGATGTCCTCGATGACAAATCGATTCTATCAGAATGAGGACAAAAGTGTCCAGCAACCACATACATATTTGGACAGAATTATCAATGTATCAATATACCTATCGATATCATCGATATTTAAATCTCGAGTCAATTGAAGGTGACTCGATAATATCGACAATCAGATATCCAGCGTCACTATTTTTACTTAAGAAAATCATATATGCTTCGATATATCAAAGCTATCCTCGATACCATCAGAGTTCAAATCTCGATGATATCGGATGGCTTTCGATGATATCGGTTATGGGCGCGAAGTTCTCCAACAATATTTTTTTAGGTGATTTTTAATTCTAATCGGGGGTCACTCGATAGAATCGATATTCAAATATCGATGATATAGAGGCCGGATCGATTGCATCGAGAAAGGACATAAACTGTCCAATAAGCTCACTAATAAAATTCTTGGATTTATCGATGCATCGACACGACCTTCGATATCATCGACATTCAATTTCTAATGATATCGAGTATCCCTCTATCATATCTGATGACCTGAAAAATCTCAAAGTAAGTCTCTCTCATTTTTCAAATGTCAAGGAATCGATCCTCGTATCAATAATATTGGAGTTTGAAATCCGATGACATCGACACGAGTTTTGATTCCCTTGACCAGGTGGCAAAAGGTTTTTAAAAGAGAATAACATTGAGTTTGTGTCATCGAGCGGACCATCGATACAATCGAGAGTATACGCTCGATGATATTGAACTCTGTCATAAATGTGGTCATTTTATATTTGGAACTTTTGCCTATTTAAAGAGAGCTTGTCTATTGTTGCTGTGAGAGAAAGAAGAGAGTACTTTTGAGTGTTTAACCTTAGATCATTTACCCAATGCCCTTTCTCTCGAGGGATTTCATCCTCCAATCCTCCCTCATCATTAATATTCAATAGAGTGGATTGGGGAATGAACTTTCGCATTCAAGGATCCTCCAGCTACTACCTTAATGACAAATCATTAAGTTGGGATGCCTCGAATGCATAGATGATTGGAATTGCTCTATCTCCTTGATAGGAAAATATTTAGAGAGTAAGATTCTATCATAACCTTGACCCAACCCGTCGCCATATATTGGTACATCATTTGTGTTGCAGATCAAGGGAGCAGAAGATTCTTCATCAACAAGGAGGAGATCTTCGTCAACGTGCTGAATGAGACTCATCCACTTATCTGTAAGTATCTAGAGTTTAGTGGACCCTTTGATCATTCCTTTGTAGGATTGGGTCTAAAGCATTTCTCACCCTTGCAGTCATCAAGGAGGCCTCTGGCAGGAGTATACGTAGTGGGTGCGTTGTGTGGACTCTTACTCTATGGAGAGCATAAACATCTGGTTGAAGGTGAACCAGTCAAAACCATAGGTTTAAGGTGAACCGTGTGAAACCTCGGGTTTGAGGTAAACAACATAAAACCTCAATTAGGGTCTTGTGAAAGATCCTTGGCCAGTGTGCCTAAAAGTAGGTGCGATGTGTTGACCCTTACTCGTGAGAGCATAAACAGTCAGCCTCAGTGTAGGTTGTAAAGGTTAAAGGTGAACCTAATTTAAAACCTTAGGTTTGAGGTGAACCGTTGTGAAACCTCCATAGGAAAATTTGGTACACTCAAGGGTTGAGTGTAATTACCGGGAGTGGAGTAGACCAGTAGTCGAACCACTATAAAAATGATTGTGTTTATGATTGATATTCTTTCGTGTGTGTGAATTACTTCAATACTTTCATATCTGTATATTTGAGATCATACCTCACACACATACACAGTTATATCCATCATAAACTAGATTATATATTGTTATCTCTTGAATAGTTTGTGATTGGATCCTTTACCAGGCTTGGAAGCCAGTAGAGTTACATTTGAGTAATCCTAATAAATGCATATTGATAGGATTAGTGAAATATGATTTTTAAATAAACTGTTAAAACTTTAAAAAAGCCTATTCACCCCCTCTAGGACATATTAGCATATTCCGACTTCAACTAAAGCGGTCTTCACCGCTATTTCAAGTTGTACTCATTGGAGTATCAAACTTCTTTCCATTTTCAAACCCAAACCTTTTTACAAGGTTTAAGGCATTTTTGGTTTGTGATATGAATATACCATCTTCAAGTTACTTAACTTGTAATCTAAGAAAGTAGTTTAGTTCACCAACCATGCTTATTTCAAACTTGGATTTCATAAGATCTGTAAACTTAATGAATAAGTTAGTGTTTATAGATCCATAAATTATATCGTCAACTTAGATCTGAACTATTAGAATATGACCGTTATATTTCTTGATGAATAAAGTTTTATCAAAGCTACCCAAAATGAAGTTATGACTAAGTAAAAATTTAGTCATTTTTTCATACCATTCCATGGGAGCTTGTTTCGACCCATAAAGTGCCTTTTTAATATGGTATACCTGATTTGGAGGTTTTAGGTCCTCAAAACCCTTAAGTTGTTTAACATAAACTTCCTCATGTAAGTCACTATTTAAAAATACACTTTTGACATCCATTTGATATATTTTCAATTTCGTATGACATGCAATTGAAATGAATAATGTTATGGATTCAAGGCGCGCAACTAGTGCAAAGGTTTCATTGTAATCAATACCTTCTATTCGCGTGTACCCTTGTACAACCAGTTTAGCCTTATTTATGATAATATTACCTAATTCATTAGTTTTATTCTTAAAAATTCATTTGGTTTTAATTATATGTTTATTAGAAGGTCTAGGAACCAAGTACTACACATCATTTCTGACAAATTGATTGAGTTCTTCTTGCATGGCAATTATCCAACTTTTATTGGTAAGTGCTTCATTTACATTGGTCAGTTCAATTCGAGAAGTGAAACAGACTTAATTACAGATATTTTCTAATTGTCTTCTTGTCTATACACCAGTACTAGGGTTACCAAGTATTTGATCAGTTGGATGGTCTTTGATTAATCTTATTTCAGTATCAACTGATTTAGATGAAGAGTCGGGTATATTAATTATTCTGACTTCATCATCATCTTGACTTAGAGTGGGTGTGATTTGTTGATCATCAATTACCACATTTATGGATTCCTGAATCAACCCAGTTCTTTTATTAAGAACTCGATAAGCACGGCTATTTGGGGCATAACTTAGAAAAATTCCCTCATCACTCTTGGCTTCGAATTTTCCCAAAATTTTCTAGTCTCTCAAAATGAAGCATTTACAACTAAAAGTCCTAAAATATTTAATAGTGGGTTTTTTATTAAACCATAGATCATGAGCTATTTTATTTTTTAGTTTTCTAATATAAACTCAATTTATAATTTAACATGCAGTATTAACAGCTTCAGCTTATAATTTTTCTGATAGTTTCATGTTGTTTAACATTACACTAGCCATTTCCTTTATAACTCTATTTTTTCTTTCAAAAATTCTATTTTTTTGAGGTGTTTTGGGAGCAGAGAACTCATGTGATATACCATGATCATCACAATACTTCTCAAAATTGCTATTTTTGAATTCTGTGCCATGATCACTTCTAATTTTGATCACAGATATATCTTTTCAGTCTGAATATGTTTTAAAATTCTTCTAACTTCATCAAGAGTATCTGATTTCTCTCTTAAAAAGACTACCCAATTATATCTAATGTAATTATTAACAATGATTAGAAAATATTTCTTTCCACCTCTACTCTCAGTTCTAGTTGGTCCTACTAGATCCATGTGGAGTAGTTCTAGTGGTTTAGCTAAGGCTAAGAAGTTCACTTTCTTGTGACTACTCCTAGTTTGTTTACCAATTTGACATAAGCCACATACTTTTTCTATCTTTGTTAGCTTAGGTAAGCCATGTAAGTGATTTCTTTTGCTTAGCTTATATAGATCTCTATAGTTAACATGTCCAAGATGTTTATGCCAAAGTTCAGTCTCATCTATTTGGACCATATAACATGAATGGTTAGATGAGCAAGAGTTATAGATAATATAGCAATTTTCAAGGGTCCTACGACCATTTAATATTACATTACCGTTCTCATTTATTATCTCACATTCATGATCAAATAATTTCACACTATGTTTGTTATCATAGATTTAAGATATGCTTAAGAGGTTGTGTTTTAAACCTTCAACAAGCACATTTTCAAAGGGAGGAAGGTTAAGAAGTTGTATAGTAACTTGGCCTGTTATATTGTAGTTGTTTCCATCACCGAAAGTAGCTGAGCTGCCATTAACTTCTTTGACATTCATTAATATCGCCTTGTCACCTGTCATATCTCTTGAGCATCCACTATCCAGGTACCATTTTGAATGGCTAATGGCTTTGAAAGCTGTGTGGACTACAAAACACTTAACCTTTAAAACCCATTTCATAACGTTTCTAGGTTTAGGAGTGATTTTTGAGTTTCGTTGCATTTGAGAGTTAGGATTTCCCATTTCTCTATAAACTTCACAAACATTTAAGTTGGATTTCAAAAGCTCTTTAAGTAGGTCCGCTATTTTTTCTGCTAAGTGAGATGTATTATTCTTTTGATATTTATAGCTGATGATTTTATTATTTTCAAGAACTTGAAAGGGTTTTGAGTTTTTAAAATCATTGTGATTAAAATATCTTAAAGTCTTACCTTTAGAGTTAGAAGATTCTCCTCTTAAAAAAATAGAAGTAGAATCTTAAGATTTTGAAGAGTTAACTTTAATATAACTCAGACTAGATTTGTCACCACATTTTCTAGATGATGTTGATAATTTTTCAAGATTTTGGTCACCATAGGTATATTTCCAACTGTCCTTCAAACTCAAAAGGGAAGAAATTTCAAGTTTTAGTTTTAAGATTTTAGAATTCATAAGATTTAAAACTTAAATAAAAATTTATTTTTAAAAAAAAAAAAATCTGAAAAATGAGATTTTTTTTAAACTGTAATTTCAAGTTCTTCTATTAATTTAGCATATTTCTCTTTATGAATTTTTAGTTTGACAACAATTTTACAACTTTCTCTGTATAGGACATTATAGGCATCTTGAAGGTCATCTTCATTTTTATTTTCAGGATCACTCCTGAGATTTTCATAGTCAGATATATTACAACTATCTGAGGAAGTGACTTTACATATGGTCAAAATGGCTTTCACATCATTTATATTTGCATTTTCTTGTTCTAAATCATTGAACTCAGAAGTGCTTTCAGAGTCAGATGATTCATCTTAAGTAGTAATCATGCCCTTTCTTTTTGAACTATCCTTTTTAGGACATTTATTAGCCAAATGCCCATATTCATGACAGTTGAAACATTGACTGTCTTTTATTTTAGATTTCCAAGAATTGGATTTTCCTTTTCTTTTATCAGTTGATTTTTGAAAATCTAATCTATTCTTGTTTTTAAAAATTTTATAAAACTTTTTAGCTAACATTGCCATGTCATCTTCTTTTTCTTCAAAATTAGAATTAGAACTAGTTTCTTTTGAAATAGATTTAGAAGATTTAAGAGCAACAGACTTAACTTTAGGAATTTTAAAATTCAACTCATATGTTTATAAAGAGCCAACTAACTTCTCAACTTTTGTAAGATCAATATCTCTCAATTCCTGAATGATAGTAACTTTAGAATTGAATCTCTCAGGAAGAGATTGCAGTATTTTTCACAAACCTTGCTTTCTGAGATTCCATATCCTAGACCCCACATGGAATTTACTATATCATTTTGTCTCGTATAGAAGTCCATGAAAGTTTCATTTTCTTCCATACGGATTTCCTTAAATTTGGTAGTGAGGATTTGAACTTTTGATTTTTTAACTATAGAAGTTCCTTCATATGTCATTTCAAGGATATCTCATGCTTGCTTAGCTGTATCTCATGAAATAATTCTTTTGAATTCATCAGGTGATAGATCATAAGTTATAACATTTAAAGCTTTAGCATTAGCACCATTTTCACTTTTTAGAGTTGTAGTCCATAATTAGAATGCAGTTTCTCTCATTGATTTAATTCCATCACTGCCTAATACTTCAGTCATGAGAGGTTTCCATTTAATCATAGTGGCTTTCCACACACTTTCATCTATGGATTTTAGAAAAATCCTCATTCTGGCCTTCTGGTATGAATAATTAGGGCCATCAAAAGGTGGCGGCCTGGTAATAGATAAACTATCGAAATTTGACATAATTAAAGTTGTCACTCCCCAAACTCGAGAATCGGGCTCGCAAAATTTTCGATCGCCGAATTCGGGACTAAAAGCCTCCATAGTACCCTATTTTTTACTCCCAATGCCCATATGACAGATTTCAATATTGGGACCTTACAAGGAGGATTTTCTGTGTGAATTTTTTTTGTAAAGAAGTATAACCACAAGTTTACCCAAATCACAAGAATAACATCATCACCACATATCCACTAATATGAATATTAGAATATAGTGCTGAAAGGAAAATTCATAAATAACAAAATCTCTAAAATGATCTTCCACAAGCTCCTGCCTCAATGCTGCTATGACCTAACGTCACCTGCATGCAACGGTCGTGCATAAGCTTACCAAAAAGCTTAGAGGGTGGTGCATGTGTGCACAATGCTTGTGCCAAGCACAAAAATATCAAAGTAGAAATATTGGCAAGTCCATGAATACTGTCAACCATAACAAGGCTATGTGATGCAAGACATAGTATGTTAAATGTCATATGCTGAAGATGCAATGCAATGTGCAAATCCTGACAAGTCCACGAATACCAATAGCCTTATTTAGGCCATGTAATGCAAGAACATAGTAAACCAAATGTCATATACAAAGGATGCAATATAATATGCAATGCAAAAGAAATGACAAAGTTGGAGTATGTAGTCAGGATGATAGTACGTGGTAACACAAGCTATAGGGTTCATCATAAGGAACTTCTATCCAAACTAGTCCTATACCTAAATTTGGATAGCTAGACTCAATGTGGTAAACTCCTGATCTCAAGTTGGTCGCACGCCCAATCAAAATCCTGGCCATTGTAAAGGTACACATAATGATTTAGTTGTCCACCACGAGCCCAAGTGGATAGTGAATGAATGAATGAACCAAGTGCTGAGTACGCAACTCCTGCTCAGCAAGTCTGCATATGACCGTCACAGTGCTTTCGATGTGGGACAAGGTTTTGCCTCACTGCATGCACAGTATCCTACCAGTACAGTAGCCTGCCAACCACCAGTAGCTTACCCAGGCCGTTAGACCTAGCCCACATCAGCGTCGGCCCACGTGTGCCCGCATACGTGTGCAACAGTGACGAGGCGTCATAATGTCAGTACTGTACATCTTTAGGATATCATCGGGGTCTAGTATACTCCACATTGGCTGCCGCCTCCTTAGCCACACAACCTAGCAAGAGGAAAAGACCTCACTACTCGCTTGACCAGTAGTCTGCCAATACCTACCCGGCTTGTCGATAGCGGACGCATTTACGAACTGGTCAAACTTATTCTAACTTACATCCCCCTCACTTGGGTGGATAAGGCCACACCCCCTTCACAACTGACCACGACATAGTGGGAGATGCCACCTACTGTTATTCGACACTCAGGCGCTCATGTATCTACTTGGTCTATACGTTGGAGCATCCCTGGTACCAAAGGATTTAGGGACTTTCACCCAAGGACATCAAACGTGCCCAAGTGCTGGAACCAAACATTTCCAGTATCCCATTTGACTATCCACGATATGCCCGTGGAGGCCACAACCCTGATGTCACTAGGGCGTAAAGTGATCATGTAACATAAAATGTGAGATGCATGAGTGATACCATCCAGTCATGCATCAACCTACGTGTACCACGCGATCATGTGGGGAAACTCTGTCTCGTAAGGATTCCCCTAAATAACTCAGCCCAAAGAGAATGTTATGATCAAACATTCCTTATAATAGGTACACAAATGATGCATATGAACATGTATCATGATGTAATACTAAAAAGGCCGAGCTCTAAGTCCTAGAGGGGGTGGGGGGGGGGGGGGGGGGGGAATAGGACTAGGCCAAATAAAAATTAAATACGGAATATAAAGATAGATAGCACAATTAAATAATAAAATAACACAAGTAAATAACAACCTTAAATGCACTAGTCTTGAGAGGTTGATACAAACTAAGTTCTAAGGACAACTTAACATAAAAAACCAAAGGCTTATGGCAGGACAACCTTACTAGAATGTTTGTAAGTATCAAAAACCCAAACCAATAAAGAGGCAAAGGAAATAAACTAAGTTATTACAACATTCGCCACAAGTGCATAAGGTAAATTACACCATTCACCATAAGTGCATAAAGTAAATTACAACATTCACACACAAACAAATATAATTATCCACCACAACTCCAAAAATTATAGTAGTTCATTTGTGTGTACACCAACTATTATCAAACAGCCATACAACTACTCCACCCCCAATATCCACACCCACAGGATATTGGCTTTCACTAAGAAATAAGGTTTTCCAAGGTTCACCTTAAAACCTTCACAATTGTATTTTTCAAATGGGCTTTGCACAATCACTAAAACCCCACAATGAGTTTTTCCTGGCTGAATCTCACAAACCAAAAAAGTAGTAAATTAAAATTGTATTTATCTGAAGATTCTTCTTCTGAAGTAGCCCGGTAGAACCAATTCGTTGTAGACGTAGATGTTTAATGTCCAATCTCACAAATGAAAGGGTTTTAGGTTTAAATGATTTTTAAATTAAATTAACTTGGGGCTGCTTAATTTGTTTTTTATCTTAAAAGGGTAAATCACAATTCTCCTTTTTAATAAAATAGAGTTGAATAAATAGATCACAAAATCAAATACAAAAAGCTATAAAAAGAATCTAAAATGAATAAGTAATAGCTTTACAATTGTAGGGACTTATCTCTCAGAGTGATGGGTTGATTCGGCTTAGAATGAATGAAAAACTCTAAGATTCGTCCTCTATTTATACGTTAAAATTTTGTTCCATGGACTGGTCTAAGGGTCAGTTCGACTGGTCGAACACTAACTAATTTTTAAAATTTCTGGCGTTGTTACTCGACTGGTCGAGTGGGACTAGAAAAGCTTGTTGGACTTTGAGTCGAGCCTTGTTCAATTGGTCGAGACTATTCACTCGACTGGTCAAGCAGTGTGCACGACTGGTCGAGCCACAACAAAAAATTCCTGAAATTTCTCAACAAATCTTGGACTGGTAGAGAAATTCTTTGGACTGGTCGAGCCAGTGCCTAGACTAATCGAACAATAACTAGGACTAGTCAAAGAAAAGCTTATAAATATATAAAATGACCTAAATTCAATATGCAATTAACATGTCCTAACCTATGGTCAATCTAGGGTCATTCATACCTTAAATGTGAGTTTGAAAAAATCGTTCACTTCAGTAGAAAGCACATAAAGCTCGACCTCAAAGTCCTGAACTTGAGTTTGAGCTAGAGCTTGTGTTCATGAGACTTTAAACTTGAGGTAGTGATCTTGTAATATGAGCTTGAGTACTTAAAACTTGAGCTAGATGTAATCATCTTGAACTTGAGCTTTGAGCTTGAGATAGACTTTATGTTCTTGTACTTGAGCTTGTGTTTTTGACCTTTGGCAAAGTTCTTCAACTTGAAAATGTAAAAGAGTTGACGATGACTTGAGGTGAACTTTCCATCTTATCATAACATGATACTGACTCCAAGCAGTTTGACACAACAAAATTTGGCAATATCGGGTGCTCGAATTAAAACATAGCACTTATAATCTCCCCCTTTGTCAAATTTATGACAAAACCAACTAAAGAATCATGCACCAGTTTATATACAGTAGACAGCAATGTTACTACTCCCCCTCAATCCATTACTCCCCCTCAATTCAAGCAGGGTGAATTGTAGAGTTCCTGTATTAACCAAGTACATACCACACAAAAAAATATGCACTTCCATACACATGTCTCTTCAACCACATCCACAACAATCATCATGCAAGACATATACCACATTTCTCCCCCTTGTTGTCACAAAATAACAAAGGAAAAATGATAAAAACAGATGATTGAGGTAACATAGAAATGTAAGAGAGGAGTAGGAAAAAGAGAGTTAACAAGAAATGATACCATTACGTTCAAGCATCAACTAGCATAGATAAATGTATCATTAACAAGAATAAACATGTCCATACACTAGCAAATAAAAAATATGTCCAAAGATCATCCAAGCAAAAGTAAAGATTAAGATTTAGTACATGCCCAATATAACTAAAAAGACTAATCAGAACCAGAAGATAAAGCAGGAATAAATGGGTCAATATGATGTAATCCCTTGTTTATGTGATGAAGGTATTTACCCATATATTTGAATCATGTTTCATGGGATACATGAAGACTTTCCACCATCTCCTCTAAGGTTCTAAGTCTCTCATTAAAATCAGAAGGCCGAAAATCAGGATCAGCCTCAGAATCAGATTCTCACTCATTAAAAAGATCATCCATATTCACATCATCACTGGGTAGATCTTCCTCTCCAACTTCTTCACTAGCTCCTCTAGCATCCCTATCAACTTGACTAGAAGCCAACTTCAAATTCATTTTGTTAATATTTGAGTTGTTCAATGGAAGAAGGGAAATAGGAGCTTATCCAGTTGGCATGACCACGCGACAATAAGTAGTAAGCGTAGTCATCAAATAAACAAAAGGAATATCGCTATGCTCTGGATGTAAATGAAATTGGATTATAAAATAACAAATTAATGATGGAAGACACACTTGAAAACCAGAAACAACAGAATGAAGAATACAAACCATGAAAGAGGTTAATTCAGACTTGTTACCAGATCTAGGGTATACATTAGAAATGAAGATACAATGAAGTACTCTGTATCTGGGTAACATATGATTGGCATGGAGTGCAATCCCAGAATTCCATTCTGAGTTCATGTTGCCTAAATTTCTGGTTAACAGACATTTTTCTGATTCATTCAATCTCTCAGTCAATGTGGACATTAGAATCTCTTCATCATTAATAAGTATATCCATTAAACTAGAGATCAAGTGACGATCTATTGGAAATGTACCTTCTCTAAATGAAATAATGAAGGTTAAATTTTCAATAGAAACATCACTAATACATACATACATAGCTTGTGCAATGGACCGATATGCAGGTCCGCCCCAATTCAAAATGTTATCCTATCCTACAGCCATAAGGAGGGGAAAAATATTGAACGGAGCCAAATGGTTGGAGTTAATGGTTTGTTCAATAATAACATTGTAGAGATGAATATCCCGCACATATTTCGGGTCTTCTTTGGGAAGTCGAAGAGTATGCATTGCAATAGGTGTGGAACGGGAAGAAGATGGACCATGAGTAGTTTTCTACCCAAAAATTCCAAGTCCTTCCAGGCACAACTTTAACGTAGATATGAAGCAAGAGATCTAGTAGTTGGACTCCTTGGTGAATCCTCTGGAAAGTTTGACTATTACGTCAACTACCCCAAGAAGAAGTCATTGTCCACTCCTCTTCATGTAAGCCTTCACCACTAAAGCCAAAACCCACATCGCCAAATCCGCCTCTTATGCCATACTACCAAAAAGCCTTAGCCCATCTCAAGTGTTCCAATTCCCTTCCTCAGATGCCTCATCCAATTCCCGTAACACTAATGGTGTGTACATATGAACCAGTAGATGATCTAAGCTTTCCAAAAGCTGACGACTTTGACCACCCAACAGAACGAACTCGTTATGTTTGGAAAATCAAAGACCCTCCTGGTCTTGGTTCCGACGGCACTCCCAAACGCGTCTCTGCAGTTGAAACAGCTTTGAATCGGCAGGCTAAGAATGCTGCCCAGTAAAATCGTGCGTTATAAAAGATTTAGCTGCCTCTGTTCAAAAGAAAAGTCCAATTATTCCTCTTATTGAAGGCCACATCACCATAGTAGAAAAGGAAATGTATGAGATTGCTACTACAGTTCACAATTCTAATCTCCTCTTACTAAAGGAGAAGGAATGAAAGTTCTTGAAGGATTAACTCTACTCTATCCAAACACCACCGCGTCCACCTCCACTTTACCCACCAAAAAATCCCTTATTTCCCCAGCCGAGGAAAACCACTTTCCTACTCCACCATAGCTACCATAGATCCCTTCACCCTCACCAGGTGTTTCATGGGCCACAACACCTACCGTGCATGCCCATGACCATAGACAGCCTCCACCATAGTTACTATGGATCCCTTCACCCTCACCAGGTGTTCCATGGGCCACAACACCCACTATACCAACCCATGTCCACAGACAGCTTCAGCCTAACCAACCCTCTACCACCATACTCACTTCACAATTTTTTTCAACCCACTCCATCAAAACTACAGCCAGTACCTCCACACCAGCCACACAGCCCTTCATACCCTCTTCGTCTAAAGGTAAATAATGCCTTGATGATGATCACCCATTTACCTATGATTTAATGGCCTCTTCACTCCCATCATTAGAATATCTCCCCTCTGATCCATCAAATCCGATCACCTCCTTTCTGAAGGTTTGTGCATTGATTCGCTCGTCTCCAGTTCATTCAGAATTGTCCGACGATGTCGACCTCGACATCCTTGATCTATTGGTGCAACAGCCACTAGGTGCTCCTGGCATGGCACCGCAAACCCAGGCTCCTCCTCTTGAACCTTAGGTTAATGAGGCAACCAGTGATATTGATAAAGATAGGCCTCCTCTGCAGAACATTCCAAGAATGGTCATTCCTGAGAATTACAATAAGAAGCTTTTCACCCTCGACGACATTCCTCCACATGAATGGCAATAGCGCCTGATGGATATATATGCATGGATGAAAGCATAAATGGATACTCCAGGTGCCATAACTTGCAGAACATGTGAAAAAGCCATTGCCAGATTCAGCAGTACATTAAGAGAATGGTGGAATATCCTTGGTGAATATCATCAACTCCAATTCTTGCAAGAAAATAACATTGAAGCCTTCATTGGTTTCATCTACATCAAATTTATTGGCGATTCAGCATCTTACACAAGCACTGCGTGAGAAGAATACTTATAAATGAAAGTCTGCTCCTTCGAGAAAGCTGATTTGGATAGACACTATGTAAAGATGATAAAAAGGTTTTTCATCATCAGCAGCAAAGATGATATTAACCTTAAACAGGTATATCTCAATTCTCTCCCTAACCGTCTTAGTGATGAAACCACCAAGCTCCTCGAACATAGAAATCTCACCCTACAAACTGTCACGTTAGGCCAGATACATCAGACGTCGCTCCATGCAATTCAGAAATTATGCAATCAGCACAAGTTCTTGAAACATGCAGAGAAGATGAACACCAGTCTAGGTACAACTTGTGAGAAGCCATACCTCTCCATCAAATGCAAAGATAAAAAGTCTTGTGACTGTTCTTTCAAGAAGAAACACCATTTCCATAAGAAGTGCTACCCCAAAGATGATGAGTCACGACCACGTTGTAAGTTCAAGAAAAAGCGTAAATCGCGATTTCTCAAGAAGAAACCTTTTCATCGCAGGACTACTGATCGGTGTCACATGTCTCAGGGAGGATGGAAGGATTGAGAATTGAGATGACCACACCAGTATTAGCAAGAGTAATGAGTAGGATTGGAGAGGAAGATTGACGACAGTGTAGTTCAACTTGAATAAGAGGAGTTGGACTAACTGAAGTGATGGAAGGGAGCATGAAAACTTCAAAAATGATGACAACTTCTTCAGGAGCGGATTGTTCATTGTCATCTAATCAGAGGTATGATCAGAATGACAGATTGTTTCTTCACCAGAATTATACTGGATAGCTAAGACAGGTGTTGGGTCATAATCTTTACAGAGAGAGTAGAGGGACTCGAGGTCGTCGTCTTTGTGAGGAAGAAGACCAAATGCCTTTTCAATCATCTTAGCATATTTTGGACTATGTCACTAGGGACACTTTTTGGAGAAGTGCCCTTTTTTATTACAGTGTAACACCGATCAGTAGTCTTACGATGAAAAGGTTTCTTCTTGAGAAATAGCCATTTATGCTTTTTCTTGAATTTATGACGTTGTCATGATTCAATATCTTTGGAATAATGCTCCAAACAACACTACCACTCTCCTTACAAAGAGATCCTAGCAGTCAAGTATGGATTTTCCAAGTTCCAATTCCATTTTCTATACTCCCCAGATGAGAAGACTCACAGTGATTTTCAACTACAGCGATGCGGGCTTCAAGGAGAGGAATAACTGGACTTTGCTTTTGAACAGAGGTAACTAGCTATTTTTGATTGTACAAAATCTTCTGTAATGCACGATTTTGTTGGGCAGCATTCTCGACCTACTATTTCAAAGCTGCTTCAACTGCAGAGACATGTTTGGGAGTGTCGTTAGAACCAAGACCAAGAGGGTGTTTGATTTTCCAGACGTAACGAGTTCGTTCTGCTGGTGGTCAAAGTCGTCAGTTTCAGGAAAGCTTGGATTATCTATTGGTTCATATGCACACATGATTGGTGTTAAGGGAATTGGAACACTTGAGATGGGTAAGGCTTTTTGGTAGTATGGCATAAGAGGTGGCTTTTGGCGGTGTGGGTTTTGGCTTTGGTGGTGAAGGCTTACATGGAAGAGGAAGAGTGGACAATGACTTCTTCTTGGGGTAGAGGACGTAATAATTGAACTTTCCAGAGGATTCACCAAGGACTCCAACTTCTAGATCTCCTACTTCATATCTGCGTTTGAGTTGTGCCTGGAAGGATTTAGAATTTTTGGTTTTGTCCTCATATTCATCTTCAAAACAATCATCACATGAGCACACATCCCAATTGATTGTAAGTTGTTGCGGCAAAGCCAAGAATTATAGCGTGAACCACTCAGATCTGGCCTTGTAAGAGGGGGCTCAGCTACGTATTTGCCATCAATCATTTGGCCAGAGACTGGATTCACGTCCGAGAAGCAATTAATCTTAGGGAGAGGTGAGGAGAAGACCGGCGTGGCATGAGATAAGGTCTCAAATCAAGTTTCTGCTGACTTCTCTTTCCTGTGCACGAAAGTGGCATCTTCATTTAAAATGACCTGGGAGGCCTCGACCTGATGTTTATAATTGGTGACCTAATAAGGAAGAATTTCATTCAACTGCTTTTGTGTAAGTTGTCGCGGGATAAACGTACACTTAGGGGTCTCGTTCTAATCACTGGAGATTAATAGGGCATCTTGACAAGATGCAAGCCTTGGAAGATGCAAGTCAATAGAATAATTCTGCACCCGGAAGGCTAACTAGTAATGAAGAGTAGTAGTCATAGCACCCTCTTGAAATTTAGCTCTAGAAAGCTGAACTTGGGCTTGGTGAGCCGTAAAGAAGTGAGGGTCACTGAACGGGATATTAAAATTAGGATACAAAGTGATAAACACTGTACCCTTGTTCAGTGTGGTCTGGATTATGTCGATAAGTGTATGCTAGTACTGCTTTAATCTAATATCCAGCAAAGAGAGTTTGCAAGCTTGTGGAAGTCTTTCTTGCCTTGGAAAGTGCCCTTGCATCATGTAGTGGTAGTAATTGTGATTTTTTATATGAGGTAAATATGCATATAGTAAGGTCCCTGCACTCAAACTCCATTCACCAACCCGTACCAGTTTTTTCAGAAAAACCATGGTTTTGTTTAAGCTAAATTCAAACAGCTTATTCAAAAACAACCAAACTCTATTCAAGAGTATGCTTTATCTTCAAAGTTTAACCAGTCTCCCATATAAATGCTTCGAATAATGCCATTAACTTCTTCAGGAGCTGATTGTTCATCATCATTTGAATCAGAGGTATGATCAGAATGACTGATTATTTCTTCACCAGGATTATACTAGATAGCTAAGACAGTTGCTGGGTCATAATCTTCACAGAGAGAGTAGAGCGACTCAAGGTGTTAGGGAGGATGGCCTCCAGTATCAAAGGTCAATAAGGAGATTTGATCAGAGTGCTTGTTCACGTAGAAAGCTTCGCAAGCCCAAGGTGAGTCAGTGGGCTCAATGAGACCTTCAGCCAGAAGATCAGCAAGTTCATCATTTGCAAGTTTCAAATGATCGGGATTCATCCCTTGATGACTTGCTTTTGTCAGAGTGACTTCCACTTGTTGTTTGAACGGGAGGTTCATGTAGGCGAGTCTAAAGGGGAGAAGGATGTTTTTTGGCAAACTTAGAATGGGAATTAGCACAACACTGGTCAACAAGGTGATTTTTGATGTTGCGAATGGGTTATGTCAAATGGATATTTGGAATTTGGGACCATGGTAAAAATGAGGAATTATACTAGAGACCATTTGGTAACTAATAAAGACCTTTGATCTTATGGAAAATGTTAAAACCAAGGATTAGGTCTTTTCTAGATAGTGATCGCAATGCGGACAGCACCAAAGTGCAAATGAGTGTATCCTTACGTCTTCCAAATAGGAAGATTTTCTTTCGGCAACTGAAGAGTCACAAATTATTCAAGCTGGTTAGCTCGAATGGGAGCCTGGTCAAACTTTGAAGACAAAGCATACTCTTGAATACAGTTTGGCTATTTTTGAACAAGCTGTTTGAATTTGGCTGAAACGGAACCATGATTTTTCTGAAAAAACTAGTAAGGGTTAGAGACTGGAGTTTGAGTAGCAAGGACCTTACTATCTTCATATTCTACCTCATATAAAAAATCATACTTACTACCACTACATGATGCAAGGGGAAGAGACTTAGTAGAAGTATAAGATGAAGATGATGAGTGAGCCAAAGACATGATGGATGTGGATACAAGATGTATGGTCAAGATAAGGCAACCTATGGAGACCCGATGATGTTCGGTGTGTTGCATAGCTTGGTACAATTCGTATTCCTTTTATCAAGAATATATTGGCTATAAGGGGGGTGACCTCAACGCCTACCACAAGCTAAACAGTCAAAAATCACCAACGTTTCCTTGATATCCAGAAAGGAATTCTATAACATACTTTTTCAACAGTTACTATCAAACCAAGTCTTCTGATACAGAAGATCGCACGAAGCGCAACTGTAGAGCATACTAATCATGGTGACTGTAGCTATCTATTAATAAAAGGAGATAGACTATTTTAACACCGAATATCACAAGGCTTACTTGAAGTTAGCCCTGTCCATCGCATACATACCACAAAGGAAGATTAGAAGGTCATGGCTTTGATACTAAATAAATGTGCAATTGAAAACATGGGCAAACCAAACACTAAACCCTAAACCCTAGAACACCGTTTCTACAACCTAATATGAAAACCATAATATGCAGAAAACCTAATCAGAATCGTAATATGTACCAAAGTAAGAGGTAAGGAAGACAGTGAGTTATTGTAGCGATGTTACTGTACATGGTTACTATAGTCGTGGTACTGTAGCATGAGTAATGTAGTAGAGTTACAGTAGCACAACGAAAGTATTGATAAATAAAATGAAAATACTATGCTTTTTTAGTAAAACACAGACATAAGTACGCTAAAAGAACAATAAGAAAGAAAAAGCTAAAACCTAATGCAACTATGATGGAAGGCATATACATTATTTCTAATAAGCATATAAGAACTACTGAAACATAAGAGAAAATACTACAACTCTTATTTACAACATACAATTTCAACTCAGATTTTTATAACTACTTCTAAGACCTTTTTCTAATCTCTAACTGGACTCTACATACAACTAAGGAAATACATTGCTATTTATAGATGGAGAATTCCTACTATAGCAGTTGCGAAGGAGTTCTTCAACTTGTAAAATTTTATCATCCCGGGACTCTGAATGCTTATCTCTTCTGGTGCAGGAGTTCAGAGGACGCGTGTATGAAAGCTGGGATAGATGTGGGTGAGGTTAGTGAGCGGCGGAGAACACGTAGTGTCCTTTGTAATAGTAGCTTGGGACA
Organism: Magnolia kwangsiensis; assembly: GCA_037074715.1. Taxonomy (NCBI): domain Eukaryota; kingdom Viridiplantae; phylum Streptophyta; class Magnoliopsida; order Magnoliales; family Magnoliaceae; genus Magnolia; species Magnolia kwangsiensis. The sequence goes on along the minus strand of CM073587.1, from coordinate 37,996,119 downwards.
ATTTTTGGTGATGAGGACGTTATGGCCTGGGAGAGGCACGTAGAGAGTGGCCACGTAGATTACCTGATGTTGACATGTGAGGACACCTGGATTTTTTACTGAAGAGGGCTTAAGAGAATTGCATGAGACAATGACATCTAGTGATAGCGACATCTTGGAAAGGGCTTAAGAGAATAGCATGAGACCACAACATCTAGTGATAGCGACGTCTTTGAAAGTGACATGGGAGAAGATATTTATTCTATTCATGATGGTGAGTTCTCAAAATATGTATGAAATGCTTTTAATTTTGAAAAGGCCAAGCTATATGTCCTAGAGGTGGGGGGGGGGGGGGGGGGGGAGGGGTGAATAGGACTATGCCAAATTAAAATGATAACAGAAGAATAAAAACAATTAAAGGAAAGATAACACTATAATCAATTCACAATACTAAAATTTAAAGCAACCTCAAATGTATGAGTATTGAGAGATTGATACAAACGTTATTCTAAGGACAACCTTACACTAGAAACCAAGGTTTATGGTAGGACAACTTCATTTCTAGAAAGGTCTTTGTATCAAAAATTCAAACTTAATACAGAGGAACAAATAAATAAAGAAATGAAGTCTACTCTATTACAACATTCCCCACAATGCTTAAAATGTAAAAGATTACAACATTCACATCCATAAGTACATCCCACAAACTTGAATGATAAAAAATATAGAAAATAAACCATACATCTAAACACAAAAAATTATAGTGGTTCACCTGTGTGTACACCAACTGTTAAACAACAGCCACACAGCTACTCCACTCCTAATATCCTCACACAGTGGATATTAACATTCACTATTAAAATAGGATTTTCTCAGCTTCACCTAAAACCCTCATAATTGTGTCTTTCAAGTGGGCTTTACACAATTCAAAAAACCCCTCACTTTGAGTTTTCTAGCTCTCCTCAAATAACCAAAACACTGAGATTTTTCTGGCTCAATCTCAAAAGAAATCAAAGCAAAAGATTTACACAAATGTAAAATACCTGGATTTCTCCTTTTGTTGCAGCCCGGAAGAACCAATTCAGACTAGAAGTTCAACGATGAAGTTTAATGTCCATTACTCACATATGAAATGGTTCTAGGTTCTAAATTGATTTAGAGTTAAAGTACCTTGGGCTAGCTTGATTTGATTTTGATTCTAAGAAATGGGAATACCTCAATTCCTCTTTCAAATATAATTAGAATAAAGAAATTCAAAATCAAATGTAAAGAAAGCTACAAAAAGAGAATATTAAATGAGCACAATATAGCTTAAATAAATTACTAACTTATCTCTCAGAGTGATGCCTTAATTTTACTTGAATTGAATTACCAAACTCCGAAATTCATCGTCTATTTATAGGTGAGCAGATCGCACCTTCGATTGTTCCTGTGGACACTACGACAAGTCGTAGGTCGAACTGATTTTTGAAATTTTGAGCGCGATTGGATAAAACTGTTCCACGACTGGTCGTAGGCACTGCACGACCGGTCGTGTGACCTCCATGACTAGTCGTGACTTGTCCACGACTGGTCGTGCGGAGTCTGAAATGGTTGCTGGAGTTCAAGTCGTAGTTACAGGACTAGTCGTGAATGAGTCATGCACTCTTCACATGACCAGTCGACCAATTCCGGGACTGGTCGTGGCACAATAAAAAATTTTAAAAATTTATAACAAACTCAAGGCTGGTCTTGAAATTTCTTGGACTGGTCGAGCCAGTGCTAGGACTAGTCAAATAAAGTCCAGGACTAGTTGAAGAATAGACCAAACACTTATAAAATAAATAATTGAATTATGTATTCAAAATGACCTACCCTAAGGTCAATCTAAGGTCATCCAAACCTTGTTAGGGAAGTATGAACATTGAACTTCTTTTCCTTTTAGTTAATAATCTTTCTTTAAAGTCCATGAAGCTTGCATTCTTGACACATGATGAAGCTTGTACTTGAGATCTGTTAAATCTTGAATTTATAGTACATATGTTGATCTTCACCTTGAGTCTTGAACCATTCACATGTCTTTTGATGTCGCTTTACAACATTGACAATTGAAGCTTTAAAGAAGTAAACAATGTACTTAATCTTGCATTTGAAGTAAACAATGTGCTATAGTTCTTGATTTGAATCACTTGACATGACTTGAACATGTGATGCATTGCCTTGAACATATATATATATATATATATATATATATATATATATATATATATATATATATATATATATATATATATATATATATATATATATCAATGTGCTACACAAGACAAAGATTATGATTTTGGCACTACAAAATTTGACAATCAAATTAGCAGAAACTATATCACTTACAGATTTCTCTTGTAAATCTTGGCTAAGCGTCACTATCAGAAGAGCTGTTGCTTTCAAGTGAAGAAGGAGACGAGGGAGCCATGAGAGCTTCCATATTTCTCTCTACGTAGGTCAAGAAGTGATCCAGGCATAAGTCATTATTGACAGCAGTGATCGGATGTAACCAGATGGAGCTCAAAATATCAGCAACTTGGATGTTGTTCAGTTCACACATATATCTATTGAACAGATGAAATGATCCAGCGTTGGCCTGCCAAAGAATTTCCAAATTGAAGTTTTTATAATCGCAGATGACAACTTGATCAATAATAAATGGGATGTAGTAGCTATCACCATTTTCCATTAGGACAAGATCTTTGGGATTCCGAAAAGAGATTTCTACAAATTCACTGGGATGATCTGAGAGATGTGAGTGCCAAACTTCAAGTGGATGAAATTTCTCGAGGAAAGTAACATCGAGCCCTAGTTGTGGTATCTGACGGAAAACAAGGGCATTTCTGAAGAGATGTATTTCAAGGAAGGTTTTGAGGTTATGGGAATGTCGATTGGCAATATACATGGTATGAATAATGTGCTTGATGTCTGGAGGGTGATTGTCAATTCTTCCAAGGGGAAAGATTTTTGGTATGGAGAGTTCAAAGAAGGTAATGGGATGAAGGCTTTGTGGAGAGATTTAAGAAGGAAGGTGGGGGAGGAAATCTACTAGGACGTTATCCTTTCCTTTGATCTTTTTCACTGTGAAACTCCACTGGGAAAACCAATTGTGCCATTGTAGCAATTGTGGCTGAGGAAGGTACTTTTGCTTGAACTCGAGCATACGAGGGAATGCTGACATATCCATTTCTACTGAAAAATGGTGACTAACCAAATGGATTTGGAACTTGAAAATTCTATACTTGACTACTAGGATCTCTTTGTAGGTAAAGTGGTAGTGTTGTTCAGAGAACTTAAATGTACCACTTCGATACCCGCATATGTGTCGAGTGCTGTTAAATTCTTGGAGGAGAACAGCACCCCATTGTGTATAACTAGCATCAGTTTGGAGAATGCGAGGAGCATGTTCGCTTGGAATTTATACCGCAGGAAGAGATGAAATGAGCTTCTTGAGGGTTTTAACAACTTCAGTGTGAGGATTACTCCAAGGTGGAGCATTCTTCTTGAGCAATGTTGTCAACAGGCTGCGATATCTGCTGACATTCGAAATAAAATCCAAAACATAATTCACGATGCTAATGAATTTTTGGATTTGTTTCATTATCGTTAGAACATCTAGAAATTACGGGAGATGTTTAATAATGTATGGCTGTGGACAATAATGATCATCTTTAATTTTCATGGCGAGAAAATCAATGTTGGTCTGGGCCAACTGCATCTTTCTTTCAGAGAGCATGATGCTATATTCTACACATATCACATGAAAGTGCTGGAGAAGATCATTGTGAGTCTTGTCATCTGGGGAGTATAGCAAAAGATCATCAATGTAGACCAAGCAATTGTTAAGGATGGCTTGAAAGATCTGAACCATCACTTTTTGAAAAAGAGACGGCGCAGTTTTCAATCCAAAGGGCATTACTGTCCATTGAAAGTGTGCATTTAGGACAGGAATGCTGTCTTGTGTCGATCATCTGGGTTAATACCCAATTGCCAGAATTCTACCTTTAAATCAAACTTGGAAAATAAATTTGTGTCAACCAAGTGTTGAAATAAGGAGGCATGATATGGCAAAGGAAACTTGTCATCTTAGAGATAACTATTTAATGGTTTGTAGTTGATGACAAGGTGAAGTTTACCTCGAACTTGCTCAGTGCTTGTTCACATAGAAATCTTTGCAAGCCCACGGTGAGTTAGTGGGCTCAATGAGACCTTCAGCTAGAAGGCTAGTAAGTTCATCATTTGTAAGTTTTAAATAGTCGGGATTCATCCCTTGATGACTTTCTTTTGTCGGAGTGACTTCCACTTATTTTTTAAATGGGAGGTTCGCGTAAAACTCAGGGCGAGTCCAAAGTGGAGAAGGATGTTTCTTAGTAAACTCAGAATGGGAATTGGCAAAACACTAGTCAATAAGGAGATTTTTTAGGTTGAAGATGGGTAATCTCAAATTGAGATTTGGAATCTGGAACCATGGTAAATGAGGAATTATACTGGAGGCCATTTGGTAACCACTGAAGACCTTTGAACATATGGAGAATGTCAAAACCAAGGATTAGGTCTTTTCCAGACAAGGAGGAGCTAGGAAAGGAATGGGAGATGGTTAGGCCTGGGAAGAGCTTTATGGTCAAAGGATGGGTAATTTTGTCCAGATTAAATACTTTTCCATTAGTTGCTCGAAAGAAATGAGAGTGGGGATACCAAGAGGTGTCAGGGAGGATGGATGAATTGAGAATTGAGATAGCCGCACCAGGATCAGTAAGAACAATGACTAGGATTGAGAGGAAGATTGACGACAGTGTAGTTTAATTCGAATAAGAGGAATTGGACTAACTGAAGTGATGAAAGGGAGCATGACAGCTTCAAAAATGCCATCAACTTCTTCAGGAGTTTATTGTTCATCGTCATCTGAATTAGAGGTATGATCAAAATGACTGATTGTTTCTTCACCAAGATTATACCGGATAGCTAAGACATCTACTAAGTCATAATCTTCACAGAGAGAGTAGAGAAAATCGAGGTCATCATCTTTGTGAGGAAGAAGAACAAATGCCTTTTCAATCATCTTGGTATATTTCGAATGATGTCGCTTAAGACACTGTTTAGAGAGGTTCCCTTTTTTGTTACAGATGTAACACCAATCAGTAGTCTTGTGTTAAAAAGGTTTCTTCTTGAGAAATAGCTATTTATGCTTTTTCTTGAAGTTACGATGTGGTCGTGATTCAATATCTTTGGAATAGTGCTTCTTATGGAAATGATGTTTCTTCTTGAAAGAACAGTCACAAGCCTTTTTATCTTTGTATTTAAGGGAGAGGTATGGCTTCTCACAAGCTGTACCTGGATGGGTGTTCATCTTTTCTGCATGTTTCAGGAACTTGTGCTGATTACACAATTTCTGAATGGCATGAAGCAACGTCTGATGTATCTGGCCTAATGTGACAATTTACAAAGTGAGATTTCGTTGTTCGAGGAGCTTGGTGGTTTCATCACTGAGAGGATCGGGGAGAGATTTGAGATAGACCTATTTGAGGTTAATATAATCTTTGCCACCGATGATGTAAAACCTTTTTGTCATCTTTGCATAGTGTCTTTCCAAATCAGCTTTCTCGAAGGAGCAGACTTTCATTTGTAAGTATTCTTCTTGTGCAGTGCTTTTGTAAGACACTGAATTGTCAATAAATTCGATGTAGATGAAACCTATGAAGGCTTCAATGTTGTTTTCTTGTAAGAATTGGAGTTGACGATATTCACCAAGGATATTCCACCATTCTCTTAATGTACCGCTGAATCTAGCAATGACTTTTTCACATGTTCTGTGAGCTGTGGCACTTGGAGTATGCATTTCTACTTTCATCCATGCATATATATCCATCAGGCGCTGTTACCATTCGTAAGGAGGAATGTCATCATGGGTGAAAAGCTTCTTGTCGTCATTCTCAGGAATGACCATTCTTAGAATGTTCTACAGAGGAGGTCTATCTTCATCAATATCACTGGCTACCTCATCTACCTGAGGTTCAGGAGGAGGAGCCTGGGTCTAGGGTGTCATGCCAGGAGCACCTGATGGCTATTGCATCAATAGATTGGGGATGTCGAGGTCAACATTGTCAAAAAATTCTGACTCTGCTGGAGAAGAGGGAATCAATGCACAGGCCTTTAGGAAGGAGGCCATCAGATTTGATGGCTCTGAGGAGAGATACTCTGATGATGGGAGTGAAGAGGGCATTAAGTCATAGGTAAATGGGTGATCATCATCAAGGCGTTGCTTGCCTTTAGATGAAGAGGGTATGGAGGGCAGTGAAGATGGCTATGGATGTGGTTTTGATAGAGTAGGTCGAAAAGATTGTGATGTGGGTATACTGGTTGAGGGTTGGTGAGGCTGAGGCTGTCTGTGGACATGGGTTGGTATAGTGGGTGTTGTGGCCCGTGGAACACCTGGTGAGGGTGAAGGAATCCATGGTAACTGTGGTGGAGGTTGTCTGTGGTCATGGGCATGTACAGTGGGTGTTGCGGCCCATGGAACACCTAGTGAGAGTGAAGTCTTCATTCATGTAAGGCTTCCCTCTTACGGTGCATGCATACTAAGTGTCAAGACTATTTCATCCATTATGGATGTTGATTGGATGAATATCCTCTATGTTATTCCCACCAGCTCGGAGTTCTATTATAATCAGTTAAAAATCCAATGGCTGATGGCTACATTCCCGCACATCATCCCTAAGGATGATCAGACGACCATCTTTAAGGCTCGAGCCATGGTGATGTTCCTCTTGTGCTCTCTCATATCCTGTCATGGTAATGAGAGAATGAACCCTAGATTGATCTTTTTGCTGGAGGACATCTCGTTCTCGTATAACTAGAACGTGGGTCTCTTGGCTCATCTGTACCATGGCTTAGATAAAGTTAGTCATGACAACCGCTCTTTGATTGGATTCGGGTCCATCATCGAGGTGACTGCCACTTCCTTAGCCTGATTTCTTGATCCCTTGAATGGAAACCATGCCCATTTCTCTTTTTGTTTGATTATCAGACCTACTTTTATGACCACTTTCCGCATCTTGCCCACCCTTGAGGGATCATGGTCTTCCTCATTGCTGCTTTATGCTATGGCAGTCGGAGAATTGTTATCCTTTCCCATGAAGATTAGAGGATAACTAGTGGGTGTTCACCGTTGTTTTAACATTCTTCTTTCTAACATGGGTGACAGGTACGTGGGTGTGCCAGAATTGGGATTGTAGTTCCAATTCAAACTGAACAACAATGACCCTGAGTGCTAAACTGGGCAAACAGTGGGTATGACCAAGGTCTGAGGAGATCGGTTGCCTATTCAGCCACTCACTCAAAGTGTAAATGGATCAGGCGATAGTTAGAAGGTGGAGTTCATCCTCTGATGATGGGTTTCTCCTTGACTTCCCTATGAAAGGACTTTCTTGATGCATAAAGAGTGTAACGTAAAGTGATAATTGAAAATCGACCACTAAAGAGTACTCAAATTCTAGATATCGACTACTATATTTATGTTATAGAGTATGCTAAAGAAAGCAAGTAAATGAAATAAGTAAATAATTACCATAAAGGAAAGAAATTACTTGATAAAAGCCGCGATTACACCATGGAATGTAAATTCGACAGGATAATTGAAAGATAACTGAAGATAATTGATTTGTTGATTTGTTTGGGTTGGTGTGAGATGATCTTTCTTGTTAAAATCTTGTTCTATATATTGCTCTGATCTAGCCATTCTGGATCCTTCTCACTATCTGACTGTTACTATAATTGTTTATGCCATCGTTCTGCCTCCAGATTCTTCCCACGATCTAGCATTTCCGGAATCTTTGACCCTTGTTTAGCATTTCCTGAATCTTTGACCCCTGTTCAACATTCATAATAACTCAACCACTGACTAACTAATTGTTTGGTTACTTGAACTCGGTCCTGCCTCAATGATTATTTATCATGTGCAAGGCATGTGATAGGAATCTCCTAAAATTCGATCGCACATTCTTATTGTAACCTTTCAACCATTAACCTCATAGATATGTAATCCACACGAATTTGACCGAAATGGGATCCGGTCGAATAGGGTACAAACATTGTTCCCCTTGTCGATGTCTTTTTGAAGAAAAGCGTTGAGACATATTAGTATTGAAATTAAATATCAACATGTGTTATCATTATGAAACATGTCGATATCCAATGACAAGTACATCCTAAGTACGTCTTGAGCAGACACGCGTCCTCAAAAATAGCCATTCTACTACGAAAAGGCGTGCTTCTTAATTAATTTTTCCTTTAAATCCCTTATATATATGAAACTCTATTTTCGCATTTCAAACGATTCTTCATCTTTTCTTCCTTTACTCCATTTCTTGCTCTTCTTCAATCATGGCTTCTTCTTCATCTGCACCCACTTTTGACCAAAAAGACATCATGGATGTAATGGATCTCTTTTTGGACCATTGTTCGACAAATATAATTTTCAAATATTCAATTCATGAAGACATTTATGGTCTAAGTCCTTCATTTTCTCCAGATATTGCGGTTGAATCGCTACAACTTCTAGATCCATTTTTTCCAATGTTCCTAGGAAGTAATATCTTGATTCAATCCAGAAATGTACCTAATACAACTAATGCATTCAAGACACTAAGGTTATGGTTGAAACCTCTTCCTGGATGGGAAGATTGGTTCAACAGAGTATCAGCCCAATACGAAGGTTTATGGAAAGAACTTGGTATTTTCAAATGTATCAAGATTTCTCTTTCAGAGTATATCCCCAATATCCCTATTCTTCTAGCATTAACTTCAATATGGAGTACTTTTACCAATACTTTTATGTTCGGTTATGTGCCGATGAGTGTTTTTATGAAGGACATCTGCCATCTTACTGAACTTACTTCTTTTGGTATGCCCTACCACATGAAAATCAAAGTTGGGCAACGCAAGAATTTCCCCAATAAGAATGCTAAAGGGTATACCAATTTCATGAATTCTTACCGCAAACTCACAGGACCGGTCGAAGAACTTGAGCATCTTTCTTTTCTCATTTTCGGGAACTGTTGTCATCCTTCGTGCGTTAATGCTCAATAGGTTATGACCAAGTACGTCGCTTTAGCCAAATACCTAGTCCAAGGTCAGTGAATAGATTTAACACCATTCGTTCTCAGACATTTGTACAGAGGACTTTATGAAGTTAATTCAAGAGAGTTATATTCAACTGGAGGTCCTATGTGGCTCGTACATATATGGTTCGTTGCATATTTTCGACCACAATTATTTAGTCGAGAGCATATTGTCAATTGTTTACCTCATACGACGACTGAATTTTGCACATCCCCATAGAAATTACTACTATTGCTAAGTATTTGTAGGAATTCTTTGATCTTGATCTTCCTGATAACAGTCCATCCTTCATTCCCTTTTAAGAGAAAGAAACTTACAGACCAGAATGGCTTTCCAGACAATTTGACCATAATGATGAACATGCAGTCAGTCAACTTTATCATGCTTAGAATTTCTTTTTTATTAGCCGACATTTGGCTTTTGGAGGCATAATAGAGAAAGGAAAGAATGTGAAAGCTGGGGTCGAACAATATCACCCTTCTTCGTTCGCTTGGCAATTGGGCTTTGTTCAGCATATCCCTTGTCCTCTCACTCACATAACTAGTAACCAGCCTCCTTTTGACCTTGTGATAGTCACTGACCAAGAATTCTACATATTTCTTCAATTAACCTATCACAAAGAAGCAGTCGCTCTTCAGATGCTAGTGTATCCAGAGCATCTGTCAGTCCTATACAACTTCATACTCTGGTGGAAGCGTCAATATGCCAAACTTTTTAGCGATTGAATTGTCAAGGAGCTATGACATCAGTTCTGCCTTCGTCTAGGCTTGACAAAGAGTAGGAAGAGGGCTCTTGCTACTGTCTCTACAACTACTGCTAAAATGATTAAAGACAAAATAGATCCGTACAGTTTTTGCCTCGGTGGCCAAATCCCCTTATCTAGATGTTCTACAAATCACCTAAGAACATCTTGACATCTTGGCAGTTGCTCAGCCATAACGGATGGCTCTGAGAAAAAATTTTGATTTTGGAGGTATCTATCCTCCAAAATTTCCTACCCTTCCTTTTTCAGCAAACAGTTCCTTCTAGACCTCCTCCAGCGATAAAACCTCGATCGCTACAAAGATCTAAAAACTCTTTGGTCACTTCTTCAGCCGAAGCTATAGCAGCCTTTGAAAAATATTTTAAAATAAAATACCGGCCTGGCTTTAGTGCATCTAATTATTCCTACAAGATGGCCGAGGGCAAAAAATGACATGAGGAGGCTCATTTCAATAAATGTTAGAACAACCGGACCCGAGATAATGATAGATTGAATGATCCTAACCTCCCGTTTGAAAAATACCTCGAGCCTTATCATCCTCAACCTCTACCATTCCCTACTATTGTTCGGCTGTTAGCAAATATAATAAGAAATCTTGAGGCTATTAAAGGTCTACTGGTTAAACAAGAAGTACGATCTGATTTAGGTGGAAATCGTTGGATTACACCTTTTCTTAAACTAATATTCTTACTCACAAGCTTATGTCCTTTGTTTAATTCTTTTCAGTAACTCGAGAAGTACATTAGGAAATAGCAGTGACAGTCTAAGAACGGAGCATGCAGGCATAACAGCAGTCCCATTGACTACAATTATGCCGTTTATCTAAGAAATGACGGTCACAACAGTTGTGATTACTCATGTGATACTCAAAGATCATATTCTATCAATTGCAGCAACAATGCCAGTAGATTCAGAGACACCAACTAGTACAGAAGGTACTTCGTATGGAATGGATGCCACTCTTATTGATTCACTGCATGTTCCTTCTACTTTTATATTGGACACGCAACTGAAAGTTTCTATCTCTCTTATTCGACCCTTCAAGCTAATTGTAATTTTGTCACTTCCTTCACCTCCTACGATGATAGGAGAGACCCCAACTCCCGTAGAGCCTTTTGCTATCAATATATTGAAAATATCTGATTAATTGAATGGAACTGAGAGGATTTCCACTGAAGCAGAAGCAACGACCGATTCTCCTACAAAGGTAGTTGACCAAGTTTTTGCTAAAGTTTCAGAACAACCGCTAGTCAATGTTAACCAGCAGCTTAAGCTTGTTCCGGTTAATACACTCAATAGACCGGTTGATCGGAAAGCGACTGACATAATTCCTTCCTCACCTCCTTCGTCAACCATTCATGAGATCAATACTTCAGCTCCCATAATCCCTTCTTTCGTTGACTATGTCATCTCTTTTCTCAAGAAGATAATTACCGGAGAAACATCTATAGCAACATCTCCCCTTCAACATGACTGTCTCCGAAGTATTTAAACATCCACAGCAACATCTCCCCTCTAACATGAACTGCATAACCTTCTTCAGAAAGGATTATCTAAAACTTTCGATATTAAACTAATAACCAAGATTGACCAGTTAGTTGATTTGACATGTGTCATGTCTCACTCGGATCCATCTCAAATGACCAGGCTATGGCCTCTTCTAGAGCTTCTAGAGAAATTAGACATGTATTGTCGAGCTTAAAATTGCAGTTTATACCACTGATACCGAAGAAAGAATCTGAGTTAAGGTCTTAGAGGGGGGTGAATAGGACTTTTCAAATATTTTTGCCTATTTAAAGTCCTGATTGCCTAACTTAAATAATCATTTAATTTAAAGCAAGCAAGGTAATATAACTCTAATGGCTTCCAAGCTAGTTAGAGGTTTCAATCACAAAGGCTATTAAATATATGCAAAAATAACAACTAACCTAGTGTTGTGAGCTTGTGTGTGGAATGTGCTTCTTATCAATTCATAGCATTCATTCAATCATGTAAGACCCGTATCCTAGTCTGTACTATTTCATCGACTCCCGCGATCCTTCCCGATGAATTTCGGTGACTTGTGACCTATAATTGATGTTTATGAATAACCCTAACTCGTATCTTGTAGATCTGAGTTGGCCTAATCTGAGACTTGTACCATTGTGAATGCATCGCCGCCGCAACTCGCGCACCGACCCACTACCCAAGTTAGAAGATGTGTTCCTGCGTTTATTTCGAAAAAATGCCACACGTTTGCAATCCCAAGAGAATCTCTACAACATGTCCCATCAATCAATCACTTAAATTAATTAATCAATCACCTCATGTCAAGTACAAGAACAACTCATGCTTTCTTTCTCCACAAGTTAAGCAAAACCCAAAAGTCAACAAGTCTCTCACCTCACATCCATCACTCACCTCACATCCATCACCTCTCCCTTAGTACCACCTCTCTCTCTCTTTCTCATTCATATATTCCAAGCAAGAGGAGAGGGTGGACGTCCATGCATTCTAAGGAGAGAAAGTGTGTGTATGTGGCCCACTTCCTATCCTAAAAATCCTTCATCCTAGCCATTCACTTCTCATCACCCTCCATCAAAGTGAGACACAAGGAGATCGGCGTTCCATTAGACCAAGAAGATCAAATGATGGGTGCTTTATAGGATAAACTTTCATGTTTTTATGATGGGCCAAGTGGGGCCTACCGATTGATGGTATGGATCTCACTTTAGACCCAAGATGTGGTCGATGGCCACCTTGATTCTCATGATCATTCCATAATGGGGCCATTCTCCATGGACCCCATTATGATGTTTATTTTCCATGCATGAATAGGGTCATCTAGACCTTGCATTTTGGTAGAGAAAAGATCTCCACCCTTGATTTTGATCGGTGGGCCCATATGTAATGGGACCCACTTGATGTATATTGTAAATCATGAAAAGGAGGGCCCGTGGTGCCGGGGTCCCTGCATCACTTGATCTCTCTCTCTCTCTCTTCCTTTGATTGTTGGCCCCACGATGTATGCATTTTATCAAGTCATCCACCTTCGTGGGACCCACTTGATGGATGTGTAGGATTTCCAACATCCAAGCTATGCGGGCCCTACCTTGGGGTAATGGGAAGACACAAACATGATTAAAAATCAAGTGGGCCATATCTATGTGGTACCCACCTTGATATTTACTCACGTCAAGGACGTTGGACGTGTTTCCTCTTTCCTTTTTTTTGTGAACAACAGTGGGGTGTACTAATAGCAGAGGACCACTCATATAGGCCCCACCTTGACATATGAAGTTAATCCACGCTGTCCATTCCATTCTCCAGCTCATTTTAGGCGTTGAGCCGAAAGATTAAGTTAATCCATCTGGCGGTCCATAGCATAGAAAATAATTATTTTTACCGTTGAAAACCACCTTAATGTTTCGACACATTTAAATACATCGAATATTGGACTCGTTTATTCTGTCTCGAGCCATAAAAACCAATGGCTGGCGTGAATTTTGTTGATGTGTCAAAAAATGAGGTTTTTTTAAAAAAAAATAGAAAATTAGGCAGTAGCGCCTGCTGCTGCCGCTGACGCTAGGATGCAGCAGCGTCCTGCGTTTGATGTTGGAGGTAGGGAAGTGGTCCCATATGTGGGCCCCACTGTGATGTGTTTTGCACATCAATACCATGCATTTTGATGGTGCCCCTTAGGGCTGTGATCCTTCCAAAAATTAACAGTATAAAGCTCTCAGGTGGCCCACATCACGGGGAACATTGTGATTGAATAGCTGCCATTAAAACCCCCTTTTGGGTCCCAATAGTTTTGAATCCATATGAAACTTGGCTTTTCCTTTTCATCCAGGTCCGTGTGACCTTATCATCAGATTGGATGGTAAATAAACATTTTGGTGGGCCCCACATGGACCCACAATGTTGTATGTGTTTTATCTGCACCGTCCACAGCACTCGATGGTGCGACCCACCAATGACGTATGAGTATGTGTTATATTCTCACCGTCCACTCCATTGGACGGTGGGACCCGCTATGACATATGTGTTTTATCCCAGTCGTCCACTGCCTGGACGGTGGGCTAGCATGCCACATCAGCAGTAGCAATTGCTGCATTGACGGTCTCAAGTTCTATGGGACCCACCTTGCACGTGTGAGGGTGGGGACCACGTTGATGTTTGTGTTTTATCCAGGTCGCCTGTCCAGGGCCTAGATTGTATTAAATAGTGTATATATATTATAATATATTATATCTTATATAATATATATGTATATATGGTGGGCCCCACGTGGGACCTACCTTGATGTATTTATTTTATTCCTCGCTGTCCATTTGTCTGGGATAGTGGGCCTAATATGAGGTTGTATCCAAATCGTCCATCCCTAGTTGGGACGTGGACCCCACCATGTTGTACGTATTTCAGCCGCGCTGTCCGTCCATTTTCTGGATGTGGGCCTCACCATGATACAACCCATTGTGATGTATATTAGGCCAAGTAATGGAGCTCATTATGATATATTTAAGGCCCATGAGATGCTGCCTATTGTAATGTATTTTGGGCCCATGTGAGAGGCCCATTATGATGTATTAGGGCCCATGTGTTGAGGCATATTGTAATGTATTTGGGGCCCATGGGTTGAGGCCCATTGTGATATATTTGGAGCTCATGGGTTAAGGCCCATTGTGATGTATTAGGGCCAATGGGTTAAGGCCCACTGTGATGTATTTGGGGCCCATGGGTTGAGGCCCATTGTGATGTATAAAGGCCCGTGGGTTGAGGCCCATTGTGATGTATTTGGAGCCCATGGGTTAAGGCCCATTGTAATGTATTAGGGCCCATGGGTTGAGGCTCATTATGATGTATTTGGGACCCATGGGTTGAGGCCCATTGTGATGTATTCAAGGCCTGTTATTGAGGCCCACCTTATTGTGTATGAGGCCTGTTATTAAGGCCCACCGTGATATGTATGAGGCCCGTTGTTGAGGCCCACCTTGACATATATGAGGACCATATGATGAGGCCCATTTGATGCAATTGAGGCCCATGGGTCGAGGCCTAATGGGATGTATACAAGATCTATTGCATTGTGTGATTCCACCATGGGTTATGTAATGACATTTATGGCGGGCCATGCCTTGGGAGCAATGTTGATTTGATGTCCACATTGTAAGAATAATGTTGGTTAAATGTCCTCATTATAACTCTCCATAGGGCCCATTAAGAGGTCCATACTTACTGTGTGTAGGCCATCAAGGCTCATCTTTGTTGTGAGGATAGTTCATCACCATATAAAATGCTAAGTATAACTCCATGATTCATGCCCAGACTGTAATACCCCGAATTTTTTCCAATCTAGAGTTAGAAGTCCTTAGGCAATGGGTCAACCATAACACTCTCAAAACTCAATCCCAAAGTCAAAAAAATCACTTTTTAACCCATTTCCTTCAAAATCTCACCTTTCACCACCTCATTCTTCAAATTCTCCAAGTACTTTCATATTGGACACAAATCCTCCAGTTTAAATGGTGAAGAACAAAACTTAAAACTTACTGTAAATGATCACCGAGATTGGGTCCGTACACACCCGTGATCATGCAAAATGATCCAAGCCGTTTAAAATCGGTTAGCATGAATATAGACCGTCAATCGACGGGTTTACACCGTGTTTTATCCCATCCCAGCCGTTTAAAATCGGTTAGCATGAATATGCATTTAATTCTATTCGAAATGACAAGAAACAAGTCGAAATAGAGTAGGAGACCCAATCGAGGCATTTTTAGGGGGACCCAGCTTGGGATCCACATGTTTTAAGACTCAGGGGGGGAGGACCTCTCCGGTGGTGCGAGTCCTCACTGGGATGTCCAGAGAACAGGGTCGGGCCAGATTGGGCGGGCCAATGCTTCTAGGGTCCTGTGTGGCCCACTGGTCCATGGTTGGTTGAATAAAAACCCTCCTACAGCGTCTTCCCTTCACAAACCACCCCTTCAAGCTCTCCTTTCTTCAAAAATATCTCAAATCTTTTCAAAAATCACCCTCCAAGGGCTTCCTTCTTCCATTTTCGTGCACCCTCACTCTACCCATTTCAAAACCCACCTCCATTACTGAATTCCCCCTTCTTTTCCTTCCATTTGAATACTCAAATCCCACCTCAAGCAGAAATCACTAAGGGCTATATCCTTTAGAGCTTAAACGAGAATTAACTAGCGTTAGACTAGATTACCTATAGAATTAGCACCAATCACTTTAAATATGATCTGTAAGACCTAAAACTTGTAGAATTGTTAACGCTATATTACCCTGAAATCTAGGATCCAACTCTAAACCCAGTTGTTCTCGGGAGCATTCAGAAACTCCGTGTCGGACCTGGACTGCACATCGAAAGTCCGATAGCGATGAACTTAGATAATTATGACCGCCTGGTTGGACTTGACAATCACCTCAAAAATTAAGTCCATATGAGATCCTGAGACAATTTGCTTGAGTCTGGAGTAAAAATTGTGAGAAAGGTGAATCTATTTAGAAATTAAATATGAATTTTATTAATCTGAGTCGTGTCGCTTGCACGCCGATTATAAGCATTCTGACCGTTGGTTTCTGACCCAAATTCACCCACGAATCAGGGAAGATGGCCCACACATTTCAAAATACTTGTGGCCCTGATCGAGTATCAGTGACCATTGAACTGAAACTGGTCCGCCACGGTCAATCTGGAAACCCGATCGGATTGAAAAGTTAACTTGATCAAGATCCAAATTAGTGTGCTTAAGTCCGATCACATTCAGTAAAAGGACCTTCAGAAATGCTCCATTGGATCGGAACAGACCTGATTTGGACATACCTAAGTATACCTTGGCCTTGGGGCCATTCCCATCAGTTTTGTGCCTATATAAGGGCCTTAAACCCGCTCTCACAAATTCCATATGAATTTCCAAACCCTAGCTAAGATAAGAGAGAGAAAAGAGAGAGAAAGTGAGAGAGACTTGGAGTTTCTTCCAGGGATTCTTCCCAGTCTTGCTGCGTGCCTAATCCACCTTTCTGAATCATTATTCCGGTGATTCTAATACCATACAAAGGTAAGAAATCCTAACCCTAACCTGTTCTAAGGTTTCCAATAGTCTAAGTAATGATGTACCTAACCTATGTCATATTCTAGGTTATCAATCCACCGTTGATGAAGACTTATCGTCAAAATCAAATCCGTTGCACATTTTCTGGTTAAAGGTGCGGACTATATACATTTAGGTTATGGTTTTCAAGACTTTCAATGTCTGAAAATGATTTATTACTGACGTGGTTGCCATTACACATGCCAAATGCGATATCTGTTTCGTTTTACGTATATATGTGAACTATGTTGTGTATAGGTTGTTTCTTATTTTTGTTGAAATGTTTGTATGCATTTGAAATCTGATGTTATGGTTGCCATGATTAATTTTCATAGGAATATGGTTTTTATGTATGCGAAAACTCCTTGGCAAAAGGATTTCTCCTAATATGTAATATGGCCGACATACGTGATGTATGTTGAAATGTGTAGTCTAAGTGTTTGTGAAAATGTCTGAATGAGTTAGTAATTAGTAAAGTGTGATTTATGAGGGAGTTGAGATGTAAAATCCCAACTACCTTACTTGTGTGTATGATTTCCTCCATGAACTGTTTAACCCAATTATTCATGTTAATTATGTGTATGATTTCCTCCATATACTGTGTATTCATGTTTAAGTTATATTCCATAACATGTTATATGATTGTAGGATTTTGCTTACATATTTATTATTGTGATTGTACGTAATTGGGACTGTATCACAGTCCAGGTAATTGGTAACAGTTCTCGAACTGGTGGCTGAGGTTAATTTCACCACGCAGGATGTGTTCGACGAATCCGAGCTGTACTTGGGATGTTCGACAGTGGTTAGGCCACGCAAAGTTCTTATGCATTTCATGTCGATCAACTCAACGTGCATTTGTCCTAGTTGAGTTTGTCAATTAACCCGATTGACCGATGTATGTTCACCATGTTTGGACGCTACTGCTTGAACCTAAGGTACTAAACTTGCCAGTGGAAAAACTCCTTTAACCTTGGTACCTCGATCCGATAAGACTCATGAGCTGGACATGGTGGTATGGGACACCGTGGTCATGCTGTCGGCCTACACTGGGGTTACGAGCCTCCTCATAGTGACCAGTGAACAACCTTGACTCGTGAGCCGATTATGGTGGTATGGGACACTATAGTCATGCTGTCGGCCTACACTGATTGGTGACGAGCCCTCTGTAGTGACCTAGATCATACCTTGACATTGCAGACAGGTGACGAGTCTTTTGTAGTAACTAAGGTATACTAGGCCTGTATTGATTGGTGACGAGCCCTTTACAACGACCTAAAATAGTAATATCGTATGAGATTGCCTAGGATTGACGACCCTAGAATGGATCATTGTTTGGGTATTGATATAAGGGAGGTACCTTAGCTTCCTAATCCTTCTGTATGAAAAGGACTAATAAGAACTTGGTAATCATGTTCATAACATCACACTGCATGTGCCGTTGGCGTTGGTGTAGAGCACAGTGGTAATGATTCATGCCACAATCGTTAGATGATGTCGCAAGAGGAATTTTGTAGTGAGGGCATCCATCATTTCCTCATACCATTCTTACATTAACAAGAGTATTAGGACATGTTTGATTGTACCGCTTTATCATTACTGCTTGACTGAATTGATAATATATTAACCTTTGCATTATAGTTCCACTGAGTTGATCACTCACTCCCACGTTATGGGATGGTGTTTAAACACCAACCAGTCCTTGTTTTAGTTTCAGATGATAGTGATGCTTGCGAAGCGGAGCCAAACTTGTATGATGATGAGGAGGGTTTCTCCTATATACGGCTATTAAGCAGGTCTATATAGACCATATACTGACTGACGGGTCATAAGGATGCTGATTAGATGTCATACACTTGTTATTTTGCACTATTAGGAACACTCATGTATATTCATTTTATTCATTTTGGAGTATACATGTATATAGTTAACCTGGTAACATGTTCACACTCTGGAGACCTACAACAGTTAATATAATTTATATATCAATCACAGTCTTCCACTTGTAAAATTTAACTATCTCTGGAGTATGATATGCTGTTTTGGTATAATCCTACTCATGTTTAATGTACTAATGTGAACAACATTCAATCATCATTATTTATATTGCATAAGTGATGCGTTGAAACTCAGGAGTGGAGTTAATGCTCGACCCCCGATTTTCAGGGCATTGCAAGATGGTATCAGAGTATGATCTGGATTAAACTAGACCTGAGTTATGGTCACATGACGCACTCTAACACACTCTGATTTAGGAAGGAGGTGATGGAATCTAGAGACGACATTAGGATCCCAAGTTTCGCCAACGGGCGAGATTAGCTACCGTAGAATAGCCCATACGTAACCGAGACCATGTAAAATGATCTCACATCCCCACTTCTATTCACTCAAGCTTCCATCTTCTTCTACATCTTACACCCATCCACCACTATTCTTTACAACTCTTCACCTTCCTTATACCCCCTTCATTTGGGCACAAAACCCACATTTTTGTGTCCCATAACCTGCACACCTCCAAATGATGGGACATTTAGGGACGTTCGACCAACCGCATTAGGTAAGATTAGGACGGATGGAATTGTAAAAGTAATAATAAATGTATGTGTAAGGTATTGTCCCTAAATTGGGTGTATCCTATGGTTTCCAATGCCATGGTTGGAATGTATGCAATTAACAGTAAATCTCAGGATTTCCTTTCATATTATACTTAGAATTTCATCATCATGGGATTTAGAAATCCCATTTCACACTTTCCAATGCAAGGCCCATTTTCCAAAGCCTATAAAATTAAATTTTAATCCCATCCCACCCTCCTTCCAAACATGTCATTCCCAAATCTTGAGGTGGTTTTAGTAATGCAATTACTAGGTATGGTCTCATGTTTAGTACTCGAGTGCAATCACATTTAAGTCCAGGCAACTTTAAAAAAAAAACCCATCTAGCCTATAAACATCGACTTTAGAATACAACTAGTGAATTGCCACTACGCATAAGATAAGACTAGGATACTGATTATCTTAAGGAATGTAAAAGACTGATTTTGCTAAGATAATTGAAATATAGACTTAGTTGTCTTGATTTGGTTAGAGTGAGACCTCGTTCCTTTGTTGGATTCCCTTAATACTTATAGGCATCCTTAATAACTCTTAGGAAAGCTATTTTGATTTAGGAACTAGTGACGCTTGGAGAAAACTATATATATCCCTCGGATTGAATGCTAGGATAAATCAACACACTCCTTAGAATTGTCTTCCCAAGGACTTATTGCAATAGGGAACACGGAGTAGAGAAACTATATATAAGCGATATATTTGCGATTTGAATCGCATTCTCAATCCTGGTAGTTACCAATGATCTCTATGCTCTGATCAAGCAGAAGATAGGGATCGACTAGGATTAAAAACCGATACAATAAATTTTTTATCCTAGCTAGGCAGAAGGTCAATATATCTGACTCAGACCCACTACACAACTTTTCTTCCATGTTGGCCCGACCACTTACAACCAAAAGTTTATTATTTCGTCTTTGAGTAGTGTTAAGAACCTATAGCCAATAGAGATTTTTCTTTTTAGGCCCAAGAAATGTCTCAAATGGGCAATAAACAGGTAGGAATTAGGTTCTGAATAACAGACTATTCTGGCATACATATTGTGCATATGAACTTAGAGAGATAGTACTAATAATGTATAGATTATATTACGGTATTAAACTGGACATGATTAAAGAGGGTAAGTCAGGACCGTAGTAAGCGTCCTTCTTTGGTAGAATTAGGCACCTTACCACCAACTCACACTCGTCCCTGGAATCAACCACAATAGAGATGGGGCTCATTTCTATAACCATAGGTATCAATGTCATAATACACATCATCAATGAAAGGAAGACCAATGTATTGGGAGATCGTATCCCATTTCATGTCAATGATAGGTCCTAAATCATACTTTGCTCTGACATACGGATCATGACATAGATTCTTAAGCCTTGAGCATAGAAATAATTTTTAAGGGGGGTAGAATATTATGAACCCAATCTAGTTAGGTTAGCTAATACAACAGTTGGATCGAAGTGGCACAGCGAAAGCGTGGTTGGCCCCTTCCCCACTGGCCCAGGATCGAAGAAAATTGATTCAGATTATGCATAAGATTAGGTCATTAAATAGGGTCTGAATCTTCCTTAGAATGTCAATAGTGAAGTCTTTAAAGGGAAACAATTAGGGCTTAAGTGTTGAACCCATTCATATTAAATCATAGGCCTAACAATGGGAACGAGCGGAGGTCAATGTATCTACAAATCTACTCGTTAAATACAAACATAATAGAAGCCTTGGCCAACTCTATACGATTAGAAATCCTTTTAGGATGATCTATTAAGGTGCTTATTAAACCCTAACTTGGACATAGATTCAGACGAGGACTCTCTTAGACCAAGACCCAAAGGGCAACCTTATAAATAGAAAATTTGAACCTTTCAGTGATGGGCATTCCCTGAGCTTTTAGAGTGATTAGACTACGGAGTTACTGAAATATACAATGGAGAAGCATTCGCGGCTTGACCCAATTCTCAATCCTGGGCGACTACTAATGGACTCATTGCTTTGACCGAGTAGAAGACCAGGATCTACTAGGATTAGGAAGGGATATGATGAGCCTTCTACCCTGGTCAGGTAGGTGATCAAAGTATCGGATTCAAGCCCATTACAACCGTCTCTCCATATTAGTCGACCATTGAAAACATGTATCTTACTTTAAGTAGATGGGAATCGTCATTAAGACTCCAAATACATAAAGAAATAAATTGCAGCAAACCATCAGGGTATAAGCAAGAGATAAAGAGTAAATTTGTAAGGAGGATAGATAAAAATGTGCCAGACTAGTCTAGATGTATATACCCCACCACGCATATAAACTTGAATCAATAAAGTTTAGGTGAAAGGAATAATAGAATCTTTACTCAGTACTCTTAGCCAATTTTAGGGATGAAATTATTTTCAAGGGGGGTAGATTGTAACACCCTGGATTTTTTCCAACCTAGAGTTAGACGTCCTTAGGCAATGAGTCAACTAAAACACTCTCAAAACTCAATCCTAAAGTTAAAAAAATTACTTTTTAACCCATTTCCATCAAAATCTCACCTTTCACCACCTCATTCTTCAAATTTCTCTAAGTACTTTCATATTGGACACAAATCCTCCATTTTAAATGGTGAAGAACTATACTTAAACTAAAACTTACTGTAAACGATCGCCGAGATCGAGTCCATACACACCCGTGATCATGCAAAATGATCCCAATCCACTTCTAGACCATTAATCAACGGGTTTAGACTGTGTTTTATCCCATCCCAGCTGTTTAAAATCAGTTAGCATGAATATGCATCAGATTCTATTCGAAATGACCCGAAACGAGTCGAAATAGAGTAGGGGGCCCAATCGGGGCATTTTTAGGGAGACCCAGCATGGGACCCACATGTTTTAGACTCAATGGGGGGGGAGGACCTCGCCGGTGGGGAGAGTCCTCGTCGGGATGTCCAGAGACCGGTGAGGCCCTCGCCGGTTCGGCGAGGCCAGATCGGGCAAGCCGGCAGAGGCCGATGCTTCTAGGGTCCTGTGTGGCCCACTGGTCCATGGTTGGTCGAATAAAAACCCTCCTATAGTATCTTCCCTTCACAAACCACCACTTCAAGCTCTCCTTTCTTCAAAAATCTCTCAAATTTTTCTAAAAATTACCCTCCAAGGGCTTCCTTCTTCCATTTTCGTGCACCCTCGCTCTACCCATTTCAAAACCCTCCTCCATTGCTGAATTCCCCCTTTTTTTCCTTCCATTTGAACACTGAAATCCCACCTCAAGCAGAACTCACTAAGGGCTACATCCTTTAGAGCTTAAACGAGAATTAACTAGCGCTAGACTAGATTACCTGTAGAATTAGCACCAATCACTTTAAATACGATCTGCAAGACCTAAAACTTGTAGAATTGTTAACGCTATATTACCCTAAAATATAGGATCCAACTCTAAACTCAGTTGCTCTCGGGAGCATTCAAAAACTCTGTGTCGGACCTGGACCGCACATGGAAAGTCCGATAGCGATAAACTTAGACAATTATGACCGCCTGGTTGGACTTAACAATCACCTCGAAAATCAAGTCCAGGTGAGGTCCTGAGATGATTTGCTTGAGTCTGGAGTGAAGAGTGTGAGAAAGGTGAATCTATTTAGAGATTAAATATGAATTTTAGTAATCTGAGTCATGTCGCTTGCGCACCGATTATAAGCATTCTGACCATTGGTTTTTGACCCAAATTCACCCTTGGATCAAGGAAGATGGCCCACACATTTCAAAATACTTGTGGCCCTGATCGAGTATCGGTGACCGTTAAACTGAAACTGGTCCACCACGGTCGATCTGGAAACCCGATCGAATTGAAAAGTTAACTTGATCAAGATCCAATATTAGTGAGCTTAAGTCCAACCATATTTAGTAAAAGAACCTCCAGAAATGCTCCGTTGGATCGGAACAGGCCCGATTTGGACATAACCTAAGTATACCTTGGCCCTGGGGCCATTCTCATCAATTTTGAGCCTATATAAGGGCCTTAAACCCTCTCTCACAAATTTCATACGAATTTTCAAACCCTAGCTAAGATAAGAGAGAGAAAAGAGAGAGAGTTGGAGTTTCTTCTAGGGATTCTTCCCAGTCTTTCTGCGTGCCTAATCCACCTATTTGAATCGTTATTCCGGTGATTCTAATACCATACAAAGGTAAGAAATCCTAATCCTAACCTATTCTAGGGTTTCCAATAGTCTAAGTAATGATATATCTAACCTATGTCATATTTTAGGTTGTCAATCCGCCGTTGACGAAGACTTATCGTCTAAATCAAATCCGTTGCACATTTTCTGATTAAAGGTGCGGACTATATACGTTTAGGTTATGGTTTTCAAGACTTTCAATGTCTGATAATGATTTATTATTGACATGGTTGCTATTACACATGCCAAATGTGATATCTGTTTTGTTTTATGTATATATATGAACTATGTTGTGTATACGTTGTTTCTTATTTTTATTGAAATGTTTGTATGCATTTGAAATCTGATGTTGTGGTTGCCATGATTAATTGTCATAGGAATATGGTTGTTATGTATGTGACAACTCCTTGGCAAAAGGATTTGTCCTAATATGTAATATGGCCGACATACGTGATGTATGTTGAAAAGCGTAGTCTAAGTGTTTGTGAAAATGTCTGAATGAGTTAGTAATTAGTAAAGTGTGATTTATGAGGGAGTTGAGATGTGAAATCCCAACTACCTTGCTTGTGTGTATGATTTCCTCCATGAACTATTTAGCCCAATTATTCATGTTAATTATGTGTACGATTTCCTCCATGTACTGTATATTCATGTTTAAGTTATATTCCATAACATGTTATATGATTGTAGGATTTGACTTACATATTTATTATTGTGATCGTATGTGATTGGGACTGTATCACAGTCCAGATAATCGGTAACAGTTCTCAAACTCGTGGCTGAGGTTGCTTTCACCACGTAGGATGTGTTCGACGAATCCGAGCCGTACTTGGGATGTACAACAGTGGTTAGGCCACGCGAAGTGCTTATGCATTTCATGTCGATCAACTCAACATGTGCTTGTCCTAGTTAAGCTCGTCAATTAACCCGATTGATCGATATATGTTCACCATGTTTGGATGCTACTGCTTGAACCTAAGGTACTAAACTTACCAGTGAAAAAATCCCTTTAACCTTAGTACCTCGATCCGCTAAGACTCATGAGCCACACATGGTGGTATGGGACACCGTGGTCATGTTGTCGGCCTACGCTAGGGTGACGAGCCTCCCCGTAGTGACCAGTGAGCAACCTTAACTCGTGAGCCGATTATGGTGGTATGGGACACTATATTCGTAATGTCGGCCTGCACTGATTGATGACGAGCCCTCCATAGTGACCTCAAGCATACCTTGACACTGCAGACAAGCGACGAGCCTTTTGTAGTAACTAAGGTATATTAGGCCTGTATTGATTGGTGATGAGCCCTTTACAATGACCTAAAACAGTAATATCGTATGAGATTTCTTAGGACTAATGACCCTAGAATGGATCATTATTTGGGTATTGATATAAGGGAGGTACCTTAGCTTCCTAATCCTTCTGTATGAAAGGGACTAATAAGAACTTGGTAATCATGTTCATAACATCACACTGCATGTGCCGTTGGCGTTGGTGTAGAGCACAGTGGTAGTGATTCATGCCGGGATCGTTAGATGATGTCGTAAGAGGGAGTTTGTGGTGAGGGAATGCGTCATTTCATCATACCATTCTTGCATTAACAAGAGTATTAGGACATGTTTGATTGTACTGCTTTATCATTACTGCTTGACTGAATTAATAACATATTAACCATTGTTGTATAGTTCCATTGAGTTGATCACTCATTCTCATATTATGGGATGGTATTTAAACATCAACCAGTCCCTGTTTTAGTTTCAGATGATGGCGATGCTTACAAAGCAGAGCCAAACTTGTATGATGATGAGGATTTCTCCTATATGCGGCTATCAGGCGGGTCTATATAGACCATATACTGATCGATGGGGTCACAGGGATGTTGGTTAGATGTCATACACTTGTTATTTTGCACTATTAGGAACACCCATGTATATTCATTTTATTCATTTTGGAGTATACATGTATATAGTTAACCCGGTAATATGTTCATAGTCTAGAGACCTACAACAGTTTATATAATTTATATATCTATTACATTCTTCCACTTGTAAAATTTAACTGTCTCTGGAGTATAATATGCTGTTTTGGTATAATTCCACTCATGTTTAATGTACTAATGTGAACAACATTCAATCATCATTATCTATGTTGCATAAGTGATGCGTTGGAACTCGGGAGTGAAGTTAATGCTCGATCCTTGATTTTCAGGGTGTTACACATACGCATCATATGTATGCCTGATTTGAGGAATGTTTGATCATAGCATACGCCATTGGATAGACTATTTACGGGACTCCTTATGAGACAGAGTACCCACATTATCGTTTCATACGCGCAGGATTGCTGCATGACTGGATAGTGTGACTCATGCATCTCGCATATATGTGACTTGATCATTATACTCCCTAGCAACATTAGGGTTGTGGCCTCCACAGGCATATCGTAGATGGCTAAATGGGATACCAAAAATACTTGGTTCTAGCATTGTGGGCACTTAAAATGTCCTTGGGTGAAAATCTCAGAATCTCCGAGGCTAGGAGGTGCCCTTACTTCTAGACCGAGTGGAACATGAGCACCCGAGTGCCAAATACCAGTAGGCCACGTCTCCCACTATGTCGTAGTCAGTTGGGAGGGGGTATGGCCTAATCTGCCCAAGTGAGGGGGCTATAAGCTAGGTTGAGTATGACCAGCTCGTAAATGGTCCGCCATCGATGAGCCAGGTAGGTATTAGTAAACTACTGGTCAGAAAAATAGTGTAGTCTCTTCCACTTGCTTGACTGTATAGCTAGGGAGGAGGCAATCAGTGTGAAGTCTATTAGACCCCAGTGATTTCTTAGAGAGCAACCGTACTGATATGTAGACTTATTGAGCAGGGAATTGTATATCCATTCATTCATTCATTCACTATACACTCAGGCTGGGGGTGCGTAATTATTGTTACGTGTACCTTCACACGACCAAGATTTTGGTTGGGTGCATGACTAACTTGAAATCAGGAGTTTACCATATTGAGTCAGACTATCCAAATTTAGGTATGGGACTGGTTTGGATAGAAGTCCCTTATGGTGGACCCCGTAGCCTGCGATACTACGTACTATCATCTCGACTTCACATTCCAGCATGGTCATTTCATTCACACCACATATTACATTGCATCCATAGTACTTAGGATTTTGGGTTACTATGTTTTTGCACTTATATGGCCTAGATAACGGTGATGGTATTCGTGGCTCATCAGGATTTGCATATTGCATTGCATCCTCAGCATCTGTTATTGTCTTATTATATTTTACATTGTATAGCCTTGGTACGGCTGATAGCACTCATGGACTTACCAGTATATTTCTGCTTACTCTGATATTGTATGATTCATGATCTTGTCAGTATTTTTTCTTTTCTAATGATGTGTGATTTATGGAATTTATGGTATACTTGACACTTATCTTGTGCATACACTTTCACCACCCTCTAGGCTTTTGTAAGCTTATGTATGATAGATGCGTGTAAGTGGCGTTAGGTTATAGCTGTTGAGCTTAGAGCGTGCAATTGTCCTCTGGAGCTTTGATTTTGATATATATATTTTCCTTTCAGCATTGTATTCAAATGATTATATTAGCGAATATGTGATAATGATGTTGCCTTTATGATTTGGGTATACTTGTGGTTATGCTTCTTATGAGATAAATGTACGTTGGAAAATCCTTCTTATAGGATCCCAGGATCGAAATCTGGAGTATGTATGCTAGGGGCCGAGAATGGGGTACTACAAAGGCTGTCTGCATCGGGTTCGACAATCGGGATTCCTGTGAATCTGATTTTCAGGCGTAGGGCGTGACAAATCATGTATGAGAAGTTAAAATGTTCAAGAATATATAAGCATGATTAAACAGATGCGCAAATGATAATTTCAAACACAAGAATTTATAGTGGTTCGACTACGTGCCTACTCCACTCCTGGCATCCACACTCAATGCCAGAGTGCACCAGTTTCCCTATTAATGGTTTTAAAACAGGTTCACCAATAACCTTTATAGTCCTATACTAAGGACACCAATTTATGCTCTCCGCAAGAGTAAAGGTCCTACACTAAGAACCCATGTTTAGGCCCACCGGCTAAGGTCTCACACAAGGCACCTACGTTTAAGCCCACCAGCCAAGGTCTCACATAAGGCACCTAAACAAGTTTGTTGATAGCAAACTCTTAGCCTCAATCCTACACGAGGAAAGAGACTAAACTTTGAACTCTTAACTATGACACTTGTTGGATAGAGTTGTTTTTTTTAGCTTATTTTGGGATGTTTGATCTTCACGCTTTCATGCTTAAATCAGCTTCCCGGTGATCCCCCGATCATATAGTTTGGATTTACTTGTTTAGTTTGGCTTCATGATCAAGAACCTTGCATAAGATGTACCTATAGAGGTGACCAAGGTAATGGGAGTTGGTTAAATCTCCTATCTAAGATAATGTGTGGATTTCCTAAGGGATTCAACCTATGGATGCTCTAGAGTATCAAAAGGCAAAGAATTTTTCTATTGGTTTGGCCTTTGTAATCTAAAGAAGGCACAACTTTATGTTCTTCATTAATAGGAGCTTTAAATGCTCATAGGAGTGAAGGATTACAATGAAGAGAACATGAAACTCGTATAGGTAGACTCTAAATGGGCTACGATAAGCTTGAGATACACTAGAGACTCTATGATGCCTATTTTCACTAATTTTACAGGTTTCTACAATCCGTTTTTATAGATAAACAGTTCCAACAGATAAAAAAGGTTAGTTTATGGTGCTACCAAAGTCAACTTCAGTATTACTGAACTTGCTTCAGTGGTACCGAAATATCTTTTGTTAGTACCGAATTAATTTCACAAGTTGCTGAATGAAAAGAGTCCCTTTTGGTGGCATCGAATGTTGTTAGTTGGTGGTAGTCGGTGTCACCGAAATATTCAGTCGGTGATACCAAATTAACGTTGTAACCTTACTGGACTGTTTTGAGCCCCTTCGGTAACATCGAAGATATCTTCAGTGATACCGAAGGTTCTATTCGGTGACACCTTTGTAAGGCCTGTCTCCTAATACCAAACTGTTCCTTAGGATCCCATGATCCTCCCTGTCGAATTTTGATGACCCATGACATGTAGATTACATTTACGAGCGACCTTAAGTCACATCCCGTAGACCCAAGTCGACTCGACCTAAAACCTTTACCATTGCGACCACGCCATTGCCGCATCTTGCGCACCAATAAGATACCTTAACTATGAGTTATGACCCGCGCATAATTTCGGCCATAGACTGCGGGTTGCGGGACCACAGATTCTAGGTAAAGAAGAATCTCTACTAGCCATCATGACTATGACATCATCCTAGCCTACCTAGCCTATGATGACATCATCCTAGCCCCATGCCTTACAAGCAATGATGACTATCTTGCCCATGCCTTCTTACAATGCCATGATTACCTCTTACACCCCATGATGACTTCCCTATACCTTTCTCCCTCCCTCCCATTCTCTCCCATCTCACTCATTTACAACCCAAGGAAACCTTGGACGTCTAAGCAAGGAGAGAAAGAACACATCACACTAACCTGCTTCTTAGCAAATCCCACCCAATCCAACCATTGAAGCTCCATCTCCACCATTAAAGAAGCACCTTAGGAGCTTTGGAATACTAGGGAGCAAGAAGAGGAGAGGCGGGTGCTTCTTAGGCTAGTTTTCTTCATATCATGCACGGGACAAGTGGGACCTACCAATTAATGGTAGGGATCCCATCTTCGACCATAGGTGTGGCCAATGGCCCACCATGATTTGCATGCATGTACCCATGGTGAGACCATTCTCTATGGAGCCCACCATGATGTTCTTTGATGTGCAGATTGTTTAAGGCCATCTAGGCCCTGATTCTGTGGTGGGAATAGAATTTCCCACCTAATTTCCTAATGTATGGCCCACCTATTTGGGACCCATTGATGTATATGTTGTAGATCCATGAGAGGAGCTCATAGTGGCGGAGCTCCTCCCACCAACCATTCTCTCTCTCTCTCTCTCTCTCTCTCTCTCTCTCTCTCTCTCTCTCTCTCTCTCTCTCTCTCTCTCTCTCTCTCTCTCTCCCTATCTCTTTTTCCATGTAGTTGTGGCCCACCTGATGTGTGCTCAGTTGATACAAACTGTCCAGCAAGTGGGACAGCTTGGCTATCCAATTTTCTGGATGCTAGCTGGCCCACCTTGCTGCCCTGATATATATGTTTCAAATGTAAGAGAGAAAACATAAATGTTAGCTTAATATGGACACTGTGCAGCCCATCCAGGTGGACCATATCATAATGTATGTATTTTAATCTACACCATCCAGCAACTGGGCTTAACTTGCTACCCATTTTCCTTGCGGGAAGGGATGAAGGGAAAATATCATCTTGATCTAGTTTGATTGGGTTGTAGGGTGGCTCACTAGCATGTGGCCCTCACCTCGATGTATGATTAGACCCACACTATCCAGCCATGAGAGACCGCCCTTGGTGTAGGCCTAACAAGCCTGGATGGTCCAATTGTCATACCGTCTAGCAGGCCTGGATGCCGAAAAAAGATGGGGTGGCCCACTGACGTGGACCCCACTTTGCTGTATGTGTATGCATGCACACCATCCAACCATTTCTCTTATACCAAACAAGCTATGGGCCCAACTAGGAGAAAGACTCAACGCCTAGGAAAGGTCAGCATCTAGTAGGGTTGGCCATCTAAGTTGCTGGGCCACCTCAATGTTTATATTATATCCACACCATTCCTCTAATTTTACAGCCCACTTGGACGGGGCCCACCCTCTAGTGGGACGTCTGCAAGTGAGGCCCACCTTGTGTAAGTAAGATATCCAACCGTCCATCTATTTGGGATGTCCAGAAGGGTTGGGACGCTACTGGATTGACCGTCCAGTAGCAGGCCCACCCTGATGTATGTATTATATTCACACTGTTCATCTGGAGGGGCCCATTGTGATGTGTAAGGCCCACTGTGAAGTATGTATTCCATTCGGGACACCCAGCTATTTGGGCACCCATCAAGTTCAGCTTACAGCTAGGCTGACCATCCCAAGTGGCCCACCTGCTATATATTTTATATCCATGTTGTCCATTTATGTTGTGCAAGGCCCACCTTGATGTATATGTTTCATACACACCGTTAGGCCAATTTTTCAGGGTCGTGGGCCCCATTACCACGTAAGGCCCACCTTGTGAATGTACCAGCAGGCCCAGATGGGCTGGACGTCTAGCCATTGAGCCCACCTTGTTATATGCATACTTTATATACACGTTGTCCATCCATTTTACTGGATCATGGGTAAATTTGTAATGCCCACTATGATGTATGTGTTGTATGTACCCTGCCCATCTATTTTTCTGGGTCATGGCTGCCTCATGAGGTCCATTATGATGTATGTGTTGCACATGCTGCCCATATATTTTGCTCGATCATATGAGCTGTCCCAAGAGGCCCACCATGATGTATGTAATTATATTCATGCTTCCCATCCATTGCTCAGATTGCATTAGGGCCATGGGCCCCATTGTAAGTTAGATTTTATGGCGGGTCACACTCTAGAAGCAATGGTGGTTAAATGTCCACGTTGCAAACTCCCAAGGGCCCATTGCTAAGCACATTCCCCATCTATCCTTATTGGGCTATCCCAAATCATTGGGTCCCCATTGATATTAACATGACCCATCTCACCTTATTGGGCTAACCTCAAACCATTGGACCCCCATTGATGCAAGTGGGATTGTCTAAACCTTGAAGCCCACATTGTGTACTTACTGGGCCCCCATAAGAAAGCCTAGCTTACTATATGATCGGGTGGGTGAGGAAGCCCTCTTATTGTACTTAGGCGCATCCTCTTGACTCCCTTTGTGTATGTGGCATCAAGTTGATATATCCTCTGTTTAGAGCATATCTTGATGTTTGGATTAAATACTCATCCTTCTTAGACCCCACCATAAATACAGGCCAATTATAGTTTATGTTTGATAATCATGCTTAGTATACATCATGATACATGCCCATACGCATCATTTGTAAGCCTGTTATGAGGACTGATTGACCATAGCATATGCCGTTGGGCTGAGATGTTTATGGGACTCCCTAAGAGACGGAGTTGCCCCACATGAGCGTGCGGTATGCGTAGGTTTGATGCATGACTAGACGGTGTGACTCATTCATCTCACATTCTGTGTGATATGCTCACTGTATGCCCTAGTGACATGAGGGTCATGGCCTCCACAGGCATATCTTTGATGGAAGGATTGGACATCGAAAATACTTGTTCTAAGCACTGTGAGCACTTTGGATGTCATTGGATGAAAGTCCCAGAACCCTTATAGTACCAAGAGGTTACTCCAACGTCGAGACCAAGTGGATGCATGAGCGCCCGAGTGCCAGTAGGCTGCGCCTCCCACTATGTCGTGGTCAGTTGGAAGGGAGTGTGACCTTACCCGCCTAAGTGAATGGGGCATAGCTAGGTTGAGTTTGACCAGCTCGAGAAATGAGTCTACTATCGATAAGCCAAGTAGATATTGGCAGACTACTTGTCAGGCGGACAGTAAGGTCTCTTCCACTTGCACATTTATGCACCTTGGGTAGGGAAGTAATCTGGCGTAGAGTGTATTAGACCTCGGTGATATTCTAGAGAGGAACTGTTCTGATATGTGGATCCAGCTGAGGACTGGTGTGCTTGTGGTGCATCTTGCATATGACATTTAGCTACATGGGCCTTGAATCACATAGCCTTGGTATGGTTGATAACATTCATGGACTTGCCAACATTTTTTACATTACTTTGATATTGTATGCTTGGCACATGTATTGTGCACACACTTACACCACCCTCTAAGCTTCCTATAAGCTTATGCACGACCGTTACGTACAGGTGATGGTAGGATGTAGCTGAGCAGGGGCAGGAGCGTGTGACGATATTTCTGGACACTTGATATATACTTGTATTTTCCTCTTCGCTTTGTACTTAAACGCTTTAATTATAGTGCATATGTGATGATATTGTTTTGTGACTTGGTTATGCTTCCCTTTATAAAAAATTTCACTAAATCCTCCTTGTAGGATCCCAGGATCGAAAACCGGTATATGGGTACTGAGAGCCGAGAATGCGGTACTACTGAGGCTGTCGGTGCTGAATTGGTGATCGGGAATCTTGTGAGCCCGGTCTCCGAGTTTGGGGTATGACAGGAGTTGGTATTAGAGTTTAACTTGGGAATACCTAAGGACAACATCACATATCTTCAATAAACTTAAAATGGTTAGGTTCTCGAGATCGATAACTTAGTAACCATTTGATATAGTCCCCTAACGTGTGTACCTTCGAGAGTCCTCAAGGCTAATAAGCTCCTTGTTCCTTCCTGTAGGACATGACACCTAAGAGAGTGACCCGAGCAACTCCCGCTCCCCCACTCGAGATTCCCGCTCCCTCACCTGAGACTTCTGCACCCCCGTCTGAGATAAACATAGCCCCGACTGTGCCTGTAAGTGCAGATCAGCTCCAGTAGATGCTACAAGCCATGACACTGTCCTTTACGAGTAGGGTAGGCGACCCGCCGAGACACCCACACAGGCAGAGCAGGAGTGCACAAGCACCCTTTTACAAGACTTCACACAGCTCGATCCCCCGTGCTTTCAGGGAGACCTTGACCCGACGGCGGCGGAGAGATGGAGATCCCGGGTGAAGAAGATATTTGACACTATGAGGTGCACGACTGAGCAGTGGGTCCCATTGACAGTGTTTCTACTTCAGGGAGAGGCCAGCATTGGTGGGCATCGGTCGCCTGAGCGGCAGAAGACAATTTTCTATGGACTTGGGAGGATTTTGTAGACAGATTTACCTAGAAATTTTTCCCTGACCATGTCTGACCGCAGTGCGCACTTGAGTTTGAGACTCTTGTACAGGGGGATATGACAGTATCTGTTGAGGCATAAAAAAGAGGGGGAGGCAACCACTGTTGTGAACAAAGGCATTATGCACTAATATGTCAGTCCGCACAATGGAAGTCATGTAGTAGAGTTCGCATAATGGAGTCCGCGCAATGGAGGCCACAAAGTGGAGTCTGCGCAATGGAGGCCACAAAGTGGAGTCCGCACAATGGAGGCCGCATAGTGGTGGCCGCACAGTAGATTTCGCACAATGGAGACTACACATTCAGGTCTGCATAGAGGGCATTGGCACACAGTGAATAGCGCATGATGAATACGTGGCATACTCACACATGTGAGAGGGCTATCAATACCTCATGACCCTTCTAAAAGGGTCATTAGCACCAGGTTCAAGAAGAGAGGAAGAAGAGGAGCAGACCTTGGAAAGAAAGAGGTAGAGTTCGGACCTATTGTGTGGAACAAGTACCATGTGGCACACAACATTGTCAGCGCACAACAAGCTACAACATACAGTGCTCGCCAGTGCACAGTGCCCGCCAGCGCACAGTGCCCTCCAACATAGTGTTCCAGTGCATAATGCTCCTATGTGAAGTGCTGACAACACACAATAATGTTTCTCCGTTAAAGTGACATATGTATGATTTCTTCAGTAGTTAAAGATCAACAAAAAGCTTCAGATTTGATTAAAGGAGTGATCTAGATGTATGTCACGTTTACTTTGAATTATGGTTCTATGAATATTCTATTTTATAATCAACGGAGAGAAAGGATGTAAAAGAATTCAGAATGAATAAATGTTGTGGTTATCTTCTTCATCTTCTTTTGTCAATTATTAAGTGAATAAAATCTCCAAATTAAATGCTTTTGTTTCTTGTTCGAAATAAAGTGGCAACTCTGCTAGGGAGTATTCACTTAATATTAACTTAGGAATTGTGTAGAGGACAATCACTACTGTTTGGCGTCTTTAAGGTGTCAAAATGGCAACTCTCAGTAAGAACATCCTCCCTTTCATCTCCAAAATAGAATATAACTTCATTTAAATATTATCTTGTGCTATTTTGTAATATGGAAAGAGAGATTCAAGAGAGAGAGAAGATATTACAACCAATCAATGGCAATCATTCAGAAAAATACAGTCTTCTACTTCACTGCGACAGGGTTTGTCGTCGAATATGCCGATGAACAAGCTAAATGTCACAAAAGAAGAGCAGCATCATTCAAGCATACAGAATCACAGCCAGCTGTAGCAGTCATAACCACTTCGCCAGTAGCACGGGAAGAAAGAGATAACTGGATCTTTGTTACCCGAAAAAGGACAAGGATACAGAACACCACTGTTGCAGGAATGAGTTCGCCACTAAGAAGGGCTAGGGGACCGAGAATGTGAAATATAGCTAAGAAACATCCTAAACTCGCTCCACCAACAATCTACCCCAAGCAAGTTATCTTTCCTTCAGCGATACAAGATTTCCCTGCCCTACCTCTAAGAACTCCCGGTGGATAAGAGAGTAAAAGGGCAAGGCTCTACTGATGAGCTCACCAGGATTCGTGTCACTAATCTCCACATCCCCCTGATTAATTGGCTACCATGGGAATACGTGAAGTTCATACGAGTCTCCTCTTTCAACAACCCTTATAACGTCAATACACTCTCATTCGGCCTCGACTATCACCTCGTTAGGGAATGGAGAGGCTGCTGTTTACATGACTGGGACAAACTGAGGGTCTTCCCCAACTATAGGATCGCATAGCTAAAATGGAAGAGGCACAGAAAGCACCAATGGAGGAATGTAGAAGCCTTTGGGAGGCCTTGGGGACTCTTGTGCATAATGTAGCCCAAATGACAACACCCCTAATGACTAATAACACAAATGAATGAGAACAACACCCTAAAGGGTCACAGCCACCGAGAATTGGGTCACATGGATCTACCCCCACGATGAGAGCAGTGACACAAGAAGAGGTACGACAAGTTGTTGAAGAAGCAGTCAGGTTAGACATGGAGTGTGTGTCTGACATGGGTGTGTACTAACAAGCTAACAAAAAAAGCAGTCGGGTCAAAAAAAGAACATGAGGGTACAGTAAGATTCAGATATCGGACGCCATTCTCGAAAGAAGTCGAAGATTTTCCATTCCCGAACAATTTCAAGCATCCTAATTTTCATAAGTTCAACTGGAATGGATCACCGGAAGAACATCTGATGCATTTTATTACCAACATGGGAAATTTCTCCACAATGCCCCAATATTGCCTCAGTTATTCAGGTCTTCTCTGACGAATAAAGCATTTAAATGGTATTCCAGCTTAGCACCTGGGTCAATAAGGACGTGGGAACAAATGCAAGATGCATTCATGTCAAATTTCTTCTCATCAGAATGAGATGTCAATATCACAGAACTAGCTTCAATATGACAGAGAGAAGGAGAGCCAGTGGAAACATTTATAGACGGATGGAAGACCTTGGGGGCTTCTTGCAAGAAATTTCCAAAAGAGAAAGAGCAGGTGAAGATGTGCTTGAATTTTATGGAAACGAGAGTGACATTCGGTCTCACCAGGCCGACATCAGGACCTTTCGTGATTTGGATATGAAAGCGCATGCCTTAGAATTGATGACTCAAAAAATGCTGGCGTTCAATTGTAAACTGGTTAGAAGAGGACCCCAGAAGTTGATCGCGAATGTGGTTGAACACGAAAGGAGAAGCCAGGATGCAAGAGAATACAGAAGCCAGGACACGAGAGAAGCAAGGGGTAAAAGGATAAAAAGGAAAGAAGAGCCGAATCGCTCCAGGGGAAGGTTTTACAATAAAAAACTCCAATCGTTAATCTCTTATGAGGGTTTTGTGTTTGAAAAGGAGGATGTACTTCCTATGATGAATTAGTTTCTAAAAGCAGGAACAATTGAGCTGCCTATGTCAAAGCGTCCTGAAGAAGAATAAAAAATGAAAGAAAGAGACTTATGTCATTGTCACCACATAGTAGGGCATCCGACAGAGAATTGTTATACATCAAAGTGTATCATACAAAGGATGATAAATAGGGGGAAATAATAATCAAAAAAGAAAAAGAAAGAGACAGAAGAGAGATGTTAAACGTGCTCACCATTTAAGAGGACTATCAAGGAAGGACAAGGGCGGATAAATAGAAAATAGGGGAAAAAGTTGTAGTGACTACCCTGCGATTAGGGAAGATGATGGCCAGCCCACCAAAATTGAATAGTGAAAAATTAAAGACAGGAACAGTCAAGAATCACACCAATAGCAGTAACAGCGGCGAGAAAGAAAAGGGCAAGGAGACAAAGAAAGTGACTTATGATATTATAAGCCATTTGAAAGGCATTCCAACCCGGTCGAGTGTCTATGATGCTCTGGCAGAGCCTAATTAAATCCTTATCTAATGAAGATATAAGAGGAGTGTTGCTAACTGAGATGGAGAATGAGAAGTGAGAAGATTGTATGCCAGTTATTTCCTTCTCCGATGACGACCTAGTTTATGACGGGGGGCATAATAGACCATTGATGATAGAGGGCCACAATTGGGGTAAAAAAGCAAAGTGAATAGTGCTCAAAAATGGGTCTGTCGTGAACTTGTTGTCATTGACAATGTTGAATGAATTGGGCTATCGATGCTCGAACTTATGTCCTAGTGGAATGATGATACATGGCTTTAATCAAGATGCACAACATGCGCTTGGTAAGATCAAGATAACACTGGAAATAGGGGAGTTAACTACAAATGTTGTTTGCCATGTTATAAATGTAGTGACAACATATAATCTCCTTCTAGGGAGGCCATGGATGCACCAGTATGGCATCATACCTTCCACCTTACACCGGTGCTTCAAATACTGCAAAGATGGGGTGCAACACAAAGTGCTAGATGATGCGAAACTATACACAGGAGCTAAAGCCTTCTTTGCAGATGCCAATTACTACGATGCATCTTCCAATAGAGGAGAAAATAGAAATGATGAGAAAAAGGTCCCAGAAAATGTTTGCATGGAAATAGTGAGGCAAAAATAAACAGAATTGTCCATAATAGAAAAGATGAAAAAGAAGTTCTATTTTGTACCAAAGCATCTGCGACAACCAGGACAGCCACCATTGACATTATTGTCACTAGAGCAGTTAGAAATCCTGCAGTCTAATTACATGGTGCCGCTTCCGTACATGAAAAGGAGTAAATCATTTCCTCTCATCCTGAAAAAATTTCATGTTAAGCCTAGCGCGAAATGCCCAGAGCCAATTGAATTCTACGCCCCCTCAAAAGAAAAGATAGAGGAAGCAGTCGACAGTGATATGAGGAGTAGAAAATTAACACTTGAAGAGCTTGAAAGATATAGTCCGACAAGTTGGAAAATCATGAAGAAAATGGGCTTAAATTATGGATAGGGAATTCAGATTCCGATCGGAGTTAATTAGAAAAAGTGAGAAAAGTTTCGAGGACT
This sequence comes from Magnolia kwangsiensis, assembly GCA_037074715.1. Lineage (NCBI taxonomy): Eukaryota > Viridiplantae > Streptophyta > Magnoliopsida > Magnoliales > Magnoliaceae > Magnolia > Magnolia kwangsiensis. Next base: position 37,958,030 of record CM073587.1, on the reverse strand, counting down.
GGGGGCAGAAGCTTTAGTAAACATGTTAATGGTTAGCCAGACGGAAGAAACAGACTCTAAAATAATTAGAAAGCCTGGGATAGCTCTAAAGAAGATAGAAGACGGGGGCAACCGACGATTGACAGGTTGAGAGAGATAAATTTGAGAACAGAGGAAGAACCGTGGAACACATTTATAAGTGTCAGTTTGCCAGAGAAAGAAGCTAATCAGTATATCAATCTTTTGAAAGAAAATAAAGACGTCTTCACTTGGACATATGCAGAAATGTCAGGCCTAGAACCGTCGGTGGCAATGCATCGGTTGAATATCTCTAAAGATAAAAAGCCGATCAAGCAAACATAAAGGCAGTTCCATCCAAATCTAGTCCCTAGGATAGAAGAAGAAATAAACAAACTAATAAAGGTTAGATTCATCAGAGAAGTCAAATACCCCAAATGGATATCGAAAAAAGTCCCAGTAGAGAAGAAAAATGGGTAGATCAGGGTTTGTGTCGACTTTAGAGATTTAAACGAAGCATGCTCGAAAGATGATTTTTCATTATCAATCACCAAACTGCTAGTGGATAGTACCACACAATATGTTGTCATGTCCTTCATGGACAGATATGCTGGTTACAATCAAATAAGGATGGCACCTAAAGACGAGGAAGCAACAGCTTTCAGAACTCCCTTGGGAATATATTGCTATAAAGTTATGTCGTTCAGTCTCAAGAATGCAAGTGTGATGTACCAAAGGGCAATGTAAAATATATTTAAAGACATGATGCATAAGCATGTCGAGTGTTATATGAACGATCTGGTGGTCAGGTCAAACCATCATGAGGAACACCACGAGCATTTGGCTTCAGTCTTCCTCCTAGTCAAAAAGAAGCAGTTAAAGAAGAATCCAGCCAAATGTGCATTCAGAGTATCATCAAGAAAATTCCTTGGTTTCATTGTAAGACACAGAGGCATCGAGATCGATCTAAAAAAGTTAAGGCTATTCGAGATATGCCGCCCCCGAAAATGTTGAAAGAACTAAAAAGCCTGCAAGGTAAACTAGCATATCTTCGCCACTTTATCTCAAACTTGACAGGAAATGTCAGCTATTTTCTCATTTGATGAAGAAAGGATTAGAATTCATATGGGACAAGCCTTGCCAGAACGCCTTTGATTCGATAAAAGAATTGTTGAAACAACCTCCACTGTTAAAGCCCCGGTGAAAGGAAGACTTCTTATCTTGTACATATCGGCAGCCAAAAATTCATTGGGAGCCTTATTTGCGCAAATAAATGAAAGCGGGAAGGAAGTTGCACTCTATTATCTAAGTTGAACTTTAATAGGTGCAGAATGCAATTATACGCCGATTGAAAAAGTATGCTTGGCATTAATATTCACAGTACAGAAGTTACGACATTATTGTCAATCCTATGACATAACCTTGATATCTTGAGAAGACCCCATCAAGCTTTTAATGACAAGGCCAATGTTGTTGGGAAGACTAGTGAAGTGGATGACTACTATCAGAATACGCGATTACATATGAACCGAAAAAAGTACTAAAAGTGTAGGCAGTGGCATATTTTCTTGTAGCCCATCCTGCAACAGGTAGCGATGCCATTTTTAATGAGTTTCTTGACGAGCAAGTCATGATGACTGAATCTCCGAATTCATGGCAAATGTTCTTCGACGGTGCAACACGAGCAACAAGAGCAGGTGCTGGAGTAATATTTATCACCCCCAAGGCGATTTGTTGCCTTACACCTTCGCATTGGGCACTACATGCACAAATAACAAAGCTAAATATAATGCCCTTTTCATTGTAATGCAAATATCCAGCGAGCTGAAAATAAAGACACTGCGAATTTATGGGGATTCCAAGTTGGTCATAAATCAGTTGACGACCGAATTTAAAACAAGGAAATAAGAACTTCTTCCATACTGTCGAAAGGCGCAACATTTGTTGGAACAATTCATGTATGTTGAAATCTAGCATGAACCACAGTACGAGAATGCGAAAGCAGATGCTTTGGCTACTTTAGCAGCAGCACTATCTTGCCCAGATCGAAGCCCCTTACAAGTGACAATTAAAGAAAAGAGATTTTTGCCTTCAGCAGAAATCATCAGTGAAAGCACGAAAGCACTCCCTATATCGTGTTTAGCAATGGCAATAGATGATTGGCATCAGCCTTTTGTCGATTATCTCAAGTACGATATCCTGCCACAAGATCCATAGATAAAGCTGTAGATTAAGCAGAGATAAAAAAGATTCATTATGTGTAACGAAGCATTATACAGAAGATCTTCTAATAAAATATTGTTGCGATGCTTGAGTTAAGAGGAAGCAGGTCAAGTGATATAAGAGGCACATTCCAGGGGATGTGAGGCGCATTAGGCTGGGCGAAATTTCTTCCATTGAGTGCACCGGATGGGAGATTACTGGCTAACAATGTTTAAAGATGCTATAGACTACGTAAAGCGATGCCACGAATGTCAGATTCGTGAGGATATTATTCATGTACCCCCTGAAGACCTTCATCGGTCGGCTACTTCCTGACCTTTTGCTGTGTGGGGACTCGATGCCATTGGCCCAATAAGTCCGTCATCGTCCAAATGAAAACAGTATATATTGGTAGCAATGGACTATTTCTCCAAATGGACAGAGGTAATTACACTGCGGAATGTTAAAGAGAAAGATGTTGTCAATTTCATTCAGCATGCAATAATCTATCGTCATGGCATCCTGAAGAAAATCATTGCAGATAACAGCACTCCTTTCAAGAATAGGGGCATGGGGAAACTCAAGTTCAATATTCACCATTCATTCTCAACACCTTATTATCCACTAGCCAATAGGTTGACAAAGGCGTTCAATAAAACAATTGTAAAAATATTGAAGAAAACAGTGACTAGGAATAAGCGTGATTGGGATGAAATGTTACAAGAAGCCTTATGAGCCTATAGGACCCATCAGACAGCGACACAAGCTACCCTGTATTCGTTGGTTTGTGGTGTAGAGGTCGTTGTGCTAATCGAAATAGAATTCGCCTCACTTAGAATATCAGTGCATCAGTCAATTACAGCTGATGAAAACGCAAGAATAAGATTGACGGAATTAGACCTACTTGATGAAAAAAACTGGCGGCTCAGCAGAGATTGTGGTTATATCAGGCCAGGATTTTTGTGGCCTTTGATAAAAAAGTTAAGCATTGATCCTTTAAGAAAGGGGATCTGGTTCTGATGTTGAAAAGACCGATAGTGGTCACCTGAAGGACAAGGGGCAAGTTCGACCCAAAATGGGATGGGCTATACATCATAACTAAAGTATATTCTAATGGGGCATACAGAGTAACAGATCAAGATAGACGAGGCATCAGCATACCGGTCAATGCTCGCTTCATTAAGAAATATCGTCCCTAACAATGGGAAAAGTTTTGATCTAGAAGATTATCAGAATAATACTTTTACATCAAAAGGGGGCAATCACAGATGAATTGGTGAAACAACCTTTAAAGGCAGAGCCTTCTATTCTTTCTTCACAAATGATGAATAAAAGGCGAATTCTCAAGCATATTAAGAGTAAACATCAATGACTACTACTGAAGTTGTAGCCATCACTGTCATTATAGGTCACCTATCAAAATTGTTATTATCACCAACCTGACTGAATATAAAGACAGATATTATCAGATTATTATGGGCAATAACAAGCAACAGTGATATATCAATTATTGATTCACCATTCATGGCAGTAGAACGATGTATATGGCCAAGCGCATACAAATTCTTATGAAAATAATGGTGGTCCATCATCTAAGGCAACCTAGTCAAGCCCTATACGGCCAACTATGCATAAGAACTATATATATTATCCAGGATAGCAGTGTGGAGCCAACGGCCCTAAAAAGCCCGTATAAGCCACATCACGTGCATATCCATGCAGACAGCAGGCGGAGCCAGTGACTAAAAGCCTCAAAAGGCCAGAAGTCCTTAATGGCCAGTCATGCATGAGACCAATACCGTCTATAAGCTCTCCGACAGCGTTGCAGATGAAGATGAAAATACCTTCTTGTGAATGGGTCTGAACTTATAAACGAAGAAAATGGGGAATAAAATAAGACTCCCAAATCCTTGGCTTGATTTCAGTATTAACTCATGAGGATTTAGATTTGGTACCAAAGGTAGCCTTGTGCACCCTGTGAACTCTAGAGAATTATTGTGGCCAACCTTGCGCACTAATCCCACAGAGTTCACAACTCCGGTAGCTTCAATGGGCCCCTCTGATGGACCGCAGTTTGTGAACTCCCCGGCCGCAATAAGTTTAGAGAACTCAGGAGAGTTAGAGAGACCATTCGCATAAGACCTAACTCCAACTACTTATGAATCTATAAAACTGTGATTGTTCCACTACTCAAGAGCTTAAACTGTGTGCAAAACTAACTCTACTAACTTTAAAACAAAATAGTTTCGCCCATTAAAATAAACATCATATAGGGTCGCTTTATGATTCATGAATATGAAAGTATTACATCAACACGTATTCCAAAATCAATGATTGTATTATCAAGAATATACTTGTCTTAAATAAAACACCATAATTTGTTTATACATCATAACATAAAAAGAAATTAAAAAAAAAGAAGAGAAATGAAGAAACCTATATGAAAGATGCAATTCTAATAGATCCTTAGGAATGTCGGCCAATTATGATTCCATAAAGGCAGCAACTTCCCTATTCTTCGTTTGTCCAGCCTTCTCGATGTTGGCAACTTGAGTATTCATTTCAAGCTCCTCCCAGATTTAACGAATAGTCAACTCCTCTACTTCTTTTTTATAACGCCCTGAAAATCGGGGGTCGAGCATAAACTCCACTCCCGAGTTCCAGAACATCACTTATACAACATTTTCAATGATGGATGAATGTCGACCATAATAGTGCATAAAACATGAGGTGGATTAAGCCAAAACAACATATCATACTCCAGAGACAGTTAAATTAGCAAGCGGAAGAATGTGATAGGTATATAAAATATATGAACTGTTGTAAGTCTCCATAGTGTGAACATGTTACCAGGTTAAACATATACATGTATACTCCAAAAATGATCAAAAGAATATACATGAGTGTGTAAATAAAAGGTAAAATACCAAGTGTATTGACATCTAATCGGTAACCCTGTAACCCCGTCAATCAGAACTGCATATAGGAGGGATCCTCCTCATCATCATCAAGTCCGGCTCTGCTCCGTAAGCATCGCCACCATCTGAAACTAAAATAGGGACTGGTTGGTGTACGCAACACCGTCCTATAACGTGGGAGTGAGTAGCTAACTCAATAGAATCATAGAGCAAAGGTTAACATGTTATCAAATCAATCAAGCGATAATGGTAAAGCAAGCAATCAAACATTCCTAAACACTGTGATTAATACAAGAATGAAATGACATGATGGATGCCTTCACCAACATACTCCCTCATGCGACACCATCTTACGTTCGCGGAATGCTTTCTTTCCTCAGTACTCCACATCTTCCAGGCACATGCAGTGCGATATGAATATGATTATCGAGTTGTTATTAGTCCTTTTCATACACCAGGATTGGAAAACTAGGGTACTTTCCTTATATCATTCCCAACAAGGATCCTATCTAGGGTCGTCACTCCTAGTAATCTCATACAATGATATATTTTTAGGTCGCTGCAAGGGCTGTCAGGGCTGTTGCACGCACTCGTTGCTCTGCTCCCCCATCACCTTATCAATACAGGCCTAGTTGTACTCTTGTTGCTATGGAAGGGTCGTCGCCTCACGTAAACTCAGAGTACGCTCGAGGTCACTACAAAGGCTGTCAGGGGTGTTGCTTGCACTCGTTGCACCGCTCCCCCATCACCTTATCAGTGTAGGCCGACAGCAAGAATATAGTGTCCCATACCACCATAATCTGCTCACGAGTCTGGGTTGCTCACTGGTCACTACGGGGAGGTTTGTGGCCCCAGCGTAGGCCGACAGCTCGACCACGGTGTCCCATACCACCATGCCCAGCTCATGAGTCTTAGTGGATCAAGGTACCACAGTTATCAGGGTTATCACTGGTAAGTTCAGTACCCTAGGTTTAAGCAGTTATGACAAATACAAGGAGAACATACAACGGTCAATCGGGTTACTTGATGAGTCCGACTAGCGCGAACGCACGTTGAATCGACTGACATGAAGTGTACAAGCACTTCATGTGGCCTAACCACTGTCGACGACTCTAGTATGACTCCGGTTCGTCATACACATTCTTCGTGGCGAATAGAATCCAACCACGAATTCTAAACTGTTACCGACTTCCTGGACTAGAGTATAGCCCCAAGCACTTGTAATCTAAATCAATAATCATATGAGAGAGATAGAATTGAAATACAAGAAATTCCTGCATGTTATCAGCATGTTATAACATAGATCATAAGTAGTTAACCATACACGAGTACTTCATACATAAGGTAATCAATTGAAATACATCAAGCATGGAGGAAATCATGTACATCATCAAATTAGTTGAGAATCCAGTCTCAACGCTAATCTACAACACCATTTACTCAATACTTACTAATACATACATTTACACAAATACTTAGACTACACAACTCCAACGTACTTGACGTATGTTGATTTCAGCATATAATATGACAGATCCTTATATCAAGGAGATGTCTAATACACAACAATCATGTTCTTACATTCAAAACATATGGCAGGCATAAATCATATTGATTTAGGCATTTCAACAAACACTTAGTCTACACACATTAGTCTACATAGCATATGTCGGCCAATATGTGCATTAGGGCGAATCTCTTCGCCAAAAAGATCATACACGTATAACTAGTATAGGTACATAGTAAATACTCATGGCAATCATATTAGTAAAATATGTACGTATACAGTATTTCCTACAAATACCTAAAATACCCTAAATCTCATATTCTTCGTATGTATTCGAAATGAAAAATGGACAGCATGTTATACATGTCAAACAGCTCCTTATCAGCAATCTACCATTAAATGGCATTGAAAGCTTTGAAAATAGATAATCTAAGCATCTAAAATCTGCACCTTATGCCGTAGAAGCGTAATGAAGTCGATGGAATCTCTAAGTCTTCGTATACATGGAATATTAACCTGCAATACAAGCTAGGTTAGCTATCTAGCTACTAGCATCAATGGAAACCCTAAAATAAGTTAGGGCTAGGCTTTTCTTACCTAAGAATGACGCCAGAATCGCCAGGATAGCGATGCAGGTGGATGGCTTTGGCACGTGGATCAGCAGGGAAGAATAGCAGGAGGGTTCTCCCACTTCTCTCACACTTTCTCTCTCTTTTCTCCCTTCTCTCTCCTAGGGTTTTCTCCAAATTTGTATGGGTTAGAAAGCTAAGGGTTTAAGGCCCTTTTATAAGCCCAAACATGACCAAAACAGACTTTAAGTTAAGGTATACTTGGGTTATAGCCAAATCGGGTCTTTTCCGATCCAAAAGAATATTTCTTGAGGTCCCCTGACTGAATGCGGTCAGACTTAAGCTTGTAAATGTTGGATCCTAATCACGTTACGTTTTCAGTTCGATAGGGTTTTCAGATCGCACGTGGCGGACCAGTTTCAGTTCAGCGGTCACTGAGACTCGATCAAGGATTCCAAGTACACTGACCTGAGTGGGAAATATTCCCTGATCCGAGGGTGTATTTGGGTCAGATTCCAACAGTCTGAATGCTTATACTTAACCCGCATGCGACACGTGCCAGATTTATTTAAATCACATTTAATTTAGTAAGAATTTCACTCTTTCTCACACTTCCTGCTCCAGGCTCAATGAAATAGCCTCAGAACATCAGTTGGGCTTGATTTTCGGGGTGGTAGTCAAGTCCAACTACGCGGTCATAATAGTCTAAGATTATAGATATCGGACTTTCGACATACGGTCTAGATCCAATACAAAGTTTTAAAGGGTTCTTGAGAACAAACAGGTTTAGAGTTTGATCCTGAATTTTAGGGTAAGATAGTGGTAACAATTCTAGAGGTTTTGGGTCTTACAGATCGTATTTAAAGTGGTTAGTGCTAATTTCGCAAGAAATCAAGTGTAGCGCTGGCTAATTCACGTTAAATTCTAAAGAATTAGGTTCTAAATGATTTCTTTGGCTTTGGAATCGAATTTTGAGAAGTTACTCAGGTGTTATGGTTGACCCATTGCCTAAGGACGTCTAATTCCAGGTTGGCAAAAATTCGGGGTGTTACACCCCCGCTAGTTGTAAATAATCTCGTAGAGTACGAGGCGAGGGTGCATGATGCACCTCATTGTCATCGATTTGTAGCCATTACTTTTACTGACTCAAAGGATCTCAAGGGATGTCAAATCTTGTGATGGACAGGCAATCCTTCAACTAGTCCTCCTTCACTCAAGAGACGTTATCACGGACCCACTTGAGCATCAAATACTCACAACCCTTAGTTTCTAATCTAACCTATGTCATCGAGCATCTCTTCGAGTTATTTAACAGGACTTCGATTCATCAAAAATTGCATCCAATATGTCCAGCAACCAACTTAATTTTTATGTAAAAATTTGATGTCATCTAGCTATGTTCGATGTCATCAAATTATGGCTTCGATGTCGTCGAACAGTGGTCGATAACACAGATAATGAAGTGAATTTCAACACTTTGTTCTTTCAACTTCCTTCCTTCTCCACTTGGTTTTCTTGTGTCTTGGGGTCTTGAAATCTTCAATCTTGGTCTCCAAAGATCCATTTTTTGCCTTGGTGTTTCTTGAACATCAAATCCATGCTTTTAGCATTCTTTTGAATCCAAGCTCTTAAACTCACCTTGCAATGCAAACATCTATAAAATATACCATTAAGCATTATTATGTTTGTAAAACCAAGATATAAATGGGGTAAAATATGTAATATTTGACACTTAACAAAGAAAAGGAAAATTGAATAAGCTATTAAAATAAAATGTATAAATACTAACAGATAGCTTGCTGAGGACTTAAGCTTCTTCTCTCTTCCATAAGGATTAAAGTAAATTTTTGTGATAATTTGGAATGAGAGAAAGGCTCAATTTATAGGCAAATAAGTTAGAACTTCGGCTAGCCTTAGATAGGATTCGACTAGCCCGAGTTCACTAAATTTTATTCAACAGATTTCAGATTGCGCATGATAAGATTTATCCAAAATTTGGCTGGCCTAAAGAAAAATTTTGAAAAGGGCGAGCTCCAAGTACAAGAGGGGGGGTGAATAGTACTATGCCAAATAAAAACAAAATGTAGAAAGATAACACAGATAGTAGAAATTAAAAGCAACCTCAAATGCACAAGTATTGAGAGGTTGATACAAACGTTGTTCTAAGGACAACCTTACACCAAAAACCAATGCCTTATGATAGGACACCTGATTTCTAGAATGTCTGTGAGTATCAAAAACTCAAACTGATATAAAGGTAAAAGAAATAAACCTAGCTATTACAACATTCACCACAAAAGCATAAAATAGAGTACAGCATTCACACACATAAACAAATGCAATCATCAACTACAACTCTAAAAATTATAGTGGTTCGTGTGTGTACACCAACTATTCACAAACAGCCACACAACTACTCCACTCCCAATATCCACACCCTCGGGATATTGGCTTTCACTAAGAAAGAAGGTTTCCAAGGTTTACCTTAAAACCTTTATAACTATTTTTCAATGAGCTATCACAATTAAAAACCCCACACACCAAGACTTTCTGGCTATCTCAGTCAAAACCAAAATGAAAGATTTTCTAGCAATCTTACAAAGCACAAAGTAATAAATAAAATGTACTTATCTGAAGAAAGATCTTTGATGTAGCCAGTAGAACTGCTTCTTTATAGATGATAATGTTCAATGTTCAATCTCATAAAAGAAGGGGTTCTAGGTCTAAATGAATTTTAAATTAAATCCAACCTTTGGCAACTTGGATTTAATTTCTTAGATCTCACAAAGGATTAAATCAAAATCCTCTTTTTAAATCAAATAGAATGGAATCAAGAGATCAAGAAATTAAATAACCAAAAAGCTATAAAAATAAATTTTAAATACTTCACAATAACTTCTCAATAGTGGGAACTTATCTCTCAAAGTGGTAGCTGGAATAGGCTTGGAATTGAATGATAAATTCTAAGAAATGTCCACTATTTATATGTTGTAAATCAGTTCACTCGACGGGTCCTGGTTTTGAATCAACTGGTCCTAGCCGTACGAAATTCCAAATTTTCTGGCGGAATGTATAAAACAGACCCTCGACTGGTCAATTGGCTCGCTGGACTAGTCGAGTGGCCAACTCAACTGGTTGAGTGAATAAAAATCGTGTTGTTGGAGTTCGAGTCAAGTCGCACTCGACTATTCAAACCAATCTCCACGACCGGTCGAGCATGGTCATGACTAGTCGACGATGTACAAGAAAATTCCAAAATTTTGAATATAAATCTGGACTGGTGGAGAAAAACCCTGGACTAGTCGAACCAAGACTAAGACTAGTCGAAGCAAAGTCTAAATTAAGTACAATGACCCAAATTAAATATGTAATGTTAATGACCTAATCCTAAGGTCTAGGGTCATGTATACCTTAAATGTGAGTATTGAAATTGAACCATCGGTCTCTTCGGTAGATAGGACGCTGTGAAGCACATGAAGCTTGACCTTGAATTCTTGAACGTGTCTCGAACTTGTGTCTTAAGACTTGAGAAAATGTACTTGAGCTTGTTCTTGTGACTTGAGCTTGATGTAGTGTACTTGAGCTTGAATTTGAGACTTGATCTTGAGCTTTAACATAATCTTGAACTTTAAACTTGAAGATTGAAGTAATGATGCACTTAAGCTTGTGTGCCTCAACTTGATGATCTTCAACTTATTTTCTTGTAGTTGAACATGCGTACTTGTAGCACGCATAACATCGATGTACATAACACCATGCTCATCTTTGAATGAAGGTGAACTTCCCATCAATTTGAACTTGAAGGTGAACTTTCCATCTATCAAAACAAGTAAACCAAACTGAAGTGTTTTGGCACAATAAAATTTGACAACTTAGGGTACTAGATATACAACTTAGCACTTATAATCTCCCCCTTTATCAAATTTGTGACAAAACCAACTTACAGAAGATTAACCTATTCTAATACACAGATTCACTCAGTTCAAACAAAATCTAACAACCACAAACTCCACCTTAATCAATCCCCTTTAACTTAAGCTCAGTAGAGACCTGTATTAAGAGATTCATATGCATTTTCAAAAAAAAAAAAAATCCTTTCCACATAGTACATGCATATCCACATCTCTAAATCTCATTTAAATAACCACATTATCATAAAACAAATTAAAATATAAGCAAACAAATACCCAATTTCTCCCCCTTTTTGTCACAAAATGACAAAGGAAGAAAAGATAAGAATATGTGAATGTGGTAACTAATAAGTGAATAGAGTAAGAAAGAGTGTGAAAGTTAGCAAATTAAACCATAATAATAGGAGTATCAACATCAAACTAACTTAAACATGTCCAAATTTCAGAGTCACCAAACAAAGTAAAGTTAAGTATTACAATCCCAACAAAAATAAACAAACCAATCAGAACTAGATGAAGAGAGAGGTGGAATGGATGGATCAATCTGGTGTAATCCCTTATTTATGCGTCTAAAATACTTATGCATATACTTCATTTGCTTATCTTGAAAAATTTTCAGTCCATCCACCTTCTCTTCCAATGAGCGAAGGAGCTCATCAAAACTAGAAGGCTGAAAATCAGGATCAGCCTCAACATCATCAGATTCTAATTCATTAAAAATATTTTCCATATTGGCTTCAGTTAGAGCACAAAAAAAATATATCTGTTATTATTTTTTCTCAAATTTTAAAATAAAATAAAATTATACAAAAATACACAATAGTACAGGCATGTAATCATGAACATTTTAAGAAGAATTACACATACCAAAATCCAATTTTAATTCGAAAAACTTGTTTCTGTCAAGTGGTTTAGGGAATATGTCCGCAAGTTTTTTTTTAATCTGCACATAGTTTAAAGAAATAATTTTCTCTTCCACTAATTCCCGAATATAGTGATACCTAGTGTCAATATGTTTGGTACAGGAATGATGGACATTCTTAGAGATATCGATTGCGCTAAAGTTATCACAATATAGAATCATTTTGTCATGCGAAATCCCGTAATCGTTCAGCATTCTTTTCATCCACACAAGCGGAGTGCAAACATTTTCAGCTGTGATATATTTAGCCTTAGTTATGGATAGAGATACAGAACTTTGTTTCTTGCTATGTCAGGAAACTAAACATTTCCCAACATAAAAGCAAACACCACTAGTGGAATTTCGATCGTCTATATTCCCAGCCCAATCAGCATCTGAGTATCCAGCTAATTGAATATTAGTATCAAGTGAATACAATAGACCTAAATTAATTGTACTTATGACATACCTAATAATCCTCTTAACAGCAGTCAGGTGGGATTCCTTAAGTTCAGATTGATATCTAGCACAGATTCCTACAATGAAGGCAATATCAGGTCGACTTGCAATTAAATATAACAGACTGCCAATCATAATGAGATATAACAAAGGTTCTACTCTCTTACCTGTTGCATCTTAACATAGCTTAAGAGTTATACTCATAGGAGTATCAAAATGCTTACCACTTTCAAAACTAAACTTCTTAACCAAGTTTAGAGCATACTTAGTTTGAGAAATGAAAATACCGTCTTCAAGTTGTTTTACTTGCAGACCTAAGAAGTAATTCAGTTCTCCAACCATGCTCATTTCAAACTTGGACTTCATTAACTTTGTAAACTCAGTAGACAGGTTAGAACATGTATAGCCATAAATAATTTATCAACATATATCTGCACTATAAGTATGTGTTCATTATTTTTCTTAACAAATAAGGTTTTATCAACACTCCCCATAACGAAGTTATGACTTAGTAAAAACTTGGTCAGTTTCTCATACCATGCCTTGGGAGCTTGTTTTAAACCATAGAGTGCTTTTTTCAAATGATAAACATGATCAGTGTGTTTAGGGTCTTCAAATTGGTTGTTCTACATAAACTTCCTCATGTAGATCACCGTTTAAGAAAGCACTCTTGACAGCCATTTGATCAATTTTAAATTTTTTGAAACAAGCAATGGATATGAATAATCCGATGGATTTAAGACGAGCTACTGGGGTAAAGGTTTCATCATAATCGATTCCTTCTATCTATGTGTACCATTGTATAACCAGTCTAGCCTTATTTCTTATAATATTTTCTAACTCATCAGACTTATTTTTAATTATCCACTTAGTTCCAATGATATGTTTATCAACCGATCTAGGAACCAAATGCCACACATCATTTCGAATGAATTGATTCAGCTCATCTTGCATGGTGACAATTCAGTTTTCATCAGTAAGAGCCTCTTTTACATTAGTCGGCTCAATTTGGGAAGTAAAACACACATAATTCATATGTTTTCTAATTGTTTTTGTGTACACACACTAGTGAGGGGGTTACCTAGTATTTGATCAGTAGGATTGTCTTTAACTGATCGAAGTTCAGTGTTGACTTGACTAGATGAAGAGTCAGATTTATCTATAAAATTGACTTCATCATCTTCTGAACTTGGGGTTGGTGTAATTAGGTGATCATCAATAACAACATTTATGGATTCTTAAATGATAGTGGTACTCTTGTTCAGAACACGATACGCTTGACTGTTTAGAGCATACCCTAGAAAGATCCCATCGTCACTTTTAGTGTCGAACTTCCCTAAATTTTCGCGGTCACACAAAATATAACACTTACTACCAAAAACTCAAAAGTATTTAATTGTGGGATTTTTATTAAACCACAGTTCATATGTTGTTTTATCTTTAATTTTCTAATGTAAACATAATTAATTATATAACATGCAGTGTTCACAGCTTCAGCCCAAAGATTTTTAGGTAACTTCATGCTATTTAACATAACATTAGCTATTTCTTGAAGCACATGGTTTTTCCTTTCAACAATCTCATTTTATTGAGGTGTCTTAGGTGCAGAAAATTCATGCAATATCCTATGATCACTATAGAACTTCTCAAAATTATAATTCTCAAATTTCGATCCATGATCACTTCGAATTTTAGAAATATTTATTTCCTTTTCAGTTTGTATACACTTAAGTATCCTTTTCACTTCATCGAGAGTTTTATACTTCTCTCTCATTAAAGCTACCCATGTATATCAGGTAAAATCATCCACAATTACCAGAAAATATTTCTTTCCACCTCGACTCTCTGTTCTAGTAGGTCCAACAAGATCCATGTGGAGGAGTTCAAGGGGTTTAGATGTGGCAAAGGAGTTCACTTTCATATGACTACTCCTTGTTTGTTTCCCGATTTGACATTCGCCACAAATATTATCCATTTTCTTCAATTTGGGTAGACATGTTATTAGATCAGCCTTGCTCGGTGTATATAGATTTCAGTAGTTTACATGTCCAAGGCGTTTGTGCCATAACTCGGTCTCATAGGTTTGAACCATGTAATAAGATACTTTGATGAGTTAGAATCACTTACAATATAGCAATTATCAGATGTTCTGTGACCATTTAATATCACATAACCTTTCTCATCAGAAACCTCACGACCTTAAATAGTGAATATCACACTATGTTTATTATTGCAGATTTAAGAAATACTTAAAATATTATGCTTAAGACCTTATACGAATAAAACATTTTCAAAAGGAGGAAGATTGAAAAGTTGAACCATACCTTAGCCAATTATTCTGCAGTTGCTCCCATCACCAAACGTGACTGGCCCGTCAGTCATTTCTTTGTAGTTGGTGAACAAATCTCTATCACCTGTCATGTGTCTAGAGCAACCACTGTCTAGGTACCACTTTGATTGACTCTAAGACTTGAAAGCATTGTGGGCAACCAGACAAGTAACCTTTGGGACCCATTTCATCACCATTTTGGGTTTTGGAGAACTGTTGATTTTTCTACACTTGTAGTTATTATTAATTCTACCATTTGAGTTAGTTTTCAGAAGCTCCTTTAAGTAAATCAACAATCTTCTTAGCTAAGGGATTATAATTCTAATTTTTAAGATTAATATGATTGATACTAGGTTTGGTAGCGTGAAAAGTTTCAAGATTTTTAAAACCATTTTGATTCAACTTTTCCCTTTTGAGTTGGAGGACTCTCCTTTAACAAATTTAGGAGTAGTAATCTTACTTTTTAGAGGCATGTTTTTATCATAGCCAAGACCTGATCTATCTCCACATTTTCTTGATCCAGCTAGTAATTTTTCAAGTTTGGGATCTCCCTAGGCATACCTCCAAGTATCCTTTGAACTCAAGAGGGAAAAGACTTCCATTTTTAGTTTCTCATTTTTTGATTTTAGGTTTTCAACTTAAGATGTTTTGAAATCTAAATCACATTTATTTTTTCAAAATAATCAGAAATAAGTGATTTTTCTAAAATTAAGTTTTTAAAATTCTCTTTTAATTTTAGAAACTTTTCTTTTTGAAGTTTAAGCTTGACGGCAATCTTACAACTCTCCCTGTATAGGGCATTGTAGGCATCCTGAAGATCGTCTTCGTTTCCAGGATCACTCTTCAGATTTTGATATTCAGATGTATCACAACTATCTGTGGAAGTGACTCTAGCTAGAGTCATTAGGGCCATGACTTCACTTGTAAAATTGGGTTCTAAATCATCCAACTAAGAAGAAACTTCAGAGGAGGACAATTCATCCCATGTGGCCAACATGCCTTTTCTCTTTGACTTGTCCCTTTTAGGGCACTTATTTGCCAAATGCCCATATTCATGGTAGTTGAAGCATTGGCTGTCTTTTAGTGATTTTCAATTTTTAGTTTTATTCTTTTTCTTCTCAAAGGGTTTTTGAAAATTGACTCTCTTTTTACTTTTAAAAATCTTATAAAACTTCTTAGCTAATAAGGTCATATCATCCTCTGAGATTTCACAATCAGAATTACTATCTTGAGAAATACATTTGGATGATTTAAGGGTTATAGATTTACCTTTTGGAGCTTTACAATTTAACTCGTAGGTTTGAAGTGAACCAACAAGTTCCTCCACCCTCATATTATCCGTGTCTCGAAGTTCCTGAATGGTTATCACCTTAGAATTGAACCTCTCAGGAAGTGAGTGCAGTATCTTTGCACAAACTTTACTTTCTGGGATGTTAACTCCAAGACCCCACATTGAGTTGACTACGTCATTCAGTTTAGTATAGAAGTCCATGAATGATTCATTTTCTTCCATACGTATTTCATCAAACCTGGTGGTAAGGATCTGAACCTTAGACTTTTTTACAATAGTTGTTCCCTCATGTGTCATTTCTAAGATATCCCAAGCCTGTTTTGCAGTGTCACAAGATATAATTCTTTTGAACTCATCTGGTGATAGTGTACAAGTGATTGCATTTAAAGCTTTGGCATTGACACCGCTCTTATTTTTCTGAGGTGTGGTCCATAAATAATAAGGTGATACTTGCATGGACTTGGTTCCATCACTGCCTAGAACTTCAATCACTAGTGGTTTCCGTTTGGTAACCGTTGCTTGCCACACACTTTCATCGATGGACTTCAGAAAGATTCTCATTTGTGCTTTCCAATAATCGTAATTGGAGCCATCAAATAGTGGTGGCCTAGTAAAAGAAAGGCTATCAAAATTTGACATATTAAGAGCTCGAGATCGCCTAGCTAAGGAAATTAATCCAATGGAATGAGCTATTAGGCTCTAATACCACCTGAAAAGGGCGAGCTCCAAGTCCTGGGGGGGTGAATAGGACTATGCCAAATAAAAATAAAATATGAAAAGATAACATAAATATCAAAAATTAAAAGCAACCTCAAATGCATAAATACTGAGAGGTTGATACAAACGTTGTTCTAAGGACAACCTTACACCAAAAACCAATGGATTATGGTAGGACAACTTGATTTCTAGAACATCTATGAGTATCAAAAACTCAAACTGATACAGTGGCAAAAGAAATAAACCTAGTTAGTACAACCTTCACCACAAAAGCATAAAATAGATTATAGCATTAACACACAAACAAATACAATCATACACCACAACTCCAAGAATTATAGTTGTTCATGTGTGTACACCAACTGTTCGCAAACAGACACACAACTACTCCACTCCCAATATCCACACCCACGGGATATTGGCTTTCATTAAGAAAGAAGGTTTTCTAAGGTTCACCTTAAAACCTTTACAATTGTTTTTCAATGGGCTATCACAATTAAAAACCCCACACACTGAGATTTTTTAGCTATCTCAGTCAAAACCAAAATGAAAGATTTTTTGGTAATCTTACAAAGCACAAAGTAATAAATGAAATATACTTATCTGAAGAAAGATCTTTGATGTAGCCGGTAGAATTGCTCCTTTATAGATGATAATGTCCAATGTTTAATCCAACAAAAGAAGGGGTTCTATATCTAAATGAATTTTAAATTAAATCCAACCTTTGGCTACTTGGATTCAATTTCTTGGATCTCACAAAGGGTTAAAATCAAAATCCCCTATTTTAAATCAAATAGAATAGAATCAAGAGATAAAGAAATTAAATAACCAAAAAGTTATTAAAATAAATTCTAAATACCTCACAATAGCTTCTTAATAGTGGGGACTTATCTCTCAGAGTGGTGGCTGAATAGGCTTGTAATTGAATGATAAATTCTAAGAAATGTCCACTATTTATAGGATACAAATCGGTTCACTCGACTGGTCCTGGGTTCGGATCGACTGGTCCTAGTTGAACGAAATTTCAAATTTTCTAGCCCGATTAGATAAAACAGACCCTCGACCGGTCGAGTGTCTCGCTCGACTGGTCGAGTGGCAAGCTCAACTAGTCGAGCAAAGCACTCGACTGGTCAAGTGAATAAAAATCACGTTACTGGAGTTCGAGTCGAGTCACAGTCGATTATTCGAAGCAGTCTCCATGATCGGTCAAGTAAGGTACTCGACTGGTCGACGACCTACCAGAAAATTTCAAAATTTTGAATTTAAATCTGGACTGGCCGAGAAAAACCCTGGACTGGTCGAGCCAGTACCTAGACTACTTGAAGTAAAGCCTAAATTAAGTACAATGACCTAAATTAAATATGTAATGTCAATGACCTAATCCTAAGGTCTTTCTAGGGTCATGTATACCTAAAATGTGAGTATTGAAATTGAACCATAGGTCGCTTCGGTAGATAGGATTCTGTGAAGCATATGAAGCTTGACCTTGAATTCTTGAACTTGTCTCGAACTTGTGTCTTGAGACTTGAGCAAATGTACTTGAGCTTGTTCTTGTGACTTGAGCTTGAGGTAGTGTACTTGAGCTTGAATTTGAGACTTGATCTTGAGCTTTAACATAAGCTTGAACTTTAAGCTTGAAGATTGAAGTAATAATGCACTTGAGCTTGAGTTCCTCGACTTGATGATCTTCAACTTATTTTGTAGTTGAACATGCATACTTGTAGCACATATAACGTGGATGTAGATAACACCACGCTCATCTTCGAATGAAGGTGAACTTCCCACTAATTTGAACTTGAAAGTGAAATTTCCATCTTTCAAAACAAGTCAACTATACTGAAGTGTTTTGGCACAACAAAATTTGACAACTTAGGGTGCTAGATATACAACTTAGCACTTACAAATTTGGCTAGCCAAAATTCACAATTTGACTAGCCTAATTCCCGCGAATTTCAAAAGATTGCGTTGTTGGAATTTCACTGAAACTTTCTCAGGCTGGTCGAATTTTAAGCTTAAGCTAGTCGAACCAGGTCCTTACTCTTGCTTCGATGGTAAACTGTCAGGAGTTTCAACACCTTGTCAAGGGTTTGAGTACCCATAGGTGGTGAAATCCCACTACGGCTTGAGTGAGTGGGGGTGTGTGTGCGTGTTTAAAAAAAAAAGGCTAGACGAACCAGAACTTAGGGTTGCTGAATTTTTAACAGAAGTTGTTATTTAGTTTGAGCTTGAAGTTGGGCTAGCCGAGGAAGTTAGGCTGGCCGAATTTCATAACAAAAACACTTATAAAAACCTAAGATGAAGAATTTTTGAAAGGACCTATTCCTAAGGTCTTTTTAGGGTTATACCACCTGTGATATAGCAAATATCTAAGTCACCTTGTCTCGAATTTAGTCTTGAACTTTGACTTGAATATGGGCGATGATTTCTTTGAGAAGATGTGTGAGACCTGTATCCTAAAACGTATCGTTCCATAAGCTTCCGCAGTCCTCTCGGTCAAATCCTGACAACCTGTGACTTATAATTAGCATTTGCGCGCAACCATGAGTTGCATCCTATCGATCTGAGTCAGCTCGGCCTAAGACTTGTATCATTGCAACTGCACCGTCACCGCGGTTCTGATGTCGCGTCTTATGCGCTAAGATGATACCCAGGCCAGGAGATGTAAGCCCACGTTCAGTTCGAGGAAAACGTCGCGTGTTGCAAATCCGTAAAGAATCCATCACATCAATCACTTCACTTGTCAAAGTACACCCATCAAGTCAAGTACCTTATCCCATCCCCCAAGTATACAACACCATCCCCAAAGTCAACCTTTCCATCCCATCTCTTACACAGCCCATCACTCCTCTCCCATCATCTCTCTCTCTTTTTCATTCTCTCTCTCATTCTTCCTCCCAAGCAACCCACGTTCAAGCTCCCCATGAGAGAGCTAGTGTGACCCACCTTCCTACCTCTCATCTCCACCATTCAAAGTCCATCTCAACCGTCAAAATCATTTCCTTGGAGCTCTAGACACTATAGGCGGATGAAGGAAGAGACGATCAAAGGTGGATGCTTCTCTCTCTCTCTCTCCCTCTCTCTTCCAATATTTTGGGGTGATGATGTGGCCGTGTGGCCCACCCAGATGTATCCCACCTTGATGTATGTGATGTCCAAGCCATCCGTCAGATGGGACCTACAGTCGTCCAAGCTAAGTGGGCCCTACTTAATGGTGGTGGGAAAACATAAATATCAGATTAATGTAAATCAGGTGGACCACATCCACGTGGGACCCACCTTGATGAATACAATCCACACCATCAGTCCAGTGTCCAGGGACGCTGGACGTGGGTTCTATGAGGTGTGAATAGATAGTGGTGTGTAGTAACAGAAAATATATATATATATATATAAAAAGTAAGCTTAGTTTAAGCTTTTGGGATAGGCTGCTCATGCAGGCCCCACCTTGATGCATTGGTCTAATCTAAGCCATCCATTCCTTTTTCCTGCTCATTTTAGACGTTGATCTGCAAAATGAAGCCAGTCCAAATCTTTGGTGGGTTGTACCATTAAAAGAATTATTTTAATAGTAATGAATCTATTAGGGCCCACTGTGATGTTTCCATATATTAAAACATACCGAATATTGGACTCGTTAGATGCATCTCGAGCTATAGAACCCAGTAGGCGGACTGGATCATCATGATGTGGGGCCTGCCTATGAAATTCTTTAAAAAAAAAGTTGATGTTGTTGCTGCAGCGAACGCAAGCAGCGAGCAGCGTCCTGGCACTGGTAAAACTAGCAGGGAGAGTGGACCCCACCTCAGGCTCCACCGTGATGCATTTGGAGCATCCACACCGTGCAATTGATGGGTACCCTTTAGGCACGGGGATGTCCTAAAAATCAGCTGTTCATGGAATTCAGGTGGTCCACACCATCAACAACAGTGGGATTGAAAGTCTGCCATTGAAACCCTTTTTAGTGTCACAAAAGTTTTGGATCATTATGAAATTTATTTTTCCTCTTCATCAGAGTCTGTGTGACCTTATCAACGGCTTGGATGAAAGATAAACGTTATGGTGGGTCCCATGTGGGAGCCACCTGTATGAGGATTGGTTGGCGTACAAATACACCAGCTATTATATAGTTGATGTGAAAGACGTCAGCGAGTTTTGTGGGTCTAGCCTTGAGGCTGTGCCACATCCAGACCGTTCATTCATGTGGGGCCTGC
Source organism: Magnolia kwangsiensis (assembly GCA_037074715.1). Taxonomy (NCBI): domain Eukaryota; kingdom Viridiplantae; phylum Streptophyta; class Magnoliopsida; order Magnoliales; family Magnoliaceae; genus Magnolia; species Magnolia kwangsiensis. The sequence goes on along the minus strand of CM073587.1, from coordinate 37,937,018 downwards.
TGTGATGCTGGTGTGCCACTTACCTGCCACATGTGTGGAGCCCACCTTGAACTTACGTGTTTTATCCCAACTGTCCATCATCTAGACGGTGGGTGGCCACCTGATGTATGTGAAATACGCTCACATGGTGAAAACATTAAGATATGCTTTCTTTTTATTATTTTTTAATTATTTTTTTCCTCTCTCATGGTATTACATGAGGTTGGGATATAGATGTATTTTATAATATATATATATATATATATATATATATATATATATATATATATATATATACACACACACACACACACACACCCTTATATATAATATTATATTATGGTGGCCCCATGCGGGACCCACCTTGATTTATTTATTATAATTCACACCATCCAGATTATGTTGGACAGTGCTAGACAATGGTTGGACAGTGCTGATTTACATGGATAATGTTTGGATGGTGCTGATTTGTGCTGATCATCATTAGTGAGCCATGTGCTCCATAAAATGATAGTGTATAGTGATATACATGATGCGCCTGCCACTATTGAAAAGATGTAATCCAAGTTCTCACCCACATCATAGTGGGACCCACCATGATATATATGTTGTATATTCACACCGTCCATTCATGTGGCCCCCACATAATGAACGTGTTATATCTACTTTGTCCATCCATTTTAACATGGGCCACACCTTGATTTATCTATTGTATCCACATCGTCCATCCCTGGATGTGGGGCCCACCTTGGTGATGTATCTGTCACACCGTCCAGTATAGGACAGTGGGCCTACCATGATATACGTGTTTTATTGATGCGGCCCACTCGTTGTGTTTATAGCCCATATGCTGAGGCCCATCGACGCCCATTAGTGCAGCCTAAGGATGCGGCCCGCTTGATGTAATGTGGCTTATTGTGATATACTTCCGGCCCATGTGATAAGGCCCATTGTGATGTACTCAAGGCCCATGGGCGAGGCCCAACATGATGTATTCGAGGCCCATGGGTGTGGCCCATTGTGATTCGTTTAAGGCCCTTGTATGAAGCCCAAAGCGATAAGTGAGAGGCCCATAATGGGGCTCATCGTGATGTATGTGTGGCAGATACATTGTGTGGGAATCCCTTATGTGGGCCACTCCTTCAGAAAATGTTGGTTAGATATCCACATTGATGGGCAATGAGGGCTGGATGTCCACATTGAGACCTTCCCTTAGGCATTGTTAGGCTCATTCTCATAATCCTCTTATCGGTTAACCTAGATAAATGGGCCCCATTCACCCTAGATGGATGGTTTCTCGCTATCAAATTTGATATAACCACTGTCAAGGATCGATCTTTATATTACGGTTGACCGGTTGTTTATCTGTGGATCCTACCTTACGTAGAGGCCGATTACCGATTCTGATTGTCGTGGCCGATTGACCAATTATTAATCTAGACCGATTACTGATTCTGATTGTCGTGGCCGATTGACCCATTATCGAACGAGGCTGATTATCATAGCCGATTACCGATTCTGATTATCATAGTCAATTGACCGATTATCGATCGATGCCGATTATTGTGACCAATTGACCGATTATCGATCGAGGCCGATTATTGTAGTCGATTACCGATTCTGATTGTCGTTGTCAATTACCGATTATAATTATTGTGGTCGATTGACTGATTATCGATCGAGGTCAATTATCGTGGTCGATTATCGATTATGATTACCGTGGCCGATTATCCATTCTGATTGTCATGGCCAATTGACCGATTATCGATCGAGGCCGATTATCGTGTCCAATTGACCAATTATCGATCGAGGCCGATTATCATGGCCGATTACCGATTCTGATTGTCGTGACCAATTACCAATTATGATTGTTGTGGTCGATTGACCAATTATCGATCGAAGTCGATTATCGTGGCCAATTACCGATTATAATTGTCGTGGCCAATTACCGATTCTGATTGTCGTGGCTAGTTGACCGATTATCGTGGCTGATTGCCGATTATGATTGACGTGGCCGATTGACTGATTATCGATCGAGGCCAATTGTCGAGGCCCAATGTGATGTATATGCGGCTCGTATTTGAGGCCTATTATGATGTGTATTCTGCCCGTGTTTAAGGCCCAATGTGATGTATATGAGGCCTATATGATGAGGCCCATTGTAATGCATTTGAGGGCCAGGCGACGGAGCCCATTGTGATGTATGTTAGGCCCATGTGAGAGGCCCATCATGGCATATATTAAACTCTTAAGTGAGGCCCATTGTGTTGTATATTTGGCTCTTGTGTGAGTTCATGGGTCCACTATATGTTAGGATCCATGAGGGTCATTCCTTGGGGACAATGTTGGTTAAATGTCCACATTTTCAAGATTGATTGTCGATGCCGGTTGTTGATACCGATTATGAGTATGTGACAGCATAGCATCATGACACATGCCCATACACATCATCTTCATGTTTGTTATGAGATGTGGTTGATCATTGCATATGTCATTGAGACTCCCTGATAGGCGGAGGTTATCTCACATGAGTGCAGGTATGTGCAAGATTGATGCATGACTGGATTGTATAACTCATGCATCTTGCATTATGATTACTGTACGTCCTAGCAACACCAGAGTCGTGGCCTCCACAGGCATATCGTAGATGGCCAAATGGGACACTGAAAATGTTTAGTTTTAGCATACGGGCGTCATATATGTCCCTAGGTGAAAATCTCTAAACCTCTGTGTCCAGGAGACGCCCCAACATCGAGACCGAGTGGATATATATGAGTGCGTGAGGGTCGTATATTAGTAGTCGCGTCTCCCACTGTGTCATGGTCTGTTGGGAAGGGGAGTGACCTTACCCACCTAAGTGAGGCGGCAATGTCTAGGTTGAGTTTGACCAGCTTGAGGAATGGGTCTGCTATCGACGAGCCGAGACCAATATTGGCAGGCAGATAGTGAGGTCTCTTTCACTTACCCAGTTGTGCGCTCGGATAGGGGCGACAAGCTGGCGTAGAGTGTAATAGACCCCGGTGATGATCCTAGAGGAGAACTGTACTGATATGTGGACTTATTGACTAGGAGTTGCATACTCATTCATTTATTCATTCACTATCCACTCGGGTTGGTGGTGCATAACTATTTGTTATGTGTACCTTCACAATGGCCAGGATTTTGGTTGGGGCGCACGACTAACCTAAGATCAGGAATTTACTACATTGAGTCTGACTATCCAAAATTTAGGTATGGGACTGGTTTGGATAGAAGTCTCTTGTGATGGACCTTATAGCCTGCGATACTACGTACTATCATCCCGACTTCACACTCCAACATGGTCATTCCATTCGTACCATATATTGCATTACATTCGCGGCATATAGCATTTTGGGTTACTACGTTTCTACATTTATATGGTTTATGTACAGCTAATGCTATTCGTGAACTCATCAGGAGTTGTATGTTGCATTACATCCTCGGCATCTAATATTTGGCTCTTTATGACTCCTCATTCGCATAGTTGATCTGTATTGCGTACTCTAATATTGTTTAACTTATAGACTTGTCGGTATTTCTGCTTACTCTGATATAGTACGATTCATGATCTTACTAGTATTTCTGATGTTGTATGATTATGGCATTATGTTGATTACTTGGCACTTACCTTGTGCACACACTTACACCACCCTCTAAGTTTTCTATAAGTTTATGCATGATAGTTGCGTAAGTAATGTTAGGTTGCAGCTGCGTGGAGCTTGGAGCAATTAGCTGACTTCCGTAGCTTTGATTTTATTTTGACATATATATTTCCCTTTCGGCATTATTCTCAAATATTTATATTAGTGGATATGTGATGATGATGTTGCCTTTATGAATTGGATAATCTTGTGGTTATGCTTTTTACGAGTTAAATGTACAAAAATAATCCTCCTTATTAGATCCCAGGATCAGAACGTGGCATATGACCGCTGGGAGCCGAGAATGGGATACTACGGAGGCTATCGGCACTAAATTTGGTGATCAAAATTCCTGTAAATCCGATTTCTGGGTTTGGGGCGTGACAAGATGTGTCAATCTTGTCTTGATCATAAGTCGATCTTTAGGTGATCTTCGGGTTCTACCATGAAGTGCTTTTGTCTTATGAAATTTGACAATCTATGTATGCTTAACATGATAGCACTTATAGTCTTCTTAGCCGAGAAGTAGCCACCACAAGCGTGAGAATGGCAAAAGGACATGACACTATGATGTTCATTATAAGGAACACATATCCTAATAATTTGATCTGGGCAATATTTAAACAAATATTCATCATCCCAGATAAACTTATAAACCTCGATGAAACTTCTTTTTATCTTACACAATCTAATAGGTGGGAATTATACCTATGCTAAGACAATTAGCAATATCAGCATACTAAGGTAATTGGGAGACTTTGAATAGTTGTTCATCAGGGAACATGTCATTTATGTGAGTCGCTTCATGGAGTCCGATAAAACGAGCCACGAGAAATGATCGGCCACTACGTTCTCCACTCCTTTCTTTTCTCATATTTTCATGTTGAACTCTTAGAGAAAAATGATCCATCTTAACAAATGGGGCTTAGCATCCTTCTTAGAAAGAGGGTATTTTAGCGCCACATAGTCAGTAAACACAATGATCTTGGATCCTATCAACTAGGACCTAAACTTATCTAAAGCAAACACTATGGCTAGGAGTTCCTTTTCCATAGTAAAATAGTTCACTTGGGCAGAGTTTAGAGTTCTACTCACATAGTAAATAATGTAACGCCTTTTCACTTTTCTTTGGCCTAATACTATCCCGATAGCATAATCGCTTATATCACACATAATCTCATGAGGTAAACTCCAATCGGGTGGTGGCATAATAGGTGCACTGGTCAACATGTCTTTAAGCTTGGTGAAAGCTTTCTAGCATTCCTCATTCCACTCAAGGAGAATGTCCTTTTAAAGAAGATTATATAAAGGATGAGAGATAATACTAAAGTGCTTTATGAACCTTCTATAAAATCTAGCATGTCACGTGTGCTTGTGGGTAGAGTTAGGTTAGAGATTAAATCAATTTTGGCTTTGTCCACCTCAATTCCATTGAAAAATATGATGTGTCTAAGTACTATTCTCTTTTTAACCATGAAATGACATTTTTTTCAATTCAACACAAGGTTTTTTTCTTCACATCTTTTTAACAAAAGTTTTAGATTGTCAAGGCACTTGCTAAAAGATGTACCAAAGACAGATAAATTGTCCATGAAAACCTCTAAGAATTGCCTCACCATGTCAAAGAAAATACTCTACACGCATCGCTGGAAAGTGGCAAGAGCATTACATAGTTTGAATGACATCCTTTTGTATGCAAAAGTGCCAAAAGAACATGTAAATATTATCTTCTATTGGTCTTTAGGGGATATCTCAATTTGATTATAGCCCGGATATCCATCCAAAAAATAGTAATATGAATGATCGACTAATCTTTATAAAATCTTATCAACAAAGGGCAAAGGGAAGTGGTCTTTCATTGTGACGATATTCAATTTTCTGTAGTCAATGCACATTCTCCAACTAGTCGTGACTCCAGTTAGCACGAGTTCATTTCTCACATTGGCTACGATGGTGATCCCAGACTTCTTGGGTTCCACCAGAGTTGGACACACCCACTAGCTATCGGATATAGGGTATATGATGATACCCACATCCAACAACTTCAACACCTCGGTTTTAACCACTTCTTTCATGTTTGGATCTAACCAATATTGTCATTATCTCGATATTTTCGCATTATCCTCGAGGTGAATGCGATGAGTACAAATCAAAGGATCAATTCCCTTGAGGTTCATGATTATCCATCCAAGGGCTCCTTTGTGTTCCTTAAGAATATAAATAAGCATACTCTCTTGTTCCTCATCCAAGTGGGAAGAAATCACCATCGAATATGTTTCATCTTGACCCAAATACGTATAATTAAGATCAACAGGTAATGGTTTTAGGTCAAGCTTCGGTGCCTTGACACTAGACGGTAAAGGTAGTATGTTGGTATAGGATAATCTTTCAAATTCTGACCTTCATCGGTTAGTTTCAAGTATTGTTGTTGCATAAAGCAAGTTATTCATCTCCCTAATCATGTCATCATCTACATCACTGGAGCGGGCTAAGCACATCTCTAGGGTCTTAAAGTATAGGGTCAAAAGTGACCTATCTTCCACAAATGCATCAATCATATTTACTTCGTGGGCATCATCAACATCCTTGGATTGTTTGCACATATTGAATATGTTAAGCTCTAATGTCATGTTTCTGAAAGTTAATTTCATTATATCATTCCTGAAATTATGGTAAAGACCGCTTTAATTGAAGTAAAAATATACCAATATGTCCTAGAAGGGGGTGAATAGGACTTTTTAATAATTTTATAACAATGTAAAATCATATCACTCTAATCCTAACAGCAAGCATATATTAGGATTACTCAAGAGTAACTCTACTGGCTTCTAAGCCCAGCAGAGGATCCAATCACAAACTATTTGAGAGATGAACAATATGCAAATTAGTTTATGATGGATATGACTGTGCGTGTGTGTGAGGTGTGATCTCAGATAATCAAATATGAAAGTATTTAATGAAATCACATAAGCAAATGGAAGATAATAGCAATCTCAAACACAATCATTTTTATAGTGGTTCGACTACTTGTCTACTCCACTCCTGGTAACCCCACTCAACCTTTGAATGTACTAGATTTCACTAAGGAGGTTTTACAACAGGTTCACCTCAAACCGGAGGTTTTAAATCAAGTTCACCTCTAACTAGTACAACCTACACCTAAGCTGACAGTTTATGCTCCCACGAGCAAGGGTCAACATATAGCATCCGATTTTAGGAACACTGGCCAAGGATCCACACAAGGAACCTCTCACGAGCAAGGTTCAACACAAAGCACCCAGTTTTAGGTACATTGGCTAAGGATCATCTACAAGACCCTAACAGTTTATGCTCTCCACAGAGCAATGGTTAACACAAAGCACCCACCACATATACTCCCGCCAGAGGCCCCCTAGAGGACTTGCAAGGGGTGAGAAACACCTTAGACCCAATCCTACAAAGGAATGATAACAAGGGTCCTCTGGACTCTAATGACTTACAGATAAGCAGATGAGTCCCTTTTATCTCGTTGTTGAAAATCTCCTCCTTTGTTGATGAAGATTCTTCTGCTTCCTTAAACCGTAACTCAGAAGATGTACCAATGCATGGCAACAGGTTAGGTCAAGGTTGTAATGGAATCCTACTCTATTAAAAGTTTTTCTATAAGAGAAATAGAGCAATTCCAATCATTTATACATTCAAGGCATCTCAGCTTAATGATTTGTCATTAAGATGGTAGCTGGAGGATCCTTGAAGGCGGAAGTTCATTCCCCAATCTCCTCTATTGAATGTCAATGATGAGGGTGGATTGGAGGATGAACTTTCATGAGAGAAAGGGCTTTGGGTATATGATCTAAGGTTAAACACTCAAAAGCACTCTCTTCTCTCTCTACCAGCAACTAAGGACAAGCAATCTATAAATAGGCAAAGGGTTCTAATGAATATAAAATGGTCACATTTATGAAAAAGTTTGATATCATCGAGCAAGGTCGATATCATCGAGCATATACTCTCGATTACATTAGCTAGCCGCTCGATGACACAAACTTAAATGTCAAACGCTTTTAAAACATTTTGCTAGCTGGTCGAGGGAATCGAACTGCGTCGATGTCATCGGATTTAAAACTCTAATTTCATCGACACGAGGATCGATTCCTCGACATTTAAAAATGAAAGATACTTGCCTTTGAAATATTTCAAGTCAAGGATATAATCGAGGTACACTGGATATCATTGGAATTTGAATGTCGATGATATTGATAGCCATGTCGATGCATTGATAAATCTAAAGGATTTTCCAATTAAGCTTACTGGACAGTTTATGGCCATTCTCGATGCAAACGACCCAGCCTTGATATCATCTATATTTGAATATCGATTCTATTGAGTGACCCTCGATCCATGATAAAAACCACCTGAAAATATGCTGGTTAACTATGTGTCCAAGACCGATATCATCGAAGGCCTTCCAATATCATCGACATTTGAATTCTGAGGATATCGAGGAGAGCTTCGATATATCAAAGATTTTATGATTTTCCTAAGAAAAACAGGGACACAACATCTCTGGTGTTGATTTAATCGAGTCAACTTCGATAGACTTGATATTTAAACTTCATTGATATCGATACAGCTATCGATACATCGATAATTCCGTCCAGAAGTATATGTGGTTGCTGGACGACTTTTGTCCTTATTTCGATTCCATCGAGTGAGTTTTGAGGACATCGACAGTACTTCTCGATTATATCGATAAATCGACAGAGGTAGAAAACTTAAAGATTTTCTAAAATTTTGAAAAAGTTTTTTAACCCAAAAACCTTATGATATTCCAATCAATTTTAAGGGTTTTAAGTACCTGGTGCTTTGGGATGTGAGGTTTAGATTTACCTGTGGCGAGTTTGGGCACATATCCGGTTGAGGCAGACAGTTAATTGATCTTCCTATGAAGCTTCTCTATCTAGCGGACTCAATGCTCACGCTGATTGACAAACTATGGTACTTTCAATTCCTACAATTAATGATGACATTTGATGTAGCTAAGAATGGTCATCCAAGAATGATAGGAATTTGAGTGCTTGTATGAATGATGGGCTGTGAGTTCAAGACAATAAAATATATCGGATAGTAAAATTTATCAACTTGGACAAAAACATCCCCAATCATCCCTCTTAGTATACAAACCGAATGATCAGCAAGTTGAAGTGTGGTTCTAGTGGCTTTTAATTCACCGAGACCAAGTTGCTCATAAACCGAGTATGGAATTAAATTCACTATTACCCCCAAGTCAAGTAGTGCATGCTCAATCCAGTAATTCCCAATCACATAGGAGATGGTTGGCTACCAGGATCTTTATATTTTTGGGGCACATCTTGCTTGAGGATGTTATTCACTTTCTCTGTCAAAAAAAATTCTTTTGAATGTTTTGTCGTCTCTTAGCCGTATAAAGATTTTTTAGAAACTTGGCATATGATGGGATTTGTTTTATGACATCCAATAGAGGAATATTGATTTTCACATATTTAAGCCCTCCCCGAAACATAACCTAGAATCAGATACCTCCAAGATATTCAGAGTGTTAGACAAAAATTTTGGTGAAATCAACCTTTGAGGGAATGAAGCAACCAACATATACTGCTTTTCCAGCTCTTTCTCATGTGAAACATTGCTCGGCCCATCATGCTTCTTAGATTCTTCCGCATCCTTGGGCTTTTTAACCCTCAACAGGTGTTTTTGTCAATTATTTTGCCACTTCTGAGAGTGGTGATAAACTTCGCTTGTTCCACTTGGTGGTTCGAAGAGCTAGGGTCACTTAATTTGCATTGTTATTTTAGGTTAGGTAGTGATTGGGTTGGAAGTGTCCCTTTCTGTAAGACCCCATCCATTCCATACCATTTTTTATACCTAGGTGCATGATGATCGACGCCATTAGCCAAACCTAGACTAGTTGTGCATAGTGCACACCTAACTGACTAAAACCCTAAGGCTTCAAAACCGATTTCATACTGACCGCCCCATCGCCGCGATCGCATAGGTACCACCCGTGCATCTGTACAACACTCCGTTAGTGAGATATACCATGAAGAATTGTTAGTGTGTCATGTGTGCATGGTGCCATATACTCCATTCCACACATGTGCACAACACATGTCATGCACACATGTACATGCCACACATGGGTGAGAGAATCTCTACCCATGTGTGTGATGTCACCCTCTCATGCCATCCCTCTCTCATGTGCTCCCTAAAGTCAATTTTTCTCCATATCATACCCGATGTATATCACACCATATCATCCCATGCCCCTTTAATACACCATTAATTCCTATTCATGCATAAATTCTCATAATCCTAGCCTAAGCTAACATTAATCATATTAGCCTAACCAAAGTAAGTTTTTATCCATTTCTCTACAAGTACCCCTCCATCCCTAAGAATTTCCACCATTTTCTACAATAAGGAGAGAGAGAGAGAGAGAGAGAGAGAGAGGGGGGGAGAGTGATCTTGGTGGGCCATCAGCTCCATCAATCCCATCCCTTCAATCCGTCTCAACCATCCATCTAGTCCATCAAGGTGAGTACACCCCCTCCACTCTTATGGTTTGTTTTCTTTCTTGATTATTTGGATGATTAATAGTGGTGATGATATGATGATAATGATATGATTAATGGTGTGGATGTATAGGAGGAAATATATAAAAAATAATAATTTGTTATAGACTTTACGTGGGACCCATTGATAGTGGGCCCCACCAAATTTTGTATGTCATCCAAACCATCCAAAGTGTGGCCCATTGGGCTGGCCACACACACACCACCATGCCCACACACTACAAATAAGAAAATAAAATAATTATATATATATATATATATATATATATATATATATATATATATTGGTGGACGCTGTTGCTGCCAGCGTCCAGAGGACGCTGCAACAACTAGCGTCCCAGTTGTTTTCAAGGGGCAGGGTTATGGGACTTCAACAGGCCCCACCCATGATCTATATATTTAATACACACCGTCCATCCAATTCCCCAACTCATTTTAGGCATTGAGCTAAAAAATGAAGTCAATCCAAATATCTGGCAGGCCACACCATCAAAAAGATTATTTTAATAGTGATAAATTGTTAGGGCCCGTTGTGATGTTTCTGTTCGTTAAAACATATTAAATATTGGGCTCATTAGACCTGTCACGAGTCAAGGAACCCAACAAATGGAGTGGATCGTTCTGATGTGGGCCCCACCTATGAAAAACCATCAATAGATAAAAAAATAAAAAAATAAAAAATAAGCAAGGGGGTGACGCTATTGCTACCAGCGTCCAAAGGATGCTACAACAAGCAACGTCCTAGTGCCCCAACAGGCAGGGACAGTGGGCCCACCACAGGTCCCACCATGATGTATTTCGAACATCTACACCGTGCATTTGATGGGTCCCCTTTAAAGACTGGGTCACCCCAAAAAAAATTAGTCGTACATGGAACTCAGGTGGCCCACACCATCTAAAACCATATGAAGCCAGATAAATCAGCAAGAATTGTGGGGTCTGATTACGAGGTATGTCTTATATCCAAACCGTCCATCCATTTAACCAACTCATCTTAAGGCTTGAGAAGAAAAATAAGACAGATCTAATTATCAAGTGGTGTACACTACAAAAAGCAACAGGGGATTGAACGTCTACCATTGAAACCCTTTTTAAGTCACAGAAGTTTTGGACCAATATGAAATTTATTTTTCCTCTTAATTCAGGTCCTTGTGACCTTATGAACAAATTGGATGGAACATAAACGTTATGCTGGCCCTATAAATTGTTTAATGGTGAAATCAGTATCTCCACTACTATTTGTGGTGCGGTATAGATAATCTTTGGATATGATTCTTTCTTTTTTTTTGGATAATGCTATAATAAATACATCACTTTAGGACCATGTAACTTTGATCTCCTTAAACTGTTCGTTTAACTCGAAACTCGAGGATATAAAATCACTTGCTGAGGTCCACCTGAAATTTGGATGCATCTGAAACTTCGGCTAACCCCCTAACCAAGTCGAACACACATAATGGATGGGCTGGATTTGTGAACCACGCCTCAATGGCCCAACAAATGATTATGAATGTTTTAAGGGGGGTAAGTAGGTACTTTTGATACCCATATAGGGCCCACCAGACCATGGGGCCCACTATGATGTATAGGCTATATCCAAACCATCTGTCTATTTTAGTGGCTCAAGAAACAATGTTGTTGTAATGTCCGCCATTAAAACCTCCTAGAATTTCACCATAATATGTGTGTTAGATCCACACCATCTATCGGCTTTTGCAAACCTTATAAATGTGGCCCTGCCACATTAGTGGGACCCACCCACTTGGATTAGCCCAAATTGCTTATAGTTGAAACCTTCGAGGGTCCACTTTGATGTTTAGGAGAGATCTAACCTGCCCATTTGTATTACACAGATTGTGACCCTCCAACGTGGCCAACCTCCTTAGGCCCACCATGTGGGACCCACTATGAAGTTTATTTTCCATCGAAGTTTGTTTAGGGCTATTGTGTGCCCCATTATTATGTTTATATACCATCCAAACCATACAAAAGTCATCCCTATTAGATAAACTGAAAACATGAAGATATCGCTTGAGCTGAAATTCCCTGGCCCACTTAAACCAATGAACTGGTGATTTTGTGCGGCCCACTTACTATGCGACCTTGTGATCTTGTATGGCCCACTCGCCTGTACAAAAATGGTGATTTTTGGATTCTAATCTTATGTTTGTAAGATGTGTGAATGACAGCTTAATCCAGTGTAAGGGTGAGCTATATGTGTTTGGCCCCTTAATCATGTAGGCATGTGATGTATGTATGACCACCTAATCAAATGTAATTGTGGAGTATATGCGGTCGTCTAACTATATATGATTGCGAAATCAACACAAGGCCAACCAACTACATGAAATCAAGAGGCATTGGTGACCACACAATGATATGACCACGTGCTTATGGGCATAGCCATAATCACCTAAACCATGAACAATCAGGTTGTGCGTGTAGATTTTCTTAGTCATAAGAATTATGATATGGGTTAGATTATACAACTTGATAATGAAGTGGCCCTCAATTCGGTGTCATGCGACATAAGTACAAGCCCTACATTATTCTCATAGGTGAGGTAGATGCGAGGACCACTAAACTATATCTAATGGGATGGAAGCAAGTTCTTGGCCTCTTGATCAAGTGACACCGAATCTGAGTCATTCTCCGTATGAAGTATTGGGCGGTCATAGTTTAAGAGTTAGTGTAACGTAGTGTAACTGGGTATGGTGGGTATGCTTGTGATTGTGCCTTGGATACTTTGAGATGCAGTCACCAGACCATGATACTAATTGTATGTCCACTCAACTAAGTGAAATTATGGCATCGACAACCTGACCATGTGGGAGCTTAATAAAGTGGTTGCCCATATATGTATGAGTTATGATATAGTAAAAATAAGTAACCATGTGACCTTAAATCCTTTATTATGGCAAGTAGAGTGACATTTGTGTTGCCACTCAACCATATGGACTTCTGATAATGGAGTGGTCATAAGACCATGTGAGCATATGAGAATTGTGTGATTACTCAGACTCGTGGACTATGCTGATGGTGTAACCTCTTGGGTATGTGAACTTAGGACGTGTGTCAGATTGATTATGGACCCTACCTTGATGTAAGTATTGCATATTTCACCATTTATACATTTGGCTAACTAATTCTACAACACGATTCCAAAACGACCTAGATCTAATTCCTAAATAAGCTAGATGATATGAAATAGTGTTAATTGAACGTATAACATTCGAACACTTATGAACCCACTCAATGTACGTATTTAATCCGCATTGTTCAATTATTTTACCAACCAAATAGTTCGATCATGGAGCCCGTTGACGTGTGCCTTGTACATTTGAACTGTTCTTCCTTGTACTACCTTAATGTATGTGAGTTACCTATACTATCTACTTGTTGGAACCCACCGTAATGTTTACATGTGGACCCATCTGCTTGCAGTACCACTTGGAAGTAGGACCCACTACGTTATATGAGATAAACCCATGTCAACCAACCGTGACTAACTCTTATGTGTTTATTATATACCCAAGTCGTTTAACTTAGGGCTCACTGGTCTTATGAGGTTTACCTGTGCCTTCCAAACCATTATAGAACTACCATGATAATTATTTGTAAATCCAACCTACTAACAACCCACTTGAAGGTGAAGCCCACTGCATTATGTGAGTTTCACTAGCACCATCCATCCTATGGCTCATTTATTATATGTTATATTTATGCATTTCATCTCATAACCACTTGGTGCATGTACCTTGCGTCACCACCACTCATTAATTATAAGGCCCAATTAGGGTATAACCATGTGGTCCCAATAGAAGAGAATCATGTCGAGCCAAAGCCGCTAATGGAATATCTATCTTGCGAAGGATATGGTGTAATTATGAATACAATTAATGCTTGTGATTATGATAGCTATGGATGATATTAGTGATGTTAGTGATTATAGTTAATATAAGTATGTGATTTAATATATTGATTAATGTTGTTCCACTTCCTAGCATACGAAATTCATCTACTTAATTATGTTGATATTGATCATACTCATGTACCATGGGATGATGGTATGTGTAAGTGTACTTCAATACATTTGTTCATGTGTAAGATTTGTCCTCTTTAGTTTAGTCACATGACCATGGATTGATATAGTTGATAGTGGGCATGATGATTATATGTCATTTTTGGCTTAAAGGTTAAGCAAACCCTAAACTCATGGCATTATATGCATACCACATGCCCTTGAAAGTATGCCTTATCATAATTATTTGAATTCACACATAATCATGACATATATGATGATCGAAATACCACAGTCGTGCCATATAACATGAGTTGGATCTTGATGATGAGATGTACATCTATGATGATGACTTGAGTTATCCCTGAAAATGAATGAGACACCGGAAGTGTGGAAATAGTAGGGGATGATTTGCCCCTTAGGTTGAAAGTCCCTAAACCCCAATGCTAGCTAGGGATACCTCGCCGTCAGGCCGAGTGGATACATGGGTCATGGATTTGACTCCCACTAACGAGGTTGGGTTGAGAAGAGGTGGGTCCAACCTGCTTAAGGGCTGAGGTGCAAACAGGGACCGGTCTGACCCGCCGGTGAGGAGAAGCACAAATGAGGTCTACAACCAGTATACCAAATGGAGGCTGTAATCCCATTGGTGGGTAGCGAGGTCGATTGCTAATGTCTGGTGCATGGGTGTCAACCATGATGTTTTTTCGAGATATACAATTATGATATGGCATGACAATATGATGATGATGATATGTTACGGATGCGTGTAATACGATTATAGTTGTGGTATAGGAGAAATGAAAATATGACTTGGTGATGCTAGTAGCATTGACTCGAAGTATTATTACGATGCATATGCATTGCATTAGCATTGACATCATACCTTACATACTACACACCTTTCACCATACATGATTTCTTCATGGCATTTTTATCTTACTTGCATGTAAGACACACTACACACACATGTGTACTCACTAGGCTTTTTACCTAAGCTTCCTATTTCTCATTTTTTTCAGGACAAGAGTAGCTTGAAAGACTTATCTTTCTCGATGCATTGTATCCATTTTTTGATTTGGCAATATTGACATTGTGTACCTTTTAAAAAGCATTGTACTTGTAACCATCAGGATTTATAATGGAGAGTTTTGCTTAGTAATTTGATCATAGATCTTCATGCTCAAGTATTATTATATAAATATAATTTTCAGTAAAAAATCTTCCTTATGGTACGTCGAACTCGGGACTTGGTATATGGAAGTCGAGTGTCGAATTTGGGGCATTGCGGAAGTTGTTCATCCCCGGATTCGGGGCGAGACACTTTCTCCCTAATGGTTAGTTGTGACTCTATTCTTTAAATAGACAATGCTAACACTCCCAGGAATTTTTAATATCCTAGAATGCTTATAGCATATTTTGATTAAATTGCTCTTGATTTTGAATGAACTTATGAATCGTATCCTCTAGGGATCTTCTATGATTTAATGGATTAAAGCTTTGACAAAAATTCTCTTGAGGATTTCTTTCTAGATTGGTCATTTGCTCATTCCTCTAACTAATGTTTGGATGGTTCCTCCAACTAGAATTATATATATTTGAGATGGGGGTGCTGAATGGCCTTTGATAATTGTTCACAGCATTAGATTGTTAATGTAATAACTCTCAGAATGCAAGAGTTGTGGGATAATCCTGCATTAATTGTATGTTACTAGCACAAATACCACAAACAATTTCAGCGGTCTCATTGGGTTTGATCGTTTCTACTCTTTTAAGTTCCATGGCTTCAACTTTTCTTGTGAGATTAGTCACTCTAGCATTCACATCATCCTCTTTCCTCAAGATGTACATTCCTCCCTTCTCTCTAGACTAAGTTATTCTCGGATTAATGGGCTTAGATGAGGTATCCCATGTTTGCGTGTTTTCAGCAAGCATCAAAATAATGTCAGGCATCATCGGGATCCTTATTCATGAACTCTTCGTTGTACATCATCTCTATGAATTGGTGCATGTGCGAAGTCAGCTCATCGTAGAAAAAATTTATTACCTGTCAAGTTTCATTGCCATGATGTGGACAGGAATTCAAAAGATCTTTGAATCTCTCCTAGCTTTGGAAGAAGGTATCTTCCACTTTCTGAGAGAAATTCATGATCGCCCTCCTTAAGGTATTAGTCTTATGAATCGGGAAGAAATTTTTAAGGAATTCACAGGTCATCTTCTCCAATGTCTCGATAGATGTGGATTTCAAGGAGTGAAGCCAAGACTTCGCCTTCTCCTTTAAAGAAAAAGGGAACAATTTTAGTCTTAAGGTGTCTTTAGACACATTATGAAAGTGCAATGTTTCTACAATCTTATCAAATTCCTTTAAGTGTAGATATGAACTCTCAGAAACTAGTACATGAAACTTTAAGAGTAGTTGGATCACTCCTAGCTTGAAATCCATGTTTTCTGCATTGTATGGAAACAGCATGCAGGAAGGTGAACTCGCCATCGCTAGTTGTAAGTATGCACGTAAAGTTTTGGGCGGAGGAGCATTATGTACATCATTCTCATCTTGTTGCTCTTCAGAGGGATGGTGAGGTTATTTATCATCCAAATTTTTTTCTAACCTTGAGGATCTCAAGGCATGTCTAATCCGGTGATGGATAGGCAAATCTTCGACTAATTCTCCTTCACTTAAAAGACATAGAGTGTTGTCACGAACCCACTTGGGCATGAAACACTCTCAATCCCCAAGTCTAAATTGAAACCTACTTAAGAAAACAAAAACTACAAAAAAGTAAGAAATATGAAAAAGAAGAGTTGGAGGCATATTATCGGATAAGTGATTCTATGTTAGATTCTACAAAACAGATGAACAAGGTTAGTATTTAGAAAATTTTAGAAAAATCTAATATAGAAACATAGAAGAAGTTAGACCTAATCCTAACCTAATTCCATTACTAATGTATCTCAAAAAAACGCAACTGAAGTCCCCGGCAGCGGTGCTAAAAACTCGTTATGACAACCTCAAGTGTAAGGCTGTGATGTAGTAATAACTTAGTGAAACCAAGGTAATACCCACACGGACTTGCTATTATGCGAATTTTGGAATAGATTAGAACTAAAACTAGAATCTAAACTAACTACTAAAATTTGGATTAAAAGAGTAATTGTGAAAGAAACTATCAGAGATAAAGAAATAGAGTGCCAAGGATCCACTTATAGCTTCCTTAATGTTACTTTAGTTGATTCAATTGGATCACACAACAGAAGTCGAAGTCCTATACTATCCAGTTAGATAATAGAGCAGTTAATACATCATTCATACATTAAAACATACTTGAAACTTTCATTAAATTGGTTCCCTCATAAAGCATCAACGACTTGATCGTAGTATATTTAAAGTATCTATCATACCCAGAGTCAATGATAGATCAATGAATTCTACAGATCAATCCTTTACAAGATATGTAAGAAAGCATTCGTAATGTTCTGAAGCATTCAATGTGCCCGGAGTCAACAATGGATCAGAATAAATTAGAATTACTTCTTCACTCAAACCATATATCTATGAATTGTTCAACATGAAAATCAAATAACTTAAATTAAAGTAAAATAAATATTAAAAAGAACTACAAGCTTCACCTCTTAGCTCAAGCTAAGAGATAAGCCAATAATAGACATGATTAAAGTGAAACTCAAACAGAAAAACATAAAAGCTAACTATAAGCGAAGGATTGAAAAGGAGGGATGACTCCTTCAAACTTCACAACTCATTGCTCTACTCCATCTACCCTAATTCATTATTAGGAAATCCTAAAACATCCCTTTATATAGGCTTAATTCACACGAAGTTCAAAACTGACTTGATTTTACGCGGCTATTCTTGGATGTAAGAAGGAAAGTAAAGCGAACTAATATACACTGCAATGCAGGATGCTCGTGAGAAAGTAAAAGGGACTAGTTTGTACTGGAATGTAGGATGCAGGCAGCAAAGTAAAGTGGACCGGTGTAAACTGGAATGCAAGATGCTCATGAGAAAGTAAAAGGGACTAGTTTACACTGGAATGCAAGATGTAGGCAGGAAAGTAAATGGATCAGTATACACTGGATTGTTAGAGAGTTAGTGTGTTAGTGGGAGACCAATATTTACTAGAATGTTAGAAAGTATGATAACAAAAGTAAATAAGACCACTATTCACTAGAGTGTAGGAAAGTAAATGTGCCTAATTTATAAAATCCCCAAAATTTGAAAAATCTCATGTTTCAAGTCGGCCTTAAACTAATGACTAACAGTCCGTAATGGAGTTATCATTCTGTGAACGCCTCCCCCCTCGCGAACGCGGTGGTGCCCTCACTTCCTTGGCTTTGGTATTGATTTGTTAGTATAGCCAGAGTATGTTATTAACTCAGGTGTAAAAATATATTTGATTTGGAGTCAGCACTATCCAAACGAAGCTTAAAATTTACGGCTAGCTAGAAACCATAGAATCATTTAGGGGTTGGGAAATATCACGATTCCCTAACTCAAGTGACTCTTGCGGTTGGTCTACGACCATCGTTTTTGAGTAAGGGCCTCGGTGACGAAAAATAAAGGTATTAAGCACTATTTTTCTACTTGTATAATGTGCAGTCTTTACTTCACAGGATTTTACTATTTTTGAAAATTCAACAGAATTTCAACATTTTTATATTTGGTCATGCTTCGCATAACCCATAAGGGTCGGGTAGGTGAAAATAAGAAAAAAAACTATCTAACCTTACATCACAGAGCCAAATAGCCCCAAGTAGGCAAATAAAGTAAAACTGTAGTGAGTAAATTGAAATGCAAACTAGCCTTACTTCGTGGAGCTAAATAGCACAAGGTAGGCAAATAAAAAAATGTAATAAATAAGATAAAATGCTAACTAACCTTGCGTCACAGGATTTAAGATCCTGAGCAGGCAAATAAAGTAAAAGTGTAACGTCTCGAAAAAATCCGTATAGAGACCCGAGTACCACCTCGATCAAAAATCACTTAGGATTAATTCCTTTAGAAATTAAGTGTAAGATAACTAGCGCTATGTTAGATTAGCTGTGAAATTAGCACTGATCGCTTTAAATACGTTCTGCAAGACCCAAAACTTATAAAATTGTTAACGCTATAACATCCTGAAATCTAGGATCGAACTCTAAACTCGTTTGCTCTCAGGAACCCTTTAAAACTTTGTACTAGATCTAAACCGCGCGTCGAAAGTCCGATATCTACAATCTCAGACCATTATGACCGCTTAGCTGGACTTGACAATCGTTTCAAAAATCAAGCCTAACTGATGTTCTGAGACTATTTCATTGAGCCTGGAGCAAGGAGTGTGAGAAAGAGTGAAATTCTTTATAAATTAAATGTGATTTAAATAAGTTTGGCACGTGACGCTTGCGGGTTAAGTATAAGCATTCAGAACGTCAGAATCTGACCCAAATACACCCTCGGATCAGGGAATATTTTCCACTCAAGTCAGTGTACTTGAAATCCTCGATCGAGTCTGTAAGACCCGTACCTTGGTCCGTACCGTTCCGTAGACTTCCGCGGTCGTACCGGTCGAATTTCGGCAACTTTCGACCCTTAATCGATATCGACGCGCGACCCTGATTCATATGCCAACAACCTGAGTCGACTCAACCCGAGACCAATACCATAGCGACCGCGCCGTCGTTGCGGTTCCGACGCCATGACTCGCACGCCGAGGCAATACCCTGATCAAGAGTTATGGGCCAACGTTCGGTGCGAGAAAAAGCCGCGCGTTGCGAAAACCAAGGGAATCTCAACGATGTGTCACATCAATCACATCAATCCCATCAATCAATCACCCATCAACCCATCACATGTCAAGTACACATCACTCTCACCCATTTTCCCAAGCAACCACAAAAGTCTTCACATTCCATACCTCTCTTACACAAAAAGCCACAAAAGTCTTCACATCCCATACCTCTCTTACACAAAAGCCTCAAAAGTCAAGCTTTTCTTACACAACCATCACTCACCTATCCATCATCACTCTCTCTCTCTCCCTTTACATCACTCTCTCTCTTTCTCTCTTTCTCATTTGCAAAATTCCAAGCAAAGGGAGCTCCATACGTATGGAATTTGCAAGAGCTCCTAAGCTCCAAGTGGCCCACCTTCCTACCCCAAAATCTCCCATCTCAACCCTCCATTCTTCATCTTAACCATTGAAGTTGAAGACAAGGTGCCAAGGAACCCCTAGGAGCGAGAAGATCGGATGGTGGGTGCCTCTTTAGAGTAGTTTTTCTTATTTTTATGGTGGACCAAGTGAGACCCACCGATCAATGGTGTGGATCTCACTTGGGACCCTAAAATGTGGCCAATGGACCATTTAGATCATCACGATCGTTCCATGATGGGACCATTCTCCATGGACCCCATCATGATGTTTATTTTTATTTAGAAATGTCATCTAGACCGTCCATATCGGTGGAGAATGGATCTCCACTGTTGATTTACATTTCCAATGGTCCCATGGTAAGGGATCCATTTATTGTATGATTTCATGTATGGGAGGGCCCATAATGACGGGGTCCCTCCATCACAAGTCGTGTCCCACTCTCCATGTCTCTCTCTCTCTCTCTCTTTTATTTTGTTTTATTTTGTTTTATTTTATTTTATTTTATTGAAATAGGATGGTATGGCCCACTTGAATGGATCCCATCTTGATGTATTTATTTTATTCAAGTGGGGCCCACCTTAGATGTTATTCCCATGCCGCCCATCATGTGGTGGCCCACTTCATCAGGGCCCACCATTCAAAAGAAAAAGGGGCAATGTGACCGTCCAGCGTCTGGGACGCTGGACGTTTTTTTAAAGAAAAGAAGAAAAAGGGAGGAGTGAAAGAGAAGTTTTGGTGGCCCCCCTTGCATAAGCTCCATCCTGATGTTTATGTCCGATCCAAGCCGTCCATCCTCTTACCCACGATATTTTAGCCGTTGGGTAGAAGTTTGGAGCTGATCCAATCACCTGGTGGGCCATAGCGCCTAATGTCGCGCCCTCACCATTCAAACACTAAATTCTTAATTTTTTTCACTTCCTAAGCGTTTTAAAATTTGAACTCTGGACTCTTTGGGCTCGTCTTGGGCCAGGGCAGCTAATGGGCGGTGTGGATTTTCATGATGTGGACCCCATACGGCAAAAACCTCGAAAAAACATATTTTTCCCAAAATTTAAAAGAAGCAGAGCCTCTGGGCGTCAGAGAGGAGCAGCGTGCACGCTGCTACGTGCAGGCGTGAAGGCAGCCGGGCGGGCGGCCGCTGGCCACCCACGGCCCTGCTCGTGTGCCCCACTGTGATGTGTATTTGAGATCCAATCTATTCTTGTGGTGGGCCACCTCCTAAAGTGGCCCCTGCCAAAATTCATGCCCATCCAAGGCTCTGGTGGCCCACACCACAGAAAACAGTGGACTTGAATGTCTACCATTAGAACCCTCTTTGGGGCCCACGGAAGGGTTGGATCAAGCTAAAATTTTTTCTGTCCCTTCATACAGGTCTGAGTGACCTTATGAACGGGTTGGATTTCAAATAAATACTTCGGTGGGCCACATTTGTGGGACCCATGGTAATGTATATATTCCATTGGCACCGTCCACAGCCGTGGACGGTGAGGCTCACCATGATGCATTGTTTCACCCACCGTCCAGCGGACGGTGGGGCCCTGTTGCTTGCGTTTTGCACACGTCGTCCATCTGTCTTTGATGATGGGGCTCGCTGCCAGCTGCCCATATTGATTTCTATGGGACCCACCATTATATATATAATTTATAATATATATTTTATAATATGAAGATTGTAGTGGGCCCTAGACCATGAGTCCCTATGAATAGTTTGGATGGAAATAAATATTTTAAGGCCCATGAGTCGGGACCCATTTGAATTCAAAAAGGGTATGGGTTAAGCCTGTTGATCTATAAAATGCTCATGGGTTAGGCCCATTTGATTCGTACGAGTCCTTTGGACTTGGGCCCACTTGCTATGTAAGGCCTATGGGCTAGGCCCATTTGAATTTCAAAAGGGCATGGGCTAGGCCCATTTGATTTATAAAATGCCGATGGGCTAGGCCCATTTGATTCATATAAGGCCTATGGACTTAAGCCCATTTGATGTGTTGCAAGTCCATGGGACTAGACCCATTTGATGTGCTTCAAGGCCTAGGGGTTTAGGTCCATTGAACTCATGTTTAGGTCTATGGGTTGAGGCCCACTTGATCTACATGTGGGGCCCAATTGTTGTAGTCCGTTTGTTGCATATGAAACCTATGAGTTTAAGCCCATTTGATAAAATCTAAGGCCTACGGGTTTTGACCCATTGTAATGCACATAAGACCCATTGGTGTGGCCCATTTACGTGGCTCATCTGATGAATAAAAAGGGCCATAAGATATGGTCCGTTTAATATATATGTAGGGCCCAATGGGATGAGCCTACGGTCCATTGCAATGTGTAATTCCCACACAGTCTATCTAGCGCTGTTTACAAAGATCGTGTCTGGGAAGCAATGTTGGTTTGACGTCCACATTGCGAGTGTAATGTTGGTTGGATGTCCACATTACGACTCTCCTTAGGGCCCATTACTGGGCCATACTTATCATATATAGGCCATCCAGGCCCATCTGCGTTGTAAGAATGGTTCATCACTCATGTACATGTTTAGTATAGTTCATGACTCATGATCATACGCATCATATGCATGCTTGACATAAGGATTGACTGATCATAGCATATGCCTTCGGGCAGTTTGTTTATGGGCTCCCGGTTAGGCGGTGTTGCCCTACATGAGCGCACGATATGCGCAGGATTGGTTGCATGACTGGATAGCGTGATTCATGCATTCCGCATTTGTGTGACATGGTTATTGTACGCCCTAGCGACATCAGGGCCGTAGCCTCCACAGACACGTCGTGGTTGGCAGGATTGGATACCAAAAATCATGTTCTACATGGGGTACTATAGATATCCCTGGGTGAAAGTCCCTAACCCTTATGGTACCAAGAGGTTACTCCAACGTCTAGACTGAGTGGGTAGATGAGCGCTGAGTGCCGAATACCAGTTGGCTGTGCTCTCCACTGTGTCGTGGTCGGTTGGAAGAGAGTGCGGCCTTACTCGCCCGAGTGTAGGGGGCAATTGCTAGGGTGAGTTTGACCAGCTAGAGGAATGGGTCCGCTATCGACGAGTCGCGCCCGATATTGGCAGACGGATAGTGAGGTCTCTTCTACTTACCTTATTGCGCGCGATGTGGCGGCAATCTGGTTTAGAGTGTACTAGACCCCGGTGATATCCCATATTTTGAGCTGTATTGATGTGTGGACATAGATGAGGATCTGTATGCTTGAGCTGCATTGCACATCGCATGGCCTTGGGATGGCCGATATCATTCATGTCTTGCATCGTATAGCCTTGTTACGGCTCATGATATTATAGATTCATCTGCATATTCCACTTTACTCTGACATTGCATGTTCATATTACTACCTTGCGCACACACTTTCACCACCCTCTAAGCTTTCTGTAAGCTTATGCATGACCGTTGCGTGCAGGTGACGTTGGATCGCAGCAGCGTTGAGGCAGGAGTACGTTGCAGAGCATTTGGAGTTTTTGGTTCTTTACCATTGTATTTCCCTTTATGCTCATTGTACTTATAAGTTTTTTATCATAGTGGAAATGTAATGGAGTTCTTGGTTGTTGTTTGTGGGTTATGCCTTTGGTTATGCTTATCACGATTCAGACTGACGTTGAAAAATCTCCTCGCAGCATCCCAGGATCGGAACCTGGTGAATGGGAGCTAGGAGCCGAGAATGGGGTTCTACGGAGGCTGTCGGCGCCGGATTGGGCGATCGGGAATTCTGTGAGCCCGGTTTCCGAGTTTGGGGCGTGACAGAGTCTCAGTGACCGCTGAACTGAAACTGATCCGCTACGTGCGATCTGGAAACCCTATCGAACTAAAAACTTAATGTGATCAGAATCCAATATCCATGAGCTTAAGTTCGACCGCATTTGGTTAGGGGACCTCCAGAAACGTTCTTTTGGATCAGAAAGGACCCGATTTGGCTATAACCCAAGTATACCTTGGTTTAAAGTCTAAATAGGTGACTTTCTAACCTATTTAAGGACCTTAAACCCTCTCATATCCCTCCCATACGAATTTGAAAAAACCCTAGAGAAAAGAAAAGAGAAAAGAGAGAGATTCCGTGAGAGTTGTGAGGAAAGGTTCCTGTCATTCGATCCTGCTTCTACACATACTTAATCACCATGTCCTAATCACTCCTCCGGTGATTCTGACTTCATTCAAGGTAAGAAAACCTCAACCTCAACCTGTTTTAGGGATTCCATCAATACAAGTAGCGAAGTAGCTGACTTAACTTGTGAATTAGGTCGTCATATCGACGTTGACGAAGCGTAGAGTTCCTATTCGATTTAATACGCTTCTACGGTGAAAGGTGAGGATTTTAGATGTTTAGATTAACTGTTTTCAAAGCTTTCAATGTCGTTTAATAGTAGATTATCAACAAGAATGTTATTTGACATGTAGAACATGCTGTTTGTTTTCCATTTCGATTACGTACGGAGAATATGAGATTTACGGTATTTTAGGTATTTTTAGGAAATACTGTATACGTCCGTATTTTGCCGATATAATTGCCATGAGTATTTGTCGTGTTATTATACAAGTTATGCGTGTATGATCTGTTTGGCGAAGAGATTCGCCCTAACGCACACTTTGAGTCGACATACGCTATGTAGACAAATGTGTGTGACTAAATGTTTGTATAAAAGTATGTATTCGTAAGTATTGAGTAAATGTTGTTGTAGATTAGTTTTTGAGATTGGATTCTCAACTAATATGATGATGCACATGATTTCCTCCATGTTTTTTATATTGACTTGATTTCCTTATACATATGAAATGCTTATGTTTGGTTGATTTGCTTATGTTGTATGTTATAACATGTTGTTAACGTGCTTGGATTATTTGTGCTTCATTTCTATCACTCTCATATGATCCTTGATGTAGATTACAAGTGCTTGGGGCTATACTCTAGTCCAGGCAGTCGGTAACAGATTTGAAATCGTGGTGGGATTCTATTCGCCACGAATGACGCGTCGACAAACACGAGTCGTGCTTTGGGTTGACGGTAGTGGTTAGGCCACATGAGGTGTTTTATGCACTTCATGTCGTTTAGCTTGAGATGCGCTCGTACTAGTCGAGCTCGTCAAGCAACCCGACTAACCATTGTATGTTCACCTTGTATTGGTCATAACTGCTTGAACCTAGGGTACTGAACTTGCCAGTGATAACCCTGATAACCATGGTACCTTGATCCATTAAGACTCATGAGCCGGGCATGGTGTTATGGGACACCGTGGTCCAGCTGTCGGCCTACGCTGGGGCCACAAAGCTCCCCGTAGTGACCAGTGAGCACCTTAGACTCGTGAGCCGATTGTGGTGGTATGGGACACTACATTCAAGCTGTCGGCCTACTCTGATTGGTGACGAGCCCTTTGTAGTGACCTCGAGCGTATTCTGAGTCTACGTGAGGCGACGACCCTTCCGTAGCAACAAGATTACAGCTAGGCCTGTATTGATAAGGTGATGGGGGAGCGGTGCAACGAGTGCGAGCAACAGCCCTGACAGCCCTTGCAGCGACATAGAAATATATCATCGTATGAGATTAATAGGAGTGACGACCCTAGACAGGATCTGTGTTGGGATTGATATAAGGGAAGTACCTTAGTTTCCCAATCCTACTGTTTGAAAGGACTAATAACAACTCGGTAATCATATCCACATTCCATTGCATGTGCCTGGAAGATGTGGAGCACTGAGGGAAGAAAGCATGCCATGAATGTAAGATGGTATCGCATGAGGGAGTATGTCGGTGAGGGCATCCATCATTACTGCATCTCATACTTGCATTAACAATAGTATCTAGGAATGTCTGATTGTGTGCTTTACTATTATCGCATGATTGATTTGATAACATGCTAATCTTTTCTCTATGATTCCACTGAGTTGATCACTCACTCCCATGTTACGGGACGGTGTTTGCAACACCTACCAGACTCTGTCTTAGATGCAGATAGCGAGGCGATTCAAGAGCTGGAGCCAGACTACTACGAGGACCAAGACGAGTTCTCGTACATGCAGTTCTCTGACGGCTTCGCATAAGTGGCCTGGATCGGTGAGATTTTACTAGTTGGACTATCATACGACATTTTGATTTTGGTTTGATATATGTATATGTGCCTCAGAGATGTATTCATACTTTGGAGACAGATCGAGATTGTTTTATTTTACAGATAGTGATATATATATCTTCCAGTCTTCTGCTTGCGTTTTATCATTGGATCTGGAGTATGAATTGCAGTTTTGGTATAATCTCACTCATGTTAATGCACTAACTCAGACAACATTAAATCATAAGCATATTTGTTGCATAAGTGATGGTCTGGAACTCGGGAGTTGGGTTTCTACACGACCCCCGATTTTCAGGGCGTTACAAAAAGAAAATGAAAGAGAGAGAATAATATAGAATGAGATACAAGGAAATATTAATGTGGTTGATACACTTAGAATACGTAGAGTGGAATGCGACTTAAATTAGGGTAGATAAAATCTTAGTTTCAGTGACTTCTTTAATAACCTTATTTGTCTCTTATGTCGGCCAACATGTCGGCATGTTGGAAATCTTTAAGACACCTTGAACGGCACCTCCAAGTGAACTCCAACCCTCAGACTCTCTCTGTATTTTTCTCTCTTTCTACTCTCTCTCTCTCTCTCTCTCTCTCTCTCTCTCTCTCTCTCTCTCTCTCTTTCTCTTTCGCTCTTTATTTCTCTCTTTCGCTCTTTCCATCTCTGACTCGCTTCTCTTCTTTCCCCTTTGTCTCACTTTCCTCCGTTCTTCTCAGTCTCACTTTTTCTCCTTTTCTTGTTCAACAATGGGTTCCTTATATAAGTGTTGGAAGGTGCAATCTATTGTGAATAGTTGCAACTCATTATGTTGCGTTATGGGAACCCGTCGTTTAAATTATAAATTTATATATATATATATATATATATATATATATATATATATATAATATCTTTCGTACGATAGTATATAATATATAATATATTATATATAAAAGTAAAAAAGTAATAATGACTTTTTATATATATTTATTTTTATAATAAATCTATATATATATATATATATATATTACAAAAGTAATCATTATTTTTATTGTATATGTATATATATGAAACGTAATAATTATTTTTAATTTTTTTTCTATAAATTGTTTAAATGCCTGTATTTTGTTCATTATTAATCTATTTTCTGTAATCTTAGTCTCGTTAGAAAGCTAATCAGGTAAGCTTCTCAACAATATTATAATCACTTCGATCGGACCCCGTTTGACCTATCAAAAGTACGATCGTTCAATATAAGAAATTAATTGTCTGCAATTTGACCGATTGCAT
The DNA here is from genome assembly GCA_037074715.1 of Magnolia kwangsiensis. Classification (NCBI taxonomy): domain Eukaryota; kingdom Viridiplantae; phylum Streptophyta; class Magnoliopsida; order Magnoliales; family Magnoliaceae; genus Magnolia; species Magnolia kwangsiensis. The sequence continues at coordinate 37,909,281 of CM073587.1, read as the reverse complement.
GTTTTCGATGATCTTATGATCATTAGAAATGTCGCCTAATAAGCTTCTTAATAGAATTAAAATAACTTTAATCAGATCTCATTTGATTAGTCTAAAGCACAGCTAGAGTTTTTATAGCTTTGACCGCTCGGCAATGCGTGATTTTGGTAAACGGGATGGATCTTCCTCATTATAATCTGGATTTGAGTAAACTTAAGTTCGTTAGGAAGATCATTTAAGCACCTTTCCAATGAACCATAAATCAGCTTGAATGGTTAAATTTTGCTTTCAATAACACCATGGCCACTTTATGTAAGAGAACGACATTCTTTCCTCAATCTTGAAGATATGACCTTTCACGCCTTAACACAATATTATTCGAGAAGACTAAGTAGAACAAAGAGTAATCATTGGGTAGAGAGAATTCATTTTTTCCTTTTTCACAGATCAGTTGCTAGGTACAGAGAGTTTCCAAGGTTTTGGAGTTCGAATGTACGACCATGATCGAATCATTATTGGATTTGACACTAGCCGATCGGGTCCATTAGTTGTCTTCGGGACGTATCGAGTATGCTCCTAGTTTAACCTATTTGGATTTTCAATGATTTCTAAGTTAGTAGGAGATAATTTATTAAAGTCAAGTTGAAGCTTAAAGAGTAGCTTATCCACATTTTAGGTGGGATGTCCATAGGTTGATTTGGAAATCCAATGGTCGAATATACGCGATGAAGTGGTGGATCACTATACGAAAAGTTATAGACCTGACGAATGGTGGATTTTGCGATTTAGGTCTCCAAATTGATTTTTTACGGTTAAATCAATCCTTAGATGCCTAATCTAAAGCTTTATTGTGATTTGAATTCTAGAATTAGATTTCTTCATGAAAAATTTTCAAATTCAAGTGTGGGTGATTTGCATCTAGTCATGAATACTAGTTCAAATCATCATAGTAACACCCAAGGACTTCCCATACCTGATTATTGGAAAGTTCAGGTTGTTATAGTCTACTCCCCTTAAAATAATTTCGTCATCGAAATTCGATCACTTCTATAATGTATACGGGTGAAGATATTCTAAGTCATGATGTTAAGCTTTTCCTGAATTCCTCATGAAGTAGATTTTTATGTACAGGTAGACTTACATGTACGAGTGTAGATAAGTGACTATATGATCTCAATTTATTACAATCTAACCCCCTAGAGATAAAATATTGCCTTCGAGATTCACAGATACATGTGTCATTCATCAAGAGTTTATTTTCTTAATTCAATAAAGTCAGTAATTTACAATTTTTAAGTTTTGGATTCAATACTATCAATAAGGAAATCCTAATAAGGGTTTACTACCTTGACAATTTATAAAAGGATCAATTGAAGAAGAGCTCAAGGCCCTACCTCAAACATATCAACCTATCTTTTAAATTATATTTCATTTATCTTTCTTAGCATAGCTTACCCTAACCTAGTTTTACCTAGCCACTGCCTAACAGCTCCCGTACAGTACTTTGAGAGTAAAAGTAAATTTCTGCAATCTTAAGTTGTAGGACGGTGATCATATATGTTCTAATTTAGTTAATAACAACTACCTCGATTGTTTGTTCTGATAAACGCATTAGATATTTATCTTTTTTCACTTTTTATTTATTTTTTTGATCATATCTTAACTTATTGACTATAATAAGCATCATTTTCAAATATTAATGAAAACGGAAACATTCAGCCCTCTTTTATATATATATATATATATATATATATATATATATATATATATATATATATATATATATATATATATATATATATATATATATATATATATTCATTCTTAGTCGCCTGATAAGTATATTTAACTTAAAAGTATTAATAAAAAAAAAGTCATTAAATTCATAAACTCACATCTATTCTTAAAAGGTAAAAAGAATTCATTTGGAGGGCTAAATCATACCTTTTCACAAATCACTTACTGAAAAGTGCAAATATTGATGATCGAGGAAACTCTTTATTTTTTATCCTAATTTCTAATTTGTTCAATTCAATATAGGGACATGAGAGATTCGGTCAAACTTTGAGTTGAGTAAACTCAAACATTGTTGAGATTTGTGGTTTTTTGAAAAAAAATCAAATATTTCAAAATTTTGAGATTTCGCGCCAAAACGCTTTTTGGGAATTTTGAATCAAAAAGTGCAGTGTATGCCTTTGTCCCACATTGGAAATGAAAAGAAGAAATCGTGGTTTATATGAGGATGTTTGTGTAGTATTCTTACTTGGAGCTTTGGAGATTGTGACACTCGGGTAGCATTTTCCAATGTGTAGCACCAGAACATGCGCACGCACGTGCACTCGGGTACGGGCATGGGCACTTGGCACACTTTACACCTTGAAAGCCACAACAGTCCGAAAACGAATGAGCCATAATGATCCAACGGTTAGATCTTCCGATTTAATGACCAGAAATGGCTAAAATTAATGATCAACGGTCAAAAATATTTTTCAAATGTTCTGGACCATTAATGACCACCTAGCAATGGTCTACTCCCTAGTGCCCATATAAACTGGACCATTCTGGGCCAAATTTTATCATTCAAAATCACATCTCTGCTCATCCATTAATTCCTAAGGATTGCATCTCCATTTTACAATATTGTTAACACATTCTCATTTTAATTCTGCTAGAAGATCTACTGCATTGAAATTGTTCCTAGGTGGATCTTTCATTATTGCTAAATGCAGGATCCAAACAGGCTTGTCTTACATTGGAAGTAATTCGCCTGTAACCCATTAACAATTTGATAAGGGGGTTAATCACGCTTTAAGGATGGCATATATTTTACATAATTCGGCCTAATGAAAGAAAAGAATTTATTTTATTTTATTTTATTTTTCAGTATTTCCAACACATTTTTCCAACAAACACTGCATGCATTTTACCCACTTATGAAAATTCAATCTAAACCCTAAACACATGTACCATTTGAGTTAATTGGAGACAACAGTCACATCATTGCGGCAGATCACCCGCTTTCGTTGGAGCGTGTATCCACGGACCGGTGACCCGCATGTCCAAATTGGCACGGATGAAAAAAAAAGGGATGTGGATTTCCTGGGAAAGCCTTTCGCAGGAAGTTCTTGGGCTGGAAACTTAGGTGGAGCCCACTGTGATGTTTGAGAGAAATCCTCCCAATCCATTCGTTTTGTGAGTTCATTTTAGGACATGTTGTCAAAAATGAACTTTATCCAAAGCTTGAGTGAGCCATATTAAAGGAAAAAGTGGTTTGGGAAATTCCTACCGTTGAAACCTTTCTAGATTCAACAGTGATGTTTATGTGCCATCCATACCGTTAAAAACGTTATTCCGATTGAGATGAACTGAAAACAAAAATACTAGCATGAATCAAAACTTCTGTGACCCCACAAATATTTCAATTATCATGTTTTTGCCTCACTTGAGCTTTGGATATGGTTCATTTTTAGTAACATGTCCTAAAATGAACTCACAAAATGGATGGATAGGGAGGACTTTTCACAAACATCACAGTGGGCACCACCTAATTATTGGGGGCCGTTGCATAAAACCTTAGTTACTAGCCTCTCAAAAACACTAGAATTATGGGATGATAAAGCAATAAAATAAATCAAAGCACAAACAACACGACACAAGAGATTTTTACGTGGAAAACCCTCAAAGAGGTAAAAACCACGGGACCTAGTCCAGAGCAACAATCCACAATGAAGTAGAATGTTACAACCGATCACAAGCACACACCGCTTGGAACAAACCTTCACTCACGCAAGAGTGGATAAACAATAAGATAATAATGAAAAACGAAGAGATCTCACCGATCATGAGGACGTAGAAGCACTGAGACGTCAACTACGAAATCTCCCTTTCACAAGCTTCCTCTCTCCCTTTCTCTCTCTCTCTCTCTCACCTCGGTCATGAAAACCCTTAACACAATAGCTTTAGAAAGCCTTCTCAATACCTTAGAAAAGCCCTAGAGACCACTATTTATAGTTTAGGCAACTTCCCTTTCGCACCTCTACGAAATCGCCTCCAATTTATGCAGTCCGCACAAAATTCGCTTAAATATGTGTAACCCTCGATTAGTCGAGCTAGGGCCTCAACTGGTCGAGCACTGTTCACTCGACTGGTCGAGGCCAGAAAACTGAGCTCGCTGGACTTTTGAGTCAAGTGACCCTCAAATGGTCAAGCAGTCCACTCGACTAGTTGAGCAGCGCGGTGAAACACTTTGATTTTCAACCAGCTACACTATCTCTCCTCTGAACTAAGGAGGAAAATCCCATCAAATCTCTCCCTTTTCGACTCAAGAGGAATTCACTTTCTTCAAGCCAGCCTGATTTCTACAAACCTCAAACTTGCCCTTGAGCAAAGCCTTGGTTATCATGTCTGACCCATTATCGTTCGTATAGACCTTCTCAAGCTGTAAGACCTTCTGTTTCAAAGTATCCCTGATCTAGTGATGTCGAATCTCTATGTGCTTCGACTTGGAGTGCTGACTTGGATTCTTGCTCAAGTGTATAATACTTTAACTATCACAATAGACCACGTGCTGCTCCTGTTTCAGGCTAAGTTCCTGTAGAAACCTCTTCATCCAAAGTATCTCTTTACATGCCTTTGTGACTGCAATATACTCGGCTTCTATCGTCGACAATGTTATGACCTTTTGTAACTTGCTCTGCCAAGAGACCGCTCCCCCTCTAAACATGAACATGAACCCCGATGTAAACTTCCTGAAGTCTATGTCACCTGCTATATCTGCATCTATGTAGCTATCTAACACAGGTTTTCTGTCACCATAACATATGCTCAACCTAGATAAGCCTCTTAGATACCGCAGTATTCATTTCACCATATCATAAGTGTGGTTCTTATACAAGGATTACATCTCCTCTTGTATAGCTTTCAACCATTCCCCCTTATGCTCGTCGACTGGGGCCCCAAAATAATCTTCTGACTCTTCCCCATCAGTCAGCATAATGTATTCATGCGGCGAGTACCTTTTGGACGGCTATATGTCTCTAGATGACCTCCTCACATGTGGCTCAACAGGTGGATCAAGTGGGGGTTGCTCCCCCGGTTCATCTTTTGTAGGAACTCTCTCATCCTTTGTACCTTACTGTACTCCCCTGGCATTAGGCATTATGGGAGGAATAACCAGATCCATGTCCTCTAACTCTCCTAAACTAGGCTAGTTCTTCTCTGTCTTACAAATGTCTTTTATACATTGATCTTCAAATAATACCATATCTCTGTTCCTGACGAGCTACTTTTCGGTCGGATCTCACAATCTGTAATTGAACATTTTATCACCGTACTCCAAGAACACACATTGTCTGATCTTCATATTGAGCTTAGACCTCTTGTCCTTTGGTACATGAAGAGATGCCCTACATCTAAATACCTTGAGATGACGGTACGATGGATCTTGTCCAGTCCACACCTTCTCGGGTACTTCTCCATTTAATGGGACTAATGGAGACCTATTTATCAAATATACTGTCGTGTGCATTGCTTCTCCCCAGAACATCTTGGGCAACTTTGCATGGGATAATATGCATCTGATTCTATCAACAATGGTGTGATTCATTCGCTCAGCTACACTATTATGTTGGGGGTCTTTGGAATCGTCTGTTCGTGTCGTATACCTAGGGACTTGTAATACTCATAAAAGTCACTGATGTATTTATCACCATTGTTAGTGTGAATGCGCTTCAACGATCTACCTGTCTTTCTCTCGACCATAGCATGAAACAATTTAAATATATTAAAGACCTTGTCCTTGGATTTCAAAGCATAAATCCAAACCCTCTGTAAACCCCGTATCCTAGACTGTACCATTCCATAAACTTTCACGGTCTTTCCGGTTGAATTCCGGTAACTTTCGACCCTTAATCGATATTTGCACGCGACCCTAATTCACATGCCGTCAACCTGAGTCAACTCAACCCAAGAATTATACCATAGCGACCACGTGGTTGTCGCGATTCATACGCCAAGGCGATACCCTGGTCAGGAGATGTGGGCCAATGTTCAGTGCAAAGAAAATGCCGCACGTGAGAATTTCAAGAGAATCTCTACGACTTATCACATCAATCAATCAATCCCATTATATCAAGTACATGTCAAGTACACCATCACCTCTCACCCTTCTCCAAATAACCCCTAAAGTCAAAAAGTCTCTTACACACCTATGCCTTTCTTACACAAATTGCCACAAAAGTCAAAAAGTCTCTTACACCCATCACTCACCACATCCATCACTCCATCAACCATCACTCTCTCTCTCTCCTTTTACAACTCTCTCTCTCCTGCATTCTCAAACCACTCTCCCAAGCAAGGGAAAATCCACACGTCCTAAGCCTCTCCAACTCTTCTAAGCAACAAGTGTGGCCACCTTTCCTACCCTTTCATCTCCCATCTCAACCATCCAAACCTCATATCCTCTGTAGGAATCAAAGCTAAGGAGCTAAGGAAGCCTAGGGTGCAAGAAGAGCCGGTGGGTGATATTTGATTTTTATCTTTCATCCGTTTATTTGATTTAAGGGTCCATGTATGTGGGACCCACCTTGATGTATATTTTGTATCAAGGAGGGGCCCATAGTGGCGGGGCCCCTCCATCACCTCCGTTGTCTCTTTTTTTTTCTCTTTCTCTCTCTCCTTTCATTTGTTATGATGATGATGAGATGTGTGGCCCACCATGATGTTTGCATCCAAGCCATCTATCGGTGGACCCCAACCATTTATCGGTGGACCCCAACCATGTGGGACGCACCATGATGTTTATATGTCATCCCAACCACCCATAGGGGGGCCCACCTTGATGTGGCTAGAGTGGGGTGTGGTTGGTAGTGGAGTGTGATCTGTCGTGGGCCCCAGCTCCATAGTCCAGGCGGCAAGCCGAGTGAAGATACCTCGTTTTAATGACCTCGTTTTAATGTTGGGCCCACCCAGCTCCATGGCTCAGTGGCGGACCGAGTGAAAGATGCCTCGTTTCAAACACCGAGGTCATGGTATCGATCCCTGTGGAGGTGGTTGTCATGGTGTGTGTACTGACATGGGTGTGGACTAACGGTGGGGTCCATGGGACCCACCACGTTACCCATCCATTTTGGTGGGCCACATGATGTATGTGTTTTATCCAAACCGTCCATTGCACCTAGACAGTGAGACCCACTGTCCGTGTGAAGCCCATTTTCAACGCCCAGACTCATAGCTCAAGTGGCAGACAGAGTGAAAAATACCTTGTTTCAATGGTGGGTCCATAGCTCCAGTGGTAGGTGGAGTGAAAGATACCTTGTTTAACGCTGAGGTCTTGGCACCTCTCCTTAGTGGCGTGGGGTCCATGGGACCCACCCACACCGTCCATCCACTCAATTGGGCCACACCATGTTGCATGTGTTGTATCCTTGCCGTCCACCATCTTTGGACGGTGGGACCCACCCCACGTGTGGGGCAACATCGTGATGTGTGTAGTTGTCCAAGCCGTCCGAGGCCTAGACGTTATATATATATATATAATATATTATATTATATTATATTATATATATTATATATTATTTGTCACGCCCCAAACTCGGAAACTGCGCTCACAAAATTCCTGATGACCGAATCTGGCGTCAACAGCCTCCGTAAAATCCCATTCTTGGCTCCTATCGCCCATTCGCCATGTTTCGATCCAAAGGCATAACCCACAAATAACCAAACACTCCATTACATTTCCACTATGATCAAAAACTTTACAAGTACAATGAGCATAAAGGGAAATACAATGATGATAGACAAAAACTCCAAGCCAATCTGATATGCGCTCCTGCCTCAGCGCTGCTACGATCCAACGTTACCTGCACGCAACGGTCATGCATAAGCTTATAGAAAGCTTAGAGGGTGGTGAAAGTGTGTGGGCCTAGGGCCCATTTATAGAAAGCTTATAAAAAACTTAGTTGGGATCACACATTGCAATGGACCTTAGGTACATCCCATTGGGCCTTAAATACATTAAATGGGCCATATCATATGGGCCTTATATTCATCAAGTGGGCCACATCAATGGGCAACACCAATGGGCCTTATGTACATTGCAATGGGCCATAACCCATGAGCCTTATATTCATCAAGATAGGCCTCGTAACATGGGCCTTATATATATATATATATATATATATATATATATATATATATATATATATATATATATATATATATATTAAAGTGGGCCTCAACCACGGGCCACAAATACATTAAGATGGGCCTCAACTAATGGCCTTATACAAATCTCCAAAATGGTTGGACGGTTTGGATGAAACTCATGCATCATGGTAGGTCCCATAGGGATGGAAGGCATATATTAATCACATACTCCATGGTGGAGATCCATACTGATGAAAGGTGTGGACACAATACATACATAAGTGGGTCCTAAGTAGGACCCACCAAAATGTTTGTTTTCCACCCGACCTAGGGCCCAACATAATGATTATTTTCCATCCAAACTGGGGCCCAACATGATGTTTATTTTCCATCCAAACTGTTCATAAGGTCACATGGGCCTAGGGCCCATTGTAATATTTATTTGCAATCCAATCTATTCATAAGGTCACGTGGGCCTTGGGCCCACCGTAATATTTATTTATCATCCAACCTGTTGGTAAGGACACGTGGGCCAGGGGGCCCACTGTAGTGTTTATTTGCCAACCAACCTATTTATAAAGTCACACGGTGGGGGGGAGGGGAGGGGGGGGGGCACCGTAATATTTACTTGTCATTCAACCTGTTTATAAGGTCACGTGGACTTGGGGGTGGGGCCTGGGGCCGACCGTAACGTGGTTCACAAATCCAGTCCACCCATTATGTGTTCCCCACCTGGCTGAGGGTTCAGACCAAGTTTCAACCGCATCCAAATTTCAGGTAGGGCCCTCCGAGTAATCTTATATGTTTTAGGCATGTCCTCACATGATTTTAATTAGTATGGCCCACCTGAGTTCCGTATACGGTTGATTTTTTTGCAGGGGGCCACTGCCCTAAGGGCCCACCCAATGTACGGCGTTGATGTTCGAAACGCATCACGGTGGGGCCCACAGCTGGGGCCGTGAGGGCCAGCCCGTCCGTCCGCCTAGTAGATGCTGCTACCTTATTTTTTAAAAAAAAAACAAATTTCCTGTGGATTTTCATAGGTGGGGCTCACATCAAGTAAATCCAACCCGTCCATTGCACTCTGTGGCTCAAGACCGTCCAAACGATTACAATATCCAATGTTTTTTCGGCGCATAAAAATGTCAGGGTGACTTTCAATGGTAGAAACTACTATTTAACAAGCTATGACCCGCCTGAAGATCGGATGGACATCATTTTTCGGCTCAACGCCTAAAATGAGCCGTGGAAGGGAATGGATGGTGTGGATTGAATTTATACATTCATGTGGGGCCTATACAAGTGACCACCCCAAAAGGGCTTGTGAACCAAGCTAATATTTGTGTTTTCTTTAACGTCCAGCGTCCCCGGACGTTGAACGGTTTGGACGTGGCTCCTCCATTGAGGTGGCCCCAGCTTAGGTGGGCCACCAAATGATAGATGGTGTGGGTACAATACATATAAGGTGGGCCCCACTTGAAGATAGTTTGGATAAAATACATGCTTCAGGGTGGGGTCCATCCAAGTGGGCCACACAACCATATCATGATCACATAAAAAAATGAAATAGAGAGAGAGAGAGATATAGAGTGGGACACGCGTGATGGAGGGACCCCGACACTATAGGCCCTCCCTTGCAACCAATCATATATCAAGTGGGTCCCATTACACATGGGCCCATTAAATCAAAATCCAACGGTGGAGATCCATTCTCCACTAAAATAGACGATCTAGATGACCCTAGGTATATAAGAAAAATAAACATCATGACCTTAGGAATGATCATGATGATCAAAGTGGGTCATCGGCCACATCGTAGGGTCCCAAGTGAGATCCAAACCATTGGTCGGTTGGCCTCACTTGACTTATCTTAAAAACATGAAAACTACTCTATCAAAGCACCCTACCGCTTGATCTTCTTGCTTCATTGGCTTCCTTGGCTCCTTAGCTTCGATTCTAACGGAGGAGATAAGGTTTGGATGGTTGAGATGGGAGATGAAGGGGTAGGAAAGGTGGGCCACACTTGTAGCTTGGAAGAGAGGGAGAGGCTTGGGACGTGTGGATTTTCTCTTGCTTGGGAGAGTGGTTTAAGAATGAAGGAGAGAGAGAGTTGTAAAGGGGGAGAGAGTGAGTGATGGGTGATGGAGTGATAGATGTGAGTGATGGGTGTAAGAGACTTTTTGACTTTTGTGGCAAATGGTGTAAGAAAAGTATGGGCTTGTGTAAAAAACTTTTGACTTTAGGGTTGCTTGGGAATGGGTAAAAGGTGATGTGTACTTGACATGTACTTGACCCTTGATGAGATTGATTGATGTGACAAGTCGTAGAGATTCTCTTGGGTTTCACAACGCGCGGCGTTTTCCTCGCACGAACGTTGGCCCACATCTCCTGGCCAAGTTATCGCCTTGGCAAGCGAGTCGCGGCATCGGAACCGCGGCGACGGCGTAGTCGCTATAGTACAAGTCTTGGGTTGAGTCGACTTGAGTTGACGACGTGCAAATTAAGGTCACGTGCAAATGCCGGTTAAGGGTCAAAGGTTATCGGAATTCGACTGAAAAGATCGCGGAATCCTACGGAACGGTACGATCTAAGATACGGGGCTTACAAATTATATTATATATATGATATATTATATTATATAATATATATACTATAATCATGTTGTTGTGGTGGGCCCTACGTGGGACCCATCTCTATTTTGGTTTGAAAAAAAAAAAGAAATAGGGGCAAAAAGAAAAACAGAAAAGTAAAGCAACCATGCTGCTCATACAAGCAGCCACGTGCTGCTCTCTCTCTCTTAAACGTCCAGGGCTCTGTAGGTCCCACCATGACGCACGTGTGTAATTAATTTGTTCTGATGGTGGGACCCACCCTAGATGTATGTGTTTCATTACTCTGGCATGGGCCCCAGTGATGTATGTGCCATATCTACACCATCCACCATTTGAATGGTGGGGCCCACCATGATGCACACGTTGTATCCAAACCATCCAACCATTTTAAAAGCCCATTGTAAGGCTTGAGGCTAAGAATGAGTCAGATCTAAGGTTCAAGTGGACCCCACCACAAAAAAATAATGAAGAGATGAATGCCCACCATTGAAGTTCTTTTTGGACCATAGTAGTATTGCATTAAGGTGATATTTGTTTTTCCTCCCAATCAACCTATGTGACTTTACTAACAGACTAGATGGAAAATAAACTTGATGGTGGGCCTTGGGATTATAAACGGTGAAATTCATTATCTCCACTACTATTTGTGGAACGGTCCAGATCCTTCAATATGATTCTTTTTGGGAATGTATGAGGCCCACCTTGTTATATGTAAGGCCCATGTGCTATGACCCATTTGATGTATTAGGAGCCCATGGGTTAAGGCCCATTGAGATGTATTAGGGCCTATGGGTTGAGGCCCATTTGATGTACATATGGGGCCCAATTGATGTGGCCCATTTGATACACATAAGGCCCATGTGATTAGGCCCATTTGATGCATTTTAAGGCCCACGGGTTATGGCCCATTGCAAAGTACATAAGGCCCATTGGTGCGGCCCATTGATGTGACCCACTTGATAAACATAAGGCCCATGTGATATGGCTCATTTAATGTATTTAAGGCCTAATGGGATGTACCTAAGGTCCATTGCAATGTGTGATCCCAACACGGTTTATGTAATGATGTTTACAACGGGCTATGACTTGGGAGCAATGATGGTTTAACGTCCACATTACAAGTATAATGTTGGTTAAATGTCCACATTACGACTCTTCCTAGGGCCCATTGATAGGCCCGTATTTGTTGTGTGTAGGCCGTCTAGGCCCATATGCGTTGTAGGGATAGTTCACTACTTTATTACATGTTTAGTATAGTTCCATGACTCATGATCATACGCATCATATGTATGCTTGATATGAGAAGTGACTAATCATAGCATATGCCTTCGGGCAGATTATTTATGGGCTCCCGATTAGGCGGTGTTTTCCTACATGAGCACACGATATGCGCAGGAATGTTGCATGACTGGATAGTGTGATTTATGCATTTCGCATTATGTGACATGGTTACTGTACGCCCTAGAGACATCAGGGCCGTAGCCTCCACAGCTATTGTGGTTGGCAGGATTGGATACCGGAAATCTCGTTCTACATGGGGTGCTATAGATATCCCTAGGTGAGAGTTCCTAAACCCTTATGGTACCAAGAGGTTGCTCCAACTTTTAGACCGAGCGGGTACAGGAGCGTCGAGTGTCGATTACCAGACGGTCGCGCTTTCCACTGTGCCGTGGTTGGTTGGAAGGGGGTGCGGCCTTACCCACCCGAGTGGAGGGGGCAAAGCAAGGCTGAGTTTGACTAGTACGAGAAATGGGTCCGCTATCGACAAGCTGAGCCCAATATTAGCAGACGGATAGTGAGGTCTCTTCCACTTACCTTATTGCGCGCGATGGGGCGACAATCTGGTTTAGAGTGTACTAGACTTCGATGATATTCTAAATTTGAGCTGTATTGATATGTGGACTTAGATAAGGACTCGTATGCTTGATTTGTACCTCGCATCGCATGGCCTTGGTATGACTGACATTATTCATGCCTTGCATCGTATGGCTTTGGTACGACCAATAGTATTCATGGATCCATCAGCATATTCCGCATTACTCTGATATTGCATGATCATAATACTATCTTGCGCACACACTTTCACCACCCTATAAGTTTTTCATAAGCTTATGCATGACCGTTGCGTGCAGGTGACATTGAAGCGTAGCAGCGCTGAGGCAGGAGCGCTTTGTAGATCATTTTGGAGTTTTTATCCACTATCATTGTATTTCCCTTTATGCTCATTGTACTTGTAAAGTTTTTTATCATAGTGAAAATGTAATGAAGTTTTTGGTTGTTGTTTTTGGGTTATGCCTTTGGTTATACTTATCACGAATAAACTGATGTTGAAAATCCTCCTCGTAGCATCTTAGGATCGAAACCTAGCGAATGGGCGTTGAGAGCTGAGAATGGGCTTTTACGGAGGTTGTCGGCGCACAGATTCGGTGATCGGGAATTTTGTGAGCCCGGTTTCTAAGTTTGGGGCGTGACACCCTCATATATGCATAATCTATAAAAGTGACAAAATACAATACCCCACCCAAGGTTTTTGTCCTCATAGGACCACAAACATTAGAATAAACCAAATCTAATGCATGCATTTATTAACATGAGAAGTAGATTTAACAAATGAAACTCTATGCTGTTTCCCTAATAAACAATTCATACAGGTTTTGAGAGGTATACCTGTCACGTCTGGAAGGAGCCGCTTCCTCACTAGTACCTGAAGTCCTTTTTCACTCATATGGCCTAGACGCCTGTGCCACATGTCAATAGCTAAATCTTCCGCTATGTTCAACCAACCCTTGCATATACTGACACTTGCCTTGTCAAGAGTGCAACACTTTTTTTATCTAGCTGTGATCAACAAACCCTTGATGAGCTTTCAGTGCCCACCAGCAAACTGGCTTTCATAGCCATCATCATCCAACCTTCCCGTTGACATTAAGTTGAGGCGAAGGTATAAGATATGCCTTACATCCCTGAGAACCAATGTGCAGCCTGCATCGATCTTCACACAAATATCATCGACCCCTACCATCTTCGATACACCAAAATTTTACATCTTCATGGTCCCATAGTCACTTGACTTGTAGCTTGTGAAGAAGTCCCTACGTGGAGTCACATGAAACAAGGCTCCCGAGTCTATCACCTAGTTGGTGTCCTGACTCGTAGTCATGAGACAAACATCGTGATTTGCTGAAAGAATAACTACAACGTCACCATTTGAAGCGACCGCAGTGGAATCTAATTCATCTTCCTTCTCCTTTCTTTTTCCTTTCTTGTCGTTCTTTTTATTATGACATTCATGCTTGTAGTGGCCCTTCTTGCCATAATTCCAGCATTTAACATCCTTTCTTGTACTCGACTTACCTCTTGATTTATCTCGGGCCTTCTCGGCCTTTCTGTTCTTTCCTCTCTCCCGTTCTTATGTCACAAGGGCCTCTTACTGAGTAGACCCCTGAGACTTCCTCATTATCTCCTCATTGAAGAGACAACTAATTTCCTGTTTCATGAACACCTTTCCGTCTGGCGTGAAGTTTACTGGACTTTGAGTCGAGTTACTGGACTTTGAGTCAGGCCCTCGATTGGTCAAGGCCAGAAAATTGAGTTTACTGGACTTTGAGTCGAGTTACAACGAGGTGAAACTAATTTTTCAGTTTAGAAACTTCTTGCGAAGCCTTTCGCAGGAAATCCGCGTCCAGAGAAAAGAAAGAAAAAGAACAAAAGAAAGAGAACAAGGCTTATTTTTCCTGAGAGTTGAAACAAGGGGTGATGCGCGGCCCAAAGTTCCTGTCGCATAAGCCCGGCTGGCCACATTCAGAAAGCACGCTAGGGATTGAATTCATTTTCTTGTTTGTTCACCGGGCGCTCTGGAATAATGAGTCGACTAGAGGCGAAGCGTCTGAGGAAGGCGGTCATTCCTTCCTCTTTCCCCCTTGTTGATCCATCCCCTGCAAACCTTCAGTCTACTCGCCTCTCTCCCCATGTCAGCACCCCATCCCCATTACTCACTATAATCCCTCATCATCATCATCATCATCATCATCATCATCATCTTTTTCTTTTTCTCAGGTCAATCGCGACGAATCGTCTTGTTCGGTTTACATCGCTTCCGGATGCCGCGTTTACAAAGTGGAGGTAGGCACATTTTCGTTTTTACAATGTTTCTCAGACTTTGTTTGCCTCCATGCTCTCCACCGTGGCATGTCCCTTTTAATCCGAACCGCCCAAATAGTGGGATCCACTCTAATCTCCAAAGATGATGCTAATGCCCATTTCTAGACATGACAACCCTACAGTGGTTCTTACAATTTGGGCAGTTGTGATTTTGAGGTAAGGAGCGTCGCCTCGCCTTTATTGTTAGCTGGAGCGCTGGGGACTTACACACGCAGAGCCTACTTGCGGGAGTGGGAATGGGGGAGATACTCGCTCAACTCGAACGTCTTGCTCCCACCCAACCCCACGCCGATGTTCATTGCATTTATTTGGCAGGGAGAGTACGATAAATACTTTGCCCATCTCAACAACTAGAAGGCTAGGCCGTTTTCTTCAATATATCCTTTCATGATCAGTTGAGCTTTAAATCTTTTTATGGAATGATCGGTGCTGTGGACCTTTTGTATCCATTGGTAGGCAACCACATTCTTGTTTGGAGGATAGGCCACAATTTCTGACTTATGCACCGCTGAGTTTTACTAGCAGCCCCATAAATATTTGGTTCAACTACCTTGTCGGCTTCAGAAAAGTCAACATCTTTAATCATTGGTCCTTTGCATGTTCGAATCTCTTTTCAAATTGTAATACTACGATCGTTGATCCTGGGAGATAAAATGGATAGCATGTGAAGGTATATGCTGCTTATTACTGTGAGTGGAAGTCATTGTGATTTAGGACTAGATGGAAATGAATGAGATATTGACTATTTTGGTCATTGAAAAAGTGGGTAGGGTTTCTTTGAAAAAGGGAAGTTGAACATGAATAAAGAAGGAGAGGAGGTTATTTGAGGTAGAGATACAGAAACCCTGATTTAGAAGAAAAATGAGAGATGGAAAAATGATTTAGAGGGAAGCAGGAAGAAAAGATTTTGCAGAAATGATTTTGGAGAATAAAAGTGAACAAGCTTGGAGAGAGTAAAAAAGAGACAAATATCTAGATATAGAAGAATGATAAGTTCTTATCTATGAAGTGAACCCACTGTCAAACCATGCGGCAAAGAGAGTTTGTGTAGGAGAGAAGTAAAACCTTTGGAGTTGGAAGAAACTTAGGTTGATAAAGAACAACTCAATTAAGCATTCGGATTTAAGAACCTGGCTCGTTCTTCCTTGATTTCAACATTCCTTAAATTCTCTATCAAATGATGGTTCTTTTTCATTTTATCAAGTGCAGAGCAGTAGCAAATTTTGTAAAATAGAACCTTTGGAGTTGGTGGAACATTATTTGTTAAAGAAGTTCAACCTTTCTTCCTTCAACATTCCCAAGTTCTCCATCAAGTGATGGTTCATTTTCATTCTATCAAGTGCATCAAAGCAACAAATCTTGAAAATATTGAGAAATTACTTATAGACAACCAAGTTGAGCACAATGGAAGAAGAGGAAGAATGGAGAACGGTGAAAGGAAAAGCAAGAAGTAGGGTATCAATGGATACCTAGACACGTGGGTGGCCGAGGGATCCAACCTGGTTTAAATGGGCTTGGGTTTCCCACGGAACTTGCTAACTAGGAAAGGAAAACAGAAGTGAGAATTACCTCCCCACATATAGAAGTTAATTAGATGATCTAGAGAAATAGATAAATGTGGAGATGATCCCATTATTTGGGGACTTAAAAAAAATCTTTTTGGCTTATCATAAAAAACCTGGAGGCAGGAAATAGTTTTACTGGATCCTTGCCATTAGCCCTACTTTCAATGGAAAAAGCGCATGGAATTAGAGGAGCTACGAGCTCACCAAATGAATTGGCTGAATTGTGCTTTTGTTTTTGTTTTTTTTTTATTAAGAAGCCAACATCAGCAAAATTTATTAACTCATGAATGCCATGCCATCAAAAAATTGGCTTATTCTTAAAAGTTTTGGCTGGTTTTTTGTTAACCAGTTTCTCATAATAAAATTGTTTGGTTATTGCTTGAACTAATTGGAATTTACATATTCAAATAGCCCTTAACATGGATGGGATGCTTTTGTTAAAAACAACTAATTTATTAATGGGAAAATGCTGTGCACACACAATGTACAACTGAAGTTTGTGCACTCATCTCCCACCATTCTAAGGTGGGGACAAACCTATGCTTGTTCAAAATACCATTTGAAGTATGTGCTGAATTTCTGCCCACTGTATTTGGATGGTGGGAGATATGTGCACCAACTCTTGGTGTACATTGTTCATTGAAGCCGTGTCTTTATTAATTGATCCGATTAGTTTTCTTTTCTTTTCTTTTTTCTTTTCCTTCTGTATTGGGTAAGCTGGACTTCTAATTGCTATGCAATGTTCATTTATCTTTTCTGTCCTTTTTTCCTTCACAGATCTCAATGGAAGATTCTGTTGTTACCAAGGGAAAGGAGAGCCTCCTCATTCCTGTGCACGCGCAAGTGAATATTACTTTTCTTTATTTTCCCTGTGTGATTGCTAATACATTTTATATGGAAATGTTGTTTCCCTTTTGATTCCTGAAAGTCTAAACACTCAAAAGATACTTATAATTTATTTGAACAATTTTGTTCTCTTTTCTCGTTTCTTCTATAGGCTAATGAGATATTATTGTATGCCTTAATGAAGGTAAGTGATTCTTCATTAGTCAATCGTTGCCCGCATCGAGCTGAGATTCAGAGTGTAGCTCTCGCTGAGATGGACGGTAAGTAACTGTGTTGTATTGTCTCTATTAATAATGATACCTTTCTTATCAACATATCGAGTGTTCTTGTATTTTAGAAAGTCACCATTTTGCATAGCATATGCATGCCTTATGACATCATCATCACATCCCTCAACCATTTAGGGTTGGCTTTATAGATCCTGTTTTTCGTTCCTATCCAAGGCCCTATCCTTGGTACAAGTTCCAAGTATCAAATATGATATTGTTGTATTATATATGTTAAAGGTTATGGCTATGGGCCTATGACCCACTTGGATTTGGTTATGGGGGCCTACGACCCACTTATTTCTTGGTCTTTTTAGTGTTTGGATATGCTGGTCATTCTATTTAATGTAATGGGAGCTATTTTGCCATTTTTTAAATACTTAAATATAAAAGATAGAAGGGTACGAACGTGTAACCCTAACCCTACATTTTCTTCTCTCATCTTTCTTCTCCATATTCTTTTCTCCTTTCTTCTTCTCTATTTCATCTCTACACAATCTACATGGTATCAGAGCATGTTTAGATGTGGTTCGGGCCCCGTGATCCTCTCTATTCCAACTCAAGTTGTTGGATCTAGCTTTGTGGATCTTCCGGAAGTAGAGGGGATTGATCGAGCCTTTAAGGAAAACATGTTGTTGTTCGTTTTGTGTAGAAAACATGTTGTTTTTTGCATCATTCTTTGAGTAGAAGGAAACACTCACAACAAGGAGCATAGATGCCTTTCTAGATAATGAAGGCTTGCTAATCTTTTTATAGGGTAATGTTTAAAGTTGTTCCTTTATGTTGGTTGCATTGTGTAGATGCGGTTTTTATTGAAGATTCTTACCCTTAAAGTCGTGTGCAATGCGGGAATGTCGTTGACATGGATTGAAGGTAGTCTGGACTAGAAATCTCTATGTTATGTGACTTTGGACGTGTAGTTGTGTGCAGATCTTCCTCTAAGATCATCGTTCTTCTCTAGCCTTGAAGTAAGTTAATTGTGGAATGTCAATGGAGCCCAAAGTGTGGTTGGCAGTTCCTAATCTTTGGAGAAATGCAGAGACCCTCCTTCAATGCATCAATAACCTCTATAAAGTTGAATGGGAAGCATTATCTTCTATGGGCCAAGTCTGTTGACATATTCCTCTTGACCTACGAAAAAGAGCAGTTCCTCATAGGTCCTAAACCGAAGGAATTTGACCCCAAATACAAACAATGGGTGTGTAATGACGTCCCAATTCGATTGTGGTTGTAGAATAGTCTGGAGTCTGAAGTGATCTCTAATCCAATGTTCTTAAACACGACAAAAGGTGTCTGGGACATTGTGAGAAGGATGTACTTCTCAGAACAAAATATTTCTTGTGTATATTAATTATATGAGGATATCTTTTCTTTTTAGAAGGGGGAAAAGCCCCTTGGTGAGTACTTAATTGACTGGAATGTGGGAAGAGCTATCATTCTATTATGTTACTGTCACGAAGAAACAATGAGAAGATATGAAAGTAGTGAAACTTTTGTCTGAACGGCCTACATGAATTTTTGGAGACTCCAAGCTGGTGATAAATTAGTTAATTACTGAATTTGAAATATGAAAGCCAGAGTAATTGTCCTATTGCCATCGGACGAGACATTACTAGAGGGTTTTCGTGACGTTGATGTTAAACATGTACTTAGGCACGAAAATGCAAAAGCCGATGCACTGGCTAGTTTGGCTACGACACTTTCCTGTCCTTTCAGGAGCCCTCTCTAGTTGACGATAGAAGAATGAAGGTTCTTGCCGCCGTTCGAATTTGTGACTAAAATTATGAAATCATAGCCAATGTCTTGTTTAGAAGTCATGATCCATGCTTGGCGGCAACCATTTATAGATTACATGAAGTATGGAATCTTACTAGAGGAACCATAGTTGAAAATACAGATTAAACAAAAGGCGAAGAAAAATTTCATACACAATGAAGTGTTATATAGAAGATCTTATAATGAAATGTTGTTGCGGTGCTTGGATATGAAAGAAGCCAAGTATGTTTTGTAGGATGCCTATTTAAGAGAATGAGGAGCCCACTAGGCCGGTCAAAATTTATTTCACCGTATACATCGCATGTAGTATTATTGGCCCTCTATATTCAACGATGCGATAGCCTTCGCCAAACGATGTCATGAATACCAAATACATGGTGACATTATACATATACCACCTGATGACTTACATCAGTCAGTGACTTCCTGTCCCTTTGCGGCTTGGGGGTTGGATGTTATTGGCCCCATCAATCCACCGTCTTCACGAGGATGCCAGTATATCCTAGCATCAACAAATTATTTTTCTAAATGGATGAGAGTCGTGGCGCTACACAATATCAAGGAAAAGGTTGTGACTGATTTTATTCGTCATACAATCATATATAGGCATGGAGTCCCATAGAAAATTATTACCAATAATGGTACTCCGTTCAAAAACAAGAATATGGAGAAGCTATGTCGGAAATTTGGAATCAACCATTCTTTCTCGACGCCTTGTCATCCATTGGCCAATGGATTGGCGGAAGCTTTCAACAAGGCAATAGTCAGAATTTTAAAGAAGATTGTCACAAAGAATAAACGGGTCTGGGACGAAAAATTGGAAGAAGCTTTATGGGCCTATCGAATGACCCATCGTACGACAACAAAAGCCACTCCTTACTCCTTGGTTTATGGAGTTAAAGTTGTTCTGCCAATCGAAATGCAAGTTACATCATTAAGGGAGGCAGTGCATGAATCAATTATAGAAGATGAAAACGCCAAAATAATGTTAATGGAGTTAGATATTTTGGATGAAACACGGCTAGCAACGCATCAACGTTTAGAGCTATATCAAGCATAGATAACAACTGCCTTTGATAAGAAAGTTAAACATCGATCCTTCAAGAAAGGAGACATGGTACTGATGCTTAAAAGACCCATTGTCGTTACACACAGAACTAGGCGCAAATTCGACCCTAAATGGGACGGTCCATACATTGTATCAGAGGTTTACTCTAATGAAGCCTATCGAGTCATGAATCAGAATGGATGAGGAATAGGAATACTTGTCAATGGTCATTTTATAAAAATATGCTATCCTTGAAGGAGAAGAAGTTCTGATTGTGAAGATATTCCATGGAAAATCTGGCCCAATCAGGAGGGGGTAGAGGGTACACTCTGAGGAGGAGTGAAAATGCTGCACAATGACAAAAAGAATGCCATGTAATGACAAAAAAAAAAAAAAAACACTCCAATAAAGCAAGAATGAAGAATGTTAAATAATAGTTACTTCAAGGAAAGATCTGATATCTAATTCTCCAAATCTTCGGAATGGATGATAATCATCGATCTTTCATGATGATAATCGTCGACGATGACCGGCCAATTTTTAGGCAAGAAGCTACGCATAAGCCCTCTTATCTCTGATTCTTGAAGACAATATCTGATTCTCCAGGACAATAATAACATGCGGGGTGATAATTGTTGATAATCGCCCACTCTTCAAAATGATAATCGCCGATACTTCAGAATGATGACCGGTAGATTCTCCAAAATCATCGCCGATTGTCTCCAAGATTCTCCAAAATCATCGCCGCGCCGATTATCATCAATTATCGCTGGTTATCGCCAATATTAAAGGCACCAAGCTGTGCAAATGCCTTATTGTCTCCAAGATCATCTCTGATGGATCGCTGATAATCTCCAATTATCATTGGTTATCTCAAATTTTTACAGGCCGCAGTATGTGCTATAAGCCAACCGTGCATAAGACCTACATAGCGTAATGGGAAAGGTGAAAGAAAATACCCCTATGAATGACAAAAGATATTGTCGATTCTCCAAATATTATATGGGCAGTGGTGAGAGCCAGTGGCAAAAGCCCATGAAGGCCAACCACGCTTTAGACCTATGCTGTCTTTATCACTCTTGGTAGCGTTATGGGGAAGGGTGAAAGAAAAGGCTCCCCTTGTGAATGGACTCCGGTCATAAAGGCGAAGAAAAAGAGGGTTACAGTGTGAGCTTTGTGGTTTATCCATATGATGGCCAACCATGCATAAGACCCCTCAACCCTTTGGCTTGTTTCCAATAGCAACTCAAGGGAAGGGCAACCTCTATAAGAGCTCTTCATGACCTTGGAGTTGGTACCCCTATAGGTAGCCTTGTGAGCCCTGCGAACTCTAGAGAGTTACTAAGGCCAACCATGTGTGTAAATCCTATTGAGTTCATCGTTCCGATAGCTTCAATGGACTCCTCTGATGGATCACGGCGTGTGGACTCCCCAGGCAGTGATGGCTCTGCAACTCAAAAGAGTTACTGAGGCCAACTAGCATAAGTCCTATATGCTCTGAATACTCGAGAGCTTAAACTGTGGATGCTCCAAATACTCGAAGAGCCTAAACTGTAGATGCTCCCAATACTCAAGAACCTAAACTATGTGTGCTTCAAATACTCAAGAGCCTAAACTGTGAATGCTCCAAATACTTGAGCCTAAACTGTGGATGCTCTAAAAGCTCAAGAGCCTAAACTGTGGTTGGCGCTTTAATTTTACTAACAAAATCCTAAGAGTATCTCTGCCAATTAGGAGGAATAACGACATAAAGCATAATGATCTGCAAAAAGTTAGAATGAATAAATAACGATGCTTTGTGATTTTGACTAAAAAAGAAAAGCGCATATGCAATTGCAATATGATTCATAAAAATTGGACATTATTCACACATATATGCAAGAAAAGGGATATAGAATAGCGATTGAACAAAATTGTTTATCTCATTCAAATCATGAAATCGTTTTGAACTGCATATTACAAAATTTCAATATATTATTCTAAAAGGCCTGGAGCCAACATATATCCTTGCAAATCTTGGTTGAATTGAATTTGAATTGCAACAACACTAAGTTCAACTTTAGTAATAAGCTTGACCCAATTGGGAATCCTTGTAAGCTCCTGCTCTAATGAAACAACATTAGTTTTCTTATTTGAGAGTTCTAATTCTTCAAGCTCTTTGATACTTAAATTCTCGGTAATGTCCGCTTGAATTCTGCTTAGTCTTGATTCTTTAGTCTGCTTCATGGCTTCTAGATTGGCAATTTGCTCATTAATTGAAGCCAAAACTTGTTCAGAAGCCTTAGCTTGCTTGTGAAGGCTGCATTCTTTCTTGTATTCAGAAATGATTGAATATCGCTTGGACATATCGTCATAGACTCACAGAGGAGTGATAATTCTTCTTGCCGACTTAATATTTTCAGTGCTATCTTTATACTTAAGCAGATTCCAACTCTTGGAGAGAAGCGCAAAACTGAGATAAAGAGCCGTGAAACAGTAATCTTAGCAAGTTTCGTGGAATTGTCCAGGATTGCTAAGGCATCACCAAGTAGAGGTCATTGTTCCGGATCCTTAAACATACAAGCAATTGCCGAGAGCGCATTCTTAACTAAGATGAGCTTGAATGGAGGAACGTCCTCTAAAGAAAGAGCATCGAATGCTGTTGCTAGGGCTGTACATGAACCAAGTTAGCTCGCTCGACTCGACTAAAAAAAGCTCGATTCGACTTGGTTTGAAACTGAGTTTGAGCCTAGTCAAGCTGATTTTTTGAGCTCGAAAAAATTTTGAACCGAGTTAGAGCTTGCTCAAGCTCGACTCGGATCGAACCCCAACTCGAATCGAACCAGTTCGGTGACTCGGTTACTTTGATATTGATGTTGCTCACCAAGTGTTTGATGAAATGACTCAACGAAGTGTCAGCTGGTGGCAAGGAAGGTATGTATATGAAACAAATACCCTTTTTTCTTGATTTTGATATTGCCTACAGGTGTTTGATGAAATGCCTGTAAAACCGCTGTTGCTGTTTTACATAGAACGAGAATTTGAAGGTGTAGTCCATGTATTTGTGAAAATGCTAAACAGGTGAACTTGGCTCGAACTGGCCCGAGCTGTTGACCGAACCAAGCCGAGCTGGCTAGTCAGGCTCGAGGACCGAGCCGAGCCGAGTTCGAGTTGGGGTCAGCTAGTAGCCGAGCTGAGTCGAGTTGTGCCAAGCTCGACTTGGTTTGACTCGTGTAGACCTCTAGCTGTTGCCATAAATTTGAACTCGTAGAAAAGCTTGGGACTTGCGTGGCTGCAAGAAAAGAAGAAAATATAATATAAGGCAAGAGAATAGAGTGATCTCAATATAAGTAAGAAAACTAGAATTTTATAATTATACATGATGTTGGGATTGCTGATGTAGGAATAAATGTAACTGAATGTCCGAAGACAATGGGGGCAACAGAAGATTCAGGAATTGCTACCTGAGGAGTAATATTGAAAGTTGGCTTTGTAACAGCAGTGCTCGAATCAATTGTTGTAGGAGTCGTTGCAACGGTTGGCTCGGATACAGGAATTGCTGGAGGAGCGGCCATAGATGGAATATTAGAGGATGCGATCGTGATGTCATCGATTGGAATATGTTCAGTGTTAGTTCCAATCAATGTTTTAAATATCGACGATATCAGTCAATATATCTTGTATCCCACCTGTGTGATACGAAACTCAGAAGTAGTGGGATATATCCCACATGTTTGATCCGATGAGCATTTTTTATTTTCGATCTTTTTTTTTGGTAAATTATGTTAAATCAGTGTTACATTGTTACAAATCAATGATTTTTCATGCAAGGATTGGGAGCTTCGATTTCAAGATTTTGAGGAGAATGACCGAGTTGTGGAAAATTGAAAAAAATAAAAAATTTCCCAATTTCTCACAAATCGGTTGCAATCTTTTTGTCCAAACATATATGTAACCTAATCTTTTGATTCTTATTTTGCTTTTGAATGTATTGTTTGTGTTTCCACACATCTTCTTACATTTATAAATTATATGAATAACTTTGAATACACTTGTATCGATTCAGTTAGACAACGCATAGATTAGGACCCCATAAAAAGAAAACCTATTATGTGCACTCGTTATTTATTTATTTTTGTTTTTGTTTTTTTTGTTTTTTGTTTTTGTAATGTTTGATTTGTAAGTGTGTATTGATGTCTTTTTTAACAATCACCATTTATAAATTATACGAGTAACTTTGAATACAGTTGCATTGATTCAGTTAGACAACGCATAGATTAGGACCCCATAAAAAGAAAACCTATTATGTGCACTCTTTTTTTTTTTTGTTTTTTGTTTTTTGTTTTTGTAATGTTTGATTTGTAAGTGTGTATTGATGTCTTTTTTAACAATCACTGAAATTTCATTGAAAAATTCGACTAATTTCCAATGTTTCCCCATGTTTCCAACAACAACAATACATTATGCGATACAACCGATATATCTTACGCGATAACTAATACGTATTTGTATCCCAAGGGTGCGATACGTAACCACGATACCGATATTTCGAACACTAGTTCCAACCACTTCGATAGTAACAGGAACGACTGCCATATTTTGATCAACCTCCATACTCCTCGGAGTAGAAAGAGGTTTATTTGGGGATATCGATGCCTCTCCTACATTTAACGTTAGCGTAGATAGTTCCGCCTTCGTTGATGAAGAGAATTCCATAACCATTGGAAGCATTTGACGAGCAACTGGAGGAATGGTAATTGGAGGAACTGCTAGTTTGTTCTGGGGCAATGGAGAATAATTAGCGCTGAAAGGCATAACAACATGTGCTGCCGGAGAATAGCTAAACTCGCCATAGTCTAATGGTTCTTCTTCCATCTCTATTGGAGTCCCTGACCCTTCAATTGGCCCTATTTTCTCAAGAGGATTTTCTTAAGGAGTTCCAGTGTTTCCAGCATCATGTCATCTTTGTCGATGTTAACATCCTTATCCTCCGCTTCTTTGTTATCTTCTGTGGAGCTTCCTTCTTCATTAGAATTGCGGCTCCCACTTGACTTATCATCTTTATTTTCGTCTTCTTCAGAAGTCTCTTCTCGGACAAGCTCTTCCACCATGACTTGCTTTGCTTTACTAGATGAGCTCGCCCCACTGGTATGCATTCTCGATTCTACAAAAACTGAGGAAGCACTTTGCCTTGTTAGTCTAATAGAAGGGAAAGAAACGGGCACTTGAGAACTTTGGCAGGTGGTGAGAAACTCTACCTTGTAGATCACATAGCTGGAGAAACGGTCGAGGACTTTGGCCTAGCTATCGCTTGCTCAGGGGGAGCCTACCTATAAAGTGCGGTTGCTAGTGTCTGCAAATTTAGTGCATTGTCCTTTCCTTGTGGACTAGGAGCTGTCTCAGTGGCCGACTGTTCTTCTGATCTTCTCTCATCTAGGGGAGTGCTGTATGCTACCCATCCTTCAAGAGTATTTGTAGGCTTGCTTCGACAGATAGGCTCCTCAAATTTTCAGGCAAATTTGACCAGGCGCAGGGGCGTGATCTTTCTCCACTATATAACTGGTACCCTGCTTAGGCCTGAGTTTAGGTGGGGCAATCCAAACTGGATAGTTCACTGAATGATTGTGGCGTATTAAATGACACTGGTGCACCCACCAGCCATCTAACAATATGAGGTATGGAATGAATGGTTTTACCCAAGCAAAACAAAATGAGACCCCATGTGCCCATTAGAAGTTGTTTTGAGATGAATGCTCAGTTATACGGGCCAACACCAAAGCTCCTCATTACTCAAGTAACAACGTCACAAGTCTTTGGGATGGTTTGATTAAAGCCGCATGGTTGCGCGAACCTACTAGGGTAGTACAGCTTGCACCAAAATTCACTGCTTTCTCTCAAGGGTAGATTGCTAGATCTGTTAGATATGAGGAAGTGGCGCTCGCTTGGTTATAAGGAATCATCATCAATCGCATCCTTATCTCTAGGAATGTTGGAAAGACGAAATTGGAAGAACATGATAGATTTTGTCCACTCAATCTTCTCTATAATCCAGCTGTACATTTTCTTGATCATATTTCTCTGCTGATAGTGCCAGAGCTGGAAATGATCTGGATTGATATAAGCCTCGTCTCCCTCATTGTATGTCCAAGGAAAATTTATTCCTAGCCACCTTGCAAAATAGTGCCAGGGTGCGTACGCTGATGTTGCCCCAACTAAAGGACTTCTGCAATGTGTTGCTACGTCAACAAAAGTGTGATATAAAGAACAGAGAACAGGAGGGGCCAATGAATATTTCTGTCCTTTAGCCATAGCTCCAACAACTACGAATAAAGTAGGCTTGATCGCGTCGGCTCACTTAGAGCTTGGGAGTACTACTGAACTGATCCAATACATGAGAAAGGTGACCAATTCACATGACTTGCTATATTCGGCCCGACCCCTGATCTTCTGCCTGAGGTCGTTAAGTTCTTTGCTGTTATTTTCGGCGAAACGGTAAGATTAGAAGAAATTTAGCCTTGAAAGAATCACTGATATGATAAATGAAAATGAAAGAAAACGAAAGGGAGAATGTGAATATACCGAAGATCTCTGGTAAAGTGTGCTCGCCAAGTAAGATTGTGTATTTTCCTGATATTTGGAAACTTAAACATTTCCCCGAAAAGTTCGATGGTCGTCTCGGTAATCATTGGTTTCGGTTGGTAAAAGAGAAGTGCACAAATTCCTCATTTGTTGGCACATATTCATCAAGGAAACGTCCAATAATAGGGAGACCTGTTATCCTATAAAGGTCCCAAAGCATGATGTTGACTTCACCAATAAAAAGGTGGAATGAATTGGTAGTGGGACACCAGTAATTCAGGAATCCCTTAAAGATGGTTACATTGCGACAAAAGTGGTCCGATGTGACTTTTATGGCATCCAATAGGTCTATCTTGATAAGGACATCAGAGTGCTTCTTGATTATGGCCCTCGCCTAGGCATTATAGTAGTTGTGAGAAGAAAGGAAACCGTTGTGCGGAATTCCTCGGTGCCCCATATAGAATCTCGACTACGAAATCTTTGTTGCAAAGTTTCAAAGTAATGGGTGGGGAAAAGGTCATGAGGACTATAACTTGGCATTAAAAATCGCATGGAAGATATCTTTCCAGTCCTCTATTTGGAACCCCTCTACCAATGTGCCCTCCAGGATTGTGGCTCTTTGAACTCAATGCGAGGTTTGAAGAATCCTATTGCGAGCCATTTTTGTTTGTCGGCTCGCTGTGTAGAATGGAGAGATGATGAGGGAGGTTCATGGGGATAGTAATCATTCGTCTCTTTAGGGGCTATTGAACTTGATCATTTCTTGAGACACCTTGACACCATCCCATGTGTTCTGGAGGTGCTTCTTATTGAAATCCTTATTTCTCTTGGAGTTGTTGGTCATTGCTTTTCTTTTGTTTCTTTTGAGAGAAGGATGGAGGTGGGCTGTTTCCCCTTATAGATGGAGTTATCTGTCCATATGTTGGAAGTGGTCTTTAACCAGTCTTCCCATTCAGATTCACAACCTCTTCTGGGTGGTCTTTCTATTTCCCCCATGATGATGGCTTGACGGTCTGGACTAGACAAGTGGTCTATTCTATCGGCAAAATCTATTATATGAGGAGTTGGCCTCTTGAATAAAGCAGGATTACTGGTCGTGGTTTTAACTCTCTTGTTGGGGCATTCTGCTAAAGGTGATTGGGAAGGATGTGGTGTTTCGGTTGGTTGACGAGAAGGGGTTGAGGACCTAGATGCAACGCCAGGTGTCTTCTTAGTCTTTGCCATTTTCTATAAAAAGAAAAAGGGCCGAAAATCAGAAAAAGTTGAGAATCCTAAGGAAAAGGCAGACTTGAAAAATCCTAGGAAGGATTATTACATAGAAGGAAAAGATGCTAAGGAGCAACAAAGAGGCACTTGCGCGAGTTTGGAAAGATCCCTCGAGAGAATATGAAGTTGCATGGTTAAGTAGAGATTTTCGCAGAGTTTCAGTACTTAGCGGATTTTTGTCGAAGCAAAGGTTTGTTGGGCGGTCGCGCAATAGGTCGATACAGGAGCAAGTTGCGCAGTTGCACAATACAACAACAACATGTATGTGAGAATGCGAAAGTTAGAATGAACAGACAAAGGGGCATTGGGCTTTATATAGACACAGGGGACTTGATAGCTGTTGCGCGGACTTGATCACGTAACAGCCTGTTAGTGGAGAAAATTTGAAAAATTGCACAATATGCAAGTTTGAAGCATAAAAAAGTTCGATCCATCTTCAAATTCTCTCTTCGAAACTATCAAAAAGGGATGGAGAGGGCATTTGTTGAGGTACAAAAAATCAGTTGCATGACCGTGCAACTTTGCTGTGTTGTGTGACCCCGCAATAGTAAGATGGCCAGAATGATGTTTAAACAGGTTGTTGGAGTTGGATGGGCAAAGGAGCTTAAATTGCTAGAATCACTTTAGAGTTGTTGCGCGATCGCACAACAGGCTAGAATGAGGAGTGTGTATGTGACTATGCAACACTGATGAGTTGTGCGGGATTGGGGGTTTCACACGTGTGGATGCCTATAAATACCCCTTCACCCTTCTCATTTTGACATGTCCGACATTTGGGAGCTCTTGGAAGACATTGATCTGCGAAACTCAGGTATCGAGAGGACTCACAAAATATACCCTTCCTAGGAGTCATGCACTGACCTTAGTCAGTCCCATCCTAGATCGGGAGAGTTCTTGGAGTTGAAGAAGAAAAAGAAAGAAGAGATGTTGGAGCCAAGCTTGTTGTGCGACCGTGCAACAGGGTTGTGCGACCACGCAATAGGGGTCCCGTGCAACTTGCATGGAAAATTTTTGTATGGCTGCACAACCATGGATTTAAGTCCCCAATTCAAGTCTCCTTGACTCGCAAATCAGTATAAAGGAGGGTTTCAAACCCACATAACTCTTCTATCACTTCGACGGACATTCAGCAGGGTTTGAAATGCTGTCGAAATCATTCTTACAATTGATCTTTAACGTTGTACAATTAATTGTACTTTGTTTTAGAATTAAGGGCAATGTAAGGAATGTAATAAGAACGCAAATTAATGAAATCTTTGATGATGAACACTCTTTCATTTGAGTTTTCCTTGTTATTTTACAACATAAATATTTCAACCACCGAAATGATATTTTGACCAAAACACTAACAAAGTCTTTGAATTATTCTCGGTCCTTCTTTCCTTCTTATTGTGTGTTTTTGGATCTTAAGACAGGCAGGACAATTGGTGGAGGTCGTGAGAGGAATGGTCTGTACCACTTGGAGAGAGAACCAGTAGGTGTGGTAGTGCTTCCTATAGATTCGACAATTTAATGACATCGTCATTTGGGACATCCTTCTCTCCAGAATCTACAGACACTGATTCAATCTCTTCCCAAGTTGTCAAAGTTGGAGTGCGAAGCATGCGAGTTGAGTAAACTTCATAGAGTTCATTTTCCTTCTAGAATTGATCCAAGAAGTGATGTGTGATTTAAATTAGTCCATAGTGATGTGTGGGGACCAGCTCGAGTCCTTGGTTTGTTAGGTTTTATACTTTGTTCTCTTTATTAGAGTGCGAAGCATGCGAGTTGAGTAAACATCATAGAGTTCATTTTCCTTCTAGAATTGATTCAAGAAGTGATGCGTGATTTAAATTAGTTCATAATGATGTGTGGGGACCAGCTCGAGTCCTTGGTTTATTAGGTTTTAGATACTTTGTTCTCTTTATTGATGATTACTCTAGGGTGACATGGTTTTATCTAATAAAGCATATGTCGGAAGTCTTTCATGTATTTCAGAATTTTTATAATAAAATAAAGAATCAATTTTGTGCAAAATTGTGTATATTCAATTCAAATAATGCCTTGGAATTCATTTCTCAAGAGTTTCAAAGCTATTTGCAAAGTCGAGGCATTATCCATCAAACCTCTTGTGCTTATACACCCCAACAAAATGGGGTGGTTGGGCGTAAGAATCGACATCTATTGAAAATTACTCAAGCCTTGTTACTAGAAATGAATGTTCCGTAGATCTTTCAGGGTAATGCAATTCTTACTACATGTCATTTAATCAATATGGTGCCTTCATGAGTTTTAGATGGCAAAACACCATTCCCTATGTTGTTCCCTGTGTAACCAATCTTTCCTCCAAAAGTATTTTGGTACTTGCTTTGCTCATATGTTTGGCTCAATTCAAGATAAACTTTTGCCTTGTTCAGCTAAGTGTATATTTTTGGGATATTCTCGTACTCAAAAGGGTTATCAATACTACTCCCACTCTTAAGAAGCATTTTGTGATTGCTGACGTGACCTTCTTTGAAAGTGTTCAAATTTACGCTAAAGATGAGTGTGTTGTCGAAGCTACATCTATGGAAGCTTCCTTGCCAAAGGTATTTCCTTCAGAATTTGATGTTGAGATGTTTCCACCACCTTAGAAGGATTTTACATAGACTCATTAAAGAAAAAGGAGAAAAGACTAGGCATTACAAACTATTCATCTTTACTCCAAACAATCGACTACTACACCTTTTGAGGTTCCTATTTCCTTGGAGTTTTCTGAACTTGTTGATGACCTTACTATTGCAATTCGGAAAGGTAAATGTTCTTGCGTTACTCATCATATCTCCAATTTTGTCACATTTACCCATTTGTCCCCAAACTATCGTAAGTTATGCGCTTACCTTGGCTATGATATCCATTCCCAAGTCAATCCAGAAGGCATTGTCAAATGAAAATTGGAAAAGAGCTATGGATGAAGAGATGAAGCCATGTACTCCAATGATATGTGGAAGTTGACTAATTTTGCTTCAGGTAAGACTTCAGTTAAGTGTAGATGGGTGTACACAGTAAAGTTTCTACCTGATGGGTTAATTGATCATTACAAAGTCAGGTTAGTTACTCAGTGGTACACTCAAAATTATGGAGTAAATTATCTGGATACATTTTAACCAGTGGCTAATCTTAATTCAGTTCGGGTTGTTATATCACTAGCTGCAAATCAATTTTGGCCTCTCTTTCAGCCGGATGTGAAGAACGCATTCTTACATGGAGACCTACACGAAGAAGTCTACATGGAGCAACCTCCTGGGTATGTTGCTTAGAGGGAGTCATCGAAAGTATGCAGATTGATCAGGTTTATATATGGGTTGAAGCAATCACCAATGGCTTGGTTTTAGAAGTTCAATAGTGTGGTTTTATCATTTGGATTAAACAGAAGTAGATCATTCAGTCTTCTTCAAGCACTCTTATGTGGATGATATTATAGTGATTGGTGATGACTTGGAGGGTATAAAAAACCTGAAGGCATATCTTCAAATTCAGTTTCAGATCAAAGACCTTGGTCTTCTTCGATATTTTTTGGATATTGAAGTGACAAGATCAAAAGTTGGAATAAATCTATGTTAGAGAAAATATACGTGTGACTTTTAGAAAGCGACAGGAATGTTAGGTGCTAAACCGGTTGATACACTAATGGACCCTTGTCTCAAACTTGAAGTTGAAGAAGGAGAATTGTTAGAAGACACTGGTATGTACAGAAGGAATGTTGGCAAACTTATCTATTTGACCATCACTAGGGCTGATATTGCTTATTCAGTTAGTATTATGAGTCAGTTCATGCAAAGTCCAAGGGCACAACATCTAGTAGTAGTTATGAGGATTCTTAGGTATTTGAAATGTTCCCCTTGGAAAGGTATCATGTATAAAGCTCATGGTCATCTTCACGTAGTCGGTTATTCAGATGCAGATTATGCTGTGTCGAGACATGATAGAAGGTCGACTGTAGGTTATTGCATCTTCATAGGTGGTAATGTGGTAACTTGAAAAAGTAAGAAACAGAACGAGGTTGCTAGGTCAAGTGCTGAAGCTGAATATAGATCAATGACGCATACGACTTGTGAGCTTATATGGTTGAAATCTCTTCTCAAATAATTGGGATTCGAAGTTCAGGTTCTAATGTCTTTACATTACAATAATCAAGCTGAGATATATATCACCACTAATCACGTGTTTTATGAGAGAGTGAAGCATATAGAAGTATATTGCCATTTCATTTGAGACAAAATATCTCAAGGACCGATCCACACACCCTATATTTCATCTCGTGGTCAAATTGCAATTTATTCATCAATGCTCTTGGAAAATCTCAATTCGACAAACTTGTTTCCAAGCTTCATGCAGGACATCTATGCTCTAGCTTGACGGGGAATGCTAAAGGTTATGGCTATGAGCCTACGACCTACTTGGTTTTGGTTATGGGCATACATTCCACTTATTTCTTGGTCGTTTTAGTCTTTGAATATGCTGGTCATTCTATCTAATATAGTAGGGGAAATTTTGCCATTTTTGCTGTTTTAATGCTTAAATATAAAAGATAGAAGGGTAGGGACATGTGACCCTAATCCTACCTTTTCCTCTCTCATCTCTCTCTCTCTCCCTTCTTTTCTCTTTTCTTCCCTATTTCATCTCTACGCAATCGATAATATCCATAGCATTACCCCTTGGTGCATTATATGTGGGTCATCAAATCATACTAGAGGAAAGGGATGTGTCGGTTGATACAACTATATCGCATTTGTTATGGGGTTCATGATATGGCAGGTATGGCCATAAAGGCTTCCTTTGATGTTTCTTGCTAATTCTCTCTCTCTCTCTCTCTCTCTCTCTTTGTATTTTTGTTTATTCCAACCTCAAATGAAGCTTAAAAACTTATTTTAGATTAGATATAGGGCTATTTGGGGATCAAATCACAAGATTTGTGTGAGATTTGATGAACTAAAGTGGAATTGACTAGGGTCAAGCTAGGTTTGGACCGGGGTCGGCCCTAGCTCAGCCCTGACTCTAATTAGGCTGAAAGGCCTTGGCCCTATAAAATTACCTTAGATCTTGACTCCATGTGAGTAGGCTGATGGTATGGTCCATAATATCCAGACAATTTATCTAATGGGCACCAAGGTAAATGCTTCATGCATAGATGGAAACATCATATCCTTAAGTGAGGCCTTATAGAATTATTTCCACCCTTTAAATTATATGACTTTACGGTCAATTGGCTGGGTTGGGGACCATGCATGATTTTGAGACTGGATTGGCACTCAAGCCTTGTTTAGGGTTACATGCCCAGGCCTTAAAACCCCGGTTCTCGTTGCACACAACCACCTCTAGAATGGACTTTTTGGGAAAAATCAGATGTCAAGGGTAAATCATCATTTTCATTTCATTTTCTCATCTTCTTTCACCATGCTTAATTTGTGATTAATCAGGGCCTATTTGGTTGATAATCAACAGGACAGGCCGTTAAACTACATTCTTATCAAAGAATAACATTATAAACTATTGAATATATGTTTAAAACACAATAAAATGTTAGATTTTGGTATTTTACATTTTCCATATGTTTCCTACTTTTTTAAAAAAATGGGGCCTAAAAAACGGCCGATACAATCGCATCGTATTGGTTTTTGGGGCCGAAAACTAAAATTTGTTCTCTTGCCTCAACAAATCAACATGCTGTATATACCTTCTCACGATCTCAATCCAAGCATTAATGCGACTATTCAATGTTCAAAGTATTGGTATTATTACATGTATCCATGACTGGGGATACAAAAATATGTATCTTGATGTGGAAAAATATCATTGGTCAAGGGAAACATAGGGAAAAGGTGGAAATTTTCAATGAAACTTTAGGAGATGTTAAAAGACGCGTGTTTACACATTTATAAGTCAAAATATTGGGGAAAGAAAACTATACATAATAAGTTTTCCATTTTATAGGGGCTTAAACCATGTGTTGTCAGAAAA
This sequence comes from Magnolia kwangsiensis, assembly GCA_037074715.1. Classification (NCBI taxonomy): domain Eukaryota; kingdom Viridiplantae; phylum Streptophyta; class Magnoliopsida; order Magnoliales; family Magnoliaceae; genus Magnolia; species Magnolia kwangsiensis. Next base: position 37,875,080 of record CM073587.1, on the reverse strand, counting down.
AAGCTTTGTATCCATAACCAAAATGAGTTCGTAATATTCAAATACTATACTTGCAAGTAATAAAACATAAGCAGTCCATCCACAAACTAAAGAGAATGAAAAAACTTACCTATGCCTCAAACCTACATGAAATTATGAGGCATTCATGGTCATCATCTCTTTCCGCACTAATCAGCCCATAGTACTACTGTCCCATGTGTCGATAGTATTGTGGCTAGGTCATGGACTGAAAGACAAATGTAAGTACTCTCTGAGGTATCATCAGTACTCATCCTCCTTGGATGAGTAATGCCCAGCTGTGGGTACTGTATAATGGTAACCGAGTGTGGTTGAAAAAGGTTCGCAGGATATGGACCGACTCCTACTCGTGGATATTACTTCTTGTTGTCATATGAGAAGCTAGGCTATTCCCCTATATACACAACCATTAGCACTCTCCTACCCATATCCAATGTTCGAAGTATCGATATCGCTACAAGTTTCACTGGTCAAGGATATGGAAATATTGATAATCCTGATAAACGAAAATGCGGGGAAATATTAGGGAAACATGGAGACAATGGTGAAAAATTTCAGTGAAACTTCAAGAGAAGCTAAAATACACATATTTGCATATTTAGGAATCAATAAATTGCAAAAAGAATGCATACATGATAAGTTTCCATTTAATGGGGGCCTAAAAGCTTGTGTTGTCGTAAGAAACCAGTCTAACCATACAATCCATCCCATCATCCAGCCAACCATCCATCTAACCATCCAACCTTCCATCCAAACATCCATCAACATTTCAGAATATTGACAACACGTGATATCTCGCCGAGAAATTGTCAACAACTAGAAAAGAAATGAAAGACTGTGGTCTCGATATTTCCCATGTTGCGATAATGATAATATCGCGATATGATTGATATTATCGTCAACAATTTGAGTATTGCATACAACCATGCACCCATAAACAATTGAAATGGAAATTTTTTTAATAAACAGATTTTTTGGTGATATTGATACATTGGCGATATTATAGAAACATCCCTGATATATCGGCGATAAAAGCAACACCTGGAATTTACAAAGTCGAAAAAATTGACAATACCGATGCATTGGCGATACAAGTGGCACTTGGAATTTACACAGTCGAAAATATTAGTCATACATTGGTGATATCAATACACTAGCGACGCTTAGTGATACTTGGTGATGCATCGTCGATACTTGGAATTTCTGAGACTTCCAATGTTATCGATATCGCTACCAATGTTATCGGTATTGTCGAGTTGGAGATACGGATAATACTGAGGATATTTTGATAATATCAGGGTTACTTCAAAAATGCCCATATCCATAGCTAGAATATTGTGATTGAGCGTCGTAACCATAGGTAATACTGGAATTGGTCATGCCATAGCCATATCTATAGCCATAGTAGCCACCATGCGTATAAGGTGGGATGGAAGTAGAGCTTTCCTGCTCTGAACTAATGTCCATGGAAACATGCTATGTGCAGGAGACTCCTCTTGGCAGCGTGGGAGCTTCTTCTTCTTACCCTTGTGACACTCAAAATGAAGATAATGTATGAGATCATGGTCTCATCCTGAGTGCCACAGTCAAAATCTACCTACTTATTGAACTGGTTAACAATCTTTAATTATGACGAGTCTTGTGAGCATAGCCATTGCCACCTCCATCCCAGCACTCCCACCGATCTCACGGCCACCACTGCTGTGATTGTCATTATCCCATGTCCACCATCATTACCTTGTCACCTTTGTGAGATCGGTATAAGATCTCATCATTATCGTCAGCACTTGAAATCATGCGACGTCTTGGAGTACACTGTGAAGATACCTCATGACCTCATAATTAGGTGTTGGATTCCTCATCAATGTGGCCAAGGAGTCACCTTTAGTCTTTTCCTTCTCCATGACCTGGTCAACGTCAATGCCAAGAGCCACTTCTCCTTTGGATACTGTTGGATTATGTCCTCCATTAGTATCATCCAAGTTAGCTGACTTCACTCACTAGTAAAGTGGGTCCTCAACATTATCTTTAAGATGGCCTCTACGCTTATAGCCATCAAGTCCAATGGGCCATGCTCTGTCAGCTTCCCACGTTTTGCCCATAACTAGCTCTCTTTTAACTTCACATTATAGTGACAAAATACGATTTTCTACAGCTTCTCATAGCCCATTCTATTCCTACAGCTATTGACAGGTCAGGTCCTATATTATCCATACCTTGCCTAACCAGTTTCGGGTCTTGTCGGGTCCAGGTATGTTCTTTAAGACCTGGACCTAGAACTGCTCGGGTTCAGATGCCCGTTGGATCTTTGGATCTATGCTTCGAGTTGGGCTTGGTTGGGCAGCACTTCATGCTTCGAGTTGGGCTTGGTTAGGCCGCACTTCATGCTTCCCAATCCCAGCCCAAAATCCTCTAGGCTAGCCCGCCTAACATGTCCCAAAAAAATTGAAAGCATTGCCCATGCGTAGCTCATACGATAGCTTATATGCCCATGATCAACCGACGCAACATGTGACCAATTGCACATACCAAATGTGTAGAATAAAATGGAGATGTTAAAGTTCAAATGGAAATCTCAAGTTATTTCGTCCAAGTTAAATGAAAAAATTGCAATTCCTATGCAAGTCAATCATGCATCTTATATAACCCATGTACATCTTACATCACCCTTGAACATTGGTGCATACATGATCAAAAAGGAGAAAATCACATTTGGAAAGACTCAAGTGAGCGCTTCTAGCGGATGCTATGTGTCTACTCACACGTTCATTTTAATTGAACTATTGGCATGAGCTCACATATGAGCCCTATCATTAATATACAGTTAATTACAAATAACCTCCTACTTTTTTGGGCTATTTTTGGATACACGCCCATTTTAAAAATATTTAAAGTAATTTTCCTACCATTTGGAAATACAGTGAGAAAAACACTTATTTGACTTTGACTAACAAACATAGATGGAAAAGCACCGTTAAGGGCTGAAAAAGTCGGTCCTGCCCCAATGACCTTTCATTTTCAGGATTCTACCCCCAATTGTTGGAGGTGGGCTTTCAAAAGAGTCTATGAGGCGCACATTTATGTATGTGTGTGATTGATGCCGTTCATCTGTTTTGACATCTCATTTTCGGCTATGAGCCCAAGAATGAGGCAGATTTTAATTGCAGGTGGGCCCTAGGAAGGTTTCAATGTTGAGCAATCTTTGGACCGTAAAGTGGATATGCCCTAAAATGATCTAGAAAAACGGATGGATGGCATGGATTTTTCACAAACTCCATGGTGGAAACCACCTAGCTTTCGACCCAAGGATGGGGAGCCATCATGCTGGCGATGTGACGTTTGAATGACCCGGGGCCCACCATGATGTTTATGAGAAATCCACCCTGTCCATCCGTTTTGGAAGCTCGTGTTAAGACATGAAACCAAAAATTGGGTGGATCTGAAACTTTAAGTGGGCCAAATGACTAGAAACACCATGATGTTTATATGCAATCTAAACCATTCACAAAGTAGCCCAACCTTCATAAAGTAATTCCCACTAGGATGAACCAAAATAATAAAAATTACAACCTGATCCAAAGCTTTTGTGGCCCCATGAATCTTTCAATGGTGGGCGTACAATCTCCACTGTTTCTTTCGTATGGCCCATGTGAGCATTAGATTTGCGTCACTTTGAGGGCCGTGCCCTAAAATGATATAGTAAAACGGATGTATGGTTTGGATTTTTGTAAACACCATGGTTTGCCCCACCTAGCTTCCAATAAGATACTGATGGTCTGGTGTAGGACAACCTAATCCAACCCTAAATGAATACATAATTTAAAAGGGGCAGATTTATGCAAGCATTAACAATAAAACTCAACATTATACATCATGAATCAAGAAGGAACTAAGGAAAATTCAGCAATGATCATGACAATCCATCACAAACACATCGTATTGAACCTTAAAATTTGAATTTAGTCAGATCCGGTGAAAGATATGACTTTCGTCTCGCAATGGGTCTGTCCGACGATACAAATGAATTCTCTAATATAGGAAATAGGAATTTCTGGATTGGGAAATTAGGAAAATTTAGAAAAATGGATGATTCTTTAATTATATTTCAAATCTAAGGTCTTGGGTGATGAGATTTGAAGAAGATCAAAATATGCATATGTGGGGATCAAGATTTGCTAAGATCTAATGATTTGGATTGAAAAGAAAAGAGATCGACTTTTAGATCTAGAGAATTTAGAAGAAAAGAAAGAAAAATAGGTTTAAAGAAGAGAATACCTTGAGAAAAGAAAGTAGGAAAGAGAAGGAGAAGATGGAAAATTACTTCCTTGGGCCTCACACCCTCCTTTAATCACTAGAAGTCGAAGGCGGAATCGTCTGACCTTAAAGAAGCAAAAGCTCTCCTTTTCATGAACATAAAATAGCATTCCCTTTGAGGTTTAGGGCAAAAACACCCTTATAAATTCAGAATTACATTAAATGATCAAAATACCTCTACTAAAAAAGTTTTTTTAAAAAGAAATTCACAAAAAAAATTGTGCATACGTTGTCTCAAAACTCAAATAAATAAAATATGCATAAAATAAACTCAAATGAAGATGTCTGATGGGCCCCTGATGATAGTGCAATGAAGGTGGCTTGTGACGATCCAACAGTCCGATCACACCATCCTCGCAATCCAACGGTTAAGCAACTTACACACGTCACGAACACATGTGTAACCTCTGTAGAGCTGACTTATACCCGTCATCTAACTGCATCGACACGGGTAACGCATGCCTTCTGCGTTGATATACTTTGAATGGTCTGATGTCTGCATCATGGTCTCTCTTTGAGGAGTGGAGTAGGTGCGACCCTGGCCTCACCAAACATGGTGCTAGTGTTTTAAATATCGACGATATCAACCGATATATCCCACAATATATCTTGTATCCCACCTGTGCGATGTGAAACGCACAGGTAGTGTTGATACATCTCACCTATTCGATTTAGTGAGCATTTTCAATTTTTGATTTATGTTTTTTCCATAAATCACATTAAACCAGTGTTAAATGGTTATAAATCTATGATTCTTCATTTTTTTCATGTAAAATCAATGGAACTTCAATTTCGAGATTTGGGGGAGATGAGTCAAGTTGCGAAAAATTGAGAAGAATCTAAATTTCTCAATTTCTCGCAAATCAGTTGCAATCTTTGTATCCAAACAAAAAATTGAACATGTAACCTGATCTAGTGATTCTTCTTTTACTTTTGAATGTATTGCTTGGGTTTCCATACATGTCTTCTTATGTTTACAAATTATATGAAGAGACTTTGAATATACTTGCATCAGTTCAGTTGGAAAACACATATATTAGGACCCCATACAAAGGAAACCCCTATTATGTGCACCTTTTTTTTCCTTGTAATGTTTTGATTTCCAAGTATGTATTAATGTCTTTTTCAACTATCCTTGAAATTTCATTGAAAAATTCAACCAATTTCCTAAATTTCCCATGTTTGCCAACATCAACGATAAATTATGCGATACAATTGATATATCCCATGCGATAACCGATATGTATACGTATCCCAAGGGTGTGATACATTACGCAATAACGATATTTAAAACATTGCATGGTGCAACCCTGACAGTGGGTCCCACCTTGATGCATGTATTGTATATCCAGGTTGTCCAACCTTTTGATAAGGTCACAGAGACCTGGATGAAGGAACAAAAATGAATATTAGGTTGATCCAAACTTTTTGAAGCTTTCTGTGTTTTAAGTCCACCTGAGATTTTGTTCTGCTTCATTTTTGGTGTCCTTTTTTTTTTTTTTTTTTGAAAGATAACCAAGATTTATTGACACACAAAAACAAGCAACAAAGAAAGAAAGACAAAACTGAGCCACTGAGATCTACCCAGCTTAATCCCAAGAAACAACACATTACAACCCTTAAGCATTTCAATGGTGGAGGCCCACTCTATAACTAATAATCTCGCCCTTTGAGATACAATCTCTATCAATTTGCTCTCATTGCGAATGCATCTACCATTTCTCTCTTCCCAAATAGACCACCAGACAATCGGTAAAGTCACTCCATAGTAAAGTCCTTTGCTTCCCCAAATTAACTCCATGCCAAGCCTTTAAGAGATCTCCCGTTGAAGAAGGAAAGTTCCACAAGACTTTGAATTAGGGCCAAGATATGACCAAATCAGATTGATAAAGGAATAGTGAATGAATAAGTGGTCTACCGATTCCTTGTTCCCCATACAACAAAGGCAAATATTTTGGGGCCCATTTCCTAAAATGAAAAACGGATTGATGGCGTGGATATACAATTCGTACATCAAGGTGGGCCCCACGGTCATGGAAGCACCGTGTTGGGTGAGTCTAGGGCCGCACCTAATCCACTCTCCCCTCTCTACCTTACAGGCGATGTGACATTTAAATGATTTGACCGTCCCCACTGCTATTTGTGAGAAATCAACCCCCATCAATCTGTTTTGGCAACTCATGTTAAGACATGAGATAAAAAATCAGGCGGATTTGAAGCTCAAGTGGGCTACACGACTAGAAACAGTGGATAGGGGCTTCCTACCGTTCAAACCTTTCTGAGCTCCACCATAATGTTTATATGCATTACAAACCATTCATAAAGCAGCCCAATCATTCGTAAGGTCATTCCCACTAGGATGAAGAGAACATAAATATTAGCATGATCCAAAGCTTTTGTGGCCCTAGACTGTTTCAATGGTGGGTGTATAATCTCCACTCTTTTCTCGTGTGGCCAACTTGAGCTTTGGATCCAACCTGGATCCAAAGAGACCCAACCAGGAGCTGTCTAGACTTGATTTCTAATTGGTAACTGGATGGTAAGATCGGAACCGAACCCGTTTGCTAATGAGTCCAAACACGGGACCTGGATCTGTTAAAATTGGGTAGAGTCCATTGGGTTCTTGTGGGTCCCAGTATCCATCGACAACCCTACCCGTTCCTCGTAGTGTGGATGAGTGACTATGTATTCCAATTCTTCTCACATGGTGAAGAAGAGGAAACTATTTGGGCTAGAACATGGACCACCAATAACTGCAGTTTGGGAACCTTGAGCACGTACATGAACCACCACTTGTCTACCTGTTTGTCATGAATATCTATTATTTCAATGCAATAATATTTAACATTGGGGCAATACTTTTTAATTTCCAAGAAATTCATACACTTACATGGCATCATTCTTCTTTGATGCTTTTGCAGTTGTAGACGAGAATAGGCCTCTAGCGTCTCTAAAATGCATAGCTGTCAATTACAAGTATTAATCATCCATTCACTATTTGAATGACCGTATTATAAGAAAGTAAAATACTAAATATATCATTACCTCATTCCCAATCTATTTTCCTCTTCGACTTGGGGAATAGTTTCTATGAACTTGGTGGATGACCATCTTCAAATTATTATTCTCGTGTAGCCGATACTTGTGATGGTATTTCAGGTTCAGGAAATTTGTTGAAACCCAAAGATTATTTAATCAACAACATAAAAATAATAGAAAAAATGTAATATTTAAAAACTCAAACATTATGTAATTTACTAGAAATAAAAGATGTCATTATTAAGAAACTTACTAGCCTGGTGAAGTGCTCAATGGTCTTTTACCATCTATTGTTTATGATTTTAATCACCCATTTCTACGAATGAGGGGATGCAGCTGTTATAAATTCTTTCATAACACATCAACTTAAAGATTGACCCCATCTATGGCCATGTCTCATTGTCTACCGCCCTTAAGATCCTATAGATCAACTCTATGATGACAAGCACATCATGAACCTTGTCCTATAATTAGTTCCTCATCACTATTTCCTTAACATACTATGCCATGGTATTAAAAAATGATTACATAATGGCTGTAACAACTGTTACAGGGCCAAAACAGTTTTTTTTTTTTTTTTTTTTCAAAAAAGCAAAAAAAAGGCTTTAACATCCCGTATCATAATGGTAACGGCGGTGGCTGTTATGAGTCCCCTTACCATTATGGAATATCTTGTTGTGTGCACTTTAAGCGTGTCTCTGACTCTATTCATTGTGTGCCTTAATCCTGAATAGGTTTCTCAATCCGCCCTTGTGCGACAATAAGCTCTCTAATGCAATAAAGTTCATGGCAAACTGTGTTGCCCCTGTCCGAACTATATCCTCTTTCCACTCCTTACACATCACTCCTAACAACTAAGAGTGACTATGTATGAAATTTGTCACTCTCTTCGCACTCTTGATGGTGGTCCTCTTTGAGTCCCTTCGCCCGATCACTTCTAGCATGAGGTCTATGCAATGAGCTGCACATGGGGTCCAACTAAAATTATAATACATGTTCATTGACCTCTTTCCATCTTGACAAAGACCTTGCCATTGTCTATCACAATTTGCATGAGATTCCTTAGGTTGACCTCTCGTATCACTACCTTTAGAAGGTTCTATATGTAGGAGTGATCCTTGATATTGGCGGAAGCATCAATTGTCCTCAAGAATACAGTAGACCACGATTGTTTTTGGAAACAATAATAACATGTTTTGTTGAGTGAAGGCCAAGGCTAAAGAATACAAAATAAAAAAAATACAAAACACTGCACCCTTACAACTCTAACTAGCTAGTTCTAATTTGATCACTAGCTATTACATTAGATGCTTGTGCCCATTCTATTACATTCAATTTTGCTCTATTGAAGACTTCAAAAAATTGACCCCTTCGATTTTTAAAACAACGATTATTTCTCTCCAACCAAATGCTCCATAGTCCTACTAACAAGCACAAATGCTAAATCCATTTCCTGACTTTAACTTTGCCCCCTCCGTGCCAAGCAAAGAAAAACTAATGTATTGAACTTGGATTAACCCATATAACTCTAAGCATGTTGAAAAAGCCATCCCGCATCTTTGATGCAAAAGGATAGTGAATAAAGAGCTGATGGACCGATTCCTCGTTGTTATAGCATAATAAACACGAATTTGGGATTATCATGCCGCGCCTTTGTTATTTGTCGATTGTGAGAACCTTTTTCCTACCCACCAACCAAGCAAACACTGCCACCTTGGAAGGAGGAATATAAAGCCAAACATAGGCTGTATGGCACTCTACTTGGTCAAGATGTCCACCGTCTAGTCTCTTGTAGGACTTTATAGAGAACTTTCCAGATTTTTCAATGAGCCACACCAAAGCATCTTTCTCGGAGGTAGATGGATGCTGACTTGAAAGTAATTCCAACAATCTAATCAACTCCTCCACCTCTTCATCATTCAAATTTCTTCTACAAGGAGGTGCCCACACAACTTCCTCACCATGAATATAAAAACACCTCTCAACAGAAATACTTGGCCCGATGGCAACAATACCTACTAACTGAGGAAATATAATACTCAATTTTTGGTCCCCAACCCGCACATCTTCCCAAAATCATATCTTCTTGCCATTGCCTAATGAGAATCCCACACACTGTCAATCCTGATTTTTCAATGAGTTCACCATCTTCCCTAATGACGAGGCCTTATACAAGGAAGAAGCTTTTGTCCATGTACCCTTCTCAACTCCATATTTTCTACCCAACGCATCTCTCCACAAACTTCCTTCGCCAAACCTCGAAACCCATTTCCCAACAATGCCTCATTCATCATTTCCAAACTACGCAAGCCCACACCCCCCTAAGACACCAGTTTACATACTTCTTACTATTTTACTAAGTGGAATGTGTGATTTTCTTTAGAAAATCCCACTTAGTCTTTTCTAACTTAGCTACAATAGATTTTGGGCATTTAAAAGCAGACATGACAAAAAATAGGAAGATTTGACATTGTTGACTTTTTTAGTGTCAACTTGCCTCCCAAGGAAAGATGCCTGCCTGCTCCAAGATGACAACTTTCATTCAAATCTTTTGATAATTTTATCCCATAGATGCTTGGCCGGCTTCCCTATGCCCCCAGGTATGAATATGGGAAAGAACTTGCTCTACATCCAAATCGTGTTGCAAAGCCCTCGACCTCACATAAGTGCAAAGTATCGTTTGCATACTGAAGATGTGAAATTTGATAGTTGAGTTATCCATATGAAAACCTTCCATTAATCCTGTCGACACCCCTTGTTATCATTCTCCCAAATGCCTCCATCACCACCACAAATAAATAAGGAGATAATGGATTGCCCTGTCGCAATCCTCTAGAAGAGGAGAATACTCTTTTGGTGTTCCATTAAGCAAAACCGAATATTTTGCCAATCGAACACAAACTTGCATCTAAGCCCTCCATTTCTCCTCATAACCCAGTCGCTGCAACATGTAGTCGAGAAAATTCCAATCCACATGATCATAAACCTTTTCAATATCTAAATTGCAGATGATGCTCTTTTTTCCTTTCCTTTTACAAGAATCAATGCATTCATGAGCAATAAGGACACTGTCCACTATTTGTCCGTCTTTCATGAATGCATCTTGAGATTTTGAAATCACCTCGCTAAGAACCATACTAAATATAGAAGCCAATATTTTCACCAATATCTTATATGATGCCCCTAATAGGCTGATTGGCCTAAAATCCCATGAACATTCTGCACCTTCTTTTTTAAGATTAAGGTAATAAATGTCGCCCTGAATTCTATCGCCAAATGACGCAAATCAATGAACTCATGAATAAAGTCCAAATCATGTTTATCCATGCCCAAATTTTTTTGAAAGAATGCTAGTGGGTAACTATCTAGTCCAGGTGCCTTATCTCTCCCTAGCTCCGAAACTGGCCTTTCTAATGTTTCCGTTGACGCTGAAGATAAGGATGCAAAAGAGAGATTGTCAAGAGGTCTCAACCATTCTTCCCTTTTAAGCAGCTCTTTATAAAACTTAACAATCGCTGATCATACCTTATCCTTGCCTTCAATTCTTTCCCCCTCCGCTATGACTTGTTATTTTATTAGCCTGAGCACTTGCTATAGTGTGGGAAATTTTGTATTCTTATCTCCCTCTTTCAACCAAATTGCCTGAGAGTGCTGCCTCAATTTGATTTACTCCTCTCTTAGGCTGTGTTATATTTTGCTTTATAGACTTCCTTCTAAGCCCTATCTTCCTCCGATAACTCTCTGACCTCTTCTTTTATATTAAGTGCCTGGATATTTTGAAGAAGTTTCACCGATTCCTTTTCATGAAGCTACCACACCTCCTTTTTCCACACCATTATCTTCTCTTTTAACAATTTCAATTTCTGGAATAACTGAAAGCCCGCGTAGTCACCCCCTTGAAAGACGACCACCATTCTTTAAATATCTCCACAAATCCTTCCACCTTTAACCAGGCAAACTCAAATCTAAAAGGATGAGGACCCCAATCCTCCTCTTCCACTTCTAAAATTATCGATCAATGATTGGACACAGGTTTTGGCAGGCCCCTTTTGACGAACAAGAGGGTATTTTTCTATCCAGTCCAAAGAAACAAGAAATATATCCAATTGTGATTCAGTAGCATTAATCTGACGATTTGACCGCATAAACTTCACCCCTACAATCAGTAAATCTGCCATTTCATTCGTGGCTATCCATTTCGAGAAGTTTTTCATATTGCGAGTTATCCGACCCCCATTTGATTTTTCATATGAAAACCTTACTACGTTAAAGTCATCTCCCATGCACAATGGAAAGCTCCACTTATACATCCAACTCATCCCATAGAAGTGACCTATTCCTTGGGCTCAACAGACAATAAACAGAAGTGAAGATCCACCGGTAACCTGAAGATAAGTCGCGTAGTAGCACTGAAATCGAATAGTTGCTGATCAAACTTTCTGCTTTCACCCAAATATTTAGGTCCAAAATTACACTGATTCCTCCTGCTAAACCTACTGCCTTAAGAGCTACCCATTCTTTAGTTCTCGCACCCCAAAAAGAATTTACTAACCACCGATCTACTACCTACAGCTTAGTCTCCTGAAAAAACTACCATTAACACTTTGTATTTTTTATACAATTCCCATTTTTCCTCTTGTCTGCAGACAACCCAAACCTCTGACATTCCAGCAAATTATCTTCATTAAGAACTTGTCCTTTCCTTATTTGCCCATGCTGCAAGTCTAGGAGAGGACCAGTCATTGAATTTATTAATGCCCCCAACCTCTTTGACTGCCTGTGGTCACTTGCATCTTCTAATCTTTGACCATGCAGAAGTTGATGGTTAATCTGCCTCCCTTTCTTCTCCAAAAACTCAAACAATTCCACCGTCTTCCATCCTATCTCTGAAAGATACTCCCACAAACGGGCGATCTGAAAAGTTACATCTTTAATCCACTTCATCCCCTGTGCCATTGACACTCTACGAATGTTATTATGGGATGAAACAAAAGGAATGCTTGAATTGGACCTTAGGGGGTGTTTGTTTTTTCATTTACATATGTATTTACCAGTAAATGGATAATGATTATTTACCTATGTAATTACAACATCGATCTCGATGTTGATGTTGACAATGAGCTTGTTTGAAAAGCTTCCCATTCAAGAGAATTGAATTCATACTAGTCTCACATATAAAAATTGTGGGGCCCACCATGATGTTTTTATCTTATCCACACCATCCATCTGTTCTGCAAGCTCATTTTAGGGCATGAGCCCAAAAATGAGGCAAATCTGAAGTTCAAGTGGACCACACCATAGGAAATGGTGGGAATTGAATGCCTAATGTTGAGAACTTCTTGGGGGCCACAAAAGTTTTGGATCAAGCTGATATTTGTCTATACCCTCCAAGCATGTTAGTTTGACCTTATGAATGGGTTGGATGATAGATACGCATTCCTGTGGGTCCTATGAAGGTTTCAATTTTGAATGGCAAATGTCATTAACCCCTTGTTTCCAGTTGTGTGGTCCACTGAGCTTCCGATCTACCTCGGTTTTGGGCTTATGCCCTATAATGAGATGGTAAAATGGATGGATAGCATAGATAACATACATCACTGTGGAACCCACGGATTTTGATGGTACTGAAGCCCCGTTCCATTTCATACTTTCTGGCGCTGTTTTCAAGGTGTAATTACTGAGGTAGTTTTCGCTTTAAACAAACACCCTTCAAAAGAAATTATTAACCATTTACCCCTATTTACATATGTAATTGAAAAAACAAACACCCTCTTAAAGGATGTTGCACCTCCACTTTGTTATCCTCTAATGCCTTTTGGTTCTGGATTGCTAACAGGACTGCTTCTACCATCTCTGCTAAGCAAGAACATAGATTCGGTGCGTTGCCGTATGCTTATTGTGGTACTTCATGCTGAGGTTGATTTGATTCCTTAGCCAGAATCCCCATGGAAACTAATCTTGAGCTATTGCTAAATCCTGCATCCAGACCGACAGTTGCCGATGGTGTTTCAATCGAAACACCCACATCATCCATCTGTGTTTCAGTGCAGCTTAAGACCTTGATGCTGGCCTGTACCTTTGTTTGCGACAACCCGTAATCCCTTTCTGCTAGTTCATAAGACAACTCAACTTCCTTCCATGGTTGCAACATCTCTATCTGATCTTCTTCGATTCCGACAACAATTCTTGCCAATAGGCCCCCTCTGCTATGTCCTCCCATTTTGAACTTTCGCACTTTGATGACTATTAGAACGACTGCACCCTCTGTTGCAAATAAAAAAATGTCGAGTGCCAACAAACACACACACACACAAATAAAAAAATGCATGTGTGCAGCGATGAAGAGAAGATTCAAATGCTACTCTTTCGTTGCGCATGCAAGAGAAGAGGTGTCGAATTGAAATGTCGAGGCAATACCCAGACCTGACTTGAAAATGCTAATGACACCGGAATATGTGTTGATGGAGTCTCCTCTTCCTTTTTTAGTTTTTGCGTCACAGGGAACACGCATCGTGAGAAGGTTGTTTACCACTTCGCCTCTCCCTTCTTCTAGCTCCATGACAACCGAAGATTGCAGTCTGTCTATTATTAGACTGACCTCTTGTCTACGTGTCACACTCCCATTCGGAAGCGTGGCGAGAGATGACTGCTGCTTATTAAATCTTCTGCATGCGTCTTCCCCTGGGTATGGTGGATAACGGGAGCACCAAAATGTTCTATCTTCTCCAAACTTGTCATCCGCCATCACTGAGCTCCTGCAAGCCAAGGCTTTTGCTTTTGGATCTGTAATCTTCTCCTCTCTCACCATTTTCACTACAAATTTAAGTTCTCCCACCCAGATTGAAATTTCTTCTGGTGACGGCTACAATTTCTTCTTCCTAATCAGAACTCTAGCAAAACGAATATGTTCACTGCCTTTTGATATGGGGTCTATCATCACTACTAGATCACTACATCCCTCAATCTTTAGAAAAACTTCATTAATTCAGAATTCCAAAGGAAGATTCCATATATGATACCATATTTCTTCACACCAAAATATCAACCACTCTTCCCACCTTTGGGTACCCCGGACCAACTTGTCTCTGTGGAGGTTAACTACAAGGAAGAATTGATCCGTATTGATATGAGAAATTGGATATACCTAAACCTCATGTTCATTTAAAGATTTGATTACCCACTCTTCTTCATCTATACTATAGTCATGGGCCCATGGCCAGCCATTTCTCCACTTCATCCTCTGAAATTCCTGGTTTTACAGATAATACAAAGCCATTCTTTAATTCATTCCAGGTGTTTTCGAATAATTTTGTATTGATTCTAACTTTCGGACCATTATTTGAATGTTCTTTCCAAACCCACACCTCTTTCTTCTGCTCATAATGATTGATTTCTGGCATCGTCTTTTTCCCTGCTTAACAACATCATGAAAAGAACTCATATCTTTCATCTGCCGATTTGCATCTTGATGCAGGACATGATTTAATGCTAGCATGCAACGTGGAGATTATAAAAGAGTCCACAAAGTAATTCAATTAACAAAAGATGCTAATCCACCAAGTAATTAAGAGTAAAAATAGAAATAAATTCTGATTTAGCCTCAATCACATGCTCGCATGTTAAGAAATCACATAAATCAATTAAAACTAAGACCGATGGAAGGATAAAACTTTCAATTTAGCATAGGCACGTTCCACACTCAATGAACAAATTTGTAGGTTTTATGATTAGGGTTAGGAAAGAGGAAAAATATGAAATTAGGAAAATTAGGGTTCATGGGAATTGGGGATTTTAGAATTAGGATTTTTTTAAAAATTGAGGAAAATAAGAAATTGAAGATGAAGGGTTTAGAAGGTTGTAACAGAAGGGAAAAGAGGAAGAAAAGAGAAGAAGAATAATACCTTTCGAGAAGAAAGAGGAAGGATGTAAGATGAATAATAACTTGGGGAATCCACCACCAAACAAGCTTATACCCTTCCACGATTTCTTCCACGATTTAATTGGAAGGGAGAGTTTTTTTTTTTTTTTAAACCCTAGAAAAGAATGAGGAAAATTCCTTTACACAAGAGAGTTTCTCTCTTCTTTTTTTCTTCTCAAATCTCCAATTGGGTTGGAACTCCACCCACCTTATGCTTTTATAATTAAAAATTCGGAATTAAAATCCAGCATAATTACAACTATGCCACTCACTTAAGTAAAGTGGCCCATCATCCAAAATAAGAAAACTAAAACATGTATTATCAATCTCAACCATTAAATAACTTATAAAAATAACAAATAACATAAAGAAAGAAAGATCAGAGTCCAAGGGGCCATGATTTAAAAGATTTGGTGGCCCAATGGCCTAATTGACAAGATCCAACGGTCGGATCGACACGAAATAGAAATCATATAACTAAAATGATCTCCTAAGCAGCTCACATGCATCATCCTAAGGTGGGGTGTTTTTGATGCACGTCTAATGCATGTGGGGTCTTCAAAATGGCCTGGCGGGCCCCATTTGGAACTCGTTTTCCATCCACAAAGAAAGTTGCGCTGATGTGGGTGGCTGTCGCTATCTCTGGTACAACCGAGTAAGTCCTCTGATGTCCCCATCACATCTCCTCTAAGAGGTAAAGTTCCACCCTCAGCATATTCATTCGTACCCGTACTCCCCTTTTAATAAGAGTCCCGATTTTTGCTTGAAATGATGCCACTGTTTATCTTCGACCTCTGTTCATTTCTGGTTGTTTCTTCTTTGCTTCTTTATTCCCCGACCAAAACATGCCTTTTGCACTAGTTTCTTCCCACCAAAACTTTCACCATTTAATAGATTAGCTGCTCTCTCCACTTCCCTCTCCAAGGTCACTTAGACAAATGCAAAACTGCGGTTAGCAAAGGAGTTAGAGCTTGAGGGATCACCACCTCCATGACCTTCTCTACTCTGCTAAATACTTTCTCGAAGTTGATCGGGAGCCAACCTTTCGGGAAACCTTCAACAAACAATGTCGAATACTCAGGGAGCATATTTGGAGCTTTCTTTGTGAAAACCGACTTCTTCCTTCAAACTTCTATCCATGGCCTTTGATCTTCAACATTCCTTTCTTCATCAACATTGTTCAAAATTGTCAAAACCTTCTTTTCCTTATCAAAGATGGAAGCATTCGATCCACCCTCTTGAACATCCATCGTTTATGTTTTTTGCCACTCTTCACCATTTCTTCCCAGTGGACCATTTAATTGATAATCGATAATTAGGTGGGCCTTGTACACCCATCATACATCATAGTAATGCATGGGCATTTTCACACTGGGCTCGAAGTGGGGTAGCCCGTGGGATGCGAGGACACACTCGGGGTGGGTGACCCATGTGATTTGGGGCCCACGGGGGAGGTCTTGTGTTCGAGACTCCTCACCGGGGGTGATTAATGCAGGGACATTTCATACCGGGCTCGAGTGGGGTAGCCCGTGGGATGTGGGGACACACCTGGGGTGGGTGGCCCATGTGATTTGGGGTCCACAGGGGGGGTTCGGCCAAGGTCCTAACCCATGAGATGTGGGGCTTGGGCTATGAGATAAAGGGATTAATTTGCCATACTCTAACAGTTCGAGCTTTTAAAGTAAGTGGTTAATTGACCTACATCATATAGACACCGTACAATTTATTTTAAAAAATGGAGAAAAGAAGCAAAATTTGCAATTTATATAGTGCTGGACGAGTTGCACTTTGCACTTGCCTTGACTCATATGAAATTGACTCAAATTGGTGTAACTAGTCCCGATTTTGCATGAGTTGGACTGATTTGGTCCTAATGTAGGTGATCCGTCCTATATGTATATTAAATTATATTATAAAATAAATCTCTAGTTATTGAAAGATACACTTATAAAAACTTGATTTTCTTAAAATATTTCTCCAAAACAAAAGGATTTTCTTAAATTTTTCATAAACATATTAGTGATCTTAAGTTTCTTGAAATCAAGGTTATATGAATGATTATCTTGTTTCATGACAAACAATGATTCCCATATTTATATAAGATATAAATACCAATGGATCCCATTTGGAAAAGGCAAAAAAAGAAAAAAGAAAAAGAAAAGAAAAGAAAACAAAAGGAAAAGCAGTTCCTAGGAGTTGGAACCACTAATCACTATAGGTATATTTGTTGTTCCTACAAGAGCTTGAATTGAAAGTACAAATCCACGGTTCAAAGCAGCAGTGCTATATGAAAGGGAACAATCTTGCAACAAGTTGAATAACTAAAACAAGTGATCTAGATGTATAAATGTAACATCGTGCCCTTATATCTATGAAAATCCCACTTAGATGTAACCACTTTGATCATATTTTTCACTTGATCCTTGATGCTAATGTGAATCAAAGTATTTCCTAATTCAATCCTACTCCTAGAAGTTTCTACAAACTTCTTGTACTGTGTTTACAATAAAGAAAATAAAGTGAGAGAACTCAAAACTAGCTCAAAGTCTCTAACTAGAGTCCCTTTACTTTCCTAATCAATTAAAATTTCTTAAACTCACACTGAAGATCAAACCTATCCATGACCAACCTTGCTCCATGTGTTAACTAATGGTTACTCATCGACCCAAAACAGTACTTTCTGGCCAACTATCAGGTACTACCTGACTGCACAATGACATCACAGTCATCATGGTTGAGATTCCCGTGGTCTATTTGGCCCTTTCTGTTGTTATTTATTTATTTATTATTTATATTTTTTCTGGGAGTTGACAACACGATTTTGGGTACTTTGCATGCCCATATGCATATAATCCCTTTTACAAATTGTTCAAGAAAAATGTAGTTTTTATTTTTGTGCTTTTTGCGGTCACTGCCACTGGCATTGATAAATCCTTATAACTGATTCTTTTATTTGATGCAATATTTCCAGGTGATTCTGGTGTAATCTTGGGGACGGTGGATTCTTTTGGTCACCTTATTGTATCTCGAATTGATACAAGTGGTCAAGGTAGTCTTTCCTTCTTCCCTTTCTATATTGAAGTTTGGAAGGCCCTAGTTGATAAGTTATTGTGTCCACACGAGCTCTGTCTTGGTGTTTAGGTGCAGTCACATTATCATTGGATGCTTCCGGTGCAATTTTTTCGTGTGCATTTCAGGCACACACCATCCTAATTTTATTGTATGCCTTGAGAATGTTGATTATTCTATTTAACGATCATCGCCATCTAAGCCTTATCCCAATTAATTGGGCTCGGCTATTTTATTTAACTATCTCCTCACAAATAAAGTCATAGCAAAATACTCTGGTGAGCATGGTTATGAATATTAGGGGGGTGGGGTGTATTGGCCCAGCCAAACAAGACATGATACGGGTGTGGCAAATCGGTATCTTCCCATATTGGTCAATTTTTTTTTTTTTTTTTTTAAGCCAAAAAAATAAGGGAAAAAGGAAAAATGAGATATTTAAGAATCTATCTTATAAAAAAAATTAGACATGCATAAAATGGTGTATGAGTTTGTTGGTTTGACTTGTTGAAAGTCAACCAAATGGACCCTAATTGAAATATAACAAAAAGAAGATGGGAACATCAAATAGAATCTGAAGTTTACTCCCTTTTTTTTTCCCCTTAATGGTCCATTCCGCTTCAATTTGTTGAATCCCACTCAAATCATTTTGTTTTGATCCCAAAATAGGTCTAGATCTGGCCTAAAATGACTTTCTAAGCTTCCACCATGATGGTTTACATGGAAAAAAGAAGGAAAAATGAGTGAAATTATGAAGGGAAAAAAAAAAAAATATCAAAATTGGGCCTTTATGAACGTATCGGCTGGTATCGATCCATGTTGTTGGTATCCGACCCATATCAGCTACGACCCATTTTTCTTAGGCTCAGCTGATTTTGTCCCGTATCACATATTGTATCAAGCTGATACGGATGCAATATGGCTGATACTGTTAAGGAAAACTCTGTGGTTTTTAAAAAAAGTTTTTTTTTTTTTTTTTTAATCTTCTTGTCCCACCCATTAAAAGAAATGTTGATTAGCTAATATGCAAGAGAAATGCTGAGAGTTACCTATAGAAGCTTACCTATGATCTTGCCCTTCTCATCACCATATGATGATGACCGCTCAAGTAGAAGGTTCAAGCGGAGATGTAGGACATGGATAAATACTCTTTAATATGTCACCATCCATGAAATGGTGTGAAAAAGTAGATTGCAACCATGCTTGCGACGTGGCCGATCTGCAATTTCACATTTTCAATGAACAATCTGGATCATGGCATGGTGAGTCAGAAGGGTACACAACTCTCTAGTGCAATAGATCCATGCAATGCCTGACAGATTACCATGTTGGCGGTAATGGATTTCAGTGCAACAGTTTTATGCTGCAGACTGTTGCATTCAGATTTGTGGTGGTTAGCAATGGCTTATGTTACTAATTTATAACACTGATCTTTTCAGATATTGACCTACCTACATATTCAGTATTGCCTCGGGATTGTGGAGTAGGAGAGGGTTGTTGGGCAGGGATCTGTTTCAGTCCGAGTCACTGGTCCATGGTACCAAATCTTTTGGCATTTGAATATATGACAGATTGTTGGAATTCATGCGTGTATTATGTGAATGTCTTTCAGGTCTTTTGGGCTTTTTCCAAGTTCACTCTAAACAAAAGCACATGAATGCCAAACCCTATTCACGAGACTTATGCTCAGTACAAGTTATGTATGCTCCTTCTGCACATGTTATGCACTGAATTTTACTGATAGTATGTTAAAATTCAGTAGTCCATATGTTCCATTCTGCATCTAAGAATTATTTAGCTGTTATCCTTTGTTTAATGTCATGAGTAATGATTAAAATTTCTCTTCTGAACCTGGATATAAGAAGTAATCATCTTGATATGCGAGTGAATGTTGCCTCAAGACATAGGCATATATTCTGCTTTCCTGTGGTTTTCTATTTTATCATTTGTAATGCCCCAAAACCCGACACCCGAGTATGGAGAGTTAGATCCCGAATTTGAGGGTGTTATCTAAATAATGGGCGGATGCTTTGATACCAATTCTTATAACGCCCAAGGTTTTGCAGCTCGAGTATAATACTTTTGAGGCGAAAGCCTGAGTATTACAATAGGGATACCTCACATGTGGGTGCATTTCCCACGTGCCAAATAGTTAGATTTACATTTATACACATAATCAAAGTAGCTTTCATTCACGCAACGGGTATCAAAGATGAGCAAAGATAACCATCCCATATAATATCAGGGCAATCTCAAAAAAATATACAAGTCCAAAATCCCCTTTGCTAGGGACTATATTGATGCATGACATGAAATTCAAATATGATGTGCAAGATTTTCAGGCTTTAGATCACACTAGTTTAGAAACAATTACACAAAATTCCATATCCCACACAAAAGTTCAAGCACTCAATCAAGGGGAATCTATGCAGGCCCAGGCTTACACAAGCTAGGGCTGGATCAATCAAAATTATAGACCAAACAATAATCAGAGGAGGATAAATTCATCCACACAAGCACATAAATAATTTTCCAATCCAAGCGATTCACAGATTTCAATTTGGGGAACCCTAAGGTTGAAGAAAGGGCATGAAATTGGGGATTCGAGTAATTTAGGGTTAGGGTTAGGGATTTAGGGTGAAAGAGGAGAGAGACGAACTAGAGAAGCACCACACACGTGGACAACGATGAAGGCCTAGACGCACGTGTGTGGGGTCCACAAATCAGAAAATGGCTAGCTTGGCCCTGGTCGGCCAAGGGTGGACCACAAAACCCCCAAGTTTCGTGACGATCCGACGATCGGTTTGTGGGGAGTGCTCCACCGAAGTTTCAACCCTCCTACAGGGCCAGATTCCAAAAATCCATTGTAGAAAAGAAACTTCGGCAAAATATTGATGGATTTGCAGGGAGGATGGCTGTAGGAGGAGAAATATAGAAGGTAGAAGTTGGGAGCAAATCGGGATGAGTGTGGCTTCGCACCACAGTAGTCAACCCTTCAAGAAAGGGAGAGTTTCACACCCAATTGGATTTTCATAACTCAGAAATTCAGAGAAGCAGAAAAAAAACGTAGAAATTTTATTAATTTTCAATGAGAAAAAAGACTACAAGGGAGGCCTATTTATAATAAAACTCTATACCCCAAAACTCGCGCCACATGTGTAACCTATTTCTTGGAGCTGAAGTAATCAAAATAACAACTAATCAAAGCAATCTAAACCGTCCATGATATTACTAATAATAATAATAAGCAAAATCCAGAGTACTAGATTAATTGGAATAGTGGGCCATGATAATGAGAACCTATGGTGGGATTCACATGACTATTGGGTCTACTCCAACGAACCAAACCGCAGTCCTCTAACTAGGAGGCCCTCCTTGGACGTGGTCATCGATCCAGATCGATGGTGGGGCCCTCCTTG
Source organism: Magnolia kwangsiensis (assembly GCA_037074715.1). Lineage (NCBI taxonomy): Eukaryota > Viridiplantae > Streptophyta > Magnoliopsida > Magnoliales > Magnoliaceae > Magnolia > Magnolia kwangsiensis. The sequence continues at coordinate 37,853,306 of CM073587.1, read as the reverse complement.
CATATGTGCGTAGGGGGGGCGTGCGTGTGCGCATGATGTCTCCATCATATACAATCCACAATATCTAAAATGGATAGGAGACAACGAACAAAGGGAAGACTAACATCTGCAGGCTGGGCTCGCGTAGCTCAACCACACTATCGCAAGGCCCCTTAACTCCCAGCTCCCCACCAGGCTCTATGCGAGTGCCCTCATGCGCATCAACATTTTGCGCTGCTCCTGAATCATCTGTATATGTCAAATGGGAAGTCGTCAGTGCCAATGTAATGAAGAAATATCGTCAGGATTATGCCCACGACATATTAGCCAAGTTAGATCTTTTAACAGAAGCAAAGATTCTCTCACATATAGTTCATACATGATGTCAAGTATGGTCGCAAAAAGTAAACCCCAAACACATACAAATCACTAAGGGGCTGTTGGCCAGTTGCATTGGAGAGGATTAGGTGGGATGAAATTGCATCTGGTCTTGTGCCAATTCCACTCCATGTTTGGGAAGAATGGAAAAGCTTGGAAGTACAATTAGATGGAATCGCATTGGGTCCCATGCCAATTTCACTCAATGTTAGCAAGTTGGGTAGGTCCCACCATAATGTGTGGGCTATATCCACACCGTCCACCCATTTTTGGAGATCATTTTGGAGCATGGGCCAAAAAATCAGGTATATTTAAAGCTCAAGTGGACCCCACCATAGAAAGCAACGGGGATTGAATACTTATTGTTGAAAACTTCTTTAGGGCCACATAAGTTTTGGATCTGCCTCATTTTTAGGCCCCCGCCATAAAATGAGGTTACAAAACAAATGAACGGTTTAGATATAACACGTGTGTTATTCTCAATAGTTTCAAATGATGGTGGGTATATCCATTCAATGTACCACCTTATTACAAACAAAGCATGTAATTAAGCTTATCCCATGGTAAGAGGGAACAATCCTTGCCATGGGTAATAATTATGTTTTTCGAATCCCATTCCACCTAATCCTTTCCAATGCAACTGGCCAAACAGGCCCTAAAGGTTATACATGATATTCTCGCGTACCAATGAAATGTAGCAACAAGACGTAATTGACAAGTTGAGTCTTATTGAAATGCATGAATACATGAAATGCACATCTACCCGACAAGAGGACATCCCATAGTGAACTAATCAGCCAATAAAATACACCGAGGCACAATCCATACCGACTAGACACCCAGTAAAATCCACGCAAAAGGAAACCCATAATGAACTGGTCACTCGGTAAATACTCAAAATGTACGACCCATAGTGACCAACCACCCTGTAAAATCCACGCAAAAGGACGACCCATAGTAAACTAGTCAACTGTTAAAATACTCCCAGGTACGGTCCATACTAGCCACCCAATAAAATCTGTGTGCTGTGGATGCGCAATTAGCCCAACCGTCATGGTGTACCATAAAGGATGTGATGGGGCCATAAAGGCCATTACGTAAACGTAACGGTGGCAATTGTTACACGTTACGGGGTTGTAATGGCCGTAACAGCCGTTATGAAAAAAATGACCCGTAATTGCCGTTAACAGCATGTTACATCCCCTATAAAAGCCATAATAGCCCTGTAATGGTTTATTACGGGACATATACATGTTTTTCACACTTTTTAATCAACATTATGGGACACATACAGGTTTTTCGAGGGTTTTTTCAATAAATAATTACGCCCTATATCGTAAAGTTACGTATCGTAAAGGTAACGGTGGTGGCCGTTACAGCCACCGTTACCATTACGGAACACCTTGCCAGCCATCATTAGTCCAATTTAAAAGTAATCCATTTATAATAAATCCGTTCGACAAGTGGCCCTTTCAAAATTGATAGGTACATAATAAACCAACCGATCCTTTCCATCGAAAGTCCATTTAGGGGCGCACAACGGGTTCAACCTGGAAAAGCCGCTTAGGTAGTAAAGTCCGTTAGAGGACACAAAAAATGGTTCATCTTAAAAAGCCCTGTTGGGCACATATATATATATCAGAAGATGGAATTCATCAAACAGGTTCAAATAGCTCCCCATAAGGCAAGGCCACGAGTCCAATGTGTGCTTTCATCAATTCATAAAAGTGGCAATGCAAACTACATACACACAATTCATAAGAATGGCAATTGAACCAAAAATAATTCACAATCCTCCACAATTTCTACGATTCTAGGTATATTAACAATCTAGTACATGAACTTATAAGATAACAATTTTAGTTCATAATTGAGCGAATTATATGTGAATTTCACATGTGACCATAAGTTTCAAGAGCTACAAACAATTTCAGGAAACATTACGACGCATATACGGAAATGAATGGGGAACTAAAATGTTGGGAAAAGCTTAATGGGTAGATCTTCACATGGAATTGGGTTTCCTCGATTCCACCCGATGTGCAAGGGATAGGGAGAATTTCCAATTACCTAGAATCAATTCCAAATGGATTCAATTTAGGCTAGGTTAGTCTCTAATTGAATTTCAAACAATAAAAATTAGGGATGGTGTCACCTCGAATGACTACGACCCGTCGACTAGACTTGGCTAAACTCGCATGTAGCTAGGCTGATTCTATTGGCAATCAGAAACTTGAAACCCTAACATGAACCAACGCAATGAGTTAGAATTTCTCGAAATACAAAAGGATGGGAAGGATAGCTCGCCCAATAACTCAGTCTGACATTGGGTTGTTAGGAGCATACGGAACGGCATGCATGAGCTGATTAGAGGCCAAGCAATATGCGTGTGTTGTGCGAAGAAGATCCAAAGTAGGGTTGACGAAGGGCGGTCGAGACAACTTGGTAGGGTTGCAACCGGCTGGAGGGCTCGAACCAACAACCCACTATGATTCTAACTTCACCTATTATCTCCTGCAACACAATTTGGGCTAGGCGCGCCGATGCCCGACTCCCCAACGATTCGGGGTGGCAATATCCCACTACTCCACTCACTTTCTCCTTTTCACTCCTTTTCTCTTCCTCACCCTCTCTCTCAGCTGAAGTTTGAGGATAGAAATGAAGGAAAAAAATAATTTGAAAAAGGCTTTATATCCTTCAAACACGTAGTTTGGTGGATCGTGAGTGCACACGAATGAGTGTTTGTCGGTCGAACCGACAGAGCACAACTTTCTCTGGTTTTTAGGTTTGCATAGTTGGTTGGACCGATAGGTCTGTAGGTTGAGCTGACAGACCATCATCTCATCTTATAAATTGAATATTTCACTGTTTTTGGGTCCTAGGGTCTAATCTCTGTGTTCTATTGGTTAATTGCTTGAATAGAACATTCAATTTATTGCATTTTAATGAGGATTTCATCTGACCGAACATTAGGGTTCGGATAGACGAGGGATCCAATTATTCCATGTCCCACAATTGCTATTGTACGGTTTACTCTATTTGTGTGCAAAGTCTAATTAAGTTCGTGTTCCCAGAATAGAGGTTGTGATTGCAAGTTCTGATGTTTCCGAGTTTATATGCATGTGATTGCATATTTTAATTGAGGAATTTCTGGTAACACTCTAGGACATCCAATACCCAGGTGTTGGAGGGCCGAGGTGTTACAACCTATTCCCCCTTAAAATAATTTCCTCTCCGAAATTTTCTAATGTTTTTGTCGTAAAACTAAACAAAGACATTCCAACTCCTAATGCCTAAGCTCTCTTTGTGCCCATCTTGGTAGGTTTGTGTGCAAGTGGACGTTTGTATTCAACTTATGCAAACCCGACTTATTTACGATCTACCTTACCTCCCTCACCAATGACACTACTAATCAAACATAAGCCCCTTGTCTATGTCTACGACTTCTACAAAATGATTACATAGGCAAGCCTTGCAACAAACTACTCTAACACTCTCCCTACATCCAACAATTTTTTGCGTCTAAAAAGGATCTACAATTCCTAGTTCAACACGTTTGGTTGGATATCAATCCCCCCCCCGTCAGCAATTGACAAAGACCGAATATGCATCCACAGTAGGACAACACCACAAACATACCCATAAGCGTAGGAATAAGCAACAAGATAAATGGCAAGCATACACTGATAAAGAGATAAATGCAAACACGATTTCAAGGCACAATATACTTTAGAGTCCAATAAAGAACATGAACAACTAATACATATTGGCACATGTCCGGGACAGTCAAAAGGTACAACTAAAATAAAAAATCATCAATGACTCGTATCAACAACAATATGCCGTCTATCCTGATTTGCTGGGGGAGGGAACATCTCCCCTGTGGCGGAAGCTGGATGCCAAGTCCTTGATGTAGCGATGGATCCTCTATAGCATCTGCTCCATACGCGCTTGCCTCTCTTCCATGCGAGTCAGCTACTTGCCCATCTTTTCCATGTGCTTAATAGCAGTCAAACGAGCCTGAACATTAGGTGCAGGCTGGGTTGCTGACGACATAACACGTGGAGAAGCTGGATCGACATCTGGTGAAGCGGGAGACCCGCCCTCTAAAGACGTGCTGGAGGAGATGGTGGGAAAAGCACTTGGGGTTAAGCGGGAGCCCGTTGAGGATGCAGGTCCATCTTCCAGATGTTATCCATTGCGATAAGCTTTATTGGGACGGGGCACTCGGAAGGGTTTGCAAACCCACACTCCCGGGCCAGCATGCGGATGAGGTGGCTGAACGGTAGCATCGAAGAGTGGCCAGAAGTCAAGACCGACACAATTTGGTGTGCGATCTGAGAAGGAAGGCATAGGGGCTGGTGTTGGCTCACCTGGTATAAGGTCTCCACCATAAAAGGGGTCAGGTTAGTGCGACTGCCCACTCGCGGGATACATGTTTGAGGCGAAGATGAGATGTAAGATGCCGAATTGACAATCATTTTTGACACCCGCAAGGCATTCCCCTAATACCGGGCAACATTCCGGCTGTCGGCTACTGCATAGAAACCTAGTCCACTCCAATCTTTGGGCTTCAAGAGCCAAATTGGACTTGGGAGGGACGAACTTGGATGGTGGGATGTGAATCAAACGACCAATGATGGCCAAAGTCCCATGGGTGACTATCCCATCATATTCAACATCGAAACTAGGAGGGTCCATGGATGGGGCCAGAGCATCTAGAGAAAAAGAGACGAACTAATGTCTAGTACACAAGGCCATCAAATGACAAAATGGGGAGTCCCAACCAATATGGGCAAGCAACTCTGTCACTAAAAACGCCTGGAGACAATCGACTTGGACTTTATGCTCGCATCTAATTGTATGGGATAAGAATCTCACTAGAGAGGCACTCAGGGCCTTAACCTTTCTCCCAACGGTGAATCTATAGAGGAATCAGAATACGAGGGTTTTGACGGAGATGGTTCTTGCGATGGCCATGACCACAACGAGGGATCGATTTGGTGCACGTGGAGGTTAACGGGCCGACGTCATGCCGTTGCTGGTACGATGTTCATCTTGGTCCGAGGTGCGAGTACGAGGCATTTTGTACGGTCGAGCAGGGGAAAAATGAGAAAACAATGGTAAAGGGGGGAGAGAGACCACAATACGAATGGAGGATCTTGGGGGAAAATTGGAGGATTTGAGGACAATGTAGGGGAGGAAAAGTGGGACCGATGCAACCCTAGGGCAAGGAGACGGGGGAAATGAAAAATAAGAACGAATCGAGGGTTTTAAATGAAGCTTGCACGCTATTGGTTGGACTGATAGGAACCAATGGTTCTATTTGTCGGACCAACAGAACACAATTTCCCTGCTTGTTCAATTGATCTCAGTCGGTTGGATCGCCAAGTGTTCAGTCGAACCAACAGTGTCCTAAGGTGACTTTATATTCTCCCAAGTGCAAATGGGTGTCTAAGGTGTTTTAACAAGGATTTTCCCTATCCAAGGAATGATATAAGGCATCTTCCCCCCTCGGTTTATAGTTAGGCCTGTACACGAACCGAGTTAGCTCGGTTAGCTTGCTTGACTCAACTCGAAAAAGCTCGATTCGACTCGGTTCGAAACTGAGTTCGAGCTGAGTCGAGCTCGAAAAAATTTCAAATCGAGTTCGAGCTTGCCAGAGCTTGACTTGACTCGGATCGAACCTAACTCGAATCAAACTCGGATCAAACCAGTTTGGTGACTCGGTTACTTTGATATTGATGTTGCTCACCAAGTGTTTGATGAAATGACTCAATGAAGTGTCGGCTGGTTGCAAGGAAGGTATGTATATGAAACAAATACCCTTTTTTCTTGATTTTTATGTTGCCTATAAGGTGTTTGATGAAATACTTGTAAAACCGTTGCTGCTGTTTTACATATAGTGAGATTTTGAAGGTGCAGTCCAAGTGTTTGTGAAAATATTGCACAGGCGAACTTGGCTCGAACTGGCCCGAGCTGCTGATCGAACCGATCCGAGCTGGCTAGTCAGGCTCGAGGATCGAGCTGAGCCGAGTTTGAACTGGGTTCGACTCGTGTACACCTTTATTTCTAGTGTTCGGGTTAACATGGAAGGACAATTGTAGTGGGCCTGAATTCGATACACTGAACATCCACCTGGCCGAGGCAGCGAGTTCATTGGTACCATTCCTTAATCTTGGTAAATCCCGGTCTTTTGCTTGATCAAAGCATTGAGTCCATCGGTGATTACCCAAGATTTAGAATTTGAATCAAACTGCGTATACTTCGCTGAAACACGGTTCTGTAAGTCTGTGCTCCCGATCATACTAGATGCTTGGGGAGTGCTATGCCAATCCCCATGTTCAAAGTAAATAGGCGCCTCGTGCCTACGAGGAATCGGCCCCAACAGTCAATCCTTGGTTGAACCCAGTGTTTTAAATATCGATGATATCGTTCGATATATCCAATGATATATCTTGTATCCCACCTGTGCGATACGAAACACACAAATAGTGCGAAATATCCCACCTGTTCGATCCATTGAGCATTTTCGATTTTCGATCCTTTTTTTGTAAATCATGTTAAATCCGTGTCAAATTGTTACAAATCCATAATTTTTCATGTTTTGCATGAAAATCATGGATTGGGAGCTTCGATTTCAAGATTTAGAGGAGACGGGCCGAGTTGCGGAAAATTGAAAAAAAATAAATCAAAACTTTCCAATTTCTTATAAATTGGTTGCAATCTTTGTGTCCAAACATAAAATCAAACATGTATATAACCTGATCTAGTGATTCTTCTTTTGCTTTTGAAAGTATTACTTGTGTTTCCACACGTTTTCGTACATTGATAAATTATATGAATAGACTCTGAATATACTTGCATCAATTTAGTTAGACAATGCATAGATTAGGATCCCATACAAAGAAAACCTGTTATGCGTATTTTTTTTTTTTTAAAATGTTTGATTTATAAGTGTATTGATGTCTTTTTTAACAATCACTGAAGTTTCATTAAAATATTCAACCAATTTCCCAATGTTTCCCCATGTTTCTAACAATAGCCATACATTACGTGATACAACTGATATATCCCATGCGATAACTGATAGGTATCTATTTCCCAAGAATGCAATACGTAACATGATACCGATATTTTGAACACTGGTTGAACCTAAGCTTTAGTGCAACTAATTTCACGAAAAATAGATGTGATCAGAAGTGTTACATCCTGAGAGTCTTTCACCCCCAGTGTATCTGTAGATTAAAGCGACTCAAGAATTGAACCCAATTTAGCTGACTATTTGGTGCATCACCCAACGAATCTTCAAGCTTATTCTCATATATTTTGTTAACGATTCACCATTGTTAGGGTGGAGAAACCGGCCTAACCCTGCAGATTCTCTAGTATTCCATATACTGTCGGCATTTCTATGGTTTTTCTGCGACTCAGATTGCCCTAAAATTTTATAGGATTGCTAAGTGGTGAGATTATGACTTCCAGAGAAGTTACCCAAATTTCAGGACTTGCAACCTATCTAGGGTAATTCATAGACATCAAACGGGTCTAGAATTTCATCCTACAAGGTGAGAATTCATCGAAAACTCCACGAATCCAACCCTAGCCATTTCTAATTGCCATGACTTGTGGAATTGGTTGTTTTAAACCTAGAAAAGACTTTAAAAATCTAAATTCCAGACTCACAATTTCTTCTAAGGTCAATGTCAAGCAGGGTTCTTGTTTGATCTAATGTGCACTTTAGTGGGCAACTTTCTTCCCATAACATCGCAATTTAACTTCTAAGTTGGAAGGCTACCCTAATACCTTTCAAGGGGGCCTAAAATTTGGTGTTTCTATATTCTCGGACCTCTCAAAATTTTCATCCCAACATTAAGTTCTTGGTTGTTGTATATGTCCCATTCCCAAGTCCCGGTTATCTCAAACTTTGCTCTGATACCATCTCTATAATGCCCCGAAACCCGACACCCAAGTATGGAGACTCAAATCCTGAATACGAGGGTGTTAATGAAATAATGGACATATGCTTTTATACCAACTCTTGTAATGCCCTGATTTTAACGGCTTGAGTATAATGCTCTCACTGTGAAAGCCTAAGTATTACAATAAGGATACCTCACGCGTGGGTGCATTTCCCATGTGCCTTATGATTTTATTTACGTTTATGCATAATCAAAGTAGCATTCAATCATGCAACGAGTATCAAATATGAGCAAAGATAATTGTACCATATAATATCAGGGCAATATCCAAAAATATACTAGTCCAAAATCCCATTTGCTAGGGACTATACAAACCACAATATCCAAAATGGACAGGAGATGCAACCAACAAAAGGAAGACTAAAATCTACAGGCTGGGCTCACGTTGCGTAACCACACTATTGTAAGGCTCCTTAACTCCTAGCTCCCCACCAAGCTTTACGTGAGTGCCCTTATGCGCATCGTTATCCTTCGTTGCTCCTAAATCATCTGTATATGTCAAATGGGAAGGCGTCAGCGGCCAACATAGTGAACAAATACCCCCAAGATTATTCCCACGACCTATTAGCCGAGTAAGATCTTTAAACAGAAGCAAAGATTCTCACACATATAGTTTGAACATGATGCTAGGTATAGTTGCAAAAAGTAAAACCCCAAACACTCATACAAATCATCGAAGTTTATACATGTTATTCTCGTGTACCAATGAAATGTAGCAAAATGACATGTAATTCACAAGTTGAGTCTTATTGAAATGCATGAATACACGAAATGCACATCCACCTTGCAAGAGGACATCCCACAGCGAACTAACCAACTGGTAAAATTCTCTGAGGAAAACTCCATACTAACCAAACACCTGGTAAAATCCACGCAAAAGGACAACCCATAATGAACTGGTCACTCGATAAATACTCAAAAGGTATGACCCATAGTGATCAACCACCCAGTAATATCCACGCAAAAGGACGACCTATAGTAAACTAATCAAATGTTAAAATACTCTCGGGTACGACCCATACCGGCTAGCCACCCAGTAAAATCCGCATGCCGTGGATGCGCGATTAGCCCAACCATCATTAGTCCAATTGATGAGCAATCCATTTATGATAAATCCGTTCGACTAATGGCCCTTGCAAAATTGATAGCTACATAATTGACCAATCGATCATTTCCATTGAAAGCCTAATTAGGAACATATAAATGGTTCAAACCGGAAAAGCCAGTAAAGTCTGTTAAAGGACACAAAAAATGGTTCATCTTAAAAAGCCCCGTTGGGCACAAATATATCAGAAGATGGAATTCATCAAACAAGTTCAAATAGCTCCCGATAGGGCAAGGCCACTAGTCCAAGGTGTGCTTTCATCAATTCATAATTAGTGGCAATGCGAACCATATACACAATTCATAAGAATGGCAATCAAACCACAAATAATTCACAATCCTCCACAATTTCTACAATTCTAAGCATATTAACAATCTAGTGCATGAACTTATAAGATAATATGTTTGGGTTCGTAATCGAGCGAATTATACGTGAATTTCACCGGTGATCATAAGTTTCAAGGCCTATAAACAATTTCAGGTGATAATATGATGTATATATGGAAATGAATACAGAACTAAAATGTCGGGAAAAGCTTGAAGGGTGAATCTTCACCTGCAATTAGGTTTCCTCGATTTAGAAGCACACGATATGCAAGGGTTGGGGGGGAATTTCCAATTACCTAGAATCAATTCTGAATTGAATCAATCAGGTTAATCTCTAATTGAATTTCAAATAATAAAAATCAGGGATGGTCTCACCTCGAACGACTACGACCCATCAACTAGACTTCGACAGACTCGCGTGCAGCTAGGCTGATTTTATTGGCAGTTAGAAACCCGAAACCTTGGCATGCACAAACTCAACGAGTTAGAATTTCCCAAAATTCAAAAGGATGGGAAGGATAGCTCGCCCAGTAACTCAATCTGACATCGGGTTTCCGGGAGCATGTAGAATGGCACACATGCGCTGACTAGAGGCCAAGTAACATGCATGCGCTACGTGGAGAAGATCCTGAGTCACTCAAATGACCCAAATTTGACGAAGGACAGCCGAGATAGCTTGGCAGGTTCGTAAGTGGCTAGTGGACTTGAACAAACAGCCCACCACGATTCTAACTTCACCTACTATCTCCCGCAACACAATTTGGGCTTGGCGTGCCGATCCGAGGTGGCAATATCCAGCTACCCCACTCACTTTCGCCTTTTCACTTCTTTTTCTCTTCGTCATCCTCTCTCTCTCAGCTTAAGTTTGGGGATAGAAATGAAGAAAAAAAATAAAATGAAAAAGGCTTTTTATAGCCTTCAAACACGTAGTTTGGTGGTTCGCGAGTGCACACTAATGAGTGTTTGCCGGCCGAACCATTAGGAACCCCGACAACTTTGTCGTTCAAACCGACAAAGCACAAATTTCTTAGGTTTTTAGGTTTGCACAGTCGGTTGGACCGATAGGTCTGTAGGAATTATTGACAGAGCATCATCTCATCTCATAAATTGAAATTTTCATTGTTTTAGGGTCTTAGGGTCTGATCTATGTGTTTTATTGGTTAATCGCTTGAATTGAACATTCAATTTAGTGCATTTTAGTGGGGATTTCGTCTAACTGAACATCAAGGTTCGGATGGATGGGGGATCTAATGATTCCACGTCCCACAATTGTTATCGTACAGTTTGGTTTGTTAGTGTGCAAAGTCTAATTAGGTTTGGTTTCCCAGAATAGAGGTTGCACTTGCAAGTTCTGATGCAGCGATGCTTTTGAGTTTATATGAGCGCGATTACATATTTTAATTGATGAATTTCTGGTATCACCCGAGGACATCCGATACCCGAGGATTCAAGGGCCGGGATGTTACATCATTACATACCTATTTTGATGGGGACATCATGCACACGGCCCCCCCCACCTTACGCACATATTCAAGGAGGGCCCCACTTTCGATCTGGATCGATGACGACATTTTTGGAAGGCCTCACAGTTAGGGGCTGTGCTATGGAACATTGGAGTGGATTTGTTCATCATATAGATTCTACCATTGGATCTCATGATCGTGGCCCACTACCTTAGATGATCCAGGATTTTGAGTTTTGACTATTCTCATTATTAGAAACATCATGAACGGCTTTGATTACGTAAATTAGTTATTATTATTATTATTTTTTTACTTCAACTTTAAGTATTAGTGTGCGCACATGGCACAAGGGTAAAAATCTCTTTTGAGGTTTAGGGTTTTCTTATAAATAAGCAACCCCGTGTAGGTATTTTCAATGAAGTTTATGAATAAAAATTCTGCGTTTTTCTTCTTCTCTATCTCTTTGGGTCGAAGAATCGAATTGGATGTAAAACCCTCCCTTCCTCGAAGGGCTAACTACCGTGGTGCGAAGCCACAACCATCCCAAATCATCCCCACTTCTTACACCCTACATCCATCATCTTCTACATCCCTCCCATATTCAGATTCACCCTTTCTTTTACCCAAGTTCACTTCTACAACAGATTTTTAGATTCTGGCCCGTCAAAGGGGTTGAAACTTCAGCGGAGCACCACGCACAAACCGTGCATTAGATTGACACGAAATTTGGCATGGAGGTATCCCTACCCTGGCTAATCCTAGCTTAGGAGTCGCTTTCCTACTTTGGGGGCCCCACACATGTGCGGACGAGTGGTCATGCACGTGCGCCCAGGACCAGCTGCTGTCCATGCATGTGGCTCATCTCAGGTTCCATCTTTCCTTTATTTTCCTCCTCTTTGGCCTTAAATCCAGGTCCTTAACCCTAAAGAATCCCAAATCCCAATTATCCCCAAATTTGTAAACCCTAGATTTTCCCTCGAAGTGAAACATGGCGAATCTCTTGAATTGGGGAACAATCCTTTATAAGAATGGATGAATCTTACACTCCTTTGGGCTTGTTTGGTTTATAATTTTATTTGATCTAGCCTTAAACTTGTGTAGGCTTGGACCCCCATAGATTCCCCTTTTTGGATATTTGAACATGTAGGATGTGGAATTTTGTGATTGTTTAAAATTGGTATAATCTAAAGCTTGAACTCTTGCATGTCATATTTAATTTCATGTCCTGCATCATATTTGCTTTGCAGGTGAGGCATATTTCTGTAATATGTGCTAGCCAATGTTAAAATTTCGTTTTGTTTAAGCTAAAATGTATTCGAGGGAGGATTGCTTAGAAAGTATTTGGTTCGTTAATCGTCAAATAGATGAGCTTTCCAAACAATTGCTAACATGTTCAGACATCTTACAATTAAGTCTTCATTGTCTAATTGAAGTTGCTGATTCTACTTTATTTGGGTATCAACTGGGTGAGCACCAAGTTGCCCAGAGTAATAATAAATCCAGGCCATACTTCCATTTAGAGGTGAATATGCCTTGACGTGACAAAGCCACCTCAATTCCAAAAAAAGTAATGCAAATGACCAAGATCCTCTACGTCAAACTCCTCATTGTAGAAGCTTTCCAATCAGGTGGCGTTTGGTCGCCCCTATGTCAAAACGATCTTCTAGAGGAAGAGTTCGAAGAATTATTGGTTCTCTTAAATCAACTTGCTGGGGTATATCTCTTAGAGGATAGCGACTCGGTCTTTTGGCATTGATTTGAACTCCTGGAAGTTTTCTGTCAAGTCTATCCATGCTCGGATTTCAGGCAGGTCGTTTGTTAGTATCAAGGCTGATACTTTCCCCATTTGGTTTTATAGTGGTCCAAAGGTGGTGCGGTTTTTGGTAAGTGTTTTAAATATCTACGATATCAGCCGATATATCCCACGATATATCTTGTATCCCACTTGTGTGATATGAAACATACAAGTAGTGGGATATATCCCACATGTTCAATCTGGTGAGCATTTTTTATTTTTGATCCTTTAAAAAAAAATTTTAAAAAAAAAAAATGTAAATCACGTTAAATCAATGTTAAATTGTTACAAATTCATCATAAAACATGAAAAATCATGGATTGAGAGCTTCGATTTTGAGATTTGGAGGAGGATTGACTTGTAGAAAATTGGAAAAAAATAAAATAAAAATTTGAATTTCTCGCAAATCAGTTGCAATCTGTGTCCAAACATAAAATCAAACTTGTATATAACCTTATCTAGTGATTCTTCTTTTGCTTTTAAATGCATTGCTTGTGTTTCCACACGTCTTCTTACATTTATAAATTATATGAATACACTTTGAATATACTTGTATTAATTCAGTTAGACAACACATAAATTAGGACCCCGTACAAAGAATACCTATTATGTGCACTTGTTTTTGTAATGTTTTGATTTATAAGTGTGTATTGATGTCCTTTTTAACAATGACTGAAGTTTCATTGAAAAATTCAACCAATTTCCAATGTTTCCCCGTGTTTCCAACAACAAAGATACATTACGTGATGCAACTGTTATATCCTATGTGATAATCGATACTTATCCGTATCCCAAGGGTGCGATATGTAATGCGATACCGATATTTCGAACACTGCTTTAGCTTGGCTTATGGGTTGGAACAAGGTTCTATCTATCGACAATCTATGTAAAAGGGCTCTCATTATAGTAAATGCGTGCTCTTTATGTTGGCAGGATGAAGAATCAGTAAACCATCTCTTTACACAATGCTTGTTTTTAAGGGAGGTGTGGAATACTTTTTCAATCTCTTCGAGGTGTCATGGGTGTTGCCATGGTCCATTGTAGATTTATTTAGGCAATAGCATGGTGGAGGGGTAGATTGTTCATGCAGAGGGAGATGAAGATGTCTCTTCTGGCTGGTCTTTGGGCTTTGTGGGGTGAATGAAAGAATAGATGCTTTTGAGACACTTATAGTGGTCCTAAGGCGTGTTCCTTGAGTGCATTCTTATGTTGTAGATGGGTTGCTGCTGCTTATACGTAGAGGCTGTTTTCGTTTTTTTTTTTTTTAGCTCAGCAGCGCATGCGTCATTTTTTTAATGGTTCCCTGTCTTGTTGTTGCTTCTTCTTTTTCTTTGTTTTGGCCATTCTTTTTATATTATTTCGGCTTTGCCACTCTTCTTAATAAAGTTGTCATCCTTTACAAGTTATTGATCGTCAAGACTTTCTTCGTTCCCACCAATTGTGTAAAAGCTGCCACTTTAGGGGGAACATCATACCACCGAAAATGGTAAGCGTGGACTTTTCCCACCCTCCATCGAAGGGAGCTAAATCATAATATAAAATGATTGACCCGAAAATTTCCCAAACTGATGGCCTTTCGAAACCATTTCATCTTTCCCACCAGGAGGAGACACAAGTCTAAGCCTCTCCAATAGAGACAAAAGCTCTTCCTCTTCCAAATCCGAGAGGGCTCTTCTGCAGAGGAAAACCAGCAATGATGCAGGACACATGCATGTGACTAAATAATTAAGTAAGATCAATCGACGATTTAATCTAAATAATCATAATTCACAAACTACGCTAAATCATCAAATATGTCAAGAATCAAGCATGTAACTATGAGAATTTCAGGCCACATATATCAAACTACGCAATGCATGACCATTAAATACTAAAAGATGGGATCTTATGGATGTAGGAACATTCAAGTAGCATAGGAATTAGTTTAATTTCAGAAAGGGAAAGCTATTACTACCTAGGGTTTGCTCAATTAGGGTTTAGGCCAGCCTATGGTTCATGTGATATGGGGAATAGTTAAATTAAGGCGTAGGTTGCTTAATCGGTTAAGAGATTTAAGGCTTCGAGTCTTAATACAAGGGAATTGGGGATTTGGATGGTTAGATGTTTGGAATTTAGGGCCAATTAGGGAAATTGGGAATCAAGGGTTTAGGTGATTTGGGGAAGCTTGGAGATTTGGGGATCTAAGGTTTAGGTTAGGATTAAGGTATGGGATTCAAGGGGGTTTTGATGTGGAAGCAGGTAGGAATCAAAGGGGTGAAGGGTGGGCCGTACGACCACCTATAGGGGTTCACATGTGTGGCCATACGGGCACATGTGTGGGTTATGTTGGCTAGGGTTTGGGATTTAAGGGTTGGATTTATACGAGAGAATGTAAAGTGGAAGAAAGAAAGGAGTTTTGGTGGGTTTTGAGAAAAAAAGGGGAAGATGAAAATTTGAAAGAAATACTTCTTTGATAGAGAAAAAGGATGAATATAAAAGATCAAGTCGAAGCCTCATACCTCTGTTGAATAGGAATGACCCTCTTACCAATTCCAATCTCCAAATCACATGAAATAAGAAGAGAAACTTCGAAGTTTTTTGAGAAGCAATAGCATGGAGAGGGCCCCCCACCCTACGAGAGGGGGTAAAGAGGAAGAAAGAAAGGGATTTTGCTGGGTTTTGAGAAAAAGGGGAAGGAAACATAAAAATTTGAAAGAAATACCTCTTTGATAGAGAAAAAGGAAGAAAACAGAAGATAAGTCGAAGACTCGCACCTCCGTTGAATAGGAATAGCCCTCTCACCAATCCTGATCTCCAAATCACATGAAATAAGAAGAGAAACTTTTTAAGTTTTTGGAGAAGCAATAGCATGGAGAGAGCCCCCCTTCTTATATAGTCACAAAACTTCGTTTTTACGAAAAGATGCTCTCATGAAAAATTTCTTAAAAAAACCCTAATATTTAAATTGTCCTTTCGTGCATAAAACAAAATAAAACTTCGAAATAAACTAAATCCTAATAAAGTAAGAAATAAAAACTAAGACACCTAGCTCTTAAAGTGTCCACGATCGAGGCAGGCCACGATCAAAAGTGGGCTAACAGCCTGATACACATGATCCAACAGTCCGATTAAGGCATGCACTCGATTTAACGGTCCGAAACTCCACAATACGCAATCCACATGCATCTTCCCAATGTGTGGTCTTCAAAGATGCACAAACCATGCACGTAAGGTCTTCTACGATGGCTAGGGACGTGATCTGGACCCTGTGGGCACCATGTAACACTCATCCAGCAACAAAGAAGGCTGCGTCGCTATCCTCCTCCTTTGATACACTCTGAACGATCGAATATCCTCATCAACTCTCCCTAGCTGACAAGATTTCACCTCTGGCGAAATAAAACTGCGACGCCGCTCTATAAGATCCTGCATTTGTGATCCACGTGTTGTCAGAAGCAGCCCTATTTCTTCACTTGACGAGTAATTTTTAGAATCCTCCATTAGGGGTGGAGACCACTTGCTCATCCAATGTACCTTCAATTTTCTTACTTATAGCAGGTAAAGAAGGTATGGGTGGCAAGCGCTGGGACGATAAATCTGGTAAAGGCCATGGATTAGGGAGTAGGTTATGATCACTACTGTTAGGGTCTGTGAGGGTCGGGATCCCATCTTTTAACTCATGAAAACTAACCACGTTCTCTAAAAGCTTGAACTAATAGAGCGCGACGAATCAATCCCTTTATCTCACAGCCCAAGTCAAGCCTTCGGCCGTACCCCCCTCGTGTGGCCCACTTCACATGGGTCACAAGTCACCCGCCTCACATGGGCCTTGCCCTGAGTGTGCCCCTGCTTCACACAAGCCATCCCACTCAAGCTTGGTGTGAAAATGCCTCTGCATTAATCACCCCGGTGAGGAGTTTCGAACACGAGACCTCCTGCTTTGAAACCACTTTTGACGTAGGACAACTAACCACTTGCTCTAAAAGCTCGGACTAATAGAGCGTGGTGAATCAATCCCTTTATCTCATAGCCTAGGTCAGGCCCTTGGTTAAACCCCCCCTCGTGGGCAACACTTCACATGGATCCCACCTCACACGGGCCGCCCACCTCGAGTGTGCTCCTGCTTCACACAAGCCACCCCACTTGAGCTCAATGTGAAAATGCCCCTGTATTAAGCAACCTTCTAAACCTCTACCTAAATAACAACCTACCACTGAAATGTCCTTCAAAAGGGCTAACCAAGCTAGATTTGGGTAAGCTTGAGATAGGGGAATATCACCACACCGCTCATCTTTCCAAAATCTAACTCTCGCTCCATCACCTATTGTGAAGGAAATACCTTTCTTGAATTCTAATTTGAGCACCATGATAATCTCAAATCCTTTGCCTCCTAGCCACCCTATTGAAGACCATACTTGGAGGTGATGATTTTCCTCCAAAGGTTTCCTTCCTTTGTGCCTAACCTCCATAACCATTTCTCAAGAAGGGCAAGATTCATAGTAGAAGATCTCTTATACCAGCTCCTCCTTCAACAGGCTTATAGACATCTTCTCATTTCACTACGTAAAACTTGAAACCTTCATTCGAGCCTTTCCACAAGAAATCCCTAAGCTTCTCTAGTTTTGATTTGACTGAAGATAGGCATTTGAATAAGGACATATAATAAAGTAACATATTTGAGAAGGTCGCTTTAATGAGAGTAAGCCTCCCTCCAAGTGAAAGATATCAACTTTTTCACTTACACAATTTCCTTTAAATCCTTTCCACTACCTTATCCCAAAGATACTTGAGGTTTCCCAATACTTAAAGGAAGCCCCAAATAAGAGGAAGGAAAACACCCTACCTTACACCCAATAATTAAAAAAAGCTGAAAGAGGAGACATCGTCTTGAGATAAATGAATGCCCTTAAGTTCACTCTTGCTTATGTGATGCAGTACAATTAACCACCTGCTCTAAAAACTCGAACTGATAGAGCATAGCGAATTAATCCCTTTATCTCATATAGCCCAGGCCCCAAATCCATGGGTTAGGTCCTCGGCCGAACCCTCCTCGTGGGCCTCAAATCTATGGGTTTCACCTCACACGAGCCACCCGCCTCACATGGGCCCCAAATCTCCATGGGTTACACGGGCCGCTCACCTCGAGTGTGCCCTTGCATCCCACTTGCCACCCCACTCGAACCCGGTGTGAAAATGCCCCCGCATTACTATGTTCACGTTCAAACCAGAAACTGCCTCAAATCATTCTATGATCTTGCAAAAATTATCTATCATGGCTTGGTTAACATCACAAAAGATAATAGTGTTGTTTGTGAACTGAAGATGAGAGAGATGGGCGCCTCGAATGGAGACACTCGAAACCCCTCAATTAAATTAGTTTCTTGGCCTCTTGCTATCATCCGGCTAAAAGCTTCTGCTACCACCAGAAATAGGAATGGAGAAAGCAGGTCCCCCTGACGAAGACCCCTAGAAGACTTGAAAAAGCCTTTAGGGGATCTATTCACAAGCACCAAGAAAACTGCGAAACCTATGCACACCTGGATTCATCTTCTCCATTTTTCACCGTAACCCAACCTTTGTAGTAAGTAATCTTGGAAGTCCCACTCGACATCATCATACGCCACGAGAATCTCGCCCGCCACTCCCACCACATCCAGAGATGAGAAGTCCGTAGATTGAGATTCTTAGATTTAGCAATACTATTATATAGACTTCCGAGAAGGCTTATAGGTCGGAAATCTTTGAAGTGTTGAGCTCTGTCAATATTGGGGATAAGATCAATGATTATGAAGGACGCACCGTAAGCCTGATGGAGGCGACCATGGTTAAAGAAATCCTTAACAAAGATCAACACGTCTCACCTCACTGTATTCCAAAATACTTGGAAAAGGGCCATGGGGAAGCCGTCCGGCCCTGGAGATTTATCTCTGCCGAGATTGTCAACTGCCTCCATAACTTCAAGTTTAGAAATCTCCCTTTCAAGAAAATCGGCCTTGTCCTTCTCCAACCTATCAAAATGAAGGTAGTCTAGAAGAGGTTGAACCCAACAATCCTTCAAAAGAAGTTTCTCGTAAAGGCTAACAATGGTCCCACAAATCTGCGTTTTCTCTTTAATTCTTTTCCCGTCCAAAGAGATTGAAGAAATTTTATTGTTCCTAGCTCTTGATGAGGCTAAGCTGTGAAAGAAACGGGTATTTCAGTTTCCTTCCTTTAACCATATATCCCTTGATCTTTAGCGCCATTTTATTTCCATCTCCTTCAACCGCTTGGATTGATTCAATAATAATTGGGTGCGCCTTAGATGATCTTCCTCTGTTAGCATAGATTCCTCCTCCTTGACATCAAGGGAATGGAGTTCCTCCAAAATGGCCAATAATTCTACCTCTCTTTCCCAGTACACCTCCTTACGCCAAGCATTGAGCTTCCCTTTAAGAAGTTTTAACTTGATATGAAGACCAACTCTAGAATCTTCAGCAACTTGAAAAGAATTCCACCACTTTTCCACTGACCTGTAGAATCCATTGGCCTCCATCCACGCCAATTCAAATCCAAAGGGTTTATGACCCCAACTTTCAGATGGAGCTTCGAGAACAATTGGCCTATGGTCTATCTAACACTCTTTTGGGAAGACCTTTGAGATGGATCAATGGAAATTTACCCAACCATTCCGAATAAACTAAAAACCTGTTGAGGCGAGACATAACCAGGTTTTTTCTACCGATTAAACCATGTAAATTTAGTGCCTGACATAGGAATATCAATTAGCCCGTGCCTCTGAGTCTAGTTGTAGGATTCCCTCATACTTGTAGTGATCCTACCGCCAGAAGATTTCTCATAAGTAAAGCGAGTAACATTGAAGTCCCCTCCTATTCACCACCAAAGCGACCACTTTGCCGGGATGGCTTGCAACTCCTTCCAGAATCTAGATCTGATAACTTTCCTATAAGGCCCATTTACTGCGATGAAGAACCAAGTGAACCTGGAAGAGATATCAGAGAGAACCACAGAAACTGAAAATTCCCCGCATTAACTATCAACTTTTCTCCAATAGTAGAGTTCCATGCCACGAGAATCCCACCTGCTGCTCCCACCGCATCCAGAGATGAGAAGTCCTTAGATTGAGAGTCGTAGACTTCTTCTGCTAGCTTGGAACTGACAGAGGAGAGTTTAGTTTCCTGAAGAGCAATAATCTGGGCTTTTGACTTCCTGCACATATCTTTAACTTGACATCGCTTCTCTTTGCTTCCCAGGCCCTGCACATTCCAGCTTAGAGTACTCATCGTAAAACTGATCTCGCCCTTCTACCCCTTAAGAGACTCCCCTGGCGATTCCTAGAAACGATATTCACGAATGTTTCCAACCTCATCAACACTCTTTGAACTTTTGGCGTGCGTCGTAGGGGTCTTCTTGTAGCCTCTCTACCATGTTGTTCAACAAACTAAATGATAGCCACTGCGTCTTTGTCTTTGGCCTGGAGAGACATTCTCAACTTCCTGCCAACCTTATCGATAACATCTTTGGTCCAGTCGATCTCGTCTTCCGATAGAACCTGCAAAGGTATTGGGACTTCTGATCTTCGATCCTCTGATTGACTGACCTCCGAAGAAACATCATTATCAGTCCTCTCAGTTGTGATTTGGAGGGGCATTACATCCAGGGCCTCCAGAAAGATGTCTATCGAGATGAGCGGGCTCCCTTCAACTTGGACTTGGGCTTCAATTAAAGCTGCTCCATCAAACTCCTGATCGAAATCTCTAAGTTGTTTCTCTTGGCCCATCCCCAGAGCTTTCTCCAGTCTTACGAGAGCTTCTTGTAAGAGGGAGGATCCACGACCAGAATCTTCATCTTTAGATTCTTGATTCACCTTACTGGAATCTAGAGGAGAAAACTTCGGAGGACTTATGTCGATGTTCCTGAGAAGCATCACCCCCGACCCCCCTCTATAGTACGGCATAATAGCTTTTGAAGGTGTGGTCGCACATGACTGAGGTGGCATGAGGAGCGTAGAGGAACCTTGTCTCGCACATACCTGAGGAGACACGGGTGAGGCAGGAGGATAGTCCATCCAGGTATCCACGTTCGGAGAGCCATGTGTTGCACTTCGAGGTAGAACGCTGGGGTTTATGGGAGCGTAATTCCCATGTGTCAACCCAGAGAGAGCAAGCAGGAGGTCTGTGCCCAAGCCTTAGGAATATGTTCATCACACCCTACCACGAGGGGGCTCTCCATAATACAACGAGGTTCTGATCCCGAGCTCTGAATCTGAGCCTGAGGAAGACCCGATGAAACCTCCCAAACCTCGTTAGATGCCTTGATATGTGTAGGTGAAGACTTTGGCTCTGAAGCAAGTGCCGCAGGATAAGCCACATGTGACAATTCTCCCATCACCACGTTGAGAGAAGGGCAAGAGCATGTTTCGGCAACAACACCTGCAAGGCATGGAGACGTTGCGGCCTCTTCGATGGTGGACACCTATCCACCTAACTTCTGCAGGCGGATGACAATCTCACACCTCATGAACCCGTGTTTCAGTACTCCTCCGCAAAATGGGAGAGAAGCTTCATCTTCCCCATAACTTCCTGCATGAGGATTGGACTGAGCGACCCTCTCTCTCAGTTTCCACATCTCGCAGCGGGATGGAACAACCCCCCCCACCCCCCCCATACTTCTCCTTTTGAACTTCAATGAGAATTGAGATCAGTCCGACATGAATCACTATCTTGTCTGACACTGGAATAGCTTTCCTTTTCCTGATACAGATTCTCGCTGCACTCTCTTCTCCCTTCTCTAAGCTTTCGTCAATGTCCAGGACAACTCCTAGGCAACTTCCGATGACTTTGAATACCTCCACGTTTCAAAGTTCCAATGGAATACTCTAGAACAGGAACCATGCATCTTCTGCGCTGAACACAGCTGTTCTCCCATCTTCTAACGGCAATAACTGGACCATCATTGAACAAGGAACCAGCCACGATCAGATCTGCTTTTTTCGACTCCATGTTTGCGGGCGATCCATAGCTCGTTGGATTTGAGGGCCTTGATATTATATTCCCATTCCTTCATTTATTTATTTATTTTATTTTATTTATTATTATTATTATTATTATTTTAAAACGCACACACCCCCACACACTCACGCCATAGTGGGATTTAACCACCTATGGATACTCGAACCCTTGACCAGGTGTTGAAACTCCTGAGAGTCTACCATCGGAGCAAGAGTAAGGATCCACCATTCCTTCAGTTTACGGCAGACTCACAACCAAATACGGCCCTGTGATAGCAGAGCATCCTCCTTCATAGTCACCACTGCTGAGTTCCTCAGGGACAGCCATGCAGAATCGGCCATATCTGGGTTGACATGAATGGTCGGAGAGATGCCCGCGACCTCCTTCCAGATGCATGCGATTTTCCAACCTTCCTGTGGCTCTCCATCTGCTTTGACTGGGTCTCTGAAGGTCCTCTATTCAGATCTTGAGCTTTTATGACCACTTCTTTGAAGGATTGAGAGAAGTGGCCTTCCCCAACTGTTCTTTTGAAGGCCGTTCCTGGCGAGGACTGGTTCTCGAGGGGGTACATCTGTTGAGGAGCATCCCTGGCTACTGTACATGCCTGCAGCAGATTCCCTCTCTCTTCCCCCCTTTGCACATTTACCCTTTAGTCATTCTTCCTGATTTGCTGTTTCTGGCCCAAATCTCGCCTTTTGCACCAAAAGCTTCCTCCCACCGAACCTCTCCCCATCCAGCATATTAATCGCCCTCTCCAGTTCCCCTTCCCTTCTCAGGCGAACGAATGTAAAGCCTCGAGGAATCCCTGACTCGCGGTGTCAAGGAATGATGACATCCATCACCTAGCCAGCTTGGCTGAAAACCCTAGAAAAGTTAAATAGGATACCAACCCTCTGGATAGCCAGAAACACAAAGGGTTGAATATTCCATTAAGAGGCTCCATTCTGTGATTCCTCTGGAAACTGTGGGTGCTTTCCTACAATGGAATGTGACCCATGCTCCATCGGCTCCATCATCTCCATCTTCTCCTTCAGCTCCTTTTCCTTTATCAGTGCTCTGCAGGGATGACGAGCTTTC
The DNA here is from genome assembly GCA_037074715.1 of Magnolia kwangsiensis. NCBI lineage: Eukaryota > Viridiplantae > Streptophyta > Magnoliopsida > Magnoliales > Magnoliaceae > Magnolia > Magnolia kwangsiensis. The sequence goes on along the minus strand of CM073587.1, from coordinate 37,830,214 downwards.
CCCATTCTGAGACTCACCAGTCGGTCGGCAAGCATTGACATTCTCTCCTTTTGTCTACGCCATCCATTTCCTGTTGTCGTCATTCCCATCGCGTTTGCAGTAATGATTTCCAACGCAGTTCCATCTTCGATTTTTCACCACACTTTTACATTGCAAGCTGAAATACTCAAATCATGCACGTGCGAACCGTTTTAAGCCATAAAGAACTTTGTTTAACCTGCAAACTGTATTAGCTCTTGTGGAACCTGAAGTTCTCCATGAAAAAAAAGAAGACAATATTGATATCAAATTGATGCAAAGGCCAGGAATGATTTGACCCACACAGTTCAATTTCACAATGTGTGCAAGGGTTTCATAGAAGTCAACCCCATGTGTCTGCGTAAAACTTTTTGCAACTAATCATGCTTATAGTGCTAAGTCTCCATTTGGTTTGTCCTTAAATGTGAATACTCATTTTTGGCCTACAACCTGTTTCCTAAAGATAACTTCACAAATTCCTATGTCTGACTTTTTTGCAAGAGCTCTCATTTCTTCAAGCATTGCCTCTTTCCACTTGGTATATGTTAGAGCTTAACTGCCTCTGGAAGGTAATGAAACAGAAGAAACAACAGAAAAGTGCGATAGGAAGGAGAGAGGCTTGTATGAGATGAATTTGAAAGAGGATGAGCAGTGAATGTGTGCCTCTGTGAGGCAATGAGAAGATCATTTTAATCATTCTCTTGAGGAATAAAACTACTAAGAGAAGGAACAAAACTTGAATTCAGAATATAAGATTGAATAATGGCATCATGATTGAGAGTCTTTTCCCTGTCTTTTCATTGAACATGTTTCCTGAATTACAGTCTGCCAGAGTATTGGTAGATGGAGATGGACTCTGAGATTCATGATCAGAATGTTGAACAAGATTCTCAAGAATTGGAAGAGTTACATTATCAACAGTGGACGACTCTCTCTGAATTGGACAAAGATAGTAAGACTACCACCTTGAGAAGAGTAAACCAGAATATTCTCAAAGAAGGCTGCATCCATTGAGCTAAATTGTTCTCTAGTTTTGGGATTGGATTATTCAAGGAATTTACATTTTATAGCTTTCATCCAATTTATAATTATTGATGGTGGGAAAATGAACAAAACACACAACCAAACATTTTTTGGGGGAGTAGAAAATAATGAATTGGCAGGTTGAAGCATTTTAAACAAGGTTTTCCCACTTAAGACTCTTGAAGGCTTACAATTTATCAAGTATGTTGCAGTAATAATAGCATCGAATTAGAAGGATTTGAGAACATTCATTTCGATATGGGCACATGCTACTTGAAGGAGATGTCTGTTCTTTTACTTGAAAATATTGCTTTATTAGGGAGTATATGAACATGTGGTTTAAGATTCAACACCATTGTTTAGTAAGTACTAGTTTCTGAAATTAGAGGAAATATACTCCCCACCATTGTCAAAGTATAAGATTTTGATTTTTGCATGGAATTAAGTGGAAACCATTTTGTGAAAAATAGTAAAGATAGAGAGAACCTCATCTTTGGATTTCATGATGTGGATGTGTAATTTGAATGCAATCATCAATAAAGGACAAATTCTTGAAACAAATAAAGAAACAAGTGTGGATGGGTCCCACACATTAGAGTGAACCAATGCAAAAGGAATAGCTAACTGAGATGACTCACGCTGGATTTCAATCGTATTATTTAAAGACATTTGAAAGGAAGTACTAGTTTTAAACTAGAAATTAGCACATATGTTTAAATTTTGATCTTTACTGAAACCATTACCATGAGATCATTGAAACGCAGATCTGATGTTGTTCGAATGAAGGAACAAGTATAAACCACCACTTTTATGGCCACCTCGAATCATATGTCTAGTATTCAGGACCTGAAATACACAATGAGAAGGGGAAAATGTCATACTGCAAATGTGTGATTTAGTAAGGCTACTAACAAACAATAAATTAACTAATAGATTTACAACACGAAGGACAAAAGACAGAGAATGGTGGAGATACATTGATGGTCCCTATTCATTCAAAGAGGTTATAGGACCCATCAATAATCTTCACTTAACCAATGATAGATGACAAAGAATATGAAGAAAGCTGAGAGTTTGTACCAATTATATGATCTAAATTGCTGGAATCTATGATCTAGGACCAGCTCGTAGGTGGTGTAGAGACTAAATGAGTGAAGGTAGAAATACCTAACTGATCAAAAGTAGGACAAAGTGATGAAGAAGCACCTTCAAGAGAAATAAGATGGTGACTGAGCTCTGAGATCTCATTTGAGGATTTGTTGTAAGCACTTTGATGCAGGACGTGAAATTAACCATGGAGTGCAAGAAATCAAGTTTGTGATTAAGCCAATATTAAACAGCCACGAAATTCTACATCCTACATACTATTAAACATTCAAGAAGGAAAATCTATGGGGGTCCAAACCTACATAACCATTAGGGCTGGATCAAATAAAATTATAAGCCAAACAAGCCCAAAGGAGTGTAAGAATCACCCATTCTTGCATAGGATTGTTCCCAACTCAGGAGATTCACTAAGTTTCAATTTAGGAGAAAATCTAGGGTTTGAAAATTGCAGAAAATTGAGATTTGCGACCCTTTTGGGTTATGGATTTCGGATTATGAGGTTTTCTAAATGACGGTTAGGGATCGGTCAAGGTATTCGAGGGTACAGGGACTGATTTAACAATTTCTAGATTTAACAATTCTGTTGTATGGTTGTACCACATGTTGATCATGTTTAGGAGTAAATATTAGGGGTAGATCTATGGGGGTTTAGGTAGAGGATTAATGGGGGATCCTATGGGGAGGTTTTAATCCAATAAAAGGAAAAAAAAACAAAGGGGAAAAAAGGACCTGGGATGGGCTATGCACGCTGGACAGCAGGTTGGCTTGGATGCACGTGTGTGACTGGATGTCCGTACGTGTGCGTGGCCACAAAATCGAGAAAGGACTCCTAGGTTATGATTGGCCAGGGGTGGGTTGTCTCCATACCAAAAATCACTTCGATCCGGTACATGATTTGTGCGTAGTACTTCGCCGAAGTTTCAACCCTGTAGATGTGTCAGAATATGAAGACCTTGTGCACCGCTGTAGGAGAGGATTTTGATGTGAAAATTGGTGAATCTGATGGTGGATGGGGTGTTGAGAATGATGGATGAGATGCGGCAAAAGATGGTGATGATTTGGAGCAGGTGTGGCTTCGCACCATGGTGGTTAACCCTTTGAGGAAGGGAGGGCTTTGCACCCAATTTGATCCTTCAACTCAACGTGAGAGAGAGGAAGAAACGCAGGATTTTTTAATTCATAATATTATGAGAGTCCATACGTGAGATTGCTTTATTTATAAGAAGACCCTAAATCCAAAAAGACAAAACTACCCTTGCGCCATGTGCGCGCACTAATACCAAAACTAAAATAAATAAAATAACTAATCTAATCAGTCAAAGTTGTTCATGATGTTTTTAATAATAAAAATAATCAAAACTCAAAATCCTAAATCATCTAAAGTAGTGGGGCCACGATCATGAGATCCGATGATAGGATCTATGGGATGATCAGGTCCACTCCAATGCTCCATAACGCAACCCCCTAATTATGAGGTCCTCCAAAGATGTCGTCGTCGATCCAAATCGAAAGTGGGGCCCGCCTCTTCCTCGAATACGTGCGTAGAGGGGGCGTGTGCATGATGTCCCCATCACACTTGAGGAGGATACATCATATCCTTTTTCATTCAACTTATGGATAATAAGATTTCCCCAGAGGGCAACCAACTGAATTCCAACATCCTTCTCTCATATATGTCTATCCATAATGTGTGCAATGCAACTTATATTTTTCATTGTCCATGACACGACCATGTCCAACTCATTGCAGTATAACCATCATGTCCCATAAATCGCCATGCCGCCAAACCCACCAGATCGAACTCCACGGTCTTGACGACCATGGAACCGACCACCGTAACTGTGACCATGACCACAACCACGACCATAAGATCCTGACAAAGCAGATCGTTCATGGATATTATGTTGCTAGCATAACCTTTCTATGACTCTCTTCGTAGTGAAGCAATGAGTAAACTGTTCCTAATGATGGAAGAGGCTCTCAATTCAAAAGATAGAGGAGGTTCTCAATTTACAATCTAAGTATGGATCATTTCATACCCTGGATTAATGCCTACCAACAGATCAAATATTTGTTCTTCAATCTTAACTCTACATTGTTTATCAAACATGGCCTGATGAATTGAGGATGAATCATCTCAAGTCACATTCTATGGATAGCTGGGTAATAATCCCCCACAGACTCATCACCTTTGCGAAGCTGAGAGCTGAAAACTATCACAACATTTCTCTTCTTAAAATAGGGGCTGCAATAGATTTTCTTCTCAAAATGGGATGTAATTCTTTTGGGCTTTCCATTGTATTCTTTTTCTGTCTTGTTTTCAAGCAGGCCTTTAATAAAAAAGTCCATTAGTCCTCAAAAAGCAGATTCTCAGATTTCTTTGTCAATTTCACAAAACATGTATGTCTTCCTAATTCAGGCTTCACAGAATAACATAAAAAAGACATGACTGTCATAGTATTGGCCTTCCAGTTTGTGTGGGATGGATCTTCTGCCCTTTGGTTCCACAGATTTACTATCTACCTAGCCTAAATTATGTCTCCCACCAATAACTATCCTACGCGACTTGGACCGTTATCATCATCTAAGCCTCATCCCAACTAATTGGGGTCGGCTACATGACGGAAGTTGCGTCAAAAGTTCTCACCAGCTGCCAACCTGACACTAGTCTCCTCCTTTAAACAGACCTAGGACCAGCGATAAGAGCACAAAACTCTTACAGGTGTGATGTAATAGACCATTACATGGTATGAATACAATCGCACTATCTAATAGTCTATTACATAGGTTGATTGCAATCAATGAGTTCCTTGCTGACTTGGACCTCTTCAAATACTTTTCACTATTGAATTTCACTGTAGTGATATTTAAACTTAGATTTTCCACAACACTGGGAAGCATAGCCCCCTTCGACTACACTACTGAACCAACTTACCATTTGTATTTTATGGCATACCCTCTGTTGAACCGCAACTTTTTTTCCACTAGCATAAACCACTAAAAACAATCTCAAATATGACCAAAAATTCCACAAAATATCACTCTACAGTCTACACATATAATCATACCCGCACAACTCAATAACAAATCATTCAACACTTTCCTAATGTGATTCAATGTATATTGCCCATTGTCAAAGCAAGATGCCATCTATGTGCCAACTCCCCATGAAGCATCACAAATTGATATAAACCTGGTCCAACATGTTTGTCATACTTCCAGATCTGACAACCAGATTGAGAAAACTCGAAATACCCCCAATAGGGCTTAGTGGCATACTTATTTTTTGAAAGAATTCACCATGAATTGAAAACTTACTGGATCTTCATGATTCCACTTTCAGAGAGTTGGAATTTTTTCATATGGACCAAATAGATTAGCAAATCCCCTTAAAAAATCCATTAAAAACATGAACCAAATAATAAAAATAAATTTAGCTTTTTCTTTCCTAGATCCAAAAAAAAAAAACAACACCAAATACGGAAAGTCTGGCACAAAATATCAGGCTGGTCCAATCATAATTCATCAGCTAGGGTGCCCAGTGTAAGTTGAATGTGGACAGTTGTCATATTTTTTTTTCCCCTAAATGCCCGTTCTTTTCTTACATTGGTTATCCACTGCCCATTCTTTCTTGCAAGGTTGATCCACCTGGCAAATGGGCCTGATTTTTGTACTAGGCCATCTTCGTAGTAGGGGCCACCTTATGCATTTTCTTGGATGTCACACAGATTGGCCAGGCTGTTATATGTGCTGCTGGTGAGTTCTGTCACAGTCATAAAAAAAAGGAGGGGGGGGGGGGGGGAACAGGAACAGGAACAGGAACTGTTTTTTGGCCAGGCTGTCACAGTCATAAAATATAGCATTTTCTTGGATGTCACACACATTGGCCAGGCTGTTATATGTGCTGCTGGTGAGTTCTGTCACAGTCATAAAATATAGCATTCCCCCCCGCCCCCCCCCCCCCCCCCCCCCCCCCCCCCCCCTTTTTTTTTGTGGGGGGGGGGGGGGGGGGTGGGGGGTGGGGAACAGGAACTGTTTTTTGTTGCTTGGAATTGCCGAGGTTTTGTTTAGGACATGCTCAAGGTTTCTCGGCTTTCTTATGACTTCACAATTTGATATTTTCAGACAGCTGTTGCTCGTAGCTTCTGTAAAAGCATAGATATTTATGACCAAGATATCTACCTCCAGAGTTTCCATACGTGAGTGTGCTAGATAATGCAGAACTGATCCTTTTCTCCAGTTTTATCTGAATTTCCTTGGGGGTCATTTGGATGCAGCGATAACTCACTTAGAACATGATTATCCATGGTAAGCCATGTTTGGATGCTTCACTCCCCTAAGACGCAGTTGTTTGTCCATAAATTCGAATATTGAGCTGTACAAGGGGGAGTCTGAAATGCAGCTGTCCAGGACAAAGGTTTCCACGGAAAATGCTCCCTACTCCACAGCTCTACTGAACATGTACTCCAGCAAATGCAACCAATGTGACATGGCCCAGATTACTGGAGAGAGCATGTTCACATTTTAGAAACCACTCGCCACAGGGCCTGAATCTCTCACAAGTGTGCCATGTTGATACATATGCCATGGGATCAACTCTTCATTATTTTGCTCTTGTAGCACACACTTCACAAAAAGGATGTCAAGGAGGTCGTCTAATCGCAAAACAGCAACACGCATGGACACCCTTGTACTCGCACCCAAAGTCAATACATGGACACCCTTGTACTCGCACTCAAAGTCAATACATGGACACCTCTGCTAGGTGGATGGACATCCCTGTCTCACGTGTGTTGTACTAGTTAAAGCATCCAAACAAACCCTAAGAGCATTTCTTCTTTTCAGATTATTAACTTTTATATGTTTCAATATTTATGTTTTTATATCATGTGATTGCTTTGGGGCTGTCAATTGGTACCCAGTAGACCTGTCCCAATTTGAATGGGTCTGGATCCATTTTTCGGACCCATTTTAAAATCAGGTCAGGATCTGGTCCAGCAGTTTAGACCAATTTAATAATTGGGTCGGTTCAGGTAGCTTGAATACCTGAGAACATAAGAAAGTTGAAAAAAAATATGATTATCGCAAACTTAATTTCATTTGAAGTACCCAAATGAAATTGCCCTGGATATCAAAATCAATTCTCACAGGAGAATTAAGGAGCTTCTTCTTGTTTGTATGCAAGAGAGAAGATGGAAATAAAGAAACGATAAAGAAACTTCTACGGTAGAGCAGGAGAACATAAACATGATAGAGCCATCTCTTTACAGTATGCGTGGCAAGATGAAATGTCAATTAGGACTGTCTATATAGTGGGCCTCATTATCAATGAACTATGTTTCGAAAATCACCCTTATCAGACAATCACAATCATCATTTTTCTTAATTTCTATCACTGAACATTAACCATTAACTGTTTTCTGCACCATACTTTAAAAGACCACTATGCAGATTGCTAGGATGATCAAATCTATCTGTATCTTGAACCAACTGCCATCTATAGACTAGAAGGACAGCTTCGATTGTTACCTGCCACGTGTACTGTCATAAAATGGCTGTACAGTGTTTTGGTTTTACCGGCTCCACCATATAACCGTCTTGCATTACATCACATGAGAAATGTTCCCATACGTATGTGTATTTTCCAACATAATGCTTTCTTTCCAGCCAATATTTCAATGGGAACATAATCCAATCCATGGAAAAGATGGGCCATCCCATATACATCATATGGGGCTAAAATACGATCAATTCACCTATTAGAAAAGGCAATTAACGTACACCCAGTTAGACCATTAGCTATCCATTGATCTATACATTGTTGCCTGTATAGCGAGTGGAGTAGTGGAACATCCTAGTTTTCAATAAAGATAGTTTCTATTGGTTGTCCCGGTTATGAATGGGTTGAATCATCGGCATAAGTGACACCTTGAAAAGAATTAAAGTCTTGAAAGTGAAAGTTCTCGTGAAACATTGTACCTAAACATTTTTCTCTTACTTTGTGACATAAAACAATGTGACGGTGTAGGAATTAATGGCAGTAATGAGGGTTTTTTTTTTTTGTAATGTTCTTGCTTCAGATCAATAGGGTGTGTAGACCCATTAGGCCACACGTGCAAACAGGGTCGAGTGATCAAACCAGTCCACGGGATGCTGCTATATGTAGCCCACTACATTAAAATAATTATCTGAAATTTTAAATAAATTCGTCTTAAACATGTTTAAAACATTAAAAATTATTTAATAAACATTTTTTCATATTTTCTTTCTAGAGAGGTTTTTCTGAGAGACTTCAAAGCCTGTAAATATCAAAGAGAAATTACCGAACCAAGAAATTGTTGAGAACAAGATTTGTCACTATGACCAATGTACATATACAACTATGCAACGCACTACCAATATTCTTTTATGGGTCCATCCCCATGGAATTAAATGCAATAGTAGTCATATCAAATTACCAAATAGCTTCCAAAGGACCTGTATGTCATTAACACAACAATTGACGTAGGGAGCAACCATTCAATGAAAAATATATCAAACAAAAAATTAAGTATCAATTAAGAAGTAGAGGTGGAAGCTGATAAGAGTGCTCAAGTTTCACCTCTCTGATAAATGATCAGTGAAACTCATTGTCTAGTGTGAGAAAACTTGAGAATTCAACCATTCAAGATGCATCTACTCTTACTACATACTGGCGATTCAAATAACTCGGACCATCTCCTTGAATTTCACTGTAATCTGAATTGTTTGATTCTCAGTTGCATTAGCAACCAATGATTTATGACTCAAGTGTTGGTCACTAACAACATAGGAAGTGTCAGGATATGTGATGCAGGGCATGTGATCTAACCATTTGGAAGTAGGAGATTATTAATGGATTAATCAAAGTAAGTCAAATATAATAACATGTCATTCTACCATAATTAAAAGAGTGCCAAACAAATAATAAAATTCAAATTTACGTTAAATCACAATCCCACACAAGCATAAACCATATAAGCATAAAAATATATGGCCTAATGGCAGGTTGGAACTCTCACGTTAGCAAAGGTATAGTTCTAATTCAATGGGCAGATTTGTACAATTCTAGGGTAAGGGTTTCAAGGGGGTTTTGGGAATTTTGGGGGAAATGGGAGATTTATGATTTGAGAATTAAGGATTTAAGGTTTTGTAGGGAATTGGGGGATTAGGGTTTCGTAGGGAATTGGGAATTAGGGTTTTAGGTTAGGGCTTATAAGATAGGAAGATGGATTGAAGAAAGGGAAGAAAACGGAGGGAAGGGGCTAATCGTACGGCCGTACGACCCTATTCGTATATAGAGCTTGTGGTGATGGGTTGGGTTTGGTGGAGTTAGGTTAAGAAAGATGGATTTAGGTAATGGGTTTAGGTTTAGAAGGAAAAGGCAAGGGGTTTAGGGTTTGTAGAGGAAAAGTAGTAGAGAACAAGGATTTCAGAAGAGATGAGAAAAAAAGAAAAAACGAAAAAAGAAAAAAGAAAAACCTTTTAGAAGAGAAGATAGAGATGAAAATGATAACTAGGTTTCATACCTTGGATTCACACAAAATAGTCTCTTTTCACAAGAAAATCTCAAATCACATGAGAGAGAGCTTTTTCAAGCAACCCCCCCCCCCCATAATTAGAACATGCGCTTTGACAAAAATACCCTCAATAAAAATATACCTCACATGTCTCATGATGCAATGAACTGAAAATAACTCATCCTAAACTATAAACAATCATCAAAAGCATAAAATTAGCTAATCATAATACTAATGACCAAAGTGATCAAGGGTCTCAATGATCCAACACCCGATCAAAGGATCCACACGATCCAACAGTCTGATCGTTGTTTCCTCACGATCCAACGGTCAAAACTCCTCAAAGAAGCAACACACATGCATATTCCCAGTGTAAGATGCACGATCATGCATGTGGGATCTTCAAGTCCTCGGTGCGGCCCACCCAGGCCCATGTACAAGTTGTCGAGTCGAAGTGAAGACTGGGCTGACCTTCTTCTCTGATATACTCTAAATGGTCGAATGTCCTCATAAACTCTGCTCAGCTGAGAAGATTTCGCATCTGGCGAAATAAAGTTGCAATACCTCTTTAAGAAATCCATGTCAAGTTGTTGAAGATCCGCTTCTGTGAGACACATGCAATCTGAAACTGGTTGATGTTTCCACTTTACTAAATATTTCTAAAAGCCCCCATGACGAGTGAAAACCACTTGCCTGTCCAAATATCATCCATCTCTTTTCTTCTCGTAGGTATGGATGGTAAAGGTGGTGGAGGCTGAGAAGAGGGGTTAGGTAAGGTCCATGGGCGATGGGACAAGTCTGGTGTGTCATTATCTAGGTGAAGAGAGGGGGTCCTAAAAAGGCATAAAATCTTCCTCATTGAATGTAACACTAATACCCGCACTAGGTGGAAGATCTACCAAGTACGCATTATGACCTAATCATTTCAAAATCATGTATGGTCCATGACTGCGGGCTTGTAATTTTTTTAAAGTCCCCTGTGGAAACTATTCAGGCCTTGTCCTTATCATCACTTTCGTCTATCTGATATTCTTTGAACCCATGGTGAGAGTCACTAAGTTTCTTATATTTTTCATTACTTACGTTAATCCATTTTCTAATATCCGCGTGCAAGTCATGAATGTAGTGTGCAAATGCATCTGCAGACTTTGAAGGTCTATGGGAGACTGACATGGTATTAAGGTCTATAAGTTTTCTAGGCTTATAACCAAACACAACTTCAAAGGGAGGTCCTAAGGTCCAAGATTTCTAGGCTCATCGATGTGGATCAAATTTGTTGATGATAAGATGGATGTCCTAATGCAAATTTACTTTCGTATGGCATCTTTGAATTGTTCAACCTCTGTACCTGATAAATAGAAGTAGTTATACTTTGTTTCTTATTGCATCATTGAATCTCACATGAACAACTATTAAAAAAAAAATTCCTCACCATAGATCCCAAAGATGCATGCTGTCGTCCTTTCTACATAATTTCTTGACTACCTCAACAAGGTCATCACTTCTGGATTATTTTCCATTTGAAAATATATTGGACTGCATCTGCATGTGGACTGGGCTCTGCTGCAATGGCTCTTTGCTGCACAATATTAAATGACTCAATTCATGTGGATATTGGCTCTAGGTCGTAGTTAGAAACCTATTCTTTATGTGCAGATATTGTTTCACTACATTTTCTTCTCATCTGCTATAGATTTTTTTAATGGTCTATGACCTAGTGACAACATATCGTTTAGAGCTGTTGAGTATCTCTAAAATGTGTGGTATAGAATGTTCCTGACATGCACAATAAATTGTTTTGTTTTAGTTCAGAACCATCTTGTACAAAATTACTATTCAATTCTTGGATCTGTGTTGGGTTCCTTTTTTTTTATAGAAAGGTGAATACACACACTCTTACACCCACCCACACACACACCACATGGGTTCTCAAACCCATGACCTCAGAGTAGAAACACACCGTATCTACCACCGAGCCATGAGTAGAGACCCCTGGGTTTGTGTTGGTTAAACTATAGAAATTCTAAATTGCAAAAGAACTTGTAACTTGTTCTGTGTATTCTTTGGAAGTTTCAATTTTTAAAATGAGCTATGTGGCAGCTTGTTGTACCCGTCTTCTTTATGCTTTCTAAGAAGTTCATTGTCTGGGGATGATTCTTCAATGTTAGCTGTTGCTGAAGGTTCCCAGGTGTGTATCTCATCACCACCATCATCATCATCATTGTCATCATTATCACAGCCTTGTTGCAGGCTCCTGGCAATTTGGTGTCAGCTTTGCCAATCATCAAAACCAGAATTCGTGTGTGTGTGTGTGTGTGTGTGCGTGCGTGGTGCTGTCATTTACACCACTGTTAGTGGATGTGGTGTAAACGGCTCCATCGGGATGCTTGGACAGTCCATTCAAAAATCATAATGATTGGATCATTAACAGTTTTGTAGCGATTTGCTGTGCGCGTGCACACAGGCACATGTGCATACATGCATGCATGCATTTATATAGGGAGAAGATTCCATGTATCTGGGGGAACAATCTCTTCTGTGCCTCTATGTCATTTTGAACATCTGACATACATGGATGAAATCAAAATCCATTTTGTGTCTCCAATAGTGAATGGATCATGGTCCAGAATCACAATGTTTAGACAATTCTAGCTTTCAGTGTAATAGGAATGAACACCAAAAGGGCAAAACCCAACAATGAAAGGGGCATAGTTACTAGATGGTTAAGATCGTCCAATCAAAGAAAATTTTGTTTAGTTATTAGATGATTAAGATACTCTAATCGAAGAAAATTTTGTTTTAAGGGTCAATCAAAGGTTGAGCCCATAGGATGTCTAGTTCAGATCATCATACACGTGCAACAAGCGTGGTAGACAATCTAGAGGCACGGAAATTGCATACCTCTAGGGGCAGGTAATTCACTCCCATTTCTATGTGCATGTCTATGCACACATCTCTAATATATATAACATGAGCAGCGTTTGGCCAATTTTACCCTTGCAGTTTGTCATGGGGAGGCGCATGAACTTTTGGAAATTTGGATGTGTGCAGCCCTTCAACCGAGGGCCTTTTTGTCCTTTTACTTCTTTAATGCAAGTAGCCCGCCCCCATGACTCTTCTTTGCATATAGCCCACACCAGCTTGTAGTATAAGGGATCCTATGCAACAAAGGCTATGTGAGCCCCACTGTGTTGACCGTTCCACGTCCGCTCCATACATTTGTTCAGCTGGGTTATGTTAGGATGTCATCCCAAAAACGAGAAATCTAAAACTTGAGTGGGTCAACGCATAGGAAAAAGTGAGGATGTGTTGTCCGTCATTGAAACCATTCTAGGAACCCTTCTCTCTCTCTCTCTCTCTCTCTCTCTCTCTCTCTCTTATTTGTAGAGCACGCCTGTGTAGCGGCACCCTTTCCCTCCAACTCTCTCTCCCTACAGTTCATGTGGGTTGCATGTGCCATACGACCCATACCACCTTACATATATACATACATTTATAAGTAGAAGCAGTGTGTTGGTACAAGTTGAAAGCTCTAGAAGGGCAAAGGGAAGGATCAAAAGGACATGGGTGGAGGTAGTAAGAAAAGATGACTACTTATGGTCGAATTGAATCTATGGCCCTTGATAGAGTGGTATAGGAGAACATGATTCATGTAACTGACCCCAATTAATTGGGATAAGGGGGGGTAGGTGCAGGCATGGGCATGTGCATGTGGTCATTTGGGCTTGCATGCATGTGGGTGTATGGGTTGGGTGTGTACATTATGTGTGGGGGGTAGGAGTGGGCATGGACATAGGCATGTGCATGTGGTCATTTGGGCTTGCATGCGTGTGGGTGTGTACATTATGTGGGCATGTGCTTGTGCAAGGGTATGTGTGTGTATGTGCGCGCAGCATTTTTGGGTGTGGGTGGTTGGTGGTAGGTGTGGGCATGTGCATGTGCTCATGTGGGTGCGCATGCATGTGGATGTGTACATTATGTGGGTGTGTGCTTGTGCAAGGGTATGTGCGCATGGCATGTGGGTGTGAATGTGTGCACGGGTACGTGCGCACATGAGCTTTTGTATGTTAATGTTGCTTTATCTATGATGCACTGCTTCTGACCTCACCTTTGAAACTACTCCAGCTAACAATATGGGACTTGAGAATGAAGAATAGTGGTGGTTGTGTACAGAGAGTTTGTGGATCAGTTGGAGACATCTTTTATGCGGTTTGCAGTTCTGCAGTTGGGGATATTGCAGTAGGTGGATCTGATCGTACTGTATCCATATATGACCCTCGCAGGTTTGTAGACAATTGTGATTTATGCATTATGTAATCTTTTTCGAATAGGCATTTGTGTTATAGGACAAGAAAAGATTGATGAGCACTAGCATTTCAATATTTCTTACTTGTTATACGCTCAGCAAGACACTTAGCTGCATTTGACATCTTGAGTGCAGATGGTCAGCCTTGTCACGTTGGGTGAACTGCTCAAAATATGAGGTGGGTTGATATCCTAAAATATGTTTGCTTCTAGATGTATTATACAATGCTTGGGCTGAGACTTTATACATTACTGTTTATGTTTTCAGCCCATGCAAGTTTGACCCGCAGTTCAGTGATCCAAACTGTTGATATTATGGGGCCCACTGTGGATGGCCTGCATACCAAAGATCCTTTAGTTGGGAAGAATCCAAACTCTTAGCTAGGTTGTCACAAATAGGTCATCACCATCATCTAAGCCTTATTGACCTGCAGTTCAGTGATCCAAACTGTTGTTATTATGGGGCCCACTGTGGATGGCCCGCACCAAAGATCCTTTAGTTGGGAAGAATCCAAACCCTTAGCTAGGTTGTGACAAATAGGTCATCACCATCATCTAAGCCTTATCCCAACTAATTGGGGTCACAAATAAATGGTTGAGCAAAGGTTTTCAACCAAAAAAGGGGCAAATACCGTACAGCTAGGTTCTTCCAGTCTTAACTCTTGGTGCATAGGAAATCCATGGTCATATTATCAATGGTTGGGATCATTAGACCACGGGCTCTTGTTGCACAAACAAACCCAAAAGGGTAAACAACCTTTTGGACTGAGCATTGTATTTTACCTCTTTTTTCCTTTCAGCTAGTTGAGCTTTGCTACAGCCACATGCTTGTATAAGGCAGCTCACTTTACACGTGACCATATGTGCCAGCATGACATAGTTACGAGATACAATCCATCTGTCAGGGGGTTCCCACTATGTATTTTCCCTGCCCTAAAATCAGGTCCGTCCACACATCTGGTGGGCCATGGTTTTCAAAACATATGCACTATTGAGAAAAACTTAGCTGAAGTTTTCTAAACCATCCACTTGTTTTTAACATCACTGTCATCTCATAAGAGGTCCAGCTTGATTTTGTCCGATAACATTATCAAGGTCGGACCCACCGTTGGAATGCCTAGGATAATCTACATGTCTATCGCGGTGGCTCATGTGATGGCATGTAGCTAGCATCCCTTATACACGTGGACTTGGCACATCTCCATTAAAATTTATGATTATTTTGCATTGGAAATTTTAGGCAACCATGTGCTACTGAATGGTCCTCTTGTGTGTGGTTTTTTATTTATTTTGTAATTCAGTTTAGGGTTTTAGGTAACCATTCTATACAGACATCGATTTGTTACATGTTTAATAATCTTGAAGCTCTTTCTTTTCTTCTTCTTCTTCCTCAACATGTTCGTGTTTCTTTCTTCTTCTTTTTGAAGTTTACGAGATCAGCATAATTAAAGAAGGTCATATTAAATACATTTCTTTATCTTTATTAGGTCTGGCAAGGCATTTAGCCAATGGATTTATACCTTGGATTTCATTTGCAGATAACGGGCCTTGCTTTCTCATCACTTGATTCAGATCATATCTACATACAAGGTGTTGATTATGAGGTGACTGTTTGAAATGCAAAAGATTCAAGTCCTTTTTATTTTTATTTTTATATTTATGTCATTAGCTACAATTTTGGATTATGATATTATGATTGCTTGTTTTATCTTCCACGTTTTTACCATGAAGGCAGCTAGATTAATAAGTAGAAAAACTATGGTCTCATCTGTAACAATCTATAAAGACAGGACCATATGCATGTTTATGCAGGGAAAGAAAAACATATGGCCTCAGAAATTGGATATCCACGCCAGCGTCCAGCAGCTGAACTCTTGGGAAACCTTTTGAAATTTAGATAGTCAACATCTTTCATAGGAGGATTTTGTTTCTTTTTATAAATGAATTTCGCAAACCTTGAATTTTTTGACATGCAGTCTTTATGTGCAGAAATACATGAGCAAATGAGAAGTTGAATTTTGTTTTTCATACCAAAGTTCATTTACATTATATTGTGGTGCAACTCTCATGTTGGAACACATGGACCATCAGATAATTAATCTAGACAATCCATCCATTGTGGCCTCACTGTGGGTCGCCGTTGAATCAAAATTTGCAACAATGGAATGATGCTAACTGTTCTACTAGTGACCTGCAAGCTGATAGTTAAAACCAAAACTGCTTTTTCCCTTTTATGTTTGTTTGCAGGCCATCCTATTGGTACAATGTGGCATATCCATAGTGTTGTCAGCTACTAGATGGATGGCTCAGATAAGTGATCTGGTTTAACATGTCCAATACATCATACTCGTGAATGGGAAGATAGTCATAAATTGTTACTATCAAAATAACTGTTAACCCACAACTCTCTCTTTTATTTGGTGCCTCCCCTGGCAACTCCAAATGTAAAATTTCTTCCATTGATGAGATTTCTTGTCTAGCATGGGGGTTTAAATAATTCAATTGCAGGTCTTCTGCGGACAGTGGAAAGAAAGCCAAAAGGTATTCTCATTTAGAGGTGACTCAAACTGGTTGGGATTTAGCAAGGTACAAGAATCAGCCTCCGCAAACTTCTTTGTATGCAAATGCTTTCTTTCCATAACTTCAAAAAATTTCTAAAATATTCTTCATACAACAGTGCCCTGATACAGATATTTTGGCTGGATGGTGTGAATCCGGGAGCATCTTTATTGCAGATGTTGTCAAAGAGCAACATTTGTGAAGGTAGTCATAACAACCCTCTTACTTAACTAGTCTTTATGTCTGGCTACTGCAGGTGCCCCTGCTGGCTGCAAGGAATGATGTTGTAAGAGTTGCTATGGACCTATATTCATTGTTTTTGGAAGGGATTTGGGAGGAATATATTTTCTTGTTTCTTCCTGAGTTATCCAATACATGGTCCTTGTAATGATGGCTGTTATAATCATTTATAATGGCTTCATAGGATTCTCATTATCTTATAGACATGATATAGCTACGAACTGTTTAACAGCCATTATAAGTGTTTTCATGGCCATTGTTAGTTTAATTACAACAGTGATAACAGTTGAGAGCTTTGGAATGAAAAGACTAGTTTTAGAGAAAGAGAGAGGTATCTAACACGTCCAAAAGGGTGGCCTAATGATAGGGATTACTTCGTGTGTGTGTGTGTGTGTGTGTTTGTGTGTGTGAGAGAGAGAGAGAGAGAGAGAGAGAGAGAGAGAGAGAGAGAGAGAGGTATATAACCCGTCCAAAGGGTTGGTCTAATCGTAGGGATTACCTCCTGCTAAACAGTGTTTTCTATGGTGTGGCCTACCAAATGAATGGATGGGGATGACTTTTGCACAAGGTAGTCTTCATGGCAGAGCCAGTCTATTGGAAGGATTGGATGTCACATGAACATGTCAGGAAGGGCGCATCCAACGATCAACAAAGGAGTTCAGAACTCGGCTATCAGAGCGGAGGAAGTGATATATCATATCGAACATCGGTTGGTAGTATCGATAGAGAGCTCAGAAAGCTTGGAGGTTGCGCAATTCCCTGGTGGCATCAGTCGCAAGGAGAACTTGCTCCCTCTTTGCCAAATTGTAGGGCTGTACATTGAGCCAAGTTGAGTCGAGGTGGGTCAAGCTTGGTTTGGTTTGTCCTCGCTCTCCTTGAGTTTGAGCTCAGCTTCAAGCTTACCATTGAAGCTTGACTTATTTGCCAAACCTTTCGAGTTAAGCTGGAGGCGAGCTAATGGATTGAGTCGAGGTGAGCTTATCTTGAGTCGAATCGAGTTTGCTCCCAACCCGCACCTGATTCAACCCAACAACTCGACCTAACAGACCCAATCCCCAAATCAAATTTTCAATTATATATATATATATATTAGATGGAGCCATAGTGGGTACCTTGGTGTTGGTGTTGGTGCAGAGAGAGAGAGAGAGAGAGAGAGAGAGAGAGAGAGAGAGAGAGAGAGAGAGAGAGAGAGAGAGAGAGGGTATGGTTTAAGTTTTTATTTATTTATTTATTATTATTTATTATTTTTTTTAAATTTAATTTATTTATTATGTGTAAAATAATAATATATATTATATAATATATATTCGAGTCGAGTCGAGTCGAGCTGGGTTCGAGTCAAGTCGAGCTTTGCTATGTTTGAACTTGACTTGTTTTCAAAATGAGCTGGGCCATATGAAGCTTGGCTCGCCTTGAGTCATCGTTTGAGTCGAGTCAAGTCGACCTAGATCGAGCCAAGCTGAGCGAGCTTTTCGAGCTAGCTTGGCTCGTGTACAGCCCTACCAAATTGTTTCAGATGAAGATCAGGGACTAACAGATGTGCGGAACCCTTTGGAGGAGCATGTATTGACTGATCACTCTTGTCTAGGGGTCAGTTCAGAGTCGGAAGACCAAGGGGGTCCTGTCATAATGACCCCCTTGGCAATCAATAATCATTTAGTATGGTCATCGTTGGCAACAGTTCGGTAAGCCAGATCTAGGTCCCTGTCATTCTAGATTTAATGCAACTATGCAAAAGAATGGTTTCCATAGGAAATGGACAAAAAGAATTAAATTGGTGACTATGGAGGTGGCTCATTTAGTGGGGTTTAACTGGGCTGAAAGTTGGGCAGGTTGGGTCTGGTTGGTGCTCAACCCTAGCCCGACCCAAGGTTCCTATACCTTAACCCTAACCCAACCTAACCCAAGCGGGCTTGGTCAAGTTTGTTGGGTTAGTCAGGTGGATACATGCTAATATTTTTGTTATTACATTCGTCTGTTTTATTTCAATACACATTTTTTGTATATATGATTTTATTAATTATATATGTAGTTATTTATCGTAAAGAACTTCATTTTTTAAAACAAACAAGCTAAAATATAGGGCAACTACTTTAAAAGTCGTGTTGTGTGGCATGCAATCTATCTGGGATAGATAAATCTTGCATATCTTATTAGCTTGAGTCATCAGAAATGACGTAGACCAATGAAACTCGATAGCACTAGAATTTCTTGTGCCTTCAACATAGATGATCCACACTTAATTATAATTTGCAAGTAACTTACATATTGATCGAGTTCGAGTTGGGTCGGGCAACCCGAGACCTCAACCCAAGCTCGACCTAAGTTTTGTCGGTTTGGTGTTTGTATATCCCAAGCTTGAGATTGGACTCGATACATCCTGTCCGAGCTCAACCCAATGTCGGGTTAAACCCACCCAACTTTCAGCTGTAGGTTTAACTTTGGAGATAGACCAGAGGATTATATAGCATATTTTAAATTCGTAGAGGGAATGGGGAGGCAGATAATTCCAAAGCAAATTCAATTCACTCTCACGAACAAGGTGCAGTTCGAAGAAAACAACTAGCAAATAGAATTTGGTTTAATGAATAGAACTGAGGGTGTCAACATGGCTTAAATAGTGGTCAATGAAGATGATGACATGGAATATTAGTGGCCTGGGCTGGACTTAGAAATGGGGCCAAATCAAATAGATGCTTAAATCAAGTCTGTTATTGGGTTTATCGATGCCATCGACAGTCCGTTCGATGTCATCTTCGATGGCATCGAACAATGTTTGATCCCATTGATCCCCTGCCGGTTGTAAATAGTCTTGTAAAGTACGGGGTGGGGGTGCATTGTGCATCTCATTCTCATCCTGAATTTCCTCAACTGGAGGTTAAGGTTGATTTGCAGCCATCACTTCTATCGACTTTGAGGATTTCTGGTGGTCTAATACTGTGATGGATAGGCAGTCCTTTGACTAATCCTCCTTCACTTAAGAGACGTCGGGTGTTATCACGAACCCACTTGGGCATGAAACACTCGTAACCTTTAAGTAATTAAACCTAAACTTAAGAAATAAAACTATGGAAACTAAAACAAATAAGAGATTTAAAAAAATAAGAGAGAGAATTAGAAAGAGGTTACCAGATTGGAGATTGCTATGTTATAATCCTACAAAACATAAAACCAAGTTAGATTCTAAAAATAAGTTCAGAAAAATCCTAAACTAGAAATAAAACAAAAAGTTAATCATAATCTTAACCTAATTCTAGTACTAATTAAATCTAGAAAAATGCAGTCGTAATCCTCGGCAACGGCACTAAAAACAGGTTTACAACCCCAAGTGTATGGTCGCGATGTAGTAATAATCTTAGTGAGACTGAAGTCGAATCCAGAGGGACTAAACTTGTACATTTCTGAAAGTAACTTGAACTTGAACTAGAAGAAGATGTAATCTCAATCTGAATAATTGGAAAGCGTAATTGTGAATGATGTAATTGAAACTTGTTAATTTAAAGGTGGGAGCTAAGGTGCTAAGGATACACTTGTAGCAATTAAGATGCTACATTACTTGATTCAAGTAACATAATTGGAATTGGAATCTTATCCTATCCAATTAGAAAAATATATTAATTAAATCAAATCTGAACTTTTATTGACTTAATTCTCAATGGATGAGGATTGTGAGTATTAGAAGGGATTTCATCACCCTACCATACTCAGGTGACGATGGTGAACAATAAGATTTATCAATCTCACAATCTCAAATAGAAAAAAGAAGATATTCAAAGATATCACAGCGTTTATTGTAATTTGAGTCACAACAAACCATAGAAAACTGAAAATATTCCTTAAAATCAAACTAGAAATCAATAAATTTCAACATAAATAAGAATCAAAGCAAAGTAAACATCCTAATCATGTTATAAGCTTCACCTCTTAGCCCTAGCTAAGAGGTTTAGTTAATCATAGACATGATTAAACAAAAATCTCTTAAGGAAAACATACAAACAAACTAAGAAAGAAGAAGAAAACTCTTGGTGGTGACTCTCCACCCTTTTTCTCTACTCCTTAAATACTAGAAGATGCTTTGGAGCATCCTATGAACTCCTATTTACAGTTGGGGAATTTCAACTTTCGCACCGATTTGGAAAAGTCCGGAAACTGTCTTAAATTTATGCAGTCCACACAAAATCTGTGTAACCTTTGACTAGTTGAGGGCAATCTTCGACTGGTCGAATGTCGCCTTCGACCAATCGAGTGGAATCTTCGACTGGTCGAATGTCGCCTTCGACCAATCGAGTGGAATCTTCGACTGGTTGAAGGTCACACAAATTTAAAAGATAATGTTGCTGGAGTTCGAGCCGAAGTTTCTTGGACCGTTCGAAGTAGAACATGGGCTAGTCGAGGTGGAGCTTGGGCTAGTCGAAGTAGAGCTTGGATTAGTCGAGCTTCAAGCGTATTCCTTTTCTTCACTTTAAATCTTCGATTCTATTCGTTCCTCACTTGATTTCCTTAGATCTTTGACATGTGAATTCTTCAATCTTAACCTCTTAAGATTTATCTTTTGCCTTGGTGATTCTTGAGCATCAAATCTATGCTTTTAGCATTCTTTACATTCCAAGCTCTCAGATTCACCTTGCAACACAAACATGTATAAAATATACCTTTAAGCATCATCATGTTCATAAAATTAAGATATAAATAGGGGAGAATATGCAATATTTGATACTCAACACACTCCCCAACCAACATTTTGCTAATCATGAGCAAAAAATGCATAAAGTGAACCTCAAGTCTCAATAGTCGAGGTGGAGCTTGGGCTAGTCGAAGTAAGCTTGGATTAGTCGAGCTTCAAGCGTATTCCTTTTCTTCACTTCAAATCTTCGATTCTATTCGTTCCTCACTTGATTTCCTTAGATCTTTGACATGTGAATTCTTCAATCTTAACTTCTTAAGATTTATCTTTTGCCTTGGTGATTCTTGAGCATCAAATCTATGCTTTTAGCATTCTTTACATTCCAAGCTCTCAGATTCACCTTGCAACACAAACATGTATAAAATATACCTTTAAGCATCATCATGTTCATAAAATTAAGATATAAATAGGGGAGAATATGCAATATTTGATACTCAACACACTCCCCAACCAACATTTTGCTAATCATGAGCAAAAAATGCATAAAGTGAACCTCAAGTCTCAATGTTTAAACATTTTTCAAAAAATAATCTTTTGTGCAATCGAGTATGAATGAGTAGAATTAAGACAAGAAAGTAGGACTTTGAAAACCTAGAGTCGAATTAAATAAGCAGTTAATCAAATAGATTCTTTAGCAATTTTTTTCCGAGCATAAGCTTTTATATCATGTTTTTCAATGTGCTCAGTGAAAATCAAATTACTTCCCATGAGAATACTGTCGTTTCATAATGTTAACCATGTTCATCATATCAAGAGTTAAAAACTCAAGTGTTGATTCCAAACTTATCCCTCCTTCCTCTTTTTTCTAGTTTTTGATTTTATATTGACGGTCAAATTTTGAATTATTCATTCCTGTCAAATTCTTTTCAGAACTTTTTAAAAATTTTTTTTTTTTTTCAGTCTTTTCATCATTCATCACCTTTTTGTCGATCTCATTATTTTTTACTGATTTTTCATCTTTTAAGGTGGATAAAATTCTCCAGACTGAATTCTCATCATCTATCAATGATTTATATACTAACCAATAGAAATTCTAGCATAATTCAGAGAAAATGAATTGAATGTCTTGTGATATAGATCAGTCATGATTTCAAAACTTCCTCTTAATCAATTGAGTGCAAGAGCTTAGGTAATAAGTTACTTAGTTAATCAAACTTCAACAATTTAAAGTTCAATCTCAGTCTTATCATACTCAAAGCATTCTTAAGTGCACAAACTATCGCCTTTCAAATAGGTTTTTGGTTTGAGAAATTGAAAATTTTCAGACTTTTTGCTCAATAACTAAGAAAACACTGATTAACTTACCTAATCCACACCCCCAACCTAAATTCTATATTGTCCTCATTGTAAAAGAAATAATCATGTAATGCAAAAGAAGTAATGAAAAGAAAGGAGAAGTAATGGAAAGGCAGTACCTGAAGAAGAAAATTTGAGGCTTTGCCAATGATCTCAACATGAAGATGGGTCAGGAAAAAAAGACTAAATATACGGAAATCAAACTATCATAATCCTAAATCCTATGAAAGTAATAAATCTAACTACACCTCCATCAGACTAGGAGGTCAATCCTGGTATACAGGATCGAGGAATGAACATATCCTTTGAATCAAATTTATCAACAAATGACTTTAAACTATGTCAATTTACTTTGAAAATATTGTCATTCGTTGGATTCTGAATCTTGATAGCCCCATGAGGATAGACATTAGTAACTGTGAAAGAGCCTGTCTAACGAGATCAGAGTTTACACGGAAAAAGATGTAACTGAGAATTGTACAAAAGGACTTTTTGGACCAGTCAAAAATGATTTACAAAGGATGTTCCTTTCATGGAACACCTTCATCCCATCCTTGTAAATTTTTGAGTTCTCGTATGCGTCTTTTCGAATTTCCTTGAGTTTATTTAACTGAAGTTTGCACAGCGAGCCAGCGTTGTCCAGGTTAAAATTCAAGTTTTTGATAGCATAGTAGGCTCTATGTTCTAATTCCAGAGGTAAGTGGCAAGCTTTCCCATATACGAGTCTAAAGGAAGACATTCCAATGGGGGTCTTGAAGGTAGTACGATAGACCCATAAAGCATCGGTTAAGTGGATTGACCAATCCTTACGATCAGGGTTAACCGTTTTATCCAGAGTGTGTTTAATTTTCCTGTTGAAAATCTCAGCTTGTTATCTTGTCTGCGTGTGGTATGGAGTGCTCACCTTATGAGAGATGTCATATTTCTTCATTAATCTTTCAAATGACCTATTACAGAGGTGTGAATCTCCATCACTAATGATGGCACGAGGCGTTCCAAACCAAGTAAAGATGTTTTATTTTAAGAATCTAATAATCGTTCGATGGTCATTGTTTCGGCATTGAATCACTTCAACCCATTTAGCGACATAGTCTGCTGTTAGTAAAATGTATAAATTCCCAAAGGATTGGGGGAATGGTCCTATAAAATCGATGCCCTAGCAGTCAAATGCTTCAATGATCAGAATGAGAATCAGGGGCATCATATTTTGATGAGACATGGCTCCAAATTTCTAACAACGCTCATAAGCTTTACAAAACTCATGAATGTCCTTGAACATAGTGGGCCAATAGAAGCCGCACTGCAGAATTTTGGTCGTAGTCTTTTTAGCAAAAAAGTGACCACCACATGCCTGAGAGTGATAGAAGGAGATGACACTTTGGTGTTCATTGTCTGGTATACATCTCCTTAGAATTTGGTCTGGGTAGTATTTAAATAAATATGGATCATCCAAGAAGAACTTACGAACCTTGGTGAAGAATTTTTCTTATCTTACGCAATCCAATGTGTTGGTGTGAAACCTGTGGCAAGATAATTAACAATATTAACAAAACAAAGTAAGTGGGAGAGTTCAAACAGTTGTTCATCAGGGAACATGTCATTCATAGGTGTCGTCTTAAGAGAATCAGGGAGGCCGAGTCTTGAAAGATGGTTAACCACTATGTTCTCTACTCCCTTTTTGTCTTGTATTTCCAAATCAAATTCTTGGAGTAGGACAATCCATCTTATTAGGCGAGGTTTAACATCATTCTTAGAAAAAAGGTACTTGAGCGTTGCGTGATCAGTGTAGATGATGATCTTAGATCCAATCAAGTAGGACCTAAATTTGTACAAAGAAAATACTACGATTACGAGTTCCTTCTCTGTAGTAGAGTAATTCACTTGGGCAAGATTTAAAGTTCTACTTGAATAATGAATTACATAGGGCTTCTTTTCTTTTCTCTAACCTAACACTGTCCCAATAGCATTGTCAGACGGATCACACATAATTTCAAAAGCAATGCTTCAGTCAAGTGGCTGCATGATAGGTGCGGTGGTCAATATGCCTTTGAGCTTAGAAAAACTTGCTGACATTACTCAGTCCACTCATATGGTACATCCTTTTGAAGTAGATTACATAAGGGATGAGAGAGGTGACTAAAGTCCGTTATGAATCATCTGTAAAATCCGACGTATCCTAGGAAGGATCACACTTTTCGTATGCTCTTGGGTGGAGGTTGGTTAGAAATAAGATTAATTTTAGGCTTATCTACTTCAATTCCCTTGGACGAGATGATATGTCCAAGAACTATTCCCTTATGAACCATGAAATGACACTTCTCTCAATTTAGTATCAAATTCTTTTCCTCACATCGCTTAAACATATTTTTCAGATTTTCCAAACATTCGCTGAAGGATGGACCAAAGACGAAGAAGTCGTCTATGAAGACCTCTAAATATTGCCCCACCATGTCAGAGAAAATACTCAACATGCATCACTGGAAAGTGGCAGGGGCATTATACAGTCCAGATGACATCCTTCGGTAAGCAAAGGTGCCATAAGGACATGTGAACGTTGTCTTTTCCTGATCTTCAAGGGCTATCTTTATCTGATTGTACCCCGAATATCCGTCAATAAAGCAATAGTAAGAGTGACCAGCTAGCCTTTACAAAATTTGATCAATGAAGGGTAAAAGAAAGTGGTCCTTCTTCGTTGCGGTATTCAATTTCCTATAGTTAATGCATATTCTCCAACCAGTAGTAAGTCTAGTTGGCACGAGTTCATTATTGGCATTCGCTACGATGGTGATTCCGGACTTCTTAGGAACCACATAAGTTGGACTCACCCATTGGCTATCGGATATGGGGTATATAATACCCACATCTAATAACTTAAGTACCTCGGCCTTAACCACTTCCTTTATGTTTGGATTTAATCTATGTTGTGGTTGCCGGGAGGGCTTTACATTATTCTCAAGATGAATGCGGTGACTACAAATCAAAGGGTCAATTCCCTTGAGGTCCACGATCGAGCATCCAATGTCTCCTTTATGCTCAATGAGAGTAGAGATAAGCATACTCTTCTGTTCTTGCTCAAGGTGGGAAGAAATCACCACCGCGTATGTCTCATCTTGACCTAAATAGACATATTCAAGATCAAAGGGCAAATGTTTTAGGTCAACCTTCGACACTTTGAGGCTAGCCGATAGAGGCACAACATTAGTTTGGGGTAATTCTTCAAATTGTGGCTTCCATCGGTTAACTTCAAGTACCGGTGCACTATCGAGCATGACATCCATCTCCCTAATCATGTCATCATCTAAATTGGGGGAGTGTGCCAAGCATGTCTCTAAAGGGTTAGAGGATAAGGTCTTTGGAGCTCTATCTTTGACGAAAGAGTCTATCATATTAATGTCATGTGCCTCGTCATCATCCTCTTCCTGTCTGCTCATGTTGAAGAAGATATTGAGCTCCAACATATTTCTAAAAGACAAATTCATGACCCCATTCCTGCAATTGATGATAGTGTTGGATGTAGCAAGGAACGGGCGACCAAGTATGACAAGAATTTTAGTGCTCATATCTGCAATGGGCTGAGTATCTAGGACGATAAAATCTACTGGATAGTAGAATTTATCAACTTGGACCAATACATCCTCATTCATCCCTCTTGGAACACGCACTGAGCGATCAACAAGTTATAATGTGGTCCGGGTGGGTTTTAATTCACCTAGACGCAGTTGTTCGTAGACTGAGTAAGGGATCGAATTTATGCTTGCCCCCAAGTTAAGAAGTGCGTTCTCAATTTGGTGATTCCCAATTATACAAGTGATAGTTGGGCAACCCAGATCTTTTTATTTTTGCTGCACATTTTGCTTGAGGATGACACTCACCTTTTTTGTTAGGAAAATTTTATTTTTGATACTTTGCTGCCTCTTGGTTGTACATAAGTCCTTCAAAAATTTGGAATATGGAGGAATTTGTTTCATAGCATCCAGAAGAGCGATGTTGACCTTTACTTGTTTCAACACCTTTAGAATATCCTGTGAGTTGGCTAGAGGTTTTGGTGCAATCAACTGTCAGTGGAATGGAGCAATTGGCTTGCTTTGAGGTTCCAGTTCTAACCCATGTGAGGAAATGTTAGGTCTATCATCCGTGTCTTCTTCCAGGTCCTTAGACTTTTTAGCCCTTATCAGAATAGATTTGTCAACTGTCTTTCCACTCCTAAGAGTAGTGATAGACTTAGCTTGCTCCATCTGATTTGAAGAGCTTGAGTTACTAATTTCACATTGTGGTTTTGGATTGAGGAGAGATTGAGTTGGAAGCATCCCTTTCTACGCACTTGCTAAGTGTGCCTCAATCCTTTGAATGGATTTGTTAAGGTCTTGGAAAGCCTGTAATGTGGTTTGATTGAAAAACTCTTGATTTTGAATGTGTTTTAAAACCGGATCCTTCTGAGGCTTCTTTTGATTCAAAATGTTGAGATAGAGCCCCTCGAGGGTTTGCTGTTTATCCATTCCTCTAACTGAAATTAGGATGGTTCTTCCAGCTAGGATTATATATATTTGAGATGGGTCCACTGAAAGGTCTTTGGTAATTGGTCACGACATTCGATTGCTCATTCAATACCTCTTGAAAAGCAAGTATAGTTGGACAATTTTCAGTTACATGTATGTTGCAAGTATAGATAATGCAAACAACTTCCTTAGCCTTATCCCTCTTAAGTTATATAGCCTTTATTTTCCTTGTGAGATTAGCCACTTTAACATTGATATCATCTTCCTCTTTCAATATATATATATATATATATTCCGCCCCTCTTCTTTAATTGAGTAGGCTTGTAAGTGGTGCTAGGTCTTTGGGAGATGTCCCATGATTGTGCATTTTCAGCAAGTTTGTCAAAGTAATCCTACACATTATCTACATCTTTTTCATGAATTTCCTATTGCACATTATCTCGACCAATTGACGCATGGAAGATGACAGTCCATCATAGAAGAAATTTATTATGCGCCACATTTCGAAGCCATATTGTGGCTTGAACTGACAAGATCCTTAAACCGATACCAACATTAGAAGAATGTCTCATCTTCCTTTTGGGTAAAGTTCATGATTGACTTTCTGATGATATTCGTCATATGGGAAGAATTTTTTTATGAATTCCTTTGTCATGTCATTCCATTTACCAATGGACCGTGGACGTAGTGAATGCAACCACGTCTTAGCCTTTTCTTTTAAGGAGAAGGGAAAGAGTTTCAGCCTGATCATGTCCTCAGACACATTACGAAAATATAAAATGGCTATTATCTCGTCAAAATCTTTTAAGTGTAGATATAAACTTTCAGATTCAAGTCCATGGAACTTTGGAAGGAGTTGGATTACCCCTGGCTTGATATCCATATTTTCTGTATTTTATGGAAAAATCATATAGGAAGGTGTGCTCACCCCCGCCGGTTATAAATAGTCTCGTAAAGTACGGGGTAGGGTGCATTATGCATCTCATTCTCATCCTGAATTTCTTCAATTGAAGGTTGAGATTGATTTTAAGTTGATTTGCAGCCATCACTTCTATTGACTCTGAGGTTGATTTGCACCCATCACTTCTATCGACTCTGAGGTTGATTTGCACTTATCACTTCTATTGATTGAATTTCCTTGATCATGAATTTTGTGCAAAAAGAGGATGAGAGCTTCCTCCAATGTTGGGAGCAATTTAAGGTTCTCATAAATTCATGTCCATAACATGGCTACGAAACATGACGTATAACAAGCTTTTTCTATGAGGGATTGACCTCACCCATGCGTCAATTTGTGGAGGTGATGTGTAATGGGGAATTCATGAATAAGGAAGCCGATGACACGTGGGATTATTTTGATAAACTTGTTGAAAACGCACAATCATGGGATACCTCTTCAAGAATTATCACTTCTAAGCTTATTTAATTAAAGGAAATTGAAGAAATTTATGTTCTAAAAGAGGAAGATGATATAAATGCAAGAGTGGTCAAACTCATAAGAAAAGTCAAGGCCAAGGAACTTAAGAAGGTAGAACCCCAAAAGACTACGAAAGTTGTTTGTGGTATTTGTGCTTGTAATGTACATACAACTGAGAATTGCACAACAATTTCTGCTTTTCAAGAGATATTGAATGAGCAATCAAATGCTGTAAATAACTACCACAAACCTTTCACTGGACCCACCTCAAATACATACAACTCAAGCTAGAGGAACCATCCAAACTTCAGCTGGAGGAACGAACAACAACTACTCCTCAAGGGATACTTAACTAATTTCTGAATAAAAGGAAACCTCAAGAGGATCCGGTCTTAAAACATATACAAAACCAAGAGTTTTTTAATCAGGGTATGCTGCAAGCCTTTCAAGACCTTACAAAAGCCATATAAGGGCTTGAAACAAAAAATTTGATTGGGGAGAAAGGGATCCTTCCAGCTCAGCCTCTCCCTAACCCAAAACAACAATATGAAATCAGTGACCCAAGCTCTTCAAAACAGATGGAGCAGGCTAAGTCTATCACCACTCTTAGGAGTGGGAAGACAATTGATAAATCTATTCCGGTGAGGGCTGAAAAGCTTATGGACCCGAAAATAGATGATAATGATAGACCTAGCAATGCTTCACATTGGTTAGAACTGGAACCTCAAAGTAAGTCTATTGCGTCATTTCCTCAACAGTTGATTGCACCAAAACCTCTCTCTAACTCTCAGAATATTCTAGATGTGCTTAAGCAAGTGGATGTCAACATCCCTATACTAGATGTCATTAAACAAATCCATTCATATGTCAAATTTCTGAAAGTTTTATATACGACCAAAAGACGACAAAACATACAAAAGAAAATCTTTTTGACAGAAAAAGTGAGTGTCATTCTCAAGCAAGATTTGCCACAAAAATACGAAGATCCCGATAGCCCAACCATCAATTGTGTAATTGGGAACCACCGGATTGAGCACACACTTCTTAACTTGGGAGCGAGCGTAAATCTGATCCCTTACTCAGTTTACGAACAGTTGGGTCTAGGTGAATTAAAACCCACCTAGACCATATTATAACTTGCCGATCGCTCAGTTCGTGTACCGAGGGGGATGATAGAGGATGTGTTGGTCTAAGTTGATAAATTCTACTATCCAGTAGATTTTATTGTCCTAGATACTCAACCCATCATAGATATGATGTTCACTCCCCAAGTGCAGGGTTGTGATGTAGTAATAACTCGGTAAGACCGAGGTCGAATCCCAAGGGACTAAAACTTGTACGTTATCTAAAACTAACCAGAACTAGAACTAGATTAAGATGAAATCTAAACTAAATGTAATTTGAGAAATAATGGTGAAATAATTATATAAACTTGAGAGAAATCAGGAGAAAAGGAAACTAGGGATTCAGAGGATCCACTTGTAGAGATCAGGGAGAATTTATGCTTGCATCAAAAATCATGAAAATTACTGAACTGCCGTTGATCTAGTTTTCAAAGAGATGAAAGGTGTATGAATTAGAATGGATTCCATAACCAAACCATGCCCACAGACTATGACAAACAACAGAATTAAACTAATTACCAACCAATCATATGTATGAAGGTTAAGAAGGGTACCGTCATCCAACCATGCCCAGGAGACTATGGTGAACAACAGGGCTTCCTAACGTCATAAACATTAAAGAGAATGGGAATATTAAAAGTCATTGCAGACCCATTGTAATTTCAGTCACAATAGACCATTAAAAACCTAAAATATTTCCATTAAAATCAAACTAAAACCAACTTCACTTTAAAAATTAAAATTAAATTAAAAGCATATAATCTCTCATCTCACTACAAGCTTCACCTCCTAGCCCTAGCTAGGAGGATTTAGCCTGTCATGGATGGGCTCAATCCAAATAAATAAAGAGAAAAAGAAAAGGAAGAGAAAAGGGAAAGAAAAAAACCAAGCTCCTCTCTCTCTCCTCTGCCCACGTTGAAACCCAAGCTCGAGCCCTCTGTTCTTCCTCCCAAGACCTTAATGAATGCTCCCCACGTCCAAAAACCTCTTTTTATAGCTGCTGGAAGGCTGGAGTCAGTGACAGAGTTGTAGCAGGACACGGAGTGCAATTTTCGTAGGCAAGTTTGGTACCATGAAACACGCCACTTTCCTCGCTCAAATTCCAAAGAAACACCGTCCCTTAGTACTTTCTTGGGTCCTCTACATGATAGACGGTTCAGATCTGCCATATGATCAAAGATGGTGGGCCAAAACCGTCCGAAAAAGTCGGTTTTCGCGGATGTGCGAAACCTTTCGCACCATTTCGCTGTTGTGTTTGGTGGGCCCCACAGAAGCATTTTCTGAAAAATCCACCCCGTCCATTGGATTCAGAACGAAATTTCAGTCAAGAATGGGTAGTTTTGAACGTCCATTGACGTGGCCCAGAGAAGAAATCACAAAAGAATCAGTTTTGAACGCTACCGAGCAGCCCTTTTGTGGCCTCTGTATCTCACACGTGTGCACGCATGGGTAAAAAGTGATAACATGGTTTTGTAGTGCTCGAAGCCCTCTACACGGTGGACGGATCGGATTGAGCTTATGGGGCACGTGTGGGGCCCACAATTGATCGCAAAAACGGCCAGCGCCGTGCGTCCGCTGCAAGTTTTTCTTTTTTTTTTTTTTTTTTTTTTTTTTTTTGAGTTGTAGACGGAAACGTCGGTCAGCGCAGCTGACCGACTTCTGGAAATTTTGGTGCACCGCGAGTGCACATGTGTACTGTACATACTCATTTCATATGGGGTCCATTGCAATGTTTTAGAGAAATCTGCACCGTCCATCTGTTTTGACTCCTTATTTAAGGCGTCAATAATAATTTTGAGACAGTTCCAGATATCAGGTGGGCCCAGAATCAACGGTTTATGGGCTGATCTGTCAGTTGGGGCACTTCCCGAGATCTTCAATGGCTGAAATTTTATATGTACGGTTAATTTATGGTCCTCAGGCGACGTATGAAGTTTCGAGCCGAACGGATGGTGGGAACCTCGTGATCTTGCATTCTGGACGTCCTTCAGGCCACTTGAGCTTCAATTTCTAACTTTTCTCGGATTTCTGACCATGTATATTTGTCAATCTTGATCCCCTGGAGTGTGTCCCTTGCCTTTGGCGTCATCAGATCGTTAAATCTCAACTTTTAACGTCTTTTTTCCATCCCTGCTCATAAAATCACTTTGCCACACAAGAATGAGAAAACGAGCCATTAGACAGCATTATATTCGTAAATCCAGATAATATCTGGGGTCTAATATGCAATATTTGACCCTCAACACAACCCCCAACCAGCATTTTGCTAGTCCCGAGCAAAGTATGCGAAAAATAAGTTGAGAATTATAGGAGAACTTTCTATGAAATCAAGTGAGATTTTGAACAAAATACGAGAAATTTAATATTCATGAATGTTAGAAATTGTATTCTCCTGAGCTCAAGCGCACCGTAGACTTCATAATCAAGTGTAAAACATTAATCCATCAATTAGAAAAATTTTAAACATTGAGATCCATGGATGTATAGTGTAATCTCAGCTAATCACATTAAGATTGAATTTGTTATTTCAGGATCTCATTGGTAACCAGCAAGAGAATTCATGATAACCAAACTTGCCTCATAAATTTCATCTTTTGAACTTTTGAACTTTTAATTTTTCCATTAATAGTCATGCCAAAAAGAGGAATCAAATCCTTACCAATAGGGAGCAAACCTATGGCAAAAGACCAATTACCTAATAAATTTTTTTTTGAATGTTTAACCTTGGGGAATCAAACCTTCACCTGTAGGGAGCAAACCCATGGTGAAGATTAATTGCCCAACCTGTTCAATTTTTATACCCTGATGGCAAGATATTTCAGACTGGTTCCCTTCGTGCTTAGTGATTACCAAGTTAATCCTTCGATATGGAACTGAAATCTTAATGTGTCAGCAAGACGTGTCCTGAAATCATGATTCAATCAATGTTTACAACTTCTAATCATGGATTAATAATTCACTTAACTATGAAATCTAACAGATCCGGAATCCAAGAGTCATAAATCCACCATTATGTACCTTGAAAATCTAAATTAGGGGTATCTGTCAAAATCACTGCGAATTCATAAAAATTTTCAGAAAAATTCAAAAATTTTTTCACAATTGTTGCTCAAGACCAAGAAAATACTGATTAGGAAACCTAATCTCCCACCCCCAACCTAAAATCTACATTGTCCTCAATGTAAAAGATATGAGCATGCAATGCACATGGGACAACAAAAGTAAATGAGAAGTGATGGGAAGATAGTACCTGAATAACGAATCAAGAGAGTTTCCAATAGATCACTGGGAGAGAGCAGGTTAGTACGAGAGAAAGAAAAACAAAAATAAAATCCTACCTATACCACTTTCGCAGGTGCTCTCGATTGCATTTAGCATATGCAACAAGCCTTTAAACCCCTAGGTTATCCCTAGTGGACGAGTTGTAGTCTCGTGAGGGTTTGCAGTAATGTTACCCACAAACATTGAATCGATCATGCCTCAAGGTTCTCCTTCCGGCCAATATCTTGATAAGTCTCTCAGTAAGCTCCTCAACAGGATCATCCAAAAGCCCTTTTTGCAATAGGCTTGGGCGCCCTGGAGCATGACTTTCCAGAAAGACTTATGTACCTCATAAGAAATCTTCCATTGAATTGCTGGAGGTATCCGTAATATATACGATTCACCTAAGACAGAAGAAGTTTCAACGTTAGTATTACATGGTGAATCAAAGACTACAAGTAAATAAAGTTTTAAAAACTTCTTAAAAAGTAATGTAGTCTCAACATATTTCGAAGTTCCAAACTTCGGTTTTAGATTCAGCTCCTCTTCCTTTACTAGTAGACGTTTAGGATCAGGGGAAGAGAGGGTTTCAGAATAAGGGTTCGTTTGGTCAGTGATGACTACCGAGATGTTGTCTCGTAAGGTATCCACTTTGTCTTTTAACATGAAATCGTTTGAAACCGCAAAGTGTGCCAAGCAATCCCACGAGTTGGAAAATTCAGATGAGTGTGACTCGTTTTTATGGCTTGTGATGATCTGCGCAAAGAATCCCTCATCTTTGAAAGTGGATGGAGGTGCGCTCTCTTGCTCCAGTCCTGCACAGATAGATTGAAAATTAATAAGTGAAGCATTGATGTGATCACTCTGTTCATTGAAATTACTCAATTGAAGCGCTGAATTCTCAATTGTTTGCAGCTCAGATGGTGGCCTCAACTGAGTGGTTTCAAATTCCAGAGTCGTAGCGGGCAACTCCTCTTCCCGAATCATATCATCATTCAATTCAAGGGAGTGGTCTAAATATGTCTCACAAGACTTAGAAGAGTCGGTTGTAAGAGGTTCATTCTCCACATTTAAATCAGGCATGTCAGGTGAGTGGAGTAGATCTTCTTGACCGATCACTTCGTACACGTCTTGATCGTTGACCTGGACCAGATTTGAGATTGATTCAGGGAGAATTTGGGCTGCACATTCATGATCATCATCCCAATACGCATCATTGTCTAGTCCAGTGCAGTGCACATTTGGGATGGGATCACTTTCCTCACATTCTACACCTAACATGGGTTGAGGTTCGTATAAACTAACCTCTTCCTCATCATTGAAATCTTGTGTGTCATGTAAGGAAACTGTATTATCATCAATGTATTTAAAAGACACCCATGTATCTTCACCATTCTTTCGAACAGTCATTGAGATCGACTCATCGGGAAATTGAACCGCATGCTCATTAAGGGAATCCCACTCCTCATTCCAAATTCCAGATTCTTTTAAAAGTGAGTGCGGATCACTTTCTTCGCATTGTATTTTTAGATTAGGTCGTGGCTGGGATGACCGAGCCTCCTCTATCCTATCAAGACGCGCATCGAGTCCTTTCATTGTTTCCATTACTTTTCTCATTTCCACAAGACAGGCTGAAAGATTACGCTGATACGAATCCTCTTGGATCGTTTCTGGATGGATTTCAAAGGTAGGGGATCCAAGAGAATAATCATTATAACATGTTATTGGTTCATCTTCACAGCTTTGATGTTTCCACTGGTTATA
The DNA here is from genome assembly GCA_037074715.1 of Magnolia kwangsiensis. Lineage (NCBI taxonomy): Eukaryota > Viridiplantae > Streptophyta > Magnoliopsida > Magnoliales > Magnoliaceae > Magnolia > Magnolia kwangsiensis. The sequence continues at coordinate 37,795,382 of CM073587.1, read as the reverse complement.
GTCATACTGATCATACATGGGAGAATATGATGGCTGATAATAATCCTCATTCCCATAATTACGATCGTATACAGCCCTATTAACCGATGGAAGATAACGTTTTAGTCGGTTCTCAATGTCTATTTGTGATGGAGAAAAATCTTGAGGTATACGTTGAATTCCACAACCCTCGGGCATTCCCCAATATCTCCTATCCATCTCAGCGTATGCATGTACCCACGATTCCATGGTAGAACCCTGACTCTGAGTCTAATCCTAGAACAAAAGAAAAGTCCTATAGAAATATGGAAAGAAAGAGAAGAAGTTAGAAGGGTGTTACCAAGTAAGAAGTTCCTATGTTAAAATCCTGCAGAAAAAAAAACAAAACAAGTTAGTTTCTAAAACAGTTAGTCTAAGATTATAAAATTTTTAAAAATCCTAATAGAAAAAAATAAAGAAATTAGAAAAGATATCACCAAATTAGAAGTTTCTATCTCAGAATCCTACAAAACAGGAAAGACAAGTAAGTTCAAAAAAAATCAGAAAAATCTAAACCTAAAACTGAAGTTAGTAAAAATCCTAATCTTAAACTAATCCTAAAACTAATTAATTTCAGAAAAACGTAGCCGACAGTCCCCGGCAACGGCGCCAAAAACTTGTTCACTCCCCAAGTGCAGGGTTGTGATGTAGTAATAACTCGGTAAGACCGAGGTCGAATCCCAAGGGACTAAAACTTGTACGTTATCTAAAACTAACCAGAACTAGAACTAGATTAAGATGAAATCTAAACTAAATGTAATTTGAGAAATAATGGTGAAATAATTATATAAACTTGAGAGAAATCAGGAGAAAAGGAAACTAGGGATTCAGAGGATCCACTTGTAGAGATCAGGGAGAATTTATGCTTGCATCAAAAATCATGAAAATTACTGAACTGCCGTTGATCTAGTTTTCAAAGAGATGAAAGGTGTATGAATTAGAATGGATTCCATAACCAAACCATGCCCACAGACTATGACAAACAACAGAATTAAACTAATTACCAACCAATCATATGTATGAAGGTTAAGAAGGGTACCGTCATCCAACCATGCCCAGGAGACTATGGTGAACAACAGGGCTTCCTAACGTCATAAACATTAAAGAGAATGGGAATATTAAAAGTCATTGCAGACCCATTGTAATTTCAGTCACAATAGACCATTAAAAACCTAAAATATTTCCATTAAAATCAAACTAAAACCAACTTCACTTTAAAAATTAAAATTAAATTAAAAGCATATAATCTCTCATCTCACTACAAGCTTCACCTCCTAGCCCTAGCTAGGAGGATTTAGCCTGTCATGGATGGGCTCAATCCAAATAAATAAAGAGAAAAAGAAAAGGAAGAGAAAAGGGAAAGAAAAAAACCAAGCTCCTCTCTCTCTCCTCTGCCCACGTTGAAACCCAAGCTCGAGCCCTCTGTTCTTCCTCCCAAGACCTTAATGAATGCTCCCCACGTCCAAAAACCTCTTTTTATAGCTGCTGGAAGGCTGGAGTCAGTGACAGAGTTGTAGCAGGACACGGAGTGCAATTTTCGTAGGCAAGTTTGGTACCATGAAACACGCCACTTTCCTCGCTCAAATTCCAAAGAAACACCGTCCCTTAGTACTTTCTTGGGTCCTCTACATGATAGACGGTTCAGATCTGCCATATGATCAAAGATGGTGGGCCAAAACCGTCCGAAAAAGTCGGTTTTCGCGGATGTGCGAAACCTTTCGCACCATTTCGCTGTTGTGTTTGGTGGGCCCCACAGAAGCATTTTCTGAAAAATCCACCCCGTCCATTGGATTCAGAACGAAATTTCAGTCAAGAATGGGTAGTTTTGAACGTCCATTGACGTGGCCCAGAGAAGAAATCACAAAAGAATCAGTTTTGAACGCTACCGAGCAGCCCTTTTGTGGCCTCTGTATCTCACACGTGTGCACGCATGGGTAAAAAGTGATAACATGGTTTTGTAGTGCTCGAAGCCCTCTACACGGTGGACGGATCGGATTGAGCTTATGGGGCACGTGTGGGGCCCACAATTGATCGCAAAAACGGCCAGCGCCGTGCGTCCGCTGCAAGTTTTTCTTTTTTTTTTTTTTTTTTTTTTTTTTTTTGAGTTGTAGACGGAAACGTCGGTCAGCGCAGCTGACCGACTTCTGGAAATTTTGGTGCACCGCGAGTGCACATGTGTACTGTACATACTCATTTCATATGGGGTCCATTGCAATGTTTTAGAGAAATCTGCACCGTCCATCTGTTTTGACTCCTTATTTAAGGCGTCAATAATAATTTTGAGACAGTTCCAGATATCAGGTGGGCCCAGAATCAACGGTTTATGGGCTGATCTGTCAGTTGGGGCACTTCCCGAGATCTTCAATGGCTGAAATTTTATATGTACGGTTAATTTATGGTCCTCAGGCGACGTATGAAGTTTCGAGCCGAACGGATGGTGGGAACCTCGTGATCTTGCATTCTGGACGTCCTTCAGGCCACTTGAGCTTCAATTTCTAACTTTTCTCGGATTTCTGACCATGTATATTTGTCAATCTTGATCCCCTGGAGTGTGTCCCTTGCCTTTGGCGTCATCAGATCGTTAAATCTCAACTTTTAACGTCTTTTTTCCATCCCTGCTCATAAAATCACTTTGCCACACAAGAATGAGAAAACGAGCCATTAGACAGCATTATATTCGTAAATCCAGATAATATCTGGGGTCTAATATGCAATATTTGACCCTCAACATATGAGTACTCAAATACCCATCATTCTTGGTCGCCCATTCCTTGTTACATCAAATGCTATCATTAATTGTAGGAATGAAATTATGAATTTATCTTTCAGAAATATGACATTGAAGCTCAACATCTTTTTCAACATGAATAAACAGCCAGAGGATGATGACGATATCCATGACATTAACATGATCGATTCTTTCCTAGAAAATAGAGTACTCCTGACTCTATATTCTGACACTCTAGAGACATGCTGTAACACCCCATACTTTTTAGTATTCGGTTGTTACCACATAATCTAACCAAGCATGAAGTTAAACCTAACTAAAGGCAAATGTCCATGATCATTACGGGCTACATCCGACCGTTGAAGGAAAACCCCACCAGTAGGCCACGAAATTTACCGTTAAGCTTCAAGGTGGGCCATCACGACACACTTATCACCCATCGAGCCATGAAGCCTGAAATTGATGATCCATACAGATCACAACCTAAAACACACTGATAAGCCACCTAATTACAAACCACTTGTAGAATCTGATTTAGATTAAGACTTAAGTGCAACTGATAACCGAACCTCTAAACAATCTAATCGTTGGATGGTGCAATGTCACTCCACAATGAAGCCTGCTCTTGGATCAAGTAAATTAAATGTATGGTTATAGAGGGAACCGTCACTTAGGGTTGTTCACGAGTCGAGTTAGCTCGATTAACTCGCTCGACTCGGCTCGAGTCAGCTCAGATTGACTCGGCTTGAATATACGACTCGAGCTGAGTCAAGCTATTTATTTGAAACTTGAGTTGAGTTCGAGCCGAGTTCAACTAGGGGGCATTTTAACTCGACTCGACTCAAAGCTCGAACTCTAGCTCGACTTGGCTCGATTAGTAATATTAAAAATTTAAAATTTAAATATTATATATATATATATATATATATATATTATAAACTTGTAAACCCTACGCCGGCTCGATTAGTAATATTAGACATGCCTCCAATGTCCGGCCTTGATCCCATTCTTCTTACCATTATCTTTTCCTTTCAAACAATGATTCACACAAACTAATCCAACCATTGAAATTGAAAACATCATTAAAAATAAAGGGCCATCACAACAAATGACATGAATGTAGCCAAACATTCCTGTGATAGTGATACACATGAACATCCAAACACTGTTCAGTGACATTACATACATAAAAATGCTAAAAATAAAATAAAAAATAAAATTAAAATTAAAGATTTATACACTGATTTTTATTTTTTAGAATATGAAAATACCTCAACCATAAACTGCATGATCTTCACTTGCATTTCTAGAGACATGATGTAGTCAGCTGTCTCCCTGAAAAGCCCATCTAGGCCCATACATTTCCCATATGGGAGAAGCTTTTGTAGGGCCCTGATCTAGGCCCGTATGGTTTTGTGGTATGATATTGATAGTATCTAGAGGTTTATCATTTATGTCTTAGTAATGTGGCATTAGCATATGAGACATTTAATTTATATTTTTCAGCCAAAATTTTAATAACTTAACATATGATGATATGAACAAGCTTGAGCTCAACTCGAGGTAAACTCGACTCGACTCGAACCACTAGCTCGACTCGAACTCGACTCGATTGCTTTGGCAAACAAGCCAAGCTTCAATGTTGAGCTCGAGCTCGAACTCGAGTACACCATGGACAAGCCGAGCCGAGCTTGGCCCACCTCGACTCGACTCGGCTCGGCTTGATGCCCACCTCTACAATCACGTCTCCTCTAGATTAGGCGGGGAACTCTACGAGTCGTTAACATTTAGATTTAAAAGCAATCTGACCGTTAGAATTGCATTAACGGATGCTCAAACCACGAATTCCATCTTATATGGCCCACCTAAACCGTGGAGTTGTTTGACCCTTGGCCATATGACCTAATTGGGCCCTTAGAACCTATTACTAGTGCGGATTTTACCATACAATCCCGTGGGCCCCACAATCGAGCTCGAGTGTGCATAGGCTTTACATACACTAGAAGTGTATCGGACTAAAAGGCCTGGTCAAACGGCCTTGACCCGACGAATGAGGAGAGAACACTCCTCTCTTTGAAAAATCTTCCCGCCCGTAACAGTTTTAAACGCAGGGATGCTGCGATGTGGTGGGGTCCATCATGTGGGATCGGAGGGCCGATTTGTACCCACCATCATGACTGGATGGTGGATCCGACCTGGGCCACCTAATTACACACTCCCATGCACGCATACGCGAGTACAAGTGTGGGCCCGACGAGTGGTGTGTGCGCAACTCCCCTCTCGAAAAAGTGATTTTCTTCACTGCCACGAGGGCAATCCGTGCACCCCCCCTCCTCATCTCGACCATCCTTCCAGGTAACAATCCCAGTGCTTCTTTCAACACAAAAAAAGAGCAAACAACCGACTGTGAAGCAAAACCGGTGTGGGAAGCCTTTCCACTTTGGGAAAGTCGTGTGGCGCAATCTGAACCTTCCGCCAAGCTCTGTAGAAAGATCTCTACCGTTCCTACTAGGGCGGCAACAACTCCTTCAAAGAAGGCCTCTCATCTGGCGAGAAGATCCCAGAGGCAGAGAATCTCGCGAGATGAATGAAACGGAGATGGTTGGTAGGATTAGTGGCCCCCATGATGATCAGTGGTCCCATCCGACCCGTTTAAACGGACCGGATCACCTGGTTAGACCGTAGATGAAAATCGGCCATTAACGACCACATCATCTTCCCTGTTAAACCAAGAAACCCACCATGATGGTGTGGGCCCTATTACAGATGAAAAATTAGTTTTTCGGTGGGCCATAGCAGCAAAAACCCATCCCTCATGATGGATGGACGCCATGCATCTAAGAAACGAAGGCGGGAACATGATTGCAGCCACCTGTCTTGACCGTTCGATGAACGGTTTGAGCGTGCTCCTTGGCTATAAAAGGGAGGCGTCCATCTCAGGATTCTCACCAAGAGATCAGGGAGAAAAAGAGGGAGTGAGGGAGAGAAAATAGGTAGAGAGAGAGAGAGAGAGCCGAACTCATGCAAGACTCGGTGCCGCACTCCACTGAGTTGGCCCGGTCTGCTCAAATCGGTCTGAGTCAATCAATTCAGAGGCTCTATGAGAGACAGTGAGAGAAGAGAGGAGAGAAGAAAAGAGATAGAGAAGGATGAGATAGAGAGTGGGTGCGCTATTGCACTCTCATCCGGGTATGTTGAGTTAGGTTTAACCCATTATTGGGTCGTTAGAAGTAGAAAGAGAGGAAAATAACAAAGAAAATGGAAGAAGAAAGAAAGAAGAAGAAAGAAGAGAAGATGAGGGGATGCGGTGGTTGCATCACACTAGCGTGACCCGACTCGTCCGAGTCATACTGGGTCTGTTGGGTTTGGGTCTGCTCCAAACCTTGCTGAAGTTCTAGCAATTGAAGAGATGGAAAGATGAAGAAAAACAAGAAGAGAAGGAGAAGAATAAAAGAGAGAGGGAGAGCAAGAACTTTCGGTGGGTTTGCATGGTTGCTGAGGTGACTCGACTCACCTGAGTTGAGGTAGCGTTTGGTTGATCTCGGGTTGAGTTCTATGATCATCGACCCTTCAGCCGAGAGTATTGAGTTCAGCAAGGTCCTGACTCACTAACTCAAGGGAGAGGGACTTTGAAAGAGTGTCGGGTTATCGACTGAGTTGCAGAACTGAGTCATCTCTGACTGGTTATCCTGGAGCACTGAGTCTAGCTTAAGGCATTGTCGCTGTTTGATCTGATGTCGAACCAAGGTGGAGAGCCTGTGGTTGCTGCGAGTTAACTTGGCAGAAACACCGAGGCAGTAGCTAGGCTGACTCAGCCATTTGCCCCACCAAGTTCAACAGGTGATGGAGGTTGGATTTGGCCTCTCCAAGCTATTGGCCCCCATTGGGTTAGTTTAAGCTCGTTCTTAAGCTGGTTTTTAGGACAACTCAATTGAGTTGGATTCTTTTCTTACACCAGTGGGTCATTGAGTCACTGAATTAGTGTTTGTTTATGTTTTTAAGGATTGATCCGAATCCATAGCCATAAGCAGGTCGTGCTTCTCTCTGACTAAGAGAGATTCAGATTTTTTAAGGTGAGTTGAGCCTCAACTGCTCGTTTGATTAAAGTTTGGTGATAGATTAGTGTTAATCTTAATTTATTAAGAAATTAATTGTAGAAAATATATTTCCTTCAAATGGAAGCTTGCCTCTTAAAACATGCCTAGTTGATTGGATTTGGGGCCGATCGTAGCCAACTACTTCAGAAAGGGCCTTGGCGTGTCATCGCTTTGAGTCTAGGCAAGGGGAAACTAGTTACCTTTGTCAAGTTGGTCCAGATGAGTTGGCTAGGTGAGTCTCAGTTACTATTTTTAAAATTAGCCTAATATTGGTCCTTGGTAGTTTTTATTGTGATGTGATCATGTGTGGACTGAGCCAATTGAGAGTAGTAGGACATGATAGTATCGACATCAAGTTCCCCCTAACATATGGATTGCGCGAGCTTGAGGATTCGATCTTAAAGGCACACACGCTTCCTAGCATCATTAGTTGGCAATTTAATTTATATGGTGATGACTTCTTCCCCTTAAGTTTTTCACTTCCTAATTAGTCTAAGGGATAGTTTTTGACGAATTATAGTTGCTATCTTATAACTTGTGATCACTTGCACTAATTATTGAACCTCAAGGGTTAGCTTACATTTGAATTACAGATGATAGCTTGTTACTTACATGTTAGTTTCCATCTAAACTCCAATTGATAGCTTATATGTTTGATTTATGATTTATTGTAATAGTTATGGACTTAATGATTAACATATATTTTGCATGTTGTAACCATACATTTTTATATGTTAATGAATTGTTGTAAGTCGTTTGGAACTCATTTCGCTACACCTACTAGTGGAAAAATTTTACTTGTTTAAGTGAGCCCACACTTAGGATGTAACGAGACAAAATGTGTTAGAAATGGACCCTTGACTTGGAGGTTTTCTTTTGTGGTGAAATGTTAATGTGGCTTTACCACCCATGGGTTGTTTCGCCTACGTGGCCTTGGGGACGAATTCTTTACCGCCTTGATTTAACGTTGCCCTACCATTTCGATTTAGTATTTACTTTGTACAACCTTTTACCTCTCCGACTTGTTTCTGTCCTAAGATTTGATATTTGCTCTGTGTGGCTTTGATGGTTCATTCTCATTTAACCATGCGATGGTAATTTCCACATATTTGAATTTGATTGGCCACTAGTCGATGGGCATCCATTAGACATCCAAAGGCGGGAAATCTCATGAGCCGGACATTAGTTTGTATAAGTCATTATGAGTAGCCGCTTGTATATTCTGAATGTAATGCAAATTTTTCTTTATGTTTGATTTGTCCATCTTTCGCTAAAATTCTAACTCTGAAAGAAAAAGGAAAAAAAAAATACTTGAATTTGATTATCTTTAAAGGTTAACACTCGGGTCTTGGGAGAACGAGTCATATACTCGAGTTCTGAAAACTCGGGGTGTTACACGTGTTTGGTTCACTCCCCTAATTTAGATGATGACATGATTAGGGAGATGGATGCCTTGCTTGATGCTATGCCGATATTTGAAGTTAACTGGTGGAGACCACAATTTAAAAAATTGTCCTAAACTGATGTGGTACCTCTATCATCTAACCTTAAAGCATCAAAGCTTGACCTAAAATCTTTGCCCGCTAATCTTAAATATGTTTATTTAGGTCAAGATGAGACATAACCGGTGGTGATCTCTTCCAACCTTGAGAAAGAACAACAGAGTGTGCTCATTTCCACTCGCATTGAGCATAAAGGAGCTCTTGTGGTCCTCAAGGGAATTAACCTTTTGATTTATACTCATCGCATCCATCTTGAGGATAATGCGAAAACCACCTGACAACCACAACGACGACTTAATCCTAATATGAAAGAAGTGGTTAAGGCTAAGGTGATTAAGTTGTTGGATATGGGTATCATATACCCTATATCCAACAGTCAATGGGTGAGTTCAACTTTGGTAGTTCTTAAAAGTTCGGAATAACCATCGTAGCCAATGCCGATAATGAACTTTTGTCAACTAGAGTTATTACTAGTTGGAGAATGTGCATTGACTAAAGGAAGTTGAATACCGTCACAAGGAAGGATCAATTTCCTTTGCCCTTCATTGATTAAATTTTGAAAAGGCTAGCTGGTCATTCTTATTATAGCTTCCTTGACGGATATTTCAGGCTACAATTAGATAGAGATAGCTCTTGAAGATCAAGAGAAGATAACATTCACATGTCCCTTTGGCACCTTTGCTTATCGAAGGATGTCATTCGGACTATGTAATGTCCCGTCACTTTTCAGCGATGCATGTTAAGTATTTTTTCTAACATGGTGGGCAATATTTAGAGGTCTTCATGGATGATTTCTCTGTCTTTGGTCCATCCTTCAGCGAGTGTTTGAAAAATCTTAAATGTGTGCTGAAGCGATGTGAGAAAAAGAATTTAGTTCTAAATTGGGAGAAATGCTATTTTATGGTTTTCAAGGGAATTGTGCTTGGACACATAATTTTGTCCATGAGAATTAAGGTAGACAAGGCAAAAATTAATCTTATCTCTAACCTACCTCCATCCAAGAGCATACGTGATGTGCAATCCATCCTAGGACACGCCGGATTCAATATATGATTCATAAAGGACTTTAGTCATCTCTCTCGTCTTTTATGTAATCTACTTCAAAAGGATGCACCATACGAGTGAACTGAACAATGCCAAGAAGCTTTCATTAAGCTCAAGGGCATGTAAATGTTAACTACCACACATATCATGTAGCCACCTGATTGGAGCATCCCTTTTGAGATTATGTGTGATACATCTGACTATGCTATTAGGACGGTGTTAGGATAGAGAAAAGAAAAGAAGCCTTACGTTATTCACTATGTAGGTAGAACTCTAAATTCTGCCCAAGTGAACTACTCTACTACAGAGAAGGAACTCTTAGTCGTAGTGTTCGCTTTGGATAAATTTAAGTCCTACCTGATCAGATCCAAGATCATCATCTACATGGACCATGGGGCGTTAAAGTATCTTCTTTCTAAGACGGATGCCAAGCCTCGACTGATAAGATGGATCCTCTAACTCCAAGAATTTGATATTGAAGTACGAGACAAAAAATGAGAAGAAAATGTAATGGTCGACCATCTTTCTTGACTTGACCTCATTGATTCTCTTGAGCCGACACTGATAAATGATATGTTCCCTGGCGAACAATTGTTTAAACTCTCCTAACTACCTTGGTTTGTTGGCATTGCAAATTATCTTGTATAGGTTTCACGTCAACATATTGGACTGCGTAAGATAAGAAAAAATTCTTCCGTGTTAGCGCTGGTTGCCTAATACGATCTCAAGCTGGAACAGATGGATGTTAAGACTATATTCCTACATGAAAAGTTAGAAGAACAGATCTACATGAAGCAACTAGAGGGATATGAAGTTAAAGGGGCAAAGAACAAGGTTTGTAGGTTAATGAGGTCATTATATGGCTTGAAACAGTCGCCTAGGTAGTAGTATAAAAAAATTGATTCTTTTATGTTGTGTTAGAAATTTACCAGGAGTGAATACGATCACTGTGTCTATTACAAGACACTAGGTGATGACAAATTCATCATCCTAATATTGTATGTTGATGATATGTTGATCGCTAGTCATGATATGTCTGAAATTGATGTACTGAAGACTTAATTATCAAGGACATTCGAGATGAAAGATCCGGAGGCTACAAAGAGGGTTCTCGTCATATATATTCATAGAGATATGAAGAGGAGCAGACTTTGGTTATCTCAGGTAGAATACTTTGAGAAGGTGTTGATCAAGTATGGGATGAACCAGGCAAAGCTGGTGAGCGTTTCCCATGCGACTCACTTCAAGTTTTCCACAGAACAATGTCTTAAATCAAATGAGGAAAAACAACTCATGTCATATGCCTTATTCGAATGCGTTTAATGGTTTAATGTATGTCATGGTCTGTACAAGACCAGATATTTCACAGGCAGTCGGTGTTATGAGTAGATATATGTCAAACCCTGGCAAGCAACATTGAGAAGCAATGAAATGACTACTTCAATACATTCGAGGTAGAAAAGACTACGTCTTAACTCTTGAGAAGACAGAGGCAAAGTTGGTAGGGTATGTGGATTCAGATTATGTAGGTAGTGTGATTCTAGAAAGTCAATTTCAAGTTTCTTCTTTGTACTAGCGGGTGGGGCAATCAGTTTGATGTCGAAGCTTTAGTCTGTGGTGGTTCCATGATTGAAGGAAAGTATATGACAGTGACAGAAGTGCTTAAGGAAGGTGTTTGGTTAAGAGGCATGATAAATTAGTTGGGGCTTCAATTGGAGGCCGTGTCGGTTAATTGTGACAACGAGAGCACTATCAATTTAGCTAAAAATTCTGTTTATCACTCATGTACCAAACATATTGATGTTCATCACAACTTTATCTGACAGGTGCTTGAAGAAGAAGGCGTGACTTTGGAGAAAATTCTCATGACCGTGAATTCGGCAGACATGCTTACCAAGGTAGTTTCTATAGAGAAGTTCAAGTTCTATACACTTCTCTGGGATTGGCGATGGCATAAAAGGAAGATGGAGTGTGCACGAGAAGTGTTGATGGAGCTATGATGCAAGAAAGCTGTAAGACAAGATGATTAGAAGCTACACATTTGAAGATTGAAGACATGGTGGAGATTATTATAATAAATGTCTTAAATCGAGTCTGTTACTAGGTTTGTCGATGCTATCAACAGTCTGTTTGATGTCATTCATTTTTGATGGCATTGAACAGTAATTGATCCCATCAATATTTTTTGGATTTTCCTCAGTTGGTCGCTGGACTAACTGGGCATTTTTTTGATGCCATCGATAATTTTTAGATAATCATGTTTTGTCTTTGAACAGTTGAGGTGTTAGTTCGATGCCATCGATGAGTGTTCAATGTCATTGAAAGATTAGTTTTGATGCCATCTATGAGTGTTCTATGGCATCGATAAATCCTGCATAGATTTTTCGCAAAGTTGCAAATTTGTGGGATTTGTTTTCGATTTCATTTAGAATTCTTTCTGTTAAGTGTTAAATATCACATATTTTCCCCTATTTATATCTTGGTTTTATGAACATGATAATGCTTAATGGTATATTTTATACATGTTCGTGTTGCAAGATGAATCTGAGAGCTTGGATTGAAAAGAATGTTAAAAGCATGGATTTGATGCTCAAGAATCACCAAGGTAAGGGATGGATCTTACAAAATCAAGATTGAAGAATTCACATACCAAAGATCTAAGAAAACTAAGGAATGAAGAGAATTGAAGATTTGAAGTGAAGAAAAGGAATTCGCGTGAAATTCGACTAGCCCGAGCTCTGGTTCGACTAGCCTAAGTTCTGGTTCGACTAGCCCAAGAAACTTCACCTCGAACTCTAGCAACATTATCTATCAAATTCGCGTGATCTTCGACTGGTCGAAGATTTCACTCGACTAGTCGAAGATGACTCTTGACCAGTCAAAGATTTCTCTCGACTAGTCAAAGGTTACGTAGATTTTGCACGGACTGCGTAAATTTGAAGCGGTTTTCGGACTTTTTCAATTTGGTGCGAGAGTTAGAGTTCCCCAACTATAAATAGGAGTTCCTAGGATGCTCCAAAGCATATTCTAGGGTTTACGGAGTGGAGCAAAAGGGTGGAGAGCCGCCGCCAAGAGTTTTCTTCTTCTTCCCTAGTTCGTTCAATCATGTCTATGGTTGGCTAAATCTATTAGCTATGGCTAAGAGGTAAAGCTTATAGCGTTATTGAGATATTTATTTTGCTTTGATTCATGTCTATGTTGAACTTCATTGATTTCTAATTAATTTTAAGGAATACTTTCAGTTTTCAATGGTTTATTGTGACTTAAATTATAGTAGATGGAGCGATAGCTTTGAGTATCTTCTTTTCTTATTTGAGATTGTGGGATTAGTAAATTCTGTTGTTTGCCATCGTCTCTTGTGCATGGTTTGGTGATGGAATCCCTTCCAAATCTTTAAAATCCTCTTCCATTGAGGCTAGATCAATGAGAAGTTCAGAGATTTGATCGTCTCTCTTTCCAATTGGATAAGATAGGACTCTGATTCCAGTTGGATCTCATGAATCAAGTAAGGTAGCATCCCAATAGCCACAAGTGCATCCTTGGCACCCTAGTTCCCACCTTTAAATTCACAAGTTTCAATATACGATATTCATAATTACTCCCTTTATTCCAGATTTCTATTTTAGATCGTCTTCTACTTCTACTGCTAGTTATTTTCAGAAACGTACAAGATTAGTCTTTGTGGATTCGACCTTGGTCCTACCGAGATTATTACTACATTGTGACTCTACACTTGGGGTTGTGAACACACACACACATACGAGATTGGGAGGTATTCTAAGAGTTTTTAAATCGTTCTAGGGTCTCAAAGGGTGTAGCAAGTAGCAAGGGTGAGTTTCGAGGTTGTTCGAATTGGGTAAGCTCTTTCTCTTTATAATTTCTACTTTCATAGTGATCATCTGTCACCTTGTACCGTTGTTTTTTTTTTTTTTTTCCAAAAAGATTTTTCCACGTTAAAATTTTTGTGTTCTTCTTCATTTTGCTCGGTATTATTGGATTGCTATCCTTGATTCATCTTTGTGTGCTTCTGTAGTCCCCAAACAAGATATGCATGTGTAAGAGATAAAATTCATTGAGCATCATTTAAGGAAACCAAAATAAAAGAAGTGGATTAGAGGCTGATAAATTCAATATGGTGGGGGCAACAAAAAGACTGGGTAGCTACAGATGTGATATGATCGACGGGAGGAATTTAAGTGATTTGGAACTCAACAATTTGGAGCAAAGAGGATAGCGGGTCAGGAGATTATTTGGTGTTAGTCATTTTAAAAGAGATCGTGCTGGGTTTCAACTGGATGTTTACAACAATTTATGGGATGTGCATACCCAAACTTTGTGAGCGAGTTACGGGATGAATTGGACAGATGTCGAAATAGATGGGGGTTACCTTGATGTTTGGGAGGGGATTTTAATGTGGTTAGATTCCTTCATGAGAAGTCAAATGGTAGGCGAATTTAAAATAAGTATGAAAACATTCTTTGAATGGATCTTGAAAATTGAGCTGGTAGATCTTATGGGAGGCATTAAATTTACTTAGTTGAATGGGCGAGCTAAGCCAATTAAATTCTGGTTAGATAGACTTCTCATCTTTACAGAATGGGGAGAGAAGTTCCCATTAATTCATCAGAGTTGTAAGCTTAGACCTTTTTCGGACCATTGCCTGGTTTTTCTCGAGGTGGATGAGGAGAATTGGGGCCCACGCCCTTTCATATTTGAGTTAGCATGGTTAGAAATAAAAGGTTTTGTGAATGTAGCAGAGTGGTGGACATCTTTCTCCATATATAGGGGTCCTGGGTTTTCTCTCTTTAAAAAACTTGAGCTGTTGAAAAAGAAGATATGCAATTGGCAAAAAAGTTCATCTTCTAGTTAGGTAGGAGAAAACATCCATTCTTCTACAAGAAATAAAAAGACTGGATTTAAAAGAAGAGGTGGGGGTATTGTCTGAGGAAGAGAGCTTGATGGGAGGTATATTGTGCGAAGTTTAATGCTAGATTAAGGGAAGAAGAGATCAAGTGGTACCAAAGATCGAGGGCAATGTGGCTAAAAGAATGAAATAAAAACTTTTTTTTTTTTTTTTTTGCAATAGCTAGTGCTAAAACGCGTACAAATAAGATCATTCTTTTTGATGGAAGAGGGAGTAAGGTTAGAGGGAAAGTCAGATATCTGTGGAGCAATTATGGATTTTTACAAAAAAATTGTTATCAAAAGATCTTTAGAATTGTCCTTCACGTGACAATTTACTTTTCGATGCCATATCGGTTGATAAGGCGGTTTCGTTGGAACAACCATTCTTAGAGGAAGATAGTAAGAAAGCAGTGTCAGGGTTGGTGACAAAGCTCCTGGTCTCGACGACTTTCCTTTGGCATTCTTAAAAAAAAAAAGGGAAATAGTGGAGGGAGACGTGTTATGATTTATGAATGAATTCCATGAAAAAAGATTCATAGTGACAGAATTAGGAGCCACATTTATAGCCTTGATTCCCATAAGGGAAGGCATCGGAAGTTAGACTTCCATCCTATTTAGTTTGTTAGGTGACCCATATAAGATTTTGGCAAAGGCATTGGCTTCTAGATTCCAGTCAGTGCTGAGAGACGTCATCTCAGTCTTTGAAGGGGCCTTTGTTGATGATATGCAGATAGTCGATGATTCCTTGTTGGCTAATGAATGTATTGACTCTTGCAAGAGAAGAGGGGATCAAGGGGTGCTATGTAAGCTTGATATTAAAAGGCAAATAATCATGTGGACTAGGCATTTCTAGAATAAATGTTGGCAAGACTGGGTTGTAGAGTCAAATGGCATGCTTGAATTCAAACATGTGTTAGATTGGCAAAATTTTCGATCTTGGTTAATGGTTTGCAAAATGGTTTCTTTACAACCTCTAAAGGATTGAGGAAAGGTGAAATGCCGTCTCCATATCTATTCGTATTGGTAATGGAGGCCCTCAACAAAATGTTAGGAAGAGGAGAAGAGAATTGCTTGGTGGAGGAATTTGGGGTAGACAAATCAAAATTTCAGATTTCACACCTTTAGTCTGTGTACGATACATTTCTTTTTGCCAAGGCAAAAGACTCCAAAGTGCAAAACATTTGTTCAATTATTGTTAGCTATTCACAATCCCAAGTGTAGGGTCGTGATGTAGTAATAATATTAGTAAGACCATGGTCGAATCCACATGGACTAATCTTCTGTGTCTTCTAAAAGTAACTAAAACTAGAACTAGAGGAAGATCTAAATTAGAAATCTGGGAATAAAGGAGTAATTGTGAAAAGAATTTCAATAAATTAAGGGGAACTAGGGTTTTAAGGATCCACTTGCAACTATCAGGATGTTTCCTTATTTGATTTAAGGAACACAATTGGAATTGAAGTCCTATCCTATCCAATTAGAAGATGTATCAATAAAATCAAATGTAAACTTTCATTGACCTAATTCTTAATGAAAGAGAATTGTGAGGATTGGAAGGGATTCCATCACCAAACCATGCCCTGAAGATGACTAACAACAGGATTTACCAATCTCACAATCTCAAAATAAGAAAAAAGAAGATACTCAAAGCTATTGCAGATCTATTATAATTTGAGTCACAACAAACCATTAAAAACTAAAAGTATTCCTCAAATATCAAATTAGAATAAAAGAGGTTCAATAAGAACAATAATCAAAATAAGAACAACATCCCAACATACTACAAGCTTCACCCTTTAGCCCTAGCTAAAGGATTTAGCCAACCATGGACATGATTGGAATCAAAACCTTAAAAGAAAGAATTAAAAACAAACTAGGAAAGAAGAAAAGCTCTTGGGAGGCTCCTCTACCCTTTGGCTGTGCTCCTTAAAAACCCTAGAAATCCTAAAAAGTCCATAAGAAACCCATATTTATACCCTTGTCCAGTCGGTTTCGCAAAACCGCCTCAAGTTACGTAGTCTGTGTGACTCTACATAACGCGCTCGATGTCATCGAACAACCTTCGATGTCATCGAACATAAGTTAATTTTCGAAAGTCGCGCCTTTACGCACTGCGCAACTTCTTTCACACTACGTAAGTTTCTGTGTCATCGAACCTTCCTTCGATGTCATTGAATGATCTTCGATGTCATTGAATGATTTTCGAGTAATCGAAAAATTATCCAAAACAGTCTTGTGTGTTGCTTCAGAATTCTTTAATAAATTCGATGCAATCGACCAGACTTCGATGCCATCGAGCAATTCTTCAATGTCATCGAGAGAGGCTTTGAGTAATTGAAAATTGCACCCAATATGTTGTGCGACCAACTCGATTTTCATGTAAAAATTTGATGTCATCGACCTGTGTTTGATGTCATCGAACTGTGGTCGTGAACACAGTTAGTGAAGTGAATTTCAGCACTTCGTTCTTTCGACTTCCTTGCTTCTTCACTTAGTTTTCTTGAATCTTGGGGTCTTGAATTCTTCAATCTTGGTCTCTAAAGATCCGTTCTTTGCCTTGGTGTTTCTTGAGCATCAAATTCATGCTTTTAACATTCTTTTCAATCCAAGCTCTTAAACTCACCTTGCAACACAAACATGTATAAAGTATACCATTAAGCAGTATCATATTTATAAAATCAAGATATAAATAAGAAAAAATATGTAATATTTGATAACACACTCCCTAACTGGCATTATACTAGTCCTGAGTAAAAACTTGCGTGAAATAATCCTCAATTCTCGATGTTCAAATCCTTCCAGAAAATAATCTTTTGTGTAAACAAGTATGAATGAGTACAATTCAAAGAGGCGAGAGTGAGAATTTGAAAACCTAGACCTGAATCAAATGAGCAATCAATCAAATAGGTTCTTCATCAATCACTTAAGAGCATAAGTTCTTATATCAAGTTTTTCCAACATGCTTAGTGAATTTCAACTTACTTTCCATAAATATACTATCCTTTCATAATGTTAGCCATGCTCACCACTTCAAGACTAATCGAATAATCAAGTGTTGATTCCAAACTTATCCCATTTTCTTTCTTTTTTCAGTTTTTGATTTTATATCGACGGTCTCTTTTTATTCATTTCAGATTTTACATTCTTTTCATTCTCTTTGGATTTTTCATTCTTTTTCAGTCTTTTCATGACCTTTTTGTCGATCTCCTGCTTTTTTTTAACTGGTTCTTTTCTTCTTTTAAGGTGGATAAAATTCTCCAGACTTAATTCTTACCATCTATCAATGATTCACATACTAACAATCAGAAATTTTAGCATGACTTACAGAAGTTAAATTGAATGTGTCTTGTGATTTAGATTAACATGATATTCAAACTTACTCATAGTTAATTAAATGAAAGAAGTTTAGGTGATAGATTACTTAGTTGATCAAAATCCAACAATTCAAAATTCATTTTCTACCTTATCATCATACTCAAGGCCTTCTTAAGTATACAAACTTTTGTTTCCAAATAGGTTTTATCTTGAAAAGTTGAAAAAATTTCAAAATTTTTATTCAAAACTAAGAAAACACTGATTAGTCTATCTAATCCACACCCCCAACCTAAAATCTACATTGTCCTTAATGTAAAAAAATATAAGCATGCAATGCAAATAAGGCAACAAAAAGAAAGGGGTAGCGATGGAAAGATAGTACCTGAAGAAGGAATTCTGAGGCTTGTTTCCAAAGATCTCAATGTGAAGATGGGTTAGCTAAAATACTAAAACAAGTTGAAAGAAAACTATCATAATCCTAATTTCTATGAAAGCAATAAACCTAACTAGACCTCCGCCAGACTAAGAGGTTAATCCTGGTACACAAGATCATTCAGAGGTATGGACATGTCTTCTGAATCAAATTTCTTAACAAATGGCTTTAAACGATGTCCATTCACTTTTAAAGCATTGCCATTGTTCGGATTCTTTATCTCATCGGTCCCATGAGGATAGACATTAGTAATTGTGAAAGGGCTGGTCCAACGAGATTAGAGTTTACCTGGAAAAAGATATAACTGAAAATTGTACAAAAGGACTTTTTGACCAGTTAAGAATGATTTTCGAAGGATGTTCTTATCATGGAATGCCTTCATCCTGTCATTGTAAATTATCTAGTTCTCGTATGTGTCATCTCGGATTTCCTTGAGTTCATTTAACGAAAGTTTGCGTAGCGAGCCATCGTTGTCCAAATCGAAGTTCAGATTTTTAGTAGCCCAGTAAGCTCTATGTTCCAATTCCACAGGCAAGTGGCAAGCTTTTCCATAGACGAGTCTAAAGAGAGATATTCCAATGAGAGTCTTAAAGACTGTACGGTAAGCCCATAAAGCATCAGTCAAGCGGATTGACCAATCTTTGTGATTCGGGTTAACTGTCTTTTTCAAAATATGTTTAATTTTCTTGTTGAAAATCTTAGCTTTCTCACTTGTTTGTGGGTGGTATGGAGTGCTCACCTTATAAGAGATGTCATATTTCTTCATTAGATTCGCACATGGCCGATTACAGAAACGTGAACCTCCATCACTAATGATGACTCGAGGCGTTCCGAACAGGGAAATGATGTTTTCTTTTAAGAATTTAATGACAGTTTGATGGTCATTGTTCTGGCACGGGATTGCTTCAACCCATTTAGTGATATAGTCTACTGCTAGCAAAATATATAAATTCCCAAAGGATTGTGGGAATGGTCCCATGAAATTAATGCCCCAACAATCAAATGCTTCAATGATAAGAATTGAGTTGAAAGGCATCATATTTCGACGGGATAATGCTCCCAATTTTTGATAACGCTCACAAGCTTTACAAAACTCATGAGTGTACTTGAACATAGTGGGCCAATAAAAGCCACACTGCAGAATTTTGGTCATGGTCTTTTTAGAAGAAAAGTGACCACCACAGGCCTGAGAATGACAGAAGGATATGACACTTTGGTGTTCATTGTCTAACACACATCTCCTTAGAATTTGGTCTGAGCAATATTAAACAAATACTGATCAT
Source organism: Magnolia kwangsiensis (assembly GCA_037074715.1). NCBI lineage: Eukaryota > Viridiplantae > Streptophyta > Magnoliopsida > Magnoliales > Magnoliaceae > Magnolia > Magnolia kwangsiensis. Next base: position 37,776,057 of record CM073587.1, on the reverse strand, counting down.
CCCAGAAAAACTTGTATACCTTGGTGAAGAATTTCTTTTTATCTTGTGCAGTCCAATGTGTCAGCGTGAAACCTGCAGCATGATAATTTACAATGTCAGCAAACCAAGGTATGTCAGAGAGTTTAAAAAGTTGTTCATCAGGTAACATGTCATTTATAAGTGTCTTTACAAGGGAATTGGGGAGATCAAGGTGTGAAAGATGGTCAACCACTCTATTCTCTACTCCCTTTTTATCTTTTATTTCTAGATCAAATTCTTGGAGGAGGAGGATCCATCGTATCAAGCAGGGCTTAACATCATTCTTAGAAAGAAAGTACTTTAATGTCGTATGATTGATATAAATAATGATCTTGGATCCAATTAAGTAGGACCTAAATTTGTTCAAAGCGAATACTACGACTAAGATTTCCTTTTTCATAGTAGAGTAGTTCACTTGGGTAGGATTTAGAGTTCTACTTGCATAGTGAATGATGTAGGGTATCTTTTCTTTTCTCTGGCCTAACACCGCTTAATAGCATAGTCAGATGCATCACACATAATTTCAAAAGGAATGTTCCAGTCATGTGGTTGCATGATATGTGAGGTAATTAGGATGCCTTTGAGCTTAGAGAAAGCTTCTTGGCATTGCTCAGTCCACTCGTATGGTACATCATTTTGAAGTAGATTGCATAAAGGATGAGGGAGGTGACTAAAGTCCTTTATGAATCTTCTATAAAATCCGGCATGTCCTAAGAAGGATCGCACTTCTTGTATACTCTTAGGTGGAGGTAGGTTAGAGATAAGATCAATTTTAGCCTTATTCACCTCAATTCCCTTGGGCAAGATGATATGTCCAAGAACAATTCCCTTACGAACCATAAAATTACACTTTTCCCAATTTAGTACCAAATTCTTTTTTTCACATTGCTTTAGCACAATTTTCAAATTATCCAAACATTCATTGAAGGATGGACCAATGACAGAGAAGTCGTCTATGAAGACCTCCAAATATTACCCCACCCGTAATGCCCTAAAAATTGGGGGTCGATTAGAAATCCAACTCCATAATTCCAACACATCACGTATGCAACATATATAATGATGATTGTATGTTGTCTGTATTAGTGCATAAAACATGAATGAGATTAAGTCAAATTAGCAAAACATAATCCAGGGACAGTTGTAATACGCAAGCAGAAGACTGAAACGAATATGTATAATTGTATAAACCAATATAGGTCCCCAAAATATGTCTGAAATGCCAGGTCAATAATTACAAGTATTGTTTCAAAATATAAAATGTCAAAAAATGTGATAGTCCACTACAAGTATAACCCTGAAGCCCCGTCGATCAGAACGGTCTATATAAACCCGCCTGAATACTGCATATATGAGAAAACATCCTCATCGTCTGCGAAGTTTAGCTCCGCCTCATCAGTCAGGTCTTCATCTGTAACTAAGACATAGTCTGGTTGGTGTTTAAAACACCATCCCAGAACCTGGGGTGAGTGATCAACTCAGTGGAATAATAAAGCAAAGGTTAACATGTTATCAATTCAGTCAACCAGTAATGATAAAACAATATAATCAAACATCCCTAAGTACTCTGATTAATGCAGGAATGGTATGTATAAATGATGCATGCCCTTGCCTACACTCCCTCTGCGATCTTCATCTAACGGTCGCGCATGTCAGTCACTTCCTCAGTACTCTCTACTCAACGCCAAATGGCACAAGCAGTGCGGTGCATGAGTATGATTAACAAGTTCTTATTAGTTCTTTTCATATAGCAGGATTTGAAAACTAAGGTACCTCCCTTATATCAATATGCAAACAATGATCCATTCTAGGGTCATCAGTCCTAGTAAATCTCATACGAAGTTACGGTTCTAGGGCACTGCAAAGGGCTCATCACCTGATCAGTGCAGGCCTAGTTTATACTCTAGTTGCTATGGAAAGGATAGTCGCCTCATCACAGTCTCAGAGTATGCTCGAGGTCACTACAAAGGGCTCGTCACCTTATCAGTGTAGGCCGACAGCTCGCATACAGTGTCCCATACCACCTTATTCTGTTCACGAGTTTAGGTTGCTCACTGGATACTATGGGTGGGCTCGTCACCCTGGCCTAGGCCGACAGCTCGACCATAATGTCCCATACCACCATGTCTGGCTTATGAATCTTAGCGGATCGAGGTACCAAGGTTAGCAGGGTTTCCACTGGTGAGTTTAGTACCCTAGGTTCAAGCAGTAGCATCCAAACATGGTGAACATATATCGGGCAAATCAGGTTACTTGACAAGCTCGACTAGCACGAGCGCACGTCGAGCTGATTGACATGAAGTGCGTGAGCACTCTGCGTGGCCTAACCACTGTCAACAACCGAAGCACGACTCGAATTCGTCAGGCACGTCCCGTGTGGCGAAACAAGATCAGCCACCTATTCAAGATCTGTTACCGATTTCCTGGACTTTATCGTAGTCCCAAACACATCCAATTCCAACAAGTATTCATATGAAATAGTCAAAGCAGTAATAAACACATAATTCCAATCCTATAACTATTTGAGCATGCAATGAAATACAACATACTCAGGAATTCACACATGCGCATTTCGTAAGTAAAGCAGACAATATGGCATAGGTTACATGGAGAGATTTATACACATAGAGAAGGTAGTTGAGAATTTTTATCTCAACAGCCATATAAAGTACCTGATGCCAAGTACTTGCTCATTCAGACATTTTTACGAACACTTAGACTACACTTTTTAACATATACGACATATGTTGGCCATAACATGTATTGGGGCAAATGCTTTTGCCAAAGAGTTATTACACATACTAGTATAAACACAGTAATTAATCATGGCAAACACAATTTCAAATTCCATACGTATACAATCCTTTCTACAAATACATGGAATACACTAAACTCAACATAATTCGTATATATCTGAAATGCGAAACAAACATCACATTTGGCACGTGAAATAGCACCCACGTCAGTAATAAATCATTAACTGACATTGAAAGCCTTGAAAACCATAACCTATACGTTTATAGTTCGCACCTTACGCCAGTAAACACGTAACGGATTCGCTTTAGACGCTTAATCTTTGTTAACGGCGGATTGACAACCTATAACATGAATTAGGTTAGCTATTTCATAACTTACACTATCTGAAACCCTAAAACAAATTAGGGTTAGGTTTTCTTACCAAAGTACGTTGTCGGAAACGCCGGATTTGTGATACAGATAGGGTGGCTAAGTGCGTGGAGCAACGAGATCAAATCCGTGGATGAATCTCCAACTCTCTCTCTCTCTCTATTTCTTTTCCTTTTCCTCTCCTCTCTTTCTTAGGGTTTAAAATTCGTATGGAATATAAGAGAGAGGGTTTAAAGCCCTTATATAGGCCCAGAACTGATGAGAATGGCCCCAGGTCTAAGGTTTACTTAGGGTATGTCCAAAGAGCGTCCGTTTCGATCCAACGGAGCACTTTTGGAGGCCCCTTTGCTAAATGCGGTTGGACTTAAGCTCCCTGACATTGGATCCAGGTCAAGCTAAGTTTTTAGTTTGATTGGATTTATAGATCGCCCGTGGTGAACCGATTTTAGTTCGACGGTCACCAGTATTTGATCAGGGCCACAAGTACTTTGCCATGTATGGGAGATTTTCCCTGATTCGAGGGTGTATTTGGGTCAGATTCTGACAGTCTGAATCCTTATATTTGGCCCGTAAGCGGCATGACTCAGTTTACTTAAATTCAGATTTATTTCCTAAAGATAGTCACGTTTCCCACACACTTCGCTCCAGGCTTTAGCAAATAGCTTCGGGATACTATCTGAACTTGATTTTCGAGGTGGTAGTCAAGTTAAAAAAGATGGTCATATTCGTATAGTTTCGTAGTTATTGGACTTTCGACGCGCGGTCCAGGTCCGAAACAGAGTTTCCGGATACTCCCGAGAGCAACTGGGTTTAGAGATTGCTCCTAGGTTTTAGGGTAATGTAGCGTTAACGGTTTCACAAGTTTTAAATCTTGCAGATCGTATTTAAAGTGATTAGTGTTAATTTTTCAGGTAATCTAGTTTAGCGCTAGTTAACTCTCATTTAATTCCTAAAGGATTTGGTCCTTGGTGATTTCTGCCTGAGGTGGTACTCGGGTCTTTGTACAGATTTTTTTGAGACGTTACAATCTACCCCCCTTAAAGAAATATTTCATCCTCGAAATTAGTACCTTTTCGTACTCCTTGAGAATCTGAGGGTATTTCTTTCTAACCTCGACTTCCGTCTCCCAAGTAGCCTCTTCCTCACTGTGATGCGTCTAAAGTACCTTCACAAGTGGGATAACCTTGGTACACAATACCTGCTCTTTCCTATACAGGATACGCATCGGTCGCAGTACATATGTAGCATCCTCACTCAACTGCACTTGCTCCCATCTGATAATGTGTGAAGGATTAGAAACGTATTTCTTCAACATAGATATATGAAATACATTGTGCACGCCTACGAGTGGTGTGGGCAAAGCAAGGCGATATGCTACCGCCTCCACTCGGTCCAGTATCTGGAATGGCCAATGAATCTCGGCATGAGCTTCCCCTTCTTGCCAAACCGAAGGACTCCCTTCATGGGAAAAACCTTCAGAAACACATGATCTCCAACCTCAAATTCTAATTGTCGTTGCCTCGTATCGGCATAGCTCTTCTGTCTACTCTGTGCTGTCAGAAGTCGACGCCTGATAATGTCGATCTTCTCTGAGGTCGCCTGAAGTAACTCTGTGCCAATCAAACTCTTCTCACCAACCTCTACCCAGCAATGCGGTGTTCGACAGGGACGCCCATACAAGGCCTCATATGGAGCCATACCAATGCTCTCCTGAAAACTGTTGCTGTAAGCAAACTTTGCGTAAGGGAGACAGTTGTCCCAACTGTCCTTGAAATCAAGTATACAAGCTCGCAACATGTCCTCCAACACCTGGTTTACCCGTTCTGTCTGCCTGTCATTCTGTGGGTGGAACACGGTACTGAACTTCAACTTTACACCCATTGCCTCCTGAATATGAGTCCAGAAGATAGATGTGAATCGCATGTCTCGGTCTGACACGATCTCCAGGGAAACTCCATGCAGACGTACAATCTCCTTGATATACAACCTGACCAACTCGTCTGCAGAGTTTGAAACTCCGATAGGGAGAAAATGAGCCGATTTCGTCAACCGGTCCACAATCACCCAAATGGAGTCATGTCACTTCCTCGTCTTCGGCAGCCCTGATATGAAATCCCACTTCCATTTCGCAATGGGCATGGGCTGAAGCAGTCCAGGAGGTTGACTATGTTCGGCCTTAACCTGTTGGCACGTAAGACAACGGGACACATAATTTGCTATGTGGGCCTTCATGTTGTTCCACCAGTATGACCTCTTCATATCTCGATACATCTTCGTACTACCAGGATGTATCTCGAAGTATGTACAGCCTTAAGAACCTCCCGTCTCAAGTCATGAGTGTCCGGGACACATAGGCGGCCACGGTAACGTAAGCCCCCATCCGTACCAACTCTCCACTATGAGTCCTCATCTGCACTAACCCGCTCTCTCATCTTTGCCAATAGCTCATCGTTTGCCTGAGCCGCGATAATCCTGTCGTCAATGAGGGGCTGTACTCGAATATGTGCGATGCCCTCATACGGCTCCTCCACCGTGAGTTTCTGCTCAAAGTGTTGCACAAACTTTACTATGTCCCACTCTGCTATCATCAGCAGAGTCGCAAACTCTATAGTCTTCTTGCGGCTCAACGCGTCTGCCACAAGGTTCGCCTTGCCCAGATGATAGGAAACCTCGAACTTGAAGTCCTTTAAGGTTTCCATCCATCTCCGCTGCCTCATATTCAGGTCCCACTAAGTGAATATGTATCTGAGGCTCTTGTGGTCGCAAAAGAGCTCGAGCTCCTCTCTGTAGAGGTAATGTCTCCAGAGCTTTAATGCGAAGATGACGGCTGCCAACTCTAGGTCGTGTATAGGGTAATTCTCTTGTTTCTTCAACTGTCTTGAGGCGTAAGCAATCACCCTGTCCTTCTGCATAAGGACACAACCTAGACCAACGTGGGATGCATCGGTGTATATAGTATACCTAACCCCTTGCTCTGGCAATACTGGCACAAGGGCGGACGTTAGCTTGTACTTCAGCTCCTGAAAAGCTGCTTCCGCCTACTCATTCCAGGTGAACTTCAGATCCTTCCGTGTCAACTGAGACAACAGTCTATTAATCTTGGAGAAGTCCCTAATAATTCGATGGTAGTACCCTGCCAGACCAAGAAAACTTCTCACCTCGGTAACCAAACCGGGCTACTCCCAGTCCTGTATCGCGGTTACCTTAGAAAGGTCAACTGCTATCCTTTCCTTGGACACCACATGTCCTAGGAACTTGACTTCTTCCTTACAGAAGTCACAGTTTTTGTACTGTGCGAACAACTGGTTCTTCTTGAGAGTATCGAAGACTGCTCACAGGTGCTCCTTGTGCTCTTCCCGACTCTTAGTGTATATTAGAATGTCATCAATGAACATGATGACGAATCGGAATAGAAATGATTGAAATACCTGGTTCATCAAATCCATAAACACTGCCGGTGCATTTGTAAACATAAATGACATCACAAGGAACTTGTAATGCCTGAAGCTGGTCCTGAATGCTATCTTCTGCACGTCCTCTTCCCTGACGCGCAACTGATGATACCCTGACTATAAGTCTATCTTCGAAAAGTACTGTGCCCCTTTCAACTGATCAAACAGATCATCAATCCTCGGCAAGGGATACTTATTCTTTACTGTCACCTGGTTCAGCCTGCTATAATCAATACACAATCGTAGTGACTCGTTCTTCTTCTTCACGAACAACACAGGCACTCCCCAAGGAGACACTCAGTCGTATGAAGCCTTCCTCCACCAAATCATCAATCTGTCTCCTCAGTTCCTCCATCTCACATGGAGGCATGCGATATGTCAGCAATGAAATAGGTGTCGCACCATGCAGAAGATCGATAGTAAAGTCGATCTCGTGCCGAGGAGGTAGTCCCGGGATCTTCTCGAATACGTCTGTGAAGTCCTGAACCACAAGCGTATCTCCCAAGACCATCAATACTCTCTAATAAGGAAGCGTAGTAACTCAACCTGGAAGGGTGACTAACTTGAATAGGAAAAGTAAAAACTGTGCCCTCAGGTCCGTGGGCTGTCACCACCCTAGTCTTGTAATCTATCTCTGCCTTCATCTCGGTGAGCCAATCCATCCCCAGAACAACGTCGTAGTGCCATAGTGGGGTGACAATTAGGTCAACGCTCACCGTCCTGCTACCCAAATTTATTGAGCAAGCCTCACAAATCCGGATAACATCTGAAAAGGTCCTTGTAACGGTAGTGAGTCTCACTCCCTTCGTAGTAGTACCGAACCCCAGTCGCTTGACTGCGGTACATGATATGATGGAAGTAGTGGACCCGGTATCCACCAGTAAAAAGACCGGAGTACCTTGGACACGATCCGTGACCTCAAAGGCCATTGGTGATGCATCTGCTGTCTCAACTGCCCACGCTGTCAGCGAATGTACCGGAGCCTGCTGCCGGCGGTTTGGCTGCGATACCATAAGCTGTTGTGGTGGCCTGAAGCGAGGAGCAGGTGGCGTGAAGGATGGGTGTGCTGGAGCCGACTGTAGAGGCAGTGCTGATATGGCCTGAGGGAGCTGGTGGTTGATCCTTTGAGGTGGAAAAAATCCGCTGTCCCTCATCCTGGTGAAACAATTTATCTTCGTGTGGCCAGGTTTCTTGTATTAGGTACACCACACATCTGGTCGCCTCACCGAGCAGGCGAAGCCATAAGCCTCGGCGACGAATCTACAAGTGGCCTCTTACTGAAGAACGGTCTACTCGGAAGATCGAGTCGTGGCCTAAGAGCCATGGGTGCTCGCATATGGGACTGCCTATCCCCGTCTTCCTCAGCCCGCATAGACATGCTCACTAGCTCAGCATAGCTAGGTATGCTAGCACAGCACATCTTCGAGCGGATATCGAGTCACAGACCCTTGAAAAAGTCCCGCATGCGCATCGACTTGTCGGCCAATATCAACATAGCGTACCTGCCCATCTCTGTGAATCTGTTCTCATACTCAGCCACTGTCATCCCTCCTTGTCAAGGCGGAAGAACTCACTCTCCTTCTTGTGGCGATATGTGATTGGATAGTATTTCTTGTGGAAGCGGGTCTCAAATGCCTCCCATGTCCACACATAACTAACAACGGTCGTACGAAGAACGCTATCCCACCATAAGCTGGCCTCCTTCTCAAACATGAAGGTGGCCAACTCCACCTACTCTGCCTCAGTACAGTGCAACGGCTTTAGCATCTTAGAGATGCGGTCAAGCCAATACTCAGCCTCCTCGGGTCTATGAGTACCCACGAATGTAGTAGGCTGCAAGCGCTGAAATCACTCAAATGTGCCGCTGACACTCGTATTCTCAGCTGGGTGCATAGGTGAGGCAGGTGGAGTCACCCCCATACTCTAGGCAAAGATGCCAACCATGGAGGTCAAGAACTGTTGTTGCATCAAGAGTATCATCTGCTCCAATCAATCAATAGGGGGAGCAGACTGAGGCATGCAAGACGCCGAAGTAGACGCACGGTTCTGTTTTGGAACCGATGGTGCAACAGGTGCAGTAGATGACGACCCATTGGTAGGGCCAGCGGCCGGCTGAAAATCCAGCATAGTGTCAGTGTAAGGCGAGGCCAAACTGGGGTCCACATGGTTATCGCTTAAGGGAGGTGCCCTAACAGTATAATCGCCAAAGGTCAGACGTGCCGAACTCCGTGCGGCCTTAGGTGACATTCCCTATATACAACATAGGGTGCAACCCGTGAGATTTAGCATACACGCAATCATCTACACAACATTCACATCACAGTTCAAAGGAACATCATGCATTTCATTTAATAAAATTGTCACAATACATGAGGTGCAGTATTACATGGATCACGACAGAGAATGTATGGGAGCTAACACAAGCAGAGTCCCAACCACTAAAAACATGCTAACTACTTGACGACATAACAAAACCTAACAAGGATATACAAACAACAAAGAAGGAAACACACAAAGTAACTAAAACGACGACTACGTATAGATCTAGTCGTCGAAATCTGGCGATGGTGGGGGTGCACTCTTGTCCTATACACAACATAGGATGACCCTCAAAGTGCGAGACACCTTTTTAAACTTCCGTTTCATAAAAGCTTCGGTCTCCTCCACTTTGGCTCGGACCTGCGTGATTTCCTGTCGCAGGGCAGCCTGACCCTCTTCTAGCTGAGCCAAGCGGGCTTCCCTGGCAACCCGATCATTGTCATGCTCTCACGTAGCAGCGGGAGGAGAACCTTCATCAGTGTCCTGGGCCTCATCTTCTTCTTCCTGCTCTTCCTCTATCTCATCACCACTTCCCTCTTCATTCTTTTCCTCTAGATCAATACTTTCCTCCCCCTCAATATCACTCCTCCCCATACTCGTCGAGTCGGGCTTGACGCTGTCGAGGGCCAATCCCCATGTTGTTAAGCGTAGCATCGTTTATGAACTTGATCGGCGCAACATCATCCATGTTAAGTCTATAGCCAACCTCTCAGGCAATCTTACATACCAGCTGGCGAAACGGGAGTGAGACGTCGTTCCTGACAAAGTGCACGGTCTGGATTATCTGTAGTAGGGCGAACGTAGGCAGGCACAATTTGTCCCCATGTCCAACCCTGTACAAGAAGTCTATCATCAAACGAGTGCATTCAGTACGGTTGCCCCATCGTGGATATACATTGTACGTAAAAATGTGATGAAGCAAACAGAAATCATCTGTCAACTTTGTCGTCAGGAGGCAATTGCCTCGCGTCCAGGGAACTAGTCGGCCACAAAGGTATCGCATATGATGATCTCTTTCTCGCACACTCTTAAAGAAATTCTCATTGACGTGTACCTCACCACGTAGAATTCCCATAATCCGGGCCACCACATCCACATTGATTGGGTACTCCCGCCTCCCTACAGAAACAGTGAACTGGAAAGGGTCCAGCGATGTATCTCGGATATGGGCGTAGAAAGCACGAACCGTATTCTCACATGCGTGAGACTTGCCTTCGAACATGGGACCCCACCCAAAATCCACCAAGAGGTCCATAATCTGGTGTAGCCCGAACAGCCTCTCATCTACGTGAGCTTCAAGTACAACCTTGTTGCCACCAAACCGACCGTATTCGAAGCCTATTGGTAGCGCTCTCTCGATTGGGATTTAGGGATCTAGGTCCTGCTTTGACCTATGCTCTTGGGCGGCGCTAGTGATAGCTTTGGTGCCCGCTCTCCTCCTGGGATGGGTTAGGCGACTAGGCTCGGCTTTGACCAAGGGCGCTTTTCGCTTTCCCATGAGAGAGTATCGAGGAGAGTGAGAAAATGGTTGCCACAAACTCAAAGAGGGCCATTGGAGTGGAAATAAAAAGAGGAAACAAGATGGGTTGGTGGATTTGGAAATAGATGAGACACAAATCTAGTTTTTGTGCACTCAAAAGGAAAAAATGAAGGGAATGGAAGGTGAGTTTTGACAAAAACGGTGGAGAGGCACAAGTCTAAAAGGAAAATGAGAAAATGGAAAAAAGGAGAGAAGATTTGAGAGGAGAAAATAGGTTTTTAGAGAGAAAGGAAGACTTGAAGTTGTGAAGGAAAGGAAAATAGGGCAAATCGAAAGGTTTTAGGGGTCCCGACCTGATTTGGTGGGCCCACACTTGTGCAGGGGTCGGCCCAACGCCGCCTCGCTATGGCTTGTCAGGCCCGGCCGAACCCAACCGCGGTCAACCGGGGTAGGCACGACACCGCCGCGGTCCTCTGGACCGGGGCGATGCCACCGTGGTGGGGCGTGGCCACCCCCCTCCCGGGTTGCTGATGGTGTACAGGGTCTACTGTGGGTCCCTCAAATAGTGCCAATTTGGCCCTGACTCCGTTTTGAGTCGTTTCGGGTTCCCACTCGAGTATATTCACGTATTTTTAGTTTGTTGAGTGTAGGACCTATAAAAATTTCATCGAAACCCGTCGATTGACGGTCTAGAATGGTGTTGAGGTCATTTCACATGATCGGGAAAGCCTATAGGTCCGATTTCTATAGTCCGTTTCGGTCGATTTCACCTCTTGGCGAAATGGGAAATCCTAAGCCAGTTTCTACGTTTCCTCGCACCCTCCTACATCAAATTTGCGACAGTGTATGTTGTGTGACCATAACCCAAGTCCAGTTTAATCCAAATCATGCTTTGATACCAACTTGCAACGCCCTGAAAATCGGTGGTCAAGTAGAAACCCAACTCCACCCATCTGACATGTTTGATTTAAATGAGGATGATGAGCCCCTTTCAACTGACCCTTCCAACTCTTGTGAGGTGTTCACAACCCCAAGTGTAGGGTCACAATGTAGTAATAATCTCGGTAAGACCGAGGTCGAATCCACAGGGACTAATCTTGTGTGTCTATTACGAGAGTAATTAGAATCAAAACTAGGAAAAGATCTAACCTAAATCAGGAAAGTAGAGAGTAATTGTGAGATGATGAATTTAAAAACTTAAGAATTTAAAGGTGGGAACTAGGGTTTTCAGGGATCCACTTGCAGCTGTTAAGATGTTTCCTTATTTGATTTAAGTCACTTAATTGGAATTCGAGTCCTATCCTATCCAATTGGAAGATATTCAATAGGATCCGATATAAACTTCCATTGACCTAATTATCAACGGATGAAAGTCATGAGGATTGGAAGTGATTCCATCACCTAACCATGTCCAGCAGACTATGGTAGACAACAGGGTATACTGATCCAACAACCAACATGGGAGAATTGTGAAGAATAGAGAGGATTCCATCACTCATCCATGCCCAAGGGATGATGGAGAACAACAGGATTTCCTATTTTCACAAACTCCAAATTGAAAAAGAAGATACTTCAAGCTATTGCAGATCCATTGTAATTTTAGTCACAACAAACCATTAAACACTAAAAGTATTCCTTAAATATCAAACTAGAATTAAAGGAGTTCAATAATAAGAAGGATCAAATAAGAAAAACATCCTCAATCATGCTACAAGCTTCACCCCTTAGCCCTAGCTAAGGGATCTAGCCAGCCATATACATGATTGTATTAAAAACCCTAGAAGAAAGCATGAAAAACTAAGGAGAAGAGAAGAAGAACTCTTGGGAAGTGGCTTCGCCCTTTTGCTTTGCTCCTCCAAACCCTAGATATCCCAAAAAGTCCATAAGGAACCCATATTTATAGCCTTGTCCGCATAAATTTCCAAAACCGCATCAAATTTACACACTCTGTAATAGTTCTGCTTAAGTCTTCGATGTCATAGAACAACCTTCGATGTCATCGAAGAATGTATCCATTTTATCTAGCGACAAAACTTAATTTTCATGTAATTCTTCGATGTCATCTAACTGTGTTCAATGTCATTGAACTTACTTCAATGTCGTCGAAGATTACATCCAGTTTATTGAGCAACCAAACTCAATTTTTCTGTAATTCTTCGATGTCATCAACCAGCCTTCGATGTCATAGAACCAGGCTTCAATGTCATTTAAGACCTTCAATGAAATCTAAGCTCAAATCTTGTGAATTTCTGCATTAATTTCTGCACTTCCTTCCTTTTCCATTTGATTTTCTTGAATCTCGGGGCCTGAAAATCGTCAATCTTGGTCTCCAAAGATTCATTCTTTGCTTAATGATTCTTGAACATTAAATCCATGCTTTTAACATTCTTTTCAATCCAAGCTCTAAGATTCACCTTGCAACACAAACATGTATAAAATATACCAGTTGGCATTATTATGTTTACAAAACTAAGATATAAATGAGGGATAATATGCAATATTTGACCCTCAACATGAGGCCTGTTTAGACCACTCCCTTGATTTAAATTATATTATGGTTAAGGAGATGGACAAGTTGATCGATATGACTTTAGAATTTGAAATCACCCAGTGGAGGCCACCATCTGAGCTGTCAACCCTTGATGATACAATGCCTTTACTGAGTAGTACTAATGAACAAAGTCTTCACATTAATTCTTCGCCTGCTGATCCTCAATCTACCTATGCATGACAATGCAAGATATATCCGGTGATGATTTATTCTCACCGAGATGAAGAGCAAGAGAACATGCTTCCATCCACTTTCAAAGATGATGAAATCCTTGGGTAGATCATCACAGACTTCAACGTGGAGAATGAGTCCCTTTTAGCTGAATCTCTTAACTCTCTAGAAGATTGCTTGGCACACTTTGCAGATTTAAACAATCCCATGATAAAAGAAATAGTGGATGACTTACGAGATAATACCTCAGTAGTTGTCACTGACCAAGAGAACCCTTATTCTGAAGCCCCTCCTTCCCCAGATCCTAAATGTTTATCATTAGAAGTGGAGGAGCTAAAAATTGAATCAAAGTTGAAAACTTCGGAATGTGTTGAGACTATATCACCTACTGAAAATTTTTCTGAATTTTATTTACTTCTAGGCTTTGATTCACCATGTTATACTAACTTTGAAACCTTTTCTACCACAAGTGAATCGTATATACTTTGGACACCTTAGGAGATTAAAAAGAAACTTTATGCCGAGGCCCATAAATTTCTCTAGACATTCATGCTCCAAGACACCCAAGCCTACTGCAAAAAGGGCTTTTGGATGATCTTGTTAAGAAATCTTCTGAGAAATTTAACAAGATACTTGCTGGAGGAGGAACCTTGCTACATGATTGAGTAGCTTTCCCTTGCTTTCCTTGTTTAGGATTAAAATTTATTACTTTCATAAGATTTATGATTAGGATAGTTTGCTTTAAGTTTGTTGAGTCATCTTGCTAACCCATCTTCACTTTGAGACCATTGGAAAAGCCTCTAAATTCCTTCTTCAGGTATTACCGTTTCATTACTTCTCCTTTACTTTCGTTGTCTCATGTGCATTGCATGCTTATATATTTTATATTGAGGACAATGTAGATTTTAGGTTGGGGGTGTGGATTAGGTAAACTAATAAATATTTTCTTAGTTTTTGAGCAAAAACTGTGGAAAGTTTTTGAAAGTTTTGAAATTTCTGTGAATGTGATTCTAAAGATACACCCTGATCCATAGCTCAAGTGGTAGACTGAGTGAAAGATACGTCATTTTAACGCTGAGGTCTTCGTATCGATTCACTAGTGAGGGTGGCTAACAGTGAAGTGTGAACTAACAGTCAATGTACTAACAAACTAACAAAAAAAAGTGATTCTAAAGATAATCCATAGAGTATAATTATAAGATACTTAATGTTAGTGATTTATGACTCTTAGATTTAGTTACTTGCTAGATTTCAAAGTTAAGTTTGAATTATTAATCCATGATTACAAGCTTCAAACATTGATTGAGTCATGATTTCACATGTCACATTTAACTTACACATTAAGGTTTTAGTTTGATATTGAATTGATAACTCGAAGATTATTAAGCATGGAAAGAACCAACCTGGGGAATTTGTCCATCATGTTCAAATGAGAAGAATTGAAAAAAAAAGTAATACCCAACATAAAAAATTATCGTTAAAAAGGGCTACCTATTGAAGATAATTGAAAAGATTGAACATAGCGTGAAAGCTATCGATGGAAAAATCAAAAGCTGAAAGAATAAAAAGCTGAACTGTAAGGCAAGTTTTGGTTATCTTGAGTGCTCTTTTGATTATCAATGTTATTATGAAAATAGAGAATTGAACCTTTGATTGTGATAAGTCTAGGTTTCACTATACACCCATGGAACTCAATGTTTAGAATTGCTCTAATTGGAGGATTAATACTTTGAACTTAATTATGAAATTTTTCGAGTGCTAGAGTTTAGGAAAAAGTAATGCTCAACATTGATGTATTTTAGATTTCTATAATCTGGATTTTTTTAAGAACTGCTTGAGCTTATGGAAATTATACAATGGTTTGTGAAATATCTTTCACATGTTTTGCTCGGGACTAGCAAAATGCTAGTTAGGGGGATGTGTTGAGACTTAAATATTGCATATATTCTCCCATTTATAACTTGTTTTTATGAACATGATAGTGCTTAATGTTATATTTTATACATGTTTGTGTTGCAAGGTAAATCTAAGAGTTTGGATTAAACAGAATATTAAAAGCATGGATTTGATGCTCAAGATTCAACAAAGTAAAGGATGGATCTTAGGAGACCAAGATTGAAGAATTCACATGTCAAAGATCGAAGGAAACCAAGTGATTCTCGACTAGCTTAAGCTCTGCTTCGACCAGTCTAAGCTCTACCCGACTAGTCGAAGAAACTTCGGCTCGAAATCCAGCAACATTATCTTTTAAATTCACACGATCCTCGACTCGTCGAAGATTGCCTTTGACTCACCAAAGATGACCTTCGACTCATTGAAGATTTCCTTTAACTCGTCTAAGGTTACGCAAATTTTACACAGACTGCATAAATTTGAGGCGATTTCTGGATTTTTCCAAGTCAGTTCGCAAGGAGGCGTTTCACAACTATAAATAGGAGTTCGTAGGATGTTCTTAGGAATCTTCTCGAGTTTGAGGAGTGGAGAAAAAGGGTGGAGCCGCTGCTCGGGAGTTTTTCTTCTTCTTCCTTAGTTGGTCTTATTATTTTTCTTAAGAGATCTTACTTCAATCATGTCTATGGTTGGCTAAAGCTCTTAGCTAGGGCTAAGAGGTGAAGCTTGTAGCGTGATTGAGATGTTTGCTTTGCTTTGATTCATATTTCCATTGAACCTTATGGATTTTAGTTCTTTATTAAGGAATATTTTAGTTTTTAATGGTTTGTTATGACAAATTACAATAGATCTGCAATTATTTTAAATATCTTCTTTTCCTTATTTAAGATTGTGAAATTAGTAAGTCCCGTTGTTCACCATCCTCCCTTGGGCATGGTAGGGTCATGGAATCCATCCTTATCTTCACAATTCTCCTATGATTAGTTGTGAGATTGGTATATCTTGTTGTTTGCCAATGTCTTGTAATGCCCCGACTTTTCAGGACCCAAATATATGACCCGTTTCCTAAAAAATAAGGTGTTAATCTTAAAGGATGGTCAAATTTCATATATATATATATATATATATATATATATATATATATATATAGTGTTCAGAGTAAGCAAATGAGCGTAGGATGGACAAATCAATATAAAGAAAAGTTTGCATTTACATTTGAAGTATACAAGAGGTTGCCCATAATGACTTATACAAACCAATGTCTCAAAAATTAGCAAATACAAGAATTACATGATTCAATGCACGAGAAATAGTAGAATGCAAGTAAATTTGAGCCGCAAGACCCTGCAGCTTCTCGAGGTAGGTACAACCATGCGACCCTAGCACTTGTACTCGGCTCCTCATCAACCTGAACTTGAAAATCACTTAAGCCACCTGTGCTACCTGTATAGTTATATATTTGATGGATGAGTAGCCAACTCAGTGTGAATTCCCCTCAAGATTACACATTGTCGCATTAGGTAAGCATAATTATAAAACAAAGCATGTAAAACAATACATGATGTATGTCTTATTATGTGCATGGATGCGTGAATGCAATTATTGCCCCACTGATACTCATCTGTGCGGATAGTGGGCTCGTCACCCATGCAACATCGACCCAGGAAAAGCATCCAGACGGCCGGATATGTACATCACGTATGATAACAATAGATGTTGGTCTGTGCCATGTATGCATAATTAGCTAACCCATTATTAGTCCAATTACAACCAGCCAATTTATATAAGCTTAAAGGTCACTACGGGGGCTAGTTGCTAGTATACGCAGTCAGCTCGGGCATATGTCCCATACCACCATACTCGGCTCATGAGACTACTACCTTAAGATGTTTAATGGAATCCCATCGACTAGTGGCCAATTATATTACACTATATGGGGTTTACCATCACATAGTTGCACAATATAAAGTATCGAACCCATATAGGGAAGATATCAAAACAAAGCCACGTAGGGCCAATATCAAAATAAGCCACATAGGGCAAACATCAAAATAAGCCACATAGGGTAAATATAAAAAATATAAGATAAAAGACCATCTTTAAAAATTCACTTGGACACAGCAACCCCTAGATGATAGGCTCACATCAATATTCAATTCAAGCCACCATTCAATAACTACTAAGTCGCAGGTACATTACAATCACAATCAATTGAGTTACATCCCAAGTATGGGGGTACATTTATAAGTGGGGGTTTCGCACTTATATACCAGTTTAAATCCCAGAAGCAATCCACAAGTAATCCACTAGCATGAATTAAATATACAGGATAAACATTAAACATGTGATGTAGCAACTTAGTTCCAACAATTAACACATGTGGTTATAAAATGGAGATATCATTTATAAATTAAAATAAAAACTATAACTTAAGCTAATGGGAGAATGGAAAGCTCAAGGGTAAGAAATCATCACCTTATAGATCAGATCGCCTTCTAAAGTTATAAGGAAGTGTGCACGCCATTAGACTTGAATCCTACCATAAGTTATGAAATTCTACCAATTGATCCAAACTTAACTCATTATTTATGTTCAAAGTATTGACTTAGGGTTTAAACTGCTTAGGGCTTTGATGTTGAATTAGGTTTTTATCTTAGAGTCTAGCCACATACGTAGATTTTAGGATTTGAATCTTAAATTATTATTATTGTACAATAGGTCAAATAATATTCATAGTAGGAGTATTAATCCATTAATATTAGTAACGATGGTTCATAAGTTTATATTTAAACGTATCGATATTATCTAATATGGTCATAATGACTATAATCTCTTAAATAATACAAGTAATAATAATAGAATATTTATTAATGATAATATAATAGGGACTAATACTAACAATTATATTAACGAGTATCATACTAATCCCATAAGAAAAATGACAAATATCTTCTAATGATAATATCCCTAACTATCCGTAATGAATCTAGTCTTGGTAACAAATATTATGGTCTACTATGAATTATGAGTTTCTACAATTAGATCCAAATTTCACACACTATCTAGGTTTAGATTTTTAAATTCAATTACTAATGGATGTAATAATATTGTTAATAACGTCACTAATTTAAAATAGAAATCCAATAATGGCTAATGATGTATTGTTGATCGTAATGCTAATAATACTAGTAATTTCAACATGGCCATCAATATTAGCAATATACTTAGTATTAACTAACGAGGCGCTAATGACTATTGTAATGAAATAAATAGTATGCTTTAATCATCAACGATAGTATTTAAGGATAAAACTCTAATATTTAAAAATGATAATTTTTGTATATAATAGATTATTTACTAATGGCCATATATAATATTAACAATTCTAATGATGTTAGTAATGGTAGCAATGATATCTATAATCGAAATAAATTCAATATGGAAGGAGAATGTGGACTCACCTAGGTCGACTCAGTTCGAGCCGAGTTCACTCGGCTCAACCAACCACCCTTACTTCCACTCTCTCCTTCACTCTCTCTCACTCTCTCTCTCTCTCTCTCTCTCTCTCTCTCTCTCTCTTATGTAGAGAGGACCAGTAACCCCTGGGTCACATTGAGCTTGTAACGAGTTAGCTGGTTGACTCGATAGAAACTAGTGAAGAAGGCAACATGCTTCTCCTTTCCTCTACTCTCCTTTCTCTTTCTTATTATCTTCCCTCCTTTCTTTTTCTCTTCCTTTTTCTGAAATGTCTAGCCACACCTAGGCTAGACCCAAGCCCAGCTTAACCCCGACTCGGCCCAACTGAACTAGGTCTCAACCGAGTTGACTCGGTTCCAACAACAACCGCCCACCTATCTTCTTTCACCCCTTCTTTCTCTTTAGTTCTCTCTCTCTCTCTCTCTCTCTCTCTCTCTCTCTCTCTCTCTCTCTCTTTCTCTCTCTCTCTCTCTCTCTCTCTCTCCACATCCCTTCCCATTTGCTGGAACTTTAGCCGACCTAAACCCGGCCCAACTCGCTGCAAGACTTGACAGTGAGTCGGGTTGCAAACCACCAGCCCCGACCTGACTCAATGCAGCAGCACAGTCACTCTCTCTCTCTCTTCGATTCTCTCTTCCTTCTATTCTCATTTTCTCTTTCTGCCTCTCTGCCCTTCTTTCTCTTTTTTCCATCTTCTTTCTTCTAGCTGGGAACATCCAGCCATGGACGACCGGTTCGAATAGACTCGCTCTGATTGGCGGGGAAGATGACGACCATTAATGACATCCTTGGACATGAAGCGCCTTTCTCTGAAATGAAGGCATTGGAGGGTCTGAATCGATGTGAGAGAGTTAGAGGACGCTAGGTTTCGAAGCTTAGATAAGGTTTGAGTGGTGGGTTCAGAGTGAGGAAGAAACGGCTGCTCCCTCTCTCCCATTCTCTTTCTTTCTCTAAAAACTTAGTTGGGACAGTCAAGATCTCTTCGTATGGGATGGTCTAGATCGGTTCCGGCTGGCTCACACGTATCGCTGACGTGGAGTGGCAACAGTTTCCATTTTTGGAAGTATTGTGCTTGTAGGATCCTATTGTACCAAGGATCGTGTGTCCACACGTATCGGGAAAACTGTTGTAGCAGTTGGGTTTTGGTTGAGCCCATCGTATGAATCTGATGGACGGTTCGGATCTTGAAGAGGGGACCACATGGTGGGCCGTGATCAAACATTTTTTGATGTCTGTCCGTCTGCTGCCAAGAACCAAGGAGAGAGAAAATCTCTCTTTTAGAGGGAAGTTCAGGTTAGCGGCTGCTGGACCGAGTTCCTTGGATTGGTGCATAGTGAGTGCACTCATCCTATGTGCACACGCGCACTAATGTGGGGCCCATAAAGATGTATTTTCCAAATCCACTCCATTCATTCGATCCCACTACTCTTAACAAGTCTTCATACAAACTTCCAGCCAATCCAGTGGCCAGATGGTCCATAAACTTGGATTCTCGTCTTTAAATTGTACGTTTTCAACGATCTGCTAGCCAGATTGCGTTCAATCTGATCATCCACGGTTGTAAGGGTTATAGGGCCTACCTAGATAAGATTTAACAGTTGATGTGGTGGCCTGATAGCCTAGGTCTCATGATCAAGTGGCAGGACCTTAAATGTTGTGTTATGTTAATCTAATAGCCAGATTCATCAACTTTTACTATCAATGGTCCCAGAATTTCTAGGTTAGGTGGTCACTCAGTGAATATCGTCTAATGATATGCTATGAGCCTAATGGATGGATTAGATTAATTCCAAAATGATCATTGATGACTTCCAAGATTCTCAGCCTAGCTTAGGTGAACATCATCAGTAGCTTAAGTGAACATCATTAGTAGGTTTAGTGATCAAGTGGCTTAAAACAGTTTTCTCTAACGATGTGGTGGTCCATTTTGAATATTAACGGATGGACTACTTGGTATATAAGTGGGGATTTCATTCAACGGTTGGATGTTTTCAAGTTTAATCATTGCTGACAAAGGTTCCTAGGGCGTGTTTTAAGTGAAGTCTCGATAGTCGAGTAGTGTGTCCCAATTGTTTTAAGCCCTAGTGAATGGTGGATCTTTCGACTTGAGGTTGACGATAACATAATGGCTAACTTATTCAATTATATGTCTATCCGTCCCATCAGAGTCGTGGATCTAATGTGCGATGATTAATCCAATGTTCTTCAAATGCTATAGTGGTTCACTTAAAAAATTAATGGGCGGAGATTATATTAAATGGTTGGATTGATGAATAATTTAGGTAGGCAGGTTGACCTTGATGTTGATTTCATGGTTAACCTTATTGTATGGTTATAATGAAGATTTGTTTGTACTGATTTAGGGCCAAACTTGATTTGAGGTATTTTAGGTGTGATATCACACACCTCGATTTCGAGTCGGGTAATCATTAATGGTACAATCTCTTGCTGAGAAGTCAAGGCTGTTCGAGGGCGGGTTGAGCTTGAATGAGTTGGTTAAGGTGGGTGAATCGTGGATAAGCAAGCGATGTATGGATTATGGTTTTTGTGTTCTTACACGTGCTTGTACTAAATTTGATTTAAGTGGTAACACCTGAGTACCAAAAAGTATGGGGTGTTACAATCTACCCCCTTAAAGAGAATTTCGTCCCCGAAATTCACTACTTCTATTATGAATGGGAATGACTATTTAACTTATGGTGTCTCTGCGTATTCACTAGCTCTCCCACTAGGGTCATTTGTGTGTGCAAATGCTCACGACCGACTACCAAGATAGGGTCATCACAATCTACCCCCCTTAAAGAAAATTTTACCCTTGAGACATGACGATGTACACCCAACTACTAATGTTATAGTATTTACTATGATTACAAATTCATCTATGTGGTTAATAATATTATTATCTTATCTTTCTTTTCCTTTACCTTAAGGTAGTTCCCCGCTCAATACAATACAATTTCTCATTTTCCACGTTCGATCTATCACAGATAGATGGTTGTAGCAGGTTTAAGTCCGATACACCGATCCTTTACCTATGTATAGCAGAGGATTTATTGGTATCAATTCATAGTCATAGTAAGTCTCAATCCTTTGCTTGATCAGGGCATTGAGATCATTAGGATTTGTTATGACTTAGAATATGAGTCAAACTGCGTAAACTTTTCTCAAACATGGTTCCATCAACCCATGATCCTGATTGTTCTAAACTTTTGGGAAATATCTTGTAAGCTTCTATTTTGACAATGAGAGTGCCCTTTACTTATGTGAATAGACACAAATGACCATCTCTCTTACACTGCGCACTCTTGTTAGTATACTAAAAAATTTCTTGGACCAAGATTCCTACAATGGAGAACTAAGTTTTTGTTTCTAAGTTCCAAACAGTTGTTTTAGTAATCTATAGGGAAACTAAAATTGTATTCCTAAGTTTCAAACAACGGTCCTATTGTTTATAGGGGAGCCAAAGTTTTTTTTTCTATAAGTTTCAAATGACTAAACCTAAAATTTGTATTAACTTTACCTCTAGTTAATTCTAAACACTAGAATTTGACGAGAATTATTGTTCCTAATTAACGAAATGTATTAGGGAATTCAGGTTATACTCCTAATAACTTTTCCTAAGTCTAAGTGAGTGCTTAGGTTTATTCTAATATACAATGTGGAGAGTAAAGAATTTCCTATAATACCTAAGTTCATTTCGTTGCCTCTTACTAAGAGACGTTCTAGGGAGTTTAACAACAAATCCTAATTAGACTCTTTAAGTTTGTGGAGTGCCAATATTTGGTCTATTGTACATTATGGTTGGTGAAGAAACCCCTACAAAGCCTAAGTTCGTTCCATTTGTTAATCATTGTGATAACATTATTCCTAAGTAGGAAAATTTAGGAAAGTTCATATCCTAGATTTTTAGAAAGTTTTCATTTGGAAGTCAAGTCTAAGAATGTCCTTATGTAGCTTGGTGTACATCATAATGAGTACTTGGTGCACATTTAATTTCTAAGTCCAAGCAACCATTTTGGGAGTTTTCAAGGGAACTAAAGTTTTTGTTCCTAGGTCCAAATGACTAAGATTAAAATCTCCTAAGGATTCTAAGTTCCTAAGTTCTTTGGTCATCCAAACGAGTTTTTTAGGGGCCTAAAATACTGAATATCTACATTTTCAAAGGAACTTAAGATCCTTTCTAAGCCTCATGGCTATCCAATTACTTTTCCCAAGGAGCCTAGCCCTTGAGTTTCTATATTCTCATTTCCACCGAATTCTAGGGGATTTCTACTTAAGTCAAGGTCCAAAAGTCTAACCTAAAATTTCAGGAGAGTCTACAGTTTGAAGTACCTATGTTCTCCAGAGTTTTTCGTAAGTTCATATGACTAAATGTTAAAAGGGAACTAATTTCATTTCTAAGTTCTACGATCATCCAAACAATTATTTAGGGGGCTTGAGTTTGAGTTTCTACATTCTCAGATCTTCCTAAGCCTAAGGGAGACTCACTTAGGTTCAAATTTCTAGTTTCAAACACCCTAACTTGAGGCGTTTAAGGTTTGTATAAGATCATTTCCCAAGCCCAAGTTTGTCCAAACTATTCTATGATACCAACTGTAACGCCCTGAATTTTCAGGACTTGAGTATATGACCCGTATCCCAAAAAATCAGGTGTTAACCTTAAAGGATGGTTAAATTCCATATATATTTTTTTGATAGCATTCAGAGTAAGTAGATGAGCGTAGGATGGACAAATCAATATAAAGAAAAGTTTGTATTTACATTTGAAGTATACAAGAGGTTGCCCATAATGACTTATACAAACCTAGGCCTTCTCTCCCTTTCCAAACCCTAGAAGATGCTTTAGAGCATCCTAGGGACTCCTATTCATAGTTGTGGAAGTCCAACTTTTGCATCGAGTTAGAAAAATCTGAAAATCGCCTCAAATTTATGCAATTTGTGCAGTTTCCAAAATAGACTTTCAGAACTTTCATTTTTCAAACTCAGAGTTTCAAAATATATTTTTTCAGGACAATTTTTAGGAATATGTTTTTTTAGGATAATTTTCAAGATTCCTTTTCTTCACTTCAAATCTTCGATTCTCTTCATCCTCACTTAGTTCCCTTAGATCTTTGGCATGTGAATTCTTCATTAATGACTTTCGAATTTCTAAATCTTCGTTTAGTAATCTTTTAAGTATAAATCTTCTTTTTGGCATCAATTTGACCTTAAGCTCTCAAAATCACCTCGCACATGAAAACAACCATAATGCACTATCATGTTTATAAAACCAAGGTATAAATAGGGAGAAATATGAAATATTTCATGCAGGCATCCATCTATGGGGCCCTTCCATGATTGTGTGTTGCTCCCACACCGTCCAGCAAATGACGGTGCTGGGGCACCTTGATGTAAATGTTTTATCAATGCCGACCATCTATTTGCACCATACATGGGACCCACCTCACACGTGCTGCACGTGTGAGGGTGGGGCCCACCTTACGATGTGTTGACTGGTCGCACCATACATGGATCCCACATGGGAGTTATATCCAGATCTGGACGTTTGTGTGCATTATAATAATATAAGAATAATGATATATATATATATATATATATATATATATATATATATATATATATATATATATATATATATATATATAAACTTTATAGTATTTATATATGTCTGGTGGGCTACACGTGGTACCCACCACATGTAAGAGTTCCACTCCTTCCATCCACCATCTCGTGGATTGGACGGTGGACAGATCACCATGATATGTGTTTTTATCTCCACCATCCAGATGGCTGGACGGTGGAATGCACCGTAATACATGTGCTATATCAATACTGTTTGTCTGTGGAGCCCTCATGTGATGTATGTGCCCTATATCTAAACCGCTCAGACTAGCTGGGCGGTGGGACCCTCTTGCTGACGTGCTGCAGCCTGGCACGTGGGAGCCAACATGATGTACGTATTTCATCTATGTCGTCCACTTGTGCGGCCCACCTTGATGTGTGTATGGGATCCACACCGTCCATAGGACCCACGTGATACATGTTTTGTCCTAGCCATCCAGATCATGTGGGACCCACCATAAGCAGATTGGCTAGTGTACCTCACCAGTAATATGGCTGCTATGTTAACGACAACAAGTCTTAAAGATCTGATCAGTGAGGTATGTGCTTCATCCACGGCGCACATCTTTGGGACCCGCCTATGATGTAAGTGTTTCGCTCATGCCATCATGTACAAGGACGTGGGTCCCACACGATATATGTGTTTCACCTATTCAATCCATCCATGGGACCCATCGTAATGTATGCGTTATATAACCAGCTAGTGGGACCCATTATGTGATTCATAAGGCTCACTTTCCGTGTATGCAGGGTTTGCCTGCTCACCGTGCATAGCCCATTGAGATGTAATTAGAGCCCATGGGTTGAGGACCATTTTGATGTATTTAGAGCCCATGAGCGAGGCCCAATGTGATGTATTCAAGGCCTTGTATGAAGCCCAACGTGACTATGAGAGGCCCATGAATGAGGCCCAATGTAATGTATGTGCGGCCGCTACGTTGTGTATGAATCCCTTATGTGGGCCACTCCTTGGGAGCAATGTTGGTTAGATGTCCACATTAATGGATAATGATGGTTGAATGTCCACATTGTGACCTTCCCTTAGGCCTTGTTAGGCCCATTCTCATCATTCCCTCATGGGTTAACCCAAATATGTGGGCCCCATTCACCATAGATGGATGGCTCCGTTTTATCGGATTTGATATAACTATGACTGAGTGCTGATCTTTATAATATAGTTGATCGGCTGATCATCTATGGACCCCGTTTTGTTTATCTGCTGATTATTGGTGGGATTGACGCGACCGATTTACCGGTTATGATTATCGATCGATTTTAATTGTCATGACCGATTGTCGATTTCGATTGACATGACTGATTTGTCAATTTTGATTATCGATCGATTCCGATTGTCGTGACCAATTTGTCGATTCTGGTTATCGATCGATTTCGATTGTCGTGACCGATTGTCGATTCTGATCGACGTGACCGATTTACCGACTCTGATTATGGGTCGATTCCGATTGTCATGACCGATTGTCATGACTGATTGCTGATTCCGATTGACGTGACCGATTTACTGATTCTGATTACCGATTGTCATGACCGATTGTCGATTCCGATTGTCATGACCGATTGTCGATTCCGATTATCGATCGATTCCGATTATCGTGACCGATTTATCGATTTTAATTATCGATCGATTCTGATTGTCATGACCAATTGCCGATTCCGATCTACCTGACTGCCGACTTTAATTACCGATCGATTCCGATTGTCATGACCAATTGTCGATTTCGATTGTCATGATCGATTGTCGATTTCGATTGACGTGACCGATTTACCGACTCTGATTACTGATCGATTTCGATTGTCATGACCGATTATCGATTCTGATTGTCATGACCGATTGCCGATTCCGATTGACATGATCGATTTGTCAATTCTGATTATCGATCGATTTCAATTATCATGACCGATTTACCGATTCTAATTATCGATCGATTCCGATTGTCATGACTGATTGTCGATTCCGATCGACGTGATTGATTTGCCGACTCTGATTACCGATCGATTCTGATTGACGTGACCGATTGCTGATTCCGATTGTCATGATCGATTACCGATTCCGATTGACATGACCGATTTACCGATTCTGATTATCGATCGATTCTGATTGATCTGACCGATTGCTGGTTCCGATTGTCGCGACCGATTGCCGATTCCGATTGACGTGATTAACTTACTGATTCTTATTTACGATTGATTCTGATTATTGTGACCGATTGTCAATTCCGATTATCGAGGCCGATTATCGATCGATTCTGATTGTCGTGGATGATTGACGATTCTGATTGTCGTAGCCGATTGATCGATTAGCGATCGAGGCCGATTATCATGACCGATTGTCGATTCTGAGTATTGAGGCTAATTATCGATTGATTCCGATTGTCGTGGCCGATTGACGATTTTGATTATCATAACCGATTCTGGTTACTAAGGTCTACTCCGATTTTGATTTCGATTGTTGAGACCGATTTCGATTGCCAAGGACGATTGTCGAGACCTATATGATGTATATACGACCCATAGTTAAGGCCCATTGTGATGTATTTGTGGTCCTTGGACAAGGCCCACTATGTTGTATATTAGGCCTTTGTGTCAGGCCGTCGGCCCATTATGCGTTTAGCCCTATGTGGGCCATTCTTTGGGGCAATGTTGGTTAGATGTCCATATTGTCGAGGCCGATTGTTGATGCCGGTTATTGATACCGATTATGAGTATGTGACAGCATGACATCATAATACATATGCATCATCTGCATGTTTGTTATGAGATGTGATTGACCATCGCATATATCATAGGGCACGTTATTCATGGGGCTCCCTAATAGGTAGAGTTACCCCACATGAGCGCACGGTATGCCCAAGATTTATGCATGATTGCAGTTTGTGACTCATGCATCTCGCATTTGTGTGACATGAGCAACGTACGCCCTAGCGACATCAGGGTTGAGCCTCCATAGGCATATCGTAAATGGCCAGATGGGACATCAAAAATCTGTTCTACATGGGGTGCTATAGATATCCTTGGGTGAAAGTCTCAGAACCCTCTTGATTCCAGAGGTTGCTCCAACGTCTAGACCAAGTGGATGCATGAGCACATGAGGGTCGTATACCGTTAGGCCGTGTCTCCTACTATATGGTGGTTAGTTGGAAGGGGGTGCAGCCTTACCTGCCTGAGAGGAGGGGTTAATGCTAGGTTGAGTTTGACCAGCTCGAGGAATGGGTTCGCTATCGACGAGTCGGGCCCGATATTGGCAGGCAGATAGTGAGGTCTCTTCCACTCACCTTGTTACGTACGATGAGGTGGCATTCTGGTTTGGATTGTAATAGACCCCGGTGATTTCCTAGAGAGGAATCGTACTGATATGTGGATTATTGAGTAGGATTTGCATGCTATTCATTCATTCATTCACTATCCACTTGGGCTGGTGGTGCATAACTAATTATTATGTACCTTCGTTATGGTAAGGATTTCGGTTGGGCACGCGACTAACCTGAGATCAAGAGTTTATCACGTTGAGTTTGACTATCCAAATTTAGGTATGAGACTAGTTTGGATAGAATTCCCTTGTGGTGGACTCTGTAGCCTGCGATACTACGTACTATCATCCTGACTTCACACTCCAGCATGGTCATTTCATTCGCATTGCATGTTGCATTACACCCGTAGGCATATGACATTTTGGGTTGCTATGTTTCTACACTTATATGGCCTAGATAGACTCAGCATGATTTGTATATTGCATTGCATCAACGACATCTGATATTAGGCTCTTATGACTCTTTATTGCATAGTTATTCTATATTGCGTATTCTGATATTGATTGACTTATGGACTTGTCCATACTTCCGCTTACTCTGTAATCATATGATTTATGATCTTGTCAGTATTTCTGTTTACTCTAATAATTCTTGCACTTGTCAGTATTTCTGCTTACTCTGATAATTCATAATCTTCTTAGTATTTCTGCTTATTTCAATAATGTATGATTTATGGATTACCAGTAATTTCGGTATTTATGATGATGACATTGTATTGAATACTTGACACTTACTTTGTGCGCACACTTACACCACCCTCTAAGCTTTCTATAAGTTTATACATGATAGATGCGTGCAGGTGATGTTAGGGTGCAATAGTGTTGGGCTTGGAGCGTGCAGCGGTCTTCTGGAGCTTGATTTTTTATTTATGTATTTTCCTTTCAGCATTGTACTCAAATAATTATATTAGTAGATATGTGATGATGATGTTGCCTTTGTGAATTGGGTAATCTTGTGGTTATGCTTATTACTAGTTAAATGTACCTTCAAAAAAAAAATCCTCCTTGTAGGAGCCCAGGATTGGAATCTGACCTATGGACGCTAGGAGCGGAGAATGGGGTACTACGGAGGCTGTCAGCACCGGATTCGACAATCGGGTTTCCTATGAATCCGATTTCCGGGTTTGGGATGTGACACTCAACTTTCAATATCTTTCAATGATATACATACTAATAATCAGAAATTCTAGTACTATTCACAGAAAGCAATTGGAAAGTGTCTTGTAATTTAGATTATCATGATATTCAAACTTTCTCTTAATTGATTAAATTAAAGAATTTAAGCGATAGTCTAACTCAGTTGATCAAACTACAACAATTTTAAATTCAATCTCTTATCTTATCATCATACTCAAAGCATTCTTAATTCCATAAATTATCATTTTCCAAACATGTTTTTAGCTTGAAAAATTGAAAATTTTCACATTTTTTGCTCAAAACTAAGAAAACACTGATTAGTTTACCTAATCCACACCCCCAACATAAAACCTACTTCGTCCTCAATGTAAAAGATATGAGCATACAATGCACATGAGACAACGAAAAGAAATGAAAAGTGATGGGAAGATAATGCCTGAAGAAGGAGAATTGAAGCTTTTCTAAAGTTCCTAACATGTAAATGGGTTAGCACGAAGACTAAACAAACTAAAATTAAACTATCCTAATCTTAAATCCTATGAAAGCAATAAACCTAACTACACTTCCGTCAGACTAGGAGGTCAATCCTAGTATACAGGATTAATCAAAGGCATGAACATGTCCTCCGAATCAAATTTCTCAACAAATGGCGTGAGACAATCTCCATTCACTTTGAAAACATTGCCATTCGTCGAATTCTTTAACTTGACGGCCCCATGAGGGTAGACATTAGTAACAATGAAGGGACTAGTCTAACGATATCGAAGTTTACTCGAAAAAAGATATAACCGAGAATTGTACAGAAGAACTTTTTGACCATTTATGAATGATTTTCAGAGGATGTTCCTGTCAAGGAATACCTTCATCTTGTCCTTGTAAATTCTCATATTCTCATAAGTGTCTTTCCGGATTTCTTCTAGTTCATTCAACTAAAGTTTATGCAGCGAGCCAACATTGTCCAAATTAAAGTTCAGATTTTTTATGGCCCAGTAGGCTCTATGCTCCAGCTCCACAAGTAGGTGGTAAGCTTTCCCATAGAAAAGTCTAAAGGGAGACATTCCAATAGGGGTCTTAAAAGCTATAGGGTAAGCCTATAAGGCACCAGTCAAGCGAATTAACCAATCCTTACGGTTAGGGTTAACTTTTTTTTTCATAATTTGTTTAATTTTCTTGTTGGAAATCTTGACTTGTCCGCTTGTCTGCGGGTGGTATGGAGTGCTCACTTTATGAGAGATGTCATATTTCTTCATTAAGTTCTCAAATAGCCTATTACAAAAGTATGAACCTCCATCACTAATGATGGCCCGAGGCGTTCCAAACTGGAAAAGGATATTTTCTTTTCAGAATTGAATGACGATCTTATAATCATTATTCTGACATGGGATCGCTTCAACCACTTAGTGACAGTCTACTGCTAACAAAATGTAAATATTCCTAAAGGATTGGAGGAATGGTCCCATGAAATCAATGCTCTAGAAATAAAATGCTTCAATAATAAGAATGGGGTTCAGAGGCATCATATTTCAATAGGACAACCCTCTCAATTTTTAACAATGCTTGTAAGGCCCATATCCTAGTCCGTACCATTCCGTTGACTCCCGCGATCCTCCCTTTTGAATTTCGACAACCCACGAGCTATAATCGGCATTTGCGCATGACCCTGAGTCGCATCCCATATATCTGAGTCGGCTCGACTCGAAACTTGTACCATTGTGACTGCACCATCGTCGCAGTTCCAACGTTGCGTCTTGTGCATCGATGAGATACCCAGGCCAGGAGTTATGGACCCGCGTATATTTCGAAGAAATACAGTGCATTGTGAATTTCGAGAGAATCTTTATAACCCATCACATCAATCAATCAAGTACTAGTCAAGTACACAACCTATGCCTCTCCCATCCCTTTTTTACCAACAAAGACAAGCAACCCATACCACATGCCACCTCACCCCCCATAAGTCAACTCTCTCTTACACACACCCATCCCTCTCTCCTTACAACTCTCATCTTTCACTCATTCTCTACCATTTTCCCTAGCAACTAAGAGAGAAAAAGATTAAGGAGAGAAGAGCCAAGTGTGGCTCACTTCCTACCCCAAGATCTCTCATCATAGCCCTTTAATCCTCATCATCTTCCGTCAAATAGAGAGCCAAGGAGTTTAGCATTCCATCGGACTAAGAAGATCCAATGATGGGGGTGTTCTTATAGGTTAGATTTTATTTTTGATAATGGACCAAGTGGGGCCTATCGATTGATGGTACGGATCTTACTTTGGACCCTAGGTGTGGCCGATGGCCCACCATGATTCACATGATCATTTCATGATAGGACCATTCTCCATGGACCCCATCATGATGTTTATTTTCCTAGTTTGGAAAGGTCATCTAGACCTTACATTTTAGTAGAGAAGGGATCTCCACTGTTGATTTTGATTGGTGCGGCCCATGTGATGTGGCCCACTTGATATTTATGAGGCCCATTGGTACGGCCTATGTGATGCGGCCCACTTGATGTTTATGAAGCCCATTGGTGCGGCTTATGTGATATGGCCTGCTTGATGTATATGAGGCCCATTGTTGTGGCCCATCTCAATGTATATGAGGCCTATATGATGAGGCCCATTGTGATGTATTTGAGGCCCATGGCTTGAGACCCAATGTGATGTATATAAGAACCATAAGTGAGGCCCAATGAGACATATGTGAGGCCTTTGTGTGGGGCCGAATATGATGTATATGAGGCCTATTGCGATGTGTGATTCCACCATGATGTATGTAATGATGTTTATGGTGGGCCATGCCTTGGGAGAAATGATGGTTTGACGTCCACATTGTAAGAACAGTGATGGTTAAATATCTGCATTGTAACTCTCCCTAGGGCCCATTATTAGGCCCATACTTGTTGTGTGTAGGCTGCTAGGTCCATCTTTATTATGAAGATAGTTCATCACCATATAGCATGTTTAATATAACTCTATGATTCATGCCCATATGCATCATATGTATGCTTGATATGAGGAGTGACTGATCATAACATATGCCATTGGACAGATTGTTTATGGGGCACACTGATAGGAGTTGCCCACGTGAGCCCGCGGTATGCGCAGGATTGCTGCATGACTAGACAGTGTGATTCATGCATCTCACATTTGTGTGACATGTTCAGTGTACGCCCTAACAACATCAGGGTCGTGGCCTCCACAGGCACATCGTGGATGACAGAATTAGATACCAGAAATATTAGCTCTAGCACTATGGGCATATAGGATGTCATTGGATGAAAGTTCCAAAACCTTTTTGGTACCAGGAGATGCTCCAACGTCTAGACCGAGTGGATACATGAGTACACAAGTGCCGAATACCAGTAGGTCGGGTCTCCCACTTTGTCGTGGTCGGTTAGAAAGGGGTGTGGCCTTATCCGCCTGAGTGAGGGGGCTGTATGTTA
The DNA here is from genome assembly GCA_037074715.1 of Magnolia kwangsiensis. Classification (NCBI taxonomy): domain Eukaryota; kingdom Viridiplantae; phylum Streptophyta; class Magnoliopsida; order Magnoliales; family Magnoliaceae; genus Magnolia; species Magnolia kwangsiensis. Next base: position 37,744,046 of record CM073587.1, on the reverse strand, counting down.
TGCTGAGTTTGACTGACTCACAAATGGGTACGCTATCAACGAGCCAGGTAGGTATTGACAGACTACTAGTCAAGCGAATAGTGTGGTTTCTTCCACTCACTGGGCTGTGCGGTTAGGGAGGTGGTTGTCAATGTGGAGTGTACTAGACCCCGGTGATATCCTAGAGAAGAACTGTACTGATATATATATATATATATATATATATATATATATATATATATATATATATACACACACACACACACTTGATTTGGACTGGCATGTTTGTGTTGTATCTTGCATATGACATTTGGCTATGTAGGCCTCGCATCATGTGGCCTTGATATGGTCGACAACATTCATGCCTTGCATCGCATAGCCTTGGTATGACTGATAGTATCCATGGACTTACCAACATATTTTTACATTACTCTGATATTGCATACTTAACATATACCTCGCGCATACACTCGCAGCACCCTCTAAGATTTATATAAGCTTATGCACGACTATTGCGTGCAGGTGGCGTTAGGATGCACCAGTAGCATTGAGGCAGGAGTGTGCAATTGAGCTTTTGGAGTTCCGACATCTATCTTTGTATTTTCCTTTTTACATTATACTTAAAGTTTTTGATATAGTGGATATGTGGTGATGTTGTTTTGTGACTTGGTTATGCTTGTGGTTATGCTCCATTATAAAAAAAATTCATATTGAAAATCCTCCTTGTACGATCCCATGATCGAAATCTGGCATATGAGTGCTGGGAACCGAGAATGGGGCACTACGAAGGCTGTCGGTGCCAAATTCGGCAATCGGAATTTCTGTGAGCCTAGTTTTCGAGTTTAGGGTATGACAACACTCACAAGCTTCATAAAATTCATAAGTATCTTTGAACTTCGTGGGCTAATAAAAGCCGTACTGCAGAATTTTGGCTGTGGTCTTTTCAGTAAAAAAGTGACCACCACAAGCCTGAGAATGACAAAAAGAGATGACACTCTGATATTCATTGTTTGGCACACATTTCCTTAGAATTTGGTCTGGGCAATATTTAAACAAATAAGGATCATCCTAGAAAAACTTACATACCTCGGTGAAGAATTTTTTCTTATCTTGCATAGTCTAATATGTTGGCGTGAAACCTATAGCACGATAATTCATAATGTCAGTAAACCAAGCTAATTAGGAGAGTTTAAAAATTGTTCATCAAGGAACATATCATTTATCGGTGCTAACTCAAGGGAATCGGGGAGATCAAGTCTTGAGAGGTGGTCATCCACTACATTCTCTACTCCCTTTTTCGTCTCTTTTATTTTTATATCGAATTCCTAGATTGGGAGGATCCATCTTATCGGGTGAGGCTTGGTGTCATTCTTAGAGAAAAGGTACTTTAGCGTCGCATGATTAATGTAAATGATGATCTTGGATTTGATCAAGTAGGACCTAAATTTATCCAAAGCGAACACTACTGATAAGAGTTCCTTCTCCATAGTAGAATAGTTCACTTGGGCAGAATTTAGAGTTTTACTCGCATAGTGAATCACACAGGGTTTCTTCTCTTTTCTTTGGCCTAACATCGCCCAATATCATAGTCAGACGCATTGTACATAATCTCAAAAGGTATACTCCAGTCATGTGGCTGCATGATAAGAGTAGTAGTCAACATTGTAAGGCCTGTATCTTAGTCCGCACCATTCCGTAGACTCCCACGATCCTTCCCATCTAATTTCGGCAACCCATGACCTATAATCGATGTTTGTGCATGACCCTAAGTGTACCATTATGACCGCGCCGTCGCAGTGGTTCCAACGCCGCGTCTTGCACATGGATTCGATACCCTGGCCAGGAGATATGGACCCGCGTTTATCTCAAAGAAACGACGTACATTTGTGAACCTAAGAGAATCTCTACTATCCATCCCATCAATCAATTAATCAAAGTACACGACCCATGCTTTCTTTCTCCTCAAGTCAAGCAACCTACCTTAAGTCAACTCTCAAGTCAAGTACATCCATCAACTCACATCCATCACTCACAACCATCACCTCTCTCTTACAACCACCATTTCTCTCTCTCTCTCTCTCTCTCTCTCTCTCTCTCTCTCTCTCTCTCTCTCTCTTTCTCTTCATATTTTCCAAGCAACAAAGAAAAAAAAGAGGTGCACGTCCAAGCACTTTCAAGGAGAGAAAAAGAGTATGTTGTGTGTGGCCCACTTCCTATCCCAAGATCCATCATCCTAGCCCTTCGATTCTTATCATCTTCCATCAAAGTGAGACACAAGGAGATCGACATTCCATCGAACCAAAAAGATCGAATGTTGGGTGTTTTATAGGCCTAGATCTCATGTTTTAATGATGGACTAAGTGGGGCCTACCGATTGATGGTATGGATCTCACATTGGACCCTAGATGTGGCCGATGGCCAACCATGATTCACATGATCATTCCATGATGGGGCCATTCTCCATGGACCCCATCATGATGTTTACTTTTATAAGTTTGAAAGAGGTCATCTAGACCTTCCATTTTAGTGGAGAAGGAATCTCCACTGTTGATTTTTGATTTGGTAGGCCCACATGTATTGGGACCCACTTGATGTATGATTGAATGCATAGAAGGGAGGGCTTATAGTGGTGGAGCCCTCCATTGCACGTGTCTCTTTCTTTCTCTCTCTCCCTCTCTTTCATCCTTTTTATGATGATGTGGCCGTGTGGCCCACCCGGATGGACCCCACCTAATGTATGTCTTATCCACACCATCCATCCATTTAGTGGCCCACCTGGGCGGGGCCCAACCCCCTGTTAACACGTCTGTAGGTGGGGCCCACCTTAAATATGTGTTGTATCCAAATCGTCCAGCATTCAGGGACGCTGGACATGGCTACACAGTGAAGTGTGAACTAACAGTGTGGTGTACTGACCAGCTAACAAAAAAATATATTAGCTTGATTCAATAGCTTTTGCATGGGCTGCTCATGTAGGCCCCACCTTGATGTATAAATCTAATCCACATCATCCATCCTATTTCTCAGCCCATTTTAGTCATTGAACCAAAAAATGAAGCCAATCCGATTATCTGGTGGGCCATAGCATAGAAAATAGTGATTTTTATCGTTAAAATCTATTAGGGGCCACTTTAATTTTTTTACACACCAAAACATGCTAAATATTAGGCTTGTTTGGTTTGTCTTGAGCCATAGAATCCAATGGATGGAGTGGATCCTCCTTATGCAGGCCCCACCTAGGAAAAACCACGGAAAAGCTGAAAAATAAAAAAATATAAAACTTCATGTGCAGCAGGCGCTGCTGCTATTTGTCAAGAGGACACTGCAGCAGCATCCTGCTGCTGCACTGGTTGGAGGGCAGGGACATGGGTCCCAACCATAGGCCCCACTGTGATGTGTGTGGAACATCAATACTGTGCATTTGATGGGCCCCTTTTAATAGTGGGGCACCCTAGAAATTGAGCCGTACATAGAGTCAGGTGGTCCACGTCACATGAAACGGTGGTGATTTGAACATCTGCCATTGAAACTTCTTTGGTTTAGAAGTTTTGGATACATACATACATACATATATGTGTGTGTGTGCGCGCCTTATCAACAGACGGATGGAAAATAGACATTATGGTGGGCCCCACGTGGGACCCACCTATGAAGTGATTGGATTAGTTAGTGTGTCGTCAGGTTCTGTGGAGCCCACCTTGGTGGCTTGTACACTAGTATGTGGAGCCCTCTTTGGTGTATGTGTTGCATCCAATTGTCCATCCAATTGTCAATTATGTCTTAAGGCTTAAGACTAAAAATGAGGTAGATCTATCAAGTGGACCACACCATAAAAACAATGGAGAGATGAATGCCTACCATTGAAGTCCTTTTGGACCACAGTAGTGTTGGATTAAATTGATATTTATTTTTCCTCCCAACCAGGTCTTTGTGACCTTACTAAAAGACTGGATGGAAAATAAACTTGATGGTGGGCCCTGGAAAGTTTTTGAAATGGTGAAAATGATTATCTCCATTGCTATTTGTGGTATGGTCCAAATGATCCCTCTATATGGTTCTTTTTTTGGGAATATATGAGGCTCGTTGTTGAGGCCCACCTTTATGTGTATAAGGCCCATTGTCGAGGCCCACCTTGATATATATATATATATATATATATATATATATATATATATATATATATATATATATATATATATATATATATGATGCCCATTTGATGTATTTGAGGCCCATGGGTTGAGGCCTAATGGGATGTATATAAAGTCCATTGCAATGTGTGATTCCACCATGGTTTATGTAATGATGTTTATGGCGGGCCATGCTTTGGGAGCAATGATGGTTTGACTCCCACATTGTAAGAATAATATTGGTTAAATGTCTACATTGTAACTCTCCCTAGGGCCCATTGATAGGCCCATACTTGTCGTGTGTAGGCCATCTAGGTCCATCTTTATTGTGAGGATAGTTCATTACCATATAACATGCTTAGTATAATTTCATGACTCATGCCATATGCATCATATGTATGCTTGATATGAGTAGTGACTAATCATAGCATATACCATTGAGCAGATTATTTATGGGACTCACTGATAGGAGTTATCCACATGAGTGCATGGTACACACAAGATTGCTGCATGATTGACGGTGTGACTCATGCATCTCGCATGTGTGACATAATCATTGTATGCTCTAATGACATCAGGGCCGTGACCTCCACAGGCACATTGTGGAATGCCGGATTGGATACTGAAAATATTGGCTCAAGCACTGTGGGCACATAGGATGTCCTTGGGTGAAAATTCTAGAACCTTTTTGGTAGAAGGAGATGCTCCAATATATAGACCAAGTGGATACACGAGCGCACGAGTGCCAAATACCAGTAAGCCACGTCTCCCACTGTGTCGTGGTCGGTTAGAAGGGGGTGTGGCCTTATTTTCCCGAGTGAGGGGGTTGTAAGCTAGGCTGGGTTTAATCAACTCGCAAATGAGTCTGCTATCAATGAGCCAGGTAAGTATTGGTAGACTACTGGTCAGGCGTATAGTATGGTCTCTTTCACTCACTAGGCTGTGCGGCTATAGAGGTGGCAGTTAGTGTGGAGTGTATTATACCCTGGTGATATCCTAGAGGGGAACTATACTGATATATGTACTTGATGAGGACTAACATACTTGTATTACATCTTGCATATGACATTCGTCTACATAGGCCTTGCATTGCATGGCCTTAGTATGACCGATTGCATTTATGTCATGCATCGCATAGCCTTAGTGTGACTGATAGTATTCATGTACTTACCAGCATATTTTCGCATTACTTGATACTACATACTTGACACTTGCCTTGTGCACACACTTACACCACCCTCTATGCTTTTGTAAGTTTATGCAGGACTATTGCGTGCAGGCGGCGTTGGATCTCAGCAGTGCTGAGGTAGGAGCATGCATTGGATTATTTTGGAGCCTTTTGATCACCTTGTATTTCTCTTTGTATATTGTACATAAAGTTTTTGATATAGTGGATATGTGGTGATGTTGTTTTGTGACTTGGTTATGCTCCATTACAAAAAAAATCATACTGAAAATCCTCCTTGTAGGATCCCAGGATCAGAATCTGGCATATGAGTGTCGGGAACCGAGAATGGGGCACTACGGAGGTTGTCGGCACCGGATTCGGTGATCTAAAATTTTGTGAGCCTATTTTTCAAGTTTGGGGCGTGACAAACATGCCCTTGAGCTTAGTGAAAGTTTCATGACATTGTTCAGTCTACTTGTATGGTGCATCCTTTTGAAGTAGATTATATAAAGGATGAGAGAGATGACTAAAGTCCTTTATGAATCGTCTATAAAATCTGGCATGTCCAAGGAAGGATCGCACGTCACATATGCTCTTGGGTGGATGTAGGTTAGAGATAAGATCAATTTTAGCCTTGTCTACCTCAATTTCCTTGGATAAAATTATATGTCCAAGAACAATACCCTTGGGAACCATAAAATGACATTTCTCCCAATTCAGAACCAAATTCTTTTCCTCGCATCGCATAAGCACATTTTAAAAATTTTTCAAACACTCACAAAAAGATGGAGTAAAAACAGAGATGTCATTGTTTACAAGCCCAAGTGTAAGATCGCGATGTAGTAATAATGTAACACCTGGTCCATTCTGTACTATTTTCCATGCATATGTGCATGATAATCGATGCCCTTAGCTAGACCTGGATTGGCCGTTTATAGTACACACCCAACTGACCGAAACTCCAAGACCTCGAAACCTATCTCATATTGTCCACCCCGTCGCCGCGATCGTGGAGGTACCACCCGTGCGTCGGTATGATACTCCGTTAGTGAGATACGCTATGAAGAATAATTATTGTACCATGTGTGCAAGGCGCCATGTACTCCACTCCATACATGTGAACAACACATGTGATACACACATGCACATGCCACACATGGGTGAGAGAATCTCTACCCATATGTGTGATGTCACACACCCATACCTCTTCTTTCTCATGTGCATGAAAAGTCAACTCTCTTCCATGCCACACCTCATGTATGACATCATCACACCATGTCATCCCATGCTCTTTTAATCCACCATTAATTACTAATAATGAATTAATTTCTATGATCCTAGGTTAAGATAATATTAATCACATTACCCTAACTTAACCAAAATTTTATCCATTTCTTTATAAATACCCCTCTATCCCTTAGCATTTCACCATTTTCCATGGAGAGAGAGAGAGAGAGGAGTGATCTTGGTGGGCCATCAACTCCATCAATCTCATCCCTTCCATCCATCTCAACCATCCATCTAATTCATAAAAGTGAGTAAACCCACTCCACTCTTGGTTTGTTTCTTTTTGATTATTTGTGGTGACGATTTGATATGATCAATGGTGTGGATACATAGGGGAATGATGTGTTTAATAGCGTGTTTAATGATGTGGATTCATGGGAGAATGGTGATGATAATGTGATAATGATGTGTTTAATGGTGTGGATTCATGGGAGAATGGTGATGATACATATAATGGTGATGATAATGTGATAATGATGTGTTTAATGGTGTGGATTCATGGGAGAATTCATATAAAAAAATAATAATAAAAATAATTTCATAAAGAAATGATTATTTATAGACTTTATGTGGGCCCCACTGATTGTGGGCCCCACTAGAATTTTTGTATGCCATCTAAACCATCCCAAAGTGTGGCCCACTAGGCTGGCCAAACACACACACACACACGCCCATGCACACACGTGCTCACAACATGAAAAAAAAAAAAAAAAGAAGAAGAGAAGAGAACACTGGACCGTCCTCTGGACGCTGAAGTAAGCAGCGCTTGGCCGCTTAAATAAAGGGATTTGGACTATGGGTCCACAGCAGGCCCCACCCATGATGTATGTATTAAATCCACACCATCCATTCACTTTTTCAGATCATTTTAGGCGTTGAACGGAAAAATGAAGTCAATCCAGCTCTCTAGTAGGCCCCACCATCAAAAACCATGTGAAGACATGCTTAAACATATAAAAGCACTCACTGGGGCCCACCTGAAATTTGGATGCATCTGAAACTTGGACTGACCTGTCCACCACATGAGACACACATAACAGTCAGACTGGATCGTCCTATTGTAGGCCCCATATTTGAATATATATATATATATATATATATATATATATATATATATATATATATATATATATATATATATATATATATATATATATATATATATATATATATATATATATATGACGCTGCCGCATTAGCTTCTGGATGACGCTGGAGCAAGCAGCGTCTGTTGCTGACGCTAGAGGAAAGTAGGCCCCACCACAGGCTCCACCTTGATGCATGTCGAACATCAGCACCATGAATTTGATGGGTCCCATTTAAAAATGGGCCACCCCCAAATTTTAGCTATACACAGAACTCAGGTGGCCCACACCATAAAAATAAAATAAAATAAATTTATAAAGATGAATAAATCAGCAATTTTATAGGTCTGATCATGTGGTATATGTTATATCTAAACCATCCATCCATTTGGTGAGCTTGTTCTAATGCTTGAGAAGAAAAATAAGATAGATCTAACTATCAAGTGGGCCACACTACAAAAGGAGAAAGGATTGAACATCTACCATTGGAACCCTTTTTGGGTTAGAAGTTTTGGACCAATATGAAATTTGTTTTTTCCCTTAATTCAGGTCTTTGTGACCTTATGAACAGATTGGGTGGAAAATAAACTTCATGGTGGGCCTGATGAATGGTTTAACGATGAAATCATTATCCTAACTGCTAATTGAGGTGAGATCCAGATAATCTTTGGTTATGATTCATTTTTAGATATATATATTTTTAAAAATGATCTCTAAAAATAGATGAACGGTGTTGGTATAATAAATACATTACTTTAGGACCCATGTAACTTTGATCTCCTTGAACCGTTTGAGCTTGTAAAATCACTTGTTAGGTCCACCTAAAATTTAGATGTATTTGAAACTTGGTCTGATCCCTCAACCAAATGGGACACACATAATGGATTGGCTGGATTTTTGAACCACATCTCTGTGGGCCCAACAAATATTATGAATATTTAATGGAGGGTAACCTCTCAACTCGTGTGTGGTATGGCCCACTTTGATGTAGGTGTTATGCCACTTAATCTACCATGGCTATGACATGATATATTTAAGATCATCACCATTTATCTATTTTATCAACCCTTTTGACGGTATGTTACCATGAATCAGGCTCATCCAATGATTAGATAGCCGTACATTATGCAATAATGTAAATTGAACTCTGATCATTAAAATTTATTATGGGTCATCCTGATGATGCATTAGATATTCAACCCATCTAGCCCATGTACCGGGTCTCCTTTAGGGTATTGTCCCAAAGATCAGTCAATTCAACCTGAATTGGACCATACAATACAAGGCTGTGAGAATAAGGACCTAACTACTGAATCCAACCTAAGGCCACCATGGGTTATATATTTAATCCAGGCGGACCATCCACTTCCATATATCATTTTCAGGATTTAGATTAGAATCAAAGTAGACCTAAGTCTTAAGTGGGACACATACGACTTCACCTCATGGGAAAGCCCCATGAGCTCCACCATATAGAACTCATTGTAAATTCCATTGATGTGTGGGCCCAAGAATGTTAAGGCCCATTTTAAGTGAATGTCATGTGGGCTCATCAGTGATAGCCTTATTTGGGCCAACCATTGGGCCTTTTCGACAAGAGTTTGTAATCTTCATGTGTTGAAAATATGACGAACTGGTATTGTAATTTTTGAAGTAATGATGATTAATCCCTTAAATGGGCTGATTGTGGACAACCCTTAATCACTTGGCACTTTGGTTAGAGTATGGTCCTAAGTAAAAGGATCATGTGACTTGTGTTTAAACCCTTAAACATATTTAATTATAACAAATATGTAGACTCTAGTGGTGTGAGGATGTGATATACCCATTTGGTCCATTAATCATGTAGGTATTTGATGTATATATAGCCACCTAAGCATAGGCAATGGTGGAGTATTTGTAGTATATGTAGTCATCTAATTGTATAAATGTGAAATACGTACAAGGCCACCTAATTGTATGAAATCAAGTGGCATTGATGGCCATTCAACAAACGTAGGTTTGTGCTTATCAATATAGATATCGCCACTTGAATCACATATAACTAAGTTGTACACTAAACCGAATGTGATGTAGAGTTATGTTACCTAAACTAATGTTATTAAGGTCCTGGATTCTATACGTTGTGATCTCTAAACCGTAAGTGGTACGATGAAATGTGGCTCTTGGCCCTTAACTATGCGACACCAAATATGAACCATTAACTAAGTGACGTGTGAAGTAGTTGTAGTATAAGACTTTTCATAATTGGTATAGCCATGTATTTGTGGCCTATGGGTAAGGCCCATTGAGATATATTTCTTGCCCATATGATGAGGCTTATTGTGATGTATTTCTTGGCCATGTGATGTGGCCCATAGTGATGTGTATTAGGCCCAGGTATGTGGCTTACCTATGAAATAGATTTGAGGCCACTTGTAATGTATTCGAGGCCCATAGATGAGGCCCAATGTGATGTATTTGAGACCCATGGGTGTGGCTCATTGAGATGTATCTTAGGCCCATAGGTTGTGGCTTGTTGTGATGTACTTGAGGCCCATGTGTAGGGCCCACCTATTGTGTATTTGAAGCTCATGGGTTGTGAAGCCCGATGTGGTGTATTCATGGCCCATGTACCGAGGCCCACTACGATGTGTAAGGCCCATATGATATGGCCCAATGTGATGTATATGCGGCCCATGAGTGAGGCCTAATGTTATGAATGTGTGGCCCTTGTGTGAGACACAAAGCGATGTATGTGAGGACCGATGTGATGTGGGATTTTACTATGATGTATGTATTGATGTTTATGTGGGCCACTCCTTGGGAGCAATGTTGGTTAAATGTCCACATTGATAGGCAATGATGGTTGAATGTCCACATTGTGACCTTCCCTTATGCCTTGTTACGCCCATTCTCACCGAAGTCGATTATCAATGCCGAATATGAGTATGTGATAGCATAACATCATGATACATGCCCATACGCATCATCTGCATGTTTGTTATGAGATATGGTTGACCATTGCATATGACATTGGGTAGGTTATGAGACTCCCTGATAGGCGGAGGTTATCTCACATGAGCGCACGGTATGTGTATGATTGATGCATGACTGGATTGTATGACTCATGCATCTTGCATTGTGTGTGTGATTACTATACGCCCTAGCGACATCAAGGTCGTAGCCTCCACTGGCATATCGTGGATGGCCAGATGGGACACTGAAAATGTTTGGTTCTAGCATATGAGCGCCATAGATGTTCCTGGGTGAAAATCCCTAAACCTCCATGGCCAGGAGACGCCCCAACATCGAGACCGAGTGAATACATGAGCGCCCGAGTGCCGAATACTAGGAGGCCGCGTCTCCCATTATGTCATGGTCGGTTGGGAGGGGGTGTGGCCTTACCCACCCGAGGGTAGGGGGCATTGTTAAGCTGAGTTTGACCAGTTGGTGAATGGGTCCGCTATCGACGTGCCGGATAGGTATTGACAGACTATTGGCCAGGCGGATAGTGAGGTTTCTTACTCTCACTTGGACTGTGCTGATGGGAGAGGGGTAGTGTCATTTGGAGTGTACTAAACCCCGGTGATGATCCTAGAGAAGAACTGTACTGATATGTGGACTTATTCAGCCGGAGTTGCATACTCATTCATTCATTCATTCATTCATTATCAACTCGGGGTGGTGGTGTGCAACTATTTGTACATGTACCTTCGTAATGGCCAGCATTTCTGTTGGGGCGCACGACTAACCTGAGATCAGGAGTTTACCACATTGAGTCTGACTATCCAAATTTAGGCATGGGACTGGTTTGGATAGAAGTCCCTTATGATGTACCCCATAGCCTGCGATACTACGTACTATCATCCCGACTTCACACTCCAGCATGGTCATTCCATTCGCACCACATATTGCATTACATCCGCGACATATAACATTATGGGTTACTTATGTTTCTACATTTACATGGTTTAGATACGATGTCTGATATTTGACTCTTTATGACTCCTCATTTGTATAGTTGATCTGTATCACGTATTCTGATATTGTTCCTCATTTGTATAGTTAATCTGTATTGTGTATTCTAATATTGTTTGACTCATGGACTTGTCAGTATTTCTGATATTGTATAATTATGGCATGACAATATGATGATGATGATGTGATTACGGATGCGTGTAATACGGTTATGGCTGTGGTATAAGAGAAATGAAAATATGACTTGTGATGTTGGTAGCATTAACTTGGAGTATTATTATGATGCATATGCATTGCATTGGCATTGACATCATACCTTACGTGTTACACGCCTTTCACATATATGATTTCCTTGTAACATATTTCTCTTGCTTGCATGTAGGATACACTGCACACACGTGTGTACTCACTAGGCTTTTTGCCTAAGCTTCATATTTTCCATTTTTTTCAGAGCTGGAGTAGCTAAGAAGACTTTGCCTTCTCATTGCATTATATCTATTTTTCGATTTGGTAATGTCGACATTGTGTACCTTTTGAAAAGCATTGTACTTGTAACCATCAGGATTTCTATTGGAGAATGTCTCTTGGTAATTTGATCATGGATCTTTATGCTCAGGTATTATTATATATGTCTAAACAAAAAAAAATTCAATCAAAAATCTTCCTTGTGGTGCGCCGAACTCGGGACTTGGTGTATGAAAGTAGAGTGTCGGATTCAGGGCATCACGGAAGCTGTCCATCCCCGAGTTTAGGGCATGAAAAATAATCTCGGTAATACCAAGGATGAATCCACAGGGATTAATCTCCTACATTTCTGAAAGTAACTAGAACTAGAGCTAGAAGAAGATCTAAATTAGAAATCTAAAATAAAAAAAGTAATTGTGAAAGGAATTTCAATAATCTAAAGGGAACTAGGGTTCCAAGGATCCACTTATAGCTATCAAGATGTTTCCTTATTTGATTCAAGGAACACAATTGGAAGAGGAGTCCTATCCTATCCAATTGGAAGATATATCAATAAACTTAAATCTGAACTTTCATTGACCTAATTCTCAATGAAGGAGAATTATGAGGGTTGGAAGGGATTCCATCACCAAACCATGCCCTGGAGACAATAGCTAACAACATGATTTACCAATCCCACAATCTCATAATAAGAAAAGAAAAAGATACTCAAAGCTATTGTAGATCTATTGTAATTTAAGTCACAACAAACCATTAAAAACTAAAAGTATTACTTAAATATCAAACTAGAATCAAAGAAGTTCAACAAGAATAAAAATCAAAACAAGAAAAGCATCCCAACATGCTATAAGCTTCACCTCTTAGCCCTAGCTAAGAGGTTTAGCCAACCATAGATATGATTACATATAAAATTCTCAAAGAAAGCATTAAAAACTAAGAAGGGAAGACGAAACCCTTAGAAGATGGCTGCACCATTTTTCTCTACTCCTTAAAACCCTAGATATCCCAAAAAGTCCGTAGGAAACCCATATTTAAAGCCTTGTCCGGTCGGTTTCGTAAAATCGCCTCAATTTAGGTAGTTCGCGTAACTCTGCATAACACGTTCGATGACATTGAACAACCTTCGATTTCTTCGAACGTAAGTTGAATTCCGAAAGTTGCACCTTTACGCACTATGTAACTTCTTTCACACTGCATAAGTTTCTATGTTATCGAATTGCCTTTGATGTTATCGAATTATCTTCGAGTAATTGAAAAAGTGTCCAAAACAGTCCAGCGAGTTGCTTCAAAATTCTTCAATAAATTCGATGCCATCGAACACACTTCAATGCCATAGAGCAGTTCCTCGAGTCATCGAACAATTCCTTGAGCCATTGAGAAATGTCTTCAATTTGTCCAGCGACCAACTTGATTTTCAAGTAAAAATTCAATGTCATCGAACAATGGCTTCGATGTCATCGAACTGTGGTCTATGACATAGACAGTGAAGAGAATTTCAGCACTTTGTTGTTTCGACTTCCTTCCTTCTTTAGTTGGTTTTCTTGAATCTTGGGGTCTTGAAATCTTCAATCGTGGTCTTTAAAAATTCATTCTTTGCCTTGGTAATTCTTGAGCATTATATCTATGCTTTTAGCATTCTTTTTAATCTAAGCTCTTAAACTCACCTTGCAACACAAACATGCATAAAATATACCATTAAACCTTATCATGTTCGTAAAACTAAGATATAAATGGGAAAAATATGCAATATTTGATACTCAAGAGTCATTCATGAAGACCTTTAAATATTGCCCCACCATGTTAGAAAAAATACTCAACATGCATCGCTGAAAAGTGGCGGGGGCATTGCACAATCCAAATGGCATCCTTCGGTAAGCAAATGTGTCAAATGGACATGTGAACGTTGTCTTTTCTTAATCTTCAAGGGCTATCTCTATCTGATTATAGCCTAAATATTTGTCAAGGAAGCAGTAGTAAGAATGACCAGCTAGCCTTTCCTAAATTTGATCAATGAAGGGCAAAGGAAAGTGGTCCTTCCTTGTGACGGTATTCAACTTTTGTAGTCAATGCACATTCTCCAACCAATAGTAACTCTAGTTGGCATGAGTTTATTGTCAGCATTGGCTATGATGGTGATTCCAGACTTTTTAGGAATCACCTAAGTTTGACTCACCCATTGACTATTGGATATAGGGTATATGATACCCACATCCAATAACTCAAAGACTTCTCCCTTAACCACCTCTTTCATGTTTGTATTTAATCGATGCTGTGGTTGTCAAGAAATTTTTACATTATCCTCTATATGAATGCAGTGAGTACAAATCAATTGATCAATTCCCTTAAAATCTGCAATCGACCATCCAAGAGTTCCTTTATTCTTAATGAGAGTAGAAATAAGTATTCTCTCTTGTTCTTTCTCAAGGTGGGAAGAAATCACCACTGGGTATGTCTCATATTGACCTAAGTAGACATACTTGAGATCAGCAGGGAAGGGTTTTAGGTTAAGCTTTGGTGCTTTGAGGTTATACGGTAGAGCACTACATTGGTTTCGGGCAATTTCCCAATTTGTGGCCTCCATTGGTTAACTTCAAGTACCGACATCGCATCAAGAAAGGCATCCATCTCTCGAATCATGTCATCATCTAATCAAGGGAGTGGGTCAAGCACGTCTCTAGAGGGTCAGAGTATAGAGTCAAAAGTACTCTATCTTCCACAAAAGAGTCGATCATGTTAATGTCGTAGATATCATCTTCATCCTCTGTTTGTTTGCTCATATTAAAAAACATATACAGTTCTAATGTCATATTTTTAAAAGATAGATTCATAATTACATTCCTACAACTAATGATGGCATTTGATGTAGCAAGGAATAAACAACCAAGAATGACGGGTATCTGAGTGCTCACATCCATGATGAGTTGAGTATTTAGAACAATAAAATCTATTAGGTAGTATAATTTATCAACCTGGATGAACACATCCTCAATCATTCCTCTTGGTACATGGACTGATCAATTAGCAAGTTATAATGTGGTCTAGGTGAGTTTTAATTCACCTAGACTCAATTGTTTGTAAACTAAGAATGGGATCGAATTAACACTCGTCCCCAACTCAAGAAGTCCGTGCTCAATCCGATGGTTCCCAATTACACATGTGATGGTTGGGCTACTACAATCTTTGTATTTTTGTGGCACGTCTTGCTTAAGGATGATACTCACCTTTTCTGTCAAAAAGATTTTCTTTTAGATTTTTTTCCATCTTTTGGTTTTACATATATCTTTCAAAATTTTGGCATATGAAAGGATTTCTTTAACAACATCCAGTAAAGGGATATTGACATTCACTTGCTTAAGCACCTCTAGAATACCCTGGAAGTTAGAAGAGGTTTTGGTGCAATCAACTGTTGGGGGAATGGCACAATTGGCTTGTTTTGAGATTCTCGTTCCATCTCATGTGGGATGTCGTTAAATCCATCATTCTTAACTTCTTCTAAGTCCTTAGGCTTTTCAGCCCTCGTTAGAATGGTTTTGTTAGTTGTCTTTCCAATTCTAAGAGTGGCGATAGACTTAACTTATTTTACATGTTGATTGGAAGAGCTTGGGTCACTGATTTTATATCGTGGCTTTGGATTGGGGAGTAGTTGGGCTGGAAAAGTCCCTTTCTCCCCAGTCACTAAGTGTGACTCAATTCTTTGAATTGATGATATAAACATTCCCATTATTGTTTTGAGATCTTAGAACGCTTGCACTGTGTTTTGGTTGATGAGCTTTTGGTTTTGCATGAAATTTTGAACGGGATCCTCTTAAGGTTTACTTTGATTTAGAAGTTGAGTAAGGGCTTGTTGAGGATTGGTTCCTCCCCTTTCATTTGATTGAGCAAGCTTAAAAGTGGTAGGTCTTGGTGAGGTGTCCCATGATTGCGCGTTCTCTGCCAATTGATCAAGGTAATCCCACACATCATTGAGCTCCTTATTCATGAATTCACCGTTACACATCATCTCAACAAATTCGTGCACTGGCGAAGTTAATCCATTATAGAAAAAGCTTATTGTCCACCAAATTTCATAGTCTTGAGGTGGACAGAAATTCATGAGATCTTTGAATCGTTCCTAGCATTGGAAGGTCTCTTCCTCTTTCTGGGTGAAGTTCATGATTGCCTTCCTTAAAGTGTTAGTTTAATGAAACGGGAAAAACTTTTTGAGAAATTCTCGGGTCATCTTGGTCCATGTGTCGATAGATCGTGGCTTTAAGGCTGCAACCAGGTCTTAGTCTTCTCCTTTACTGAAAAGGGGAACAGTTTGAGTCACATTGTGTCCTCATACATGTTTAGAAAGTGTAATGTGGTGACTATCTCATCAAACTCTTCAATGTGCAAGTATAGACTTTCAGAGTCTAGTCCATAGAATTTAGGAAGGAGTTGTATCACTCCAGGTTTAACATTCAAGTTTCCTGCATTAAGTGAAAACAGCATACAGGAAGGTGTACTCACTCCCGCCAGTTGTAAATAATCTCACAAAGTACAAGGTGGGAGAACATTATGCACCTCATTCTCATCTTAAACCTCCTCAACTTAAAGTTGAGGTTGATTTGGAGCCATTACTTCAATTAACTGAGAGGATCTCAAGTGGTGTCTAATCCTTTGATGGATAGGAAATCCTTCGACTAATCGTCCCTCACTTAAGAGATGTTGAGTGTTCTCATGAGTCCACTTGGGCATGAAACATGCACATTATTCAAGCATCAAACAACTAAAACCTAGAAGAAAGAAAACTAAAGAAAATAAGAAATCTAGCAAAGAAAGAGAATTGGAAAGAGGTTACCGGATTGGAGTTGTTATGTTAAGATCCTACAAAATAGAAAACAATGTTAGTTTCTTAAGAATAATTTCAGAAAAAAATCATAACCTAAAAAAAATAAAAAAAATAACCCTAATCTTAAACCTAATTCTAATACCAATTAATATCAGAAAAACATAGCCATATGTAACACCCCAAATTTTTATAGCCAGAGTTTATACTCGTGCCTAAGGAAATCGAGTGTTAATAATGTATAAATTGGATGCTCTAAAAATCATACTTTTTTTTTAACATCTAGATATATTCATGAAGGTAACATTCACGAGAATAAAATCGATAATAAAATCAACTGTATTGATTATTTCATCAGAGTAAAGGAATTCAGTAAATAATCATTTTTCCTCTCAATGGGAGCTTATTGCATTTATTGAGTTTGCAGCAGAAGTATAAAACTAATTCATAAAACTATCTTCTTATTCTTTCAGTAGAATTTTCCATAGGGAAGTAGTCCTCTAAGTCTTCAATCTGTACATCACTTGCATCATCTGTACAGTTAGAGAGGGTTAACGCCCTACTCATAGTGATGGTTATCCTTTAAGATTAACAATAACTCAAGAGGTTCATAAAAGTAAATGTAAAGGTTCTGATACATCACGTACTCCACCACTAGAAGAGATATCAGTATGCATAAATAATCTACATGAATGTATGCTTAGCAAAGCATGTGCGGCTCATCATATGTAGTGATCACTGTCACAATGTCGAAAATAGATCATAATATCTAGCTCGACTCGCATTCTTACACTATGGATATTCGTCGGCGTGTCCCAAATTAACGTGAATTTATGCGAGCATCTTAAGGCGACACAACGACACGATTGGGGGATTTATATAACATGATGTGTTCATGGAGTGACTATTTGTGACTTCTAATCCCAAGAAGTGATGTAACATGCATGGCGATTTAATTACATTGATTGTGTACTACGCCAACCATCCCACGGAATTAAGTACCGACCAAGAGGGCCGCTACCCATAACATATTATGTCCACGATAAATATTGAGTCACTAGTCATGATACCTTTAACAATCACTTATGGTGATAGAGAATGTAAACTGAATCATGATTCCCAACAGGGTAAACAAGTGTTGATGGTAAATTAAATGATCGTAGAGAGGAAATCTTAGTAACATGAAAACATAGTATGAAAAAGGCAAGATAAAACATATCATCTTAAACTACTGTAAGCTTAAAGGAATAAAACCCTCACCTTGGGTGGTGAAGTGTCTATTATTAAGTTAAATGATCAAAGGTGTATGTTTAGGCTTTACTCTAATTTTTCCAGGCTTGAATTGATTAAGTTAGATGTTAGACTAGAGTTGATGAAAAAGACTCGACCTAAACTTATTTCTCAAACGAGTTTACCTAGTGCCTGAGTTGATAAGTTCTCAGCTTATCGTGTTTAGGCCTTTCCTACCATTGCCTTGATTTGTTTTCGAGGTGATTTGTTTTCGAGGTGAATGGAATTTCATTGTTGAAGGATAGATCTACAGCTTGGGGAGGGAAGACAATGATAAAAATGAGAAAAGGTTAGGGGTGGAACTAGGTCTCAGGGACAACTCAGCGTGTAACTGGCTTTCATGTCCTCTTCTTCTTCTTCTCTCTCTCTCTCTCTCTTTCTTTCTTCTCTTTTCTTTTCTTTCTCTTTTTCTTTCTTTTTCTTTTCTTTTCTTTTCCTTTCCTTTCTTTTCCTCTCTTTCTCTTTCTTTTTCTTCCTTTCTTTCTTCATTCTCCTTTTCTTGCTAATACGTCTAGCAAGCAGGGGCTGGCCGTTGCTCTCTCTTCTTTCCTTCTTTATTCTCTCCTACTCTCTCTCTCTCTCTCTCTCTCTCTCTCTCTCTCTCTCTCTCTCTCTCTCTCTCTCTCTTGCTGGCGTATTCCCTAACGTCTGGGCATGGGTCTTTTATACAGACTTGTGAATCTAGAATACTCTCGCGTAAATCATTCGCGGGGCGTGCTCTGTGCGAACAGAGTGTGAACAGATTGCGCAGTTGTGCAAGTTGGTTTGTGCAGATGCTCGAATGATCCAGAACCTCTGGTGAAATGATGTCACATTCCGACCTTTCTAACATCTCTAAGAGGGTCAGAACTATTGTTACCTAGTTTTGGACGTCTCTGATTAGATTTAAATGACCCTCTTTAGGTTTCTTATGTAGAAGAATTAGAAACAGTTTTGGTTTCCTGACACGGTTTGCGAAGAGGTTTATGGTCAGAATCTGTTGATTGTTCGAGTTGGATTGTAACGCCCTGAAAATCGGGGGTCGAGCAGAAGCTCAGCTCCTGAGTTCCAATGCATCGCTTATACAACATAGATAATGATGATTAAATATTTTTCATATTAGTGCACATAAACATGAGTGAGATTATACTAAATCAACATATCATACTCCAAAGTTAATATAATTTGGCAAGCGAAAGACTAAAAATATATGCATTTAATTATGAAAATACTTCACAAATTTTAGAGTATGAGTATGAGACCGGCCTAAATATATACATGTGTTGTTTCTAACCATATAAAATGCGGGAAGTAAATTTGTTCAACTAAACAAGTATCTCGGTAGTCCCTGCGCATTGGTATGAGATCTACATAGATCCACCCGATAGTTGAATGTAGGAGAACTCTTCCTCCTTGCCTACAAAGTCCAACTCTTCTGTATAGACCTCGTCATCACCTGCATCTAAACCAGAGTTTGGGTGGTATTTAAAACACCGTCCCAGGTGGGAATGAGTAGCTAATTCGGTGAAACTATAAAACAAAGGTTAACATATTATTAATTTAGTCAAGCAGTAATAATAAGGCAATGCAACAATCATATCATAAGTACTCTTGTTAATGCAGAAATGGTATGCGGTAATGATGCATGCTCTCTCCTGCACTCCCTTAGCGACATCATCTCACAATCGCGCATGACAAACTCCCTAAACGTGCGCTTTTTCGTCAAAGCACATGCAATGCGGTGCATGGTCATGTTAGCCAAAACTTTATTAGGTTTATTCATACAAGAGGATTGGGAAGCTAAGGTACCTCCCTTTATATCATTAACCCAAACATTGATCCATCTAGGGTCGTCAATCCTAATTAATCACATATGATAGGCAAGTTCACGAGTTTATACCATAGGTTGCTATGAAAGGCTTGTTACCTCGGCGTACGCTTAATTCACACTTGAGGTCGCTACGAGAGACTCATCACCTAATCATAGGCCTATTTTATACTCAAGGTCACTATGGCAAGGCTCATCACCTTAGCGTAGTACTAGTGTATACTCGAGGTCACTACTAAAGGCTCGTCACCTAGTCATAGGCCGACAGCTCGAATACAGTGTCTCATGCCACCATATTTGCGCACGAGTTTAGTTTACTCACTGGATACTACTGGGAGACTTATCACCCTAGCGTAGGCCGACAGCTCGACCACGGTGTCCCATACCACCATATTCAGCTCATGAGTCTTAGCAGATCGTGGTACCAAGGTTAGACGGGCTTTTCACTTATAAGTTTGGTATCTTAGATTCAAGCAGTGGCGTCCATATATGGTGAACATACATTGGGCCAATCGGGTTACTTGATAAGCTCGACTAGTATGAGCGCACGCTGAATTAGTCGACATGGAGTGCATAAGCACTCCACTTGGCTTAACCAGTATCAACAATCATCGTATGACTCGGATTCATCAAACTTATCCAACGTGGCGAGACTAGTTCGGCCACTCAATCGGGAATCGTTACCAATTGCCTGAATTAAGTAGTAGTCCCAATCACAATTAAATACAATAGGTAATTACTTGTGATAGTCATAACAATATTTAGCAATCAATTCAAACATTTCAGTCATTTGAGCATTTTTATAAAACACAGAATGAACATATCATCACACATATACATCTCATACATAAATCACATAGTTAGATTTAAATTACATGAAGGAATTTTATTCATATAACTAAGGTAGATGAGAATCTTATCTCAACACCCTTGTAAAGTACAATTCATCGAACACTTACTCATTTAAACATTTTATCAAACACTTAGGCTACACATTTCAACATACATGATATGACTTAGTTATAACGTATATTAGGAAAAATCCTTTCACATAGGAGTTGTCATACCTATAACAATTACGTATCCTAGATTATTAGTCATGGCAAGCAGAAATCAAAATTCCATCTTCATTTAAACATTTCAACAAACATATGAAATGCATAGTTAGTAAACATAGTTTATACACAAGTGATATATTAAAAACATCGTATCTAAGGGTATATGATGGCAATCAAGTCAGTTATAAACCATTACTAACATTGAAAGCCTTGAAAACCATAACCTAAACATTTATAGTATGCACCTTTCGCCGATAAACCCCTACCGAGCTCAGTTTGAACACTACGTCTTTGTCTACGACACAATGGCTACCTGAATCATGAAATAGGTTAGCTATTTCATCGATTCATCTATTTAGATTCCTAAAATAAGATTAGGTTTAGGATTTCTTACCCAAATCGAGGTTGGATTCGACGGTGTAGCTAGATATAGAGGCGATTCATGCGTGGAGTAAAAGGAAGGAACCACGACAGCAAACTCTAAGGACCTCCCTTTGATCTCCACTCCTTTCTCTCCTTTTCTCTCTTCTCTCTCCTAGGCTTTGGAGAAAATCGTATTGATTAAAAATGGGGTGGGTTTAGGCCCTTATATAGGCCCAGAACTGATGGTAATGGCCCAAGGGCCATGGTATACTTAGGTTATAGCCAAAAGTCGACTGTTTCGGGCTAACGGAGCTCATTTAGAGGTCCATTTCCTGCATTCGATCTGGAAAAAGTTTTCTAATATTGGATCAAGGTCAGGTTAAGTTTTCAGTCCGATCGGATTAGTAGATTGACCGTGGAGGACCCGTTTCAATTCAACAGTCACTATTACTCGATCAGGGCCACAAGTATGCTGACATGAGTTAAAAAATTTTCTTGATCCAAGGGTGTAATTAGGTCAGAATTTAACGGTCTGAAACCTTAAAATTGGCCTGCAAGCGAACGGCTCAATTCACTTAAGTTTTAGTTCATTTCCTAAAGATATTCTCGTTTCTCACACACTTTGCTCTGGGCTCAAGTTGTATGTTTCTGGACACTATCTAGATTTAATTTTTAAGATGGTAGTCAAGCCCAGTAAGGCGGTCATAACCGTATAGTTTTACGGTAATTGAACTTTTGACACACAGTATAGGTCCGATACGGAGTTTCAATGTGCACTCCAGAGCAAATGAGTTTCAAGATTTCTCCTAAGTTTTTAAGTAATATTAAGTTAGCAATTTTAATAGTTTTGGGTCTTCTAATTTATATAGAAAGGGATTCAAGCCAAATCCATTGATTGTTTAGTTTAGTACTTAATCAAATTCTACCATAATTACGACAGAATAAGGTCCCACGACATTTCTATGCCCCTTTCTGACACTTTTAGTTATTATTTTTTTAGTAGTTCTTCATTAAGTATACTCCATCTTTACCAAATTTTATAAGATTTTGTGTTGTAGAAAAATTCTAAAAATTCTAGAAACAGCAGCTATCCAAACTAATGATTTTTGAATAGTTTCACAACGACCTATATTTAACTATATTAAAATTTTTATTATATTTTTACTTATTTTTATATGAAACTACACTTATCAATCTTCAATATAGATTTTAAATCACCTAAATCAGAGTTATAACGAGGAAGATATGACTTTTTGAAGTTGAATGAACATTCCAAAAAATGGGGCAGAAAACGGGCTGCTCGACCCGCTGGACAGTGAGGCCTTGCTGTTTTGGTGATGCCATTGCCGACCACTGGACATTGGGGGGCGATGCTATTCCCCCCTCTCGAGGTGCCGGATATGCACGGTGACTCACCTCGTGTCCCCCCAA
The DNA here is from genome assembly GCA_037074715.1 of Magnolia kwangsiensis. Classification (NCBI taxonomy): domain Eukaryota; kingdom Viridiplantae; phylum Streptophyta; class Magnoliopsida; order Magnoliales; family Magnoliaceae; genus Magnolia; species Magnolia kwangsiensis. The sequence continues at coordinate 37,721,213 of CM073587.1, read as the reverse complement.
TTTGCGTCATTTGGGCCACCCAAGTCTGTTTGATGTGGTTTCGCCACTCGATATTTGAAACGGGTCTATTTTACAAACCGAAATGAGTTATTCGACTTGTAATATATGATTGGGGTAAGAGAAGCTTCTCTATCTAAATAATCTATTTAGTTTGTCATATACCATAATACTAATAGCCCATAACCCATTTTTTATTTATATATTTACTATTATAGTAAATTTAGTTTAAGTATTATTCTCTAACATTTAAATGTTAGGATTTATGTCTAATATGAAAGTACTTGAAAAAATTTAAAGAATAAGATGGTGAAAGGTGAGATTTGAGACTTTGGGATTGAGTTCTGAGAAGTCAATTAAGGTGTTATGATCGACTCATTGCCCAAGGACGTTTAACTCCAGGTTGGTAAAAAATCCAGGGCGTTACATGGCTTGATGCGAAAAGGATTGGGTTATTGGTCAGATTTGTCCCCTAAATATAATGGATGGTTTAGATCGTTCTGAGTCCTTATGATAGTGGCCCACCAGCATCATTAAACAGACGCTGTCTGTTAACGCTATAACGTAGCACTTCCTCCTTTGCGGGCACTCGAGTGTACTCACGAGTACATCCTCATGTGAGGACACCTAGGGTTGGGACGGATGGGGTTCTCAAAATTGATGAATGGTTTAGATTGAACAGATGGATAGTACTGATGAGCCCCTACTATCCTTAAATGAATGTTATCCGTTCGTCTTCTGCTGTCTCCCGATTGCTTGTGTCTGTTGCAGCAGCACGCGTGTGTGCATCAACGCACATGGATGACGTGGTCCTAATCAGGTCGGGCTTCCCAACAAGATGGATGGTTCAGATTTCCCAACCAGGCGATCGTAATAGGCCACAACCCATCCCAAATGACATCGTCCGTTTGTGTCATGAGGGGTGGAAATCCCTTCGGTCTCGGGATTTCATGGGTCAGACGTGTTTGACCGTGCCTCCCGAACTAGTGCACACTGAGTGCACATGCATGTGTGCACTAACAATCACCTGTGGGGCACACAGTGATGTTATGAAGAAATCTACTTTGTCCATTCATTTTGCCCACTAATTTATATCCTAAGATCAAGTGAATCATGCCAAATGCAACAGTGAGTACTATGGTTTCCACCGTTGAAACCTTTCTAAGCCCTACAGTGATGTTTATTTGTCATCCAACCTATTCATAAGATCATACAGACATACATGAAGGGAAATATCCTACTACGACTACCCATGACCTTTCTTCAACCGATGGATGCCAAAATCAACGGTTAAGGGGTTGATTTATCAATTGGGTCACTTTTCTGATGATGTAAGGGCTGAAATTTGATGTGCATGGTTAATTTATGATACTTAGGCAAGGTATAAAGTTCACGTCAAACGGATCATGGGAACCATGTGATCTAGAATTCAGGGGTCTAGGTTAATGAAATTTTCATAATTATTTCTGATCGAAGAGTTTTGTGAGATCTAATGGTTCTATATGGTTCTATGCCTATTTTTAAATAATTCTTACAAAAGAACTTACATCTAGATCTTTATAGGTAAGGGTTATTCATTGATTTAGTCAAGGAAATGCACAAATATTGAACCACATGATCAATGGTCAGATGACTTGATCTGTGAGTGGAGACTATTCCAAATGGTTAGATTCGTGTTGGGGATTGGCTATAAGGTTTGGATAGTTAGACTGGTATAGTACACATGTACGTATTAAGTCGAACTTCTTGGTAACACTCGAGAAGTTTCAATACTCAAGTATTGAAAAGTTTGGGGTGTCACAATCTACCCCCCTTAAACATAATTTCGCCCCTAAAATTTAGTCCTTCTATTATACAAGCCATTTTTCTAAGCCTTTAAGGATTCCCTACTTCCTGTGTTTGAGTTAATATGAATAGATGGTTGTAGTGGATTTGCACCCAATACACAAATCTTTTGCCTGTACAGTACAGAGGATCTACTGGTATCAATTTATAATCATGTTAAATCTCAATCTTCTGCTTGATCAGGGCATTGACACCATTTGAGATTTTCTAGGACTTAGAATTTGAGTCAAACTGTGTAAATTTCACGTAAACATGGTTCCATCAGTCCATTATCTCGATTACTCTAAACTCATGGGGAATATCACAAAATCTTATTTCTTGTAAGGGACAATTCTACATGGTCCATTAAGCTTTCATTTCGTAATCTAATTACCTAATACTCTACTCGAAATTACCTCTATCATCCTTACTGATTCATTATGCTTAAGTTTCCAAGGTAATACTTATAAGGTATATGTGTGTGTGTAGGTGTGCGGATAATTGGCTACACGAATCGAGACACTACAACCTACCCCCCTTAAGTAAAAATCTCGACCCCGAGATTTGGTAATTGGATTAACCCACTTATGCTTCACCTGATTATGGTTCCATTGTTGGAATTTGAACCCGGGTTGCCTGGGTGAAATTTAGATATCATAATCGGACTAGACAACAATGAAGATGAAATTTTAAGGGAAGATTGATAGAGACCCAACTGATCTATTAGAAAATTTTTAAAATTTCTGGATGTGCCTTCTGTCTGCATTTGGAGGAGGCTTTGTAACATGTTAAAATTGTAAGTTCTTGAATCATTAGGGAAGTCTCTATTCCTATAAGGAAAGCTTGTTCTTCTTAATGATGATCCTATCTAAGGATGACTCTTAATTCAGGACATGTTTTATTCTGAATTTTGAAAAATTCATTATGGGGGTACCTAGGTTCATGATTTCTAGATTTCTTGTCTACCTTAGTGTTTCCAATGGGGAGACTGAATGTGGGTTTCAAATTTCTCAAATCCCTAGTTCCTTTGGGAATTCAATTAAGTGTATGTATCTAATTCATTATATATCCTAATCATGTAAAGTTTATAGTGGTCCACTCCCTCATGCCCAGTTAATCTCATTCTTATGCTCTGATACAACTATAACGCCCCAAATTTTCACAGCCAAAGTTTATACTTGTGCCCGAGGAAACTAGGTGTTAATAATGTAAAAATTGGTGCTCTAAAAATTACTTATTTATTTTCACATCCAAATGCATTCATGAAGGTAACATTCATAAAAATAAAATCAACTGTATTGATCATTTCATCAGAGTAAAGGAATTCAACAAATAATCAAATGCCTTCTGAATGAGAGCTTATTACATTTATTGAGTTCGCAGCGGAAGTATAAAACTATTTTCTTATTCTTTTAGTATAATCTTCCATAGGGAAGTAGTCCTCTGAGTCTTCAATATGTACATCACCTACATCATTTGTATGGTTGGAGAGGGTCAACGCCTTACTCATAGTGATGGTTATCCGTTAAGATTAACAATAATTCAAGAGATTCATAAAAGTAAATGTAAGGTTCTGATACGTTATGTACTCTACCACTACGAGAGATTTTAGTATGCGCAATAATCTATATAAATGTATACCTAGCTGTTGAGACTCAAATATTGCATATTTTTCCCCATTTATATCTTGGTTTTATGAACATGATAATGCTTAATAGTCTATTTTATACAAGTTTTTATTGCAAGGTGAATTTGAGAGCTTATATTGAAAAGAATGTTAAAAGCATGGATTTGATGCATAAGAATTACCAAGCAAATTATTGGATCTTAAAAGACCAAGAATGAAGAATTTACATGCCAAAGATCTAAGAAAACCAAGGAATGAAGAGAATCAAAGTTTTGAAGAGAATCATGTTAATGCGATGGGTATCGTCTTCATCCTCTGTCTGTTTGATAATATTGAAAAAGATATTGAGCTCCAATCTCATATTTCCAAAAGATAGATTCAAAATTCCATTCCTACAATTAATGATGACATTTTTGTAGCAAGAAATGAATGACCAAGAATGACAGGCATCTGAGTGCTCACATCCACAATGGGTTGAGTATCCACAATAATAAAATCTACCGGATAGTAGAATTTATCAACCTGGACCAACACATCCTTAATCATTCCTCTTAGTACACGGACTGAACGATTAGCAAGTTATAATGTGGTCCGGGTGGGTTTTAATTCACCTAAACCCAATTGTTCATAAACCAAGAATGGGATCAAATTAATACTCGCTCCCAAGTCAAGAAGTGCATGCTTAATCCATTGGTTTCCAATTATACATGTGATGGTTGGGCTACTAGGATCATTGTCTTTTTGTGGCACATCTTACTTAAGGATGACACTCACTTTTTCTATCAAAAAAAATTTCTTTTGAATATTTTGCCATCTTTTGGTTGTACAAAGATCTTTCAGAAATTTGGCATATAGAGGGATTTTTTTAACGGCATGCAGTAAAGGGATATTGACCTTCACTTGCTTAAGCACCTCTAGAATATCTTAAGAGTTAGAGGTTTTAGTGCAATCAACCATTGGGGGAATGGCGCATTCGGCTTGTTTTGAGATTCCAGTTCCATCTCATGTGGGATGTTGGTAAGTCCATCATTCTAAACTTCTTCATAGTCCTTAGGCTTTTCAGCCCTCGCCGGAATGGTTTTGTTAATTGTCTTTCCACTTCTAAGAGTGGTGATAGAGTTAGCTTATTCCACATGTTGATTGGAAGAGCTTGGGTCACTGATTTTACATTATGGCTTTAGATTAGGGAGAAGTTGGGCTGAAAAAGTCTCTTTCCCCCAGTCGTTAAGCGTGACTCAATCCTTTGAATTGATATGTAAACATTCTTACTATTATTTTGAGATCTTAAAATGTTGCATTTGTGTTATGGTTGAAGAGCTCTTGGTTTTACATGAATTTTTGAACGGGATCCTCTTGATGCAAACATTCCCATTATTATATACCCAGAGGTGAGCAGTCTCTTGCCTTATGTCATATACTGTAGAGGTGCTAGTTGTCTTAAGCATTGACCAGCTGCCGGTCGTTTGTGATTTTCCAGATGTATTTTAGGAGATTACATGGTTGTCGTATCATTGGCATACTAAGTTCCAAATTGATCTCGTGTCCGGTACCACGCCTATTTCAAATGCCCCGTATCGTATGACACCATTGGAGTTACCGGAGCTATAGAAGCAGGTGGACAAGTTACGTGAGTTAGGCTTTATCCGTCCGAGCAGTTCACTGTGAGGAGCGTTGATACTCTTCGTGAAGAAGAAGGATGCTTGTCGAGGCTTAGCGTGGATTACCGTGAGCTTAACAAGGTCACGATTAAGAATAAGTACCTGTTTTAGAGGATTGATGATTTGTTTGACCAGCTGCAAGATGTGTAATTCTTTTTGAAGATAGACCTGCAGTCTGGTTATCACCAGGTTCGTGTCCGACATGATGATATCTCGAAGACAGCATTTAGGATGCGCTATGGTTATTTTGAGTTTCAGGTCATGTCCTTCAGACTGACCAATGCGCCCGCAGTGTTTATGCAGCATATGAACAAGGTCTTTCGTCCATATCTTGATCAGTTTTTTGTAGTATTCATCGATGACATCCTTATATATTTAAAGACTTGGGAGGAGCATGAGAAACATTTGGAGATCACCCTGAAGACCTTCTGTGCACACCAGCTTTATGTGAAGCTAGAGAAGTGCAAGTTCTGGCAGGAGGAGGTGAAGTTCCTTGGTCACATGGTGACGAGGTAGGGCGTAGCAGTAGACCCTTCAAAAATTGATACCATGCATCAGTGGATCCAGCCCACGAACGTGTCTAAGATCCGTAGTTTTCTTAGGTTAGCGGGCTACTATCGATGTTTCATTAAGGAATTCTCTCATTTGTAGCCCCATAGATCAGGTTGACCTGGAAGGGCGCTGAGTTCATTTGGAGTGATGCATGTAAGCGAGCATTCGCAGAACTAAAGGAGCATCTTACGTTTGCACCAATCCTCACTCTTCCCTTTGGGAGTGAAGGATTTATGGTTTTTACAGATGCTTCGTATGTTGAGTTGGGTGCTGTCCTGATGCAGCACAGGAAGCCTGTGGCCTTTGTGTTTGGCTAGCTCAAGGTTTCCAAGCAGAACTATCCCCCACATGATATGGAGTTGGCTGCAGTTGTCTTTGTACTGAAAGTGTGGAGGCATTACCTTTATGGGGTTAGGTTCGAGCTCTTCTCTGACCATAAAAGCTTTAAGTATCTCTTATCATAGTCTAAGTTAAACATGAGATAGAAGAGATAAATGGAGCTCTTGAAGGACTATGATTTTGATCTTCAGTACCACCCCAGCAAGGCTAATATGGTAACGGATGCCCTTAGCCATCAGCCAAGGGGCCTGGTGGCACACATGATGGTCCAAGAGTGGAGGACCCTCGAGGATGTTGTTGAGTATGACTTCAAGTTGAGTCTACAGTCTTCCATCATTCAGTTATTGAGCTTGTCGATTCAATCCTCTCTTGTCACAAGGGTGATCGAAATTCAGCAAGAAGACCAGACATTTTAGGATTACCGAGTTGAGGCCATATTTGAGGGTCAGTCGAATTGGCAGGTTAGGTCTAATGGTGGACTACATTTTTGGGGCAGGTTTTGTGTTACAGATATTCTAGAGTTGTGCATAGATCTTATGACCGACGCACACCAATCGATGTTTACTATCCACCCCGGCTCCACCAAGATGTATCGCGATATGAGGAGGCACTATGTTTGAGTGAGGATGAAGTGCCAGATTGCTAATTTTGTGGCCGAGTGTGATACCTGCTAGTTTGTCAAGGTCAATCATCAGAGGCCTCCAGGTCCTTTGCAACCGTTAATTGTCCAGTTGTGAGCATGTGACCATATACTTTATCTTAGGCTTACCGAGGACTCAGTGTGATCATGATGCCATCTGAGTTATCGTTGATTATCTGACGAAGTCGGCACACTTTCTTACGATACGTGTAACCAAGCCTTTGGACCGTCTTATTGGATTATTCATCGATGAGATTGTGAGACTACACGGTGTTCTAGTTTCGATAGTTTTTGACTGAGATTTAAGATTCATGTCTAAGTTTTAGAGGAGTTTTCAGAAGGCGATGGGGCCTGCCTTTAAGTTCAACACCTAGTATCATTCGCAGACTGATAGGCAGACTGAAAGGGTCATCCAGATCCTTGAGGATATACTTTGGGCTTGCGTGATGGATTTCTCATGTAGCTGGGATGAACACCTGCGTTTGGCTGAGTTTGTGTATAATAACAGCTATCATGCGACTATTGGCATGGTAACCTTCGAGGAGTTGTATAGAAGGCCTTGTAGATCCCTTAGTTATTGGACCGAGTTTGGAGAGTATCATCTCCACGGTCCTGAGCTTGTGCAGAGGACATCAGAGGCCATCGATATCATTAGGTAGAGGATGCACACAACTCAGAGCCGACAGAAGAGTTTTGCAGATCGTCGGCATCGTCCCTTGGAGTTGAGAACCATGTGTAATTCAAGGTCTCACCCATGAGGGGTGTAGTTCATTTTGGAGCAAAGGGAAAACTTGCCCTGAGGTTCATTAGACCTTTTGAGATCACTGGGTGCATTAGCGCCGTAGCTTATCAGCTTTCCTCACCACTTTAGTTGTCTGGCGACCACAATGTCTTCCATGTTTCTATATTGCGGAAGTGTGAATCAGACGTCGTTCCTGTGATAGTTTGGCAGCCTTTAAAGATTCGTGAGGACGCTTCTTATATTGAGCAGCTAGTTCGTATCCTTAATCAAAAGGAGCAAGTCCTCCAGACCAAGGTCATCCCCTTGGTGAAGGTTCAGTGAGGTCATCATAGTGTGGACGAGGCATCTTGGGAGTGAGAGGCTGAGATTCGAGAGTGTTATCCCCATCTCTTTGATGTTTGATTCTATTTGTATGTTGTGTTTCTGATTATATATATAGTGATATGATTTCCCTTCCTTTGTGAGCTTTGTCTAGTTTAGGTTGTAGTGTAAATTTTGAGGAGAAAATTTTCTGTTAGGAGGGGAGAGTTGTAAGACCTGTAACCTTGTCAGACCTTTCGTACATTTCTACTTAAACAACGGCATGTTTCCAGCTGACCAGATCGAAGAGTTTTGATCGTTACCCTACTTTTGTATTTGATACTCTCAGACTTGTACCTTAGCGATTGCGCGGGCGCTACGATTCCAACGCCGCATGACACGGTACATTTTGACCCTTAGATTAGAAGTTACAATTTTGGTACAAACCGACATGGGTTGTGCAATGCACGAGGGCCCCACTTGCACAAATTCACATGTTGTCAAATCCATCAATCCATTAATCCATCCATCAATCAAGCTATCCATCACTCATGTCACTCTCTCCCCATTAGTCAAACAAACCCATGCCATTCTCATGCAACCCATACCCCTACCTATGCTAGCCATCATTCTCTTATTATTTTTCTTCCCATTTTACCCCTCCACCTTTCCCTTATTCCCTCCCTATCCTACAATCTCTACCACAAAGATTCCCTAACTCCCTTTCATTTTTATTTTTTCCTAACAAGAGTAGAGAGGGATTAAGAGAGAGAGAGAGAGAGAGAGAGAGAGAGAGAGAGAGAGAGAAATATTAGAAAGATTATGGAGAATTAAGAGAGAAAGAGAGAAAAGAAAGAAAGATTAGGGAGAGATTAAGAGAAAAGAAAGAGAGCTTGTGAGAGTATTAGGAAAGATTAAGAGAGTAAGAGTAAGAGTAAGAGTATAGAGAAAAGAGTAAGATCAAAGAAGATTAGGGGTGAAGAGGAGCTTGGTGGGTCATCCGATCGCCGATCCGAGATGATCCATTTTCCATCCTTCTAAGTGAGTGCATAGGAGGGTTAAAACCCTCCCCTTCTTTGTGATTTTTCTATTTTGGTGGGCCCATAAGGGTAGGACCCACCTTGATCATGTATTGAGTATGTGGTTGTTTCAACTAGAAATGAAATGCATTTGATTTGGGAGAATTATCTTACATAATAATAATAATAAAATAACAGATAGATAGTATAATCATCAAATTTATTCATTCTGAGTTCATTACATCCTTTTGGTCCTTTGATTCTAGGATATAATTCTTATTACAAAATACGAGTATTGAAATAGATTCAAATATGAATTTCGACAGTATTCTGGCTCATGTCATTCATATCTCCATCTGAGATGAGTTGTGCAGATCTTCCTTGCACTTCTTCCTTCATTAATATAATAAAAGGAAATGCTAGGACCCTTTGAAATATCTACAATGACTTAGAAAACTCCTGAAAAATCAACATGCCGTCACTTCATAGAGCACCTGCGCAGCCAAGGAGTTGCATGGGCCCGCGCAACTCATAAAGAGTAGCGTGGTTCAGCCTCCACTTTATCTCTCTCTCTCTCTGTAACGCCATGGATTCAAGGGTCGAGTGAAGCTTAACTCCCGAGATCCAACACATCACTTATGCAACATAAATAATGATGTTTAAATGTTGTCCATATTAGTGCATTAAACATGAGAGGGATTATACTAAATCAACATATCATACTCCAGAGTTAATGTAATTAGGCAAGTGGAAGACTGAGATAGATATATAAAGTGTATGTACATGTTTCACAACCTCCAGAGTATGAGTGCATTACTAGGTTGAATATATACATGTTTTTCCTCAAAATATACAACATGAAAAAATGTAAATGTCTAACTAGTACATGTATCCCTGTAATCCCATCGAGCAGCATGAGGCCTACATAGACCTATCAGAGAGCTGAACATAGGAGAACTCTTTCTCATTTGCGAAGTCTAACTCCACTGCATAAACATCCTCATCACCTACATTTATAACAGAGTCTGGTTGGTGTTTTAAAACACCATCCCAGAGTGAGAGTGAGTGATCAACTCAATGGTGCTATAAGGCAAAGGTTAACATGTTATCAATTCAATCAAGCAGTAATGATAAAGCAATATAACAATCATTCCCTAACTACTCTTATTAATGCAGGGATGGTATACAGTAATGATGCATGCCCTCGTACGACACTCTCTCAAGTAACTACATCAACCATTCGCACATGGTAAACTCCCTAAAGTGCACTTCCTCGGCAAAACACGTGCAATGCGGTGCATGATCATGTTAGCTGAGTACTTAATTAGGCTTATTCATACAGCGGATTCGGGAAGCTAAGGTACCTCCCTTTATATCATTACCCAACCGAAAGATCCATCTAGGGTCGTCAATCCTATCTAATCACATACAATAGGCAAGTTGTAGGGCATCACTCCTAATGGAAAGCAGTGGATAGGTAAGTTCGAGAGTTTATACTTAAGGTTATTACGGGGAAGCTCGTCACCTCAGTGCAAGCTGATATCTCAAATACAGTGTCCCATACCACTGTATTCGGATCATGAGTTTGGGTTGCTCATTGGTCACTACAGGGAGGCTAGTCACCCCAGCGTAGGCCGACAGCTCAACCACAGTGTCCCATATATACTACCATGCCCGGCTCATGAGTGTTAGCGGATCATAGTACCATAGTTGAAATGGGATTTTTCATTGATAAGTGGTACCTTATATTCAAGCTGGGATGTCCATACATGGTAAACACACAATAGGCCAATCGGGTTATTAGAAAAGTTTGATTGGTACGTGCGCACACCGAATTAATCAACATGGAGCTCGTATGCACTCCCTGTGGCCTAACCACTATCGACAATCGTCATACGACTCGGATTCACCGATTGTATCAAATATGGCGAGATTTGATCGGCTACTCAAACGGGAATTGTTATCGACTACCTGGACTATTTTGTAGACCCAATCTTACTCAGATGTAGTAGGAGGATACATGTGATAATCATATAAGCATTTAATGAACAATTCAAATACAACACTCATTTGAGCATTTTATCAAACACTTGAAACATATAGTCAAGGACTTGCATTAAATTCATAAGTCACGTAGCGGCGATATGATTTCATGAAAGAAGCTATATATGATTAAGGAAATTAAGAATCGTATCCTATTACACTTAATAAATACCAACCATCAACATTTTCTCATTCAGACATTTTATCAAACACTTAAACTATCCCTTACTAAATACATAAACTAAATTAGTTACGGCATGCACTATAACAATTCATTTCACAACATTGGTTATAAAGCACATAACATACATGGATCTTAGATTAGAAATCATGACAAGTACAAATCAGGATTTCACATTCATTCAAACATTTCAACAAACACCTGGAATGCATTTTTTATTCAACATAGTTCACACATGTATAGTTTATCAAAAGTGTCGTAACTAACATCATATAGTAGCAATCAAGTCAGACATAAATCATTGCTGACATTAAGAACCTTGAAAACTATAACCGAAATGTTTATAGTCTGCACCTTTCGTCGGAAAGCTTGATTTGAACCCGGTTCAGACTGTATGTTTCTAAAAATGAGATGACAAACACCTACATGTCGTAATAGTTTAGCTAGGTCGATAAACTACCAACCTGGATTCGTACAACGAGATTAGGGTTAGGATTTCTTACTCAAATCATAATTGAAAAATGATGGTGTAGCGAAACATGAGAGGTGATTCAACCTGTGGAGTAGTGGGAGTGAATTCCAGCAACGATCTCCCTATCTCTCTCTCTCTTCTCCTCACTCTTTTCTCCTCTTTTCTCTCTTCTCTCTCCTAGGGTTAGAGAATTTCATATGAAATGAAAATGGGGTGGTTTAAGGGCATTATATAGGTCCAAAACTGATGTCAATGGCCTCAAGGCCATGGTATACTTAAGTTACAGCCAAAAGGTGCTTTTTTTTGACAAAAAGGGCCCTTAGGAAGGTCCATTACTCACCTACGCCGTAGGGTAAGTTCCCTTATGATGGATCTATGCTAGGTTGTGGTTTCGATGCGATCGGTTTAGCGGATTGATCGTGAAGGACCTGTATCAGAACAACGGTTGTTGTCCCCCGATTAGGGCCATAAGTATACTGATAGGTGTAGAAAAATTTTCCTAATCCATGGGTGAAGTTTGGTTAGAATCTAACGGTCTGAATTCTTCAATTTTTCCTGTAAGTCATTGGCCCAATTCACTTAAGTTTCAATTCTTTCTCCAAAGATATTCGCATTTCTCACATACTTTACTCAGGGCTAAAGTTGAATGTTTCTAAATACTAATTGGGCTCAATTCCCACGATAGTTGTTAAGCCCAGTAAGGCAATCATAACCTTATAGTTTCATGGTTATCGGACTTTCTACTTGTGGTCTAGATCCGATTCGAAATTTCAATGTACTGCTGAGAGCAACTGGCATTTGGGATTTCCCTTAGGTTTTTAAGTAGCGTTGAGTCATTAATTTTGATGGTTTTGGGTCATGCCGTTTGTATAAATAGTGGTTCAAACTAATCCACTGATTAATTCAATTTAGTACTTAATTAATTTTTACCTAATTTCTACAGAATATGGTCCTTAGGGATTTCTGGCTACGGTGGTACTCGAGCCTTTGTACGGATTTTTTTGAGACGTTACAATCTACCCCCTTAAAGAAAAATTTCATCCCTGAAATTAGTACCTTCTCATACTCCTCAAGTATCTGATGGTAGTTCTTACAGACTTCGGCTTTCGTTGCCCAAGTCGTCTCTTCCTCAGTGTGATGCGTCCATAATACTTTCACAAACAGGATAACTTTGCTGCGCAACACTTGTTCTTTCTTATCTAGAATACATGTTGGTCGAAGTACATAGGTTGCATCTTCACATAGTCTTATACTTGCTCCCACTTGATAATGTGAGTAGGATCGGGAACATATTTCTTCAACATCGATATGTGAAATAAGTTGTGCACACCTGCGAGTGGTGTGGGCAAAGCAAGACGGTATGTTACCACACCCACTGTTTAGGATCTGGAATGGGCCAATGAACCTTGGAGTAAGCTTCCCTTTCTTGTCAAAACGAAGGACTCCCTTCATCGAGAAAACTTTCAGGAATACGTGGCCCCCAAATTCAAATTCCAACTATCGTCATCGGGTATCAACGTAACTCTTCTGTCAGCTTTGGGATGTAAGAAGTCAATGCCTAATAATGTCGATCTTCTCTGAGGTTGCCTGAACTAGATCTGGGCCAACAAAGCTCTTCTCATTAACTTCTGCCCAACAATGCAGTGCTCGACATGGGCACCCATACAATGCTTCATAGGGAGCCATGTCAATGCTCACTTGGAAACTGTTGTTATAAGAAAACTCGACATAGGGAAGATAGTCATCCTAACTGTCCTTGAAATCAAGCACACACACCCGCAACATATCTTCTAAAATTTGATTCACTCGTTCCATCTGCACATTGGTCTGTGGGTGGAACGCTGTACTAAACTTCAATTGTACTCCCATTGCTTCTTAGATTCGAGTCTAGAATATAGACGTGAATCGCGTGTCTCGATCTAACACAATCTCCATAAGAACTCCATGTAGTCTTACAATCTCCTTGATGTACAACTTGGCTAAATCATCTACTGAGTTCGAAACTCTAATCGGGAGGAAATGAGCTGATTTTGTCAATTGGTCCACAATCACCCAAATGGAGTCATGCCCCTTTCTCGTCATTGGTAACCCAGAAATGAAGTCCATAGATATGAAATCTCATTTTCATTCAGCTATGGGCATGGGCTAAAGTAATCCAGGAGGTTGGCGATGCTCGGCCTTGACCTGTTGGCACGTGAGACAACGGGACACGAAGTCTGCTATCTGGGCCTTCATGTTGTCCCAGTAGTACGAACGCTTCATGTCTCTATACATCTTCGTACTATCTCGATGCATTGCCAACTTTAAATTGTGAGCAGCCTCTAGAACTTCCCTTCTCAAGTCATGATGGTTTGGGATGCATAGGCGGCCGTGGTATCGCAAACCTCCATCTAAGCCGACTCTTCATTCGGATTCTTCACGCTCACCTGCCCATTTTTTCATCTTCACCAACAGTTTGTCTTCTTTCTGAGCCACAATGATTCGATCATCAATAAGTGGTTGTACATGGACGTGTGTAACGTTCTCGAATGCCTCCTCTATTGTAATCTTCTATTCGAAGTCTCGCACAAACTCTACCCTATTCCATTCTTCTATCATTAGCGGAGCTACAAATTCTATTGTCTTCTTGTGGCTTAACGCATTAACCATAAGGTTGGCCTTGCCAGGATGGTAGGAGACCTCAAATTTGAAGTCTTTCAAGGTCTCCATCTAATGATGCTGCCTCATATTCAGGTCTCTCTGCGTGAAGATGTACTTGAGGCTCTTGTGGTCACAAAAGAGCTCGAGCTCCTCTCCGTAGAGAATATGTCTCTAGAGCTTTAATACGAAGATGACCATCGCTAATTTTAGGTCGTGCGTAGGGTAGTTTTCGTCGTGTTTCCTCAACTGCTGCGATGCATAGGCAATCACTCTGTTCTTTTGCATAAGAACACAACCCAAACTAACACGAGATGCGTTGGTGTATATAGTATATCTGACCCCTTGCTCTGGCAATACTAGAATGGGTGCAGACGTCAGCTTATCCTTTGATTCCTGAAAGGTTGCTTCTGTTTTCTCATTCCAAACAAATTTAAGATCTTTTCGAGTGAGTTACGATAACGGTCGGGCTATCTTAGAAAAGTCTTTAATGAATCGGTGATAATAGCCAACATGTCCGAGGAAACTCCTCACTTCTGTAATGGAGCTAGGCTATTCTCAGTCCTTCACCGAGGTCACCTTGGCAAGGTCCACGGCAATTCCTTCCTTGAACACCACTTTTCCTAGAAACTTGACTTCCTCTTTCCAGAAGTCGCATTTCTAGTATTGTGCAAACAACTAATTCTTCCTGAGCATATTAAATAACTACCAATGACCTCTTAGTGGACCCATCTCTAACACAAACAATCATAGTTAGAGAAATCATTCGAACTTTAGTTGGAGGAATGGACAAACTGCTACTTCTCAAGGAATCCCTAATTAATTCTTGAATCAAGGGAAACCTCAAGAGGATTCGGTCTGAAAACATATTCAAAACCAAGAGCTTATCACTTAGAGTATATTGTATACCCTTCAAGACCTTTCAAATGCCATACAAGGGCGTGAGATAAAAAATTCAATTAGGAAAAAAGGGATTCTTCCAGCCCAACCTTTCCCTAATCCTAAACCACAATACGAAATAAGTGATCGAAGCTCTTCAAATCAAATGGAGCAAGCTAAGTCTATCACCACTCTTAGGAGTAAGAAGATAATTCACAAATCTATTCTGGTAAGGGATGAAAAGTTTAAGGACCTGGATGTAGATGAAACTGATAGGCCTTGCAACACTCCACAAGAGTTAAAACTAGAACTCCAAAGCAAGCTGATTGCACCATTCCCTCAATAGTTCTTTACACCAAAACCTCTCTCTAACTCTTAGGGCATTCTATAAGTGTTGAAACATGTGAAGGTCAATATTCCTTTACTAGATGCGGTTATATAAATACCTTTATATGCCAATTTTTTAAAAGACTTGTGCACGACTAAGATGCGGTAAAGCATCAAAATGAAAAATTTTCTGACAGAAAAAGTGAATGTCATCCTCAAGAAAGATGTGCCACAAAAATATAAAGATCCCGGTAGCCCAACCATCCCTTGTATAATTGGGAATTACCGGATTGAACACACACTTCTTGACTTAAGAGCGAGTGTAAATCTGATTACTTACTCAGTCTATGAACAGCTAGGTTTGGGTGAACTGAAACCCATCCGAACCACATTACAACTTGTTGATCGCTCAATTCATGTACTGAGAGGGGTAATTGAAGATTTGTTGGTCCAGGTTGACAAATTCTACTATCCGGTAGATTTTATCATCCTGGATATCAACCCATCATGGACATAAGCACTCAGATTCCTATCATTCTTGGTCACGCATTCTTTTCCGCATCAAATGCAATCATTAATTGTAAGAATGGAGTCATTAGTTTATCTTTTGGAAATATGACATTGGAGTTAAATATCTTTTTCAATATGGGAAAAAAGGTGGAGGATGATGATGATGCTCACAATGTTAACTTGATTGATTATTTTATTGAGGATAAAACTCTGATGACCTTATCCTCTGACCCTCTAGAGACGTGCCTAACTCACTCCCATGATTTGGATGATGATATGATTAGGGAGACGGGGGCCATGCTTGATACTGTGCCAGTACTTAAAGTTAACTGGTGGAGGCCACAATTTGAAGAATTACCCCAAACTAATGTAGTGTCTCTACCGTAAAACCTCAAGGCATCGAAGCTTGACCTAAAACCTTTGCCTTTTGATTTTAAATATGCCTATTTAGGTCAAGATGTGATATAATCGGTAGTGATTTCTTCCCACCATGAGCAAGAATAGGAGAGTATGCTCATTTCTACTCTCATTGAGCATAAGGAAGCCCTTAGATGGTTGATTGCGGACCTCAAGGGAATTGACCTTTCAAATTATTCTCACCTCATTTATCTAGAGGATAATGCGAAGACCTCCCTACAACCACAACATAGATTAAATCCAAACATAAAGGAAGTAGTTAAGGCCGAGGTGCTTAAGCTATTGGATGTGGGTATCATATACCCTATATTCGATAGTCAATGGGTGAGTCCAACTTAGGTGGTTCCTAGGAAGTTTAGAATCACCATCGTAGCCAATGCTGACAATGAACTCGTGCCAAGTAGAGTCACTACTGGTTAGAGAATGTACATGGACTACAGGAAGTTGAATATCGTCACGAGGAAGGACCACTTTCCTTTGCCCTTCATCGATCAAATTTTAGAAAGGCTATTTGGTCATTCCTATTACTGTTTCCTTTATAGATATTTGGACTACAATTAGATTAAGATAGCCCTTGAAGACCAAGAAAAGACCACGTTCACATGTCCTTTTAGCATTTTTTCTTACCGAAGGATGCTATTTGGATTGTGTAATGCCCCCACCACCTTTCAGCAATGTATGTTGAGTAATTTTTACTGATATGGTGAGGTAATATTTAGAGGTCTTCATGGATGATTTCTTGATTTTTGGTCTATCCTTCAGCGAATGCTTGAAAATTTTGAAAAAAAGTATTGAAGCTATGTAAGGAAAAGAATTTAATACTGAATTGGGAGAAGTACCATTTCATGGTTCGTAAGGAAATTGTCCTTGGATGTATCATCTCGTTCAAGAGAATTGAGGTAAATAAGGTTAAGATTGATCTTATCTCTAACTTACCTCTACCCAAGAACATACGAGACGTGCGATCCTTTTTAGGACACACTAGACTTGATAGAAGATTCATAAAGGTCACCTCTCTCATCCTTTATGCAATCTACTTCAAAAGGATATCTCATACGAATGGACTGAGCAATGTTAGGAAGCTTTTACTAAGCTCAAGGGTATGTTAACCACTACACCTATCATGAAGCCACCCGACTAGAACCTTCCTTTTGAACTTATGTGTGACGTGTCTGGGGCAGTTTTAGGCTAGAGAAAAGAAAAGAGGCTTTATGTTATTTATTACGCAAGTAGAAATCTAAATCCTGCCCAAGTAAACTACTCTAATATAGAAAATGAACTCTTAGCCATGGTGTTCGCTTTGGACAAATTTAGGTCCTACTTGATTGGATCCAAGATCGTCATTTACACAGATCATGCGATGCTCAAGTATCTTCTTTCTAAGAATGATGTTAAGCCTCGCCTAATAAGATGGATCATCCTACTCTAAGAATTTAATTTAGAAATAAAAGATAAAAAGAGAGTAAAGAACGTAGTGCCGACCATCTTTCCTGCCGTGATCTCTCTGATTCTCTTGAGATGACACATATAAATGACATGTTTTCTAATGAACAATTGTTCAAAGTCTCCCACTCACCTTGGTTTGTGGATATTGTTAATTATCTTACTACAGGTTTCACACTGACACATTGGATTGAGCAAGATAAGAAGAAATTCTTTACCGAGGTATGCAAATTCTTCTGGGATGATCTATATTTGTTTAAATATTGTCCAGACCAAATCTTAAGGAATGTGTGCTGGACAATGAACACCAAAGTGTCATCTTCTTCTATCATTCTCAGGCTTGTGGTAGTCACTTTTCTGCTAAAAAGACCATGGTCTGCAGTGTGGCTTTTACTGGCCCATTATGTTCAAGGATACTCATGAGTTTTGTAAAGCTTGTGAGCGTTGTCAGAAATTAGGAGAATTGTCCCATCGAAACATGATGCCCTTGAACCCCATTCTGATCATTGGAGCATTCATTGTTGGGGCATCGATTTCATGGGACCATTCCCCCAATATTTCAGGAATTTATATATTTTTCTTGCCATAGACTATATCACTAAATGGGTCGAAGCAATTGCATGCCGGAACAATAATCATCAAACGGTCATTAAATTCTTAAAAGAGAACATCGCTTCCCAGTTCTGAATGCCTTGAGCCATCATTAGTGATAGAGGTTCACATTTTTGTATTAGGTCATTTGTGAACTTATGAAGAAATATGACATCTCCCACAAAGTGAGCACTCCATACCCCCGACGAAAAAGTAGGTAAGCTGAGATTTTTAAAAGGAAAATTAAACACATCTTAGAAAAGACGCTTAACCCTGACTATAAAGATTGGTCAATCTGATTGACCGATGCCTTATGGGCTTACCGTACTGCATTAAAAACCCCTATTAGAATGTCGCCCTTTAGACTTGTCTATGGGAAGGCTTGCCACTTGCCTGTGAAATTAGACCATAAAGCCTACTGGGCTATTAAAAATCTGAACATCAACTTGGACAATGCTGGCTCGCTATGTAAACTTCAGTTGAATGAACTTGAAGAAATCTGGAATGATGCGTACGAGAACTTGAGAATTTACAAGGACATGATGAAGGTGTTTCATGTCCAACATATTCTTCAAAAATCATTCACACCAGGTCAGAAAGTCATCTTGTATAATTCTCGATTACAACTCTTCCCAAAAAACTTCGATCTCATTGGACCAACCCTTTCACTATTACTAATGTGTATCCTCATGGGGCTGTCGAGATAAAGAATCCAAACAATGGTAATGAATTCAAAGTAAATGGACATCGATTAAAGCTATTTTTTTAAGAAATTTGATTCAAAGGACATGTCCATACCTTTGACTAATCCTATGTACCAGGATTGATCTCCTAGTCTGATGGAGGTGTAGGTAGGTTTATCGCTTTCATAGGACTAGGGTAGTTTACTTTCATTGTTTATGATAGTTTGCTTATACTCTGTTGAGTTTTATTTTTTGTTAACCTATCTTCAACTAAGATTATTGGAAAAGCCTCAGAATTCCTTCTTTAGGTATTACCTTTCAATCACTTCCCTTTTCTTTTCATTACCTTTTTTGCATTACATGCTTATTCTTTTACATTAAGGACAACATAGATTTTTCATTTGAGGATGAGGGATTAGGTAACCTAATCAGTGGTTTCTCAGTTTTGAGCAAAATTTTTGAAAATTTTTAATGTTTTAAGCTAAAATCTGTTTGGGAAGTAATGAATTGTGTACTTAAGAATGCTTTGAATATGATAAGAGATGGAGTCTAATCATCTAAGTAACTTATCACCTAAGTGCTTACACTCAATTGATTAAGAAGTAGTTTGAATATTATGCTAATTTAAATTACACGACACATTACACTCAATCTACCTTATATAAGATGTACTGGAATTTCTGATTGTTAGTATGTGAATCATTAATAGATGGCGAGAATCGAGTTTGGAGAATTTTATTCACCTTAAATGAAGAAAAGAACTAGTTAAAAAAATAATAGATCGATAAAGAGGTCATGAAAAAGAATGAAAAGAGTGAAAAGACTAAAAAAGAATGCAAAAATAAAAGGAATGAATAAAAATTGACCGTCGATATAAAATCTGAAACTGGAACAAAAAGGAAAAGGGGATAAGTTCGAAATTAATACTTGAATTTCAAACTGATCTTGAAGTGATGAGCATGGCTAACATGATGAATTGATAGTAATCATACATGCAGTAATTTGGCTTTCACTGAGCACATTAAAAAACTTGATATACAAATTATGCTTTGATTTAATGGACAAAGAACTTATTTGATTGGTTGCATATGTGATTTGGTTCTAGGTTTTTAAAATCTCACTTTCGTATCTTATTTTTACCCATTCATACTTGAGTGCACAAAAGATTATTTTCTGAAAAAGATTCCTGACATAAAGCATTGAGATTTATTTTTTGCATACTTTGCTCAGGGCTAGCAAAATGTTGGTTGGGAATTGTGTTGAGGGTCAAATATTGCATATTAGACCCCATTTATATCTTGGTTTTATGAACATGATACCACTTAATGTCCTATTTAACTCATGTTTGTGTTGTAAGGTAAATTTGAGAGCTTGGATTGGAAAAGGTGTTAAAAGCATGGACTTGACGCTCAAAGATCACCAAGGCAAAGAATAAATCTTAGGAGACAAAGATTGAAGATTTCAAGGTCCTAAGATTCAAGAAAACTAAGTGAAAAAGGAACGAAGCCAAAAGAACAAGTGCAGAATACACAGACTGTGTAATCGAGCATTGTTCAATGACATCAAGGACACATTCGATGGCATCGAACACAGGTCGATGACATTAAATTTATGAAAGAAAATCAAGTTGGTCACTGGAGAAAGTGAAGACGTTTTTTGATAACTCGCTCGATGACATCAAAGGCCTGCTCGATGACATCAAATTTTCTATGGAATTTGGGCAAAACTCACTAGACATGTTGGACACCATTTTCGATTACTCGAAGCACTCTTCGATGAAATCGAAAATATGCTTGATGACATCAAATTTATTGAAAGAATTAGAATAACTCGCTGGACTATTTTGGACATATTATCGATTCCTCGAACATTACTCGATGACATCGAAGGCCTCTTCGATGACATCGAAGGTAGGTTCGATGACATAGGAGGTTGCAAAGCCCGAATGAAGCTACAAAAGAATGAAAAAAAAGCATGTATAAAAGACACCTTCGATGACATCGAAGATTGTTCGATGTAATCGAAAGAATTGCGCAAAGTTGCGCAGAGTTACACGGAGTGCGTAAATTTAAGGCAGTTTTTAGATTTTTCTAAAGAGGTGCGAAAGGAGGTGTTGCACAACTATAAATAGGAGTCCCCAGGGCATCCCTAGGCATATTCGAGTGTTTGAGCAGTGGAACAAAAGCATGAAAGCCGTTCCCATGCATTTTTCTTCTTTCCTTCCTTAGTTTTTCATGCTTTCTTCTAGGGTTTTAGTTCCAATCATATCTATGGTTGATTAAACCTCTTAGCTAGGGCTAAGAGGTGAAGCTTGTAAAGTGATGGGATATTTTCTATCGCTTTGATCCATGTTTATGTTGAACTCTCTTTGATTCTAGTTTGATATTTAAGAAATACTTTTAGTTTTTAATGATTTATTGTGACGCAAATTACAGTGGATCTATGATAGCTTTAAGTATCTCTTTTCAATGTATTGAGATTGTGAAATTAGGAAATTCTGTTGTTCACCATCGTCCCCTGGGCATGGTTAGGTGACTGAATCCCTTCTAATCTTCATGATTCTCTTATGTTTGGTTATGAGATTGGTATATCCTATTGTGAGCTATTATCTCTTCGGCATGGTTTTGTGATGGAATCACTTTCAGTTCTCACAACTCTCATCCATTAAGAATTAGGTCAAAGGAAGTTCATATTTGGTTTTACTAAGATATCTTCTAATGGGATAAGATGAGACTCTGATTCCAGTTGTGTCCTTGAATCAAGCATAGATCTCCCTGATCTCTACAAGTGGATCCTTGGAAACCCCAGTTCTCACCTTTGAATTTCTTAAAATTTTAATTAAATTTCTCACAATTACTCCCTTTATTTCCAGATTTAGGTTACATCTTCTTCTAGATCTGCTTCTAGTTGCTTTTAGAATTATTCACGAGATTAGTCCCTGTGGATTCGACCTCGGTCTCACCGAGATTATACTGCATCACGACCTTACACTTGGGGTTGTGAACATCAGTCAGCAACTTGGGAAATTTAATATGGTACTACCAATAGATAATTCAGTACTACCGAAGCAAGTTCAGTGGTACAGAAGGTCACTTCTGTAACATTAAAAACTAGCCATTTTATGGCCATTTTTTATCCATTGGAAGCTTTTTCCTATAAAAATATCTTGTAAGAACTTGAAAAAAGCATGAATTAGGGCTAGTGAGAGTCCCTAGTGCAACCTAAGCTTAGCCTAAGCCTACCTATACTCTATTCATATGAGATTCATGCTCTCTTCATTATGATTCAACATCTTAAGAGCATTCAAAGCTCGAACTTATGAAGAACATGATCTCAAGCCTTCACTAGAGTATTGAGACCAAACATATAAGTATATCCTTGACCTTAATCACTTTAGTATATCCATCAGTTGAATCTCTTAGGAAACTCATTCATAACCTTTGTTAGAGATTCAACCAACTCCCATAACCTTGGTCACCTTCATAGGTATATCAATTGTAAGGTTTTAAATCGTGAAAGTCGACCCAACAGGTAAATCCAAGCTACGTGATCGGGGGAGCATCAGGGAGCTAATTCAAGCATGAAAGTATGAAGATCAAGCAACCCTAGAAGAATCTTCAAAAGAGAACTCATCCGATAAGTAAGTGTCATTTTAAGAGTTCAAAAGGTTAACCTCATTCATTGTGAAGGATTGAGGCTAAGAGTTTGCTATCCACAAACTCTATTAGGTTCCTAGTGTGGGACCTTGGTCGGTGGGCCTAAAATTAGGTTCCTACTGTGGGACCTTGGATGGTGGGCCTAAAAGTAGGTGCCTTGTGTGGGACCTTGGCTGCTAGGCCTAAATGTTAGGTGCCTAGTGTGGGACCTTGTCCGGTGGGTCTAAACGATAGGTTCCTAGTGTGGGACCTTGGCTGGTGCACCTAAACGTGTGTCCTTAGTGTGGAACTGTAAAGGTTGTTGGTAAACCTGTTTTAAAACCATCAATAGTGAAATTTGGTGCACTCTGGGATTGAGTGTGGATGCCGGGAGTGAAGTAAGAATGTAGCTGAACCACTATACATGCTTGTGTTTAGGATTGTTATTTGTGCATCCGTTTAATCATGCTTAAATATGCTTAAATGTTTAAATTCTTATATATGATTGAATGAATGTTATTTGATTTATATGAAGCAATTCCAACACACAAGCTCACTATGATATAGGCTAGTTGCTTTATTGGTACATCTTAAGCTACCTATGTGATTGGACCCTCTAACTAGCTTAGAAGACATTAGAGTTACATTACCTTACTGAGGTTATTTGTAAATCATTTAAGTTAGGCAATAGAAGTTTTTATTTGGTACAATCACTTGAAAAGTCCTATTTACCCCACTCTAGGACTATAGAGATAGTTCCATACTTCTACTAGTGTGGTGCAAACCACAATTTCATCCACCACCATGTTCGCCTTGCCAAGGTGGTGCTAAAGATCAAAATCATAGTCCTTCAGGAGCTCCATCCATTGCCTTTGTCTCATGTTCAACTCAGACTGTGAGAAGAGTTACTTCAAGCTCTTATGGTTAGAGAAGAGCTCGAACCTAACCCCATAAAGGTAGTGCCTCCACACTTTCAGTATAAAGACAACTGCAGCCAATTCCAGATCATGTGTGGAATAGTTTTGCTCATGAACCTTGAGTTGGCAAGACGTGAAGGCTACATGCTTCCTATGTTGTATCAGAATAGTACCAACCCAACATGCGAAGCATCTGTAAAAACCACGAATCACTCACTCCCAGAGGGGAGAGTGAGGATTGGTGCAGACATAAGATGTTCCTTCAGATCTACGAATGCTTGCTCGCATGTGTCACTCTAAAAGAACTCAACGCCCTTTTCGGTCAACCTGGTCAATGGCACTGCCATACGGGAGAATCCCTCAATGAAACGTCAATAGTATCTCACTAACCTAAGAAAACTATGGAATTCAGATGCATTCCTAGGCTGGCCCCACTAATGCATGCATCAATCATCGAAGGGTCTACTGTTACGCCCTATCTCATCACCAAGTGACCGAGGAACTTTAAGTCCTCCTGCTAGAACTTAAACTTCTCCAGCTTCGCATAAAGCTAGTATACACGGAGGGTCTGCAGAGTGATCTCCAAGTACTGCTCATGCTCCTCTCGGGTCTTTGAATATATCACGATGTCATCGATGAATACCACAACAAATTAATCAAGATATGGATAGAAGACCTCGTTCATCAACTGCATAAATACTGCAGGTGCATTGATTAGTCCGAAGGACATTACTTGAAACTTAAAATGACCATAGCATGTCCTAAATGTTGTCTTCAGGATATCCTCCTCCCGGACATGAACTTGGTGATACCGAACTGCAGGTCTTTCTTTAAAAAGAACTGCACCTCTTGTAGTTGGTCAAACAAATCGTCAATCCTTGAAAGTGGGTACTTATTCCTAATCGTGACCTTGTCGAGCTCGCGGTAATCACGCAAAGCCTCAACGAGCCATCCTTCTTCTTCACTAAGAGTACCGGCGCTCCCCACGGTGAACTTCTCAGATGAATAAAACCCAACTTGTGTAACTCTTCCAACTGCTTCTGCAGCTCCTGCAACACCAATGGTGTCATACGATATGGGGTCATTGAAATAGGCACGGTACCAAGCACGAGATCAATTTGGAACTCAGTATGCCGATGAGGTGGCAACCCCAGAATCTCTTGAAACACATTTGGAAAATCACAAACTACCAGCAACTGGTTGATGCTCAGGACAACCTGCTCCTCTACAGCACATGACATAAGGCAAGAGAGCTACTCACCTCTGGGCTTGGCTACAAACTAAAATTGTGGCACACCGGGTATACAGAACATGACTATCCTCGTGGAGCAGTTCAATATGGCATCGTACTCAGTAAGCTAATCCATGCCCATGATAACATCGAATTCGAACATCGACAAGGTAAACAGGTTAGCCGATAAAAAGGTCTCCCCTACCAGAACAGGGCAAGACGAGCAAAACTAACCTAATACTGTAATCATCCCTAAGGGCGTCGACACTAACAGACCCTCATGCACAGACTCTAGAGATAAACCAATTGATCAGCAAAAATCCTCGGACACAAATGAATGTGATGCCCCAGAATCAAACAAGACATGTGTTATGCATGAGGCAATAAGGAGTGTACCCTTGATGACTCCCTACCTTGGGCCTGCTGGGGAGATTCATGTCCCATTTGTTGTTGTCACTGCTGTTGTTATTGTTGTGCAGCCTATACTATAGCCTCTGCTGTTGTGGGGGAGGTCTCGGTGGCTAATGCGGCTGCCGATGCGCTACTGGGGTCTTGGCGATGGATACCATTTTATTGTTGTTGTAAATCTATCACCCAGAGTTGTCGAATTTTGTTGTGCCAAATGATTTGGAATCTGTATCATGTGTTGATAAGATGAATAGATCAACTTGGTGAATTTTAAAGTTGCCCACATCTTCGTCGAACTTTTCTACACATTCAAGTTGAAGAGCATTGTCGAAGTTTAAGATTTCAAGCTCAAGTACAACTATAAATTCAAGGATCAAGTTCAAGTTTAATCTTTAAGTTTAGGACCTTAAAAAACTCAAGAACTCAAGCCCTAGTTCAAGCTCAAGTTTAATATTTTGAAGACAAACTTCAAATATTTCAAGTGAATGAGTTAGCAGAGCGAACGATGTTTCAATTGTTCAAACTCACAAACAAGGTATGGATGACCTTGGATTGACCATAGGATGAGTCATATTCATTACATATTTTATTTAGGTCATTTCATAAGTTTATAGGTTATTTCCTCAAGTAGTCCTAGTCTTTGTTCGACTAGTCCAAGAGTTTCTCGACCAGTCCAAGATTTTTTATGAATTTTCAGAATTTTCTACTAAACCCTCGACCAGTCGTGGAGACTGCTCGACCAGTCGAGTGAACAGTGCTCGACCAGTCGTGCAGGCTCGACTCAAAGTCTAGCAAGGTTTTTTGGTCCCACTCGACCAGTCGAGTAATGATCTTATCTTATCGCATCAGAAATTTTATAAATTGGTTCATCCTTTGACCAGTCGAACCGACCCTTAGACCAATCGAGTGAATAGTATTTTCACCTATAAATAAAGTATGAATTTCAGAATTTTTCATTCATTCCAAGATAAATCAAGCCAACACTCTGAGAGATAAGTTCCTGCATTTGTTAAGCTATATTGTGCTCATTTTAGATTCATTTTAATAGCTTTTGTTGTTTAATTTTGTGATCTTCATTCAACTCTATTTCATTAAAGAAGGAATTGTGATTTACCTTGTTTTGAGATTCAAATCAAATCAAGCTAGCCTAGGTTGATTTAATTTAAAATTAATTTTGACCTAGAACCCTTGCACTTGTGAGACTGGACATTGCACATCTTCATCTACATTGAATTGGTTCTACCAGACTTCATCAGAAGAAGAATCTTCAGATAAACACAATTTAATTTTTCTGCATTTTGGTTTGTAAGATTCAACAAAAAAAACTCATTGTGGGGTTTTTGTAATTGTGTAAGCCCATCTAAAGACACAATTGTGAAGGTTTTAAGGTGAACCTTAGAAAGCCTTATTTCATAGTAAAAGCCAATATCCTGTGGGTGTGGATATTAGGAGTGGAGTAGTTGTGTGGCTGTTTGCTAATAGTTGGTGTACACACAAACGAACCACTATAATTCCTGGAGTTGTGGTGGATGATTGGATTTGTTTATGTATGTTAATGTTGTAATTTACTTTATGCACTTGTGGTGAATGGTGTAATTTACGTTATGCACTTGTGGTGAATGTTGTAATAATTTAGTTTATTTCCTTTGCCTCTTTATCGGTTTAGGTTTTTGATACTTATAAACGTTCTAGTAAGGTTGTCCTACCATAAGCCTTTGGTTTTTGGTGTTAGGTTGTCCTTAGAACTCAATTTGTATCAACCTCTCAAGACTAATGCATTTGTGGTTTCTATTTACTTGTGTTATTTTATTATTTGATTATGCTATCTATCTTTGTATTCCGCATTTATTTTTTAATTTAGCATGGTCCTATTCACCCCCCCTCTAGTACTTATCGCTCGGCTTTTTTAAGTGGTATTAGAGCCTAATAACTCCTTTTTATTATTTGGATTTATTTCCTAAGCTAATTGATCTGAGATTATAAGATGTCAAAATTTGATAGCCTCTCACTTACTAGGCCTCCACCTTTTGATGGCTTCAATTATGTCCATTGCAAAGCCAGAATGAGGATCTTTTGAAGGTCCATAGAAGAGAGCGGGTCGCAAGCCACAGTGACCAAATGGACCCCTCCTACTCATGAAGTAACTGACACTGATGGAACTAAGACTATAAAATTAGCACCCTATTTTTAATGGACTACTCTTCAGAAAAATGAGAGCAGTGCCAATGCAAAGGCTTTAAATACAATCACTTGCGTACTATCACTGGATATATTCAAAAAAATCATATCTTATGATACTGCAAAGCATAGGACATTCTAGAAATGACACACGAGGGTTCGACTATAGTCAAGAAATATAAACTTCAAATCCTCACCACTGGGTTTGAGGAGATACGTATGGAAGAAAGTGAAACTTTCATGGACTTCTATACTAAGTTAAATGACATAGTCAACTCTATGTAGGGTCTTAGTGATAGCATCCCAGAAAGTAAAGTCTATGCAAAGATATTGCGCTCATTGCCTGATAGGTTCAATTTTAAGGCGACTGTCATTTAAGAACTTCGTGATATGAATAATATGTAGGTTGAAGAGCCTGTCGGTTCTTTACAAACTTACGAGTTAAATTTCAAGGATCCTAAATGTAAGTCCATTGCCCTTAAGTCTTCTAAAAATATTTCTTAAGATAATACTAGTAATTCTGATTGTGAAAATTTTGAAGATGATATGGCACTATTAGCCAAGAAGTTTTATAAAAATTTTAAAAGAAAAAAGAGAGTAGATTTTTAAAAACCTTCTAAAAAGAAAAGGACTAGATCTAAAAATTAAAAATTTATTAAAGACAGCCAATGCTTCAACTGGGATGAATATGGGCATCTAATAAATAAATGTCCAAAGAGGGACAAACCTAAGAAGAAAGGTATGTTGGCCACATGGGATGAATCATCATACTCTGAAGCTTCTTCTGAGTCAGATGATTTTGAACCTGAGTCTATTAATGAGGTCAAGACCTTAATGAATCTAGCTAGAGTCACTTCCTTAGATAGTTGTAATTCAACTTATGATGAAAATATTAGAAGCGACCCTAAAAATGATGATGATTTACAAGATGCCTATAATGCCCTATACAGGGAAAGTTGTAAGATAGATGTGAAACTAAAACTTTAAAAGGAAAAGTTTTTAAAGTTAAAAGAATATTTTAATAACCTAGTTTTAGAAAAATCACATTTTTCTGATTGTTTTAAAAAAGCTAAGTGTGATTTAGATTTTAAAACATCCCAAGTTGAAAACCTTAAATAAGAAAAACTAAAACTAAAACTAGACGTCTCCTCTCTTGGGTTTGAAGGATACTTGGAGGTATGCCCAGGGTGATCCTAAACTTTAAAGATTGCCAAGCGGATCAAGAAAATGTCGCGATAGATCTGATCTAAGCTACGATAAGAATACACCTCCTAAAAGTAAGTCCACACCTCCTAAGTTTGTCAAAGGGGAGTCCTTTAACTCAAAAGTAAAAAGTCTGAATAAAAATAGTTTTAAAAATTCTAAAACTTTTCAGGCTATGAAACCTAAAAGTAACCATATCAATTATAGAAATTAGAATCATAACTCCTTAGCTTAGAAAATTGTAGATTTACTCAAGGAGCTTCTAAAATCTAACTCAAATGGTAGAATGTATAACAACTATAAGCATAGAAAAATCAAATATGCTCCAAAACCCAAAACAGTAATGAAATGAGTCCCTAAGGTTGCTTGTCTGGTTGCCCACATCACTTTTAAGGCTTTGAGTTAATCAAAGTGATACCTAGACAGTGGTTGCTCTAGACACATGACAGGTGACAAAGATTTGTTCACCAATCTTAAAATATATGACTGATGGCTCGGTCACATTCAGTGATGGTATTAACTGCAGAATTATTGGCCAAGGTACAGTTCAACTCTTTAATCTCCCTCCATTTGAGAATGTTTTATATGTAGAGGGCCTTAAGCATAATTTCTTAAGCATTTCTCAAATTTGTGATAATAAACATAGCATCAAATTCACCAATCAAGGGTGTGAGATATCTAATGAGAATGGTTCAGTGACATTGACTGGTCACAGAACATCTGAGAACTGCTATATAGTCAGCGATTCAAGCTCGTCAAGTTATCATGTTACATGGTCTAGACTGATGAGACCGATTTATGACATAAACACCCAGGATATGTACACTACCGTAATCTTTATAAACTGAGCAAAAGGTGAAGTAATAAGAGGTCTATCCAAAATTAAGAAAATAGATAAATTTTTTGGTGAATGTTAGATTGGGAAATAAACTAGGAGTGCTCACAAGAAAGTGAACTCCAATGCCACATTCAAACCCCTTGAACTCCTTCACATAGATCTTGTTGGACCTACTAGAACGAAGAGTCGAGGCGGTAAGAAATATATTTGGTAATAGTAGATGACTTTACCAGGTATACATGGGTAGTCTTCATGAGAGAGAAATCTGAAACTCTTGATGAAGTGAAAAAGATACTTAAGCATATCCAATTTGAGAAGGAATCACGTGTCTCTAAAAGCTATAGTGATCATGGTTCCGAACTTGACAATAGTAGTTTTGAGAAGTTCTGTAGCAATCATGGTATATCACATGAATTTTCTACTACTAAGAGACCTCAACAGAATGGGGTTGTTAAAAGAAAAAATCGTGTGCTTCAAGAGATGGCTAATGTGATGTTAAATAGCATGAAACTTCCTAAAAATCTTTGGGCTGAAGCAGTGAACACAGCTTGTTATATTATTAATCGTGTTTATTCTAGAAAATTAAATAATAAGATCGCATATGAACTATGGTTCAATAAGAAGCCTACGATCAAATACTTTTGAGTTTTTGACAGCAAGTGCTATATTCTACAGGACTGAGAAAATCTGGAAAAATTCGACACTAAAAGTGACGAAGGGATTTTTCTAAGGTATACTCCAAACAGTCGAGCATATCGTGTTCTCAACAAGTGGACTAGTATAATTCAAGAGTCCGTTAATGTAGTTATAGATGATCACCTAAATACACTTGTCTCAAGTTCAGAAGATGATGAAGTCTCTTTATTTGATAAATCAGACTCTTCATCGAGTCAAAATAACATTGAACTGCGGTCAGTTAAAGACCATCCAACTGATCAAATACTTGAAAACCCTCTTACTGGTGTGCACACTCGTAGACAATTAGAAAACATTTATAATTATGTGTGCTTCACATCCCAAATTGAGCTGGCTAATGTAAAAGAAGTGCTTGCTGATGAAAACTGGATAGTGGCTATGTAAGATGAACTTAATCAATTCGTAAGTAATAATGTATGGTACTTAGTTCCTAGACCTAATGATAAACATATTATTGGAACTAAATGAATTTTAAAAAATAAGCCTGATGAATTAGGTAACATTGTAGGAAACAAGGTTAGATTGGTTGTACAAGGGTACACTCAGATAGAAGGCATCGATTATGATGAAACCTTTACCCTAGTAGCTCATCTTGAATCTATTAGATTATTTATATCCATTGCTTGTTATAAAAAATTTAAAATCTATCAAATGGATGTTAAGAGTGCTTTTTTGAACGATGATCTGCATGAGGAAGTATATGTTGAACGGCCTAAGGGTTTTGAAGACCCTAAATGTATTGATCATGTTTATCACCTGAAAAAGGCATTTTATGGATTAAAACAAGCTTCCAAAGCATGGTATGAGAAATTGACAAAGTTTCTACTGAGTCATAACTTTGTAATAGGGAGTGTTGATAAGACACTTTTTGTAAAGAAACATAATGATCACATACTAATAGTACAAATATATGTTGATGACATTATCTATGGATCTACCTGTTCTAATATGTTTATTGAGTTTGCAGATTTAATGAAGTCCAAATTTGAAATGAGCATGGTTGGAGAACTCAACTACTTTTTAGGTTTGCAAGTAAAACAACTTAAAGATGGGATCTTTATTTCTCAAACCAAGTATGCTCTAAACTTAGTGAAAAAGTTTAGATTCGAGAGCGGTAAAAACTTTGATACTCCTATGAGTATGACTCTGAAGTTCTCTAAGGATTTGATAGGTAAAAGTATAGATCCTAAGTTGTATTACAGTATGATAGGTAATTTATTATATTTAACTGTGAGCCGACTCAATATTGCATTCAGCATAGGAATCTGTTCTAGGTATCAATTTGACCCTGAAGAATCCCACCTGATTGCTATTAAGCGTATTTTGAGATATGTTGCAAAGTTTAGCCAACTTGGCCTTTGGTATCCATATGATACTAATGTTCAATTAGCTAGTTATACGGATGTTGATTGGCCTAATAATATTGATGACCGCAAGCCTACTAGTGGTGGGTATTTTTATATCAAAAACTGTCTAGTTTCATGGCATAGTAAGAAATAAAGTTTTGTATCACTTTCCACAGTTGAGGCTGAATATATTGCAGCTGGTAATGCATGCACTCAACTTGTGTTGATGAAGAGGATGTTAAATGATTATAGATTTGCACAAGATTCTCTGGTTTTGTATTATGATAATTCTAGCTCAATCAACATTTCTAAAAATCCAATCTAACATTCACGAACTAAGTATATTGACATTAGATATCATTATATTCGTGAATTAATGGAAGATAAGATTATTTCATTAGATTATATTTAAACTGAAAATCAACTTGCAGACATTTTCACAGAACCATTAGATAGAAATAGGTTTGCTAAATTGAAATTAGATATTGGTATGTGTAATGTGATCTGAGTTATTTGTGTTTTCTTGTACTATATTACATGTTTTTATTGTTTAAAATTTTAAAAAATAAAAAGTTGTTGTAAAATGGAAATTTTTGGTGTTGCACGACTAGTCGAGTACACACTCGACTAATCGAGAAATTTTTAAAATTTTTTTGTTGAACCACGACCAGTCCTAGAGACTGCTCGACTGGTCATGTGAACAGTGCATGACTCATTCACGACCAGTCCTGCAGCTACAACTCAAAGTCTAGCAATTATTTTAAATTCCCCACGACCAGTCGTGAACAGGTCACGACCAGTAGTGGAGGTCCCTCGACTGGTAGTGGAGGGCATACGACTAGTCGTGGAACGGCTTTATCCGATCACGCTCAAAATTTTAAAAATCAGTTGGTCTTACAACCAGTCGTAGTGTCCATAGGACCAGTCATGATCATGATTTCTTCACCTATAAATAGAGCACGATTTTCAGAGTTTGGTATTCAATTCAAGTAAAATGAAGACACCACTCTGAGAGACAAGTTTGTAAACTTCTTAAGCTATAAGTGCATATTTAATATTCTCTTTTATTAGCTTTGTTATATTTAATTTTAGATTCCGCATTCCAATCTGATCTGAAAGAGGCATTGAAGTATTCCCACTTCTTGGAATCAAAATCAAATAGAGCTAGCCCAACTTAATTTAATTTAGAATCAATTTAGAACCTAGAACCATTTCATAAGTGAGTGTGAACATTGAACTTCTATATTCAAACTTCTACTCCGATTTGGTTCTTTCAGGCTGTAACAAAAGGAGAATATCCAGGTATTTTACAGTTTTGTAATTTCCTTTGTTTTAGTTTCTTTGAGATTAAGTCAAAAAAATCTTTCAGTTTTGGTTATCTGAGGTGATCCAGAAAACTCGGAGTGTGGAGTTTTTTGAATTGTGTAAGCCCACTTAAAAGACACAATTGTGAAGGTTTTAGGTGAACCTGGAAAAACCTATTTTCATAGTGAACGCTAATATCCACTGTGTGAGGTTATTAGGAGTGGAGTAGTTATGTGGCTGTTGTTTAACAGTTGGTGTACACACAGGTGAGCCACTATAGATCTTTGTATTTTGTGGTTTTGTGGTTTCCTTTCTTTATTCTTTTTAGTTCAAGATTGTGTGATGTATTTATGGATGTGAATGTTGCAATCTTTACATTTCGGCATTATGGGGAATGTTGTAATAGCTTAGATTTCCTTTTTATTCCTCTTCAGTTTGAGTTTTTGATACACAAATCGTTCTAGTAAGATTGTCCTGCCATAAACCCTTGGTTTTTATGGTGTAAGGTTGTCCTTAGAACAACATTTGTATCAACCTCTCAATACTAGAATTTTGAGGTTGTTGGTTCCTTTGATTATTTGTAATTCATTTGGTTATCTTATTGTTTAATTATGTTGTTATTTTTTAATTTGGCATTATCGTATTCACCCCCCCCCCCCCCCCCTTCTAGGACATATAGCTCGGCCTTTTCAAGTGGTATCAGAGCCTAATAGCTCAGTTTAAATTGTTATTTCTTTAAAATTAATTTCCTGAGCTAATTGATCTGAACTATTTGTAAGATGTCAAATTTTGATAGCCTTTCAGTCACTAGGCCTCCACCATTTGATGCCACCAATTATGCCTATTGGAAAGCTAGAATGAGGATTTTCTTAAAATCCATGGATGAGAGTGTGTGGCTAGCCACAGTAATTCAATGGACCCCTCCTACCGCTGAAGTGACTGGTATCGATGAATCAAAATCTATGAGAGTAACACCTTATTTCTCTTGGACCACACTACAAAAAAATGAGAGTAGTATAAATGCAAAAGTACTAAATGCAATCACTTGTGCACTATCACTAGATGAATTCAAAAGAATTATATCCTATGATTCTGCAAAGCAAGCCTGATATATTTTAGAAATGACAAACGAGGGAATATCAATTTTCAAGAACTCTAAAGTCTAAATCCTCACAACCAAATTTGAGGAAATACGTATGGAATAAAATGAAATGTTCATGGACTTTTATACAAGATTAAATGACATTATGAACTCTATGTGGGGTCTCGGTGATAAAATCCCAGAAAGTAAAGTCTGTGTAAAGATACTACGCTCACTTCCTAAACGGTTCAATTCTAAGGTAGCTGCGATCCAGGAACTTCGTGATACGGATAATATGAGGGTAGAAGAATTAGTTGTCTCTTTACAAACATATAAGTTAACTTTTAAAGATCTTAAAGGTAAATCTATCACCCTTAAATCTTCTAAAAGTGTTTCTCAAGAAAATAGTAGTAACTCTTATTTAGAAAATTCTGAAGATGATATGGCCCTTTTAGCTAAAAAGTTTTACAAAATATTCAAAAGTAAAAAGAGAGTTGACTTTCAAAAATCTAATGATAAGTAAAGATCTAAAATTAAAAATTAAAGATCTTTAAAAGATAGTCAGTGTTATAACTACCATGAATATGGGCATTTAGCAAACAAGTATATTAAAAAGGACAAACCTAAAAAGAAAGGAATGTTAGCTACTTGGGATGAATCTTTTGGCACTAAAGCCTCTTCTAAATCAGAAGGTTCTGAAATCGAGCCGGGCAATGAAGTTAAAGCCCTTATGACTCTAGCCAAGTTAACTTTTTCAGATAATGATGATTCAACTAGTGAAGAAAATCTAAATAGTGATCATGAAAATGAAGATAATCTTCAAGATGCTTATAATGCCCTTTACAAGGAAAGTTGTAAAACTGCTGTTAAACTAAAACTTCAAAAAGAAAAGTTTTTACAGCTTAAAGAAAATTTTGATTCTCTTGTTTTAGAAAAATTCCACATTTCGAATTATTTTGAAAAAATTAAATGTGATTTAAATTTCAAGACCTCCCTGATTGAAAATCTAAAATCTAAAAATGAAAAACTAAATCTTGAAGTCTCTTCACTTTTGAGTTTAAAGGACACATGGAAGTATGCCCAGGGTGATCCAAAATTAAAAAAACTTCTATCCAGATCTAGAAGTGTGGAGACCGATCCGAATTGGGCTACAACAAAAGTATTCCTCCCAAACATAAGAATTCTCCTCCTAAATTTGTGGGAGGAGAGTCTTCAAACTCAAAAGGGAAAAGACCTCCCAAACATAAGAATTCTCCTCCTAAATTTGTGGGAGGGGAGTCTTCAAACTCAAAAGGGAAAAGACTGAACCAAAACTATGTTAAACAGGCTAAGACTTTTCAAACCGTAAAACCTAAAAGCAACCATATCAACTATAAAAATTAGAATTGTAATCCTTTAGCTGAGAAAATCATAAATTTACTTAAGGGGCTCTTAAAATCTAACAAGTACAATCATAAGAAGACCAACTATACTCCTAAATGAAAAACTGTAATGAAATGGGTTCCTAAGGTTACTTGCTTGGTTGCCCACACCGCTTTCAAAGCTTCAAGCCATTCAAAGTGGTACCTATACAGTGGTTGCTCTAGGCATATGACAGGCGATAAGGGTCTGTTCACCAATCTTAAAGATATGACTGATGGTTCAGTCACATTCGGTGATGGTAGCAACTGTAAGATTATTGGCTAAGGTACAGTTCAACTCTATAACCTCCCTTTATCTGAGAATGTTTTATACATTGAAGGGTTAAAACACAACTTGTTAAGCATATCTCAAATATGCGATAACAATCATAGTGTAAAATTTACTAACCAAGGGTGTGAAATAATAAACAAAAATGGTTTAGTAATATTAACTGGTCATACAACTTCTGAAAACTACTACATTGTAAGTGATTCTAGCTCATCTAATCAATCGTGTTACATGGTCCATACCGATGAAACTATGTTATGGTATAAACGCCTTGGACATGTGCACTACCGTAATTTGTATAGATAGAGCAAAAGAGAACTGATAAGAGGTCTACCTAAATTACAGAAAGTAGACAAAATATGTGGCGAATGCCAGATTGGCAAGTAAACTAGAAGTACTCACAAAAAAGTTGACTCCAATGCCACATCCAAACCACTCAAACTTCTCCACATGGATCTTATAGGACCGACTAGGATGGAGAGTCGAGGTGGCAAAAAATACATACTGGTAATTGTGGATGATTTTAGCAGATCCACTTGTGTAGCGTTCTTAAGGGATAAATCAGAAACCCATGATGAAGTAAAAAGGATTCTCAAACGGATCCAAATGGAAAAAGGTTCTCAAGTTAGTAAGATCCATAGTGATCATGGATCAGAATTTGAGAATAACAGTTTTGAGAAATTCTGTTACAATCAGGGAATATCACATGAATTCTCTGTGCCCAAAACATCATAACAAAATGAAATTGTTGAAAGAAAAAATAGAGTGCTTCAAGAAATGGCAAATGTAATGTTGAATAGTATCCAGCTCCCTAGAAATCTTTAGGCTGAAGCCGTAAATACTGCCTGCTATATAATTAACCAATTTTATACAAGTAAGTCAAACAATAAAATGGCTTATGAAATGTGGTTTGATAAAAAGTCTACCATTAAATACTTTCGAGTTTTTGGGAGCAAGTGTTATATTTTACGTGACCGTGAAAATCTGGGTAAGTTTGACACCAAAAGTGATGAAAGGATCTTTTTAGGATATACTTTGAACAGTCGAGCGTATTGAGTACTGAATAAGAGGACCGGTGTAATTCAAGAGTCCATCAATGTGGTCATTGATGATCACTTGAATACACCTGCCTCAAGTTCAGATAATGATGAAGTTCTTCTAATTGACAAACCAGATACTTCATCAAGTCAAAATAACTCCAAACTGAGGACTATTAAAGATCATCTAACCACTCAAATTCTTGGAAACCCTCTCATTA
This sequence comes from Magnolia kwangsiensis, assembly GCA_037074715.1. Taxonomy (NCBI): domain Eukaryota; kingdom Viridiplantae; phylum Streptophyta; class Magnoliopsida; order Magnoliales; family Magnoliaceae; genus Magnolia; species Magnolia kwangsiensis. The sequence continues at coordinate 37,684,547 of CM073587.1, read as the reverse complement.
GTGTGCGCACTCATAGACAACTAGAAGATATATGCAATTACGTGTGCTTTACATCTCAGATTGAACCGGCTAACGTAAAAAAAGCTCTTACTGACGAAAACTGAATAGTAGCGATGTAAAAGCTTAATCAATTTATTAGAAATGATATTTGGTATCTTTTTCCTAAACTTAAAGATAAACAAATTATCAAAACTAAGTGAATTTTCAAAAATAAGTCTGATGAACTTGGTAATATAATTAGAAATAAGGCTAGACTAGTTGTACAAGGGTACACTCAAATTGAACAAATTGATTATGTTGAAATCTTTGCCCCAGTAGCTCATCTTGAATCAATCAGACTATTTATATCTATTGCATGTTTCAGAAAGATTAAAATATATCAAATGTATGTAAAGACTGCTTTCTTAAATGACGATCCACATGAAGAAGTGTATGTTGAACAACCAACGGGTTTTGAAGATCCTAAGAATGTTGATCATGTCTATCGCCTAAAAAAGGCTCTCTACGGGTTGAAACAAGCTCCCAAGGCACGGTACAAAAAATTGACTACGTGTCTACTAAGTCATAATTTTCTAATGGGAAGTGTTGATAAGACTCTTTTTGTTAAGAAACATAACGATCATATCTTAATAGTGCAGATCTATGTTGATGATATTATTTATGGATCTACATGTACTAACTTGACTATTGAGTTTGCAGATCTTATGAAATCTAAGTTCGAACTGAGCATGGTTGGGGAATTGATTTATTTCTTAGGGTTACAAGTTAAACAGCAACCTGATGGTATCTTTATTTCTCAAACCAAATATGCTCTGAACTTAGTTAAAAAGTTTAAATTTGAGAATGGGAAAAATTTTGATACTCCTATGAGTACTACATTATGACTCTCAAAGGACTCTACAAGTAAAAGTGTGAATCCTAAATTATATCATAGTATGATTGGCAGTTTACTTTATTTAACTGCAAGTCGACCTGATATTGCATTTAGCATAGGAATTTGCACTAGATATCAATCTAACCCTAAAGAATCACATTTAACTGCTATTAAGTGGATTATGAGATATGTCGCAAGCTTAGCTAATCTGGGTCTTTGGTATCCACATGATACTAGTGTTTAGTTGGCTGGTTACACAGATGCTGATTGGGCTGGTAACATTGATGATAGGAAATCAACTAGCGGTGGCTGTTTCTATATTGGAAACTGTTTGGTTTCTTGGTTTAGCAAGAAGCAAAGTTCTGTATCGCTCTCAACTGCTGAGGCTGAATACATTGCAGTAGGTAATGCATGTACTCAACTTATATGGATGAAAGGAATGTTAAGCGATTACGGAATTGCATGGGATTCTATGGTTTTATATTGTGATAATTCTAATGCAATAAATATATCTAAAAATTCAATCCAGCATTCACGAACCAAGCACATTGACATTAGAAATCACTACATTCGTGAGTTAGTGGAAGAAAAGACAATTTCTTTGGAATACATTCCGGCCCAGAATCAACTTGCTAACATTTTCACTGCTCGACAAAAGCAGGTTTAATAAATTGAAATTCGATCTTGGTATGTGCAATTTGAATTGATTATTTGTTAAATTAATTGTTTAAATTTCTAAATTATGTATAAAATGTGTATTTTTGGTTGTGCACGACCAGTCAATGACGTACTCAACCAGTCATGTAATGCATATGGTGCTTTAATTTGGGGAAAAAAATCTTTTTCTTCCTCATTTGTGCTTCCTCTCCAACGAGTCTAAGCTCGACCGGTCATTCCCACCTTCTTAGATTTTCAAGGTTAGTGCGTTATTTCTATTTTTCTTGTAGATTCAAGTCCATATCACTTCATTTTCACACTTGGAGTGATTTATTTCTTATTTCTTTGAGGTTTTTGGAGTTTTCTTCTCCAAATCTGATCTAGAGAAACCCCACTCTACATCTTTTGTAACCTCTTGATTTCTTGTATTCCTATTTTCAAATGGATGCTAGAGGTAGAAAGAAAAGTTCTCGAGGTCCTTCATCATCCAGATCAACACCAATAACAAGGCACCACCTTTGGTCACCCGAAGATGATCCCTCTTTTGCATGAAATTTACGATTATGCAATGTTATTGTTGAACGACCTACTCATATTGAACATATTACTCCTTTTGATCTCCTTCCTCTTCTCCAATCTGTAGGATGGGCTAACATTCTACATTGGGAGGTTGACATACCAGTCTATTGTGCAGGCTATGTTTGCTTGTATTTCTAATTTTTCAGTTGAAAATTTAACGTTTATAATAACAATTAGAGAAGGTCCATTTGAGGTTGATCGTCATCTGATCTTTAGCTTAATGGATATACCTGTCAATGATGAAGGTATTCCTATTAGCACTGTAGTTGATAAACCATCTGAATCAGAAAAATGTATGCTTACTAGAGCATTACGCAACATAGATGTGCAATGGAGTCAAAATGGGAATGCGCTTGCTTCAAAGTACTTATTACCCAGATACAGGGTTCTTCACAGGATATTTATTTCAAATCTTTATCCACGTTCTGGTAACAAAACCAAACTCACCTCTTTCATGGTTCAGATTTTGCATTCCTTCATCTCTGGTATAAATGTTTGTCTTCTTTAATCTATCATTCCATCATACAATTCCGTCTCCATCCTGGACATAGTGATATTTCTTTTGCATATCTTATGACTGTGTTGGCTACCCATATGTTAGTGGCTATACCTGTTGGAGAGGCTCCTATTCAACACCTTATTTTCAACAACTCAAATATAAACAAGATGAATTTGAGGTTGGTTGATGGCTAAGTAAATGTGGGAGTTGGTGGAGCTGAAGCAATGAATGAAGAAGAAGGCAGTTTACCTTAAGATGATATTAACATGGATGATATCTTTAATGAGATTGAATCAGATTCTGAGGTTGACCCTAACTATTAGCCTTCTGATTTTGCTGAGAGGTTACATACTCTTAAGGAACAGGTGGCTCAGATTCGTGTGACCCAGGATTCTCAATTTTCTTATATGCGTAAATATATGAGGCGCATTAATAAGAGTTTACACCAAATTGATCCATCTATTCCTGCTCCCTCTTATGGATCTGATTAGTATTTTTTTATCTTGGTTTGTAATAACTTTAATGAACTTGAATTTATTTTATCTTTTAAAATAGTACTTAGACTTAATTTACCTTTGTTGTACTTGATTAACTTTGGTTAATTATGATTGCGCATGACTTGCTTATGGATTTGATATTTTGTCTCTCTTGATCGTTTATTCATCAATACTCTTCTTATTCTTCCTTCTTTATCTACTTCCATTTTTATTTTTTAATTCCTTCCTTTCTCATATAGTGACAAAAGGGGGAGAATTTTGGCATGCTTAATATATGATGATTGTGGTGATTGAGGTATATATTGTTATATTGGCATGTGGATTATATATGGATTGTGGATGTGTAGCTTTTCTTTGTGAAAGGGGGAGGAGTTAAGTAAGGGGGAGTATTGTTCATGCAAGTTGATGATAACTGGTGCATGATTCTTTAACTAGGCTGTAACTGGATTCTTTTGATAACTGATGCATGATTCTTTGTGCGTATATTGGTTATGTTACTATAGAGTGTGTTTTGTCACAAATTTGACAAAGGGGGAGATTATAAGTGTTAAGGTTTCTAGCTCCTATATTGTCAAATTTTGTAGTGTCAAAACCTCTCTTGGAATCTGTGTCTTGTGTAGCTCATCTACATAATGAAGTCTATGCATCTCTCAAGAACAAGGGTCTTGTGTTCAAGAACTTTAAAGGCAAGTGTACTAGTTCATGTTTATGTACAACATCAATAGTGAATTCAAGCTTTCAAGATTCAAGAGTTCAAAGCTTTAATGTTCCTAGACTTTAATATGTAAGTTCAAGCTTCAATGTTAGTCAATTTCAAGCTTCAATGTTAGTCGATTTCAAGCTTGAAGAGTCTCAAGTCAAGCTTTATCCTAAGACAAGATCTCAAGTGTCACCAACTTCAAAGAACGACCATCAACTAAAAGAAAAGAAGCTCAATGTTCGTGCTTCACTAACAAGGTATAAATGACCTTAGATTGACCTTAGGGTAGGTCATTTTGAATACATAATTCAATTTTATCATTTTATAAGTGAATAGTCTATTTCTCGACTAGTCCTAGCCTCGGTTCGACTAGTCATAGCACTGGCTCAACCAGTCCAAGAAATTCCAAGACTAGTCCTAAGTTTGTTGCAAATTTTTTTAAAAAAAAATTTGTTGAGCCACGACTAGTCCTGGAGACTGCTCGACTGGTCATGTGAACAGTGCATGACTCATTCATGACCAGTCCTACAGCTACGACTCAAAGGCCATCAACTATTTCAAGTTCCCCACGACCAGTCGTGAACAGGTCAGGACCAGTCGTGGAGGTCCCTCGACCAGTCGTGGAGGGCCTACGACTAGTTGTGGAATAGCTTTATCCGATCACGCTCAAAATTTTAAAAACCAGTTGGTCCTACGACCAGTCATAGTGTCCACAGGACCAGTCGTGAACATAATTTCTTCACCTATAAATAGAGCACGATTTTCAGAGTTTGGTATTCAATTCAAGTAAAATCAAGACACTACTTTGAGAGATAAGTTTGTAAACTTCTTAAGCTATATTGTGCATATTTAATATTCTCTTTTTTTATCTTTATTACATTTGATTTTGTATTCTGCATTCCAATCTGTTCTGAAAGAGGGATTGAAGTATTCCCACTTCTTGGAATCAAAATCAAATAGAGCTAGCCTAACTTGATTTAATTTAAAATCAATTTAGAACCTAGAACCATTTCATAAGTGAGTGTGGACATTGAACTTCTATATTCAAACTTCTACTCCGATTTGGTTCTTTCGGGCTGTAACAAAAGGAGAATATCCAGGCATTTTATAGTTTTGTAATTTCCTTTGTTTTGGTTTTTTTGAGATTAGCCAGAAAAATCTTTCAGTTTTGGTTATCTGAGGTGATCCAGAAAACTCAAAGTGTGGGGTTTTTTGAATTGTGTAAGCCCACTTGAAAGACACAATTGTGAAGGTTTTAGATGAACCTAGAAAAACCTATTTTCGTAGTGAACGCTAATATCCACTATGTGAGGATATTAGGAGTGGAGTAGTTGTGTGGCTGTTATTTAACAGTTGGTGTACACATAGGCAAACCACTATAATTCTTTGTGTTTTATGGTTTCCTTTCTTTATTCTTTTTGGCTCAAGATTGTGGGATGTATTTATGGATGTGAATGTTGTAATCTTTACATTTCAGCATTGTGGGGAATATTGTAATAGCTTAGATTTCCTTTCTTACTATTTCCTTTTTATTCCTTTTCAGTTTGTGTTTTTGATACACAAATCATTATAGTAAGGTTGTCCTACCATAAATCGTTAATTTTTATGGTGTAAGGTTGTCCTTAGAATAACATTTGTATCAACCTCTTAATACTAGAATTTTGAGGTTGTTTCTTCCTTTGATTATTTACAATTCATTTGGCTATCTTATTGTTTAATTCTATTGTTATTTTTTAATTTGGCATTGTCCTATTCACCCCCCAACCCCCCCCCCCCCCCCCCCAAGGAAATATAGCTCGGCCTTTTTAAGAACCCACAATGATAATGTGGGCCCCAATTTTTTATCCAAGGAACTCATCTTGTGGGCCATGGTGGTGTGTATCCACCCCACGTGATGGGCCACCACCATGCAAATAGAATCAGTGGATGCATCCACCCTATCCAAGCGTTACGGCTTGAATTAATGACCACAGGATGCGATCCGAAAACTAGCCCTAGCCCTTTATAAGGCCCATGTTAGTCTCAGGTTTCCCACCGAAAAAATAGGAGAGAAACAAAAGGAAAGAGAACAAGAAAGGAGAGAAAGAGGAAAAGTGTGGGTGTGGGTGTGGATGTTGAACTCTATGTCGGACTCCACCGAATTGACCCAGCCGGCTTGTATTGGGTTGGGTTAGGAGCCCAGAGGCTCTGTAGAAGGAGAGAAAGAGAGAAAGTGAGAGTGAAAAAGAGAGTAAGGGGGAGAGAAAACAACTCTTTCCCGCCTCTTACAAGGACTCGACCCCCATCTTCCAAGCTCAAACCCATTGGAAAAATACCAACAAAGCTTTGTTTCCTCACTCCTCCTAACTTTGTAAAGCAGGTAAAAGCCCTCCAGTAGCATCGTTTTGAAGGGATACGTTGTTACTGAGGAGTTGCCATGGGAGCTTGATTCAACTCACTATCGAGTCGAGTCGTTTCGTTGGAGGCAGTTGGGTCCAACGGTTTATGGGGTCAGGGTTTGTGGGTCAAGAAAAGAGAGAGAGAGAGAGAGAGAGAGAGAGAGAGAGAGAGTGAGTGATAAGGAGATAGGATAGAGAGAGAGGGTGTGTGTGCATTGCACCAACTCGACCAAACTGAGTTCGATATGTTTAGACCGGTCTAGGCACCAGCAACCCTACCAATGTATGGGTCCGAGTCCTTCCAAAATGAAAGAAGAGAGTGAGGGGAGTGGATCTGGCTGCTAGTCGGGGTGCAGTTCACGTCGAGTGACCGACTTACTTGACTCAATTAGGTCTGGCTTAGTCTAGCAACCCTGTTGGACATGTGGGCCTAAGAAAAGAGGGAGAAGGAGAGGATGAAAGAGGGCAGAGAAAAGAGTTGAGTTATTGAGTCGACTCAGCAGAATCAGGTTGCTGACTCTACTCGTCCATGTGAGTTAACTCACTAGACATTGAGTTGGGCCACATCTAACTTCCGCTGAGGATCTGGGTCTAATGGCGCACACACTGCTTAATGACATTATAGGCAATTCAACTCGTAAGGTGATAATTTCTTCCCCTTGAGCTTTCCATTTTCCTGTTTGCTTAAGTGATAGTTTTCATTTTAATTTTGACTAATAATTAATATATCTAATTCATGATTACTTGTTCTAGTTATTGAATCTGATTGTCAAATTATAAGCTCACATTTATCTTGTGCGAACATTTATATGTTGTACTTGTATATCTTTTCATGCTTGTGGATTACTTATGGATTGCTTGTTGAACTTAAATTGCTACATCTATCAGCGGAAACCCTACTTATATATGTACATCCAGACTTGGGGTGTAACTTGATTGATTGTGATTATAATGGGCCCTCCACCTAGTAGCTACTTGAATGATGGGTTAAATTGAATATTGATGTAGGCTTGCCATCCATTGATTTTGTGCTTACGTAGAGGTAACGAATTGAATCTGCAGCAGTTAGGGTTTATATTCTTTGAGAAACATTACATCCCTATATTGTTTCTGGTTGAGCATATACTGAGTCACCGACTCTCGAGAAAGAAGATCACTACTCAAAGCCTCGACTACATCTTGAAAGTGACGCTCTGTCTTCTGAAGATAAGTATTGTTATTATTTTATTTCATTGGAGTTTGTTAAGATAGCCCGGAAATCTCATTTGGGTTAATTTGTGGTAAGCCCATGAAAATCACAAAATGGGGTTTTATTATAGTAAGCTCGTGAAAATCACAAGAACTATAAAATATTTCTAAGGTGAACCTGTGAAAACCTTATCTTCAGAAGATAAGGTTAAACATGGAACCACTATAACCCCTTGTGCATTTGTGGTGATTGTTTTATTTGATTCTCTATCTTTTTTTTCGTTTTGAAATATTGATTTCAAGGATGTCATGAAATAAGGTTATCCTACCTAAAATAATATGTGAAGGTTGTCCCATGAATTAATTGGAATGAAGGTTTCAATACATTACACGATTGATAATATATTATTCGCATTTTATTAAAACGAATCGGTATTATACTATTCAAACCCCCCCCCCCCCCCCCCCCAAAAAAAAAAAAAAAAAAAGACATTTGTAGCGCATCTTTCAAGTGGTATCTAAGTAAAGTTGCTCCTTTTGGAATTTACCTATAGCTAGATCCAAAGCTATAAGATGTCAAATTTTAAGAGTTTAATAATTTCCAAGCCACCTCCCTTTGATGGCTCAAATTATTCATATTGGAAAGTCGGGATAAGGATCTTCCTCAAATCCATTGATGAAAGAGTGTGGCAAGCCACTGTGACTCAATGGATCCCTCCTATGATGGAAGTAGTAGCTGAGAATGGAACCACGTCCATGAAAGAAATTGCTTATGGTTTTTAGACGACTACTCAGAAAAGTGAAAGTAGTGTAAATGTTAAAGCCTTGAATACTATAACTCGTGCTCTATCACCAAATGAATTCAAAAGAATCAATTCGTGTGATATAGCAAAACAAGCTTGTGATATACTTGAAATGACACATGAAGGAACCAATATTGTGAAAAAGTCTCATATCCAAATCCTCACAACCAAAATTGAGGAAATCTATATGAAAGAAAATTAGTCATTCATGAGCTTCTACACAAAATTGAATGACATAGTCAATTCTATGTGGGGTATTGATGAAAGCATACCTGAAAGAAAGGTTTGTGCAAAAATACTGCGATCATTTCCTGATAGGTTTAATTTAAAGTTAATGCTATATAGGAATTGAGGGATAATAATATATTGAAGGTTGAGGATTTTGTTGGATCTCTTCAAACTTGTGAGCAAAATTTCAAAGCTCCTGAGAACAAGTCCATTGCCATCAAATCTTTAAAATCTAAGTCAAACGATTTTAATTCAAATGATGAGGAAAATGAGGACGATATAGTTATTTTGGCAAAGAAATTTTATAGAATTTTTAAAAATAAGAAAAGAACTGATTTTCAAAAACCATTTAATAAAAGAAAAGGAAACTCAAACTATTGGAAATCTAAATCTAAAGACACCTAATGCTTCAACTGTTCTTAATTTGGGCTTCTCGCTTCAAAGTTTCCTAAAAAGGATAAATTGAGAAGAAAATGCATAATTGTCACTTATGATGAATCATAAGAATCTAAAAGTAATTCAGAAACTGACAAATTAGAATATGAAAATGTAAAAGATATTAATGCCTTTATGACTATAGCCAAAATCTCTTATTAGGATGATTGTGAAACATCTGATTATGAAACTCCTGGAAGTGATTCTGAAAATGAAGACATTCTTCAAATAGTATATGATGCCCTATACAGAAAAAGTTTTAAGATTGCAGCTAAATTAAAATTTCAAAAAGAACAATATGCCGAATTACAATTAGAACTTGAAAAGGTTGTTTTGGAAAATTCTCATTTTTCTGATTGTTTTGAAAAATCAAAATTAGATTCAAGTCTTAAAATTTCTAAATTGTAAAATCTTAAATATGAAAATGAGAAATTGAAAATTGAAGTTTGTTTAGTTCAGAGTTCAAAGGAAACTTAGAAATATACCCAAGGAGACCATAAACTTGAAAAACTATTAACTTCATCTCGTCGATATGGTGAAAAATCTGGACTTGGCTATATTAGATATAATAATGTGAGTTCTAAGAATCTTGCTCCTACCTTTGTAAAAGGAGAATCCTCAAACTCTAAAGCTAAAACGCTAAAAGAGTTAAACTATAAAAAGAATAACTTGAAAAATTCAAAACCTTTACAAAAAGCCTATAACGTAAAAACATTCGCCAACAACCACAGATATCAAAAGAGTGATAATAGAAATGCTCCTCTTACTAATAAAATTGTGGACATGCTTCATGAGCTGTTGAAATCCAACTCGGGTAAGAATGGAATAAACAAAATTAGGAGAAATCCTAACTCCCAAACACAATAAACAGTAAGAGACCCTCCTAAGCCTAAAACTATTATGAAATGGGTTCCAAAGGTCAAGTGTCTTGTTATCTACACAACTTTCAAAGCAAATAGTCATTCAAGATGGTATCTGGATAGTAGATGTTTCAGACACATGACAGGTGATAAATCCATTCTCTCAAATATCAACAAGATCGATGGCAGATCAGTTACACTCGGAGATGGTAGTAACTGCAAGATCATCGGCAAAGGGTAATGTATAACTTTCCAACTTACCTATCTTCGAAAATGTATTATATGTTGAAGGTTTGAAACATAATATCCTGAGCATATCTCAAATCTGTGACAATAATCATAATATGAAATTTTCTTATCATGGATGTGAGATGATGAATAATAAAGTACATGTGATATTAAATGCTCGCAGAATGTCTGAAAATTGTTATATCATTGATGAATCTTGCTCAACAAATCATTCCTGTTACATAGTCCAAACAGATGAAACTGAATTATGGCAGCAACGTCTTAGACATGTAAACTATAGAGATCTATATAAATTGAACAAAAGAGATCACTTGCATGGCTTATCCAAGCTAAAAATGAAAGAAAACAAAGTACGTAGTGCTTGTCAAGTAGGCAAGCAAATTAGGAGTAGTCACAAGAAAGTGAACTCCTTAGCTGCTACAAGACCCCTTGAACATCTCTACATGGACTTATTCAGACCAACTAGAGCGGATACTAGAGGTGGAAAGAAATATTTTCTAGTTGTCATTGAAGATTACACTAGATACTTACGGGTAGCTTTTTTAATAAAAAAAAGTTGGATGCTCTTGACGAAGTCAAAAAGCTCATAAAACACATCCAAACTAAAAAAGAATTATCTGTGATCAGAATAAGAAGTGATCATGGAACTAAATTTAAGAATATCAATTTTAAGAAATATTGTAATGACCATGGCATATTACATGAATTTTCTACTCTAAAAACACCTCAGTAAAATGGAGTTGCTTATAGAAAAACTAGAGTTATACAAGAAATGGCTAGTGTAATAATAAATAGCATGAAGTTGCCTAAATATTTATAGGCTAAAGCTGTAAATATTGCATGCTATATAACTAACCATATTTGCATAAGAGCAGGAAAAAATAAAACAGCTTATGAATTTTGGTTTGAAAAAAAGCCTAATGTTAAATATTTTCATACTTTTGGAAGCAAATGCAAAGTTTTATGTGATAAAGAAAATTTGGATAAGTTCAATGCAAAAAGAGATGAGGGAATTTTTCTAGGATATGCTTTAAACAGTCGAGCATACCGTGTTTTAAGTAAAAGAACTGGGGTGATTCAATAATCAATAAATGTTGTGATTGATGATCAACCGATTAATCCCAGACTTGACCAAGATGATGGTGATAATGATATCATTGTGATTAATCAATCTAAATCAACATCTAAATCAGATATTATTGAGGTAAGGTTAGTCAAAGAACATCCGACTGATCAAATATTTTATAACCCTCATACTGGTGCTCAAAGTAAAAGATATCTAGAAAACATTTGAAATCATGTTTGCTTTACTTCCCAGATAGAACCGACTAATGTAAATGAAGCACTATCTAATGAAAGTGTAACACCCCAGATTTTTACCAACCTGGGGTTAGACGTCCTTAGGTAATGGGTCAACTAAAACACCTGGAAAATCGCTCAGAACCCAATTCCATAGCCAAAGAAATCACTTAGGATTAATTCCTTTAGAAACTAAGCATAAGTTAGCTAGCGCTACGCCGGAGTAGCTGTGAAACAGCCCCTGACCGCTTTAAATACGTTCTATAAGACCCAAAACTTGTAGAATCAATGGTGCTATAATACTCTAAAACCTCGGATCAAACTCTAAACCGGTTTATTCTCAGGACCTCTTTGAAACTTTATATTGGATCTAGACCGCACGTCGAAAGTCCGATACCTACCATCTTAGACCGTTATAACCGCCTAGTTGGACTTGACGATCATTTCGAAAATCAAGTCCAACCGACATTCGCAGGCTATTTCATTAAGCCTGGACTGAAGAGAGTGAGAATAGGGTTAGATTTGGAATTTGAAATTCAAATCTGGCACACGACTTGACGCGTCAGTATTAAGCGTTCTAACCGTCAGAATTCAACCAAATTACACCCTTGGATCAGAAAAATTTTCTATTTCATATCATGAGACTTGTATGCCTGATCTACATGCGATGACCGCTGAACTGAAACTGGACCGCCACGTGCGATCTGGGAACTCTACCGATCTGAAAACTTGATGTGTGCTAGATCCAGCATGCATGACCTTAAGTCCAACCGCGTTCGTCCAGGAGACCACCAGAAATGTCTTTTTGGACCGAAACAGCCCCTATTTGGTTAGGTATCAAGTAAACATTGTTCTCAAGCCTATTTTGGACAAGATTTAGGTTATAAAAGGGTCTTAAACCCTCACTCTTCTCACCCATCGAAATTTGCTAGAAACCCTAGCAAGAGTGAGAGAGAAAGTGAGAGTTCGTGAGAGAGAGTGGGAGAGAATTTCCTGCTGCTTGTGCTACCTGCTGCACGTGGTTAAGCCACGCAATCCAATCACTTTCCCGAAAATTTCACCGCGATTCTAGGAAGCAAATACTCCAAATACTTGCTGATTTAAGGTTCCTTAGTTTCCTTAGCATGGTAGCTGATGCATCTTGTAAAATAGGTTCACGGTTCACCGTAGACGAAGCGTATACGCTCCGTTCGGAACGATACATATCTAAAGTAAAAGGTGTGGATTTTAGACGCTTTGATTGGCTGTTTTCAACGCTTTCAATGTTGTTTAATAGTAGATTATCGCCAGCAACGCCGTTTGACATGTACAACATGCTGTCTGTTTCCTATTTCGTAAGCCGACGAAGAATATGAGATTTAGGGCATTTTAGTCATTTGTAGGAATTACTGTTTTCATCCATATTTTGCTGATGTGATTGACATGGCTTCTTGTCGCATTAGGATATTAGGAATGCGTGCATAATTAGTTTGGCAAAGAGATTCGCCTAAATGCGCACTTTGAGTCGACATACTATATGTAGACTTAAGGGTGTAGTCTAAGTGTTTGTATAAATGTTTGTATTCGTATGTATTGAATTAAATGGTGTTATGAATTAGTTTGAGATTGAATTCTCAAATGATATGCTGATGTAAATGATTTCCTACATGTTGGCTATCTGCATGATTTCATTATATGTATGAAATGCATGCGTTGGATGATTTACTTAAGTTGTATGTTATAACATGTGTTAACATGCTCACATGGTTGTATTTCATTTCCATTACTTTTACATGATTGCTGATGTGAATTCATAAATGTTTGGGACTATACTTAGTCCAGGTGGTTAGTAACTGAGTAAATTCGTGGTTGGCTTATCTTTGCCACGAACGACGTGTCGATGAACGCGAGTCATGTTTTAGAGTTGGTGGCAGTGGTTTGGCCACACGAGGTGTTTTACGCACTTCATGTCGTTCGACTCGAGATGCACTCGTGCTAGTCGAGCCCGTTAAGTAACCCGACTGGCCATTGTATGTTCACCCTGTATGAGTCATAACTGCTTGAACCTAGGGTACTGAACTTACCAATGTAAACCCTGTCAACCATGATACTTTAATCCACAAAGACTCATGAGCCAGGCATGGTGGTATGGGACACCGTGGTCGAGCTGTCGGCCTACGCTGGGGCCACAAACCTCCCCGTAGTGACCAGTGAGCACCTATGACTCGTGAGCAGATTATGGTGGTATGGGACACTATATTTTTGTTGTCGGCCTACACTGATCAGGCGACGAGTCCTTTGTAGTGACCGCGAGCGTATTCTGAGTCTACGGGAGGCGACAACCCTTCCGTAGCAATGAGAGTACAGTAGGCCTGTATTGATAAGGTGATGGGGGAGCGGTGCAACGAGTGCGAGCAACAGCCCTGGCAGCCCTTGCAGCGACCTACAAAATATACAATCGTATGAGATTACTAGGAGTGACGACCCTAGACAGGATCTGTGTTGGGATTGATATAAGGGAAGTACCTTAGTTTCCCAATACTGTTGTATGAATGGATTAATAATAACTCGGTAATCATATCACCATCACATTGCATATGCCTGGAAGATGTGGAGCGCTGAGCGGTATGCAAGCATGGCACGGATGAAGATGGTGCCGTATGAGGGAGAATGTCGGTGAGGGCATCCATCATGTCATGTCATATTGCATTAACAATAGTATTAGGATTGTTTGATTTACTGCTTTACTATTATCGCATGATTGATTTGAGAACATGTTAATCCTTGCTCTATTATTCCACTGAGTTAGCTACTCACTCCCACGTTACGGGATGGTGTTTCCGGACACCCACCAGTCCGTATTTTGGTTGCAGATGATGGCGCTGCTTGAGAAGTGGAGCTGGACTTGATGATGATGAGGAGGATCCCTCCTTTATGCGTGTTCTGATTGATGGGATTACAGGGAGGTTGATTAGATACCTTGACACTTGTCATTTTATATTTTTAGAGCACTCGTGTATATTCGTTCTTTCTCTTTTGAGGTATACATGCATATGTTTAACCTAATAACATGTTCACACTCTGGAGACACACAAAAGTTTATATATGTTATACACACTATCACAGTCTTCCGCTTGTTAATTTAACTGTCTCTGGAGTATGATATGCTGTTCTGGCGTAGTCCCACTCATGTTTAATATATTAACATAGAAAACATTCAATCATACATATCTATGTTGCATAAATAACATTTTGGAACTCAGGAGTTGGGTTTTTTACTCGACCCCCAATTTTCGGAATGTTAAAGATGGTATCAGAGCATGATTTGGATTAAATCGGGCCTGGGTTATGGTCACTCGATGTACTCTGTCGCTTCCTTTAACTTTGGTGGGTGCAAGAAAGGTTTAGAAACACTTATAGAATCGCAGATTCGCCAATAGGAGAAGTCTATTCGTATCGATCGCGCAATTGAGTCCATAACGCATTTAGGGTCGCGTGAAGCAACCTAAGTAGCTCTTAGGTTGTAGGTAGGTGGGTTGAGATGTTCTTTGAATTCTTATAAACCCGTAAATGTGAATCCTTGGGCTGTGGGACAACCACAACCCTTGCATTCAATCGCAAGAGCTTAAAAACCCCGTTTCACCTAAATTCTTCAAAATTTTTCCTCTCACCACTCTATTCTTCAATTCTTTCTTATTCTTTTCATGTTAGGCATTGATCCTAATGTGAAAATGATATAAAATCATACTTCGACAAAATTTTATAGTGAATAGTAAAATTTCATGAAAACTGGCCATTAGGCCATTCTAAGTTTACAATATTTAGAAACTAATGGGCTAAATGGATGTATTATCTCCTTCTACCCCAAAATCATATGCTGCATGGTGGGGAATTGCCTTCAATTTTATAAATTAGCCCTGGAAAGCCCCGAATGGATGTTTGGGCCTCCCTAGGTCAAATTACAATGATCTGGGGTGGGGACTATACATATTTGGAGTCCTTGGGGCAGGGGGGACCCAACCCATGGGGTCCCACCAGCCGGATTGAAGACCGGTCGGCGATGCCATCGTCGATCCGGCGATGCATCGTCGATGGATGGGCCCCACTTGCTGTGAAAATTGGGCACGTGTGGTTTTTGGGGTAGGGTACCCCTCCCATGTGTGGGCCGACCATAGAAAACCCCTAAACGGGGTACTTCCTTCACAAACAGCCCCCTCCCTAACTCCCTTGCTCGTTTTCTTGCTGCCCTATCCCAAACCGTGACCCCAAATCACTCCCAAATCCTCTCATTGCTAAAAACGACCCTATCCCATACGTCCAACGTGATTAGCAACCCTCTCCCTCTCCGATCTCGTCCGTTGGAGCTCCTACAACCCTCAAAACGTGCTGAAATCGTGTGGAGCTCCATTCCCCTTTTTTCTTCTCTTTTCTTTTTAAAAATCCAGCCTAGGGGAGCTTGAAGCATCCCTCTATAACACCTAGATCTCCTTTTTTCTGTTTGGGTAGCCATTTCTCTGCATTTTTCACATTTTTCATGGCTTTTGTTGAAGCCATTTTGAGTTTTTTCTCTCTCCACCATCCTCTCTTTGATGGGAAAGAGAAAGACCGCAGTGGATGAAGCTGGGCCTAGTCACCCTGCGCAATCAAGAAGACCGAGGGGTGGCGCCTCTAGCTCAAGCACCGCCGCAAGTCCAAGCACAGCCCGAGAGTTCCATACAAAGCGGGATTTGGATCCCCATACTCAACTTGGGCGAGTGATATTAGCAGAGATGCCTCACGGTGAATATACTAACCGTAAGGTATTGTTTGAGGCGGACGTGGAAGGGCGACTCTTCGGCGAATTCCTATTGTTCGAGCGCATTGAAGCTGCACATTGGGGTCCGCTATTTGAAGCCCGTTCTCGTGCTAATGTAAGCACCGTTCGTGCCTTCTACGCTCGTAT
Source organism: Magnolia kwangsiensis (assembly GCA_037074715.1). NCBI lineage: Eukaryota > Viridiplantae > Streptophyta > Magnoliopsida > Magnoliales > Magnoliaceae > Magnolia > Magnolia kwangsiensis. The sequence continues at coordinate 37,668,380 of CM073587.1, read as the reverse complement.
CCAGAGTCCGACATTGGAGCCATTACAGTTCAAGATTCCTTTTGGTAGAGACCGGATGGCTACGATCGATGTTCGTTTGATAGCGCGACTTCTGAACGTGTCCCTTGGTGATGCTCATCCCAGTGTAAAGAATTTGAGGAGTAGGCATGAGTGAGATCGTCGTACCTGGTTCCTATGTGGTAGTCTGGTTCCATGGCAGCCTAACAATAGTCTTAAGGCGTCTCATATGTCTGATGATTTGCGCCTGCTGCACCACATTTGCACGTTCAATGTGTATCCCAGGTCGACAAATCGCATTGAGTGTACGCGCCTTATGGTTGATTTCTTGTATCAGGTGGCCCAGGGAGAAAATGTGTGTATGGCCACTTTCGTGTTGCGACAGATTATCCTCAAGAAAAATCAAGAAGAACGTCTGAGTCGTTTTCTTTTGGCCGGCTTATATGCAAGATCGTGCTTGAGTTTGCTTACAGACTTGGGCCAGAGTTGCCAGTTCCGATTCACTGCATTGATGAGTCTACCATGGTCAAGATGAAGATCGGATCTCAGTATCGTGAGACTCAGCTTGATGAGGATAGCAAGGACGATTTTGATGACGAAGGGGATCCAAGTGAGGGAGAACCTGGAGCGAAAGTAGAGGAAGAAGTCCAGAAAGAGGTAGAAGAGGAGGCTCAGGATACTGATGAGAGCCCTTCTCCTTCTGCTCAGGCTACTAGAGATGATCACATTGCCTGAATTGAGGAGAGTCAGGTCGCCTTGCGAAGAGAAGTCCAGGAACTTCGGGCCGAGGTTGAGGATACCAAGGCCGTCATGAAGAGGAAATTCGGCAAGGTGACTTGCACCTTGAAGGCGATCCTGTGCTGCTTGCAGGATAAGGATGCTCCTCCTCCATCGCCCGACTCGGACTAGTGATCTAGATCCAGATATCGCGGGTTGTAGTTAGTTGTTTCCTGCTTTTTGTGTGTAAGCCTGATAAGGCTAGTAGTTTGCTTCTGTTGCTGTAGTAGCTGACTGGCTTAGCTCCCATGCATTTCTTGTCAAGGTACATGTAAGAATATGTCTCCTATATTGTGGCAATTTTGATTTAATGAAATGCATGGTATTTTTTTGGGCTTGTTATGTGAATGTTTGTGTTGTGGTTTGGGCTTGGAATGCATGCCGTTTCGTTCGCTGTAAGGTATTGTCCCTAGTTTGGGTGTATCCTATGGTTTCCACTGCCATATTGTAAATCCTGGGATTAAGCCTACAAAATTTATTTTATCCCACCCCACCCTCCTACCAAGCATGCCACTTCCAATCCCGACATGGGACTAGGAATACCGTTCTATTATGCTGTAGATTACAGACTAGTCTACTAGTTACCTTAGATTTGATTGGAATGGGAATCCCTTCCTTGGGTAGATCCTCATAACATTCCTAGGCTCCTTTAGTAACTCTTAGGAAGCTTATGTAACTTAGAACCATTCACTCTCAGGGAAGACTTATAAATCCCTTAGGTCGAACTTAGAATAAACCAACACACCCCATAGAATTGCCTTCCCCAAGGGCTTATTGCATTTGGGAACGCGGAGTAAAGGAACTGCATGTAAGCGATGTATTCGCGGTTTGAATCGACTTCTTAATCCGAGTGTTACCACTAAATCCAATGCTCTGATCAAGCAGAAGATCGGCATCGACTCGGATTAAGAATTGATACAATAAATCTTCTGTCCTAGCTAGATAGAAAGTCTATGTATCCGGCTCAGACCTACTACACAACCTTTCTTCTGTGATGGCCCAACCACCTATAACCAAACGTGATCATATTGCCTTTGGGAAATGGCGAGGACTTAAAGCCAGTAGAGAATTAAACATCTTGCCACCAACTCATACCTGCCCCTGAACTCAACCACAATAGAGATAAGGCTCATCTCTATCGCCATAGATACCAATGCCATAGAACGCATCATTAGCAAAGAAAAACCACTGTAATGAGCGGTTGTTTTCCAATTCATGTCAAGGATAGCCCCTAAGTTGCATCTCGTTCCGATATACGGAGTGATGCAAAGATTCTTGAACTTTAAGTAGAACCAAGTTTTAAGGGGGGTAGAACGTATTGAGTCCAATTCAGTTAGGTCAGTCAACGCTACCGTTCGATCAGAGTGGCACAGCGGAAGCATGGTTGGCCTCTTCCCCACTGGCCCAGGATCGAAACATTTGAGTTAGGATATACGTATGGTTAGGTCATCAAATAGGATTGACCCTTCCTTAGAATGTCAATACTGAAGTCTTGCTAGATACTCCTTACCCTTCGTCAATTTTGGAGACAAAATTGTGTTTTAAGGGGGGTAGATTGTAACACCTCAAATTTTTGCCAACCTGGGGTTAGACGTCCTTAGGCAATGGGTCAACTAAAACACCTGGAAAATCGCTCAGAACCCAATTCCATAGCCAAAGAAATCACTTAGGATTAATTTCTTTAGAAACTAAGCATAAGTTAGCTAGCGCTACGCCGAAGTAGCTGTGAAATAGTCCCTGACCGCTTTAAATACGTTCTACAAGACCCAAAACTTGTAGAATCAATGGTGCTATAATACTCTAAAACCTCGGCTCAAACTCTAAATCGGTTTGTTCTAAGGACCTCTTTGAAACTTTGTATTGGATCTAGAGCGCACGTCGAAAGTCCGATACCTACCATCTTAGACCGTTATAACCGCCTAGTTGGACTTGACAATCATTTCAAAAATCAAGTCCAACCGACATTCGCAGGCTATTTCATTGAGCCTGGACTGAAGAGAGTGAGAATAGGGTTAGATTTGGAATTTGAAATTCAAATCTGGCACACGACTTGACGCGTCAGTATTAAGCGTTTTAACCATTACAATTCAGCCAAATTACACCCTTGGATCAGGAAAATTTTCTATTTCATATCATGAGACTTGTATGCCTGATCTACGTGCGATGACCGCTGAACTGAAACTGGACCGCCACGTGCGATCTGGGAACTCTACCGGTCTGAAAACTTGATGTGTGCTAGATCCAGCATGCATGACCTTAAGTCCGACCGCGTTTGTCCAGGGGACCACCAGAAATCTCTTTTTGGACCGAAACAGCTCCTATTTGGTTAGGTATCAAGTAAACATTGTTCCCAAACCTGTTTTGGGCAAGATTTAGGTTATAAAAGGGGCTTAAACCCTCACTCCTCTCACCCATCCGAATTTGCTAGAAACCCTAGCAAGAGTGAGAGAGAAAGTGAGAGTTTGTGAGAGAGAGTGGGAGAGAATTTCCTGCTGCTTGTGCTACCTGCTGCACGTGGTTAAGCCACGCAATCCAATCACTTTTCCAGTGATTTCGCTGCGATTTTAGGTAAGAAAATACCCCAAATAGTTACTGATTTAAGGTTCCTTAGTTTCCTTAGCATGGTAGCTGATGCATCTTGTAAAATAGGTTCACGGTTCGCCGTAGACGAAGCGTATACGCTCCGTTCAGAACGATACATATCTAAAGTGAAAGGTGTGGATTTTAGACGCTTTGATTGGATGTTTTCAATGCTTTCAATGTCGTTTAATAGTAGATTATCGACGACAATGCCGTTTGACATGTACAACTTGCTGTCCGTTTCCTATTTCGTAAGCATACGAAGAATATGAGATTTAGGGCATTTTAGTCATTTGTAGGAATTGCTGTTTTCATCCATATTTTGCTGATGTGATTGACATGGCTTCTTGTCGCATTAGGATATTTGGAATGCGTGCATAATTAGTTTGGCGAAGAGATTCGCATAAATGCGCACTTTGAGTCGACATACTATATGTAGACTTAAGGGTGTAGTCTAAGTGTTTGTATAAATGTTTGTATTAGTATGTATTAAATTAAATGGTGTTATGAATTTGTTTGAGATTGAATTCTCAAATGATATGCTGATGTAAATGATTTCCTACATGTTGGCTATCTGCATGATTTCATTATATGTATGAAATGCATGCGTTGGATGATTTACTTAAGTTGTATGTTATAACATGTGTTAACATGCTCACATGGTTGTATTTCATTTCCATTACGTTTACATGATTGCTGATGTGAATTTATAAATGTTTGGGACTATACTTAGTCCAGGCGGTCGTTAACTGAGTAAATTCGTGGTTGGCTTATCTTTGCCACGAACGACGTGTCGATGAACGTGAGTCATATTTTAGAGTTGGTGGTAGTGGTTTGGCCACACGAGGTGTTTTACACTTCATGTCGTTCGACTCGAGATGCACTGGTGCTAGTCGAGCTCGTCAAGTAACCCGACTGGCCATTGTATGTTCACCCTGTATGAGTCATAACTGCTTGAACCTAGGGTACTGAACTTACCAATGTAAACCCTGTCAACCATGATACTTTGATCCACAAAGACTCATGAGCCAGGCATGGTGGTATGGGACACCGTGGTCAAGCTGTCGGCCTACGCTGGGGCCACAAACCTCCCTGTAGTGACCAGTGAGCACCTATGACTCGTGAGCAGATTATGGTGGTATGAGACACTATATTCTTGTTGTCGGCTTACAATGATCAGGCGACGAGTCCTTTGTACCGTGAGCGCATTCTGAGTCTATGGGAGGCGACGACCCTTCCGTAGTAGTGAGAGTACAGTAGACCTGTATTGATAAGGTGATGGGGGAGCGGTGCAACGAGTGTGAGCAACAGCCCTGGCAGCCCTGGCAGCCCTTGCAGCGACCTACAAAATATACAATCGTATGAGATTACTAGGAGTGACGACCCTAGACAGGATCTGTGTTGGGATTTATATAAGGGAAGTACCTTAGTTTCCCAATACTACTATATGAATGGACTTATAATAACTTGGTAATCATATCACCATCACATTGCATGTGCTTGAAAGATGTGGAGCACTGAGCGGTACGCAAGCATGCCTCAGACGAAGATGGTTCCGTATGAGGGAGAATGTCAGTGAGGGCATCCATCATGTCATGTCATATTGCATTAACAATAGTATTAGGATTGTTTGATTTACTGTTTTACTATTATCGCATGATTGATTTGAGAACATGCTAATCCTTGCTCTATTATTCTACTGAGTTAGCTACTCACTCCCACGTTACGGGATGGTGTTTTCGGATACCCACCAGTCCCTATTTTGGTTGCAGATGATGGCGCTGCTTGAGAAGCGGAGCTGGACTTGATGATGATGAGGAGGATCCCTCCTTTATGCGTGTTCTGATTAACGGGATTACAGGGAGGTTAATTAGATACCTTGATACTTGTCATTTTATATTTTTAGAGCACTCATGTATATTCTTTCTTTCTCTTTTGAGGTATACATGCATATGTTTAACCTAGTAACATGTTCACACTCTGGAAACACAAAAGTTTATATATGTTATACGTACTATCACAGTCTTCTGCTTGTTAATTTAACTGTCTCTGGAGTATGATATGTTATTCTGGTGTAGTCCCACTCATGTTTAATACATTAACATAGACAACATTCAATCATATATATCTATGTTGTATAAATAACATTTTGGAACTCGGGAGTTGGGTTTTTTACTCAACCCCCGATTTTCGGGATGTTACAGAAAGTTGGATCATGATTATGCAAGATGAACTGAACTAGTTTGTATGGTATTTTGTTCCTAGACCATCTGATAAACATGTGATTGGAACCAAATGGATTTTCAAAAATAAAGCTGATGAACTTGGAAACATTATTAGAAATAAGGCATGATGGCTATGTAAGGTTATACTCAAATAGAAGGAATTGACTACGATGAAACATTCGCGTCAGTTACTTACCTTGAGTCTATCAGGATATTTATTTCCATTACTTGTTACACAATTTAAAAATATATCAAATGGATGTTAAAAGTGTTTTTTTTAATGATGACCTAAATAAGGAAGTTTATGTTGAACTACCAAAAGGTTTTAAAGATTTCAAACTTCCAGATCATGTATACTGTCTTAAAAAGGCATTTTATGGTTTAAAATAAACCCCTGGAGCATGATATGAAAAATTGACTAAATTTTACTTAGTCATAACTTTCAAATGGGTATTGACAAAACTCTATTTATCCAAAGATTTAATGATGATATCTACTTTGAAGCTTTAAATCATCCATTTAAGTATGTTTTTAAACTTGGATCCAAAATCACATCGCGTGTCAAAAGTATATTTAATTATATCAATTTAGTACTTGAATATATGGAAACTAATGCAATTGAGAGGATAAATATGCAATATTTAGGCTTTATCAGTGAAATGAAGGTCACGAACGAATGGATAAATGTTATATTGAAGGGTGGAATGAGGAAAAGTTATGATATCCGTGGAGAAGATTTCTCTCAGAAACCTATGAGCTCGATCTACAACAGGCACGGGTGTAACAACCATTGGAAAAAAAATGCTTAAAGATGAGAAGAGAGGAAATTTGGGTGTGCAGAGGAATACACATTAAAGATTCCTTTAAATAATCATTTAGGATGAACAATCACACGTGAAGATGGGGTGTCATGTTAGTTGAAGTGGCTCATTAATTGTATGAAATGTTTCTTGAGGAGAGGAAACAAATGGGTGCACGACTTCTCATGAATAACTTGTTATTCATACAATTATGTACATAGGAGAAAAATGTTAAATATTAAAGACAAACAATACAATTGATGAGCAAGTTTTCTGATCAATTGTATTAAAGAAAATGAAGTTACAAGATCAATAGTCGACAAGTACAAAGCCATCGAAAATTGAAAGATGAGAAAGATGCAATTACTTCTTGAAGCTTCGACCATAAAAAATTGACCTCCCGTCGATGGAGATTAGCTTTAATTTTGGCTTCTGAACGTGTAATCTCACCAATCAATGGACTAGGTTCTTACACGAAGGCACTTAGCTGATTGATTTCAGCCTTCTAAACCTATCTACACTCAGTCAAAGATTTTTGTTCTCCTTTCAGCAATCTCATTTTATCTTTCATGACCAAGATTTGAGCCTTTAGATTGGTCTAGTATGCAACTAACTCTTTTAAGTTGTTGTACACTACAGCAAGTTTATCCCTAATAGCTATGATCGTAGTCATCTTAAGGGAGATGGCCGAATGCTCAGCTTGAAGTTTGTTGACCACAGTGACTGTTTCCTAGTGTTCATAAATCAAGCTTAGAAACTCATAAAGTACGGGTGGCTTGACCGACAAGGATTCATCCAATCGAGTAAGAGTTTGTTATCAGTGAATGAGAAAGTTAAGTCTCTTGATTGATATGCAATGATGTCAGTGATACCAGAATGAATGAGGATTCATAATTCTTCCTACAGTTGCTGAATTTCTGATGAAGGTGAAGGAGACTCAATTGTCAGGATGTCACATGGGAATGCATGATTGAATGAAGATAATTTGTCTTCTATAGGAAACAGTTCCTCTGAAGAAGAAGACAAGGAATGAGAGCCATCGACCAATGGGACCAGAGGAGTGGAGACATCGACCATTGGAATTTTTATACCTCGACCAAGAGCAGTTTCAGTTGGTCGAGATATCTCTTATTCAAGTGTTTCTGCTTCATCTAGAAGAGCAATCCCATGTTCATCAATAAGAGCGATTACTTAATCGGTTGGTTCTTAAAAAGAAGCAAGATAAATGGAAGATAAGGTTGTTGTTGTGACTGATTCTGTAATTTCTTTATTCTGATTAGGTGTGAGTGACACAATTATTGATTAAAAAAGAAGACTAGAGGACTTCAGAGGCATGCATATTATTACCTTCTCTTGAGTTTGACCTTCAATTTGATATACTGATTGGTGAATATTGCCTATGGTCTTTCTGAATCAAAAACTTCAAATGTTTCAGTCAGAGACTGGGTAGCGTCGACCAGAATGTCTGAAATAGAGACCTCGGCCTGAGGAGTTGATAAAGCAATTAATGTGGAAAAAAGAAAGAAAGTAAAAGAAAATTGCATAATGTCGAAATAACATCCACTTAAATCTGACCAAACAGCAATGGTAACGAATCGATCGACCACTGGTGAAATTTTGGTAGGATCGATGACCAAAGTCAAAGCTCAGTTAGAGTGTGGAAAAGGAGGAGGATTGAGACGATATGGCTTAAGATATCGGTCAAAAGGAACATTAGTATAATTTAATCTTTCTTTTTCATGTTACTATTTATTAAAGGCCCTATTGAAGTGAGCATCTTTATGTCTCTTATATGCCTCTTCCATCTTCCAAGAATACCTAGTATGTGGAATACCCGGCCAGAATTTATATTTGTAATACTTCTCAAATTTTGTGATAGCTTTCGCCAAAGAGGAAACACATGAAGCAATTCAACCAAATATTGTAGGCTGGGTAGGGTGAGGCACTACAAGAGGTCTAAGTTCAGAGATCTTCAAAGTGGTTGAAGGAATTGTAAAAACTATGATTAAAGCAGTAGTTGGAACCATCTTGGCTGGATTTACCATTTTGGTTTTCTGACATTTCAGCTTCAGGTTGAACTGGCTCGACCATTTTTATTAAAGAAAAAGAAGGATCGATTGTCTTTATTAGTGTTGGAGATGGGACGGTTGATGCGGTCAAGGTTGCCTTCCTTGATCGTGTCTTTCCCTAGATAGGAGGCATGACCAACTGAGAAGTAGTCAACTTCTTAGTACTTTCTTTATTTGTTTTCTTTTTCTCGACCAATGGTTTTTCTCAGCCAATGGTTTTTCCACCTTTGACAAACAATCAATCAAATTTATCAATTTATCTTTTATCTCAGCTTATACTAGGAGTAGCAGTGATTCTTAGCTACAATCTTTAGTTGTAATCCAAGTCTATGCTCATATGTTGAATTTGTTCTTTATCCAATATCAAACAATTCTTTAAAGAGACGCATTCTTACAGTTGCTCCTAGTAACCGATTGTGAGTTTTTTTTTCCTTTTGTTTGATTTGCACTGGTATGCTGAAAGTCATTTCTAATGGAAGGTACAAAGTTACCCATCTTTGGAGGAAGAACCCCACCCTCCGATTATCTCTTGATCATTATAAACTTTCACAAGTGGTTAAGTAAGCAACCGATATTATCCTAATCTAGTCATATACGTTCATATTGGACGTATGTACTTATTTTGGCATTTAGCATTTGGCGTCAAAGTTGATTGGTTTGCATCGAGGATGCCCGTACAACAAAAAACTAAGGAGAGCAAAAGAAGCCCGGCTAGGAAGATACATATCCAACCAACTCTAACTTATGAAGCAAGAGCTTGAGCTCAGGCACAGCCCAACATGGAGTGTGTGTGCGTGTGTGTATTTAAATAAATGATAAAAAGATATTCATTAACCATATATTTGGGAGCTTAAAGCCCGTCAAAACCATAGCTACTTCATTAGATACTAGCATCACCATCAAAACCATAGCTACTTCATTAGATACTAGCATCACCATGTAAAACAAAATGTTTAGCCTAATTAAATAGAATCTGATATCATTTATAACATAGTACAAAGTCTAGGGTTATTTAGGCCCATAAGAAAATATTCGGGTTCCCACTAATATTAAATAAGTAAGATTTGTGGGTTCCCACTAGTTGGTCCCTTATACACATGTGCATCTCCAGCTCAGCTACTCATCGGGCCTCAATAATCAAGCTAAATGGGATGGACTTGACACAGGCCAAATGATGCAGCCAAATTCTTCCGATTCCTTAAGTGTTTATATCCATAAAAAGGTGAGATGCAATTGTCAATGTTTTAATACATATTTATGGGTCCCCAATGATCTTTTCCTATCAAATTTACAGTGACAAATATCACACTAATTTTGAAAATCTAACAATAATATGCAAGAAATACACCAAAGGTCTCTCAAAAATCATAGAAACATTAATGAATTTATTATACAAAATACGTATACTTATAATATAAATTTTAAAATTAATATTTTTAAATATTTTATTTTCAATAAAAAAATTCTGATAAATTTATGTGAAAAAACCCAAAATTTGGAAATCTCTGAAGAAATATTTTGGCTGAGAAAAAGCAGAAGAGATTTGTCACTATTGATGCAGTTTTCCGGCAGACCCTTCGCGGTTGACCCTCTTGCACCTACACAGGTGTAAAAGAGAAACAAAAGAGACCCTAGCTAGTGCAGGGGACTCTCCGATGCCTAAGTCAAGAACAGGGTCTTTTTTATAGGGTAGTGTCTCCAGAAAAGAGACACCAGTCGAATGTTAGGGTTAGAATCTACATACCTTTGAAGGTTAGGTATACCTCTCTCTCTCTCTCTCTCTCTCTCTCTCTCTCTCTCTCTCTCTCTCTCTCTCTCTCTCTCTCTCTCTCTCTCTCTCTCTCTCTCTCTATATATATATATATATATATATATATATATATATATATATATATATATATATAGGTAACAGACTCCAATTGTACGAGGATTCATCCCTATATCTTAGAGATCTGTCCGGATCTGGGATCTTTATAAGATTACCGGGATCTGATCTTATCCCCAGAAGGTCTAGGGGGAGATCTTCGGGATGATAGGAGATCCATCGAATCTCCAGCTTGCATTTGGGTCGGCTCCCATAGGCAGGTGTCAGCTCGGGAATAAACAACTCCGATCTTCTTGACAGATCAGCATTCACCATCTTTGACCAATGGTTGGGTCATGGGATTTATATTCTTTTTAGCTTGGCGCTAATGGTCTTTGACCTTGCCATGGGACATTGCCCACCTGTAACCGGACTTTGGCCGATCCACAGCCAACCAGTGGCTGAGCTATGACTGAGCTATAACCGGGTAGTAGGTGATCTATGGTTGATCTATGGTCGAGCTTTATCTGACCTATGACCGTTCTATGGTTGATTTGTAATCAACCTATTAGGTTGGAACACAGCTTATTCGAATGGGCTCGTAGCCGTGTTCTTAGAGTGTCCTTACAATTGCATCGACCTTCTTGAAGGTCGGCCTATTTTTAGACGTAGCGCCTTATCAGGCTCGGGTTTTACTAGGCCCGTGTTAGTTAAGTAGAGTTGGTCCATTGCATAAGTCAACTTATGGACTTGTCAAATTTTCCCCCAATAGTCACTATGGTCAGATCTTTGTCAAATCAGCATCGATGGTGAAACCCATGTGGTGGCAAGAAAAAGAGGGCAAATCTAACAATAGAAGCTAAGGGGGAGGGTACGATATGAGCGACTTACCTGGCTCACATTTTATTTGGCACTTGAGTTCGCAGCGTGCCATTAGCCTCGCTGGAAAATCAGAAGGAAAGAATTAGAATATAATACATTGGGTTGGAGTAATTCAAAGGGGATGATGTATCCGGGCTTTGGCTTAGCTTTTTTTTTTTTTTTTTTTCAATAGGAGGACAAACAGGGTGGTCTACTCAGTGGGTGGACAACCAACAATAGTTTAACTCATCCGACAAGGTGTTCCTTTCCAAATGACTGGATTTGCACGGCGTACTTTTCACGACAGGTAATCTTATGTGAAAGAGGAGTGTATGTGAATAAATCGTGCAAACATTTAAATCCCAAAACAATCCCAATAGCAGAGGAGAGAAGGAAAAGCATCAAACAACTCAAAACGGTGCAGCATACATGATAGGGAGAAGAGAGGAAACTTACTTTCTGAACGCAGGCGGTACTGTAGGCGTCGTTACAATCAGCAGCAGAGGCCTCCCCTCTACCCATTTGATATGCCAAGAAAAATAAGAGAAGAACCACTGCTACGTTCTCTCTCATCTCTCTCTCACTCTATCCACCCTTGCTTTTTTAACAGGAAATCAGACCACAAAAATGCCCTTCGTCTTTGGTCCAACTAGTACAATTACGACCAGTCAACAAAGGTTACTCGCTTCTTATCAGAAAAAAGGGTTTTTTTTTTCCCTTAACTTTGTACGCTCTCTTTCTAAAATCTAACCTTTTAACACTAGGGCACTTTCTTTTTTTTTTTAGATTTTTTTGGACCGTAAAGGTGTTGGGTGCCCGAATAATTTGTGGGGCCCACGGTCATGCATGATGTGAACTATTAAAATGTTACTTGTGGATCCACTTTTGGAGCTATCCATACTGTTCACAAGGTCACACAAATGTCGATATAGGGAAGAAACATATTGGAGCTTCATCCAAACCTTTTGTAGCTCCTTCAACATTCTTTCATATGATATAGTTCATCTGTGCTTGGATAAGCCTCATTTTGTAGCTTATGCCCTGACTTTATTAGGTAACATGGATGGACAGTGAATAGGATACATACCTTATGGTGGGCCCCACAAACGATGACCCAACACACCTTAGCACAAACGATGACCCAACACGCCTTAGTAGGGCCGCCCGGACTTTGTATCGAAACCCAAATGTCATTTTTGAATTTGGGAGGGAATTTCGAAAGAAGCTTTTGTTGTATTTGATGTCTTAAATCTAGTTAAATACACTACAAGAAATGAGGCTTTAGCCTCGCTTCAAAACAGTAGCTAAAAATGTAAAAAACTGATGTTAAAGCCTTTAGCCTCAGTTTTGCCTCGGTTATCCAAACCGAGGTTGAAACCCCTGTGGCTAAAGGCTTTAGCCTCAGTTTCGTGGTGGGTGCGATGTGTGAACCCTTTCTCTGTGGAGAGTATAAACATCTGGTTAGAGGTGAACCAGTAAAACCTTGGGTTTGAGGTGAGCCATGTAAAACTTTGGGTTTGAGGTAAACCATATAAAAGCTTAGGTGTGAGGTGAACCGTATAAAACCTCCGTTAGGGTCTTATAGAAGATCCTTAGCCAGTGTGCCTAAAAGTATATGCGTCGTGTTGACACTTGCTCGTGAGAGTATAAACAGTCAGCCTTAGTGCAGGTTGTAAAGGTTGAAGGCGAACCTGATTTAAAACCTTAGGTTAGAGGTGAACTATGTGAAACCTCCTTAGTGAAATCCGATACACTCAAGGGTTAAGTGCGGTTACTGGGAGTAGAGTAGACATGTAGTCAAACCACTATAAAAATGACTATGTTTGCGATTGTTATCCTCTTGTGCATGTGATTTATTTCAATGCCTTCACATCATTATATCTGAGATCATACCTCACACACATACAAAGTCATATCCATCATAAACTATGTTGCATTTTGTTAATTCGTGAATAGTTTGTGATTGGATCTTCTACTGGGCTTGGAAGCCAATAGAGTTACATTTGAGTAATCCTGATGATTGCATATTCATAGGATTAGTGTAATGGAATTTTTAAATACATTGTAAAATTTTAAAAAGTACTATTCACCCCCCTCTAGGACATATTGGCATATTCCTACTTCAACTTCAAGCGGTCTTCACCGCTATTTCAGGTTGGGCACATGAAAAAGGATTATATAAATCCTAAAGCAAAGCAAAAGAATTCTGAGACTTCTTCCAAAGAAGCCAACATTGTCGCATCTAATAAAGAGACAGGTGGAGGTGATGTGTTGTCATTGTCTATAATCAAACACTTGTACAATGATCGTAGAGATAAGTGGATCCTTGACACAGGAGTATCCTATCCCATGACTCCTCATCGAAGTTGGTTCACTAGTTATAAGGAGTGTAATTGTGGACAGGTGTTTATGAGCAATAACAATGCTAGTAACGTTGCGGTTGTTGGTACGATGCGTATTAAGATGTTTGATGGGATAGAGTGTACCTTGACTGAGGTCGGGCACATTCTTGACATGAAGAAGAACTTGATTTCTCTCGGTGCACTCGAGGTAATAGGGTGCAAGTTCACCGGTTTTAATGGTGCTCTTTAAGTATCGAAAGGGGCACTCGTGGTTATGAGAGCACAGAGACACAGTAACCTTTATAGGTTGATTAAGAGCACTTCAATAGGTAGAGTGACAGTGGTTGTTGTGGACTCCATGTCAGCACGTATGTGGCATGCTTGGCTAGGCCAAATGGATGAACAGGGCATGAAGGTACTTTCTTATCATTGTTTTATTCTAGTTTTTAAGAATTCTAATTTAAATATATGCTTGCATTGTATATATGGTAAACAATCTAGGCTATGATTTAAAATTGATAAATATGTAAGGGAGTATTTGATTGTGTACTCTGACATATGGGGGCCATCGCCTGTGGTTTCCATTAGAGAGTCATCATAGTTTGTCACATTCATTGACGACTACTCTCGAAAAGTTTAGGTTTATTTCATGAAATATAAATATAAAGTTTTCACCAAATTCAAATAATGGAAAGCCATGGTGGAAAAATAATCAGAGTGAAAATTAAAAGTTTCAAAGATTGATATTGGTGTTGAATTTACTTTCACTGAGTTTAATGAATATTGCAAAGATGAATGGATCATTACGCAGAACACAGTGCGCTACACGCCCGAACAAAATGGTGTGGCTGAGTGGATGAATCAGACACTCTTAGAGAGGGTCTGAAGCATGTTAAGTAAAGTTACGTTAGCCAATGACGTATGGACTAAGGATGTTAACACGGCTTATTATTTGGTGAATCGGTCCCCTTCTAAGGTAATTAATTGTAAGATCCCATAAGAAGTATGAAGTGGACATACGGTTGACTAATTAGATTTGTGTATATTTGGTTATGAGGCTTACTCTCACGTGCCGTTAGTTGAGGGAGATAAGTTTGACCAAAGAGCCAAAAAGTACATATTTGTTGGCTATGGTGTTGGTGCGAAGGGCTACAAGTTGTACAACAAAGTCACATACAAGGTCATCACTAGTCGCGATGTTAAATTTGATGAAGGCTCCCTATTTCGCAAGAATAAGCAGAATGAGCAAGAGAAATCAGAAAAACTAATTATAGATGTTCAGGTTGACACAAATGTTACTCAGGAGACGGATGCGCAGACATAAGTACAGGACCAGGCGGAGCAGCCACTTGTGAGAAGAAATCTGCCACAAGATCACAGGTTATCGGCAAGATATATGGATGATTTTAATATCGCATAAGCCCTCATTACAGATGAGGGGGACCCGTTTACTATCCAGGAGGCTCTTGATGAGACAGATGTAAAAAGGTGAAAGGCGGCAATGGACGATGAGATGGACTCCTCGTACAAGAATAACACATAGGAGTTTGTAGAGCTTCCAGTGGGTCAAAAAGTGGGATGCAAGTGGTTATTTAAAAGGAAACATGTAATGACCCACCCCACCATTGTGATTTATCCACTTTGCCGAAGCTCACGGGTTTAAAATGCATCACACCAGTTAAGGGAGAGCCTCCACATATAACCACCACAACTCTAAACGGCGCTTCCGATGTGGGATAAGTTCAACCTCCCACTACGTACATAGTATCCTACCAAAATAGTAGTCTGTCAACCACTGGTAGCTTGCCCAGGCCCTTAGGCCACATCCACATCAGCGTCCGCTCACGTATGTCCACCCACATGTGCAACAGTGACGAGACGTCACAAAATATGATAGATACAAAGAAAGGTTGGAAACGAACGGTTATGCTTAGAGAGAAGGAATCGACTTCACAGAGATATTCGCGCCCGTGGTTAAGCTGATGTCTATCAGATTTACATTAGTGCTGGTTGCGCAATACATTGAGATGGAACAGATGGATGTAAAGACTGCATTCCTGCATGGGGAGTTGGAAGAGTAGATTTACATGAAGCAACCAAAGGACTATGAAGTTAAAGGGATAAAGAATAAGGTTTACAGGTTAATGAGGTCATTGTATGACTTGAAACAGTTGTCTACCCAATGGTATAAAAAATTTAATTCTTTCATGTTGAGTCATAAATTTATTAGGAGTGAATATAATCACTTTGTCTATTGTAACGCACTGAGCGATGGCAAGTTCATCATCCTAGTACTGTATGTTGATGATATGTTGATCACCAATCATGACATGTCTGATATTGATGTATTGAAGACTCGGTTATAAGGGATATTTGAGATGAAAGATCTGGGGGTTATAAAGAGGGTTCTCGGTATAAATATTCTTGGAGACCGAAAGAGGAGCAAGCTTTGGTTATCACAAGCAGAATACTATAAAAATATATTATTCAAGTACGGGATGGACAAGGCAAAGCCAGTGAGTGTTTTCCATGCGGCTCATTTAAAGCTTTCCTCAAAACTATGTCCCAAAATAAATGAGAAAGACCAGGATATGTCTCATGTACCCTATTCAAATGCCTTTGGCGGTTTGACGTATGTCATGGTCTGTACGAGATCAGATATTTCACATGCAGTTAATGTTGTGAGCAGATACTTGTCAAACCCCGACAATCAACATTGGGAAGCAGTGAAATGGCTACTTCGATACATTTGAGGTACAAAAGACTACGTCTTAATTTTTGAGAAGACGAGGACAAAGTTAGTAGGGTATATTGCAAGTGTCGTTATGTTAAGCACACATAAATTGTAAAATTTTGTAAGACAAAAGTACTTCAAGGTCATATCACAAGTATGAAATCACAACTACTCTATATGCCCGATGATCAACATAAGATCGGCACATCTTCTCATGAAATTGACACTCGAATTCAAGACAAGATTAAGTCAATGTTCAAAACAAGGTGTCTCATATATTTGCTAAAACACAGGTGGTATAACCTTAGAAAGACCTTAGGTTTAGGTACTTTCAAAAATTCATTAACTTGGGTTTTAATGTGTTTTTTCTTTAAAATTCGACCATAACAAATTCTGTTGCAAAATTCATCCAGCTTAAGTTTTAGTTCGGCTAACCCGAGAAAGTTCGAGTCAAATTCCAACAATACAAATCTTTGATTTTTGTGAAAATTTGGCCAGACAATTGGTAAATTTAGCCAGCCAAATTTGACCTTGGGCTAGCCAAATTTTGAATAGATCTTATCCCACATGATTCGATAATCGTTAGAATGAATCTAGTGGAATTGGGCCAACCGAAGACAATCTTAGGCTATCTGAATTTCCAACCTCTTTGCCTATACATTGAGGCTTTCTCTCAATCTAAAGTACAACAAAAATTTGCTATAATCCTTTTGCAAGACAGAGAGAAGCTCAAGTCCTCGGTAAGCTATTTGTGTGGTATTTATAATTTAATTTTTAGCTTATTTAATTCCCTTATTTAAAGATCTTTTTAATCTTATTCTAAGAGAGTAATTTATGCTCTTCTTTGAGATCTAAGAGAATTGAATCAAGTGACATTTGGGTTTTCCATTTATAAAATATATAGAACCCTTGACTCTTTCTGTCTGATTGAACATTGTACTATCTATATTTAAGAAAGAACTTCTTCTGCTACAAGCATCTGGCACGTTTTTGAATCTCTGTTTGAAGATAAGTACATTATTTTACTATATTTCATTTTAAGTTTTTCAGAGATTGTTCACAACCCCAAGTGTAGGGTCACAATGTAGTAATAATCTCGGTAAAACCGAGGTCGAATCCATGGTGACTAATCTCGTATGTATTTTAAAAGTAACTAGAATCAAAACTAGAAGAAGATCTAAATCTAAATTAGGAATAAAAAAGAAGTAATTGTGAAGTGTTTAATTAGAAACTTAAGAATTCAAAGGTGAGAACTACGGTTTCCAAGGATCCACTTGTAGCAATTAGGGTGATTCTTTACTTGATTCAATTAACACAATTAGAATTGGAATCTCATCTTATCCAATTGGAAGATATAGTAATTAAGATCAAATCTGAACTTCCTTTGACCTAATTCTCAAAAGAGGAGAATTATGATAATTGGCAAGGATTCTATCACCAAACCATGCTCATGAGACGATGACAAACAACAAAATTTACCAATCCCATAATCTCAAAATGAGAAAATAATATACTCAAAGCTATTGTAGATCTACTGTAATTTAAGTCAAATTAAATCATTAAAAACTGAAAGTATTCCTTAAATATTAAACTAGAATCAAAGTAAGTTCAACATAAACATGAATCAAAGCAATAAAAATATCTCATCACGCTACAAGCTTTACCTCTTAGCCCTAGCTAAGAGGCTTAGCCAACTATAGACATGATTGGATATAAAACCCTAGAAGAAAATGTGAAAACTAAGGAAGAAAGGAAGAAAAGTGCTTGGCGATGGCTCTCCACCCTTGTGCTTTGCACCTCCAAACCTTAGATGATACCCAGGGATGCCCTGGGGACTCCTATTTATAGTTGAGTAGCACATCCTTTCGCACCAACTTGGAAGAATCTACAAAATCGCCTCAAATTTATGCAGTCCACGTAAAATTTGAGTAACAACTTCGATGCATCGAAGGTTTTCGATATGATCTTCGATATAAGCTTCGATGCATCAAAAGTCTTTCGATATCATCGAAACTAGTCCAGAACTGTCCAATGAGTTTGGCTTAAAAATCCTGCAATTTTTTATTCCACTTTCGATACATCTAAATACCTTCGATATGATTTTCGATGCATTAAGTACCTTCGATATGATCGAAGGTGATTTTAGCAGTTTTTCAAAATTAGACTTTTCTAGTCCTGAAATCTATTTTCAGGACAATTTTCAAGATTCATTTTTTTCATTTCAAGTCTTCGATTTTCTTCTTTCATCACTTAGTTTCCTTGGATATTTAGCATGTGAATTCTTCAATCTTGATCTTCTAAGATCCATCCCTTGCCTTGGTGATCTTTGACCATCAAATTCATATTTTTAGCACATTTTTCAATCCAATATCTTAAATTCACCTTGCAACACAAACATGAGTAAATTAGGACATTAACCAGTATTATATTCATAAAACCAAGATATAATTGGGAGATAATATGCAATATTAGACCCTCAATACTATCCCCAACTAGCATTTTGCTAGTCCCGAGTAAAATATGTGTGAAATAAACCTCAATGCTCAATGTCCAAAACCTCTTTAAGAAAATAATCTTTTGTACACTCAAGTATGAATGGGCAGAATTAAGATACGAAAGTGAGATTTTGAAAACCCAGAGTTGTATCACATAAGGGATCTATCAAGTAGATTCTTTATCAATCAAATCAAAGTATAAGTCTATATATCATGTTTTTCTATATGAAGCTTAGCCAACCATAAACATGATTGGATCTAAAACCTTAGAAGAAAACATAAAAACTAAGAAAGAAAGGAAGAAAAAATGCTTGGCGATGGCTCTCCACCCCTTTGCTTTGCTCCTCCAAAGCCTAGATGATACCCATAGATGCCCTGGGGACTCTTATTTATAGTTGAGCGACACCTCCTTTCACACCGACTTGGAAGAATCTAGAAACAGCCTCAAATTTATGTAGTCCATGTAAAATCTGCATAACAGCTTTGTTGCATCAAAGGTCTTTCGATATGATCTTCGATATAAGCATCAATGCATCGAAGGTCTTTCGATATCATCGAAACTGGTCCGGAACTGTCCAGCGAGTTTTGCTTAAAAATCCTGTAATTTTTAATTCCACCTTCAATACATCTAAGTATTTTCAATATGATCTTCGATGCATCTAAGTACTTTCAATATGATTTTGGCAGTTTTCCAGAATTAGACTTTTCTGGTCCCAAAATTTGTTTTCAGGATAATTTTTAAGATTTTATTTCTTCACTTTAAGTCTTCGATTCGCTTCCTTCATCACTTGGTTTTCTTGGATCTTTGGCATGTGAATTCTTCAACTTCGGTCTCCTAAGATCTATCCCTTTCCTTGGTGATCTTTGAGCATCAAATTCATGCTTTTAGCACCTTTTCCAATTCAAGCTCTTAAAGTTACTTTGCAACACAAACATGAGTAAATAGGACATTAAGTAATATCATGTTCATAAAACCAAGATATAATTGGGGGATAATATGCAATATTTGACCCTCAACAAAGATAGCCTATGAAAATCTCAGTGGCATTTTTATTTGTGATAGCCCGTGAAAATGACAAGAGGGGTTTTTATTGTGATAGCCCATGAAATCACAAGGAACTTTATTAGGTTGTTAAGGTGAACCTGTGAAAACCTTATTATAGTGAAAGAAAAATTACAAGGGTAGTAATTTTGAGAGTGGAGTAGGTGTGGTTGTTTTAAGTACCGAACCACTATAACTCCTTGTGCCTTGTGGTGAATGCTTTAATCTTTTGGTGGTGGATGTTATTTACTGTTTCATTCTTATGGTGAATGTTGTAATTCTTTTATCTTCTCTTGCTAGGTTGAAAGATTAATTTTAAAGATATTCGTGAAATAAAGTTGTCCTGCCTAATATTTTAGGTGAAGTTGTCCTATGAATTATTTGGAATCAAGGTTTCAATATTCACACGATTGAGATTTTTGCAATCTTTACATATTTCACATTTATTTCGATTATTTGGCATTGTCCTATTCACCACCCATCTAAGACATTGCTAGCTCTCCATTTCAAGTGATATCAAAGCGGGTTGCTCTTTTTATTTTTTATATTTACCTCCTTGAGCTAGATCTAGAGCTATAAGATGTCAAATTTTGAAAGCTTATCCATTACTAAGCCACCTCCCTTTGATGGCTCTGACTATTCTTATTGGGAAGCCAGGATGAGGATTTTCCCCAAATCCATTAATGAAAGTGTGTAGCAAGCTACTATAACTAAATGGATCCCTCCTATGATGGAAGTAGTAGCCGATGATGGAACTATATCAATAAAAGAAACCGCATACAATTTTTAGACTACTGTTCAGAAAAATGAAAGTAGTGCAAATGCAAAAGCCTTAAATACAATAACTTGTGCTCTATTTCCAGATGAATTCAAAAGAATCATTTCTTGCGATATAGCTAAATGTAACATCCCGAAAATCGGGGGTCGAGTAAAAACCCAACTCCCGAGTTCCAAAATGTTATTTATGCAACATAAATGTGTATGATTGAATGTTGTCTGTGTTAATGCATTAAACATGAGTGGGATTAATCCAAAACATCATATCATACTCTAAAGACCGTTAAATTAGCAAGCGGAAGACTGTGATAGTATGTATAACATATATAAACTGTTGTATGTCTCTAGAGTGTGAACATGTTACCAGGTTATATACATACATGTATACCTCAAAAGAGAAAGAAAGAATATACATGAGTGCTCTAAAAACATAAAATGACAAGTGTCAAGGTATCTAATCAACCTCCTTGTAATCCCGTTAATCAGAACACGCATAAAGGAGAGATCCTCCTCATCATCATCAAGTCCAGCTCCGCCTCACAGGTCGCGCCATCATCTGCAATCACAATAGGGATTGGTGGGTGTCCGTAAACACCATCCCGTAACGTTGGAGTGAATGATCAACTCAGTGGGATAAGAGAACAGAGATTAGCATGTTATCAAATCAATCATGCGATAATAGTAAAGCAGTAAATCAAACAATCCTAATACTTTTGTTAATGTAATATGACATGACATGATGGATGCCCTCACCGACGATCTCCCTCATACGGCACCATCTTACGCCCGCGGCATGCCACCCTCCCTCAAGTGCTCCACATCTTTCATGCACATGCAATGTAATGGTGATATGATTTCCATTCAAACAGCAAGATTGGGAAACTAAGGTACTTCCCTTATATCAATCCCAACACAGATCCTGTCTAGGGTCGTCACTCCTAGTAATCTCATACGAGGTATATTTTGTAGGTCGCTGCAAGGGCTGTCAGGGCTGTTGCACGCACTCGTTGCTCCGCTCCCCCATCACCTTATCAATACAGGCCTACTGTACTCTACTGCTACGGAAGGGTCGTCACCTCCCGTAGACTCAGAATACGCTCGCGGTCACTACAAAGGACTCGTCGCCTGATCAGTGTAGGCCGACAGCAAGAATATAGTGTCCCATACCACCATACTCTGCTCAAGAGACTAGGTGCTCACTGGTCACTACGGGAAGATTTGTGGCCCCAACGTAGGACGACAGCTCGACCACGGTGTCCCATACCACCATGCCCAGCTCATGAGTCTTCGTGGATCAAGGTACCATGGTTAACAGGGTTTACAATGGTAAGTTCAGTACCCTAGGTTCAAGCAGTTATGACTCATGCAGGTTGAACATACAATGGCCAGTCGGGTTACTTGACGGGCTCGACTAGCACGATCGCATCTCAAGTTGAATGACATGAAGTGCGTAAAACACTTCGTGTGGCCTAACCACTGCCGCCAACTCCAAAATACGACTCGCGTTCATCGACGCGTCGTTCGTGGCAAAGATAGGCCAACCACGAACTTGCTCGGTTACCGACTGCCTGGACTAGGTATAGTCCTAAGCATACATGAATCCACATCAACAAATCATGTAAGAGTATTGGAAATAAAATACAACCATGTGAGCATGTTAACACATGTTATAACATACAACTTAAGTAAATCATCAAGCACATGCATTTCATACATACAATGAAATCTTGCATATAGCTAACATGTAGGAAATCATTTACATCAGCATATTAATTGAGAAATCAATCTCAAACTAATTCATAACACCATTTAATTCAATACATACTAATACAAGCATTTATACAAACACTTACACTACACACTTAAGTCTACATATAGTATGTCGACTCAAAGTGTGCATTTAGGCGAATCTCTTCGCCAAACTAATTATGCACGTATTCCTAATATTTTAATGCGACAATAAGCCATGTCAATCACATCAGCAAAATATGAATGAAAACAGTACTTCCTACAAATGACTAAAATGTCCTAAATCTCATATTCTTCGTCGGTTTACGAAACAGGAAATGGACAGCATGTTGTACATGTCAAATGGCGTTGCTGTCGATAATCTACTATTAAACGACATTGAAAGCGTTGGAAACAGTCAATCAAAGCATCTAATATCCGCAACTTTTCTCTTATAGTTTAAGTGATTCGAACGGAGCGTATACGCTTCGTCTACGGCGAATAGAGAACCTGATTTACGAAATCTATCAGCTACTTTGCTATTAAACCAAGGGAACACTAAATCAACAACTTCTAGGGTATTTTCTTACCTGAAAATGCGGAGAAATCACCGGCCAAGTGATCGGAGCGTGTTGCTAAAGCACGTGCAACAGGTGGGGCAACGGCAGGAAAATCCTCTCCTACTCTCTCTCACAAACTCTCACCTTTTCTCTCTCCTAATTTAGGGTTTTTCTCAAATTTGGATGGGAGAGAGGAGTGAGGGTCTCAACCCCTTTTATAAGCTTAAAAATGCCTGGAATAGGCTCGGGAACAAAGTTCACTTGATGCTTATCCAAAGCGGGGCTGTTTCGGTCCAAAAAATCATTTCTGGTGGTCCCCTGGCTGAACGCGATCGGACTTAAGCTCATGCATACTGGATCTAGCATACATCAAGTTTTCAGTCCGGCAGGGTTCGCAGATCGCACATGGCGGTCCAGTTTCAGTTCAGCTGTCACCGCACGTAGATCAGGCCTGCAAGTCTCATGATATGAAATAGAAATTTTTCCTGATCCGAGGGTGTAATTTGGCTGAATTTTGACGGTCAGAACGCTTAATACTGACGCGTCAAGTCGTGTGCCAGATTTGAATTTTAAATTCTAAATTTGTCCTTATTCGCACTCTCTTCAGTCCGGGCTCAATGAAATAACCTGTGATTATCGGTTGGACTTGATTTTCGAAATGATTGTCAAGTCCAGTTAGGCGGTCCTAACGGTCTAAGATAGTAGGTATCGGACTTTCGACGCGCCATCTAGATCTAATACAAAGTTTCAAAGTGGTCCAGAGAACAAACCTGCTTAGAGTTTGATTTGAGATTGTATAGTATTATAGAGTCATTGGTTTTACTCGATTTGGGTCTTGTAGAACATATTTAAAGTGATCAGGGACTATTTCCCAGCTACTCTAGCGTAGCGCTAGCTAACTTATGCTTAGTTTCTAAAGGAATTAATCCTAAGTGGTTTCTTTGGCTATGGAATTGGGTTCTGAGCGATTCTCCAGGTGTTTTAGTTGACCCATTACCTAAGGACATCTAATCCCAGGTTGGCCAAAATCCGGGGTGTTACACTAAACAAGCTTGGGATATTCTTGAAATGACACATAAAGGAACTAACATTGTTAAAAAATCTAAAACCAAATCCTCGCAAATAAATTTGAGGAAATTCGTATAGAAGAAAATGTGTTTTCTATGAACTTCTATATGAAACTTAATAACATAGTAAATTCCATGTAAGGTCTTGGAAATAGAATCCCTAAAAGTAAGGTTTGTGAAAAAATGCTGTAATAACTTCCTGATATGTTTAATTCAAAAGTTACTATTATACATAAATTGAAGGATACATATACTATGAAGGATGACGGTTAATTGGTTCTCTTCAAACCTATTATTTGAATTTTAAAACTCCTAAAATTAAATCCATTTCTCTTAAATCTTCTAAATCTAATTTAAAGGATTATAATGTAAATTTTGATATTGAAGAAAATGAAGATGATAATATGGCTATGTTGGCAAAGAAATTCTATAGAAATTTCAAAAATAAGAAAAGAACAGATTTTTAAAAACCATTTGATAAAAAAAATGAAATTCAAAATTTTGGAAATCTAAAAAAAAATACACCCAATATTTCAATTGTTCTGAATATGGGCATTTAGCTTCTAAATGTCCTGAAAAGGATAAATCTAGAAGAAAAGGCATGATAGCTACTTAGGATGAATCAACAGAGTCTGAAACTAATTCTGAAACTAATGAATCAGACTAGGAAAATGCAAATGAATTGAAAGCATTTATGAATATTGCCAGAATCATTTCTTCAAGTAACTGTGATATGTTTGATTATGAAACTCTAAGAAGTAACTCTGAAAATGAAGATGATCTTCAAGAAGTATATGATGCCCTATACAGAGAAAGTTGTAAAATTGCAGCTAAATTGAAAATTCAAAAAGAAAATTATGTTAAACTACAATTAGAACTTGAAAAAGTTATTTTAGAAAATCTCATTTTTTCGATTGTTTTGAAAAGACTAAATTAGATTTGAATTCAAAGATTTCTGAATTGCAAAAACTTAAATCTAAAAATGAGAAATTAACCCTTCAGAGTTCAAAGGACACTTTGAAATATACCCTTGGTGACCAGAAACTTGAAAAACTGTTAACCTCGTTTAAGCAATGTGGTGATAAGTTTATACTGAGTTATATTAAAAGTAACTCTTTGAAATCTAAGGATTTTGCTACTACCTTTGTAAAAGAAGAATCCTTGAACTCTAAAGTAGAGACTTTAAAAAAATTAAACTATAAAAGGAATGACTTCAAAAACTCAAAACCCTTTTAAGCCTCTAATATAAAAAATAGTGTCAACTATTATAAACATCAAAGGAATAATTACAAAAATCCTCCTTTAGCTGATAAAATTGTGGGCTTGCTTAAAGATTTATTGAAATCCAACTTTGGTAAGATGGGAGTATATAGAAAAAGGAGAAATCCTAACTCCCAAACAAAACACAAAACATGAAATCCTCCTAAACCTAGAACTACAATGAAATGGGTTCCAAAGGTTAAGTGACTTGCAATCCACACGGCTTTCAAAGTAAGTAGCCTTTCAAGATGGTAACTGGATAGTTGTTGAGGGTCAAATATTGCATATTAGACCTCAGTTATTGTCTAGATTTACGAACATGATACTGTTTAATGGCCCGCTTTAACCGTGTTTGTGATGCAGAGTGTATTTACGAGCATGGATAGAAAAAAAGAGCTTAAAGCATGGATTTAACGCTCTAACGACACTAAGGGCAAGGGACGGACTCTAGGGGGCCAAGATCGATGGAATTACATGCCAGGGATCTAAGAAAATTGAGAAACTGAAGCTCAAGTGCCCTGAAAGACGTCCAAAGTGCAAGATCACAGGGTTCCCACCATCAATTCAGCTTGAAACTTCATAGGTAGCCTGAGGACCATAAATTAACCGTACATGTCAAAAATCAGCCATCAGATCCCTGTAGAAGTATCCCAACAGACAAATCAGCTCATAAATTCTTGATTTGGGGCCCACCTAATATCTGGATATGTTTCAATTTCGGTTTCAACTCATTAAATAAGCTGAGGAAATGAATGGATAGAATGGATTTCTCACAAACATCACAGTGGATCTCGCATGTACAGTGCGTGTACATGGAGAAAATGATGCCTGAGCCGCACCGGACGGTCAGCCCGGTCAAAGGACGGGATGACCCGACTTCTCCTTCTCCAATTCAAAAACGTAACAGCGTTTATTCTTTCATTTGCCATTTTACATTGTGGGCCCCACACATGCTGCAGCTCGATGATCCAAATCGTTCAATGGTCTCAGGAGGTTGGAGGTTGGTATTATCCTCACCTAGGCATCGGTTTTACCCCATGCAAGCTGTTGGAAGATCCTGTCCGTTGAAAGTAGGATGGACGGTGGAAATATTCGATGCAATGGGCCACACTAAACTCAAGAAAAAGTACATATTTGTAATTGGTTTTTCGCCACGAGTTGAATGAACGGAGAGGATTTCCTTTCTAACATCGTTCATGGCCCCGCCGACCACCACAGCACAATTACGCAGGACAGAGCCTGCGAGCGAAACTTGTGGGCCACCATTAGAGCTTCACGAGGTCGATCCAGACCGACCATCCTGTTCGGGGCATATTTTTAGTCCAAAATCACAAATTATGGAGGATTCATGCAAGATGAAGCATGCACCGGCACAGTCACTAACTAGAAGATCTCAATTGTTCTGTGATCAATGGCCCAATTTTTAGGGCGATCGGGATTGTAAAAACCTCTCCTAGGGGACCACCAACTAAGGCCAAGACATTTGACCGGAATAGATCCTGTAACAGATCTATGTCTTGCCAAAAATAGAATCCAAACGCAAGGCTGAATGTTTTACTCACTGCGTAAGGTTTACACACACTGACTTTTCTTCAGCCACCTGACTTACGCATGCAAGCTCCAGCCGACCTCCACAGCTATAAAAAGGAGAGAAAGAGGGAGAGAAAGTTATCTTCCAAGGCTTGGACGTGGAACGGGAGACAGAGAAAGAGTAAGGAGAGAGACAGGGAGAGTGATTTCTCTTCTAGATTTTTATTTTTTATTTAATTTGTTCTCTTTCAATCTCATGTGTTCTAGCTCGATCATGTCTGGCTAAACCTCTTAGCTAGGGCTAAGTGGTAAATCTTGTAGTGTGATGGGAGGACCTATTGCTTGTACCTTTTATTTAAGACTGATCTGATGTTGATTTTAGTTCATTAAAAGGAATATTTTTAGTCTTTAATGGTCTGTTGTGACCGAAATTACAATGGGTCTGAGATGGCTTTGCATATTTCCTTTTCCTTTTGATGTTTATGATGTCAGGAAGCTCTGTTGTTCACCATAGTCTCATGGGCATGGTCGGATGACAGTACCCTTCCTAACTTTCATAGCATGTTGATTGGTTGATAATTAGTTTAATTCTGTTATTTGCCATAGTCTCTTGGGCATGGTTTGGTGATGGAATCCATTCTAATTCATATACCTTTCATCTCCTAAAAACTAGATCAATGGCAGTTTAGTTAAATTTCATGATCCTTGAAGCAGGCATAAGATCTCCCTGATCTCTACAAGTGGATCCTCTGAATCCCTAGTTTCCTATTTCTAATTTTTCTTAAGTTTTAAATAATAATCTCACAATTATTCATTAAATTCTAGTTGATTTAGATTTCACCTTATTCTACTTCAAATTCTACTTAATTTTAGATTACGTACAAGTTTCAGTCCCTTGGGATTCGACCTCGGTCTTATCGAGTTATTACTACATCACAAACCTGCACTTGGGGAGTAAACAAGTTTTTAGCGCCATTGCTGGGGACTGACGGTTGCATTTTTGAAATTAATTAGTTTTAGAATTAGTTTAAGATTAGGTTTTAATTATAGGTTTAGATTATTTTTTTTTTATTTTTAGAAACAAACTTGTCTTTTCTGTTTGTAGGATTCTGAGATAGGAACTTCTAATTGGTGATATCTTTCTAATTTTGTTCTTTTCTCTATTTTTAGAATTAAGGTTTTATTCTTAGAAATTTTTCTAGACTTTTTAGAAACTAACCTATTTTATTTTATTTTTCAGGTTTTAACTTAGGAATCTTTAATCCAGTAACTTCTTTCTAACTTTCCCTCTTACTTTCTTTATTGTTGTTGAAAATTTTCTTTTATTTTAGATTTAGAATTAAGGTTTCACCATGTATTTGAATGAGTGGGCACGTCCATATGTTGAGATAGCTTATGGAAAATAGCCTATACCTCAAAATTTTTTCTGAAAATTCCTTCGAGAACCAATCGGAATATGATGCTCCACCGATTAAAAAGTCTTTCGGTGATTATCTGTGAGAGAATAATTGCATTCCACGAGTTAAGAAAATAGTACGTGATTATTAGAATGATGACGCATATCAACTCCCCACAGATGACCCATATGATTTTGATAAGTGGAAACAGAAATATTTCAAAGTTGAGTCAGTAAAACATCACGGTAATAACCCCTGTGGATCCGCCACTTGCGAATATCCACCAAAAACGATCCAAGAGGAGTTATCACCGAGGTATATAGACTATATTGCTGGCATGAGGAAATTAGTAGAAGTGCTTGAATCATGCCTTGATAGGCTAATGGAGGCCAAGTCATCTCAGCCCTAACCCAATCCAGAAATACAATGCAAGGAAAGTGATCTGCATTCACTTTTAAAAGAATCTGAAATTTGGAATGAGGAGTTGGATTCTGTTAATGAGCATGTGGTTCAATTTTCCGATGAGTCAATCTCGATGACTGTTCGAAAGAATGGTGAAGATACATGGGTGTCTTTTAAATACATTGATGATGACACACCTTCCTTACATGACACACATGATTTCAATGATGAGGAGGTTAGTTTATTCGAACCTCAACTGAATTTAGGAATAGAATGTGAGGAAGGTGATCCCATCCCAACTGTGCACTGCACGGAACTGGATGATGATGCGTATTGGGATGATGATCCTGAATGTGCAGCCACAGTTCCCTTGGAATCCATCTCAAGTGTGGTCCAGGTCAATGATCAAGACGTACACGAAGTGGTCGGTCATAATGAGCCACTCCCCTCACCTGACATATCTTATTTAAAGGTGGAGGATGAGCCCCTTATAACCGACCCTTCTAACTCTTGTGAAACATGTTTGGACCACTCCTCCGAATTGAATGATGATGTGATTCAGGAGAAGGACAAGTTGCTCACTACGACCCTGGAATTTGAAACCACTCGATTGAGGCCACCATTTGAGTTGTACAATTCAACGCCTCAATTGAGTAATTTCAATGAACAGAGTGATCACATCAATGCCTCACTTACTAATTTACAATCTGTCTGTATAGGACTGGAGCAAAAGAGCGTATCTCCATCCACTTTCAAGGATGATGGATTCTTTACGCAGATCATCACAAGCTATAATAAGTCACACTCAGCTGAACTTCCTAACTCTTAGGATTGCTTGGTACACTTTGTAGTTTCAAACAATCACATGTTAAGACACAAAGCGGATGCCTTGCGAGATAACATCTCGGTAGTCATCACTGACCGAGAGAACCCTTATTCTGAAACCCTCTCTTCCCTTGATCCTAAACATCTACCAGTAAAGAAAGAGGAGGTGAAAATTGAACCAAAGTTTGGAGCTTCAGAATGTCTTGAGACTACATCACTTCTTAGGAAGTTTTCTAAAGTTTATTTATTTGTAGTCTCTGATTCATCATGCGATACTAACGTTGAAACTTCTTCTATTATAGGTGAATCATATATATTGCGGATACCTCAAGCAATTCAATGGAAGATTTTTTATGAGGTACATAAGTCTCTTTGGAAAATCATGTTTCAGGGTGCCCAAGCCTATTGCAAAAAGGGCTTTTGGATAATCCTATTGAGGAACTTACTGAGACACTTATCAAGATATTGGCCGGAAGAGGAACCTTGCGGCATGATTGATTCAATATTTGTGGGTAACATTACTGGAAACCCTCACGAGACTATAACTCATCCACTAGGGGTAACCTAGGGGTTTAAAGGCTTTTTTCATACGCTAAATGCAATCGAGAGCACCTACGAAAGTGTTATAGGTACAATTTTATTTTTGTTTTACTTTCTCTCTCATGCTGACCGGTGTCCATGCAATGATCTCTTGGAAAATCTCTCTCTCGATTCATTATCCAGGTACTATCTTCCCATCACTTTACTTTCGTTGTCTCATGTGCATTGCATGCTCATATATCTTTTACATTGATGATAATGTAGATTTTAGGTTGGGGGTGGGAGATTAGGTTTCCTAATCAGTATTTTCTTGGTCTAGAGCAAAAATTGTGAAAATTTTTAAATTTTTCTAAGAATTTTTTGTGAATTCAAAGTGATTTTGACGGATACCCTTGATTTAGATTTTCAATATACGTAATGTTGGTAATGTATGACACTTGAATTCAGTTATCTGTTAAATTTCACAATTAAGATCGAATTATTAATCCATGATTAGAAGTTGTAAATATTGATTGAGTCATGAGTTCACATGTCACATCTCGCTTTCACATTAAGCTTTCAGTCTGATATTAAAGGGTTAACTTGGTAATCACTAAGCATGTGAGGAAACTGCTTGAAAATTACCCGTCATGATCAATTAACGAAAAAAAAAAAGAAAAAAGAAGAAGCTCAGATACCTTTGAAAAAAGTTGGGCGAATAATTTTCACCATAGGTTTGCTCCCTATAGGTGTGGAGTTAATTCCCCATGAATGATATGTGAAAAAGGTCTAGGAGTTCGGTTTTCATCATAGGTTTGCTTCCTATAGGTGAAAATTTGATTTCCTTTCTTAGTGTTACTTTTAAAAACAAAATCAAAAAATCGAAAGAATGAAAAGATAATTTGTGAGACAAGTTTTGATTATCATGAATTCTTTTGTTGATTACCGATGATATCCTGAAATAGAGAAGTAAATTTTAATGTTGATAAGCCGAGATTACACTATACACCCATGAAACTCAATGTTTAGATTTTTTTTTTTTAATTGATGGATTAATACTTTGTACTTAATTATGAAGTTTACCGAGCACTTGAGCACATGAGAAAGTAATACCAAATATTTATGCATTTTAGAATTCTCGTATCTGGATAGTTTTTCAAAAATCACTCGAGTTCATAAAAATTGTCCTATAACTCTCAACGTATTTTTTGCATACTTTACTCGGGACTAACAAGATGCTGGTTGGGGGTTGCGTTGAGGGTCAAATATTACATATTAGACCCCAATTATTGTCTAGATTTACGAACATGATACTGTTTAATGGCCCGCTTTAACCGTGTTTATGATGTAGAGTGTATTTACGAGCATGGACTAAAAAAGGGAGCTTAAAGCATGGATTTAACACTTTAACAACACTAAGGGCAAGGGACGGACTCTATGGGGCTAAGATCAATGGAATTACATGCCAGGGATCTAAGAAAATCGAGAAACTGAAGCTCAAGTGGCCCGAAAGACATCCAGAAGATCACAGGGTTCCCACCATCAATTCAGCTCAAAACTTCATACGTAACCTGAGGACCATAAATTAACCGTACATGTCAAAAATCAGCCCTCAGATCCCTGTGGAAGTAGCCCAACGGACAGATCAGCTCATAAATTCTCGATTTGAGGCCCACCTAATATCTGGATCTGTTTCAATTTCACTCTCAAATCATTAAATAAGCTAAGGAAATGAATGGACGGAATGGATTTCTCACGAACATCACAGTGGATCTCGCATGTACAGTGCGTGTACATGGAGTAAATGACGCCCGAGCGGCACCAGACGATCAGCCCGGTCAAAGGACGAGATGACCCGACTTCTCCTTCTCCAATTTAAAAACGCAACAGCGTTTATGCTGTCATCCACCGTTTTGTATTGTGGGCCCCCCACATGCTGCAGCTCGATGATCCAAATCGTTCAATGGTCTCAGGAGGTTGGTATTATCCTCACCTAGGCGTCGGTTTTACCCCGTGCAAGCTGTTGGAAGATCATGTCCGTTGAAATTAGGATGGACGGTGGAAATATTCGATGTAGTGGGCCACACTAAACGCAAGAAAACTACATATTCGTAATTGGTTTTTAACAATGAGTTGAATGAACGGAGAGGATTTCCTTTCTAACATCATTCATGGCCCCGCCGACCACCACAGCACGATTACGCAGGCTCTGTTTCGCAACAGAGCCTGCGAGCGGAACTTGTGGGCCACCATTAGAGCTTCATGAGGTCGATCCAGACCGACCATCCTGTTCGGGGCATATTTTCAGTCCAAAATCACAAATTATGGAGGATTCATGTAAGATGAAGCATGCACCGGCACAGTCACTAACTAGAAGATCTCAACTGTTCTGTGATCAACGGGCCAATTTCTGGGGCGATCAGAATTGTAAAAACCTCTCCTAGGGGACCATCGACTAAGGCCAAGACATCTGACTGGAATAGATCCTGCAATAGATCTATGCCTTGCCAAAACAAAGTCCAAATGCAAAGTTGAATGGTTTACTCGCTGTGTAAGGTTTACACACACTGACTTTTCTTCAACCACCTGACTTACGCATGCAAGCTCCAGTCGACCTCCACAGCTATAAAAAGTAGAGAAAGTTATCTTCCAGGGCTTGGACGTGGAATAGGAGACAGAGAAAGAGTAAGGAGAGAGACAGGGAGAGTGATTTCTCTTCTAGATTTTTATTTTTTATTTAATTTGTTCTCTTTCAATCTCATGTGTTCTAGCCCGATCATGTCTGGCTAAACCTCTTAGCTAGGGCTAAGAGGTGAAGCTTGTAGCATGATGGGAGGACCTATTGCTTGTACCTTTTGTTTAAGACTGATCTGATGTTGATTTTTGTTCATTAAAGGGAATATTTTTAGTCTTTAATGGTCTGTTGTGACCGAAATTACAATGGGTCTGAGATGGCTTTGCATATTTCCTTTTCCTTTTGATGTTTATGATGTCAGAAAGCTCTGTTGTTCACCATAGTCTCATGGGCATGGTCGGATGACAGTACCCTTCCTAACTTTCATAGCATGTTGATTGGTTGGTAATTAGTTTAATTCTGTTATTTGCCATAGTCTTTTGGGCATGGTTTGGTGATGGAATCCATTCTAATTCATATACCTTTCATCTCTTAAAAACTAGATCAATGGCAGTTCAGTTAAATTCCATGATCCTTGAAGCAAGCATAAGATCTCCCTGATCTCTAAAAGTGGATCCTCTAAATCCCTAATTTCCTATTTCTGATTTTTTTTAAGTTTTAGATAATAATCTCACAATTATTCATTAAATTCTAGTTGATTTAGATTTCACCTTATTCTAATTCAAATTCTACTTAATTTTAGATTACGTACAAGTTTCAGTCCCTTGGGATTCGACCTCGGTCTTATCGAGTTATTACTACATCACAAACCTGCACTTGGGGAGTGAACAAGTTTTTAGTGCCATTGTTGGGGACTGACGGTTGCGTTTATGAAATTAATTAGTTTTAGAATTAGTTTAAGATTAGGTTTTAATTAGAGGTTTAGATTTTTTTTTCTGATTTTTAGAAACTAACCTGTCTTTTCTGTTTGCAGGATTCTGAGATAGGAACTTCTGATTGGTGATATCTTTCTAATTTCGTTATTTTTTTATTTTTAGAATTAAGTTTTATTCTTAAAAATTTTCCTAGACTTTCTAGAAACTAACCTATTTTATTTTATTTTTCAGGTTTTAACTTAGGAATCTTTAATCGAGTATGTAACGCCCGTGAAAAATCCATACTTGGGCTCGAGTACCAACTCGACCTGAAATTTCGTAGAATTAATTCTTTTAGAAAATATGACTAAGTTAGCTAGCGCAACGCTGGAGTAGCTGGGAAATAGTCCCTGATCACTTTAAATTCGTTCTACAAGACCCAAATCGAGTAGAACCAATGACTCTATAATACTCTATAACCTCGGACCAAACTCTAAGCAGGTTTGTTCTCTGGACCACTTTGAATCTTTGTATTGGATCTATACCGCGCATCGAAAGTTCGATACCTCCTATCTTAGACCGTTAGAACTGCCTAGCTGGACTTGACAATCATTTCGAAAATCAAGTCAAACCGATAATCACAGGCTATTTCATTGAGCCCGGACCGAAGAGAGTGCGAATAGGGACAGAATTGGAATTTCAAATTTAAATCTGGCACACGACTTGATGCATCAGTATTAAGCGTTCTGACCGTCAAAATTCAGGCAGATTACACCCTCAGATCAGGAAAAATTTCTATTTTATATCATGTGACTTTCAGCCCTGATCTACGTGCGGTGACCGCTGAACTGAAACTGGTCCGCCACGTGCGATCTGCGAACCCTGCCAGAATGAAAACTTAATACGTGCTAGATCTGGTACGCATGAGCTTAAGTCCGATCGCATTCGGCCAGGGGACCACCAGAAAGCATCTTTTGAACCGAAACAGCCCCGAATTGGATATGCACTAAGTGAACTTTGTACCGGAGCCTATTTTCAGCATTTTTGGGCTTATAAAAGGGGTTGAAACCCTCACTCCTCTCTCCCATCCGAATTTGAGAGACACCCTAGATTGGGAGAGAGAAAAGGTGAGAGTTTGTGAGAGAGATTAGGGGAGATTTTTCCCGTCTTCGTGCCGCCTATTGCTAGTGCCTAAGCAACACCTCCTGATCACCAAGCCGGTGATTCTTTCGCATTTTCAGGTATGAAACAACCCTAGAAGTTGCTGATTTAAGGTTCACTAGGATCCATAGCTTTTTAACCAATAGATCTTGTAAAACAGGTTCTCTTATCGCCGTAGACGAAGCGTATACGCTCCGTTCAAATTTACGCATCCATAAGAGACTAGGTGAGGATTTTAGACGCTTTGATTGACGATTTCCAACGCTTTCAATGTCGTTTAATAGTAGATTATCGACGGCAAAGCCGTTTGACATGTACAACATGCTATCCGTTTCCTGTTTCGTAAATCAACGAAGAATATGAGATTTAGGGCATTTTAGTCATTTGTAGGAAGTACTGATTACATTCATATTTTGCTGATGTGATTGACATGGTTTGTTGCCGCATTAGAAAGTTAGGAATACGTGCATAATTAGTTTGGCGAAGAGATTCGCCAAATTGCGCGCTTCGGGTCGACATACTATATGTAGACTTAAGTGTGTAGTGTATGTGTTTGTATAAATGCTTGTATTAGTATGTATTGAATTAAATGATGTTATGAAATAGTTTGAGATTGATTTCTCAATTAATATGCTCACCTAAATGATTTCCTACATGTTGACTATATGCATGATTTCATTACATGCATGATATATATGTGCTTGAAGATTTGCCTAAGTTGAATGTTATAACATGTGTTAACATGCTCACATGATTGTATTTCAATTCCAATATTCCTACATAAATTGCTGATGTGATTCTATAATTGTTTGGGACTAGACTTAGTCCAGGCAGTCGATAACCGAGCGAATTCGTGGCTGGCTGGTCTTGGCCACGAACGACGCGTTGATGAACGCGAGTTGTGTTTGGAGTTGGCGGCAGTGGTTAGGCCACGCGAAATGTTTTACGCACTTCATGTCGTTCGACTTAAGATGCGATCGCGCTAGTCGAGCCCGTCAAGTAACCCGACTGGCTGATTGTATGTTCACCTTGTATGAGTCATAACTGCTTGAACCTAGGGTACTGAACTTACCATTGTAAAACCTGTTAACCATGGTACCTTGATCCACGAAGACTCATGAGCCAGGCATGGTGGTATGGGACACCGTGGTCGAGCTGTCGGCCTACGCTGGGGCCACAAACCTCCCCGTAGTGACCAGTGAGCACCTAGTCTCGTAAGCAGATTATGGTGGTATGGGACACTATATTCTAGCTGTCGGCCTACACTGATCAGGCGACGAGTCCTTTGTAGTGACCGCGAGCGTATTCTGAGTCTACGGGAGGCGACGACCCTTCAATAGCAGTAGAGTACAGTAGGCCTGTATTGATAAGGTGATGGGGGAGCGGTGCAACCAGTGCGAGCAACAGCCCTGGCAGCCCTTGCAGCGATCTACAAAATATACATCGTATGAG
Source organism: Magnolia kwangsiensis (assembly GCA_037074715.1). Taxonomy (NCBI): domain Eukaryota; kingdom Viridiplantae; phylum Streptophyta; class Magnoliopsida; order Magnoliales; family Magnoliaceae; genus Magnolia; species Magnolia kwangsiensis. The sequence continues at coordinate 37,632,487 of CM073587.1, read as the reverse complement.
ATTACTAGGAGTGACGACCCTAGACAGGATCTGTGTTGGGATTGATACAAGGGAAGTACCTTAGTTTCCCAATCATGCTGTTTGAATGGACTAATAATAACTCGGAAATCATATCACCATAACATTGCATGTGCCTGGAAGAGGTGGAGCACTCTAGGGAGTGTGGCATGCCGCGGTCGTAAGATGTTGCCGTATGAGGGAGATCGTCGGTGAGGGCATACATCACGTCATGTCATCTTGTATTAACAACAGTATTTAGGATTGTCTGATTTACTGCTTTACTATTATCGCATGATTGAATTGTGAACATGCTAATCTTTGCTCTATGATTCCACTGAGTTGATCACTCATTCCCACGTTACGGAATGATGTTTGCAACACCCACCAGACCCTCTTGTAGATGCAGGTGAGGCTGAGATCCAGGAGGTAGAGCCAGACTTCGACGAGGACCAGGACGAGTTCTCGTACATGCAGTATCATGATGGCTTTGCGTAGGCGACCTGGATTGATGGGACTTCAGTGGGACTATTTTGAACATTACATTTTATTCATGTATATGTATATGAGACTCAGAGATGTATTCATACCTTAGAGACAGATGAGATCTACTTTGTTTTTTCATATAGTGATATATATATATTGTTTAGTCTTCCGCTTGCTTTTATCACTGGATCTGAAGTACGAATTGCAGTTTTGGTATACTTTTACTCATGTGAATGCTTTAAATCAGACAACATTGAATCATAATCATTTTTGTTGCATAAGTGACGATCTGGAACTCGGGAGTTGAGGTTATACACGACCCCCGATTTTCAGGGTGTTACAGAGTAATTTCTTTCTAACTTTCCCTCTTACTTTCTATATTGCTGTTGAAATTTTTCTTTTATTTTAGATTCAGAATTAAGGTTTCACCATGTATTTGAATGAGTGGGCACGTCCGTATGTTGAGATAGCTTATGGAAAACAACTTATGCCTTAAAATTTTTCTGAAAATTCCTTCGAGAACCAATCGGAATATGATGCTCCACCAATTAAGAAGTCTTTCAGTGATTATCTGCAGGAGAATAATTGCATTCCACGAGTTAAGAAAATAGTACGTGATTATTGGAATGATGATTCATATCAACTCCCGACAGATGACCCGTATGATTTTGATAAGTGAAAACAGAAATATTTCGAAGTTGAGTCAGTAAAATATCACGATAATAACCCCTGTGGATCAGCCACTTGCGAATATCCACCAGAAACGATCCAAGAGGAGTTATCTCCGAGGTATATAGACTATATTGCTGGCATGAGGATATTCGCCAGAAACGATCCACTTGCGAATATTTCACCGTATTCTAGTTCAAATTCTACTTAATTTTAGATTACGTACAAGTTTCAGTCCCGTGAGATTCGACCTCGGTCTTACCGAGTTATTACTACATCACAACCCTGCACTTGGGGAGTGAACAATAGTGGATGTTCGAGACACATGAAAGGTGATAAGGCTATACTCTTAAACATCAACCAAATAAATGGTCGTTCGGTTACATTCGGAGATGGAAGCAATTGCAAGATAATTGGCTAAGGTAATGTACAACTTCCTAACTTACCTCTCTTTAAAAATATTTTATATGTTGAAGGATTAAAACATAATCTTCTAAGCATATCTCAGATATGTGATAATAAACTGTATGTGTTATTATAATAAGCGCTTCAAGGTTAGATCATAAGTATGGAATCACAACTACTTTACATGCTTGAAGGTCAGCTTAAGATCGGCTTATGATTAACTCAAGATCGGCACATCTTCTCAAAAACTAACGCCCGAATTCAAGACAAGATCAAGTCAAAGTTCAAGACAATGTGTCTCATATATTTACTAAAACACAGGTCGTATAATCCTATAGAAACCTTAGGTTAGGATCTTTTAAAATTTCGTTAACTTGGGTTTTAATAAGTATTTTTACCTTGGAATTTGACTAACCTAGGTTCTGGTTTGGCCAGCCTAACTTCAAGCCTGAGAAAAATAACAAATTATGTTAAAAATTTGGCTAACCTAAGTTTTGGTTCGGCTAGCCCAAGAAAGTTCAGGTGAAATTCCAATAATGTAATCTTTTGAAATTTATAGGAATTCAGCTAGCCGATCGGCAAATTCGGCCAGTCAAATTTGACCTCGGGCCAGCCGAATTTTAGATAAAGCTTATTTCACGCTATCCTAGAGCCGTTGGAACAAATCTAGTGGACTCCGGCCAGTTGAAGCCAGTCTTAGGCTAGCCGAAGTTCCAACCTCTTTGCTTGTAAATTGAGGCTTTATCTCATTCTAAACAACAACGAAAAATTACTATAATCATTTTACAAGAGAGAGAGAGAAGCTCAAGTCCTCGAAAAACTATTTATTGGTATTTATAAATTTTAATTTATAGCTTATTCAATTCTTTTTTCTCAAGATCGTTTAGGTTTTATTCTAAAAGAATAATCTATACTCTTTGAGATCTAAGAGAATTGAATCAAGTAACATTTAAATTTTTCATTTAGAAAATATATAGAACCCTAGACTCTTTCTGTCTGATTTAACACTGCCATATACATTCAAGAAAGAAGTTCTTCTACTACAAGCTTCTACCACGTCTTCAAATCTCCATTTGAAGATAAGGACATTTACTATGTTTCATTTTAGATTTTTTTTGAGTTAGCCTGTGAAAATCACAGTGAAGTTTTTCTAAGATAGCCTGTGAAAATCTCTATGAGATTTTTCTAAGATAACCTGTGAAAATCTCAGTGAGGTTTGTTTGAGATAGCCCGTGAAAATCTCAGTGAGGTTTCTATTTGTGATAGCCCGTGAAAATCACAAAAGAGGTTTTTATTGTGATAACCTATGAAAATAAAAAAGAATTGAATCAGGTTACTATGATGAACATGTGAAAACCTTATTATAGTGAAAGCCAAAATTACAAGGGTAGTAATTTTGGAAGTGGAGTAAGTGTGGTTGTTTTAAGCACCGAACCACTATAACTCTTCGTGCCATATGGTGAATGCTTTATTCTTTTTGTTGATTGGATGTTATTTATCATTTCATTCTTGTGATTAATGCTATAATCTTTTTATATTCTCTCGCTAGTTTGAAAGATTGACTTTAAAGACATTTGTGAAATAAGGTTGTCCTGCCTAATATTTTAGGTGAATGCTGCCTAACGAATTATTTGGAATCAAGGCTTCAATACTCACGTGATTGAGATTTTTGTAATCTTTACATATTTGTTTCGAACAAAAAATAAATGCATTCGATTTGAGATATTATCTTACCTAAACATAACAGAGAGAAAGTGTAAAAGACAATCATCATATTTTATTTCATCAAGTTCATTTACATCCTCAAAAATCCCTTGATTCTAAGATAGATCATTTATAATGAAAAAATTAACGAAGTTCAAATGTCCAAGTCAGATAGCAAATCCAGCAGCAATTCGAGTCATGATTTAATCATCTTTTTAAGACTAATATCTCTTCTACTGGTCTCCTGCTCTCAAAGCATTGGACAGAAGAAAATTTGGAGACTTAGCAGAAGAAATCTAGAAGTTTAGTCATTTCAGTTACTTCACAGACTGCAGGGCAATCTGGTTGCGCGGACCCGCGCAAACCACCAGAACTTTCTAACTACCTTCAGTCTTCCTCCTCACTTTGTTTTCTCTCCAAAATCTTCAATCCGTTCAAATGAAGGAGGGGAGCGGGTACTTATAAGCCCTCACATGTATGAAACCTCAATTTTGGTGTCATGGGACCCACCTTTCATTGCTTTAGATCTTTTTTCTAAGAACCACTTCTATATTTCATTGTGTGAACCTGCGCAACGGTTATTTCGGTTGTGCGGACTTGCACAATGGATATCTGTTGCACGGACCCTCGCAAACCACCCTTATGGTATTTTATTCTCCTTCTCTTCCAATTTTCTTTCTATCTCTCAATCTCCTTTTGCTTCAATCCTTCCTTCATCATTTTTATGCCTCAACAGATGCCCCCTTGATCCTTTCTTTATTTTTCCAAAATCAAAGAAAATGATAAAAAATAATCACCCTAACAGGGTTTGCACGGACCCACACAACGTAAACCTGTGTACCGCACTCGATCGAAAGTCCTATAAATACTCCAACCTTCCCTTACTCAGCCCTTCTTTTCAGCCTGTAGCAAACCCTTTGTTCTCCTGTGATTTTTCCCTGTGCGACCAATATCGATTGCATAGTCCCGTGCAACAATTTTGTTGTCCGCGCAAAGTTCCTGGGAGCTACACCATTTCGCGCAACAGACTTCCGTTACACGGTCTCGCGCAACCAAGACTTAGCTGATTTCTCCTGCACTTGGTCTTTTTTCCAACACTTTGCCAATTTCTCAACTTTCCTTTGAACCTTTTCTTCAATTACCTTCAAGCCCTTAACTCCTTGTCCATCATGGCTCATATTAAGCAAACCTACTGTCCTGTAGACCCTCCTACTAACCAACCTTCTCACCCTGATTTGCCTGATCCATCTTCTTACCGCCCTTCTCCTTCTTCCGATTAACTGTCAACCGAACGAACCAAAACCACTGCCCGCAACCCCGCATATTTCAAAGAACCCGTACTTCCAACTTTTGACTTCACCGACCACATTGAATCATTGCCATCTCCCATCCATTGAGCAATTACATTGGGGGACCTAAAATGTCCTCCAAAGCACGGTAGAGAGTATGACTGGGATGAGTGGTTGAAAACAACCACTCATATCTGCACAGATAGTCAAAAACCCCGTCTTTGAGAAGATACTCCTCCCACTTCTTGCTCAAAGAAGACTCGACAAAACAAGGTGAAGGAGTTTGAGGAGAAGATTAAGGAGTATAATAAGAAGAAGCTCCAGAATTTGTGAGAATTATTCTGAGTCATTGAGAGTATCATGAAGTTTGACAACCCTCATTCGGAAGGTATGACAGTAATTCTCATCAATATCCATCGCCACCAATCCATGCTTGACTATGAGCCAAAGGATTACATAGATGGAGAAAAGCTGATGTATACCGCCTCATGGGAGACGAGAGAGCCACGCATCCTCAAGGGGATATTACAAGCGCACAAACTGTAGCAAAGAATTGGGGAAGTCCACCCCATGATCTTTTTAACGCCTTTTCACAACCCGCACAACCTCTTCCCCACGTATTTCTATGAAACCATCAAGCAACGCTTCAGAGACCGGGAACAACTCTGAGGACCGGAAGATTTCCAAACAAGGGCCCCGTTAACTTCTCGACGCTATTATTCAGATTGGATAGAAGCCATCTTGCTAAAGCACACGAGTACACTTGCCAAGATCGGCCTGTACGATGCTATAGAAGTTACATCTAAGTACTTCTATAAGGAGCCCACCGTGCTGAAAGGTTTCATTAAGTATTGGTCGCCCACTACCAGCTCTTTCCACCTGCCTTTTGCTTAGATGAGTATCACACTTTGGGATCTTCATCGAATAGCAGGTCCTTCATTAACGGGCAAGTTCTATGATGAATTTGTTCCGTCCAACAGAGAGCTGGCTTTCGTATCTTCTCTCGATCATAAGCCTTCCAATTTTGAGACCACTATTAAGCTCTTCAAGGAGATGGGAAATTTTCTAAACATCTATAAGCTTTCCCCTCTGCAATGGCTGGCACATTTCTCCAGAACTCTAAGGTATTTCCAAATCTAAGAATCAACTTCCTTCCCCTTTTTTCTTTCTTTCCTTTTATTATAGATTTCTTCATACCAATCTTTTACCTTTTCCTTACAGATTCCACGATTGCCGTTCTAAGGAACTAACAAAGCTTCGCGATGAGATGAAGGAGAGAGCGGATTATAGTTCATTTGGGGAACTTACAGCCTTCCAAGCTTATTAGCTGAGCCTCGTGGTACTTCTCAGCTCCAAGTGGGCAGATGTTATTTGCCCCACGGTCTTTATCATTGCTGGCGCTTTGGAAAAGGGACACAAGTATTCCCTCGCACCTCCAGTGTTGTGTTCTATTTAAAGAGCCCTTGGAGAAATAGCCACCCATGTTAAGAACCCTATCATCGGATCTTCATCAAAATACACTTCATGACACTATATCATAGGCTAGCTGTCTACTTTCCCTGAACTTTCGAAGCGCCAGAGAAGGCATACGATCATCCTACGCATCTCCCGCTTTGGTTCTTTCAACAAAGGGCCATGGCCAAAAGGGCATACAACTAAATGGCCAACAAAATCTAGGATACTGACCAATGGACTTCTTCCAATTTCGTCTCCATTATTATATCAAAGATACCGACATGGTGGACCAGGGCTCACTTACTGTATCAGAAAAATCTTTCTTTCTCTCTATTCACTCCTGCAGTCTACCCCTTCGAGAAGGAACAGAGTTCTGGCGAGAGCCCTATTATCCCAGCTGCTTTGCTCATCAATTTGGATACGACCAAGCCGTACCGAAAGACTGTGGATTGGTCATCAAGAGAATGTGTTGCTATGGAACCAGCCCTATTAATTGGGCCATGATATGAAAGCAATTGATAGGCAGTCATGTCGATTCTTTCTTCATAATCCCCAGTTGCGACCGCATAGTTCGTACTTCCTATACTTAAATGCGGTGGTGGGATCATCAATCATTCTTGGTTAACAAGTGTCTGCCCATGGATTCTCCCATCTTTCTTCATCCTCCAACGTTGAGGGTAGAAAACTTGAAAGTCGAATTGGTTATATCCCGAAGAAGAGTCACGCATCCCATCATGGTGAAATTTATAGAAAAAAATCACTAAAAGACCTAATTCATGAGATGAAGCCCATTAATACTTTGGATGGTTGGTTTGCTCATGGGGTCTTGATGGAATTTGAACAAGTCCCTCGTGACTTTGGTGGTTGAGTCATAGATGATGTTGAAGGCACATCTTCTCCTATTCCTGCAGAGACTATGGCAGCTTAAGATGAGCCAGCTCAGGGTGAACCAACTCCTCCTTCACAACCTACTCTTCCTAGTTTATCATCTCCTATGACCAGATCTAGAGCACGCTTGCAAGCTTCGCCGCTTGTTCCTTAGGAAGGAGATAGACAAACATCTACATCCCCTTCAATCCCGGCTAGCAGAGAACCTCCACCAAAAAGTAGCTGAGCTGCCTCTTTTAGAGGAAAGCAAGTTGTGATTGAAGAAGTAGATGAAGAAAGCTTAGGAGACGAAAGCTCAGCTTCTTCATTAGAAGGTACTGCTTCTACGGAATATGAAGATGATGAAGACGACGAAAGCGGCGAGGATAAAGATGATGACTTTGAGGAAGGAGAAGTTGATGTGGGAGGAGAGGAGGAGGTAGTTGCGGAAGATGTTCGAACGGAACATCCTCCTGTGGCTTATGAGACTCTTCCTAGTGCCAAGATTCCTGCAAAGTCTCCTTTGGCAATAGAGGAGGAAGAAGAACCTTTAGATTATGGAGAATACGGATATTCACCAAGTAAGGGAAATTTAACTTCATATGTGTTTATATGCGTATTTAGTGATAGTCATTTATTTATCATTTTCATGTCTCTATTTCAGGTGCTCATGTTGCTAATATCGAGACGGATGATACTCCTCTAAATCCTCCCACAACTGTATCAGTAATTTCACCAAGAGCTCCTTTAGTTCCATTGGCGACACCAAAAGTAGTAGCCCGTGAAATTATATTTCCAATATAGACCACTGACTTGCCCACTCCGACCACTAGAGACTCAAGTACAGAGGCCAGGGCGCCTTCCTTTGCTGACATAGTAGGGGCTGGCCCTTCTGCAGTTCAGGTAGTAGGGGCTGGCCCTTCTGCAGTTCAGGAAATTCCTCCTCCTATATTAGTCATACTTCTATGGTAGGTATATATATATTGATTGCTTTATCGAGAGTTGCACATCTTATAACTTTCTATCACCATCTCTAAATTCTTTCCTTCTTCATACTATAGGAACCCCTCCTCGCAGTAGAGCGGCAAGTTCTGAATTTGTGGCCACTGTATCTAAACTGTCGTCCTTTACAAAGGTCCCTGCCCACAAGATGCTCTTGATGAAGAATTCTTTATCAGTGATAGTCCACATCTTTAAAGACCCTGGACAATGGTCGGACCTGGATATCGCTATCGAAATTTTAGAAAGTTCTGCGAGAATGGCGCAGATCAGCATCTCCTCTTTACGTGATTCCCTTCTCAAATTCCGTGATTCAATATTCTCTTTAGCATCAGCAGAGAATGTTACAATCGCACCCGAAATCTTAAAATATGGGAAGCAGATGACTCTGTCCAAGGAACAGGTTTCTCTTATTGCTTCCACTATTTCTAAATTTGACCAAGAACAATTAGCTCTTCAAGAACAACTGAAAGCCTATACTGATGATAGAGTGGTTATTCAAGACCGCATCACCGCTCTAAAAGAAGAGATTTCACAACTGGAGTTGAAGAACCACGAGAAAGAATCATTCATAAAGGAGATCGAGGAAAGGATACAAGTTAATATTCAATCTATTAAAGCTGAGAAGCCGGCACTGCTCAAGAGCAAAGAGATGATCGCATCATTGGAAGGTAAGTTAGCTGACATTCCTGATCAAGCAAAGATCATTCTCGAAGAAAAGTCAAAGCATGTCGCGGCACAAATGCAATTAAAGGAGGACTTGCAAAAGTATATGGGGATAGTAGGAATTGTAAAAGAATTTTAAGCATATAATTTCTCTTGTGCATATGCTTTTTTGAATAAGTAATTTCTTTTGACTCTCCATATATGAATTTATGATAATATTTTAAGATATTCTATTCTTCTATGCATTTCTATATCACATATCCTTTCAACCATATTTATCTATGCAGTAGTCTCAACATAATATTTAATGAGGAGCTAATTATAAAGCATCAACATTTTATGCTTATTACTGCAGGATTTCCTATATGATTGATTTTTTTAATTGGCGGCACTAAGTTTCAATTTAGTCAGTTACACATAATTTAAGCTCTTGAGTAATGGAGCCTATGCAGTTTTTTGAAGTCTTAAGTAGTGGTGTCGGGTCTCACGTGATAGTCTCTGTAACTCTTAGGAGTTCACTGGACTTCTCACAGCCTAGGGAGTTCACAAACTGCGATCCATCAGAGGGGCCTAGTGAAGCTACCGGGGCCGTGAACTCAGTTGGAATTACGCACAGGGTTGGCCGCGGTAACTCTCTAGAGTTCACAAGGCTCATAAGGCGACCTTTGGGGTACCAAATCTAGGGCCGTCAGTCCGTCAATGAGTAGGTTTAAGCTCTTCCTCATGAGTTAGTACTAAAATCAAACCAAAGATCTGGGGGGTCTTACGCATGGTTGGCCTATCTATGAACATGGTCAAAGAGCTCACACTGCGACTTGCATTTTCTTCATCTGCAAGGTCGAGCCCATTCACGGGAGAGCATTTTCCTCTATTCCCCGTGACACTACCAGAAAGCTATACAGATGGCATTGGTCTCACGCGTGATTAGCCGTTGAGGACTTTTTAGCCTTTTAGGCTTCTAGTCATTGGCTCCGTCAGTTGCCCGAATGGGTATGCATATGATGGCCTTCACGGGATTTTTAGGGCCACTGGCTTCTCATTACTGACCGGATGGTGAAAATGATAAGTCTTATGCGTAGCTGGCCCTTTTAGGGCTTAGCTAGACTGCCTTAAAATGCCTTAGAAGACAATAAGAAGTGTGATCGTCATTGTTGTGAGAATGATAGACATTTCTAACTGAGATTGATATGTCACCACTTCTGATAACATCTTCAAGAGGATCCATTTGTGTTGTTCATAATATATTAGCTTGGTGACGATACCAATTTTAACAGAATTTTACAGAGTTCGCTTGATGATGACGATAATCACTTTCTTTTCACAATACTTGTTAATATGTAGTCTTGATATGCTTACACATTTCTTCTTTATTCATTCATCTGACGCTACATAAACATGGTCTCATTCATTCTTGTCCCCTTTTAATATAGAATCATTATGCTGATAATATTCTAGATCAAAATCAGTAACATCTTCAGAGACGATATCTCTTAATGAAGCGAGCATTGACCGGTATACAACCTTGTCTATCTTGATCCACAACTCTATATGCACCATTGGAGTATACTTTATCGAACTTGCCCCCTGTTCGACGAGTGACCACTATAGGTCTTTTTGACACCAGCACTATATTCCCCTTTTTTTTATCATCTGCAATAAACTGATATATAGTCACTCTAAGTGACGCTACCTGTACTTCGCCCAAGATTCCATATGCCCACAATGCTTCTTGCATGCCCACTTAGCTGTTCCGTACCTGAGAATGCTTGATTGTTTGAGGATTCTCTTTTGATAATCGCTCGGTTGTAACCATATTCGCCAATGATTCTGCCCCAATCCTTGAAATTTTCTCCGCTTTTCCCGGTCAACCCTGATAGGAATTTGAATTCCTTTTCTATGATTCAGGTTGGTAGGTTCTTTGTAGTAAAAACCCATATTTCTCATGATCTTCTTGCTTGCTAAACTATATTTTTTGAGATCTTGTGGCGCCAGCTTACCATAGTGTACCTTATCCTCGGTCTCTTCTCCTATTTTTACTTCCACTGTGGCATTAAATTTTATTGGTTCTGGGTGTTTTGTGCTAGCCGTAACCTGAAATCTTCCTACGGCGGCCAAAAATGGCTTGCTTCTTTCAACATATGGTAATGGTACCATATAATTGGACTGCCGAACTTTCAACTGTTCGGGTCACAAAAGGGTTAATGGAGGCTGTCCTGGTTGTCTCAAATGCTTTGGTACAAAATAGAATTTCTTCTTGATTTCGGCAGTCCTGGATGATTCCGCCTTCTCGATTTCATTATTTACTTGAATAACCTTTAGGACTTTGCTTTCATCATTTTTCCTTTCTTCTTCAGCTAACCCTTTATAGTAACTGGCATCCATAAAGAAGGACTCGGCCTCTGCGTATGGTTTTGCATCGGCCATTACTTTATATTGTATTCCAGTTTTACAGTATTTGAAACATTGATGCAGAGTAGATAGTACAATGCTATATTGATGGATCCATGGCCTTCCTAGGAGAAGATTGTATGTCGTCACTATGTTTATAACATGGCACACAACATCAGTAGTTAGTTCTCCTACTTCCAGTGTTACGGTAATTTTACCAAGTGCACGTTGCCCATCTTGATTAAAGCCCTGTATCATCATTCCACTAGGGTGTAGATCTGAATGATAGTAACCCAGCTTACTCAACATTGAGAGTGGCAAGAGGTTCACTGCTGACCCATTATCTATCATAATCCACTTAACCTTCTTCCCACGGATATGACCTTCTATCATTAGCGGCCTGTTATGCTCTACCTCACAGATCAAATCATCATCGGAGAAGGAAATGATTGGTAGGCAATTCTCTTGCTCATCGTGCTCTTCTCGTCCCATCTCTACCAATAAGGTTTCTCTGACATTATGATTAGACAGTGTTTGGACTAAACTCTGCTGAAATTCCTCTGATAACTTAAGCACATCATAGACACTTAACCGAGCTGGTACACTCTTCAAATGATTTACTACATCATAAGTCACCTTTGTCGTCTCAATCTTCTTTTCATTCTCCTCATCATTGCTCTGTCTTTCAATGACTTCCTTTCTTGGGATCCCTGCTTTCTGCTTCACAGGGCTTGTTATTTTCTTCCCTGATCGTAGTGTAATTACTGCTACCTTCTTTATCGTATCACGATTTTCTTTCTCTTTCGTATCCCAAGCCTTTTCTCGGATCGTGAGCATATTCACTGTTGTTATGATGCCCTTTTCTTTTTCTTTGTCAATTACTATTTTATTCCTGTATATCATTCACTATATTATACATTTCAATGTATATCAATTCTCCGTTGGATGCCCCACTGGACGAGGATAGCGACAAAAATCCCTCTCTCTGGTTCTTATCACATGTTCAGGGCGTTTAGGTTCTGGTAACTCTATTGTTCCAGCCTTTAGCAGTTGGTTCATCATAAGAATGACATCCTCCCTATCGAACGCGAACCCCTCATGAGAATTAAGCATCCTGAGCCTCTTTTCGCTTGACGGATTCCATTCTTTTCATTATAGCCTCCTTTCCTTGGAGTCCCTTGTATCCTTGCTTCTCTTGTCATGATCGACAGTGTTTACAAACATCCTGCTGGGTGCTCTCCTAGCTGTTTCATGGTGAAATATTGACATCTTACGAGTCATCAATTCCAAAGCATGAGCCTTAGTGGCTAAATCACGAAAACTTCTGATGTTGGCACTAGTGAGTCCAAACACGATGCCCGTTTCCATAGAGTTTAAGCACATCTTGACCTATTCCCTTTCTTTTGGCAACTACCTGCACGAAGCTCCTAATGTCTTTCATCCGTTTATAAACTTATTCACTGGTTCTCCTACTCTCTGTCGTATGGAAGCCAATTCTATAATACTAACATCACATTCCAAAGAGAAAAAGTTTGACATAAAGGCATTTTGCATTTGTTCCCAAGTACGTATCGACCCTGGAGCCAAACTGGAATACCATCAGAATGCTTTGTGTGTCAGTGATGACCCGAACAATCGCAAGCAATACTGTGATATCATAGAAAAATTTCCCATGCTGGTAATGAAGTGCATTAAGTGTTCTTCTGGCGATCTTTCCCCATTAAACTTCTAAAAACCTGGATGCTTGAGTAAGATGGAAACAGAACATCTTCTACTTCCCTCGGATATAGTGTTCGATATCTGAAGTGGCCAGTATTTTCACGCTCTCTTTATATCCTGACAGCTTCTTCAATGACTTGTCTCACGTCATCTTGTATTATGGTTCTCATGACTAAAATAGCGGTGAAGACCGCTTGAGTTGAAGTAGGAATATGCCAATATGTCCTAGAGGGGGGTGAATAGGATTTTTTCAAGTTTTTATAATATATTTAAAAATCCTATTACATTAATCCTTACAGATAGGCAATTATTAGGATTACTCAAATGTAACTCTACTGACTTCCGAGCCTGGTAGAGGATCCAATCACAAACTATTCAAGAGATAGCAATATAAAACTCAGTTCATGATGGATATGACTATGTTTTTGTGTGAGGTGTGCTTAAAGAAGTAAATATGAAAGTGTTAACACAAACAATCACACACACAAATGAATAACAATCGCAAACACAATCATTTTTATAGTGGCTCAACTATTTGTCTACTCTACTCTCGATAACCACACTCAACCCTTGAGTGTACCGGATTTCACTAAGGAGGTTTCCCATAGTTCACCTCTAACCTAAGGTTTTAAATCAGGTTCACCTTCAACCTTTACAACCTACACTAAGGTTGACTGTTTATGCTCTCACGAGCAAGGGTCAACACATTGCACCCACTTTAAGGCACACTGACCAAGGATCTTCCCTAAGACCCTAACGGAGGTTTCATTCGGTTTACCTCAAACCTAAGGTTTTACCCGGTTCACCTCAAACTGAAGATTTTATCCGGTTCACCTCAAACCGAAGGTTTTACTGGTTCACCTCTAACCATATGTTTATGCTCTCCATAGAGCAAGGGTCCACACAACGCACCCACCACGTACACTCCTACCGAAGGCCTCCTTGAGAACTTCAAAGGGTGAGAAACACCTTAGACCCAATCCTAAAAAGGAATGATCAAAGGGTCCTCTAGACTCTAGATACTTACAGATAAGTGGATGAGTCCCTTTTAGCACGGTGAAGAAGATCTCCTCCTTGTTGATGAAGAGTCTTCAGCTCCCTTGATCCACAACAAATGATGTACCAATATAAGGCAACGGGTTGGGTCAAGGTTATGGTGGAATCCTACTCTCTAGATGTTTTCTTATCAGGAAGATAGAGTGATTCCAATCATCTAAGCATTCAAGGCATCCCAGCTTAATGATTTGTCATTAAGGTAGTAGCTGGAGGATCCTTGAATGCGAAAGTTCATTCTCCAATCCACTCTATTGAATATCAATGATGAGGGTGGATTGGAGGATGAACTCTTGAGAGAAAGATCTTTGGGTATATGATCTAAGTTTAAACGCACAAAAGCACTCTCTTCTTTCTCTCACAGCAACTAGAGACAAGTTCTCTTTAAATAGGCAAAAGGTTCCAACGGATATAAAACAGTCACATTTATAACAGAGTTCGATATCATCGAGCAGGTTCGATATCATCAAGCGTATACTCTCAATCGTATCGATGGTCTGCTTGATGACATAAACTCAATGTCATACGCTTTTGAAAAACCTTCTGCCAACTAATTGAACGAATTGAGACTTGTGCCGATGTCATCGGATTTTGATCTTCGATTTTATCGATACAAGGATCGAGTCCTCGACATTTAAAAAATGAGAGAAACTTCCATGAAATTTTTCAGGACTTTAGATATGATCGGGGGATACTTGATATCATCGGAATTTGAATATCGATTATATCATGAGTCGTGTCGATGCATCAAAAAATCCAAGGATTTTATCAGTGAGCTTGTTGAATAGATTTGTCCGTTCTTGATGCAATCGATACGTCTCCGATAACATCGGTATTAAGAATATTGATTCTTTCACGTGACCCCCGATCAGAGATAAAAACCACCTGAAAAAATGTTGCTGGAGAACTTCGCGCCCATGACCGATAATATAGAGAGCCTTCTGATATCATCGAGATTTGAACTCTAATGGTATCGAAGAGGACTCTGATATATCGAAGCATATATAATTATCCTTAGTAAAAATAGAGGCACCGGTACTGCTTGTCGATATTATCGAGCCACCTTCGATGGACTTAAGATTTAAATATCGATGATATCAATAAGTGTGTCGATACATCGATAATCCTGTCCATATATGTATTTAGTTGTTAGACACATTAAGTCTTCATTCGATTTGATCGATTGGTCTTCCGAGGACATCGACAGAGTAGGTCGATTATATCGAGATGTGTATCGATACAATCGATAGGGCAAGAAAACTTAGAGATTTTCTGATGTTTGAAAAAGTTCTCTTACCCAAAAACCCTAATATATTCTAACTTATTTTTAAGGGTTTTAATCACCTGATATTTTGGGACATGGGATATGAGGCTTAGATCTATGGCGAGCTTCCACACATCTGGTTGAGGCAAACACTTGAATAGATCTTCCTGTGAGGCTCTGCATTCCGACTGACTCAATGCACACGCTAATTGACAAACCAGGGCACTAGCAAGGGCACTTTCAATCTCTCCCTTTGTCAATTACGTGACAAAAAAAAAAAACCAAAACACCCTAGGATGTAATATCTAGACAAACACATCCTAAATTGTGTGTACATGCGATTTACATAATTTTACAAATTCTAATGAACCCATGTACACAACCAGCGTTTTCTCCCCCTTACTGTAAAACTCCCCCATTCTTGGTGTTACTACTCTCCCTAACACCTGCAACACATAAGAGTAAATATCCAATTTTCCATATGGGGTGTTTTTACTTTTCTCTCCCTTTTTGTCAGTTATTGACAAAGATAAAGTAGGTGATATTGACTGATGTTTTAAAGAAGCATATGGGACAACCACAGATATAGATGCATAAGGTTAAATCAGTGCTAAGAAAACATCAATGAAGGCAGGTAGCAAATAGATAAAACAATCACTGCAGCACATACATCCCATAATCGAGGAAGTAGAGAAACCATGGAATCATTTATATTAAAATGGCAAAAAAATGAGAATTAGATTCAGCCATATCATCAAAAAGATATACTGCCCTAGACAACAGTAAACTATCAACAATCAGACATAAATATTAAGCCCATGTAGGAGCACCTAACATTATCCATCATTAGCCCAGCAGTGGGTATAGACAACCAATCAATCAAAAAGAAACTGTGCAAGTCTAGAAAGCTATTGGACACACTCATGATTGCGTCGAACATCCAAAAAGATACTAATGTTCATCCGCGAGATAGGAGTGATGTGTGTATGATAGCATGCATGAACCAGCCTCATAGAGCAGAATGGGATGGTACCGTGTCATCCTGACAGCATGTCATCAGATCCACCAACTGTTGGAGAGTGTGTTGTACTCCTTGAACCACCCTTTCTAGAACAGTCAGCCTTTCTTGCACCGTGTGGATGTCCTTTTGAATGGCACCAATCCTGTCCAGCTTGTATCGTTTGGCATGTCCAGGTATTGATGCTGATGGGGCTGGATTGGGTCTAGAGGATTCATCTCCCGCCGTCTCTGTTTCCTCAGTATGAGAGACACCAACTGCTGCCCCCCCTTCTTACATCCCTTCTTCCCCTTCGTCCTCTGTGTACTCATGGAACCTCAAGTCCATTTTGCAAATGTTCCTGGCATTGAAGACTTGAAGTGAATGTACCATATCAGTGGTAGATGGGAACCCATTGGCATTGCACACCCTGCATATGATCCAGGGATATGGAAGATGAAGATCCCTGGAAGTATGGACCGCATATACCAATTGATTGACCAGTAGAGTAGGTAGGCACATCCTTGTCCCTTTTACAACAGATTAAATTATCTTGACCATGAATCCAGTGAGATGGGATCTGTTGGTACTTCTTAGATATAGATTTGTGGTGAAGATACCATGCAGAATCCAAAATCGGGGCTCCATGTACTTGGATTTTAATGCATTCCCTTTGTGTCAGGGGATATCTCTATCATTGCATAGGTACTTGGTTACCATGGATCGAACATCAGGATGGTCGAGATCCATTTCTGGAAGGCCTTCTGGTGCCATCTATAGATTGAGAATGTTGGCCATTATAGCAGGAGTGATTAACACCTCGTCACCATCCAGATTGACCATGACCAAGGGAGGATCAGATACAGGAGAGTGACACGCGGACAGGAAGTTGCGTGTTAGTTCAAGCTGGCACGGCCCCCCAAAATCTAGGATGAGCAGCCAACTGATCGCAACAAATAAGGGTTTCAGATAGTAAAGTGTTAAGCAACCCCTGTCGACTTTTCTTTCATGAATCAGTTTCCTACCGGTGTATTTTGCTGGGTGTTGGCTAGCCGGAGGAGGTGGTGCTAGTTGAGGAGGTGCCAGAAATTCGGTCTGGGACCCACCACGTGAGGTCTACCATAATCTTTGCCTAGTGGAGGTCCCACGTTCTGAGGTCCCCCCCCCCCCTTCCTTTTGAGGTAAGGACTTTTTGTCAGGTAGTTTTTGAAGACTCCCCCACACTGGATGCTACTCCTTTGATGTGGACCAATAAGCTTTTGAAGGATTTGGAAAAAATGACAAACACACTTGATAAACTAAGAAAAATACCCAAAAAGGGATGACGTAAAAAGAGTATTACTCGATTTGTGGAGTGATTTGAGTAGTCTGACATGGTTCCAGTAGTTTAGAGAATCGAGCAGAAGATGACCGAAAACTCTTGAAAAATAAACCTCCTTTTTCGCCCCGCTGAGATTTATCAGGCGCCATCTGTCAGTTTTATCGATCATTATTCCGATGATATCGAGAAGTTGCCGATCGATGCTATCGAGACTGTTCCGATGTCATTCATGGTCACTTAACTATTCATGTTCTTCAGGGACATCGATGATATCGATCCTTTATCAATTAATCGATAATGAGATATTGATTCTAAGCTTTGCTTATTCATTCTCAGGCTGATAGCCATCAAGGATGGGAAGTTCCATCCTTAAACGAGACGTATCCAAAATTTTGTACAATCTTTGTACAACTCAAAACTTATAATAATGTTTATATACAAAAAGTTTGAGGTGAAGAACCTCAGATGTATCATTGACAGCTTAGCAAAAAACATTTCCTCATTTTAACACAGGTTCAGATTCTGATGCATGATCTGACTAATTCTTCTTTACCCATTTTACTTTGTTAATCGATTTGGGTGGTGATGCATGAGCATTTCTTTCATCCATATTCCTAAGAGGACTTCTGAAGTTCTGTATTTCTCTAGTTAATAATTTGTTAACATAGTTCTGACCAGAGCTAGGTTGAGTCCTCCTTGGTGTTATACATTCAAACTTATAATGACCTGAATCACCACACACATGACATAATGGAGTTATTCTGGTTTTGCTTCCAGAGGCAGCAGATTTTTCAGTTCTAGGAGTTGCATTTCCAGTTTTTGATTTATGTTTTTCATATCCTAGGCCACTTTTATCCTTCACAGGTCTTCCCATTCCCAACAATTTTTCTAGCTTTTCGCCACTTTAGAAAAATTTGTAGTTTATTTCAACAAATCTCCTGAATTTTTCTAAGTAAATGTTGAGTGAGTGATTCTCATTCTTGAGTTTTGCATTATCATCTCTTAACAATTCAACCTGGTTCATAAGTTTTGATAATTCCATCTTTAGGGATAGGTTTTCTCTTTCTAACTTATCATTTTCTGAATGATATTGTTACAAATCATTGATTAAATGTGTGTTAATTTATAAGGTTTTGTCCAAGTCTTTCTGCAACAATTCCTTTTTGTTTTCAGACATACCAAGTCTTTTAATGATATGTATGCTATGAATATACAGTTGATTATAAGCATCTTGCAGTTTATCCTTTTCAACTTCTTCTTCTTCTTCAGTTTCCTCATTATCAGACGGAAATGATTCGGTGGCTTGTTATTCCTTTTCGTTCTCAGATTCATTGGGAATGATTGAAGTAGTGAAGACCATAAGGATTTTCAATGATTTCTGATCTCCATCACTCTCTGAGTCACTGGATTCTGAATTTAACTCTTCTGTATCATCCCACGTGGTGGTCATTGCCTTACCTTTAGTTTTTCTATTTAGGCATTCAGTAGATAGGTGTCCATACTCATGACAGGCATAGCATTGTGGTTCTTTGGTCGGTTTACCAAATTTATCTATAGAAGGTTTGTTGTACACCTTTATTGCTTTGGAGGGACGACCGCGATTCTTCTGAAAGAATCTTCTGAATTTTTGTGCCATCAAGGCCACTTCCTCATCTTCATCTTCTTTTTCACTCTCACTGTCCTCATGTTTTTTTTCTTAGAAGTTTTTAGGACAGTGTTTTTGGATTTTGGGGATTGTATGAAGTGTAGTTCAAACGTTTGTAAGGAACCTACCAGTTCTTCTACTTTCATCTCATCAATATTCCTACACTCCTCAATTGTTGTTACTTTGGGATTAAACCGTTCTGGTAGGGATCTTAAGATTTTTCTACATATTTTTAGTATCGGAACATTTTCTCCCGATCCCCCCATGGAGTTACAAATAGTATTCAACTAGGTGAAAAACTCCATAAATGTCTCATGCTCTTCCATTCTGAGATTTTCTAACTGTAAAGTTAATAGTTGGAGTTTAGACCTCTTCATAGTGTTTGTGCCTTCATGTGTTATTTCCAATAGATCTCATGCTTCCTTGGATGTCCCACACATGCTTATTTGATTAAATACATCCTGGGACACGACATAGTAGATGACGTTCATAGCTTTAGCTTCAGCAGTTTGTTTTTCTTTGTCGAACGTCGTCCACTTTTCTTTGGGTTTGGGTTCTGTGATGGTTGTGCCACTTTCTAGTGCGATTTGTTCGGTTGGTGGCACGTATCCTCTTTCAAATATATCCCAAACATCATGGTCCAAAGATCTCAGAAAGTAGTGCATTCTAGCCTTCCAATATGCGTAATTTGGACCATCAAATACTGGAGGTCTAGTGACTGATGAGCCCTCTCCTTTGGCCATATTCCTAAACTTCAGTCAAGATCACTCTCTAGGCAGTGAAGCCCTTAAAGAGAGACCCGCTCTGATACCAATTGAAATAGTGGTGAAAATCGCTTGAGTTGAAGTAGGAATATGCCAATATGTCCTAGAGGGGAGTGAATAGGACTTTTTTAAGTTTTTAGAATATATTTAAAAATTATATTACACTAATCCTTACAGATAGGCAATTATCAGGATTACTCAAATGCAACTCTACTGACTTTCATGCCTGGTAGAGGATCCAATCACAAACTATTTAAGAGACAGCAATATAGAACTCAGTTCATGATAGATATGACTGTGTTTGTGTGTGAGGTGTGCTTAGAGAAGTAAATATGAAAGTGTTGACATAAACAATTACACATACAGATGAATAGCAATCGCAAACACAGTCATTTTTATAGTGGTTCAACTACTTGGCTACTCTACTCTCAATAACCGCACTCAACCTCAACCCTTAAGTGTACCGGATTTCACTAAGGAGGTTTTCCAAGGTTCACCTATAACCTAAGATTTTAAATCAGGTTCACCTTCAACCTTTACAACCTACATTGAGGCTGACTGTTTATGCTCTCACGAGTAAAGGTCAACACATCACACCCACTTTTAGGCACACTAGCCAAGGATCTTCCCTAAGACCCTAACGGAGGTTTCACTCGGTTTATCTCAAATCCAAAGTTGTACCCGGTTCACCTCAAACCTAAGGTTTTACCTAGTTCACCTCAAACCGAAGGTTTTACTGGTTCACCTCTAACCATATGTTTATGCTCTCCATAGAGCAAGGGTCCACACAACGCACCCACCACGTACACTCCTACCGAAGGCCTCCTTGAGAACTTCAAAGGGTGAGAAACACCTTAGACCCAATCCTAAAAAGGAATGATCAAAGGGTCCTCTAGACTCTAGATACTTACAGATAAGTGGATGAGTCCCTTTTAGCACGGTGAAGAAGATCTCCTCCTTGTTGATGAAGAGTCTTTAGTTCCCTTGATCCACAACAAATGATGTACCAATATAAGGCAACGGGTTGGGTCAAGGTTATGATGGAATCCTACTCTCTAGATATTTTCTTATCAGGAAGATAGAGTGATTCCAATCATCTAAGCATTCAAGGCATCCCAGCTTAATGATTTGTCATTAAAGTAGTAGTTGGAGGATCCTTGAATGCGGAAGTTCATTCTCCAATCCACTCTATTGAATATCAATGATGAGGGTGGATTGGAGGATGAACTCCCTTGAGAGAAAGGTCTTTGGGTATATGATCTAAGTTAAATGCACAAAAGCACTCTCTTCTTTCTCTCACAGCAACTAGAGACAAGTTCTCTTTAAATAGGCAAAAGGTTCCAACGGATATAAAACGGTCACATTTATGACAGAGTTCGATATCATCGAGCAGGTTCGATATCATCAAGCGTATACTCTCGATCGTATCGATGGTCTGCTCAATGACACAAACTCAATATCATACGCTTTTGAAAAACCTTCTGCCAACTGATCGAAGGAATCGAGACTCATGTCGATGTCATCGGATTTGTCCGTTCTTGATGCATATATGATTTTTCTTAGTAAAAACAGGGGTGCCGGTACTGCCTATCGATATTATCGAGCCACCTTCGATGGACTCAAGATTCAAATATCGATGATATCGATAAGTGTGTCGATACATCGATAATCCTGTTCATATATATATTTGGTTGTTGGACACATTAAGTCCTCATTCGATTTGATCGATTGGTCTTCCGAGGACATCGACAGAGCAGGTCGATTATATTGAGATGTGTATCGATACAATCGACAAGGCAAGAAAACTTTGAGATTTTCTGATGTTTGAAAAAGTTCTCTTACCTAAAAACCTTAATATGTTTTAACTTGTTTTTAAGGATTTTAATCACCTGGTGTTTTGGGACATGGGATGTGAGGCTTAGATTTATCTATGGTGAGCTTTCACACATCCGATTGAGACAAACACTTGAATAGATCTTCTTGTGAGGCTCTGCAGTCTGACTGACTCAACGCACACGCTAATCGATAAACCAGGGCATGAGCAAGGGCACTTTTAGTGGCTGGAACAGACCCCCATGATCCTGTCCCTTGTGGTTGAGAGCCTTCAGGCTGGTTTCCTTGTCCATTCATTGTGTCCATCATTGCTGGAGCCGCTATCTCGGCTCCAATATGGGCAAGAGTCGCTAAAGTCTCTCTAAGGTTTCTGCACTCATCCATTAGTGCTCTTTGTGCTTCTGCCATCTCATTGATACGATCTTCTGTAGTCGACTTATTTTCCTGATTTGTCTCGGCCATACACACTGCAGCTTCTCCACTTTTCAACGAAGTTATAGTTGGAGTGGGACCAGAGTACGTTGACATGACAGGGCTTACGAAGAGAGGAGAGAGTTGAGTTCCATTCGACTTCCGTATGCTTCCGATGTTGTTGCTCGATTATGGCGATACAAACATCGGTGAACTCGCCTGGGGCAACACGGACATTGGTGAGCTTGCCATTAATGCTTTACCTTTCTGCTCTCTTGTCCATCTGACCCTTGGGACAACCATAGCTAGAAAGTCACGCGATTCGAACTGCAGAAATACTCGCTCAAGATATATCGCAGGAGGAGCGAGTTCAGGGTTTTTGTTAGCTACATTATGTGTTATCGGCCCTCTAACTCTTGACTAAGGCAAACTCATTCTAGGGTTTCTTGCATTCCGTGCTTTCTTTCTACGAGACATTAAAACTATCTAGCCTTTATCGCCTTCCAGTGGTTGAGGCGAAGCAGATACAACCCCATCTATCACTTGAGTCGGGTCGTCTTCACTTGTAAGAAATTGAGTCATGTGCTCTGGGGTTTAGTTCGGTGTGTATTCTATTACGAACCCATTCGGAGTGAAAAAGAAGCTCACTTTTCTTACAGAAGTTGCCATTGGTTGTAATTTGTAGTTGAATTCAGAAACCTTCAGACGTGAAACATAACTATAGTTAGTATTTAAAGAATCAAATGATCTATCTTAGAGATGAAGGGGAGGATGTTCCCACCGAGAGTCACCATTTTGGCATCAAAAAGATACCAAATTATGATGAAAGTTCTATAACTTTCCCAATGTTAATGTTAAATAAGATAAAAGTCTCCAGCGGAGTCGCCATTTTCTTTCGAACAAGAAACAACTGCATTTGATTTGGGATATTATCTTATCTAAACATAATAAAGAGAAAGTGTAAAAGACAATCATCATATTTTATTTCATCTAAGTTCATTTACATCCTCAAACATGCCTTAATTCTAAGATAGATCATTTATAATATAGAAATTAACAAAGTTTAAATGTCTAAGTCAGATATCAAATCTGGCAGCAATTCGACTCATGATTTGATAATCTCTTTAACAGGAATATCTCTTCTATTGGTCTCTTGCTCTCAAAGCTTTAGACAGAAGAAAATCTGGAGACTTAGTAGAAGAAATCTACAAGCTTAGTCATTTCAGCAGCATATCAGCCCCTTAACTTCACAGACTGCAGGGCAATCTGGTTGCATGGACCCGGGCAATGGATATCGGTTGTGCGAACCTGCTCAAACTACCGAAACTTTCTCTCCTACCTTCAGTCTTTCTCCTTGCTCTACTTTCTCTCCAAAATCTTCAATCCGTTCAAATGAAGCAGGGGAGAGGGTATTTATAGGCCCTCCCACGTGTGAAACCTCGATTTTGGTTTCATAGGACCCACCTTTCAATGCTTTAGATCTTTTTTCCAAGAACCACTTTTGTATTTCGTTGTGCGAACCCGTGCAACTGTTATTTTGGTTGCACGGACCTGCGCAATGGATATTTGTCGCGCGAAACCGCATAAACCACCCTTATGCTATTTCATTCTCCTTATCTTTCAATTTTCTTTTTATCTCTCAATTTCCTTTTGTTTCAATCCTTCCTTCATCATTTTTATGCCTCAACAATATTCCACATTTATTTCGATTATTTGGCATTGTTCTATTCACCCCCCTCTAGGACATCGCTAGTGTAAGTGCTAAAATGTTAAGCACACTTTAGTTGTCAATTTTAGCCAAGCCAAAATAACTTGACAATAGATGTCACGCCCCAAACCCGGAAATCAGATTCATAAGAATCCTGATTACCGAATTCGGTGTCAACAGCCTCCGTAGTAACCCATTCTTGGCTCCTAGCATTTACATGCCAGATTTCTATCCTGGGATCCTACAAGGAGGATTTTTTTTTTATATACATTTAACTAGTAATAAGCATAACCACAAGATTTCCCAATTCACAAAGGCAATATCATCATCACATGTCCACTAATATAATCATTTGATTACAACACAAAAAGAAAAAATACATAAATAGAAAAATCAAGCTCCAGAAGACCACTGCACGCTCCAAGCTCAACACCGCTGCAACCTAACATCACCTGCACGCATCTATCGTGCATAAGCTTATAGAAAGCTTAGAGGGTGGTGTAAGTGTGCACAAGGTAAGTGTCAAGTATTCAATACAATGGCATAATCATACAATACCGAAAAACTGGTAATCCATAAACCATACAATGTCTGAATAAGCAAAAACACTGACAAGAGAAGGAATTATCAGGGTAAGCAGAAATATTGACAAGATATAAATCATACAATAACAGAGTAAGCGGGAGTATGGACAAGTCTATAAGTCAATCAATATTAAAATATGCAATATAGAACAGCTATGCGATAAAGAGTCATAAAGAGCCAAATATCAGATGCCGAGGATGCAATGCAATATACAAATCTTGTTAAATCTGTCTAGGCCATATAAATGTAGAAATAGCAACCCAAGATGCCGTATGACTGCGGATGTAATGCAATATGCGATGCAAATGAAATAACCATGCTGGAGTGTGAAGTCGGGATGATAGTACGTAGTGTCACAGGCTATGGGGTCCACCACAAGAGACTTCTATCCAAACCAGTCCCATACCTAAATTTGGATAGTCAGACTCAACGTGGTAAACTCCTAATCTCAGGTTAGTCACGCGCCCAACTGAAATCATTGCCATAACGAAGGTACACAATAATTAGTTGCGCACCACTAGCCCGAGTGGACAGTGAATGAATGAATGAATGAACATGCAAATCCTACTCAATAAGTCCATATATCAGTACGGTTCTTCTCTGAAAAATCACCGAGGTCTATTACACTTCATACCAGATTGCCGCCCCATCACGTGCAACAAGGTGAGTGGAAGAGACCTCACTATCCACCTGCCAATATCGGGCCCGGTTCGTCAATAACGGATCCATTCCTTGAGCTGGTCAAACTCAGCATAGCATTGCCCCCTCATCTCGGGCAGGTAAGGCCGCACCCCCTTCCAACCGACCACGATACAGTGGAGAGCGCAGCCATCTGGTAATCGGCACTTGACGCTCATCTACCCACTCGGTCTAGACGTTGGAGAAACCTCTGGAACCAAGAGGGTTCTGGGACTTTCACCCAAGGATATCTATAACACTCCATGTAGAACAGATTTCTGGTGTCCCATCCGGCCATCCACGAAATACCTGTGGAGGCTACGACCCTGATGTCACTAGGGGGTATAGTAATCACAACACACAATGTAAGATGCATGAGTCACACAATCCAGTCATACATCAATCCAGCGCATGTCGTGTGCTTATGTGAGATAACCTCCGTCTATCAGGGAGTCTCATATCATCCTATCCAATGACATATGCAATGGTCAATCACATCTCATAACAAACATGCAGATGATGCGTATGGGCATGTATCATGATGTTATTTTGTCACTTACTCATAACCGATATCAACAATCGGCACCGACAATCGGCATCGACAATCGGCTCGACAATGTGGACATTTAACCAACATTGTCCCCAAGGAATGGCCCACATAGAGCCTAACATATAGTGGACTCATAGCCTCACACAAAGGCCTAATATACAACACGATGGGCCTTACTTAAGGCTTACATGTACACAACAGGTGGGCCCTGCTCATGGGCCTAACATACATCACAATGGGCTCCTTCGCCTGGCCCTAAATGCATTACAATGGGCCTCATCATCTAGGCCTCAATATACATCACATTGGGCCTTAGACATGGGCTGAATACACATCTCGTCGAGCCTCAAATACGGGTCGCATGTATACCAAATTGGTCCCCTCGATCGATAATCGGCAATCGGCCACGACAAATCAAAATTGGTAATCGGCCATCAGAATCGGTAATCAGCCTCGATCGATAATCAGCAATCGGCCACGACAAATCGAAATCGATCAATAATCAACCTCGACGTCGGTATCGACAATTGACATCGATGAGAATGGCCTAACAAGGCGTAAGGGAAGGTCATAATATGAACATCTAACCATCATTGCCCATCAATGTAGACACCTAACCAACATTACTCCCAAGGAGTGGCCTTCATAGGGCCAAACATATAGTGGACTCATAGCCTCACGCAAGGGCCTGATACACATTACTGTGGACCGCATCATATGGACCTTGTATACATCGAATGGGCCATGTCCCATTGGTCCCAAATGCATTACAATGGGCCACAACCCATGGGCTTCAAACACACAATAGGTAGGTACTACACATGGGCCTAATACAATCAAGTGGGCCTCATACCTGGGTCTTCATTATATCTCAATGAGTCACAACCATGAGCCCCAAATACATCACAACGGGCCTTGACCCATGGGCCCCAAATACATCATGTTGGGCCTCGACCCATGGGCCCCAGATACATCATATTGGGCCTTGCTCATGGGCCTTAAATATACAATAAGTAGACCCTACACATGGGCCTAATATATATCACGGGCGGGTCGCACAAATAGGCGGTGTAGATATGTAATACATGCATCAATGGTGGGCCCTTGGATGGTGCGAATATAGAATACATACACCCAGGTGGGCCCCATCACATGGGCCTAATTTATATAACAGATGGGCCTCGTATAAGCAGCGGATGGCCCCCACCAGACAGGCAAGGTGGAATGAAACACATACATCATGGCAGCCCCACCATCCAAGGTGGGCCCCATGTCCAGGGATGGGCGATGTGGATACATTAAATACATCAAGGTGTGGCTTACATGACACCACTGGATGGTGCAGGAGAAACACGGACATCACAGTGGTGTCCCACCGACCTACGTCCAAATGGATGGTATGGGATCAAAACTTACATCATAGTAGGGTCCACAGTCCAAACAAATGGACGGTGCCGATAGAATACATATAACAAGGTGGTCCACCGTCCTGCTGGACGCGTGGACATAACACATACATCATACTAGGGCCCATGTGTTGGAGGTAGCGCTGGACCAAGATGGTACCGCATCAGCACCGTCCAAATGACGGTGTGGATATCAAATAAATACATCAAGGTGGGGTCCCATCCCACAAGCGCAACACATGTGGGGTGGGCCCCACACGGCTGCTTCAAATGGATGAAGGGTTTGGATATAACACAACCTCCTGATGGGCCACTTGCTGACGTCAATACAATGGCCCACCCTTCCCAAACGGACAGACAGTTGGAATATTCAACAGATGCATCAAGGTGGGGTCCCACCTCCACACGTGTCACACGTGTGAAGTGGATCCCACGTCCAGGGATGGAGTATAAAACACATACACTTACTGGCCCCACAACATATGCTGTGTCAGTACAGCAACTTGCTGCTGCGAGGGACCCACCGTCCTGCTGGACGGACGGTAAGGATCATCCCATCATCAAGGTGAGTCCCACGTGGGACCTGCCATGTACATATATGTAAATATAATATAATACATATAATATATTTAAATGTGATTGGGAGTGCTGGACGGACGGTACATGCATCACCATGGAACCCCATGATAGTTGGATGGATGGTGTGGAATTAAAGCAAATACATCATGTTTGGCCCATGATCTGGACGGCCAGGATGGGGTGGGCCTGGGTGTACAATACATTATCAGGTGGTCCCTCATGGACGGTTGGGATGTGTAATACATCCTGGTGGTGTCCCATGTGCAGGGACTGGACGTGAGGTGTCCCACGTCCACGGTCCAGATGACGGACGGTCTGGATGGCGGGGATATAAAACATGCCCCATGTGGGTCCCATATAGGTGGACGGTCTGGGGATACGTATGTCAGGGATGCTCCACACGTGGTAGGTGGATCCACACGTGTGGAACCCACTTGCCAAATGGATGGATGGACGTGGATAAAACACATACATCAAGGTGCTTTCCACCATAGATTTGAACCCGGTTCTTTGGATGGACAGTGTGGATACACACATCCATCATGTTATGGCCCACCGTCCAGCCATCTGGACAGAGGGGATGCAAAACAGGTGGATGGCGAGGGTGTTAAATGGATGGACAACATTGATAAATCACCTGCCCCATGTGGTTTTCCACGTTTGTGTAGGTCCCACGACAACTATGCAGCAGCAAATAGATGGTGGTTTTGAATAAAAACGTACCTCATGTTGGAATCCACAGAA
Organism: Magnolia kwangsiensis; assembly: GCA_037074715.1. Lineage (NCBI taxonomy): Eukaryota > Viridiplantae > Streptophyta > Magnoliopsida > Magnoliales > Magnoliaceae > Magnolia > Magnolia kwangsiensis. Next base: position 37,604,305 of record CM073587.1, on the reverse strand, counting down.
CTGGATGGCATCACTGGGTGGGATGGCCCACCGTCCAGATGATGGACGACATAGATAGAACAGATACATCACAGTGGCCCTAGACAGCACCGTCCAAATGGATGGTGCAGATACATACATCAAGGTGGGCTCCATGGATCTGCTAATGATAGCTGGGGTCCACAAGAGCCAGATGGACGGTGTGGGGCCGTAAGATTAGAGGTGGGTCCCACCCGTTCAAAATGTTGGACGTTCTGGATCAGACCCATACATTTGGTGGGTCCCATGGGCTGCTGACGTCATAACATCAGTCATGTAACTGGTGTGAGTTACAGCAGCCAATCAACTCCCGTATGAGGTGGGTCCCACGTACATCAGGGCCCACCGTACATTATAATAAAATAAAATTTAAATAAATCTAGCGTCTAGCTGCACTAGACAGTACATACATTGGGTGGATCACACCGTCCAGGAGGCTGGACGGCGTGGATTTACACATGCATCACGGTGGTCCCACGAGGGTGTGGGCCACACATGTCAACAAGGGTGGGCCTCCACGTGCATAGTAAATACATTAAAGGTGGGTCCTCGTGGTGGCCCACCATTTGTGTTTTTCCTTCATCCAGGAGCGCTGGAGGCTGGATGTGCCAGCCCCAGCAGGCGAGCCCCAATCAGATTGGGCCCACTGATGGACGGTATGGCCTGGTAAGACACAAACATCAAGGTGGGGTCCGCACGTCCCACTTGATGAATGGCTGTCCACCTGAGATTTGAATCTACTTCATTCAATGGATGGTGTGGATATCGACATTGATACACACACAAATCATGGTGGGTCCTCATGGCTGTGAAGCATGGATCAAGTGGGCCACACAGCAACACACAAAGAGAGAAAAATTTGATGGTGGAGGGACCCCACCACTATGGGCCCCTCTTTACAAAGTATACATCAAGATGGGTCCCACCACAAGTGGGCCCTCAAATCACTAAATCCAAATAAAAAGATACAAATCTAACCCTAAGAAATCACCCACCTTATGATCTTCTTCTTCCTTCTTCCGCCAATACGTGATAGAGTCCAAAAGGGACGATTTCAACGGATGAGATTGGCTTAGGATGGTGGGATCGGGTGGTAGAAAGGTGGGCCACACTACTCTCCCATGGAAGCCATATACGTGAGTTACTCCCATGGAGCTTGGGAGATGAGAGAGAAATGAGAGATGAAAGAGAGAGAGAGATGGGTGTGATGGGTGTGAGTGATGTGTACTTGTGTAAGAGAGAGTTGACTTTAGGGGAAGGGTGGTTGTACTTGGGGATGGGTGAGAGATGGAGGGTGATGTGTACTTTGATTGATGGGATTGATGGAATTGATGTGATATTTTCTAGGGATTGCAACGCGCGACGTTCATTCTAAAACTGAACACGGGCCCACATCTCCTGGCCCGGGAATCACCTTAGCGCGCGAGATGCGGCATCGGAACCGCGGCGACGGCGCGGTCGCTAGGGTACAAGTCTCGGGTTTAGCCGACTCTAGAAAACAGGATACGACTTATGATTGCGCGCAAACGCTGGATACAGATTGTGAGTCACCAAAATTCGACTAGGGGGACCGCGGAAGCCTACGGAACAGTATGGGCTAGGATACAGGTCTTACAATAGATCTTTAAGATCGGTATATGTTCAAGAAAAGATTAAGCTCAATCAAGAGAAGATTAAGCTCAAGACCGGTCCATACTCAAGAGAAGATCAAGCTCAAGATCAACTAATGTTCAAAAAAAGAGATCAAGCTCAAAGTCAAGATGAAGTTTCAAGACTTTGTTTAAGTCAAAGAAGAACAAATATTTGATTTATCTCAGGGGGTATAAAAACCTTAAAAGACCTTAGGACTATATGCTTTCAAAAAATTGTTATTTTAGATTTTTATGCTTATTTCACTCGAAATTCGGCCAACCTAACTTTTAGTTCGGTTAGCCTAAGCTTTCTCGGCCAGCCCAACTTTAAGCCCAAATCAACAACTAATTTTTGTTGCAAATTCGGCTAGCCCAAGCTTGAAATTCGGTTAGCCCGATAAAGTTTGGGTCAAATTCCAACAACAACACTTTTTAGGATTTGGGGGAATTCGGGCAGGCGAAGTTAACCTCAGGTTAACCGAATTTTAGATAAATCTTATTCCGCACGATCTGAAGTCCGTTGAACCAAATCCGCTAAACTTAAGCGAGTGAAAGCCTCACTCGGGCTAGCCGAAGTTCCAACTTCTTTGCCTATAAATTGAGTTCCTCTCTCATTCTAAATTACACAAGTTAATCATCAAAATCCTTCTACAAGAGAGAAAAAGCTCAAGTTATTAGTAAGCTATTGAACGGTATTTATAATTTAATTTATATAACTGTTTTTCAATTCCCTTTATCTTAGATCTTTCAAGTTTGATTTTAAAGGTAATATACTATACTCTCTTTTTTTGAGATCTAAGAGAATTGATTCAAGTAACCTTTGGGTTTAACTTAATTAAAATCAATAGAACTCTATACCCTTTTTATTTGATTGAACAAAGAACAATCTACATGCAAGAAAAAGGTTATTCTATTACAAGCTTTTGATACATCTTTTACGGTGAAGATAAGTATACCTTCTAAAACTCTATTAGGTTTTTTTGAGATAGCTTATTAAAATCTCAGTTTATGTTTTATTTGAGATAGCTTGAAAATCTCAGTTTGGGTTTGATTGTGATAGCCCGTAAAAATCACAAGAATTGTATAAGGTTATTAAGGTGAACCTGTGAAAACTTTTTCATAGTGAAAGCCAAAATTACGAGGGTAGTAATTTTAGAAGTAGAGTAGGTGTGACTGTTTTTAAAGCATCGAACCACTATAATCATTTATGCCATTTGGTGAATGTCTTTATTTTATTTTTGGCAAATGATTGTATTTAATTTTAGTTGAGTGGTGAATGTTGTAATATTTTAATTTACTCTTGCAAGTTTAAGGTTTTAATTACCTTAATTTTAAAGAAATTCATGAAATAAGGTTGTCCTGCTTAAAACTTTAGGTGAAAGTTGTCTTACAAATTATTTGGAATCAATATTTCAATACTTAATCAATTGAGATCTTTGCTTTATTTACATATTCAGCACTTATTTTGATTATTTGACATTATCTTATTCACCCCTCTCTAGGATATCTTAAGCTCTTCTTTTCAGCTAGCTGTCCATTTCAAGTGGTATCAGAGTGGGTTGCTCTTTTTATTTTTTAGATTTACCTCCTTGAGTTAGATCCAGGGCCATAAGATGTCAAATTTTGAAAGCTTATCTATTACCATGCCACCTCTTTTTGATGACTCTAACTATTCTTATTAGAAAGTTAGGATGAAGATTTTCCTCAAATCCATTAATGAAAGTGTGTGACAAGCTACTGTAACTAAATGGATCCCTCTTATGATGGAAGTAATAGCTGATGATGGAACCATATCAATGAAAGAAACCGCATACAATTTTTAGACTACTGTTCAAAAAAGTGAGAGTAGTGCAAATGCAATAACTTATGATCTATCGCCAGATGAATTCAAAATAATCATTTCGTGCGATACAGCTGAATGAGCATGAGATATTCTTGAAATGACATATGGAAGAACAACTGTTGTCAAAAAATCTAAGATCCAAATTCTCACAACCAAATTTGATGAAATTCATGTGGAAGAAAACAAGTCTTCTATGGACTTCTATATGAAACTAAATGACATAGTAAATTTCATGTAGGGCCTTTGAGAAAGAATCACTGAAAGCAAGGTTTGCACAAAAACACTACGATAACTTCCTGATAGGTTTAATTCAAAAGTTACTACTATACAGGAATTAAGGGATATAGATACCATGAAAGTTGATGAATTAGTTGGTTCTTTTCAAACTTACGAGCTAAATTTCAAAGCTCCTACAATCAAGTCCAAAGCTCTATTCTAAATCTAATTTAAATGAATCTAATGTAAAGTCTAATTTTGAAGAAAATGAAGATGATATGGCTATGTTGGTAAAGAAATTTTATACAATTTTCAAGAATAAGAAAAGAATAGATTTTCAAAAATCATTTGATAAAAGAAAAGGAAATTCAAATTTTTGGAAATCTAAAACAAAGGACACCTAATATTTTAGCTGTTTTGAATACGAGCATTTAGCTTCTAATTCCTAAAAAGGATAAATCTAGAAGAAAAGGCATGATAGGTACTTGGGATGAATCATCAAAGTCTGAAACTAATTTTGAAATTGATGAATCAAACTAGGAAAATGCAAACGATTTGAAAGCCTTTATGACTATAGTCAGAATCACTTCTTCAGATAACTGTGATATATTTGATTATGAAACTCTAAGAAGTGACTTTAAAAATGAAGATGATCTTCAAGATGCATATGATGCCTTATATAGAGAAAGTTGTAAAATTGTGGCTAAATTGAAAATTCAAAAAGAAAATTATGTTAAATTACAATTAGAACTTGAAAAAACTGTTTTAAAAAAATTTATTTTTCCGATTGTTTTGAAAAAAATGTCCGAGCTCATCAAATCCAACCTACTTCCTGAGCCCACTGCACTAGCTCGAAAGTAGGGGGCTTATTGTTATGGGTAAAAATGGATTGACCACTGAGAAGAGGTCAGCTCAAAAATATATGCACAACACGAGGAGGTCAGTCAACACCAATCATGATTAAAGAGCTCCTCAACAGCCAGAGAACTCCAAGCCACTGCTTGGAAAACAACACTCCTTGAGCTCGGCCATCAGGAGGCGAGTCTTAATGCCAGGACACAAATCTTACGGCAAGTCTGCCATCTGCCCGGTACTAATAGAAACTCAACCATAACTCATTGGAGAATACAGGTCGGCCAACTCCTCTTCGGAATGACCCTCATCTCGGACTCCCTACTTTCGCCTTCTACCATCCACCTCCGCTGGTTCCGACTTGACTCCGATCGACCTTGCTTGAGATCCCTACTGGATCTAGGAAGACGACCGCAGCACGGATCTCTCCAAGATCTCAGCCTAGGATCTTAGGGATATGCACGCCATCCTTGGATACGAATCCCTCTCTGACTCAGGATTCAAATCCCTTTACACCATTGCCTTATCTCAACTATAAATAAGAAGGCCTCTAATGTTGAGTGTGCATGTATTGGAAGGCCCATGGAGGTTAACTGGATTTTTGTATCAACATGCGCATTCGTGCACTCTCATAAGGGGGATACGCAGATGAACGGTTAATATTCAGCAGCGAGAAAAGATTAATGACGAGAAGAACCAAGTAGCTATGAACATTGAAAAAAAGAAGGAAAATGCATTCACAAATGGCTTTGAAAAAGGCATTCATAAATGGATATTAGGCACTGCCAAAAACATTCAGGTTTGTGGGCTCCACCATTTTTGTATATGTAATATTTACTCAGTCTATTAAGTTCTATTCTTTATTTTAAGATGTAAGAAGACAAATCAGTTAGATGGACAGCTCCGAATGAGCCGCATCATATGAAACAACGGCATGGGATGACGACCAGAGGTTTGTGTATCTTTCAGCAAAATGCGTTAATCAAGTGTAATTCACCGCCACGAAGAGAAGATACGTAAATCAGCATGATAAAAAATTCATTCGGACTACACCGTGTGAACTTAGCAGTATGGTATCAATCTTATATTATTCCGTTAGTATGTTCCATATGAGCTCTTAATCAGGATTATTTTCTTCATATACGGTTCAAATAACGGTTCCTATCAGATGAACGGAAGAGATTTTACATGTACAACATGCTGGACCCCAGTAGCTTGCATGCTTTACGCGCTGCGTAAAACAGGCGTTGTAGACGATTCAAGTCCATGTTATGAAATATGAGGATCGTTTGGCGTGACACGGCAGGATCTTGAAACGAAAAAAAAAAAACATTTAACGCGAAGCCCCCACAGTCCACCCACAGACGGCAAAACCCGCATTGAAGCGGCAACGAGGACCGGCCTCCCACTTTTCCATTTATAGCAAACCCACCTTCTTCCCAAAAACCGCTTTTGCTTTCCGGTTTTATCCATCCGGAACCGGTTCCCCTCCCATTGTTCAAATCAAACCCGCCCGAAACCCACGCCGAGAGAGAGAGAGAGACGGATGGCGTTGTCCAAGGTGATGACGTCTTCCACGTCTGCCAATTCGGATCTGACGCGCCAACCCTCTTCCTTATATTCTCTAACTGCCGCGGAGTTCCATAGCTCATCTGTCAGCAGCAGCAGTAGCTGCACCATCGATCCTACCAAGACCTTTGGCAGCATGAGCATGGACGACATCCTCCGCAACATCTATGCTGACAGCAGTCATCCTACGGCTGAGATCCTTCCCCCTCCCCATGATCCTGATGCTGGCTCCTGCCCCCTTTCTAGGCAGGGCAGCTTCTCTCTCCCCAAGTCCGTCGCTGCCGGGTCTGTTGATGAGGTCTGGAAGGAGATCTCCGTTGCCGACCGCAGGATCTCCGATGGGCTGGCTTTCAAGGATGCGGCTGCATTCGAGGAGATGACGCTGGAGGATTTTCTTGCCAAGGCCGGGGCGGTCCGCGAGGAGGACCTTAGGGTCCCGTCAGGGCCCGCTTCTACGGGGCAGGGGGGTTTTGGTGGGGAATCGGTTTTGGGTAGTCAGTTTCAGCCACAGCAGCAGGTCGCTGAGGGTTCTTCGGTTCTAGGGTTTGGGAATGGAGTGGAGGGGGGAGGAGGAGGGGGAGGGGGAGGGGGGAGGGGGAAGAGGCGGGCCTTGCAGGAGCCAGTCGATAGGGTCGCACAGCAGAGGCAGAGGAGAATGATCAAGAACAGAGAGTCGGCTGCGAGGTCGAGGGAGCGGAAACAGGTCAGTCATGTCCTTGATGAGATTGTGTCTCCTTTATTGAGCAATGCTGCTATGCCCTGTTTAGTGAAGGGTTCTGTTGATTTCGTGCACCATCAAGTGGATGGGCCGCAAGCACATGAAAATGGTAGAGGATAGGATTGTGGCAGTCATATGATTAGTACTGTACATAGGCTAAAAAACGACGGATGATCCACATTCAATAGGTCAAAGTGACTAAAACTGAAAGATCACAGTTTTCCAATCACCATGGTGTTTTGCCCAGTCCATGCACATGGTGGCCAGTCAGTAAATCAATCATCCTGATCACCATCATGTTGGCTACCTGTACAGTGAGATAGGTGATGGTCCACATCAACTTACTACCGCGAGCTGCTTAGAGTAGCATTCTTCTTTATTTCCTTTCTTCTTTAGTTTCACCTTGAATTCTGATGTATGCACGTTGTATCTCTGTCCTGAAGGCTTATACAGTAGAGCTAGAATCTTTGGTCATGCAGCTGGAGGAGGAAAATGCACGGCTACTAAGGCAGCAGGTGCTACATTTCTGTTCGGTTGTGGTTACATACATTATTGGATCAGGTTTTCACAATTAGTTCAATATAGAGGAAATTACCAAATTTGAATTAACTTCTTACTATTATTCATATGAGGGAACCTTGGTCCTAGTCATGTTTATGTTGCTTTTGAATTGAAATTAATGTGACTGCAATGTGAGAGTTACTTCCTCATTCTGAATGCTAGGTGATTGCAGTTTGGTCATTCCTTCTTTATGCAACCAATTATTGGAATGCAATTCGATGGTGCATCTAAATGCTGCCTTTACGGATCGGGCCGTTGTGGATCTAGATACCTATTCACAATTTGACCTGTTTAAACTGGGACGGGTACGAATACCTGTGGATCTAGATACCTATTCACAGCCCTAGACACAACATACCTATGCAAGACCCATTGCATTGTATGTTTTTCATCAACAAAGTTATCAATATGCCATGGTGGTAGTTTCAATAGTTACATTTACTTGCGTAGTGGCTGTAGTTAACTATTCATGTGATGCACAAGGTGAACAGGATATGGCTTGTACTGTTGAAGACAACGACTGGTGTATTTATTTATTTATTTTTATTTGGCTTAGACGTTTGACTAGTTTTTCATATCTGTTGGACAACTCAATAGTCTTGGGAAACAAGCAAAATTTTTGGTAAATATTCTTGTTTTTTTCTATTGTTTTTGACTTTCAAGTTAAACAAAGGAACTCAAATACATTTTGCAACTGCCCCTGGTAGTTTTTTATTCAAGTTTTTATATTTATTTTTTCGTATGTTTCCTGTGGCCCAAATGTTGTGAGCTAATCAAAGTCGTAAATTGCAGGTGGAGCAGACCAAGAAGAGGCTTCAGCAGGTATGTCTTGGATTTGATTCCATTACTGATTCCTACTGCAATAATTGGATTTGATTCTCTTGCTGATTCGTAGTGCTGTAATTTTCACATATCTTCAAGTAGATGTGCAAAGATATTGTACATTGCTTTGTTTAAGGTTGAAGGGTTCTAATATATGAGAAAACATCAAAGTACTATGACCCTTTGGATCTCATTTACAGTCATTTACTTGTTTTGTATAAAACGTTGTTTAGTCTTCTGGTTTAATGACAACTTGTGTTGTAATAGTTATGTGCTACAGGGTTGGATTAAGTGAGGGTTTTTCTTGTTATTGTTGGACCTCATTGACACCTTTAATATGAAATCTTTGAGGGGATGATCAATAATGTTGGATGTTGGAGGGTATAGTCTCGTGCTTGTCTTTTGGAACCCAGACTTTGATCCGTTTTGTAGATCCAATTCATGCAAGCTCTTAGTAACATGACACTTTTGGCAAATTAAGGATTGTGAGCTTCGAACCAACAAGAGAACTTTGTCGAATTTAAGGGTTGTACTTTCGCGTTGTCAATTCGGCCAATTTGGAACAAATGAAAAATTCATTACGAATTATGAATCAATTTGATTCACTTAATCTGGAGCACATAGGGATGGTGTACTTCATTTATGCCATTGACACCAGCAGCCACATTTGGGAGAATGAGCATTTTAGTGGGGACCAGTGTTGTTCTATTGGTCTTGATTTTACGAGCATTTTAAACTTGTTGATTGTGATCAGCAAATGCAATAGATTATTGATAGCGCTTGATTGTAATAAACTTATGTAATAGTCTATTATATTGCGTCTGTGGGAGTTTTTTGGCTCTCATTGCCAGTCCCCAGCTCCAATAAAGGAGAGTTACATCAGGTTGTTAGCCAATGTCAAACTTATGGCATAACTTTCATCATGAATCCGAACAATATGATGATTTTATGAGCATTTAGATAAAATTTACTGATGGCATTTAATGAGCACTTGTAGTCGTTTTGAAGTAATCAGATTTAGTTGGGTTCTAGCCTGTAGCTCAATGGTAGACAGGATGCATTCAACATTGAGGTCTTGCTTTCGAGCCCAGATTACCTATATATATATAAAATCAGATTTAGTTTGAGATTATAGGTTGCAAAAGAATGATTCATTCGAAGCTGTGATGAAGAATCACTTCCATGTTTTACCAACCTCTGCTGTTTTTTCTTTCAAAAATCATTTTGATTTGATTTAACCAGGTCTTATCCGTCCTACTCGAAATTTCACATCTTTCAGGCTCCATATGAAGTATGCTCGTCAATGTTTTGGTAGATATTGCATGCTAAAGGCTATTTGACTAAACCTATTGGAATGTTAGAGGAAAATGTAGTTAGGTGATCAAATGGAGAATCCTTTTCTCTTTGATTATTTGATTAGGGTGAATCATGAATGGGGATTGGGGATCGCTTCCTTTTATGAGTGAAATTTGTTATGTTGATTCAAACAATATGACGTTGAAGTCGTTAAACAAAAAAAGAAGAAGAAGAAGAAGAAGAAGAAGAAGAAGAAGAAAGAACAGCAAAAAACAATGTGAAGATAGGGTACTTCACTAAAAGAAAGTTTTGTAGCCTATAACAGCTGATCTAAAATATGAGAAAGGAGAAGAGAGCAGTTAGATCATCAAATCCTGCTTCTACCATTTAAACAATAATTTCCTGGTCTCTGAATATTGAGTTAAGTGATTTATTGTTATATTTGACTGTAGGGGAAAAGTCAGGATACTGTTAACAGAAGTTTAACATGCTTGCATTTATAATCTGAATTAAGAAATTGCAAACTCTCTTTTCATTGACAAGATACTAGTTGAATAGTGTACCACTGAGGACTGTTTGTGTTTGGGAGTAGTTTATTCATATGTTTTCTAACCTGCTCAAAGTGTTCAAAGGATGCTGAAATTCATTGGAAACAAGTTGAGGATGCTCAAAGTGATTTTACCTGCTCTTAAATTGCTGATTGATCAAGAGTCAAGAGACTTGCGGTAATGACCAATTAAGCTTGTGGTCAATTCCACACTACTATAGTAGGAAAAAAAAACACTATGAATAACACGTCGTGGAACCTGTTGCATATGATCCTATGTTACTAAAACTGTCTTCTAACATAGTTATTCATTATCACATCCATCTAGCCGGGGATGTTCTGCCTGTCTTTTGCTCTATAGCAGGACTACCAAGTCCCATGTCATGTTCCTAGGTGCAATTTATCATTGTGGTTACAAACCAGAAAGAGGAGACTCTTGATGGGCATAAATGTCATTAGTACACAAACTTGTATTTAAGCAAGTCTCTAGATGTGCTCAAAAGTGGATAGCTATCTTAAGTCTTACATGCACATGCATATGCATTTCCCTTAGGGCGTGTTTGATTTTCCAGAGCAAGTGTAAATACCCTTGAAATGGGTAATTATTACCATTTCACCCATTTGATAATCCATCGTACTTTTTACCTTGGAAATCGGTTCAAAAAGTTAGTTTAAATTTGTGGACCCCAAGGTGATATATACGATATATCCATTCCGTCCATCTGTTTTACCACAATAGTTTTAGGCATGAGCCGAAAAATGAGGTAGATTCAACGCTCAAATGGCCCACACCAAAAGAAACAGTGGCCCTAAAAGGTTTTTAATGGTAAGTGTTCGATTCCCTTTTTCGCGTGGCGTGGTCCACTTGAGCTTTGGATATGCCTCATTTTCTGGCTCATGCTATAAATTCATTAGGCATAATAGATGAACGGTGTGGATAAGCGATATGCATCATGGTGGGACCCACAAGTTGTGGCATTCTCGATTTCTGCATAAAAAAGCAAGTGGTCAAATCAAACATTGGAAAGTGTGAGGTAAATACAAGGGAAATAATCATTACATATTTACACGGTATTTACCGGTGAATTGAAAAATCAAACAAGCCCTTGATTGAAATCACTATTGTTAGCGTGGAAGCACTTTGAATGCTATCCCCTTCACCGGTGTTTATCTCCTAGTTTTGTTTGGATTAGGTGTTGTGTTTAACAAGGGGTAAGGTGAACATTTCAATCGTATGTGAGGAAATGTGTCTCTTGGTTCTCTCTATCTCTCTCAAAATAATAAAAATAAATCTCTCTTGGTTTGTTTATGGAGTTGGTTATCTACAACTATATTCACACATCTTCCTTGGAGTTTTGAGCAGTGTTCACAATGTCGATACTATCGGCCGATATTATCGTTTTCGCTGGCCAGCAATACGAAACTCCTCGAAAATACAAAAATCACGGAATCCTGTGGATCGTGTGATTATTGCAAGATATCGCAAAATATCTTGCGATATAGCCGATACTGACGATATATTGCAATTTATCGTGATTTTCACTTGATTTTATACACTATCTTCCTGTAGCCACCTACCACGGGATATTCCTCTCTACCATTCCACAAATTAAAAAAAAAATATAGGAAAAAATCTCTCTTACCTCAAATTTTCCCGAGGGAATTGGCTTCGACTAGATTTGGCGGGCCAATTGTTGATAACGCTGAATAATGTAAGAAAAGCCTAAAACCCTTTTTTCCTTTCGGAGAAATTTTTTTTGAAAGAAACCAAATTTTCGCTGAGGTTTTTGGGGTTTTAGGTGGGGATTTTGAAAAAAAGATGTAATTAAGGCGAAATTTTATGGATTTTAATGGATTCAAAATCATAGGGGCTTGCGGGCTGTGCCTTTAATGGAGAAGAAGACGAAGGTTTCGTCTTTCAATTCGAGTGGATTCGGTGCGACTCTGATTGCACTTAAGATGGTGCGACCCTTACTGTGGGGCCACCTTGATGTATATATTTTATATCCATTTTGTCCATTCGTTTGGAGAGAACAATTTAGGTCATGAGATAGAATGAGGCAGATCCCAAGCTTGAGTGGACTCCATCACAGAAAACAATGGGGATTTAACACCTACCATTAAAAACTTCTTGAGAGCCACATAAGTTTTAGATCATGCTGATATTTGTGTTTTCCCGTTCTCTATATCTTCCTGAACATATGAACAGGTTGGATCTCAAATAAACATCATGGTGGGCCTTAGGAAGGTTTCAAGTTTCAAGTTTCAACAGTGGGTGTCACTATCCCTGTTGTTTTCTATGGTGGGGTCCACTTGAGCTTTGGATCGGGCTCATTCTTTGGCTCATGCCCCAAAATGATCTCTTCAAATGGATGAATGGCGTGGATACAACACATACATCATGGTGAGGCCCACAGTTAGGGTCCCACCCACATCGCCAGTTTCGTGTGTAGCTCGGATTGGGGAGTACCCCAACTCCGGGTGTAGTTTTGGTGGATCCCTAACTGTGGGGCCCATTGTAATGCATGTGCCTTACATGCACACTATCGTCCATCCATTTTGAAAGCTTATTTTAGGGCACGATCCAAAAAATGGTGCAGATCCAAATGTTAGGTGGACCATAACACAATTAACAATCGTGATTGAATCCTCACCTTTAAAACTTCATGGCGTCTACTTGTTGGTAAGGTCACAAAGACCTAGATGAAGAGACCACACAAATATAAGCTTAATCAAAAGCTTTTGTGGCCCATGAAAAGTTTTTAATGGTTGATTACCACCATTTCTTGTATCATGATCCACCTAAGATGTGGATATTCTTCAGTTTTAGGACCATGCCCTAAAATGAGTTTTCAAAACGAATACATGGTGTGGATATAAGCAAAATAAATCAAAGTGGGCCCCACGGTCAGGGATCCCACCCACCTCGGTGTATCTGGGATCCATCGAAGCTGCACCCCCAACTCCGTAGGAAGCGGATTGCGTACTAGGTAACTCATACAGAGTAAACTCTATGGTGCCCACAGCGATTTATGTATTTTATCCACTCCGTCCAACAATTTTATTAGATAGTTTTAGGGCTTGAGCCAAAAAAAGAAGCATATCCAAAGATCTAGTAGACCACACGACGGGAAACAATGTGAATTGAATGTCTACCGCTGAAAAATTCTTAAGGGCCACAAAAGTTTTCAATTAAGCTTTTGTGACCTTATGAACAAGTTGGATCTCAAATAAACATCATGGTGGGCCCTACGAAGTTTCAAGGATGGGCGTCACTATCCCCACTGTTTTATGTGGTGAGGTCCACTTGAGCTTTAGATCGGTGTCGTTCTTTGGCTCGTGCTCGAAAATGATCTCTCCAAATTGATCAACGGTATGGATACAACACGTACATCATGGCGAGGCTCACAGTCAGGGTCCCGCCCACATCATTGTTCCATGTGTTATATCCATGCCATTTATTATCTATTTTTCCATATTATTTTAGGGCATGATCTCGAAAATGAGGAAAATCCAAAATCTCAAGTGGACCACACAACAAGAAAACAATTGTGATTGAACGAACATCGTTAAAAACTTCCCAAGGCCCACTGTATTGTTTATTTGCCATCAAACCTGTTGATTAGGTCACAAAGACCTAGATGTAGTGAAAACACAAATATCATCTTCATCCAAAGACCTGTTATCCAACAGTTGTGGCCTTGAGAAGTTTTTAATGGTGGGCGTTCAATTACCATTGTTTCTTGTGGTGTGGTCCATATGAGATTTGAATCTGCCTCATTTTTGGGATTATGGTCTAAAAATATTTGGAAAAATGGATGGACAAAGTGGATAAAAAACATACATTATGGTGGGGCCCACAGCGCCATCCAGTAGCTACTGGCTACTGACAACGTCAATAGGCAATCCACGTCCTGGCAGGACCTAGCTAGAGACGAACAATCTCATGGGGCTTATGGTGGGGCCCACCATGATGTTTGTGAGAAATCCACCGTGTCCATCCATTTTTCTAGAGTATATTAGGGCATGAGTGTAAAAATTAGGTAGATCCAAAGCTCAGGTGGGCTGCACGACATGAAACAGTGAGGATTAAAAGTCCACCATGCCCACTGTTTCTTGTGGTGAGGATCTGCTTCATTTTTGGGCCCATACCCCAAAATGAGTTGGCAAGAAGAATGGATGGCATACATATCGAACCCATACATCGAGGTGGGGCCCACATAATAGTAATTGTCCAATGGTCTTATTTTAACAATTGTCCACTAATCACAGGTTAATTGTGTTTTTCAATCTGTACTCTCTTCTTCTTCTTTTTTTTTTTTTTCGAATGAATTAATTGTGTTTTCATACATGTCTTGATATATTTATAAATGTTATGCATTCAATTTGAATCACTACATTAGTTTAGTCAGACAATGCATAACTTAAAACCCTATATAAAGGAAACCTATTAAGTTCACTTCTTTTTCGAGATGTTATGATTTAGAAGTGTGTAAGGTATATTTTTAAAAAACAATCCTTGAAGTTTCATTGAAAAATTCAACCATTTCCCCAAAATTTGCCCATATTTCTCAAAAATTGCAATAAATTGCCCGATACAAATGATATATCTCGTTTGATAACCGATACGTATCTGTATACCAAGGGTGCGATACATAGCGCGATACCGATATTTCGAACACTAGTTATGAGTCTTACCTTGAACCATTGTAACTTGATCTAGGCCAATGACGATTGGGTTCCTTCACCAATTGTTTTATGTCTCTTTCGTTTGAAGCTGTCTGATGCATTTCTACTTGCCCAAGGTATTATTCCCCTAACATAAGTTGTTATCGCATGAGAAGTTAAATAAAACTTACATTATATGCTCTCTTTTATCTTTCAAAAAAATAAATAAATTTACATGCTCTCTTTTGTGGTGAACTTTGATTTTAAATATTTTGATGTTGATGCTTTTGGCATATTTTTCAACATCTCATCTCCTATTCAAGGTTAGACCCACTCTTATCTTCGTCAATAAAGATGTATGATTTTAGCTTTGTCAAGAGCCAACCTCTGATGTAGGTACACTAGGTATAGATGGCTTTCCTCGAAGTAAAAGTGATGAGTTCACTTCCCTCCTATTTATACACAACACCGAGTGTTAACCCCTAAGAAGATGACTACGGGTTACAGGCGCGGCATTCAACTCAACTTGTACAATCACTAATAGCAATGACAGCGACACATCTGTAATATGGGTTGAGGGCATGGCATTCAACTCGACTTGTATGCTCACTAATACCAATGACAACAACACATTACAGATGTGTCACAACTAGTCATATGCAACTACAAGTGAAAAAGAAGAGATGCATGCACTTGTGTAAAGATGTGCATGTACAATATTAGATAAGATACACCAAGAATCTTTTGTTTATAAATAGTAAGCCCCTAGGAAATTGCACATGGACATGGGTCCCATCAAAGACCAAAAAAACTTGTGGAGTGCCACCTAGCTTTGTGAATATGACAATAACAACAACAATAACTTAACAGTAGCAGTAGTAACCACAACAAAAGAAGTGACAATGTGTGTTTGTGTGTGTTGATCAATGGATGCATTTTATTTTATTTTTTGATGAATGAATTTTGTTTCGTATTAAAAGAAAAAATGAATGACAACTTGCGGATATACCTTTGGCCGAAAAAAGGAGCGTGGATTATGCAATATATTACAGCTAAGGAGCATGGGTTATGCAATATATTACAGTTAAATACTAGGAGACTGCACAAATACATTAGGTTGGTTGTGTCTCTTATTGATGTAGGACGTGAAGTTAAACATGATGTGTGAGATTTCAGATTTAAGATCACCTTAGTTCAGAAATAATTACACAAATTCCTTATCCCACATAAAAAGTCCAAACATTCAAGGGGAATCTATGCAGGTTCAGGCATACACAGGCTAAGACTGGACCAATAAAAATTATAAACCAAACGATGCTCAAAGGGAAATAGAAATCAACCAAACATGCATAGCAAACAGTCCCTAATCCAAGGGATTCCCCAATCTCAATTCAAGGAACCCTAGGGTGAAAAAAAGAAAAATAAATTAGGGCCAATGCAAACTAAGGCTAGGGTTTAGGAAATATGAATGAAAAGAGGAAAACCTGACCCGGAAAAAGCTTCTGCGTGCAGATGGTGGCCCGGGGCTGACGCATGTGCGCGGGTGGGCTGGTCGCATGTGTGATGGAAGTCCGCCTCCCAAAAGTGACACCCAGGCCTTGGTCGGCTAAGGGAGACCTCCAATCCCTCCAAGTTTGACGACGATCCAACGTAAGGTCGAGGCGTAGTGCTCTGCCGAAGTTTCAGCCCACCTACAGGTCCAGATTCTGAAAACTGGCTGTAGGGGGATGAATAGCTGCAAAAGCTGGAAAATTTAATGTAATAATGATGATAGAAGATGAGAGATGGATGGAAGAGGGTAGGGGCGGATGGGGATGGATGTGGCTTTGCACCACGATATTTAGCCCTTCGAAAAAGGAGGGCTTCACACCCACTTTTGAATTCTTCCACAACTCATTAAGAGAATAGAAAATAAAGTAGAAATTTTTATTAAGCTTCAATGAATCAAAAGAGCTACAAAGGGTGCCTATTTATTGAAAAATCTCATTCCCCAAAACTCGCATCATGTGCACAACCTATTACTTGGCGATAAAGTAAACTAAAATAAAAACTAAACAAAGAAATCTAAAGCGTTCATGATGTTATAAATAATATAAATAAGCAAGACCTAAAATATGAGATAAATTCGACTAGTGGGCTACAATCATGAGATCCCATGATGGGCTTTACTTGACTATCGGGCCCCACTGTTTTGAACCAAACTTCGTCTTCTAACTAGGAGGCCCTCCTTGGACGTCGTCATCGAGCTAGATCGACAGTGGGGCCCTCCTTCGTATATACCTGCGTAGGGGGCAGTGCGTGTGCGTGTGATGTCCCCATCAATTCTCCCCGACTACAAAGATTTCGCCACTGGCGAAATAAAACTCCTGAACTGCTCCAGGATGTCAGGATCAAGTCTCTGAAGCTCTTCCTCAGTGTGCCACGTGCTGTCTGAAGCTGGGTGTGACTTCCATTTAACCAGGTACTTCTGAAACCCGTCGTCCGACGTTGAAACTATTTGATGGTCTAGGATATCCTTTATTTCCTCTCTAGGTGTGGGAATGTAGGTGTGTGACGTAGAGGCTGAGAAAGTGGGTCGGGAAGGGTAGGTATGGGATGTAGTAACTGGGAAGATGGGTCAGGACAGGTAAGTATGAGAGGTAGAGGCTGAGAAAATGGGTCGGGACGGATAGGTATGGGAGGTAGAAGTTGGAAAAATGGGTCGGAAGGGGTAGGTATGGGACGTAGTAGTTGGGAAAATGGGTTGGGTCGGATAGGTATGGGAAGTAGAGGCTGGGAAAATGGGTCGGAAGGGGGCCATGGATCAAGGGAAAGGTCTAATGAATCAGGATGGTTAGGCGAAAGGTTGAAAAATGCATCAATGACACCTTGAAAGGCAACTAGATCATAAACATTGAATATGGAACTAGTTCCCATGGAGGGTGAAAGATTTGTTACATACGCGTTGAGACCGTTTCGTTTTATAATTTTGACGGGTTCAGCGCTATGCGCGTGTAACTTACGAACGGTCCTCGGAGGATACTGCTCAGGCCTAATGCGGACCATCACAGAGTCCTTACATTGAATTCCTTGAAATGTTTATGCTGGTCTGCAAAAAATTTGTAATGTTCATTACTAGTAGTGATCTTCTGCCTGATTTCTTGATGCCATGAATGAATGTGATGCACAAAAGAGTCTGCAGGCTCTGACGGCCTATGCGACAGTGACATAAGGACAAGATCAATAGGTTTCTCAGGTTTATAACCAGTAACGACTTCATAAGGACTGAGCTTGTGGACCGATCGACAGAACTATTAAACGCAAACTCAACTGTAGGTATTACGGTGTCCCATGTTCTGTTGTGCTCTATATCCCTCCTAGGGGGAGATTCATCCGGTAGATCATCAGGAAAGACATCATGAAACTCATCCACTATCGGAATGGTCTCAATAGGTAACTCTACACTAGCCTTTGGTGCACTCTCTATAGCCACGAGGCTGCACATGTTGTACCCCTCCAAATAATGGTCTTTATGTCCTTCATGGAGTGGGGGTACGGGTGCACGCCCATGACTGATTCCTTGGCCACCTTTATTCATTGGTCTATCCTCCTGGTCACCTGCCTGAGATTGGCCATCTTCCCTAATGGCGGGGTTTGTCTTGAGGGAGGCCTCTATTTGGTCAAGGCGTTGATCTATGTCTTGTTCCAAGTGCTTATCCCAAGACTTGATCTGTTGGGACAGCTTGTTTAGTGACTCTAGTAATTGTTCCATATTTAGTGTAGGATGCTAGTCAAAACCATGACCCGTACGTGTGGGCGTACAACTCGCAACTCCACCTAAGGACTTTCTACGACGACTATATGGGACTAAATGATCCTATGAGACTCTATATGAGGGAAACTATGCAGTGCTACTAAAATCTAGCAATATAGTTGTCAAAATAAAGGAATAACAGAAAGTTACAGCAATGTAAATTGCTAACTTCCTACTAACAAAAATTTCAGCAACTAATATTAGTGACCATGGACTCTTAAAAGCTACATATGATGAACTGAATGCATGATGGACTCAAACAAACTAACCATAAACATGTAATGTATTCCCCTATAAGAACCCTAAGCTCTGATACCAAATTTGATGCAGGATATGAAATTAAACATGATGTGTGAGATTTCAGATTTAAGATAACCTTAGTTCAGAAACAATTACACAAATTCCATATCACATATAAAAAGTCCAAACATTCAAGTAAAGGGGAATCTATGTGGGTCTAGGCCTACACAGGCTAAGACTGGACCAATAAAAATTATAAACC
The DNA here is from genome assembly GCA_037074715.1 of Magnolia kwangsiensis. Classification (NCBI taxonomy): domain Eukaryota; kingdom Viridiplantae; phylum Streptophyta; class Magnoliopsida; order Magnoliales; family Magnoliaceae; genus Magnolia; species Magnolia kwangsiensis. Next base: position 37,585,269 of record CM073587.1, on the reverse strand, counting down.
AAATGATGCTTAAAGGGAAATAGAAATCAACCACACATGCATAACAAACAGTCACTAATTCAAGGGATTCCCCAATCTCAATTCAAGGAACCCTAGGGTGAAAAAGGGCATATAAATTACGGCTAATGCAAACTAAGGCTAGGGTTTAAGAAATAGGAATGAAAAGAGAAAAACTAGAGGAAAACCTGACCCGGAGAAAGCTCCTGCATGCAGATGGTGGCCCGGGGCTGACGCACGTGCCCTAGTCGCACGTGTGATGGAAGCCCGCCTCCCAAAAGTGACACCCAGGCCTTGGTCGGCCAGGGGAGACCTTCAATCCCTCCAAGTTTGACGACGATTCGACGTAAGGTCAAGGCGTAGTGCTCTGCCAAAGTTTTAGCCCTCCTACAGGTCCAGATTCTGAAAATTGGCTGTAAGGGGATGAATAGCTACAGAAGCTAGGAAATTTAGAGCAATAATGATGAAAGAAGATGAGAGATATGGATGGAAGAGGGTAAGGGCGGATGGGGATGGATGTGGCTTCACACCACATAGTTAGCCCTTCAAAAAGGGAGGGTTTCATACCCACTTTTGAATTCTTCCACAACTCACTAAGAGAGCAGAAAAAATAAAGCAGAAATTTTTATTAAGCTTCAATGAATCAAAAGAGCTACAAAGGGTGCCTATTTGTAGGAAAACCCTATATCCCAAAACTCGCGTCATGTGCGCAATCTATTACTTGACGATGAAGTAAACTAAAATAAAAACCAAAAAAAGAAATATAAAGCGTTCATGATGTTATAAATAATATAAATGAGCAAGACCTAAAATATGAGATCAATCCGACTAGTGGGCCACGATTACTTGACTATCGGGCCCACTCATTTGAACCAAACTTCGTTTTCTAACTAAGAGGCTCTCCCCAGACGTTGTCATTGAGCCAGATTGACGGTGGGGCCCTCCTTCGTACATACGTGCATAGGGGGGTGGCGTGCGTGTGTGCGCGCATGATGTCTTCATCACTTATCTACAATCAACAAAGTATTTTGAGTGACACCCTCTTTGGTTAAGGAATCCTCTTGCTATTGCTTGAACATGGAATGTACCAGAGTGATGCTCCTGTTCTGCATTTGAGGTCTTCCACTTCATTAAGGAGATGAGCTAGTCCTCATGGTCTGTGCCCCTTGCGACTCCAACCTATGGCATTGCTAGAGTCTCCCTCCATAATAATTGGGCTTAAACTATATCTCGTTGCTAGTCTTAAACCTTGAAGTAAAGATGTTGCGTCTAGATAGTTGTAATCCTTGATGTGCAAGGGGATTGAGTATTTAGTCACTGTGTTACCATCATCTGTGGATAGGAAGCCTCCTACTCCCAAGGGTCTGGAGTTGCCGAGCAAGCAACCATTGAAATTGAGCTTCAAGAAGCCCCTCGGAGGTGGAGACTGTCTTATTGTGACCTTTGGTGGTGGTGCGCGCTGCCACCCCCCCATCATTGACTTGGAGATGCCTCATCTACTTGTGTTGCACACTCCAATCAAAATGCGATGTCCAAAATTTTTTGACCAAGCACTGCTGCTATCTATACTGGAGCCAAGCTAGCTCAAAAAACTCGCTCGACTTGGCTCGATCTAGCTCGGTTTGACTCAACTTGAACGACGACTCGAGGCGAGCCAAGCTTCATATGACCTAGCTCGTTTGAAAACGAGCCGAGGTCGAGCAGAATGGAGCTTGACTCGGCTCGGCTCGAAGCTCGATTCCAAGCCTAGTTAGCTCGAATATAATATAATATATATTATATTATATTTAAAAACAAAAAACCCCAAAGGCCTTACCTTACCTGTCCCTTTCTTTACCTTTCCCTTCACAAACCTAACCTGCCGTCACGCCCGCCCAAGCTCCTCTCTCTCTCTCTCTCTCTCTCTCTCTCTCTCTCTCCACTCGGCCACTCGCTCGAGCTTGACTCAACGTCTCAGTCGCATGACCCACACCCACCACATTCACTCTCTCTCTCTCTATCTCTCTCTCTCTCTCTCTCTCTCTCTCTCTCTCAATAGTAAGGTACTTCTAAATCTAATCTTTGATTTTTTTTTTTTTAATATTTATGTAATTGTTTTAAAATAGGAAAACCCCAAATCCCAAAATTGAGATTTGGGGTTTTGAATCTATGATTTGCAAATTGAAAGGTTTGGGGGTTGGGTTGGTGCTGGGAGCTCGAATGGTAAGCTCGAGGGCGAGCTCGAGCTCAAGGGGATCACGAACGAGTCAAGCCAAGCTCCAATGGTAAGCTCGAGGGCGAGCTCAAGCTTGGCCTACCTTGACTTGACTCGGCTCGATGTACAGCCCTACTGCTATCCTTTGCCCTTAATTCCTTTGTGTTTTGTTCCAACTACAGGTGCTATAGTGGTATCTTAACTTTTAAGGCCTATATGATTTGGCCTCTTGGTCCCTAGGCCCCACTCTTTCTCCCATTTACGAGCTGGTCTAAGGATTGTAGGATGACCTATGAAGTATGGAATTTGGATAGGATTCCTGCGCGAACCTCAACAACATATTTACAATGTAAAAACATGTGCAGGACACTTCTCCATCGTACAACACAATAAGCACCGGCAGGGGATCATAAGGCCTTGCCTTTGTAATTGGTTTATTGTCTGCACTCTGTCCAAACATGCCAACTATGTAAGAGCTTTCACTTTTAGTGGAGCTCCCTTGGACAATTCTATTGAGGACCATGCACATGGTGGGCCTAGCCAAACTGCATCTCCTTTGCCATTGACCACAGTCAACACTTCCCACTTGATTCCAGTGCCCATACCAACGGCGGTAATGGGCACTGGTAGCCCCCCTACCCATCTTTGGGCTGGGCTTGGGCCATGAGCGGGTTAGGCTTGGGCTCTAGTCATTTTATCTTGGCCCAGCCCAGCCCAGCCCAGACTGACCCGACTTCAAACATACGTGTCTACCACGAATATGCCATTTCAACCCTCAGGAAATCCATCCATCCTGAATGTAGATTGTTGGTTTAATTCCTTTAAAAAATCTTCTTCTTCTTCTTCCTTTTGTGTGTGTGTGTGTGTGTGTGTGTGTGTGTGTGTGTGTGTGTGTGGCCCACGTGATCATGGATATATTAGGAACATTCAAGTAGGAAATAAGGATTTTATCAATTTTCGGGCAAGTCGGATCCAGTTGGCCTAGCACCAACCAATTCTTTTAGACCTAGGTCCACTCTTGCGGGCCCATGTTGGGCTTAGGGCTTGGGTTTTAAGTGTCGGGCTAGACTTGGCCTAGCCTAGCTTGGTCTAAACTCGGTCTATTACCATCTCTAGCGCATACATTTCAACCCCCCTACCTTCTAGATGGTTGAGCATGCATGTCATACCAGCTATTTTCATCATCCTTGAGGCTGCTCTTGAAACATGGAGTCCATATGACCCTCCCCACAATATTCTGGCTAATAGATGTGAGCCACCTGGGTCTGTTGAGATTTTGTGCATAGAGATGCAAATTGAGCCAAAGGTCTACAAGTGTACAACCATACACGAATCAAGGAAAACCACAATTCAAGGAAAGGTATACAAGGAAGGGTATACAAATTGAGCCAAAGGTCTACAAGTGTACAACCATCCATTTCGAATTTTCCATATTTCTTTTCTTTTCTTTTAAACATTTAAGAATCAAGGAAGGGTATACAAGTGTACAACCATACAAGAATCAAGAATCCACCAACAAGATACATGATACATCATTGATCCAATCCATATTCATTGTTCAAGAATCAAGATTCAAGACAAGAGTCAAGACTCAAGAGACTCCTCACTCTCCAATCTCTATCCACTAAATTTTCTAAGTTCTAAGTTCTAACTTCTATTCTAATTTTCAAGTTTCTAATTCTAAGTTCTAATTTCTAACAACTTTCTATCATTTTTTTTTTTCATTATTTAATTTATTTTGTTTGTTAATTGATTCATTTGTTAGTTGTTAGCAACTTAAAAGTTTGAACTTTGAAGTTACAACTAACAAGTTACATTACATCTTACAAGTTACAAGTTACAACTTACAAGTTACAAGTACAAGTTACTTACAACTTACAAGTTACAAGTACAAGTTACAACAAGAATTCAAGAACAAATACAATACTCAAGTAGTCAAGTGAAGAGGCAAAGGTGAAGAGAAGACAAGTAGACAACTTAGACAAGAATTTGGAATTTTGGAAGTTGAAAGTTGGAAGTTAGGAACCCGAACCTCTTTTAGATTTGTAATTTTAATTTTATTTGTGTAAATCTCTCTCTCTCTCTCTCTCTCTCTCTCTCTCTCTCCTTCTCTCTCTACAAGTGTAACAAGTAACAACTCTCTCTTTTCTTTTTCTCATTTTCTTTTCTCTCTTCTTCTCCCTTTCTTCAAGTGTAAGTGTATAACTCAATTCTCTCTCTCCCTCTTCTTCACCCTTTCTAGTTTCTACAAGTGTAAGTGTGTAAGTATGTGTGTGTAAGTGTAAGTGTGTGAGTGTGTAAGTGTGTGTGTGTTACTCTCTCTCTCTCTCTCTCTCTCTCTCTCTCTCTCTCTTTCTACAAGTGTAACAACTCTCTCTTTTTCTCATTTTCTTTTCCCTCTTCTCCTTCCCTTTCTACAAGTGTAAGTGTGTAACTTTAACTCAAATCTCTCTCTCCCTCTTCTTCTCCCTTTCTAGTTTTTACAAATTACAAGTGTAAGTGTGTGTGTAAGTGTAAGTGTAAGTGTGTAACTCTCTCTCTCTCTCTCTCCTTCTCTTTCTACAAGTGTAACAACTCTCTCTTCTCTTTTTCTCATTTTCTTTTCCCTCTTCTTCTCCCTTTCTACAAGTGTAAGTGTGTAACTCTAAGTCTCTAAGACTCTAACTCAACTCTCTCTCCCTCTTCTTCTCCCTTTCTAGTTTCTACAAGACTACAAGTGTAAGTGTGTGTGTGTGAGTGTAAGTGTGTAACTCTCTCTCTCTCTCTCTCTCTCTCTCTCTCTCTCTCTCTCCCTTAACCCTAAGTCCCAAGTTCTAGTTTTCTTTTTATTTGTAGTTTACTTTCTAGTTGCTAGTTAGTAGCTAGTTAGTTACTTTCTAGTGCTAATAGATACACACACCACCATCCACCATCATAATGTCTTCTTCCCAATCTTCCTCTTTGAGGCCCAAGTCAAATGAGCCGAGTTGGAAGTATGGGCACTACCGTGGTGCTATCGAAAAGACTCATATAGTATGTGATTTATGTGGATTTGTGAGTTTCGGTGGCATTGCAAGGCATAAGCAACACCTTGCACATTTACCCGGGTCCAATGCAAAAGCATGTGAGAAGATTACTCCAGAAATTCGAAGGGAGATCGTGGAGTATATGCAAAAACAATAAAAAAAGAAATACGATAGTGCCACAAGTCAGGAGGAATATATGGAACAAGATGCATATGAAGATATAAATGTAGTAGATGTCGATGAAGCTAGTCCCACTCCCCCTACTTCGACAGGCTGCTCTAGACCACAAGTACAACCATCGAAAAGAGCCCGAGGGCATGGACCCTTAGATGGTGTAGACCACACCCCGAGGATGTGGTCGACCAAAGGGGTAGAGGGAAAGGGCGGGCTCAAACAACTTTAGAAAACCGATATAAACAAAAAGATATGAAAACCACAATTCAATATATTGCTAAGTGGTTTTACCAAACCGGCGTTGCTTTCAACGCCGTTAAATCGAAAAGCTTCAAAGTAATGATTGAGGCTATAGGTCAATTTGGACCTGGGTTTAAACCTCCTTCATATCATGAAATGAGGGAGACATGCCTTAGAACTGAAGTTGAATATACACAATCCTTCATAGCTGAATATAGGGAATCATGGAAAATATATGGTTGTTTACTAATGGCCGATGGATGGATCGATAAATCTGGTCGGTCTCTCATTAACTTCTTGTTAAATTGTCTAGCTGGGACAATGTTCTTGAAGTCGGTGGATGCGTCGGGTCATTCACACACAGGAGAATATTTGTTTAATTTACTAGATAGTGTAGTTGAAGAAATAGGTGAGGACTACGTTATAAAAGTAATTACAGATAACGTAACCTCGTATGTAATGGCCGGTCGTCTTCTTATGGAGAAGAGGCGACATTTATTTTGGACCCCCTGTGTGGCCCATTGTATTGATCTCATGTTAGAAGATATAGGTAGATTATTTATAATGTGATTGCAAGGGCTAGAAGAAGGAGAACAGGACAAGATCTCAACTTTGCTGGATTTTTACACAAAAAGTGAAGGGATATTCTCAAGGGATATCGTCATAAGACATTGGACAATGAAATTACCCAGTAAGTACTTCTATGAATGAATGTTAGTGTACACTGTCAACTGTGTACTGAACTCTTACAAAAAGTTTTTCTACAAAGTGTCTCTACTCTCTAAGAGATCTAACCTATACTTAAACTGTTTTTCTCAGCTGACTGGTGGGCTGCCTATGGAGTGGACCCGAACAGGAAGGATCCAGCTTTAAAGAAGCTCGCTATGAAGATTTTTGGACTCACGTGTTCTGCCAGTGGTTGCGAGCGCAATTAGAGCACGTTTGAGGCGGTAAGTTTAGACTGTTTAGTAATTTTTTTTTGTATACTTTAATTTTTAATGGCCTAAGCTAGTAAGCTAAATTAATTACCTAAATAGCTAATGCCAAATGCACTTTCTTTCTTGCAGATTCATACCAAGAAAAGGAATCGCCTTGAGCAGAAAAAGCTCAACGACTTGGTTTTCGTTCAATACAATAAAAAATTGCGAGAACGATTTCAAAGTAGGAAAGAAAAGCCCGGCTTCTTTGACCCTATCTGCTTAGATGAGTTGGATGCAGATAACGAGTGGCTCGTAGAGACGGAGGACCTGGTATTTGCTGAAGAGGATCTGACATGAGCACAAGTTGAAGATGCCGCATATGGATGACATTTGGTGAAGTAGTAGTACCACTCGAAGGCGAAGGACGGGGGGAAGCCGGGGGGCAAGTAATAGCCGTCAACCCGTTGATGAGATTGAAGAAGGATAAGGTGATAATGATGATCAAATTGAAGATCATCCACCATTGGATGTTGATGAAGTATTAGTATGTACAGATGACGAAAAAATGGAAGAAGAAGTGTATGTGGAAGAAGGAGATGACTCGAATGATGATGATGATGGTGGTGGTGGTGGACCTGGTGGTGATGTGCCACAATGGATGCTAGATCAATGTATATCATGATTATTGATTAGATAAATAATAAATACATAACTTCTTATATTTGTTCAATGGTCTCATAAGTCTAAGTGTGTTGATGTTATCGATTGTTTGTTGATAACTTGATAGTGAATCATTGATAACTAACTTGATATATTATGTATTGTATGATTGTATTTGTATCATCTATCTATCATTCATGTATATCAGTACATGTAGTGTTGACTGTTGAATGTTGAATATGGATATTTCATATTTGATATTTCATAAATCATATTTCATATTACATATTTGTTATTGTTAAATGTAAGTTATGTAACTATTAACTAAAATGTTAATTGTTAATGTTAAGAACTTAAGACTTAAGATCATTTAACAAGTTAACTATATTGTAATTTGTAAATTACTAAATTGTAAATGTATATGTATGTATGAATTATGATGTTATGTATCATGTATCATGTATGGTTTTATTTTATTTTTTTACTTAAATTAAATGTATTTCATGTCCCAATGACATATAATAATTTATTTTGAATTTTTCTGATTTTTTTTGAATTTTTTCTGATTTTTTTGATTTCTTTTTTTTTTTAATTTGAAAAAATGCAAAAAAATAAAAATAAAAATGCGACCGCATATGCGATTGTGCGATCGCATATGCGCACATGCATATGCAATCGCACGGGATCGCATATGCGTTTTGACAACATTGTTAGTAAATATTAAACAAAATTAAGAAGTTGTTCATTTATTATTTATCTAATCATCAATCATGTACATTGATCTAGTAGCCATTGTGGCATATCACCACCAGGTCCACCACCACCACCACTACCATCATCATCATCATTCGAGTCATCTCCTTCTTCCACATACACTTCTTCTTCTTCCGTTTCTTCATCATCTGTACGTACTAATACTTCATCAACATCTAATGGTGGATGATCTTCAGCTTGATCATCATTATCACCATCTCCTTCTTCAATCTCCTCAATCTCATCAACGGATTGACAGTTACTGCTCGCCCCTCGGCTCCCCTCCGTCCTTCGCCTTCGAGTGGTACTACCTTCACAAGGTGTTGATCCGTATGCGGCATCTTCAACTTGTGCCTGTGTCAGCTCTCCAGCAAATACTGGGTCCTCCGTCTCTACGAGCCACTCGTTATCTGCATCCAAGTCATTTAAACAGATAGAGTCAAAGAAATCGGGCTTTTCTTTCCTACTTTGGAATCGTTATCGCAATTTTTTATTGTATTGAACGAAAACCAAGTTGTTGAACTTTTTTGGCTCAAGGCGATTCCTTATCTTGGTATGAATCTGCAAGAAAGAAAGCGCATTTGACATTAGCTATTTAGGTAATTAATTTAGCTTAGGCCACTAAAAAATTAAAGTTTACAAACAATTACTAAACAGTCTAAACTTACCGCCTCGAACGTGCTCCAATTGCGCTCGCAACCACTGACAGAACACGTAAGTCCAAGAATCTTTATAGCCAGCTTCTTTAGAACTGGATCCTTCCTGTTCGGGTCCACTCCATAGGTAACCCACCGGTCAGCTGAGAAAAACAGTTTAAGTAGGTTAGAGTCTTAGAGACATTTTATAGAAAAACTATTTGTAAGAGTTCAGTACACAGTACACTAACATTCATAGAAGTACTTACTGGGTAATTTCATTATCCGATGTCTTATTACGATATCCCTTGAGAATATCCCTTCACTTTTTGTATAGAAGTCTAGAAAAGTTGAGATCTTATCTTGTTCTCCTCTATCTAGAATAATTCTTTCTAAGACATCAATAAATCCAACCATATGCATAGTTAGTGCTTCTGCTGGATTAGCAGAAGTGAATAAACATGTTGGGTTAACGATGTAAGCAGCCAAATACAATGGGGATGACATTTGGCTGCCCCATCTTCTATCTATAATATCAAAAATTGGCTTGTAATCATGGTCTCTATAGTTAAAATGACCCATGATCTTATTTTTCGCCCTCCATCGCATCATATATGTAGCCTGGGCTTCTCATCCCCGTCCACCAATCGCAACACAGTGACTAAGGGCTCGGATAATTTTAGCGCCTTTACCACTTGAGTCCGAAAACTTTGAGAAAGAATTGTTTGTGGTGTTAAAAAGGTTGTAGCGAAACGAGTGACCGCTGGATGTAGCAAGTTACCCCCAATGTGTTTTCTCATTCGACTGAGAAGAAGGGCGTGTTTGTACATAAAAACCGTGATTCTTCTAGCCCTTGCAATCACATTTATAAATAATTTACCTATATCTTCTTACATTAGATCAATACAATGGGCCGCATAGGAGGTCCAAAATAAACGTCGCCTCTTCTCCATAAGAAGACGACCGACCATTACATACGAGGCTGCATTATCTTTAATTACTTGTACAACATATTCCTCACCTATTTTTTCAACTACACTATCTAGTAAGTTAAACAAATATTCTCATTTGTATGAATGGCCCGACGCATCCACTGACTCAAAGAACATTGTCCCAGCTGGACAATTTACTAAAAAGTTAACAAGAGACCGACCGGATCTATCGGTCCATCCATCGGCCATTAGTGTACAACCACATATTTTCCACGAATCCTTATATTTAGTTATAAAGGATTATGTATATTCAACTTCAGTTTTTAGGCATATCTCTCTCATTTCATGATATGAAGGAGGTTTAAGCCCAGGTTTAAATTGACTTATAGCCTCAACCATTACTTTGAAGCTTCTTGATTTAACGGTGTTGAAAGCAATGCCGGTTTGGTAAAACCACTTAGCAATACATTGAATTGTGGTTTTTCTATCTTTTTGTTTATACTGGTTCTCTAAAGTTATTTGAGTTGGCCCTTTCCCTCTACCTCTTTTATCGATTACATCCTCGGGGTGTGGTTTACACCATCTATCTATGGGCCCATGCCCTCGGGCTCTTTTCAGTGGTTGTACTTGTGGTCTATACCGGCTTATCGAAGTAGGAGGAGTGAGACTAGCTTCATATACATTAACTACATTTATATCTTCATATGCATCTTGTTCCAGATATTCCTCCTGACGTAGGGCACTATCGCATTTCTTTCTTGATTGTTTTTCCATATACTTCACGATCTTCCTTCGGATTTTCGGAGTAATTTTGTCACATGCTTTTGCATTTGACTCCGGTAAATGTGCAAGGTGTTGCTTGTGCCTTGCAATGCCACCGGAACTCACATACCCACATAACTCACATACTATGTGAGTCTTTTCGGTAGCACTACGGTAGTGCCTATACTTCCAACTTGGGTCATTCGACTTGGGTTTCAAAGAGGAAGATTGGGAAGAAATTATGATGGTGGATTGGTGGTGTGTGTATTATTGATTGCTACTTGCTAGTAGCCTAGTACTAAAAAGTAACTACTAACTAGAAACTAGAAAGTAAACTACAAATAAAAAGTAAACTAAAGTAAAGTAAGAGACTAAGAACTAAGAAGTAAGATTTAAGAGAGTAAGTAAGAGTAAAGAGACTAAAGAGATGAGACTTGAGAGAGAGAGAGAGAGAGAGAGAGAGAGAGAGAGAGAGAGAGAGAGAGAGAGAGAGAGAGAGAGTTACACTGTGTTCGAAATATCGATATTATTGGCCAATATTATCATTATCGGCCCCCAGCGAGACAAAACCCATCCGATAATGCTAGGAAGATATAAAAAATCTCAAAATCTAGATATCGCACGATATATCGTCGATATCGCGCTATATATCGTCGATATCACCGATACATCGTGCTATATCGCACGATTCCTCCTCCATTATTGTCGAAAATCGACAAACAGACTCATTATTCGGAAAAAAAACCTTTCAACAAGTAGATTTCGATACCTGTAGAGGAGATCGCCCTAATCGGAAGCTGTATGTGAAGGGCCATTCGAATCGTAGCAACAAAATCTTTGATTTGGGAGAGATTTGGGCGAAATCCGTAGAAATCCAGAGAAATCGCGAAATTCGGAGAAATTCTCGGCAAAATGATGGATTTGGTTGAGATTTTAGGGTTCCGAAACGCCGGAACCCTCTCTCCTTTGAAAAAAGAGGGCTTCGAGCCCTTTTTGTAAGATGCGGATGGGCTAGCGTACCGCACACCACCGACGTGGATGATGTGTTGACATCACCAAGTTATGTGGGTCCGATCATGACGTATATGTTATATCCAAACCGTTCATCCATTTGGCGAGCTCGTTGTAAGGGTTGAGCAAAAAAATAAGACAAATCCAAAGATCAAGTGGACCACACTAGAAAAAGTAGCGGGATATTGAACGTCTACCATTGAAACCCTTTTGGGGATCACAAAAGTTTTGGATCGTATGATATTTGTTTTTCCTCTTCATCAAGGTCTTTGTGACCTCATGAACAGATTGGATGGAAAAAAACATTGTGGACCGTACGAATGTTATAACAGTGAGAATCATTGTCCTCACTGCTATTTGTGGTGTGGTCCTATTGAGGTTTGGATGTGACTCATTTTTGGGCTCATGATCTAAAATGATCTCTCCAAATGGATGAACGGTGTGGATATAATAAATACATTATTGTGGGGCCCATGTAACTTTGATCTCCTTTGAATTGTTTGTACAACTGGAGGTGGATGATCGTCCGTGCTACGTCGCATGAAGTTCATGTGCTGGAAACTTAGGTGGGGTCCACCGCAATGTTTGTGAGAAATCTACTCCGTCCATCTGTTTTTTGAGCACATTTTAAGACATAGGGCCAAAAAATGAGCCGGATCCAAGACTCAAGTGGGCCAAAAATGTGAGGACTGAAGGTCCATAGTTGAAATATTCGTGGGGCCACAAGTTTCGAGTCAGTCTAATATTTGGGTTTTCAATTCACCCTAGTAGTAATGACATTATGAACGGTATGGATGGAATGTAAACATCACGTCGACTCAGGAAGGTTTCAATCGTAGGAATTTACCTACCCACCTTTTTCTTTAGTGCGGCCCACTCGAGTCTTGGATCCTGTTCAATTTTTGCCTTAAGTCTTAAAATATGCTCACAAAACTGATGGATGGAGTAGATTTCTCAAAAACATCACAGTGTGCCCCACTCCTGCGAAAGGATTTAGTAGGAAATTCGCATCCCATCTTCACACGACACATACCCATACCTCGCTGATGTGTGGTACACCAGCCAATCCACACCCTCCATCCATTTTCATAAGTAATTTTAAGGTATGAGCCCAAAAAGGAGATAGATGTAAGATCAAGTGTACCACACGACAAGAAAATGTGGTGGCAATGATGTCCATCATTGAAGATTTTTAGGGCCCACCGTAATGTTTATTTGTCATCCAATCTATTCATGAGGTTTGACAAACCTGGATGGGAAAACATAAATATTAGCTTTATCCAAAAAATTTATAGCCCCAAAAAAGATTAATGGTGATCATTCAATGACCACTATTTTGTGTGGTGTGGTCCACCTCAGATTTGGATCTGCCTTATTTTTCAAGCCATGCCCTAAAATGATATGTTGAAATGAATTTCAATTGAGGTTTGGATATGACTCATTTTCATACATATCTTTATACATTTATGAATGTTGTGCATCATATTTAAATATATTTGTCTTAGCTTAAACAGATAACACATAACTTGGTACTTTATACAAAGGAAATTTATTATGTGCACTTCTTTTTCGATATTTTATGATTTAAAAGTATGTATTAAGGTCTTTTTAAATAATCTCTGAAGTTTCATAAAACAATTCAACCATTTTGCTAATGTTTCCCAAAAAGTGCGATAAATTATGTAATACAAACGATATATCCCGTGCGATAACCAATACGTATTTGTATCCCAAGGTTGCGATACATTGCGTGATACCGATATTTCGAACACTAGTTACACTTACACACACACACACTTACACACTTTACACTACTACTAGTAGTAGTCTAGTAGATGGAGAGAGAGAGTTGAGTTACACACTTGTAGAAAGGGAGAAAAAGAGGGAAAAGAAAATCAGAAAGAGAGAGAGAGTTGAGTTACACTTGTAGAAAGAGAGGGAGAGAGAGAGAGAGAGATACACACAAACAAAATTAAAATTACAAATCTAAAAGAGTTTCCAACTTCCAACTTTCAACTTCCAAATTCTTGTCTAAGTTTTCTCTTCACCTTTACCCCTTGACTTGAGTATTGATCTTGAATTCTTGTTGTAACTTGTACTTGCAAGTTGTAACTTGTAACAACTAACAAAGTAACAAATCAATTAACAAACAAACTAAAAAAAAAATGATAGAAGTTGTTAGAAGTTAGAACTCAGGAAACTTAGAACTTGGATATTATGAAATATGAAACTCTAAGTGAAAATGAGATAGAAAGAGAGATAGAAAGAGAGAGTGATGTATGTCCCTTGATTGAATTAGAAAGTAGAAAGATAGTTCAATCAATTCAATGGATGGAGATTGGAGAGCTTGGTTGTAGTTGTAGTCTCTTGAAGAGTCTTGACTCTTCAATCTTCTTGATTATTGAATGTGAATGTATCATTTATGTTAGTACTATGTACCGTTCCTTGATTCTTGATTCTTGAAAGTTGAAAGAAAAGAAATGTGGAATATGGATGGAGAGGCGTGGATGTAGATTGTAAAGTGCTTAGAAGTTAGAAATATGTAAGAGAGGATGTAAGAGAACAAAATAGAGAATAGAGAGAGAGAGAGAGTTTGAGCTTTTTTTTTACATGTAGGAATGCTTAGAATACATATTTATAGAGAAAAAAAAATCCGGATAAAAAAAAAAAGGGTAAAAAAACGGTCAGAATTATGACCATTGGCCACTATGCGATCACATATGCCACTGCCGCATATGCAATCTCCCCTGCATTATGCGCATATGCGATTGCATATGCGAATGTGCGATCGCACATGACAAGACTGCGGGAGATAGAGATAATACCAGAGATATTTCGATAATATCACGGATACTCCGAACAATGCCCGCAATATATCTTGTATCCTAGCCGTGTGATACAAAACGCATAGGTAATGTCGATATATCTTACCTGTTCGATCTGACGAGCATTTTTTTTTCGATCAATTATTTATTTATTTTTTATTTTTATATACTGTAAATCATATTAAATCAATGTCAAATGGTTACAAATCCATAATTCTTCATGTTTTGCATGAAAAATCATGGATTTCTTTGATTTCAATATTTGGGAGAGATGAGTCGAGTTACGGAAAATTGAGAAAAATTGAAAATTTCCAATTTCTTGTAAATTGGTTGCAATCTTTGTGTTCTAACACAAAATCAAACATATGTAACCTGATCTAGTGGTTCTTGGTAATTTTGGGATTTTCAGAAAAAAATATATATATTAATTAAAATTAATTAAAAATGTGATTTTTTTTTTGGTCGAAATTCCACTTTGATCAATGATCAATTGGCCCTCATTTCAGAGTATTCAAGAGTGTTTGATGAAATCATCATCATATATACTTTAATTTTGGGATTTGGGGGAAGATGGGCTGATTTTCGAAAATTTGGATACAATTTGAAAATTTCTCAAATTGGAGATGAGTACCAGTATTATGTTAAAGAGTATCTTCACTGGTATCATTTTACTATGACTTGGGCATAATATTATTAGTTTGTGAAGCAGCGGTACTATACCCAGTCCCTCCGAGATGAACATGATGATTTTGAGCCACCCACCATGCAACTTTATGGGTCTAAGCCACAACCACATGCATTATTCACATGTAAGTTTGTAGTTTTCTACTTTTTTTTTTTTGCTTTTCAATGTATCACTTGTGTTTCTATACATGTCTTGTTACATTTATAAATTCTATGAATAAACTTTTAATCAGTGTTGTCATGTGCGATCGTACAAGCGATTATGCGATCGGATCACATATGCCATGGTTATGCCATTATGCCAATGCACAATCGCATACATTTGCTCAGATCACATATGCCATGGTCACATATGCCAGGAAGTATGCCATGACATACTGAAGTATGCGATGTCATAATGGCATAACCATGTCATACTCTTGTATGCGATGGCATAATGGCCAATTGTCAAATTTCTTGTAGATTGTAATATTGTAACTTGTAACTTGTGTTGTATGCATTAACTCATCAAGATTCAAGTTATCAATACAATTTCTACGTTTGTAGTTTTCAATAATTATTTTTTCTTAGTGTAACTTGTTGATTATTTAAATTTGTTTTGTTATATATAATATAATATAACTCAATGTATAGATGGTTTAGGTCAAACTAAAATGAAATAGTAAATAAACCCAATCCAATTACTTGTAATAATTAGACATTTTTTCTTAATTTTTTGAGATTTTTTTAACGTTTTTTTTTTTTTTTTTTTTTTTTTTCCATTTTCTTTTACCATTTTTTAGATTTTTTTAAATTAAAAAGAAAAAGAAAAAAGTCATTAGCCTGAGTGATCACTTGTGCAATTATGTGACGTCATAAGTGATCAACCTAGGCTGATGGCTTATGCGATTTTATGTGATTTAACAACAATGCTTTGAATATACTTGCATTGGTTTAGTCAGATAACGCATTGATTACAACCCCATAAAAAGGAACCTATTATAAATATTTGTTTTTTTTTTTTTTTTTTGTAATGTTTTGATTTCTAAGTGTGTATTGATGTCTTTTTAAATAATCCCTAAAATTTCATTGAAAAATTCGACCAATTTCGCAATGTATCCCCATGTTTCCCAACAACGACACATTATGTGATACAACCGATATATTTTATGCAATAACTGATATTTATCCCGATCCCAAGGGTGCAATACATACATGATAATGATATGGAAAACCTTGGTATGGACATTTTGTTGGTGTTGGAGTACTATGATAGTGGATTTTTTGTGGGTTAGAAATTTCACGCCATGTGAATTATGGAAAAATTGTGGCGGCATCGTGCTCAAATCACAACAATAAACCACATCTTCGCTCTAAATATTGTAAAATCAACATTACAACAGTGTCTTCTGAATGAAGCACCACCTAAAGATAAGAAGAGTACAATGGTTTGTTGCTTAGTGCTTGGAAGAGGGAAACAACGAAATGAAACTTTTTATGAAACTGGAGGGCCGAGTTACTATTTGCATTCACAAGGCTCTGACAAGGAGGATGGAGAGAAAATTTTAGCAAAAAGGACCCATGGATGATATTGCTACATAAAATGATGTCAAGTTAAGGTAAGTTACTATCAATACAATAGGATTTCGGGTCCAAAGTGTGCGTAGAATGCTTTGCATTTAATTTTGTTAAGGTCCTTTTCTGCACTTATAAATTCCGTATCTATCTTCCGACCTAGTTTAAAGCTCCCATGTTCTCATGAAATCTGGAATACTTTTTCTTAAGGTGGAGGTTGAAGATGTAAAAGTACTGCTTGAAAAATACATGAAAGACGGGAAAAATGGGTGATGATGTTTAATTGTTGGACACTGTGAAAAATAAGAAAAGGAAGAGTGAATCCCCCCGTGGAGACCTCTAGACCTCCTGAATTGCCTTTCAGGGAACCAATAATGATGATTGAGAAGAATGCCGAGGAGATGCATGACCCGATCCATCTTTGCCATTTTTTGACCAAAGCCTGTTGTGCCCAAACGATAAAAAGGATGAATGGCCAGCTGACCTTGTAGACTTTACAAACAACGCCGGGGTTGACTTTTCCCTTCATGAAATCAACAATTCCTTCACGATAAGGATACCATCCATTATTTGTCGCCCCTAGACGAAGGCGCCTTGGAATGTGGGAATTACTTCACTATTTCCTCTTCCAATATCTCTAATAAGGATTTTATATATGCTTCAAACAAACTAATCAGCACAAGGGCCTTGATCCCTTTTCTTTCATGTAGAAGCGTTGGAGGAACCTAACTACTACATCTTCACCCTCACCTTGATTTCCAATTAGCCTCTCGTGCCCAAAAGTTTTAAGGTGCCATTTCTCCTCCATGCATTAGCCATTCGGCGGAAGTTGGTATGCTAATCACCAACTTTGAGCTGAATAGATTTTTACCTCCAAGAAATCTCTTTCAATGTTAGAATATTTGCTAATTCTAGGTTAATCTCTTCGCTCAAATTTAGCTTCCAAATTCTTTCTTGAGATTAGAAGGGGTAATTCTCTCTAGTGACTTCTTTTCGAGACGGCAATCAATCCTTGTATGTTGATTCCTTTAAAGAAACACTGAACCAGCAGCACTTCAAATAACTAGGGCTGTCAAATGGGTGGTTTCATGTTAGGCCGAGCTCCGAGCTCTATCCAAGCCCAGATCGCAAAGTATAATAGATACCTGAGTCAGGCCCAGGCTGTGATGGGCCAAAATTGCTCACCAAAGCCTAGTGTAGTCATCCAATTCCATTAAAGATCTAGGTTGTTCCTTAGGTTTGTGTTACCGTGCATGTATCATGGCCAAAAAACGAGGCTGGCTCAATCATTACTTGGATTACACATTTCCAACGTAATGAAATTTGTATTTATATACATACATACAAACATACATATAGTGTAATGGTCTCCTGTGAACAAATGAATAGGAGACCTTATGTGCCGTGGTCGGTGGCTCGGGTGAGCCCACCTTGATGTTTATGTGAAATCCCAAATATCAGCCCTAGAGCTAGACATGAATTGAGGTAGCTCGGTTAACTCGCTTGACTCGGCTCGAAAGCTAGGTTCAGCCGAGCCGAGCTGTTTAATTGCGCTAAAAAAAATTCGAGCTGAGCTCAACTTGGCCCAGCTCGAAGCTCGGCCCCAACTTGACTCAGTTCGGCTCGGTTCTCTCTCTCTCTCTCTCTCTATATATATATATATATATATATATATATAGAGAGAGAGAGAGAGAGAGAGAGAGAGAGAGAGAGAGAGAGAGAGAGAGAGATGCTCAATTGGTCCAACTAGCTGTGTCATTTAATAAGCAGTTAATGTTAATAAATCTTTTCATATGATCGATGAAAAGAAGTTGTTTGTTTGGGTGGGCCCCATTGTAGCATTAATGTGAAATCCACCCAATCATTAGGTGAGTCACTGCATGTTAGACCCCATGCAGAAAAGACTCCCCCCATCCTTGGTTCACGTGAACCACACAATTAAAAAAAGTGTAGATAGAAAGCTCACCCCCTAAGCTCTTTCTCTTGGTGTGGCCCACTTGAATTACTTATGAGCCTGAGTTTTGGGTACAAGGCCTAAAATTTAGCGGGGCAACTAATGGTTGGAATAGATTTTACATTCTCATCATAGTGGGCTTTGTAGAAATCAAGATTGGACTTCTCTCCCAACTATTTCAATTGGTATGACCAACTTAAATAATTGATTAACTTTTTTTTTTTTTGCTCCGAGCCCAACATGACATGGTACATCTAATGATCCGAATGGATCTCTTGAACGTATCATGGTGGGCCTTTTCAAAAAAATGAAAGGTGGACGTCCGTCAAACCATTGTTAGTTTCCCATAAAATTGTTAATTTCTCTTGAGAACAGTGATAAGTGGATTAGGTGTTATGCAAGTAACAAAGGCGGTGAGTGTTTCTCTAGCGATATGGCCCACCATGATATATGTGCTGTATATCTAGGCCATCAGTCAGTTTTTACATATCATTTTAGTGCAATTGCCTAAAAATGAGGAAGATTCAAATCTCAAGTGGACCACACCACAGGAAATAATGGATGTTTAACGTCAATCATTGAAACATTCCTAGGGCCCACAATGATGTTTATTTTCCATCCAACCTGTTCATAAGGTCACATAGACCTGGATGAAGGGAAAACAAAGATATAAGCTTAGAGCTCCTGCCTAGCGGGATTAGTACCTAATCTGCGTTCTTGGGCAACGATAGAGGCATCCGTTTCTAATGGACACGGCCAAAGCCGTCCTTAGGAACTTCCTTGGATGGGAAGCTAGGTGGGGCACATCGTGATGTTTGTGATAAATCTATCCTGTCCATCCATTTTTCCAAATCATCTTAGAATATGGGCCCAAAAATGAGGCAGATACAAAACTCATGTGGGCTGCATGATCGAAAAAAAGAAAAGTGGGTAGGGAATTCTTACCGTTGAAACCTCAGTGAGTCCACTGTGATGTATAATTGCCATCCATATCATTCATGGTGTCATCCCTACTAGGATGGACTGAAATTATATAATAATAAAAATTAGCATGAGCCAAAACTTTTGTGGCCGCGTGAATGTTTCAACGGTGGAAATTCAATCCTCACATTTTGTTGTCGTGTAGCCCACTCGAGTTTTGGATCTATATAATTGTTGGGTCCATGTCTTAACATGATCTAGAAAAACCGATGAGCAGGATAGATTTATAACAAACATCTGAGTGGGCCCCACCTAGCTTTCGGTTACGGCCAGATGCACCGGGCTTCTGTTTCCAATAATACAGGGAGAGAGAGCATTAATAAAGGAGTGGGATTAAATGAAGAGAGAGAGAGAGAGCAGGATGAGGAAGATTGTATTAAAAGAGAGCATTAATGAAGGAGTGGGATTAAATGAAGAGAGAGAAAGAGCAGGATGAGGAAGATTGTATTAAAAGAAAATGGAATATTTAGAGAAGTTATACGCTTGTGATTTATTAGGGATATCTATCATATGTGTAACAAATTCGGTTCGTTAAATAGTAATTATGGCCCCTTATAAGTATATAAGCATGTGAAATATATAAAATATTATTTTTCTATAATTAATAGTAAGATATTCTTCTACGAGAAAATTGGATTGTCAGAAGATTCAACTTGCATGTGTGGCTGAAGTGATTAGTATTATTTACTAATTTTTTGCAAATAAAATCGAATTAGGATGTCTTATTTGATAAACGAAATGGATATGTCACATGTGTTCCCATTGTACCTATATAAAACTTGATGCCATCTACGCTCTCATAAGGAGGCATTATATGTGAATAAAAAGAGGGGTTTTTTTTAATTTAATGCATGGCTAGTTGGACCAATTTGAATGGTCCAACTAGTTGTGTGTGAGCATTTCTCATATAAATATAAAATAACTTGAATTCGACTCTAAGGCTCGAACTCGACTCGAGCTGGCCCGTATGGCTCGAGGACCAAGCCAAGGTAAGCCACTGGCTGAACCGAGTCGAGCTTGGCACAACTCGTCTCAGATTGGCTCGGTGTCCAACTCTAATTAGCCCTATCCATGATTCAGGTGGACCACACGATTGGAAACAACGTATAGGGCAATGCTTACCCTCCAAACTGTTTCCCTTCGTGTGACCCACCTGAATCGCTAATGGGCCTGATTTTTGGGACCTAAGCCTAAATTTTAGTGAGGCATCTAATGGTTGGAGTGGATTTCATATAATCATCATGATGGGCTTTGAAAAAGTTCAATGGTCGAAGTCTCTCCCAACTGATTTCTTTGGTTTTGTCCACCTGAATCACAAGTCGGCTTGATTTGTTGGCTCTATACCTAACTTTGAATGACTCATCTAATGGTTGAAGTGGATTTTATGTAATCATCACAGTGGGCCCTGTAAAAATCAAGGGTGGGTGGCCCTCTCCTAACTATTTCCCTTGGTATGGCCCACTTGAATCATGGACCACCTTGATGTTTGGGCCTTGGGCCTAACATGGATCGATGCATCTTTTGGTCAAAGTGGATTCCACATTAACATCACACTGGCCCATCCGAGCCCAACCCCACTTTGCACACGCAGTCTCCTGCGGTCTTGCACACAGGAGACCTGAACACTGTGCGTGCGTGTGCGCGCCCGCGTGCGCATGTCAAGTGCAACCAGTTGGACCACAAGGCATGGCTGGTGATTTAGGTACCTTAGGAGATCTTTTGGTAAATCTCAGTTTTGCATTATATGGTGATTTTTGAAGGACTTTTTGGTGGTTTATATATATATATATATATATATATATATATATATATATATATATATATATATATATATATATATATATATATATATATATATATATATATTGTTTTTGCATATATAGGAAAATATTGGATGAAATTTCATCTTTAATTTCTGGTTTAGCTTTTGAGAAGATTGCTTGTATCAATATGGTTCATGTGATAATTTGGGAGTTCCAAGTGGAATAATTAAGATTCATGTAGTATCAAACATTCCATTCTGATGAAAAAACGATCAGAGTTCCAGTTGAAAATGCAGATGCAGCAAAAGGAGCCGATGGTGAAGAAATGACAGAGAAGATGGTCTGCGACAATCGAGTGGCCCATATGGAAGCGAGTGCCTCACCGAAGACTTGTTGGGGCATAAGCAAGAATGATAGGGGATATTTGTCCCATGCAGGCAATTAACATGAGAGGATCCTAGCTGTCGAGTTAGCTAGTGCATGAAACAAAAGAGGGCTCGATGGCTCTGTTGCAATAAACTAAACCATCAAATGAGGGGTCCCAGGAGGTGGTCTCAAGCTCGAAGGCAGGGCAATTGGAGTGGCAATTAACATTAAAGCTAGTGGCAACTACAACTAGGGTACACATGCCAATAAGAGGAAGTGGGCAGGAGGACAAATGTATGGTTTCAGAAATCCCAACACGACAGGAGATTCCATATGGTGCAATAGAGAAACAACCATAGGTCGAGCTAGACCCATTATTTTTACATATTTTTGTGCACTTGCACAGCGTTCTAGAAGGAAACGTGTAGGATGCCCAACCTATTGATTTAACAAGTCCCCCTGGACTCACTAAATTCGCTACTTAGATGTTATCTATACTCAAGCCTTGACAAGTGCAAGTGGGTTTCAAAAACTAGGACACCCAAGAAGGTTTCGAGTGCCAGGGGCATCAAGCAATTTTAAAAAATTGCTTTGGGAAAACAGGGGACAACAAAAGTTTTAAAGATTAAGAGAGGCAAAAAGAGATTCAGGAAAGTGGTATCCTACAAATGGGGGGAATAGGCTAGGCCTGTCTTTAGAGCTGGCACAACTGTGTCAGATGCATTATGTTCCAAACCCTGGAGCATTTGGTGGACCATACTCAATGGTTCCCTCAAATACTTCGATCCAAGTTTTCTTCTCTCAGCCATTGAGGGGAGTCAACTACTCCCATCTCCCTCGGTAAAAGAAAGCATTGAAGGCGAGGTTGGAGATAAAGGTAGAGAACTAATATGCATAGAAGTGAAGGGATCTATATAGGAAGTGTTCCAAGGCGTTGCCAGAATTGGTGGAAGGGGCCTATCCCTTGCGGCCAGCTGGACGTGACCCAAAGGAGGCTGAAAAACTCTGACAGAGACCACCATCTTCTGCTGTGCGGTAATGTTGGTGGTTGCGTAGGCGTTGAATTGCATGTCAACCATGGCAGGGGCCTTGAGGTTGGCCTTAATAGAAGCCCGAGCCTGAAATAGAACTTTGGCCGTTGAGTAGCCTTGTTTGACAGAGGCTTCTTGGTCATTGAATGGACCTTGGAGTTGCCACTTTGTTTATTGCTTTTCATTATAACATATAGAGAATAAAGATAAATAGCTATGGTGTCTACCAAAAAATGCACCCTGTTGAAAGGCTTCATCAATCTGGGAAGAAAAGTAAATTCCATACTATGGCTCTCGAAGAAACTGGCTAAGGTGGTCAAGTTGACAGAACATCATCAGAATTCTCAACCAAAGGGAAGGGAAATTATAGCAGTCCCGAGAAATGTCTCCAAACCCAAGCAAAGAGAAGAAACCAAGGGTTCAAGGGAGCTCAAAAGTCTGATCTCCTCCAACAACTATGATTCAAGAGGGCCTGAGAGATCGAAAGCAAATAAAGGGCTATCAGTTGCAGGTATTACTCAATGAATAGTCATACCGTGGAATGTGAAAGGGCTGAGCAGTGAGGCGTGGATGCTGGCAATGAAAATACTAGTACAAGGAAATTAGACATTCTATTAGTACAAGAGACTAAGGAGGAAGACAAGTCAATGACCAAAGTTTGGGAGACATGGGTTCAAGGAAGGTTCTATTGGGTGTTAACGTAGGCAAAAGGTCGATATGGAGGCCTATTGAATGTATGGAAGTCCAACATCGAAGTTCGCACATAGATGGTCATTGTCCAATCGCCTATGACTGGGCTTTTGTTTGGCACTGGTGACTAATACTTATTTAGGTTCGACACAACATATGCCTAGTGACAATGATGATCATGATTAGTCATCCGTGGGTTTCATTGACATGGTCTTTCCCTCTGGGCGATGGTTATTATGGATATGCGGCAGTTGTTCCATATGCGTAGTCGGATGATGACGATGTAGAGGTGACATAATTATTGAATGGTGTGTAATATTTTATTTATTTATTTTTTTGTATTTATGTGTCTTTTGGATTTTGACATTACTTTATCACTTATGAGTTATGACTGGGGGTGTCAATGGGTTGTTAGGGTTGAGCCAATCTCTGTGCAAGCTCAGCTCGCATTTATGAACGCAAGCCCAAACCTAGCCTGAGCCCGGGCAGGGCATGTGCCTGTGGCGTACCCTCTCTTAAATACCTTTGGTTTTCCCCATGTCTTTCTCATCACAACTAAAGCTGTGGCTCCAAGATTGAAATATTTGATGGCAGTGATCATGTTGCTACTGCCAGACCTAATAATAATTGGAATCTCCTTGAGTATCTGACCCTATATCGACTTTGCCGCCCATGGCCTGTTGTCTGGCCTGAGGCTAGATTCGAGCTTAAAACTCTAGCCCATTTATTAAGTAGGACAAGTTTGGACTTAGCTGTCCAAAAGCCATTTCAAAATTTTCATTCATGCTCATATAAAGTTTTTTTTTTTTTTTTTTTTTTGTGAGAGATCACAAAAGAATTTATTTAAAAGCTCGCCAAAGTGAGGAAACAATACAAACTACACAACAAAAAGGCAAACAAGGGTGTAGCCGCCTTGGCTGCTTTAACACATGGAGCCCAAGCGAAAATGAGACCCTTAATGATAAGAACCACCCCATCGATCGAAGCTTCCTCATTCCTAAAACACCGGCCATTCTGTTCTTTCCAAATGGCCCAGAAGATGGCCATAATGAGAAGTTTCCCAATTGCTTTAGCATCTTTACCCCCACCTAGTTATATGAGCTTGGCACGGTAAAGCTGGGGGCTCATAAGTTTATTTATATTGAATTATTGACATTAAATATTTAAGAAATTAAATATATGAGTTTTGTAGTCAATCTAAACGTATCAGGTTAATAGAATCATTAGACAACCCAAGGCAACATTCTACCAAAGAATGGACTGTTACACCATCATAAACATTTTTTTTTTTAAAGTACTATGTGAAAGCTTCTCAAATTTTGGGATTTCCATATATTTCTTCGGATTTTTTTCTAAAAAAAAAAATTGACCATTATGGGGCCATAACATAATGTTTTGAACAGTTGTTGTTATGGCCATCACTACTGTTATTGAATACCTTGCACCAAACGATTCACCACAATGACTACGCAAATCGACCACTACAACACTCAACAACCAACTCTCCAAAGAAACAAAATAGGACTAATAATGTTTAGGGTTTCTTTTTTACTCGAGGTCATAACCTACCGCCATGACCCACAAGAGAATGTATGTTGATTCCTTGCATGTGGAAGCATTCCAGAGATAAATGGTGCTTGATTTAGACCACTGATGGCAAAGAATCAAAAGGAATACACAATATACCCAAACTCTCTAAACCCTTCCAAAAGATTTTTTTTTTTTTTCCCATCTTGTTGTATGAGAAAAGCCTTATAAAAGGACTTTATGGAGTTTAAATAGAAAAAATAAAAAGCAAAACAAAGAAATAAAATTGGATAATGTTTCTTGATCACCATAACCTTTTGGATTGTATGATTCATATTAGAATCCTATGATTCTTCTCAATGGTCTTCTGTGTGATTCAGTCTAAACTGCACATTTCAAATAGTATATCTTTCAGTTTTAAGACAGCACGTGGGCCCCACTCTTCCCTGTCACTTACGGTCAAACACCACATGATCATTCTGTATATTATTTATTTACCTACGCTAACCATGTTCTACGCAAGGACAGCCTTGGTCATTAAACTTGTGTATATGGACATTTTGAAGTTGCAGACAAGATTTAATGGCCACAAGATAGTAGCTATGTAGTACAAAACTAACAGTGAATGGTTTTTACAGCTCATGGAAAATCTCATACCGGTGGAAGAGAAGCGAAGACCACCACGAAGACTTCGGAGAACTCATTCTCTGAGTTGGTAGAATGCAATTCATGAAGAAGAAACAGGTGACAAAGAAATTCCCATCTAAAAGGTGACAGGTGTAGAAACTGGTGGCTTAACGGCAGTGTATTTATGGTAGTGTCTCTCTCTCTCTCTCTCTCTCTCTCTCTCCAGATTTTTGTTCATAGGCATTGTTGGGGTGCAGTCTCTCTTCCTTTTGTAGGAGCTCAACCAATGAAAGATTGGGGGGGAAAATGTTCGAAGTATCTGAAGGTGGGTTTTTTCCATCATCGTCTCAGTAACCAAAAGATGTGGGGTTAGCAGGTATATTATATGCTTATTGCTGTTAGTTATCAAATCTGTTTCCCCATTTGTAGAAAATGAGACCTGAATAAACAGCCTTTTGGAAAACAGTGACCTTTGTATTATGCTTTTGAATATTCTATAAAATTATATTCCTAATTCGCAAGAGCCTGCAAAAAAGAATGTCGATATGTTTGGTGGGCAGTTCATCATAGATCTTTTGCTGTGAGAGGGCTAAGATGAGGATGAGGGAGGTTTGAAGATCAGCAGTCTTGACCCTTTTCCTTTCTTCCACTAAATATGGACCATTGTACTTTTGCCAACTGTCATTTTTCAAGGCCTGGAAATGGATTTTTGTCTGATCTTTGATCACACAATTGTAACACTCCCAGCTGACTAAAGTTTACCTTTGGTTCCAAAGAATTCACTGAACTTGGCATTGGTTGCATGTCTTTTTTCTTTTTCTTTCGTTTGTTAAAAATATAAATATTTGTGTAGCCCAACTCCAGTTAGTTGGGATGAGGCATGGATGATGATGATAAATATAGAGGTTACATGTTCATTTATGCGCATATACTGAGAAGGGGGATTCCAAAGATGGGGTTCCCAGGCCTGCTTTTTCAGTCAACTCATCAAAAACTAATACGATTGGTTTTTGCCAAGTCAGCATTTCAGCGCTTTTTTTTTTTTCCAAGCTGGAGATGAAATGGAAGCTTGCAAAGTGCATCCAAATGACAATGTGGAATGCAGTTTGGATCGAAATGGCATTTAGGCCTCGAACCTGCTTTTGGAGGTTGTGTTCAAACGGGCCCCTAAGAGGAACATGTTCTCTAAAACGGTAGACCAAAAATGAAAACCAAAATACAAGTAGGTTACCTACTCCATAGCCGCATGTTGATCCACAGGAAGAGTGATTAAAAGATGTGCAATTGCCTTCTCCTCCTGATAGATTAATGTGGTCCACAAGCAGGAATCTATCTGCTGGAGAACCTTCCAAACCATTGGTCAGTGTCCTCTTGATTTCCTGTCATTAGTGGTGATTGTGCCAAGGGCTTGAAGCAGTTGAAAGTGTAGATTGGCAAGCTGGAAGCGGAATATCTAACCATAACATGAAACATTTGGCATAGGAGCCAAGTACAAGATTCTGCATGAGACGACCTTGCTGTTAGATGTCTTGGTCCATTATCGGTGGATTTGTGAAGATTTCCAAGTTCATAGAATCTCCCTTTGATGAGTGGAGTGGTGGACAATATTCGAACCAAGTGTTTGATTTCAATATTGGAGGATTAATTCATAATCTAGTCCGGCATTTTGGAAGATTGGGGGCCGTCAATGGGTTGGGCATGGGCCTTGCAAAATCAAAATTTTGAATAGGCCAGAACCGAACGATTGAGAATCCGGGCCGAAGCCAACCCTAGGTGTGGCCGTTGATGGCCTTAATGGAGTTAATACCTTTTTTTTTTTTTTCCAAAAAGGTCATAGGGTACATGAGAATAGATAATTCAAATCAGAATTACTACGTGAACACACCCAATCAATTTTGGGATCTACTAACGAGGATGGGTGGGTCGATGGGTATCTGTCCAATATAGCTGCTTCAGGGAAATTAGAGTAGAAAATTGTTGTAAAAGAGCAACCCCTAATGGTGCCACCCACCATTACAGCGAGGCATATCATCACCTATCCTGGTGAAGTCTGGCTCTACCGGGAATCCCCCCTCCCTCTCATTCTTTCCCCTCTATTGTTACAAGGACAATGAAAAAGAGTCAGGAGGATGTTAGTAGCCACAATGAAGGGATTTTGGCTCAAAGGCACTTCGTACCACTGGTTCTTAAAGAAAGTTAATGCCTCTTGAAGGTACAACCAAGCTCTTACACACTCTCGGCAGGATTCGAGCTCGTGTCTATTACTGATTAGTACTATTGGGAAGAGAGACTACCATCTCTAAACCTTATTTACGAATAAAAGGTATTTAAACACACACACAAAAAAAAAAGGGAGAAAAGAGGGTGTGTGTGTATTTAAAGGCTAAAGTTAGGTGTATATATAGCCCTTAGCGTCTCTCAGTGAAATGAGCATGCATTGAACAATTGTTATATACATAGTGGTGGTTATGTTTATTTGTCTTTTAGGGCTTGTTTGGATACCACCAAATAAGTTACTTTTTCTACTTACAGCAGTAGATGAAGTGACTTATTTGTGAGAAGTTTGGTTTAAGATCAATCATAACTATTTTTACTTAAAGTTAATTACTTAAGCTTAATAAGTAGAAACTAAGATAGTTATTTGAGGCATAAGTAACTTAAGATCCAAACACACCCTCATTATGGATATATGTTAATGATTTTATGGAGGATACATGTATTCTATTTTATGGTGGATACGTTTATGTACTTTTATGGGGAAACATATATGGTACCATGTATTCCAACAATACATGCATGATATATTATTAATGTAAAACACATTCCATTTATTTGAATCACAATTTTCAACATCCCTCATTGTATTTTAATGTGTCTCTTGTAGAACCCGGTAGTTTCATAGTTTCATAAGTGAGAGTTATTTTTGCATAAATAAAAAATTGTTCATAAATAAATGTGGTTTTTAGACTAAAACCTTAGCGTAAACTTGTCAAACTTCATTGAGGCATATAGTGACAAATGTTTTGAACTACTTGCTTAGTTGACACAACCATCGAAGACACATAGAATTCTATCAATGATTATCAATAGAGTAACCAACTAATACCATCTCCCATTCTACTTGAGTGCTTTAGAGATTTAGCCATAATTTAATAGGATGTAAGGTCTGGATGGATATGCCCATAGCGTTTGACAATATCTACATGATTTTAGGGATTTTCATAAAGCCGAATATAGGCATCATTTGCCTGGCGATACACCAACTATTATGGGACAGGAAATGAGCTATTCTCCCCTCTGATCCATGGTTAGGATGGCAACTGGATACAATCAATAGTTTAGATCATCCAAAGGTAACCTAATGGATAATCAAGTACTCTTATTATTCTTTTTGATTTTCTTTGAAGAATTTATGGAATATGTATTTTTATCGAGGGAATACCTCCCCTTTTACAAAGGAAGAAACCAAGAAAATTAAAAGTTCAGATACAATATAGACAAGGGTTCCATCACATCCAAATTTCCTACCTTATCATATTCTCTCGCCGTTCAAAATTTTGAATTAGAGCTTCCAACTTCCAAAGAAAGATGAAAAAGAAAAGAATATTCTTTTGAAGATATTTCGGGAGAAAAGCATGTGGGACCCACCCACCGGTAATTGCCCACAAGTAGAACATGCATGCTCATATTCAATGTCTCTCACTTAATCACGTTGTGAGAGAAGCACAATGTAGGTGTCCATCTTGCTTGTCTCATAACAACTAAGATCATTTGATTAAAAGAATCAAATGGATGTGACTAATTGGAATATTGTTATCTTTTCATAGGTGTTTGAACACTAAGTGACTACCTCGCTAGCACTTAATAACTTAAGCTTTTTTATACATATCTTAGTCCACATGACCGCACATGTAATTGCTAGAGTAAATTTTAGGGCTAGAAATTCTTTTACAAATGATCCGGATCGATCATTTGATCCAACCGTTGATCATCAAGATTGTGATGATCCATTAATTATATCATCAATTCGGGCACCCATAATTATGATTTTTAATCGTTGAATCATCTCATCTAATCTATCACTTGATCGATCATATGACAGATAGATAATCTAAATCGTGAAGATCAATCGATTGATCACTTGATCCACTCATCATCCATGTATTACTTATTACATCTCACCTATCATCTAATAGGCTGTTTATTTGATGATCTAACTGTTGGATTATTAATATTCAATCGTCTAACCCTTGATCATGCATATTTATTCATACATCATGTTGATCATTCATTATTTGACCATAAATCATGCATTAGATCGTCCATCCATGCCGTGATCCATGTGAGCTATTCATTTTATGATAATGATTGCATGAATACATGCTCGTGAACCCTTGGAACATGTACACTACCCTTGGCACACACACTACACACACATTACATGCATGCACCCACCTCACACATGTACACTCCACACAAACCATGTTTCACACACATGACACGTGTACACACCATGCATGTGTGCACACACCACTCACACGTGCACCACACCCACACCAAACCCCTTCACTCTTCTCTTGTAACTCTTTCATTCAATCCCTTAATTCCCTCTCTTCCAAAAATACAAAACTCCCCACTTCATCATCACATCATCCTCATCATCACCATCTAATTTATGTGAGTGGGCCTCTAATCTAATCTACTTCTACAATAACTTTTCTTTTCATTGTCAAATTATTTAGTTTGATGCTTCTTTTTTTTCTTTTCTTTTTTTTTTTCTTTTTTTTAAATTTTTTTTTTTTTAATTATAAATGTGATCCTTGTGGTAAAAATTAGATTATTTTGATCATGTGATGGTCACAAAATGGATTGCATTTCAGGCCGCCAAGTGCACAATCCTTTAGACATTTTTTTTGTTTTTTTGGTGGACCTATAGGGTACCAATCTGGACATTAAATTAGGGTCCTTTTAAGTACTAATCTGGACATTAACTTGGGGCCCTTTTGGGTACCAATTTGGATAGCAAGGTTGACCACATTGATGCTCCAAAATAGACATTTTGTGGGACCCATCAGACGTCCAAACTGGACAGTAGCATGGGCCTACTTGGGCTTCAAACTGTCCAACAGAGTGGGCCCATTTTGGATCTTAATCTGGACGTTTTGTGGGCCCACTAATGTGCCCAAACTGAAGATGCTTGTTCCGCTCAATTAATGTCCAATCTGACCATATTAAAAGACCTATTTTAGTATCCCTTTTAGTGTCTAATCCGTACCTATTTTAGCGTCCCGGTTAGCATCCAATCTGTACCTATTATGATGCCCCAAATGGCCTGGACCCATCTGACGTGTCAAAATCTTGTCAGATTGTAGACTCTGGACGTCCACCAATCTGAACATTTTTAGTGGGCCAAATAGCCACTGGTTTGGATAGCAATCTGATCTCTGACGTCAGTCCATTTGGTCACCAATCTAACCTATTTTTAGACTCATTGGTTCACAAATCTGAACGTTTCTCAGGTCCCACGTGGACATCAATCTGGATATTTATATGGCCTTTAGCACGGATACCAAACTGGACCTATTCTGGTGTTTCAAGTAGCGCCTAATCCTGGTACTCTTTCCACCACCGGAGATTCGGATTCTCTCTTACAAATCTTGCATGGCTGAAAAATTGAGAAGTGTCTAATAAGCTGACTGTTTTAGTTTATAAATCTAACACCCAATACTCATAAAGTAGCAGTAGAACGTCTCGAAAGAGGCCGAGAAAAACCTAAGAAAATGTCAGGAAATGTAACGATTGGTTAGAAAATGAGCCAAGGGAGGAGACTTTCTAGAACATCCGAAAATCCTGACGTTAATGCCTAGGCCCCGCTCAACCCAGTGAAACTATCTTTGCAAATTTGATCCATCAACACGGAAGGTAACCGATTAGGAGTATGGTCAAAATCAAGTTTGTCTAACCATTTCTTTTAAAAAAAATTGTCTGAATTTTTTTTTTTCCTTCTCACATCTCAATCAAGCTTAAAATGTAGTCTATTCCACACATTCGCAAGATATTATCTATCATCTTTATTTGTATTCTTAGTTATTTTGTTTTTATGCATCTTTTTGTTTATCTTGTTCGCCTGCCCGGGGTCACTTGATTTCGCTTAGTAAGGCTGGGACTTATTATACTTTTGCCTACTCGATCCTTTTACAAGACGATGCAAATCATGGCTAGACATACAATACCACACTCACTTGAAAGTAACATATCCCATAGAGTAAAAACCGCATTGCGTGTGGCTAGAAGAGAGTGCCTAGCCCCTTCATCTTCTATAATGAAGGCCCTTACCCAAACTTTTGTGATAACAGGCTAATCACAGGGAGTCATTTAGGTCAAGGGATTTCATGATCTCCTGACCTCGAGGCAAGTCCACATACTCTAGCTAACCATGGATACAAGAAAGCCTAATAAGCTAGTGGATACTCCAAAAATTCAAATGTACCCTTTTTGGCTGGCCTTAAAAGGTATTGCAAAACCAATAACAACGGGTTCGTGGTTTAGGGTTTTATGGATTAGGGTTATGCTTTTAGGATTAGCATATAAGGTTTGGCTTCAGGATTAAGGTTAGGCTTAGGGATTAGAGTTTAGGATTTAAGGTTTATGATATATTGTTTGAGGTTTAGGGTTTAGTGTAATGTCCCAAACTCAGTGAATAGGCTCACATAGTTCTTGAGCTCCAAATTCGGTGTTGATAGCTTCCATAGTATCCCGATTTCGGCACCCAGAGCGCATATGCCAAGTTCCGGAAGCGAGATCCCATAAGTAGAATTTTTAGTGGTGTTTTCTTTCTTTCTTCTTCTTCTTCTTATTATTATTATTATTTTTTTTTTGTAAATGAGCATAACCATAAGGGTACCAAAACAATATCACATATCCACTATATAGTATAGATTATAACAAAATTTTAAAAGATTAGGCACGCGCTCTAGCCTCAGTACTAATGTACCCCATCATAACCTGTAATGTAAATAAATGCACATAAGCTTCCCATAAAGTCCAGTAGAATGCGCGTGTTAGTGCTTTAGTTTTGTCAATGACGTGAGATAGGGTGTCTTGAGTCGGTTGAGCATCCATATGAAGACATTGAAGACTGAAGACTTGAAGACTTGAAGCATTAAGACTAAGGCAACATGTATAAAACATAAGATGCCTTGGTAATCCTAGCCCTATACCGCTTTGGGTCCAAAACAACCTATCTTAGATTACTTGATCCCATATAGGAAAACCCTTAGTCATAAGGTTTGTGCCGGCTAGTTCTTGTGTAAAATAAAGATAAACTATATGCACAAGTATGATCAATCCTCAATCAATTGAAGGCCCTTTGCTTGATCGACCAAAGTTGCGCTAAATCATTCAACAAGTTTTTTTTCCCTGTTTTAGAGAAACCTCGATCGATTGAAAGTAAGCGAAAGTGTCTAGTGAGATTTTTACCTTTTTATCAAAAAAAATTTGATCTATCAAAGGGGTCGCTCGCTTGATTGAAGCTAGCCATTATAGATCCGTTGGAGTTATATATATATATATATATATATATATATATATATATATATATATATATATATATATATATATATATATATATATATATATATATATATATAGAAATTGGATATTTGTAAAGATGATGGTTTTGAGTGAATTAGAAGCCTTAATGTGTCCCAATACTTCTCAACACTCTTAGCCTTTCCTACAAGAGATCCATACTTTCTTCATCGTGATTAATCACTTTAATGAGTGTTCCAGTTCCAATTGATGAAGAGCATAACATCTTGCATTCTCTAAAGCATAGACACCAATTCAATAGGTAAATACTTTGTCCTTTAACATCCAACATCTAGAATGCCCATATATGTGAATCCTTGTTCGCTTGTCACTCAAGTGTAAGTTTGTGATGTAGTAATAATCTCAGTGAGACCAAGGTCGTACCCATAGGGACTGTATATGAATGTTTTTTTTTATTTTTTTATTTTTTTTA
Source organism: Magnolia kwangsiensis (assembly GCA_037074715.1). Lineage (NCBI taxonomy): Eukaryota > Viridiplantae > Streptophyta > Magnoliopsida > Magnoliales > Magnoliaceae > Magnolia > Magnolia kwangsiensis. Next base: position 37,551,961 of record CM073587.1, on the reverse strand, counting down.
AAATTTTTTTTAAGTATTTAGAATTAGAATCAGAGACAAAATTAAATTTGAGAATTGAGAAAAATATACTTGTGAATTTGAACTATCAATATAATGAAAACTAGAGCACAAAGGAACCACTTGTAGTCATCTTAATGCCATCTTACATGATTCAATATGGATTACTCAACTGGAATCGAAGTCCTAATATATGTCAGAAGATTCAATAATTAAATTATTATAAGCATTCAAATAGAATATGAACATTCATAGTATTGGTTTCCATATAACCATCTTATTCTATTGATTATAGAGAGTTCAAAACATTTATCATGCCCTTAGTCGATTTGTAAATCAGAGAATTCTATAGGTCAAATAATCATAAAATAGAGAAGAAAACATTTAGGAAGTTCCTAAGCATCCATCATGCCTGGAGTCGACTATGAATCAAAGTAAATTAAAAAATACCATTATATTAAAATCATTAAACTATGAATTGTTCAACATGAAGATCATAAACTTGAATCAAAGTAAGAAAGACATTAAAATAAACTATATGCTTCACTTCTTAGCTCTAGCTAAGAGATTAGCCAATCAAAAGCTTGATCGAAGTAAAACTCTTAAAGAAAAATATGAAAAACTAAGTAGAAGAAGAAGATTGGAGAAGAAGGAGAACTCCTTTAAGCACCACAACTCCTTTCTTTACTCTTTATACCCTAATTTATGCTTAAAAGAACTCAGAGAATCCCTTTATATAGGCTTTGTTTAGACTGCTTTTAAAACCGCCTCAAATTTACATAGGTATCACAGTTTCGATGGGATTGAAGTCCGATTGAAGAGTTCGATTTGAATTTGGAAACTGCCAGCAACCGTCTGCGTAAGTCCTTTAATGAAGTTGCCCGACTTTCGATGACATCGAACTGGCTTTGATGTCATCAAGCATATCTTCGATAGGATCAAAGAATGTCCAAAATTGTCCAGTGAGTAGATCGATTTTTCTCTAATTTATCCGATGTCATCGAACTGGCTTCCATGACACCAAACTGGTCTTCGATGAGATCGAACAGGTCCTCGATGACATCGAGAATTGTACCCATATGTCCAGCAACCAAACTTGATTTTTTTAAATTTTTTGATGCGATCGAGCTTCCTTCTATGGCATTGAATACTTACTTTGATGGTATCAAAGCTGTGTTCAATGATATTGAATTGTCAAGTTTAGCGGTTCCAAATTTCTACATTTTGTAATGTCGAATTTCTTCTTTCTTTACTTGGTTTTCTTGGATCTTGGACTCTTAAAATCTTCAATCTTTACCTCAAAAGATCCACTCCTCACTTTGGTAATTCTCGAGCATTAAATCCATGCTTTTAGCATCATTTTCACCTTAAGCTCTCAAAATCACCTCGTAAAGATAAAACATCTATAAATAGATCGATTAAGCACTATCATGTTCATAAAACCAATGTATAAATAGGGAAAAATATACAATATTTCATACTCAACACACCCCCCAACTAGCATTTTGCTAGTCTTGAGAAAAACATGCGTTTAACAATCTTTCAAACTTCAAAATTTAAAACCTTTTTCAGAAAATAATATTCTACGCAATCTAGCATATATGAGTAAAATTCCAAGATGTAAGAATAAAATAGTGACAATCTAGAGCTTAACATAATTAGTAAACAAATGAAGTAAGTCCTCTTTCATGAATTGATTAGTAGAATGCAACCAAACATTATGTTCCCAATGTGCTTGATGGTTCACAACTCACATTCCATAAGAGTTAAGTTCATTTCATAATGTTAGCCATGTTCATTACTTCAAAGTACCGGATCAACACAAATTACTGATTCCAAACCCATCTCCCTTTTTCTTATTTTTTAGCTTTTCAGTTTTATATCGACGGTTTTCACACTACATTTAGTCTTTTCTTTTCCTTTTTTTTTTCATAGATTTTTCATTGAAACACAGAATAGGTAGCCCTTTTTGATCTCACTATTTTCTAGCTGGTTCTTTTCTTCTTTTTCATTATTTTTAAGGTAGAAAAGGATCTCAAGACTTAGTTCTTATCACTTTTCAGTAATTAGCACACTAAAATCAGAAATTTAAGTTATTTTCAGAAAATATGAGTTACATGTGATTTATGAGCTAGACTCTATTGATGTTTAAACTTTTTATCCATCAGTTTATTAGAGGGGCTCATTCCAAAGTTTACTAACTAGATGAACTCTAGAACTTCAAAATTTATTCTATATTTCATCATCATACTCAAATACATATTCGATTACACATATTTTCACTTTTCAAAAGAATTTTGGAATTGAAAATTTGAAAAATTTCTAAGATTTTTTCTCAACAACTATAAAAACACTTATTAGTTTACTTAATCTCACCCCAACCTAAATTCTACATTATCCTTAATGTAAAAGATATATGAGCAATCAAAGCAACATGAGATAATAAAAATAAAAGAGTGAGTAAGAAGGAGAGTATCTGAAAGAGGAGAATTGAAATGGTTCAAAGTTTTCATCATCTAAAGGGATTAGCACAAGACTAAAACAAAAAGAAAAGCAAACTACCCTAGTCCTAAATTATAAGAAAGTAATAGACCTAATCCTATTCTAACTAGACCTCCATTAGACTAGAAGGTCAATCCTGATACACAGGATCACTCAGAGGGATGGACATAACCTCTGAAACAAAATTCTCAATGAATGATTTTAGTCGATGATCGTTCACTTTAAAAACATTACCATTCATTGGATTCTCTATCTCGATAGCCCCATGAGGATAAACCGTTTTAACAACAAAGGGGCTAGTCCAATGAGATCTCAATTTTCCTGAAAACCAATGGAGTATAGAATTGTACAGGAGGACTTTTTGGTTTGGCTCGAATGTTTTTCAAAGAATGTTCCGGTCATGGAACTTCTTTATCCCGTCCTTGTAAATTCTAGAGTTTTCATACGCATCATTCCGGAGCTTTTCAAGTTCATTAATTTTCAATTTGCGTTACATTCCGGCATTATCAAGATTAAAGTCGAAATTCTTTATTGCCCAGTATGTCTTATGCTCTAATTTCATCGGCAAGTAGCAAGCCTTCCCATAAACAAGTCTGAAGGGAGACATTCCAATAGGGATTTTATATGCGGTACGATATGCTTAATGCATTGGTCAATCGAATTGACATCCTTATGATCGGGGTTAATCGTTCTCCAAGATCTGCTTGATCTCCCTATTTGAAATTTCTACTTGACTGCTTGTCTGTGGGTAATAGGGGGTACTTACTTTATGTGATATGCCAGATTTCTTCATTAATGATTCGAATGACCTATATATAAAAGTGGGTTACACCATCACTGATAATGACTCGAGGCATTCTGAACTGAGAAAGGATGTGCTCTTTTAAAAACTTAATGACCATGCAATGGTCATTATTTTAGCACAGGATCGCTTCGACCCATTTAAAAATATAGTTAACCCTTAGCAATATGTAGAAATTTCTGAATGATTGGGGGAATGGTCCTATGAAATCGATACCCCAGTAATCAAATGCCTCAATGGTAAGAATGGGGTTCAAAGGCATCATGTTTCGTTAGGACAATCCACCCATCTTTTGACATTGATCACAAGCTTTACAAAAGTCGTAAGTGTCCTTAAACATAGTGGGCTAATAGAAGCCACACTGCAGAATTTTTGTTGTGGTCTTTTTAGCCGAAAAGTGACCACTACAAGCATGTATATGACAGAAGGAGATGACACTTTGATGTTTGTTGTTAGGAACACATCTCCTTATGATTTGATTTGGGCAATACTTGAATAGATATGGATTATCCCAGATATACTTGCGCACCTCGGTGAAAATTTTCTTTTTACCTTGCTTTGACCAATGTGTTGGCATAATACTTATAGTAAGATAATTTGCAATGTCAATAAACCAAGGTGAATGGGATACTGTAAAAAGTTGTTCATGAGGGAATGTGTCATTAATAAGTGTCATCTCAATGAAATTAGATATGACAAGTCTGGAGAGATGGTTGGCTACTACATTTTCTACTCCTTTTTATCACAAATATCTATGTCAAATTTCTGGAGTAGAAGGATTCATCTCAGCAAACGGGGGCTTAGTATACTTCTTAGAAAGAAGGTACTTCAATACCGAATGGTCCATGGATACTATGATCTTGGATCCTATCAAGTAGGATCTAAACTTGTCCAATGCAAAGACTACGACTAAGAGTTTCTTTTCCGCAGTAGAATAATTCATCTGGGCAGAATTTAGAGTTCTACTTACATAGTAGATGACATATGGATTTTTCTCTTTTCTTTGGCCTAACACCACCCTAATAGCATAATTGCTAGCGTCGCACATCATCTCAAAAGGAAGACTCCAGTTGAGTGGTTGCATGATAGGAGTGCTAGTCAACATGCCCTTAAGCTTAGAGAAAGTTCTCTGACATTCCTCAGTCCACTCGAAGGGGGTGTCTTTTTGAAGAAGATTATAAAAAGGATGGGATATGTGATTGAAGTCCTTAATGATTCTTTATAAAAGCTAGCATGTCCTAAAAAGGAATGCAAGTCATGTATGCTTTTGGGTACAGGTAGGTTAGAGATAAGATCAATTTTTAGCTTTATCTACCTCGATTTCGTTGGATGATATGATATGTCCAAGCACTATTTCCTTGCGAACCATAAAGTGACACTTTTTCTAGTTAAGCACAAGCTTCTTTTAGTCGCATCTTTTCAGCAAATGTTTGAGATTTTCAGTGCAATCACTGAAAGATGAACCAAACCTAGAGAAGTCATCCATGAAGAACTCTAAAAATTACCCCACCTTGTCTGAGAATAGTCAACATGCATCATTGGAATGTGGCAGGAGCATTGCATAGCCTGAATGACATTCATCAGTATGTGAAAGTGCCAAAGGGACATATAAACGTTGTCTTTTCTTTATCTTAAGGGGCTATCTATATCTGGTTATAGCTTGAATATCCATTCAAAAAGCAGTAATAAGAATGACTAGCTAACATTTCTAAAATTTGATCAACGAAAGGTAAAGGAAGTGGTCTTTCCTTGTGACCGTGTTTAATTTTCGATAGTCAATGCACTTTCTCCAACCAATAGTAACTTTGGTAGGCACAAGTTTATTTTCCACATTTGCTACGATGGTGATCCCAGACTTCTTGAGAACCACTTGAGTTGGACTCACCCATTGCTATCGAATATTGGGTATATGATACCCACATCTAATAACTTAAGCACTTGGCTTTAACCACCTCTCTCATATTTTGATTTAGTCGGCATTGTGTTTGTTTAGACGTTTTCACATTATCCTCAGGGTGAATGCGATGAGTGCAAATCAAAGGATAATTCCCTTGAGGTCCGCAATGGTCCATTCAAGAGCTCCTTTATATTCTTTGAGAGTAGTAATGAGCATACTCGCTTGTTCTTTATCTAGGTGGGAACAAAATCACCACCAGATATGTCTCATCTTGACCTAAGCAAGCATATTTAAGATTAATAGGTAATGATTTTAGGTTAAGCTTCAGTGCCTTAATACTTGACGGCAGAGACTATGTCTCATTAAGGATAAGTGTTCAAATTGTGGCTTTCATTGGTCAATTTCAAGTACCAGTGCTACATCAAGCAAGGTGTTCATCTCCTTAATCATTTCATCATCCCGATCAGGGGAGTGGGCTAAGCACATCTCTACAACATCAAAGTAAAGAGTCAAGATGGCTCTTTCTTCTACGAAAGAATTGATTTAGGTCAACTTTATGGGCATCATCAACTTCCTTGGGTTGTTTGCACATGTTAAAGATATTCATCTCTAATTCATTTTCCCAAAAGTTAATTTCATAACTCCATTCCTACAATTGATGATTGCGTTTGATGTAGCTAGGAATGAGTGGCCAAGAATGACGGGAATCTAAGTACTCACATCGATGATGCATTGAATATCCAAAACAATAAAATCCACTAGATAGTAGAATTTATCAACTTGGACTAGCACGTCCTCGATCATTCCTCTTGGTATACGAATCGAACAATCAACTAATTGAAATGTGGTCCTGATGGGTTTTAATTCACCAAGTCCGAGTTATTCGTAGACCGAGTAAGGAATTAAATTTACGCTTGCTCCTAAGTCAAGAAGTGTGTGCTCAATCCAATGATTCCCAATTACACAAGTGATGGTTGAGCTATTAGAATCTTTGTTTTTTTTATGACACATCTTGCTTAAAGATGACACTCACTTTTTGAATTAAGAGATTTTCTTTTGTATGTTTTGTCATTTCTTAGCCATGCAAAGGTCTTTAAAAAACTTGGCATATGAGGGAATTTGTTTAATGACATCTAAGAGAGGAATATTAACTTTCACTTATTTTAGAACCTCCAAAATATCCTGAATGTTAGACAACAGTTTTGGTGAAATCAACCTTTGGGGGATGGTGTAATCGGCTTGTATTATCTTTCTGGTTCTTTTTCTTGTGGAGCATTACTAGGTCCATCAACCCTCCCATCTTCTTCCAAGTCCTTACACTTATTATCCCTCGTCGGGATGGTCTTATCAATTATCTTTCCACTCCTGAGAATGGTGATAAACTTATCTTACTCCATATGGTTCGAAGAGCTAGGGTCACTTAATTCACATTGTTGTTTCGAGTTGGGAAGAGGTTGGGCTGGAAGAGTCCCTTTCTCCCTTATTGTTAGTTGTGACTCAATTCTTTGAATAGACGATGTAAACACTCTCAAAGTTATTTTGATATCTTAGAATACTTGTAATGTATTGTGGTTGAATTGCTTTTGATTTTGCATGAATTTCTGAACCATGTCCTCCTAAGGTCTCCTTTGATTGAGAAGTTGAGAAAGGGCCTTTTGAGGGGTAGCTCTTTGTCCATTCCTCTAAGTTCGGATGGTTCCTCCAGTTGGGATTGTATGTGTTTGAGATGGATCTGCTGAATGGACGTTAATAGTTGTTCACGGTGTTCGATTACTCATGTAAAAACTCTTAAAATGCAAGAATTGTGGGACAATCTTATAACACTCAGAACTTTTTAATACTCGAGTATTAAAAGTTCTCGAGTGTTACTATGAAATTTAATTTAGTATATACATGTGTATGTCACCAATTTACCTTTTCCTAACCTTCCATCTATTGTCTAACCTGAATCTGGCTATTAAGAATAATCTTCATCCATATATCAAGTCATTCGACCATTGAGTTTTAAGACAGGATCATCATATATCCAAGTATTCTCACTTGTCCATCATAACTAACCGTTCAGTCAACCATTCAACGTTAAGTAAAGATATCTGATCATCCACTTTGATTTTGTATCATCCAATCATAATAAACTAACTACCTAATCCCTACATCTACTCGTACATGTATCGAATTGAGATTCTAATCTGTTTATCCCGTTCACCACTATTCACAACCCCAAGTGTAGGGTCGTGATGTAGTAATAACTCGGTGAGACTGAGATTGAATCCATGGGGACTAAACTTGTATGTATTCTAAAAATAACTAGAAGTAGAACCAGAATCAGAAACTAATCTAAAATCTGGAATAATTGGAGTAATTATGAACAATGTTGACTTTAAATTATCAATTAAAAGGTGGGAACTAGGGTTCTAAGGATCCACTTGTAGCTATCAAGATGCTATCTTATTTAATTTAAGAGACACAACTAGAATTGGAGTCCTATCTATCAGTAGAAGATAAACTATTCAAGCACAATCTGAACTTTCATTGAGATAGTTCACACATGAAAATCCATTGCATTGATTGAAAGGGATTCCATCATCTTACCATGCCCAGGAGACAATGGTGAACAACAAGATTTGCCAATCTCCACAACTCCAAATAGATTAAAAAGATATCAAAAGCCTCCACAGAATCTACTGAAATTGAAGTCACAATAAATCAAAGAAAACTGAAAATATTCCTCAAATCAAACTACGACTCAATGATTATTCAACATAAATAAGAATCAAAGCAAGATAATCATCCCAACACGCTACAAGCTTCACCTCTTAGCCCTAGCTAAGAGGTTTAGTTCACCATAGACATGATTGAAACTAAATCTCTCAAACAATACATAAAAATTAAACTAGGAAAGGAAGAAAACTCCTTGGTGGCTGCTCCACCCTTTGGCTCTGCTCATTGAAACCTAATTCATATTTAGAACTCCTTGGAGAACCATATTTATAGCCTTTGTCCAGCCGACTTTGAAAAACTGCCTCAAATTTACGCACTCTGTGTAATGCTTTTGATGCCATTGAACAAACATTGATGCCATCGAAGGAAGAATTTTAGTTTGAATCGGATTGGAAAGTTGCACCCTTTCACAGTGCGTAAGTTGTCAATTCTGTCGAACGTCCCTTCGATGCCATCGAACATGTCCTTGAGCCATCAAAAAATGTCCAGAATGTTCTATTGAGTTGCTCCAGAATTCTTCAAAAATCTCTTTTCCATCGAACTGCCTTCGATGTTATCGAGCAGGGCTTTGAGCAATTGAACAGGGTTTTGACGTAATCGAAAAATACATCCAATTTTTCCAGCAACCAAACTTAATTTTTATGTAAATTCCGATATAATTGATCAGGTCTTGATTTCATTGAACACTTCGATGCCATCGACAGTGATGCTTTAAATTTCTAGATTTTTACACTTTGATCTATCGATATTCCTCCTTCACTTGGTTTCCTTGAATCTTGGGGACTTGGGATCTTCAATCTTGGTCTCCTAAGATCCATCCTTTGCATTGGTGATTCTTGAGCATCAAATCCATGCTTTTAATATTCTTTTCAATCCAAGCTCTTGAACTCACCTCACAATATAAACATGTATAAAATATATCCATTAAGTATTATCATGTACACAAAATCAAGATATAAATAAGAGAATTATATAATATTTGACACTCAACAACCACCTATAAATATTCTTAACCAACCATCAAAACTACAATATGAGGAACATATATATGTGAACAAGTCACTTGAATATAATGGTATATATGTTCTACCTATTGATCACTCCAAAAACCTATTTTGTATTTATTTATTTACGAAACTAACCATACATCCACATGCATATATGGTGTGAGTACTAACTAGTAAGTTTTCCTATTTTTGACATGCCATCTGGTCATTTATCATGTTGTTAAGCATATATATCTTGCCTTAATTCGGTGAATAAATCTTTATTTGTAATGATTTATATATGAATTTTATTGTAAGAATGTCTTAGAAACATGCCTATTACCATGTAGAATCATTAGATTTCTCAAAAATCCCATATCAACAATAATTATGAAAATGCCATTAGCCAAGTGTCAGGCCTGTGTCTTAGAGACCATTTCATTCCTTAGGATACCACGGTCCTTTCCGTCGAAGTCTAGTGACCCGCGACTTGTAGATAGCATTTGCGAGTGACCCTGAGTCGCGTCCTGTTAACCTGAGTCAGCTTGACCTGAGACCTATGCCATTGCGACCGCGCTATTGCCGTGTCTCGTGTGACAATGCGACGCTTTGATTGTGAGATGTGACCCGCGCTCTATTTCGGCCGTGGACTGCACATTGTGGGACCACCTATCCTAGATATCACTTTTCCCTAGAGAATCCCATCATTAGGATGATGTCACCCTAGGGGTGACATCACCCTACCCTAGCACCTACCCAAGTACCTACCCATGCATGCTTGCTAGCATGCCTAGCCATTATGAGAGAATGCCACTCTCTTTCCAACAAGTAATGACTGCCCCTAAGCTACCTAGCCCTCTCTCTCTTATCTCTCTCCCTCTCTCTTTCCTTCCTCATTTCTCCCATTGCTAGCGCTTGGACGTCCCAAGCTACCCTCAAAGTCCAGCCACTCCAAACTCTATTTCCCCCAAATCTAACCCTTTAGATCCCATCTCAACCATAGAAACCTCTCTCTTGGAGCTTTAAGACCCTAAGGTGGAAGGAGTTGAAGATTTGAAGTGGGTGCCATGTTAGGAGTAGTTCTTGTAATTTATTTCTTGGATCTTTTGATTTCCTTGCTTAGGGTCATGTAGGACCCACCAATGAATGGTGGAGATCGTACTTGACCCCTTGGGTGTGGCCAATGGCCCACCCTTGGTGCATGCTTAGCCATGATGGGGCCATTCTCCATGGACCCCATCCTGATGTTTTGTTGATTCATGGTCTTGATGGGTCACCTAGACCCTGATTTCATGGTGGGGATGGTATCCCCATCTTAGATTTTTGGATGTAGGGTCCATGCATGCATGAAGCCCATGATGTATGGTTTGAATATTTTGAGGGGCTCATAGTGGCGGAGCCCCTCCATTTGGCCGATCTCTCTCTCTCTCTCTATAGTGATGATGATGTGTGTGGCCTACCTGATGTGTTCAAAAAATCCAAATTGTCTAGATTTTCCTGGACGTCCAATTAATAGAGCCCATCTTACTGCCCTTTTTCGGGCCACCTTGGATGAAGGAAAATAAACAAATATCAGTTTGATCCAAAACTATGGTGGGCCACTCACGTGGGACTCCCCAGATGCAAGTATTTTATCCAGGCCGTCTGTCCAAGGCATGAACGTGAGGCCACCTTGATGAAATATTTCATCTAGGCCGTCAGTCCGCTGGACGTCCAGCAGGCCTGAACGATCAGGAAAACAAAAATATCTGCTTGATTCAAAGTACTTGTGGGCTGCACGTGTGGACCCACCTGATGTATATGTTTCATCAATACCATCCACCTTCCAGATAGGTTAGATGGTGGAGCCTACCGTGATGTAAGTGTTTCATCCTTACTGTCCAGTCCAGCTGGATGTGGACCTCACCTTGTGTTTGTGGTTTATCCACATCGTCTAGTCCAGCTGGGACGTGGACCCCACCATGATATATGTGCTGTATATTGACGGTGGGACCCACATGATGTATGTGTCTCATTTCGCGTCGTTCGTCCATTGCTGGACGTGCAGGGTCCACCTGTTGTGCATGCAGGGCCCACCTTCTATACACGCAGGGCCCACCTTGCTTCACACTGTCCATTTAGTGGGGCCCATCTGCACTATCCAGGCCCACCTTGATGTGTGTGTTGTAAGTACACTGCCCATCTATTTTCTGGACCATAGGACTGACCTGTGAGGCCTACCTTGATGCATATGTTACCCGTGTTAATCATCTATTTTGTTGGATCATGGGCTGCACCATTAGGCCCACTATGATGTATACGTTACACACACCATCTTCCCATTGTCCCTAGATCATGGGCTGTTTCATGAGGCCCAATGTGATGTATGTGAGGCCCTTGTGTGAGGCCCATGATGATGTATATGAGGCCCTTGTATGAGGCCCATGGTGATGTATATGAGGCCCCTGTGTGAGGCCTAATGTGATGTATATGAGGCCCTTATGTGAGGCCTAATGTGATGTATGTGAAGCCCTTGTGTGAGGCCCATTGTGATGTACATGAGGCCCGTGTGAGGTCCATTGTGATGTGTATGAGGCCCTTGTGTGAGGCCCATGCTGATATATATATATATATGAGGCCCATGGTGATGCATATGAGGCCCTTGTGTGAGGCCCAATGTGATGTATGAGAGGCCCTTGTGTGAGGCCCATTGTGATGTACATGAGGCCCTTGTGTGAGGCCTATTGTGATGTGTATGAGGCCTATGTGATGAGGCCCAATTGTGATGTATGATTCCACCATGATCTATGATATCCATCCATTTTCCTAGTTAGTATAAAAACCATGAACCCCATTATAGGATATGTCCTTAATAGGCCACACCTTGGGAGCAATGGAGGTTAAATGTCTACATTGTAACCTAAGGCCCATTATAAGGCCCATTGTTAGGCCCATTCTCATCTTCTCATAGTGGGTAAACCCAAACCGTTAGATCCCCATTATTGTTGGTGTTTCCATCATGCCTTGTAGATTTATCAAAGGTCATAGAGCCCACCTTATGTATATCGGGCCAATTAGGAAACCCAGTTTGCATGTGTCGGAACGGGAGAGGAAGCCCACTCCTTGTTCCTAAGCCCATCGCTGTCATAAGGAGAGTACATTATTACCGTACATAGAAGAATCTATGGTATCAAATTTGGTATATCCACTGTCGAGGACTGATCTTGATATTATATTTGTTAATCATGCTAGTGTACTTAAGTTAGTAGGGCATACTGAGTACAGCCTAACATAACATCATGTTACATGCTCATGTGCATCATTTGTATGCTTGTTATGAAGAGTGACTGATCATAACATATGCCATTAGGCGGATTGTTTATGGGATTCTCTGATAGACGTAGTTGTCCCACATGAGCGCACAGTATGCATAGGATTGATGTATGATTGCATAGTGTGATTCATGCACCTTACATTGTATGATTCGATTGCTGTACGCCATAGCGACATCAGGGCCGTAGGCTCCGCAGGTATAGCGTAGATAACAGGATTGGATACCAGAAATACTTGTTCTAGCACGGGGGCGCCATAGATGTCCCAGGGTGAAAGTCTCCAAACTCTTATGGTACCAAGAGGATGCTCCAATGTCGAGACCGAGTGAATGCAGAAGTGCACGAGGGCCGTATACCAGTAGGCCACATCTCCCACTGTGTCGTGGTCGATTGGAAGGAGGTGTAACACTTACCCACCCTAGGGAGGGGGTAATGACTAGGCTGAGTCTGAACCAGCTTGAGGAATGGGTCTCCTATTGACGAGCCGGGCCGATGTTAGTAGGCAAATAGTGAGGTCTCTTCCACTCACCTAGTTGTGCAGTTAGACGGGGCGATAAGCTAACGTAGAGTCTACTAAACCCTGATGATCGTCTAGAGATGAACCGTACTGATATGTGGATTCAGATGAGGACTTGCATGGTTGCGTTGCATCTTGCATACGATATTTGACCATGTAGGCCCTACATCACATAGCCTTGGTATGGTTGATAACATTCATGCCTTGCATTGTATAGCCTTGGTATGGCTGATAGTATTCACGCCTTGCATTACATAGCCTTGGTACGGCTGATAGCATTCATGGACTTACCAGCACATTCCGTATTACTCTGATATTGCATACTTGGCACATACCTAGTACATACTTACACCACCCTCTAAGCTTTCTATAAGCTTATGCACGATTGTTGCATGCAGGTGACGCTAGGGTGCCGCAACAGCACTGAGTCAGGAGCGTGCCACTGAGTTTCTGGAGCTTTTGATATCTCTATTGTATTTCTCTTATGCATTGTCCTTAAAGTTTCTGATTATAATGGATATGTGGTGATGTTGTTGGTTGTTGTTTGTGGGTCATGCTTATAGTTATGCTTCTTATGAAACAAACTTATATTGAAAATCCTCTTTATAGGATCCCAGGATCGGAACCTGGTATATGAGTGCCAGAAGCCGAGAATGGGGTACTACGGAGGTTTTCGGTGTTGGATTCGGTGATCTGAAATTTTGTGAGCCTGGTTTCTGAGTTTGGGGCGTGACACCAAGACCCTTGAATTCTATATCACATGGTTTTCATGATCCGTTTAATGTAAAATTTTATACCACACCTATGTAATATAAATTAACCATACATATCGAATTTCAGCCCTTATATAATTGTAAAAGTAGCCCAATTGACAAATCATCCCCTTGACCATTGATTTTGGTATCCATCGAATGAAGAAAGCTCATGGGTAGTCGTAGTAGGATATTTTTCTTCATTTGAATGACTTGGATTTTCCATCATATGGACCAAGTATGAAATGTGAGAACCCCACCTTGGTAGCTTTTCCTTAGGCGTGAAGTTAGCCGTTTTAGGTTTACTAACTCTTTTAAAATCTAGAGCTTCCGATTGACCCACCTTATATCATCGATTGTAATTCAAATTTGGACCACACTTTGGCTTCATATGATTACGAGATCATAGAAAATTTAGACCTAGATTTATGTTCTTACACCATTGAACGATGACTGTCTTTACTCCAATTTCTTTCTTTTAGTGCAAAATGGGAAATTTCAGATTTAGGCCTTTTACACTATCGATCAACTACCAACTTTCATCCAATCATTTGCCTATCTTGACTACACATTTTTTCTAAAATTAGGCTTTGATCATTAAGCGTGAACCGTTAATTGGGATTGGGTCCATTTTGGCACCCTCTATGAGAATTTTCAAGATAAGCCAATTTAAATTTCGAATCACCAAGAAAATTATGTACCCTATCCCTATTCGACATCTCCATCACCATGAATGAATTAAATTTAAAGAAAGATCAACAGAAGTGACAAATTGGAGAAACCCAATTAAATAGGATGAGAAACTTGTAAGTGCTTATATGTTTAGTAAACATAAGGTTGTCAAATTTCGTGAGACAAAGTGATACCGATTAGATTGCAAGTACGATTAGATCGCTGCTACTCTACATGTTTGAAGATCAGCTCGAGATTGGCTTATCATCTCAAGAAGACGTCGCTCAATTTCAAGACTAGATGATCTTTGTATTTTGTTAACCAACAGTGATATAACCCTAAAAAGACCTTAGGTTAGGTGTTGAAAAAGGTGAGCTTAATAGTCGGGGGGGGGGGGGGGGGGGGGGGGGGGGAGTGGTGAATAGGACTATGCCAAATAAAAATTAAGGTGCTGAAATAATAAATAAATAAATAAACTCAATCGCACTAGTATTGAAAAATTGATTCAAACTAGTTCGTAAGACAACCTACACCCAAAACAAAGTTCAGCTAAGACAACCTTATTTCACGAACGATTGTAAGAATCAAGATCTCAAACCAAGCAAGATAAAATAAAGCTATGCATTATAAACATTAACCACTTTTGCATAAATAAAATTACAACCATGCTCCACAAATGCAAAAAGTAAGCATTCACTACATTACCAAGAGTTATAGTGGTTCGGTGTGTACAACAACTGTTCTTAAACAGCCACACCTAATCCGCTCCCAATAATTACTATCCACGTGATATTGGCTTTCACCATAAACAAAGTTTTTACAGGGTTATCTTAAAATCTGATACAGTTGTGATTTTAAAAGGCTATCACAAAGAAAAAACCCTCACTGAGATTTTCTGGCTATCTCAGAAAAGTCAACAAATGAGATTTACTAGCTATCTCAATAAAACCAAAATACAAAAGTGGAATATACTTATCTTCACCTTAAAGATGTATCTGTTGATGTAGCCTGTAGAACCACTTCTCTTGTAGTAGATTTTTTAATGTCTAGTCATATAAACAAGGGTTCTAGGTTCTATATTGATTTTAAATAGATGCAAACCAAAGGGTACTTGTTTGAATTCCTTAAGATCTCAGAGAAGAGTACTTACTCTCTTTATAGAATAAGATTCATAAAATAGGAGATTAAGGAATTAAAATAATAAACTTATTAAAAAAATATTAAAAATACTATGTAATAACTTGACAATAATGGGGACTTCTCTCTATCTTGATGAAGGTTTTAATCAATGTGAATTGGTAGCTTTGGATTCAGAGAAAGCCTCTATTTATAGGCAGACAAGTTATTGCTTTGACTCATCTAAGACATTCTTCGACTTGTCTAAGTTGCAACAAATTATCAAATTTTCAGCGCGATCGGATAAAACAGAACTTCGACTGGTCAAGGGCCTTGTTCAACCGGTTGAGCATGGGCTTCAACTAGTTGAGGGTGTCAAAATTCAATTGCTGGACTTCGAGTTGAGCAACCCTCGACTGGTCAAATAAGTTACAAAAAAATCTAATTTTTTGAAATTTAAACTAGGACTAGTTGAAGATTCTTTAGACTAGTCGAGCCACATCTTAGACTAGTCGAACCTTAGCTTAGACTAGTCAAAATTTAGCCTAACATAAGTATAAAAACCCATTTAAGTTTATTTCTTGAAAGAACCTAAGCCTAAGGTCTTTTTAGGGTTTGTTATACTTGAAAAGACTGAACATTGAAGTAGATGAGATGTTTGAACTTCATGGAACTTGTTCTTTTACTTGATTCTTCAATAGAACCTGTAGTTGAAGATGGAGCTTAATCATCTAGTAGAAGTCTAGTAGAACTTGAACTTAGTCATCTTGAACTTAGTAAAACTTGAACTTTCTACTTCTTGACTTGAATTTCAATAGAGTCTTGAACGTAGTAGATTTTGAACTTTCTTGAGTTGAAGTATAGTCTTGAACTTTTTTGACTTGAAGTAAAGTCTTGAACTTTCCATCTTGATCCACATTAGACGAGTCACTTCATAAGCTATTTTGTCTAAACAAAATTTGACAAACAAAGGTGTGCTTTATACAATATAGCACTTACATGTGCTTTAAAAAAATCATGCATTTTGAGTTACTTTTGGTGTATGTGTTCTAGAGTTTGACCAGCCTAACTTCTGGTTTGGCCAGCTTAACTTCCTCAACTAACCTAACTTCAGGTTCAGGATAAAATTCAAAATCTATTGAAAATTCGGCTAGACTAACTTTTGGTTCGACTAGCCTAACTTGAAATTCAGCTAACCCGAGTGAAGTTTGGGTCAAATTCCAATAATGCAAAATTTTAAATTTCGCGAGAATTCAGCCAGACGAATTGGACATTTAGCCATTCACATTTTACCTCGAGCCAACTGAATTTTGGACAAATCTTATGCTTCCCAATCTGATAGTCCTTGGAACGAATTCAGTGAAATCTAGCTAGCTGAACCTATTCTTACACTAGCTGAATTTCTAAACCCTCCGGCTATAAATAGAGGCCTTCTATCATTCTAAACTACAATGAAAAATTACTCTAAACCTTCTGCAAGTGATAAAGAAGCTTAAGTCCCCGTTAATCCAATTGTGTTGTATTTATATATTTATTTTATGCTTATTCAATTCCCTTTCTTAAGTTAATCTCAATCATATTCTTGAGAGTAGTCTATACTCCACTTGAGAATTAAGAGAATTAAATTTGTAGCAGTATGGTTTTTCATTTTCTGAAATACTTTATAACTCTAAACTTTTTTTGGTTGAGCGAATACTGCCTCATCTACATTCAAGAAAGAAGATCTTCTACTAGAAGCTTCAACTACTTCTTTGAATATATATTTGAAGATAAGTTCTTTATTATTTTATTTCACTTTGATTTTTTTGAGATAGCCTGCGAAAATCTCAATGCATTGATTTGTGATAGCCTGTGAAAATCACAAAGTGGGTTTTTGTTTATGATAGCCTGTGAAAATCACAAAAGGGGTTTTATTATGGTGAGTTCGTGAAAATCACAAGGAATTGTATAAGGTTGTTAATGTGAACCTGTGAAAACCTTGAAATAGTGAAAGACAAAATCACGTGGGTAGTAATTTTGGGAGTGGAGTAGGTGTGATTTTTAAAGCACTGAACCACTATAACCCCTACAAGCCTTGTGGTTAATATTATTTATTTCATTCTTTGTGGCGAATGTTGCTAGTTTGAAAGATTGATTTTAAAGACATTTGTGAAATAACGTTGTCTTGCCTGATATTTTAGGTGAAGCCTGTCCTATGAATTATTTAGAATCAAAGTTTCAATAACTTGGGCAATTGAGATCATATATTTTGCTTTTATTTTGATTATTTTGCAATGTCCTATTTGAAAGTGCCCTGGTTTGTCAATTAATGTCAGTGTTGAGTCAGCTAGACAGAGAAGCTCCATAGGAAGATCAATTAACCATCTGCTTCAACCGGATGTGTGCCCGAACTCACCATAGGTAAATCTAGGCCTCACATCCCATGTCCCAAAACACCAGGTAAATAAAACTCTTAAAATTGGTTAGAATATCATAGGGATTTTGGGTTAGATAACATTTTTATAAATTCAGAAAAACTCTAAGTTTTCTACCTCTGTCGATTTATCGATAGACTGATTGATAAAATCAGGAAGTGCTATCGATGTCTTCGATGCTCAATCGATACTATCGAGATGAGGACAAAAATTTTCCAACAACCGCATATTCTTCTGGATGAAATTATCGATGTATCGATACCCTTATCGATATCATCGAACTTTGAAACTCGAGTCTATCAAAGTTGACTCGATAAAATCGACAGTAGAGAGTTTGTGTCCCTGTTTTTCTAAAGAAAATCATAAAGACCTTCGATATATCGAAGTACTCCTCGATATCCTCAGAATTCAAAAACTGATGATATCGATCTTGGACACAGTTATTCAGTAACATTTTTCAGGTGGTTTTTATCTTGGATCAAGGGTCACTCGATAGAATCAATATTCAAATATTGATGATATCGAGGCCGGGTTGATTGCATCAAGAAAGGACACAAACTATCCAACAAGCTCAACTAAAAAATCCTTTGGATTTATCAATACATCAACACGATTATCGATATAATTGAGATTCAAATTCCGATGATATTGAGTGTACCTCGATTATATCCTTGACCTAAAATATTTCAAAGGCAATGTCTCTCTCATTTTTGAATGTTAAGAAATCGATCCTCGTGTCGATGAAATCGGAGTTCGAAATCTGATGACATCGACGCAGGTTTCGATCTCCTCGACTAGCTGACAAAAAGTTTCAAAAGCATATGACATTTGAGTTTGTGTCATCAAGTGGCCAGTCGATACAATCGAGAGTATACGCTTGATGACATTGACCCTGCTCGATGATATCGAACTTGTCTTTAGTTATTAGTAGAGAAAGAAAAGAGTGCTTTTAAGTGTTTTACCTTAGATCATATACCCAAAGCCCTTTCTCTCATGGAAGTTCATTCTCCAATCCACCCTCATCATTGACATTCAGTAGAGTGGATTGGGGAATGAACTTTCACATTCAAGGATCCTCCATCTACCATATTAATGACAAATCATTAAGCTGGGATCCCTTGAATACATAGATGATTGGAATCACTCTATTTCCCTTATAGGAAAACTTTTAATAGAGTAGGATTCTATTACAACCTTGACCCAACCCATCGCCATGCATTGGTATATCTTCTGAGTTGCGGTTCAAGGAAGGGGAAGACTCTTCGTTAACAAAGAAGGAGATCTTCAACAATGAGCTAAAAGGGACTCGTTCGCTTATCTGTAAGTTATCAGAGTCCAGAGGACCCTTGTGATCATTCCTTTATAGGATTGGGTCTAAGGTGTTTCTCACCCCTTGCAAGTCCTGCAGGAGACCTCCGGTGGGAGTGTACGTTGTGTGTGCGTTGTATTGACCCTTGCTCTGTGAAGAGCATAAACAGTTAGGGTCTTGTGGAAGATGCTCGGCCAATGTGCCTAAAAGTGGGTGCATTGTGTTGATCCTTGCTCGTGAGAGAATAAACAGGAGAGGTTCCTTCTATGGATCCTTGGCCAGTATGCGTAAAATTAGGTGCTATGTGTTGGCCCTTGCTCGTGGGAGCATAAACTGTCAGCCTAGGTGTAGGTTGTAATGGTTAAAGGTGAACTTGATTTAAAACCTTGGGTTTGGGGTGAACCGTGTGAAACCTCCTTAGTGAAATCTGACACACTCAAGGGTTTAATGCATCTGCCAGGAATGGAGTCGGCAAGTAGTTGAAGCACTATAAAAATGACTGTGTTTGTGATTGTTGTTTATCTTTGAATACTTATGTGATTTCATTAAATGCTTTCATATTTCATCACACCTCACACACAGTTACATCCATCATAATCTTTGAATTGCATCATGTTTATCATTAAGTTAGTTTTGTGATTGGATCCTCTAATTAGCTTGGAAGCCATTAGAGTTATCTTGAAGAAATCTTGATTCATGCATATCTATTCAGGACACGTTTGATAGGATTTTTAATAAACCATAATTTTTTTATAAAAGTCCTATTCACCCCCCTCTAGGACATATTGGCATATTCCTACTTCAACTAAAGCGGTCTTTGCCGCAATGTCAATTGGTATTAGAGCGGGTCTCTCTTAAAGGGCTCCACCGCCTGACTAAAGTTGGGAATATGGCCAAAGGAGAGGGCGTATCGGTCACTAGACCTCCAGTATTTGATGGATCAAATTATGCATACTGTAAGGCTAGGATGCACTGCTTTATAAGATCTTTGGATCATGATGTTTAGGATATTTTTGAAAGAGGATATGTGCCACCTACTGAACAAATAGTACTTAAAAATGGCACAACTATCACCAAACCAAAATCCAAAGAAATGTGGACATCATTCGACAAAGAAAAGAAAACATCTGAACCTAAAGCTATGAATGCTATCTACTGTGTTGTGTCCCAAGATATTTTCAATTAAATCAGTATGTGTGGGACAACCAAAGAAGCACGGGATTTATTGGAAATAACCCATGAAGGAACAAGCACTGTGAAGAGATCTAAACTGCAACTCTTGACATCACAATTCAAATGTCTCAAAATGGACGAGCATGAGACCTTCATGGAGTTTTTCATAAAACTAAATATTATTTACAACTCCATGGGTGGATTACGTGATAAAGTTCTGGTTCCAAAAATCTGTTGTAAAATACTACGATCATTGTCAGAACGGTTCAACCCTAAAGTAACAACCATTGAAGAATGTAGAAACATAAATGAAATGAAAGTAGAAGAACTTGTAGGTTCCCTACAAACATTTGAACTACACTTCAAACAAACCCCTAAATCTAAAACTACTATCCTCAGAACTTCAAAGAAAACAACAATTGAGGACAATGAAAGTGAAAGAGAAGATGAAGATGGGGAAGTGGCTATGTTGGCTCAACGATTCAGAAAGTTCTTTCAAAAAAATCGTGGCCATCTATTTAAATCAAGAAAGGTGGACAACAGACCTTCTGCAGGTAAATTTGATAAAAAGACCAAAGAACCATAATGTTATGCCTGTCAGAAGTTTGGACACTTGTCTAATGAATGCCTAAACAGAAAAACTAAGGGTAAGGCAATGACTGCCACATGGGATGATACAGAAGAGTTAAACTTAAAATCTAGTGACTCAGAGATCAATGGAGATTAGAAATCTTTGAAAATCCTTATGGTCTCCACTGCTCTAATCATTCCCATTGAAACTGAGAACGAGGAAGAACCACAAGCCACTGAATCATTCCTGTCAGATAATGAGGAAACTGAAAAGGAAGAAAAAGAAAAATAAAACAAACTACAAGATGCTTATAATCAACTTTACATCCATAGCATTAACATTGTTAGAAGACTTGGAATATCTAAAAATAAAAAAGAATTGCTGCAAAAAGATTTGGATAAAACTCTGAAAATTAATACACATCTAGTCAATGATTTACAACAATATCATTCAGATAATTATAGACTTGAGATAATTAACACCTTTCTTAAATCTGAGACTGAAAAACTAAACAAATAGGTTGAGCAATTAAAAGACAAAAACATGCTCCTTCAAAATGAAAATCATACACTCCTATTTGATTTAGAAGAATCCAGAAAAATCGCTAAACTAAACTATAAGTTTTCCCAGAGTGGTGAGAAGTTAGAAAAACTTTTAGGTATGGGAAGACCTGAAGAGTACAAGATAGGCTTAGGATATGATAAATTTAAAACAAAGACTGAAAATATAGCACCAACAACTGAAAAATCTGTTGCTTCAGATAGTAATAGAAGAACTACTCTAGTTTGTCATTTATGTGGTGATTCAGATCATTATAAGTTTGAATGCTTGACACCTAGGAGGACTCAACATAACTCTGGTCAAAATCATATTTAAAAATTCAAACCAACCAAAGAAATACAAAATGTCAAGAGTCCACCTAGGAATATGGATAAAAGAGATTCACATCCACCCCCACCTAAAATGACTAATAAAGAGCAATTGAATCAAGTGGTCGAATTAAACAAGAAAACAAAATTTACCACAGTATGGGTTCCAAAAGAAAAGAAGAATTGTCTGGTTACTCTTTCAAACCATATACCAGGCAATGAAACTAAGTGGTACCTGGATAGTGGATGTTCAAGACATGTCATATGTGATAAATCTCTCCTTACAAATTATTCAGACCTTTATAATGGGATAGTCACCTATGGAGACGGAAGCACCGCTAAGGTAATTAGACAGAGAATTATTAAAAGTATACATTTGCTTAAAAATGAGAATGCCTTTTGCATAAAAGGATTAATACACAATTTTCTAAGTATTTCTCAAATATGTGACAATGAGCATGTGGTTACATTCAACAAGAAAAAATACGAAATCCTAGACCTCTCAGGAAAATCAGTGATGAAGGGTTCTTGCACAAATAACCACTATCATGTCATCAAAGGTAAAGGAAAGGATGATCCCTATGCCTAGAAATATCGAGCATAGAAAAATAAGTCCAGTTCATGCATCGAGATCTGGATATCTGCTGAAATGATGCAATTTTTTATTGAGCTCCTAATGATACATCTGAGGTCTCTCACCTCAATCTTTTTGTATATAAACATTTTAATATTTATAATTTTGATTTGTATAATGCCTGTACAAAATTTTGCTATGTATACTGTTGATTCATAGATATACTAAAAGTATACATGAAGGGTTGTTTGAATGCTGAAAATTGAAAACATTCACCTTTGATATACCTGTCGATACATCGAGTGAATGGTTCGATTACATTAACCGTGAATCGATACCATCAACGAACTCTCGAGCAGCTAAATCGTCGGGTCGGTTGGTCTTCCCTCTGATCTTCATTGAAAAAAATCAGATAAGGTATTTCAATGTCATCGAAACGATGTTCGATGATATTGAAAGTTACTGCTCAATTAAAAATGGAAGAATGGAAAAAGAGACTCACTTGTTGATCTCAGCATGGCAGTGCATTTCTCAGAATAATTTTTTTTCTTTTCATCTCAAGCAAAAATGTCTAAAGGATTGGTTCTTCCACAACGTTCCTCCATAGAGAGCATGAAAGGTAAGAAGAATGCAACTGGCTCATCTTCATTTTTCAACTTAAACTTTGTGGCAGAATGAACAGTTCAGAAAAAGTGCATTGAACCCTTTGGGATCATCGGTCTCTTAGAATTGATTGGGTGGGGGAATGTCGTGAATTTTGGTGGAGGATATCAGTATAATCTTGTGCATTAGTTTCTGAACTTAATTTACAATGTTGAAAATAATCCTCCAATCGTTTTAGTTGGTGTCATAAATCGGACCGAGCACATCACCCCTAGACTGATAGTTCGATTGATTGGTGTACAAGTCACTAGGATACCTATATCAGAATGAAATAGGAATGGTCTTGGTGTATGGGGAGAAGTAACTCGAGCACTATGTAATGGTGCTCTATACCAAGAAATGTAAAGAATGTCCTTCATGTTAAATATCTTAATCTTTTATATAAGATTCTTCACAGCATCTTCAGCATAAATGTCTATCCTTGTGAAGTTCTGACAACAAGCTTTCTCCATACATTCTCAATGTTCTATATGATATTCATCTCAGTATTCACGTATGCCTACCCTCTCTCATTCTACAACAGTTAATTCAGGTGTCTTCAGACGAATCCATCACTACACTTCCATTCCCATGTCTTGTGTCCAAGCTATCATGACATTTGGGCTACCTCCTATTAGTGAACTCTCGTGCCCGTGTGCCTGGTTCAATCAAGAAGACATTTGCAATCTGAATATCGTTGACAACACGTCTCGTTGGGGGAAAAACTGATTCAATCTCAGGCAAAGGCTATCCTGTGTACAGCCCCGACTCAGTTAAAATCACTCAGGCTGTCATAGAACGAGACATGGTACAAGATCTTCTAGATGGACAACTCACATGATGAAATAGCTCGATGACTGCGAATCCTATCTTTCAGAGATCAGGCACATGCTAATGACTCTGCAACATGCTACAAAATAAATTCTGGATTCCTTACCAGAATAATAAAGGCTTTCGTACGTCCTTCCTGTCATCACATACCTGGAGTTTCTCTGAAATACTTAGGGAGTAAATATCTTTTTGAATGCCCTTCGCTCATATATATATATATGTGTGTGTGTGTGTGTGTGTGTGTGTGATGCATTACTAACTTGCAGAGTTTAACAAACTTATTTTTGGTATGATATCCTTTGTTTTAGGTACCCATGAATGGGCTTGGTAAATTTTTTTTGATAACTATTATATTACTGCTAATATTGGGCAGTATATATGTTTTGAAGATTTTGGGCTATGATTGGTTATACTTCATATCTGCCTTATTGCCATTCCCTGGTTTATTTGGTTATAGCTTAAATGATGTGTGATGCATATGATGTTTTGATCATTATTCTATTTTCTTATATCACTGTTGTATTTGGTTTGCTATGCATACATAGTTTCTGAAAATGATGTCTGATTAATCCATTATTTTGATCATTCTACATCTATCTTTTATGTATGTATGCTCTCTGGATATTGGTTCTCCCAAATTGCTTTAACTCCAATCAACATTAACTGCTATACCTTTACCAATGACTGATAAAAAAGGGGAGAACAAATCAAACACCCCAATGGGAAAATTGTATATCTGCTTGAATGGTAATGCAAGTGTTAGGGGGAGCAGCTGCACAAGATAGGGGGAGAATGCTGTTAAGGGGAACAGCTGCTAATTGTGTGTATAGTTTCACTAGACATTGTAAAATTGTGTAGATTACATGTACACACAATTTAGGATGTGTTTGTCTCGATGCTGTTCTAGGGTGTTTTAGTATTTTATCACGTAATTGACAAAGGTGGAGATTGAAAGTGCCCTGGTTTGTCAATTAACGTGAGTGTTGAGTCATCTAGACAGAGAAGCTTCATAGGAAGATAAATTAACTGTCTGCTTCAACCGGATGTGTGCCCAAACTCGCCATAAGTAAATCTAAGCCTCACATCCCATGTCCCAAAACACTAGGTAAATAAAATCCTTAAAATTAGTTAGAATATCATAGGATTTTTGGGTTAGAAAACTTTTTTACAAATTCAGAAAAACTTAAGTTTTCTACCTCTGTCGATTTATCGATAGATTGATCGATAAAATCGAGAAGTGCTGTCGATGTCCTCGATGCTCAATCGATACTATCGAAATGAGGACAAAAATTATCTAGCAACCACATATTCTTCTAGATGGAATTATCAATGTATTGATACCCCTATCGATATCATCGAACTTGGAACTTGAGTTTATCGAAGTTGACTCGATAAAATCAACAGTAGAGAGTTTGTGTCCTTGTTTTTCTAAAGAAAATCATAAAGACCTTCAATATATCAAAGTACTTCTCGATATCCTCAAAATTCAAAAACTGATGATATCAGAAGGTCTTTGATGATATCGATCTTGGACACAGTTATCCAGCAACATTTTTTGGGTGGTTTTTATCTTGGATCGAAGGTCACTCGATAGAATCAATATTCAAATATTGATGATACTAAGGCCGGGTTGATTGCATCAAGAAAGGACATAAACTGTCTAGCAAGCTTAATTGGAAAATCATTTGGATTTATCGATGCATCGACATGATTATCAATATCATTGACATTCAAATTCTGATAATATCGAGTGTACCTCGATCATATCCTTGACCTGAAATATTTCAAAGGCAATGTCTCTCTCATTTTCAAATGTCGAGGAATCGATCCTCATGCCGATGAAATCGGAGTTCAAAATTCGATGACATTGACGTAGGTTTCGATCTCCTCGACCAGCTGGTAAAAGGTTTCAAAAGCATAAGACGTTTGAGTTTGTGTCATCGAGCGGCTAGTCGATACAATCCAGAGTATGCGCTCGATGATATCGACCCTACTCGATGATATTGAACTCTGTCATAAATGTGTCCGTTTTATATCCGTTGGAACTTTTTGCCTATATATAAAGAACTTGTCTTTAGTTGCTGGTAGAGAAAGAAGAGAGTGCTTTTGAGTATTTTACCTTAGATCATATACCCAAAGCCCTTTCTCTCATAGAAGTTCATCCTCCAATCCACCCTCATCATTGACATTCAGTAGAGTGGATTAGGGAATGAACTTCCACATTTAAGGATCCTCCATCTACCATCTTAATGGAAAATCATTAAGCTGGGATCCCTTGAATGCATAGATGATTAGAATCACTCTATTTCCCTTATATCAAAACTTTTAATAGAGTAGGATTCCATTACAACCTTGACCCAACCCATCGCCATGCATTGGTACATCTTCTGAGTTGCGGTTCAAGGAAGGGGACTCGTCATCAACAAAGAAAGAGATCTTCAACAACGAGCTAAAAGGGACTCATTCGCTTATCTGTAACTTATCAGAGTCCAAAGGACCCTTGTGATCATTCCTTCGTAGGATTGGGTCTAAGGTGTTTCTCACCCCTTGCAAGTCCTCTAGGAGGCCTCCAGAGGGAGTGTACGTAGTGGGTGCACTGTGTTGAGTCTTGCTCTGTGGATATCATAAATAGTTAGGGTCTTGTGGAAGATCCTTGGCCAGTGTGCCTAAAAGTGGGTGCTTTGTGTTGACCCTTGC
Source organism: Magnolia kwangsiensis (assembly GCA_037074715.1). Taxonomy (NCBI): domain Eukaryota; kingdom Viridiplantae; phylum Streptophyta; class Magnoliopsida; order Magnoliales; family Magnoliaceae; genus Magnolia; species Magnolia kwangsiensis. The sequence continues at coordinate 37,525,608 of CM073587.1, read as the reverse complement.
TCGTGAGAGCATAAACAAGAGAGGTTTCTTGTGTGGATCCTTGACCAGTGTGTGTAAAATTGGGTGCTATGTGTTAACCCGTGCTCATTGGAGCATAAACTATCAGCCTAGGTGTAGGTTGTAATGGTTAAAGGTGAACCTGATTTAAAAACTTAGGTTTGGGGTGAATTGTGTGAAACCTCCTTAGTGAAATTCGGCACACTCAAGGGTTGAGTGAGTCTGCCGGGAGTGGAGTGGACACACCTCACACACAGTTACATCCATCATAATCTTTGAATTGCATCATGTTTATCATTAAGTTAGTTTTGTGATTGGATCCTCTAATTGGCTTGGAAGCCATTAGAGTTATCTTGAAGAAATCTTGATTCATGCATATCTATTCAGGACACGTTTGGTAGGATTTTTAATAAACCATATTTTTTTTTTTTAAAAGTCCTATTCACCCCCCTCTAGGACATATTGGCATATTCCTACTTCAACTAAAGTGGTCTTTATCGTAATGTCACTATTAACCCCCCCTCTAGGACATCGATAGCTCATCTTTTTAAAACTAATTTGTGAAATTCTTTACAAAGGGGGCCGTGCATCCCTTCACCACTCAAAATCCCATGCCCACCACCTTCTCACGTTAAAGGAAGAGAGAAATATATATATATATATATATATATATATATATATATATATATATATATATATATATATATATATATATATATAGAGAGAGAGAGAGAGAGAGAGAGAGAGAGAGAGAGAGAGGGAGATGTCCAAGCCTAGACGCCCTTCCCTTTTCTTCCTTCCCCACATGTGTGTTGTCTCCCTCTTCCTCGAACAACATCGTGGTTCATGTAGAAGCCCTCCTACATTGAGATCTACCTCGGGGTTGCATCTAAGGCTAAAGTGAGAGATTCATTTAAGCTTACATTAATTTGATTTGAATTCTACATTGTTTATCTTATTGTTGTACACTTTTATATTGCTATGATTTCTATGCCAATTGATTAATGGACCATTATGGATATTTATCCCTATGAGAATTATGGTTAATTTATGAATTTAATTATGCGTGATTTTTGTAAGATCCGTATCTTAGTCCGTACCGTTCCATAGACTCTCGTAATCCTCCCCATCGAATTTTTACAGCCTGTGATCTGTAGACAACATTTATGTGTGATCCTAAGTCGCATCCTATAGATCTGAGTCGGCTCGACTCAAAACTTGTACCCTTGTGACTGCGTTGTCGTCGCAGTTCCAATGCTACGTGTTGCTCGTTGATGCGATATCCAGGCCAGGAGTTGTGGACCCGCGTTCATTTCGAGGAAAACATCACGCATTGTGAATTCCAAGAGAATCTCTACAACCTTTCACATCAATCAATCAATCACAAGTCAAGTACATAACCCATCCCTCTCTTACATAAGCCTTACCCGAAGTCAACTCTCTCTCTCTCTCTCTCTCTCTCTCTCTCTCCACTCATCCCTCTCTCATCCAAAATTCAACCAAACCCATACCCTCCATGTCATCTCTCCTTACAACATCCATTCCTCTCTCTCATCTATCACCCATTCCATCTTATCTCCCTCCATTTCCCAAGCAACCATGAGAGAAAAATCCTAAGGAGAGAAAAGAAGCTTAGAGAGGACCCATCTTCCTACCACCAAATCTTCCCATCTAACCATTAAAATTTCATCATTAACCCTTAAAGAGAGAGCTTAGGGGCCAAGGATTCTAAGGAGCTAAAGGAGTCATATAGGTGGGTGATTTTAAGATATCCATCGTTGATTTTCATTTTAGGGCCCACTTATGATGGGACCCATTTATGATGGGACCCATTTTGATGTATGTGTTATAATCAAAGAGGGGCCCATAGTGGTGGGGACCCTCCACTACATTGTTCCTCTCTCTCTCTCTCTCTCTCTCTCTTCCTTTTGTATGGTGATGAAGATGATGAAGTGTGTGGCCCACTTAGTGTGTGTGTATGGCCCACCATGATGTGTTATATCCATGCCATCTACCTGTGGGGCCCATCTTGCTGGACTATCTAGTGGATGGGCTTACTGCCCAACCATCTGGACAAGCCCAGATGAAGAGAAAACACAAATATCAACTTTATCCTGGTGGGCCCCAATGTGTGGACCCACTGCAAGTGGATTGGCTGGAGCACCTCATGCCAGCAGCTTAATGTTGCCCATTGACGTCAGCAAGTTCTGTGAGGCTGACCATGATATATGCATTATATCTGAGCTATCCATCTGTTAGACACTAGGCCAGTAGCCCAGCAGTCCAGCAACTGGATAGCTGCTGTAATGACGTATGCAAGTTCTGTGGGCCCTGATCACGAGGTAAGCTTTATATCCAAACCGTCCATCCATTCGCTGTGGACCCCACCATGTTGGCATGCTGATCTGGACCGTCCAGATCATGTGGACCCACCTTGATCACCACGTGTGACTCCACCATCCAGCAGCAAGGACGGTGGGTCCCACATGGGGTCCATATCTAGACCGTCCGTAAAAAGGACGTCCAGGGCTGGACGTTCGAATATATATATTAATATAATAATAATTTAATATAGTATACATATGTATACAGAGAAGTGGGGTGGCCCACCTACGTGGGACCCACCTGATTTGGAGGCTGATTGGCTGGGACACCTCACACCAGCTATATATCTACTGTAGCAGTGTCAGCAAGTTCTGTGGGACCCATCGTTGATGCATGGGTCTTATCCACACTGTCCAGATGGATGGATGGTGGGACCCACCGTTGATGTATGTGTTACATCCAAACCATCCATTTGATGGCTGGCCCAGCAGCCATTACTACTATCTGATGTCAGCAAGTTCTGTGGGTCCCGCCTCATATTTTGTTTCATCCTGGTTGTCCATTTAGATTGGGACCCACCGTGATATGTGTATTAGATCCAAACTGTCTATCAGATGGACCACACTAGAAAAATCAGTGGAAGATTGAACGTCCACCATTGAAACCGTTTGGGGGTCACATAAGTTCTAGATCAATATGAGAATTGTTTTTAAATCAGGTCTTTGTGACCTTATGAATAGAATTGAATGGAAAATAAACGTTAAGGTGGTCCCCGTGAATTGTTAACGGTGAAAATCATTATCTCCACTGCTATTTATGGTATGGTCTAGATGATCTTTTGATAAGATTCATTTTTTTGGGTAATGCTCCAAATGATCTCTAAAAATAAATGAATGGTGTAGATAGTCCCACTAGGTTAATGGGCCCATCTTGAATATATAAGGCATATTGTTGCGGCCCATCTTGAAGTATATGAGGCCCATTGTTGCGGCCCATCTTGATGTATATGAGGCCCATTGTTGCGGCCCACGTGATGCGGCTCGATTGATGTTTATGAGGCCCATTGTCGCGGTCCATGTGATGTGGCCCCATTGATTATAAGAGGCCCATGTTGTGGCCCATTGCGATGTATATAAGGCCCATGAGATGTGGCCCATTGTGATGTATATGCGGACCGTATTTGAGGCTCATTTGATGTATATGCAGCTCGTACTTGAGGCTCATTGCGATGTATATGCGGCCCGTATTTGAGGCCCATTATGATGTATATATGGCCCATGTAATGAGGCCCAACGTGATGTATTCGAGGCCCGTGGGATGTGTCCCAATGCGATGTATTTGAGGCCCAAGTATGAGGCCCAATGTGATCTATATGAGGCTTATGACTGTGGTCCAATGTGATGTATATGAGGTCCTTGTATGGGGCCCATTGTGATATGTATTAGGCCTATGTGATGCGGCCCATTATGATGTATTTAAGGCCCATGTGAGATCCATTATGATGTGTATTAGGCCCTTATGTGAGGTTATGGACCCATTATATGTTAGGCTCCATATGGGCCACTCCTTGGGAGCAATGTTAGTTAAATGTCCACATTGATGGGAAATGATGATTAAATGTCCGCATCGTGACCTTCCCTTAAGCCTTTGTTAGGCCTATTCTCATAATTCTTTAAGTGGGTTGACCCTAATCATTGGGCCCCATTAATGTTTGCATGACCCACCTATTCATATTGGGTTAACCCATAATGTTGGGCCCCCATTGGTTGCTCGTAGGATTATTTTCTTTTAATCTTGGAGTCCATTTAGGACTTATTTGGTCCCCCCTAGGGCATCTAGCGGGCCATATGATAGTATGGCGAAAGAAGCCTTCTCTGGATCAATATAGGCAGGCCACATAGGCCCAATCTTGATATGAGGAGAATATAACATCACTTAGATGGAGGGATCTGTGCTATCTGATTTAGTATATTCACTGTCGAGGACCGATCCTCATATTATGGATTAGATCTGATGTCCTTCTATGGACCCCGCCATATATATAGGCTGATCATCAATTATGATTATGTTGGTATACGTACTGAGTATGTGTTAGCATAACATTGTGCTTATATGAAGCCCATTGTGATTGTATGAGGCTCATTGTGACCATGTGAGTCCCATTGTGATTACCTAAGGTCCATTGTAACATGTGAGGTGCATTGTGGTTGTATGAGGCCCATTGTGACCATGTGAGGCCCATTATAACCATGTGAGGCCCATTGTGATTGTATGAGGCCCATCGTGACCATATAAGGCCCATTATGATGGTATGAGGCCTATTGTGAAAGTATGAGGCCCATTATGATGCGTGAGGACCATTGTGTTGTGATGGTATGAGGCCCATTGTGATTATATGAGACCCATTGTGACTGGATGAGGCCCATTGCAATATGAGAGGCCCATTGTGATTGTGTGAGATCAATCATTATTATGTTCGATAATTAAGCATAACATCATGTTACATGCCCATACACATTATCTGCATGTTTGATATGAGATGCGGTTGAACTTGCATATGTCATTAGGCAGGTTGTTTATGGGACTCCCTGATAGGCGAAGTTACCCCACATGAGCGCGCAGTATGCACAGGTTTGATGCATGACTGGATGGTATGACTCATACATCTCGTATTTTATGATATGACCACCATACGCTCTAACAATATCAGGGTCGTAGCCTCCGCAGGCATATTGTGGATGGCCAGATGGGATACCAAAAATCTTTTTCTACATGGGGTGCCATAGATGTCCTTGGGTGAAAGTTCCTAAACCCTCTTAGTACCAGAAGATGCCCCAACATCTAAACTGAGTGGATATATATGAGCGCATGAGGGCCGTACACCAGTAGGCCATTTCTCTCACTATGTAGTGGTTGATTGGGAGGGGGTGTGGCCTTACCCACCCGAGGGAGTAAACAATGCTAGGATGAGTCTGACCAGCTCATAAATAGGTCCGCTATCGATAAGCCGGGCCAATATTGGTAGGCGGATAGTGAGGTCTCTTTCACTTACCCAGTTGTGCGCTGATGGGGTGGCAGGTGGCGTCGAGTATACTAGATCCTGGTGACATCCCAGAGATGTACGATACTGATATGCGGACTTATTGAGTAGGAGTTGCATACTCAACATTTTACTCATTCATTCACTATCCATTTAGGCTGGTGGTGCGCAACTAATCGTTACGTATACCTTCGCAATGCGACCAACCTAAGATCAGGAGTTTACCACATTGAGTCTGACTATCTAAATTTAGGTATGGGATTAGTTTGGATAGAAGTCCCTTGTGATGAACCCCATAGCCTACGATACTATGTACTATCATCCCGACTTCACAGTCCAACTTGGGCATTTCATTCGTACCACATATTGCATTACATCCTCAACACATAACATTTGGTTTACTATATCTCCGCATTACATAATTGATATAATTGCTTCCTCATTATATTATATTAGCTTATTATGTTTTTGCATCGCATAGCCTGGATAAGGCTGATGGTATTTACGGACTTACTAGTATGTTTTTGCATTACTTTGATATTGTATCCTTGGCACTTAACTTGCGCACAAACTTACACCACCCTCTAAGCTTTCTATAAGCTTATGCACTATAGATGCGTGCAGGTGGCGTTAGGTCACAGCAACGTTGAGCTTGGAGCATGCAGCTGTCTTCTAGAGCTTTGATTTTTGATATATGTATTTCCCTTTCCATCATTGTACTCAATTATTTATATTAGTGGATATGTGATGATGATGTTTCCTTTGTAATTTGGGTAAACTTGTGGTTATGCTTCTTATGAGATAAATGTACGCTGGAAAAAAAATCTTCCTTGTAAGATCCCAAGATCAGAATCTGGCATATGGGCGCCGAGAGCTGAGAATGAGGTACTATGGAGGCTGTCAGTACCGGATTTGGCGATCGAAAATTTTATGAGCCCGGTTTCTGAGTTTGGGGCATGACAATTTTTATGAATTTGTGGGATGATTGATATAAGCCTTACCTTTGCTAATTTTAAGAGCGACGTGTGTTTACACTCTATATTGAGTTGGCTTTTGTTCCTCTCCCCTTATTTTATTGAGTTAGCGTAATGTTGCTCTTCTCCTTTATTAGGTTAGGCTTATGCTACCTCCCTTTATACCTTGGACATGTGTCTTGGAATTCCAAAACTCTCATTGTTCGATTTATTTTCTCCATTGATGCAAGTGATGTATTGGAAGTATCATATTTAGTGATTCATATATTTTATCGGGGACGTAATGTGCTCTGGGTAGTGACCCTCTTGGTCGACACGTAATTCCATTGGTCTGTATAGTGGTGCACAATCGATGTACGTAAACAGCCATGTCCATGGACAATGGTGGATCACAAATTTTACCAATCGTACAATGGAAAAACAGGTAAAAACATATCTAAAGCTTCCTGATCATCTATTGTAATTACAATCACAATAAATCATAGAGAATTGAAAATATATCTTCATTCAAACTGAAAATTAGTGGAATTTCAACATAAACTTTATTTATTTATTTAAGAGGGTTAGCTTGTTAGTACACACCCATGTCAGTACACACACTCCATTTTAGCCACCCCCACTAGGGATCGATACCAAGACCTCAAGTGTTGAAATGAGGTATCTCCACTCAGTCTACCAGTTGAGCTATGGATCTGGGTGTAATTTCAACATAAACTTAAATCAAAGTAAATAATCATCAAAATAAATTGTAAGTTTCACCTCTTAGCTCTAGCTAAGAGATTTATCCAATCCTATACATGACTGAAACTAAAATCTCAAATAAAATCATAAATACCAATTAGAAGAAGAAGATTAGAGAAGAAGAACTCCTTGAGCTTTCACCACTCCTTGCAAGACTCTTCTAACCCTAATTCATGTTTAAGAGAACCTAGAAAACCATTATTTATAAGTTTGTAAGAATTGACTTCAAAACCCCATTTAATTTACGCAACTTTAATGACACCTTCAACGGGACTTCAATGGCATCGAAGCCCTGGCATTGAGTTCGATTTGAATTTGGAAATTGTTTCGCATGTAAATTGTTCGCACTGCGTAAGTCCTTCGATGAGATCACCCGACCTTTGATGGCATTGAACTGGCTTCGATGATGTCGAATATGTGTTTGATGGAATCAAAAATCGTCTGAAACAGTCCAGCAAGTAACTCCCATATTTCTTGATAATTTCGATGTCATCAAACGTTTTTTCGATGGGATCGAATGGGTCTTCAATGGGATCGAGAATTGCATCTTTTTGTCCAGCAACCAAACTTGATTTTTCCTGAATTTTCAATGGGATTGGGCCTCCTTTGATGACATCAAACACTTACTTCGATGACATTGAAGCTGTGTTTGATGTCATCGAACTGTCAATTCTGATTTATGCACATTGTAATCTTGATTTTTTCATTCTTCACTTGGTTTTCTTGGATCTTGGACTCTTGAATTCTTCAATCTTGGCCACTAAAGATCCAATACTCACCTTGGTAATTCTTGAGAATTAAATCCATGCTTTTAGTATCTGTTTCACCTTAAGCTCCCAAAATCACCTCGCAATAGAGAATGCACACAATAAGTTTAATTAAGCATTTTAATTCTCATAAAACCAAATTACAATAGGGTGAAATTATGTAATATTTCACACTCAACACACCTCCAACCAGCATTTTGCTGGTCCTGAGCAAAGCATGCATGAAGCAATAATTCAAACTCTCAAATTTCAAACCTCTTTTAGAAATAAAATTTTGTGCAATCTTATAAGAATGAGTAAAATTCAAAGATGTAAACATGAAATCTTAAGAAAACCCAAAGTTTAATCTCATGAGTAAACAAGTGAACTATGTCCTCCTTAATCAACTAACCAATAGAATGGATTCAAACATCAAACTCCAAACTTTTGATTTCAGTGATTCCAAACTCATATTTTTACAGAAGATAACTTTCCTTTCATAATATTAACCATGTTCATTCCCTTAAAGTGGACAACTCACTATAAGTACTGATTCTGAACCTATCTTCCTATTTTACTTATTTTCCAGCTTTTGATTTTATATTAATGGCTTTCATTCTTTATTCATTCTTTTTAACATTTCTTTCATTGAATGCACATATAGTAGGTGGCCAGATTTGATCTCACTATTTTCTAGCTGGTTTGGTTCCTTCTTTTAATTCTTTTAGGTAGATAATGATCTCTAAACTTGGTTCTTAATCTCCTTTTAGTAATTCACATACTAAAATCAGGAATTCAAGTAATTTTAACAGAAAATGAGTCAAGTGTAATTTTGTGAGCTAGACTCAATTGATGTTCAAAGTTTCTATCAATTAATTCATAAGGAGAACTTATCCACTAGTTTCCTTAATCAATCAAGTTCTGAATTTTCAATAATTCCAATTCTACTTCTTATCATAATGCACAAAACATACCCAACTACATAAATTTTCACTTTCTAAGAGAATTTTGAAATAATTTGAAAAAATTTCAAAGGTTTTTGCTTAATAACTAGAAAATAAAATGATTAGTATACCCAATCTCACCCCCTTGACCCAAAATTTATATTGTCCTTAATGTATAAAAATGTAAGCAACCAACTCAACACTATGAAAATAAAGAGGAGTGAGTAAGAAGGATACTACTTGAAGAAGGAAATTGAAATGGTTTGAAGTCTTTTAAAAGATAAAGTAGTTAGCACAAAACTTAACAAAAAGGAAATTGAAAGTGCCTTGGTTTGTCAATTAGCGTGAGGGTTGAACCGATGAGTCAAGTGAGCCCCATATGAAGATTGTTCAAGCCATTACCTCAACTGGATGTGTGTTCGGAGCTCGTCATAGGTAAATTAAGCCTCACGTCCCATGTCCTAAAACACCCAGGTAAATAAATCCTTAAAAAGCCTTAGAACAACATAGGAGTTAAAAGTCTGAAAACTTAATTCTCAAACAAGAAAATGTTCTAAGTTTTTTGCTTTGTTCGATGACATCGAGATTCGGTTGATGAAATCAAACACTCATTTTCGTTGACATCGAATAGGCTTCGATGACATCGAAATAAGGCCTTTTATGTCCAGCAACCATAAAGTATTTGGACAGAATATTCGATGAATTGAACATCCCTTCGATGACATTAAACCTCAGTAATCGATGACATTGAGGGAGAGTTGATGAAATTGAAGGACTTAGAGCATTGTCCAACAAATCTTCTTGGAAAATATTTTGACATTTGCTCGAGGAATCGAACGAGACTCGATGATATCAAAATTTAAACTTCGATATCACTAGAAAGGTTCGATGACATTGAATTTGGACAAGTATATGTCCAACGAGCTTCAGAGGAAAAATAATAGAAATGTTCGAGGAATAAAGATAGCCTCAATGACATCAATATTCAAAGTTCGATGACATTGAGGAAGTCTCGATGTTATCGAAAAAGGACAAAGAAGTGCTTAGCGAGCTTTTAAGGGATATCTTCTAAAAAGATCGATGAATCGAAATGGGATTTGATGACATCAAAATTTGAATTTCGATAGCATCGAATCATAATCGATGTCATCGTAGTTAGCCTTTTATTTGTCCAGCAAGCTCTTGTGTAAAGTCACATATAATATCGAGGAATCAAACTACGATTCGATGGCATCGAAGTTCAAATCTCGATAACATTGAATCAAGTTCAATGACATTGATCATCTATCAAAAATTTACAGGAATGTTTTACCGTTGAGTTCATATCATCGAACCAATATTTGATGACATTGAAAGTATACATTCGATGACATCAAACTCAGTTAGAAATTGACACGTTTATTTTTGTTGGAGCTTTTTTCCTTTATAAGGAGAGATTGTTCTTGGTTGTTGTATTGAGAAAAAGAGAGAGAGCTTTGAGAGAGTAATTGCATATCACCTACCCTAAGCTCTTTTTCTCATGGGAGTTCATCCTTTAATCCACCCTCATCATTGACATTCAATAGAGTGGATTGGTGAATGAACTTCCTCATTCAAGGATCATCCAGCTACCATCTTAATGAAAAATTATTGAGTTGGGATCCCTTGAATGCTTAAGAACTTGGAATCTCTCTGTCTCTCAAATGATTAACATTCATTGGAGTAGATTTCAACATAACCTTGACCCAACCCATTACCTTATATTGGAGCATCATCAGTGTTGCAGATCAAGGAAGATGAAGAATCTTCGTCATCAAGGGAGATCGTCTTCATCAATGTGCAATACGGGGTTATCTACTTATCTGTAAGTCATTAGAGTCCAGAGACCTTGGTGATCATTTATTATGGAGGATTGGTTCACAGGTACATCTCACCCCTTACAAGCCCTTATAGGAGGCCTTCGATGGGAGAGTACGTTTAGGTTCTTAGTATAGGACCTTTGCTCTTATGTAGGGCATAAACTCAGGTCCTTTGTGTAGGTCCTTGGCCTGTTTAGCCTAAACTAGGGTCTTTGTGTAGGTCCTTAGCCTGTGTGGCCTAAACTAGGGTCCTTGTGTGGATCCTTGCCCTATGTGGTCTAAACTAGGGTCCTTGTGTGGATCCTTGACCTGTGTGGTCTAAACCTAGGTTCCTTGTGTGGATCCTTTACTCTTGTGTAGGGCATAAAACTTAGGTTCCTTGTGTGGACCCTTTGCTCTTGTGTAAGCATAAAACCTGGGACCTTTGTGTAGGGCATAAATGTTTGCCTTGTGTAGGTCCTAGATTCAAACTTGTGTAGGCTGTAAAGGTTTGAGGTGAACCTGATTTGAAACCTCCGTTAGTGAAATCCGGTACACTCAAGGGATGAGTGCGTCTACTGGGAGTGGAGTAGGCACATAGCCGAACCACTATAAACGACTGTGTCTGGGATTAACTATTTGCATATTCTTTTACTGTGTTTACTTGAATGTTCACATGAAGCATGATAACATGATTATCGAGAAATGATAAAAATCACATCCCACACACTTTCACATAGTTCATCCATCATCATAGAGTAATTGCTATATCTTGTTTAAATATTGAGTAGTCTTGTGATTGGATCCTCTACTTGGCTTGGAAGCCATTAGAGTTGAAATGAGTATATCTTGATGGTTGCATATTAGATCAAGATTAGGTCAATAGGATTTCAAATTGGCATAAAATTTTATAAAAGTCCTATTCACCCCCCTTTAGGACACTTTAACCTATTACTGCTTCTATTATAGCGGTCTTTACCGTAATTTCAATTGGTATTAGAGCGGGTCTCTCTTAAGGGTTTAACCACCTAGAGAGAGATCTTGACTGAAGTTGGGAATCATGGTCAAAGGGGAGGGCTCATCTGTGTCCAGACCTCCTGTATTTGATGGTTCAAACTATGCATACTGGAAGGCAAGGATGCACTATTTTCTAAAATCTTTGGATCATGACGTTTGGGACATAGTCAAAGCTGGATATGTGTCACCAACTGATCAAATAGCACTTGAAAATGACACAACTATTTCCAAACCTAAATCCAAAGAAATGTGGACTACATATGATAAAGAGAGACAAACATCTGAAGCAAAAGCAATGAATGCTATTTACTGTGTTATGTCCTAAGAAGTCTTTGATCAAATCAGTATGTGCAACACATCAAAAGAAGCATGGGATTTACTGGAAACAACCCATGAAGGAACCAACATAGTGAAAAGATCTAAGATACAACTTCTAACATCATAGTTTGAACCTCTCAGAATGGAGGAACATGAGACATTTATGAAATTCTTTACAAAACTGAACATCATCTGTAATTCCATGAGTGGATTGGGAGAGAAAGTTCCGGTCTTAAAATTTTGTAGGAAAATTCTAAGATCCCTAACGGAATATTTTAACTCCAAAGTAACAACTATCGAAGAGTGTAGAAACATGGACGAAATGAAAGTAGAAGAACTTGTAGGTTCTCTACAAACATTTGAACTACACTTCAAACCAACCCTCAAGTCCAAAAGTAATGCCCTCAAAGCTACAAAACACACTGCCATTAAGGAGGAGGAGGAGAGTGAAAGAGAAAATGAGGATGAGGAAGTGACTATCTTGGCTTAACGGTTCAAGAAATTCTTTAACAAAAACTGTGGCCAACCATTCAACTATAAAGGCAAAAAATTAGACAACAAGTGCCATATAGGCAAACATCTTAAAAAGTCCAAAGAGCCTCAGTGTTACAGTTGCTAGAAATTTGGGCACTTGTCCACTGAATGTCCCACCAAAAAGACTAAGGGAAAGGCCATGGTTGTCACTTGGGATGACACTGAAGAATCAAACTCCGATTTTAGTGATTCAGAGAGTGATGGAGACTAAAAATCTTTGAAAATACTCACAGCCTCTACACCTACAAACATTCCCTTGGAAACTGAGAAAATTGATGAACCATGAGCCAAAGGGACATCTCCATTAGATGATGAGAAAGAAGACGAAGAGGAAGAAAAGGATAATATACAAGATGCCTATGCATAACATCAATATCCTCAAAAGACTTGGTATCAATGAAAATAAGAATAAATTATTGTAAATAGATCTAGATAAAACTTTACAGATGAATACTCATTTGATTAATGACCTTCAGCAGTACCACTCAGATAATAATAGGCTGGAAAAAAATTAATTCATTTCTCAAAATTGAGTCAGTAAAACTAAACAAACAAATTGAATTATTGGAAGATGAAAACATGCATCTTAAGAATGAAAATCACACGCTTATTTTTAATGCAGAAAAATCTTAAAAATCTGTTGAGCTTGGTTACAAAATTTTTCAAAGTAGTGAAAAACTAGAAAGACTTTTAGGGATGGGGAGACCACAAAAAGACAAGAGAGGATTGGGATATGAAAATTTCAAACCAAGTCCCGCTCCTGTAGCACAAATGACTAAGAAAACTCCTGCTTCAGGGAGTAACACAAGGGCTATCCCTATTTGTCACTCATGTGGAGACTCAGGCCACTACAAATTTAAATGCCTTACTATCGGCAAGACTCATTTCGATTCTGATTTGAACTTGACTGGTAAATATCAACCAACTGGAAGAACAATACAGAATGTCATGAGTCTGTCAAGGCTCATGCCAAGAGGAAAGAAACATCCGTCTCCACCTAGGATGACAAAGAGAATGGAGGAGCTATTAAATCAGAAAACAAAGGAATTAATGAAACAAGGAAATGTGATTCAGTTACTCAACATACCCAGATAAGCCCATCGTAAAGTAAAAACAACTTCTCCAAGAAAAACTATCACAAAATGGGTAGTGAAAAACAAGAGAAATTGCCTTGTAACGCATTCATTTTCAAAAATAGGCAATAATGTAAAGTGGTACCTTGATAGTGGGTGCTTGAGACACTTCACGGGTGATAAATCACTTCTCTCAAATGATTCAAATCTTAATGATGGGATGGTCACCTTTGGAGATGGACGCAACGCTATGGTAATGGGACATGAAACCATTGTTGGATTAGAAATGCTAAAAAATGAGAATGCTCTTTGGGTAGAAGGGTTGACACACAACCTTTTAAGCATTTCTCAAATATGTGACAATAAACATGTGGTGACTTTCTCCAAACAAGAATGCAAGATCTCGGACCTATTAAGAAAATCAATTATGAAGGGTCTTCGTACTTGTGACCAATGCTATGTCTTAAAAGGCAATAGGCAGGATGATCCATCTACCTAATATCACCTGAGCATCGATAATAAGTCCAGGTCATGACATGTCATGCCCCAAACTGAGAAATCGGGCTCACAAAATTCCTGATCACCGAATCTGGCGCCGACAACCTCCGTAGAACCCCATTCTCGGCTCCCAGCGCCCATTCGCCAAGTTCCGGTCCTGGGATGTTACGAGGAGGATTTCAATACCAGTTTGATTCGTAATAAGCATAACCAAAGGCATAACCCACAACAACAACCAAAAACTCCATTACATTTCCACTATGATAAAAAACTTTACAAGTACAATGAGCATAAAGGGAAATACAATAATAATGAATAAAAAGCTCTAAAATAATCTGCCATGTGCTCAAGCCTCAGCACTGCTGTGATCCAACGTCACCTGCAAGCAACGGTCGTGCATAAGCTTATAGAAAGCTTAGAGGGTGGTGAAAGTGTGTGCGTAAGGTAGTAATATGATCATGTAATATCAAAGTAATGCAGAATATACTGATGGATCCATGAATACTGTTAGCCGTACCAAGGCTATGCGATGTAAAGAATGAATGATGTTGGCTATACCAGGGCTATGCGATGCAAGATGTAAGTCAAGCATACAATCCTCATCTAAGTCCACATATCAATACAACTCAAATCTCAGATATCACCGGGGTCTAGTACACTCTAAACCAGATCGCCGCCTCATCACGCGTAATAAGATAAGTGAAAGAGACCTCACTATCCGTCTGCCAATATCGGGCTCGACTCGTCGATAGCGGACCCATTCCTCGAGCTGGTCAAACTCATCCTAGCTTTGTCCCCTACTCTCGGGCGAGTAAGGCCGCACCCCCTTCCAACCGACCACGACACAGTGGAAAGCGCGACCGTCTGGTAATCGGCACTCGACGCTCCTATAGCCACTCGGTCTAGACATTGGAGCAACCTCTTGGTAGCATAAAGGTTTAGAGACTTTCACCCAGGGATATCTATAACACTCCATGTAGAACAAGATTTCTGGTATCAAATCCTGACAACCACGATACGCCTGTGAAGGCTACAGTCCTGATGTCGCTAGGGTGTACAGTGACCATGTCACACAATGCGAAATGTATGAATCACACTATCTAGTCAAGCAGCAATTCTGCACGTATCGTGCGCTCGTGTAGGGCAACACCGCCTAACTGGGAGCCCATAAATAATCTGCCCGAAGGC
This sequence comes from Magnolia kwangsiensis, assembly GCA_037074715.1. Taxonomy (NCBI): domain Eukaryota; kingdom Viridiplantae; phylum Streptophyta; class Magnoliopsida; order Magnoliales; family Magnoliaceae; genus Magnolia; species Magnolia kwangsiensis. Next base: position 37,510,396 of record CM073587.1, on the reverse strand, counting down.
ATATGCTATGATCAATCACTTCTCATATCAAACATACATATGGTGTGCATGATTGTGAGTCATGGAAGTATACTAAACATGTAATAAAGTAATGAACTATCCTTACGACACAGATGGGCCTAGACGGCCTATACGCAACAAGTACGGGCCTACCAATGGGCCCTAGGGAGAGTCGTAATAAGGACATTTAACCAACATTAAACTTGCAATGTGGACGTCAAACCAACATTGCTCCCAAGGCAAGATCGTCGTAAACATCATTACATAACCTGTGTTGGGATCACAAATTGCAATGGACCTTAGGTACATCCCATTGGGCCTAAAATACATCAAATGGGCCATATCATATGGGCCTTATATTCGTCAAGTGGTCCACATCATTGGGCCGCACCAATGGGCCTTATGTGCATTGCAATGGGTCATAACCTGTGGGCCTTAGAATACATCAAATGGGTTTAATCTCAAGGATCTTATATGTAACGAATGAGCCACACCATTTAGGTTCCATGTGTACATCAAATGGGCCTCAACCCATAGGCCCTAGTACATCTCAATGGGCCTTAACCCAAGGGCCCCTAATACATCAAATGAGCCCCAACCCATGGGCCTTACAAATAACAAGGTGGGCCTTAACAGATGGGCCATAAATAAACCAAGATGGGCCTCGTGACATAATAAGGTGGGGTTCACTTGAACAATGGATTTGGCTCATTCTATGGCTCATGCCAAGAAATGAGCTTTTAAAATGGATAGACGGTTTGGATGCAACACATGCATCATGGTGGGGTCCACATGAGCTAAGGATCTGACTCATTCTTTTAGCTCAAGCCATAAAATGAGCTTCCAAAATGGGTGGACGGACTGGATGCAACACGTGCATCATGGTGGGCCCCACTGTCATTGGACAGTGTCAATAAAACACATGCGTCAGGGGTTCCACCGTCCAGGCAGACGGTGTGAATAAAACCCATATATCCTGGTGGGTTCCACCGTCCACAGTTGTGGACGGTGTGGATAAAATATATACATCACTGTGGGTTCCACGTATGTGGCCTACCCTAATGTTTATTTTCCATCCAAGCCGTTGATAAGGTCGCACGGACCTGAATGAGGAAAAGAAAATTTCATCTTGATCCAAAACTTCTGTGGCCCATAAAAGGTGGTAGAGGTTCAATCCCACTGTTTCTTGTAGTGTGGGCCACCTAAGCTATGGATGGGGCTGAAATTTGGAGGGGGCCCACTACTAGGAGTGGCCCACCTCATGAATGGTGTGGAAGTAAGATATACATCATGGTGGGGCCCACATGCAGGACCGTGGCCCCTGGCCCATCCGCCCAAACGCAGCACGTTACTGCTGCTGTTGTCAGGGGAAACACCTTATACATGTTCTTTATTTTTTTTTAAAATCCTAGTCCCTGTGATTTTTCACAGGTGGGACCCACATTCAGAAAATCCATCCCAACCATGGGATTTTACGACTCGTAACAGGCAAAATGAGTCTAAAGTTCAAGATTTATGGGTGTATAGAAAACATTAGGTGATTTTCAATGGTAACCACCAAATCTCCTATGCTATGGCCCACCAGATGCTCAGATCAACCTCATTCTTTGGCTCAACGCCTAAAATGATCCAGGGAATGAGGTGGACGACATGGATTGAATACATATATCAAGGTGGGGCCTATGTGAGTAGACCACCCTAAAAGCTTAAAAATAAGCTAATATTCAGGCTTTCCCAGTTCACGTCCAGCGTCCTAGACGCTGGACGGTTGAACACAAAATAGGCATTGAGGTGGGCCCTGCTTAGGTGGGCCACCTCATGGAGGATGGTGTGGATATAACACACACAAAGTGGGCCACACTTGTAGATGGTTTGAATAGAATATATGCCTCATGGTGGGGTTCATTCAAGTAGGCCACACAACCATATTATAATCTCATAAAAGAAAATGAAATAGAAAGGGAGAGAGAGAGATAGAGAGTGGGACACACGTGTGATGGAGGGCTCCGCCACTATGAGCCCTCCCTTCTCAGGAATCATACATCAAATGGATCCCTTTACACATGGGTCCACCGAAATCGAAAATCAACGGTGGAGATCCTTTTTCCACCAATATGGACGGTCTAGATGACCTTTTTAAGGCAAGGAAATAAACATCATGATGGGGTCCATGGAGAATGGCCCCATCATGGAATGATCATGATGATCCTAGTGGGCCATTAGCCACATCTTAGGGTCCCAAGTGAGATCTAAACCATTGATCGGTTGGCCTCACTTGGCCCATCTTAAAAACATGAAAAACTACTCTTATCAAACACCCACCATTTTATTTTCTTGCTCCTATGGGTTCCTTAGCTCCTTAGCTTTGATTCCAATGGAGGAGATGAGGTTTGGATGGTTGAGATGAGAGATTTTAAGATGTAAAAGTGGGTCACACTTGGAGCTTGAAAGAGAGGGAGAGGCTCATACGTATGGAATATTCTCTCTTACTTGGGAATGAATTTGAAAATGAGAGAGAGAGAGAGAGAGTGATGGGTGATGGAGTGATAGATGTGGTGGTGATGGGTGTAAGAGGCCTTTTTGACTTTTGTGGTCATTTGTGTAAGAAAGGCATGGGAGTGTAAGAGACTTTTTGACTTTTGAGGCTTGCTTGGGAATGGGTGAAAGTTGATGTGTACTTGACATGTACTTGACATGTTGAGATTGATGGATTGATGGATTGATGTGACAAGTCGTAGAGATTTTCTTGGGTTTCACAACGCGTGGCGTTTTCCTCGCACTGAACGTTGGCCCACATCTCCTGAATAGGTGTAACATCCCGAAAATCGAGAGTCAGGTAGAAACCCAACTCCCGAGTTCTAGAACATCACTAATGCAACATTTTCAATGATGGATGAATGTCGACTGTAATAGTGCATGAAACATGAAGTGGATTAAGCCAAAATAATATATCATACTCCAGAGACAGTTAAATTATGCAAGCGGAAGACTGTGATAGTATATATAACATATATAAACCGTTGTAGGTCTCCAGAGTGTGAACATGTTACCAGGTTAAATATATACATGTATACTCCGAAAATGAATAAAAATAATATACATGAGTGATTCAAAAGTGTAAAAAAGACAAGTGTCATGGCATCTAATCAACCTCCTTGTAATCCCTTCGGTCAGAACACGCATATAGGAGAAATCCTCCTCATCATCATCAAGTCCGGCTCCACTTCACAAGCAGCGCCATCATCTGCAACTAAAACAGGGACTGGTAGGTGTGCGCGACACCGTCCCGTAACGTGGGAGTGAGTGATCAACTCAGTAGAATCATAAAGTAAAGATTAGCATGTTATCAAATCAATCACGCGATAATAGTAATGCAAGCAATCAAACATTCCTAGATACTGTTGTTAATGCAAGCATGAAATAACATGATGGATGCCCTCACCGACATACTCCCGCATACGGCACCATCTTACACCCGCGACATGCTTTCTTCTCACAGTGCTCCACATCTTCCAGGTACATGCAGTGCGATTGGATAATAATTACCGGGTTGTTATTAGTCCTTTTCATATAGCAGGATTGAGAAACTAGGGTACTTTGCTTGTATCAATCCCAACATGGATATTGTCTAGGGTCGTCACTCCTAGTAATCTCATACGATGTTATCTTTATAGGTCACTGCAAGGGCTGTCAGGGCTATTGCACGCACTTGTTGCTTCTCTCCCCCATCACCTTATCAATACAGGCCTATTTATATCCTTAAGACTACATCAGGACTCGTCGCCCTCATGCGGTGTCAGGATAAACTCAAGGTCACTACAAAGGGCTCGTCACCAATCAGTGTAGGCCGACAGCAAGAATATAGTGTCCCATACCACCATAATCTGCTCAGAGTAGGGTGCTTATTGGTCACTACGGGGAGGTTTGTGGCCCCAGTGTAGGCCGACAGCTCGACCACGGTGTCCCATACCACCATGCCGGCTCATGAGTCTTTATGGATCAAGGTACCATGGTTAACAGGGTTTTCAATGGTAAGTTCAGTACCCTAGGTTCAAGCAGTTATGACGGATACAAGGTGAACATACAATGGTCAGTCGGGTTACTTGGTGAGTCCGACTAGCACGATCGCACGTTGAATCGACCGACATGAAGTGCATAAGCACTTCGTGTGGCCTGACCACTGCTGACGACTCTAGTACGACTCGGGTTTGTCATACACATCCTTCGTGGAGAATAGAATCCAACCATGAATTCTAAACTGTTACCGACTGCCTGGACTAGAGTATAGCCCCAAGCACATGTGATGTGAAACAGTAATCAGATGAGAGAGGCAGAATTGAAATATAAGAAATTTCAGCATGTTATCAGCATGTTGTAACATACATCATATGCAGTTAACCAAACACGAGTATTTCACACATAAGGTAACCAATTCAAATACAACAAGTATGGAGAAAATCATGTGCATCATTAAATTGGTTGAGAATCCATTTTTAACGCTAATCTACAACACCACTTACTCAATACTTACTAATACAAACATTTATACAAACACTTAGTCCACACAATTCCAACGTACTTGACGTATGTTGATTTTAACATATAATATGACAGATCCTTATATCAAGGAGTTGTCTAGTACACGCAATCATGTTCTTACATTCAAAACATATGGCAGGCATAAATCATATTGATTTAGGCATTTCAACAAACACTTAGTCTACACACATTAGTCTATATAGCATATGTCGGCCAATATGTGCATTAGGGCGAATCTCTTCGCCAAACAGATCATACATCCATAACTAGTATAAATACAAGGCAAATACTCATGGCAATCATATCAGCAAAATATGTACGTATACAGTATTTTCTACAAATACCTAAAATACCCTAAATCTCATATTCTTCGTACGTATACGGAATGAAAAACGGACAGCATGTTGTACATGTCAAATAGCATCCTCATCAGTAATCTACCATTAAACGACATTGAAAGCTTTGAAAACAGGTAATCTAAGCGTCTAAAATCCGCACCTTAAACCAGAAATTGTGAAACAGAGTTGATTCAGACGATAAGTCTTCGTCAACGGTGGGTACGCTACCTATGACATGAAATAGGTTAGCTATACCAACACTACAACTATTCTAAGCTTCAAATCAGGTTAGGGTTAGGATTTCTTACCTAAGAATGGAGCTGAAAACACCGGAATGACGGTGCAGAAGTGGCGGCTATGGAACATGGAGCAGGAGGGAAGAATCCCAAGAGAGAGCTCCAAATCTCTGTCCCTTTCTCTCTCTTTTCTCTCTTCTCTCTCCAAATTCGTATGGAATGAAAGAGTAAGGGTTTAAGCCCTTTTTATAAGTCCAAAAGCGATGGAAATAGACTTGGGGCCAAAGTATACTTATTTTATGTCCAAATACGGACTATTCCGTCTCAACGGAGCATTTCTGGAGGTCCCCTGGCCGAATGCGGTCGGACTTAAGCTCATGGATACTGGATCCTGTTCACATCAAGTTTTCAGTCCGGTAGTGTTCCCAAATTGCACGTGGCGGACTAGTTTCAGTTCAACGGCTACCGGTACTTGATCAGGGCCACAAGTGCGTTGACATGTAAGGGCCACCTATCCTGATATGAGGGTAAAATTTGATTGAATTCTGACGTTCAGAACACTTAGAAAAAGGTGCGCAAGTGACACGTGCCAGATTTCATAATTTATATTAATTTCTAACATTTCTCACACTCTTCACTCTGGACTCAAGGAAATCGTCGTGTGACATCATCTGGACTTGATTTTTGAGGTGATTTTCAAGTTTAACTAGGCGGTCAGGATTGTCTAAGTTCGGGGTAATCGGACTTCCGACGTGCGGTCCAGAGCCGATACAAAGTTTCAAGGTGCTCCCGAGAGCAATTGGGAATAGAGTTTGATCCTAAATTTTACGGTATTGTAGCATCAACTATTCTATACATTTTGACTCTAGCAGATCATATTCGAAGTGATTGGTGAGAATTTCACAGGTCGTCTAACGCAGCGCTAATTGATTCTCGTTAGATTTCTAAAGGAAGTAGCCTTTATTGATTTTTGTTTGAGATGAGATTTGAAGGGTAGAGTGAGGGTGCTTGAAAATGGAAGAAGGAAGAGTTTGGAGGGGTGGTTTTTACCAAAAGTCAGGCATTTTGGTAAGAAAGGAGAGCTTGGAGGGTTACTTTGTGAAGGAAGTACCTGATCGGGGAGGTTTTAAGGGATGGCCCACACCTAGGGGAGGTACCCTACCCCCTAAACTGCGTCGGCCTGAAGCCCGGACCCAACCTGGCCCGTTGACCGTCGAGGTCCTCGCCGACTGAACTTGGTTTTGGCGATGCCCGGCCATCTGGGCTGGGTCCTCCTCCCCTAGGGTGACCAAAAATATGTGGGGCCCACCTTGGATTATTGTGGATTAGAAATGGGTGGGCCCATGACTCCTTTTGAGGTGTTTAGGGGTCAGTTTGCAAACTAGAATGAATTTCTGTGGCATATAGCATATGCTTTTGGGGTAGGAGACGCTAATCTATCCAAATAACCTATCTATTTTGTTAGATTCCAAAAGGTTAAGGGTAGAAACCCATTTTACCCATTTATTTACTATTCACGGTAATTTTTAGCTTTGATATTTTTCTTCATCATTAATACCCTAAGATTGGTGTTCTTTACTATTTAAACTTGAGGAGTCGTGTCTAATATGAAAGTACTTGGAGAAATTTGAAGAATGAGGTGGTGAAAGGTGAGTTTTGAAGGAAATGGATTGAAAAGTGATTTCTTTGGCTTTGGGATTGAGCTCTGAAAGTGATAAGGTTGACCCATTGCCTAAGGACGTCTAACCCCAGGTTGGCAAAAATCTGGGGTGTTACAATAGGGTATCACCTCAGCGCGTGAGTCGCGGTATCAGAACCGCAGCGACGGCACGGTCGCTATGGTAAAGGTCTTGGGTTGAATCGATACGGGTTGACGGCATACGAATCAGGGTTGTGCACAAATATCAGTCAAGGGTCGAAGGTTGCTGGAATTTGACCAGGAAGACCGCAGAAGTATATGAAACGGTACGGTCTAGGATACGGGGTTTACATGACATTTAGGCCTGGGCATGCATGTGATAATAATGCACTTTTGTGGTTAATATGATATATCTGAGGTTTGTATACCTCATCAAATTCTTTTTGAATATGAACATAACAAATGTTTATAATTTTGGTTCACACAATATTTTGTACATATTTTGCTGTGTATACAAACTATAAAGGAATACTTTATGATATACCTCATCAAATTCTTTTTGAATATTTTTCACTTCGATAAGTCAGTCGACGAATCGAATGACTCGTTGATGTTAGTGAGAATAGCTCGATGTCATCGAAGATCTCTCAGAATCGGAAACGTCGCACCTGATAGTCTGTCATCGAACACCTCTTCGATGACATTGATTAGGGGTTATCAATGTCATTGAATTCAATTCGTTGACATCGAATAAGTCCACCTGATAAAAAGTGGAGGAGCAGGAAAAGGTCATTTTTTATCGTTTCCTCTTCTCGGCTTCATTTCTCTACACTATTGACGTATGGGGCATTTGTCTTCAAACTCAAAACCAAAGGTCCCCAGGTATATTCCCTTCTTTCCTCAAAGGTATTCATCATTCCATTTGATTATCTTAGGTTGATAGAAGTTCCTTTTTGGAAATACTCTTCGGTCTTTCACTGCCTTGATCATTTTTGGGTTTTCCTGTCATCCATCATCTTGCTACTTGTGTTTACCAAGTCTAAACATGTCCAAAGAGAAAGGAAAAGCTCCGATAGTTGGAGAATCATCACGACCAACCCAAAAAAAGTCCTTGGCTCCACAGGAAAGAGCTAGGGCTCCAGAATCCCCTGCTCGCCGCCAAGGCCCCACCACTCGATAGTCATCATGCGGAGAGGCCCCACCCGCGGCTCCTCCCTCTCCAGTGATTCCACCTCCTCACGCCAACAATTGGAAAAATATATGGGGCGGAGTCTGTTACATGAATGTAAAGTGGATCGAGAGTGTATTCATGCATTTGATATAGAACCTCTGTTGTCGGCTGTCGATTGGTCTCCTGTTTTAAATTTTGACAGACCATGTCATGATGAATGAATATATTGGTTTCTCGCATATTGTCACTCTCCCGTCCTTGAGCCCCCCTCTACCACAGTCACAGTAAGGGAAATGAATGTAGAAATCATGGCAGGAGGAGGTGGAGCGGATTGAGATGTATACTCTGCCTCAGAATAGTGTAGCGGCCTTAGCATCTTAGATATGCGGTCTATACAGTACTTGACCTCCTCGGGTCTATGAGTACCCGTGAATGTGGGAGGCCGTAAGCGCTGGAATCGCTCAAATGTGCCGTTAGCACTAGCATTCCCAGATGGGTACATAGGTGAGGCAGGTGGAGTCACCCCCATCGTTTGAGCAAAGATGCCAGCCATGGAGGTCAAAAACTGTTGCTGCTGTTGTTACTGCTAGATTTGCTATTGCTGCATCAACAACATTATCTGCTCTAGCCTATTAGGAGGCGGAGCTGACTGAGATGCATGTGGTGTCGATGCAGATGCACGGTTCTGCTCAAGAATCGACGGTGTGATAGGTGGTACCAGATGTGGTGTTACAGGTGTCGGCCTAGCAGCGAGGCTAGTAGCCGGCTGAGAATCCGGCATAACATCAAAATGAGACAGGCTCGAATGGGGGTTTGTATGGCTATCGCTTAGGGAGAGGCCCTGTAGATTGATAATATCCTGTCGTAGGGTGGCTTGGCCCTACTTAAGTCTAACTAAACGATCTTCCCTATCAGTCCAATCAGGATCATGCTCTTGAGTCGCAGGAGGAGGGCTCTCATCCGTATCCCGGGCCTCCTCTTCTTCCTCTCTCTGTTCTTCTTCTATTTCAGCTCTAGCTTCTTCATTACTCTCTTCCTCTTTGCTCTCAGTCTCATCCTCACTTTCTTCAAGTAGGGCTTGTCGTTGCTGTGGCCTGATATCCATCTGATTGAGAGTAGTCTCGGTGATGTAATGGATCGGCGCCGGCAGTTTCTCCCCAAGTCTATAGCCAAACTCAAGTGCAATCCTGCATATGAGTCTGCCAAACGGGAGGGATTCAGTCCTTCTATTAGAATGTGTGATAAGGACTATCTGTCGCAAGACATGCATAGGCACACACAACTTCTCTCCCCACCCCACCTGATATAAGAAGTCCACTATCAGGCGTGTGCACTCACTGCGGTTGCTCCACTTGGGATAGACGTTGAATGTGCAGATGTGGTGAAGCAGGCGGAAGTCTTCCGTCATATTAGTCATTAAAAGGCTTTTGTTAGACTACCATTCAACTAAATGACCACAAAGGAACCGTGTGTGGTGATCCCTTTCACATGTACTACTTAGATTCTTCACACTTGCATGTACCTCACCAAGTGGCACATTCATAAGCTGAGATTTGAAAGCAACGTCGATATGGCCTCCCAGTCTCTTCTAAATGAAATTTTAAACTGCAAGGGCTTCAATGTTGGCTCTTGAATGTGGGCATAGAAAGCTCGGACAGTGCCCACATTTGCACGGTGCTCACCCTCAAATAGGGGACCCCACTTGGCTTCTAGCAGGTGCTCGAACAACAAATATTCTCCAAATAGCTGCGCATCTACATGAGCTTCAAAAAGGACCCTACGGCCCTCATAAACTCCATGAGACAAGTCCGCTAACAAAGCCCTTCCTGTGGGAACATGGGGATCTAGATCCCGCTTCGTCTGCAACTCTCGACTGGCGCTTGAACTCGCGGTGACACCTCTTGGCCTCCTTGAATGGATGGGGCGACTAGGCCTAGCTTCATCTACGGGAGCTCTTTTTTTTTCCATGAAAGAGAGAATGGTAGAAATAAAAAATATGGCCGTAACAAGCTCAAATAGGGCCATGGAAAAGGAAAGAAAAGAGAGAAATGGAATGGGTATTGGTTTCTCACAAATTTGAGACCCAAAATGGGATTTGGGATGCTTAAATGGAACGAAAAGAAAAGGGAAATCAGCAATGGAGGTGGGTTTTGAAATGGGTAGAGAGAGGGTGCACGAAAATGGAAGAAGATAGGGTTTAGAAAGTGAGTTTTGTGGAGTTTTGAGAGATATTTTTGGAAAAGGAAAGCTAGGGAGGGTAGTTTGTGAAGAGAAGATGAGATAGGGGTCTTTAAAATTGAACCTCCATGGATAAGTGGGCCACACAGGACCCTAGAACTATTAGCTTGATCGGCCCAGCCCGTCCGGGCCCACTGGACAGCGAGGCCCTCGCCGGTCTCTGGACTGTCCGGTGATGGCTCGCAGGTGGGGCGAGGTCCTCCCCCCCAGGTCTAAAAAATGTATGGGTCCCACCCTGGGTCCCCCCAAAGATGTCCCATTAGGCCCCCTACTCAGTTTCAGGTCATTTCGAATAGAATTTGATTTATATTCACACTTATTGATTTTAAATGGCTGGGATGGGATAAAATATGGTCTAAACCTGTAAATCGATGGTATAAAAATGGATTAGGGTCATTTTACATGATCACGGGTGCAAACGGACTCGATCTCGGTGATTGATTACAGCAATCCTTTGCTAATTGGTAAAACTGGGAAACCTAGACTTTTTTTTAGATTTTTCTCTCACCCTTCTATGTTAAATTGGCGTCAACGTATGTCGTGTGACCATAATCCAGGTTCGGTTTAATCTAAATCATGCTCTGATACTAACTTGTAACACCTTGAAAATCGGGGGTCGAGTATAACTCAGGTCCCGAGTTCCAAAACATCACTTATGCAACATGTTTAATTAGTGTTTGTATGTTATCTGTATTAGTGCATGAAACATGAAGTAGATTAAGCCCAATCAACAAACATAATCTAGGGATAGTTAGAATATGCAAGTGGAAGTTTGAAATAAATATATAAACCAGTACAAGTCCCCAAAATATGTGTGCTCTGCCAGGTCAATATTTATAAGTGTTGTGTCAAGATACAAAATATCAAAAGGAATGTAATACTCCTCTACAAGTATGATCCCTAAAGCCCTGACAATTCAGAACGGTCTAAGAGAACCTGCCTGAATACTACATATACAAGAATGCCTCCTTGTCATCCTCGAACTCTGGCTCTGCCTCCTGCATCACATCCTCATCTGCAACTAAGATAGAGTCTGGTTGGTGTTTAAGCACCATCCCAGAACGTGGGAGTGAGTGATCAACTCAGTGGAACTATACAGTAAAGGTTAACATGTTATCAATTCAGTCAAGCAGTAATGATAAAGTAATACAATCAAACATCCCTAATTACTCTGATTAATGTAAGAATGTATGAAGTAATGATACATGCCCTCGCCTACACTCCCTCCGAGATCTTCATCTTACGATTGCGCATGTCAGTCACTTCCTCAGTGCTCTACCCAACGCCAAACGGCACATGTAGTGCGGTGCATGTACATGATTACCTAGTTCTTATTAGTCCTTTTCATACAGCAGGATTGGGAAGCTAAGGTACCTCCCTTATATCAATACCTAAACAATGATCTATTCTAGGGTCGTCAGTCCTAGCAAATCTCATACGATGTTACAGTTCTAGGTCGCTGCAAAGGGATCGTCACCAATTAATGCAGGCCCAGTTATACCTTAGTTACCATAAAAGGCTTGTCACCTCCATGCAGTATTAAGGTATGCTCGAGGTCACCACAAAGGGCTCATCACCAATCAAAGTAGACCGACAGCATGAATACAGTATCCCATACCACCATATTTGGCTCACGAGTCTGAGTTGCTCACTGGTCATTACGGGGAGGCTCGCCGCCCCAGCGTAGGCCGACAGCTCGACCACGGTGTCCTATACCACCGTGCCTGGCTCATGAGTCTTAGGGGATCGAGGTACCAAGGTTAACGGGATCTCACTGATAAGTTTGGTACCTTAGATTCAAGCAGTAGCGTCCAAACATGGTGAATATACAACGGGTCAATCGAGTTAATTGACGAGCTCGACTAGGACGAACGCACGTTGAGTTGATCGACATGAAATGTATAAAAACTCCGTGTGGCCTAACCACTGTCGAACATCCCAAGTATGGCTTGGATTCATCAAATACATCCTGCGTGGAGAAAACAATCTCAGCCACCAGTTTGAGGACAATTACTTGTAACGCCCTGAAATTCAGGGGTCTAGCATAACTCAGCTCCCGAGTTCCATAACATCACTTATGCAACATCTTTGGTGATAGATGAATGTTGTCTGTATTAATGCTGTAAACATGAAATAGAATAAACCAAATCAGCAAATCATAGTCCAGGGACAATCTGAAAATGTAAGCGGAAGTCTGAAATATGTATATGAGCTAGAACAAGTCTCCATAATACAAGTGCCCTGCCAAATCAAAAGTACACGTCTTGTTTCAAATTACATATAACCAAATGTATTAGTCCAAAAAAATGTATAAGTCTTCTAAAAAGTGTAAATCCTGAAGCCCCGGCGATCCAGACTCGGCTCATGAGAACCCGCCCGAAAACTGCATGAATGAGAATACCTCCTCGTCCTCATCAAACTCTGGCTCCGCCTCACAGGCATCACCATCACCCGTAGCTAAGTCAGAGTCTAGTTGGTGTTTAAGCACCGTTCCAGAACGTGGGAGTGAGCGATCAACTCAGTGGAACTATACAGCAAAGGTTAACATGTTATTAATTCAATCAAGCGGTAATGATAAAGCAGTACAATCAAACATGTCCTAATACTCTTGTTAATGCAATAATGGTATGAGGAAATGATGCATGCCCTCACCACAAACTCCCTCTTGCGACATCATCTAACGATCGCGGCATGAATCATTGCCACTGTGCTCTACACCAACGCCAACGACACATGCAGTGTGATGTTATGAACATGATTACCAAGCTCTTATTAGTTCCTTTCATACAGCAGGATTAGGAAGCTAAGGTACCTCCCTTATATCAATACCCAAACAATGATCCATTCTAGGGTCGTCATTCCTAGGCAATCTCATACGATATTACTATTCTAGGTCACTGTAAAGGGCTCGTCACCAATCAATATAGGCCTAATATACCTTAGTTACTACAAAAGGCTCGTCGCCTGTCTGTAGTATCAAGGTATGCTTGAGGTCACTACAGAGGGCTCATCACCAATCAGTGCAGGCTGACAGCACGAATATAGTGTTCCATACCACCATAATCGGCTCACGAGTCAAGGTTGCTCACTGGTCACTACGAGGAGGCTCGTCGCCCCAGCGTAGGCCGACAGCTCGACTACGGTGTCCCATATCACCATGTCCGGCTCATGAGTCTTAACGGATCGTGGTACTAAGGTTAACAGGATTTCACTAGTGAGTTCGGTACCTTAGATTCAAACAGTAGCATCCAAACATGGTAAACATGCATTGGTTAATCGGGTTAATTGACGAGCTCAACTAGGACAAGCGCATGTTGAGTCGATCGACATGGAACGCATAAGCACTCCGTGTGGCCTAACCACTGTCGAACATCCCAAGAACGACTTGCATTCGTCGAACACATCATGCATGGTGAAAGCAATCATAGCCACCAGATCGAGAACTGTTACTGATTACCTGGACTGTAATACAATCCCAACTACGTATAATCTCAATAATAGATAATTAAATTAATTCCTACATTCATATGAATATGTTGTGAAATATAACTTAAATATGGATACAGTACATGGAGGAAATCATACACTTAAATATAAAGTTCATGGAGGAAATCATACACTTAAATAAGGTAATTGAGATTCATATCTCAACACCTTTATAAATCACACTTTACTAAATACTAACTCATTCGGACATTTATACAAACACTTAGACTACATTATTCAACATACATCACGTATGTCAACCATATAACATTTTAGGGCAAATCCTTTTACCAAGGAGTTGTCGCATACATAACAATCATGTAATAATGACAGTTAATCATGACAAGCATAACATCAGATTTCATATGCATACAGACATTTTAACAAACATATACGTAAACCAAAATAGATAGCGCATTTGGCATGTGTAATAGCATCCACGTCAATAATAAATCATTATCAGATATTGAAAACTTTGAAAACCATAACCTAAATGAATATAGTCTGCACCTTAAACCAGAAAATGCGTAACGGATATGATTCAGACGATAAGTCTTCGTCTACGGCGGATAGGTAACCTAAGACACAAAATAGGTTAGCTACATCAACACTTAGACTATTCTAAGCTCCAAAACAGGTTAGGGTTTGATTGACTTACCCAAATATGGAATCAGAATCGCTGAAAATAATGATTCGATAGGTGAATTTGGTGCGTAGAAAAACTGGGAAGAATCCCAAGATGAAACACCAACTTCTCTCTCACTTTCTCTCTTATCTTGGTTAGGGTTTAGAATTCGTATGAAATATGTGGAGAGGGTTTAAGACCCTTATATAGGCATAAAATTGACAAAAATAGTCTTAGGGCCATGGTATACCTAGGTTATAACCAAATCGGGCTTATTCTGATGCAACGAAACATTTCTGGAGGTCCTTTTACTAAATGTGGTTGGACTTAAGTTCACTAATATTGGATCTTAAGTAAATTAAGTTTTCAGTCTGATCGGGTTTTCAGATCGACCGTGGCGGACCAATTTCAATTCAGAGGTCATCGAAACTCGATCAGGGCCACAAGTACTTAGGCATGTGTGGCCATCTTCCCTAATCCGAGGGTGAATTTGGGTCAAAAAACCAACAGTCAGAATGCTTACAAATGGAGCGCAAGCGACACGACTCAGATTACTTAAATCCATATTTAGTTTTATAAAAATCTTCACTTTCTCACACTCTTCACTCCGGACTCATGCAAATCGTCTTAGGACATCATTTGGTCTTGATTTTTGAGGTGATAGTCAAGTCTAACTAGGCGGTCATAATTGTCTAAGTTCATCGCTATCGGACTTTCGACGTGCGGTTCAAGTCTGTTACGAAGTTTCTAAATGCTCCTGAGAGCAACTGAGTTTAGAGTTGGATCCTAGATTTCAGGGTAATGTAGCGTTAACAATTCTATAGGTTTTAGGTCTTATAGATCATATTTAAAGTTATTGGTGATAATTTCATAGGGAATCTAGTTTAGGGCTAGATAAGTCACAGTATATTTCTAAAGGATTTGGTTCTAAAGGATTTTCGCTAAAGGTGGTACTCGGGTCTTTGTACGGATTTTTTCAGGACGTTACATTATCGATTACCTGGACTATGGCATAGCCCCAACAACGTGCATTCATCACAAGTAAGCATATGAGATATTCAAAGCAGTAATAAACACTTAAGTCAATCCCTACAATCATGTGAGCATATTATGGAATACATACATGGAGGAAATCATACACATAGTTAAACATGAATAAGTAAACTGTATTGTACATGGAGGAAATCATACACATAGTTAAGATAGTTAGGATTCATATCCCAATTCCCTTAGAAATCACACTTTACTAATTCCTAACTCATTCAGGTATTTTTACAAACACTTAGACTATGCTTTTCAACATACATCACGTATGTCGGCCATATTACGTATTAGGGCAAATCCTTTTGTCAAGAAGTTGTCGCATACTTAACAACTATGTTCCTATGACAATTAATCTTGGCAATCACAACATTAGATTCTAAGTGCATACAAACATTTCAACAAACACATTAAATACTCTATTTACAACATAGGTTATACATATACGTAAAGCAAAATAGATAGTGCATTTAGCATGTATAATGGCACCTACGTCAGTAATAAATCATTATCTAACATTGAAAGTCTTGAAAACCTTAACCTAGACGTATATAGTTCATACCTTAAACTGATAAACGTGTAACAGACTTATTTTATACGGTAAGTCTTCGTTAACGACGGATTAACAACCTAAAGTATGAAATAGGTTAGCTACATCGTCACTTAAACTATTTGGAAGCCCTAAAATAGATTAGGGTTTGGTTTTCTTACCCAAATATGAAATTAGAATCGCCAGAATAACGATTCGAATAGGTGGATTAGGCATGTAGAGTAGTTGGGAAGAATCCCAGGATGAATCACCAACTTCTCTCTCACTTTCTCTCTCTTTTTCTTCTCTTTACTCTCTCTTTTCTTAGCTAGGGTTTGGAATTCGTATGGATTATGTGAGAGAGGGTTTAAAGCCCTTATATAGGCCCAAAACTAACAAAAATAGCCCCATGGCCAAGGTATACTTAGGTTATAACCAAATCGGGCTTATTCCAATCCAACAGAGCATTTCTAGAGGTCCCTTTACTGAATGCGATCGGACTTAATCTCACAGATACTGGATGTAGGTCAAGCTATGTTTTCAGTCCGATCGGATTTCCAGATCGACCGTGGCGGACCAGTTTCAGTTTAATGGTCACCGACACTCGATCAGGGCCATAAGTATATTGACATGCGTGGGACATCTTCCCTAATCCGAGGGTGTATTTGGGTCAGAATCCAACGGTTAGAACACTTATAATTGGTCCGCAAGTGACACGACTTAGATTACTTAAATTTATATTTAATTTCATAAAAATATTCGCTTTTCTCACACTCTTCGCTCCAGACTCAAGAAAATAGTCCTAGGACATCATCTGGACTTGATTTTCAAGGTGATTTCAATTCCAACCAGGTAGTCATAATTATCTAAGTTCATTGTTATCGGACTTTCGATGTGCGGTCCGGGTCCGATACGGAATTTCTGAATGCTCCTGAGAGCAACTGGGTTTAGAGTTAGATCCAAGATTTTAGGGTAATGTAGTGTTAATAATTCTATGAGTTTTGGGTCTTGTAGATCGTATTTAAAGTGATTGGTGCTAATTTCAAAGGTAATCTAGTTTAGCGCTAGTTAATTCTTGTTAATTTCTAAAGGATTTAGTCCTAAGTGATTTCTGCTTGAGGTGGTACTCGGATCTTTGTATGAATTTTTCCTAGACGTTACACCTTAATAGTTCACCAGTTGTCTGTTGTTGTCCACACTTCCCAAAAAACTCATCTCCCATTTCCACATATCATTCATGAACTGAGCAATGCGTTGGGACTGCCCGTGACGAATGATCCTGAGCATCCTCTATAACATTTCAGCAAAGTTAACATTCGAAAGATGGACCTCTATAACATCTTGAGGTCCTTGTGTGGATCCTTGACCCGTGTAGTCTAAACTAGGGTCCTTGTGTAGATCATTGACTTGTGTGGTCTAAACCTAGGTTCCTTGTGTGGATCCTTTGGTCTTGTGTAGGGCATAAAACCTAGGTTCCTTATGTGGACCCTTTGCTCTTATGTAGGGCATAAAACCTAAGTGCTTTGTGTAGGACCTTTACTCTTGTGTAGGGCATAAACGTTTGCCTTGTGTAGGCATGTTTAGGTGCCTTGTGTAGGTCCTAGAGTCAACCTTGGGTAGGCTGTAAAGGTTTGAGGTGAACCTGATTTGAAGACTCCATTAGTGAAATTCGATACACTTAAGGGATGAGTGTGTCCGCCGGGAGTGGAGTAGTACGTAGCCGAACCACTATAAACGTCTGTGTCTGGGATTACTATTTACATATCCTTTTACTGTGTTTACTTTGAATGTTCACATGCAACACGCTAACATGATTATTTAGAACTAATAAGAATCACATCCCACACACTTTCACATAGTTCATCCATCATCATAGACTAATCACTATATCTTGTTTAAATATTGAGCAGTCTTATGATTGGATCCTCTACTTGGCTTGGAAGCCATTAGAGTTGAAATGAGTATATCTTGATGGTTGAATATTAGATCAAGATTAGGTTAATAGGATTTCAAGTTGGCATAAAATTTTATAAAAGTCCTATTCACCCCCCTCTAGGACACTTTGACCTATTCCTACTTCTACTATAGCGGTCTTTACCGTAATTTCAGAAACTATCCTAGTTTTGTATCATAAGAAAGTAGTAAACCTGGCTATACCTCTGTCAAACCAGGAAGTCACTCCTGATACACAGGATTAGTCAGAGGGATGGACATTGAAAAGGCCGAGCTTAAAGTCCTAGAGGAGGGAGGGGGGGGGGGGGGGGGGGGGGGGTGAATAGGACTATACGAAATTAAAAAAATAAATGCGGAATAAAAAGATAGATAGCACAATCAAATAATAAATAACACAAGTAAATAGAAACCTCTAATGCACTAGTCTTGAGAGGTTAATACAAATTGAGTTCTAAGGACAACTTAACACCAAAAACCAAAGGCTTATGGGAGGACAACCTTACTAGAATGTTTATAAGTATCAAAAACCCATACTAATAAACAGGAAAGGGAAATAAACTAAGTTATTACAACATTCACCACTAGTGCATAAAGTAAATTATACCATTCACACACATAAATAAATTCAATCATCCAACACAACTCCAGGAATTATAGTGGTTCGTTTGTGTGTACACCAACTGTTAGCAAACAGCCACATAACTACTCCACTCCCAATATCCACACCCACAGGATATTGGCTTTCACCGTGAAATAAGGTTTTTCAAGGTTTACCTTAAAACCTTCACAATTGTGTCTGTCAGGCCTGTATCTTAGCCCATACTGTTCCTTAAACTTTCGCGATCCTCCCTATTGAATTCTGGTAACCCGTGACCTGTAATCGGCATTTATGCGGGACCCTAAGTCGTGTCCTGTAATTCTGAGTCGACTCATCCGAGACTTGTACCTTAGCGACCGCGCCGTTGCTATAGTTCCAATGCCGTGTCTCGCGCACCTATGCGATACACAGGCTAGGAGTTGTGGGCCTGCATTTAGAAAATGCCACGCGTTGTAAATCCCGAGAAGAGAATCTCTACATTTTATCAAATCAATCACATCAATCAAGTCTAGTACACCCATCACTCACCCATACCTCTCTTTTCCCCAAAGTCAAATAACCCATACCACTTAAGCCAAGTACACCCATCACTCATCCATCGCACCCATCCCTTTCCCTTACATCCCCTCTCTCTCTCTCTCACATTCTGCACCTGTAAGACCCGTATCATAGACTGTACCATTCTGTTGGTTTCCATGATCTTCCCGGTCGAATTTCTACAACCTTCGACCTTTATCTGATGTTTGTATGTGATCCTAAGCTGAGTCCTGTTAACCTAAGTCGACTCAACCAGAGACTTATACCCTAGCGACCGCGCCGTCGCCGCGATTTCGAAGCCACGTCTCCCACGCCAAGGGGATACCCAAGTCAGGAGATATGGGCCCTCATTTAGTTCGAAGAAAACACTGCGCATTACAAAACCTAAGAGAATCTCTACCAAATGTCACATCCATCATTCAATCAATCCCATCAAGGGTCAAGTACATGTTAAGTACACATCACCTCACACCCATCCCCAAGCAACCCAGAAGTCAAAAAGTTCTTACACACCCCATACCTTTCTTACACCATCTACCTCTAAAGTCAAAAAGCTCTTACACACCCATCACTCACCACATCCATCACCCATCTCTCTCTCTCTCTCTCTCTCTTTACAACCCCCCCTCTCTCTCTCTCTCTCTCTCTTTCTCTTCACATTTTCCAAGCAAGAAAAATGGTGGACGTCCAAGCTCTTCCATGCAGAGAAAAGTGAGTTGTGTGGCCCACTTTCCATCCCAAAATCCTTCATACTAGCCATTCACTTCTCATCACCCTCCATCAAAGTGAAGCACAAGGAGATCGGCGTTCCATCAGACCAAGAATATTAAAAGGTGGGTGTTTCTATAGGCTTAGATTTCATATTTTTATGATGTGCCAAGTGAGGCCTACCGATTGATGGTATGGATCTCACTTTGGACCCTACATGTGGCCGATGGCCCACCTTGATCCTCATGATCATTCCATGATGGGGCCATTTTCCATGGACCCCATCATGATGTTTATTTTCCTTACATGAAAAGAGGTCATCTAGACCTTTCATTTTGACGGAGAAGGGATCTCCACCATTGATTTTGATCAGTGAGCCCGCATGTAATGAGACCCACTTGATATATGTTGTGATGTAGGGAAGGGAGGACCCATAGTGCCAGGGTCCCTCCATTACTCGGTCTTTCTCACTCTCTCTCTCTCTCTCTTTCTTTTTTGTGATGATGTAGTTGTTTGGCCCACTTAGATGGACCCCACTTTGATGTATGTCTTATCCACACTATCTAATCATTGGTGGCCCACTTAAGTAGCCATCTATAGGTGGGGCCCACCCTATATATGTGTTACCCAAACCGTCCAGCGTTCAGGGACGCTTGACTTGGTTGTGCACGTGGAAGTGTGGATTGATAGTGTGGTGTATGATGCTGGGATGAAAACAACAGAAAAAAATATTAGTTTGATTTTAAAACTCTTTTGGTGGACCACTAGTGTAGGCCTGTAACACCCCAGATTTTGGCCAACCTGGGATTAGATGTCCTTAGGCAATGGTTCAATTAAAACACCTAGAAAATCGCTCAGAATCCAATTCCATAGCCAAAGAAATCACTTAGGGTTAATTCCTTTATAAACTAAGCATAAGTTAGCTAGCGCGACGCTAGAGTAGCTGGGAAATAGTCCCTGATCACTTTAAATACGTTCTACAAGACCCAAAACTTGTAGAATCCATGGTGCTATAATACTCTATAACCTGGGATCAAACTCTAAACCGGTTTGTTCTCTGGACCTCTTTGAAACTTTGTATTGGATCTAGACCGCGCGTCAAAAGTCCGATACCTTCAATCTCAGACCATTAGGACCGCCTAGCTAGACTTGACAATCATTTCGAAAATCAAGTCCAACCGATAATCACAGGCTATTTCATTGAGCCCGGACTGAAGAGAGTGCGAATAGGGACAGATTTGGAATTTGAAATTCAAATCTGGCACACGACTTGACGTGTCAGTATTAAGCGTTCTGATCGTCAGTATTAAGCGTTCTGACCGTCAGAATTCAGCCAAATTACACCCTCGGATCAGGAAAAATTTCTATTTCATATCATGAGATTTGCAGGCCTGATCTACGTGCGGTGACCGCTGAACTGAAACTGGACCGCCACGTGCGATCTGCGAACCCTGCCGGACTGAAAACTTGATGTATGCTAGATCCAGTATGCATGAGCTTAAGTCCGACCGCATTTGGCCAGGGGACCACCAGAAAGCATCTTTTGGACCGAAACAGCCCTGAATTGGACATACCTCAAGTATACCTTGACCTGGAGCCTATTTTGGGCACTTTTAAGCTTATAAAAGGGGTTGAAACCCTCACTCCTCTCTCCCATCCGAATTTGCAAAAAGCCCTAGATTGGGAGAGAGAAAAGGTGAGAGTATGTGAGAGAAGGTGGGAGAGATCTTCCTGCCACCGCTGCTGCTGTTGTACGTGCTTAGGCGACGCACTCCAATCACTTTTCCGGTGATTCCAATGCACTTCTAGGTGAGGAAAACCTTCAACACTTGCTGATTTAAGCTTCCGTCAATTCCATTAGCGATGTAGCTTATGTAGCTTGTGTATTAGGTTCCCTATTCGCCGTAGACGAAGCGTATACGCTCTGTTCGAATTCACACATCTATAAGGGAAAAGGTGCGGATTTTAGACGCTTTGATTGACTATTTCCAAAGCTTTCAATGTCGTTTAATAGTAGATTATTGACGGCATCGCCGTTTGACATGTACAACATGCTGTCCGTTTCCTGTTTCGTAAACCAACGAAGAATATGAGATTTAGGGCATTTTAGTCATTTGTAGGAAGTACTGTTTTTATTCATATTTTGCTGATGTGATTGACATGGTTTATTGTCGCATTAGAATGTTAGGAATACGTGCATAATTAGTTTGGCGAAGAGATTCGCCTAAATGCGCACTTCGGGTCGACATACTATATGTAGACTTAAGTGTGTAGTGTAAGTGTTTGTATAAATGTTTGTATTAGTATGTATTGAATTAAATGGTGTTATGAATTAGTTTGAGATTGATTTCTCAATTAAAATGCTGATGTAAATGATTTCCTACATGATAGCTATATGCATGATTTCGTTATATGTATGAAATGCATATGCTTGATGTTTCACTTAAGTGGTATGTTATAACATGTGCTTGATGATTTCTCTATGATTTAGTTTGAGATCGAATTCTCAATTAATACGCTGATGGTGATGATTTCCTATATGTGGCGATATGCATAATTTCATTATATGTGTGAAAGACATGTGTAAGATGATTTACTTAAGTTGTACGTTATAACATGTGTTATCATGCTCACATGTTTGTATTCCATTTCCAATACTCTCATATGATTTGCTGATGTGATTCCATAATTGTTTGGGACTATACTTAGTCCAGACAGTCGGTAACCGAGCGAATTCGTGGTTGGCTTATCTTGACCACCAACGACGCGTCGATGAACGCGAGTCATATTTGGAGTTGGCGGCACTGGTTAGGCCACACGAAGTGTTTTACGCACTTCATGTCGTTCGACTTGAGATGCGATCGTGCTAGTCGAGCCTGTCAAGTAACCCGACTGGTCATTGTATGTTCACCCTGCATGAGTCATAACTGCTTGAACCTAGAATACTGAACTTATCATTGTAAACCCTGTCAACCATGGTACCTTGATCCACGAAGACTCATGAGCTGGGCATGGTGGTATGGGACACCGTGGTCGAGCTGTCGGCCTACGCTGGGGCCACAAACCTCCCCGTAGTGACCAGTGAGCACCTATGACTCGTGAGCAGATTATGGTGGTATGGGACACTATATTCTTGCTGTTGGCCTACATTGATAAGGTGATGGGGGAGCGGAGCAACGAGTGCGTGCAACAGCCCTGACAGCCCTTTGTAGTGACCGCGAGCGTATTCTGAGTCTACGGGAGGTGACGACCCTTCAGTAGCAGTAGAGTACTGTAGGCCTGTATTGATAAGGTGATGGGGGAGCGGTGTAACGAGTGGGAGCAACAGCCCTGACAGCCCTTGCAGCGACCTACAAAACATACATCGTATGAGATTACTAGGAGTGACGACCCTAGACAGGATCTGTGTTGGGATTGATACAAGGGAAGTACCTTAATTTCTCAATCCTGTTGTTTGAATGGACTAATAACAACTCGGAAATCATATCACCATAGCATTGCATGTGCCTGGAAGATGTGGAGCACTCTAGGGAGTGTGGCATGCCGCGGTCGTAAATGTTACCGTATGAGGGAGATCGTCGGTGAGGGCATACATCACGTCATGTCATATTGCATTAACAACAGTATTAGGATTGTTTGATTTACTGCTTTACTATTATCGCATGATTGATTTGATAACATACTAATCTTTGCTCTCTTATCCCACTGAGTTGATCACTCACTCCCACGTTACGGGATGGTGTTTTCGGACATCTACCAGTCCCTTTTTGTGATTGCAGATGATGGCGCTGCTCGAGAAGCGGAGCTGGACCTGATGATGATGAGGAGGATTCCTCCTTCATGTGTGTTTTGATTGACGGGATTATAGGGAGGTTGATTAGATACCTTGACACTTGCCATTTTATATTTTTAGCGTACTCATGTATATTCGTTTTGTTTATTTTTAGAGTATACATGTTGTATATAACCTGGTAATATATTCACACTCTGGAGACATACAACAGTTTATATATGCTATACCTACTATCACAGTCTTCCGCTTGTTAATTTAACTGTCTCTGGAGTATGATATGCTGTTCTAGCTTAATCTCACTCATGTTTAATACATTATCACAGACAACATTCAATCATACATATCTATGTTGCATAAATAACATTTTGGAACTCGGGAGTTGGGTTTTTGCTCGACCCCCCGATTTTTGGGATGTTACAAGGCCCCACCTTGATGTATGGAACTAATCCACACGGTCCATCCAATTTCCCAGATCATTTTCGGCGTTGATCTGAAAAATGAAGCTAATCCGAATCCCAAGTGGGCCATACCATAAACGTTAAGGGGCTGGGTTACCCACGTCATTTCTTACTTTTTGCATGGGAGGTTTGGAGTGGGTTTTCACTCATGGGACCCATATTGATGTATTTCTTAGATCCACACCATACGTCCATTTTCTGGCACATTTTAGCCGTGAAGCCCAAAAATCTATTCGATCCAACCATCAGGTGGACCACACCACAACCGACGGTGGCAGTGGGAGCACCCCCTCATGTCAACCATGCGGACATGGGGTGGGGGCATCCCAACCATGGACCTCACCTTGATGTATTTGTTTAATCAATGATGTCCATCACCTTCCCCATGTAGTTTTAGGCTATGAGTCAAAAAATGAGACAAATCTTAGTTCTTAGTGGGCCGCACCGAGGGAAACAAACTCCCACTGTTAGAACTTTCTAATACCTACTGTTGTGTGTATAAATGGTGGACCTATCCATCATTAGACTTCTTTGGTCCATAAAAAGCTGGTCGATATAATAGATGGAATGAATTATCCACTAGTGGGCTCCACAATAGAATAAAATAAAAATAAAGGAAGAAAGAGAAGAAGAAGAAAAAAAAGTAAGTCCCTGGACGTTATTGTCCAGTGACGGTGAGGGTGGAAACCTTACTGGGCTGTCACCACATGTGGACTCACCATGATGAATTTGTTTAATCCACACTATTCACCATCTCCTTCTTATAATTTTAGGCCATGTGCCAAATTTTGAGGCAAATATGAGTCTCGAGTGGGCCATACTAAGGGTATTAATGCCCATTCATTGAAACACTCTAGGGCCCTCTTTGGAGTTCCTTGTCATCCAAACCAGTCCTAGTTAGAGTCTATTTGACCTCATTCAAGGTGGCCAAGATGGTGAACGAATTAGATTATGCATTTGGAGTGGCTCACACGATAAGAAACAGTGGTGCTGAACGTCTACCATTGAAACCCTTTTCTGGGTCCAAAAGTTTTGGATTATTATGAAATTTATTTTTCCTCTTTATCTGAGTCTATGTGACCTTACCAACAGATTGGATGGTGGATAAAGGTTATGGTGGGCTCCATGTGGGACCCACTAATGTAAGTGTTTTACCCACTTCGTCCCAACGGGTGGGAGGTGGGATGGTTGGTGGACCTCACTCCATCTATATGACTACTGTAGTGACGTTACCAAGGTTTATGGGGTCTGCCTTGATTCATGTGGTATATATCCACACCTTCCGACAGTTGTGGACCGCTCATGATGTATGTTTTACCCACGTCGTCCGCCATAACATGCGGGACCGACCATGATGTATGTGTTTGACCCACTGTCCATCTATTTTTGCCAAATCATGGGCCGCCTTATGAGGCCCATCTTGATGTATTGGTGGCCCATCTATTGAGGCCCACCTTGATATATATAAGGCCAATTTGATGAGGCCCGATGTAATGTATTTGGGGCCCATGGGTTGAGGCCCATTGTTATGTATTAGGGCCCATGGGTTGAGGCCCATCATGATATATTTGAGGCCCATGGGACGTGGCCTATTGTAATATATTTTCAGCCCATTTGGGAAGGCCCATTGTGATGTGTTTGGGGCCCATGGGTTGAGGCCCATTGTGATGTATTAGGGCCCGTGGGTTGAACCCCATTGTGATGTATTTGGGGCCCATGGATTGAGGCCCATTGTGATGTATTAAGGCTCGTGGATTGAGGTCCATTGTGATGTATTTGGGGCCCATGGGTTGAGGCTCATTGTGATGTATTAGGGCCCATGGGTTGAGGCCCATTATGATGTATTAAAGGCCCATGGTTGAGGCCCAGTGCGATGTATGTATGGCCCGTTAAGTTGTGTATGAATTCCTTGTATGGGCCACTCCTTGGGAGAAATGTTGGTTAAATGGCCACATTATTGGAAAATGATGGTTTAATGTCCACATTGTGACCTTCCCTTAGGCCTTGTTAGGCCCATTCTCATCATTCTCTTAGTGGGTTAACCCAAATAAGTGAGCCCCATTCACCATGGACGGATGGCTCCGTGCTATCGGAATTGATATAACCACGGCCGAGGGCTGATCTTTATATTATGGTTGATCGACTATTCATCTATGGACCCCGCCCTATTTATGTGCTGGTTGTTGGTGTTGATTATTAATTTTGATTATCGGTACCGATTATCGATGCAGATTATTGGTGTTGATTGTCGATACTAATCATTGGTGCCGATTGTCAACGCCGATTCCGATTATTGAGGCCGATTGTATAGGCCAGTTATCGATACTGATTATGAGTACGTGATAACATAGCGTCATGATACCTACACCTTGGGGCCCACCTAGGTGATGTATTTGTCGCACCGTCCAACATGGGATGGTGGGCCTGCCATGATGTACGTGTTTCATCCCTGTTGTCCACGTGGGACATAGGTGATGTATGTGCTTTATATCCTGACCGTCTATGGGATGTGGACCCCACACAAAGTATGTTTTATCCACACCGTCCATGGGACGTGTGATCCGCCTTGATGTGTGATTTCATCCATGCCGTCCAGGAATAGGGGACCATCGTGATATATGTTTTATCCTTGTTGTCCATTAGTTTTCAGGGCCCACTTGTTTTATGTGCAAAGCCACCTGTGATGTATATATGAGGCCCGATGTGATGTTATGGCCCACGTGCTGAGGGCCATAGTGATGTGTATTAGGCTCATGTCATGCGGCCATTGGGATGCATATTAGGCTCATGTGATGAGGCCTGACTTAATGTATGTTAGGCCTATGTGAGCAATCCATTGCGATGTATATTAGACCCATGTCATGCGGCCTAGGTATGTGGCCTGTTGTGATGTATTTGTGGCCCATTTAATAAGGCCTATTGTGATATATTTGTGGCCTGTATGGCGAGACCTGATGTGGTGTATATGTGGCCCTTGAGTGAGGCCTAATGCGATGAAGGTGTAGATCGATGTAATGTGTGATTTCACTATAACGCATACAATGAAATTTATGTGGGCCACTGCTTGGGAGCAGTGTTGGTTAAATGACCACATTGATGGGTAATGATGGTTAGATGTCCACATTGTGACCTTCCCTTGGGCCCATTGTGAGGTCTATTCTTGTTATGAGTAGGCTGTCAACGTCTATTCTTGATATGAGGAAAGTACCCCATTTATCATATAGCATGCTTAGTATAGCTTCACAACCCATGTCCAGACACATCATATGTATGCCTGATATGAGGAATGATTAATCATAGCACATGCCATTGGTAGATTATTATAGGACTCCCTGATAGGAGGAGTTGCCTACATGAGAGCATGGTACGCATAGGTTTGATGCATAACTGGATGGTATGACTCATGCAACTTGTATTTTGTGATATGACCACTGTATGCCCTAGCGACATCAGGGCCATAGCCTCCACAGGCATATCCTGGATGAGCAGATGGGACACCAGAAATCTATTCCACATGGGGTGCTATAGATATCCTTGGGTGAAAGTCCCAGAACCCTCTTGGTTCCAGAGATTGCTCCAACATCTAAACCGAGTAGATGCATGAGCGCATGAGGTCCGTATACCATTACGCTGCATCTCCCACTGTGTCGTGGTCGGTTGGAAGGGGGTATAGCCTTACCTGCCTGAGAGGAGGGGGCGATGTTAGGCTGAGTCTGACCAGCTCGAGGAATGGGTCTGCTATCGACGAGCTGGGCCCGATATTGGTAGGCGGATAGTGAGGTCTCTTCCACTCACCTTGTTATACACGACGGGACGACAATTTGGTTTGAAGTCTAATAGACCCTGGTGATTCTCCAGAGAGCAACTGTACTGATATGTGGACTTATTGAGCAGAAATTACATATTCATTCATTCATTCACTATCCACTCAGGCTAGTGGTGTGTAACTATTTGTTATGTGTACCTTCACATGATCAGGATTTTGGTTGGGCACGCGACTAACCTGAGATCAGGAGTTTACCACATTGAGTAAATTATCCAAATTTAGATATGAGATTGATTTGAATAGAAGTCCCTTGTGGTGGACCACATAGCCTACGATACTATGCACTATCATCCTGACCTCACACTCCAGCATGGTCATTTCATACGCACCACATATTACATTGCATCCGCAGTACTTAGCACTTTGGGTTACTATGTTTCTGTACGTATATGGCCTAGATGGACTTAACATGATATTTGGCTCTCTTTGACTCCTCATTTGTATAGATGATTTGTATTGCGCACTCTGATATTATATGACTCATGAACTTACCAGTATAATTTTGCTTACTCTGATGTCTTATCTTATCAATATTTCCATTTATTCCATTGTATAATTTATGGCATTGTATTGCATACTTGGCACTTACCTTGTGCACACACTTTCACCATCCTCTAAGCTTTCGATAAGCTTATGCACGATAGATGCATGCAGGTGGTGTCAAGTTGTAGCAGTGTTGAGCTTGAAGCGTACAACAGACTTTTGGAGCTTAGATTTTTGACATATGTATTTCCCTTTCAACACTATATTCAAATGTTTATATTAGTGGATATGTAATGATGATGTTGCCTTTGTAATTTGGGTAAACTTATGGTTATGCTTGTTATGAAACAAATGTACGTAAAAAAAATCCTCCTTGTAGGATCCCAGGATTGGAATCTGGCGTATGGACGTTGGAAGTCGAGAATGGGGTACTACAGAGGCTGTCAGCATCGAATTCGGCGATCAGGATTCCTGTGAATCTGATTTCTGGGTTTGGGGCATGACACCACCCATTCTCCCAAGCAACTCAAGGAGATGAAACGTCCAAGGGAGAGGAGAAGCTAGGTGTGGCCCACTTCCTATCCCCCCTCAATCCTCACCATCCAACCTTTCTATTCTCATCATCCTCTATCAAAGAGGAAGCTTAGGAGCTTGGGAGATCAAGGTGCCTAGAAGAAGATCCAATGGTGGGTGTTTATAGGTTTAGATTGTGCTTTTTATGATGGACTAAGTGGAGCCCAATGATTGATGGTGTGGATCCTATTTGGGACCCACTTTGATGTATGTTTTGTAACCTAGAGGGGCCCATAGTGGCGGGGTCCCTCCATCTCACGGACTCTCCCCCTCTCTTTTTTCCATGAATGATGGCCCACCTTGATGTATGATCTACGTCGTCCGATTGCGGGACCCACCTTGATGCCCGTTCGTCTGGATAAGCCTAGACGAAGGAAAAATATAAATATCAGCTTGTTCAAAGCTGTTGGTGGGTCCCACATGTGTGGACGCACCTCATGCATGCATTAAATCAGGGTCGTCCATCAGCTTGACGGCTAGCGACACGTGGCTGTTAAAGTTGACGTCAACCAGTTCTGAGGGTATGGTCTTGAGGTATGTGTTATACCCATACCAGCCATCTATTTTTCCTGGTGCGTGGGACCCACCCACATGTGTTGTACGTGTGAGGTGGGGCCACCTTGGATGTATATATTCTATATTTAGCCATCCGTCCAGTCTAGCATCTGGACATGGGACCGCTGTGATGTAAGCATTTTGATCCACGCCGTCCAGTGCTAGACGTGGATCCATTAACAATTTATGGGTCTTATACACCGTATATCTGTGGGACCCACCTGACATATGGATTTCATCCACACCGTCCAACATCTTCAGACGATGGGGACCACTTAGCTATCTAGCTACTGTACAACATCAGCAAGTTTTGTGGCCCACCACGAGGCATGTGAGATCCACACCATCCAGCCACGTGGACGATGGATCCCACCATCAGGTATATGTTATATCCCAAACCATCTATCCTTTTGGCGTGTGTGGGGCCCACCCACACATGCTGCACGTGTGGGATGGGACCCACCTTGATGTAATCAACACCGTCCGTGCATGGACGATGCTGGTGTTATGGGACGCACCCTAATGTATTTGTTTCAACCATGCCGTCCCTCCATTTAATTGGCTAGATGGTGGGGCCCACCCACACGTGCTACACGTGTGGGGTGGGGCCCACCTTGTTGTATGTATTCTATATCAATGCCGTCCATCTGGACGGGCCGTGTGGGGCTGTCAGTGATGTATGGGTCTTATCCACACCATCCAGCCCTCTAGATGGTGAGACCCACCTCATGTATGTGTTGTATATTCACGCCATTTATCTATGTGGGCCCACCTTGTCATATGTGTCTTACATCAAGCTGTCCATCCATTTGCTGGACGGTTAGGGCCCACTAGATGATGTGTTGTACATTCATCCGTCCATCTGGATGGTGATTTGGGTAGGAGCCCACCTTGATGTATCTGTTTTATATCCACACTCGTCCATCTGAATGGGTGGTGTGGGACACATCGAGATGTATGTGTCTATATTCACACTGTCCATTTGGAGCCGACCTAGATGTATGTGGCTTGTATCCACGCTGTCCATCCGTTTTGGGCCATGTGGACCCCTACCTTGATGATGTGTTGTATATCACACTGTCTATCTACATGTGGGGCCGCTGCGACACGTGTTTTATCCATCCCGTCCGTCAATGGACCCCACATGATATATCTGTTATATCTAAGCCATCCGTCCATGAGATGGATGTCCAACTGCCCACCATGATGTGCGCGTGTTTGGTCTGAGCCATCCGTCCATTTATGCGGCTCGCCGTGATGTATGTGTTATATATATACGCTGTTCATCTATGAATGTAATGCCCCGAAAATCAGGGGTCGAGCAGACGCTCAACTCCCGAGTTTCAACGCATCACTTATGCAATATAAATAATGTTGATTAAATGTTGTTCGTATTAGCACATGAAATATGAATGGGATTACACTAAATCAGCATATCATACTCCAGAGATGACTAAATTAAGCAAGCGGAAGATTATGATAGATATATAAAGTAGATAAGTGGTTATAAACCCCAGAGTATGATTATATCATCAGGCTGAATATATACATGTTTGTTCCAAAATATACAAAATGACAAGGTGTAATGTCCAACTAATTCGTATCCTTATAATCTCATCGATTAGTACATGGTCTAAATAGACCCGCCTGATAGCTGCATATAGGAGAACTCCTCATCGTCTATGAAATCCCAATCAATAGTGTAAACATCATCACCAATTGTTTCTACAATAGAGTCTAGTTGGTGTTTTAAAACACCATCCTAGAGTGGGAGTGAGTGATCAACTTCGTGGAGCTATATGGTAAAGGTTAACATGTTATCAATTCAGTCAAGCATTAATGATAAAGCAATACAACAATCATGTCCTAAGTACTCTTGTTAATGTAGGAATGATATGTTATAATGATGCATGCCCTCGCCTGCACTCCATTAGCGACACCATCTCACGGTCGCACATGCTACTCTCACTGTGCTTTTCCTCGCTAAAGGCACATGTAATGCGGTGCATGCACATGTTAACCGAGTTCTTGATTAGGCTTATTCATACAATAGATTCAGGAAGCTAAGGTACCTCTCTTTTTATCATTTATCCCAAATAATGATCCATCTAGTATCGTCAATCCTAGTTAATCACATATGATAAGAAAGTTATAGGGCAACATCACCCCTGATTTGAAAAGCAGTGGATAGGGAAGTTTAGGTCACTACGGGAGGCTCGTCACCTCAGCGTAAGCCTAGTTTATACTTGAGGTCACTAAGGAAGGCTTGTCACCTTAGTATAGACAAACATCTCGAATACAGTGTCCCATACACTACCATATTTGGCTTACGAGTTTGGGTTGCTCACTAGTCACTACGGGGAGGCTCGTCATCCTAGCGTAGGCCAACAGCTCGACCACGGTGTCCCATACCACCATGTTCGGCTTATGAGTCTTAGCAGATCATAGTATCATGGTTGAAACAGGCTTTACATTAGTAAGTGGTACCTTAGATTCAAGCAGTAGCATCCATACATGGTAAATACACATTAGGCCAATCGGGTTACTTGATAAGTTTGATTAATATGAGCGTATGCTAAATTAGTCGACATGGAGTGCATACGCACTCCTCGTGGCCTAACCACTGTCGATAATCACCGTATGACTTGGATTCCTCGAATGTATCTAATGTGAAGAAACTAGTTCAGCCACTTGATCAGAAGCTATTACCGATAGCCTAGACTAGATGATAGTATCAAACATACCTAAATGCAATAGGGAATCGCATATGTTACTCATATCAACATTTAACGAATAATACAAACATAAGTCTCATTCGAGCATGTTATCAAACACATTTGACAAATTGACATACACATGCATTCCACCCATAAATCATATAGTGACAATTTACAGTACATGAAGGAAACTATTCATATGACTAAGGAGACTAAGAATCCTGTCTTAATACACTTAATAAGTACAATCCATCAATAAGATCTCATTCAGACATTTTTATAAACACTTAGTCTACATAATTTTACATACACGAACCAATCTAGTTATAACATATATTATGACAAATCCTTTCATAAAAGAGTTGTCTTACTTACAACGAACATGTATTCTAGGTTAATAGGTATGGCCAACATAAATCATAATTTCACTTTCATTCAAACATTTCAACAAACACGTAGAATGCATTTTATACTCACATATTTCACACATGTATAGTTTATCAAACAAAACACTGTAGCTAATATGATATGGCACAAATCAAGTCAAGCATAAATTATTGCTGACATTGAAAGCCTTGAAAACCATAACCTAAACGTTTATAGTCTGCACCTTTCATCGGTTTGATCGTTATGAACTCAGTTCATACACTTCGTTTCCGTCTACATTACAACGACTACCTAGATCACGAAATAGGTTAGCTATTCCATCGATTCCTCTTTTTGGATTCCTAAAATGAGATTAGGGTTAGGATTTTTTACCCAAATCAGAGCCGGTGTAGAAACACGGAAGAGGTGATTCGGTACATCGAGTAGTGGGAGTGAATCCCAATAATAATCGACAGATCTCTCACTCTTCTCCTCTCTTTTCTCTCTTTTCTCTCTTCTCTCTCCAAGGGTTAGAAAATTCATATGGAATGAGAGAGGAGTAGGTTAAGGTTCTTATATAGGCTTAGAACTGATGTCAATGGCCCCAGGGCCATGGTATACTTAGGTTATAGCCAAAAGTGGCTGTTTCGGGCCAACGGAGCTCATCTGGAGGCCCATTGCTTACATACGGTCTCAAGAAAGCTCCCTGACAATAGATCTACACCAGGTTAAGATTTTTCTCCAATCGGATTAGTGAATCGATTGTGGAGGACCTGTTTCAATTCAACGGTCATCGTCACTTGATCAGGGCCACAAGTATACCAATGGGTGCAGGGAAATTTTCCTGACCCAAGGGTGTAGCTGGGTCAGAATCTGACGGTCTGAAACCTTAAATTTGGCCTGCAAGCGAATGACCCAATTCACTTAAGTTTAAATTTATTTTCTAAAGATATTCGTGTTTCTCACACACTTCGCTTCAGGCTCAAGTTGTGCATTTCTGGATACTATTTCTGGATACTATTTCGTAGTCATAGGACTTTTGATGTGCGGTCTAGGTCTGATACGGAGTTTCAATGTACTCCGGAGAGGGGTTTTGAGATTGATCTTAGGTTTTTAGGTAATGTTGGGTTGATGATTCTATTAGTTTTGGGTCTAGCGGATCGTATAGAAAGTGGTTCAAGCTAATTCACCTGATTAATTCTATTTAGTACTTAGTTAATCCTTGCCTAATTTCCACCGAATTTGATCTTTAGTGATTTCTGTTTGAGGTGGTACTCGTGTCTTTGTACGAATTTTTTCAAGACATTGCAATCTACCCCCTGTAAAGAAAAATTTCATCCTCAAAATTAGTACCTTCTGATGGTAGTTCTTACAAACCTTGGCTTCTGTTTCCCAAGTAGCCTCTTCCTCAATGTGATGCATCCATAGTACCTTCACCAGTGGGATAACTTTACTGCGCAACACCTGTTCCTTCCTGTCTAGGATATGCGTCAGTCGTAGTACATAAGTAACATCTTCACTCAACTGTACCTACTCCCATTTGATAATGTGGGACAGATCAGGAACGTATTTCTTCAACATTGATACATGAAATACGTTGTGCACGCTTGCGAGTGGTGTGGGCAAAGTAAGGCGGTATGCTACTACATCCACTTGGTCTAGAATCTGGAATGGGCCAATAAAATGTGGCGTGAGTTTTCCCTTCTTGCTAAATTGAAGGACTCCGTTCATGGGAGAAACCTTAAGAAACAAATGGTCCCCAACCTCAAACTCTAACGGTCACCGCCTTGTATTAGTGTAACTCTTCCGTTTGCTTTGTGCTGCAATAAGTTGACACCTGATAATGTCAATCTTCTCAGAGGTCACCTGCACTAACTCTTGGCCAATCAAACTATTTTTGCCAACCTCTACCCAACAATAAGGTGCTTGATAAGGGCAGCCATACAGTGCTTCGTAGGGAACCATGCCAATGCTCGCTTGAAAGTTGTTAGTATAAGCAAACTTTGCATAGGGAAGATAGTCATCCCAACTATCTTTGAAGTCAAGAACATATGCCCGCAACATATCCTCTAACACCTGATTGACCTGTTCTGTCTGCTCATTCGTCTGTGGGTGGAATGTGATACTGAACTTCAGTTTCACCCCCATTACTTCCTGGATATGAGTCCAAAAGATAGACATGAATCGCGTGTCTCGATTTGACACAATCCCCATAGGCACTCCATGTAGATGTACTATCTCATTGATGTACAGCCTGGCCAAATTGTCTGCTAAGTTTGAGATTCTAATTGGGAGGAAACGAGACAATTTCATCAATCGGTCCATAATCACCCAAATGGAATCATGTCCATTCCTCATCTTCGGTAAGCCCGAAATGAAATCCATAAAGATGAAATCCCATTTCCATTTAGTTATGGGCATGGGATGAAGCAATCCAGGAGGTCGGCGATGCTTGGCCTTGACCTGCTGGCACGTGAGACAACGGGACATATAATCTGCTATGTAGGCCTTCATGTTGTCCCACCAGTATGAAAGCTTCATGTCTCGGTATATCTTCGTATTGCTAGGATGTATTACCATCCTCAAATTGTGAGTGGCTCCTAGGACTTCTTTTCTCAAGTCATGAAGATCCGGAACGCATAGGCGGCGATGATAATGTAAGCCCCCATCCGACCCAACTCTCTATTCAAATTCTTCATCTAGCCCATTTTCTCATCTTCATCAACCATTCATCTTCTCTCTGAGCCGCAATGATTCGGTCATCAATGAGCAGACGTACATGAATATGTGCGACGCTCTCGAACAACTCTACTGTAAGCTTTTGTTCAAAGTCTCGCAAAAATTCGACCATATTCCATTCCTGTATCATCAACGAAGCTCAAATGCTATCATCTTCTTACGGCTCAACGCATCTCCCACAAGGTTGACCTTGATAGGATGGTAGGAGACCTCAACCTTGAATTCTTTCAAGGTTTCCATCCATCATCGCTACCTCATATTCAAGTCTTTCTATGTGAATATATATCTAAGGCTCTTGTGGTTGCAAAAGAGATCGAACTCCTCTCATAGAGGTAATGTCTCCAGAGCTTCAATGTAAAAATTACGGCTGCTAACTCCAGGTTGTGCATAGGGTAGTTCTCCTCATGTTTCCTCAACTGTCGCGAGGCATAAGCAATCACTGTCCTTCTGCATAAGAACACAACCTAAAGGAACACGAGAGGCATCGGTGTAAATGGTATATCTGACTCCCTGCTCTGGCAATACTAGCATAGGTGCGGACGTCAACTTATCCTTCAGTTCCTGAAAGGCTGCTTTTGCCTTCTCATTCCAGGCAAACTTGAGATCCTTCCGAGTGAGCTGAGACAACGGTCTGGCTATCTTGGAAAAGTCCTAATGAATCGACGATAGTAACCTGCCAGGCTGAGGAAACTTCTCACTTCAATAACCGAAATGGGCTGCTCCTAGTCTTGAACTGCGGTCACCTTAGCAAGGTCCACAGCTATTCCTTCCTTGGACACCACATGTCCCAAGAACTTGACTTTTTCTTTTCAGAAGTCACACTTCTTATACTGAGCATACAACTAGCTCTGCCTGAGCGTGTCAAAGACTTCTCCTAGGTGCTCCTTGTGAACCTTCTAACTCTTGGAATATATCATGATGTCATCTATAAATATGATGACAAATCAGTACAGATACGGCCAAAACACCTGGTTCATGAGGTCCATGAACACGGCTGGTGCATTTGTGAGTCTAAATGACATCATAAGGAACTCGTAGTGTCCAAAGCTAGTTTTGAACGCTATTTTCTTCACGTCTTCATCCTTGATGCGCAACCCTGACTGTAAGTCGATAATTGAGAAATACTGTGCCCCTTTTAACTGATCGAACAGATCATCTATCCTGGGCAAAGGATACTTGTTCTTCACTGTCACTTGATTCAACCTACGATAATCAATACACAATCATAGTGATCCATCCTTCTTCTTCATGAACAACACAGGTGCTCCCTAAGGAGATACACTCAGTCGTATGAAGCCTGCATCTAACAGATCATTGATCTGTCTCCTTAGTTCCTCCGTCTCACACAGAGGCATGCAATACGTCGGTAGGGATATAGGTGTCGCACTTGGCACTAGGTCAATAGTAAAATTGATCTCGTGCTGAGGAGGTAGTCTAGGTATCATCCTGAACACATCCGTGAGGTCTCGGACTACAAGCGTGTTCCCAAGTATCAGACCATCAACATTCTCTAGTAAGGTAGCATAACAACTAATGCGGTAGTACCAACTGACCTGTAATGGGAAAGTTAAGGTCGTGGCCTCAGATCCATGAGCTGTCACCACTCTAGCATCATAATCGATTCCACCTTCATCTGGTGAGCCAATCCATACCAAGGATGACATCGTAATGACATAATGGGGCAACTATCAAGTTAACGAGCACTATCCTGCTTCCTAAGTCTATCGAGCAACCTTTATAAGTCTGAGTGGAGTCTGAGAAGGTCCCTATGGTGGCAATGAGCCTCATTCCAACCGTAGGAGAAGTTTCCAACACTAGTTGCTTGACTTCTGCACATGATATGATCAAAATAGTGGACCCGGTGTCCACCAACAGAAATACGGGTGTACCTTGGATATACACTATGACTTTAAAAGCCAATGGTGCTGCAGTTACTGTCTCAGAAGCCTCATTTGCAAGTGAGTGCACTCGAGCTTATTGAGAACAGTTCTGTTGCGATGCCATAGGTCGTTGAGTGGCCTAAATCGAGGTGTGGGTGACCAGTAAGATGGCTATGCTGGTGGTGTTGATCATAGAGGTGGGGCTGAATGGCCTGAGGTAACTGACGATTGATCTTCTGAGGCGGCGCAAAGCCGTTATCCCTCATCCTGGTAAAGCAATAAGTGTCAGTATGGCCCAGCCTCTTGCAGTTGGTGCACCACACATCTGATCGCCTAGGCTGTGTCGGTGGAGGCATGAGTTTGGGAGGTGAATCTGTATGTGGCCTCTTGTAGAGGAACGGCCCCCATGGGTACACATGTATGGGATAGCCTGTCCTTATCCTGCTCAGCTCGCAGAGACATGCTCACTAGTTTAGCATAGTTAAGTATGCTAGTACAACACATCTTTTTGCGGATCTTAGGCTGCAGACCCTCAGAAAATCACCGCATCTTCATCGGCTCATTTGCTGGGATCAAAGGAGCGTATCTAGCTAGCTCCATGAAGAGGTTCTCATATTCTGCCATGGTCATCCCTCCCTGTTGGAGGCAAAGAAACTCTCCCTCCTCATTACGGTACATGAGGGGGAAGTACTTCCCATGGAAGTGAGTCTCAAAAGCTTCTCACGTCCATACATACCCAACATCCACTGTCCGTAGGATGCTGTCCCACCATAGACTAGCCTCCTTCTCGAACATGTACGTAACTAGTTCAACCTGCTCTGCCACAGTACAGTGCAGTGGCTTCAGTATCTTAAAGATGCGATCAAGCCAGTACTTATCCTCCTCTGGTCTATGAGTGCCCTCAAAGGTGGGAGGTCAGAAATGCAGAAAGCGCTCAAACAAGCTGCTGACATTTATATGCCTAGCAGGCTGCACAGGTGGTGCCGGCGGGACCATATTCATGTTCTGGGCAAGGGCCCTAGCAATCATGGTCCAAATCTGCTGCTGCTGCTGCATTAAGAGCATTATCTGCTCCAACCTATCAGGAGGAGGAGCCACCTGAGGCATGTATGGTGTGGAGGTAGATGCGCGGTTCTACTTTGGAGCTGGTGGTACACTAGGTGGTGGCCCATTCATAGGGCCAGTGGCCGGCTGAGAATCTGGCATGGTGTCACTATCAGGACCCAAGGTAGGGTCCGTGTGGCTATCACTTAAGGAAGGTGCCCTGTCAAAAAATCTACTAAGTACTAGACGTGCAGTGCTCCGAGTGATCTTAGGTGGCATTCCCTATATACAACATAGGGTGCAACCTATGTAAGATTTAGCATAAGAGCACACACTCATCCAAACATCATTCACATTTCAAATCAAAAGAAGCTTCATGCATTTAATTTACTAAAATTGTCACAATACATGAGATATAATCTTACATGGTTATGACAGAAGATGTATGTGACCTAATCTAAACAAGCTTTAAACACTAAACACATTAACAACCAACCAAGCCTACCAAGGCTAGTATAAAAGAAAACTAGCAACAAAGTAAATTAAAAGGTGACTACACATATGACTAGTGGTCCGAATCTGGTGATGGTGAAGGAGCACCCCTATCCTGCATACAACACAGGAGAGCTTTCAAGGTGTGAATCTCTACTTCAGAAAGGCCTGACTCTCTTCAAACTTGGCCCGGGTCTCTCTGACCTCCTTTCTCAAGGCGACTTGGCTCTCCTCAATCTGAGCCAATCGGGCCTCAATGGTGGCCTGATCATGGCGGTGCTCCTGTGTAGCAGGAGGAGGTCCCTCATCAGACTCTTGGGCCTCCGCTTCATCTTCCTGATTCCCCTCTTCATCATTGCCCTCATCTTCATTACCTTCCTCACCACTTCCTTCTTCTTCTCCACCACTTTTTTCCTCACCTTCACTTCCCTCGACATCTTCACTCTCTTCTTCCGTATCATCGCTCTGCTCCTTAAGTCGGGCTTGGTGTTGCCGAAGGCTAATGCCCATGTTGTCGAGAGTGTTTTCACTGATAATGTGGATTGGGACGACGCCATTCATATGGAGCTGGAAATAGTAGTGGCAAGAAATTTTACATACAAGTCGATCAAAAGGTAGTGAGGAACTTTCCCTAACAGACTGGGCAGTGCAGATTATCTGGGATAGGACACGTGTAGGAAGGCACACTTTCTCTCTTTGCCCAACCTTATACAAGAAATCCACCATGAACCTTGTGCATTTGGTGTGGTTACTCCACCTAGGATACACGTTATACGTGCATATGTGGTGGAGCAGGCGAAAGTCATTTGTCATCTCGGATGAAGAGAGGCTATTTCCCCACCTCCAATGCTCAAGCTGGCCACATAGGAAACACGTGTGGTGTCTTTTTTCTCACTCACTAGCGAGGTTCTTCTCACTGGAGTGTACCACACATCTTTAAACTCCCATAATGTAGGCAATCTCGTCCACACTAACTATAGTCCCCTGCCTTCCCAAAGGGATAGTAAACTGGAGAGGCTTCAATAGTGGATTTTGAATGTGGGTGTAGAAGGCATGCACAATGCCTTCGCTCACATGAGGGTTCCCCTCAAATATGGGACCCCACCCATTTCCAGGAGAAGGTCGATGATTGGATACGTCCGAAACATCTTCTCATCGACATGTGCCTCAAACACGACCTTGCGGTTGCGAAACTTACCAAGATTGACGTCCAGCAGTAGCGATCTCTCCAACAAAACTCGAGGATCGAGGTCCCGCTTGGACCTTCGTTCATGCTCAGCACTCGCACTGGCTCGACATCCACCTTATTCATAGTACGGCGTGGTCGGCTTGGCCCAATCTCATTCGGGGCTGATCTCTTCTTTCCCATGAGAGAAAGGAGCGTAAAGATTGAGAGGATGACGACGACAACCTTGAAAAGAGTAATTGGAAGTGGAAGTGCTTGAAGGATGAGATGGGTTGGTGAGTTTTTGGAGGGTTTAAGACACAAAGGGAGAGCCTTTGTGCTCAATAGATGGAGATAGGAAAGATAGAAAAATGAAGATGATAGTTTCAAGGCAATGAAGGTGGGTAGATGTGATGGGTAGAGGATTCGAAACATTATGAGACACAAAAGAGGGCTTTTGTGCTCATATGGGTGGAAATAGTGAAGGTGGAGGGATGAAATTGAGGAATGGGAACGTAATGATGAACAAGATGGAAGATTTAAAGGTTGGAAGTGTATGGAAGAAAAGATTTGAAAGGGAAAGGAAGCTTTGGAGTGTTTGGGAATGAAAATGGAGTTGAAAGGGGCGATATGGGACAAAGCAATCCAAAAAAAGGGTTTAAAGGGGTGGTGGGGTGGTCCCACACATGTGATAGGGCCCACCTGACCAGGCGTGGGTGGTGCGCCGCTGACTGGGCAATGTCGCCGCCTGGGCGCTGTCCCAGACTCTAGACCTCCAGCGGTGTCTCCGCTTGGGGGCAGTGCCCACCCCTCCCCAGGATACGAAAAACATGTAGGACCCCCTTGGGTCCCTCTGTAATTTATAGTGTGGCCCACACATCCATTTGTGGTGCTTTTAGTTTCCAACTCGCATATCTTTACTCTTTTTTACGTGTTTTGAGCGTGGGATTCACTGAATCATCATCCCAATCCATCAATTGACGGTCTAAAAAGAGATGGGGGATCATTTCACATGATCTTATATGCGTATGGGGTGAAATTCAACGGTGAGTTTTGCTCGACGGTGAAACTGGCAATCCTATGTTCATTTCTACTTTTTTTTGCCTTCACCTAAGTCAAAGTACGTTAGTTTGCATCATGTTACCATAACCCAAGTCCAGTTTAATCTAAATCATGCTCTGATACCAACTTGTAATGCCCTGAAAATTGGAGGTCGAGCAGAAGCTCAACTCCTGAGTTTTAACGCATCACTTATGCAACATAAACATTGATGATTAAATGTTGTCTATATTAGTACATGAAACTTGAATGAGATTACACTAAATCAATATATCATACTCCAGAGATGACTAAATTAAGCAAGTGGAAGACTGTAATAGATATATAAAGTATATAAGTGGTTATAAACCCCCAGAGTATGATCATGTTACCAGGCTAAATATATACATGTTTGTTCCAAAACAAACAAAATGACAAGGTGTAATGTCCAATTAATTCATATCCCTGTAATCCCATCGATCAGTACATGGTCCACATAGACCCGCCCGATAGCTGCATATAGGAGAACTCATCGTCTATGAGTCCCAACAGAGTCTGGTTGGTGTTTTAAAACACTGTCCTAGAGTGGGAGTGAGTGATCAACTCAGTGGAGTTATAAGGTAAAGGTTAACATGTTATCAATTTAGTCAAGTAGTAATGATAAAGCAATATAACAATCATGTCCTAAGTACTCATGTTAATGCAGGAATGATATGTTATAATGATGCATGCCCTCGCCTGCACTCCATCAGCGACACCATCTCACAGTTACACATGCTACTCTCACTTTGCTCTTCCTCGCGAAAGGCACATGCAATGCAGTGCATAAACGTGTTAACCGAGTTCTTGATTAGGCTTATTCATACAACAAATTCAGGAAGCTAAGGTACCTCCCTTTTAATCATTTACCCTAAACAATGATCCATCTAGGGTCGTCAATCCTAGCTAATCACATACGATAAGCAAGTTATAGGGCAACATCACCCCTGATTTGAAAAGTAGTGGATAAGCAAGTTCAGGTTACTACGGGAGGCTTATCACATTAGTGTAGGACTAGTTTATACGCGAGGTCGCTATAGGAAGGCTTGTCACCTTAGCGTAGGCCAACAACTCAAATACATTATCCCATACAGCACCATATTCGGCTCACGAGTTTGGGTTGCTCACTGGTCACTATGGGGAGGCTCGTCACCTTAGCGTAGGTCGACAGCTTGACCACGGTGTCCCATACCACCATGTCCGGCTCATGAGACTTAGTGGATCGAGGTACTAAGGTTGAAATGGGCTTTACATTAGTAAGTGGTACCTTAGATTCAAGCAGTAGCATCCATACATGGTAAACACACATTAGGCCAATTGGGTTACTTGACAAGTTTGATTGGTATGAGTGTATACTAAATTAGTCGACATGGAGTGCATACGCACTCCTCGTGGCTTAACCACTGTCAATAATCACTGTACGACTCGGATTCATCAAACGTATCTAATGTGGCGAAACTAGTTCGACCACTCGATTAGAAGCCATTACCGATTTCCTGGACTAGGTGATAGTCCCAAATATACTTAAATGCAATAGGAAATGGCATATGTTACTCATATCAGCATTTAACAAATAATACAAACATAAGTCGCATTCGAGCATGTTATCAAACACATTTGACAAATTGACATACATATGCATTCTACCCATAAATCATATAGTGATAATTTACAATACATAAAGGAAATAATTCAAATGACTAAGGAGACTAAGAATCCTGTCTTAATATACTTAATAAGTACAATCCATCAACAAGATCTCATTCAGACATTTTTTACAAATACTTAGACTACATAATTTCACATACACGAACCAATCTAGTTATAACATATATTATGACAAATCCTTTCACAAAGGAGTTGTCTCACTTATAATGAACATGTATTCTAGGTTAATAGGCATGTTCAGTATAAATCATAATTCCACTTTCATTCAAACATTTCAACAAACACGTAAAATGCATTTTATTCTCACATATTTCACACATGTATAGTTTATCAACAAAACACCGTAACTAATATCATATGATAGTAATCAAGTCA
This sequence comes from Magnolia kwangsiensis, assembly GCA_037074715.1. Taxonomy (NCBI): domain Eukaryota; kingdom Viridiplantae; phylum Streptophyta; class Magnoliopsida; order Magnoliales; family Magnoliaceae; genus Magnolia; species Magnolia kwangsiensis. The sequence continues at coordinate 37,467,547 of CM073587.1, read as the reverse complement.
AGCATAAATCATTGCTGACATTGAAAGCCTTGAAAACCATAGCCTTAACATTTATAGTCCACACCTTTCATCGGTTTGCTCGTTATGAACTCGGTTCATACAATAAGTTTTCGTCTACAACACAACGACTACCTAGATCACGAAATAGGTTATCTATTCCATCGATTCCTCTATTTGAATTCCTAAAATGAGATTAGGGTTATGATTTATTACCCAAATCAGAGCTAAAATCGTCGGTGTAGTGACACGAAAGAGGTGATTCGGTACGTGGAGTAGTGGGAGTGAATCCCAGCAACAATCTACAGATCTCTCACGCTTCTCCTCTCTTTTCTCTTCTCTTTTCTCACTTCTCTCTTTTAAGGTTAGAAAATTTGTATGGAACGAGAGAGGGATGGGTTAAGGTCCTTATATAGGCCTAGAACTGACGTTAATGGCCCCATGGTCATGGTATACTTAGATTATAGCCAAAAGGTGACTATTTCGGGACAACGGAGCTCATATGGAGGCCCATTGCTCGCATATGGTCTGAAAAAAGTTCCCTGACAATGGATCTATGCCAGGTTAAGATTTTGGTTCAATCGGATTAGTGAATCAATCGTGGAGGACCCGTTTCAATTCAATAGTGATCGTCACTCGATCAGGGCCACAAGTATACCAATGGGTGCAGGAAAATTTTCCTGACTCAAGGGTATAGTTGGGTCAGAATCTGATGGTCTGAAACCTTAAATTTGGCCTGCAAGCGAATGGCCCAAATCACTTAAATTAGAGTTCATTTTCTAAAGATATTTACTTTTCTCACACACTTTGCTCTAGGCTCAAGTTGTGCATTTTTTGATACTATTTGGACTCGATTCTTACGATGCTTAACAAGCCCAGTAAGGTGGTCATAACCTTATAGTTTCGCAGTCATCGAACTTTTGATGCGCGGTCCAGGTCTAATACAGAGTTTCAATGTGCTCCCGAGAGCAACTGGGTTTTAAGATTGATCTTAAGTTTTTAGGTAATGTTGGGTTGGCGATTCTATTAGTTTTTGGTCTGGCGGTTCATATAGAAAGTGGTTCAAGCTAATTCACCTAATTAATTTAGTTTAGTACTTAGTTAATCTTCACTTAATTTCCATCGAATTCGACCCTTAGTGATTTCTGCCTGAGGTGGTACTTAGGTCTTTGTATGAATTTTTTCAAGATGTTACAATGAGGCCCATGTAATGAGGCCCATTGTGATGTATATGCAGCCTGTGTATGAGGCCCAAGTGATGTATTTATGACCCATTTGGTGAGGCCCATTGTGGTGTATTTATGGCCCATTTGGCGAGGCCCATTGTGATGTATAAGTAGCCCATGAGTGAGGCCCGATGTTTTGTATATGAGGCCCATAGGATGAGGCCCAATGTGTTACATATGAAGCCCATGTGATGCGGCCCATTGTGATGCATATGTGGCTCATGTGATGCGGCCCACTTGATGTATATGAGGCCCATGTAATATGACCCATTGTGATATGTGAGGCCTTTATGTGAGGTCATGTGCCCACTATATGTTTAGCCTTATGAGGGCCACTCCTTGGGAGCAATGTTGGTTGAATGTCCACATTGATGGACAATGATGGTTAAATGTCCACATTGTGACCTTCCCTTAGGTCCTTTGTTAGGTCGATTCTTGAGGTCAATTATCGATGTTGATTATCGGTGCCGATTATCGATCTTGTATCGGTGTCAATTATCGATGCTGATTATCTGTGTTGATTATCGATCCTGTATCGGTGCCGATTATCGATGCTGATTATCAGTGTCGATTATCGAAGCCGATGCTGATCATTAATGCTGATTATCGATGTTGATTATCGGTGCCCGTTATCGATACTGATTATGAGTATGTGATATCATAGCATCATAATACATGCCCATAAGCATCATCTATATGTTTGTTATGAGATGTGGTTGACCCTTACATATGCCATAGGGTAGGTTATTCATGGGACTCCCTGATAGACGGAGTTGCCCAACATGATCATGCAATATGAAAAGGTTTGATGCATAACTAGATGGTATGACTCATGCATCTCGCATTTGTGTGACATGATCACTTGACACCTTAGTGATATCAGGGCTTTGGTCTCCACAAGTTGATCATGGATGGTCAGATGGGATACCAAAAATATTTGGTTTTAGCATTGTGGGCATATAGGATGTCCTTGGATGAGAGTCTTAGAATCCTCTAGTACCAGAGGAGACTCCAATGTCTAGACCGAGTGGATGCATAAGTGCTTGGGTGCAAATCCCATTAGGTGGCATTTCCTACTGTGTCATGGTCGGTTGGAAGGGGTGTGGCCTTATCCGCCCGAGTGAGGGGGCTGTAAGTTAGGGTGAGTTTGACCAGCTTATAAATGAGTTCGCTATCAATAAGCCGGGTAGGTATTGGTAGACCACTGGCTAGGCGGATAGTGAGGTCTTTTCCACTAGCTGGGAGGTGGCAACCATTGTGGAGTGTACTAGACCTCAGTGATATCCTAGAGATGAGCCATACTGATATGTGGACTTATTGAGCAGGAGTTGTATACTTATCATTTTACTATTCATTCATTCACTATCCACTCAGGCTGGTGGTGCACCATTAATTGTTGTGTACCTTCGCAATGGCTAGAATTTTGGTTGGGGTGCACGATTAACCTGAGATCAGGAGTTTACCACATTGAGTCTATCTATCCAAATTTAGGTATGGGACTGGTTTGGATAGAAGTCCCTTGTGATGGATCCCATAGCCTATGATACTATGTACTAACATCCCAATTTCACACTTCAGCTTGGTCATTTCATTTACACTGCATATTGCATTTTATCCTCGGCATCTGATATTTATTTCGCTATGACTCCACGTCCGGATAGCCGATCTGCATTGCATGCTCTAATATTGTATGACTTATGGATTTTTCAGTATTTCTGCTTACTTTGATATTACTTACTTGACACTTACCTTGAGCACACACTTACACCACCCTCTAAGCTTTCTATAAGCTTATGTACTATAGATGTATGCAAGAGGTGTTAGGTCGTAGCAGCATTAACTTTGGAGCATGCACCTATCTTCTGGACTTTGATTTTTGATATATGTATATTTCCCTTTTAGCACTATATTCAAATGTTTATATTAGTGGATATGTGATGATTAGGGCTGTACATGAATCGGGATATTTTCTTCAGCCTGAAACTGAGTTTATGCCGAGTTTGGATAGGTCCCAGTTCGGCCCAACTCAGCCTGAAACCCGACTGACTTGGCCCGACTCGGTCAAGTGGTGTATTGAAAGAACTGTTAAATAAAAAAATGGTGAATAAAATCAACAGGGTGGGTTAATCTATCAAATCTCTAGTGTAAAATGTCAATACAAGAGAGAGGTTTTCTTTGGAAGAAGTGTAGGTGAGGTGTTTTTCATGAGGGCATGCTTCTGAATGATATCTGCTGTCATACTTGTGTGAGCAATGCTCTAATTCTATTTCTGGTTTGGTTTTAAGAGAAGGAATCTCTCACTATTTCTCAAAAGAAAAAAATAGGAGGGAGAGAGAAGAACAAAACATACAGAACCCACAGGATAGAAAAACCCTGCCATTGCTTTTCTGTCTCTGTTTTACAGATTTCGAAATATCTGGCTGTTTGGGGACATTAATGATAGTGTTTTTGATCTGGGTTTTTAGTTTTGGGAGTGAGGATTTTTCAAAGCTAGGGAAGGTTGGGTGGGTGGTCTTTTATATATTACGCTTGCACTTCTCTCAGCTCTGCTTTCCATGTGTTTTTGTCTCTCTTTGTGAGTTTGGGACTGTTAAAGAAGAAGTGTTTTTTTTTCTTTCTAGTTATTTGGGTTTTGATTTTTGGATTTGGGAGCGAGGATTTTGTTGGTTTCAGAAGGTTGCTGTTGGATTTTCTAAGCTTTGGTCGGTTCGTTTGTTGTTGGGGTTGAACATCTGTTTTTGGATAGGTTTTAGAGATTGAGTTATTTTCTATGAGTGTTTTTTGTTTTCTCTCTTCGTCTTGTGCTTATTTTAAAATTTTTTCACCTTCATCTTCTGCTTTGTTTTGATATGCTTATAGCCTCTGTCCTGAGATTTTAGTGAAACATAGGTGATTTCATGGTGTTTTTTGCCATTTCCTAGTTTCCTTAAACTTTGAATTGCAAAGGTTTTTGTTCTTTTGGTAGTTTGAAGTAAAAGTTGGTTTTCTTTTCTTCTTCTTGTTCTTTTAGTCCAGGTTTCTTTTAATATTTCTCTCCCTTGTTGATTAAAAATGGAGAAAAACTTTAGAAAAGACCTGGCATGACTCGGCCCGACCCAGTCCTTCCCATGAACTTACTGTAAGGTCTAAAACTAGCCTGAACTCGTCCAATTGCTAACTGGGCCGAGTTCAGGCTGGACATGTTGGACCGGTGACCGGGCCAGGTTGGGTTGAGCCTAATTCGACTTGGATTGACTCATGTACACCCCTGGTGATGATGATGTTGCCTTTGTGATTTGGTTAAACTTGTGGTTATGCTTGTCTACAAAGAAATTCATGTTGAAAGTCCTTCTTGTAGGATCCCAGGATCGAAATCTGGTGTATGGGCACTGGAAGCCCAGAATGGGGTACTACGGAGGCTGTCGGCACCGGATTCGGCGATCGAGAATTTTGTGAGCCCGATTTTTGAGTTTGGGGCATGACAGTGTCTTTCAAATGGGCTTAAACAATTCCAAAAATCCCACAATGAGTTTTTCCTGGCTGAATCTCACAAACCATAAAATGCAGGAAATTAAATTGTACTTATCTGAAGATTATTCTTCTGAGGAAGCCTGGTAGAACCAATTTGATGTAGAGGAAGCTGTTCTATGTCCAGTCGCACAAGTGAAAGGGTTCTAGGTCTAAATTAATTTTAACTTAAATCAACCTAGGCTAGCTTGATTTGATTTTAATCTCAAAAGAGGGTAAATCACAATTCCCTTCTTTAATGAAATAGAGTTGAATGGAGATCACAAAAAAAAAATAACAAAAGCTATTAAAATGAATCTAAAATGAGTACAATATAGCTTAATAAATGCAGGAACTTATCTCTCAGAGTGATGGCTTGATTTAGCTTGGAATGAATGAAAATCTCTGAAATTCATCTTCTATTTATAGGTGAAAATACTGTTCACTCGACTGGTTGAAGGACCAACCATTTTTCAAAATTTCTGGTGCGATAAGATAAGATCGTTATTCGACTGGTCAAATGGCTTGTGTGATTGGTTAAGTGGCCTGCTCGATTGGTCGAGCAATGCACTCAACTAGTCGAGTGGGACCAGAAAACCTTGCTGGACTTTGAGTCGAGCTTGCATGATTGGTCGAGTGATCACCAGGACTGGTCGAGGGTCCAACTGAAAATTTTAAAATTTCACAAAAAATCTTGGACTGGTCGAGCCAGAGCTTAGACTAATTGAAAAAAGACTAGGACTAGTCGAGAAAATGACCTACATAAAATATGTAATGAATATGACTCATCCTATGGTCAATCTAGGTTCATCCATACCTTATTTGTGAGTTTGAACAATTAAAACATTGTTCGCTCTGCTAACTCATTTACTTGAAATACTTGAAGCTTGTCTTCAAATCTTGAACTTGAGCTTGAACTAGGGCTTGAGTTCTTGAGTCTTTAAAGTACTGATCTTAAAGATTAAACTTGACCTTGAGCCTTGAACTTGTACTTGAGCTTGAAATCTTGAACTTCGACAATGCTCTTCAACTTGAATACATAGAGAAGTTCGACAAAGATGTGGACAACTTTAGAATGCAAGAAGTTGATCTATTCATCTCATCAACACATGATATAGATTCTAAATAATTGGCACAACAAAATTTGACAACTCTGGGTGCTAGATTTATAATATAGCATTTACAGACATATCCTCTGAATCAAATTTCTCAACGAATGGCTTGAGATGGTAACCGTTCACTTTGAACATGTTACCATTCATCGGATTTACAATTTCAAAAGCCTCATGAGGATAAATAGTTTTAAAGATGGAGGGGCTGGTCCAACGAGAGTGAAGCTTACTCAAAAAAAGATATAATTGAGAATTGTACAAATGGACCTTTTGACCTGGTGTGAATGATTTCCGAATAATGTTCTAGTCACGGAACTTCTTCCTTATGTCCTTATAAATTCTCGAATTATCGTAAGCATCATTTTGGATCTCTTCGAGTTCATTTAATTGAAGTTTGCACAGCGAGTTGGTGTTGTTCAAATTAAAGTTCAAAATTTTAATTTCCCAGTAGGCCTTATGTTCCATTCTACAGGCAAGTGGCAAGCCTTCACATAGACAAGTCTAAAGGGACACATTCCAATAAGTGTCTTGTAAGCTGTGTGGTAAGCCCATAAAGCATCGGTTAAATGGATTTAACAATCCTTTCAATCGATGTTAACTGTCTTTTCCAGAATTTGTTTGATTTCCCTATTGGTAATTTCAGCTTGGTCGCTTGTCTGCGGGTGACAAGGGGTGCTAACTTTGTGTGAAATGCCATATTTTTTCATTAATGTCTCTAATGGCCTGTTGCAAAAGTGTGATCCTCACTTATGATAGCTCAAGGTGTTCCAAACCGGGACAAAATGTTTTCTTTTAAGAATCGAATGACCATGCATGGTGACCTAGTCAATTGCTAGCAAAAATAAATGTTTCTAAATGATTGGGGGAATGGTTCCATGAAGTCAATGCCCCAGCAGTCAAATGCTTCAATAATTAGAATGGGGTTTAGTGGAATCATGTTTCAATGGGATAATCCTCTTAAAATTTGACAATGCTCACAAGCATTGCAAAACTCATGAGTGTCTCTTAACATAGTGGGTGAATAAAAGCTACATTGTAGGATTTTGACCATGGTCTTTTTAGCAGAAAAGTGATAACCACAGGCCTGAGAATCATAGAAGGAGATTGCGCTTTGATATTTGTTATCGGGCACACATCTCCTTAGGATTTGATCTGGGCAATATTTAAATAGATATGGGTCATCCCAGATAAACTTGCCCACCTCGGCATATAATTTCTTCTTATCTTGCACAGTCCAATGTGTAGGTGTGAAGCTTCTAGCAAGGTAATTGGCGATATCAGCAAAGCAATGTAGTTTGAAGAGCTTAAAGAGTTGTTCGTTAGGGAACATGTCATTTATTAGTGTTAGTTCAAGGGAATCAGATAGGACGATTATAGAGAGATGGTTAACCATTACTTTCTTTATTCATTTCTTATCGCGTATTTCAATGTCGAACTCTTGGAGTAGGAGGATCCGTCTTATCAGATTAGGCTTGGAATCTTCTTAAAAAAAAGGTACTTTAGTGCCGCATGATCAATATAAATGATAATCTTAGATCCAATCAAGTAGGATGAAAAGTTGAGCTATTAATGTCTTAGAGGGGGGTGAATAAGATAATACCAAATATTTTGATATAATGCAGAATAAATAAACAATTAATCTCAATTGCTTATAGTATTGAAACCTTAATTCCAAATAGTTCATAAGTTAACCTTGCCTAAAAGATTTAGATAGGAAAACCTTATTTCACGATGTCTTTGAGATCAATCTTTCAAACTTGTAAGAGACAATCAAAATAAATAAAGCATTCACAATAAAGAGATAATCAATCACATCTAATACACAAGGAGTTATAGTGGTTCAGTACTTAAACTCACACCTACTCCACTCCCAAAATTACTACTTTCATAATTTTGGCTTTCAATATTTCAAGGTTTTCACAGGATCACCTTAACAACCTAATACAGTTGTTATAATTTTCATAGGTTATCACAACAAAACCCACTTTGTGATATTCACGGGCTCACCATAAGACAACCCGTTGAGATTTCTAGGATATCTCAAAAAAATCCAAATGAAACAAAAGTAAATACAAGGTACTTATCTTCAACTACCATTTGAAGATGTAACCAAAGACTGATTACAGTAATCTTCTTTCTTGGGGAATTGATGTAGTAATATATGTTCAACCTGAAAGAATAAAAAGGGATCTAAAGTATTTTTAATAAAATAAAACCCTAATAGTGCAAATTCGATTCTCTAAATCTCAAGTAAAGTATCTTGAATATGATTTAAAAACTAACTTGAGAAAGAAAATAGAAATGCTAAACAAATATTAGAGTTACCACACAACTAGCTTGAAGATGGCCTGAATTCTCTCTGACTTTGAGAAGGTTATTCACCAATTTTTGTTATTGAAATGAATGAGAAAAGGCCTCTATTTATAGCCAAACGATTTGAAAATTAGGTCAGCCCGATTTTTGATTTGACTGACTGGATTTCAAGGATTGCGATCCAACGACTCTCAAATTCTATGGGATAAGAAAATCAAATTTTCGGCTGGCACGATCCAAATTCAACTGGATGAATCCCACTGAATTCCCAAGAAATCCATTGCTGGAAACTTGACTGAACAAAACTTGGGCCAGCCCAATCCTAAGTTAGGCTGGCCGAACTTGAAGTTAGGTTGGCTAAACTTGCAATAAAATTTTTGAATGTTGCTTTATACTTGGCCAAATATTGTTAGGCTAGCCAAACTAGAAGTTGGGCTGGCCGAACTTCAGAGAATTTATACTATGCATATTATATTTACGGCCATGATCTATAAACACCTAACATAGGGTCTTTCTAGGGTTATACCACCTAATGGTTGACATATATAGAGAGATTTAATCTTGAACCATGCAATGTAATTAAGACTTGAGATGTTGAGTTGATCTTGAGTTGATCTTCATGAGTTGCCAAAGAATACCGAAGTGTACTTGTGATCAATCCAGAACTTGGTCTATGAAATTTGACAACTTTATGTGTGCTTCAAATACAAGCACTTACATATGACCTAAATGTTTCCAAAGCGAACACTACAGCTAAGAGTTCCTTCTCTATAGTAGAGTAGTTCACTTGGGTAGAATTTAAAGTTATACTCGCATAGTAAATCACATAGGGCTTCTTCTCCTTTCTCTGGCCCAACACATCCCTAATGGCATAGTTAGATGCATCGTACATAATCTCAAATGGAATACTCCAATTGGGTGGTTGCATGATAAGAGCATTGGTTAACATAGCCTTGAGCACAGAGAAGGCTCCCTGACATTCTTTACTCCACTCGAATGGGATATACTTTTGGAGGAGATTATATAAAGGACTAGAGAGATGACTAAAGTCCTTAATGAATCTCCAATAGAACCCAGCACACCCTAGAAAGGATCGCACATTACGTATGCTTTTGAGTGGAGATAGGTTAGAGATCAAGTCAATTTTAGCCTTGTCGACCTCGATTCCCTTGGAAAATATAATATGTCTAAGAAGTATTCCCTTGGGAACCATGAAATAACATTTTCCCAATTCAGTGCAATATTTTCTTCTTCACATATGTTCAGCACAAGTTTAAGAAGTTCAAGCTAAAGGATCAATTGAAGATAGATAAATTGTCCATGAAGACCTCTAGATATTGCCCCACGATATCAGAAAATGCTCAACATACATCATTGAAATGTGGCAGGGGAATTACACAATCCAAATGACATCCTTTGGTAAGCAAAGGTGTCAAAGGGACATGTGAATGTGGTCTTGTCTAGATCTTCAAGGGCTATCGCTATTTAATTATAACCTAAATACCCGTCCAACAAGCAAAGTAAGAATGACCAGCTAACCTTTCTAAAATTTGATCGATGAAAGGTAAAGGAGAGTGGTCTTTCCTTATGATGGTATTCAACTTTCGGTAATTAATGCACAAGCTCCAACCAGTGGTGACTCTGGTTGGAACGAGTTCATTATTAGCGTTGGCTACTATTAATGTTGATAATTGGTCATCCCAGCTAGACCTTTGTGTACCTACAAAACAAGATAACAAGGGGGACCCTGGCTGCAATAGGGGACCCTCTGATGCCAAGGTTAGACTAGGCACCCTGGGTAACAGAACTAGGGTTTTATACATACCTTTTACTGTGCGTAGATATCCCCTTTATAGTTTTCCAAGTCTCTTTCATATATGGTTGAGAGTTCATTACGCAAGTGTGTATCCCACGAGGGATCTCTCTTTGGCATGGTTTATGCCGAGGATCCTGGCCAATGATCCCGGAAGTCAATCTCTTCCAAATTTGGAGGTGTCGTCCCTCGGTGGTCGGAGTCTAAGGAGGTTGAAGATGGCTTGTTTAGAGGTTGTCTTCTGAGGAGATCGAGGTAGATGGCTGAGGGCGACATCTTGGGTTGGTTGAGGTCTTCGTGGATTGAGCTAGACTTTTGATCATGGTCGGGATTCACTTTCGAGGCTGGGTCGATCCTTAAAATCGTTCGTTGGTTGCAATTACAAGATGTCAGTCAGGGTTGAGGTTGCTATTGACAATCGGTGCCCCTATTGCTTATAGAGGTCATTTTCAGCAATCGGGGTGAGCTCGTCTCCTTCTCTATGCTTTGTGTTCTCTCTCATCTGGGTTATTCCAGTCTAGTTTCATCGATAACAACAACACCTATTTTAAGTGTCTTACGGAAGCTCGAGAAGTAAATTACGTTGGACTGGTTCTCGAAGATGAGCTCTCACGTGTAGTAGCTCAGACATGCTTGTCATTATGGTGGGAAAGGAAAAGGCAACAAGCATGGGATTTAAGGGTGTGAGCACTAGAATCGAGGTGAATCTTCTAATGATCATGATGTGCGGCATGAGGGGATGTGTGCTGATATGACACTTGTTTAGCTTTCGATGTATGGGGTGAGGACAAGTGGTCTTGGCTCGATAGTCGAGTCTGAGAGCGAACCAGAGTAGCCACACAGACAGAGGCACATACTATAACGCCTCCTCGACCATGGCATTGATTGTGTGTAATTAATGTCACGGTTGAAGAGGCCTATAAATAAGGAGAGGGCTCTTGGGATTCTTCATTTGTCTTCACTCCTCATTTTCTCTACTCATGAGCCCTCTCCTTATTTATAGTATCATGGGATCCTTCTAGTTCTTGTACTTGTACAGGGCAAAGACCAGTCCCAAGCATTAGGGTTTATTTTATTTTTTCAATTAGGCAAACCAAGGCCAGGCTCTCATCACCGACAACCCTTCCTCTAACAAAAACTAGAAGGATAAATGGTTCTTTACATCAGGGGTGTGGGAGGCTCCAGCGATTGAGGTGGGCAGGCTATGCTCTCAAGTCCCCACCCACTTTGCCTATCCAGGTCAGGAGTAGTAGAGCTGCAGGCTTAGTAGACTTCTCATGCTGTTATGTAGTTCTGTTTACTAATTATAATGTTATTCGTGTGTAGTCTTTCCTTAGTTATAACCCACACTTTTTCCACGACAACTTCAACAGATTGTTTGAGTCAGAGGGAGGAGTGCTGCCAAGAGGAATTGGAGAAGACTAATCACTCTCCAATCTCTCTATCAATTCGTCTTATTTCCTGTCGAGCCAACATGTATAGTGTGGTTAGTTGGGCTTTCTGTTTTTATGCTTAAGATTTCCTTTAATGTTTAACTTGGTCGCGCTGTCCTGGCAGATATGTCTGACCGCCCTCGTCCTTCCAAGATGGTAGAACTTGTTGAGGGTCAAATATTTCATATTATCTCCCATTTACATCTTAGTTTTATGAACATGATAATGCTTAATGTTCTATTTTACTCATGTTTGTGTTGTAAGGTGAATTTAAGAGCTTGGATTAAAAAGGGTGCTAAAAGCATAGATTTGATGCTCAAGAATTACCAAGGCAAGGGATAGATCTTAGGAGGCTAAGATTGAAGAATTCACATGCCAAAGATCCAAGAAAATCAAGTGAGGAATGAAAAGAATCAAAGATTTGAAGTGAAGAAAAGGAATCTTGAAATCGTCCTGAAAAAGCATATTCTGAAAGTCTGGGTCATTCTATGAAATTGCGCAGAGTGAAGTCTATTTTGGCAAATTACGTAAATTTGAGACGGTTTCTAGAGTTTTCTAACTAGGTGCGAAAGTTGGAGTTTCACAAGTATAAATATGACTCCCTAGGATGTTCCTAGGCATCTTTTAGGGTTTAAGGAGTGGAGAAAAAGGGTGGATAAGCCGTCGCCAAGAGTTTTTCTTCTTCTTCCTTAGTTGTTTTCATGTTTTTCCTAAGAGACTTTGGTCCAACATGTCTATGGTTAGGTAAACCTCTTAGCTAGGGCTAAGAGGTAAAGCTTGTAGCATGATGGGATATTTCTCTTGCTTTGATTCATGTTTATGTTGAACCTTCTTTGATTCTAATTTGATATTTAAGGAATACTTTCAGTTTTTAATGGTTTATTATGACTTAAATTATAGTAGATGTCCAGCAATAGCTTTGAGTATGTTCTTTTCCTGATTTTGAGATTGTGGGATTGATAAATCCCGTTGTTGGCCATTGTCCCATGGGCATGGTTTGGTGATGGAATCCCTTCTAATTATCACAATTCTCCTCCATTGAGAATTAGGTTAAGGAAAGTTCAAATTTGATCTTAATTGTTATATCTTCCAATTGGATAGGATATGACTCCAATTCCAATTGTAGTACTTGAATCAAGTAAGAGGGCTCCCTGATCACTACAAGTGGATTCCTGACGCTTTAGTTCGATTTTGATATTTGATAAATCCTTCACAATTACTCTCTTTTATTTCATATTTAGATTTAGATCGTTTTCTAGTTCTAGTTCTTTTCTGAATACGAACAAGTTTAGTCCACGTGGATTTGACCTCATTCTCATGAGTTATCACTACATCATGACCCTACACTTGGGGTTGTGAATAAGTTTTTGGCGCCGTTGCCGGGGACTAACAGTTGCATTTTTCTGAGATTAACTAGTTTTGGAATTAGTTTAAGATTTGGGTTTTTCTACTTTTTATTTTTAGGTTAGGTTTTTTTCTAAATTATTTTAAAAATTAACTTATCTTTCTATTTCTAGGGTTTTTTAGCTTTCTCTTTCTAGGTTTAAAAACTTTCCTTTTCTGTTTTTAGAAACTAATTTACTTTCTAATTCTAGGATAGAAACTTTCATAATTTGTTTTTAGAAACTAATTTTTTTAGAAACTTTCTTAATCCATTTTTAGAAACTAATTTCCTTTCCATTTTCTTTTTTAAAAAGTAATTTACTTTCCTTTTTCTTTTTTAGAAACAAACATACTTTCTATTTTTAGAAACTTTTTTTTTTTAGAAATTAGGTTGCTTTCTTAGTTCTTTTTTATAAAACTAACTCACTTTCCTTTTTTTAAGTTTAGAAACTTTCCTAATTTATTTTTAGAAACTTTCGTTTTTCATTTTTGGAACTAGATTGTTTTTTAGAAACTTTCCTAATTTATTTTTAGAAATTTCTATTTCTCTTTTTAGAAACTAACTCACTTTCCTTTTTCTTTTGGAGGATCCTAACATAAAAACTTCTAATTTGGTAACTTCTTTCTAATTCTCTCTTTCTATTTTTATATTTCTATTTTCCTTTTTCTTTTTTAGGTTTAGTTTAGATTCTAAAATTGAGGGCTGAGAGTGTTTGATGCCCAAGTGAGTTCGTGACAACACTTGACGTTTCTTGAGTGAAGGAAGATTGGTTGAAGGGTTATCTATCCATCATAGGATTAGACACTACTTGAGATCCACGGAGTTAACCAAAGTTATGACTGCAAATCAACTAGTCAATCAACCTCCAAATCCACCCCAACTTAGCGTGGAGGAAATCCAAGATTAGAAAGAGGTGCATTGAACACCCCCGCCTCGTACTTTACGAGACTATTAACAACCAGCAGGGGTGTGCACCCCTTCCTGTATGGTTTTTCTAGAAAATCCAGAAAACATAGACATCAAGCTAAGAGTGATCCAACTCCTTCTGAAGTTCATTGGGCTGGAATATGAAAATCCATATTTACACTTGAAAGATTTTGATGAGATCATAGCCACTTTATACTTTCCTAATGTGTGTGAGGACACAATCTAGCTGAAACTCTTCCCTTTCTCCTTGAAAGAAAAGGCTAAGACATGGTTACATTCCCTACATCCATGATCTATTAGCAGATGAAATGACATGAGGAGGGAGTTCATAAAGAAATTCTTCCCATGTCATAAAACGAACACCACCAGAAAGTCGATCATGAACTTCGCCCAAAGGGAAGAAGAAACATTCTTCCAATGTTGGGAGCGGTTCAAGGATCTTGTCAGTTAATGCCCATAACACGGTTTTGAAACATGGTGCATAACGAATTTCTTCCATGAAGGACTGACATCTTCCATGTGCCAATTTTTTGAGGCAATGTGCAATGGGGAATTCCTGAACAAAGATGTTGATGAAGTGTTGGATTACTTTGATAAACTTGCTGAAACCGCACAATTATGGGACATCTTCCCAAGAACAAGCATCACATCTAAGCCTACTCAATCAAAGGAGAGAGGTGAAATATATCTTTTGCAAGAGGAAGATAATATCAATGCTAAAGTATCCAGTCTCACAAGGAAACTCGAGGCCATGGAACTTAGGAAGGATAAGGAAAAGGAAGTTGTCTGTGGTATTTGTGCTCGTAACATTCATACAATTGAAAATTACCCAACAATACCTGCATTTCAAGAAATATTGAATGAGTAATCAAATGTCGTAAACTACTACCAAAGGCCTTTCAAGGGACTCACTTCGAACACATACAACTCCAGCCGGAGAAATCATCCAAATTTTAATTGGAGAAATGGACAATTTGTTACACCTCAAGGAATCCCTAATTAATTCTTAAATCAAGGGAAACCTTAAGAGGAATTGGTTTAAAATCCTCAAGAGCTCATTTAGCAAAGTACTCTTCAAGCCTTACAAGAACTGTCACACCCCAAACTCAAAAACTGGGCTCACAAATCCAATCATTGAATCTGGTGCTGACAGCCTCAGTAGTACCCCATTCTCGGCTCCTAGTGCCCATACGCCATATTTTTGATTCTGGGATCCTAAAAGGAGGATTTTTTAATGTATATTTATCTCGTAAGAAGCATAACCACAAGTTTACCCAAATCACAATGACAACATCATCATCACATATCCACTAATATAAACAGTTGAATACAATGCTGGAAGGGAAATATACATATATCAATAATCAAAGTTCTAGAAGATAGCTGCATGCTCCAAGCTCAACGCTGCTGCAACCTAATTCCACTTGCACGTATCTATCGTATATAAGCTTATAGAAAGCTTAGAGGGTGGTGTAAGTATGTGCACAAGGTAAGTGCCAAGTATGCAATATCAGAGTAATGCGAAAATATGCTGGTAAGTCCATAAATACCATCATCCTTATCAAGGCTATACTGTGCAAAAAAACATAATAAGCCAATATCATATACTGAGGAAGCAGTATAGATCAACTATGCAATGTGAAGACATAGTTAGCCAAATATCATATACTGAGGAAGTAATGTAGATCAGCTATGCAATGTGGAGACATGGTAAGCCAAATATCATATACTGAGATGCAATACAATATGTAAATCCTGACGAGTCCACGAATACCGTTAATCTCATCTAAGCTATATAATACAAAAGCATAGTAAACCAAATGCTATATATTGAGGATGCAATTTAATATATGTTACAAATGAAATGACCAAGCTAGAGTGTGAAGTTGGGATAATAGTACGTGGTATCGCAGGCTATGGGGTCCATCACAAGAGACTTCTATCCAAACCAGTCCCATACCTAAATTTGGATAGCCAAAATTAATGTGGTAAACTCTTGATCTCATGTTAGTCACGTGCCCTAACCGAAATCCTAGCCATTTTAAAGGTACACAATAATTAGTTGCGCACCACCAGCACGAGTGGATAGTGAATGAATGAATGAATGAGAAAAATGCTGAGTATGTAACTCCTACTCAATAAGTCCATATATCAGTACTGTACATCTCTGGAATCATCACTAGGGTCTAGTACACTCCACACTGACTGCTGCCTCCCTAGCCGCACATCCCAGTGAGTGAAAGAGACCACACTATCCGCCTTCCAGTAGTATACCAATGCCTACCCAGCTCGTCGATAACGGACGCATTTGAGAGCTGATCAAAATCAACCTAGCTTACAGCCCCCTCACTTAGGTGGATAAGGCCATACCCCCTTCCAACCGACCACGACATAGTGGGTGATACCGCCTACTGGTATTTGGCACCCAAGCGCTCATGTATCCACTCAGTCTAAACATTGGAGTCTTCTCCGGTACCAGAGAATTCTAGGACTCTCACCTAAGGACATCCTATGTGCCCACAGTGCGGCTACAACCTTGATCCCGATAGGGCGTACAATAATCATATCACAAAATATAAGATTCATGAGTCACACAGTCCAATCATGCATCAATCCTATGCATACTGTGCTCTCATGTGGGATGACTCAGTCTATCAGGGAGTCCCATGAATAACCTATCCTATGGTATATACAATGGTCAACCACATCTCATAACAACATACAGATGATGCGTATGGGCATGTATTATGAAGTTAAGCTGTCACATACTTATAATCGGTGTTGATAACCGGCACCGATAATCAACATTGATAATTGACATCAATGATCAGCATTGGCCTCAATAATCGAGACCAATAATCAGCATCGATAATTGGCACTGATATAATATCGATAATTGGCATCGATAATCGGCACCGATAATCAGTATCAATAATCGACTCGATAATCGGCCTTGATAATCAACATTGATAATCGGCCTAATAAAGGGCCTAAGAGAAGGTCACAATGTAGACATTTAACCATCATTGCCCATCAATGTGGACATTTAACCAACATTGCTCCCAAGGAGTGGCCCACATAGAGCCAAACGTATAGTGGGCCCATAGCCTTACACAAGGGTCTAATACACATAACGATGTGCCTCACTCATGGGCTACATATGCATCACATTGGGCCTCACTCATGGGCCTCATATACATCACATCGAGCCTCGTCATATGGGCCTCACATACATTAAATGTGTCGCAATACATGTGTAAGTGCTATGTTTTCTAGCCCATATGATTGTCAAATTTTGTAGTGCCAAAACCTCTTGGAATCTGTGTCTTGTGTAGTGCATCTACATATTAAAGATTGTGCATCTTATGTACAAGAACTAAGGTCTTTACCTCAAGAAATTCAAATGCAAGATGAAGAGATATACATGTTCAAGTATGACTCAAAGTTTCATGATAGTTCACTCTTTCAAGCTTCAAAGTTCAAGGTTTCAAAGCTATATCTAAAGGCAAGACAATAGTCTTTACTTTGGTACTCAAAGTTCAAGTTGGAATACAAGTCAAGTACTTCAATTTCAAGCTTCAAAAGGTCTCAAGTTCAATTTTTATCATATGTCAAGATCTCAAGCTTCGTGAACTTCAAAGAATGACTATCAACTAAAGTAAAAGAAGATTCAATGTTCATATATCGCTTACAAGGTATGAATGACCCTAGATTGACTATAGGATAGGTCATTTTGAATACATAATTTAATTGGGTCATTTTATAAGTACATAGACTGTTTTTTTACTAATCTTAGACTAAGTTCGACTAGTCCTAGTACTGGCTCGACCAGTCCTAAGTTTGTTACTAATTTTTAAGATTTTTTATTATTGCCTTGACCAGTCCTAGAGACTGCTCCACCGGTCGTGTGAACAGTGCTTGACCAGTCCGGCAAGCTCGACTCAAAGTCTAGCAAGTAAATTGAGTTTCACATGACCAGTCATGGACAGGACTCGACTGGTCATGGAGGACACTCGACCGGTCAAGCAGGTCCTTCAACCAGTCGTGGAACGACCTGATCTTATTGCGTCCAAATTTTTAAAAGTTTTTTGGTCCTTTGACCAGTCGAACTGACCTCAAGACCAGTCGAAGGTACGATTTCTACACTTATAAATAGAGCACGAATTTCAGAGTTTGATATCCAATTTAAACAAAATCAATACGTCGCTCTGAGAGATAAGTTAGTGATATTCTTAAGCTATTTAGTGCTCATTTCATATTCTCTTTAATTAGCTTTTTTGAATTTGATTTTATATTCTGTATTCCAATTTAATTTGAAAGAGGGATTAAAATTTTCCCATTTCTTGGAATCAAAATCAAATCAAGCTAGCCTAAGGTGATTTAATTTAAAATCAATTTAGAACTTAGAACCATTTCATAAGTGAGTGTGAACATTGAACATCCACGTTGAACTTCTACTCTGAATTGGTTCTTCCAGGCTGGATCAAAAGGAGAATATCCAGATAAGTATTTTACTATTTTGTAAATTCATTCTTTTGGTTTCAGTGAGATTGTACCAGAAAAATCTCTTTCTTTGGGTTTGTCTGAGGTGATCCAGAAAACTCATAGTGTGGGGTTTTTTAAATTGTGTAAGCCCACTTGAAAGACACAATTGTGAGGGTTTTAGGTGAACCTTAAAAAACCTATTTTCATAGTAAACGCTAATATCCACTGTGTGAGGATATTAGGAGTGGAGAAGTTGTGTGGTTATTTTTCTAAACAATTGGTGTACACACAAGCAAACCACTATAATTTCTGTTCTTGTGGTGATTGATTAATTATTTTATTTTTTGGGATGTTAAAATTTTCCTTTATACATTTGTGGAGAATGTTATAATTTCTTTTATGCAAGTGTGGGAATATTTTAATAGATTAGTTATTTCCTTTGCTATTTATTTCTTTATTCTTATGTATCGGTTTGAGATTTTGATACACAAACTATTCTAGGAATTAGGTTGTCTTACCATAAGCCATTGGTTTTTGGTGTAAGATTGTCCTTAGAATAACATCTGTATCAACCTCTCAATACTTGTATACTTGAGGTTGTTTTACATTTCTGCATTATGGGAGTGCTATCTTTATTTATATTTGTTTAAATTTCACATTTAATTTTTAATTTGGCATAGTCCTATTCACCCCCCCTTAGGACTCTTAGCTTGACCTTTTTAACATGGATCTCATATACATCAAATGGGCCGCACTATATGGGCCTCATATACATTAAATGGGCCGCATCACATGGGTTGCGCTAATGAGTCTCATATACATCAAGTGGGCCGCATCACATGGGTTGCACTAATGAGCCTCATATACATCAAGTGGGTCGCATCACATAGGTCACACTAATGAGCCTCATATGCATCAATTGGGCTTCATCATATGGGCGAATATATATCACATCGGGCCTCATCAAATGGGCCGCTATTGCATCAAGGTGGGACTTAACAAATAGGCCACAAATACATCAAGATAGGCCTCATGGAAGGGCTATAGATACATCAAGGTGGGCCTCATAGATGGGCCAAAAAATACATCAAAGTGGGCCTCATAGATGGGCCACAAAATACATCACTGGGTGGCCCACACAACACTGTGTAGATTAATGGTATGTATGTACAACAGCTACATGGCTATGTGGGTCCCACTTGCTGACACAACATAACAACTACTTGGCTGCATGGATACCACCGTCCTGTGGTATGGATGGTGTAGATATGGAATACATTATGGTGGGTCCCCACACCACCCGTCCAGATGGATGACGTGGATTGAAATGCATTATGGTGGGCTGCACATGCACTGTCTAGATGGACGTTGCAGATGTAAAATACATACATTAGGGTGCGCCCCACCCCCACACGTGCAGCACGTGTGGGGTGGATCCCAACCCAGCAAATGGAAGGACGGTTGGGATATGCCCATACATCATGGTGGGTTTCACAAGGATGGTGCAGATGAAAATACATCAACGTGGGTCTCACATGGGGCCCACCACATATATAATATATATTTATTATATTATTATAATAATAATTTTATTGAAAGAGGTCCAATGTCCAGATGGTTGGACGTCCATCCAACGGACGGTCTGGATTATAGAATAGATATATCAAGGTGGGTCCCACCCACATGTGTCACACGTGTGGGGTGGGCCCACGTCCATGACAAATGGACGGTTAGAATGAAACACATATATCACGTTCCCCCTAACGTCCAGCCTATCTGTATGGTATGGATAGAAGATATACCTCATGGGTGGGTCCACGTGCGTGGTCCACCAGAGTTTTGAATCTGCTTCATTACTGGATGGACGATGTGGATCCACATGTATGGGAAGGTGGGTCCCATGTCCATCAACTAGACGACACAGATGAAACACATGTGTCTGGTGGGGTCCAAATCAGTGTGACCCACCTGTTTTGCATTAAATTGATATTTGTGTTTTTCTTCATCACCAACACCGGCTGCCAGACAGTAGCAGGTCCAGCTCATTGTGGCCTGCTTGATCCACATCTGGACAATCAAGGGGAGGGTAGATGGTACAGGTAAAACCCATACATCACAGTGGGGTCCATGCAGGGTCCACACGGTTGGTGATCAAGCTGAGATAGGTGCTTTCCCATCATCCAAATGGCTAGCTGGATGGATAGTCCAGCAGGGTGGACCGTAAGGTGGACAACAATGGTGTCCCATTGCTAGATAGTCTAGATCATCATATAATAACACAGGTGGGTCACACACACCAACATAAAGAGAGGAAGAGAGAGAGAGAGAGAGAGAGAGAGAGAGAGAGAGAGAGAGAGAGAGAGAGAGAGAGAGAGAGAGAGAGAGAGAGATGCGGTGTGTGTGCAAGGGAGGAACTCCGCCACTATGAGCTCCTCTCCGTTTACAACACGTATATCAAATGGGTCCCACCATAAGTGGGCCCTCAATAAAATCAACGGTGAAAATTCTAGGATCACCCACATATTGTAAATATTTTAGGCTCCTTAATCTCCCGAGCTCTTAAGCTTCCTCTTTGATGGAGGATAATGAGAGTTGAAGGGTTGGATGGTGAGGATCTTGGGGTAGGAAGTGGGCCACACACTAGGCTCTCTTGGGAAGCTTGGACGTCCACTCTCTCATGGTTATTTTTTATGAAAATGCTAGAGAAAATGAGAGAGAGGAGATGTAAGGAGAGAGGGATTGTTGTTGTAAAGAAGGGATGGGTGAGAGTTGACTTTGGGAATGGGAGAGAGATGGGTGTCATGCCTTGTTGGTGAAAAAGGGATGGCTAGGTATGGGTTGGTACTTGACTTGGTTGATGTGAAGTTTGGTAGAGATTCTCTCAAAATTCGCAACGTGTGACATTTTTCTCGAAATAAATGCAGGCCCACAACTCCTAGCCTTGGTATCGCATTAGTGCATGAGACGCGATATTAGAAAATTAGTGACGGCACGGTTGCTAGGGTATAAGATTTGAGTCGATCCGATTCAGATCTTCAGGATGCGACTTAGGGTAGCGCGTAAACGCTGATTATAGGTCGCAGTTTGCCAGAATTTGACAAGGAGGACCGCGTGAGTCTACAGAACAGTACAGACTATGATTTAGGCTTTACAAGAACTTATAAAGGCTTTGCAAAAGATAGAATCACGCATTATGGTTATGGAGAAAGGGATGTTTCCAGCCCAACCTATCCCCAATCTTAAACCACAATACAGAGTTAGTGAACCAAGCTCTTCAAATCGAATGGAACAAGCTAAGTCTATCACCACTTTTAGGAGTGGGATAATTGACAAATTTATTCCGGTAAGGGCTAAGAAGCTTAAGGACCTAAATGTAGATGAGACTGATAGACCTAACAATGCTACACATGAGGTAGAACCGGAACTTCAAAGAAAACTGATTGCTTAATTTCCCCAACGGTTGATAACACCAAAACCTCTCTCTAACTCTCAGGATATTATAGAGGTGCTTAAGCAAGTGAAGGTCAGCATTCCTCTACCGGATGCCGTAAAACAGATACCTTTATGTGCCAAATTTTTGAAATATTTATATATGACCAAAAGATGGAAAAACATTCAAAAGAAAATCTTCTTAACAGAAAAAGTGAGTGCCATCCTAAAGCAAGATGTCCCACAGAAGTATAAAGATCCTGGTAGCCCAACAATCACCTACGTAATTGGGAATTACTAGATTGAGTGTGCACTTCTTGACTTAGGAGCATGCGTAAATCTGATCCCATAATCGGTCTACGAACAACTGGGTCTAGGTGAATTAAAACCCATATGAACCACATTACAACTGGTCGATCACTCAGTTTGTGTGCCGAGAGGGATAATTGAGGATGTCTTGGTCCAAGTTGATAAATTCTACTATCCAGTAGATTTTATCATCTTGGATACTCAACCCATCGTGGATATGAGCACTCAAATTCCTGTCATCCTTGGTCGCCCATTCCTTGCTACATCAAATGCAACCATCAATTATAGGAATGGAGTCATGAATTTCTCTTTTGGGAATATGACATTGGAGCTCATTATATTTTTCAATATAAGTAAACAGGCAGAGGATGATGACGATGCCTATGATGTAAACTTGATTGATTCTTTCATAGAAGATAAAACTCTGATGACCTTATCTTCTGACCCTCTAGAGACGTGCTTGGCCCACTCTCATAATTTAGATGATGATATGATTAGGGAGACGATCATGCTTGATACTATGCCGATACTTAAAGTTAACCGGTGGAGGCCATAATTTGAAGAATTACCCCAAACGAATATAGTACCTCTATTGTCTAACCTCAAGGCATCGAAGCTTGACCTAAAACCTTTTCCCTCTGATTTGATATATGTCTATTTAGGTCAAGATAAGACATACCCATGGTGATTTCTTCCCACCTTGAGTGAGAACAGGAGAGTATGCTTATTTCTACTCTCATTGAGCATAAAGGAGCTCTTGGATGATCGATTGTGGACCTCAAGGGAATTGACCCTTTGATTTGTACTCATCACATTTATCTAAAGGATAATACGAAGACCTTCCGACAACCACAACGTAAATTAAATCCAAACATGAAGGAAGTGGTTAAGGTCGAGATTCTTAAGCTATTGAATGTGGGTATCATATACCTTATATCGGATAGCCAATGGGTGAGTCCAACTCAGGTGGTTCCTAAGAAGTCTGAAATCACCATCGTAGCCAATGCCGATAATGAACTCGTGCCAACTAGAGTTACTACTAGTTGAAGAATGTGCATTGACTATGGGAAATTGAATACCGTCATAAGGAAGGACCACTTTCCTTTTCCCTTTATTTATAAAATCTTGAAAAGGCTAGCTGGTCATTCCTATTATTGTTTCCTTGACGGATATTCAAGATACATCCAGATAGAGATAGTCCCTGAAGATCAGGAAAATGCCACATTCACATGTCACTTTGTCACCTTTGCATACCGAAGGATGCCATTTGGACTGTGTAATGCCTCTGCCACTTTTCAGCGATGCTTGATGAGTATTTTTTCTGACATGGTGGGGCAATATTTAGAGGTCTTCATGGATGACTTCTCTATCTTTGGTCCATCCTTCAGTGATTGTTTGGAGAATTTTAAATGTGTGCTGAAGCGATGTGAGGAAAAGAATTTGATACTAAATTGGGAGAAGTGCCATTTCATGATTCGTAAGGGGATTGTCCTTGGACATATCATCTCGTCCAAAGGCATTGAGGTAGATAAGCCTAAGATTGATCTAATCTCTAACTTACCTCCAACCAAGAATATACGAGATGTGGGATCCTTTTTAGAACACTCTAGATTTTATAGGAGATTCATAAAGGACTTTAGTCACTTCTCTCATCCTTTATGTAATCTACTTTAGAAGGTTGTACCATACAAGTGGATTGAGTAATGCCAGGAAGCTTTTTGTAAGCTCAAAGGTATGTTAACCACTGCACCTATCATGCAGCCACTCGACTGGAGCATTCCTTTTAAAATTATGTGTGATGCATCTGATTATACTCTTGGGGCAGTGTTAGTCGAGAGAAAAGAGAAGAAGACCTATGTTATGCACTATGTAATTAGAACTCTAAATTCTGCCCAAGTGAATTACTCAACTACGGAGAAAGAACTCTTAGTTATAGTATTCGCTTTGAACAAATTTAGGTCCTACTTGATCTGATCCAAGATCATCATCTACACAGATCATGCAACGCTCAAGTATCTTCTTTCTAAGAATAATGCTAAGCTCCGCTTGATAAGATGGATCCTCCTACTCCTAAAATTTAATTTGGAAATAAAAAATAAGAAGGGAGTAGAGAACGTAGTGGCTAACCATCTTTTCCACCTTGACCTCTCTAATTCCCTTGAGAAGGTGAATATAAGTGATATGTTCCCTAATGAACAATTGTTTAAAGTCTCCCATTCACCTTGGTTTGCAGATATTGTTAATTATCTTGCCACAGGTTTCATGCCGACACATTGGACTGCGCAAGATAAGAAGAAATTTTTTGCCAAGGTATGCAAATTCTTCTGGGATGATCCGTATTTGTTTAAATATTACCCAGACCAAATTTTTAGGAGATGTGTGCCAGACAATGAACACCAAAGTGTCATCTCCTTCTGTCATTATCAGACTTGTGGTGGTCACTTTTCATTAAAAAGACCACGGCCAAAATTTTGCAGTGTAGCTTTTACTGGCCCATTATGTTTAAGGATACTCATGAGTTTTGTAAAGCTTGTGAGCATTGTTCCATCAAAATATGATGCCTTTAAACCCCATTATGATCATTGAAGCATTTGATTGTTGGGGCATTAATTTCATGGGACCATTCCTTCAATCTTTTAAAAAATTATATATTTTGCTAGTGGTAAACTGTCATTAAATGGGTCGAAGCGATCTTGTGCTGAAACAATGATCATCAAACGGTCATTAAGTTTTTAAAAGAGAACATCCTTTCTTTGTTCAGAATGCCTCAAGCCATCATTAGTGATGGAGATTCACATTTCTACAACAGGCCATTTACGAACTTAATGAAGAAATATTGCATCTCCCATAAAGTGAGAACTTCATACCACCCATAAACAACTGGGCAAGCCAAAATTTCCAATAGAGAAATTAAACATATTTTGAAAAAATGATTAACCCTAACCGTAAGGATTGGTCAATTCGATTGATCTAGGCTTTATAGGCTTATCGTACTGCATTTAAGACCCCTATTAGAATGTCTCCCTTTTAGGCTTGTCTATGGGAAGACTTGCCACTTGCTTGTGAGTTGGAACATAAAGCCTACTAGGTGATTAAAAATCTGAACTTCAATTTAGACAATGCTGGCTTACTGCGTAAACTTCAGTTGAATGAACTGGAAGAAATTTAGAATGACGTATATGAGAACTTGAGAATTTACAAGGACAAGATGAAGGTGTTTCATGAGTAACACATTCTTCAAAAATCATTTACACCAAGTCAGAAAGTCATTTTGTATAAGTAATGATTACACCATTTTCTAGGTAAACTCCAATCTCGTTGGACTGACCCTTTCACTATTGCTAATGTTTATCCTTATGGGGCTGTTGAGATTTGAAATCCAAATAATGGCAATGAATTCAAAGTAAATGGACATCATTTAAAGCCAATTGTTGAAAATTTTGATTTAAAGGACATGTCAATACCTCTGATTGACCCTGTTTACCAGGTTGACCTCCTAATTTGATGGAGCTAAAAGTAAATTTGTTTTCTTTCATATGATTTAGGATTAGGATAGTTTCTTTCCACTATGTAGAAAAGTTTACTTTCCACTATTTAGGATAATTTACTTTCTATTGGTTTAATTCTTGTGATAACCCATCTTTACACTGAGACCATTTGAAAAGCCTCAAAATTCCTTCTTCAGGTATTCCTTTCCATCACTTTCCTTCTCTTTTCATTACCCTTTTTGCATTACATGCTTATTTCTTTTACATTGAAAATAATGTATATTTTTCAGTTAGGGATAGGGGGATTAGGTGAACTAATTAGTGTTTTCTCAGTTTTGAGCAAAATTTTTAAAAATTTTCAATGTTTTAAGTTAAAATTTGTTTGGGAAATGATTAAATGTGTACTTAAGAATGCGTTGGGTATGATAAAAATATAAATTGAATTTTAGATTATTGGAGTTTGATCAACTAAGTAATCTATCACCTAAGTTCTTGCGCTCAATTAATTAAGAGATAGTTTGAATATCATGTTAATCTAAATCAGAAGACACATTTAATTTATCTTCTGTAAGACATGCTAGAAGTTTTGATTGTTAGTATGTGAATCATTGATGGATGGTGAGAATTGAGTCTGGAGAATTTTATCCACCTTGAAAGAAGAAAAGAACGAGTTAAAAAAATAGGAGATTGATAAAAAGGTCATGAAAAAGAATAAAAAGAATGAAAAATATGGAAAAGAATTCAAAAATAAAAAGAATGAATAAAAAATTGACCGTCGATATAAAATTAAAGACTAGAAAAAGAAGGAAAAAGAGATAAGTTCGGAATCAGTACTTGAGTTTCAAATTGATCGTGAAGTGATGAGTATGGCTAACATGATGAACTACTAGTATTTGTATAGGAAGTAAAATGATTTTCACTGATCACATTGAAAAACTTGATATACAAATTATGCTTGATTTAATGGATAAAAAATTTACTTGATTGGTTGCTTATGTGGTTCGGCTTTAAGTTTTCAAAACCCCACTTTCATATCTTAATTCTACCCATTCATACTTAGGTGTACAAAATATTATTTTCTTAGAGAGGTTTTGGACATTAAGCATTGAGATTTATTTGACGCATAATTTGCTCGGGACTAGCAACATGCTGGTTGGGGATTGTGTTGAGGGTCAAATATTGCATATTATCCCCCATTTATATCTTGATTTTATGATTATGATAATGCTTAATGTTCTATTTTACTAATGTTTGTGTTTCAATATGAATTTAAGAGCTTGGATTGAAAAGGGTGCTAAAAGCATGGATTTTATGCTCAAGAATCACCAAGACAAGGGATGGATCTTAGGAGACTAAGATTGAAAAATTCACATGCCAAAGATCTAAGAAAACCAAGTGAAGAATGTAAAGAATCAAAGATTTAAAGTAAAGAAAAGGAATCCTGAAATCGTCTTGAAAAAGCATAATCTGAAACTCTGGGTCATTCTGTGAAACTGCACAAAGTGAAGTCTATTTTAGCAAACTGCGTAAATTTAAGGCAGTTTCTAGACTTTTCCAATTAGGTACGAAAGTTGGAGTTCCACAACTATAAATAGGACTCCCTAGGATGTTCTTAAGCATCTTCTAGGGTTTAAGGAGTGGAGCAAAAGGGTGGAGAAGTTGTTGCCAAAATTTTTTCTTCTTCTTCCTTATTATTTTCATGTTTTTCTTAAGGGACTTTGGTCCAATCATGTTTATGGTTGGTTAAACCTCTTAGATAGGGCTAAGAGGTGAAACTTGTAGTGTGACGGGTTGTTTCTCTTACTTTGATTCATATTTATTGAACCTTCTTTGATTCTAATTTGATATTTAAGGAATACTTTCAGTTTTTAATAGTTTATTGTGACTCAAATTACAGTAATCTGCAATAGCTTTGAGTATCTTCTTTTCCTAATTTTGAGATTGTGGGATTGGTAAATCCTGTTGTTGGCCTTCATCCCATGGGCATGGCTTGGTGATGGAATCCCTTCCAATTATCATAATTCTCCTCCATTGAGAATTAGGTCAAGAAAAGTTTAGAATTAATCTTAATTGTTATATCTTCCAATTGGATATGATAAGACTCCAATTCCAATTGTGGTACTTGAATCAAGTAAGTGGGCTCCCTGATCACTACAAGTGGATCCCTTTTGATATTTGATAAATCCTTCACAATTACTCTTTTTCTTCCATATTTAGATTTAGATCTTTTTCTAGTTCTTGTTCTAGTTCTTTTCAGAATACGTACAAGTTTAGTCCCTGTGGATTCGACCTCGTTCTCAGGAGTTATTACCACATCATTACCCTACACTCGGGGTTGTGAATAGAACTCCCCTCCACAACTGAACTGGAGTGGTTAAGGAAGACCGTGAAGAGGGCACTGCCCCTCCTTCTTGGGGAGGATTATATGTGGAGTAAAGGGCAGGACCTAACCCATCCTCGGTGGGTCCGTTGTTGAGCAGCCATCTCTAGTGGTTATGAGCAGGCAGCCCCTAAGGCCCCTCCTCATGAAGTTCTCCCTCCTCAGCTAGCGGCTAGGAAGGTTGTTGACCTGGAGATGTCCCCAGCTTGGGATGAGGCTCATCCCGATGAAGGGTCTTCCACTGCCTCCTCTCCGGCTACTGCCCCTGTCCATGAGGTCAAAGAGGCCAACGGGTTGAATTCCTCTCCTCAGGGTCATCACATGGCTATGCTGACTTAGTGGGCCACTCGACATGTCCCCGAGGAGGACATTTCCATCCTCATCATCGTCCATCCAACGGTTCTTTTGAGTGACCTGACGGCCTCCTTCATCAAGGTAGATTAGGTTTTATATTCTTCTTCTTCTTTTTGTCCCGATTACCTTGTTATTTTTTTTTCTTCTTTCAGACTGCTCCCATGCTCTTGACTGCCTGCCAATCATTCCGAGAGGTGGGGCAGGGATATGAGAGAATGGAAATAGAGCTCCAAGCTAGGGTTGCCAAGCTCGAAGCTACTACGTCTGACAAGGATGTAGTGGTGGCTCATGCAGAGGCTCTTAAGGGGCCCCTATGGATATTTGGGGAGGATTGGGTGATCCTCAAAACCCAGTTGGTAGAAATCTAGCAGGAGTAAGCTATGATATGGGTTGAGTTGAAAGATCTCAAGCTTCTCCTCTCTACCTCTAAGGCGAAGCAGGAGGAAGCGGAAACGAAGTCTGCGAGGGTGGAGCCCAAGCTGGTCAAGGTTAAGGCCTCCATCCCTACAGCTCAAGCAGTGGTGGTGGAGACGTTCAAAGCTTCAGAGGAACGAGCTGAAGAACTTGAGAATTACTTTTACATGGGCTATGTGTAGTGCCAAGAGCTTGTGAAGTAGAAGTACCTAGAGCTTGACTTGGATGAATTGGCCGAGGAAGTTGCCGGAGATCCTACTCTTAAAGCCAGGGCATATGGTCTTCCCTAAGCAAACTAGTTGCCATCCCCTTTCCTTTGTATAAATTTCTTTTGTGTTTATAATGCAACTTTTTGCTTTATCTTAATGAAAAAAAATACTTTTTTGGTAATGCGATGTATGACCCTTTTAAGTAGATTTAGTAGGTTGATCAAAGTAGGACGAGTAGGCCGAGCATTACAAAGGACTTTCTTCCCTTAAATTGAGGGAAGTCCTTATGGTCGACCGTACAGCTTAGATTGTCAAGTTTTGAAAGAGATTTCTTTCCCCTGACCTGGGTAGGTTCTTTCCTTGTGGAATTTATGGTAGGGGAGGATTAGTGTGTCGATCACTTAGTTGTGGATCGAGTAGTCGACAAGAGGACTTTATCCCCTTACATCAGGGGAAGTCCTCATAGTTGATCGTACAGTTTAGATAGTTGATCTTCAAAAAGGAAATTATCTTCTTCTGACTTAGGGAAGTTCTTTATTGTAGAATTCATAAGAATAGAAAACATAAAATAGTGGCTTTTCAAGCAGGGAGTTTCTCTAGTTTATGTCCAGGAAATAGTTCAGTATGCCCAGAGGACGTATGGAAACTCCTTGGTCCATGCCCATTTTTCCTTCTCAAGCCTGGTCTTGAGGTGATTTTTTATAATCTTGTTGACTGCCCCTGCCTGTCCATTGGCCTGGGGGTGCCAAGGTGATGAGTAAGTGTTGCAGATTTCGAGCCTTTCGCACATACCTTAGAATCACGCATTGTCAAACTGCTTGCTGTTATCTAAGACAATAGTGTGCGGGATCCCATACCTACAGATGATGTTCTTTTAGACGAAGCCAGTAATCTTTTGCTCAGTGATTTTGGCCAATGACTTAGTTTCGACCCACTTGGTGAAGTAGTCAACCACAACGACAACAAACTTGGTCTGGCCCTTACTTGTTGGTAGTGGTCCTATGATGTCAATTCCCCATTGGGTGAATGGCTAGGGGCTAGTCATAAGAGGTAGTTGCTCGGGTGGTTGCTGAGGTATCGTGGCAAATCGGTGGCATTTATCGCATTTCTTGGCATATTGCGTGACATCCTCTTGGATGGTCGGCCTGAACTACCTTGTCGAATCACTTTATGGGCAAGAGCTCTACCACATGAATGGTTACCGTAGATCCTTTTGTGGATTTCCCTCAGAACATACTCAACTTCATCAGGTTGTAGACATCTCAGATACCATAAGGAAAACCCTCTTTTGTGGAGGACGTCCACTACAATGGTGTACCGAGTTGCTCCGGTTCAAATTCTCTGCGTTTTAAGTATGTCATTGGTAAATTTGGTCTCTTGGAGATAGCTCATGATCGGGTCCATCCAACATGGAGTTGAGGTGATGAGGAGAGGTCTATTTAGTTCTGGTCGGTCGATGCTAGGCTCGGGTAGGAACTCAATTGGGATATTTAGTGATGTCATCATCAGACGCCACTGCCAATTTTTCTAGAGCATCTGCTCGGGAATTTTCTACTCTAGTGACCAGGCTGACTTCGCATTTATGAAATTCACTAATAAGGTTTCTCGCCTCCTAGAGGTAGGTGATCATCTTCTCTCCCTTCGCTTGGTACCATCGACAATTTGATTGATGATGAGCTCCAAATCATTGTGGATTTTCAAAGTCTTGGCTCCCATGACTTTCGCTAGTTTGAGCCTGACGAGGAGTACCTCATATTTTTCCATGTTGTTAGACATCAGGAATCCAAATCTTAAGTTATATTATGTGCAGGTCTGGTCGAGTATCACAAGGATTATCCCTGCCCCACTGCCTTTAGAGTTGGAAGACTCGTTGACGTGAAGGGTCCATACATGGGGTTAACTTCCTCCCCAGTTTCCTCGGGCTCTCTCAAAAGCTCGGTGTTGGTGAACTCAACGATGAAGTCGGCCACTGCCTGGCCTTTGATAGCAGTTCGGGGTTGGTACTCGATGTCGAATTCACTAAGCTCAATCGCCTGCTCGGTTAGTCTTCGTGATACCTTGAGTTTTTGGAGTAATTGATGAAGAGGCTGATTGGTCGGGACCATGATTGTGTGAAACTAGAAGTAGGGGTAGAGGCGGCATGATGACACAATCAGAGCTAGTGCGAGTTTCTCAATGTTGGGGTATCTGTTCTCAGCTTATACTAGTGCCTTGCTAACATAGTAGATAAGGCGCTACTTACCTCGAACCTCTTGTACCAGGGCTGAGCTGACCTTTGCAGCTGAGACCGCTAAGTAAAGCAGTAGCGGCTCTCCTTGCTTAGGCTTGAAAAGCAGTGGGGGTGCCCCCAAGTACTTCTTGAGTTGTTAAAAGGCTCATTCGCATTCGTCAGTCCATGTCAGTTTTGCATGGACTGACGAATGCGTATCTTGTATTTCCTTAGGATGGCAAACATTTCTTCTAGGTTGGCAAATGGTCTGCAACTTTGATGCTTTTAAACAACATGTCATCGACATATACTTCCATAGAATACCCAATCTGATTAGAAAATATCTTGTTGACAAGTCGTTGATACGTTGCTCTAGAGAAATTTTGTAGCAGTAAGGCCCTTTGTCAGTGACAAAGGTCGTCTTCTGCTTATTGTGTGGATGCATGGTGATCTGATTATATATAACGCCCCAATTTTTAAAACCTGAGTATAAGACTCGTTTTTCAAAAACTTGAGTGTTAACCTTTAAAGATAGCTAAATTTCACGTATGTTTTTTTCTTTTTATTTTCTTTTTCAGAGTGAGCAATTTAGAAGAAGAGGGATAAATCAAGCATAAAGGGAAGTCCAAATATAATATCCAAATACCCAAGTGTCTTCCTAAAGACTTATGCAAACCATTGTCTCAATACTATAATTATAAGAATGAATAATTTAACACATACAATAAAATAAAATGCAACTAAACTTGAGTTGTAAGAATCGTGCAGCTTCTCTTGGAGCAGATATAACCACAAATCATTGGGACTGTACCCTAAACCTGAGTGTCATATAAATCACCTTCATTACCTATCCGATTATATATTCAAGGATGAGTGGCCAACTCAGTGTGAATTCCCCTCAAGATTATACACCACTGCATTAGTTAAGCATAGTTTAAATAACGAAATATATAAAATAATCCAAGGTGCTATCTTATTTGAATGCATGGATGCGTAAATGCACATCAACTGGGATGCACATCTAGTTGGCCAAATGAATGTGCTTTTCAAGCAGTCATCTTATTCATACATAGGAATGGGGCTTTCAAACAGTCGGCTCATTCCTACTAAGAGGATGGACCTTTCAAACAGTCGATCCATCAAATAAGAGAATGGGTCTTTCAAACAGTCAACTCATTCAACCTGCAAGGGAATGGGTCTTTCAAATAGTCAACCCACTCAAGTAAGATAGTGGGCCTTTCATACAGTTGGCTCACTTAAACAAAGAATAGACCTTTCAAACAGTCGACTCATTTATGCATGGGGATAAGCCTTTTAAATGGTTGGCTCATCCCAAATAAGAGAATAGACCTTTCAAATAGTCGGTCCATTCAGGCAAGAGAATGGGTCTTTCAAACAGTCGACTCATTCAACTTGTAAAAGAACGGGTCTTTCAAATAGTCAACCCACTCAAGTAAGATAGTGGGCCTTTCAAACAGTTGGCTTACTTAAGCAAACAATGGGCCTTTCAGACAGTCGACTCGTTCATGCATGGGGATGGGCCTTTCAAATAGTTGGCTTATCTCAAATAAGAGAATGGACCTTTCAAATAGTTGGTTCATTCAGGAAAGAGAATGGGTCTTTCAAACAGTTGACTCATTCAACTTGTAAGCTCAAGTAAGATAGAGGGCCTTTCAAACAGTTAGCTCACATCAGCAAAGAATGAGCCTTTTAAACAGTTGACTCATTCATGTATGGGGATGAACCTTTCAAACAGTCGGCTCATCCGAGATAAGAGAACGAACTTTTCAAACAGTTGGTCCATTTAATCAATCCATAAGCATGAGAAGATGTACAAGTACAATACATAGATGTTCATAAATGTTGAGCATATAATTTGATAATCAGATTCAATAATAAGCACAAGTAACCAAAAGTTAAAGATATCAATCATCAGTTGAAATAAAAGTTGGACTATTACTAAAGTTAACATGGAAGATGAAAGCTCAAGGGGAAGAAGTCATCATCGTATGAGTGAAGCTTTCCAAATTTTAAAGTAACTAACACGGTGATAGAGGGAAATCAAATTCTTCTTCGATGGCTAATCCTATCTCCTAACTGCACTTGGCCTACTCTTTTACCCAACAAGGAAGATGTTTTTTTGAGTTTAGAGGAATCAAGATTTCTACACCAAGATAAATAGGTCTAGTGCTTCACATATCTAAGTTGCATTTTAACTGAATTCCAACTAAGGAGTAGGAAGATCTACTAACCTTAACCCGAGTCAGAGTGAATAGAATGAAAACGCTTAATCTAATCATATAAGCTGGATGTACCGATCCAAAGGAGTGTAATTGGATAGATTCAAACCAGGGTTTACATAGTAGTTACGAAGTTGTTAAAATCAAGTTGATTAAATTAATTTAAACTCAGTTGAGATTGTTACCTGATAAGGTGGGCTCAAACATATCCCACAACTTACTCAACTCAATGAGTAATTAACTTAACTCGACAGCACTAACACCAGACAACTCATTTTAAAATTGAATTCAACTACTGCTGAGCTTAAACCATACCTGGTCCACTTCCTGGAATGACTAGAAACATGCCCACCCGACAATTGACTAAGTAGAACTCGATAAATCACTTAGTCAACCCGATCTGACTCAGCAGACCACATCTCACATATCTCCTTCTCCTTTCTCTTCTTTCTTCTATTTTCTCTTCTCCTCTTCCTCCTTCTCTAGCTGATCCAACATGAATGGATGCCAGACCAGCCTGACTCGACCTGGAACTCGGCCTGACTTGGCCCGAAACTTGGCCTAATTCAAGCATAAGTGTGACAGCAAGCAGAAGATCTATCTATTCTCTCTTTCCATCTTCTTTCTATTTCTTCTCCTTTCATGTTTTGCAGCTAGCCTCTGCAGGACTTAACCCGGCTCGGATTGCAACTCAGCAGACTTGGCAGCTACACACCCTGCTCTCTCTCTCTCTCTCTCTCTCTCTCTCTCTCTCTCTTTCTCTCCATTCGCTCTCTTCTTCTTATTCTTTCTCTCCTTCTTATCCTTTCTTTTCTTCCTTGCTTTCTTTGGTGGGAAGACCTAGATGGGATGCTGGGTTCAGCCTAACTTATAGCAACGTGGACCGAGTCGACTTGAGTTTGTGCAGCAGCTCAATGTGGCACGATCTCTCTCTCTCTCTCTCTCTCTCTCTCTCTCTCTCTCTCTCTTCCAGATTTTTAGGGCTGGCTTCCCAAAATGGAAAGGGAGCTTTTATAGCTACCCTAATTAGCTTCTAGCACCTTCTACCATAACTAATCCAAGGATTAGTTGTGTGAGCCACTACAAGAAACAGGGCCTTAGCCTACTGATGGGCTAACCTTTTGCCAACGGTTGGTTTTAACGGCTGCCAATAGGGTCCGTATCTATAAAAGAAAAAAACCCTATACCTATTGCGACTCTTTCTCTCTCTCCCTCTCTCCCCACTACCGATTCTTTCTCTCTATGCGCCTCTCCCTCTCCGTTCGATCTATCTCTCTATGCCTCTCTCTGCTCGATCTACCTCTCAACCTCTCTGAAAGGGCCTAGCTATATGCCCTAGAGGGGGGGTGAATAGGGCAATGCCAAATAAAACTTATAACAGTGGAATAATAAAAGATATAAAGCACAATGCTAAATATAAAACATTCACAATAGCCTAAAATAAAGAGATTGATACTTTATCAGTTCTAAGGACAACCTTACACCAAAAACCAGAGGTTTAAGGTAGGAAAACCTTATTTCTAGAACGTCCTTTGTATCACAAATCAATGAGGAATAATAAGCAAGAAAATCAAAATAACTTGCAGAAAATAAATCCTAAGTTATTACAACATTCATACTTGCTTGAAGTGATTACAACATTCATCCACAAACACTGTCCACAAAACAGAATGAAAGAGTAAAACACATCCACAACACAACGATATATAGCGGTTCGCCTGTGTGTACACCAACTGTTATCCAACAGCCACACAGATTGCTACTCCACTCCTAATATCCTCACACAGGGGATATTAGCATGCACTATCAAAATAGGCTTCACAGGTTCACCTAAAACCTTCACAATTGTGTCTTTGATCTCGGGCTTACACAATCCAAAAACCCCACAATCTGAGTTTTCTGGCTCTCCTCAGATAACCAATACAATGAGATTTTTTTGGCGAATCTCAAACAAAAACCAGAGAAAGTAAATTACAAAACATGTAAAATACCTAAATCACCTTTCGAAGAAGCCCGGTAGAACCAATCGGAGTAGAAGTTCGATTCGACATTCAAAGTCCAATACTCACTTTAAGAATGGATCTAAGTCTAATTGATTTTAAATCAAACGGGATAGATCTATTTGATTTTGAATCCAAGAAGAAGGAATATCAGAAATTCCCCTTTTCTAATAAGATTGGAATGTAGATCAAAATCAAATAAGAATAAGCTAGCAAAAGGAATATTAAATAAGCACAAAGCAGCTTAAAATAAACACAAACTTATCTCAGAGAATAGCCTAAAGAATGCTTGAATAGAATTGAATTGAAGTGCTGAAACTCTGAAGTTCATGCACTATTTATAGCCTAAAAACTCCCGTCTACGACTAGTTTTAGGAACCTAGTCTGAAGATATTTTCATATGTACTTAAATCATAATACATATCCAAAATGAAAGGAAATGATATACTATCCAGAAGATAATTCACCTAATCTGATCCAGAGGAGGGAGCAGAGATAGTCGGATCAATCTGGTGTAACCCCTTATTAATGCGATGAAGATATTTTTGTATGTACTTAAATCGCATATCATGGACTATATTCATATAATCAACCTTTTCTTCCAATGCACAAAGGCGTGCATCAAAACCAGATGGATCATAATCTGGATCATTAGGTGAATCAGTTTCTATATCATCAAATATGTCATCCATATTAATATCTTGTTGTGGAAGATCGCCAGCTTCCCCTTCGTTTCCAACATCACCACCAACACCACCAACTCCACCTTCATCAACTTGGCCAGGGAGCAGATCCAATTTCATCTTATTAAGATTGGAATTGTTGAAAATAAGATGAGAAATTGGTGCCTCATTAACAGGCATATCGACAAGCATGTGAGTGGGTAAAACAGTCATAAGATAACCAAACGGAATATCACTATGACTTGGATGGAGACGAAACTGAATAATGGAATAACAAATCAAAGAGGGAAGACAGACCTTGGCACCAGAAGTAATAGAATGAAACACACGAACCATGAAAGAAGTCAACTCGGTTTTATTACCGGACCAATGATATATATTTAAAATGAAGAAACGATGTAACACTCTATAACTAGGTAACAGATATTTTACAGGGAGCGCATTCCCTTTGTGAGTCCATTGTGCATCAATTTTGCATAAATCTCATGTTAACATACGTTTTTCTGATTCAGATGGTTTGTCATATAAAGTATGAATCGGTATACCTTCATCATTAACAGGTATATCCATAATACCTGATATCAAATGACGGTCTACTTCAAATTTCCCTTCTCTAGTATCAATTGAAAAAATTAAATTATCAAGAGAAAAATCAGAGATGCATGCAACCATCGATTGAGCAATGGACTGGTATGTAGGTCTGCCCAAAGTAAAATGTTAGTCCAGCCTACAGAATCAAGGAGAGGAATAACACCATAAGGAGCAATGTGATTGAGATTAGCGGTATGCTCAACGATAATGTTATGGACACGTAAATCTCTTACATCTTGAGAATCATCTTCGGGTGACCGAAGGTGCCGTTTAGTTATCGGTGCAGATCTGGATGAAGATGGACCACGGGATATTTTCTTTTACCCTCTAGCGTCCATATTCAAAAAGATATTCAAAGAGCAAGCAAGATGTACAAATGAAAGATGAGTTTTCTCTAAATCAGCAAATAGAGAGGAAACTCTTGAAAATCCCAAGAAGAGATGAAATCAAGCTATACTATGAATAAATCAAAGCATAGAGAGCAAGAATCTTCAAGAAAAATGATGAAATACGACTTACCTTGAAGAAAAATAAGAAATCCTATGACTGGTTGAGCCATGACTCGTCATAGGTGGGAGTGAAATGAAGAAGAAGGGGATTTTCCCTAAATTATAACATGCTCATGAACTCCACGACCGGTCGAGTGCTGTGCACGACCGATCGTACCACGACTGGTCGTGTACATCCACGACCGGTCGAGTATCGACCAAAAAATACAATTTTAATTGTAAAAATTGAAATTTAAACACAAATAATACTAAATATAGTACACTATGATACATGCAAGAAAGAATATTCAATGTAAAATGCACATACCAAGATCAAATTTCAGTTTATTAAACCTGCTTTTGTCGAGCGGTTTAGTAAATATATCAGCAAGTTGATTTTCAGTTGATAAATATTCCAAAGAAATAACTTTTTCTTCAACCAACTCATGTATGTCAATATGCTTAGTACGTGAATGCTGGATTGGATTTTTGGAAATGTTTATAGCACTGAAATTATCACAATGTAAGATCATTGAATCTTGATTAATTCCATAATCGCTAAGCATGCGTTTCATCCAAACTAGTTGAGTACATGCATATCCAGCTGCAATATACTCAGCCTCAGTAGTGAAGAGCGATATTGAGCTTTGCTTCTTGCTGAACCAAGAGACTAAGCAATTTTCAATGTAAAAACAACCACCACTGGTTGATTTTCTATCATCAATATTACCGGCCTAATCAGCATATGAGTACCCGGCTAATTGAACACTAGTATCAAAAGGGTACCATAGACCCAAATTTATATAACTTGAGACATATCTAATAATCCATTTAACAGCAGTAAGATGTGATTCCTTAGGATTAGACTGATATCTCGCATAAATTCCAACACTAAATGTGATATCAGGTCTACTTGCAGTAAGATACAACAAACTAAAAATCATACTGCGATATAGTTTAGGATCTATATCTTTACCTGTAGAGTCTTTTAAGAGTCTTAATGTTGTACTCATAGGAGTATCAAAGTTCTTACCATTCTCAAATCCAAACCTTTTAACCAAATTCGAAGCATATTTGGTCTGGAAAATGAAAATTCCATCAGGTTGTTGTTTTACTTGCAACCCAAGAAAATAGTTAAGTTCTCCAACCATGCTCATTTCGAACCTTGATTTCATTAACTCTGCAAACTCAATAGACATGTTAGAGCAAGTATATCCATAAATAATATCATCAACATATATTTGAACCATCAAAAATCATTGTTATTCTTCTTAACAAAAAGCGTCTTATCGACACTTCCTACTTGAAAGCTATGACTAAGTAAGAATTTAGTCAATTTTTCATACCATGCTCTGGGTGCTTGTTTTAGACCATAGAGAGCCTTTTTGAGATGAAATACATGGTCAAATAACTTTGGGTCTTCAAATCCTGAAGGTTGTTCAACATACACTTCTTCATGTAAATCGCTATTCAAGAAAACACTCTTTCATCCATCTGATATATTTTAAATTTTCTAAATCATGCGATGAAAATAAAAAGTCTAATTGACTAAAGGCGATCGACTGGAGCAAAGGTTTCATCATAATCGATACCTTCAATCTGAGTGTACCCTTGTACAACCAGTCTAGCCTTGTTTCGTATAATATTTCCAAGCTCAAAAGACTTATTTTTAAAGATCCATTTTGTTCCAATAATGTGTTTATCTTTAGGTCTAGGAACAAGATACTAGACATCATTACGAACAAATTGATTAAGTTCATCCTGCATAGCAACTATCCAATTTTCGTTAGATAGTGCCTCTTTCACATTGATCGGTTCAATTTGGGATGTAAAACAAACATAATTACATATGTTCTCAAGTTGTTTGCGGGTACAAACTCCAGTGAGAGGGTTTTCAAGTATTTGATTGGTTGGATGATCTTTAACAGTCCTTGGTTCAGATTCTTTTTTACTTGATGAGGTATGTTGATTGTTGATAATAAGAGCTTGCTCATCATCTGAACTCGGAGCTGGTGTATTCAAATGATCATTAATGACTACATTGATGGACTCTTGTATCACACCTGTTCTTTTATTTAGAACCCTATAAGCTCGACTGTTTAAAGAATAACCAAGAGAAATACCTTCATCACTCTTCCTATCAAACTTTCCCAAATTTTCTTGATCACGCAAAATATAACACTTGCTGCCGAAAACCCAAAAGTATTTGACAGTAGGTTTCTTTTCAAACCATAATTCATAAGTAGTCTTATTATCAGATTTACTGGTATAAACCCGATTAATAATATAACATGCAATATTAACTGCTTCAGCCCAAAGATTTCTAAAGAGCTTCATGCTATTCAACATAACATTAGCCATATCCTGAAGCACTCTATTTTTTCTTTCAACTATACCATTTTTTTACGGTGTTTTGGGCGCAGAGAATTCATGTGATATTCCCTGATTGATATAGAATTTCTCAAAACTACTGTTGTCGAATTCGGATCCATGATCACTACGGATCTTACTAACAAGAGAACCTTTCTCATTTTGGATTCGTTTGATGACCTTTTTCACTTCATCCAGGGTTTCAGTTTTGTCTTTTAAGAACGATACCCAAGTGAATCTGGTATAGTCATCTACGATAACCAAGATGTATTTTTTGCCTCCTCGACTCTCCGATCTGGTTGGTCCAATAAGATCCATGTGGAGAAGCTCGAGTGGTCTAGATGTGGTATTGGAGTTCACTTTCTTGTGAGAACTCCTAATCTGTTTGCCCAACTGGCATTCACCA
The DNA here is from genome assembly GCA_037074715.1 of Magnolia kwangsiensis. Lineage (NCBI taxonomy): Eukaryota > Viridiplantae > Streptophyta > Magnoliopsida > Magnoliales > Magnoliaceae > Magnolia > Magnolia kwangsiensis. The sequence continues at coordinate 37,427,801 of CM073587.1, read as the reverse complement.
CATATTGTCTACTTTTTATAATTTGGGTAGACATCTAATTAGTTATCTTTTTCTCAATCTAAATAAGTTCCGATAGTGTACATATCCAAGGCGTTAATGCCATAATTCAGTCTCATCGGTATGGACCATGTAACATGATTGAGTAGATGAGCTTGCATCACTAATGATGTAGTAGTTTTCAGAAGTTCTGCGACCAGTTAATATAACAGAACCCCTTTTATCAAGTATCTCACAACCTTGATTAGAAAACTTCACATTATGGTTGTTATCGCATATCTGAGAAATGCTTAATAGGTTGTGTTTTAAACCCTCAATATATAAAGCATTCTTAAATAAGGAAAGGTTATAAAGCTGAACCGTACCTTGGCCAATAATTTTCCAATTGCTTCCATCACCAAATGTGACTGACCCGTCAGTCATATCTTTAAGATCAATGAATAAAGCTTTGTCACCTGTCATATGCCTGGAGCAACCACTATCTAGGCACCACTTTGAATGGCTTGTAGCTTTGAAAGCAGTGTGGGAAACCAAGCTGGCGACTTTAGGAACCCATTTAAGAAGTGTTTTAGGTTTAGGAGCATAGATGGTCTTTTTCTGTCTGTTGTTATAGGAGTGACCCATAGAGTTAGACTTTAATAGCTCCTTGAGTAATTATTTTTTCAGCCAATGGATTTCGATTTTGAAAATTAAAGTTGACATGGCCACCTTTAGGTTTTTGAAAAGACCTAGAATTTTTGAAAAAACCTTGATAGGTATTCTTTTCTTTTGAGGTTGAAGACTCTCCTTTAAAAAATTTAGGAGCAATGTTCTTTTGTTTAGGAGATGTATTTTTATCATAGCCCAACCCGGATCGATCGCCACATTTTCTTGATTCGGACAATAATTTTTCCAATTTTGGATCACCTTGGGCATATCTCCATGTGTCTTTCAAACTCAGAAGAGAGGATACCTCATTTTTTAGTCTTTCTTTTTCGAATTTCAAATCTTCAATTTGGGAGTTTTTGAAATCTGAATCACATTTGGTTTTTTCAAAAGAATCGAAAATATGAGACTTTTCAAAAACAAGAGACTCATAATCTTCCTTAAGCTTAAATTTTTTTTTCTTTTTATAATTTAAGCTTAACTGCAATTTTACAACTCTCTTTATAAAGGGCATTATAAGCATCTTGAAGATCATCTTCATTATCGCAATCACTATTCAGATTTTCTTCACTAGAAATATCATCATGATCTGAATAGGTGATCTTGGTTAAAGTTATAAGGGCTTCAACATCATAGCCCGACTCGGTTTCAGAATCTTCTGATTTAGAAGAGGATTCAGAATCAGACGATTCATCCCAAGTAGCCATCATGCTTTTCTTTTAGATTTGTCCTTTTTAGGACATTTGTTAGCTAAGTGCCCATACTCTTGACAGTTGTAACATTGACTGTCTTTCAAGGATTTTCGAGTTCTAGGTTTAGATTGTCTCTTATCATTTGATTTTTGAAAATCAACCTTTTTCTTATTTTTTAAAATTTTGTAAAACCTTTTTGCTAAAAGCGCCATATCATCTTCGGTATTTTATGAATCCGAAGTACTCTCTTATGAATCATTTTTAGATGATTTGAGAGCAATTGATTTTCCTTTAGGAGCCTTAAAGGATAACTCATAGGTTTGAAGTGAACCAACTAGTTCCTCAACCCACATGGTAGCCGTATCACGACGTTCCTGAATCGCGGTCACTTTAGAATTGAATCATTCAGGAAGTGAATGTAGTATCTTTGCGCACACTTTACTTTCTGGGATTCTATCACCAAGACCCCACATAGAGTTCACAATGTCATTCAATCTAATGTAGAAGTCCATAAACATCTCATTCTCCTCCATATGAATTTCTTCAAATTTAGCTGTGAGGAGTTGGACTTTAGATTTCTTGACAATAGATGTACCCTCGTGTGTCATTTCTAATACATCCCATGCTTGTTTTTCGTTTTCACAAGAGATGATTCTTTTGAATTCATCTGGTGATAATGCACAAGTAATTGCATTTAGTGCTTTAGCATTGGCACTACTTTCACTTTTCTGAAGTGTGGTCCAAAGAGAATAAGCCGTTACTTTCTTAGTTTTTGAACCATTGTCAATAGCAACTTCAGTGATAGGAGGATTCCATTCATTCACTGTGGCCATCCACACACTTTCATCCAAGGATTTAAGGAAGATCCTCATCCTGGCTTTCCAATAAGCATAGTTTGTGCCATTAAAAGGTGGTGGCCTAGTGACTGATAGGCTTTCAAAATTTAACATCTTAATATAGCTTAGATCGTTAGCTCAGGAAATAAATCCAATAAATAAACAATAAGCACGAGCTATTAGGCTCTGATACCACTTGAAAGGGCCTATCTATATGCCCTAGAGGGGGGGAGGGGGGGGGGGGGGGGGGTGAATAGGGCAATGCCAAATAAAACTTATAACAGCGGAATAATAAAAGATATAAAGCACAATGCTGAATATAAAACAATCACAATAGCCTAAAATAAAGAGATTGATACTTTATCAGTTCTAAGGACAACCTTACACCAAAAACCAGAGGTTTAAGGTAGGACAACCTTATTTCTAGAATGTCCTTTATATCACAAATCAATGAGGAATAATAAGCAAGAAAATCAAAATAACTTGCAGAAAATAAATCCTAAGTTATTACAACATTCATCCACACTTGCTTGAAGTGATTACAACATTCATCCACAAACACTCTCCACAAAACAGAATGAAAGAGTAAAACACATCGACAACACAACGATATATAGTGGTTCGCCTGTGTGTACACCAACTGTTATCCAACAGCCACACAGATTGCTACTCCACTCCTAATATCCTCACACAGGGGATATTAGCATGCACTATCAAAATAGGTTTCACAGGTTTACCTAAAACCTTCACAATTATGTCTTTGATCTCGGGCTTACACAATCCAAAAACCCCACAATCTGAGTTTACTGGCTCTCCTCAGATAACCAATACAATGAGATTTTTCTGGCGAATCTCAAACAAAAACTAGAGAAAGTAAATTACAAAACATGTAAAATACCTGAATCACCCTTCGAAGAAGCCCGGTAGAACCAATCGGAGTAGAAGTTCGATTCGACGTTCAAAGTCCAATACTCACTTTAAGAATGGTTCTAAGTCTAATTGATTTTAAATCAAACGGGCTAGATCTATTTGATTTTGAATCCAAGAAGAAGGAATATCAGAAACTCCCCTTTTCTAATAAGATTGGAATGTATATCAAAGTCAAATAAGAATAAGCTAGAAAAAGGAATATTAAATAAGCACAAAGCAGCTTAAAATAAACACAAACTTATCTCAGAGAATAGCCTAAAGAATGCTCGAATAGAATTGAATTGAAGTGCTGAAACTTTGAAGTTCGTGCACTATTTATAGCCTAAAAACTCCCGTCTACGACTAGTCTTAGGAACCTAGGACTGGTCGTAACTCCAAAGATTTTTGAAAGATTTTCGCAGGATAAGATTTTCTGTTCCACGACCGGTCCTGGGTGGTCTACGACCGGTCGTGGGTCACCTACGACTGGTCGTGAGACACCTACGACCAGTCGTAGGACTCCAAAAATGGTTACTGGAGTTTGAGTCGTAGGGCTACGACCGGTCGAAGGATGAGTCGTAGAACTCACATGACTGGTCGTAGGATGTCTAGGACTAGTCATAGGATAGCTAGAAAGATTCAAAAATCTTTAACAACCTAGGACTGGTCCTGAAAGACTTAATACTAGTCGTAGCAGAGCTAGGACTGGTCTTGAAGTCCATAGAACTGGTCTTAGAACACTCCAAACAAGCATAATAAAGTATATGAGTTATGTATCCAGAATGACCTACTGTAAAGCCCAACCTAAGGTCAATCTAAGGTCAAACAAACCTTAAAAGTGAGATGGACATTGAAAGTCTGTACACTCAGATGACCCTTAAGAGAAGCTTGAGAATATACAAATCTTGTAGTAGGCCTTCTTGAGCTTGATCTTGACTTGACACAGTCTTCTACTAAACTTGAACTTGATCGAATCTTTGAACAAGTAATCTTGAAAACTTCTATTCTTGAATTCTTCATTCATATCTTGAAAACTTTCTTCATTTAAGATCTTGTCTTGTAATGCAATGACTTGATATGTCTTGATTGCAATGAATAGTCTTCAAACTTAAAACACAAGACATACAAGATAGATATAGGTTTTGACACCACAAAATTTGACAATCAAAGGGATATGAAATCATAGCACTTACACTCTCCCTCTCTACTTGATCTCTCTCTCCCTCTTCACTCTCGAACCCTCCCCTCTCCCTCTTCGCTTGATCTACCTCTCCCTCTCCCTCTCTCTCCCTCTTTTATTTCTTCTTTTCTTTTAGTCCAGCAGATTACGGATCATTATGCAATATCAAGTCTCTCTCTCTCTCTCTCTCTCTCTCTCTCTCTCTCTCTCTCTCTCTCTCTCTCTCTCTCTCTCCCCTCTTATCTATTCATATCAATTTGGGCATTTTTTAATCCTTAAAGTAACTTTTTGTAATTATTTGTGTTTTGGGAATTTTTGAGTTTCGAATCCCTAATTAGGGATTTTATAGTGTTGATTCCCTAATTGTGAATTATATATTAAATAAAAAACTAAAAATCCCTAATTAGTGGAATTTTCTTTAGAACTATGAAATGCTTTGTTTCTCTCGAGGGTAGCTAGATTGGGAAAATGCTGAAACCATTAGTTTCTATGCGATCTGCAAAAGTTAGGATTAAAGATTGAGCATCATGAGGACAACCTGAAATTTTTGATGACTCAAACAAATAACTTAGGATGAATCCATTTTTGATATGCAAGGTTAGCTTAATGCTTTTATTTAGTGTGGTGTCCTTGTATCATCTTATCTGTGATCCATCTTGAATTAGGTAAGGTGTTGAAACTAGCTACAAGCAGAATCAGAAATGGAGTCCATAAGCTATCTGTTATCAAAGACTGTGTGGCTTTCGATCTAATGCACTAGGAAAGTTGGGTCATTTAGATGCTACCCTAGGTTTGCATATCTGCAAGTGCAACACGATATAACTAGTTACTACTTCATTACCTTTCTTTTTCTTCTTTTAATATATATTTCCTATTTCATTGTTAAGGGTGTGAATGGCCAGGCCCACTCGGGCTTGGGTCCAGACTCCAAACTCCTTGGTCTGTTGATCTAGATCTAATGGACATTTAAGCCTAATTACTAATCGAGCCAGAAATTGGTTGAGGATCTTCTGCATGTCAGGTTGGTCTGGATCCAGTCAAGTCTGGAATATATCTTGATCATATATATATATATATATTTTATGATTAACATATATAACTAAAAATGCATATCATGTTGGTAGTTGCGTGCTTAATTTCTATTTGGTTTACTGGGTCATCCCAAATTGAGCTCAGGCCAAGATCTTGTTCTATTGGCTTAGGCTTGGGTGACCCTAACCCAGCTATGGACGCTGCTACTTTTTTTTTTTTAACACATGAACTCACACAATAGTGGGATTTCACCACAATGGGCACCTGAACCCATGACCTCATGTCGAAACTCATGTGATTCTACCATTGAGGAATGAGTAAGGACCCAGCTACTTGCTACTTGTTTTATCTCCATATATGTTTAGCAAATTGTTGTCTTTGATATATGACCTACATGTGTCATGTCTTTTATCCACTACTAACACAACTTGTTCACTCAGTTAGTCTTGGAAACTACCACTTATTATGTAGCTGACACTGGAAGTCAGAATCTTAACCATCTACTGTACCACTCATGTCTTTGATATAATAACTAGTTTTTGATGAATGAATGGGGTTTGGGACTGTTTGGATGCCTGGAATTTGTTGTTCATCCCATTAATGTTAATTTGAATGGGGGTTAATAATCATGCGGAGAGGATCTGCATGACCATTGATTTGTTCAGTTGAAACGTGAGCCATTAAGGATTTTTTTGGGGCTGAGGGGAATTTTCCGTGCGGGTGTTGGAACTTGATGTTTGTTGACTTCCCACCAAGCATTTGATGAAAATCCGTAATGGTCTCTTACCATGTTGATAAATAATGGGATTTTGCAATTGGATATGTTGCATAATGCATTACTTAACCTCTGTATTCTTGAAAATGTGACTAATTTATAGGTTGTTTGGAGCTTCTAGAATTTTTTTTCCATTACAACTCTAGTTCTTCTGATTGAGAACTTGATTTTCATGTAGGAAAAGGCCAATGACAACTATTGTATTTTCATCTGATTCCCTTTTTAGCTTCCATATACTGGGAATTGATGCACTTGTGGGCAATCAAAGTTGCATCTATAATCTGTCTGCTATATACAAAAGCTCCTTGCACCTTAGAGATACATTTCCTAGCACCTTTTGTAAGTGGATGGTAGTATTTTAGCATGGATTTTGTAGGGACTTTCAATCAATCTGATTGGCCTGAAATCCCTGAAGGACCCTCTCCTTTTTTCTTTGGAATGAGAGTAATAAGTGATGTTCCCAACTCCAATGAAAATACAACTACTTTCAGAAGCTTACATTTCAACCTTTGTAGTATGTAGTATGTAGTATAGATGCAAGACAGAGGATCAAACTTTCACTCTTTTATGGTGTGCATCTGACAAAGATCACGGCCTGCAACCTTTCATGTAAAGCTGCACCTTCCAACTTGTACATGCACTTGGACTCTGTCATCTGTTCTTTGAATATTTGGTATTGCTTGTCTTCTCAATTGGGTCTCATTTTGAACTTCTACATGCACTTGGATACTCTCATATTTGGCTTTTTGGAAATTGGGTATTGTTGGTATTCTCAATTGGGTCTTGCATTTTGAATGTATACACGCACTTGAACTCTCCCATACATGGTTTTTCGGGTATTGCTGGTTTTCTCAATTGGTTTTTCGAGTGTTTTTCTTATTCATTCTAGTTTTGATGAAGTCGTGGTTTGTTTAATTATAGTTAATGTGGTTTGTTCATTCTAGAGTTGTAGATTAGGACAATTCCTTATTTCTTAAATTACATGTGTTAAAATCTTCTACAAATCTCACACCTAGTATATATGTTCTCTTCATCCTCAATGTAATAGATATAAGAAAGTTTCTAGCGTGTAGTCTCTGAATTGTAGTTTATTTGAGCATGAGAGTGTATACACACACACACACACACACACACACACACACACACACAGTCTCCTTTCTGATTTTATTTTATTTAATGAGTTATCTAGATTTGAGAATTGAATATTCTAACACAATGGATCACCTATTCGATGTAACGAGCCGAGGTTGGTCTATTAAGCATTACAGGAACTCAAAAAAGGCTCTCCCTTTGAGGCTGCTAAAGTTGCTTTCTTCTTCTTCTTTTTTTTTCCTTCTACTTCTTACCATGTGATGATGTAGACCCTTCATCTTCAAGGTCCCACCATACATGGGCCACATGAAAAATGTCCTCATTGATTTTAGATCCTTAAACATCCATACCAAATCTTGGAATTACTTTTTTGAGCCATTATTTGCAACTTCCTCTGTATGAATGGTAATAGGCCTGACTAGTGAGATTCTCAACGCGTTTTGGGTAGGATATAGTAGCACAGTACTCGGAATAAACACAACCCCAGTACATGTTTTTTGTACTAAGTAAGAAAGGTTGCATTTGATATTGATTAAAATCCGTGCTCCAATGCTACTAGACCATAGTTTATGATGGTACCAGGCAGTTGTGGCACCCTTCATCCAGGCCAAATGGAGGGTCTGAATGTCTTAGATTCATGTACTTTTCACAAGGAAACATCATGACAAAAGTTTTCATCTTCTAATGAAGATGAATGGGAGCACGCATTGGCCGTTCCATTAGGAAATTCATTGTCTATGTCCTATGTGAGGCCATTGTGATGCTAGTGCAACATCCACTTTGTCCATCATTTGAGAAAAATCATGTTAGGATTTAAGCGTAATGGTATATTTGTTATGGATTTTTCAGATGAGGAACCTGTTATATTACATTTATATACCATTAGACTTAACCCAAAAATCTCCAAAAACATCCTGATACTTTTCCCATATACACCCTTAATGGAACATGCTATGCATAGCTAATATTTCTTCTTTAGAAGTTCACATTTGCTAGAACATTTCCCAAATTAGTTTATCAACAGATCTAATTAAAAGCTTGTGAAACTAATTAGAATGCCAATCAATCTCATCTCTTTACAGGGTTCTCATTATTGATGGATACTTTGCTACTACACATGTTACCTTTGTAGATATTGATTGATCTCTAATTGGTTTTGGGCCTTCTTTCCAACATGCAGATATTGAACCTTGTTGATGTTCAATGTCATTCTGGAAGTCTACTTGTTAATTCATGTCGTCACACATAAAAGGTAGTTTTAAGTGACAGTTTTTCTATGGACAGGCTGAGAACCCAACTTCAGTACCTCAATGTTTCACCATGGCACCTGAGCATCCTCCTGTGTGGACTGGTCTCTATCCTGGTTTCTTTTTTGATATGCCTGAGTTGTTATACATGTTGTCTTCTCATATATATTTTTGATGATGCTTTTCTTCTTCTTCATGTGTAATTTGTTAAATTTCATTCGTTAGTGCTTTTGTCAGACTTGCACTCTTGTTCACCTACCTATCAGATGTCGACATTTATCTTGATGATAGAATCACTATAAGCATTTCATTTATGCATATTCTGAAGCTTCAAAGTGTGTTATGCAAATTTTATGGGAAATTGGAACATCTAGGTGTAAGTGCTATGATTTCATATCCCTTTGGTTGTCAAATTTTTTGGTGCCAAAACCTATATCTATGTCTTGTATTTCTTATGTTTCATGTTTGAGACTATTCATTGCAATCAAGACATCGCATTGTAAGACAAGAACTTAATTGAAGAACGTTTCAAGTCATGGATGAAGAATTCAAGAATAGAAGTCTTCAAGTTTGCATGTTCAAGATTCAATCAAGTTCAAGTATATTAGAAGACCTTGTCAAGTCAAGATCAAGCTCAAGAAGGCCTACTACAAGATTTGTATATTCTCAAGCTTCTCTTAAGGGTCATCTGAGTGTACAGACTTTCAAATGTCCATCTTACTTTTAAGGTTTGTTTGACCTTAGATTGACATTAGGATGGGCTTTACTGTAGGTCATTCTGGATACATAACTCATATATTTTAATATGCTTGTTTGGGCTGTTCTAAGACCAGTCCTAGGGAATTCAAGACCAGTCCTAGCTCTGCTACGACCAGTCTTAAGTTTTTCAGGACCAGTCCTAGGTTGTTGAAGATTTTTGGATCTTTCTGGCTATCCTACAACCAGTCCTGGACATCCTACGACCAGTCCTGTGAGTTCTACGACTCATCCTTCGACCAGTTGTAACCCTACGACTCAAACTCCAGCAACTATATTGGGGGTCCTACGACCGGTCGTAGGTGACCCACGACCAGTCGTAGACCACCCAGGACCGGTCGTGGAACAGCAAAATCTTTTCCCGCAGAAATCTTTGAAAATCTTTGAAGCTACGACCAGTCATAGGATCCTAAAACCAGTCACAGACGAGATTTTTTAGGCTATAAATTGAGCACGAACTTCAGAGTTTTAGCAATTCAATTCAACTCTATTCAAGCAATCTTTAGGCTATTCTCTGAGATAAGTTGTGTTTATTTTAAGCTACTTTGTTCTTATTTAATATTCCTTTTGGTGGGTTGTTTATTATTTGATTTTGATCTACATTCCAATCTTATTAGAAAAGGGGAATTTCTGATATTCCTTCTTCTTGGATTCAAAATCAAATAGAACTAGTCCTTTTGATTTAAAATCAATTAGACTTAGAACCATTCTTAAAGTGAGTAATGGACTTTGAACGTTGAATCGAACTTCTACTCCGATTGGTTCTACCAGGCTACTTCAAAATGTGATTCAGGTATTTTACATTTTTATAATTTACTTTCTTTGGTTTTGTTTGAGATTTGCCAGAAAAATCTCATTGTTATTGGTTATCTGAGGAGAGCCAGAAAACTCAGTTTGTGAGGGTTTTTGGATTGTGTAAGCCCGAGATCAAAGACACAATTGTGAAGGTTTTAGGTGAACTTGTGAAACCTATTTTGATAGTGTATGGTAATATCCCTTGTGTGAGGATATTAGGAGTGGAGTAGCATTTTGTGTGGCCTTTGGATAACAGTTGGTGTACACACAGGTGAACCACTATATATCGTTGTGTTGTGGATGTGCATTATTTTTTCATTCTTTTATTCATTCTATTTTGTGGATTGTGTTTATGGATGAATGTTGTAATCTTTTTATTCCAAGCAAGTGTGGGGAATGTTGTAATAACTTAGGATTTATTTCTGCAAATTATTTTGATTTCCTTGCTTTTTATTCGTCATTGATTTGTGATACAAAGGACGTTCTAGAAATAAGGTTGTCCTACCTTAAACCTTTGGTTTTTTGTGTAAGGTTGTCTTTAGAACTGATAAAGTATCATTCTCTTTATTTTAGGCTATTGAGATTACTTTAAATTCAGCATTGTGCTTTATTTCTTTTATTATTCCGTTGTTATTAGTTTTATTTGGCATTGCCCTATTCACCCCCCCTCTAGGGCATATAGATAGGCCCTTTCACTAGGTACACTGGTTTTAGAATCACATGGATAAAGGCGTGGACCTCCGCCTTTGAATCGTTGACCCATTATGAGGTAGGGTTGGTAGCTCCCTTAAACTTAGCCACTTGAACATCACACTTGAGCACGATAATCCATTCCTTCTTTATTATGCCAGAATCTCTTAAATGATTTAACTATGTGTTGTCGCCTTCCTTCTAGTTTTGTTGTAGTATAGTCATTTTATTTTATAAGCATGTCATTCAAGGTGACCTTTAAAGTGGATGCTTATGAAAGGGAAAAATTTCTGGCTACAAAATATCCTTACATGAATTAGATATATAATCGTTATATACATGGAGGTGCACTTTATAGGAGCATTACAAGTGTTTGATGGTGGTTTTCCTTTCCTTGACATTGTCTGATATATGATTTTGTCACCGCTTTCCTCTTCAATCTAAATGCAGTGATTTAAACATGTCCATCTAATAAATGTAGGTTATCAACTGAACTTGTTCCCTTGTCTAGTCAGCAACATGGTGCCTCGTTTCAAAACAAAAGCAGTAATGATGATTTGTTCCTGCAAAATCTGGGCATAGCCAATGATCTCTCAAGTGATCCCAACCAACATTCACACAGGTGGTTACTACTTGGTTTAAGTAAATAAATCTTCAAGTATAGGACTAGCCCACCTTTTGATGGCTATCTATTAGTTCTTTCGAGTAGTATATCATGATACACGTAGATGCTAAGATTCTTTCATTCCTTGAACTATACTCATTCACACTCAAATATTAAAATACTTGTGACAGATAATAATGTTTTCCAATGAATTGTATGTACAAAAACACTTAATTCCATAGTGAAATAGAGTAATCTTCTTTGAACTTTGCTCTTTTCTTACTTTCTCTTAGTTTGGTAGTTCTCTTGAACTTTTGGTGCTCCATAACATCTACTGAAGAAAGTCTGAATTAATTTTTATTTTTTTTGTTGTGTTCATAGATCCTTGAAAAGCTATACCATGCTAGCAATGTCATCATTGGAAATGACTTGGTAAAGCTAGCATCCATTCAACTCTCATTCAATGATTGTGCTTTTGCAATGGATACCATAAAACAGGTAGATGCAATATTTTCGCTGTATTATGGACCTCACATGTCGAAGCTATTTCCATATTTGGAAAATCTCAAAAGAAAAGTTCTCAAGCTCGCTCCATAATGTGAAACCTTTTGTTTTATCTATTCAGGTTAGTAGCACACGCTTTTACTTCTTGCACCAATTTTTTTTCAAGGAATGCTAATTGCTCAACCTTAATATAATAAAGTTCTCATTGCAATGTGTAAATGCTCATCTAGTATGATCACCCTGGATGGTCCATGACCTAGAAATAGGATGATCAAACCATCCCAACTGCTCAATCAGGCTGTGACACAAAGATGGATGGTTGGTGATTTTTTTCATCAAATCAGGTGACTAAGATAATCCAATCAGCCTGATTTTGGGGTTATGACCTGTTCATTGCGGGGCCTGCTGGAAAAATTGGACCAGAACTTTGTATTCTATAAAATTTTATCATGGAACTTGCATGTAATAGGTATGACCATAATCCATGTGCAATTAAAATGTCTCATTCAAGCTCATCTTCTTTGAATTTCACCCCTGTTTTCCTCATTTTTTTTTCTTCTGAATGTTACTTAAGTAAGAGATTGTCTGTGATATATTTTAACATATAATGGCCTACATGCATATGCCTTGTAGTAAAAGATGGTTATGGTTCCTATCCTTGCCTTGCTTGGATGCTAAATTTTCTCTATCATTGAATTTGAAGGTTACTACAATTTTTCTCTAGTCTTTGATTTATATAGAAAAAAAAAGAAGAAAAAAATCTAATCAAAAGCTATTTGTGAAATTGGGTTTCTATTGTTTCTTCATTTCTAATTTTATGCAGGGGTGAGCCCTCGACAGTTCAAGCTTCAAGAACGTAAACCCAAAGTTTCTGCTATGTGTCTGACATGGTATGTTGTAGATACTTTCTTCCTACTAGACTTAGTATTATGCAAAAATGATTTTTGTTTAAACTATAATAGTTACATTTGTCATGTATTCCTTTTGTTGTTTGATCATTGTTTTGGGCCATGTATTATATGGTAAAAAAGGGCATTCTAAGTGATAATGCTTCCTTTTCCAAGTAAATGGTTCTATGCCCACAGAATTGCTTTGCTTGCTTCTTAAGACGCATTTCGGGCAATGTTTGACGGTGGTTATCAAGTGAGTCTAACCATATTTACACATTCAACACGGTATATCAGTACATTATCATACATATTCACGCAAGGTGATTTGCAGGCTTTCTAGTCAATAACATCTCCACCTACAAAGCCATGACATGTTAAGTTCACTTGTTTACTTATAAGAATCAAACCGCCTTTCTTGAAATAAATTTTCTTTGCATAATTCTCTTTGATGTATGTATTTCATCATTGTGATTTTTAGGTTTTTTAGAAACAATAGCTTGTCCGATACACTACCGTACCAAAAAAGCTATAAACTTCTTAATGTGTATGTTCATCTGACTCATTTGTACTGAACTTGTAGCTTTAATATGTATTCTAATGCAATATTGAGTTGAATTCCAATCTCTAACTCTGATACTAATTAATTTCTATTCGCTATTTTGTTTTATAGGTTTTAGGCATGGATGAATGAGAGCTAAATTGATGGATTTTTTTAGAAACTATTCAATTTAGTATTGTAAATATTATAAGTTGCTTTCTAAGCCATAGCCCATCCTGCCAATGCAATAACTAATTTTTTTGGCATGTACATTTGTGCGCCACATCAGCACATAAGGTGGCATGCCTAATGCTGACCTTTACTCAGTGGCATCAAATGAATGGCTAAGATGAAAAGTGTCAAGGAGATTTTTGGGGCACAGTCCATCCACAGTTGGATGCAACAGACAAATGGTCTGGATTACCAAACAAAGGGCCCCACTTTGAGAAATCCAGAAGGCCTGTAATGTCCCTGGATGAAGGTTATGTACCATATGGTTCCAATAAATGCACATGAAGGTTGGAGTGTTGGGTTGCATGTGAAAGGGCCATATAGGCAGGCATATTTTTTATAGGAAAACAATCACCAGGCATTATCTACTTCCTAAGAGGAATGTGAAATCAGGTAGGCCTTGAACAAAAGGGTCAATGATAAGGTCCATCTGTCACGCCCCAAACTTGAAAACTAGGCTCACAAAATTCTCGGTTGTCGAATCCTGCACCGATAGCATCTGTAGTACCCCATTCTCGGTTCCCAATGCCCATTCGCCATGTTCCGATCCTGGGATGCTACGAGGAGGATTTTCAACATCAGTTTGATTCATAATAAGCATAACCAAAGGTATAACCCACAAACAATAATCAAAAACTCCATCACATTTCCACTATGATCAAAATTTACAAGTATAAAGCACAAAAAAGGAAATACAATGATGATAAACAAAAGCTCCAAGATGATCTGCCACGTGCTTTAGCCTCAACGCTGCTGCGATCCAATGTCACCTCCACGCAATGGTCGTGCATAAGCTTATGGAAAGCTTAGAGGGCGGTGATGTGTGTGCAAGGTAGTAATACAATTATGTAGTATCAGAGTAATGCGAAATATGTTGATGAATCCATAAATACTATTAGCTGTACTAAGGCTATGCGATGCAAGGCATGAATGATGTCGGCCATACTAAGGCCATGCGATGCTAGATGCAACTTAAGCATACGAATCCTCATCTAAGTCTACATATCAATACAACTCACTCTGGAATATCACCGAGGTCTAGTACACTCCAAGCTAGATTACCCCCTATCGCGCGTAATAAGGTAAGTGAAAAAGACCTCACTATCCTCCTACCAATATCGGACTCGGCTCGTTGATAGTGGACCCATTCCTTGAGCTGGTCAAACTCACCCTAGCTTTGTCCCCTCCTCTCGGGCGGGTAAGGTCACACCCCCTTCCAACCAACCACTACATAGTGAAAAGCGCGGTCATCTGGTAATCGGCACTCGACGCTCATGTACCCACTCGATCTAGACATTGGAGCAACCTCTTGGTACCATAAGGGTTTATGGACTTTCACCCAAGGATATTATAGCACCCCATATAGAACAAGATTTTCAGTATCCAATCCTACCAACCACGATACGCCTATAGAGGCTACGACCCTGATGTCGCTAGGGTGTACAGTATCATATCATACAATACGAATGCATGAATCACACTATCCAGTCATGCAACAATCTTGCGCGTATCGTGCACTCATGTAGGGCAACACCGCCTATCCGGGAGTTCCTAAACAATCTGTCCGAAGGCATATGCTTTGATCAGTCACTTCTCATATCAAGCATACATATGATGTGTGTGATCACGAATCATGAAACTATACTAAACATGTTATATGGTGATGGATATTGTTCATAACGAAGATGGGCCTAAACGGCCTACAAGTATGGGCCTAATAATAAGCTCTAAGGAGAATTATAATGAAGACATTCAACCAACATTATTCTTACAATGTGGATGTCAAACCAACATTGCTCCCAAGGCATGACCATTATAAACATCATTACACAAACCATGGTAGAGTCACACATTATAATGAACTTGTGTACATACAATTGGGCCTCGACCCATGGGCCTTAGATACAACAAATGGGCAGCATAACATGGGCCTCATATATATCAAGGTGGACCTCAATGGACGGGCCGTAACTACATCAAGGATGGGCCTAATCATATGGGCCTCATATATATCAATGTGGGCCTCAAAAACATGCCTCGTAAATCATATCGGCCTAACCAACTGGGCCCCAAGTGCATCACATCGGGCCTAGTCAAATGGGCCGAGTCAAATGGGCCAAATGTATATCAAATCGGGCCCACCCTTATGTATTTGAGATCCGACATATTCATAAGTTATCATAGAGATAATTGAAATGAAAACAATTATAAGCTTAATTGGAAACTACCGTGGCCCTTATAAGTTTGAACGGTGGATGTCACTGTCCACTATTTAAATGGTGGGGGGTCCATTTGAACTTAGATAGGACCCATCCTTTTTGCTCATGCCATGAAAATGATATTTCAACATGGTTGGACAGTTTGAATACAACGTAGGCATTGTGATGGGCCCCACCGTCGAAATAATGGATGGTCTAAATAAGACATAAACAACATGTGGGGCCTGCCGACTTGCTGCTATCAAGAGGAGCAGCCACGTGGTTGCTGTAAGTGCAGCTTACTATAAAAAAAAGGCAGAGGTGGGTCCATGTAGGGCCCACCTGCATGTATTATATCATATAATATAGAATATAATATAATATATTTATAGTATATCTAACGTCTAGGCCCTGGCCTGAACAGTTACATGCATCACACGTGGGTGGGTCCCACATAGGGCCCACCACCAAGTGTACATATAATATATAATACAATATATTATATATATATATATATACCTATATTATAATAATATGAATATTATTCCATGCAACGTCCAGGCCTTTGGGAGGCCTGGACCGTCACATACATCAAGAAGGGCCCAACACATGGGGTGTGTCCCACCGTCTAAAGATGGTGGATTGTTTGGATAGATACATGCACAGTGGTGTGGCTCGCCAAACTGGATGGATGACATGGGTGTGTCCCACGGACCCCATAGTCAGCACACACCCCTTGTTAGCCACCTGCACGACAATCAATGCCAAGACCTCAGAATTGAAATGAGGAATCTTTCACTATCTACTACGTGAGCTATGGATCTGGGTCCCACCGTTCGAACAGTCTGGATCTCACGTGGGTCCCACAGTAGTGTTGACGTCAATACGACAGCTAGCAGCGACTACTTCAACAGAGCAAGTGGGTCCCACGTAGGGCCCACCACCATGTGAATATATTATATATAATATAATATATAATATAATATATATATATATATATATATATATATATATGCAAACGTCCAGACCTGGATGGCTTAGACAGTTACGTACAACAAGGTGTGGCCCCACACGTGGGCCACCACACAGTGTGCATACATATAAAATATTATATAATATATAATATTATATTATATGAAAAAAAACAACCAAGTAGCTGGAAGGTACACCCCAACATTAGATCACACTTCATGTTACTACACCCTACCATTCGTTTACACTTCATTGCCAGCCATCCCACTGTCGATTAACGCTTCACTATTAATCATACCCCACTGACGGATGGTGTGGGCATGTGCTTCATCAAGGTGGGTCCCACATGGCCCACATGTTTGGATCAGCCTGATATTTGTGTTTCCCTTTCACCCGGGCCTGTGTGACCTTCCGGTCATGTAGGTCCCCAAAAAGGATCAAGGTGGCCCACTTATTTAGATGGCATGGATAAAATACAAACATTATAGGTGGGCCATAATCATAGGAAGAGAGAGAGAATAAAAGGAGAGAGAGAGAGAGAGAGAGAGAGAGAGAGAGAGAGAGAGAGAGACATCGACGAAGATGGAGGGGCCCCACCACTATGGGCCCCTCTTTGATACAAAGCCTACATCAAGGTGGGTCCCACCATAAGTGGGCCCTTACATCACAAAGAAAATAAAGGAGTGGAGATCTAAGATCACCAACCGTTCCTTCTTGTTCCCTAGGCTTCCTTTGCTCCTTAGCTTTGATCCTAATGGAGGAGATGGAATTTGGATGGTTGAGATGGAAGATGAGAGGGTAGGAAGTGGGCCATACATAAAGCTCTCTTGGAGGAGAAAGAACTTGGACGTGTGGTATTTTTGTGCTTGGGAAAGAGAGTTTAAGAAATAAAAATGAGAGAGAGAGGGTTGTAAAGAGAGAAAGTGAGAGATGGGTGATGGATGTGTAAAAAGTTTTTTTGACTTTTATGGTAGATGGTGTAAGAAAAGCATGAGTGTGTAAGAACCTTTTTGACTTTGAGAGTTGCTTGGGAAAGGGTGTGAGGTGATGGTGTACTTGGTTGAGGTGATTGGTTGATGGGTTGATGGATGTGACAAGTTGTAGAGATTCTCTCAGAATTCATATGAGTGGCGTTTTCCTCAAACCGAACGCTAGCCCACAACTCTTGGCCTGAGTATCGCCTCGGTACGTGAGACGCGGCATCAGAACCATGGCAACGATGCGTGTCACGTCCCAAATCCGAAAATCAGATTCACAGGAATCCCAATCACCAAATCCGGTGCCGACAACCTCCGTAGTACCCCATTTTTAGCTCCTAGCATTCATATGCCAGATTCTGATCCTGAGATCCTACAAGGAGGATTTTTTTTATACATTTAAATAGTAATAAGCATAACAACAAGATTACTCAATTCACAAAGGTAACATTATCATCACATATCCACTAATATAATCATTGGAGTACAACATTGAAAGGAAAATACATAAATAGAAAAATCAAGCTCTAGAAGACCACCGCACGCTCTAAGCTCAACACTGCTGCAACCTAACATCACCTGCACACATCTATCATGTATAAGCTTATAGAAAGCTTAGAGGGTGGTGTAAGTATGTGCACAAGGTAAGTGTCAAGTAAGCAATATCAAAGTAATCAGAGTAAACGGGAGTACTGACAAGTCCATGAGTCATACAATATCAGGGTAGGCAGTGAAAATCAGTTATGCAAATGAGGAGTCAAAGCGAGCCAAATAGTAGATGCCGAGGATACAATGCCATAAATCATAAAATATCAAAATAAGCAGAAATATACTGACAAGTCTATGAGAATGATTAGCCGTACTAGGGTGATGCGATGCAAGGCATGAGTACTATCGGCCATATCAATGCATAAACATGACAACCCAAAATACTAAATACTGCAGATGCAACATAATATGCAAAGCGAATGAAATGACCAAGCCGGAGTGACGTCAGGATGATAGCACGTAGTATCGCAGGCTATGGGGTCTATCACATGGGACTTCTATCCAAACCAGTCTTATACCTAAATTTGGATAGTCAGACTCAATATAGTAGATTCCTGATCTCAGGTTAGTCGTGCGCCCAACCAAAATCCTTGCCATAACGAAGGTACATAACAATTAGTTGCACACCACCAGCCTGAGTGGATAGTGAATGAATGAATGAATGAGCATACAACTCCTACTCAATAAGACCACATATCAGTACGGTTCCTCTCTGAGAAATCACCGGGGTCTATTACACTCCAAATGGAACTGCCGCTCTCCCTAGTCGTACAGTCCAAGTGAGTGTAAGAAACCTCACTATCCGCCTGGCCAATAGTCCGCAAATACCTATCCGGTACGTTGATAGCGGACCCATTCAGCGAGCTGGTCAAACTCAGCCTAGCTTTACCCCCTGCGCTCGGGCGGATAAGGTCGCACCCCCTTCCAACCGACCACGACACAGTGGAGAGCGCAACCATCTAAAAATTGGCATTCAACGCTCATCTACCCACTCGGTCTAGACGTTGGAGCATCCTCTGGTACCAAGAGGGTGTTTAGGAATTTTCACCCAGGGCCATCTATAGCAGCCCGATGCTCGAACAGATTTTCGGTGTCCCATCTAGCCATTCACGATATGCCTGTGGAGGCTACGACCCTGATGTCACTAGGGCGTATAGTAATCACAACACAATGAAAGATGTATGAGTCATACAATCCAATCATGCATCAATCCTGCGCATGCTGCACGCTCATGTGGGAGAAGCTCCGCCTATCAGGGAGTCTTATATCAATCTGCCCAATGACATATGCAATGATCAATCACATCTCATAACAAACATGCAAATGATGCGTATGGGCATGTACCATGATGCTGTGCAGTCACATACTCATAATCGGTATCACAATCAGCCTCGACAATGTGGATATCTAACCAACATTGCCCCAAGGGATGGCCCACATAGAGCCAAACACATAATGGGCCCACAGCCTCTCATAAAGGCCTAATGTACAACACAGTGGGCCTTGCGCAAGGACCATATATTCACAACAGGTGGGCCCCTGCTCATAGGCCTTAAATACATAACATGTGAGCCCTACACATGGGTCTCGAATACATTAAATGGATCATGCATCATGGGCCTAATACATATCACAACGAGCCTTGCCCATAGGCCACAAATACATCTCAATGGGATCCAACTACGGGTCATACATACCTCATATAGGTTTCGACAACCGGCCTTGGCCTCGACAATCGGAAATGGCCTCGATATGCGGCCTCGATAATCGAAATCGGCCTGTACAATTGAAATCGGTGATCGATCATGATAATCAGCCTTATAAGGCCTAAGGGAAGGTCACAAGGTGGACATTTAACTAACATTTCTCTAAGGAGTAGCCCACATAGGGCCGTACATACAGTGGGCCCACGGCCTCATACAAGGGTTTGATATACGTCACAATGGGCTCTATACAAGGACTACATACGCAACAAGTAGGCCCCGCACAAGCAGTAAGTGGGTTTACTCATAACATACCCATCTAGATGGGTCACAAGTATATCAAAGTGGGCCTCATAATATGGGCCTCATATATGGCCTCAGCACCAGGCCACAAATACATTAAGATGGGCCTAATCAATCAAATGGGCTAAATCAATCAAATGGGCTGATATAAGCAGGCCGATCAAATAGACCGATACAAATGGGCTGAATCAAATGAACCAAGTCAAATGGGCCCCTAAATACATCGAATAGACTACGTGTCATGGAGTTATACTATGCATGTTATAAGGTGAGGGATGCTGTTCATAATGAAGAGGGGCCTAAACGGCCTACAAGTATGGGCCCAAGGGAGAATCATAATGCGGACATTTAACCAACATTGTTCCCCAGGAGTGACCTACATATAGAGCCAAAACATATAATGAGCTCGTGGTCTCACATAAAGGCCATATACACATTAAGTGGGTCGATGAAATGGGTTGATCAAATGGGCCGAATCGAATGGGATGAATCAAATGAGCCAAATCAATGGGCTATATATATATCATAGGTGGGTCGTATCCACGGGCCACACCAATGGGACTCAAATACACAACAGGTGGGCCCTGCACATACAATAAATGGGCCCCACCAAATGGGTAGTGGATACAACATACATAACAGTGGGTCCCACTACCCAAACGGCTGGACAATACGGATGTACAGAGGCATCAAGGTGGTACCATGTGTGAAGCAGAATTGTGAATACAACACACACCTTATGACAGGTCTCACTGTCCAGACCTATTGAGCAGTGAGAATGGTAAAATAAATACATCAATGTGGGCCCGTGTCCAGATAGTTGGACGGCCAAGATATGACACATACAAGGGCCCCCGCCCAGCGTGATGTTCGACGTGGATATACATTACTGTGGGTTCAGCACCATCCATAGGCTGCTGGATGGTGAGGATGAAATACATAAATCACAATGTATTCCACCATCCATGATGGATAGTGTATGCACAACATACATTAGGTGGGCCGAGCTAGCCAAACAATACTATTAGATGGGCTGAGCCGCCCTGACCAAACAATACTATCAGGTGGCCCGAGCCGAGCTAGCCAAGCAATACTATCAGATGGGCCGAGCCGAGCTGACTCAACAATACTATCAGGTTAGCCGAGTCGAGCTGGCCAAATAATACTATCAGTTGGGCCGAGCCGAGCTGAGCTGACCAAGAAATATTATCAGATGGGGGCCGAGCCGACCTGACCAAATAATATTATCAGGTTGGCCGAGCCGAGCCGAGCTGGTCAAATAATACTATCAAATGGGCTGAGCCGAGCTGAGTTGGCCAAACAATACTATCAGATGGGCCGAGCTGACCTAACCAAACAATATTATCAGGTTGGCCGAGCCGAGCTGAGTTGGCCAAGCAATACTATCAGATGGGCCGAGCCGACCTGAGTTGGCCAAGCAATACTATTAGATGGGCCGAGCCGATCTGACCAAACAATACTATCAGGTTAGTCGATCCGAGCCGAGTTGGCCAAACAATACTATCAGTTGGGCCGAGCCGAGCTGAGCTGACTAAGCAATATTATCAGATGGGGGCTGAGCTGACCTGAGTTGGCCAAGTAATACTATCAGATGGGCTGAGCTGACCTGACCAAACAATATTATCAGGTTGGTCGAGCCGACCTGAGTTGGCCAAGCAATACTAGCAGATGGGCCGAGCTGACCTAAGTTGGCCAAGCAATACTATTAGGTTGGCCGATCCAAGCTAGCCGAACAACAACACATAGGTCAGCTGAGCCGAGCTGACCTGGCGAACAACAATATCAGATGGACCTAATCTGCACAATGCCATCAGGTGGACCGAGCCGAGCCGACCTGACTTAACAATAGCACCAGGTGGGCCGAGCCGAGCCGACCTGACTTAACAATAGCATCAGGTGGGGCCGAGCCGAGCCGACCTGACCAAATAATACCATTAGGTGGGCTGAGCCGAGCTGACCTGACTGAACAACACCATCAGGTGGGCCGAGCTGAGCCGACCTGACTTAACAATAGCACCAGGTGGGCTGAGCCGAGCCGACCTGACTTAACAATAGCATCAAGTAAGGCCGAGCCGAGCCGACCTGACCAAACAATACCATCAGGTGGGCTGAGCCGAGCTGACCTGACTGAACAACACCATCAAGTGGGCTGAGCCGAGCCGACCTGACTTAACAATTACATCAGGTGGGCTGAGCCGAGCTGACCTGACTCAACAATTACATCAGGTGGGCTGAGCCGAGCCGAGCTGACTCTTTAGTCAGGCCACTCTTACCCATAACATGAATCCTCATACACAATAGTTCCATGAGGCCCATGACACATCAGAGAGGACCAGCACTGCTCAGACATTATCCTCATAGCCCTGCACCTTTCAAACTTGTCCAGGTACACCAGCACCACCCAAAATGGATGGATGACATGGGTGGGTCCCATAGTCCCCATGCCAGTTTACACTTCACTGCTGCCACTGCTACTAAGAATGGATGCTAAGATCACTGTTGAAATGAGATAACTCCGCTCAGCCTACCAGTTGAGCTATGGGACTGGGTGTCCATGATAGCCACCCCCACTAGGGATGGATGCCAAGACCTCAGTGTTGAAATGAGGCATCTCTCACTCTGTCTACTACCTAAGCTGTGGAGCTGGGTGGGTCCAGCGTTGAAATAATGTATCTTTCACTCAGTCTACTACCTGACTGTGGAGCTGAGCCCCCGTCAGATCACACTTCACTGGTAGCTACAACCACTATTTAGTAAGTTATGGCTCATCAGATGCTCCGATCAATCTCATTTTCTAGCTTAATGCCTAAAATGAGTTAGTGTATAGGATAGACGGCATGGATCTAACACATACATCAAGGTAGGGTGTGTATGAGTGGGTCACCCCACAAGCTTGTAACCAAGCAAATATTTAGGTTTTCACAGAGGCGTCCAGCATCCTTGGACGCTGGACGGTCCTCATAATAAAGGTGGGCTATATTCAGGTGGGCCACCACATGATGAATAGTATGGGTACAACACACATAAGGTGGACCCCACTCATAAACGGCTTGGGTAAAACACTTACTTCATGATGGGTTCCATTCAAGTGGGCCACATGGCCAAATCATCACACAAAAGAAAAATATATATAAAAGAAGAAATGAAGAGAGAGAGAGAGAGAGAAGCACCCACCGATCGGCCTTCTTCTTGGACTTTCTTCTTCCATCAACGCACCTGTGAGCTCCAACAGTTGAGATTCAACGGTCGCGATTGGTTTTGGAGGGTGGAGATCGGAGATAGGTAGTGGGCCATATGAAGCTCTCTCTCATGGGGCTCTCATGGACGATTTCTTACTTGGAAGAAAATGAGGGAGAGAGATGAGAGAGAGAGAGGTGTAAGAGAGAGAGAGATGGGTGATGGAAGGGTGAGAGATGGGTGATGGGTGATAGGTGTACTTGGGTGTAAGAGAAAGTTGACTTTGGGGTTGCTTGGGGAAGAGTGAAAAGTGATGTGTACTTGCCATGAGATGGGATTGATTGATGAGACATTGGGTAGAGATTCTCTTAGATTTTGCAACGCGCGGCATTTTTCTTGCACCGAACGTTAGCCCACATCTCCTGACCAGGGTATAGCCTCAACGCGCGAGTCGCGGCATCGGAACCGCGGTGACGATGCGGTCGCCATGGTAAAGGTCTTGGGTTGACTCGACTCGAGTTAACGACATGTGACTCAAGATTGCACGTAAATATCGGTTAAAGGTTGAAGGTTGTCGAAATTTGACTGATAAGACTGCAGAAGTCTATGGAACGGTACGGTCTAAGATACGGGGCTTACAACGCGGTCACTAGGGTACAAGTCTAGGGTTGAGTCTACTCGGGTTCACAGGACTCGGCTTAGGATCATGCACAAACGTCGGATATGGGTCGAAGGTTGTCGAAATTCAACCTGGAAGACCGCGAAAGCTTATGGAACAGTATGGTATAGGATACGGGTCTCACAGCTCTCCCCACCTAATAAAAATTTCATCCTCAAAATTTACACAATCAATGCTACTAGGGAAAACTCATAAGGAAGAAGAAACATGACATCATCATATAAAATTTGAGATAGCATACAAAATATAACACATAATCAATCATCAAAGAGATGGGGATAACGGTTTCGAATCTTGACCTTGCGCTCCCAAGAAGCCTCCTCAACAGAATGCTGACTCTACTGAACCTTCACCAACGGAATGACCTTGGTTCGAAAGACCTACTCCTGCCATCCTAAAAAAGCTATAAACTGAAAGGGGCCTAGCTATATGCCCTAGAGGGGGGGTGAATAGGGAAATACCAAAAATAGCGGAATAATAAAAGAGATAAAGCACAATGCTGAAATGAAAGAAATCTTAAAAGCCTAAAATAAAGAGAATGATACTATATCAGTTCTAAGGAAAACCTTACACCAAAAACCAAAGGTTTAAGGTAGGACAACCTTATTTCTTGAACGTCCTTTGTATCACAAACCAATGAGGAATAAAAAGAAAGGCAACCAAAATAACTTGCAGAAATAAATTCAAAGTTATTACAACATTCCCCACACTTGCTTGGAATAAAAAGATTACAACATTCATCCACGAATACAATCCACAAAACTGAATGAATAAAGGAATGAAAGAATAAAGCACATCCACAACACAACGATATATAGTGGTTCACCTGTGTGTACACCAACTGTTATCCAACAGCCACACAGAATGCTACTCCACTCCTAATATCCTCAAACAGGGGATATTAGCATGCACTATGAAAATAGGTTTCATAGGTTCACCTAAAACCTTCACAATTGTGTCTTTGATCTCGGGCTTACATAATCCAAAAACCCTCACAATCTGAGTTTTCTGGCTCTCCTCAGATAACTAATACAATGAGATTTTTCTGGAAAATCTCAAACAAAACCAAAGAAAGTAAATTACACAAATGTAAAATACCTGAATCTCCTTTTGAAGTAGCCCGGTAGAACCAATCGGAGTAGAAGTTCGATTCAATGTTCAAAGTCCAATACTCACTTTAAGAAAGGTTCTAAGTCTAATTGATTTTAAATCAAAAGGGCTAGTTCTATTTGATTTTGAATTTAAGAAGAAGGAATATCAGAAATTTCCCTTTTCAAATAAGATTGGAATGTGGATCAAAATCAAATAATAAACAAGCTAGCAAAAGGAATATTAAATGAGCACAAAGTAGCTTAAAATAAACACAAACTTATCTCAGAGTATAGCCTAAAGATTGCTTGAATAGAATTGAATTGAATTACCAAAACTCTGAAGTTCGTGCTCTATTTATAGCCTAAAAAATCTCATCTACGACTGGTCTTAGGATCCTAGGACTGGTCGTAGCTTCAAAGATTTTTAAACATTTCTGCGAGATAAGGATTTATTATTCCAAAACCGGTCCTGGGTGGTCTATGACCGGTCGTGGGCCACCTACGACTGGTCGTGGGTCACCTACGATCAGTCGTGGGACTCCCAATTTAGTTGCTGGAGTTTGAGTCGTAGGGCTAAGATTGGTCGAAGGATGAGTCGTACAGCTCACAGGACTGGTCGTAGGATGTTCAGGACTGGTCGTAGGACAACCAGAAAGATCGAAAAATCTTTAACAACCTAGGACTGGTCCTGAAAAACTTAAGACTGGTCGTAGCAGAGCTAGGACTGGTCTTGAAGTTCCTATGACTGGTCTTAGAATAGCCCGAACAGGCATATTAAAATATACAAATTATGTATCCAGAATGGCCTACAGTAAAGCCCATCCTAAGGTCAATCTAAGGTCAAACAAACCTTAAAAGTGAGATGGACATTGATAGTCTGTACACTCAGATGACCCTTAAGAGAAGCTTGAGAATTTATGAATCTTGTTGTTGGCCTTCTTGAGCTTGATCTTGACTTGACAAAGTCTTCTACTATACTTGAACTTGATTGTGTCTTGAGCATGCATACTTGAAAACTTCTATTCTTGAATTCTTCATCCATGACTTGAAACTTTCTTCATTTAAGTTCTTGTCTTGAAATGCGATGTCTTGAAGTAATGGATAGTCTCAAACATGAAACACAAGATATACAAGACATATATATAG
This sequence comes from Magnolia kwangsiensis, assembly GCA_037074715.1. NCBI lineage: Eukaryota > Viridiplantae > Streptophyta > Magnoliopsida > Magnoliales > Magnoliaceae > Magnolia > Magnolia kwangsiensis. Next base: position 37,401,572 of record CM073587.1, on the reverse strand, counting down.
GATTTGACACCACAAAATTTGACAACCAAAGGGATATGAAATCATAGCACTTATAATCTCCCCCTTTGTCAAATTTGTGACAAAACACATAGCATAAAGAATAAGAGCAACATTTGCCAAAAAAAATCATGAGCCATAAAAGCAAGCACAGATTACTCTACTCCCCCTGAGTAATATGAGTACTGCTCATATAAACAGTAATCAACTTGTAAACATCAAGACTCAATATTCTCAATCCACATATCCTTCTCAATCAATCCATCCAAACACATTACTCCCCCTTTCCACACTACTCCCTTTTACCTTACTACTCCCCCTTTTTGTCACAAAATGATAAGGGAAAGCCACAAAAGGAAAGAGAACAACAACATAGAGAGTAATAATAAGCAGATAATGAGAAAGAATTACGAAAGGACATAGCATATTTCAAAATATAAACCAGAAGCATCAAGCCATTATCAATCCAAAATACAATATCTCAAAAGACAATACAATATCCTAAATAAAAGATAATATTATACAATCCAGAAGATAATTCGCCTAATCAGATCCAAAGGAGGGAGCAGGGATAGTTGAATCAATCTGGTGTAAGCCCCTATTAATGTGATGAAGATATTTGCACATGAACTTAAATTGCATATCGTGGGCTATACTCATGTTATCAACATTTTTCTCCAATGCACGAAGGCGTGCATCATAACCAGATAGATCGTAATCAGGATCATTTTACGAATCAGTTTCAATCTCATCAAATATCTCATCCATATTAACATCTTGTTGAGGAAGATTGCCCACTTCTCCTTCATTTTAGGCTTCACCACCATCACCACCAACACCACCTTCATTAATTTGGCCAGGAAGCAAATCCAACTTCATCTTATTAAGATTAAAATTGTTGAAAATAAGATGATGAATTGGTGCCTCATTAATAGATTTATCGACAAGCATGTGAGTGGCTAAAACAGTCATAAGATAACCAAACGGAATATCAATATGACCCGGATGGAGACAAAACTGTATAATAAAATGATAGATCAAAGAAGGAAGGCAGACCATAGTACCAGAAGCAATAGAATACAACACACGAACCATGAAGGAAGTCAACTTGATTTTATTACCGGACCGAGGATATACATTTGAAATAAAAAAATGATGTAACACTTTGTATCTAGGTAACAGATACTTTGAAGGGAGCGCATTCCCTTTGTGTGTCCATTGCGTATCAATTTTGCATAAATCTCTTGTCAACATGCATTTTTTCGATTCAAATGGTTTGTCGTATAGAGTATGAATCGGTATACCTTCATCATTAACGGGTATATCTATAATACCCGATATAAAATGACGGTCTACTTCAAATTTCCCTTCTCTAGTATCAATTGAAAAAGTTAAATTATCAAGAGAAAATTTTGAAATGCATGCAACCATTGATTGGGCAATAGACTGGTATACAGGCCCACCCCAAAGTAAAATGTTAGTCCAGCCAACAGATTCAAGGAGAGGGACAATACTATATGGAGTAAAGTGATTAAGATCAGCAGTATGCTCAACGATAACATTACGGACACGAAAATCCCGTACATCTTGAGAATCATCTTCAGGTGACCGAAGGTGCCATTTTGTTATCGGTGTAGATCTAGATGAGGATGGACCACGGGATGTTTTCTTCTTCCCTCTAGCATCCATATTCAAAAAGATATACAAAGAGCAAGAGAAATGTACAAATGAAAGGATGGGTTTTCTCTAGATCAACAAATTGAGAAGAAACCCATGAAAAACTCAACAAGAGATGAAAACTAGCTACACAATGATCAAATCAAAGCATAGAGAGCATGAATCTTCAAGAAAAATGAAGAAATATAATTAACCTTGAAGAAATATAAGAAATCTTATGACTGGCCAAGCCATGACTCGTCGTAGGTCAGAGTGAAAATGAAGAGGAAAGAGATTTCCCCAAAATATATCATAATCACAAGCTCCACGATCGGTCGAGTGTGGTTCACAACCGAGTCGTACCATGACTGGTCGTGTACATCCACGATTGGTCGAATATCGACCAATAAATACATTTTCAATGTAAAAAATTAAAATTTAACCATAAATAATACTAAATATAATACACTATGATACATGTTAGCAAGAATACTTAATGTAAAATGCACATACCAAGATCAAATTTTAATTTATTAAACCTGCTTTTGTCGAGCAGTTTAGTAAATATATCAGCAAGTTGATTTTCAGTTGATATATGTTCCAAGGAAATAACTTTTTCTTCAACCAACTCACGAATGTAATGATACCTAATGTCAATGTGCTTAGTACGTGAATGCTGCATTGGATTTTTAGAAATATTTATAGCACTGGAATTATCACAATGTAAGATCATTGAATCATGATTAATTCCATAATCGCTTAGCATGCGTTTCATCCAAACTAGTTGAGTACATGCATAGCCTGCTGCAATGTACTCAGCCCCAGCAGTTGAGAGCGATATAGAGCTTTGCTTCTTGCTGAACTAAGAAACTAAGCAATTTCTAATGTAAAAACAACCACCACTGGTTGATTTTCTATCATCGATATTACCGGCCCAATCAGCATCTGAGTACCCGGCTAATTGAACACTAGTATCAAAAGGATACCAAAGACCCAGATTCGTAGTACTTGCGACATATCTAATAATCCATTTAATAGTAGTAAGATGTGATTCCTTAGGATTAGATTGATATCTCGTACAAATACCAACACTAAATGCGATATCAGGCCTACTAGCAGTTAGATACAACAAACTACCAATCATACTACGATATAGTTTAGGATTTATATCTTTACCTGTAGAGTCTTTTGTGAGTCTTAACGTTGTACTCATAGGAGTATTAAAGTTCTTACCATTCTCAAATTCAAACCTTTAAACCAAGTTTGAAGCATATTTGGTCTGGGAAATGAAAATTCCATCAGGTTGTTGTTTTACTTGCAACCCTAGGAAATAGTTTAGTTTGCCAACCATGCTCATTTCCAACCTTGATTTCATTAACTCTGCAAACTCAATAGACATGTTAGTGTAAGTTGATCCATAAATAATATCATCAACATAAATTTGAACCATCAACATATCATTGTTATGCTTCTTAACAAAGAGCGTCTTATCGACACTTCCTACTAGAAAGCTATGACTAAGTAAGAATTTAGTCAATTTCTCATACCATGCCCTGGGCGCCTATTTTAGACCATAGAGAGCCTTTTGGAGACGAAATACATGGTCAGATAACTTGGGGTCTTCAAACCCTGAAGGTTGTTCAACATACACTTCTTCATATAAATCGCCATTCAAGAAGGTACTCTTTACATCCATCTGATAAATCTTAAATTTTCTAAAGCATGCGATGGAAATAAAAAGTCTGATTGATTCAAGACGAGCGACTGGAGCAAAGGTTTCATCGTAATCGATGCCTTCAATCTGAGTGTACCCTTGTACAACCAATTTAGCCTTGTTTCGTATAATATTTTCAAACTCATCAGACTTATTTTTAAAGATCCATTTTGTTCCAATAATGTGTTTATCTTTAGGTATAGGAACAAGATACCAGACATCATTACGAACAAATTGATTAAGTTCATCCTGCATAGCAACAATCCAATTTTCATCAGAAAGTGCTTCTTTCACGTTGACCGATTCTATTTGGGATGTAAAATAAACATAATTACATATGTTCTCAAGCTGTTTGCAAGTACAAACTCCAGTGAGAGGATTTTCAAGTATTTGATTGGTTGGATGATCTTTAACAGTCCTTGGTTCAGATTCTTTTTGACTTGATGAGGTATCTTGTTTGTCGATAATAAGAGCTCCATTATCATCTGAACTCGGAGCTGGTGTATTCAAATGATCATCAATGACCACATTGATGGACTCTTGAATCACACCAGTTCTCTTATTTAGAACCCTATAAGCTCGACTGTTCAAAGAATAACTAAGAAAAATACCTTCATCACTCTTTGTATCAAACTTTCCCAAATTTTCACGATCACGTAAAATATAAAACTTGCTGCCAAAAACCTGAAAGTATTTGACAGTAGGTTTCTTTTCAAACCATAATTCATAAGCAGTCTTATTATCAGATTTACTTATATAAACCCGATTAATAATATAATATGCGGTATTAACTACTTCAGCCCAAAGATTTCTAGAGAGCTTCATGCTATTCAACATAACATTAGCCATATCCTGAAGCACTCTATTTTTTCTTTCAACTATACCATTTTTTTGCGGTGTTTTGGGCACGGAGAATTCATGCGATATTCCCTGATCGCTACAGAATTTCTCAAAACTACTGTTTTTGAATTCGGATCCATGATCACTACGGATCTTACTAACATGAGAACCTTTCTCATTTTGGATTCGTTTAATGACCTTTTTCACTTCATCCAGGGTTTCAGTTTTATCTTTTAAGAAAGATACCTAAGTGAATCTGATATAGTCATCTACGATAACCAAGATATATTTTTTTCCTCCTCGACTCTCCGATCTGGTTGGTCCAATAAGATCCATATGGATAAGCTCGAGTGGTCTAGATGTGGTATTGGAGTTTACTTTCTTGTGAGAGCTCCTAGTCTGTTTGCCCAACTGGCATTCACCACATATTTTGTTTATTCTTTGCAATTTGGATAGACCTCTAATTAGTTCTCTTTTTCTCAATCTAAATAAGTTCCGGTAGTGTACATGTCCAAGGCGTTTATGCCATAATTCAGTCTCATCAGTATGGACCATGTAATATGATTGAGTAGATGAGCTTGCATCACTAACGATGTAGCAGTTTTCAGAAGTTCTGCGACCAATTAATATAACAGAACCCTTTTTATTAAGTATCTCACAACCTTGATTAGAAAACTTTACCCTATGATTGTTATCGCATATCTGAGAAATGCTTAGTAGGGTGTGTTTCAAGCCCTCAACATATAAAACATTCTTAAATAAGGGAAGGTTATAAAGCTGAACCGTACCTTGGCCAATAATCTTACAATTGCTTCCATCACCAAATATGACTGACCCGTCAATCATATCTTTTAGATCGGTGAATAAAGCCTTTTCACCTGTCATATGCCTAGATCAACCACTATCTAGGTACCACTTTGAATGGCTTGTAGCTTTGAAAGCAGTGTGGGCAACCAAGCAGGCAACTTTAGGAACCCATTTCATAACTGTTTTGGGTTTAGGAGTATAGATGGTCTTTTTCTGTCTGTTGTTATAGGAGAGACCTACAGAGTTAGACTTTATTAGCTCCTTGAGAAGATCAATTATTTTTTCAGCCAATGGATTTCAGTTTTGAAAATTAAAGTTGACATGGCTACCTGTAGGTTTTTGAAAAGTCCTTGAGTTTTTGGAAAAACCTTGATAAGTATTCTTTTCTTTTGAGATTGAAGACTCTCCTTTTATAAATTTAGGAGCTATGTTCTTTTGTTTAGGAGATGTATTCTTATCATAGCCCAACCCGGATCGATCGCCACATTTTCTTAATTCGGACAATGATTTTTCCAATTTAGGTTCACCTTGGGCATATCTCCATGTGTCTTTCAAACTCAGAAAAGAAGCTACCTCATTTTTGAGTTTCTCATTTTCGGATCTCAAATATTCAATTTTGGAGGTTTTAAAATCTAAATCACATTTGGTTTTTTCAAAAGAATTAGAAATATGAGACTTTTCTAAAACAAGAGATTCATAATCTTCCTTAAGCTTAAATTTTTTTTCTTTTTATAATAAGCTTGACGGCAATTTTACAACTCTCTTTATAAAGGGCATTATAAGCATCCTGAAGATCATCTTCATTATCGCACTCACTATTTAGATTTTCTTCACTAGATATATCATCATTATCTGAAAAGGTGATCTTGGCTAGAGTCGTAAGGGCTTTAACATCATCACCCGACTCGGTTTCAGAATCTTTTGATTTAGAAGAAGATTCAGAATCAGACGATTCATCCCAAGTAGCCATCATGCTTTTCCTTTTTGTTTTGTCCTTTTTAGGACATTTATTGGTTAAGTGCCCATACTCTTAACAGTTGTAACATTGACTATCTTTTAAAGATTTTCGAGCTCTAGGTTTAGATCGTCTCATATCATTTGATTTTTAAAAATTAACTTTTTTCTTGCTTTTAAAAATTTTGTAAAACTTTTTTGCTAAAAGCGCTATATCATCTTCAGAATTTTTTAAATCCGAAGTGCTCTCTTGTGAAACATTTTTAGATGATTTGCGAGAAATAGATTTTCCTTTAGGAGATTTAAAGGACAACTCGTAGGTTTGAAGTGAACCAACTAGTTCCTCAACCCTCATGGTATCCGTATCAGGAAGTTCCTGAATCGCGGTTACTTTAGAATTGAACCGTTCAGGAAGTGAGCAGAGTATCTTTGCGCACACTTTACTTTCTGGGATTCTATCACCAAGACCCCACATAGAGTTCACAATGTCATTCAATCTAGTATAGAAGTCCATAAATATCTCATTCTCCTCCATATGAATTTCTTCAAATTTAGTTGTGAGGAGTTGGACTTTAGATTTCTTGACAATAGATGTACCCTCGTGTGTCATTTCTAATACATTCCATGCTTGTTTTGCATTTTCACAAGAGATGATTCTTTTGAATTCATCTGGTGATAATGCACAAATAATTGCATTTAGTGCTTTTGCATTGGCACTACTCTCACTTTTCTGAAGTGTGGTCCAAAGAGAATAAGCCGTTACTTTCATTGATTTTGAACCATCGACATTAGTTAGTTCAGTGATAGGAGGGTTCCATTCATTCACTGTGGCCAGCCACACACTTTCATCCAAGGATTTGAGAAAGATCCTCATCCTGGCTTTCCAATAGGCATAGTTTGTGCCATTAAAGGGTGGTGGCCTACCGACTAATAGGGTATCAAAATTTGACATCTTAATATTATAACATTCCCCACACTTGCTTGGAATAAAAAGATTACAACATTCATCCACGAATACAATCCACAAAACTGAATGAATAAAGGAATGAAAGAATAAAGCACATCCACAACACAACGATATATAGTGTTTCGCCTGTGTACACCAACTGTTATCCAACAGCCACACAGAATGCTACTCCACTCCTAATATCCTCACACAGGGGATATTAGCATGCACTATCAAAATAGGTTTCATAGGTTCACCTAAAACCTTCACAATTGTGTCTTTGATTTCGGGCTTACACAATCTAAAAACCCACGCAATCTGAGTTTTCTGGCTCTCCTCAAATAACCAATACAATGAGATTTTTCTGGCAAATTTCAAACAAAATCAAAGAAAGTAAATTACACAAATGTAAAATACCTGAATCTCCTTTTGAAGTAGCCCGGTAGAACCAATCGGAGTAGAAGTTCGATTCAACGTTCAAAGTCCAATACTCACTTTAAGAAAGGTTCTAAGTCTAATTGATTTTAAATCAAAAAGGCTAGTTCTATTTGATTTTGAATCTAAGAAGAAGGAATATCAGAAATTCCCCTTTTCAAATAAGATTGGAATGTAGATCAAAATCAAATAATAAACAAGCTAGCAAAAGGAATATTAAATGAGCACAAAGTAGCTTAAAACAAACACAAACTTATCTCAGAGTATAGCCTAAAGATTGCTTGAATAGAATTGAATTGAATTACCAAAACTCTGAAGTTCGTGCTCTATTTATAGCCTAAAAAATCCCATCTACGACTGGTCTTAGGATCCTAGGACTGGTCGTAGCTTCAAAGATTTTCAAAGATTTTCACGGGATAAGGATTTGTTGTTCTAAGACCTGTCCTGGGTAGCCTACGACTGGTCGTGGTCCACCTATGACTGGTCGTGGGTCACCTACGACCGGTCGTAGGACTCCCAATTTAGTTGCTAGAGTTTGAGTCGTAGGGCTAAGACTGGTCGAAGGACGAGTCGTAGGATGTCCAAGACTAGTCGTAGGACAACCAAAAAGATCCAAAAATCTTCAACAACCTAGGACTGGTCCTAAAAAACTTAAGACTGGTAGTAGCAGAGCTAAGACTGGTCTTGAAGTCTATAGGACTAGTCTTAAAACAGCCCGAACAAGCATATTAAAATATATAAATTATGTATCCAGAATGACCTATAATAAAGCCCATCCTATGGTCAATCTAAGGTCAAACAAACCTTAAAAGTGAGATGGACATTGATAGTCTGTACACTCAGATGACCCTTAAGAGAAGCTTGAGAATTTACGAATCTTGTTGTAGGCCTTCTTGAGCTTGATCTTGACTTGACAAAGTCTTCTACTATACTTGAACTTGATTGTATCTTGAGCATGCATACTTGAAAACTTCTATTCTTGAATTCTTCATCCATGACTTGAAACTTTCTTCATTTAAGTTCTAGTCTTGAAATGCGATGTCTTAAAGTAATGAATAGTCTCAAACATGAAACACAAGATATACAAGACATAGATATAGGTTTTGGCACCATAAAATTTGACAACAAAAGGGATATGAAATCATAGCACTTACATAAACTTCTTAGTGTGTATGTTCATTTGATTCATTTGTACTGAACTTGTATATGTATTTTAATGCAATATTGAGTTGAATTCCAATCTTTAACTCTGATACTAATTAATTTCTTTTTGCTATTTTGTTTTGTACGTTTTAGGCATGGATGAATGAGAGCTAGATTGATGGATTTTTTTTTTTTGAAACTATTCAATTTAGTATTGTAAATATTCTAAGTTGCTTTGTAAGCCATAGCCCATCCTACTAATGCAACAACCAATTTTTTTAGTTTGCACATTCGTGCACCACATTAGCACATAAGGTGGCATGCCTAATGCTAACCTTTACTCAGTGACATCAAATGAATGGCTACGATGAAAAGTGTTAAGGAGATTTTTAGGGCACAATCCATCTATAGTTGGATGCAACAGACAAATGGTCTAGATTACCAAACAAAGGGCCCCACTTTGGGAAATCCAGAAGGCCTGTAATGTCCTTGGATGAAGGTTTCCAATAAATGCACATGAAGGTTGGAGTGTTGGGTTGCATGTGAAAGGGCCATATAGGCATGCATTTTGTTTTATAGGAAAACAATCACTAGGCATTTTCTACTTTCTAAGAGGAATGTGAAATCAGGTGGGCCTTGACCAAAAGGGTCAATGATAAGCTCCATCCATCCGTAGACATTACAAAACTGTCATTATAAAATTTAAATACTACAACGTACTGCTAGAATGGCATACACACTGTTGGTAAATCCCATATGAAGCGGCGACCAGCACAATCGCCAGTAAAAGGAACATACTGCTGGTAAAGCCTTTACTGACGCAAGCTTTACTGATTGTTATCTGTCCGTGGGCAAAGGCATTGTTGGTGGTTTTTTGGGCCTTTGCCAGCAGTTTTGACCGCCGGTAAAGGCCAGTTTTCTTATAGTGAGCAGTATAAAAATGATTCGAATATCAAATTAGTTACAAGTTTAGAGACCCGACATCCTTATTCGAGCTGATCTAAGCATATTATGCTTGTATGCTCACCAAGTAACGCCACGTGTATGTTTTTGATAATCTGGCCCACCAAGAGAACATATTCGATTGATGTATAGGGTCCACCTTATGTCGACGGGTTTTACAGTCAGATGGAAGAAAGAAAGGCCGTTAATGGTGACTTTTGATCCATGGCCCCATCTAATGCTCTGAGGTTTCTGGATGGATCAGATGAGTCCACTAAGCATTGTGGGGCCCATTTTTGGGTGGACGGACAGTTACCTTTATTATACATGAGATTTTCTCATTCCATATGTCATTTTCTCTGGCAGTCATGTTCTCTCCTGAGATCTCTTTTCCATATGCAAAAGGGGTTCCTAACGCCCTTTTCCGATATTCCCTCTTGCGAAGGTAAGATGGTTGCCCTAAAATCGTGGGTTACGATTGGCTCGGGATGGAGGGCTAAGATGAAGAGAGAGAAGGTGAAACAGATTGCCATCCTGACAATGGAACGAATGTGGCTTCTGTTTTAGCAAAACATTGCCCACAACTCATCGTTGTGCCAACATTCATGCGCATGCAAGTTCACTCCTATGTGCGATACGAGTTGGGGTTTGTTTGTGTAACACCCAGATTTTTGCCAACCTGGAATTACACATCCTTAGGCAATGGGTCAACCATAACACCTTGGTAACTTCTCAAAACTCAATTCTAAAGTCAAAGAAGTTGCTTTTCAACCCATTTCCTTCAAAATCTCACCTTTCACCACCTCATTCTTTGAATTTCTCCAAGTACTTTCATATTAGACATAAATCCTAAAGTTTAAAAGGTGAAAAACTATACTTAAACTAAAACTTATTGTAAATGGTAAATATATGGATAGAATAGGATTTCAACAATTGAATTTTTTGGAGTCTCATGATATAGATAGTTTATTTGCATAGATTATCTTCTCCTACCCCAAAATCATATATTTTATGTCGCGTAACTCATTCCGGTTTGCAAATGAGACCCGATAAATGCCTCGACGGACTCGTGGGCCCAAACGGCTCAATTCGGGGGGACCCGAGGTGGGTCCTACATGTTTCCGGCATCCCCAGTGGGGGGGGACGGAGGGGAGGACCTCAACCCTGGGGTGAGCCCTCACCCAAATGTCCAGTGACCGGCGAGGGGCTCGCACGTTTGGCGAGGCCTCGTCCGTACAGTGGATTAGGCAGCCCGTTTTTGCATTTTTTTAGCACATTTTGTCCAACTTTGAAAAATCATATATCCGTCATTATAAATCTAATTTATGGGATTCAAAAACCAGATTGAATCTAAATGAGTCTAGTTTTATATAAAAATATTTAAAAAATATAATAAAATATTTAATATAGTTTAAAGTAGGTTGTTATGACAACTGTCTGAAAATCACTTGTTGGACAGCTGCTGCTTCTAGAAGTTTTAGAATTTTTTTACAACACGAAATCTCATAAAATTTGGTGGAGATGGGATAAAATTTATTATGAACTAATAGAAAAATAATCAAAATAATATAATAATTAGAAGTGCCCAAAACGGGGAATAGAATGGCCCTAGGATCGTATTCTGCCATAATTAGGGTAGAATTTGGTTAAGTACTAAACTGAATACTCAGTAGAATTAGCTTGAACCACTTTTAATATAAACTACAAGACCCAAAATGAGTAGGACCACTAATGCTACGTTACGTAGAAATCTAGGATCTAACTCTAAAGCCAGTTACTCTCGGGAGTACTTTGAAACTTCGTATCGGACCTGGACCCCACGTCAAAAGTCCGTTAGTGATGAACTTAGACAGTTATGACCGCCTAGTTGGACTTGACTATCACCTCAAAAATTAAGACCAAACGATGTCCAGAGATGATTTCCTGGAGTCCGGAGTGAAGAGTGTGAGAAAGTGAAGATTTTTATAAAATTAAATATGAATTTAAGTAATCTGAGTCGTGTCGCTTGCGCACCTTTTATAAGCATTCTGACCATCAAAATTTGGCCCAAATTCACCCTCAGATCAGGAAAGGTGGCCCATATATGTCAAAGTACTTGTGGCCCTGATCGAGTTTCGGTGACCGTTGAACTGAAACTGGTCCACCACGGACGATCTGGGAACCCGATCAGATTGAAAACTTAACTTGCTTAAGATCCAATACTAGTAAGCTTAAGTCCGACCGCATTTGATAAGAGGACCTCCAGAAGTATTCCGTTGGATCAGAAAGAGCCCGATTTGGTTATAACCTAAGTATACCTTGGCCTTAGGGCTATTTCTGTCGATTTTAGGCTTATAAAAATGCCTTAAACCCTCATTCTCAAATCCCATACAAATTCTAAACCCTAGCCAATTCAAGAGAGAAGGTAAGAGAGAACTTGGTATTTCTTCGTAGGATTCTTCCCATTTCTTCTACGCATCAAATCCATCATCTCTGAATCATTAATCCGGTGATTCTGATTCCGTTCTTGGGTAAGTCAATCAAACCCTAACCTGTTTTAGAGCTTAGAATAGCCTAAGTGTTGATGTAGTTAACCTAATTCATGCCTTAGATTGCGTATCCACCATTGACGAAGACTTATCATCAAAATCATATCCGTTACGCATTTTCTGGTTTAAGGTGTGGACTATATACGTTTAGGTTATGATTTTCAAGACTTTCAATGTTAGATAATGATTTATTACTGACATGGATGTTATTTCACATGCAAATTGCAATGTCCGTTTCGCCTTTCAGTTATACGTGAATTATGTTGAATATACTGTATTCCATGTATTTGTAGAATAGCCCGTATGCGTATGGAATATGAATTTGAGTTTGCAATGATTAACTGCCATCTATGTATGCTAGATATATGTGTAACAACTCCTGGGCTAAAGGTTTAGCCCAAATACATGATATACCAACATACGATATGTATGTAGTATGTGTAGCCTAAGTGTTTGTGAAAATGACTGAATGAGTATAGCCTTGAATTCGTGCTCGCCATGACAAACTATCGTGGATATATGATTGTTGTATGGGCGACAACCCTTTGACGAAAGGATTTGCCCTAATACGTATACTAATTAATACACAATATGTATGATGTAATGTGTAGACTAAGTGTTTGTAAAAGTGTCTAAATGAGTTAGTAGTTGGTAAGATACACCTGTATGCAGGTTGAGATATGATTCTCAACTACATCAATGATGTGTATGATTTCCTCCATGTATAACTTATTCTGATGTTTGCTTGATTATGAATTGAATGTGTGTGAATTCATGTTTACAATGCACTTCAGAACATGTTCATTTGATTGTATGATTTGTAATATTGATCCATTACTGCTTTGACCATCTCATAGGACATCATGTTGTATTTGAATGTGTTTGAGGCTATAAATAGTCCATGTAATCGGTAACAGCCCTTGAACTGGTGGTTGAGGTTAGTTATGCCACGCAGGATAAGTCCGACGAATCCGAGTCCTACTTGGGAGGTTCGACAGTGTTTAGGCCACATGGAGTGCTTATGCATTCCATGTCAATCAACTCAATGTGCGCTTGGCCTAGTTAAGCTTATCAATTAACTCGATTGACCCAATGTATGTTCACCATGTATGGACACTCCTGTTTGAATCTAAGGCACTGAACTCACTAGTGAAACTCCCGTTAACCTTGGTACTGCGATCCCCTAAGACTCATGAGCCAGACGTGGTGGTATGGGACCCTGTGGTCGAGCTGTCGGCCTATGCTGGGGCGACGAGCCTCCCCGTAGTCACCAGTGAGCACCCTACTTTTATGAGCCGATTATGGTGGTATGAGACACTATATTCGTGCTGTCGACCTACATTGATTGGTGACGAGACCTCTATAGTGACCTCGAATATATCCTGACACTGCATATGGGTGACGGGCCTTATTGTAGTATCTAGGATGTAACTAGACCTGTATTGATTGGTGACGAGCCCTTTACAGCGATCTAGAACCGTAACATCGTCTGAGATTTCCTAGGACTGACGACCCTAGAATGGATCCTTATTTGAGAATTGATATAAGGGAGGTGTCTTAGCTTTCCAGTCTTGTTGTATGAAAAGGACTAATAAGAACTAGATAATCATGCTCATAACATTGCACTGCATGTGCTGTTGGCGTTGGTGTAGGGCACTGAGGAAGTGACTGACATGCGCGACTGTAAGATGAAGATCGCAGAGGGAGATTGTAGTGAGGGCATGTATCCTTCCCTCATATCATTCTTGCATTAACAAGAGTATCTAGGACATGTTTGATCGTACTGCTTGATTGAATTGATAACATGTTAACCTTTGCTTTATAGTTCCACTGAGTTGATCACTCACTCCCACGTTATGGGACGATGTTTAAAACACCAACCAGTCCCTGGTTTAGTTTCAGATAATGGCGATGCTTGCGAAGTAGAGCCGGACTTTATGATGTTGAAGAGACGGGGTTATAGGGTTACTGATTAGATGCCAATACACTTGGTATTTTGCATTTTATTTAAACACTCATGTATATTTTTTTTTTCCTTTTTAGAGTATACATGTATATAATTAACCTGGTAACATGTTCACACTCTGGAGACTTACAATAAATTATACATTTTATATATTTAGCATAGTCTTCCGCTTGCGAAATTTAATTCTCTCTAGAGTCTGATATGCTGTTTTGGTCTAATCCCACTCATGTTTACTGCACTAATATGAAAAATATTCAATCATCATTATCTATGTTTTATAAGTGATGCGTTGAAACTCGGGAGCTGAGTTTCTACTCGACCCCCGATTTTCAGGGCATTATAAGATGGTATCAGAGCATGATTTGAATTAAACTGGACCTGTGTTATGGTCACACGACGCACACTAACGCACTTTGACTTAGGAATGGAGCAATGGAATCTAGAAACCACATTAGAATCCTAAGTGTCACCGACGTGTGAGATTAACTACCATAGAATAGCCCATACGTAATTGAGACCATATAAAATGATCTCACATCCCTACTTCTATTCACTCAAGCTTCCATCTTCTTCTACATCTTACACTCATCCACCACTATTCTTTACAACTCTTCACCTTCCTTATAGCCCCCTCATTTGGGCACAAAACCCACTTTTTTATGTCCTATAACCTGCACAACCTCCAAATGATGGGACATTTAGGGCCATTCGACCAACCACATTAGGTAAGATTAGGGCAAATGGAATTGTAAAAGTAACAATAAATGATTTCCTTTCAAATTACACTTGGACATTCATCATCATGAGATTTTAAAATCCCATCTCACACTTTCCAACACAAGGCTCATTTTCCAAAGCCTATAAAATTAAATTTTAATCTCATCCCACCCTCCTTCGAAACATGTCATTCCCAAATCCTGAGGTGGGATTAGCAATGCAATTAGCAGGTATGGTCCTATGTGTAGTACTCGAGCATAATTAAATTTAGGTTCGGGTAACTCAATCCTAACCAGATAACTTTTGACCTTGAACGATAGAACAATTCCCTGTATTAGAAATGTTACGAAACCATCTAGCGTATAAACATAAACTTTAGATTACAACTAGTGAATTACATACTAGGCTACTAGTTATATTAAGGATGGTGAAAGACTAAATATGCTAAGACAATTGAAAGACAACTGAATATACTAAGGAATAGTAGGTTTAATTTGGTTGGAGTAGGACTTCATTCCTTCGTAGATCCCCTTAATACTCAAAGGCTCCTTTAGTAACTCTCAGGAAGCTTGCTTAACTTAGAACTAGTCACGTTCGGGAAAAACTTATATATCCCTCAGATTAAATGCTAGGATAAACCAGCACGCCCCTTGGAATTGCCTTCTCAAGGACTTATTACAATCGGGAACACGGAATAGAGAAACTATATATAAGCGATGCATTCGTAGTTTGAATCGCATTCTCAATCCTGGTAGATTACCAATGAACTCTATGATCTAATCAAGCAGAAGATCGGGATCAACTAGGATTAAGAACCGATACGATAAATTTTTTATCCTAGCTCGGCAGAAAATCTATATATCTAGCTCAGACCCACTACACAACTTTTCTTCCATGTTGGCCCGACCACCTACAACCAAAAGTTATTTCTTTGCCTTTGGAAAGTGTTAAGGACATATAGCCAATAGAGATTAGACATCTTACCGCAAGCTCACACCCGTCCCTGGAATCAACCACAACACCCATCATTTTTAGCTTCTGTCTATAATTATAGGTACTAATGCCATAGTACGCATCATTAACGAAAGGAAGACCAATTTATTGAGAGGTTGTTTCCCATTCCATGTCAAGGATAGGTCCTAAATTATACCTCATTTCGACATATGGATTAAGACAGATTCTTGAGCCTTGAGAGTATAAATAAATTTTTAAGGGGGGTAGAACATTATGAGTCCAATCTAGTTAGGTCAGCTAATACAACCGTTAGATCAGAGTGACACAGCGAAAGCGTGGTTGGCCTTTTTCCACTGGCCCAGGATCAAAGGAAATTGATTTAGGTTATATGTAAGGTTAGGTCATTAAATAGGATCTGAATCTTCCTTAGAATATCAATAATGAAGTCTTTAAAGGGGAACAATTAGGGCTTAAATGTTAAACCCACTCATATTAAATCATAGACCTAACAATGGGAACGAGCGGAGGTTAGTGTATCCACAAATCTACTCGTTAAATATGAACATAATAGAAGCCTTGGCCAACTCTATATGATTAGAAATCCTTTTAAGATGATCTATTAAGGTGCTTATTAACCCCTACCTTGGACATAGATTTAGACGAGGACTCTCCTAGACTAAGACCTAAAGGGCAACCTTATAAATAGAAAATTTGAACCTTTCAGTGATGGGCATTCCCTAAGCTTTTGGAGTGATAGGACTATATGGAGTTACTGAAATATACAACTGCGAAACATTCGTGGCTTGACCCAATTCTCAATCCTGGTAGACTACCAATGGACTCACTGCTTTGACCGAGCAGAAGACCAGGATATACCAGGACTAGGAAGGGATACGATGAGCCTTCTACCCTGGTCAGGTAGGTAATCGAAGTATCGGGATCAAGCCTACTACAACCGTTTCTCCGTATTGGTCGACCATTGAAAACATATATCTTACTCTAAGTAGATGAGAATCATCGTCAAGACTCCAAATAGATAAAGAAATCAATTGTAGCCAACCATCAGGGTATAAGCAAGAGATAAAGAGTAAATTTTTAAGGACGATAGACAAAAATGCGCCAGACTAGTATAGATGTATATACCCCACCACGCATGTAAACTTGAATTAATAAAGTTTAGGAAAAAGGAATAATAGAATCTTTACTCATTACTCTTAGCCAATTTCAGGGATGAAATTATTTTTAAGGGGGGTAGATTGTAACATCTTAGATTTTTTCCAACCTGAAATTACACATCCTTAGGCAATGGGTCAACCATAACACGTTGGTAACTTCTCATAACTCAATTCTAAAGTCAAAGAAGTCACTTTTCAACCCATTTCCTTCAAAATCTCACCTTTCATCACCTCATTCTTCAAATTTCTCTAAGTACTTTCATATTAGACATAAATCCTAAAGTTTAAAAGGTGAAAAACTATACTTAAACTAAAACTTACTGTAAATGGTAAATATATGAATAAAATAGGATTTCGACTATTGAATTTTTAGAGTCCCATAATATAGATAGTTTATTTGGATATATTATCTTCTCCTACCCCAAAATCATATATTGTATGTCACGTAACTCATTCCAGTTTGCAAATGTGACCCGATAAATGCCTAGACGGACTCGTGGGCCCAAACAGCTCAATTCGCGGGGGACTCAAGGTGGGTCCCACATGTTTCTGGCATCTCGGGGGGGGAGGGGGGGGACCTCACCCCTGGGTCGAGCCCTCACCCAAATGTCCAATGACCGGCGAGGGGCTCACTGGTTTGGCGAGGCCTCGCTCGTACAGCGGATTAGGCAGCCCGTTTCTGCATTTTTTTAGCGCATTTTATCCAACTTTGAAAAATCATATCTCCCTCGTTATAACTCCGATGTAGGTGATTCAAAAACTAGATTGAAGATAAATGAGTCTAGTTTTATATAAAAATATATGAAAAATATAATAACTAGTACTTTGAAACTTCGTATTGGACCTGAACCCTACGTCAAAGTCCAATAGCGATGAACTTAGACAGTTATGACCGCCTAGTTGGACTTGACTATCACCTCAAACATTAAGACTAAATGATGTCCAGAGATGATTTCCTTGAGTCTAGAGTGAAGAGTATGAGAAAGTGAAGATTTTTATAAAATTAAATATGAATTTAAGTAATCTGAGTCGTGTCGCTTGCGCACCTTTTATAAGAATTCTGACCGTCATAATCTGACCCAAATTCACCCTCAGATCAAGGAAGGTGGCCCATACACGTCAAAGTACTTGTGGCCCTGATTGAGTTTCAGTGACCGTTGAACTGAAACTGATCCACCACGGATGATCTAGGAATCCAAATGGACTGAAAAATTAATTTTCTTAAGATCCAATACTAGTGAGCTTAAGTCCGACCGTATTTGATAAGAGGATCTCCAAAAGTGTTCCGTTGGATCAGAAAGAGCCTAATTTGATTATAACCTAAGTATACCGTGGCTTTAGGGCTATTTTCATCATTTTTAGGCTTATAAAAAGGCCTTAAACCCTCATTCTCAAATCCCATACGAATTTTAAACCCTAGCCAATTCAAGCGAGAGAAAAGAGAGAAAGTAAGAGAGAACCTGGTATTTCTTCATGGGATTCTTCCCAGTTCTTCTACGCAACAAATCCATCGTCTCGGAATCATTAATCCGACGATTTTGATTCCATTCTTGGGTAAGTTAATCAAACCCTAACCTGTTTTGGAGCTTAGAATAGCCTAAGTATTGATGTAGTTAACCTAATTCATGCCTTAGGTTGCGTATCCACCGTTGACAAAGACTTATCGTCAAAATCATATCCGTTACGCATTTTCTGGTTTAAGGTGTGGACTATATACGTTTAGGTTATGGTTTTCAAGACTTTCAATGTTAGATGATGATTTATTACTGACATGGATGCTATTTCACATGCAAATTGCAATGTCTGTTTCGCCTTTCAGTTATACGTGAATTATGTTGAATATACTGTATTCCATGTATTTGTAGAATAGCCTGTATGCGTATGGAATATGAATTTGAGTTTTCCATGATTAACTGCCGTCTATGTATGTTAGATATATGTGTAACAACTCCTGGGATAAAGGTTTATCCGAAATACATGATATATCAACATACGATATGTATGTAGTATGTGTAGCCTAAGTGTTTGTGAAAATGACTGAATGATTATATCCTTGAATTCATGCTCGCCATGACAAACTATCGTGGATATATGATTGTTGTATGGGTGACAACCCTTTGACGAAAGGATTTGCCCTAATACGTATACTAATTAATACACAATATGTATGATGTAATGTGTAGACTAAGTGTTTGTAAAAGTGTCTAAATGAGTTAGTAGTTGGTAAGATACACCTGTATGCAGGTTGAGATATGATTCTCAACTACATCAATGATGTGTATGATTTCCTCCATGTATAACTTATTCTGATGTTTGCTTGATTATGAATTGAATGTGTGTGAATTCATGTTTACAATGCACTTCAGAACATGTTCATTTGATTGTATGATTTGTAATATTGATCCATTACTGCTTTGACCATATCATAGGACATCATGTTGTATTTGAATGTGTTTAGGGCTGTAAATAGTCCACATAATCGGTAACAGCCCTTGAACTGGTGGTTGAGGTTAGTTATGCCACGCAGGATAAGTCCGACGAATCCGAGTCGTACTTGGGAGGTTCGACAGTGGTTAGGCCACACGGAGTGCTTATGCATTCCATGTCGATCAACTCAATGTGTTCTTGGCCTAGTTAAGCTTATCAACTAACTCGATTGACCCGATGTATGTTCACCATGTATGGACGCTCCCGTTTGAATCTAAGGCACTGAACTCACTAGTGAAACTCCCGTTAACCTTGGTACTGCGATCCCCTAAGACTCATGAGCCAGACGTGGTGGTATGGGACCCTGTGGTCGAGCTGTCGGCCTATGCTGGGGCGACGAGCCTCCCCGTAGTCACCAGTGAGCACCCTACTCTTATGAGCCGATTATGGTGGTATGGGACACTATATTCGTGATGTCGACCCACATTGATTGGTGACGAGCCCTCTATAGTGACCTCGAGTATATCCTAACACTGCATATGGGTGACGGGCCTTATTGTAGTATCTAGGACGTAACTAGACCTGTATTGATTGGTGACGAGCCCTTTACAGCGATCTAGAACCGTAACATCGTCTGAGATTTCCTAGGACTGATGACCCTAGAATGGATCCTTATTTGAAAATTGATATAAGGGAGGTGCCTTAGCTTTCCAATCCTGCTGTATGAAAAGGACTAATAAGAACTAGATAATCATGCTCATAACATTGCACTACATGTGCTGTTGGCGTTGGTGTAGGGCACTGAGGAAGTGACTGACATGCGCGACTGTAAGATGAAGATCACAGAGGGAGATTGTAGTGAGGGCATGTATCATTTCCTCATATCATTCTTGCATTAACAAGAGTATCTAGGACATGTTTGATCGTACTGATTTATCATTACTGCTTGATTGAATTGATAACATGTTAACCTTTATTGTATAGTTCCACTGAGTTGATCACTCACTCCCACGTTACGGGACGGTGTTTGAAACACCAACAAGTCCTTGTTTTAGTTTTAAATAATGGTGATGCTTGCGAAGTAGAGCCGGACTTTATGATGTTGAGGAGGATTTCTCCTATATGAAAGTTCTGATCGACGGGGTTACAGGGTTACTGATTAAATGCCAATACACTTGATATTTTACATTTTATTTAAGCACCCACGTATATTCTTTTTTTTTTTTCATTTTAGAGTATACATGTATATAATTAACCTGGTAACATGTTCACACTCCGGAGACTTATAATAAATTATACATTTTATATATTTATCACAGTCTTCCACTTACGAAATTTAACTATCTCTGGAGTATGATATGCTGTTTTGGTCTAATCCCACTCATGTTTACTACACTAATATGAACAATATTCAATCATCATTATCTATGTTGTATAAGTGATGTGTTGGAACTCGGGAGCTGAGTTTCTGCTCGACCCCTGATTTTCAGGGCGTTACAGTTTGGCCCACTTCTTTAAACAAAATGGACGGTTTAGATCGTTATAACTTAAGCTAGGGATGGGCCACTGATCAAGCTCCATGGAAATGAACCGTTCAAATTTCAAATAGTGAGAAAAGAAGGGAGACGCCCTTCCTACTTCGGGCTCTTTCCGGTCAAACCTGGTTTGATTAGGATTCTTGGTCTAGTGCACCGCTGGTGCACCTCCCCTGATGCACAAGCACACAAGTGTGCGGTCCATTGAGATGAAATTCATGAATCCACTCTATTAAACCACTTCTACATCCCCAATTAGGGTTGTCAGTCCAAGAATGGTGCAGATCTGATGCCTAGTGGACCATATAATGAGGATTTTAGTGTTTTGGTGATGATTACTGACAATTAACTGTCAGATCATTTCCCGATCTGATTGTTGATGTTTTCAAATGTCCTTAAGCTAATATAGGTGGGTTTTAATGGTCATTTTTACAATTTGAGGGCTAGGTCATGTAATTGAGTATCAAACCATCTCACATTGAGTTATGGACCTAACGAACATTGGATTTATTGAGTTGGGTCCCGAAACTGACAATGTACGATTCAATTATTCCAATGGAGCATTATGTGAAATTTTTTCACGATCAGATTCCCATGATTATCCCTTTTGAAGTTTGGCATCGACTCCACTAAGGTACGATGGTCCATTTTTAAAACTAATGGATGGATCATTTGATTTAAGGGTGGAGATCTTCCAACGGTCCTAAGGGTCCTAGAGCCTGCTTGGATGAAAAATTAATAGTTGAATTGGCAGTATGGTCTAAATGGATATATTGAGGACCACTAGATGATGATGTGTAAGTTAAGTCATGTACGTTCCCACACACATGTAAATTAATTTAGATCTTCATAGTAACAACCGAGTACTGAAAGTATGGGGTGTTACAATATATCCTGAATAGGCGTCCATAAAGCTAAGGAGCTCATGCCCTGCAATACTATCGACCAGTTGGTCGATCCTTGGAAGAGGGGGACTGTCTTTGGGGCAAGCCTTATTTAGATCTGTGTAGTCAATGCACACCCGCCATTTTCCATTCAACTTGTTCATGAGCATGACGTTGGCGATTCAATTGGGGTTGTAGATTTCTTCGATGAAGTTGGCATCAAGGATCGACGTTACCAACCTCTTCTCCAATGATGGCATACCGTTTTAGTTCGAATGCTTCTCACTTCTGCCTTACTGGTCGATGGTTAGGATCAACGTTCAGTCTGTGAACCATCACTTCAAGTTTGATGTCGGGCATGTCTTGGTAGGACCATCTGAAGACGTCGGCATGTCGCTTCAGTAGATTGATGATCTCCTTTTGCTAACCTGATGCCAACAACGGACCAACCTAAACCATGTAGGATGGGTCAGTTTTGAAAAGTGGTACGGCTACAAGGTCTTCCATTGGAGACTCTCTCTTAGTTGAGTCTTCTTTGGGGTCGAGGGAGGTGATGACCATCGTGTGTTTTCGCATTCCCATCCTCGAGGCCATTGAATAACACTATTGTTCCCTGTGTTGATCACCTTTGACCTGGCCGACCCCATGTTCAGTTGGGAACTTCATCGAGAGGTGATAGGTCGACACAACTGCTTGCATGATGTTGAGGGATGACTGTCTTAAAATGATGTTGTAAACAGAAGGACAATTAGTTATGACGAAGTTAATCATCACAGTAGTCATCTTCAATAATTGAGAGTGATACAAAGTTTTGTTTCTTATTAAGCCATGAAAATAAACAGTTCCCTACATAGAAACATCCACCACTTGCAGATTTTTTATTGTCAATATTTCTAGCCCAATCTGCATCAGTATATCCGACAATTTGTATGGATGTATCATGTGGATACCAAAGTCCTAAATTAGTAGAACTTGCGACATATCTGATTATCCGTTTAACAAAAATTAAATGTGATTCTTTAGGATTAGATTGATATCTTATACATATTCCAACAATAAAAGAAATATCAGGTCTAGTAGCAGTTAAGTATAAGAGACTACCAATCATGCTTCTGTATAAATGGAAGTCTATACTTTTACCTGATTCATCTTTTAGGAGTTTAAAATTTGTACTCATTAGAGTATCAAACTTCTTTCCATTCTCAAACCCAAACCTTTTTACAAGGTTCAAGGCATATTTGGTTTGTGATATGAATATACCATATTCGTGTTGCTTAACTTGTAATCTAAGAAAGTAGTTTAGTTTACCAACCATGCTCATTTCAAACTTGAATTTCATCAGATCTGCAAACTCAATAGATAAGTTAGTGTTTGTAGATCCATAAATTATATTGTCAACATAAATCTAAATATTAGAATATGATGGTTATATTTCTTGACGATTAAATTTTTATTAACGCTACCCATAATGAAGCTATGACTAAGTAAAAATTTAGTCAATTTTTCATACCTTGCCCTGGGAGCTTGTTTCAACCCATAAAGTTCCTTTTTAAGACAATATACATGATTTAGAGATTTAGGGTCCTCAAAATTCTTAGGTTATTCAACATAAACTTCCTCATCTAAGTCATTGCTTAAAATTATTAACATCCATTTGATATATTTTGAATTTCTTATAACATGTAATTGAAATAAATAATCTTATGGATTCAAGGCGTTCAACTGGTACAAAGGTTTCATCATAATCAATACCTTCTATTTGCATGTACCCTTATACAACCAGTCAAGCCTTATTTCTAATAATATTACCTAATTTATTAGTTTTATTCTTAAAAATCTATGTGGTTCCAATTCTATGTTTATCACAAGGTTTAGGAACTAAGTACCATACATCATTTTTGACAAATTGATTTAGTTCTTCTTGCATGGCAATTATTCAACTTTCATCATTAAGTGCTTCATTTACATTGGCCAGTTTAAATTGGGAAGTGAAATAGACATAATTTGTAACGCCCTGAAATTCGGGGGTCGAGCATAACTCAGCTCCCGAGTTCCAAAACATCACTTATGCAACATATTTGATGATAATTGTATGTTATCTGTATTAATGCATAAAACATGAAATAGATAAAGCCAGATAAGCAGACACAATTCAGGGATATAAAGGAAATGCAAGCGAAAGACTTAAATACATATATTATTTAAAATAAATCCTCAAATGATGCGTGCTCTACCTAGGGTAATATACATACATCTATGTCTCAAAATACATACATGAACTGATCAGAATAATCTAATACATATCCCAAAAATAATCCCCGCTGGTCAGGACAAGGCTCACATGAACCCGCCTGAGAACTGCATATATGAGAATGCCTCCTCATCCTCGTCGAAGTTTGGCTCCGCCTCGCAAGCATCACCATCTCCTGTAACTAAGTCAGAGTCTGGTTGGTGTTTAAACACTGTCCCAGAACGTGGGAGTGAGTGAACAACTCAGTGGTACTATATAGCAAAAGTTAACATGTTATCAATCTAATTAAGCAGTAATGATAAGGCAGTACAATCACAAAGGTCCTATAACTCTTGTTAATGCAAGGATGATATGAAGAATGATGCATGCCCTCACCACAATCCCCTCTGCAACATCATCTAACGATCTCGGCATGACTCACTTCCTCAGTGCTCTATCACCAACACCGTTAACACATGCAATGCAGTGTTATGAATATGATTATCAAGTTCTTATTAGTCCTTTTCATACAGCAGGATTGGGAAGCTAAAACACCTCCCTTGTATCATTTCCTAACATTGATCCTTTCTAGGGTCGTCAATCCTAGAATATTTCATACAATGTTATGGTTCTAGGTCACTGCAAGGGCTGTCAGGGCTATTGCGCGCAATCGTTACACCACTCCCCCATCACCTTATCAATACAGACCTATTTATATCCTTAAGACTGCATCAGGACTCGTCGCCCCTATGCGGTGTCAGGATAAACTCAAGGTCGCTACAGAGGGCTTGTCACCAATCAGTGTAGGCCGACAGCAAGAATATAGTGTCCCATACCACCATAATCTGTTTAAAGTAGGGTGCTCACTGGTCACTACGGGGAGGTTTATGGCCCCAGCGTAGCCGACGGCACGACCACGGTGTCCCATACCACCATGCCCAGCTCATGAGTCTTAGTGGATCTCGGTACCATGGTAAACGGGAGTTTCACTGGTAAGCTAAGTGCCTTATATTCAAACAGTAGCGACCAAACATGGTGAACAAACATCGGTCAATCGGGTTAGTTGATAAGCTCAACTAGGCCAAGCACACGTTGAGTTGAACAACATGGAATGCATAAGCACTCCGTGTGGCCTAACCACTGCCGAACACCCCAAGCACAACTCAGATCGCTAAACTCATCTTGTGTGGTGAAAGCAACCTCAGCCACTATTTCCAGAACATTTTTCGATTACCTGGACTACAGTACAACCCCATTCACATGCAAAACTAGTAACTAGCATATGATTCATATATTGCATTCATTTGTACAATCATGAAGTATAACTTAAATGTAAGAAATACATGCAGGAACTCATACACATGTAACATGATTCAATTAAACACATAAGCCATGGAGGAAATCATACACTTATTTAGCATGGATAACCTAAGTTACATGATTCATGGAGGGAATCATTCACACAAATATTATGGTTGAAATCCATATCTCAACCACCTTATCATGCACATAATACTAACTACCATTTCATTTAGACATTTAAACAAACACTTAGCTTACACTATTTAACATACATCACGTATGTCGACACTGTTACAAATTAGGGCAAGTCCTCTCACCAAGGAGTTACCGCATACATATTAGGCATATCACAATGACAATTTATCATGGCAAGAAAATCAACAAATTCCATACGCATACGTGTATTCTAACATATACATGAAATATGGTATTTACAATACAAAGTATACGTATGCAGAAGACAAAACGGAGAGATTTGGCATGTGTAACGGCAAACACAACATGAATAAATCATTATCTAACATTGAAAGGGTTGAAAACCATAACCTAAGCATATATAGTCCGCACCTTAAACCAGATAAGACATATTTAAGATGATTCAGATGAAGTGTCTTTGTCAACGGCGGATACGCTACCTATGGCATGAAACAGGTTAGCTAGAACTCTACTTCAGCTAGCCTAGGCTTCAAAACAGGTTAGGGTTAGCTTAACTTACCCAAAAACGGAACCAAAATCGTCGGAAGAACGATTCAGAAAAGCCGGTTCAAAGTATAGATGGGTTAGGAAGAATCCTACGGAGTTTCACCTGATTCTCCCACACTCTCTCTTTTCTCTCTCTTAAATCTTTAGGGTTTGGGAAATTCGTATGGGTTAGAAAGCTAAGGGTTTAAGGCCCTTTTATAAGCCCAAACATAACAAAAATAGACTTTAAGTCAAGGTATACTTAGGTTATAACCAAATTGGGATCTTTTTGATCCAACGGAGAATTTCTAGAGGTCCTCTGATCAAATGCGGTCGGACTTAAGATCACTGACATCGGATCTTTAGTAAGTTAAGTTTTCAGTCCGATCGGATATCTGGATTGTCCGTGGCGGACCAGTTTCAATTCAACGGTCATCGAACCTAAATCAGGGCTACAAGTTCTATGACATGAAAGGGCCAAATTTCCTGATCCAAGGGTGAAATTTGGTCGAATTTTAACAGTCAGAATGCTTAAAAATAATGCGCAAGTGAACCATGCCAAATTTCTTAAAAAATATATTTAATTTTTTAAATATTTTCCCTTTTCTCACTCTCTTCACTCCGAACTTAGTAAAATGGTGTCAGGACATCAGTTGGGCTTGATTTTCTAGGTGATTGTCAAGTCCAACTAAGTGATCATAATGGTCTAAGATTATAGATATCAGACTTTTGACATGTGGTCTAGAATCAATACAAAGTTACCAAACATTCCCTAGAATAACTAGGTTTAGAGTTGGATCCTAGATTTCAGGGTATTATAGCGTCATTGATTCTACAAGTTTTAAGTCTTGCAGAACATATTTAAAGCGAACAGTGCAAATTTCACAGCCAGTATAACTTAGTGCTAGGTAACTTAGGTTCAATTTCTAAGAGAATTAATCCTAAGTGATTTCTGATCGAGGTGGTACTCGGGTCTTGGTACGAAAATTTCTGAGTCGTTACATAATTACAGATATTTTCTAATTGTCTTCTTAACTGTACACTAGTACTAGGGTTACCAAGTATTTTATCAGTAAGTTGGTCTTTAACTGATCTTAATTCAGTATCAACTGATTTCGATGAAGAGTCAAGTATATCAATTATATTAACTTCATTATCATCTAGATCAGGAGTGGGTGTGATTTGTTGATCATCAATTACCACATTTATGGATTCCTGAATCACCCCAGTTCCTTTATTAAGAACTCAGTAAGCACGACTATTTAGGGCATAGCTTAGAAAAATTCCATCACCACTCTTGGCTTCAAATTTTTCCAAAATTTTTTGGTCTTTTAAAATGAAGCATTTACATCGAAAAGTCCTAAAGTATTTAACAGTGTGCTTTTTATTAAACCATAGTTCATAAGCTATTTTATTTTTTAATTTTCTAATATAAACTCAATTTATAATATAACATGCAGTATTAATAGCTTCAGCCCATAAATTTTTTGGTAGTTTCATGCTCTTTAGCATTACACTAGCCATTTCCTGTAAAAATCTATTTTTTCTTTTAACAATTCCATTCTGTTGAGGTGTTTTGGGAGCAGAGAACTCATATGATATACCATGATCATCACAGTACTTCTCAAAATTGCTGTTTTCGAATTCTGTACCATGATCACTTATAATTTTGATCACAAATATCTCTTTTTCAATTTGAATACATTTTAAAATTCTTCTAACTTCATCAAGAGTATCTAATTTCTCTCTTAAAAAGGCTACCCAAGTATATCTGGTGTAATCATCAACAATGGCTAGAAAATACTTCTTTCTACCTCTACTCTCAGTTATAGTTGGTCAGATCCACGTGGACTAGTTCTAGTGGTTTGGCTATGACTAAGGAGTTCACTTTCTTTTTACTACTCCTAATTTGTTTACCAATTTGACATGTGCCATATAATTTTTCTATCTTTTTTATCTTGGGTAGGCCACGTAAGTGATCTCTTTTACTCAGCTTATACAGATCTCTATAGCTAACATGTCCAAGATGTTTATACCAAAGTTTAATCTCATCTGTTTGGACCATGTAACATGAATTGTTAAATGAGCAAGAGTAATCAATAATATAGCAATTTTTAGAGATTTTATGACCATTTAATATTATATTACCCTTCTCATTTATTATCTCACATCCATGATCAGAAAATTTCATACTATGTTTGTTATCACAGATTTGAGATATGCTTAAGAGTTTGTTTTTTAAACCTTCAACATAAAGCACATTTTCAAAGGGAGGAAGGTTAGGAAGTTGTACAGTACCTTGGCCTGTTATTTTGTAATTGCTTTCATTACTAAAAGTAACTGAGCCGAAATTAACTTCTTTGATATTCATTAATATTGCCATGTCACCTTTCATATGTCTTGAACATCCACTATCCAGGTACCATTTTGAATGACTAATGACTTTGAAAGCTATGTGGACTACAAGACAATTAACTTTTGGAACCCATTTCATAACAGTTCTAGGTTTAGGAGTGACTTTTGAGTTTTGCTGCTTTTTAGAGTTAGGATTTCTCCTTTCTCTATAAACTCCACAAACATTTGAGTTAGATTTCAAAAGCTCTTTAAGTAGATCCACTATTTTTTCAGCAAAGTGAGATATATTATTCTTTGTTATTTATAGCTGATAGTTTTATTATTTTTAAGAACTTAAAAGATTTTTGAGTTTTTGAAATCATTATGATTAAAATCTCTTAAAGTCTTACCTTTAGAGTTAGAAGATTCTCCTCTTACAAAAATAGGAGTCGAATCCTTAGATTTTGAAGAGTTACCTTTCATATAACCCAGACCAGATTTGTCACCACATTTTCTAGATGAGGTTAACAAATTTTTAAACTTTTGATCACTATGGGTATATTTCCAAGTGTCCTTTAAATTCAAAAGGGAAGAAATTTCAAGTTTTAGTTTTTCATTTTCAATTTTGAGATTTTGCAATTCAGAAGATTTAAAACTTAAATCTAATTTTATTTTTTCAAAACAATCTGAAAAATGATATTTTTCTAAAACTGAATTTTCAAGTTCTTTTAATTCAATATATTTTTCTTTTTGAATTTTCAGTTTAACAGCAATTTTACAACTTTCTCTATATAGGGCATTATAGGCATCTTGAAGGTCATCTTCCTTTTCAATTTCGGGGTCAGTCTTGAGATTTTCATAGTCAGATATATTACAACTATCTA
The DNA here is from genome assembly GCA_037074715.1 of Magnolia kwangsiensis. NCBI lineage: Eukaryota > Viridiplantae > Streptophyta > Magnoliopsida > Magnoliales > Magnoliaceae > Magnolia > Magnolia kwangsiensis. Next base: position 37,372,521 of record CM073587.1, on the reverse strand, counting down.
AGGAAGTGACTCTGGCTATGGTCATAAGGGCTTTCATATAATTTGTATTTGCATTCTCTTGTTCTGATTCATCAGACTCAGAAGTGCTTTCAAAGTCAGATGATTCATTCAAAGTAGCAATCATGCCCTTTCTTTTTTACCTATCCTTTATAGGACATTTATTATCCATATGTCAATATTCATGACAGTTGAAACATTAATTGTCTTGTGTTTTAGATTTCCAAGAATTAGATTTTCCTTTTCTTTTATCTGTTGATTTTTAAAAATTTGATCTATTCTTATTTTTAAAAATTCTATAAAACTTTTTAGCTAACATTGTCATATCATCTTCTTTTTCTTCAAAATCAAAATTAGAACTAGTTTCTTTTAAAATAGATTTAGAAGATTTAAGAGCAACAGACTTAGCTTTAGGAACTTTAAAATTTAACTCATATGTTTGTAAAGAGCCAACTAGCTCCTTAACCTTCATAAGATTAATATCTCTCAATTCCTAAATGACAGTAACTTTAAAATTAATTCTCTTAGGAAGAGATCATAATATCTTTGCACAAACCTTACTTTCTAGGATTCCATCTCCTAGACCCCACATGAAATTTACTATGTCATTTAGTTTTGTATAGAAGTCTATGAAAGTTTCATTTTCTTCCATACGGATTTCTTCAGATTTGGTAGTGAGGATTTGAACTTTTGATTTCTTGACTATAGAAGTTCCTTCATGTGTCATTTCAAAGATATCTCATGCTTTCTTAGTTGTATCGCATGAAATAATTCTTTTAAATTCATCAGGCGATGGAGTGTAAGTTATGACATTTAAGGCTTTAGTATTAGCACTACTTTCACTTTTCTGAACTGCAGTCTATAAATAGAATGCAGTTTCTCTCATAAATTTAGTTCCATCACTACCTAATACTTCAGTCATGGGAGGTTTCCATTTAATCATGGTGGCTTGCCACACACTTTCATCTATGAATTTTAGAAAAATTCTCATTCTAGCCTTCCAATATGAATAGTTAGAGCCATCAAAAGGTGATAGTCTAGTAATAGATAAACTATTGAAATTTAACATAATTAAAGCTCTAGATCTTTAACTCAAGGAAATTAATATAAAAAAAATGAGCAATTTAGCTCTGATACCACTTCAAAAGGTGAGCTTAAGAAGTCCTCGGGGGAGTTGGGGGGGGGGGGGGGGGGGGGGGTGAATAGGACTATGCCAAATATTCAAATAAAGTGCTAAATATATAAAAAATCAGATATCTCAATCGCACTAGTATTGAAACGTTAATTCAAACTGATTCATAGGATAACCTTCACTCAAACAAGTTAGGCAGGACAACCTTATTTTATAAATATGATAAGAATCAAAATCTCAAACTAGAGTAAATAAAACTATCCATTACAAATATTTTTCACTTTTGTATAAAAGAAATTACTACCATTCACTACAAAAGTAATAAAAACATTCACCACAACACTAAGAATTATAGTGATTCGGTGTGTTAACAACTATTCTCAAATAGCCACAACTACTCCACTCCCAAGATTACTAACCACGTAATCTTAGTTTTCACTATAAAAAAGGTTTTCACAAGGTCACCTTAAAACCTGATACAGTTGTGATTTTAACGGGCTATCACAAACAAAGAAACCTCTCACTGAGATTTTCTGTCTTATCTCAAAAAAACCGACTCTGAGATTTTCTGGCTATCTCAGAAAAACTAAATACAAAGTAAAAAAGAATACATATCTTTATCATAGAAGATCTGTAGCCGTAGAACACTTTTCTTGAATGACGAATGTTCAATGTTCAGTCCAATAGAAAAGGTCCAGGGTTCTATTTGATTTTAATTAAGTTTAAACCAAAGGCTGCTTGTATTAATTTCCTTAAATCTCAATAAGATTAAATACTATTTTTAGAATCAGAATGAAAGAGTTTTGAGATGAAGGAATTAATGAAAAATTTATAATAAAAAAATATTATAAATACCACTTGATAGCTTGATAATAAATGAGGCTTCTCTCTCTCTTGTATAAGGGCTTTGATAGGCTTAAATTGTATTTTTAGATTGAGAAAGAACCTCTATTTATAGGCAGAAAGTTTGTTCCTTCGACTGGTCTAAGGCAGTCTTCAACTAGCCTAAGCACCGGATTCAGTTCCAACAAATTTTAAATTTTGAGCAGGATAGACTCTAGCATATCTTTGACTGGTTGAAGGACCTGTTCGACTGTTCGAGCAAGCAGAATTTGAACTAATTTTAGTTCCTAGAGTTCGAGTCGAGGAACCTTCGACCAGTCAAAAGAGGTCTTTCATCTGGTCGAAGAGACCACTCGACTTGTTGAAGATTTAACAAAAATTTTTTTATACTGCAGCTGTTACTTGGACTAGTCGAGAAATTCTTAGACTGATCGAGCCAAAACTTAAACTAGTTGAAACTTAGTGAATTATAAGTATAAAAACTCAATTTAAATATGTTTTGAAAGCACCTAAACCTAAGGTCTCTCTAGGATTTAAAATACCTATATGGACTGAACTTTATACGATTAAAAACTTGAAATTTTCAAAGGAACTTGATCTTTTACTAGAATCTTTCAGTAGATCTAGCTTGGTCTTTAACTTAAGTTTGAGTTTGAACTTGATTTTGAACATGAGCTTGAACTTGAGCTTGAACATGAGCTTGAACTTGAGCTTAACTTGAACTTCAACATGAGCTTGACTTGAAGATCACTTTTCTAAGTTGTTTTGACAAGACAAAATTTGACAAATCAGGTGTAAAATATGCTTTAAACATAATAACACTTACAATAAGGTTGTCTTACCTAAACTTGTTTGGGTGAAGGTTGTCATACGAATCAGTTTGAATCAATGTTTCAATACTAGTGCAATTAAGATCTTTGATTTATTTATTATTCAGCACTTCATTTCATTATTTGGCATAGTCCTATTAACTCCATCTTTCATTGATGATCCAACAACACTTTAATGGAAAATCATTGTAATGGAATATTTGAATGCTTAGCTTTCGAAATCTTCTCTAGCTCTTGAATATTAATCATTATCTAGATTGGATTCACCCAAACTTTGACCTAACAACCTCAACATCTTCGGTTGGAGCATCTATAATGGTTGCAGCTCAAGGGAGCTGAAGATTCTTCATCAACTGAAAGATCATTATTATGTGCTAGATGGGTCTCACTCACATAGAGGTAAGTATTAGAGTCCATTTTGTTTGAAAACCTTTCTTAAAGTTTGTTATCTTCAAACTCACTAAGTCCTTTTTTAGGCCTCTAACGGGAGAGTACGTGTAGAGTCCTTATGTAGGATCTATTGTCCTTTTATAGGACTTATTTTCATGTGTGGACATTTTTGATAACCTTGTGTAGGTTGTAAAGGTTCATAGTTAACCTAATTTAAAACTATTGCATAGTAAAATCTGATACATTTATGGGTTGAGTGGGTCCACCGAGATGGGCATAGGCATGTAGCCGAACCACTATATATCAGTGAAAATTTTGGATCAGCCCAACTTTGATTGGACATGCAATCCAGTGCACCGCCAAAAACTTGATTGCTTGCTTCCAAGTGCAGAGGTTCGTAAGTAATATCCTGTGAATACAGGGTTGATCCCACAGGGAGATGATCTATGAGAATGAGAAAATCAAATGAAAAATTAACTAAGTAATGAAAACTAAACAAATGAAATGATTTTGAAGGTTTTGAAGGTATGAATTTTAATTGAATTAAAACAACACCTAAGCTTCAAAGTTCTCCACATAGGTTAATGATCAATAAATGATGATGACTTTGATAACACAACTAGGATCCGAGCACTATGGTTGGCCTAATCAGAAAATAAAATAGTTTAAATATTTTAATAAATGATATAAAAGATTAGACAATCATGGATTAACACCATTAATTTATATTCTTAAGCGCCAGTGATTTTAAGCATTCAATATCCATGAAGTAATGAATCAAAGAAATGTAGTAGGTTGAGAACGTCTCCCATCTAAGAAATCTAATTGATCTAGATTAAGCCTATCCATCAATATGGATCTCACATGATGGAAACATATGGATCTCACATGAGGATCAAAAACCTAAACCTAGATAATTGATAATATACATACACCATTCATCTCATCATAAAAAATAATCAATCATCATAATTTATAAAATCATTAAACCAATGTGCTTCCCTTCTAGCTTGGGCTAGAGAGAACTAAAAAAACAACTAAATTATAGAATGGAAAAGCAACAAGAAGGCAAGAAAATAAATTAATAAAAATCTAAAAAGAACTTATAAATATCTTTAAAAAACCATATATCTTGCCCTTGAATGCTTTGAATGATGCTTAGGAATGCCTTAGGAAGCCCTATTTATAAGTGGGGAACTCCCTCCTTCAAACTGATCTGAAAAATCAGGAAACCGCCTCAAATTTTCTCACTCCCTGTAAACCCTTCAATCACATCGAACCGCTTTTAATGTAATCTAAGACACTTTCGATGTCATCGAAGACTGCATACAATTTGTCCAGCAACTAAACTTGATTTTTCTGTAATTCTTTGATGTTATCTAAGATTCATTCAATGTCATTGAAGACTGCTTTCAATGTCATCTAAGCTCATATCCTGCAAATTTCTGCACTAATTTATGCACTTCCTTCCTTTTCCACTTGGTTTTCTTGAATCTTGGGGTCTTGAAATCTTCAATCTTGGTCTCCAAATGTCCATTCTTTTCCTTGGTGATTCTTGAGCATCAAATCCATGCTTTTAACATTATTTTCACTCTAAGCTCTGTAAGTGGTATGATTTCATATCCCTTTGATAGTCAAATTCTGTGGTGTCAAAACCTATATCTATCTTGTATGTCTTGTGTTTTATGTTTGAAGACTATTCATTGCAATCAAGACATATCAAGTCATTGCATTTCAAGACAAGATCTTAAATGAAGAAAGTTTTCAAGTTATGAATGAAGAATTCAAGAATAGAAGTTTTCAAGATTGCTTGTTCAAAGATTCGATCAAGTTCAAGTTTAGTAGAAGACTGTGTCAAGTCAAGATCAAGCTCAAGAAGGCCTACTACAAGATTTGTATATTCTCAAGCTTCTCTTAAGGGCCATCTGAGTGTACAGACTTTCAATGTCCATCTTACTTTTAAGGTTTGTTTGACCTTAGATTGACCTTAGGATGGGTTTTACTGTAGGCTGGATACATAACTCATATATTTTAATATGATTGTTTGGAGTGTTCTAAGACCAGTCCTAGGGACTTCAAGACTAGTCCTACCGTTGCTACGACCAGTCTTAAGTTTTTCAAGACCAGTCCTTGGTAGTTGAAGATTTTTAGATCTTTCGAGCTTTCCTACGACCAGTCCTGGACATCCTACGACCAGTCATGTGAGTTCTATGACTCATCCTTCGACTGGTCGTAAACCTATGACTCAAACTCTAGCAACCATTTTTGGGGTCCCACGAACCCACGACAGGTCGTAGACCACCCAGGACCGGTCATGGAACAGAAAATCTTATCCCGTGAAAATATTTTGAAAATCTTTGAAGCTACGACCAGTCCTAGGATCCTAAGACCAGTCGTAGACGGGATTTTTCAGGATATAAATAATGCTCGAACTTCAGAGTTTCGGTACTTCAATTCAATTCTATTCAAGCATTCTTTAGGCTATTCTCTGAGATAAGTTTGTGATTATTTTAAGCTGCTTTGTGCTTATTTAATATTCCTTTTGCTAGCTTATTCTTATTTGATTTTGATCTACATTCCAATCTTATTAGAAAAGGAGAATTTCTGATATTCCTTCTTCTTGGATTCAAAATCAAATAGATCTAGCCCGTTTGATTTAAAATCAATTAGACTTAGAACCATTCTTAAAGTGAGTATTGGACTTTGAACGTCGAATCGAACTTCTACTCCGATTAGTTCTACCGGGCTTCTTCGAAAGGTGATTCAGGTATTTTACATGTTTTGTAATTTACTTTCTCTGGTTTTTGTTTGAGATTCGCCAGAAAAATCTCATTGTATTGGTTATCTGAGGAGAGCCAGTAAACTCAGATTGTAGGGTTTTTGGATTGTGTAAGCCCGAGATCAAAGACAAAATTGTGAAGGTTTTAGGTGAACCTGTGAAACCTATTTTGATAGTGCATGCTAATATCCCCTGTGTGAGGATATTAGGAGTGGAGTAGAAATCTGTGTGGCTATTGGATAACAGTTGGTGTACACACAGGCGAACCACTATATATCATTGTGTTGTGGATGTGTTTTACTCTTTCATTCTTTTATTCATTCTGTTTTGTGGAGAGTGTTTGTGGATGAATGTTGTAATCACTTCAAACAAGTGTGGATGAATGTTGTAATAACTTAGGATTTATTTTCTGCAAGTTATTTTGATTTTCTTGCTTATTATTCCTCATTGATTTGTGATATAAAGGACGTTCTAGAAATAAGGTTGTCCTACCTTAAACCTCTGGTTTTTTGTGTAAGGTTGTCCTTAGAACTGATAAAGTATTAACCTCTTTATTTTAGGCTATTGTGATTGTTTTATATTCAGCATTGTGCTTTATATCTTTTATTATTCCGCTGTTATAAGTTTTATTTGAAATTGCCCTATTCACCCCCCCTCTATGGCATATAGATAGGCCCTTTCAAGCTCTCAAATTCACCTTGCAACACAAACATAAGTAAAACATAACAATAAGTAGTATAATGTTCATAAAACCAAGATATAGATGAGGCAAAATATGCAATATTTGACACTCAACACACCCTCAATCATCATTTTGCTAGTCCCAAGAAAAATAATTGAAATTTTTTTTTTTAAAAAGAATAAAAACTAATTCTAGAAATAAAAATTAAAATGAAGACAAAAATTCTAACTACACCACTTTCGCAGGTAATCTCGATTGCATTTATCATATACAACAAGCCTTTAAACCCCTAGGTTTTCCTAGTGGACGAGTTATAATCATGTGAGGGTTTTCAAAAATGTTACCCACAAACATTAAAAACATGAAAAATAGTTTAAAACTGAGAAATTTATACCATTATGCCTCCATTCATCATATGAATTCCAAAATAAAGGAATACTTATCTTAAGTCTGAAGTTAGTTAGAATCTTAATTTCCTAATCCTTTACATCCTTGAGTTTAGAGACCTAATCAAAATTTAAAATAGTTATGATCTAATATACTTAGGTGCTCAGTGACACTAGTCTAACTTTGAAAAATATGCATGTTCCTTATCCTAACTCCTTTCAATCATCCTAAGAATATAAAATCTCTAGTTGTCTCATTTCCTTTATGCCCGTTCTTCTTTTATCATCATATCCTCATTATTATAAACTACCTTTAGATGAAGATTTTCATCAGGTTTGGTTTATAACATAAGGTATCGTAATTGTAACAATAATAGTAATAGATACTTATGTATCGTTACTCTGGATTAACACGATTGTTATGGTCAATACATTCATGCTCTATAAAAAAAATTCTTTTTCCATCACTATTTTTTAATCATTTTTTGTATTCTCTATTTAAAGCATATGTCAATGGTACTAGTTCACTCAACCATGTTTGAATCAAAATTTGTTATTCCAGTTCACGTATCATATTTCTCACTTAGTTAGCTAGGGTGTATTGTGAATTCAGTACATTAAATTACAACTCACTCTAAATTAGTGATTAGATAATCGAACTCATGACTATAATTTTTAGTTATTAGAATTCTAATTACTATCAACCTAAAATAATGTAACGCCCCAAATTTCGAGGGTCGAGCAAAGCTCAACTCCCAAGATCCAATGCATCACTTATACAACATATATAATGATGTTTAAATGTTGTCCATATTAGTGCATTAAACATGAGAGGGATTATACTAAATCAGCATATCATACTCCAGCGTTAATGTAATTAAGTAAGTGGAAGACTGATATAGATATATAAAGTATATATGTGTTTCTCAACCTCTAGATTATGAGTATATTATCGGGCTGAATATATACATGTTTTGTTTTATAATATACAAAATATCCAAAACGTAAATGTCTGAGTAATCCATATAACCTTGTGATCTCGTCGAATCAGTTCAAGGTCTATGAAGACCCGCCTGATAATTGAACGTAGGAGAATTCTTCCTCCTTGTCTATGAAGTCTAACTCCTCATAATATTCTTCTCTATCACCTGCATCTACAACATTACACGAAGGAAACTATACATATAGATAAGGTAATTGAGAATCTTATCTCAATACTCTTATTAAATACAATTCATCAACAATTTCCCATTCAGACATTTTATCAAACACTTAAACTACACAATACTAAATTCATAGACTAGATGAGTTACGACACGAACTATAGAAATTCATTACACAACATTGGTTATAAAGCATATAACAAACATGGATTTTAGATTAGAAATCATGACAAGCACAAATCACAATCTCATATTCATTCAATCATTTCAACAAACACATGGAATGCATCATATATTCAACATAGGTCACACATGTATAATTTATCAAAAACATCATAATTAAGATCATATGGCAGCAATCAAGTCAGACATAAATCATTGCTGACATTGAAAGCCTTGAAAAACATAACTTAAACGTTTATAGGTTGCACCTTTCGTCGAAATACTCGTTTCGAACTCGGTTCGAATCTTATGTCCCCGAGTACAGAACAATGGGTACCTAAACATTGAAATAGGTTAATTATTTCATTGATTACTCTATTTGGATTCCTAAATCAAGATTAGGGTTAGAATTTCTTACCCAAATTGTAGTTGAAATGGTTTGCATAGCGATTATGGGGAGGTTTATTAGCACGTGGAGTAGTGGGAGTGAACCTCAGCAACGATCTCCCGAACTCTCTCTCTTCTCCTCACTCTTTTCTCTTCTTTTCTCTCTTCTCTCTCCTAGGGTTAGTGAAATTTGTATGGAATGAGAATGGGGTGGTTTAAGACCTTTAAATAGGCCCAGAACTGATGTCAATGGCCCGAGGGCTATGGTATACTTAGGTTATAAACAAAAGGTGCTTGTTTTGGCTAGACGAGGCTCATCTAGAGGTCCATTACTCACCTACTACATGAAGCAAGTTCCCTAACCATGGATCTAAGTCAGGTTATGATTTCGGTATGATCAGATTAACGGATCGACTAAGGAGGACCAATGTCAGATCAACGGTCATTATTGCTCGATTAGGGCCACAAGTATACAGATACATGTAAGGAAATTTCCTTGATCCATGGGTACAGTTCGGTCAGAAACTAACGGTCTGAAATCCTCAATTTTGCCTACAAGCAAATGGCCCAATTCACTTAAGTTTCAATGCACATTCCAAAGGTATTCACGTTTCCCACACACTTTGCTCAAGGCTCAAGTTGTGCATTTCTGAATACTATTTAGGCTCGATTCTCGTGATGGTTGTTAAGCCCAATAAGACGGTCATAACCCTATAGTTTCACGGTCATCGAACTTTCAACGTGCATTCTAGGTCCGATACGGAGTTTCAATGTGCTCCCGAGAGCAACCGACTTTTAGGATTTCTCCTAGGTTTTTAATTAGTGTTGAGTTAGTGATTCTGATAGTTTTGGGTCTTTCCATTTGTATAAATAGTGGTTCGAGCCAAATCCATCAATTATTTAGTTTAGTACTTAACTAAATTTTTATCTAATTTCTTCAGGGTATGGTCCTTAGGAATTTCTACTTGAGGTGTTACTTGGATTTTTTCGAGACATTAGAATCTTACCCCCTTAAAGAAAAATTTCATCCTCGAAATTAGTACCTTCTCATACTCCTTGAGGATCTGAGGGTAGTTCTTATGAACTTCGGCTTCCGTTTCCCAAGTAGCCTCTTCTTCAGTGTGGTGAGTCTACAGTACCTTCATAAGTGGGATTACTTTGTTGCGTAGCACTTGTTCCTTCCTATCAAGAACACGTATTGGTCACAGTACATAAGTAGCATCTTCACTTAGTTGCACCTACTCCCATTTGATAATATAAGTAGGTTTAGGAACATATTTCTTCAACACCGATACATGAAATACATTGTGCACGCCTGCGAGTGGTGTGGGCAAAGCAAGGCGGTATGCTACCACACCCACTCGATCTAACATCTGGAATGGACCAATAAATTGCGGCGTATGCTTCCCTTTCTTGCTAAACCGGAGGACTCCCTTCATAGGGGAAACTTTAAGAAATACATGGTCCCTAACTTCAAATTCTAACTGCCGCCATCATGTATCGGTGTAAATCTTCTTTCTACTCTGGGCTGTAAGAAGTCGACGCCTAATAATGTCAATCTTCTCTGAGGTCACCTGTACTAAATTTGGGCTAACTAAACTCTTCTCGCTAACTTCTCCCTAACATTGTGGTGCTCGACATGGGCGTCCATACAACTCTTCGTAGGGTACCATGTCAATGTTCGCTTGGAAGCTGTTGTTATAAGCGAACTCAGCATAGGGAAGATAGTCATCCCAAATGTCCTTAAAATTGAACACACATGCTTACAACATATCTTCTGATATCTGATTTACCCATTTCGTCTGCCCATCGGTTTGTAGGTGGAACGTGGTACTGAACTTTAGTTTCACTCTCATGGCTTCCTAGATTTGAGTCTAGAAAATGGACGTGAATCGCATGTCTCGATCCAACACAATCTCCATAGCACTCCATGCAGCCGAATAATCTCCTTGATGTATAACTTGGCTAAATCGTCTGCGGAGTTAGAAATTCTGAACGGGAGGAAATACGCTGATTTCTTTAATCGGTCCACAATCACCTAAATGGAGTCATGCCACTTTCTCGCCTTCGGTAATCCAAAAATGAAATCCATAGATATGAAATCCCATTTCCACTCAGCTATGGGTAAGGGCTGAAGTAAACCAGGAGGTCGACAATCCTCGGCCTTGACTTTCTCGCACGTGAGACAACAGGATACATAATCTTCTATGTAGGCCTTCATGTTGTCCCACTAGTACGAATGCTTCATGTCTCGATACATCTTCGTACTGCCAAGATGCATCTCCATCCTTGAATTGTGAGAGGCTTCTAGGACTTCCCTTCTCAAGTCATGGAGATTCGAGATGCATAGGCGGCCATGATATCGTAACCCTCCATCCAAGCCAACTCTCCATTTAGATTCTTCGCTATCACTTGCTTGCTCTCTCATTTTCACCAACTGTTCTTCCTCTTTCTGAGCCACAATGATCCAATCATCGATAAGTGGCTGTACGTGGATGTATGCGACGCTCTCGAAAGGCTCCTCAACTGTAAGCTTCTATTCGAAGTCTTGCAATAACTCTACCATATTCCTCTCTTCTATCATCAGCGGAGCTATAAATTTTATTGTCTTCTTACAGCTCAACACATCGGCCACAAGGTTGGCTTTGTCAAGATAGTAAAGACCTCAAACTTGAAGTCTTTCAAAGTTTTCATCCAATGTTGTTGCCTCATATTCATGTCTCTTTGTATAAAGATGTACTTGAGGTTCTTGTGGTCACAAAAGAGCTTGAACTCCTCTCCATAGAGGTAATGTCTCCAGAGCTTTAATATAAAAATGACTGCTACCAATTCCAGGTCATGCGTGGGGTAGTTTTCTTCATATTTCCTCAACTGCCACGATGCATAGGCAATCACTCTGTCCTTTTACATAAGAACACAACCCAAACCAAGATGAGACGTGTCGGTGTATATAGTATATCTGACCCCTTGCTCTGGTAATACTAGCACGGGTGCGGACATCATCTTGTCCTTTAATTCCTGAAAGACTACTTCTGCTTTCTCATTCCAAGCAAACTTAAGATCCTTCCGAGTGAGTTGAGACAACGGCTTGGCTATCTTGGAAAAATCTTTAATGAATCGGCGATAATAGCCAGCAAGTCTAAGAAAACTTCTCACTTCTGTAATCGAACCTGGCTGCTCCTAGTCCTGAACCATGGCCACCTTGTCAAGGTCCACAACAATTCCTTCCTTGGATACCACGTGTCCCAGAAACTTGACTTCCTCTTTCCAGAAGTCACATTTCCGGTATTGTGCAAACAACTGATTCTTCCTAAGAGTATCGAACATTGCTCGCAGTTGTTCTTCGTGATATTTCTGACTCTTGGAGTATATCAAAATGTCATCTATAAACATGATGACGAATTAGTATAGATATGGCCGAAACACCCGGTTCATGAGGTCCATGAATATGGCCAATGCATTTGTAAGTCCAAATGACATCATTAAGAATTCGTAGTGTCCAAAATTGGTTCTGAATGTTATTTTTTGCACGTTTTCATCCTTGACATGCAACTAATGATACCCGGACTACATGCCGATCTTAGAGAAATATTGTGCCCATTTCAACTGGTCTAACAGGTCATCTATCCTGAGCAGAGGATACTTATTCTTGACAGTGACATGATTTAGCCTGCGATAATCAATACACAATCGCAACGATCCATCCTTCTTCTTTTCGAATAATACAGGTGCTCCCTAAAGAGATACGCTTGATCTTATGAAACCTGAATTCAATAGATCATCAATCTATGTCCTCAACTCCTCCATTTCACATGGAGGCATGTGATACGTCAGTAAAGAGATAGGTGTAGCACCCGGCACTAGGTTGATGATAAAATCAATCTCTTGCTGAGAAGGTAGCCCAGGGATCTTTCTAAACACGTCCGTGAAGTCCTAGACTACTGGAGTGTTCCCAAGTGTCGGACCCCCGACATTTTTTAATAAGTGTAATAACAGATGTGGAAAGGGTAACTGACCTGAACTGAGAAAGTGAAGGCTGTGCCCTCAGGCCTATGAGCTGTCACTAATCTGGTTTCACAATCAATCTCTGCCTTCATCTCAGTGAGCCAATCCATGCCAAGGATGACATCATAATGGTATATCGTGGTGACAATCAGGTCAATGCACACCACCCTGCTTCCTAAGTCTACTAAGCAATTCTTATACAGCTTAGTGGCGTCAGTAAAAGTTCCTACTACTACGATAACCCTCACTCCAACCGTAGGGGTAGTATTCAACCCCAAACACTTGACTGCAGAGTATGATATCATCAAAATAGTAGACCCAGTGTCCACCAACAAAAATACAGGTGTACTTTGAATGTGGGCTGTGACTTCAATGGCTAAAGGCACCACAGTTGGTGACTCAGATGCTTCAGCTGCAAGTGCATGTACACACACTTGTTGAGAATGATTGGATTGCGCTACCATTGGTCATTGAGGTGGCTTATTTCGGGATATAGGAGGTTGGTTGTATAGCTGTACTGGTGGTGCAGATTGTAGAGGTGGAGCCAAAATAACTTGTGGTAGCTGGTGATTGATCTTCTAAGGTGGCATAAAGTCGTTGTCCCTCATCTTAGTAAAGAAAAAGGGCTTGTTATGTCCCATCTTCTTATAGTAGGTGCACCAAAGGTCTGATCGCTTCTGCTGGTTCGGTGGAGCCATAAGCCTGGGAGGCAAATCTACATGTGGCCTCTTGTCGAGAAATGTTCGGTTCAACAATTCAGGTCGAGGCCTTGGGCCTATGGGCATACATGTCTGGGACAATCTGTCTCCATCCTGCTCAGCTCGCAAGGACATGTTCACAAGCTGAGCATAGTTGGAAATGCTAGCGTAACACATCTTCGTATGGATATCGGGACACAGATCCTCAGAAAATCGTCGCATTCTCATTGACTCGTCTACTAGGATCAGTGGAGCATATATGGCCAGCTTCGTGAATCGATTTTCGTATTCAGCCACAGTCATTCCTCCTTGTTAGAGGTGAAGAAATTCACCCTCCTTTTCATTATGGTAAGTGAGGGGGGAGTACTTTTCGTGGAAATGAGTTTCAAATGCGTCCCACATCTACACGTATCCGATGGGACGGTCCGTAGGATGCTGTCACACCAAAGAATAGCCTCCTTCTCTAACATCTAAGTAACCAGCTCTACTTACCCTACCTCAGTACAGTGTAATGGCTTCAACATCTTGGAAATATGATCTAACCAATACTCAGCCTCCTCGGGTCGGTGAGTTCCTACGAAAGTAGGAGAACGAAAGCGCTGAAAGTGCTCAAATAGACGGCTCATATTCATAGTTCCAGTGGGCTGCACTGGTGGTACAGACGGGACCACATTCATATTTTGGGCAATGACCCTTGTAATAGTGGCCCAAACTTGTTGCTATTACTGCATTAGGAGCATCATATGCTCCAACCTATTAGGGGGAGAAGTCGCCTGAGGCATGTGTGGCGTCGACAAAGATGCACTTTTCTATTTCGAAACTGGTGGTGTACAAGGTGTTGGCCCATTGGTGGGGCCAGTGGCCGGTTGTGAATTCGGCATAGTCTAAATATCCAGGCCCAAAATGGGGTCCGTATGGCTATTGCTCAGGGGAGGTGCCCCGTTAATCGATCTGTCAAGTGCGAGACTTGCTATGTTCCGAGTGTTTTTAGGAGGCATTCCCTATATACAACATAGGGTGCAACATGTGTGAGATTAGGATAATATCATCCATCTTTCCAAACATTCTACATATCTCAATTCAAAAGGAGCTTCATACATTTCATTTAACCAAAATTGTCACAATACATGAGATGTAGTAGTACATGAATCATGACAGAGAATGCATGTGAGCTAATTTATCAAAAGTTTTAACACCAACTACTCTAACATTTAACTAAGCCTACCAAGGCTATTACAAAATAAAAATAAGAAACAACGAAAACTAGAAGACAACCGCAACACATAACTGACTCTGGTGAAGGTAGAGGCACACCCTTATCCTGCATACAGCATAGGAGGGTCTTCAGAGTGCGTGACATCCTCTTAAATTTTTATTTAAAATAAGCCTGATTCTCCTTGACCTCCTGGCTCACGGCGGCCTGGTTCTCTTCAATCTTGGCCATGTAGTCTTCTAAGGCAGCCCGATCATGGCAGTCATCATGTGTAGCAGTAAGAGGCTCCCTATCTAAATCTTAGGCCTCCTCTTCCTCTTCCTGCTCTTCTTTCTCACTTCCCTCTTCATCGTCACTACCTTCATCCTCACTTCCTTCTTCCTCACTGCCTTCTTCTATCTAATTTCCTTCTTCATCTTCACTACTTTCTTCCTCTTCACGTTCTTCTTCTATTTCATCCCCATACTCATCAAGTCGGGTTTGGTGTTGTCTAGGGCCAATTCCCATGTTGTTGAGTGTAGTATCATTAACGAAGTGGATCGGTGTAAGATCATCCATGTTAAGTCTGAAGCTGAAATTACGAGCAATCTTACAGATAAGTCGGCCGAAAGGGAGTGAAGCGTCACCCTAAGTAGAGCGTGTGGTCCTGATAATTTGTGTTTGGGCAAAAGTAGGCAGACACAACTTATCTCCCTATCTAGCCTGTATAGGAAGTCTACCATCATTTTAGTCGATGCGAGGCTATTGTCTTGCCTCTTAGGAGCCAGTTGGCTATAAAGAAAATGTGTGCAGTGATATTTCTCTCGTCGACTGGTGAGATGAGATGCACTAGCATGTACCACACCACGTTCAATTCCCATAATCCGAGCTATGACGTCCACATCAACTATGGCTTCCTGCCTCCCCAAGGGAATAGTAAACTGAAGAGGCTCCAGTAGTGGGTTTCATATATGGGTATAGAAGGCTTGAACAATGCCTTCACTTGCATGAGACTTACCTTCAAATATGGGACCCCACCCGGTCTCTAATAGGAGATCAATCATTAGATACAGTCCAAATAATCTCTCATCGATGTGTGCATCAAATATAACTTTGCGGTTATGAAACTTACCAAGTCCGGTGCCTGCCGGTAGAGATCTTTTGAGCGGGATTTGGGGATCAGGGTCCTATTTCATTCCTCTCTCTCTCTGCGCTCGTGCTAACCTCGACGCTCGCCTTCTTCCTTGAGCATCTTAGACAGCTTGACCCGGCCTCATCTGGGGCCTCTCTTCTCTTTCCCATAAGGGAAAGGAGTGCAAAGATTGAGAAGATAGCGGTGACAAGCTCAAAGAGAGACATGGAAGTGGAAAGCTAGGAGAATGAAGTGGGTTTGAGAAGTTTGAGAGTTATGAGACACAAAGATGTGGGTCTGTGTGCTCAAATGTGGGGAAATGAGGAAGATGGAGAGTTGTAAGAAATGGGTTTGAGAGAATGGTGGAGGAAGGGTGTGTAATATAGAAGAAAAAGAAGCTTGAGTGTATGAAATAGGGATTTGAGGGAGAAATGGAGTTTTTTGTTGTTTAGAGGGTTAAAAAACTTGAAATGGGAGGGAAATGGAGCAAAAGGGGGTGAAATGGAGTGCTCCCACACGTGGATAGGCCCCACATGAGTGGCTGGAGGATAGTGGGCCGCCGAAACTGCGGGCACACCGTGGCTCACTGTGAAGCCGGGCAGTGCGCCGCCATACATCCCTACGTTGGCCGGCGGTGGCCACCCCCTCCAAGGGTGTTGTATAGGTGTGGGGGACCCCCTAGGTCCCACAGGATTTGGTGTTTTGGGCCTCTACACCCGTATGAAATGTTTTCTCGGTCCAAGAGGCTCGTATTCATGCCCTTTGGCTCGTTTCAAGTTCGAGATTCACCAAATTATCATTCAAACACATCGATTGATAGTATAAAAGGGGCTAAGATCATTTCATATTATCTCGGATGCGTACAGGCTAGATTACAACTGTCAATCACACTCATTAGTGAAAATTTAGGATCCTATGATCATTTCTACATTTCATCGCCCCCTTCTTAAGTCAAAGTGCGTCAGAGTGCGTCATGTTACCATAACTCAGGTCCAGTTTAATCCAAATCATGATCTGATACCAACTTGTAATGCCTTAAATTTTGAGGGTCAAGAAAATCTTAACTCCCGAGATCCAATGCATCACTTATGCAATATAGATAATGATGTTTAAATGTTGTCCATATTAGTACATTAAACATGAGAGGGATTATACTAAATCAGCATATCATACTCTAGAGTTAATGTAATTAAGCAAGCGGAAGAATGAGATAGATATATAAAGTATATATGTGTTTCTCAACCTCCAGAGTATGAGTATATTACCGGGCTGAATATATACATGTTTGGTTTCATAATATAAAAAATGTCTAAAACATAAATTTCTGACTAATCCATATAAACCTGTGATCCCGTCGAATCAGTACAAGGTCTATGAAGACCCACCTGATAACTGAACGTAGGAGAATTCTTCCTCCTTGTCTATGAAGTCCAACTTCTCAGGATATCCTTCCTATCACCTACATCTACAATAGAGTCTAGTTGGTGTTTTAAAATACTATCCTATAGTGGGAGTGAGTGATCAACTCAGTGGTACTATAAGGCAAAGGTTAACATATTATCAATTCAGTTAAGCAGTAATGATAAAGCAGTACAATAATCATATTCTAAGTAGTCTTGTTAATGTAGGGATGGTATGCTATCATGATGCATGCCTTCACATGAAGCTCCCTCACAAGCGACTCCATCAACCATTCGCGCATGAAAAACTCCCTAAACGTGTACTTCCATGCCAAAGCACATGCAATGCAATGTATATTCATGTTAACCATGTACTTAATTAGGCTTATTCATACAACAGATTTGGGAAGCTAAGGTAACTCCATTTACATCATTAACCCAAACGAGGATCCATCTAGGGTCGTCAATCCTAGTTAAACACGTATAATAGATAAGTTGTAGGGCATCACTCCTAATGAAAGTAGTGGATAGGCAAATTCAAGAGTTTATACTCGAGGTCTCTACGGGGAGGCTCATCACCTTAGCGTAGGCTGACAGCTCGAATACAGTGTCCTATACCACCATATTCGGCTCACGAGTTTTGAGTTGCTCACTAGTCACTACAAGGAGGCTTGTCACCCTAGCGTAGGCAGACAACTCAACCACAGTGTCCCATACCACCATGCCCAGCTAATGAGTCTTGGTGGATCATGGTACCAAGGTTAAAACGAGTCTTTATATTGGTAAGTGGTACCTTAGATTCTAGCAGTAGTGTCCATACATGGTAAACACACAACAAGTCAATCAGCTTATTAGACAAGTTCGATTGATACGAGTGCATGTTGAACTAATCGACATCGAGTGCATAAGCACTCCATGTAGCCTAACCACCATCGACAATCATCGTACAACCCAGAGTCACCGAACGTATCAAATGTGGTGAGACTAATTCGGCCACCCAGATGGGAATTATTATCGATTGCCTGGACTATGTTGTAGTCCCAATCTTACTCAGATACAATGAATAGACGCATGTGGTAAGCATATCAACATTTAATAACATTCTAAATACAACTCTCATTTGAGCATTTCATCGAACACATTGAACATGTTACCAAATATTGCATTTCATCCATAAATTTGCGTAGTCAAAATTAAGATTACACGAAGAAAATTATAGATATAGATAAGGTAATTGAGAATCTTATATTAATACTCTTATTAAATACAATTCATCAAAAAATTCTCATTCAGACATTTCATCAAACACTTAAACTATACATTACTAAATTCATAGACTAGATGAGTTACGACATGAACTATAGCAATTCATTACACAACATCAGTTATAAAGAATATAACAAACATGGATCTAAGATTAGAAATTATGACAAGCACAAATCACAATCTCATATTCATTCAATCATTTCAATAAACACATGGAATTAATCATAAATTCAACATAGTTCACAGATGTACAATTTGTCAAAAATGTCATAACTAAGATCATAAGGCAGTAATCAAGTCAGACATAAATCATTACTGACATTGAAAGCTTTGAAAACCATAACTTAAATGTTTATAGTCCACACCTTTCGTCAGAATACTCGTTTCGAACTCGGTTCGAATCCTACGTTCCCGAATACAGAACAACGGATACTTAAACATTGAAATAGGTTAGCTATTTCATCGATTACTCTATTTAGATTCCTAAATCAAGATTAGGGTTAAGATGTCTTACCCAAATCGTAGTTGAAACAGTTCGTGTAGCGATGGTGGGGAGGTGAATCAGCACGTGGAGTAGTGGGAGTGAATCCCAACAGTGATCTCCCGAACTCTCTCTCTTCTCCTCATTCTTTTCTCCTCTTTTCTCTCTTCTCTCTCCTAGGGTTAGAGAAATTCGTATGGAATGGGAATGGGGTGGTTTAAGACCTTTAAATAGGCTCAGAACTGATGTTAATGGTGAGAGAGCCATGATATACTTAGGTTATAACCAAAAGGTGCCTATTTCGGCCAGAGGTGCTCATCTGGAGGTCCATTACTCACTTACTGCATGGAGTAAGTTCCCTAACCATGGATCTAAGCCAAGTTATGATTTTGGTATGATCAGATTAACGGATCGATCAAGGAGGACCAGTGTCAAATCAACGGTTGTTGTGGCTCAATCAGGGGTACAAGTATACATATACGTGCAGGGAAATTTCCCTGATCCATGTGTGCAGTTCGATTAGAAATTGATGGTCCGAAATCTTAAATTTTTCCTACAAGACAATGGCTCAATTCAATTAAGTTTCAATGCACTTTTCAAAGGTATTCGTGTTTCTCTCATAGTTTGTTCAGGGCTCAAGTTGTGCGTTTCTAGATACTATCTGCGCTCAATTCCCACGATGGTTGTTAAGTCCAATAAGACGGTCATAAACCTATAGTTTCACGGTCATCGAACTTTCAACATACGGTCCAGGTCTGATATGGAGTTTCAATGTGCTCCCGAGAGCAACCGACTTTTAACATTCCTCCTAGGTTTTTAAGTAATGTTGAGTTAGTGATTCTGACGAATTTGGGTCTTGTAATTTGTATAGATAGTGGTTCGAGCCAAATCCATCGATTATTTAGTTTAATACTTAACTAAATTTTCATATAATTTCTATAGGGTACGGTCCTTAGGAATTTCTGCATAAGGTGGTATTCGGGTCTTTGTACGGATTTTTCCGAGATGTTACAATTAAGTATTTCCTGTACCTTTGGAATTCACATAATATCATGTTCATATTCTTGTATATAATAAATTATATTTTAAAAATTTTGAAAAAAATTCTCATAAACTAAAAAAAATGTAGACTCTACTAGTCTTAAAATATAAACTCACATGAATGACTATCCACACCCCTAACCTAAAATCTACATTGTCCTTAATGTAATGATACATGTAATGCAGAAAATATGAGAAAAATAAAAATTAAAGAAAGGAGGGATAATACCTGCCTTGAAGAACTCACCTGCTAGGTGATAAAAAAAAATAAATATTATATAAATCACTCACCTGCTAGGTGACAAAAAAAATAAATATTATATAAATCTTAAACAAATGCTCCATTATACTAAGAGCATTAATCCGAATATTTTGGTTCATGAAGAGGGACTGACTCCTCTCTCAAATGAAAGTTTACTATATAAGGCTTCAATCTTTAACCTTTAACCTTATACACATTTTCATGACGTGGATTCTCAATTTCAACAGCCCCATGAGTATATACATTCTTGACCATGAAGGGGCCTATCCATCTTGATCTTAACTTTCCCAGAAAGAACTGGAGACGGGAATTGTACAATAGGACCTTTTGCTGAGGTTCAAAATTCTTCATCAAGATGTTTTTGTCACGAAAAGTTTTTGTCCTCTCTTTGTAGACTTTAGAATTTTTATAGGAGTCTCTCCTCAGCTCCTCTAATTCATTCAACTCTAATTTTCTTTGTCCACTTACTTGGTCCATATCAAAGTTTAACTTCTTTATTGTCCAATATACTCTATGTTCCAATTCCACAGGCAAGTGACAAGCCTTCCCATACACCAATCTGTACGGGGACATTCTAATCAGGGTCTTTTAAGCAGTCCTAGAAGCCCATAGATCATTGGATAGTCTGAGCGACCAATCCTTCCTATCTAGCCTTATAGTTTTCTCCGAAATGTGTTTGATTTTTTGATTAGAAATCTTAGCTTGCCCACTCGTTTGTGGGTGGTATGGGGCGCTCAATTTATTCTTGATGCCATATTTCTTCATCAAAGCCTCACATGTCCTATTGCAAAAGTGAGACCTGCCATCACTAATGATGGCCTTTAGAGTTTCAAATCTAGACAAAATATTTTCCTTGAGAAATCATATGACCACTTTTTTGTCATTGGTCCTACTTAGAATTACCTCAATCCACTTAGAAACATAGTCCACACCAACTAATATATAAAAAAATCCAAAATAAGATGAAAATGGGCCCATAAAATCAATACCCTAACAATAAAAAAAATTTGAATGGTAAAATAGGGGATAAAGGATCATGTTGCATTGGGACACTCTTCCCAATATTTAACATGGTGGGCCAGTAAAATTCACACTATAGAATTTTTGGAGTGATTTTCTTAGTAGAAAAATGGCCACCACATGCTTCCATGTGACAAAAGGAAATAACACTTTGAACTTCATCCTCTGGGACACAACGTCTAAAAATTTGATTAGTCCCATATTTATATAAATACAGGTCATCTCAGAGGAAGTTTTTAACCTCAGTTTCAAAATGCTTCCTATCTTGTGACTTTCAATGATATAACATTTTTTTCATTACAAAATAGTTCACTATATCCACATATCAAGGCAATTTAGTGATCACAAATAGTTATTCATTAGAGAAAGTGTCCTGGATATACATCTTCTCAGTGGAATCATCTAACATCAATCTAGAAAGGTGATCGGTCACTACATTTTCTACTCCTTTCTTATCTTTTATCTCTAAGTCAAATTATTGGAGTAGGAGAATCCACCTCAAAAGTCTCGGCTCTACATCCTTCTTAGATAGCAAATATTTCGAAGCCGAGTGGTCTATGAAAATGACCACCTTGGATCCCAGCAAGTAGGACGTAAACTTATCCAAATCAAAAACTACAACACTCCTTTTTAGTTGTTGAGTAGTTCACTTGAGCCGAGTTTAGAATTCTACTTGTATAGTGAATAACGCACGGTCGTTTATCTTTCCTTTGGCCCAAAACAACCCTTATAGCATAATCACTTGCATCGCACTTTAGTTCAAAAGGAAGTGTCTAATTTGGTGGACACATGATAGGTGCAGTAGTAAGGGTTGATTTAATTTTATTCAAGACACTTGCACATGCATTTGTCCACTTAAATGTGACATCCTTTTGAAAAGATTAGTCAAGGGTCTAGTAATGGCACTAAATTCTTTGATGAATCTTCTATAGAAACCGGCGTGCCCTAAAAGTGATCTAATATCACTAACAGTTTGGGGTATAGGTAGATTAATAATAATGTCCACTTTTGAACGATCTACCTCGATTCCATTTTTAGAGATAACATGGCCCAAAATAATTCCCTTTTGATCCATGAAATGAGACTTCTCCCAATTTAAGACAAGGTGCTTCTCTTCGCACCTAAATAAGACAAGAGATAAATTATTAACGCATTCCTCAAAACTACTCCTAAATACAGAGAAATCATCCATGAAAACCTTAAAAAAAATTCTAACCATATTTGAAAAAATACTTAACATATACCGTTGGAAACTTTCTAGGGCATTGCATAATATAAATAACATCCGTTTGAAAGAAAACGTACTAAATGAAAAAGTGAACGTGGTTTTCTCTTGGTCTTCCATGGCCATCTCTATTTGGTTATATCTAGAATATCCATCAAGGAAGCTATAGAAGGAGTGACCTGCTACCGTATTTAAAACTTGATCAGTGAATGAAAGAGGGAATTGATCCTTTATGATTGTATTCAATTTTTAATAGTCAATGCAAACACACCAACCTGTGGTAACACGTGTTGGTATGAGTTCATTATTAAAATTTTTTATAATAGTTATTCTAGATTTCTTTGGAACTACTTGAGTAGGACTCACCCAAATACTATTGGATATTGGGTAGATAATTCCCACATACAATAATTTGATCACCTCATTCTTTACAACTTCCATCATGTTTGGATTGAGACGCCTTTGAGGTTGTCTAATTGGTTTGGCGTCCTCATCGAGGTGGATCCGATGGGTGCATATAGAAGGGTTTATATGCTTAATGTTAGAATGGTCCAGCCTAAGGCTCCTTTGTGGTCCCTTAGAACATTCAACAATTTAATCTCTTGATCCTTGTCTAAAAATGAAGAGATTACTACAGGATAAGTTTCATTTTCACCAAAGTATATATACTTAAGCTCATTTGGTAGTGGTTTTAAATCAAGCTTTGGAGCATTGGTTGGTAATGGTAGAGGTCGCAAGTCCTCGATAGACAGGATTTGAGTGCACGGTCTCCATCGGTATATACCAATATTCTGGGTGGTAGTGCTCTCATTATCATCAAAAATTTCAACAAGCACTTTTTCTAAATTAAAAATTTTCAAGTCCCCAAAGACTTTAATAAATTCCTTAAATAAGCTAGTTTCCAATTCCTCTTCCTCTATCAAGCATTCCATAAAATTCAGCTCATGGATCTTATTATTGTCTATGGGCTACTTACATAGATTGAAACTATTGAGTCTAAGTTCATTTTACCAAAAGAGAACTTCATCATTCCATTCTTGCAATTGATGATTGCATTTGAAGTTACTAGGAATGGGTGACATAAAATAATGGAAACTTGAGTGCTAGTATTTACACATGGTTCAGTGTCTAGTACAATAAAATTCATAGGAAAGTACAATTGCTCCACTTGGACCAACACGTCCTCTAAAATTCTCCTTGGTACCATAATGGAGCGGTCAATGAGTTGGAGTATAATCGTGATTGGTTTAAGCTCACCTAACCCCATTTGTTAGTAAACCGAATAAGGTACTAAGTTGACACTTGTACTCAAATTTACCAAAACATGCTCAATTTGAAAATTCTCAATAATACAAGGAATAGTGGCACTTCTCGGGTCTTTGTATTTGGGTATGACCATTTTCTGAATGATAGCACTTACTTGCACAGTGAGGAAGGCCTTCTTGTGCACATTTAATTTTTTCTTTACAGTGCACTAGTCCTTGAGATATTTAGCATATGATGGAATTTATCTAATAATATCAAGCAACGGAATATTGATAGTAACCTTTTGGAGCACATCCAACACTTCTTGATATTTCATGAGGACAGTCAAGTTCCAAAGTCTAGATGGGAACAGAACTGGAGGCTCATGTGACTTAGTCTCTTTATCCTTTTATTGTTGTGGCTCTTGAACCATAGTTGGTTCATCATTCTCTTGAGACGATGGCTCATCCTCCAATATTTCTACCAGTTGCATTATCTTGTTATTGACCTCTTTTCCACTTTTTAAGGTAATGATGACCTTAGCTTGTTCATGATGTAGCTCGCTTGGAATTGAGTCTCCAATGAAATATGTATTTTTAGAATTTGACAAAGGTTGAGAAGGTAGTGTGCCTTTTTTCCCTAGCATTTAGTTAAGTCTTAATCCTAGCCATGGCCATCTTTAATTCATGATTTGATTGGATTAGAGATTGATTCATTTGAGCTTGAGAGTTAATGAATGCGATCAATGCATCCTCCATAGATGATCGCTTTGGTGGGGGCATATATGATGCATTGTTAGATACCTCAAAGAAGTTATTTTGTAGAGGCACTTAAGGTGCATTGGGTGCATTAATTTGTAATCCGCTCCTCCAACTAAAATTAAGATGGTTATGCCAATTTGAATTGTACGTGTTTCCCATTGGTTGCACAACTAGCCTTTGGTAGTTGTTTATAACATTTGCTTGCCCATGCTCATGCATGATATCTTGTTCAACTAGGATTGTTGGATAATCCTTTGTGTCATGATTGGTACCACCACAAATGCTATAAAAATTACTTAAGGATGTGTTTTCTTTAATCATATCAACCTTCCTAATTTTTAAAGCTTTAACTTTTCTAGCCAATGCAGTGAATTTTGCATTAAGGTCGTCTTCCTCTCTTAGGACGTACATCCCCGCTTTCTCTCTAGGAATGGGTCTAATTTGGTCCAGTTTAACAGAGACATCCCATGTATGAGTATTCTCTGCGAACATGTCTAGAAAATCCCAAGCCTCATTATGATCTTTGTCATGAAAGTTTCCACCACACATTATCTCTATGAACTGACGATTATCCATGGTGAGCCCCTTCCGGAACGCATCAATCAAGTGTCATGGTTCATAACCATGATGTGGGCAAGTAGAAGGTCTTTGAAATGCTCCTAAGCTTGAAAAAATAGTTCATTCCCCTTTTGGGAGAACGACATGATTTCTTGTTTCAGTGCATTTATTTTGTGCCCGGGAAAGAATTTTTTTTAAAAAGTCTCTACTTAAGTCTTGTCATGTAGTGATGGTATGTGGTCTTAGAGATTTGAGTCATACTTTGGCTTGATCTCTTAGAGAAAATGAGAATAATCTATGTTTGAGTGCATCCCTATTGCCATTATTTACTTGTAATCTTGTAATCACTTCCTCAAAGTCCTTGAGGTGTAAGTAGGGGCTTTCAGAAGTAAGCCATGAAATTTATGAATAAATTGAATCACCCTTAATTTAAAATCAATGTTCCCTATGTGAGCGGAAATACAATGCAAGATGGTAAAGTTGATCTTTCAGGGTGTAAATGTTCATGTAAAGTCTGTGGTTGGTGTTACACATTCCTATGAACTTCATTCTCATCCGCAAGAGGAGGATTACATTGATTTTCTTAATTTTGTATTGGAGTTAGATCTGGCAGATTTGGATTTGTAATATCAACTGGGTCTGCCATGGAATCCAAGTGGTCTTGACTGCCTCTCCTAAATGAATGATCAAGGCCTGAGACTAGTCCACCTTAGGAGGAGAGTCGATTATTTTGATCTCTACTCCAACGAGACATAAACCATCAACACCACACAACAAATACCACAACTTCAAATTGCAACTATAATACTTAGAGTAAAAATAAAAACTTTCCAACAACCCAGGAAGTAAATCCGACTATAAGGGTTCAAACCACAAAGAAAAATAAATCAACAACTCCGGCAACAGAGCTGACCATGAGGGTTTAAAACACAGAAAAATAAATAAAAAGAAAGTAAAACTAATGCAAAAAATTAAATTACGCTAATATGGAAAATGGATTCAATGGATGATCTTTTTGATCAAACAGCAATGGTAGGACAACCATAGCACTTGAGTGATGAAATCCTAAACAAGAGAAACCTCATGTCACAGTTAGTGCTTGAAAGACCCAACTGAATTTACTTTCAAAGTAAAACAGAAAATCTACAGAAATTTTGAGATTTTAGAAAAAAAATTACCTTAGCTACCTTGCATAGATCTAATCTATCTCTGTCTCTCCCCAGTAACGATGCCAAAAACTTGATTGCTTACCTCCAAGTGTAGACGTTCGTAAATAATATCCTCTGAATATAGGGTCGATCCCACAGAGAGATGATCTATGAGAATGAGAAAATCAAATGCAAAATTAACTAAGTAATAGAAACTAAATAAATGAAATGATTTTAAAGGTATGGAATTCAATTTAATTAAAATAAAACCCAAGCTTCAAAGTTCCACAAATAGGTTAATGATCAATAAATGATGATGACTTTGATAACACAACTAGGATCCAAGCACTATGGTCGGCCTAATCGGAAAATAAAATAGTTTAAATATTTTAATAAATGATATAAAACATTAGAAGCACCAATAATTTATATTCTCAAGCGCCAGTGATTTTAAGCATTCAAAATCCATGAGATAATGAATCAAAGAAATGTTGCAAGTTGAGAGCATCTCCCATCTAAGAAATCTAATTGATCTATGTTAAGCCTATCCATCAATATGGATCTCACATGATGGAAACACATGTATCTCACATGAGGATAAAAAATCTAAACCTAAATAATTGATAACATGCATAAACCATTCATCTCGTCATTAAAAACAATCAATCATCATAATTTATAAAATCATTAAACCAATGTTCTTCCCTTCTAGCTTGAGATAGAGGGAACTAAAAAAGCATAACTAAATTGCAGAATGGAAAAACAACAAGAAAGAAAGAAAATAAATAATTAAAAAATTAAAAAGAACTTGTAAAGATCTAAAAAAATCCTAGATCTTGCTCTTAAATGCTCTGAATGATGCTTATGAATGCCTTGGGAAGCCCTATTTATAGGTGGGGAACTCCCTCCTTCAAACTGATTTGAAAAATCTGGAAAATGCCTTAAATTTTCTCACTCCGCGTAGGCTCCGCATAAACCCTTCGATCACATCAAACTACTTTCGATGTCATCTAAGACTGGTTTCGATTTCATCTAAGACTCCTTCGATGTTATCGAATACTACATCCAATTTGTCCAGCAACCAAACTTGATTTTCCTATAATTCTTCGATGTCATCTAAGACTCCTTCGATGTCATTAAAGACTGGCTTTGATGTCATCGAACTTGGTTCGATGTCATCTAAGATCAGATCCTGCGAATTTCTACACTAATTTCTGCACTTCTTTCCTTTTTCAATTGGTTGTCTTTACTCTTGGGGTCTTAAAATCTTCAATCTTGGTCTCCAAAGGTCCATTCTTTGCCTTTGTGATTCTTGGGTATCAAATCCATGCTTTTAACATTATTTTTACTCTAAGCTCTCAAGTTCACCTTGCAACAAAAATATGGGTAAAACATAATAGTAAACAGTATAATGTTCATAAAACTAAGATATAGATGGGGAAAAATATGCAATATTTGACACTCAACACTATTGCACGTGACCTGTGCTCACGCACCACCCCAAATTGGGGTCCACTAAGGTGTGTGATCAAATCCACGCCATCCATCTAGTTCTTTTTGCATTGTCTGACCAAGGCTGAGGCAGATCCATGACTCGGGTGGGCCCCATAACTCGATTTGTGTTATGAAATGGTATTATCTAATGAAATAATGGTTGGATCTTCTATGATTCCAATCCATTCAGTTTGGGGGTCCCCATCAGGGCCCTAACCAGAAAAACCAGGAAGATCCAAAGCTTAGGTGGGCCATACCTAGTGACTTCATGGCCAACTATTAACTCCCACCAATCTAACAGTCGAATTTAAACTGTAATGAACGTGAATGTTCAAGAAAGTTGAGTTGGTATTTATACTAAGTTAGGTTACATGGTAACACTCGAGTACTAAAAAGTACAGGGTGTTACAATCTACCCCCCTTAAAAAAAAAATCTCATCCTGGAGATTCGATAACTATTATCGTGATTCTTAACTGTCCAAGTAAGAGGGTTATCCTAATGGTGTTCCCCATCTTACGTAAGTCCAAGTGTGCCATCAAGAGCTAGACTTGAAGAGATAATATTTAAGTTATCCATACTCCTTTTGTCCCTAGTCTATACATATGTTTCCCTTGGAGATTGAAAATCTTTTTAGCATTTACCACAACTAAGGATATACTTCGATGCCTAATGACTTCACAATTCCCTATAATATTTCCTAAGATTACAAATCCATTTAGGTGACTACTAATGATAATATTATATCTCCCTTTTTATTTTCCTTTACCTTATTTAATGATAGTTTCCCACTGTTCAAAGTGCATTACAAATTTCTACCTTTCAATGTTTGAGTTATTGCAAATAGATGGTTATAGTAGGTTTGAGCCCGATACATCATCATTTTCCTGCACAGGACAGAGGACTTACTGTATCATTTCTTAATCCTGGTAAATCTCGATCTTCTCCTAGATTAGGGCGTTGAGATCATTAGAGTTTACTAGGATATGAAGCTTAGATCAAACAATGCAATTTTTTTTAAATATGGTTCCATCAACCTGTGGTCCCAATTACTCTAGACTCTTAGGGAAATCATGTGATCTTTTAAATTTATAATGAGAGCAACTGAAATCTACGTGAATAAACACAAATGACAATCACGCTTCCACAACGCACTCTGTTCAATGCACTACTTAAAATTTTCTAGACCAAAATTCCTATGTGGAAATTTGAGTTTGAATTTGATAAACCTATCTAGACTCTCAAATATGACCTTAATATGCTCAGTCTATGGTCAAAAATTGACCTAAAATTCTATAACTTCACCTCTAATCAATCTTACATGTTGGAATTTGTGAAAAATATTATTTCTAGGGAGATGTATTTGGGAAATTCAAGTTACAATTCCTATTATGATTTCTTAAGCTTAGGGAGTGCTAATGTTTGACATAATGTATAAAAGGTGAGTACGGATTTTCCTACGATACCCAAGGTTGTTTCATAACATTATCTCTAACTATTAAATTTTTAAAGAAGTTCAAATTTCTAGATTTATAAAATTTGTTTACTGAGAGTAAGTTCAAGGAATGTTTTGATTGATCATGTTTAGTCATAGTGGGCATTTGCTCTCCCACAGTTCCTAAGTTTTGTTTCTAAGTTCAAACAGTAGTTTTGGTGGCTTACATGGGAACTAAAGTGTAAGGCCCATATCCTAGTATCATAGCATTCCACCAACTCCCGCAATTCTCTCCGTCGAATTCCAGTGACTCTCGACTTGTAGTCAACGAATGCGCGCGACCCTAAGTCGCATCCCAAAGATTTGAGTCGACTCAACTCGAAACTTATACCTTAGCGACCACGCCATTTTCATGATTCCAACGCTGCGTCTTGCGCACCAATGCGATACCTAAACTAGGAGTTGTGGGACTACATATATCTCGAGGAAACGCCACACGTTGCAAATTCTGAGAGATTCCAAAGAATCTCTACCCATATTTCACATCATTAGTCAAGCACATAACCCATCACAACCCATGCCTTTCTTTCCCCGAAGACAAACAACCACTCCCAAAGTCAACCCTCATGTCACTCCTCTCTTACACAACCATCACTCTCTTACACATCCATCATTTCTCTCTTACACAACCATCACTCTCTTACACATCCATCATTTCTCTCTTACACCACCCATCCCTTCTCTCTCATTTCAATCCATCACATCCCCTTTCTCTCTCATTTTCCCTACTCATCCTAAGCAACTAGAAAGAGAGAGAACGTCCAAGGAGAAGGAAAATCTAAGGAGAGAAAATAGCCAAGTGTGAGGCCCATTCACTACCCCAAATCTCACCATCCAACCCTTCACTCTTCATCATCCTCCATTAAAGAGAAAGCCTTGGAACTTAGGAGTCCAAGGAGCTAAGAAGAAGTACCATGGGTGGGTGTTTATATGATTAAATTGTGCTTTTGATGATGGGCCAAGTGGGGCCTACCGATTGATGGTATGGATACTATTTGGGACCCAAGGTGTGACCAATGGCCCACCAAGATATATAGGTTGAATCCATGATGGGGCCATTCTCCATGGACCTTACCATGATGTTTATTTAAAAATTAATATGTAGAGGATCATTTAGACACTTAATTCTATGGTGGGGATGGTATCTCCACCTTGGTTTTCGAGGGCCACACAAATTTGGGGCCTAACTTGATGCATGTATTGTATTTACCTAGCATCCCTAGGAGGGCTTATAGTGGTAGAGCCCTCCTATCTCACGTCTCTCTCTCTCTCTCTCTCTCTCTCTCTCTCTCTCTCTCTCTCTCTCTCTCCTTTCCTTGTTGTGGACCACCTTGATGTATGATGATCCAAACCGTCCAATAGTGGGACGCCCTCGCTGTCCAAAATGGGGCCCACAATGCTGCCACATCTAGTAGGGCTCACCTTACTGTCTGTTTGGACTGCCCTGCATGAAGGGAAAATGCCAATATCAACTAAATTGGGGAGTAGGGTGGCCCACTCACGTGCACCCCACTATGATATATGTAGGTGCGCCATCCACGTCATCCATCTAGTGAGCCGGGCCCACCTTGTTATTGGACTCATTCTCCAGCAGCCTCCCTGTTAGCCTGCTCACGGACAGACCTACATGAAGGGAAATATAAATATCAGCTTGGTCCAGCTAGTAGGCCACCTCCGTGGACCCCACCTTGATGTAAGTGTTTTGTCCATGCCGTCCAGCATCTGGATGTGGGACCCACGTGATGTACATGTGTTTTGTCTCCACCATCCAGCAACTGGGATGGTGGGACCCACCAGATGTATGTTTTGTCTCCACCATCTAGCTGGGATGGTGGGACCTACCATGATGTATGTTTAATCCACACCATCCAACAGCCAGGTCTGGGTATTAATGGACAGCATGGCTAATGCCCACTATTGAAACCTCCTAGTCCCCACTATGATATTTGTGGGAGGCCTAAAAGAAGGCCCACCTGTTGTGCGTGAGGCCTATCGAGATGAATGTGATCATTGTGAAGCATGCAGCGACATGTTGTATATATGGGGCCCATTGTGATGTGTAAGGCCCATGTGATAAGGCCCATTGTGATGTATAAGGCCTGTGTGTGAGGTCCATTGAGATGTATGAGGCCTATATGTGAGGCCCATTATATGTGTGAGGTCCATTGTATGTGTGAGGCCCATTATATATGTGAGGCCCATTATGTGTGCGAGGCCCGCCATGATGTATGTGTTGTATGCGCACTATCCATTCATATGAATGGACCCTGGACCGCCTTATGTGGGCCCACCATGATGCTTGTGATACACACGCAAACCATCCATCCTTCCAAAGATTTTAAGGGCTGAGGGCCTCGTTATGATTCTGGTTCAAATCCCAAATAAACAGCACCGTAGGACAATGATGGTTAAATGTCCACCCTTGTAAACCTCCTTAAGCCCACTTGATTGTACATAATTCATCCTCTCAACTCACCTTGTTGACTCACCCATGAGGCCGTTCTTGATGATGCCTAAGCTATCCATTGTTTAGTACATCATCACCCCTTGCCGTAGATGGAAGAATATGTGGTATCAGATTTGGTATATCCATTGTTGAAGCTTACCTCGATTCGTGGGTTAGATCCATTATCCTTTTAGTGGACCCTACTTTAGGATATATGATATGCTAGTACCTTGAGTAGGTTATGATAGTCTAACATGGACTATTCCATATAGATTTCTATATGTCTAGTGGGGTGTATCATTCAGCCCCTATCCTTGTAAATGGCGTACTAGTTAAGGCTGATCATCGCCTGCTATATATGATAATCATGCTAGTGTACTTAGTATAGTAGGACACACTGAGAACATGCTTAGTATAACATCATGATACATACCCATACGCATCATTTGTATGCATGTTATGAGGAGTGATTGATCATAGCATATTCCATTAGGCTGAGGTGTTTATGGGACTCCATATGAGACGGAGTTGCCCCACATGATCGCGCGGCATGCGTAGGTTTGATGCATGACTGGATGGTATGACTCATGCATGTCGCATTTGTGTGACATGATCACTTGGTACCCTAGCAATATCAGGGTTATGGCTTCTACAAACACATCGTGGATGGTCAGATTAGATACCGAAAATATTTAGTTTTAGCATATGGGCACTTTAGATGTCTGTGGGTGAAAGCCCCTAAACCCTTATGGTACCAAGAGGTTGCTCCAACGTCTAGACTAAGTGGCTACATGAGCACCCAGGTGCCGAATACTAGTAGATTGCATCTCCCACTACGTCGTGGTCAATTGGAAGGAACTGTGACCTTATCCGCCCGAGGGTAGGGGGCAATGTAAGGCTGAGTTTGATTAGCTCATAAATGGGTCCACTATCAACGAGCCAGGTAGATATCAGCAAACTACTGGCTAGGCGTGTAGTGAGGTCATTTCCACTTGCAT
Organism: Magnolia kwangsiensis; assembly: GCA_037074715.1. NCBI lineage: Eukaryota > Viridiplantae > Streptophyta > Magnoliopsida > Magnoliales > Magnoliaceae > Magnolia > Magnolia kwangsiensis. Next base: position 37,339,905 of record CM073587.1, on the reverse strand, counting down.
GGTTATGCATCCAGTTTAGGTAGCAATCTGGTGTAGAGTGTACTAGACTGCGGTGATATCCCAGAGATAAATTTCACGCCCCAAACCCTGAAATTGGGCTCACAAAATTCTTGATTGCCGAATACAGTGCTGACAAGCCCCGTAGTACCCCATTCTCGGCTCCTAGTGTCCATACGCCAGGTTCCGATCCTGTGATCCTCGAAGGAGAATTTTTCAATGTACATTTGTCTCATAAGAAGCATAACACAAGTATACCCAAATCATAAAGGCAACATCATCATCACAAATCTACTAATATAAACATTTGAATACAATGCTGAAAGGGAAATACATATAAACATTTAAATACAATGCTGAAAGGGAAATACATATGTTAAAATCAAATCTCTAAAAGACAGTTGCATGCTCCAAGCTCAATGCTGCTGCAACCTAATGCCACTTGCATGCATCTATCGTGCATAAGCTTATAAAAAGCTTACAAGGTCGTGAAAGTGTGTGTACAAGATAAGTGTCAAGTATTTAATGCAACATAATGTCAAAAATATTGGTAAGATCATGAATCATACAATAACAGAGTAAGCAAAAATACTGACATGTCCATGAGTCATACAATATCAGAGTACGCAATATAGATCAACTATACAAATGAGGAGTCATAAAGAGCCAAATATCAGATGCTGAGGGTACGATGTAATATGTAAATCTTGCCAAGTCCGTCTAAACCATATAAGTACAAAAAATGTAACAACCCAAAATGTCATATGCCTGTGGATGCAATATGCGATGCGAATAAAATGACCAAGCTGGAGTGTGAAGTCAGGATGATAGTACGTAGTATCGCAGGCTACGGGGTCCATCACAAGGAATTTCTATCCAAACCAGTCCCATACCTAAATTTGGATAGTCAGACTCAATGTGGTAAACTCCTGATCTTAGGTTAGTCACACACCTAACCGAAATCCTGGCCATGCGAAGGTACACATAACAAATAGTTACGCACAACCAGCCCAAGTGGATAGTGAATGAATGAGTATGCAATTATTGATCAATAAGTCCACATATCAGTACGGTTCCTCTCTTGTATCATCACTGGGGTCTTGTACACTTCACACTGACTACTGTCTCCCTAGTCGCATAGCCCAGCGAGTGGAAAAGACCACACTATCCACTGACCAGTAGTCTGTAAATACCTACCCGGCTTATCGATAACAGACCCATTTGCGAGCTGCTCAAACTCAGCCTAGCTTACCATGCCCTCACTTAGGCGGATAAGGTCACACCCATCCCAACTGACCATGACACAGTGGGAGACGTGGCCTATGGGTATTTGCCACTTTGGCGCTTATGTATCCACTCGGTCTAGACATTGAGGCGTCTCTTGTCCTCAGAGGTTTAAAAATTTTTACCCACGGACATCTAAAATGCTCAGATGGTCAAACCAAACATTTCTGTTGTCCCATCTAGCCATCCACGACATGCCTATAGAGGCCACGGCCTTGATGTCGTTAGGGCGTACAATGATCATGTCACATATATGCAAGATGTATGAGTCACACCATCCTATCATGCAGTAATCCTACGCGTACCGTGTGCTTATGTGGGTAACTCCTATCAGTGAGTCCCATAAATAGTCTGCCCAATGGTATATGCTTTGATTAGTTACTACTCATATCAAGCATACATATGATACGTATGGGCATGAGTAATAGAATTATACTAAGCATGTTATAAGGTGATCAACTATCCTCACAATGAAGATGTGCCTAAATCTCCTGCACACAACAAGTATGGGCCTATCAATGGGACCTAGGGAGAGTACAATGTGGACATTTAACCATCATCGTCCTTTCAAAGTGGGCGTCAAACCATCATTTCTCCCAAGACATATCCGCCATAAACATCATTACATAAACCATGGTGGAATTATACCCTGCAATGGACCTTATGTACATCCCATTGGGCCTTGACCCATAGGCCTCAAATACATCAAACGGGCCTCATATATAATAAGGTGAGCCTCAATAATGGGCCTTATACACATCAGGGTGGGCCTTAACAATGAGTCTCATATATTTCGAGGTGGGCCTCAACGGATGGGCCACAAATACATCAAGATGGGGCTCATACTTCCCTAAAAAAAGAATCATATAGAAGGATCAAAAGATCATTTGGACCATACCACATATAGTAGTGGAGATAATAATTCTCACTGTTAAATAAATCACAAGGCCCACCATAAAGTTTATTTTCCACACAATCTAATCATAAGGTCTTAAGGACCTGGATTAACATTATTTTCCACCCAATCTAATCAAAAGGTCTTAAGGACCTAGATTAAGAGGGGAAATAAATTTCCTATTAATCTAGAACTTCTATGACCCAAATGGGTTTCAATGATAGATGTTCAACCCTTCACTATTTTTGTGGTTTGGTCCACCTGATTAAAGGCTGGACACATCACGGTATGGCCCGCCATAATGTATTTGAGATCCAACCTAATTCATAAGTTAACATAGTGATAGATGAAGTGAAAATAAATATAAGATTTATTGAAAACTACTGTGGCCCTTAGAAGTTTAAACGGTGGATGTCACTATCCACATGGTGAGGTCCATGTCTAGTGATGGACAGTTAGGATATAACACATACTTCATTCATTGAGTGGCCTGCCGTCCAGCCCTCTAAACGGTGTGGACCAACACATACATCATGATGGGGTCTGAGCAGTGCAACACATGTGCAGGGGGGGGGGGGGGGGGGAGGCATAGGTAAAACACATACCCCATGGTGAGGCCAGCGAATGGGCCCACGGTTCCTGCTCGTTCACTCCACAGCATGGCAGGATGCTACTGCGCATCCCGTGGATGTTAGCAGTAGCAGCTCCTGCTGCTCATACATTTTTTTTATATTTATTTTTTATTTTCTAAGGTTTTTCCTAAATGGGGCCCGCACAAGAAGAATTCACCCCACCCATTGGATTCTACAGCTCATGACTGATTAAACAAGCCCAAAATTCAGCGTGTTTCGGTGTATAGAAACATCAGAGTGGATTTTAATGATAAAACCATTATTTCTATGAAATGGCCCACCAGATAATCGAATTAACTTCATTTTTCGGCTTAATGCCTAAAATGAACCGGGGAATGGGATGGACAATGTGGATCAGCCCCATACATCAGGGTGGAGCCTGCATGAGAGGGCCACCCAAAAAGATTAAACCAAGCTTATATTTTTTTTGTACATCCCACTGTCTGTTCACATTCACTAAACACGTCTAGCGTCCATGGACGCTGGACAGGCGGTGTGTATATATATATATCATCGAGGTGGGTCCCACATGGACATGGCCCACATGAATTGGATCAATATGATGTTCATGTCTTCCCATCACCCCAAGGTAGGGCCACATGGCTTGGATGGTGTAGATCTAACATGTCCATCAAGTGCGTCCCACGAAGGTGGAAGACTTGGATAAAATGCATATATCATGGGGCCAACAACAAGGGATAATTGAGAGAGAAAGGGAGAGATCGAGTGATGGATGGACTCCGACACTATGGGCCCTCCCTTAAGTACATCACAACATACATCAAGTGGGTCCTATTACATGTGGACCCATGATAAAAAATTAACGGTGGAGATCCTTTCTCCGCCAAAATGCAAGGTCTAGATTACCTTTATACAAGGAAAGTAAACATTATGATGGGGTCTATGGAGAATGGCCCCATCATAGAATAATAATGAGAATTAAGATGGGCCAACGGCCACATATAGCATCCAAAGTGAGATTCATACCATCAATCGGTAAGCCTCACTTGGCCTATCATCAAAGCACTAAATCTAGGCCTATAAAGCTCCCACCGTTCAATCTTCTTGGTCCTAAGGAATGTCAATCTCCTTATGTCTCACTTTGTTGGAAGGTGATGAGAATTGAAGGGCTAGGATGATGGATCTTGGGGTGGGAAGTAGGCTACACACATCACACTTTCTCTCCTTAGAAATGTTGGGACGTCCACCATTTTTTGTTGCTTGGAAAATGTGAAGAGAAAGAGAGAGAGAGAGAGAGAGAGGGTGGTTGTAAGAGAGAGGTGATAGATGTGAGTTGATAGGTATACTTGACATGTAAGGGTGTGTAAGAGAGAGGGTGAGAGAGAGTTGACATTGGGGTTGCTCTTGTACTTGACATGAGGTGATTGATTGATTAATTGAGTGATTGATTGATGGGAGATGTTGTAGAGATTCTCTTGGGACTACAAACACGTGGTGTTTTCCTCGAACTAAATGCAAGCCCACATCTCCTGGCCAAGGTTTCGAATTGTTGTGAAAGACACTACATCAAAACTGTGGCGATGGTGCGGTCGCTAGGGTACAAGTCTCAGGTCAAGCTGACTCTCAAATACGGGAGGCTACTCAAGGTTGCACGCAAATTAAGTTTATGCATCGTGGGTCACCGAAATTTGACAGGGAGGACCGTGGAAGCATAAGGAACAGTACGGGCTAGGATACGGGTCTTACAACTCTCGTCTCCTAAAAAAAATTTTATCCTCGAAATTTAAATCATAATACTACCAATACAGGGCTTACCAAGGGAGGAATATCCTATTAGAAAATAACATATCAACATAATCATATACTTAAGAGATAGGGATAACGCCAACAAATATCAACCTCTTGCTCCCAAGATGCCCCCTCAACATTATGATGACCCTACTAATCTTCGAATCCCAAATCAGAAATGATTGAAAATGGAATACTATATAGCCTCACAATTTCAATGGTAGGGAGATATATTAGAAAATCTCTAAGATATTCAAACTCAGGGATCTAACCATTATAAGTTCTCAGCAATCATAGAGTGAAGGGTAGCTATCAGCAGATTTGTGATGTTATCCTTAAGTATTCCTAAGTTATGCTCTGATACTATCTTCTGTCATGCCCCAAACCCAAAAATCGGGCCCATAAAATTCCCAATTCCCGAATCCGATGCCGACAGCCTCCGTAGTACCCCATTCTCGGCTCCCAGCTTCGATACGCCAGGTTCCGATCCTGGGATCATATAAGGAGAATTTTCCAATGTACATTTGTCTCATAAGAAGCATAACCACAAATATACCCAAATCGTAAAGGCAATATTATCACACATATCCACTAGTATAAACATTTGAATATAATACTGAAAGGAAAATACATATGTCAAAATCAAAGGTCCAGAAGATAGCTGCACGCTCCAAGCTCAATGCTGCTGCAACCTAATGCCACCTACACGCATCTATCATGCATAAGCTTATAGAAAGCTTAGAGGGTAGTGAAAGTGTGTGCACAAGATAAGTGCCAAGTATTCAATGCAATACAATGTCGAAATATATTGGCAAGATCATGAATCATATGATAATAGATAAGTGAAAATACTGACAAGTCCATGAGTCATAAAATATCAGAGTGCGCAATACAGTTAACTATGCAAATGAGGAGTCATAGAGGGCCAAATAGCAGATGCTGAGGGTACAATGTAATATGTAAATCCTGTCAAGTCCATTTAGGCCATATAAGTACAGAAAACATAACAACCCAAAATGCCATTATGCCTGCGGATGCAATATGCGATGCAAATGAAATGACTAAGCTGAAGTATAAGGTCGGAATAATAGTACGTAGTATCGTAGGCTACGGGGTCCATCATAAGGAACTTCTATCCAAACCAGTCTCATACCTAAATTTGGATAGTCAGACTCAATGTGGTAAACTCTTCATCTCAGGTTAGTCACGTGTCCAACCGAAATTTCTAACATGCGAAGGTACACCTAACAAATAATTGTGCACCACCAGCCCGATTGGATAGTGAATGAGTGTGAAATTCCTGCTTAGTAAGTCCATGTATCGGCATGGTTCCTCTCTTGGATCATCTCTAGGGTCTAGTACACTCCACACTGACTGACACCTCCCTAGACCTACAGCCCAGCGAGTGGAAAAGACCACATTATCTGCCTGACCAATAGTTTTCCAATACCTACCCGGCTCGTTGATAGCAGACCCATTTGTAAGCTGATCAAACTTAGCCTAGCTTATAGCCCCCTCTTTCCAGTGGATAAGGCCACACCCCCTCCCAACCGACCACAACACAGTGGGAGATGTGGCCTACTTGTATTCGACAGTTGGGAGCTCATGTATCCACTCAATTTAGATGTTGGGGCGTCTCATGGCCTCGGAGGTTTAGGGACTTTCACCCACGGACATCTAAAGTGCCCAGATGCTCGAACTAAACATTTTCGGTGTCCCATCTAGCCATTCAAGACATGCCTGTGGAGGCCATGACCCTGATGTTGCTAGAGCATACAATGATCATATCAAATATATGCAAGATGCATGAGTCACACCGTCTAGTCATGCAGCAATCCTGTACATACCACGTGCTCATGTGGGTAACTCCTATCAGTGAGTCCCATAAATAGTCCGCTTAATGGCATATGCTATGATCAATCACTACTCATATCAAGCATGTGTATGATGCGTATGGGCATGAGTAATGGAATTATACTAAGTATGTTATAAGGTGATGAACTATCCTCACAACGAAGATGGGCCTAAATCGCCTACACACAATAAGTATGAGCTTATCAATGGGCCCTAGGGAGAGTACAATGTGGACATTTAACTATCATTGTCCTTACAATGTGGGCGTCAAACCATCATTGCTCCCAAGACATAGTCCGCCATAAACATCATTACATAAACCATGGTGGAATCACACCCTGCAATGGTCCTTATGTACATCCCATTGGGCCTTGACCCATGAGCCTTAAATACATGAAATGGGCCTCATAACATGGGCCTCATATATAATAAGGTGGGCCTCAAAATGGGCCTTGTACACATCAGGGTGCGCCTCAACAACGGGTCTCATATATATCGAGGTGGGCCTCAACGGACGGACTACAAATATATCAATATGGGTCTCATACATCCTAAAAAAAATAATCATATAGAAGGATCAAAAGATCATTTAGACCATACTACAAATAGTAGTGGAGATAATAATTCTCATTGTTAAAAAAATCATAGGGCCCACGATAAAGTTTATTTTTCATCCAATCTAATCAAGTCTTAAGGACCTGTATTAAGAGGGAAAATAAATTCCCTATTAATTCAGAACTTCTATGACCCAAATGGGTTTCAATGATAGACGTTCAACCCTCCACTATTTTTACGGTGTGGTCCACCTGATCAAAGGCTGGACACATCACGGTGTGGCCCTCCATAATGTATTTGAGATCTAACCCAATTAATAAGTTAACATAGTGATAGATGAAGTGAAAACAAATATCAGCTTTATTGAAAACTACTGTGGCCCTTAGAAGTTTGAAGAGTGGATGTCACTATCCACCTGGTGGGGTTCACGTCCAGTGATGGATAGTTAGGATATAAGACATACTTCATGGAGTGGCCCACCGTCCAGACCTCTGGATGGTGTGGACCAGCACATACATCATGGTGGGGCCTTACTGGCATAACACACGTGCAAGGAGGGGTGTGTGTGTGTGTGTGTTTGTGTTGGGGGGAGGGGGGGAGCAGGCATAAATAAAACACATACCGCATGGTGAGGCCAGCGGCTGGGACCCACGATCCCTGCCCATTCATGGCATAGCTAGCAGGATGCTGCTAGCGTCCTCTGGACGTTAGCAGCAGCAGCTCCTGCAGTTCCATATATTTTTAATTATTTTTTTGATTTTCTTAGGTGTTTCCAAGGTGGGGTCCGCACCAGAAGAATACACCCCTCCCATTGGATTCTATAGCTCATGACAGATCAAATAAGCCCAATATTCAGCATGTTTCAGTGTATATAAACATCAGACTAGATTTTAACGGTAAAACCACTATTTTCTATGAAATGGCCCGCCAGATAATCAGATTAACTTCATTTTTTGGCTCAACGCCTAAAATGAATAGGGGAATGGGATGGATGGTGTGGATTAGCCCCATACATCAGGGTGGGGCCTATATGAGTGGATCACCGAAAAAGCTGAAACCAAGCTTATATTTTTTTTACATCCCACTGTCTGTTCACATTCACTGAACACGTCCAGCATCCAGGGACGCTAGACGGACTGTGTGTGTGTGTGTGTGTATATATATATATCATCAAGGTGGGTCCCACATGGACATGGCCCACATGATATGGATCAATATGATGTTCATGTTTTCCCATCACCCCAAGGTAGGGCACATGGCTTGGACAGTGTAGATCTAACATGTCCATCAAGTGGGTCCCACGAAAGTGGACGACTTGGATAAAATGCATACATGATGGGGCCAACAATAAGGGAAAAGAGAGTGAGAAAGGGAGAGATCGAGTGATGGAGGGACACCGGCACTATGGGCCCTCCCTTCCGTACATCACAGCATACATCAAGTGGGTCCCATTACATGTGGACCCACCGATCAAAAATCAACGGTGGAGATCCTTTTTCCACCAAAATGCAAGGTCTAGATGACCTTATTTATGCAAGGAAAGTAAACATCATGATGGGGTCCATGGAGAATGGCCCCATCTTGGAATGATCATGAGAATCAAGGTGGGCCATCGACCACATATAGGGTCCAAAGTGAGATCCATACCATCAATCGGTAGGCCTCCCTTGGCCCATCATCAAAGCACTAAATCTACCCTATAAAGCACCCACCGTTCGATCTTATTGGTCCTGAGGAACACCAATCTCCTTGTGTCTCACTTTGATAAAAGGTGATGAGAATTGAAGGGCTAGGATGATGGATCTTAGGGTGGGATGTAGGCCACACATATCACACTTTCCCTCCTTAGAAATGCTTGGACGTGAAAGGGCCTAGCTATATGCCCTAGAGGGGGGGTGAATAGGGTAATGCCAAATAAAACTTAAAACAGTGGAATAATAAAAGAAATAAAGCACAATGTTGAATTAAAAGTAATCTCAATAACCTAAAATTAAGAGAATGATACTATATCAGTTCTAAGGACAACCTCACACCAAAAATTAAAGGTTTAAGGTAGGACAACCTTATTTCTAGAACGTCCTTTGTATCATAAACCAATGACAAATAAAAAGCAAGAAAACCAAAATAACTTGCAGAAATAAATCCTAAGTTATTACAACATTCCCTCACTTGCTTGAAATAAAATGATTACAGCATTCATCCACAAATACAATCCATAAAATTGAATGAATAAAGGAATGAAAGAATAAAGCACATCCACAACACAACGATATATAGTGGTTCACCTGTGTGTAAACCAACTGTTATCCAATAGCCACACAGAATGTTACTCCACTCCTAATATCCTCACACGGGGGATATTAGCATGCACTATCAAAATAGGTTTCATAGGTTTACCTAAAACCTTCACAATTGTGTCTTTTTATCTCGGGCTTGCACAATCCAAAAACCCACACAATCTGAGTTTTCTGACTCTCCTCAGATAACCAAAACAATGAGATTTTTCTGACAAATCTCAAACAAAATCAGAATGTAAATTACACAAATGTAAAAATACCTGAATCTCCTTTTGAAGTAGCCCGGTAGATTCAATCGGAGTAGAAGTTCGATTCAACGTTCAAAGTCCAATACTCACTTTAAGAATGGTTCTAAGTCTAATTGATTTTAAATCAAAAGGGCTAGTTCTATTTGATTTTGAATTCAAGAAGAAGGAATATCAGAAATTCCCCTTTTCAAATAAGATTGGAATGTAGATCAAAATTAAATAATAAACAAGCTAGCAAAAGGAATATTAAATGAGCACAAAGTAGCTTAAAAATAAACACGAACTTATCTCAGAGTATAGCCTAAAGATTGCTTGAATTGAGTTGAAAAACTCTGAAGTTCGTGCTCTATTTATAGCCTGAAAAATCCCATCTACGACTGGTCTTAGGATCCTAGGACTGGTCGTAGCTTCAAAGATTTCCGCGGGATAAGGAATAGCTGTTCCACGACTGGTCCTGGGTAGCCTACGACCGGTCGTGGGCCACCTATGACTGGTCGTGGGTCACCTACGACTGGTCATAGGACCCCCAGATTAGTTGTTGGAGTTTGAGTCGTAGGACTAAGACCGGTCGAAGGACAAGTCGTACAGCTCACAGGATTGGTCGAAAGATGTCCAGGACTGGTCGTAGGACAACTAGAAAAATTTAAAAATCTTCAACAACCTAGGACTGGTCCTGAAAAACTTAAGACTGGTCGTAGCAGAGCTAGGAATAGTCTTGAAGTTCCTAGGACTGGTCTTAGAACAGGCCGACCAAGCATATTAAAATATATAAATTATGTATCCAGAATGACCTACAGTAAAGTCCATCTTAAGGTCAATCTAAGGTCAAACAAACCTTAAAAGTGAGATGGACATTGATATTCTATACACTCAGATGACCCTTAAGAGAAGCTTGAGAATTTATGAATCTTGTTGTAGGCCTTCTCGAGCTTGATCCTTTCTTGATCTGACAAAGTCTTCTTCTATACTTGTACTTGTTTGAATCTTGAACATGCATACTTGGAGACTTCTATTCTTGAATTCTTCATCCATGACTTGAAACTTTCTTTATTTAAGTTCTTGTCTTGAAATATGATGTCTTGAAGTAATGAATAGTCTCAAACATGAAACACAGGATATACAAGACATAGATATAGGTTTTGGCACCACAAATTTTGACAACCAAAGGGATATAAAATCATAGCACTTATAATCTCCCCCTTTGTCAAATTTGTGACAAAACACATATCATACAGATAAGAGCAACATCATACAAATTACTTTACTCCCCCTAAGAGATACGAGTACTGCTCATGTAAACAATAAACAACATGTAAATATCAAGACTCCATATTCTCAATCCACATATCCTTCTCAATCAATCAATCCAAAATAAATTACTCCCCCATTCCATACTACTCCCCTTTACCATACTACTCCCCCTTTTTGTCAGAAAATGACAAGGGAAAGACACAATAGGAAAGTCACAACAACATAGAGAATAATTAAAAGCAGATAATGAGAAAGAAATATGGAAGGACAGCATATTCCAAAAGATAATTCGCCTAATCAGATCCAGAGGAGGGAGCAGGGATAGTAGGATCAATCTAATGTAAGCCCCTATTAATGCGATGAAGATATTTTTGCATATATTTAAACTGCATATTGTGGGCAACACTCATGTTATCAACCTTATCCTCTAATGCACGAAGGCGTGCATCATAATTAGATGGATCGAAATCTGGATCATTTGACGAATCAGTTTCTATCTCATCAAATAACTCATGCATATTAACATCCTGTTGAGGAAGATCGCCAGCTTCCCCGTCATTTCTGGCTTCACCACAATCACCACCAACACTACCTTTATCAACTTGACCAGGAAGCAAATCCAACTTCATCTTATTAAGATTGGAATTGTTGAAAATAAGATGATGAATGGGTGCCTCATTAATAGGTGTATCGATAAACATATGAGTGGCTAACACAGTCAGAAGATAACCAAACGGAATATCACTATGACCCGGATGGAGACGAAACTGTATGATAAAGTGATAGATCAATGAAGGAAGGCAGACCTTGGTACCAGAAGCAATAGAATGCAACACACGAACCATGAAAGAAGTCAACTCAGTTTTATTACCAGACCGAGGATACAGATTTGAAATGAAAAAATGATGTAACACTCTGTATCTAGGTAATAGATACTTTGAAGGGAGCGCATTCCCTGAAAGGGCCTAGCTATATGCCCTAGAGGGGGGGTGAATAGGGCAATGCCAAATAAAACTAATAACAGCGGAATAATAAAAGAAATAAAGCACGATGTTGAATTTAAAGTAATCTCAATAGCCTCAAATAAAGAGAATAATACTTTATCAGTTCTAAGGACAACCTTACACCAAAAACCAAAGGTTTAAGGTAGGATAACCTTATTTCTAGAACGTCCTTTGTATCACAAATCAATGAGGAATAAAAAGTAAGGAAATTAAAATAACTTACAGAAATAAATCCTAAGTTATTACAACATTCCCCACACTTGCTTGGAATAAAAAGATTACAACATTCATCCACGAATACAATCCACAAAACTAAATCAATAAAGGAATGAAAGAATAATGCACATCCACAACACAACAATATATAGTGGTTCGCCTGTGTGTACACCAACTGTTATCCAACAGCCACACAGAATGCTACTCCACTCCTAATATCCTCACATAGGGGATATTAGCATGCACTATCAAAATACGTTTCACATGTTCACCTAAAACCTTCACAATTGTGTCTTTGATCTCGGGCTTACACAATCCAAAAACCCTCACAATCTGAGTTTTCTAGCTCTCCTCAGATAACCAATAATAATGATATTTTTCTGAAAAATCTCAAACAAAACCAAAGAAAGTAAATTACAAAAATGTAAAGTACCTAAATCACATTTTGAAGTAGCCCGGTAGAACCAATCGGAGTAGAAGTTTGATTCAACGTTCAAAGTCCAATACTCACTTTAAGAATGGTTCTAAGTCAAATTGATTTTAAATCAAAAGGGCTAGTTCTATTTGATTTTGAATCCAAGAAGAAGGAATATCAGAAATTCCCCTTTTCTAATAAGATTGGAATGTAGATCAAAATTAAATAATAAATAAGCTAGCAAAAGGAGTATTAAATAAGCACAAAGTAGCTTAAAACAAACATAAACTTATCTCAGAGAATAGCCTAAAGAATGCATGAATAGAGTTGAATTGAATTGCTAAAACTCTGAAGTTCGTGCTCAATTTATAGCCAAAAAAATCACATCTACGACTGGTCTTAGGATCCTAGGACTGGTCGTAGCTTCAAAGATTTTCAAAGATTTCTGCGGGATAAGATTTTACTGTTTCACGACCAGTCCTGGGTGGTCTATGATCGGTCGTGGGCCACCTACGACCGGTCGTGGGCCAATTTAGTTGCTGGAGTTTGAGTCGTAGGACTACAACTGGTTGAAGGATGAGTCGTAGAACTCACAGGACTGGTCGTAGGACAACCAGAAAGATCCAAAAATCTTCAACAACCTAAGACTGGTCCTGAAAAACATAAGACTGGTCATAGCAGAGCTATGACTGGTCTTGAAGTCCCTAGGACTGGTCTTAGAATAGCCCAAACAAGGATATTAAAATATATGAGTTATGTATCCAGAATGACCTACAGTAAAACCCATCCTAAGGTAAATCTAAAGTCAAACAAACCTTAAAAGTGAGATGGACATTGAAAGTCTGTACACTCAGATGACCCTTAAGAGAAGCTTGAGAATATACAAATCTTGTACTAGGCCTTCTTGAGCTTGATCTTGACTTGACAAGGTCTTCTAATATACTTGAACTTGATTGAATCTTGAACATGCAAACTTGAAGACTTCTATTCTTGAATTCTTCATCCATGACTTGAAACGTTCTTTAATTAAGTTCTTGTCTTGCAAAGCGATGTCTTGATTGCAATGCGATGTCTTGATTGTAATGAATAGTCTCAAACATGAAACACAAGAAATACAAGACATAGATATAGGTTTTGGCACCACAAAATTTGACAACTAAAGGGATATGAAATCATAGCACTTACATTCCCTTTGTGTGTCTATTGCACATTAATTTTGCATAAGTCTCTTGTTAACATGCATTTTTTCGATTCAGATGGTTTGACGTATAGAGTATGAATCGGAATACCTTCATCATTAACGGGTATATCCATAATACTCAATATTAAATGACGGTCTACTTCAAATTTCCCTTCTCTAGTATCAATTGAAAAAGTTAAGTTGTCAAGGGAGAATTCTAAGATACATGCAACCATTGATTGGGCAATAGACTGGTATGCAAGCCCACCCCAAAGAAAAATGTTAGCCCAGCTAACAGCTTTAAGGAGAGGGACAATACCATATGGAGCAATATGATTGAGATCAGCGGTATGCTCAACGATAACATTACGGACACGCAAATCCCGTACATCTTGAGGATCATCTTCGGGTGACCAAAGGTGCCGTTTTGTTATCGGTGTAGATCTAGATGAGGATGGGCCACGAGATGTTTTCTTCTTCTCTCTAGCATCCATCTTCAACAAGATATACTAAGAGCAAGAGAAATGCACAAAAAGAAGGATGGGTTTTCTCTAGATCAGTAATTTGAGAAGAAACCCTTAAAAAATCAACAAAAGATGAAATCTAGCTACACAATGATCAAATTAAAGCATAGAGAGCATGAATCTTGATGAAAAATGAAGAAATATGACTAACCTTGAAGAAATACAAGAAATCCTATGACTGGTCGAGCCACGACTCGTCGTAGGTCGGAGTGAAAATGAAGAAGAAGGAGATTTTTCCCAAATTATATCATGTTCACGAGCTCCACGACCAGTCGAGTGATGTGTACGACCGGTCGTACCATGACTGGTCGTGTACAGATACAACCGGTCGAGCATCGACTAAAAATATATATTTAATATAAAAAATTAAAATTTAAACACAAATAATAGTAAATATAATACATTATGATGTAAGCAAGAATACTCAATGTAAAATGCACATACCAAGATCAAATTTCAATTTATTAAACCTGCTTTTGTCGAGCGGTTTAGTAAATATATCAGCAAGTTGAGTTTCGGTTGGTATATATTCCAAGGAAATAACTTTTTCTTCAACCAACTCACGAATGTAATGATACCTAATGTTAATGTGCTTAATACGTGAATGCTGGATTGGATTTTTAGAAATATTTATAGCACTGAAATTATCACAGTGTAAGATCATTGAATTTTGATTAATTCCATAATCGCTTAGCATGCGTTTCATCCAAACTAGTTGAGTACATGCATATCCAGCTGCAATATACTCAGCCTTAACAGTGGAGAGCGATATTGAGCTTTACTTCTTGCTGAACCAAGAAACTAAGTAATTTCCGATGTAAAAACAACCACCATTGGTTGATTTTCTATCATCGATATTACCGGCCCAATCAGCATCTGAGTACCCGGCTAATTGAACACTAGTATCAAAAGGATACCAAAGACCCAGATTCATAGTACTTGTGACATATCTAATAATTTGTTTAACAGTAGTAAGATGTGATTCCTTAGGATTAGACTGATATCTTGCACAAATACCAACACTTAACGCGATATCAGGTCTACTAGCAGTTAGATACAACAAACTACCAATCATACTACGATATAGTTTTGGATCTATATCTTTACCTGTAGAGTCTTTTGAGAGTTTTAACGTTGTACTCATAGGAGTATCAAAGTTCTTATCATTCTTAAATCCAAACCTTTTAACCAAGTTTGAAGCATATTTGGTCTAGGAAATGAAAATTCCATCAGGTTGTTGTTTTAATTGCAACCGTAGAAAATAGTTAAGTTCTCCAACCATGCTCATTTCGAACCTTAATTTCATTAACTCTGCAAACTCAATAGACATGTTAGAGCAAGTTGATCCATAAATAATATCATTAACATAAATTCGAACCATCAAAATATCATTATTATGTTTCTTAACAAAGAGCGTCTTATCAACACTTCCTACTTGAAAGCAATGACTAAGTAAGAATTTAGTCAATTTCTCATACCATGCCTTGGGTGCTTGTTTTAGACCATAAAGAGCCTTTTTGAGATGAAATATATGGTTAGATAACTTGGGGTCTTCAAACCCTGAAGGTTGTTCAACATACACCTCTTCATGTAAATCGCCATTCAAGAAGTCACTCTTTACATCCATCTGATAAATCTTAAATTTTCTAAAGTATGTGATGGAAATAAAAAGTCTGATTGATTCAAGGCGAGCGACAGGAGCAAAGGTTTCATCGTAATCGATGCCTTCATTCTGAGTGTACCCTTGTACAACCAGTCTAGCCTTGTTTCGTATTATATTCCAAGTTCATCAGACTTATTTTTAAAGATCCATTTTGTTCCAATAATGTGTTTATCTTTAGGTCTGGGAATAAGATACCAAACATCATTACGAAAAAATTGATTAAGTTCATCCTGTATAGCAATTATCCAATTTTCGTCAGAAAGTGCTTCTTTCACATTGACCGGTTCTATTTGGGATTTAAAACAAACATAATTACATATGTTCTCAAGTTGTTTGCGAGTACGAACTCTAGTGAGAGGGTTTCTAAGTATTTGATTGGTTGGATGATCTTTGACAGTCCTTGGTTCAGACTCTTTTTGACTTGATGAGGGGTCTTGATTGTCGATAATAAGAGCTTCATCATCATCTAAACTCAGAGCTGGTGTATTCAAATGATCATCAATGACCACATTGATGGACTCCTGAATCACAGCAGTTCTCTTATTTAGAACCCTATAAGCTCGACTGTTTAAAGAATAACCAAGTAAAATACCTTCATCACTCTTCGTATCAAACTTTCTTAAATTTTCACGATCACGTAAAATATAACACTTGCTGCCAAAAACCTGAAAGTATTTGACAGTAGGTTTCTTTTCAAACTATAATTCATAAGAAGTCTTATTATTAGATTTACTGGTATAAACCTGATTAATATTATAACATGCAGTATTAACTGCTTCAGCCCAAAGATTTCTAGAGAGCTTCATGCTATTCAACATAACATTAGCCATATCCTGAAGCACTCTGTTTTTTCTTTCAACTATACCATTTTGTTGCGGTGTTTTGGGCGCAGAGAATTCATGCGATATTCCCTGATCACTACAAAATTTCTCAAAACTATTATTTTTGAATTTGGATCCATGATCACTACGGATCTTACTAACATGAGAAGCTTTCTCATTTTGGATTCGTTTAATCACCTTTTTTACTTCATCTAGGGTTTCAGTTTTGTCTTTTAAGAAAGATACCTAAATGAATCTGGTATAGTAATCTACGATAACCAAGATGTATTTTTTGCCTCCGATCTGGTTGGTCCAATAAGATCCATGTGGAGAAGCTCGAATGGTCTAGATGTGGTATTGGAGTTCACTTTCTTGTGAGAGCTCCTAATCTGTTTGCCCAACTGGCATTCACCACATATTTTTTCTACTCTTTGTAATTTGGATAGACCTCTAATTAGTTCTCTTTTGCTCAATCTAAATAAGTTCTGATAGTGTACATGTCCAAGGCGTTTATGCCATAATTCAGTCTCATGGGTATGGACCATGTAACATGATTGAGTAGATGAGCTTGCATCACTAATGTTTTAGAAGTTCTACGACCAGTTAATATAACAGAACCCTTTTTATTAAGTATCTCACAACCTTGATTAGAAAACTTCACACTATGGTTGTTATCGCATATCTGAGAAATGCTTAGTAGGTTATGTTTTAAGCTCTCAACATATAAAGCATTCTTAAATAAGGAAAGGTTATAAAGCTGAACCATACCTTGGCCAATGATCTTGCAATTGCTTCCATCACCAAATTTGACTGACCCGTCAGTCATATCTTTTAGTTCGGTGAATAAGGTCTTGTCACCTGTCATATGCCTGCAGTAACCACTATCTAGGTACCACTTTGAATGGCTTGTAGCTTTGAAAGCAGTGTGGGCAACCAAGTAGGAAACTTTAGGAACCCATTTCAGAACTATTTTGGGTTTAGGAGTATAGATGGTCTTTTTCTGTCTGTTGTTATAGGAGAGACCTATAGAGTTAGACTTTAATAGCTCCTTGAGTAGATCAATTATTTTTTCACAAATGGATTTCAGTTTTAAAAATCAAAGTTGACATGGCTACCTTTAGGTTTTTGAAAAGTCCTTGAATTTTTGGAAAAATCTTGATAAGTATTCTTTTCTTTTGAGATTGAAGACTCTCCTTTTACAAATTTAGGAGCAATGTTCTTTTGTTTAGGAGATGTATTCTTATCATAGGCCAACCTGGATCGATCGTCACATTTTCTTGATCCGGATAATAATTTTTCCAATTTAGGATCACCTTGGGCATATCTCGATGTGTCTTTCAAACTCAGAAGAGAAGCTACCTCATTTTTGAGTTTCTCATTTCGGATCTCAAATCTTCAATTTTGGAGGTTTTGAAATCTAAATCACATTTGGTCTTTTCGAAAGAATCGAAAATATGAGACTTTTCTAAAACTAGAGACTCATAATCTTCCTTAAGCTTAGAAAATTTTTCTTCTTGTAATTTAAGCTTGACGGCAATTTTACAACTCTCCTTATAAAGGGCATTATAAGCATCCTGAAGATCATCTTCATTATCACAATCACTATTTAGATTTTCTTCACTAGATATATCATCATTATCTGAAAAAGTGATCTTGGCTAGAGTCATAAGGGCTTTAACATCATCGCCCGACTCAGTTTAAGAATCTTCTGATTTAGAAGAGGATTTAGAATCAGACGATTCATCCTAAGTAGCCATCATGCTTTTCCTTTTTGATTTTTCCTTTTTAGGACATTTGTTAGCTAAGTGCCCATACTCTTGATAGTTGTAACATTGACTATCTTTCAAAGATTTTTGAGCTCTAGGTTTAGATCGTCTCTTATCATTTGACTTTTGAAAATCAACTTTTTTCTTACTTTTGAAAATTTTAAAAACTTTTTTGCTAAAAGCGCCATAAAATCTTAAGAATTTTCTAAGTCCGAAGTGCTTTCTTATGAAACATTTGATGATTTGAGAGCAATTAATTTTCCTTTAGGAGCTTTAAAGGACAACTCGTAGGTTTGTAGTGAACCAACTAGTTCCTCAACCCTCATGGTATCCGTATCACGAAGTTCCTGAATCACGGTCACTTTAGAATTGAACCATTCAGGAAGTGAGCGTAGTATCTTTGCGCACACTTTACTTTTTGAGATTCTATCACCAAGACCCCACATAGAGTTCACAATGTCATTCAATATAATGTAGAAGTCCATAAACATCTCATTCTCCTCCATATGAATTTCTTCAAATTTAGTTGTGAGGAGTTGGACTTTAGATTTCTTGACAATTGATGTACCCTCGTGTGTCATTTCTAATACATCCCATGCTTGTTTCGCATTTTCACAAGAGATGATTCTTTTGAATTCATCTAGTGATAATGCACAAGTAATTGCATTTAGTGCTTTTGCATTGGCACTACTCTCACTTTTCTGAAGTGTGGTCGAAAGAGAATAAGCTGTTACTTTCATTGATTTTGAACCATCGTCATTAGTTACTTCAGTGATAGGAGGGTTCCATTCATTCACTGTGGCCAGCCACACACTTTCATCTAAGGATTTGAGGAAGATCCTCATCCTAGCTTTCCAATAGGCATAGTTTGTGCCATTAAAGGATGGTGGCCTAGTGACTGATAGGCTATCAAAATTTGACATCTTAATATAGCTTAGATCTTTAGCTCAGGAAATAAATCCAATAAATAAACAATAAGCACGAGCTATTAGGCTTTGATACCACTTGAAAGGGCCTAGCTATATGCCCTAGAGGGGGGGGGGGGGTGAATAGGGCAATGCCAAATAAAACATAAAACAACGGAATAATAAAAGAAATAAAGCACAATGCTGAATTAAAAGTAATCTCAATAACCTAGAATTAAGAGAATGATACTATATCAGTTCTAAGGACAACCTTACACCAAAAACCAAAGGTTTAAGGTAGGACAACCTTATTTCTAGAACGTCCTTTGTATCACAAACCAATGACAAATAAAAAGCAAGGAAACCAAAATAACTTATACAAATAAATCCTAAGTTATTACAACATTCCCACACTTGCTTGAAATAAAATGATTACAACATTCATCCACAAATACAATTCTCAAAACTGAATGAATAAAGGAATGAAAGAATAAAGCACATCCACAACACAACGATATATAGTGGTTTGCCTGTGTGTACACCAACTGTTATCCAACAGCCACACAGAATGCTACTCCACTCCTAATATCCTCACACAGGGGATATTAGCATGCACTATTAAAATAGGTTTCACAGGTTTACCTAAAACCTTCACAATTGTGTCTTTTTATCTCGGGCTTACATAATCCAAAAACCCACACAATCTGAGTTTTCTGTCTCTCCTCAAATAACCAAAACAATGAGATTTTTCTAGCAAATCTCAAACAAAACCAAAGAATGTAAATTACACAAATGTAAAATACCTGAATCTCCTTTTGAAGTAGCCGGGTAGAACCAATCGGAGTAGAAGTTCGATTCAACGTTCAAAGTCCAATACTCACTTTAAGAATGGTTCTAAGTCTAATTGATTTTAAATCAAAAGGGCTAGTTCTATTTGATTTTGAATCTAAGAAGAAGGAATATCAAAAATTCCCCTTTTAAAATAAGATTGGAATGTAGATCAAAATCAAATAATAAATAAGCTAGAAAAAGGAATATTAAATGAGCACAAAGTAGCTTAAAAATAAACACGAACTTATCTCAGAGTATAGCCTAAAGATTGCTTGAATTGAGTTGAATTGAATTGAAAAACTCTAAAGTTCGTGCTCTATTTATAGCCTGAAAAATCCCATCTACGATTGGTCTTAGGATCCTAGGACTGGTTGTAGCTTCAAAGATTTTTAAAGATTTTCGTGGGATAAGGATTAGCTGTTTCACGACTAGTCTTAGGTAGCCTACGACCGGTCGTGGGCCACCTATGACTGGTCGTGGGTCACCTACGACTGGTCGTAGGACCCCTAGATTAATTATTGGAGTTTGATTCGTAGGGCTAAGACCAGTCGAAGGACAAGTCGTACAACTTACAGGACTAGTCAAAGGATGTCCAGGACTAGTCGTAGGATAACCAAAAAAATCTGAAAATCTTCAACAACCTAGGACTGGTCCTGAAAAACTTAAAACTGGTCATAGCAGAGTTAGGACTGGTCTTGAAGTCCCTAGGACTAGTCTTAGAACAGCCTGAACAAGCATATTAAAATATATAAATTATGTATCCAAAATGACCTACAGTAAAGTCCATCCTAAGGTCAATCTAAGGTCAAACAAACCTTAAAAGTGAGATGGACATTGATAGTCTGTACACTCAGATGACCCTTAAGAGAAGCTTGAGAATTTACGAATCTTGTTGTAGGCCTTCTCGAGCTTGATCCTTTCTTGACTTGACAAAGTCTTCTTCTATACGTGTACTTGTTTGAATCTTGAACATGCATACTTAGAGACTTCTATTCTTGAATTCTTCATCCATGACTTGAAACTTTCTTCATTTAAGTTCTTATCTTGAAATACGATGTCTTGAAGCAATGAATAGTCTCAAACATGAAACACAAGATATACAAGACATAGATATAGGTTTTGGCACCATAAATTTTGACAACCAAAGGGATATGAAATCATAGCACTTACAGGACGTCCACCATTTTTTGTTTCTTGGAAAATTTGAAGAAAGAGAGAGAGAGAGAGAGAGAGAGAGAGAGAGAGAGAGAGAGAGAGAGGGTGGTTGTAAGAGAGAGGTGATCAATGTGAGTGATGGATGTGAGTTGATAGGTGTACTTGACATGTATGGGTGTGTAAGAGAGAGGGTGAGAGAGAGAGAGAGTTAACTTTGGGGTTGCTCTTGTACTTAACATGAGGTGATTGATTGATTGATGGGACATGTTGTAGAGATTCCCTTGGGATTGCAAACGTGCGATGTTTTTCTTGAACTGAACGCAAGCCCACAGCTCCTTGCCAGGGTATCGAATCAGTGTGCAGGACGTGGCATCAGAACCGTGACAATGACGCAATTGTTAGGGTATAAGTCTCGGGTTGAGGAGACTCTAGAATACGGGAGGTGACTCAAGGTTGCGTGTAAATGAAGCCTACGCATTGCAGGTCACCGAAATTTTACCAGGAGGACTACGGAAGCTTAAGGAACAGTATGGACTAGGATACGTGTAACACCCTGAAAATCGGGGGTCGTGTATAAACTCAACTCCCGAGTTCCAGACCGTCACTTATGCAACAAAAATGGTTATGATTCAATGTTGTCTGATTTAAAGCATTCACATGAGTAAAAGTATACCAAAACTGCAATTCATACTTCAGATCCAGTGATAAAAGCAAGCGGAAGACTAAACAATATATATATCACTGTATGGAAAAACAAAGTAATCTCAACTGTCTCTAAAGTATGACTACATCTCTGAGTCTCATATACATGTAAATAGACAAAAGAATAAGTTCAAAATAGTCCCACTGAAGTCCCCCTCGATCCAGGTCACCTACGGGAAGCCGTCGTAATACTGCATATACGAGAACTCATCCTGGTCCTCGTCAATCTCCGGCTCCACCTCCTGGATCTCGTCGTCACCTGCAACTACAACAGGGTCTGGTGGGTGTTGCAAACACCATCCCGTAACGTGGGAATGAGTGATCAACTCAGTGGAATCATAGAGCAAAGATTAGCATGTTCACAATTCAATCACGCGATAATAGTAAAGCAGTAAATCAGACAAATCCTAATACTGTTGTTAATGCAAGATGATATGACGTGATGTATGCCCTCACCGACGATCACCCTCATACGGCAACATCTTACGACCGCGGCATGCCACACTCCCTAGAGTGCTCCACATCTTCCAGGCACATGCAATGCTATGGTGATATGATTACCAAGTTGTTATTAGTCCGTTCAAACAGCAGGATTGGGAAACTAAGGTACTTCCCTTGTATCAATCCCAACACGGATCCTGTCTAGGGTCGTCACTCCTAGTAATCTCATACGATGTACATTTCGTAGGTCACTGCAAGGGCTGCCAGGGCTGTTGCTCGCACTCGTTGCACCGCTCCCCCATCACCTTATCAATACAGGCCTACTGTACTCTACTGCACGGAAGGGTCGTCGCCTCCCGTGAACTCAGAATACGCTCGCGGTCACTACAAAGGGCTCGTCGCCTGATCAGTGTAGGCCGACAGCTAGAATATAGTGTCCCATACCACCATAATCTGCTCACGAGTCAAGGTGCTCATTGGTCACTACGGGGAGGTTTGTGGCCCCAGCGTAGGCCGACAGCTCGACCACGGTGTCCCATACCACCATGCCCGGCTCATGAGTCTTCGTGGATCAAGGTACCACGGTTAATAGGGTTTACAATGGTAAGTTCAGTACCCTAGGTTCAAGCAGTTATGATACATACAAGGTGAACAAACATCGGCCAGTCGGGTTACTTGACGGGCTCGACTAGCGCGATCGCATCTCGAATTGAACGACATGAAGTGCGTAAAACACTTCGCGTGGCCTAACCACTGCCGCCAACTCTCAACACGAATCACATTCATCGACGCGTCGTTCGTGGCTATGACCAGTCAGCCACGAATTCGCTCGGTTACCGACTGCCTGGACTAAGTCAAGTCCCACACATCTATGGAATTACATTAACACTATAAAAAGGTATTGGAATTGAAATACATCATGTGAGCATGTTAGCACATGTTATAACATTCAACTTAAGCAAATCTTCAAGGCATACTTCCCATGCATATTCAACTTAAGCAAATCCTCAAGTACATACATTCCATGCATGTAATGAAATCATGCATTTTGTCAACATGTAGAAAATCATTTAGGTCGGCATAATAATTAAAAAATCAATCACAAACTATCAAATAACATCATTTAATTCAATACATACTAATACAAGCATTTATACAAACACATACACTA
The DNA here is from genome assembly GCA_037074715.1 of Magnolia kwangsiensis. Taxonomy (NCBI): domain Eukaryota; kingdom Viridiplantae; phylum Streptophyta; class Magnoliopsida; order Magnoliales; family Magnoliaceae; genus Magnolia; species Magnolia kwangsiensis. The sequence goes on along the minus strand of CM073587.1, from coordinate 37,316,349 downwards.
CACACTTAAGTCTACATATAGTATGTCGACCCAAAGTGTGCAACTAGGCGAATCACTTCGCCAAACTAATTATGCACGCATTCCTAACTTCCTAATGCGACAACAAACCATGTCAATCACATCAGCAAAATATGAATGTAAACAGTACTTCCTACAAATGACTAAAATGCCCTAAATCTCATATTCTTCGTTAGCTTACGAAACGGGAAACGGAGAGCATTTTGTACATGTCAAACGGCGATGCCGTCAAGAATCTACTATTAAACGACATTGAAAGCGTTGGGAACCGTCAATCAAAGCGTCTAAAATCCTCACCTAGTGTCTTGTAGACTCGGGAATTGAAGCGGAGTGTATATGGTTCGTCTACGGCGAGTAAGGAGCCTAATACATAAGATCCATAAGCTACATCGCTATGGAAACAAGGAAAACTCAAATCGACATCCATTTAGGGTTTTTACTTACCTAGGATTGCGGTGGAATCGCCGGGAAAGCGGTAGAGGAGTGTTGCTTAAGCACGTGCAACACGTAGCACAAGTGGCGGAAAGAACTCTCCCACTCTCTCACAATCTCTCACTCTTTTTCTCTCTCCCAAGCTAGGGCTTCTCTCAAATTCGGATGGGAGAGAGGAGTGAGGGTTTCAACCCCTTTTATAGCCTAAAACATTCCCAAAATAGGCTTGGGAACAATGTTTACTTGGTGCCTAACCAAATCGGGGCCGTTTCGGTCCAAAAGGGCATTTCTGGAGGTCCCCTGGCCAAATGCGGTCGGACTTAAGCTCATGCATACTGGATCTAGTACACATCCAGTTTTCAGACCGGTTGGGTTCCCAGATCGCACGTGGCGGCCCAGTTTCAGTTTAACGGTCACCGCACCAAGATCAGGCCTATAAGTCTCGTGATATATAATAGATATTTTTCCTGATCCAAGGGTGTAATTTGGCTGTATTCTGACGGTCAGAATGCTTAATACTGATGCGTCAAATTTGTGTGCCAGATTTGAATTTGAAATTCCAACTATGTCCCTATTCACACTCTCTTCGGTCCGGGCTCAATGAAATAGCCTGTGAGTATCGGTTTGACTTGATTTTTGGAATGAGTGTCAAGTCCAGCTAGACGGTTCTAACGGTCTAAGATAGGAGGTATCGGACTTTCAACGTGCGGTCTAGATCCAATACAAAGATTCAAAGTGGTCCAGAGAACAAACCGGTTTAGAGTTTGATCCGAGGCTTTAGAGCATTATAGCACCCTTGGTTCCACTCGCTTCGGCCCTTGTAGAACGTATTTAAAGTGATAAGGGACCATTTCCCAGCTATTCTAACGTTGCACTAGCTAACCTAGTCATATTTTCTAAAGGAATGAATTCTACGCAACTTCGGGTCGAGTTGGTACTCGAGCCCAAGTATGGATTTTTCACAGGCGTTACAATCTACCCCCCTTAACAAATAATTTCGTCCTCGAAATTTTGTACCTTTTCGTACTCCTCGAGAAGCTGTGGGTAGTTCTTTCTGATCTCGGCTTCTGTCTCCCAAGTAGCCTCCTCCTCAGTATGATGCGTCCATAGTACCTTCACAAGGGGAATCACCTTGCTGCGCAGTACCTGCTCCTTCCGGTCTAAGATGCGTGTCGGTCGCAGGATATAAGTAACATCCTCTCCTAACTGCACCTGATCCCATCTGATGATATGAGAAGGATCAGCAACGTACTTCTTCAGCATAGAAACATGAAATACGTTGTGGACGCTCGCGAGGGGCGTGGGTAAAGTCAATCGGTAAGCCACTGCTCCCACACGATCGAGGATCTGAAATGGACCAATGAATCGCGGTGCCAGCTTCCCCTTCTTCCCGAACCGAAGGACTCCCTTCATAGGGGAAACTCGCAAAAACACATGATCCCCGACTGTGAACTCTAGTGGTCTCCGTCTCGTATCGGCGTAGCTCTTCTGTCTGCTCTGCGCTGTAAGAAGCCGACGTCAAATAATATCGATCTTCTCTGATGTCGCCTGCACCAACTCTGGGCCAATCAAGCTGCGCTCACCGACCTCTAACCAGCAATGCGGTGCGCGACAAGGTCGCCCATACAGCGCCTCATAAGGTGCCATGCCGATACTCGCCTGGAAGCTATTGTTGTACGCAAACTCCGCATATGCAAGACAGTCATCCCAACTGTCCTTGAAGTCCAATGCGCAAGCTCGCAACATGTCCTCCAGGATCTGGTTCACTCGCTCCGTCTGTCCGTCCGTCTGTGGGTGGAAGGCAGTACTGAACTTCAACTTCACACCCATAGCCTCCTGAATGCGAGTCCAGAAAATAGAAGTGAACCGCGTGTCTCTGTCCGACACGATCTCCAGCGGAACTCCATGCAGACGCACGATCTCTCTAATATACAATCTAGCCAGCTCGTCTGCAGAGTTCGTAACTCTGATCGGTAGGAAGTGCGCCGACTTCGTCAATCGGTCGACGATCACCCAAATGGAATCATGCCCCTTCCTCGTCTTCGGCAACCCAGAAATGAAGTCCATGGAAATGAAATTCCACTTCCACTCTGCAATAGGCATAGGCTGCAAAAGTCCAGGTGGTCGGCGATGCTCTGCCTTCACCTGCTGACAAGTGAGACAACGGGACACAAACTCAGCAATGTGGGTCTTCATACCTTCCCACCAATACGTCCTCTTCACGTCACGATACATCTTCGTGCTGCCTGGATGCATCGCGAGTCTAGTAGAATGCGCAGCCTCGAGAATCTCTCGTCTCAAGTCAGGGATATCTGGGACGCATAGGCGGCCACGGTAACGTAAGCCTCCATCCATACCAACTCGCCAGTCGGCGTCAGCATCATCACTGGCCTGCTCTCGAAGCTCAGTAAGATGCGCGTCGTCCCTCTGCGCCTCGATGACACGGTCATCGATCTGGGATCGCACCTGTACGTGTGCGATGAACTCAAATGGCTCCTCTACGGTGAGTTTCGGCTCAAAGTCTCGCAAAAACTCAACCATATCCCACTCGGCAACCATCAGTGGAGTCGCAAACTCTATCGCCTTCTTGCGGCTCAATGCATCAGCCACAAGGTTCGCCTTCCCAGGATGGTAAGAGACTTCAAACTTGAAGTCCTTCAGCGTCTCCATCCATCGCCGCTGCCTCATATTCAAGTCCCGCTGCGTGAATATGTACTTGAGGCTCTTGTGGTCGCAAAAGAGCTCGAACTCCTCTCCGTAGAGGTAATGTCTCCAGAGTCTCAGTGCGAATATAACGGCTCCCAACTCCAGGTCGTGTGTAGGGTAATTCTCCTCGTGCTTCCTTAATTGTCTCGAGGCATACGAAATTACCCTGTCCCTCTGCATAAGGACACAACCCAAACCAACGCTAGACGCGTCAGTGTATATAGTGTATTTAACCCCTTGCTCTGGCAATACTAGCACAGGGGCGGACGTAAGTCTGTCCTTCAGCTCCTGAAAAGCTGACTCCGCCTTATCATTCCAGGCGAACTTCACGTCCTTCCGTGTCAACTGAGATAAGGGTCTCGCGATCTTCGAGAAATCCTGAATGAAGCGCCGATAGTAGCCAGCGAGACCCAAGAAACTCCTCACCTCAGTGACAGAACCAGGCTGCTCCCAGTCCTGCACCGCAGCTACCTTAGACAGGTCAACTGCCATGCCATCCTTGGACACCACGTGTCCCAGAAACTTCACCTCCTGCTTCCAGAAGTCGCACTTCTTATACTGTGCGAACAACTGATGCTGTCTGAGCGTATCAAGGACCAAACGCAAGTGCTCCTCATGCTCCTCTCGACTCCTAGAGTATACCAAAATGTCGTCGATGAAGACAACGACGAATCGATAGAGGAAAGGCCGCAATACCCTGTTCATCAGATCCATGAACACGGCCGGTGCGTTCGTGAGACCGAACGACATCACAAGGAACTCGTACTGACCAAAACTGGTCCTGAATGCTGTCTTCTGCACGTCCTCATCTCTGACGCGCAGCTGATGATATCCTGACTGAAGATCAATCTTCGAGAAGTACTGCGCTCCTCTCAACTGATCAAACAAGTCATCGATCCTGGGCAAATGGTACTTGTTCTTCACCGTGAGCTGGTTCAGCCTACGATAATCAATACACAATCGCAGCGAACCATCCTTCTTCTTTACGAACAAGACCGGTGCTCCCCAAGGAGACACGCTAGGCCGTATAAAGCCAAGCTCTAGCAGTCCATCAATCTGCGTCCTCAACTCCTCCATCTCACATGGTGCCATGCGATACGTCGGCAGTGAGATGGGTGTAGAACCAGGAATCAGATCGATAGTGAAATTGATCTCACGTCGGGGCGGCAAACCAGGGATCTTCCTGAACAGATCCCCGAACTCAGAAACAACTGGCGTCTGCTCAAGTACCTGAGCACCAGCGTCGCGCAATAGAGTGGCGTAGCTAAGAATGCGGAAAGGAAGATTTACCTGCACTGAAAATGTGAAAGGCGTGCCCTCAGGCTCGTACACCGTCACCACACGAGCCTCGCAGTCAATCTCGGCTCTCGCTGCAGTCAACCAGTCCATGCCAAGAATGACGTCGAGATATACGAGCGAGGGATCGACGACCAGATCAAGAGTCATCGTCCTGCCTCCCAGATCAACTAAACAACCCTCACACATCTGGGTGACATCCGAATAATCTCCATGAGCTGCAAGGACTCGCACGCTATCCATAGTGATAGTCTGCAACCCAAGACGTCTGACTACGGCACGCGATATCAAAGAAATCGTGGAACCAGTGTCCACCATGACAAGAACGGGAGTACCTCCGATATGGCCCGTGACCTCGAAGGCTGAATGCTGGAAAGTCGGCGTCGTAGCTGCCTCAGCGGTCAGTGCATGAACTCGAGCCTGCTGTGGCCGGTTCGGCCGCTGTGTCAAGGGCCGTGGGGGCTGTCGAATCTGCGATACTGTGGGTCTGAAAGAGGAATGCGCAGGAGCTGACCGTATAGGCGGTGCTGATATCGCCTGTGGACGTACACGATCAATCTTCTGCAGCGGCGAGAACCCACTGTCCCGCATCCTCGAAAAGCAACTCTGCGCTAGGTGGCCCGTCCTCCCACAGTATGTGCATGATAAATCAGGGCGCCGAAACAGTCCTACTGGCGCCGTGGTCCTGGTAGGAGGATCAATGCGAGGCCTCTTGCCCGCGAAGGGCCTATCTGGCAACTCCGGTCGCGGCCTGGAAGTAGTCGGGCCTCGTGATCGCGCAAGTCGATCCACGTCCTGCTCTGCCCGCATGGACATGTGAACCAACTCCCTATAGGAGGGAAAACTGATACAGCACATCTTCGACCGGATATCCGGTCGCAAGCCCTCCAAAAAGCGCCGTATGCGCATCTGCTCATCAGCTAGAATCGTCGGGACGTACCTGCCCAACTCTGTGAACCGATGCTCATACTCGGTAACCGTCATCGCTGCCTGCCTGAGACGGAGAAACTCATTCTCCCTCTCGTGCCTGTAGGTCTGAGGATAATACTTCTCATGGAAGCGAAACTCGAATGCTGCCCATGTCCATACGAAATCTGCGGTAACAGTCCGCAATATACTATCCCACCACATACTGGCCTCTCTCTCAAACTGGAAGGTAGCCAGCTCTACCTGCTCTGCCTCAGTACAGTGCAACATGCGCAGAATCTTCGACACTCGGTCGAGCCAAAACTCAGCCTCCTCGGGTCTGTGAGAACCCGTGAAAGAAGGAGGCCGCAAGCACTGAAATCGCTCCAGAAGGCCCCGTGTGTCGGCAGGATTCCCCGCAGGGAAAGCAGGCTGTGCAGGATGTGCTATGTCCTCATCCTGGGCATAAGTATAGGCATCCTCAGTTGGATGCGCAGGTGGTGCAGGCGGAGTAGATGCAGTCGCACCCCCACCCTGGGCTAAAGTCCCGACTATAGTAGTCAATAGCTGCTGCTGCTGTAGCATCATAGCCATCATCTGCTCAAATCTATCAGGTGGTGGAGCAGGCTGTGGCGGATGAGGTGCGGAAGTAGATGCGCGCTGTGGCTCTCTAACTGATGGTGTAAATGGCGGTGGTCCATCTGTAGGACCAACAGCAGGCTGAGACGACCGAACCGTCTCAGGAATCGGGCCCACAGCAGGGTCCGGACGAGTGCCAGACTGAGAGGGAGCCTGATCCATCTGCTCTGACAATGAAAGCCGAACCGCGCTCCTCGTAGTCTTAGGTGGCATTCCCTATATTCAAAATAGGGCGCAACCTTGTCAGTCTCAATTGCACAAATACACCACAATCATTCACTTAAAGAGTCAAAGGCATTCCATGCATTTCAATTAATCAAAATTGTCACAATACAAGGGATATATCCTTACAAGCATCATGACTAGAATGACATGGAAATTAAGACAGTTAAGCGACAACAACATAAGCAAAGCACTAGCCCTAATAGGCTTTACACACATGAAACAGGAAATGGCTAACTACTCATAACAACATCAAAGATCGCGTCGCTAGTCGGAGTCTGGCGACGGAGGAGGAGCACCCTTATCCTATAAGCAACACAGGATTGCCTTCAAGGTGCGAGTCACCTTGCAAAACTTCTTCTTTGTAACGGCCTTGGCATCAGCGACCTCTGCTCGAAGTTCTTGGACTTCCCTTCGCAAAGTGGTCTGGCTCTCCTCCATCCGAGCAATGCGATCGTCGATAGTAGCCTGCGCAGAAGGAGGAGGGCTCTCATCAGTATCCTGAGCCTCCTCTTCTGCTTCTTCCTGAGTCTCTTCCTGAACCTCTGCACTAGGTTCTTCTTCGCTTTGATCTTCCTCTTCATCAAAGTCGTCCCCACTATCCCTTTCAAGTTGATTTTCACGATATTGCGACCCAATCTTCATCTTAACCATTGTCGACTCATCGATGGTGTGAATCGATACCGGCAATTCGGGTCCAAGTCTATAGACAAACTCAAGTGCAATCTTGCAAATGAGTCGGCCAAAGGGAAGGGATTCGGATGTTCTCCTCGACCTGGCTATGAGAACTATCTGCCGTAAGATGAAAGTGGCCATACATACGTTCTCTCCCTGGGCCACCAGAAATAAGAAATCGACCATAAGACGTGTACATTCAATGCGGTTCGTCGACCTAGGATAAACATTGAACGTGCAGATGTGATGCAGCAGACGCAAATCCTCAGACATGTACGTCGCCTTGAGGCTATTATTAGGCTGCCATGGAACCAACTTACCGCACAGAAACCTGGTGCGCGATCTCGTTCACGTCTAGTCCTCAAACTCTTCTCACTTGGATGCACATCACCTAGTGGCACGTTGAGAAGTCGCGCAACCAACCGGACGTCGATCGTAGCCATCCGATCTCTGCCAAAAGGGATTTTGAACTGTAAGGGCTCCAAGGTAGGACTCTGGATGCTAGCATAGAAGGCACGAACGGTGCTCACATTAGCACGAGCGCGAGCTTCAAAGATCGGTCCCCAGTGCGCAGCTTCAATGCGTTCGAACAACAGATACTCGCCGAACAATCACCCATCTACGTCCGCCTCAAATAACACTCTACGATCAGTGTATTCACCATGAGGCATCTCTGATAGAATGGTTCGTCCAAGGTGTGCATGGAGATCCAAATCCCGCTTTGTACGGCACTCCAGGACTGCAGTTGGACTTGCGGCGGTGCTTGAACTTGCAGCACCACCCCGCGGTCTTCTCGATCGAGCAGGGCGGCTCGGCCCAGCCTCGTCTGTTGCAGTTTTCCTCTTACCCATCAAAGACAGGATGGATGAGAGTGACAAAAGACCCAAAATGGCTTCCACGAAGGCCATGGAAAACGCCGAAAATGCGGAGAAATGGCTGCCCAATCTGACAAAAGGAAATCTAGGCGTCGTAGAGGGATGCTTCAAGCTTCCCAAGGCTGTACTTTCAGGGAAAAATAAGAACAAAAAGATGGAATGGAGCTGCTCACGATTTCAGCACTATTTGGGGGATTTTGGAGCTCCAAATGGGGAAATCTTCAAGGAAAGGGGCTGCCAACACCCAATAATTGATGGGTGGTGGTCAGTTTTGGCCAAGGAAGGGTTTAGGAGGGGTTTGGGTCGCCGGGGTTTGGAATGGAGTGCTGAAAATCAAATCTAGGGTATGCAAGGGGGCTGTTTGTGAAGGAGAGGTGGTTTTTGGGGGTTTTCGTGGGATGGGAGGTAGCTAGGGGTGATGTGGAGGGCATTTAAGTGGGTGCGTCCAAAGGGCAGCACCAACGGAGGTCGCCGGCCGGCGATGCATCGCCCGGCCGGCGATGGCATCGCCGGCCAACCTCCAGGTTGGCCAGTGGGACCCCATGAGTCTGGTCCCCCATGGTCCCAGGGCCCCAAAAAGTCAGGTCCCACCCCTTGGTTCATTATATTTTGGTCCCTATGAGCCCAAACATGTGTTCGGGGATTTCTGGGTCTACATCGCAATCCCAAATACCAAACCATATGATGCAGCATATGAATTTGGGGTAGAAGGAGCCAGTACATCTTTCTAGCTCCTTAGTTGCTAAAGAAAGTGAATTTAGAATGGCCTTATGGCCATTTTTCATAAAATTTTACTATTCACTGTAAAATTTGGTGAATGTGCTAATTTGTGTTATTTTCACATTAGGTTTGATGCCCAATATGAAATGGATAAGAAATAACTTATGGTTGAAGTGTTTAGAGAAGGAATTTTGAAGATTTTTGGTGAAACGGGGTTTTTAAGCCCTGGCGATTGATTACTGGAGTCGTGGTCATCCCACGGCCCAAGGATTCACTTTTGTGGTTTAAAACCACTCATAGGACGTCTCCACCCGACTTCCTTCAGCTTAGAAGTGATTCGGGTTGCTTTACGCGACCCGAGATACGTTACAGACTCGATCTTGCGATCGATTCTTATAGACTTCGCCTATCGGCGAATCTGTGATCCTAGAAGTGTTTCTAAACCCTTCTCGCACCCACCTAAGTCAAAGGAAGTGACAGCGTACGTCGCAAGACCATAACCCAGGCCCAGTATACTCTCATTCATGCTCTGATACCAACTTGTAACACCCTGAAAATCGGGGGTCGTGTTTAAACTCAACTCCCGAGTTCCAGACCGTCACTTATGCAACAAAAATGGTTATGATTCAATGTTGTCTGATTTAAAGCATTCACATGAGTAAAAGTATACCAAAACTGCAATTCATACTTCAGATCCAGTGATAAAAGCAAGCGGAAGACTAAACAATATATATATCACTGTATGGAAAAACAAAGTAATCTCAACTGTCTCCAAAGTATGACTACATCTCTGAGTCTCATATACATGTAAATAGACAAAAGAATAAGTTCAAAATAGTCCCACTGAAGTCCCCCTCGATCCAGGTCATGTACGGGAAGCCGTCGTGATACTGCATATACGAGAACTCATCCTGGTCCTCGTCAATCTCCGGCTCCACCTCCTGGATCTCGTCGTCACCTGCAACTACAACAGGGTCTGGTGGGTGTTGCAAACACCATCCCGTAACGTGGGAATGAGTGATCAACTCAGTGGAATCATAGAGCAAAGATTAGCATGTTCACAATTCAATCACGCGATAATAGTAAAGCAGTAAATCAGACAAATCCTAATACTGTTGTTAATGCAAGATGATATGACGTGATGTATGCCCTCACCGACGATCACCCTTATACGGCAACATCTTACGACCGCGGCATGCCACACTCCCTAGAGTGCTCCACATCTTCCAGGCACATGCAATGCTATGGTGATATGATTACCAAGTTGTTATTAGTCCGTTCAAACAGCAGGATTGGGAAACTAAGGTACTTCCCTTGTATCAATCCCAACACGGATCCTGTCTAGGGTCGTCACTCCTAGTAATCTCATACGATGTACATTTCGTAGGTCACTGCAAGGGCTGCCAGGGCTGTTGCTCGCACTCGTTGCACCGCTCCCCCATCACCTTATCAATACAGGCCTACTGTACTCTACTGCACGGAAGGGTCGTCGCCTCCCGTGAACTCAGAATACGCTCGCGGTCACTACAAAGGGCTCGTCGCCTGATCAGTGTAGGCCGACAGCTAGAATATAGTGTCCCATACCACCATAATCTGCTCACGAGTCAAGGTGCTCATTGGTCACTACGGGGAGGTTTGTGGCCCCAGCGTAGGCCGACAGCTCGACCACGGTGTCCCATACCACCATGCCCGGCTCATGAGTCTTCGTGGATCAAGGTACCACGGTTAATAGGGTTTACAATGGTAAGTTCAGTACCCTAGGTTCAAGCAGTTATGATACATACAAGGTGAACAAACATCGGCCAGTCGGGTTACTTGACGGGCTCGACTAGCGCGATCGCATCTCGAATTGAACGACATGAAGTGCGTAAAACACTTCGCGTGGCCTAACCACTGCCGCCAACTCTCAACACGAATCACATTCATCGACGCGTCGTTCGTGGCTATGACCAGTCAGCCACGAATTCGCTCGGTTACCGACTGCCTGGACTAAGTCAAGTCCCACACATCTATGGAATTACATTAACACTATAAAAAGGTATTGGAATTGAAATACATCATGTGAGCATGTTAGCACATGTTATAACATTCAACTTAAGCAAATCTTCAAGGCATACTTCCCATGCATATTCAACTTAAGCAAATCCTCAAGTACATACATTCCATGCATGTAATGAAATCATGCATTTTGTCAACATGTAGAAAATCATTTAGGTCGGCATAATAATTAAAAAATCAATCACAAACTATCAAATAACATCATTTAATTCAATACATACTAATACAAGCATTTATACAAACACATACACTACACACTTAAGTCTACATATAGTATGTCGACCCAAAGTGTGCAACTAGGCGAATCACTTCGCCAAACTAATTATGCACGCATTCCTAACTTCCTAATGCGACAACAAACCATGTCAATCACATCAGCAAAATATGAATGTAAACAGTACTTCCTACAAATGACTAAAATGCCCTAAATCTCATATTCTTCGTTAGCTTACGAAACGGGAAACGGAGAGCATTTTGTACATGTCAAACGGTGATGCCGTCAAGAATCTACTATTAAACGACATTGAAAGCGTTGGGAACCGTCAATCAAAGCGTCTAAAATCCTCACCTAGTGTCTTGTAGACTCGGGAATTGAAGCGGAGTGTATATGGTTCGTCTACGGCGAGTAAGGAGCCTAATACATAAGATCCATAAGCTACATCGCTATGGAAACAAGGAAAACTCAAATCGACATCCATTTAGGGTTTTTACTTACCTAGGATTGCGGTGGAATCGCCGGGAAAGCGGTAGAGGAGTGTTGCTTAAGCACGTGCAACACGTAGCACAAGTGGCGGAAAGAACTCTCCCACTCTCTCACAATCTCTCACTCTTTTTCTCTCTCCCAAGCTAGGGCTTCTCTCAAATTCGGATGGGAGAGAGGAGTGAGGGTTTCAACCCCTTTTATAGCCTAAAACATTCCCAAAATAGGCTTGGGAACAATGTTTACTTGGTGCCTAACCAAATCGGGGCCGTTTCGGTCCAAAAGGGCATTTCTGGAGGTCCCCTGGCCAAATGCGGTCGGACTTAAGCTCATGCATACTGGATCTAGTACACATCCAGTTTTCAGACCGGTTGGGTTCCCAGATCGCACGTGGCGGCCCAGTTTCAGTTTAACGGTCACCGCACCAAGATCAGGCCTATAAGTCTCGTGATATATAATAGATATTTTTCCTGATCCAAGGGTGTAATTTGGCTGTATTCTGACGGTCAGAATGCTTAATACTGATGCGTCAAATTTGTGTGCCAGATTTGAATTTGAAATTCCAACTATGTCCCTATTCACACTCTCTTCGGTCCGGGCTCAATGAAATAGCCTGTGAGTATCGGTTTGACTTGATTTTTGGAATGAGTGTCAAGTCCAGCTAGACGGTTCTAACGGTCTAAGATAGGAGGTATCGGACTTTCAACGTGCGGTCTAGATCCAATACAAAGATTCAAAGTGGTCCAGAGAACAAACCGGTTTAGAGTTTGATCCGAGGCTTTAGAGCATTATAGCACCCTTGGTTCCACTCGCTTCGGCCCTTGTAGAACGTATTTAAAGTGATCAGGGACCATTTCCCAGCTATTCTAACGTTGCACTAGCTAACCTAGTCATATTTTCTAAAGGAATGAATTCTACGCAATTTCGGGTCGAGTTGGTACTCGAGCCCAAGTATGGATTTTTCACAGGCGTTACAATACGTGTCTTACAACTCTCCCCTCCAAATAAAAATTTTATCCTCAAAATTTAAATCATAATACTACTAATACAGGGCTCACCAAGGGAGGAAAATCCTATTACAACACAACATATCAACATAATCATATACCTAAGAGATAGGGATAATGCCAACAAATCTCAACTTCTTGCTCCCAAGATGCCTCCTTAGCATTATGATGACCCCACTAATCTTCGAATCCTAAATCAGAAATGATTGAAAATGGAATACTATGAAGCCTCACAATTTCAATGGTAGGGAGCTATATCAGAAAATCTATAAGTTATTCGAACTCGGGGATCCAACCATTCTAGGTTCTTAACAATCATAGAGTGAAGGGTACCTATCAACAGATATGTGATATTATCCTCAGGTATTCCTAAGTTATGCTCTGATATCATCTTCTGTCATGTCCCAAACCCCAAAATTGGGCTCACAAAATTCCTGATTGTTGAATTTGGTGCCGACAGCCTCCGTAGTACCCTATCCTCAGCTTCCAGCATCCATACGACAGGTTCCGATCCTAGGATCTTAGAAAGAGGATTTTTTAAAGTACATTTGTCTCATAAGAAGCATACCCACAAGTATACCCAAATCATAAAGGCAACATCATCATCACATATCCACTAATATAAACATTTAAATACAATGCTCAAAGGGAATTACGTATGTTAAAATTAAAGTTCCAAAAGACAGTTGCATACTCTAAGCTCAATGCTGCTGCAACCTAATGCCACCTGCACGCATGTATCATACATAGAGGGTGGTGAAAGTGAGTGCACAAGACAAGTGCCAAGTATTCAATGTAATACAATGTCAGAAATATTGGTAAGATCATGAATCATACAATAACAGATAAGTGAAAATACTGAGAAGTCCATGAGTCATACAATATTAGAGTACGCAATACAGATCAACTATGCAAATGAGGAGTAATAGAGGGCCAAATATCAGTTGTTGAGAGTATAATGCAATATGTAAATCCTATTAAGTCCGTCTAGGCCATATAAGTACAAAAAACATAACAACCCAAAATGTCATATGTCTGCAGATACAATATGCGATGCGAATGAAATGACCAAGCTAGACTGTGAGGTTAGGATGATAGTGCATAGCATCATAGGCTACCGGGTCCATCACAAGGGACTTCTATCCAAACCAGTCCCATACCTAAATTTGGATAGTCTGACTGAATGTGGTAAACTCCTGATATCACATTAGTCACGCGCCCAACAGAAATCCTGGTCATGTAAAGGTACACCTAACAAATAGTTGTTCATCACCAGCTTGAGTGGATAGTGAATGAATGAGTATGCAATTCCTGCTCAATAAGTCCACGTATCAGTATGGTTCCTCTCTGGGATCATCATCGGGGTCTAGTACATTGCACACTGACTGCCACCTCCCTAACCGCACAACCCAGCGGGTGGAAAAGACCATACTATTCGCCTGACCAGTAGTCTGCTAATACCTACCTGACTCATTGATAGTGGACCCATTTGTGAGCTAGTCAAATTTAGCCTAACTTACAGCCCCCTCACTCGTGCCATCTGTGACTAGTGTGGCTCCGAACGTATCCGTGAGAGTAGATCACCTCCATTAGATGCTTAAGGCCATGACCACCCTTCTTCTAGGGCAACGTAGGCAACCCATCGATACACCCACACAGGCCAAGTAAGAGCACATAAGTACCCTCCTATGAGACTTCACATGTCTAGATCCCCCATATTTTCAGGAAGAGCATGACCCCATAATAGTAGAGAGGTGGAGATTCGACGTGGAGAAGATTTTTGATACTATGACGTGTACGACCCACTAGCGGGTTTCGTTAGTTGTATTTCTTCTCCAAGGCAAGGCAAAGCATTGGTGGGCGTCAGTTACCTGAGTAGTGGGAGCTGATTTTGAGTGGACCTAGGAGGACTTTGTAGACTGGTTCGACTGAAAGTTCTTTCTTGAACATGTTCGACAGTAGTGCGCGTTAGAGTTTGAGACTTTGTCCTAGGGAGACATGTCCGTGTCTTAGTATGAGGCTTAATTCATTACCCTATCCAGATTTGCGACATACCTCATTGATAATGAGGGGCAAAAGGCCCACTATTTTAAGAATGGCTTGCATTTTAGCCTTGGGAGTCATGTCATTGGACAAATGCTCCCGACTTTTGAGCAGGTTCTACAGCATGCCTAGATATACGAGGCAGATTGGGCCAATTCCCAGTGGGCCCGTGATCAAAGAGGAGATGGTAAGAGGAAGGCCCCCCCGATAGCTCCCAATAGCAGCAATGACCACCACAGAGGCGCAAGGCTGCCCAGCCTTCCGAGCACCAATAGCACCTTCAGCACCACCTCTACGTCAGTTCTCAGGTATATGCTTCAGATGTGGTGGGGTAAGAGTGTCCCCACCCTCAGCAGTAGTAGCAGTAGCCGAGGGCACCACACTAGCCTCCATAGTAACAGCAGTGACCGTAATACCTACCGCTGAGGCCCCAGCAGCAGCAGCAATCACACCAGCCGCTGAGGCCCCATCAACAGCCGAGGCAGTAGTTTAGGCCATCGTAGCAGCAGCAGTAATAGCAGTAATCTCAGAGGGGACATGCAGCTCCCCATTAGACCTAGAGAAGATTTTACGTCACCCAGCAGGACCCTCAGTCATAAGGAGGGATTGTCGAGGGTACTCTCCTTATTTTCACATGCATAACAAGTGTTTTGTTTGACTCTGGTGCATCGCATTCCTTTGTGGCCGAGGATTTCTGCTGATCGACCAGTTTTTTGATAGAGTCTGCTTGTGAGGGTTTGTCAGTATCGACACCCTTAGGGATGACCACAGTGCTAGGCCAGTTTTGCTCGTCTTGCCCCGTTCTGGTAGAGGAGACCTTTTTACCTATTGATCTGTTTGTTCTGTGGATGTCCGAGTTCGATGTCATCCTAGGCATGGATTGGCTAACCGAGTACCACACCGCATTGGACTGCTTTGCGAGGACATTCACGTTTTGTATATTCGGCGTGCCACAATTCCAGTTTGTAGCCGAGCCTAGAGGAGAGAAACTTCCTTGCCTAATGTCATGTGTCGTTGAGGAGCCAGCTGCTTTGAGTATCGACCAAATGCCGATTGCTTGTGTTTTTTTTTATGTATTTCAAAAAATTCTAAGGTTACTACCTTACTAGCACACGAGTTCCAGATTGATCTCATGCCTGATACCGAACCTATTTCAAAGGCTCCATATCGTATGGCACCGTCGGAGTTATGGAAACTGCAGAAGTAGTTGGACGAGTTGCGTGAGTTGGGCTTCATTCGTTCGAGCAGTTTGCTGTGGAGAGTTTCGGTACTCTTTGTAAAGAAGAAGGATGGCTCGTTGAGGCTTTGCGTGGATTACTGCGAGCTCAACAAGATCACAATTAACAACAAGTACCCGCTCCTAAGGATTAATGATTTATTTGATCAACTATAAGAGGCGCAGTTCTTTTCGAAGATAGACCCGTGGTTCGGTTATCATCAGGTTCGTGTCCGAGAGGAGGATATCCCGAATATAGCATTTAGGACCCATTATGGTCATTTAGAGTTCCAAGTCATGTCCTTCAGACTGACCAATGTGCCTACTGTATTCATGCAGTTGATGAACGAGGTCTTCCATCTGTATCTCAATTAGTTTGTTGTGGTATTCATCGATGACATCCTGATTTATTCGAAGACCCATGAAGAGCATGGGCAGTATATGGAGATCACTCTATAGACCCTCCATGCACACCAACTTTATGCAAAGCTGGAGAAGTGCGAGCTCTGGTAGGAGGAGGTGAAGTTTCTCAATAACGTGGTGATGAAGTAGGGTGTCACGCCCCAAACTCGGAAACCGGGCTCACAGAATTCCCGATCGCCGAATCCGGCGCCGACAGCCTCCGTAGAACCCCATTCTCTGCTCCTAGCTCCCATTCGCCAGGTTCCGATCCTGGGATGCTACGAGGAGGATTTTTAATGTCATTCTGATTCGTAATAAGCATAACCAAAGGCATAACCCACAAACAACAACCAAGAAATCCATTACATTTCCACTATGATCAAAAACTTTACAAGTACAATGGGCATAAAGGGAAATATAATGGTAAATAACAGAAAAACTCCAAAATGATCAGCAACGTACTCCTGCCTCAACGCTGCTGCGATCCAACGTCACCTGCACGCAACGGTCGTGCATAAGCTTACAGAAAGCTTAGAGGGTGGTGAAAGTGTGTGCGCAAGGTAGTAATATGAACATGCAAATGACAGAGTGATGCGGAATATACAGATGAACCATAACATCATGAGCCGTACCAAGGCTATACAATGCAAGACATGAATGGTATCGGCCACCAAAGGCCATGCTATATGCAATACAACTCAAGCATACAGGTCCTCATCTATGTCCACATATCAGTACAGCTCAAATATGAAATATCACCGGGGTCTAGTACACTCTAAACCAGATTGCCCCCACATCGCGCGCAATAAGGTAAGTGGAAGAGACCTCACTATCCGTCTGCCAATATCGGGCGCGACTCGTCGATAGCGGACCCATTTTCCGAGCTGGTCAAACTCAGCCTAGCATTGCCCCCTACACTCGGGCGGGTAAGGCCGCACCCCCTTCCAATCGACCACGACACAGTGGAAAGCGTAACCGTCTGGTAATCGGCACTTAACGCTCATCTACCCACTCGGTCTAGACGTTGGAGCAACCTCTTGGTACCATAAGGGTTTAGGGACTTTCACCCAGGGATATCTATAGTACCCCATGTAGAACAAGATTTTCAGTATCCAATCCTGCCAACCACGATGTGTCTGTGGAGGCTACGGCCCTGATGTCGCTAGGGCGTACAATAACCATATCACACAAATGCGGAATGCATGAATCACGCTCTCCAGTCATGCAACCAATCCTGCGCATACCGTGCGCTCATGTAGGGCAACACCGCCTAACCGGAAGCCCATAAACAACCTGCCCGAAGGCAAATGCTATGATCAGTCAATCCTCATATCAAGCATACATATGATGCGTATGATCATGGGTCATGAAACTATACTAAACATGTTATAACAAAATGAATTATCTTACGATGCAGATGGGCCGGGACGGTCTATACACGATAAGTGCGGCCCAGTAATGGGCCCTAAGGAGAGTCGTAATGTGGACATCCAACCAGCATTACCCTCGCAATGTGGACGTCAAACCAACACTGCATCCTAGGCACTATCTTTGTAAACGTCAGTACTTAGTCTGTAATGGATTTACACATTGCAATGGACCGTAGGTTATCCCCATTGGATCTTACATATATATCAAATGGGCCTTATCTTATGGGCCTTTTAGTCATCAGATGGGCCATATAAATGGACCACACTAATGGGTCTTGTGTACATTGCAATGGGTCAAAACCCATGGGTCTTGGATTACATCAAATGAGCTTAGTCTCATGGGTCTTATATATGACCAATGGGCCACACCAATTGGTCCCCAAAAGTACATCAAATGGACTTTAATCTCATGGGCCCTAGTACATCTCAGTGGGCCTTAACCCATGGGCCCTTAAAACAACAAATGGCCTAATCTCATGGGCTTGCATGCAATTCAAAGTGGGCCTAAACCCCTAGGCCTTACATATATCATTTGGCCTACCTCCATGGGCTTTAAATTTCAACAAAAAGGGGTCCAATTACATGGGCCTTGAAGTACATCAATTGGGTCTAGTCCCATGGACTTGCAACACATCAAATGGGCCTAGTCTTTAGGCCTTAAATGAATTAAATGGGCCTAGCCCATAAGCGTTTTATAAATTAATAGGCCTAACCCATAGCCCTTTTGAAATCAAATGGGTCCCAACTCATGGGCCTTATAAAATACTCATTTCCATCCAAACTAGTCATAGAGACACATGGTGTAGGGCCCACTACAATATTCATATAGAAAAAAAAAATATATATATATATATATATATATAAACTATATAACATACATGAATGTATATAATGGTGGGTCCCACAAAAATTACTATGGCAGCTGGCAGTGGGCCCCAGCATCAGAATCAGATGGACGACGTGCGTAGATCACATGCAACAGGTCATGGTGAATCTCACCGTCCACAGGCTGTGGACGGTGTGAATGAATTACATACATCACTATGGGTCCCACAAATGTGGCCCACCTTAATGTTTATTTGAAATCCAACCCGTTCATAAGGTCACTCAGACCTGTATGAAGGGTCAGTAAAGATTTCAGCTTGATCCAACCCTTCTGTGGGCCCAAAAAATAGTTCCCAAGGGTAGGGGTACAGTCCACTGTTTCTTGTGGTGTGGGCCACTGGCGCTCTGGATCTGACTCATTTTTGGAGGGGGGCCACTTTAGGGGGTGGCCCACCCGATGAACGGTTTGAATGTCATATAAACATCAAGGTGGGGCCCACGGATGGAGCCGTGGGTCCCTGGCTTGGACGCCGCCCGCTCACCCGCTGGACGGCTGCACGCGGCAGCGTGCAGTGCCTGCCAGCCCACTGACAACCACCAGAGGCTCTGCCTCTTAAATTTTTTTTTAAAAAAAAAAAACTGTCTTCTTGAGGTTTTTCATATGAAGGGCCCGCTAAAGTGAAATCCGTTCCGGCCATTACGATCAGTGGCCCGAGGCCGTCCAAATGAGCCCAGAGTTTGGATTTTTTGGATGCTTAGAAAGTAAAATAAAACCAAATAATGATCTTGAATGGTAGTGATGCATTCGTTGATATTATGGCCCACCAGGTCTTCCAATCAGTCCCAAACTTTTACCCAACGGCTAAAACACCGTAGGTAAGAGGATGGACGGCTTGGATTACTCAAATACATCATGGTGGGGCCTATGCAAGGGAACACCCAAAAAGCCTTCTTTTCTTCCCTTTTCTTCTTTCCTTAAAAAAAAAAACGTCCAGCGTCCCAGACGCTGGACGATGTATTAAAATTTTTTTTTTTTTGTATGTGGGCCCTGATGAAGTGGACTCCCCACTGATGGGTGGCATGGGAGTAACGGCCAAGGTGGGCCCCACTTGAATAAAAACAAATAAATATCTCAAAGTGGGATCCATTCAAGTGGGCCACACCACCTTATCACATGCCATAAAAATAATACAGAATAAAAAGAAATAAGAGAGAGAGAGAGAGAGAGAGAGAGAGAGAGAGAGAGAGAGAGAGAGAGAGAGAGAGAGAGAGATGGAGAGTGGGACACGGCTTGTGATGGAGGGACCCCGTCATTATGGGCCCTCCCTTGCAATGAAATATACAATAAATGGATCCCTTGCACATGGGACCATTAAAAATGTAAATCAACGGTGGAGATCCATTCTCCACCGATACGGACGGTCTAGATGACCTTTCTAAATGAAAATAAGCATCATGATGGGGTCCATGGAGAATGGCCCCATCATGGAACGATCATGATGATCCAAGTGGTCCATCGGCCACAAATAAGGGTCCCAAGTGAGATCCACACCATGGATCGGTGGGCCTCACTTGGTCCACCATAAAATCAAGAAAATCTACCCTATAGAAGCACCCACCGTCCGATCTTCTCGCTCCTAGGGGTTCCTTGGCACCTTGTCTTCAACTTCAATGGCTAAGATGAAGAATGGAGGGTTGAGATGGGAGATTTTGGGGTAGGAAGGTGGGCCACTTGGAGCTTAGGAGGCTTTGCAAAATTCCATACGTATGGAACTCTTGTTGCTTGGGATTTTTTTTTGAAATGAGAAAGAGAGAAAGAGAGAGAGTGATGTAAAGGGAGAGAGAGAGTGATGGATGGATGGGTGAGTGATGGTGGTGTAAGAAAAACTTGACTTTTTGGCCTTTTGTGTAAGAAAGGTATGGGTTAAGAAGACTTTGTTGGCTTTTTGTGTAAGAGAGGTATGGGTTTGGGAGACTTTTGTGGTTGCTTGGAAAAAGGGATGGAAGTGATGTGTACTTGACATGTGATGGATTGATGGGTGATTGATTGATGGGATTGATGTGATTGATGTGACACATCGTAGAGATTCTCTTAGTTTTCGCAACGCGCGGCGTTTTCTCGCACCGAACGTTGGCCCATATCTCTTGATCAGGGTATCGCCTCGGCGCGCGAGTCGCGGTATCGGAACCGCGGCGACGGTGCGGTCGCTATGGCATTGGTCTCGGGTTGAGTCGACTCGAGTTGTCGGCACATGAATCAGGGTCGCGCGTCGATACTGGTTAAGGGTCGAAAGTTGCCGGAATTCGACCGGTAAGACCGTAGAAGTGTACGGAAAGGTACGGACCAAGATACGGGTCTTACATAGGGTGTCGTAGTGGACCCCTCGAATCGATGTTGTTCGTCAGTGGGTCCAGCTCATGAACACATCCGAGATTCGCAGTTTCCTTCGTTTAGTGGGCTACTACCAACGTTTCATTGAGGGATTCTCCAGTATTGCAGCCCTGTTGACTAGGTTGACTAAAAAGGTGCTGAGTTTATTTGGAGCAACGCGTGTGATCAAGCACTTACAGAGCTGAAGGACTGTCTTACGTCCGCACCAGTCCTCACTCTTCCCTCTGAGAGTGAAGGGTTCATGGTTTTTACCGATGCGTCACATATTGACTTGGGTGTTGTCATGATGTAGCACGGGAAGCCCGTGGCCTTCACGCCTTGCCAGCTCAAGATCCATGAGCAGAATTACCACACACATGATCTAGAGTTGGCTACCGTTGTCTTCGCACTGAAGGTGTGGAGGCATTATCTTTATGGGGTTAGGTTCAAGCTCTTCTCTGACCACAAGAGCTTGAAGTATCTCTTCTCACAGTCAGAGTTGAATATGAATAGAGACGTTGGATGGAGCTCATGAAGGATTACGATTTCGATCTTCAGTACCACCCTGGTAAGGTGAACATGATGGAGAATGCCCTCAGTAGTTAGCCACGGGACCTGGTGGAGCATACGATGGTCCACGAGTGGAGGATGCTCGAGGATGTAGCTGAGTGTGACTTCGAGTCTGGTCTGCAGTTTACTATTGTTTAGTTATCGAGCCTGTCGATTCAACCCTCTCTTATCGCAAGGGTGATTGAGGCTCGGTAGATAGATCATTCATTGCAAGATTGCCGAGCAGAGGCTGCATCAGAGGAGCAGTCTGAGTGGTAGATTGGTCCCAGTGGTGGACTTCATTTTAGATGTTGATCGTGTGTCCCAAACATTCTAGAGTTACACAGATATCTGATGACTGAGGCACATCGATCGAGGTTTACTATCCACCCAGACTCTACGAAGATGTATCATGACATTAGGAGGCAGTATATTTTGGACAGAGATGAAGCGTCGGATTGCTAATTTTATGGCCGAGTGTGACACGTGCGTCAAGGCCGATCATCAGAGACCCTCAGCTCCCTTGTAACCATTGAGCATCCCGTTGTGAAAGTGAGAGCACGTATCCTTAGATTTTATCATGGGTTTGCTGAAGACTCAGCGTGGTCAGGATGCCATCTGGGTTGTCGTCGATCGACTGACGAAGTCGACACATTTCTTATGATTCGTGCAACCTGGCCTTTGGACCGACTTATTAGGATATTCATCCAGGAGATTATGAGACTACACGGTGCTCCAATTTCAATCATTTCTGACCGAGAACCGAGATTCACGTCTTAATTTTGGAGGAGCTTTCAGAAGGTGATGGGGTCTGTCTTGCAGTTTAGCACCATGTATCATCCGCAGACCAGTGGAAAAACTGAAAGGGTCAGCCAGATGCTTAAGGATATTCTTTGGGTTTGTATGATTGACTTCTTGGGTAGCTGGGATAATCATCTACGACTGACTAATTCGCATATAACAACAACTATCAGGTGACCATTGGCATGACTCCTTTCAAGGCATTATATGGCAGACCATGTAGATCTTCGAGGTTGGAGAGCATCGTCTCCTAGGTCCCGAGCTTGTGTAGAGGACATCAGAAGCCATCGATATCATCAGGCAGAGGATGCACACATTTCAGAGCCATTTCAGAGCCGGTAAAAGAGTTTTGTTGATCGTCAGCATCATACCTTGGAGTTCATAGTTAGAGACCATGTGTATCTCAAAGTCTCACCCATGAAGGGTGTGGTTCATTTTAGAGCGAAGGAAAAGCTTGTTCTGAGATTCATAAAACCTTTCAAGATCACTGGGCACATTGGCGTCATGGCCTATAGGCTTACCTTGTCACCTCAGTTGTTTGGTGTCCACAACATTTTTCATTTCTCTATGTTGTGGAAGTGTGGGTCAGACATCATTCCCGTGATAGATTGGTAGCCTTTAGAGGTTCGTGAGGATGCTTCTTATATTGAGCAATCAGTTTGTATCCTTGATCGGAAGGAGCCGGTCCTCTGGACCAAGGTCATTCCCTTAGTGAAGGTAAAATAGGGTCATCACAGTATTGATGAGGCGTCTTGGGAGAGAGAGGCTAAGATTCACGAGCGTTATCCCCATCTCTTTGATGATTGATTGTATTTTGTATTGTCATTGATTATATATGATGTTATGATTCTTCTTCCATTATGAGTTCTGTCTTATTGCATGATAGTGTAAATTTCGAGAATGGAATTTTTATTATGAGGGGAGAGCTGTAAGGTCTGTATCCTAGTACCGTTCCGTTCCACCAACTACCGTGATCCTCTCCATCGAATTCCGATGACCCACGACCTGATGTCAATGAATGCGTACGACCCTAAGTCGCATCCCAAAGATATGAGTCAACTCAACTCAAAACTTATACCTTAGCATCCGCACTATCGCTGCGGTTCTAACACTACGTCCTGTGCACTAATACGATACCTAAGCTAGGAGTTGTGGCCCGCGTATATCTCGAGGAAACGCCATGCATTGTGAATTTTGAGAGATTCAAGAGAATCTCTACCCATATTTCACATCATTAGTCAAGTACACAAACCATCACAACCCATGACTTTCTTTTCCCCTAAGACAAGCAACCACTCCTAAAGTCAACCCTCATGTCACTCCTCTCTTACACAACCATCACTCTCTTACACATCCATCATTTCTCTCTTACACCACCCATCCCTTCTCTCTCATTTCAATCCATCACATCTCCTTTCCCTCTCATTTTCTCTACCCATCCCAAGCAACCAAGAAGAGAGAGAACATCCAAGGAGAAGGAAAATCTAAGGAGAGATGCCCTACCTCAAATCTCACCATCCAATCCTTCAATCTTCATCATTCTCCATTAAAGAGAAAGCCTATGAGCTAAGGAGTCCAAGGAGCCGAGAAGAAGTACCATAAGCAGGTGTTTATATGACTAGATTGTGCTTTTGATAATGGGACAAGTGGGGCCTACCGATTGATGGTAGGATCCTATTTGGGACCCAAGGTGTGGCCAATGGCCCACCAAGATATATAGGTTGAAACCATGATGGGGCCATTCTCCATGGACCTTACCATGATGTTTATTTGATAATTAATATGTAGAGTATCATCTAGACCCTTAATTCTATTCTGGGGATGGTATCTCCACCTTGGTTTGCTGTTTTTGAGGGCCACACAAATTTGACACCCAACTTGATGTATGTATTGTATTTACTTAGCATCCCTAGGAGGGCGCATAGTGGTGGAGACATTCTCACGCCCCAAACTCAGAAACTGAGCTCACAAAATTCTTGACCACCGAATCCGACGCCGACAGCCTCTGTAGTACCCCAATCTCAGCTCCCGGCACCCATACACCAGGTTCTGATCCTGGGATACTACAAGGAGGATTTCTAATCATCAATTTGATTCGTAATGAGCATAACCATAAGCATAACCCACGAACAATAACCACAAGAACACTATCACAAAATCCACTATGATAAAAAAACTTTGAGTATAATGCGTCTGAAGGGAAATATAAGATAATGAAAATAGCAAAAACTCCAGAAGCTTGACTGTGTACTCCAAACTGCAGACTGTATGCTCCAACTATAGTTGCGTCCTGGCGTAACCTGCATGCATCGATCGTGCATAAGCTTATAGAAAGCTTAAAGGGTGGTGTAAGTGTTGTGCAATATGAGCGTGCTTAGAACGTAAGGTCAGAGTAATGCAGAAACATGCTAATGAGTACATGAATGCAATCAGCCGTACCAAGGCTTGCGGTGCAAGATATGAATGCTATCAGCCATATCAGGACCATGTGAAGTGAGATGGAACTCAAGCATGCCAATCCTCATCATATATCAATACAATTCTCATTTTAGATAATCACTAGGGTTTAATACACTCTAAATGGCACTGCCACTCTCCCAGCTATACAGTCCATGTGAGCGTAAGAAACCTCACTATCTATCGGGCCAATATTCTGCCAATACCTATCCGGTACGTCGATGGTGGATGCATTCATGAGCTGGTCAGATTCAGCCTAGTATTGCCCCCTACCCTCAGGCGAGTAAGGCCACACCCCTTTCCAACCGACCACGACACAGTAGGAGACGCGGTCTCCTGGTATTCGGCCCTCCTGCGCTCATATATCCACTTGATCTCGACTTTGGAGTCATCCTCTGGTACCATCGAGTTTAGGGATTTTCACCAAGGGACATCAATGGCACCCCGATACTTAGTAATAATATTTTTAGTATCCGATCCTTCCATCCATGATGTGTCTGCGGAGGTCATAGCCCTGATGTCTCTAGGGTGTATAATAATCATGTAATACAAATGCAAAGTGCGTGAATTACACTATCAGTCATACAACAATCCTGCGCATACTGCACGCTAATGAAGGGCAACTCTGCCTATCAGGGAGCCCATAAACCATCTGCCTGAAGGCATATGCTATGATCAGTCACTCCTCATATCAGGCATACATATGATGCGTATGATCATGAATCAAGGATCTACACCAAATTAGTTATGTGGTGATGGGCTCTGTTCATAACGAAGATGGGCCTAGACAGCCTACACACTACAAGTATGGGCTTATCAAAGGGGCCCTAGGAAGAGTCATAATGCAGACATTTAACCAACAATATCCTTACAATGTGGACATCAAACCATCATTGCTCCCAAGGCATAGCCCGTTATAAAGGTCAACACATATACCATGGTGGAATCAAACTACAATGGGCCTTATGTACATCTCATTGGGCCTCGACCCATGGGCCTCCAATACGTCAAATGGGCCTCATACCATGGGTTTCGTATATATCAAAGTGGGCCTCAGTGGGTGGGCCACAAATACATCAAGTTGGGCCTAATCACATGGACCTTGCATACGTCACAATGGGCCTCATAACATGGACCTCATATATATTAAGGCGGCCTCAACAACGGGCCTCATATAAATCAAGGTGGGCCTCAACAATGGGCCATAAGTATGGTAAGTGAGCCACACCACATGGCTACATGTACATCAAATGGGCCACACTCAAATATAAGTGGTGATGAGGATTTTCACCATTAGAATTCCCAAGGGTTTAATGGTGAACGTTTTAAACCCATGGTTTTCCATAATGTGAACCACCTGATTCTAGATCTGGATTTTTTTTTTAGACTCAAGCCTTAAGATTTATTTTAAAAATGGTTGGACAGTTTGGATGCACTACATTCATCATGGTAGGTCCCTTAGGGATGAAAGTCATAGATAAATCACATACTTCATGGTGGAGGTCCACACTGATGAAAGGTGTGGACACAATACATACATAAGTGGGTCCAAAGTAGAACCCACCATAATGTCGAATTTCCACCGAACCAGTAGATAAGGTCACACAAGTCCTAGGCCCACCAAAATATTTATTTTCCACCCAACCTGGGGCCCACCGTAATGTTCATGTGCCATCCAAACTGTTCATAAGGTCACGTGGACCTGGGGTCCACCGTCATGTTTATTTTCCTCCAATCTGTTGATAAGGTCACGTGGACCTGGGGCCCACTGTAATGCTTATTTGCAATCCAAACTATTCATAAGGTCACCAGACCTGAAAGAATAGGAAAAATAAATTTCATATCTGATCTAAAACTTCTGCAACCTAAAAGGGTTTCAATGGTAGGCATCAATCCTCACTATTCAATGTGGCGTGGGCCACCTAAGTCCCTAGAGGGGCTGATTTTTGGGAGGGGGGCCTCTGCCCTAGGGCCCACAGACTGCACTTAGTGGATATTCCACACACCACATGGTGGGGCCCACCGCTGGGATCGTGGGTCCCTGCCTCTTCTGTCCATGCGGCAGCGGCTGGCAGTAGCAGACGCTGTTGCTGTTGCTACTTAGTATACGTTTTTTTTAAAGAACATGCATTTTCTAAGGAATTTCTTAGGTGTGGCCCTCATCAGGGAAATCCACCCCCCCCCCCCCCCCCCCCCATTGGCTTCTACGGCTTAAGACAAGCCAAACAAGACTAATATGCAATGTATTTGGCAAATAAAAACATCAAGACAGGTTTTTTAATGGTAACTACTACTATTTCCTATGGCATGGCCCGCTTGATTATCAGATTGACCTCATTTTTCACCTCAACGCCTAAAATGGGCTGAAGAACGGGATTGACGGCGTGGATTATATACATACATCAAGGTCGGGCCTGCATGAGTGGCCCACCCCAAAACTGGCTGCTTAATGTAAAAAGCATCCTCATGACCCACCAACGGCTGCCAATCAATAACAGGAACGATGTCTGACCCACACTTCCTCAGCATAGAGACATGAAAAATGTTGTTGTAACACCCCAGATTTTGGCCAACCTGGGATTAGACGTCCTTAAGCAATGGGTTAATTAAAACACTTGGAAAATCGCTTAGAACCCAATTTCATAGCCAAAGAAATCACTTAGAATTAATTCCTTTAGAAAATAAGAGTAAGTTAGCTAGCAATGCTAGAGTAGCTGGGAAATAGTCCCTGATCGCTTTAAATACGTTCTACAAGACCCAAATCGAGTAGAACTAATGAAGCTATGATACTCTAGAACCTCGAATCAAACTCTAACCAGGTTTGTTCTCTGGACCACTTTGAAAATCTGTATTGGATCTAGAACGCGCGTCGAAAGTCCGATACCTACTATCTTAGACCATTAGAACCGCCTAGCTGGACTTGACAATCATTTCGAAAATCAAGTCCAACCGACATTCACGGGCTATTTCATTGAGCCTGGACTGAAGAGAGTAAGAATAGGGACAGATTTGGAATTTAAAATTCAAATCTGGCACACGACTTGATGCGTCAGTATTAAGCGTTCTGACCGTCAGAATTCAGCCAAATTACACCCTCGGATCAGAAAAAATTTCTATTTCATATCATGAGACTTGCAGGCCTGATCTACGTGCGGTGACCATTGAACTAAAACTGGACCGCCACGTGCGATCTGCGAACCCTGCCGGACTGAAAATTTGATGTATGCTAGATCCAGTATGCATGAGCTTAAGTCCGATCGCGTTCGGCCAGGGGACCACCAGAAATGATCTTTTGGACCGAAACAGCCCCACTTTGGATAAGCATCAAGTGAACTTTGTTCCCGAGCCTATTCCAGGCATTTTTAGGCTTATAAAAGGGTTGAAACCCTCACTTCTCTCTCCCATCCGAATTTGAGAAAAACCCTAGATTGGGAGAGAGAAAAGGTGAGAGTTTGTGAGAGAGTGTAGGAGAGAATTTTCCTGCCGTCGTGCCACCTGTTGCACGTGCTTTAGAAAGTCACTTCAATCACCTGGCCGGTGATTTCTCCGCATTTTCAGGTAAGAAAATACACTAGAAGTTGCTGATTTAGTGTTCCCTTGGATTCATAGTGAAGTAGCTGATAGAACTTGTAAATCAGGTTCGTAGTTCGCCGTAGACGAAGCGTATCCGCTCCGTTCGAATCGTTTCACCTATAAGGGAAAAGGTGCGGATTTTAGACGCTTTGATTGACTGTTTTCAACGCTTTCAATGTCGTTTAATAGTAGATTATCGACGGCAACGCCGTTTGACATGTACAACATGCTGTCCGTTTCCTGTTTCGTGAACCGGCGAAGAATATGAGATTTAGGGCATTTTAGTCATTTGTAGGAATGTAACGCCCGTGAAAAATCCGTACTTGGGCTCGAGTACCAACTCGACCCGAAATTGTGTAGAATTTAGTCCTTTAGAAAATATGACTAAGTTAGCTAGTGCAACGTTAGAATAGCTGGGAAATGGTCCCTGATCACTTTAAATACGTTCTACAAGGCCCAAAGCGAGTGGAACCAATGGTGCTATAATGCTCTAAAGCCTCGGATCAAACTCTAAACCGGTTTATTCTCGGGACCTCCTTGAAACTTTGTATTGGATCTAGACCGCGCGTCGAAAGTCTGATACCTACCATCTTAGACCGTTATGACCACTTAGCTGGGCTTGGCAATCGTTTCGAAAATCAAGTCCAACTGACATTCAGAGGCTATTTCATTGAGCCTGGAGTGAAGAGAGTGAGAATAGGGTTAGAATTGGAATTTGAAATTCAAATCTGGCACACGATTTGATGCATCAGTATTAAGCATTCTGACCGTCAGAATTCAGCCAAATTACACCCTTGGATCAGGAAAAATTTCTATTACATATCACGAGACTTATAGGCCTGATCTTGGTGCGGTGACCGTTAAACTGAAACTGGACCGCCACGTGCGATCTGGGAACCTTACCGGTCTGAAAACTGGATGTGTGCTAGATTCAGTATGCATGAGCTTAAGTCCGACCGCATTTGGCCAGGGGACTTTCAGAAATGCTCTTTTGGACCGAAACGGCCCCGATTTGGTTAAGAACCAAGTAAACATTGTTCCCAAGCCTATTTTGGGCATGTTTTAGCTTATAAAAGGGGTTGAAACTCTCACTTCTCTCACACATCCAAATTTGCTAGAAACCCTAGCTTGCGTGAGAGAAAAGGTGAGAGATTGTGAGAGAGAGTGGGAGAGTTCTTCCTGCCACTTGTGCTACGCGTTGCACGTGCTAAGCAACGCACCTCTATCGTTTTTTCGGCGATTACACCGCGATTCTAGGTAAGAAAATACCCTAAATAGTTGCTGATTTGAGGTTCCTTTGTTTCCATAGCGATGTAGCTTATGGATCTTGTGTATTAGGTTCCCTATTCGCCGTAGACGAAGCGTATACGCTCCGTTTCAATTCACGAGTCTACAAGACATAAGGTGAGGATTTTAGACGCTTTGATTGACTGTTTACAACGCTTTCAATGTTGTTTAATAGTAGATTATTGACAACATCGCCGTTTGACATGTACAATATGCTCTCCGTTTCCTGTTTCGTAAATTAACGAAGAATATGAGATTTAGGGCATTTTAGTCATTTGTAGGAAGTACTGTTTACATTCATATTTTGCTGATGTGATTGACATGGTTTATTGTCGCATTAGGAAGTTAGGAATACATGCATAATTAGTTTGACAAAGAGATTCGCCTAATTGCGCACTTTGGGTCGACATACTATATGTAGACTTAAGTGTGTAGTGTATGTGTTTGTATAAATGCTTGTATTAGTATGTATTGAATTAAATGATGTTATGAATTAGTTTGAGATGGATTTCTCAATTAATATGCTGACCTAAATGATTTTCTACATGTTGACTATATGCATGATTTCATTACATGCATGAAATATTTGTGTTTGAAGATTTACTTAAGTTGAATGTTATAACATGTGTTAACATGCTCACATGATTGTATTTCAATTCCTACACTCTTACATAAATTGCTGATGTGACTCCATAAGCGTTTGAGACTAGACTTAGTCCAGGCAGTCGGTAACCGAGCGAATTCATGGCTGACTGGTCTTAGCCACGAGCGACGCATCGATGAACGCGAGTCGTGTTTGAAGTTGGCAGCATTGGTTAGGCCACGCGAAGTGTTTTATGCACTTCATGTCGTTCGACTTGAGATGCGATCGCGCTAGTCGAGCCCGTCAAGCAACCCGACTGGCCGATGTATGTTCACCTTGTATGAGTCATAACTGCTTGAACCTAGGGTACTAAACTTACCAATGTAAACCCTGTTAACCATGGTACCTTGATCCACGAAGACTCATGAGCCGGGCATGGTGGTATGGGACACCGTGGTAGAGCTGTCGGCCTACGCTGGGGCCACAAACCTCCCCGTAGTGACCAGTGAGCACCTAGACTCATGAGCAGATTATGGTGGTATGGGACACTATATTCTAGCTGTCGGCCTACACTGATCAGGCGACGAGTCCTTTGTAGTGACCGTGAGCGTATTCTGAGTCCACGGGAGGCGACAACCCTTCCGTTGCAGTAGAGTACAGTAGGCCTGTATTGATAAGGTGATGGGGGAGCGGTGCAACGAATGCGAGCAACAGCCCTGACAGCCCTTGCAGTGACCTACGAAATATACATCGTATGAGATTACTAGGAGTGACGACCCTAGACAGGATCTGTGTTGGGATTGATACAAGGGAAGTACCTTAGTTTCCCAATCCTACTGTTTGAATGGACTAATAACAACTCGAAAATCATATCACCATAACATTGCATGTGCCTAGAAGATGTGGAGCACTTGAGGGTCAATTACATGCCGCGGTCGTAAGATGGTGCCGTAAGAGGGAGATCGTCGGTGAGGGCATACATCACGTCATGTCATATTGCATTAACAACAGTATTAGGATTGTCTGATTTACTGCTTTACTATTATCGCATTATTGATTTGAGAACATGTTAATCTTTGCTCTGTTATCCCACTGAGTTGATCACTCACTCCCACGTTACGGGATGGTGTTTCCGGACACCCACCAGTCCCTATTGTGATTGCAGATGATGGCGCGGCCTGCGAGGCAGAGCTGGACTTGATGATGATGAGGAGGATTCCTCCTTTATGGTTGTTCTGATTGACGGGATTACAGGGAGGTTGATTAGATACCTTGACACTTATCATTTTATATTTTTAGAACACTCATGTATATTCTTTTGGTTTACTTTTGGAGTATACATGTATGTATATAACCTGGTAACATATTCACACTCTGGAGACATACAACAGTTTATATATGTTATACATACTATCACAGTCTTCCGCTTGTAAATTTAACCGTCTCTGGAGCATGATATGCTGTTTTAATTTAATCTCACTCATGTTTAATACATTATCACAGACAACATTCAATCATACATATCTATGTTGCATAAATAACATTTTGGAACTCGGGAGTTGAGTTTTTGCTCGACCCCCCGATTTTTAGGATGTTACAGATGGTATCAAAGCATGATTTAGATTAAACCGGGCCTGGGTTATGGTCACGCGACATACGCTGTCACTTTCTTTGACTTAGGTGGGTGCGAGAAGGGTCTAGAAACACTTATAGGATCGTAGATTCGCCAATAGGCGAAGACTATTCGTATCGATCGCACGATCGAGTTCGTAATGCATACAGGGTCGCGTGAAGTGACCTGAGTAGCTCCTAGGCTGTAGGTAGGTGGGTTGAGATGTTCTTTGAATGATTCTAAACCCGTAAATGTAGATCCTTGGGCTGTGGGACAACCACAACCCCTGCATTCAATCGTCAGGGCTTAAAAATCCCGTTTTACCTAAAATCTTCGAAATTCTTCCTCTCACCACTCCATTCTTCAATTATTTCATCTTCTTTTCATGTTAGGCATTGATCCTAGTATGAAAATGATACAAAATCATACTTTGACAAAATTTTACAGTGAATAGTAAAATTTCATGAAAACTGGCCATTAGGCCATTCTAAGTTTGCTTTCTTTAGCAACTAATGGGCTAGATGGATGTAATAGCTCCTTTTACTCCAAAATCATATGCTGCATGATAGGGGATTGTATTCGGGTTTACAGATTGGCCCCAGAAAGCCCCGAACACATGTTTGGACCTATATAGGGCAATCTAGAATGAACCAAGGTAGGAACCATACATTTTTGGAGTCCCTGGACCATGGGGGACCAAACCCATGTGGTCCCACCGACCAACTAGGGAGTCAGTCGGCGATGCCATCGCCGGTTCGGCGATGCATCACCGTCCGGTGGGGCCCACTTGATCTGATTTTTGGGCGCACGCCCTAATACGGCTAGGGCACCTCCCCCATATGTGGTTCACACCTTGAAACCCCTTATATACCCTACTTCCTTCACAAACAGCCCCTCCCCTAGCTCCATTTACGTTTTCTTACTGCCCTATCCCAAAACCGTGGTTCCAAACCACTCCCAAATCCATTCCCTGCTGAAAACGACCACACTCCATCACTCCATTGAAGTTTGCAGCCTTCCCTCTTGCAGATCTCATCGTTTGGAGCTCTTACAACCCTCAAAATGAGATGAAATCGTGAGGTTCTCCATTCCCCTTTTTCCTTTTTTTTTTCTTTTTGAAAATCCAGCCTTTGGGAGCTTGATGCATCCCTCTACAGGGTCTAGACTTGTTTTAGTCTGTTTGGGCAACAATTCCTCCACATTTCCTCTGTTTTCCATGGTTATTGTTAAGTTGTTATGGCCGAGAGAGCTCTAGTGAGCAATAGACAGTATTAGACTCGACAGTGATAAAGAAGGTAAGTCGGGACTGTGGTAGAGTCCTTTGGTAGAATTAGGTATCTGTGACGTTGTCTTGTAGATGTTTGATTACCGTCTTGAAATTTCTGTGTTTTGTTGTTGTTAGGTAGAAAATATGTTTGTGTTGTGGTTTGGGCTTAATAAAGCCGAATTTGGTTAGATGGAATGCATGCCGTTTCGTTCGCTGTAAGGTATTGTCCCTAGATTGGGAGTATTGTAACTCCCGGGATTCAGCTTACAAATTAATTTTTATCCCAACCCACCCTTCTACCAAGCATGCCACTCCCTATCCCAATATGGGATTAAGAATGCAGTTCCATTTGATACAACTTAATGCTACTGTCCATATAGGCCTTTGGGCGTTTTGGACCTAGTGTTAGCACTCCTAAATTTGAAGGATCTAACTATATAGGAAAGTCATTTACCGTATAATCTTAGGCTTTGGATTATAGCTACTGAGTTACAGACTAGCCTACTAGTTACCTTAAGTAGTGTAAAGCCTGTATATGCTAAGGAATTGTAGGTTAGATTTGGTTGAAGTAGAACCTTATTCCTTCAATAGATTCCCTTATGACTTATAGACTTCTGTTGTTGCCCATAGGAAGGAACCATTCACTCTCAGGAAAAATTTATAAATCCCTCAGATTGAACTTAAAATGTACTAGCACGTCCCCTTAGAATTGCCTTCCCCAAGGGCTTATTGCATTCGGGAACGCGGAATAAAGGAACTACATGTAAGTGATGTATTCGCGGTTTGAATTAACTTCTCAATCCTAGTAGTTGCCAATAAATCCAATGCTCTGATCAAGCAGAAGATCGGCATCGTCTAAGATTAAGAACTGATACAATAAATTTCTGTTCTAGGAAGAAAGTCTATGTATCCGGCTCAGACCCACTACACAACTTTTCTTCCGCGTTGGGTCGACCACATATAACCAAAAGTTATTGCTTTGTCTTTGGGAAATGGCGAGGACTTAAAGTCAGTAGAGAATTCGACATATTGTCACCAACTCATACCTGCCCTTGAACTTAACCACAATAGAGATTAGGCTCATCTCTATGATCATAGGTACCAATGCCATAGAACGCATCCTTAGCAAAGGAAAACCACTGTAATGAGAGGTTGTTTCCTAATTTATGTCAAGGATAGGTCTTAAGTTGCATCTCGTTCTGATGTACGGAGCGATGCATAGATTCTTGAACTTTAAGTAGAACCAAGTTTTAAGGGGGGTAGAACGTATTGAGTCCAATCCAGTTAGGTTAGTCAACGCTACCATTCAATCAGAGTGGCGCAGCGGAAGAGTGGTTGGCCTCTTTCCCACTAGCCCAGGATCGAAACATTTGAGATAGGATGTACGTACAGTTAGGTCAATAAATAGGATTGACCCTTTCTTAGAATGTCAATACTAAAGTCTTACTAGATACTCCTTACCCTTTGCCAATTTCGGGGACGAAATTGTGTTTTAAGGGGGGTAGATTGTAACACTCCGGATTTTGGCCAACCTGGGATTAGACGTTCTTAGGCAATGGGTTAATTAAAACACCTGAAAAATCACTTAGAACCCAATTTCATAGCCAAAGAAATCACTTAGGATTAATTCCTTTAGAAAATAAGAGTAAGTTAGCTAGCAATGCTAGAGTAGCTGGAAAATAGTCCCTGATCGCTTTAAATACGTTCTACAAGACCCAAATCAAGTAGAACCAATGAAGCTATGATACTCTAGAACCTCGGATCAAACTCTAAGCAGGTTTGTTCTCTGGACCACTTTGAAAATCTGTATTGGATCTAGACCGCGTGTCGAAAGTCCGATACCTACTATCTTAGACCACTAGAACCGCCTAGCTGGACTTGACAATCATTTCGAAAATCAAGTCCAACCGACATTCACGGGCTATTTCATTGAGCCTGGACTGAAGAGAGTAAGAATAGGGACAGATTTGAAATTTGAAATTCAAATATGGCACACGACTTGACGCGTCAGTATTAAGCGTTCTGACCGTCAGAATTCAGCCAAATTACACCCTCGGATCAGGAAAAATTTCTATTTCATATCATGAGACTTGCACGTGCGGTGACCGCTGAACTAAAACTGGACCGCCACGTGCGATCTGCGAACCCTGTCGGACTGAAAACTTGATGTATGCTAGATCCAGTATGCATGAGCTTAAGTCCGATCGCGTTCGGCCAGGGGACCACCAGAAATGATCTTTTGGACCGAAACAGCCCCGCTTTGGATAAGCATCAAGTGAACTTTGTTCCCGAGCCTATTCTGGGCATTTTTAGGCTTATAAAAGGGGTTGAAACCCTCACTCCTCTCTCCCATCCGAATTTGAGAAAAACCCTAGATTGGGAGAGAGAAAAGGTGAGAGTTTGTGAGAGAGTGTAGGAGAGAATTTTCTTACCGTCGTGCCACCTGTTGCACGTGCTTTAGCAAGTCACTTCAATCACCTGGCCGGTGATTTCAGGTAAGAAAATACCCTAGAAGTTTCTAATTTAGTGTTCCCTTGGATGCATAGTGAAGTAGCTGATAGAACTTGTAAATCAGGTTCGTAGTTCGCCGTAGACGAAGCGTATACGCTCCGTTCGAATCGTTTCACCTATAAGGGAAAAGGTGCGGATTTTAGACGCTTTGATTGACTGTTTTCAACGCTTTCAATGTCGTTTAATAGTAGATTATCGACGGCAATGCCGTTTGACATGTACAACATGCTGTCCATTTCCTGTTTCGTGAACCGGCGAAGAATATAAGATTTAGGGCATTTTAGTCATTTGTAGGAAGTACTGTTTTCATGCATATTTTTCTGATGTGATTGACATGGTTTATTGTCGCATTAGAATCTTAGGAATACGTGCATAATTAGTTTGGCGAAGAGATTCGC
Organism: Magnolia kwangsiensis; assembly: GCA_037074715.1. Lineage (NCBI taxonomy): Eukaryota > Viridiplantae > Streptophyta > Magnoliopsida > Magnoliales > Magnoliaceae > Magnolia > Magnolia kwangsiensis. The sequence continues at coordinate 37,280,770 of CM073587.1, read as the reverse complement.
CTAAATGCGCACTTCTGGTCGACATACTATATGTAGACTTAAGTGTGTAGTGTAAGTGTTTGTATAAATGCTTGTATTAGTATGTATTGAATTAAATGGTGTTATGAATTAGTTTGAGATTGATTTCTCAATTAATATGCTGATGTAAATGATTTCCTACATGTTAGCCATATGTACGATTTCATTATATGTATGAAATGCACGTGCTTGATGATTCACTTAAGTGGTATGTTATAACATGTAGTTGATGATTTCCTTATGATTTAGTTTGAGATTGAATTCTCAATTAATATGCTGATGGAGAGGATTTTCTATATGTTGGCGATATGCATAATTTCATTATATGTGTGAAAGACATGTGTAAGATGATTTACTTAAGTTATACGTTATAACATGCGTTAACATGCTCACATGGCTGTATTTCAATTCCAATACTCTCATATGATTTGCTGATGTGATTCCTTAATTGTTTGGGACTATGCTTAGTCCAGGCAGTCGGTAACCAACCGAATTCGTGGTTGGCTGATTTTGGCCACGAACGACGCGTCAATGAACGCGAGCCGTGTTCTGGAGTTGGCGGCAGTGGTTAGGCCACACGAAGTGTTTTACGCACTTCATGTCGTTCGACTTGAGATGCGATCGCGCTAGTCGAGCCCGTCAAGTAACCCGACTGGCCGTTGTATGTTCACCCTGCATGAGTCATAACTGCTTGAACCTAGGGTACTGAACTTACCATTGTAAACCCTGTTAACCATGGTACCTTGATCCACGAAGACTCATGAGCCGGGCATGGTGGTATGGGACATCGTAGTCGAGCTGTCGGCCTACGCTGGGGCCACAAATCTCCCCGTAGTGACCAGTGAGCACCTAGTCTCGTGAGCAGATTATGGTGGTATGGGACACTATATTCTTGCTGTCGGCCTACACTGATCAGGCGACGAGTCCTTTGTAGTGACCGCGAGCGTATTCTGAGTCTACGGGAGGCGACGACCCTTCCGTAGCAGTAGAGTACAGTAGGCCTGTATTGATAAGGTAATGGGGGAGCGGTGCAACGAGTGCGAGCAACAGCCCTGGCAGCCCTTGCAACAACCTACAAAATATACATCGTATGAGATTACTGGGAGTGACGACCCTAGACAGGATCTGTGTTGGGATTGATATAAGGGAAGTACCTTAGTTTCCCAATCCTGCTGTTTGAATGGGCTAATAACAACTCGAAAATCATATCACCATAACATTGCATGTGCCTGGAAGATGTGGAGCACTTGAGGGTCAATTGCATGCCGCGGTCGTAAGATGGTGTCGTATGAGGGAGATCATCGGTGAGGGCATACATCAGGTCATGTCATATTGCATTAACAACAGTATTAGGATTGTCTGATTTACTGCTTTACTATTATCGCATGATTGATTTAAGAACATGTTAATCTTTGCTCTGTTATCCCACTGAGTTGATCACTCACTCCCACGTTACGGGATGGTGTTTTCGGACACCCACCAGTCCCTATTGTGATTGCAGATGATGGCGCGGCCTGCGAGGCAGAGCTGGACTTGATGATGATGAGGAGGATTCCTCCTTTATGCGTGTTCTGATTGACGGGATTACAGGGAGGTTGATTAGATACCTTGACACTTGTCATTTTATATTTTTAGAACACTCATGTATATCCTTTTGGTTTACTTTTGGAGTATACATGTATGTATATAACCTGGTAACATATTCACACTCTGGAGACATACAACAGTTTATATATGTTATACATACTATCACAGTCTTCCGCTTGTAAATTTAACCTTCTCTGGAGCGTGATATGCTGTTTTAGTTTAATCTCACTCATGTTTAATACATTATCACAGACAACATTCAATCATACATATCTATGTTGCATAAATAACATTTTGAAACTCGAGAGTTGGGTTTTTGCTCGACCCCCCGATTTTTGGGATGTTACAGTTGTGGGCGCCAAACAACTGAAATGGCAAAGCAAGGTGATAGGCCACGGGGTCAACACGCCTAGTGATCTCAAAAGATCCTATGAATCTTGGGGCAAGCTTGCCCTTTATCCTAAATCGAACTATGCCCTTCATGGGCGAGACCTTGAGATACACATGGTGTCCTATAAAAAACTCTAAGGGACGACGCTGGCGATCAACAAAACTCTTTTTCTGGCTCTGAGCTGTGCGCATCCTCTGCTTGATGATATCGATAGCCTCTGACATTTGTTACACAAGCTCGAGACCTAGGAGACACCGCTCTCCTACCTCGGTCTAACAACTCAGAGATTTGCATGGTCTGCCATACAATGCCTTAAAAGGAGTCATGCCAATGGTCGCTTGATAACTATTGTTATATGCGAACTCAGCCAATCTCAGATGCTCATCCCAGTTACTCACAAAATCAATCGCGTAGGCTCGAAGCATATCCTCAACTATCTGATTGACCCTCTCAGTCTGGCCATCGGTCTGCATATGATACAAGGTGCTGAGCCGTAAATCAATGCTCATGGCTCTCTGAAAGTTCCCCAAAATTGAGATGTGAACTTCGGGTCTTGGTCCGAAAAAATTGTGACAGGTACACCATGCAGTCTCATGATCTCATCAACAAATAACCTAACGATCCGGTCCAAATGCCAAGTCTCACGAATTGTAAGAAAATATGCTAACTTCGTAAGATGGTCCACGACAACCCAGATGACGTCATGACAGCGCTGAATTCTCGGCAAGCCCATAGATACGTGCTCCCACTTCCACATCGGGACACTCAGCAGCTATAATGGACCAGGGGGTCTCTGATGATCAGCCTTGACATGCTGACATGTGTCACACTCGGCCACAAAACTGACAATCTGGTGCTTCATCCCTGCCTAAGAATATTGTCTCCTTATATCACGATACATCTTCGTCGAGTCAGGGTGGATAGAAAACCGTGATCGATGTTCCTCGGTCATAAGATCTCTGCCCAGCTCAAGAATATCCGAGACACATAATCGGCCTCTGAAGCGAAGTCCACCATCAGAACCAATCTGCCAATCCGTCTGACTCTCAGATGTTGCCTCTGCTCGATAATCCTGTAATGACTCATCTGTCTATTGAGCCTCGATCACCCTTACGATAAGAGAGGGTTGAATCGACAGGCTCGATAGCTGAATGATACAAAATTGCAAACCAAAATCAAAGTCGTGCTCTGCTATATCCTCGAGCATCCTCCACTCTTGAATCATCATATGTGCCACCAGGCCTCGTGGTAGATGGCTGAGGGCATCCGCCACCACGTTCGCCTTGCCTGGGTGGTACTGGAGGTCAAAATCACAATCCTTCAGAAGCTCCATCCAATGTCTCTGCCTCGTGTTTAGCTCGAACTGAGAGAATAGATACTTAAGCTCATGTGGTCGGAGAAGAGCTCGAACCTGACCCCATAGAGATAGTGTCTCCACACCTTCAGTGCGAAGATGATTGGTGCCAGCTTTAAATCGTGTGTGGGGTAGTTCAGCTCATGGACCTTGAGCTGACGAGACGCGAAGGCTACAAGTTTACCGTGATGCATCAGGACAACACCCAATCTAATACGTGAGGCATCGGTAAATACAACAAATCCATCACTCCCAAAGGGAAGAGTGAAGACAGGAGCGGATGTTAGACGGTCCTTCAGCTCTACGAATGCCTACTCACATACATCAATCCAAACAAAATTTACAACCTTCTAAGTCAACCTGGTCAATGGGGCTGCAATACGGGAGAAATCCTCAATGACACGTCGATAGTATCCTACTAAACTAAGAAAACTGTAAATCTCGGACGCAGTAGTGGGTTTGCCCCAGTAACGCACTACCTCAATCTTCAAGGGGTCCACTACGATACCCTCCCTCATCACCACAAGATCGAGGAATCTCACCTCCTCCTGTCAAAACTCACACTTCTCCAGCTTCGCGTACAACTAGTGGGCACAGAGGGTCTGCAACGCGATCTCCAGATGCTGCATATGGTCCTCACGGGTCTTCGAATATATCAGAATGTTGTCGATGAAGGCCACAATAAACTGAGCGAGATATGGACTGAAGACCTCATTCATCAATTGCATGAAGACCATGGGTGCATTGGTCAGTCCAAAGGACATGACCTGAAACTCAAAATGACTATAACGAGTCTTGAAAGCCGTCTTCGGGATGTCCTCCTCTCGGACTCGAATCTGATGATAACCGGAATGCAGGTCAATCTTTGAAAAGAACTGTGAACCCTGTAGCTGGTCAAACAAATCATCTATCCTTGGGAGCGGGTACTTATTCTTAATCGTGACCTGGTTGAGCTTGCGGTAATCTACGTAGAGCCTCAATAAGTCATCCTTCTTCCTGACGAAGAGTACTGGCATTCCCCATAGAGAACTGCTTGGACGGATGAATCCCAACTCACGTAACTTGATCAACTGTTGCTGCAGCTCACACAACTCCATCGGTGCCATACAGTACAGGGCCTTCGAGATGGACACAGTATCAGTTACAAGATCTATCTGGAACTCAATATAACGGCGAGGCGGTAACCTCAGAATCTCCTGAAACACGTCGAGAAAATCACAAACAATCGAAAAATGGTCAATACATGCTGCAACAGGCTCCTCAATAGTGTAGGACATCAAGCATGATAATGGCTCTCCTCTGGGCTCGGCAACAAACTGAAACTGCGATAAGCCTGGTATGCAGAATGTGATTGTCCTAGCGAAGCAGTCTAAGATGGTGTAGTACTCGACAAGATAATTCATGCCCAAGATAACGTCAAAATTCAACATCGGCAATATAAATAAGTCAGTGGGCAAAAAGATATCAACGATCAAAATAAGGTAAGACAAACAAAAATGGCCTAATACTGTGGTCTTCCCTAAGGGCGTCGATACGGTCAATCCCTCACTAGAAGACTTTGTCGGCAATCCAGTCGATCAGTAAAAATCCTTAGACATGAATGAGTGCGAAGCACTAAAATCAAACAGTACACGTGCGTTGCATGAAGAGACTGGAAATATACCCTCTACAACTCCTTTAGAGGTTTGCGGGTCCTGCTAAGCTACATAAAATCTAGCTTGAGCTGGCTAGGGAGGTGCCTATCCCCTCTGAGGTCCCTGGTGCTATTGTTACCGCTGCGGCAGCCTGTACTGCTATCTCTACTACTGATGGGACCTCAATGGATGAGGTGGCTATGGACACTGCTGATGGGGTCGCTGCTAATGCGGTCGCTGTTATGCTGGAGACTGCTATGGTGCTCTCGACTGCTACAGATGAGAGCGGGGGCACTCAGATATGCGGTGTCCTGTCCCACCACATCCAAAATAGGTCCCTGAGAATGGTTGTTAGGGTGGCGCTGGAGGTGCTGCTAGAGCTCTAGTAGGTGGGTGGATCCTGTACCTCTGTGGTCGTCGATGCTACTGAGAACTACTGGAGGGAGACTGCCTCTTCTGGCCTTTCCTCTGATCTCGATCGCTCTGTGAGCCGGCCCACTTAGCCTCATAAATCTGAGCCCTCCGTACTACCACCTGAAAGGTCGGGAGCTTATGCCCAATAACACGACCTCGAAGACCGTAACGTAAGCCGTTCTCAAAACGACGGCCTTTTTCCCCTTGTCATCAACCAAATACGAAGCGAACATCGACAGCGCCACATACTATGCCACGGTTATGTCCCCTTGTACCAGAATCTCGAACTCTAGTGCTCTCTGATGTCGAATGTGGTCAGGGAAGTACTGCTCCTCGAATCGATCGATAAAATCATCGCATGTCCAGATGAATTCGGGCCTTACAACTTAGGTAACAAAGGTCCACCAGTGCTTGGCCTCACCCTGAAGAAGAAACACTCCCAACCGGACTCGTTGCTCGGTCTTACACACCATAGTATCAAAGATCTTCTCTACATCGGAGAGCCACCTCTTGGCTGCAGTTAGATCTGGCTCATCGTGGAAACGCAAAGGATTGAGTTGTTTGAACTCACTAAGAACGACACTCATGCGCTCCTATTCTGCCTGGGTTGGTGAAATAATTGGGCACCTGACCTGTCCTTGAAGTGCGTCTGTTATAGCCTGTAATATCTATTGTAACTGAGAGGCACTCATAGGTACGGTCAGCTCCTCATCAGCCTCAAGTGACGGAATGCCATCCTCAGGCAGGGGAGCAAGGATCTCAGGTGACAGAACGGGAGGTACAGGTAGTAAAGCTGGAGCCTCAGCTAGTGGAGCGGGAGTCACTCGGATCACTCTCCTGGGCAGCATGTCCTATAGGAAAGAATAAGGACGCCAATCAACCTTGAGAATCGCACGTTAGGGAACTCAATCAGAAGGTTATGCACTCCGAACCTAATCGTCTTAAACTCATAGCAAACATATGATGTTGTTCTTCGTTATTCCTAAGTTATTCTCTGATACTAACTTCTGTCACAACCCAAACTTAGAAACCTGGCTCACAGAATTCTCGATCACCGAATCCAGCACCGACAGCCTTCGTAATACCCCATTCTTGGCTCCCGGCACCCATACATTAGGTTTCGATCCTGGGATGCTAAAAGGAGGATTTCTAATCATCAATTTAATTCGTAATGAGCATAACCCATGAACAATAACCACAAGAACACCATCATAAAATTCACTATAAAAAAAACTTAGAGTACAATGCGTCTGAAGGAAAATACAAGATAATGAAAATAGTAGAAACTCTAGAAGCTCGACTATGTGCTCCAAACTATGGACTGTATACTTCAACTACAGCTACGTCCTAGCGTCAACTGCATGCATCGATCGTGCATAAGCTTTTAAAAAGCTTAGACGGTGACGTAAGTGTGTGCGCAATATGAGCGTGCTCAAAACGTAAGGTCAGAGTAATGCGGAAACATGCTGATGAGTACATGAATGCAATCAGTCGTACCAAGGCTATGCATTGCAAGATATGAATACTATCAGCCATATCAAGACCATGTGATGTGAGATGCAACTCAAGTATGCCAATCCTCATCATATATCAGTACAGTTCTCATTCTGGATAATCACCAGGGTTTAATACACTCCAAATGGCACTGCCGCTCTCCCAGCCTCACAGTCTAAGTGAGCGTAAGAAACTTCACTATCCACCTGGCCAATAATCTACCAATACCTATCCTGTACGTCGATAGCAGACCCATTCACGAGCTGGTCAGACTCAACCTAGTATTGCCCCCTACCCTCGGGCGAGTAAGGCCACACCCCTTTCCAACCGACTACGACACAGTGGGAGACATGGCCTCCTAGTTTTCGGCCCTCGTGTGCTTATATATCCACTCAGTCTCGACATTGGAGTCATCCTCTGGTACCATCGGGTTTAGGAATTTTCATCCAGGGACATCTATAGCACCCCGATGCTTAGTAATAATATTTTCGACATCCGATCCTACATCCATGATGTGTCTATGGAGGTCAAAGCCCTGATGTCGCTAGGGTGTATAATAATCATGTCATATAAATGTGAAGTGCATGAATCACACTATCAGTCATGCAGCAATCCTGCGCATACTACTCTCTAATAAAATGCAACTCCACCTGTCAGGGAGCCCATAAACTATCTGCCTGAAGGCATATGGTAAGATCATTCACTCCTCATATCAGGCATACATATGATGTGTATGATTATGAATCATGGATGTAAACCAAACAAGTTATGTGGCGAGGGGCTCTGTTCATAACGAAGATGGGCCTAGATGGCCTACACACTACAAGTATGGGCTTATCAAAGGGGCCCTCAGGAGAGTCATAATGCAGACATTTAACCAACATTATCCTTACAATGTGGACATCAAACCATCATTGCTCCCAAGGCATAGCCCGCTTTAAAGGTCAACACATATACCATGGTGGAATCATACTACAATGGGCCTTATGTACATCTCATTAGGCTTCGACCCATGGGCCTCTAAGACATCAAATGGGCCTCATACCATGGGTCTCATATATATTAAAGTGGGCCTCAGTGGGTGGGCCACAAATACACCAAGTTGGGCCTAATCACATGGGCCTTGCATACGTCACACTGGGCCTCATAACATGGGCCTCATATCTATTAAGGCGGCCTCAACAATGGGCCTCATACAAATTAAGGTGGGCCTCAACAATGGGCCATAAGTATTGTAAGTGGGCCACACCACATGGATCACGTGTACATCAAATGGGCCACACTCAAATATAAGTGGTGATAAGTAAAATAGTGGTGAAGACCACTTGAGTCGAAGTATGAATATGCCAATATGTCCTAGAGGGGGTGAATAGGGCTTTTAAAACTTTTATGAAATATTTAAAATCCTATTACACTAATCCTATCAGATATGCAATTATCAGGATTATTCAAATGTAACTCTACTGGCTTCTAAGCTTAGTAGAGGATCCAATCACAAACTATTCAAAGATAGCAATATAGAACTTAGTTCATGCTGGATATGACTGTGTATGTGTATAAGGTGTGATCTTAGATATCTTAGATATTGAATTAATAAAGCAAATCACACAAATAAATCAATCGTAAACACAGTCATTTTTATAGTGGTTCGACTACTTATCTACTCCACTCTTGGCTGTCGAACTCAACCCTTAAGTGTACCGAATTTCACTACAGAGGTTTCACAGTGTTCACCTCAAACTTAAGGTTTTAAATCAGGTTCACCTTCAACCTTTACATGGAGATTTCTACTCGGTTCACCTCTAACCTTGGAGTTTTGCGGTGCACTCCTAACCAGATGTTTACGCCCACACAGAGCAAGGGTCCACATAACGCACCCAGATGTTTATGCTATCCATAGAGCAAGGGTCCACACAACGCACTCACAGCATACACTCCCACCGGAGGACTCCTTTGAGGACTTCAAATGGTGAGCAACACTTAAGACCTAATCCTAGAAAGGAATGATCACAAGTATCCTCTCGACTCTAAGTACTTACAAATAAGTTGATGAGTCCCTTTTTGCACAGTGATGAAGATACCCTTCTTGTTGTTGAAGAGTCTTTAGCTCCCTTGATCCACAACACAAAAGATATACCAGTATTCGGTTTCAAGTTAGGTCAAGGTTAGGATGAAAATCCACTCTCTTGGAATTTTCCTCTAAGGAAGATAGAGTGATTCCCATAATCTATTCATTCAAGGCATCCTAACTAAAAGATATACTGTTAAGATAGTTGCTGAAGGATCCTTGAATGTGGAAGTTCATTTCCCAATCTAATCTACTGAATGTCAATGAATGAGAGTGGATTGGAAGATGAACTCCTATGAGAGAAAGGGCTTTGGGTATATGATCTGAAGATAAGAACCATAAAAGCACTCTCTTCTTTCTCTACAGCAATATGAGAAAGTCTCTCTTTAAATAGGCAAAAGGTTTCAATGGATATAAAATAGTCATATTTATGACTGAGTACGATGTCATCGAGCATGGTTGATATCATCGAGTGTATACTCTCGATGGGATCAATTGTCCGCTCAATAACATGAACTCAAAAGTCATACACTTTTGAAACCTATTTTCAGCTGATCGATAGGATCGATACTTGTGTCGATGTCATCAGATTTGGAACTCCGATTCCATCGATACTGGGATCGATCTATCAACACTTGAAGAATGAGAGAGACAAGCCAAAATATTTCAGGTTTTATAGGATATGATCGAAGGTCAACCGATGTCATCTGAATTTGAATGTCGATGATATCGAGACCGTTTCGATAGGATCGATAAATTGTATAGATTTACCTATAATCATGTTGGTCAGTTTGTGCCCAGACTCGATCTAATTAACCAGGACTCGATAGCATCGACATAATAATATTGATTTCCTCAAGTGGCCCCCGATCAAGGTTTAGAATAACCAAAAATATTTGCTGAAAGAAATACGCGCCCACTGTCGATATGATCGAATGACTTCCGATATGATCGGTATTTGAATTCAGATTGAATCGGAACAGTCATCGATGTATCGAAGCTCATAGTAGTTTTCTATAGAAAAACAGGGGCACCAAAATTCTGCTTGTCGATATTTTCGAGCCACTTCCGATGGATTCGATGTTTGAATATCGATGATATCGATAGATGTATCGATATATCAATAAATCTGTCCAGATGGTATGCAGTTGCTGGACACTTTTAGTCCTCTTATCGATAGTATCGATTAAGTGTCGAGGATATCGATAGAGTAGGTCGATCATATCGAAAGGCGTTTCGATACAATCGACAGGGCAAGCAAACTTAGAGTTTTTTTGCTGTTTGAAAAAGTTCACTTACTCAAAAACCCTCATATGTTGTAAGTTGTTTTTAATAGTTTTAATCACCTGGTGTTTTGGGACAAGGGATGTGAGGCTATGATATACCTATGGCGAGCTCCACACATCCAGTTGAGGCAGACGCTTGAAGTGATCTTCCTGTTAGGCGCTGTAGTCCGACTGACTCAACTTACATCATAATTGACAAACAAGGGCAATAGTAGGTGTACTTTCAATCTTCCCCTTTGTCAATTATATGACAAAATACCCAAAACGCCCTAGGAAAATATCTAGACAGATACATCCTAAATTATGTGTACATGTGATTACATAATTTTATAAATTCTAACACATTCATGTACACAACCACAATTTACTCCCCCTTACTGTAAAAACCCCTTTCTTAGTGCAGCTGGTCCCCCTTACACCTACAATATATAAGAACAGATATCTAATTTTCCACACAGGGTGTTCCTAACTTTTTCTCCCCCTTTTTGTCAGTCATTGATAAAGGCATAACAAGTGATATTGACTGAAGATTTGAAGCATATGGGAGAACCATAGACAGATAGATGTATACAGATTTTCAACAGTGATAAGCATACATCAATTAAGGCAGGAAGTAAATAGATGAAGCAATCAGCACAGTCATTTCATAAGCAGGAAACCAGAAAAGCATGAATATGACCAGGAAATGAGAATGAAATACAGCCAGAGTATCAAAAAAAATATATACTGCCTCAGAGAGCAGTATTTAATCCATTGTACAAATAAAACAAAGCCCATTTGAGGGCATCCAAATATTATCACCAATATTTCAGCCCATCCATGGGTACAAAAAAAAAAAAAAAAAATTTCAGCCTAGGTAGAATAGAGAGTTGTCACATGTACTCAAAGAAACATAGAACTTTCAAAAAGAGACTACAGTTTGTACGCTGAGTTAAAGAGTGAGTGTTTATGACAACATTAGTGCTAGGGAGCAGAGTGAGATGGAGCCGTGTCATCTCGGCGACAAGTCATCAGGTCAACCAACTGTTGCACAGACTGTTGTACCCTGTGGACAACTCACTCCAAGACTGTAAGTCTCTTTTACACTAATTGAATGTCCCGCTGAATCGCCCTGATCCTATCCAGCTTGTATCGTTTGGTATGTTTAGGGATTGACATAGATGGGGCTGGATCGGTTCTGGCGGATTCTCCACCTTCCATCTCAGTTTCCTCCATATGAGGGTCACCAACACATTCGCCTCCTTCTTCTTGAATGCCTCCTTCTTTGTACTCGTGGTAAATCGGATCCATTTTGCTAATGTTTTTGAAATTAAAAACTTGAAGTGGAAGTACAGGATCATTTGTAGAAGGAAAACCAATGCTTTGACATATTCTGCTTATAATCCAGGGATATGAAAAATGCAAATCTCTGGATGTATGTATAGCATTTACCAACTGATTGACAATTAGTTTTGGAAGGCAAATTTTATCCCATTTGCAACAGAGTATACTATCATGACCATAAGACTCGTGAGATCTGATCGATTTGTACTCCTTGGATATAAATTTGTAGTGAAGATCCCATGCATAACTCGAAAGCGAGGTTCCATGTACCTGGATTTTAAGGCATTCCCTTGATGTCATGGAATATCTCTCTTATGGCATAGATACTTGGTTATCATTGATCGGACATCAGGAAGATCGAGATCTAAATTTGGGAGGCCTTCTAGAGCCATCTGTAGATTAAGAATGTGAGTCATGGTGGTAGGAGTGATAAATGCATCATCACTATCCAGAGAAACCATGATTGAAGGAGGGTCAGATACTGGAGAATGACACGCTGCATGAAATTTATGTGTTTGTTCAAGTTGACAAGGCCCTCTGAAATCTAGGTGTAACGCCCGTGAAAAATCCGTACTTGGACTCGAGTACCAACTCGACCAGAAATCGCGTAGGTTAAATTCCTATGGAAATTAAGCGTAAGTTAGCTAGCGCAATGCTAGAGTAGCTGGGAAATAGTCCCTGATCACTTTAAATACGTTCTACAAGACCCAAATCGAGTAGAACCAATGACTCTATAATACTCTATAACCTTGGATCAAACTCTAAGCCGGTTTGTTCTCTGGACCACTTTGAAATTTTATATTGGATCTAGACCGCGCGTCGAAAGTCCGATACCCGCTATCTTAGACCGTTAGAACCGCCCAGCTGGACTTGACAATCATTTCGAAAATCAAGTCCAACCGATAATCACAGGATATTTCATTGAGCCCGGACTGAAGAGAGTGCGAATAGGGACAGAATTGGAATTTCAAATTCAAATCTGGCACACGACTTGATGCATCAGTATTAAGCATTCTGACCGTCAGAATTCAGCCAAATTACACCCTCGGATCAGGAAAAATTTATATTTCATATCATGAGACTTGCAGCCCTGATCTACGTGCGGTGACCGCTGAACTGAAACTGGACTGCCACGTGCGATCTGCGAACCCTGCCGGACTGAAAACTTGATGCGTGCTAGATTCTGTATGCTTGAGCTTAAGTCCGATCACGTTCGGCCAGGGGACCACCAGAAATCATCTTTTGGACCGAAACAGCCCCGAATTGGATATGCCTTAAGTAAACTTTGTTCCTGAGCCTGTTTTGGGCATTTTTAAGCTCATAAAAGGGGTTGAAACCCTCACTCCTCTCTCCCATCCGAATTTGAGAGAAACCCTAGATTGGGAGAGAGAAAAGGTGAGAGTTTGCGAGAGAGATTAGGGGAGAATTTTCCTGTCTTTGCACCGCCTGTTGCACGTGTTTTAGCAACACGCTTCCATCACTCAGCAGGTGATTTCTCCACGTTTTCAGGTAACAAATAACCCTAGAAGTTTATGATTTGAGGTTCACTAGGATCCATAGCTTGTTAACCGATAGATCTTGTAAAATAGGTCCTTTATTCGCTGTAAACGAAGCGTATACGCTCCGTTCGAAACGACACGTTTATAAGAGACAAGGTACGGATTTTAGACGCTTTGATTGACTATTTCCAAAGCTTTCAATGTCGTTTAATAGTAGATTATCGACGGCAACGCCGTTTGACATGTACAACATGCTGTCCGTTTCCTGTTTCGTAAATCAACGAAGAATATGAGATTTAGAGCATTTTAGTCATTTGTAGGAAGTACAGATTTCATTCATATTTTACTGATGTGATTGACATGGTTTATTGTCGCATTAGAATGTTAGGAATACATGCATAATTAGTTTGGCGAAGAGATTTGTCTAAATGCGCACTTCGGGTCGACATACTATATGTAGACTTAAGTGTGTAGTATAAGTGTTTGTATAAATGCTTGTATTAGTATGTATTGAATTAAATGATGTTATGGATTAGTTTGAGATTGGTTTCTCAATTAATATGCTGATGTGAATGATTTCCTACATGTTAGTTATATGTATGATTTCATTGTATGTATGAAATGCATGTACTTGATGATTTACTTAAGTTCTATATTATAACATGTGTTAACATACTCACATGGTTGTATTTCAATTCCAATACTCTCATATGATTTGCTGATGTGATTCCTTAATTGTTTGGGAATATGCTTAGTCTAGGCAGTCGGTAACCGAGCGAATTAGTGATTGGCTGATTTTGGCCACGAACGACGCGTTGATGAATGCGAGGCGTGTTCTGGAGTTGGCGGTAGTGGTTAGGCCACATGAAGTGTTTTACGCACTTCATGTCGTTCGACTTGAGATGCGATTGCGCTAGTCGAGCCCGTCAAGTAACCCGACTGGCCGTTATATGTTCACCCTGCATGAGTCATAACTGCTTGAACCTGGGGTACTAAACTTACCATTGTAAACCTTGTTAACCATTGTACCTTGATCCACGAAGACTCATGAGCCGGGCATGGTGGTATGGGACACCGTGGTCGAGCTATCGGCCTACGCTGGGGCCACAAACCTCCCCGTAGTGACCAGTGAGCACCTAGTCTCATGAGCAGATTATGGTGGTATGGGACACTATATTCTTGCTGTCGGCCTACACTGATCAGGCGACGAGTCCTTTGTAGTGACCGCGAGCGTATTCTGAGTCTACGGGAGGCGACGACCCTTCAGTAGCAGTAGAGTACAGTAGGCCTATATTGATAAGGTGATGGGGGAGCGAGCAACGAGTGCGTGCAACAGCCCTGGTAGCCCTTGCAGCGACCTACAAAATATACCTCGTATGAGATTACTAGGAGTGACGACCCTAGACAGGATCTGTGTTGGGATTGATATAAGGGAAGTACCTTAGTTTCCCAATCCTGCTATTTGAATGGACTAATAACAACTCGAAAATCATATCACCATAACATTGCATGTGCCTGGAAGATGTGGTGCACTTAAGGGAGTGTGGCATGCCGCGGTCGTAAGATGGTGCCGTATGAGGGAGATCGTCGGTGACGGCATACATCACGTCATGTCATATTGCATTAATAACATATTAGGATTGTCTGATTTATTGCTTTACTATTATCGCATGATTGATTTGAGAACATGTAAATCCTTGCTCTATTATTCCACTGAGTTAAATACTCATTCCCACGTTTTGGGATGATGTTTGCAACACCCACCAAACCCTTTTGTAGATACAGGTGATGCTGAGATCCAGGAGGTAGAGCCGGACTTTGATGAGGACCAGGATGAGTTCTCATACATGCAGTACCACGACGGCTTTGCCTAGGTGGCCTAGGTTGACGGGACTCCTCTGTGGGACTATTTTGGACATTTATTTCTGTTATTTACATGTATATGAGACTCAGAGATGTATTCATACTTAGTGACAGTTGAGATCTACTTTTTTTTTCCATACAATGATATATATATTCTTTAGTCTTCCGCTTGCTTTTATCACTGGATCTGAAGTATGAATTGCAGTTTTGGTATACTTTTACTCATGTGAATTCTTTAACTCAGACAACATTGAATCATAATCATTTTTGTTGCATAAGTGACGGTCTGGAACTCGGGAGTTGAGTTTATACACGACCCCCGATTTTCAGGGTGTTACACTAGGATAGGCAGCCATCCGATTGCAACGAAAAGAGGTTCCAGATTGTATGGTGCCAAACAGCCCTTGTCAACTTTTCTCTCGTGGATCAGCTTCCGATCGGTGTATTTTGCTGGGCGTTAGAAAGCCAGAGGAGGTGGTGTTGGTTGAGGAGGTACAGGAACTTCAGTCTGGGGCCCACCATGTGAGGTATGTTGTGATCTTTGTTGTGTGGGGGTCCCACGGTTCGGGATCCTCACATTTTCCCTTGAGGCAAGAACTTTTTATCGACTAGTTCTTGAAGACTCCCCTGGACTGGATGCTACACCTTTGCCTTTTCCCATGTGGACCAATAAGCTTCTTAAAGAATTTTGGGAAAAATGACAAAATGCCTAACAAACCGAAAATATCCAAAAAGAGCTTTAATGTTTTTAGAAGGATATTACCTGATTTGTGGAAGGATTTGGGTAGTTCGACATGGCTCCTAGTGATTGGCCGAGAGGATCGAGCAGAGAAGATGACCGAGAAGCCCTTGAAGAATAAACCCTCTTTTTTACCCTGCTGACTTTTATCGGGCGCCATCTGTCGATCATATCGACCATTGTCAAGATGATATCGGGAAGTTGCCAATCGATTGTATCGAGTCTGTCCATGATGTCATCCACAGTCATATGGCTTTTCATATTCTGAAGAGTCGTCGATTGTATCGACCCTTGGTCGATAAAATCGAAAAGATCGACAGTAGTATCGAAGTAGATATTTTTTAGGTTTTTTTTATTAAAATTTTGACACACTTATGTATTTCCTGATTTGATCAGTGTATATCACAAAATTTTGTACAGGTTTTGTACAATTATAA
The DNA here is from genome assembly GCA_037074715.1 of Magnolia kwangsiensis. NCBI lineage: Eukaryota > Viridiplantae > Streptophyta > Magnoliopsida > Magnoliales > Magnoliaceae > Magnolia > Magnolia kwangsiensis. Next base: position 37,264,663 of record CM073587.1, on the reverse strand, counting down.
ACATGAAAATGTTTATATACAAAAAGTTTAAGGTCTCCAACCTCAGATGTAATATTGAAGACTTAGCAAAATTACATCATTTCAGCAAATATCCAGATCTAGATGCATGACCTGGACTTATTCCTTTTCTCACTTTTTACATTAGGGTATATAAAAGTTAATCATCAGACAGTTCAGTTTTTCTTTAACTACCCATTGTAAGACAGGTTTCTTTATTTTGTGCTTTTCTTTAGGTGGTGATGAATGGGTGTCTTTTCTTGGAAGACTTTTATCATTCAGTGTTTCTCTGATTGGTTTAAATTTTTCAATGTGATTTTGGTCAGAGTTATGTGAGGTTTGTTTTGGTGCCAAGCATTCAAACTTATAATGACCCACATCACCGCATAAATGACAGACTGGAGAGATTTTCATATTGCTACCTAAAGCAGCCAGTTTTGTTGAGGCTTTATTTCCAGTTTTCTTTTTACTTTTCTCATATCCTAGCCCACTCTTTTCTCTTCCTAGTCTTCCCATTCCTAATAATTTTTTTAATTTTTCACCACTCTGAGAAAATCTATAGTTTATCTTGACAAATTTTCTGAAATTTTCTAAGTCAATATAAAGTGAGTGGTTCTCATTTTTGAGTTTCGCATTATCATATCTTAGCAATTCAGCCTAGTTCATAAGTTTTGATAATTCTGTTTTTAGGAATAGGTTTTCTCTTTCTAACTTATCATTGTTTGAATGATATTGTTGCAAATCATTGGCTAAATGTGTGTTAATCTCCAAGGTTCTGTCCAAGTCTTTCTGCAGCAATTCCTTTTTATTTTCAGACATGCTGAGTCTTTTAAGGATATGAATGCTATGAATGTATAGTTGATTATAGGCATCCTGCAGTTTATCCTTTTCATCCTCTTCTCCAGACTTTTCATCATCAGACGGAAATGATTCAGTAGCTTGCTGTTCAACTTCAGATTCAGTTAGAATGATCGAAGCTGTGGAGATCATAAGTATTTTCAAAGATTTTTGGTCCCCATCGCTCCTGAGTTGCTTGATTCTGAATTTGACTCCTCCATATCATCCCATGTCATGGCCATTGCCTTGCCCTTAGTTTTTCTGTTTGGGCATTCGGTAGATAGGTGTCCATACTCCCGACAGGCATAGCATGGTGGTTCTTTGGTTCTTTTTCCAAATTTTCCTATAGAAGGTTTGTCATTCACCTTTCTTCCTCTAGAGGGACGGCCGCGATTCTTTTGAAAGAATCTTCTGAATCTCTGTGCCAGCAAAGTCACTTCCTCATCTTCATCTTCTTTTTCACTCTCACTGTCCTCATGTTTTAATTTCTTAAAAGTTTTTAGGACAGTGTTTTTGGATTTCTGGGGTTGAGTGAAGTGTAGTTCAAAAGTTTATAGGGAACCTACCAGTTCTTTTACTTTTATTTCATCAATATTTCTACACTCCTCAATTGTTGTTACCTTGGGATTAAATCATTCCGGTAGAGATCTTAAGATTTTTCTGCATAGTTTTAATACCGAAACTTTTTCTCCCAATCCACCCATGGAGTTACAACTAATATTCAATTTGGTGATGAACTCCATAAGTGTCTCATGCTCTTCCATCCTGAGATTTTCAAACTGTGAAGTTAAAAGTTGTAGTTTAGACCTCTTCACAGTGCTTGTGCCTTCATGGGTTGTTTCCAGTAGATCCCATGCTTTCTTGGATGTCTCACACATACTTATCTGATTGAATATATCTTGAGACACGACACAGTAGATGGCATTCATTGCTTTTGCTTCAATAGTTCGTTGTTCTTTGTCGAACGCCGTCCACTTTTCTTTGGGTTTGGGCTTAGTGATGGTAGTTTCATCTTCAAGTACGATTTGTTCAGATGGTACCACATATCCCTTCTCAACTACATCTCAGACATCATGATCCAAAGATCTCAGGAAGTAATGTATTCTAGCCTTCCAGTATGCATAATTTGAACCATCAAATACTGAAGGTCTAGTGACTGATGAGCCCTCTCCTTTAGCCATATTTCTCAACTTCAGTCAAGATCACTCTCTAGACGATGAAGCCCTTAAAGAGAGACCCACTCTGATACTAATTGAAATAGCGGTGAAGACCGCTTGAGTCGAAGTAGGAATATGCCAATATGTCCTAGAGAGGGGTGAATAGGACTTTTTAAACTTTTATGAAATATTTAAAATCCTATTGCACTAATCCTATTAGATATACAATTATGATTACTCAAATGTAACTCTATTGACTTCCAAGCCTAGTAGAGGATCCAATCACAAACTATTTAAAGATAGCAATATAGAACGTAGTTCATGCTAGATATGACTGTGTATGCGTGTGAGGTGTGATCTCAGATGTTCAGATATTGAATTAATAAAGTAAATCACACAAACAAATCAATTATAAGCATAGTCATTTTTATAGTGGTTTGACTACTTATCTACTCCACTCCCGGCTGTCGCACTCAACCCTAGAGTGTACCGGATTTCACTACGGAGGTTTCCCAGGGTTCACCTCAAACCTAAGGTTTTAAATCGGGTTCACTTTCAACCTTTACACGGAGGTTTCTACTTGGTTCACCTCTAAGCCTGGAGTTTTGCTGGTGCACTCCTAACCAGATGTTTATTCCCACACAGAGTAAGGATCCACACAATGCACCTGGATGTTTATGCTCTCCATAGAGCAAGGGTCCACACAACGCACCCACAACATATACTCCCACCGGAGGCCTCCTTTAAGGACTTCAAAGGGTGAGTAACACTTAAGTCCCAATCCTAGAAAGGAATGATAACAAGTGTTCTCTGGACTCTAAGTACTTACAGATAAGTTGATGAGTCTCTTTTTGCACAGTGATGAAGATCTCCTTCTTGTTGTTGAAGAGTCTTCAACTCCCTTGATCCGCAACACAAAAGATATACCAGTATTCAGTTTGGGGTTGGGTCAATGTTAGGACCAAAATCCACTCTCTTAGAATTTTCCTACAAGGAAGATAGAGTGATTCCCGTCATTTATTCATTCAAGGCATCCCAGCTAAAACATATACTGTTAAGATAGTTGCTGAAGGATCCTTGAATGCGAAAGTTCATTTCCCAATCCACTCTACTGAATGTCAATGAATGAGAGTGGATTGGAAGATGAACTCCCGTGAGAGAAAGGGCTTTGGGTATATGATCTGAAGGTAAGAACCATAAAAGCACTCTCTTCTTTCTCTACAACAATATGAGCAACTCTCTCTTTAAATAGGTAAAAGGTTTCAAAGGATATAAAATGGTCATATTTATAACTAAGTTCGATGTCATCGAGCATGGTTGATATCATCGAGCATATACTCTCGATGGGATTGACTGTCCACTCGATAACATAAACTCAAAAGTCATACGCTTTTGAAACCTATTACCAGCTGATCGATAGGATCAACACTTATGTCGATGTCATTGAATTTCAAACTCCGATTCCATCGATACTGGGATCGATCTATCGACACTTGAAGAATGTGAGAGACAAGCTGAAATATTTTAGGTTTTATAGGATATGATCGAAGGTCAACCGATGTCATTAGAATTTGAATGTCAATGATATCGAGACTGTGTCGATAGGATCGATAAATCATCTAGATTTACCTATAAGCACGCTGGTTATTTTGTGCCCAAACTCGATCCAATCGACCAGGACTCGATAGCATCGACATAAGAATATCGATTTCCTCGAGTGGCCCGCGATCAAGGTTTAGAACAACCAGAAATATTTGCTGGAAGAAATACGCGCCCACTGTCGATATGATCGAATGACTTCCGATATGATCGATATTTGAATTCAGATTGAATCGGAACAGTCATCAATGTATTGAAGCTCATAGTAGTTTTCTTTAGAAAAATAGGGGCGCCAAAATTCTACCTGTCGATATTATTAAGCCACTTCCGATGGACTCGATGTTTAAATATCGATGATATCGATAGATGTATTGATATATCGATAAATCTGTCCAGATGGTATGCAGTTGCTGGACACTTTTATTCCTCTTATCGATAGTATCGATTAAGTGTCGAGGACATCGATAGAGTAGGTGATCATATCGACAGGTGTATTGACACAATCGACAGGGCAAGCAAACTTAGAGATTTTCTGCTGTTTGAAAAAGTTCACTTACCCAAAAACCGTCATATGTTCTAAGTTATTTTTAAGGGTTTTAATCACCTGGTGTTTTGGGACAAGGGATGTGAGGCTATGATTTACCTATTGCGAGCTTCCACACATCCAGTTGAGGTAGACGCTTGAAGTGATCTTCCTGTTAGGCGCTGTAGTCCGACTGACTCAACTTACATCGTAATTGACAAAGTAGGGCACTAGTAGGTGCACTTTCAAAGATGATTTCCACCATTAGAATTCTCAAGGGTTTAATGGTGGACATTATAAACCCATGGTTTTCCATAATGTGGACCACCTGATTCTAGATCTGTATTTTTTTAGTCTCAAGCCTTAAGATTTATTTAAAAAATGGTTGGACAGTTTGGATGCACTACATTCATAATGGTAGGTCCCATAGGGATGAAAGTCATAGATAAATCACATACTTCATGGTGGAGGTCCACACTGATGAAAGGTGTGGACACAATACATACATAAGTGGGTCCCAAGTAGAACTCACCATAATGTTTAATTTCTACCCAACTTGTGAATAAGGTCACACAAGTCTTAGGCCCATCAAAACGTTCATTTTCCACCCAACCTGGGGTCCACCGTAATGTTCATGTGCCATCCAAACTGTTTATAAGGTCACGTGGACCTGGGGTCCACCATCATGTTTATTTTCCTCCAATTTGTTGATAAGGTCACGTGGACCTGGGGCCCACTGTAATGCTTATTTGCAATCCAAACTGTTGATAAGTCAGCGGACCTAAAAGAATAGGAAAAATAAATTTCATATTTGATCTGAAACTTCTGCAACCTAAAAAGGTTTCAATGGTAGGCGTCAATCCTCACTATTCACTGTGACGTGGGCCACCTAAGTCCCTAGAGGGGCTGATTTTTGGGAGGGGGGCCTCTGCCCTAGGGGCCCACCCATTGCACGGAGTGGATGTTCCACACACCTCATGGTGGGGCCCATGGCTGGGACCTTGGGTCCCTGCCTCTTCTGTCCATGCGGCAGCGGCTGGCAATAGCAGACGCTGCTGCTGCTGCTTCTTAGTATATGTTTTTTTTTTTCTTAAGAAAATGTGTTTTCTAAGGAATTTCTTAGGTGTGGCCCTCAGCAGGGAAATTTGCCCCGCCCATTGGCTTCTACGGCTCAAGACAAGCCAAATAAGACCAATATGCAGCGTATTTGGTGAATAAAAACATCAAGACGGGTTTTTTAACGGTAACCACTACTATTTCCTTTAGCATGTCCCGCTTGATTATCAGATTGACCTCATTTTTTGCCTCAACGCCTAAAATGGGCTGAAGAACGGGATAGACAGCGTGGATTATATACATACATCAAGGTGGGGCCTGCATGAGTGGCCCACCCCAAAACTTTAAAAAGGCCAGGTATTTTTTTTTGTTAGTCGTTAGTACACACCATGTCAGTACATGCACGCCATGTTAGCCACGCCCCTCCAGCGTCCAGAGATGCTGGATGGCATGAATAAATACTACATCATGGTGGGTCCCACTTGCACATGGCCCACCTATTCAAATCATGATATTTGTGCTTTCTCATCATCCAGGACCACTAGGTGGCCTGGATAAAATAGGTGGACAACATCACTAAAATACATCCATCATGGCGGGTCCACGATCGGTGTGGATCTAGTGGGCCACACCCATCATAAAAGAGAGAGAGAGAGAGAGAGAGAGAGAGAGAGAGAGAGAGAGAGAGAGAGAGAGAGAGAGAGAGAAAGAGAAGAAGAAAGAAATAAGCAGTGTAGATGGAGGGACCCCACCACTATGGGTCCCTCATATGATTGCAACATATACATCAAGTTGGATCCCTCATACAAGTGGGTCCCCTAATTATGAAATCAACAGTGGAAATTCAAAGATCACCCACTTCTAGGCCTTCTCCTTACTCCCTTAGGCTTCAAATCTCCTTACCTTCAACTTTAATGGAGGTTGATGCGGTTTTAATGGTAGAGATGAGAGATGACAGGGTAGGGAAAGTGGGCCACAATTGTTATGGATGGGAGCTTGGACGTATGGAATTTCTTATGGAATTTGGGAAATTGCTAGAGAATGAGAGAGAGAGGTACAAATAATGGATGAAGGGATGGATGGAATGGTGGGTGTAAGGAGAGGAGATGGGGAAGCATGGGCTTAGTTGAAAATGGTGTAAAAGAGAGATGGTGAGGGGAGAGAGTGTGTTGACTTATGGTAAAAGAAGTAGTGGCCATGTGTACTTGTTGTTGGGTGAGGTGACATGGAGGTAAGGTGGTGTACTTGACTTGATTTGATGGGACATGTTATAGAGATTCCCTCAAAATTTGTAACACGCAGCGTTTCTTCAGAAAAATGAAAGCCCACATCTTCTAGCCTAGGTATCGGTTTGGTGCACGAGTCACGGCATTAGAACCGCGGTGACGATGACTTTGATACGCGGGACCCGGCTTAGGATCGTGCATAACATCAGATACGGGTCTTACAGCACTCCCCCCTCTCTCTCTCCCTTCCTTGTTGTGGACCACCTTGATGTATGATGATCCAAACCATCCAGTAGTGGGACACCCCCGATGTCCATAACGGGGCCCATAATGCTGCCACATCCAACAAGGCCCACCTTGTTATCCGTTTGGACCAGCTCGCACGAAGGTAAAATGCCAATATCAGCTTGATTAGGGAATGAGGTGGCCCACTCACGTGGACCCCACCATGATATATGTAGGTGCACTATCCACGCCGTCTGTCCAGCGATCCGGACCCACCTTCTGCTAGACTCACCGTCCAACAGCCTCCCTGTCTGCTCGATCATGGATAAACCTACATGAAGGGAAATATAAATATCAGCTTGGTCCAGCTGGTGGACCACCTTCGTGGACCCCACCCTGATGTATATGTTTCATCCTCACCATCTATCATCTGGATTAGGGACCCATGTGATGTACATGTGTTTTATCTCCACCGTCCAGTAGCTGGGACCCACGTGATGTACGTGTGTTTTATCTCCACCGTCCAGTAGCTAGGACCCACTAGATGTATGTTTTTTTCTCCACCATCCAGCTAGGACAGTGGGACCTACCATGATGTATGTTTAATCCACATCGTCCACTAGCCAGGTCCAGGTATTGCTGGACAGCAACGGCTAATGCCCATAGTTGAAACCTCCTGGGCCCCACTATGATATTTGTGGGGGGGCCCAAAAGCGGGCCCACCTGCTGTGTGTGAGGCGCACTGAGATGAATGTGGTCATTGTGATGCATGTCACCACATGTTGTATATATGGGGCCCATTGTGATGTATGAGGCCTGTGTGTGGTCCATTGAGATGTGTAAGGCCAATATGTGAGGCCCATTATATGTGTGAGGCCCGCCATGATGTGTGTGTTGTATGCGCACTATCCATTCATTTAAACAGACCCTGGACCGCCTTATGCGGGCCCACTATGATGAATGTGATACACACACGGACCATCCATCCTTCTAAAGCTTTTAAAGGCTAAGGGCCCCATTATGATTCTGATTCCAATCCCAAGTGGACCGCAAATTAGGATAATGATGGTTAAATGTCCACCGTTGTAAACCTACCTAGGGCCCATTGTTAAGCCCACTTGATTGTACATAATTCACCCTCTCAACTCACCTTGTTGACTCACCCATGAGGCCATTCTTGATGATGCCTAGGCTGTTGTTTAGTACATCATCACCCCTTGCCATAGATGGAAGAATATGTGGTATCAGATTTGGTATATCTACTGTTGAAGCTTATCTTAATTCATGGGTTAGATCTACTATCCTATGATATGCTAGTACCCTGAGTAGGTTATGATAGTCTAACATGGACCATTCCATATAGACTTCTATATGTCTAGTGAGGCGCATCGTTCAGTCCCTATCCTTGTAAGTGACATACCGGTTAAGGTCGTTCATCACCTGCTATATCTAATAATCATGATAGTGTACTTAGTCTAATAGGACACACTGAGAACATGCTTAGTATAACATCATGAAACATGCCCATAGGCATCATTTTATGCATTTTATGAGGAGTGATTGATCATAGCATATGCCATTGGGCTGAGGTGTTTATGGGACTCCCTATGAAATAGAGTTGCCCCACATGATCACACGGTATGTGCAAGTTTGATGCATGACTGGATGATATGACTCATGCATCTCGCATTGGTGTGACATGATCACTTGGTGCCCCCTACCGATATCAGGGTTGTGGCCTCCATAGACCCATTATGGATGGTTAGATTGGATACCAAAAATATTTGTTTCTATCATATGGGCACTTTGGATGTCCATGAGTGAAAGCCCCTAAACCCTTATAGTACCAAGAGGTTGCTCCAACGTCTAAACCGAGTAGATACATGAGCGCCCAGGTGCCGAATACCAGTAAACCGCGTCTCCCATTATGTCGTGGTTAGTTGGAAGGGGGTGTGGCCTTATCCACCCAAGGGCGGAGGGCAAGGTTAGGCTGAGTTTGAACAGCTCATAAATGGGTCCGCTATCGACGAGTCGGGTAGATATTGGTAGACTATTGGCCAGGCGGGTAGTGAGGTCTTTTTCACTTACATGGTTGTGCATTCAGTTTAGGCGGCAATCTAGTGTAGAGTGTACTAGACCCTAGTGATATCTCAAAGATAAACTGTACTGATATGTGGACTCGATGAGGACTGACATGCATGCTTTGTATCTTGCATATGACATTTAGCTACGTAGGCCTTGCATCACATAACCTTGGTATGACTGACTACATTCGTGGTTTTGCCAGTATTTCTACTTACTCTGATATTGCATGTTTGACAAATGCATTGCGCACACATGCACACACCCTATAAGCACACACCCTATAAGCTTCGTTGTAAGCTTATGCATGACTGTTGCGTGCAGGTGATGTTAGGTCGCAGTAGTATTGAGGCAGGTGTTGCGGCAAATACTTTTAGAGCTTTTGGTTATACTTGTATTTCTCTTTCCGCATTATACTTAAATGATTTATTATGGTGGATATGTGGTGATGTTGTTTTGTGACTTGGTTATGCTTGTGGTTATGCTCCTTCAATAAAAATCATATTGAAAATTCTCCTTGTAGGATCGTAGGATCAGAATTTGGCATATGGGTGCTAAGAGCTGAAAATTGGATAATACGGAGGTTGTCGGCACCTAATTCGGCGATCAGGAATTCTATGAGCCTGGTTTCCGAGTTTGTGGTGTGACACAAAGTTTTTATTTCTAAGTTTAAATGACTAAACTTAAAATGTTCAAAGAGCCTAAAGTTTTAAGTTTCTATGTTCTCAATTTACCCTAATCCCAAGGGAATTCCACATAAATTCAAATGGCTAACCTAATAATTTCTAAGGAGACCTAAGTTTTGTTTATAAGTTATATGGTTATCCGAACAATTTTCTAGGGAGCCTAAACTTTGGTCTCTACATTTCCAACGTTTTTGTAATTCTAAGGGAGATTCACTTGGGTTCAAATCTCTAATTTTAAACATCTTAACTTGAGACATTTAAGGTTTATATAAGTTCATTTCCCTAAGGCCTAGTTTGTCTAAACACCACTGTGATACCAACTGTAACAACCTGGTTTTTAAAACCCGAGTATACAACTCATTTTCCAAAAACCCAAGTCTTAACCTATAAAGATAGCCAAATTCCATGTATATTTTTTTTTCTTTTATCAGAGTTAGCAGTTAGCAGAAGAAGAAGATATCAAACATAGGGGAAATTTACATATACATTTAAAATATACGAGCGGACGCCAATAGGGCTTATACAAACCAATGTCTCAATACCTATAATTACAAAATGAAATAATTAAACATATGAAACTGAATACAATACCGCTAATCTTGAGTTGCAAAATCATGTAGTAGTTCTTGAGTAGACTTTGTATCCTGCTTCTCAGTAATCTGAACATGGATGTAATTTAGACCACCTGTGCTACCTATATTGTTATATATTTGATGAATGAGTAGCCCGCTCAGTGTGAATTTTCCTCCAGATTACACACCACCACATTAGTCAAGCATAGTTTTAAATAATAAGGCATTCAGAACAATACATGATGCAATCTTATTAAATGCATGAATGCAATGCGTGAGTATACTATTCACAACCCCAAGTGCAGGGTCACGATGTAGTAATAACTCGGTGAAACTAAGGTCGAATCCATAGGGACTAAACTTGTACGTATTCTGAAAAGTAACTAGAACTAGAAATAGGATAAGATCTGAAGTAAAATCTAGAATATTTGATTTTTATTGTGAAAGGATTATCAATTAAAAGAGGAACTAGAGGACCAAGGATCCACTTGTAGCTGTTAAGATGCTACCTCTGTTGATTTAATAAACACAACTAGAATTGGAGTCCTATCCTATCTAGTTGGAAGCAATTTAGGGCTTTTCATTGAATGGAAAACCATTTTGAAGATTGAATGAGAATTCAACCATCCATCATGCCCAGGAGATGATGGTGAATTATGAATTTTACCAATCCCAACAAGATCAAAATAAAAAAATATATATTCAAAGCTATCACAACATCTATTGTAATTTGAGTCACAATAAACCAAAACTGAAAATATTCCTTAATTTAAACTAGAATTCAATGAAGTTCAATATAGACATGAATTAAAGCAAGATAAAAGTATCATCACACTATAAGCTTCACCTCTTAGCCCTAGTTAAGAGATTAGCTAGTCGTAGCTAACTCAAGAACATAAGAAAAATTAAAAGATATATTGGAATCCATGAAGAAATCGAAGTGGAAGAACGTTGTTGGCACTCCACTTAGGCCTCCTATCCCTTTACAAACCCTAGAAGATGATTTAGAATAGCCTACGAACTCCTTTGAATAGTTTTCCAACTCAAACTTTCACACCCCCTCGAAAAAGTTTGCAAACCGATTCAATTTGCACACCTTCGATGTCATCGAAAATCGTCCAAAACTGTCCAGCGAGTTGAGCCTAAAATTCTTAAATTTATTAATATCATCGAAGTCAGTTCGATGTCATAAAAGTCTATTTTAGAAATTATTTTGGGATTATTTTTCTGGCCCTGGAATTTCAGAATATATTTTTTCAGGCCAATTTTCAAGATTCCTTTTCTTCATTTCAATTCTTCGATTCTCTTCATTCTTCACTTAGTTTCCTTGGATCTATGGTATATGAATTTTTTATTAATGACTTTCAAATCTTCAATTCTTCAATATCTTCTTTTGAGCTGTAAATCCATCATTTTAATCGCATATTTATCATAAGCTTCCGAATCACCTCGTATGACAAAAACATATATAACTAAATCAAATTATCAATTAAACGTCAGGACAACTAATGTAATTAAATGTTAAATATGTAATATTTAAGTCTCAACACACCAACCAACTAACATTTTGCTAGTCTCGAGCAAAACATGCGTAAGAAAATTCTCAATTCTCAATATTCAAACCTCTTACAGAAAATAATCTTTTGTGCAATCGAGTATGAATGAGTATAATTAAAGAGGTGAGAGTGAAAAATTAAAAAACTAGAGGAGAATCACATAAGCAATTAATCAAATAGGTTCTTCATCAATCACTTAAGAGCAAAAGTTCATATATTGGGTTTTTCCAATGTGCTTAGTGAACTTCAACTTACATTCCATGAAAATACTATCATTTAATAATGTTAGACATGCTCATCACCTCAGGATTAATTGACTAACCAAGTGCCGATTCCAAACTTTTCCCAATTTTCTTCTTTTTCCAGTTTTTAATTTTATATCAACGTCCGTTTTATTTATTCATTCTTTTCAGACTTTTTAATTCTTTTCATTCTTTTTCAGTCTTTTCCTCATATATGACCTTTTTATCAATCTCACTATTTTTTAACTGGTTCTTTTCATCTTTTTAAGGTGGATAAAATTATCCAAACTTAATTCTCAACATCTATCAGTGATATACATACTAACATTTATATATTTTAACACAAATCACAGAAAGTAAATTAAATATGATTTATGATTTAGATTAACATGATATTCAAACTTCCTCTTAATCAATGAAAGAACTTAAGTGATAGTCTACTCGGTGGATCAAAATCCAACAATTCAAAATTCAATTTATATCTTATCATCATACTCAAAGCATTCTTAATTACGTAAACTCTTATTTTCTAAATATATTCTTTTACTTGAAAAATTGAAACCTTTCAACAATTTTTGCTCAAAGACTAAGAAAATACTTATTAGTTTGCCTAATTCACACTCCAACCTAAAATCTACATTGTCCTCAATGTAAAAGATATAAGCATGCAATGCACATGAGACAATAAAAGGATAGGAGAAGTGATGGAAAGTTAGTACCTAAAGAAGGAGAATTGAAGCTTTTCCAAAGTTCTTAATATGTAAATGGGTTAGCACGATGACTAAACAAACTGAGAAAGAAACTATCCTAATCCTAGACTTATGAAAGCAATAAAACTAACAACACCTCCATTAAATTAGGAGGTCAATCCTGATATACAAGATCAATCAGAGGTATGGACATATCCTCTGAATCAAACTTCTCAACAAATGGCTTTAGACGAAGTCCATTCACTATGAAAACATTGTCATTTGTCATATTCTTTATCTCGACAGCTCCATGAGGATAGGCATTCATAACTGTGAAAGGGTCAGTCCAACGAGATCAAAGCTTACCTAGAAAAAGATGTAACCAAGCATTGTACAAGACTTTTTGACTGGTTATAAATTATTTTTGAAGGATGTTCTGGTCATGGAACACCTTCATCTTGTCCTTGTAAATTCTCAAGTTCTCGTATGCATCGTTCCGAATTTTCTCGAGTTCATTTAGTTGAAGTTTGCACAGCGAGACAACATTGTCCAAGTTAAAGTTCAGGTTTTATATAACCCAGTGGGCTCTATACTCTAGCTCTACAGGCAATGGCAAGTTTTTCCATAGACGAGTCTAAAGGGAGACATTCCAATGGGGATCTTGAAAGCTATACGGTAAGCCCATAAAGCATTGGTCAAGTGGATTGACCAATCCTTACGATCAGGGTTAACTTTTTTTATAAAAATTTGTTTAATTTTCCTATTAGAAATCTCAGGTTGCCTGCTTGTCTGTGGGTGATATGGAGTGCTCATGTTATGAGAGATGTCATATTTCTTCATTAAGTTCTCGAATGACCTATTATAAAAGTGTGAACCTACATCACTAATGATGGCTTGAGGCATTCCGAACTGGGAAAGGATATTTTCTTTTAAGAATCTATTGACCGTTAGATGATCATTGTTTTGGGACAGGATCTCTTTGACCCACTTACTGACATAGTCTACTACTAAAAAAATGTAAATATTTTCAAAGGATTGGGGGAAAGGCCCCATGAAATCGATGACCCGACAATAAAATGCTTCAATGATAAAAATTGGGTTCACTGGCATCATATTTCAATTGGGTAATCCTCATAATTTCTAACAATGCTCACAAGCTTTACAAAACTCATGAGTATCTTTGAACATAATAGGCTAGTAAAAGCCGTAATGAAGAATTTTGATCATGGTCTTTTTAGCAGGAAAGTGACCACCACAAGCCTGAGAGTGACAAAAGGAGATGACACTCTGTTGTTCATTGTCTGGCACACATCTCCTTAGAATTTGGTCTGGGAAATATTTAAAAAGACAAGGATCATCCCAGAAAAACTTACGTACCTCCGCGAAGAATTTTTTTCTTATCTTTCGTAGTCCAATATGTCGATGTGAAACTTATGGCAAGATAATTTGTAATGTCAACAAACCAAGGTAATTGAGAGAGTTTAAACAATTGCTCATCAGGGAACATATCATTTATCCGTGTCGGCTCAAGGGAATTGGGAGATCAAGTCTAGATAGATAGTCAACCACTATGTTCTTTACTCCTTTCTTGTCTCATATTTCTATGTCGAATACCTAGAGTAGAAGGATCCATCTTATCAGGCGAGGCTTGGCATCCTTCTCTGAAAGAAGGTACTTCAGTGCCTCATGGTCTATATTAATAATGATCTTGGATCCGATCAAGTAGGACCTAAATTTGTCCAAAGCAAACACTAAGAGTTCATTCTCCATAGTAGAGTAATTCACTTGGGCAGAATTTATAGTTCTACTCGTAAAGTGAATCACATAGGGCTTCTTCTCTTTTCTCTAGCCTAACACTGCCCTAATAGCATAGTCAGACACATTGTACATAATCTTAAAAGGGATGCTTCAATCGGGTGGTTGCATGATATGTGCGGTTGTCAACTTAGCCTTTAGCTTAGTGAAAGCTTTATGGCATTTTTTAATCCACTTGAATGGGGTGTCCTTTTGAAGTAGATTACATAACGGACGAGAGAAGTAGCTAAGTCCTTTATGAATCATTTATAGAATCCGGCGTGTCCTAAGAAGGATCGCACATCTCGTATGCTCTTGGGTGGAGGTAAGTTAGAGATAAGATCAATTTTATCCTTGTCCACCTTAATTTCCTTGGATGAAATTATATGTCCAAGCACTATTCCCTTAGAACCATGAAATGGCACTTTCCCAATTCAAAACTAAATTCTTTTCTTCACATTACTTCAGCACATTTTTAAGAATTTCCAGGCGCTCGCTGAAGTATGGAACAAAGACAGAGAAGTCGTCTATGAAGACCTCTTAATATTGTCCCACTATGTCAGAAAATATGCTCAACATGCATCGTTGGAATGTGGCGGGGCCATTACACAATCCAAATAGCATCCTTCGCTAAGCAAATGTGCCAAAGGGACATGTGAACATAGTTTTCTCTTGATCTTTAAGGGCTATCTCTATTTGTTTGTAGCTCAAATACCCATTAAGGAAACAACAGTAAAAATGACTAACTAGCCTTTCCAAAATTTGATCAATGAAGGGCAAAGGAAAGTGGTCATTCCTTGTGACCATATTCAATTTTCTATAGTCAATGCACATTTTCCAACAAGTAGTAACTCTAGTTGGTAGAAATTCATTGTCAGCATTGGCTACGATGGTGATTTCGGACTTCTTACGAACCACCTGAGTTGGACTCACCTATTGACTATCAGATATAGGTTATATGATACCCACATCCAACAACTTAAGGACATCTCTTTTAACCACTTCCTTTATATTTGGATTTAATCGAAGTTGTGGTTGTCAGGAGGTCTTCTTATTATCCTCAAGATGAATGCGGTGAGTATAAATCAAAAGATCAATTCCCTTGAGGTCCGCAATCAACCATCCAATGGCTCCTTTATGCTCAATGAGAGTAGAGATAAGCATACACTCTTGTTCTTTCTTAAGGTGGGAAGAAATCACCGCCGGGTGACCTAAGTAGACCTATTTAAGATCAGTGAACAAAGGTTCTAGTCAAGCATTGGTGCTTTGAAGATAGACGGTAGAGGCACTACATCGGTTTGGGGCAAAGTTTCAAATTGTGGCCTCCACCAGTTAACTTCAAGTATCAATGCATTATTCAGAAAGGCACCCATCTCCCTAATTGTGTCTGTAAGTGCTAAGAAGTTGAGAAAACTTTAGTTATCAAATTTTGTAAATACAAAACCGCTTGATAAAAGATGTTCAAGATTGGTCTATGTCAAGAGAAGATCAAGCTCAAGATCAAGAAAAGATCAAGCTTAAGACCGGTCTATACTCAAGAGAAGATTAAGCTCAAGATCGGTTAATGTTTAAGAAAAGATCAAGATCAAGTTCAAGATGAAGTCTTAGACCTAGTTCAAGTCAAAGAAGAACCATATATTTGATATATCTCAGGTAGTATAAAACCCTAGAAAGGCCTTAGGACTAGGTGCTTTTAAAAATGTGTAAATTTGGATTTTTATGCTTATTTTTCCTGAAATTCAACCAGCCTAACTTTTGGTTCAGCTAGCCCAACTTCATTCCGAAAGCAATAACTAATTTTTGTTGTAAATTTGGCTAGCCCAAGTTTTAGTTCGACTAGTCAGAGCTTAAAATTCGGCTAGCCCGAAAATGTTCGTGTCAAATTCCAGCAACATCATCTTTTAGAATTTGAGGGAATTTGGCCGATTGAATTTGACCTTGGGCTAATCAAATTTTGGATAAATCTTATCCCGTACAATCCAAAATCCATTGAACTAAATCCGATCTGCTCGGGCTAGACGAAGTTCTAACTTCTTTGCCTATAAATTGAGTTCCTCTCTCATTCCGAATTACACAAGTTAATTATCAATATTCTTCTGCAAAAGAGAGAGAAGCTCAAGTTATTAATAAGCTATTGAACGGTATTTATAATTTAATTTATATAGCTTTTTTAAATTCCCTTTATCTCAGATCTTTCAAGTTTGATTCTAAATAGAGTAAACTATACTCTTCTTTTGAGATTTAAGTAGCCTTTGGGTTTAACTTATTTAAAATTAATAGAACCCTAGACCCTTTCTATCTGAATGAATAAGTAACAATCTACATTCAACAAAGAGGTTCTTCGGCTATAAACTTCTGATACGTCTTCTACAATGAAGATAAGTATACCTTCTAAACTCTTTTAGGTTTTTCTGAGATAGCCTATTAAAATCTCAGTTAAGGTTTTGTCTAAGATAGCCTATAAAATCTCAGTTTGGGTTTGATTGTGATAGCCCGTGAAAATTACAAGAATTGTATAAGGTTATTAAGGTGAACTTGAGAAAACCTTTTCATAGTGAAAGCCAAAATTACGAGGGAAGTAATTTTGGAAGTGGAGTAGGTGCGACTGTTTTTATAACATTGAACCACTATAATCCTTTGTGCCATGTGGTGAATGCCTTTATTTTATTTGCAGTGGATTGATTGTATTTAATTTCAATTGAAGGGTGAATGTTATAATATTTTAAGTTTACTCATGCAAGTTTGAGATTTTGATTTTAAAGAAATTCGTGAAATAAGATTGTCTTGCCTAAAACTTTAGGTAAAGGTTGTCCTACCAATTATTTGGAATTAACGTTTCAATACTTAAGCAATTGAGATCTTTGCTTTATTTACATATTCAACACTTATTTTGATTATTTGTCATTGTCCTATTCACCCCCTGCTCTAGGACATCTTAAGCTCTCTTTTTCAAATGGTATCAGAGCGAGTTACTCTTTTTTAATTTGGATTTACCTCCATGCACTAGATTTAGAGCTTTATCATGTTAAATTTTGATAGCTTGTCCATTACTAGGCCATCTCCCTTTGATGGCTCTAACTATTCATATTGGAAAGCTAGGATGAGGATTTTCCTCAAACCTTAGATGAAAGTGTGTGGCAAGCCACTGTATCTAAATGGATCCCTCTTATGATGGAAGTAGTAGCCGATGATGGAACCATATCAATGAAAGAAACTGCATTTGGTTTTTGGATTACGGTTCAGAAAAGTGAAAGCAGTGCAAATGCAAAGGCCTTAAATGTTATAACTTGTGCTCTATCGCCTAATGAATTTAAAAGAATTATTTCTTGCGATACAGCTAAACAAGCATGAGATATTCTCGAAATGACACATGAAGAAACTACTATAGTAAATAAATCTAAAATTCAAATCCTCATAACCAAATTTGAGGAGATTCGTATGGAAGAAAATGAATCTTTTATGGACTTCTATATGAAATTGATTGACACAGTAAATTCCATGTGGGGTCTTAGAGATAGAATCCCCGAAAGCAAGGTTTGTGTAAAAATACTACGATCACTACATGATAGGTTTAATTTAAAGGTTACTACTATATAAGAGTTAAGGGATACAAATGTTATGAAAGTTGAGGAGTTAGTTGGTTATCTTTAAACTTATGAGCTGAATTTCAACACTCCTAAAATTAAGTTCATTGCTCTTAAATCTTCTAAATCTAATTCAAAAGAAACTAATGCAAATTCTAATTTTGAAGAAAACGAAGCTGATATGGCAATGTTAGTAAAGAAATTTTATAGAATTATAAAAAATAAGAAATGAATAGTGTAAATGTTATCTTATCTAGCTCCTAGGTTTTTCAAATTTTGTAGTGCCAAAACCTCTTAAAATCCGTGTCTTGTGTAGCTCAACTTTATATCATCCCTGCCTACATTCAAGTACAAGTTCAAGAAGTTCTAATTCAAGTTCAAGAAGCTCAAGTACAAGAACAAGAGATTCAAGTACAACATCAAGAAGTTCAATTACTAGATCGTCTTCAAGCTTTAACTATATCAAGACAGTGTGCATTACTTAAGAATTCAAGCTCAAGTAATCTTCTCAAGCTTAAGCTCATATACTCAAGTTGAAACTCAAGTCACAAGGTCACTAGTCCAAGCTCATCTTCGAGCATACAATGACCAGCTTCATGTACTTCAAGATAAACTATCAACCGAATCAAACAATGTTTCAATATTCAATTTTCACCTATAAGGTATGAATGACCCTAGATTGACCATAGGTTAGGTCATATTGATTGTATTCTTAATTTGGGTCATTGTATAATTTTATAGGCTTCTTCTCGACTAGTCCTAGCCTATGTTCGACTGGTCCAGACACTAGTTCGACTAGTCTAAGAATTTTGTTAACAAGTCTAAGGTTTGTTGTGAATTTTTGAAATTTCTGTTAGACCCTCGACCAGTCTTAGAGATTGCTCAACTAGTCAAGTGAACAGTGCTCGACCAGTCGAGTAGGCTCAACTCAAAGTCTAACAACCTTTCTGGGTTTCACTCGACCAGTCGAGTGTAGGGCTCAACCAATCGAGCAAGCCACTCAACCAGTCGAGTAGTGATCTTATCTTATCATGCCAGAATTTTTGAAATATTATTGGTCCTTTAACTAGTCGAGATGACCACTGGACCTGTCGAGTGAACAATATTTTTGCCTATATACTAAGGATTATTTTCAGAGTTTTTCAATTCATTCTAAGATCTTCAAGTCACAACTCTGAGAAAATTTGTCCCACGTTCTAGAAGCTAATTGGTTAGTATTTAAGATTCTTTTAATAGATTTTTACATTTGATTTTGTGATCTCTATTCAATTCTATTTCTTTTGAAAAAGGAATAATGCTTTTATCTTTATTTAGATCAAAATCAAATCAAGCTAGCCCAGGTCTATTTAATCTAAAAATCATTTAGATCTAAGAACCCTTTCATATGTGAGATTAGACATTGAACATCTACATCAATTGGTTCTATCGGGCTTCATCAAAAGAAGAATCCTCAGATAAGTACATTTCAAATTTCTATATTTAGTTTGTAAGATTGCTAAAAAATCTTTTAAAAGTGCTCTGGTTGTCAATTAGTGTGAGTGTTGAGTTAGGTAGACAGAGAAGCTTCATAGGAAGATCAATCAACCATCTGCCTTAACTGGATGTGGACCCGAACTCACCACAGGTAAATCTTAGCCTCACATCTTATGTCCTAAAACACCAGGTAATTAAAACCCTTAAAATTGATTGGAATATCATAGGGTTTTTGGGTTAGAAAACTTTTTTTGTTAACTTCAGAAAAATCTCTAAGTTTTCTACCTCTGTTGATTTATCGATAGACAGATCGATGTAATCGAAAAGTGTTGTCGATGTCCTCGAAACTCACTCCATAATATCGAAATGAGGATAAAAGATGTCTAGCAACCGCATATACTTCTGGAAAAAATTATCGATGTATCGATGGTTGCATTGATATCATCAAAATTTGAATCTCGAGTCTATCGAAGTTGACTCAATAAAATTGACATCATATATGTTATGTCTAAAGATCTTCTAAGAAAATCATGAGATCTTCAATATATCGAAGTACTCCTTGATATTCTCGGAATTCAAACTTCGATGATATCGGAAGTCCTTCGATGATATCGAATTGGACACTGTTTTTCAGTAATATTTTTAGGATGTTTTATCATGGATCAAAGGTCACTCGATATAATCGATATTCAAATTTCGATGATATTGAGTCTGGGTCGATTACATCGAGAATGGATATAAACTGTCCAACAAGCTTAATAGGAAAATACTTTGGATTTATTGATGCATCGACACAACTATCGATATCATCGACATTCAAATTTCGATGATATCTAGCGTGCCTCGATCATTCCTTTATCCTGAAATATTTCAAAGGCAAGTCTCTCTCATTTTCAAATGTCGAGGAATCGAACCTCGTGTCAATGAAATCAAAATTCAAAATACAATGACATCGACGCATATTCGATTTCCTTGACCACCTGGCAAAAGGTTTCAAAAGCATCTGACAATTGAGTTTATGTCATCGAGCGATCAGTTGATGCAATCGAGAGTATACGCTCGATGATATCGACCCTGCTTGATGATATCGAACTCTGTCATAAATGTGACCGTTTTATATCCATTAGAACCTTTTGCCTATATATAGAGAGCTTATTTTCAGTTACTGGTAGAGAGAAAATAGAGAGTGCTTTTGTGTGTTTAACCCTAGATCACATACCCTCAGCCTTCTCTCTCATGGGAGTTCATCCTCCAATCCACCCTCATCATTGATATGCAATAGAGTGGATTAGGGAATGAACTTCTGCATTCAAGGATCCTCCAGCTACCACCTTAATGGCAAATCATTAAGCTGGGATGTCTTGAATGTATAGATGATTGAAATCGCTCCATCTCCCTTGTAGGAAAATATTTGAGAGCAGGATTCCATCATTACCTTAACCCAACCCATTGCCATGTATTGGTACATCTTTTGAGTTATGGTTTAAGGAAGCAGCAAATTCTTCGTTATCAAAGGAGAAGATATTCAACAACACACTAAACGGGGTTCATCTACTTATCTGTAAGTCATTAGAATCCAGAGGACCCTTGTGATTATTCCTTTGTAGGATTGAGTCTAAGGTGTTTCTCACCCCGAATTTTTACCAACCTAGGATTAGACGTCCTTAGGCAATGGGTCAACCTTATCACTTTTAGAGCTCAATCCCAAAGCCAAAGAAATCGCTTTTCAATCCATTTCCTTCAAAACTCACCTTTCACCACCTCATTCTTCAAATTTCTCCAAGTACTTTCATATTAGACACGACTCCTCAAGTTTAAATAGTAAAGAACACCAATCGTAGGGTATTAATGATGAAGAACAATACCGAAGGTAAAAATTATCATGAATAGTAAATAAATGGATAAAATGGGTTTCGACCCTTAACCTTTTGGAATCTAACAAAACAGATGGGTTAGTTGGATGGATTAGCCTCTCCTACCTCAAAATCATATGCCACATGATGCATAAACTCATTCTGATTTATAAAATAGCCGTGAAACGCCCCAAATGGATTCTTAGGCCTATCCAAGCCCAAATACAATGAACCAGGGTGGGTCCCTAGGGCAGGGAGAACCCAGCCCATAAGGTCGGACTCACCGGATCTCACTTTCACCGGCGAGGACCTTGCCGGTCCGGCGAGGGCTCACCGTACGGTGGGCCCCACTCGGGCTGATCTTCGGGCCGACGCCCTTAAATGGCTAGGGCACCTCCCCCATATGTGGGATGCCCCTCAAAACAGCCCCAATCTACCATCTCCTTCACAAAGTGACCCTCCAAGCTCTCTTTTCTCACCAAAACGCCTAATTTTTGGCAAAAAATACCCCTCTAAACTCTTCCTTCTTCCGTTTCCAAACACCCTCGCTCTACCCTTCAAATCTCATCTCAAATAAAAATCAATAAATGCTACTTCCTTTAGAAATCCAACGAGAATCAACTAGCGCTGCACTAGATAACCTGTGAAATTCTCACCAATCACTTTCAATACGATCTGCTAGAGTCAAAACGTATAGGATAGGTGACGCTACAATACCGTAAAACCTAGGATCAAACTCTATTCCCGATTGCTCTTGGGAGTACCTTGAAACTTTGTATCGGCTCTGGACCGCACGTCGGAAGTTCGATTACCCCGAACTCAGACAATCCTGACCGCCTAGTTGGACTTGACAATCACCTAGAAAATCAAGTCAAAATGATATCCCATGATGATTTCCTTGAGTCCAGAGTGAAGAGTGTGAGAAATGTTAGAAATTAATAAAATTTATGAAATCTGGCACGTGTCGCTTGCGTAATATTTTCTAAGCGTTCTGACCGTCAGAATTCGATCAAATTTTACCCTCGGATCAGGATAGGTGGCCCTTACATGTCAACGCACTTGTGGCCCTGATCGAGTACCGGTAGCCGTTGAACTGAAACTGGTCTGCCACGTGCGATCTGGGAACACTACCTGACTGAAAACTTGATGTACACAGGATCCAGTATCCATGAGCTTAAGTCCGACCGCATTCGGCTAGGGGACCTCCAAAAATGCTCCGTTGAGACGGAACAATCCGTATTCGGACATAAAATAAGTATACTTTGGCCCCAAGTCTATTTCCGTCACTTTTGGACTTATTAAAAGGGCTTAAACCCTTACTCTTTCATTCCATAGGAATTTGGAGAGAGAAGAGAGAAAAGAGAGGGAGAAAGAGAGAGAAAGGGAGGGAGATTTGGAGCTCTCTCCTGGGATTCTTCCCTGCTGCTCCATGTTCCATAGCCGCCGCTTCTGCACCGCCATTCCGATATTCTCAGCTCCTTTCTTAGGTAAGAAAACCCTAACCTATCACTGTTTTAGGGATTCCTTTGATACAAATGGTGAAGTAGCTTACGTATCTTGTGTATTAGGTCTCCATAACGCCGTTGACGAAGCATTGACGTTCTATTCGAATCGAAACACGTCTACGGCAAAAGGTGAGGATTTTAGACGCTTCGATTGACTGATTTCAAAGCTTTCAATGTCGTTTACTAGTAGATTATCGACGGCAACGCCGTTTGACATGTACAACATGCTGTCCATTTTTTGTTTCGTAAACGTACGGTAAATATAAGATTTAGGGTATTTTAGGCATTTATAGGAAATACCGCATACGTCCATATTTTGCTGAAATACTTGACATGTAAATTCATTGTGTTATGATATTATGATTGCGTGTATAATCTATTTGGCCAAGAGATTCGCCCTAATGCCCACTTTGGGTCGACATACGCTATGTAGACTAAGGTGTGTAGACTAAGTGTTTGTATAAATGTTTGTATTAGTATGTATTGAGTAAATGGTATTGTAGATTAGTTTTGAGAATAAATTCTCAATCCATATGATGTTGTATATGATTTTCTACATGTTGGCTATATGTATTGATTTCATTATATACATGCAATGCATGTGTTGGATGATTTGTTTAAGTTGTATGTTATAACATGTGTCAACATGCTTACATTGTTGTATTTCATTTCTGCTACTCTCATATGATTACTGATGTTGATATTCAAGTGTTTGGGGCTATACGTTAGTCCAGGTAGTCGGTAATGGATTGAATTCGTGGTTGGCTTCTATTTGTCACGAAGGACGCGTTGATGAACGCGAGTCGTGTTTTGAGTTGGTGGCAGTGGTTAGGCCACACGAAGTGTTTCATGCACTTCATGTTGTTCGACTTGAGATGCGCTCGTACTAGTCGAGCCCGTCAAATGACCCGACTGGCCATTGTATGTTCACCCTGTATGAGTCATAACTGCTTGAACCTAGGGTACTGAACTTACCATTGAAAACTCTGTTAACCATGGTACCTTGATCCATAAAGACTCATGAGCTAGGCATGGTGGTATGGGACACCGTGGTCAAGCTGTCGTCCTACGCTGGGGCCACAAACCTCCCTGTAGTGACCAGTGAGCACCTATGACTCGTGAGCAGATTATGGTAGTATGAGACACTATATTCTTGCTGTCGGCCTACATTGATCAGGTGACGAGCCCTTTGTAGTGACCGCGAGCGTATTCTGAGTCTACGGGAGGCGACGACCCTTCCGTAGCGACGAGAGTACATTAGGCCTGTATTGATAAGGTGATGGGGGAGCGGTGCAACGAGTGAGAGCAACAGCCCTTGCAGCGACCTATAAATGTAACATCGTATGAGATTACTAGGAGTGACGACCCTAGACAGGATCTGTGTTGGGATTGATATAAGGAAGGTACCTTAGTTTCCCAATCCTGCTGTATGAAAAGGACTAATAACAACCCAGTAATCATTACTCATATCGCATTGCATGTGCCTGGAAGATGTGGAGCACTGCAGGAAGAAAGCATGCCGCGGGCGTAAGATGGTGCCGCATGAGGGAGTATGTCGGTGAGGGCATCCATCATGTCATCTCATGCTTGCATTAATAATAGTATCTAGGAATGTTTGATTGTCTGCTTTACTATTATCGCGTGATTGATTTGATAACATGCTAATCTTTGCTCTATTATTCCACTGAGTTGATCACTCACTCCCACGTTACGGGACGGTGTTTCCGGACACCCACCAGACTCCGTTGTAGTTGCAGATGATGGCGCTGCTTGTGAAGCTGAGCCGGAATTGTATGATGATGAGGACTTCTCCTCCGTGTTTTGATCGACGAGATCACAGGGAGGTTGATTAGACGCCTTGACACTTGTCATTTTATATTTTTGGAGCACTCATGCATATTCTTTTCTTTCCATTTTTGGAGTATACATGTATTTAATTAACCTGGTAACATGTTCACACTCTGGAGACTTACAATTAATTATATATTTTATGTATTTATCATAGTCTTCTGTTTGCTAATTTAACTGTCTCTGGAGTATGATATGCTGTTTTGGCTTAGTCTCAATCTTGTTTAATATCATTCTACAGACAACATGCATTTATCATTATCTATGTGCATAAGTGTCGTTCTGGAACTCGGGAGTTGGGTTTCTACCCGACCCTCGATTTTCGGGGTGTTACAGATTGCTACTGTTTTTTATAGTTATTGCCTTTCATTCCTTATCTAATTATATGCTTTCATATTTGATTATCTGAGATCACATTTCAAACACAGTCACATTCATAATAACCTCTGATATGCATCTTGTTTATCTTTCTAGTTTTATGATTGGATCCTTTACCGGGCTTGGAAGCCAGTAAAGTTACTCTTTTGTAATCCTAATGTATGCTTGCTATTAGGATTAAAGTAATAGGATTTTAAATTGTTATAAAATATTAAAAAGTCCTATTCCCCCCCTGCCCCCCCCCCCCCCCCCCCCCCCCCATCTAAGCATATTGGCTATTCCTATTTCAACTAAAGCGGTCATTACTGTAATTTTTCTTTAAGGGGGGGTAGATTTTAACGTCTCGAAAAAATTCGTACAAAAACTCGAGTATCACCTCGGGTAGAAACTACTAAGGATCGAATTCTGCAGAAATTAGCTGAAGATTAATTAAGTACTAAACTAAATAGATCAGAGAATTAGCTTAAACCACTTTTTATACAAACCGCAAGACCCAAAACCATTAGAATCGTTAACCTAACATTACCTAAAAACCTATGATCAATCTCAAAACCCAGTTGCTCTCAAGAGCACATTGAAACTCTGTATTGGGCCTGGACTACGCGTTGAAATTCCAATGACTACGAAACTATAAGGTTATGACCACCTTACTGGGCTTGACAACCATTGTGTGAATCAAGTTCAAATAGTATCCAGAAATGCACAACTTGAGTCTGAAGCAAAGTGTGTGAGAAACGCAAATATCTTTAGAAAATGAACTTAAACTTAAGTGAATTGGGTTGTTCACTTGCAGGCCAAATTTAAGGTTTCCAACTGTCAGATTTTGACCCAACTACACCCTTGGATCAGGGAAATTTCCCTGCACTCATTGGTATACTTGTGGCCCTAATCAAGTGACGATGACTGTTGAACTGAAACAGATTCCCCACGATCGATCCACTAATCCAATCAAACCAAAACCTTAACCTAGTGTAGATCCATTGCTAGGGAACTTTCTCTAGACTATATGTGAGCAATGAACCTCTAGATGAGCTTCGTTGGCCCAAAACAGCCGCACTTTGGCTATACCCTAAGTATACCATGGGTATGGGGCCATTGACATCAGTTCCGGGCCTATATAAGGACCCTAATCCACCCCTCTCTCATTTTATACAAATTTTCCTAACCCTAGGTGAGAGAATAAAGAAAAGAGGAGAAAAGAGTGAGGAGAAGTGTGAGAGATCTGTGGATTGTTTCTGGGATTCACTCCCACTACTCCACGTACCGAATCACCTCTTCCTTGTCGCTACACCGTCGAATCCAACTCCATGTTGGATAAGAAATTCTAACCCTAATCTGTTTTAGGAATCCAAATAGAGAAACCAGTGAAATAGCTAGCTTATTTCAATGTTTAGGTAGTCGTTGTGCCGTAGATAAGGACGTGGTGTACGAACCGAGTTCGTAATGAGCGTACCGAAAAAAGGCACAGACTATAAACATTTAGGTTATGGTTTTTAAGGTTTTCAATGTCAGCAATGTTTTATGTCTGACTTGATTGCTGCCATATGATCTTAGCTATGGCGTTTTGGATATATCATGTATGTGTAAACTAGGTTGTATACTAAATGCATTCCATGTGTTTATTAAAATGTTTAAATGAATAGGGAATTATGATTTATGCTTGCCATGACTATTAGTCTAGAATTCATGTTTACTACATGTACGACAACTCCTTTGTGAAAGGATTTTTCATAATATATGTTAGACCTAATTTATTACATGTATGCTGAAATGCATTATCTAAGTGTTTGATAAAATGTCTGAATGAGAAATTTACTTTTTGAAATGTGCTTAATGAGGGTGTTGAGATGGGATTCTCAATTACCTTATCTATAACTATAGTTTCCTTCATGTAACTTATCTTGCTTTACATGATTTATGGATCAAATACATATGTATGATAATGTGTTCACTATGTGTTTATTAAAATGCTTAAATGAAATTTATATTTGGATTGGTTGTTAAATGTTGTTTTGGGTATCACATATGAATTCCTATTGTATTTAAGTATGATTGGGACTAATACGTAGTCCAAGCAATCAGTAACTGTTTTCGATCAAGTGGCCGAACTAGACTCGCCACAAAGGATACGTTCAGTAAATCTAAGTCGTATGGTGATTATCAACAGTAGTTAGGCCACAAGGAGTGTATATGCACTTCATGTTGATTAATTTAGCATGCACTCGTACCAATCAAACTTGTCAAGTAATCCGATTGGCCAAATGTGTGTTTACCATGTATGGACACTACTGCATGAATCTAAGGTACCACTTACTAATGAAAAGCCCGTTTCAACCTTGGTACCATGATCCGCTAAGACTCATGAGCTAGACATGGTGGTGTATGGGACACTGTGGTCGAGCTGTTAACCTACGCTAGGGTGACGAGCCTCCCCGTAGTGACTAGTGAGCAACCCAAACTCGTGAGCTAAATATGCTAGTATATGGGACACTGTTTTCAAGTTGTCGGCCTACACTAAGGTGACAAGCCTTCCCGTAGTGACCTCGAGTATAAACTAGGCCTACGATAAGGTGACGAGCCTTCCATAGTGACCTGAACTTGCCTATTCACTGCTTTTAAATCAGGGGTGATGTTGCCCTATAACTTGCTTATCGTATGTGATTAAGTAGGAGTGACGACCCTAGATGGATCATTGTTTGGGTAAATGATCCCGAATCTGCTGTATGAATAAGCATAATCAAGAACTCGGCTAACACGTGCATGCACAACATTGCATATGCCTTTGGCGACGAAGAGGACAGTGGAAGTAGCATGTGCGACCGTGAGATGGTGTCACTGAGGGAGTGCAGGAGAGGGCATGCATCATTATAACATATCATTCTTGCATTAATAAAAGTAATTGGACATGATTGTTGTACTGCTTTATTATTACTTCTTGACTGAATTGATAACATGTTAACCTTTTCCTTATAGCTCCACTTAGTTGATCACTCACTCACACTCTATGACAGTGTCTTAAAACACCAACCAGACTTTATTGTAGATGCAGGTGACGATGATGTTTACGCTACTGAATTGGATTTCTTAGACGAGGAGGAAGAATTCTCCTACGTTCAACTATTAGGCGGGTCTATGTAGACCATGTACTGATTGATGAGATTATAGGGATACAAATTAGTTAGACATTACACTTTGTCATTTTGTATATTTTGAAACAAACATGTATATATTCAGCCTGGTGACATGATTATACTCTGGGGGTTCATAACCACTTATATACCTTATATATCTATTACAGCCTTCCGCTTGCTTAACTTAATTGTCTCTAGAGTATGATATATTGTTTTAGTATAATCCACCCATGTTTAATACACCAATATGGACAACATTTAATTATCATTATCTATGTTGCATAAGTGATGCGTTGGAACTTGGGAGTTGAGCTTCTGCTCGACCCTTGAGTTTCGGGGCGTTGCAGTACTTGAAAATGACACATCTATCACCAAACCAAAATCAAAGAAAAGTGGACAACATTCGATAAAGAAAACCAAATTGTTGAGGCTAAAGCTACGAATGCTATCTATTATGCTGTATCCTAAGATATTTTCAATCAAATCAGTATCTGTGGGATAGCCAAAGAAGCATGGCATTTGTTGGAAATAATCCATGAAGGAATAAGCACTGTGAAGAGATCCAAACTGCAACTCCTAACATCACAGTTTGAACGTCTCAAGATGGAAGAGCATGAGACCTTCATGGAATTCTTCACAAAATTGAATCTCATTTGCAACTCTATAAGTGGATTAGGTGAGAAAGTTTCGGTCTCAAAAATCTGTAGGAAAATTCTAAGATCATTGCCGGAATGGTTCAATCCTAAAGTAACAACCATTGAAGAGTGTAGAAATATAGATGAAATGAAAGTAGAAGAACTGGTAGGTTCCCTACAAATATTTGAACTACACTTCAAAAAAACCCCTAAATCCAAAACCACTATCCTCAAAACTTCAAAGAATATAACAAATGAGGACATTGAAAGTGAAAGAGAAAATGAAGATGAAGAAGTGGCTTTTTTGGCACAACAGTTTAGAAAATTCTTTCAGAAAAATCGTGGTCGTCCATTTAAAGGAAGAAAGGTGGACAACAAACATTCTGCAGGTAATTTTGGTTAAAAGACTAAAGAACCACAATGTTATGCCTATCAGAAATTTAGACACCTGTCTACTGAATGCCCAAATAGAAAAACTAAAGGTAAAGCAATGGCTGCCACATGGGATGATACAAAAGAGTCTAACTCAGAATCTAGTGACTCAGAGAGCGATGGAGATCAGAAATCTCTGAAAATTCTTATGGTCTCCACTGCTCCGATCTTTCTCATTAAAATTGAGAATGAGGAAGAACCGTAAGCCACTGAATCATTTCCATCAATAATGAGGAAACTGAAAAAGAAGAAGAATAGAATAAACTACAAGATGCTTACAATCAACTTTACATCCATAGCATCAACATTGTTAGAAGACTTAGAATGTCCGAAAATAAAAAGGAATTGTTGCAAAAAGATCTGGATAAAACTTTGAAAATTAATACACATCTAATCAATGATTTACAGCAATATCATTCAGATAATGATAGACTTGAAAGAATCAACACCTTCCTTATAACCTGGTCAGAAAAACTAAATAAACAGGTTAAGCTATTAAACAACAAAAACATGCTCCTTTAAAATGAAAATCATATACTCCTGTTTGATTTAAAAGAATCTAGAAAAATCGCTAAGTTAAACTATAAGTTTTCCCAAAGTGGTGAGAAGTTAGAAAAACTCTTAGGTATGGGAAGACCTAGAAAGGACAAGAGTGGCTTAAGATATGATAAATTTAAAACAAAAACTGAAAATGAAGCACCAATGGCTAAAAAATCTACTACTTCAGGAAGTAACACAAGAACTACTCCAGTCTGTCATCTATGTGGTGACTCAGGAACACAACCATCATCACCTAGAATGAACAATAGAATGGAAGAATTAATGAATTAAGTAGCTGAATCAAACAAGAAAACAAATAAATTTGTATGACAAGAAAACACGATTCAGTTGCCCAACTTGATTAAAGAAACTAAAACTTCCATGGTTAAAAAGCCTATCACAAAATGGGTAATAAAAGAAAAGAAGAATTGCTTTGTCACTCATTCAAATCATATAACAGTCAATGGTACTAAGTGGTACCTGGATAGCGGCTGTTCACAACATGTCACGGGTGACAAATCCCTCCTTTTAAATTATTTAGATCTTAATAATGGGATAGTCACCTATGGAGACGAAAGCACCGCTAAGGTAATTGGACAAGGAATTATTAAAGGAATAAATTTGCTCAAAAATGAGAAAGCCTTTTGCATAAAAATATTAGCGCCTAATCCTTTAAGCATTTCTCAAATATGTGACAATGAGAATGTGGTTACATTCAATAAAGAAAAATGCGAGATCTTAGATCTTTTAGGAAAATCAGTGATGAAAGGTTCTCGCACAAACAACCATTACTATGTTATTAAAGGAAAAGGAAAGGCTGATTCATATGCCTAGAAATAATTAAGCATGGAAAAACATGTCCAAGTCTTACATCTAGATCTGGATAGCTACGAAAATGATGCAATTTTGTAAAACACTTAATGATATATCTGAGGTTTCTCACCTCAATCTTTTGTATCTAAACATCTAGGTGTTTATAATTTTTTGTCTGTACAATGTGCTTATAAAATTTTGCTGTGTATACTGCCTGATTCTAAGATATACTAAAATTATGCACGAAAGTCTATCGAAATTCTAAAAATGGAAAATATTTATCTTCAATATGTCTGTTGATACATCGTGTGAACGTTTCGATAACATCAACCAAGAATCGATACCATCGACGACCTCTCGAGAAGCTAAAATGTCGGGTTGGTTAGGCTTCCCTCGAACTCTTCATTGAAAATATCAATTTGGGTATATCGATATCATCGAACCTCTGAATTTTGGAGGAGGATTTTAGCATAATCTTATGCACCAGTTTCTAAATTTAATCTCCAACATTAAAAATAATCCTCCAACCATTTCAGTCATTGTCATAAATCGGACTGAGCAAATCACCCCTAAACTGATAAGTCATCTAGTTAGTGTAGAAGTCACTAGCATACCTGTATTAGAACAAAATATGAATGGTCTTGGTGTATGGGGAGAAGTTACCGAGTGCTATGTAATGGTGCTACAATACCCAAAAATGTAAAGAATGTTCTTCTGTTAAGCACCTCAATCCTTCATATAAAATTCTTCACAACATCTTCAGCACAAATGTCTATCCCTATGAAGTCTCTAGCAACAAGATTTCTCCATACATTCTAAATATTCTGTATGATGTACATCTAGGCAGTCACGTGTGCCTACCCACTCTCATTCTACAGCAATTAATTCGTGTGTCTACAGACGAATCCATCACTACACTTCCATTTCCATGTCTTGTGCCCAAGTTGTCATGACAATTTGGGCTACCTCCTACTAATGATTTCCCGCGCCCATGTGTCTAGTTCAACTATAAAGACATCTGCAATCTAAATATCAGTGACAACGTGTTTCGTGGGGGAAAACCGATCTAACCTCAAGCAAGGGAAATCTTGTGCACAGCGCCGACTCTGTTAATATCATTCATGTCACGCCCCAAACTCGAAAACCAGGCTCACAAAATTCTTGATCGCTGAATCCGGCGCCGACAGCCTCTGTAGAACCCCATTCTCAACTCCCGACACCCATTTTCAGGTTCCGTTCCTGGGATGCTACAAGGAGGATTTCTAATCACCAATTTGATTCGTAATGAGTATAACCATAAGCATTACCGATGAACAATAACTACAAGAACACCATCACAAAATACACTATGATAAAAAACTTTTGAGTACAAAGAGTTTGAAGGGAAATACAAGATAATGCGAATAATAAAAACTTCAAAAGCTCGACTGCACACTCTAACTGCTACTATGATACGGCTACGTACTAGCATCACCTGAACCCATTAATCGTGCATAAGGTTATAGAAATCTTAGAGGACGGTGTAAGTGTGTGCACAATATGAGTGTGCTCAGAATGTAAGGTCAGAGTAATGCGGAAACATGCTGATGAGTACATGAATGCAATCAGTCGTACCAAGGCTCTGTGGTGCAAAATATAAATGTTATCGACCATGTTAAGACCATGCAATGCGTGGTGCAACTCAAGTATACCGATCCTCATACAAGTCATTAATATCAGTATAGTTCTCATTCTGAATAATCATCAGGGTTTAGTACACTCCAAATGGCACTGCCACTCTCCTAGTCGTACAATCCAAGTGAGCGTAAGAAATCTCACTATCCACCTGGCCAATAGTCTACCAATACCTATTTGGCACGTCGATAGTAGACTCAGCCTAGTATTGCCCCTACCCTCAAGCGAGTAAGGCCACACCCCTTTTCAACTAACCACGACATAGTGGGAGACGCAGCCTCCTATTATTCAGCCCTTGTGCGCTATATATCCACTCGGTCTCGACGTTGGAGTCATCCTCTGGTACCATCGGGTTTAGGAATTTTTACCCAGGGACATCTATGGCACCCCGATGCTTAGTAATAATATTTTTGATATCTAATCCAGCCACCCATAATGTGTCTGTGGAGGCTATGGCCCTGATGTCACTAGGGTATACCATAATCACAATCAAATAAATGCAAGTGCATGAATCATATTACCACACATCCAATAATCCTACACGTACTGCGTGCTCATGTAGGGCAACTCCGCCTATATGGGAGCCCATAAACGATTTGCCCGAAGGCATATGCTATGATCAATCACTTCTCATATCAGGCATACATTGATGTGTATGATCATGAATCATAGATCTATTCATATTTTGTGGTGATGGGCTCTAATCAAAATGAAGATGGGCCTAGACGGCCGACACACTACAGGTATGGGCCTATCAATGGGCCCTAGGAAGAGTCATAATGCGGACATTTAACCAACATTATCCTTATAATGTGGACATCAAACTAGCATTGCTCCCAAGGCATAGCCCACAATAAAGGTCAACACATATACCATGGTAGAATCTCACTATAATGGGCCTTATGTACATCTCATTGGGCCTCGAATACATCAATGGCCTCATACCAAGGGTTTCATATACATCAAAGTGGGCTTCAGTGGGCGGGCCACAAATACATCAAGTTGGGCCTAATCACATGGGCCTTGTATACGTCACAATGGGCCTTATATTCATCAAGTGAGTCGTATCAATGGGCTGCACCAATGGGCCTTATGTACATTGCAATGGGCCATTACCCATGGGCCTTACATGCATCACAATGGGCCTTATATACATCCCGTTAGGCCTCGACCCATGGGCCATAAATACATCAAGATGGGCCTCCATATGGGAAGTGGGCCACATCACATGGGCCATATGTATATCAAAAGGGCCACACCAAAGATAAGTGGTGTTAATGATTTTTCACCATTAAAATTCCCAAGGCCCACCACAACATGTATTTCCCATCCAATCTGATCATAAGGTCCTAAGGGATTTCAATGGTAGATGTTCAGTCCTCACTGTGTCATGTGGTCCACTTGATAAATAGATCTATCTTATTTTTAGTCTCAAGCCTTAAAATGATCTTTGGTTGGACAGTTTGGATGCAGCACATGCATCATGGCAGGTCCCATAGAGATGAATGACATAGATGAAGTACAGACCTCATGGTGGGGTCCACACTAATGGAAGGTGTGGACTACAATACATACATCAGTGGGTCCCATGTGGGGCCCACCATAATGTTTATTTTCCACCCAGCCTGTTGACAAGATCACACAGTCATGGGGGCCCATTGTGTTGTTTATTTCCACCCAACCTATTGATAAGGCCACGTGGACCTGGGGCCCACCAAAATGTTTGTTTTCCATCCAACCTGTTCACGAGGTCACATGATCCAGGTGAAGAGGAAAAAATAAATTTCATATTGATACAAAATTTCCATGACCCATAAAGGGTTTCAATGGCAAGTGTTCAAGCCCACACTACTTTCAGTCATGTGGGCCACCTGACAATCCGTATATGGATGATTTTAGGGGGCCCACGGTGTTGATGTTCGACCCACATCATGGTGGAGCCTGAGATGGGGCCCACTGGCCAGCGTGCAAAGCAGCAGACCCTGAACCTAGTGTATGGGTGTCGGGAGCCAAGAATGGGGCACTATGGAGGCTATCAGCGCCAGATTTGACGATCGTGAATTTTGTGAGCCCAGTTTCTGAGTTCGCGGCATGACAATTTAGGCAGTTACAGAACAAGACATTGTATAGGACCTTTTGGATGGACAATCTCGGATGATGAAACGGCTCGATGACTATGAATCCTGTGTTTCAGAGATCCAACACATGCTTATGACTCTGTAACATGATACAAAACAAATTTTGGATTCCTTACTAGAGCAATAAAGGCTTTCGTTATCTATAGTATGTCTTTCCTGTCATCATATACCTGGAGTCTCCCTGAAATGCTTAGGGCATAAATATCTTTTTGAATGCCCTTCGCTCATATATATGTGTGTGATGCATTACTAACTTACAGAGTTTGACTAGTTTCTTTTTAGTATGATATCCTTCAAGTGAGGAATATACTCTATTTTTGGATGCCCATGGATGGGATTGATATTTTTTGGTTTGGATGAATGTTATACTCCTGCCAATCTTGGGCAGTATGTCATCTATCTTTACTGCCATGAGAATTTGGTCGGCTTTAAATGCTTCTATCATCCCCTATTTTATCTAATTTCTATCTATTGTGATGCATGTGATGATTGATCTATATATTATCTGCTTATCTCATTGTTCTTTACTTGGTTTTCTATTCATACATGGTTGTTGAAATACGATGTTTGTTGTACATCTATCTCTTACATATGCCCTCTGAATGATGATTCTCTCAAATACTTCCACTTCAGTCAATATCAACTGTTACATTTCCCTTTGCTAATGACTGATAAAAAGGGGGAGAACAAATCCATACAAATTGAGTGTATATGCTTGAATGGTGATGCAGGTGTTAGGGGGAGCAGCTGCAAGGAGAAAGGGGGAGTTTGCAGTTAGGGGGAGCAGCCTCTAAATGTTTGTGTATATGAACTAGATAGCATTGTACAATTGTATAAAGTTCATGTACACACAAATTCCGATGTTAATATAGAAGTTCTTCTAGGGTGTTTTGGTATTTTGTCACGTAATTGACAGGGGGGGATTGAAAGTGCCCTGGTTTGTCAATTAGCATGAGTGTTGAGTCAGATAGAAAGAGAAGCTCCATAGGAAGATCAATCAACCATCTACCTCAACTAGATGTGGGCCCAAGCTCACCATAGGTAAATCTTAGCCTCACATCTCATGTCCCAAAACACCAAGTAATTAAAACCCTTAAAATTGATTATAATATCATAGGGTTTTTGAGTTAGAATTTTTTTTTTCAAACTTCAGAAAAATCTCTAGGTTTTCTGCCTCTGTCGATTTATCGATAGACTGATCGATGTAATCGAAAAGTGTTATCGATATCCTCGAAACTCACTCACTAATATCGAAATGAGGACAAAAGATGTCCAACAACCACATATACTTCTGGATGAAATTATCGATGTATCAATAGCTGTATCGATATCATCAAAATTTGAATCTCGAGTCTATTGAAGTTGACTCAATAAAATCGACACATATATGTTGTGTCCAAAGATCTGCTAAGAAAACCATGAGATCTTTGATATATCGAAGTACTCCTCGATATCCTCAGAATTCAAACTTCCATGATATCGTAAGTCCTTCAATGATATCGGATTGGACACTATTTTCCAATAATATTTTTAGGATGTTTTATCTTGGATCGAGGGTCACTCGATAGAATCGATATTCAAAATTCGATGATATTGAGTCTGGGTCGATTACATCAAGAATGGACATAAACTGTCCAGCAAGCTAAAATGGAAAATCCTTAGAATTTTTCGATGCATCGACATAACTATCGATATCATCAACATTCAAATTCTGATGATATCGAGTGTGCCTCGATCATTCCTTTATCCTGAAATATTTCAAAGCCAAGTCTCTCTCATTTTCAAATTTCGAGGAATCAAACCTTGTGTCAATGAAATCAGAGTTTGAAATCTGATGACATTAATGCATGTTTGATTTCCTCGACCAGCTAGCAAAAGGTTTCAAAAGCATCTAACAATTGAGTTTGTGTCATCAAGCGGTCAGATGATGAAATCGAGAGTATATGCTCGATGATATCAACCCTACTCGATGATATCGAACTCTGTCACAAATGTGACCAGTTTATATCCATTGGAACCTTTTTCCTATATATAGAGAGCTTGTCTTCAGTTGCTGATAGATAGAAAATAAAGAGTGCTTTTGTGTGTTTAACCCTAGATCACATACCCTAAGCCTTCTCTCTCATGGGAGTTCATCCTTCAATCCACCCTCATCATTGACATTCAACGGAGTGGATTAGGGAATGAACTTCCACATTCAAGGATCCTCCAGCTACCACCTTAATGGAAAATCATTAAGCTGGGATGCCTTGAATGTATAGATGATTGCAATCGTTCTATCTCCCTTATAGGAAAATATTTGAGAGTGGGATTCCATCATTACCTTGACCCAACCTGTCGCCATATATTGGTACATCCTCTGAGTTGCGGTTCAAGGAAGCAGAAGATTCTTCGTCATCAAAGGAAGAGATCTTCGACAATGCGCTAAACGAGGCTCATCTACTTATCTGTAAGTCATTAGAGTCCAGAGGACCCTTGTGATTATTCCTTTGTAGGATTGGGTCTAAGGTGTTTCTCACCCCTTATAAGCCCTCGTAGGAGGCCTCTGGCAGGAGTGTATGTGGTGGGTGCTTTGTGTTGACCCTTGCTCTGTAGAGAGCATAAACTTTTAGGTCCTTGTTGTAGGTCCTTAGCCAGTGTGCCTAAAAGTGGGTGTTTTATGTTGACCCTTGCTTGTGGGAACATAAATGTGAGAGGTTCCTTATGTGGATCCTTGGCCAGTGTGCCTAAAATTGGGTGCTCTGTGTTGACCCTTGCTCGTGGGAGCATAAACTATCAGCTTAGGTGTAGGTTGTACTGGTTAGAGGTGAACCTGATTTAAAACCTCCAGTTTTGAGGTGAACCTGTTGTGAAACCTCCTTAGTGAAATCCAGTACACTCAAGGGTTGAGTGCATCTAACAGGACTGGAGTAGACAAGTAGTCGAACAACTATAAAAATGACTGTGTTTGTGATTGCTACTATTTTTTTTATTACTATTACCGTTCATTCCTTATATGATTATATGCTTCATATTTGATTATCTAAGATCACATTTCAAACACAGTCACATCCATCATAACCTCTGATTCGCATCTTGTTTATCTTTCAAATTTTATGATTGGATCCTCTGCCGGGCTTGGAAGCCAATAGAGTTATTCTTTTATAATCCTAATGTATGCTTGCTGTTAGGATTAAAGTGATAGGATTTTAAATTATTATAAAATATTAAAAAGTCCTATTTACCCCCCCTCTAGTACATATTGGCGTATTCCTACTTCAACTAAAGCGGTCATTACCGTAAATTCATCTTTCATTTTTAGTTTTGACTAAGATAGTTAGAAAATCTTAGTGAGTGAGATTTTTAATTATGGTAGCCCTTTTAAAAACACAATTGTGAAGGTTTTTGGGTGAACCTTGGAAAATCTATTTCATAGTGAAAGCCAATATCTTGAGGGTGAGGATATTAGGAGTGGAGTAGTTGTCTGGCTATTTTCTAACAGTTGGTGTACACACAAGCGAACCACTATAATTCCTGAAGTTGTGGTGGATGGTTGAATATGCTTAAGAGTGTGAATGATTGTGATTTATTTTTCAGCATTTGTGGTGAATGATTGTAATTTATTTTCTTCACAAGTGGTGAATGTCGTAATAGCAGTAGATATTTATTCCTATTTTATTATTTATTCCTTTATATTTTTTTAGAATTTTGATACACAGACCGTTCTAGAAATCAGGTTGTCCTACCATAAGCCATTGGTTTTTGGTGTAAGGTTGTCCTTAGAACAACATCTGTATCAACCTCTCAATACTTGTGCATTTGAGGTTGTTATTCATTTCTGCATTTTGAATTGATAAGTGCTATCTTTGTTTATATCCTTCTTATTTCGCATTAAAATTTTTAATTTGGCATAGTCCTATTCACCCCCCCCCCCCCCCCCCCCCCCCTCCTCTAGGACTCTTAGCTCGACCTTTTCAAGTGGTATCAGAGCCTGATAGCTCATTTTTTTTTTTATTATTTGGATTAATTTCCTAAGCTAATTGATCTAAGCTTTTTAAGATGTCAAATTTTGATAGCCTTTCAGTTACTAAGCCTCCGCCATTTGTGGCTCCAATTATGCCTATTAGAAAGCCAGAATGAGAATTTTTTTTAAATCCATGGATGAAAGTGTGTGGCAAGCCATAATGACCAATTGGACCCCTCCTACCACTGAAGTGACTGGTAGGATGGATCTAAAACTGTAAAAGTCACACCTTACTTTTCTTAGACCACTCTTCAGAAAAGTGAGAGTAGTGCCAATGCAAAGGCTTTAAATGCTATTACTTACGCACTATCACCGGATGGATTCAAGAGAATTATATCCTATGATACTACAAAGAAAGCCTGAGATATTTTGGAAATGACACACAAGGGTACAATAATTGTCAAGAAATCTAAAGTTCAAATCCTCATAACTAAATTTGAGGAAATACGTATGGAAGAAAGTGATACTTTCATAGACTTCTTTATAAGATTGAATGACATTGTCAACTCTATGTGGGGTCTTGGTAATAGGATCATAGAAAGTAAAGTTTGTGCAAAGATACTACCCTCGTTAACTGATCGGTTCAATTCAAAAGTGACTGCGATGTAGGAACTTCGTGATACGGATAATATGAGGGTAGAAGAGTTAGTTGGGTCACTTCAAACCTAAGAGTTAAATTTTAAAGCCCCTAAAGGTACGTCAATTACCCTCAAGTCTTCTAAAAGTATTTCTCATGAAAATAGTAATAATTCTGATTTAGAAACTTCTGAAGATGATATGGCTCTTTTAGCCAAAAAATTTTACAAGATTTTCAAAAGTAAAAAGAGGGTTAATTTGTAAAAATCTATTGAAAATAAAAGACCTAGATCTAAAACTTGAAAATATTAAAACGACAGCCAATGTTACAACTGTCAGGAATATTGGCATCTAGTAAACAAATGTCCTAAGAAGGACAAGTTTAAAAAGAAAGGTATGTTGGCTACATGGGATAATTCTTTCAGCTTTGAAGTCCCTTCTGACTCAGAAGATTTTGAAACCGAGTTGGCCAATGATGTTAAAGCCCTAATGACTCTAGCTAATTTGACCTTCTCAGATGATGATGATTTAACCAGTGAAGAAAATATGAATAGTGATCATGAAAATGAAGAAGACCTTTAAGATGCTTATGATACCCTATAGAGGGAAAGTTACAAAATAGTTGCAAAGTTAAAACTTTAGAAAGAAAAGTTTTCAAAACTAAAAGAGAATTTTGATAATCTAGTCTTAGAAAAATCACACTTTTCATATTACTTTGAAAAAACTAAGTGTGACTTAGATTTCAAAATGTCCCAAGTTGAAAACTTAAAATCTGAAACTGAAAAGCTAAAACTAGAAGTCTCTTCGCTTTTGAGTTTGAAGGATACATGGAGGTATGCCCAAGGTGATCCTAATTTAGAAAAACTTCTATCCAGATCTAGAAAATGTGACGATCGATCTGGATTAGGCTATGATAAAAGTATTCCTCTCAAATATAAGAATACTCCACCTAAATTTATTAAAGGGGAGTCTTCTAACTTAACAGGGAAAAGTCTGAATAAAAAATAATTTTAAAAATACTAAAACTTTTTAGACTTTAAAACCTAAAAGAAACTATATCAACTATAAAAATTAGAATCGTTATCCTTTAGCTGAGAAAATTGTTGACTTAATTAAGGAGCTCTTAAAATCTAACTCAGTGGGTAGGACTTATAGCAACTATAAACATAAGAAGATCAACTATGCTCCTAAACCCAAAACTGTAATGAAATGGGTCCCAAAGGTTGCTTGTCTGGTTTTCCACACCACTTTCAAAGCTTTGGGCCATTCAAAGTGTACCTATATAGTGGTTGCTCCAGATATATGACAGGTGACAAAGGTCTGTTCACCAGTCTTAAAGACATGACTGATGGTTCGATCACATTCGGTGATGATTGAAACTACAAAATTGTTGTCCAAGGTACAATTTAACTCTTTAACCTCCCTCTATTTGAGAATGTTTTATATGTAGAAGGTTTAAAATATAATTTATTAAGCATATCTCAAATATGCGATAATAATCATAGTGTAAAATTTTCTAATCAAGGGTGTGAAATTTTAAATAAGAATGGTTTTATAATATTAACTGGTCGCAGAACTTCTGAGAACTGCTACATTGTTTGTGATTCAAGCTCTTCTAAGCTATCATGTTACATGGTCCAAACCATGAGATTGAATTATGGCATAAGTGCCTAGGACATGTACATTACCGCAACTTGTATAGATTGAGCAAAAGAGAATTGGTAAGAGGTCTACCCAAAGTAAAGAAAGTGGATAAAATATGTGGCGAGTGCCAGATTGGTAAATAAACCAGGAGTGCTTACAAAAAGGTGAACTCCAAAGCTACATCTAAACCACTTGAACTTCTCCACATGGATCTCATTGGACCAACTAGAACGGAGAGTTGAGGTGGCAAGAAGTATATTCTGCTAATTGTAGATAACTTTACCAGGTATACTTGAGTAGTCTTCTTAAGAGAGAAATCAAAAACTCTCGATGAAGTAAAAAAGTTAATTAAACGTATCCAAACTAAAAAATAATCACAAGTCACTAAGATCCATAGTGATCATGGTTTTGAGTTTGAAAATAGGAGTTTTGAAAAATTTTACAGTGATCAAGGAATACCACATGAATATTTTGTTCCCAAAACACCACAACAAAATGGTGTAGTAGAAAGGAAAAATAAAATGCTTCAAAAAATGACAAATGTAAGGCTAAATAGTATGAAGCTTCTTAAAAATTTTTAGGCTGAAGTTGTAAATACTGCTTATTATATAATTAACTACGTTTACGCTAGAAAATCAAATAGTAAAACAGCTTATGAAATGTGGTTTGATAAGTAGCTTACTATCAAATACTTTCAAGTTTTTGGCAACAAGTGCTACATCTTACGTGATCGAAAAAATTAGATAAATTTGACACCAAAAGTGATGAAGGGATATTTTTAGGATATGCTCTAAATAGTTGAGCGTATCGGGTTCTTAATAAGAGGACTGATGTAATTTAAGACTCCATTAATGTCATTATAGATGATCACTTGAATACACCTATCTCAAGTTCAGAAAATGATGAAGTCCTTTAATTTGAAAAATCAGACTCTTCATCTAGTCAAAATAATACTGAACTATAAACAGTTAAAGATCATTCATCTGATCAAATCCTTGAAAACCCACTCACTAGTGTGTGCACTCATAAATAACTTGAAGATATGTGCAACTACGTGTGTTTTACATCTCAGATAAAACTAGCTAATGTAAAAGAAGCCCTTACTGACGAAAACTAGATTGTAGCAATGCAAGAAGAGCTCAATTAGTTTGTTAGAAATGATGTTTGGTACTTAGTTCGAAGACCAAAAGATAAATACATTATCGAAACAAAATGAATTTTAAAAAATAAGTCTGATGAACTTGGTAATATTAGTAGAAACAAGGGTAGGATGGTTGTACAAGGGTACACTCAAATTGAAGACATTGATTATGATGAGACCTTTATCCCAGTAGCTCGTATTGAATCAATTAGACCATTTATATCCATCGCGTGCTTTAAAAAATTTAAAATATACCAAATGGATGTAAAGAGTGTGTTTTTAAACGGCGATTTGGATGAAGAAGTGTACATTCAACAACCAAAGGGTTTTGAAGACCCTAGGTATGTTAATCATGTTTGTCACCTTAAAAAACCACTTTATAGTTTGAAACAAGATCCCAGGGCATAGTACAAAAAGTTGACTAAGTTTCTACTAAGTCATAACTTTTTAATGAGGAGTGTTGATAAGACATTGTTTGTAAAGAAATATGATGAACACATTCTAATAGTGCAAATCAATGTTGATGACATTATCTATCGATCTACCTGTGCTAACATGACTGTCGAGTTTGCAGATCTTATGAAATCTAAATTTAAAATGAGCATAGTTGGAGAACTAAACTATTTCCTAGGGTTGCAAGTCAAACAGCTCCCTGATGGTTTCTTTATCTCTTAAACCAAATATGCTTTGAATTTAGTTAAAAAGTTCAGATTTGAGAGTGGGAAAAATTTTGATACTCTAATGAGTACTACTCTAAAACTCTCTAAGGATTTAACAGGTAAGAGTGTGGATCCTAAGTTATATCACAGTATGAAATGTAGTTTACTTTATTTAACTGCGATCCAACTTGATATTACTTTTAGCGTAGGAATTTGTGCTAGATATCAATCTGACCCTAAAGAGTCACACCTAATTGTTGTTAAGCGCATTTTGTGATATGTCGCTAGTTCAGCTAATCTTCATCTCTAGTATCCACATGATTCTAGTGTGCAATTAGCTGGTTACACGGATGCTGATTGGGCTGGTAACATTGATGATTATAAATCGAGCAGCGGTAGTTGTTTCTATGTCGGGAATTATTTGGTTTCTTGGCTAAGTAAGAAATAAAGTTCCATATCGCTTTCCACAGCTGAAGCTGAATATATTTCTATTGGTAATGCATGTACTCAGCTTGTGTGGATGAAGAGAATGCTAAGAGATTACAGAATTGTGCAAGAATCCATGGTTTTATATTATGACAATTCAAGCGCAATTAATATTTCTAAAAATCCAATTCAGCATTCACAAATCAAGAATATTGATATTAGATATTATTATATTCATGAACTAGTGGAAGACAAGATAATTTTATTAGAATATATTTCGATCGAGAATCAACTTGCAGACATATTCACAAAATCACTCGATAAAACCAAGTTCGCAAAATTGAAATTTGATCTTGGTATGTGCAATATGAACTGATGATTTGTGCCTTTTTGTATCATAATGTATATATTTATTATTTTAAAAAATTTAAAATTCAAATAGATGCAAAATCATAAATTTTCAGTGCCGCACGACCAATCGAGTGCACACTCAACCAGTCATGGCTCGACCGGTCGAGTATGTACACGACCAGTCATGTAACTCGGGTTTTACCTTTTATTTAGGGAAAAACACCTTTTTCTTCACTTGGTTCTTTTTCTCCAACAAGCCTACCATGACTGGTCGAACCCATCTTCGATTCCCCTTTGGTTAGTGCTTCATTTTCAATTTCCTTATAGATTTGAGTTCTTTGATCTTCTAGTTCCTCAATTTTATTGTTTATTTTAAGGTTTATGGTAGTTTGTTAGGTTTTTTAGCTTAAAAATTAATTTTCTTAAAACTATTTTTTCCTCTATTGCATTCCTTGTATTCCTTATTTTCTTATTACAATGAAGAGTAGAAATAAGAAGAAAGGATCTCGTGGTCCCTCTTCCTCTAGTTCTGCTCCTATCATGGTGTGCCATCTTCGATCACCCGAAGAAGATCATGAGTATGTGCGAGATATTTAATTACACAATGTGATAGTTGAATGGACAGTTAACATAGATCATCTGGCACCTTTGATATTCTTCCACTCCTTCAATCTATAGGATGGGATAACATTTTACGTTGAGGTAGTCCGGCATACTATTCCATTGTGTAGGTCATGTATGCTTACATAACTGACTTCTTGAAAGGGCCTAGCTATATGCCTTAGAGGGGGGGTGAATAGGGCAATTCCAAATAAAACTTATAACAGCAGAATAATAAAAGATATAAAGCACAATGCTGAATATAAAACAATCACAATAGCCTAAAATAAAGAGATTGATACTTTATCAGTTCTAAGGACAACCTTACACCAAAAACCAGAGGTTTAAGGTAGGACAACCTTATTTCTAGAACGTCCTTTGTATAACAAATCAATGAGGAATAATAAGCAAGAAAATCAAAATAACTTGCAGAAAATAAATCCTAAGTTATTACAACATTCATCCACAAACACTCCACAAAACAGAATGAATAAAAGAATGAAAGAGTAAAATACATCCATAATACAAAGATATATAGTGGTTCGCCTGTGTGTACACCAACTGTTATCCAATAGCCACACAGATTGTTACTCCACTCCTATTATCCTCACACAGGGGATATTATCATGCACTATCAAAATAGGTTTCACAGGTTCACCTAAAACCTTCACAATTGTGTCTTTGATCTCGGGCTTACACAATCCAAAAACCCCACAATCTGAGTTTTCTAGCTCTCCTTAGATAACCAATACAATGAGATTTTTCTGGAGAATCTCAAACAAAAACCAGAGAAAGTAAATTACAAAACATGTAAAATACCTGAATCACCTTTCGAAGAAGCCCGGTAGAACCAATCGGAGTAGAAGTTCGATTCCACGTTCAAAGTCCAATACTCACTTTAAGAATGGTTTTAAGTCTAATTGATTTTAAATCAAACGGGTTAGATCTGTTTGATTTTGAATCCAAGAAGAAGGAATATCAAAAATTCTCCTTTTCTAATGAGATTGGAATGTAGATCAAAATCAAATAAGAATAAGCTAGCAAAAGGAATATTAAATAAGCACAAAGTAGCTTAAAATAATCACAAACTTATCTCAAAGAATAGCTTAAAGAATGCTTGAATAGAATTGAATTGAAGTACTGAAACTCT
Organism: Magnolia kwangsiensis; assembly: GCA_037074715.1. Lineage (NCBI taxonomy): Eukaryota > Viridiplantae > Streptophyta > Magnoliopsida > Magnoliales > Magnoliaceae > Magnolia > Magnolia kwangsiensis. Next base: position 37,219,868 of record CM073587.1, on the reverse strand, counting down.
GAAGTTCGAGCACTATTTATATCCTGAAAAATCTCGTCTATGACTGGTCTTAGGATCCTAGGACTGGTCGTAGCTTCAAAGATTTTCGAAAGATTTTCACGGGATAAAATTTTCTGTTCCACGACCGGTCTTGGGTGGTCTACGACCTGTCGTGGGTCACCTACGACCGGTCGTGGGACCCCAAAAATCGTTGCTAGAGTTTGAGTCGTAAGTCTACGACCGGTCGAAGGATGAGTCGTAGAACTCATAGGACTGGTCGTAGGACAACTCGAAAGATCTGAAAATCTTCAACTACTTAGGACTGGTCCTGAAAAACTTAAGACTGGTCGTAGCAAAGCTAGGACTAGTCTTGAAGTCCCTAGGACTGGTCTTAGAACACTCCAAACAATCATATTAAAATATATGAGTTATGTATCCAGAATGACCTACAGTAAAACCCATCCTAAGGTCAATCTAAGGTCAAACAAACCTTAAAAGTGAGATGGACATTGAAAGTCTGTATACTTAGATGACCCTTAAGAGAAGCTTGAGAATATACAAATCTTGTAGTAGGCCTTCTTAAGCTTGATCTTGACTTGACACAGTCTTCTACTAAACTTGAACTTGATCGAATCTTTGAATAAGCAATCTTGAAAACTTCTATTCTTGAATTCTTCATTCATATCTTGAAAACTTTCTTCATTTAAGATCTTGTCTTGAAATGCAATGACTTGATATGTCTTGATTGCAATGAATAGTCTTCAAACATAAAACACAAGACATACAAGATAGATATAGGTTTTGACACCACAAAATTTGACAATCAAAGGGATATGAAATCATAGCACTTACAATCTCCCCCTTTGTCAAATTTGTGACAAAACACATAGCTAAGAAGATAATAAGGAATGATGAACCATGAAATCACAAAATACTCTACTCCCCCTGAGTAATACGAATACTGCTCATATAAACAGTACACAACATGAAAATTTCAAGACTTCAATCCACATATCCTTCTCAATCAAACAATTCATACAAATTTACTCCCCCTTTCTATATTACTCCCTTTTTAGCGTTCAGCTCTCTTACTACTCTCCCTTTTTGTCACAAAATGACAAGGAAAGGCACAATAGGAAAAAGAACATAGAAAGTAAAAAGTAGATAATGAGAAAGAGATATGAGAGGACATAATATAAACCTGAAGTATCAAGCCAAAATCCATAATCCAAAATACAATATCCAAAAGATAATGTTATCAAACCAGAATCCATAATACATATCCAAAATATACAGCTATCCAGAAGATAATTCACCTAATCTGATCCAGAGGAGGGAGCAGGGATAGTCGGATCAATCTGGTGTAAGCCCTTATTTATGCGACGAAGATATTTTCGCATATACTTAAATTGCATATCATGGGCTATACTCATGTTATCAACCTTTTCCTCTAATGCACGAAGGCGTGCATCATATCCAGGTGGATCATAATCTGGATCATTAGGTGAATCAGTTTCTATATCATCAAATAAGTCATCCATATTAACATCTTGTTGTGGAAGATCGCCAGCTTCCTCTTCGTTTCCAGCTTCACCACCATCACCACCAACATCAATTTGGCCAGGGACCAGATCCAATTTCATCTTATTAAGATTGAAATTATTGAAAATAAGATGATGAATTGGTGCCTCATTAACAGGTTTATCGACAAGCATGTGAGTGACTAAAACAGTCATAAGATAACCAAACGGAATATCACTATGACCCGGATGGAGACGAAACTGAATAATGAAATAACAAATCAAAGAAGGAAGGCAGACCTTAGTACCAAGAGTAATAGAATGCAACACACGAACCATGAAAGAAGTCAACTCGATTTTATTATTGGACCGAGGATATACATTTGAAATGAAGAAACAATGTAACACTCTGTAACTAGGTAACAGATACTTTCCAGGGAGCGCATTCCCTTTGTGAGTCCATTGTGCATCAATTTTACACAAATCTCTAGTTAACATACATTTTTTCGATTCAGATGATTTGTCGTATAAAGTATGAATCGGTATTCCTTCATCATTAACAGGTATATCCATAATACCTGATATCAAATGACGGTCTACTTCAAATTTCCCTTCTCTTGTATCAATTAAAAATGTAAAATTATCAAGAGAAAATTCATAGATGCATGCAACCATTGATTGAGCAATGGACTGGTATGCAAGTCCACCCCAAAGTAAAATGTTAGTCCAGCCAACAGAATCAAGGAAGGGGAAAACACCATATGGAGCAATGTGATTGAGATCAGCGGTATGCTCAACGATAATGTTACGGACATGTAAATCTCTTACATCTTGAGAATCATCTTCGGGTGACCGGAGGTGTCATTTAGTTATTGGTGCAGATCTGGATGAAGATGGACCACGGGATGTTTTTTTTTCCTCTAGCATCCATATTTAAAAATATATACAAAAAGCAAGAAAGATGCACAAAAGAAAGATGGGTTTTCTCTAGATCAGCAAAATGAGAGGAAACCCTTGAAAAAACTCAACAAGAGATGAAATCTAGCTATACTATGAACAAATCAAAGCATAGAGACCATGAATCTTTAAGAAAAATGATGAAATAGGACTTACCTTGAAGAAAAATAAGAAATCCTATGACTGGTCGAGCCACGACTCGTCGAAGGTGGAAGTGAAAATGAAGAAGAAGAGGATTTTCTCCAAATTATATCATGCTCACAAGTATCGACCAAAAATACACATTTTATGCAAAAAAAAATTAAAATTAAAATAAATATAATATGAAATATAATACACTATGATGTAAACAAGAATATTCAATGTAAAATGCACATACCCAGATCAAATTTTAATTTATTAAACCTGCTTTTATCAAGTGGTTTAGTAAATATATCAGCAAGTTGATTTTCGGTTGATATATATTCTAAAGAAATAACTTTTTCTTCAACCAACTCACGTATGTAATGATACCTAATGTCAATATGCTTAGTACGTGAATGCTGGATTGGATTTTTGAAAATGTTTATAGGACTGGAATTATCACAATGTAAGATCATTGAATCTTGATTAATTCCATAATCATTAAGCATGCGTTTCATCCAAACAAGTTGAGTACATGCATATCCAGCTGCAATATACTCAGCCTCAGTAGTGGAGAGCGATATTGAACTTTGTTTCTTGCTGAACCAAGAAACTAAGAAATTTTCAATGTAAAAACAACCACCACTGGTTGATTTTCTATCATCAATATTTCCAGTCCAATCAGCATCTGAGTACCCGTCTAATTGAACACTAGTATCAAAAGGGTACCATAGATCCAAATTTATAGAACTTGCGATATATCTAATAATCCGTTTAACAGCAGTAAAATGTGAATCCTTAGGATAAGACTGATATCTCGTACAAATTTCAACACTAAATGCGATATCAGGTCTACTTGCAGTAAGATACAACAAACTACCAATCATACTGCGATATAGTTTAGGATCTATATCTTTACATGTAGAGTCTTTTGAGAGTCTTAATGTTGTACTCATAGGAGTATCAAAGTTCTTACCATTCTCAAATCCAAACCTTTTAACCAAATTTGAAGCATATTTGGTCTAGGAAATGAAAATTCCATCAGGTTGTTGTTTTACTTGCATCCTTAGAAAATAATTAAGTTCGCCAACCATGCTCATTTCGAACCTTGATTTCATTAACTCTGCAAACTCAATAGACATGTTAGAACAAGTTAATTTATAAATAATATCATCAACATATATTTGAACCATCAAAATATCATTGTTATTCTTCTTAACAAAAAGCGTCTTATCGACACTTCCTACTTGAAAGCTATGACTAAGTAAGAATTTAGTCAATTTCTCATACCATGCCCTGGGTGCTTATTTAAGACCATAGAGAGACTTTTTGAGATGAAATACATGGTCAGATAGCTTTGGGTCTTCAAACCCTGGAGGTTGTTCAACATACACTTCTTCATATAAATCGCCATTCAAGAAAACACTCTTTACATCCATCTGATATATTTTAAATTTTCCAAAGCATGCGATGGAAATAAAAAGTCTGATTGACTCAAGGCGAGCGACTGGAGCAAAGGTTTCATCATAATTGATACCTTCAATCTGAGTGTACCCTTGTACAACCAGTTTAGCCTTGTTTCGTATAATATTTCCAAGCTCATCAGACTTATTTTTAAAGATCCACTTTGTTTCAATAATGTGTTTATCTTTAGGTCTAGGAACAAGATACCAGACATCATTACGAACAAATTGATTAAGTTCATCCTGCATAGCAACTATCCAATTTTCGTCAGATAGTGCCTCTTTCACATTGATCGGTTCAATTTGGGATGTAAAACAAACATAATTACATATGTTCTTAAGTTGTTTGCGGGTACGAACTCCAATGAGAGGGTTTTTAAGTATTTGATTGGTTGGATGATCTTTAACAGTCCTTGGTTCAGATTCTTTTTGACTTGATGAGGTATCTTGATTGTTGATAATAAGAGCTTCCTCATCATCTGAACTCGGAGTTGGTGTATTCAAATGATCATCAATGACCACATTGATGGACTCTTGTATCACACCTGTTCTTTTATTTAGAACCCTATAAGCTCGACTGTTTAAAGAATAACCGAGAAAAATACCTTCATCACTCTTCGTATTAAACTTTTCTAAATTTTCTCGATCACGCAAAATATAACACTTGCTGCCGAAAACCCGAAAGTATTTAACAGTAGGTTTCTTTTCAAACCATAATTCATAAGCAGTCTTATTATCAGATTTACTGGTATAAACCCGATTAATAATATAATATGCGTTATTAACTGCTTCAGCCCAAAGATTTCTAGAGAGCTTCATGCTATTCAACATAACATTAGCCATATCCTGAAGCACTCTATTTTTTCTTTCAACCATACCATTTTATTGCGGTGTTTTGGGTGCAGAGAATTCATGTGATATTCCTTGATCGCTACAAAATTTCTCAAAACTACTGTTTTCGAATTCGGATCCATGATCACTACGGATCTTACTAACAAGAGAACCTTTCTCATTTTGGATTCATTTGATGACCTTTTTCACTTCATCCAGGGTTTCAGTTTTGTCTTTTAAGAACGATACCCAAGTGAATCTGGTATAGTCATCTATGATAACCAAGCTGTATTTTTTGTCTCCTCGACTCTCCGATCTGGTTGGTCTAATAAGATCCATGTGGAAAAGCTCGAGTGGTCTAGATGTGGTATTGGAGTTCACTTTCTTGTGAGAGCTCCTAATCTGTTTGCCCAACTGGCATTCACCACATATTTTGTCTACTTTTTGCAATTTTGGTAGACTTCTAATTAGTTCTCTTTTGCTCAATCTAAATAAGTTCCGATAGTGTACATGTCTAAGGCGTTTATGCCATAATTCAGTCTCATTGGTATAAACCATGTAATATGATTGAGTAGATGAGTTTACATCACCAACGATGTAGCAATTTTCAGAAGTTCTATAACCAGTTAATATAACAGAACCCTTTTTATTAACTATCTCACAACGTTGATTAGAAAACTTTACACTATGGTTGTTATCACATATCTGAGAAATGCTTAGAAGATTGTGTTTTCAGCCCTCAATATATAAAATATTCTTAAACAAAGGAAGGTTATAAAGTTGAATCATACCTTGGCCAATGATTTTACAATTGCTTCCATCACCAAATGTGACTGACCCTTCAGTCATATCTTTAAGATCGGTGAATAAAGCTTTGTCACTTGTCATATGCCTGGAGCAACCACTATCTAGATACCACTTTGAATGGCTTGTAGCTTTGAAAGCAGTGTGGGCAACTAAGCTGGCAACTTTAGGAACCCATTTCAGAATTGGTTTGAGTTTAGGAGTATAGATGGTCTTTTTCTGTCTATTGTTATAGGAGAGACATATAGAGTTAGACTTTAATAGCTCCTTGAGAAGATCAATTATTTTTTCAGCCAATGGATTTCGGTTTTGAAAATTAAAGTTGACATGGCTACCTTTAGGTTTTTGAAAAGTTCTTGAATTTTTGAAAAAAACTTGAAAAGTATTCTTCTCTTTTGAGTTTGAGGACTCTCCTCTTACAAATTTAGGAGCAATGTTCTTTTGTTTAGGAGATGTATTCTTATCATAGCCCAACCCGGATCGATCACCACATTTTCTTGATCCGGACAATAATTTTTCCAATTTAGGATCACCATGGGCATATCTCCATGTGTCTTTCAAACTCTGAAGGAAAGATACCTCATTTTTGAGTTTCTCATTTTCGGATCTCAGATCTTCAATTTTGGAGGTTTTGAAATCTAAATCACATTTGGTCTTTTCAAAAGAGTCGAAAATATGAGATTTTTCTAAAACAAGAGACTCATAATCTTTCTTAAGCTTAGAAAATTTTTCTTTTTGTAATTTAAGCTTGACAGCAATTTTACAACTCTCTTTATAAAGGGCATTATAAGCATCCTGAAGATCATCTTCATTATCGCAATCACTATTCATATTTTCTTCACTAGATATATCATCATTATCTGAAAGGGTGATCTTGGCTAGAGTCATAAGGGCTTTAACATCTTCGCCTGACTCGGATTCAGAATCTTCTGATTTAGAAGAGGATTCAGAATCAGACAATTCATCCCAAGTAGCCATCATGTTTTTCTTTTTTGATTTGTCCTTTTTAGGACATTTGTTAGCTAAGTGCCCATACTCTTGATAGTTGTAACATTGACTATCTTTCAAGGATTTTTGAGTTCTAGGTTTAGATCATCTCTTATCATTTGATTTTTGAAAATCAACCTTTTCTTATTTTTGAAGATTTTGTAAAACTTTTTTGCTAAAAGTGCCATATCATCTTCAGAATTTTCTATATCCGAAGTGCTCTCTTGAGAAATATTTTTAGATGATTTGAGAGCTATTGATTTTCCTTTAGGAGCCTTAAAGGATAACTCATAGGTTTGACGTGAACCAACTAATTTCTCAACCCTCATGGTATCCGTATCACGAAGTTCCTGAATCGCGGTCACTTTAGAATTGAACAGTTCAGGAAGTGAACGTAGTATTTTTGCGCACCCTTTACTTTTTGGGATTCTATCACCAAGACCCCACATAGAGCTCACAATGTCATTCAATCTAGTGTAGAAGTCCATAAACATCTCATTCTCCTCCATATGAATTTTTTCAAATTTAGTTGTGAGGAGTTGGACTTTAGATTTCTTGACAATAGATGTACCCTCGTGTGTCATTTCTAATACATTCCATGCTTGTTTTGCATTTTCACAAGAGATGATTCTTTTAAATTCACCTGGTGATAATGCACAAGTAATTGCATTTAGTGTTTTTGCATTAGCACTACTTTCACTTTTCTGAAGTGTGGTCCAAAGAGAATAAGCCGATACTTTCATAGTTTTTGAACCATCGTCATTAGCAACTTCAGTGATAGGAGGATTCCATTCATTCACTGTGGCCATCCACACACTTTCATCCAAGGATTTAAGGAATATCCTCATCCTGGCTTTCCAATAAGCATAGTTTGTGCCATTAAAAGGTGGTGGCCTAGTGACTGATAGGCTTTCAAAATTTAACATCTTAATATAGCTTAGATCGTTAGCTCAGGAAATAAATCCAATAAATAAACAATAAGCAAGAGCTATTAGGCTCTGATACCACTTGAAAGGGCCTAGCTATATGCCCTAGAGGAGGGGTGAATAGGGAAATGCCAAATAAAACTTATAACAGCGAAATAATAAAAGATATAAAAAACAATGCTGAACATAAAACAATCACAATAGCCTAAAATAAAGAGATTGATACTTTATCAGTTCTAAGGACAACCTTACACCAAAAACCAAAGGTTTAAGGTTGGACAACCTTCTTTCTAGAACGTCCTTTGTATCACAAATCAATGAGGAATAATAAGCAAGAAAATCAAAATAACTTACAGAAAATAAATCCTAAGTTATTACAACATTCATCCACACTTGCTTGAAGTGATTACAACATTCATCCACAAACACTCTCCACAAAACAGAATGAATAAAAGAATGAAAGAGTAAAACACATCCACAACACAATGATATATAGTAGTTCGCCTGTGTGTACACCAACTACTATCCAACAGCCACACAGATTGCTACTCCACTCCTAATATCCTCACACAGGGGATATTAGCATGCACTATCAAAATAGGTTTCACAGGTTCACCTAAAACCTTCACAATTGTGTCTTTGATCTCGGGCTTACACAATCTAAAAACCCCACAATCTGAGTTTTCTAGCTCTCCTCAGATAACCAATACAATGAGATTTTTCTGATGAATCTCAAATAAAAACCAGAGAAAGTAAATTACAAAACATGTAAAATACCTGAATCACCTTTCGAAGAAGCCCAGTAAAACCAAAAAGAGTAGAAGTTTGATTTGACGTTCAAAGTCCAATACTCACTTTACGAATGGTTCTAAGTCTAATTGATTTTAAATCAAACGGGCTAGATCTATTTGATTTTGAATCCAAGAAGAAGGAATATCAGAAATTTTCCTTTTCTAATAAGATTGGAATGTAGATCAAAATCAAATAAGAATAAGCTAGCAAAAGGAATATTAAATAAGCACAAAGCAGCTTAAAATAATCACAAACTTATCTCAGAGAATAGCTTAAAGAATGCTTGAATAGAATTGAATTGAAGTACTAAAACTCTGAAGTTCGTGCACTATTTATAGCCTGAAAAATCCCATCTACGACTGGTCTTAGGATCCTAGGACTAGTCATAGCTTCAAAGATTTTCCAAAGATTTTCGGGGGATAAGATTTTTTATTCCACGACCGGTCCTGGGTGGTCTACGACCGGTCGTGGGTCACCTACGACCGGTCATAGGACCCCAAAAATGGTTGCTGGAGTTTGAGTCGTAGGTCTACGACCGGTCGAAGGATGAGTCGTAGAATTCACAGGACTGGTCGTAGGATGTCCAGGACTGGTTGTAGGACAGCCAGAAAGATCCAAAAATCTTCAACTACCTACGACTGGTCCTGAAAAACTTAAGACTGGTCGTAGCAAAGCTAGGATTGGTCTTGAAGTCACTAGGACTGGTCTTAGAACACTTCAAACAAGCATATTAAAATATATGAGTTATGTATCCAGAATGACCTACAGTAAAACCCATCCTAAGGTCAATCTAAGGTCAAACAAACCTTAAAAGTGAGATGGACATTGAAAGTCTGTACACTCAGATGACCCTTAAGAGAAGCTTGAGAATATACAAATCTTGCTGTAGGCCTTCTTGAGCTTGATCTTGACTTGACACAGTCTTCTACTAAACTTGAACTTGATCGAATCTTTAAACAAGCAATCTTAAAAACTTCTATTCTTGAATTCTTCATTCATATCTTGAAAACTTTCTTCATTTAAGATCTTGTCTTGAAATGCAATGACTTGATATGTCTTGATTACAATGAATAGTCTTCAAACATAAAACACAAGATATACAAGATAGATATAGGTTTTGACACCACAAAATTTGACAATCAAAGGGATATGAAATCCTAGCACTTACACTTCTCTTCTGAGAAATCTTACATTTACAATTTCTACTAGAGAAGGTCCAATTGAGGTGGACCGTCACCTAATTTCTGGATTAATGGATCTTCCAATTAATGATGATGGTATTACCATTAGTTCTCTTGTAGCAAAACCATTTGAATATGAGAAAAGATTACTCACTAGAGATCTATGCAACATGAATGCGGAGTGGAGTTCTGGGAATGCACTCGCTTCCAAGTTTATGTTACCCTGATATAGAGTTCTTCATCAGATTTTTATTTCTAATGTCTATCCTAGATCTGGTAACAAAACTGAGCTCACTACTTTCATGGTCCGCATTCTACACACTATTGTTACTGGTGTCTCTGTCTGTCTTCCTTCACTTATCTGTTACATCATGATTCAGTTTCATCTCCATCAAGGTAGTAGTGATATACCATTTGCTTATCTTATGACTGTATTAGCCACCCATAGTCGAGTGGCTATGCTGGTTGAAAAAGCTCCAATTCACCATCTACCCTTCAATAACTCGAACATTAGTAACATGAATTTGAGGTTAGCTCCAGCCCAAGTTAATGTGGGCGCTGGTGGAACAACTAAAGAAAATGAAGAGGATGATGCTTTGCCTCTAGATGATGTCAATATGGATGACATTTTTTATGAGATTGAATCAGACTCTGCAATTGATCCTAATTTTTAGCTGTCTATTTTTTATGATAGTTTACGTTCTCTTGAGGAAAAGGTAGAAGGTTTGCATATGTCCCAAGAAGCTCAATTTAAATACATGTGTAAATATCTAAGGCGCATTAACAAGGGACTACATCAAATCGATCCTTCCATTCCTGCTCCTTCCATTGGTTCAGATTGGTTTTGATTCTCTAATCTGTAATAACTTTTATACTTAGATTTCTCTTAACTTCATATGCTTGGACATGTTTTCTTGTTATTGTGGACATGTTTGAATGGTTATCTTGTCAATATTTATGTTATCTTGAACTTATTTCTTTCTATTATTACTCATTGTTCTTTTATTTTCATCATCATTTATAGGTTCTTTCCTTTGTCATCTTATGACAAAAAGGGGGAGAATTTGTGTTGAGATATGTCTATTTCATAATGATATTGGATTCCACAGAGTGAATGTTAAAAATGTGGAAATGTGGAGAAGTGGTCAGGTAGCAAAATTTTAAATTCTCCTCTTGGATTCTATTGTGTAATGTATTAAGGGGGAGTATTGGTTTCCAGTTTTTAACTAGTGCATGATTCTTTGACCAGGTTGTAACTGGTGCATGATTCTTTATTATGCATATATGATGCATGATTCTTTGTTGTGCATATATGATTCTTTACTATGTGTATTATGCATCATATTACTTATTTGGTTTTGTCACAAATTTGACAAAGGGGGAGATTGTAAATGCTATCTTATCTAGCTCCTAGGTTTTTCAAATTTTATAGTGCCAAAACCTCATGGAATCTGTATCTTGTGTAGCTTAACTTTATATCATCCTTGCCTACATTCAAGTACAAGTTCTAGAAGTTTTAATTCAAGTTCAAGAAGCTCAAGTACAAGAACAAGAGATTCAAGCACAACAATAAGAAGTTCAATTACTAAATCAAGTCTTTAAGCTTCAACTATATCAAGACAGTGTGCATTACTTAAGAATTCAAGCTCAAGTAATCTACTCAAGCTTAAGCTCATATACTCAAGTTAAAACTCAAGTCACAAGGTCACTAGTCCAAGCTCATCTTCGAGTATACAATGACAAGCTTCATGTACTTCAAGATAAACTATCAACTGAAGCGAATGATGTTAAAATGTTCAATTTTAACCTATAAGGTATGAATGACCCTAGATTGACCATAGGTTAGGTCATATTGATTGCATTCTTAATTTTGGTCATTATATAATTTTATAGGCTTTTTCTTGACTAGTCCTAGCCTATGTTCGACTAGTCCAGATACTAGCTCGACCAGTCTAAGAATTTTCTCGACCAGTCTAAGGTTTGTTGTGAATTTTTAAAATTTCTATTGGACCCTCGACTAGTCCTGGAACTGCTTGACCAGTCGAGTGAACAGTGCTTGAATAGTCGAGCATGCTCGACTCGAAGTCTAGCAACCTTTCTGGGTCCCACTCGACCAGTCGAGTGCAGGGCTCGACTAGTCGATCAGGCCACTCAACCAGTCAAGTAAGCCACTCGACCAGTTGAGCAGCGATCTTATCTTATTGCACTAGAATTTTTGAAATATTGTTGGTCCTTCAACCAGTCAAGTTGACCTCTAGGACAGTGAGTGAACAGTATTTTTGCCAATAAATTGAGGACGATTTTCAAAGTTTTTCAATTCATTCCAAGATCTTCAAGTCATAACTCTGAGAAAACTTGTCCCCACATTCGAGAAGCTAATTGGTTAGTATTTAAGATTCTTTTAATAGCTTTTTGTATTTTTTTTTTATGATCTCTATTCAGTTCTATTTCTTTTGAAAAGGGAATATTGCTTTTACCCGTTTTGAGATCAAAATCAAATCAAGCTAGCCTAGGTCAATTTAATCTAAAAATCATTTAGATCTAAGAACCCTTTAATATGTGAGATTGGACATTGAACATCTGCATCAAATTGGTTCTGTTGGGCTTCATCAAAAGAAGAATCCTCAGATAAGTACATTTTAATTTTCTGTATTTGGTTTGTAAGATTTCTAGAAAATCTTTCATTTTTGGTTTTGACTGAGATACCTAGAAAATCTCAGTGAGTGGGGTTTTTAATTGTGGTAGCCCTTTTGAAATCACAATTGTGAAGGTTTTAGGTGAACCTTGGAAAACCTATTTCATAGTGAAAGTCAATATCCCGAGGGTGAGGATATTGGGAGTGGAGTAGTTGTGTGGCCATTTTATAACAGTTGATGTACACACAAGCGAACCACTATAATTCTTGGAGTTGTGGTGGATGGTTAAATGTGCTTAAGAGTGTGAATGATTGTAATTTATTTTCTGCACAAGTGGTGAATGTTGTAATAACAGTAGATATTTATTTCTATTTTATTCTTTATTCCTCTGTATTTGTTTAGGATTTTGATACACAAACAATTCTAGAAATCAGGTTGTCCTACCATAAGCCATTGGTTTTTGTTGAAAGGTTGTCCTTAGAGCAACATCTGTATCAACCTATTAATACTTGTGCATTTGAGGTTGCTATTCATTTCTGTAATTTGAGTTGATAAGTACTATCTTTGTTTATATCTTTCTTATTCCGTATTTAAATTTTAAATTTGGCATAGTCCTATTCACCCCCCCACCCCTCCCCCCCCCCCTTTCCTTCCTGTAGGACTCGTAGCTCGGCCTTTTCAAACAGATTTTCAAAACCATTTGATAAAAGAAAAGGAACATCAAATTTTTAGAAATCTAAAACAAAAGACAGACAATGTTTCAACTGCTATGAATATGGGTACTTATCTTCTAAATGTCCTAAAAAGGATAAATCTAAAAGAAAAGACATGATAGCTACTTGGGATGAATCGTCAGAGTCTGAAACTCCGAATCTGATGAATCAGACCAAGAAAATGCAAATGATGTGAAAGCCTTTATGATAATAATAAGAGTCACTTCTTCAGACAGCTGTGGTATGTTTGACTATGAAACTCTCAGAGGTGGCCTTGAAAATGAAGATGATCTTCAATATGTTTATAATGCCCTATACAAGGAGAGTTGTAAAATTGTTGTTAAATTGAAAATTCAAAAAGAAAATTATTCTAAATTAAAATTAGAACTTGAAAAGGTTGTTTTAGAAAAATCTCATTTTTTTGATTGTTTTTAAAAAAATAAAATTAGATTTAAGTTTTAAGTCTTTTGAATTGCAAAAACTTAAAACAGAAAATGAAAAACTAAAACTTGAAGTTTCTTCCCTTCAGATTTCAAAGGACACTTGGAAATATGCCCTTGGTGACCCAAAAACTTAAAAATTTGTTAACCTCATCATGCGATGTGGTGACAAGTCTAGTCTGGGTTATATAAAAAATAACTCTTTGAAACCTAAGGATTCTGCTTCTATCTTTGTAAGAGGAGAATCCTCAAACTCTAAAGGAAAGACTCTAAGAGATTCTAACCGTATAAGGAATGACTTCAAAAATTTAAATTTTTTTCAAGTCTCTAAAATAAATACTAATGCCATCAGCTATAATAATCAAAAGAAAAATAAACCTCCCTTAGCAGAAAAAATTGTGGACTTGCTTAAAGAGTTATTGAATCTAACTCAGATAAGATAGGAGTGCATAGAAAAAGGAGAAATCCTAACTCCCAAATACAACGAAAAATAAGAGATCCTCTTAAACATAGAACCGTAATGAAATGGGTTCCAAAGGTTAAGTGTCTTGTTGTCCAAATAACTTTCAAAGCTATTAGTCATTAAAGATGGTACTTGGATAGTAGATGTTCAAGATACATGACAGGTGATAAGACAATATTCTCAAACATCAATGAAGTAAATGGCTGCTCATTTATATTCAAAGATGGAAGCAACCGCAAGATAATTGGCCAAGGTAATGTACAACTTTCTAACTTGCCTCTCTTTGAAAATGTGCTATGTGTTGAAGGATTAAAATATAATCTTCTAAGCATATCTCAGATATGTGATAATAAGCATAGTGTAAAAATTTTATATTACGAATGTGAGATTATAAATGAGAAAGGAAGTGAAATACTAAATAGTCACAGAACATCTAAAAATTGCTATATAATTAATAACTCTTGCTCAAAAAACCATTCATGTTACATGGTCCAACCAAACAAGACTGAATTATGGCATAAATGTCTTGGACATGTAAACTATAGATATCTATATAAATTGAGCAAAAGAGATCACTGACATGGCCTACCCAAACTAAAAAAGATAGAAAAAGTTTGTGGTGCATGTTTAATTGAAAAGCAAATTAGGATTAGTCATAAGAAAGTGAACTCCTTAGCCACGGCCAGACCTCTTGAACTTCTCCATATGGATTTATTTGGACAACTAGAATGGAGAATAGAGGCGGAAAGAAATATTTTCTTGTTGTAGTTGATGGCTACACTATATATACTTAGGTAGCCTTTCTAAGAGAAAAATCAGATACTCTTGATGAGGTCAGAAAAATTTTAAAACGTTTTCAAATTAAAATTTGTGATCAAAATTAGAAGTGATCATGGTACCAAATTTGATAATAGAAATTTTGAGAAGTAATGTAATGATCATGGTATATCGCATGAATTCTTTACTCCAAAAATACCTCAACAAAATGGAATTATTGAAAGAAAAAATAGAATTCTTCAAGAGATGGCTAGTGTAATGCTAAATAGCATGAATCTACTAAAAAATTTATGGGCTGAAGTTGTTAGTATTACATGTTATATAATAAACCATGTTTATATTATAAAAGCTAAAAATAAAACAGCTTATGAATTATGGTTTAATAAAAAGCCCATGATTAAATATTTTCAGGATTTTGGAAGCAAATGTTTTATATTACATGACCGAGAAAATTTGAAAAATTTTGAAGCCAAGAGCAATGAGGGAATATTTCTAGGTTATGCTCTAAAAAGTCAAGCATACTGTGTTCTTAATAAAAGAACTGGGGTGATACAAGAATCCATAAATGTTGTGATAGATGATCAACATATCACACCCAGTCCTATCAAGATGATGATGATGATGATGTCAATATAATTAATATACCTAATTCTTCATCTAAATTAGACAATACTGAGTTAAGGTTAGTCAAAGACCATCCAACTAATCAAATACTTGGTAACCCTCACACTCGTATTCAGATAAGAAGGCAACTAGAAAATATATGTAATCATGTCTGCTTTACTTCCCAAGTTGAACTGGGCAATGTAAATGAAGCACTCACTGAAGAAAGTTGGATTAATGCCATGCAAGAAGAACCAAATCAATTCATTAGAAATGATGTATATGGTATTTGGTTTCCAAACCTACTGATAAACATGTAATTAGAACCAAATGGAATTTTAAAAATAAAACTGATAAAATGGGAGACATTATCAGAAATAAGGCATGACTGGTTATATAAGGGATACTTAAATAAAATGTATTGATTACGATGACACCTTTATACCAGTTGCATACCTTAAATCAATCAAATTATTTATTTCCATTACATGCCATAAAAAATTTAAAATTTATCAAATAGATGTTAAAAGTACGTTTTTAAATGGTAATTTGAATGAAGAAGTATATGTTGAACAACCAAAGGGTTTTGAAAATCCCAAACTTCCAAATCTTGTTTACCCTCTAAAAAAGACTCTTTACGATTTGAAACAAGCTCCCAGAGCATGGTATGAAAAGTTGACTAAATTTTTACTTAGTCATAATTTTATTATGGGCAATGTTGATAAAACTTTATTCATCAAGAAACATAATGATCATATCCTGATAGTTCAAATCTATGTTGACGATATTATTTCTGGATGTACATGTGCTGACTTATCTATTGAGTTTGCAGATCTAATGAAATCCAAGTTTGAAATTCTCGGGTCATCTCGGCTCATGTGTCGATGGATCTTGGCTTTAAGGAGTGCATCCACGTCTTAGCCTTTTCCTTCAATGAGAAGGGAAATAATTTTAGTCACACTGTGTCTTCAAACACGTTTGGAAAGTATAATGTGGTGACTATCTCATCAAACTCTTTGATGTGCAAATATGGACTTTTAGATTCTCACTCCCAGTTTCACATCGACATTCCCTACATTCAATGGGAATATCATGCAGGAAGGTGTACTCACCCCCATTGTTGTAAATAATCTCATAGAGTACGAGGCGAAGGTGCATGATGCACCTCATTCTCATCTTCAACTTCCTTAATTAGATATTGAGGTTGATTTATAACCATACCTTCAATTAATTCAAAGGATCTTAAGTGGTGTCTGTTAGTGAACTTATTTGCACACATGTTTTTCAATCACGTAACTAGTTGTGTTAAGTAGTTGGTTGAGTCCTTTGCAAATGAAGACCGACGACGCAACTAGATTAGAAGTATGAGCTACAAAGTCAGATTCCAAAGAGGCTTCTACAATCAGGATCTTGCCTATAAATGACTCCAACCTTAATAGGAAAACCCACTTAGGTCATCTATTCAAAGTCAACTCCAAAGTTCATTCTTTCTATCCTATTAGTATTGGGCTTTAAGAAAGTTCAAGTTGTTGAATGAATCATAGGTCAGAGAATTAAAACAGGAAAAATTTATCCTAGTTCGGCAAGAGAAGGTGCCACTGAATGGCACTTTCGGTAGTATCAAAGATACCTTTGGTACCACCGAAAGTGCCCAAAATGTTCCAGCAGCCTTTAAAGAAAATTCGATACCACCAACTGGAATTTTGGTACCACCGACTCCTACCAACATACAAATTTCAGTGCCACTAAAAGGAGTAAAATTCATCCAGTAACTTCAGGATTTAATTCGATACCACTGAGTGATATTTCGATGATACCGGGTAAATTTTGGTACTACCGAAAGTTCATTTGGTAGAACCGAGAACTAGCCATTTTATATCCGCTGGGACCTTTTCTCTATAAATATAGGACCCAAAACTTTATGGAACATGTGGATTTAGTCATTTCAAAGTCCATAGGTTGTCCCAAGCTCAAATCACTTATCCTAGACTCTATCCACATGAGATTCATGTTCTTTTCATTGTGATTCATCACTCATGAGCATTCAAAGCTCCTATTAATGAAGAACATGATCTCAAGCCTCCTCTGGAGTATAGAGACCGAACTTATAGGTAAAACCTTAGTCTCCATGATACTCTAGAGCATCCATCAGTTGAATCTCTTAGAAAATATATTTATAAACTTCATTAGAGATTCAACCAACTCTCATTATCTTGGTTACCTTTATAGGAACATCATATGCAAGGTTCTTGATTGTGAAGCTGAAACAACAGGTAAACTACAACATAGCGATCGGGGGGAGCATCAGGGAGCTGATTTAAGCATGGAAGAGCGAAGATCAAGAAACCTAAGAAAAGCTACAAAAGAGGACTCATTCTGACAAATAAGTGTCATTTTTAATAGTTTAAAGTCTAGTCTCTATCCTCGTGTAGGATTGAGGCTAAGAGTTTGTTATCCTCAAACTCGATTAGGCTCCTAGTGTGGGACCTTGGCCGGTGGGCCTAACCATAGGTTCCTTGCATAGGACCATGGTCGATGGGCCTAAACGTAGGTGACTAGTGTGGGACCTTAGCTAGTAGGCCTAAACGGAGGTACCTTGTGTGGGACCTTGGCTAGTGGGCCTAAACATAGGTTCTTAGTGTATGACCTTTGCTCATGGGAAGAGTATAAATTATTGAATCCTTTGTGTAGGGATGTAAAGGTTAATGGTGAACTTGATTTAAAATCATTCATAGTGAAATCTGACACAATCTAGGAGAGAGTGCGGTTGTCGGGAGTAGCGTAAGCAAGTAGCCGAACCACTATATATCCTTGTATTTAGAATTGTCATTTGTGCACCTATTTAATCATGTTTATTTAAGTTTGAATGATTTATTGTTTATGCATGATTAGATGAATGCTTAAGATTGATAGGAAGCACATTCCACACACACATGTTCAGTATGCTATAGGTTAGTCTCTTACTTTATATATCCTGAGTAGCCTATGTGATTGGAACCTCTATTGGCTTGGAAGCCTTTAGAGTTATATTGCCTTACTTACTTTAAACTGAATGATTGTTTAAGTTAGACAATTAGAATTTTAAGTAGGAAAAATAATTGAAAAGTCCTATTCACCCCCCTCTAGGACTCTTGGAGTATTCCATACCTCTACTACAGTGATCAAAACTGCAATTTCAGTGTCTAATCCGGTGATGGATAAGGAACCCTTTGACTAATCTTCCTTCACTCAAGAGATGTCGAGTGTTATCACGAACCAGTTGGGTATGAAACACTCAAAGCCATCAAATTCCAAACAACTAAAACCTAAGAAAAGGAAAACTAAAATTTATAGCAAATAAGAAATCTAAAAATAAGAAAGAGTTGGAGAGGTTACCGGATTGGAGTTTCTATGTTAGGATTCTACAAAACAAAAAACAAAGTTATTTCTACAAATAAATTTAAAAAATCCTAACCTAGGAACAAAAATTTAACTATAATCCTAAATTAATTTCAATATTAATTAATCTTAGAAAAATGTAGCCGTAGTCCCTGGCAACCGTGCCAAAAACTTGTTCACAACCTCAAGTGCAGGGTCGTGATGCAGTAATAACTCGGTAAGACCGAGGTTGAATCCATAAGGACTAAACTTGTACGTATTCTGAAAAGTAACTAGAACTAAAAATAGGATGAGATCTGAAATAAAATCTAGAATATTTGATTTTGATTGTGCAAGGATTATCAATTAAAAGAGAAACTAGAGCACTAAGGATCCACTTGTAGTTGTTAAGATGCTACCTCTCTTGATTTAATAAACACAACTGGAATTGGAGTCATATCCTATCCAGTTGGAAGAAATTTAGGGCTTTTCATTGAATGGAAAACCATTGCGAAGATTGGAAGAGAATTCAACCATCCACCATTCCCAGGAGACGATGGTGAATCACGAATTTTACCAATTCCAACAAGATCAAAGCAAAGAAGAAGATATTCAAAGCTATCACAACATTTGTTGTAATTTGTGTAACAATAAACCACAGAAAATTGAAAATATTCCTTAATTCAAACTAAAATTCAATGAAGTTCAACATAGAATCAAAGCAAGATAAACATCTCATCACACTACAAGCTTCACCTCTTAGCCCTAGCTAAGAGATTAGCTGGTCATAGCTAACTCAAAAACATAAGAAAAACTAAAAGATATACTGGAATCCATGAAGAAATCGAAGTGGAAGAACGTTTTCGATACTTCACCTAGGCCTCCTCTCCCTTTCCAAACCCTATAAGATTATTTGAAATAGCCTAAGAACTCATTTAAATAGTTTTGTAAGTCAAACTTTTGCACTACCTCGGAAAAGTTCGTAAACCGCCTCAAATTTATGCACCTTTGATGTCATCGAAGTGGCTTCGATGTCATCAAAAATCATCCTGAACTGTCTAGCAAGTTGAGCCTGAAATTCTTGAATTTATCGATGTCATCAAAGTCTATTTTTGAAATTATTTCAGGACTATTTTTTTGGCCCCATAATTTCATAATATCTTTTTTCAAGTTAATTTTCAGGATTCCTTTTATTCACTTCAATTCTTCGATTCTCTTCATTCCTCAACTGTTTTCCTTGGATCTTTGGCATGTGAATTTTTCATTAATAACTTCTAAATCTCTAATTCTTCATTATCTTCTTATTTTGACCAGAAACAAAAAGAATTTAATTGGTGAATTATCTCACTCATTAATGACAAGTAGAAAGGACTAATAAAATAAGCATCAAATTTAAGAATTCTGAGCTCATTATATCCTTTTGATCCGCTGATTCCAGGATAGAATTTCTAAAAAATGCAAAAGTACAAGTATCGAATGGGCACAAATATAAATTTCGGCAGTATTCCGGTTCATATCAATCATGTCTCCACGGGAGATGAGTTATGAAGGCTTTTCATGCACTTTGTCCCTCATTGACATGATAAAGGAGTGCCTGGATTCCTTTAGAACATCTAAAAAGGCCTGAGAACCTGAGAAAATGCAACACACTTGTCACACCCCAAACTCGAAAATCGGGCTCACAGAATTCTTGATCGCCAAATCTGGCGCTGACAGCGTCCATAGTACACCATTTTCAGCTTTTAGCCCCCATACGTGAAATTTCGATCTTGGGATCCTACAAGGAGGATTTTTAATGTGAATTTTTTGAAAAGGAACGTGACCACAAGCATAACCAAGTCACAAATGACAACATCAACACCACATATCCACTAATATAAACATTCGAGTACAATGCTAAGAGAAAAATACATAAATAACAAAATCTCTAAAGTGATCTTGTCACAAGCTCCTGCCTCAATGCTGCTGTGATTTAATGCCACCTACACGCAACGGTCAAGCATAAGCTTATAGAGAGCTTAAAGGGTGGTGTAAGTGTGTGCACAAGATAAGTACCAATCACACAAATATCAGAGTAAGAGAAAATATTGGCAAAGCCATAAGTCAAACAATATCAAAGTATGCAATGCAGATTAGCTATGCAAATGCGGAGTCATAGAGAGCCAAATATCAGATGCCAAAGATGTAATGCAATAAATAATTTCTAACAAACCACGATCACCATCAACCTCATCTACGCCATATAAATGCAAAAACATAGCAACCCAAATACCATATGCTACGGATGTAATGCAATATGCAGATGCTAACATGTCCATAATGTAACACCCCGTCCATTCCGTACCATTTCCTATACATATGTACACAATAATTGATGCCCTTAGCTAGACCTAGATTGGCCGTTCATAGTACACACCCAACTGACCAGAACCTCAAGACCCCAAAACCTATTTCATATTGACCGCCCCGTCACCGCAATCATGGAGGTACAACCCGTGCGTCTGTATAATACTCCGTTAGTGAGATATGCCATGAAGAATCATTAGTGTATCATGTGCGCAAGGCACCATGTACTCCATTCCACACATGTGCACAACATATGCCATGCACACATGTACATGCCACACATGGGTGAGAGAATCTCTACCTATGTGTGTGATATCACACACCTATACCTCTCCCTCTCTCATGTACACCTCAAGTTAACTCCTTTCCATGCCACACCTTAAGCATGACATCATCACACCATGCCATCCCATGCTCCTTTAATCCACCATTAATTCTTAATCATGCACCATTTCCCATAATCCTATCCTAAGCTAACATTAATCACATTCGCCTAACATAACCAAAATTTTTATCCATTCTCTACAAATACCCCTCACTCCCTTAGCATTTTCCCATTTTCTACACATGGAGAGAGAGAGAGAGGAGTGATCTTGGTGGGCCATCAACTCCATCAACCCCATCCCTTCTATCCATCTCAACCGTCCATCTAATCCATCAAGGTGAGTACACCCACCCTACTTATTCTTATTTTATTTTTGTTGTGTACTTATGTATGGTAGAGATGATGTTGATAATAATGATATAATAAACAGAGTGGATGTATAGGAGAATACATATAAAAAAATGATTTAATAGTTGTGATGATATGATGATAATGATGCTATCAATGGTGTGGATGCATAAGAAATATATGTATATAAAATTGAATTGTTCTAGACTTCTTGTGGGACCCATTGATAGTGGGCCCCACCAAAATATTTCTATTTCATCCAAACTATCCAAGAATGGCCCTTTTGGGCTAGCCCAACTCTCATACACACATACATCCATATGCACATGTGCACACCACACCCAAATAAGTAAATTAAAATTAAAAAAATAACATGAGGAGTGAACGCCAAGCAGCGTCCCTGCTGCTACTTGAAAGAGAAGAGGGAAGGGAGTGTAGATCCCCAATGGGCCCCATCCATGATGTATACATTTAATCCATGTCGTCCATCTGATTCTCCAGCTCATTTTAGGCGTTGAGCCAAAAAATGAAACCAATCTAAATATCTGGTAGGCTACACAATCAAAAAGACCGTTTTATTAGTAATAAACTGTTAGGGCCCACTATGATCTTTTGTACACCAAAAAATACTAAATATTGGGCTTGATAGGTCTGTCCCGAGCCATAGAATGCAATAGACGGACTGGATCGTACTGATGTAAGCCCCATCAATGAAAAACCTTAAGAAAATAAAAAAAATATAAAAAATGCAAACAACATTAATGTTGTTGTTCCCAAAGTCTGACGCTGCAGCAAGCAGCGTCCTGCTGCTGACGCTGGAAGGAAGTGATCCCCACCACAGGCCCCACCTTGATGCATGCCGAGCATCTACACCGTGCATTTGATGGGTCCCCTTTAAAAATGGGTTACCCCAAAAATTCAGCCGTACACAGAACTCAGGTGGCCCACATCATTAAGGAAATAAATAAATAAATAATAAAATACAAAAAATAGGAATCTGATCATGAGGTATGTGCTATATCCAAACCGTCCATTCATTTGGCGATTTTGTCTTAAGGCTTTAAAAAAATAATAAAATAATAATAATAATAATAATAATAATAATAAAGATAGATCTAACTATCAAGTGGGACACACTATAAAAGCAACAAGATTGAACGTCTACCATTGGAACCCTTTTTGGGTCATAGAAGTTTTAGACCAATATTAAATTAGTTTTTCCCCTTAATTCAGGTCTTTGTGACCTTATGAACAGATTGGATAGAAAATAAACATTAAGGTGGGCCCTATAAATTATTTAACGGTGAAATCATTATCTCCACTACTGTTTGTGGTGAGGTCCAGATAATCTTTGGATATGATTCATTTTTGGATAATGCTATAAAATGATCTCTAAAAAAATTAAAAATAATAATAAATAAAATAAAATAAAAATAAAAAATAGATGAACTATGTATATGTAATAAATACATCACTTTGGGACCCATATAACTTTTATCTCCTTGAACCGTTCATACAACTTGGGGCTCGAGCATATAAAAATACTCGCTAGGGTCCACCTGAAATTTGGATTCATCTGAAAACTTGGATTGACCCCTCAACTAAGTGGTACACACATAATGGATGAGTTAGATTTGTGATCTAGGCCTCAGTGGCCCGACAAGTAATCATGAATGTTTTAATGGAGGGTAATCCTCTCAATTTTTGTATGTGGTGTGACCCACATGTGTCATAGATTGACTTGATTTTTAGCCCAAGGCCCACTATGGATTAGTGGCCCATTAATTACACAAATTGGATTGATATGTGAATAGTCTAGATCTTTGTTAAAATTTCTATATATTGATGGTGTACAATCATGTAACTATGTAATGCGTGGACAACCTACAATTAATATAACTATGATGAGTGCATAACCCTATGAGCTCCACCACATAGAACCCATGTGAATTCCATTGATGTGTGGGCCCAAGAATGTTAAGGCCCATTTTGAATGAATGTCATGTGGGCCCATCAGTAGTAGCCTTGTTTAGGCCAACCATTGGCCCTCTTCGACAAGAGTTTGTGATCTACATGTATTAAATGTATGCTATATTGAATCATGTGAAATTGTGTTGTGTGTATAGTCCTTCACCACTTGGTATGTGACATGCTTTGTATTATGTTGCTCCTTAGATTACCTAATTATATAACGAGTGCACAACCTTTCACCATTTTGCACTTAGTTAGAGTGCGACCCTAAGTAGTAGGATCATATGTGTTTAAACCCATAAACGTGTTCAATTATATTAAATATGTAGAGTTTAGTGGTGTAAAGATGTGATGTACGTGTTTAGCCCCTTAATCATGTGGGCATGTGACGTATGTATGGCCACCTAATCATATGCAATTGTGGAGTATATGTAGTCATCTAACCGTATGATTGCGAAATCCATAGAAGGCCAACCAACTACATGAAATCAGGTGGCATTGGTGATGGCCCAATGACATGACCACGTGCTTATGGGCATAGCCAAAGTCACCTAAATCATGAACAATTGGGTTGTACGTGCAGATTTTCTTAGTCATAAGAATTATAATATGGGTTGAATTATACAACTTGATAATGGAATGCCCTTCAATTCGATGTCATGGGACATAAATACAACTCTTATATTATTCTCATAGCTGAGGCAGATGTGGAGACCATTAAACTATATTTGATGTGATGGAAGCTAGTTCCTGGCCTTTTGATCATGTGACACTAAATCTAAGTCATTCTCCATATGAAGTATAGGGCGATCATATTTTAAGAGTTAGTGTAACATAGTGTAACCGGGTATGATGGGTATGCTTGTGATTGTGCCTTGGATGCTTTGAGAAACGGTTACTAGACCATGATACTAATTGTATATCCACTCAACCAAGTGAAATTATGACATCGACAACCTAACCATGTGGGAGCTTAATAAAGTGGTTGCCCCATTATGTGACTTGTAGTGAAAGTACATAACCATCTAACCTAAAATCCTTTATTATGGCAAGTAGAGTGACATTTGTGTGGCTACTCAACCATATGGACTTCTAATAATGGAGTGGCCATAAGATCATGTGGGCATATGATAATTGTGTGATTACTCAGACTCGTGGACTATGCTGACAAGGTAACCTCTTGGGTATGTGAATTTAGGACATGTGTTAGATTGATTATGGACCCTACCTTGATGTAAGTATTGCATATTTCTGTCACATCCTGAAAATCGGGGTCGAGTAGAAACCCAACTCCCGAGTTCTAAAACATTACTTATGCAACATAGATAATGAAGAATGAATGTTGTCTGTAGAAGGGCATTGAACATGATTGGGATTACACCAAAAACAACATATCATACTCCACAGGCGTTTAAATTATGCAAGCGGAAGACTGTGATAAGTATATAAACTAGATAAGAGTGATAGTAAGCCCTTAGAGTATGAATGTCAGTAGGTTAACACTTACAAGTTTGATTACAAAATGTACAAAATGAGAAAAATATAATGTCTTCTATCCTAAATACTGAAGCCTCATCGGTGCAACTCCAGGTTAAATAGACCCGCCAGAGAGTTACATGTAGGAGAAATCATCATCAAAAAGTAAAGTCTGGCTCTACTTCACAAGCATCGCCCTCACCTAAAACTAAGACAGGGTTTGGTTGGTGTGTACAACACCGTCCCGTAACGTGGGAGTTAGTAGCTAACTCAGTGGAACAATAGAGTAAAGATTAACATGTTATCAAATCAGTCAAGTGGTAATGATAAAGTAGTATAATCAAACATTCCTAAATACTCTTGTTAATGCAAGGATGAGATGCAATAATGATGCATGCCCTTACCTACATACTCCCTCATGCGACACCATCTCACGTTCGTGGCATGCTTTCATCCCTCAGTGCTCCACTTCTTCCAGGCACATGCAGTGCGATATGAACATGATTACTAAGTTATTATTAGTCCTTTTCATACAGCAGGATTGAGAAGCTAAAGTACCTCCCTTGTATCATTTTTCAACAATGATCCAGTTTAGGATCGTTAGTCCTAGCATATCTCATACGAAGTGTAGTTCTAGGTCGCTGCAAGGGCTGTCAGGGCTATTACATGCAATCATTACACCACTCCCCCATCACCAAATCAATACAGGCCTAGTTTGTACTCTTATTGCTACGGAAGGATCGTCGCATCCACGTAGACTTAGAGTACGCTCGAGGTCACTACAAGGGCTGTCAGGGCTGTTACACGTAATTGTTACACCACTCCCCCATCACCAATTAATGTAGGCCGACAGCTCAAATACAGTGTCTCATACCACCACATTTGGCTCACGAGTCTGGGTTGCTCACTGGTCACTACGGGGAGGCTCATGGCCCCATCGTAGGCCGATAGCTCAACCACGGTGTCCCATACTACCATGCCCGACTCATGAGTCTTAGTGGATCAAGGTACCATGGTTAACGAGATTTTCACTGGTAAGTTTGGTACGTTAGATTCAAGCAGTAGCATCCATACATGGTTAATATACATCGGACTAATCGGGTTACTTGACGAGTTTGACTAGTACGATTGCTTGGACTATACAATAGCACGAGCGCCCATTGAGTTGATCGACATGAAGTACTAAGCACCTCGTGTGGCCTAACCACTGCCGACAAGCAATGCACGGCTCGGGTTCATCAAACACGTCCTACGTGGCGAATAGGTCTCGGTCACGAACTCAAGGCATATTACCGATTGCTTGGACTATACAATAGCCCCAACCACATTCCATTACATCAAATATTCATATGAAATGCTCAAAGCAGTAGCGGAGCAATAATTCAAATTATACTATCATTTGAGCATGTTCTGAAAAGAAACGTAAACATGAATTCTCACATATTCAATTCATAAATAAACAGTCATCAACATATGAAATATATGGAGGAAATCATACACATTACTAAGGAGATTGAGAATCATGTCTCAATCTGCATACAGGTACACCTTACTAACTACAACTCGTTCAGACATTTTTACCAACACTTAGCCTACACAATTCATCATACAAGTTATATATCAAGTAAAATACATATTAGGGCAAATCCTTTCGTCAAAGGGTTGTTGCCTAAACAATAATCATATATCTACAACAGTTAGTCGTGACGAGCATGAATGCAGTTTCTATACTCATTTGGTCATTATCAAAAACACTTAGACTACACATACTAACATACATAGCGTATGTTGACCAAGACATGCATTAGGGAGAACCCTTTCGCCAAGGAGTCATCACACATATAACTAGCATCTACATACGACAGTTAATCATGGCAAACACAATTTCAGATTTAAACATATATCATATTTTATACAAATACCAAGAATACGATAAACTCTACATAATACGTACATAACTAAAACACAAAACAGACTTCGCATTCTACATGTGAAATAACATTCGGATCATGAATCTATCATTATCCGGCATTGAAAGCATTGAAAACCATAACCTAAGCATCTATAGTCCGCACCTTATGTCGTAGAATTGTAACGAACTCGACAGAGACTCTAAGTCTTCGTCAACGATGAAATGTCAACCTATAGCATATGTGGAGTTAACTATTTTACTACTTAGAACATGTAGAGTTAACTATTTTACTACTTGGAACATTTAGAACCCTAGAAGTGATTAGGGTTAGGTATTCTTACCTAAAAATGAAGTCAAAATCGCAGTAGTAGCGACACGGATGTGATGAATAAACACGTAAAATAGCAGAAGTGATTCTCAAGAATAACTCCCACACCTTCACTCACCTTCTCTCTCTCTTTCCTTCTCTTTCTTTCTTCTCTCTCCCTTAGGTTTAGGAAATTCGTATGAGATATGAGAGAGGGGGTTTAAGCCTCTTATATAGGCTATAAATTGATGAAAATGGCCCTAGGGCCACGGTATACTTAGGTTATAACCAAATCGGGCTTGTTCCGATCCAACAGAGCACTTCTGGAGGTCCTATTACTAAATACGGTCGAACTTAAGCTCTCTAATATTCGATCTAGGTCAAGCTAAGTTTTTGGTCCGGTCGGATTTCCAGATCGACCGTGGCGGACTAGTTTCAGTTTAGCTGTCACTGAAACTCAATTAGAGCCACAAGTACTTTGACATGTATGGGCCACCTTTCTTGATCTGAGGATAAATTTGGGTCAAAATCTAATGGTCAGAATGCTTAGAAATAACGCGCAAGCGACACGTCTCAGATTACTTAAATTTTTATTTAATTTCTTTAAAAACTTCATTTTCTCACACTCTTCACTCCGGACTCAAGGAAATGGTCTCAGGACATCGTTTGGTCTTGAATTTTGAGGTGATAGTCAAGTCCAACTAAGCGTTCATAATTGTCAAAGTTCATCGCTATCGGACTTTCGACGTGCGGTCCAGGTCCGATACGAAGTTTCAGTGTTCTCCCCACAGAAACCGGGAATAGAGTTTGACCCTAGATTTTAGGGTAACCTAACGTCAATGATTCTACAAGTTTTGGATCTTACAGATCGAATTTAAAGTGATTAGAGTAAATTTTACAAGTAAACTAGTTTAGCACTAGTTAATACTCGCCTAATTTCTAAAGGATTTGATCCTAAGAGATTTCTGCTCGAGGTGGTACTCGAGTCTTTGTAGTTTGTATAGAAAGCGATCCAAGCTATTAATACTTAACTAAATTATGCCCTAATTACAACAGAATAAGGTCTTAGGGCAGTTCTATGTCTAAGGACGTCTATTGCCAAGTTCGGAAAAAATTCGGGATGTTACAATTTCACTTTTAGGCTAGCTAATTTTAGAACATGATTCCAAAATGATCTAGATCCAATTCCTAAATAAGTCAGATGATATGAAATAGTGTTAATTGAACGTATAACTTTCGAAAACTTGTGAACCCACTCAATGTACGTATTTTATCCACATTGTTTAATTGTTTTACCAACCTAACAGTTCAATCATGGAGCCCGCTGACGTGTGCCTTGTGCATCTGAACTGTTCTTCCTTATACTACCTTAATGTATGTGAGTTACCTATACTATCTACTTATTGGGACCCAGTGTAATGATTGTGTGTGAACCCATCTGCTTGCATGACCACTTGGAAGTAGGACCCACTACGTTGTATGAGATAAATCCACTGTCATCCAACCGTGGTTAACTCTTATGTGTATATTATATGTCCAAGTTGTTCAACTTATGGCTCACTGTATCTTATGAGGCTTACTTATGCCTTCCAAACTATTATAGAACTAATATGATAATTATTTACAAATCCAACCTACTAACAACCCACTTGAAGGTGAAGCCCACTACTTTATATGAGTTTCGCCAGCACCATTCATCCTGTGGCTCATTTACTATATGTTATGTTTAATCCTTTCATTTCATGACCACTTGGTGCATGTACTTTGTGTCACCACCACTTATTAATCATAAGGCCCAGTTAGGGCATAACCATGTGGTCTTAATAGAAGAAATTAATGTTTGGCCAAAGCTCTAATGGAATATCTATCTTGCGAAGGATATGGTGTAATTCTGAATACAATTAATGCTCGTGAATATGATAGCTATGGATGATATTAGTGATGCTAGTGATTAAGGTTAATGGAAGTATGTGATTTAATATCTTGATTAATGTTGTTCTATTTCCTAACTTACTAAATTTATTTACTTGACCATGTTATTGATCATACTCATGCACCATGGAATGATGGTATGTGCAAGTGTACTTCAATACATTTGTTCATGTATAAGATATGTCCTCTTTAGTTTAGTCACATTACCATGGATTGATATAGTTGATATTGGCACATGATGATTGTATGTCATTTTGGCTTAAAGGTTAAGCAGACCCTAAACTCATGGCATTATATGCATAACACATGCACTTGAATGTATGCCTTATCATAATTGCTTGGATTCATGCATAATCATGGCATACATGATGATCTACCACAGTCGTGATGTATAACATGAGTTGGATCTTGATGATGAAATGCGCATCTGTGATGATGATTTGGGTTATCCCTAAAAATGAACAGGACACCAAAAGTGTGGAAATAGTAGGGGATGATGTGCCCCTTGGGATGAAAGTCCCTAAACCCCTATACTAGCTAGGGTTGCCTCATCGTCGGGCCAAGTGGATACACGGGTCATGGATTTGACTCCCACTAATGAGGTCGGGTTGAGAAGAGGTGGGTCTAACCTTCTTAAGAACTGAGGTGCAAACAGGGACCGGTCTGACTCGCCGGTGAGGAGAAGCGTGAATAAAGTCTATTACTGACATGTTAGGTGGAATTCCACCGCAAGGTGGGTATGTGAGGTCGATTACTGGTGTTTGGTGCATTGGTGTCAACCACGGTGTTTTCCATGATATACAGTTGGTGGAAGTCCACCACGAGGCGGGTATGCAAGGTCAATTACGAGTGTCTGGTACATGGTATCGACCACAGTGCTTCCCAAGATATACAGTTATGATATGGTATGATAATATGATGATGATGATATGATTACGGATGCATGTAATACGGTTATGGTTGTGGTATGGAAGAAATGAAAATATGACTAGGTGATGTTGGTAGCATTGATTCAGAGTATCACTATGATGCATATACATTATATTGACATTGACATCACACCTTACATGCTACACGCCTTTACATATATGATTTTCTTGCTGCATATTTATCTTGCTTCCATGTAGGACACACTGCACACACATGTTTACTCACTAGGCTTTTTGCCTAAGCTTCTTATTTCCCATTTTTATCAGGGTTGGAGTATCTTGGAAGACTTAGCTTTCTCGATGCATTGCATCTATTTTTCGATTTGACAATGTTGACGTTATGTACCTTTTGTAAAGCATTGTACTCATAACCATCAGGATTTATAATGGAGAGTGTTGCTTGGTATTTTGATCATGGATCTTCATGCTTAGGTATTATTATATGTATATATAACATAAATTTTTTAAAAAAATCAGTCAAAAATCTTCCTTGTGGTGCGCCGAACTTGGGACTTGGTGTATGGAAGTTGAGTGCCAGATTTGGGGCATCACGAAAGCTGTCCATCCCCAGACTTGGGGCATGACACATAATACCATTAATCTTATTCAGGATATACAATATAGAAGCATAGTAAACCAAATGATAAGTGCTAAGGATGCAATGTAATATGTGGTGTGAATGAAATGACCAAGCCGGAGTGTGAAGTCGAGATGATAGTACGTAGTGTCACAAGCTGTGAAGTTCATCACATGGGACATTTATCCAAACTGGCCCATACCTGAATTGGATAGTTGGACACAATGTGGTAAACTCCTAATCTCAGGTTAGTTGCGTACCCAACTGAAATCGTGGCCATTGCAACTGTACACATAATGATCTAGTTGTACACCATCAACCCAAGAGGATAGTGAATGAATGAGATGTTAAGTACGCAACTCCTATTTAGTAAGTCCACATATCAGTACCGTACATCTCTGGGATCATCACCGGGGTCTAGTACACTCCACACTAGTTACTGCCTCCCTAGCCATGCAACCAAGTGAGTGAAAGAACCTCACTACCTACCTACCAATATTGGCCTGACTCATCAGTAGCGGACCCATTCATGAGTTGGTCAAATTCAGCCGAGCTTATAGCCTCCTCACTCGGGCGGATAAGGCCACACCCCTTTCCAACCGACCACCACACAGTGAAAGACGTAGCCAAATGGTATACGGCTCTCATGCGCTCATGTATCCACTTAGTCTAGACGTTGAAGCATCTCCTGGCCACGAAGATCTAGGGACTTTCACCCACGGACAACTAGTGTGCCCAGATGCTCGAACCAAACATTTTTAGTGTCCCATTTGGCCATCCACAACATGCCTGTGGGGGCCACAACCCTGATGTCACTAGGGTGAATAGTGGTTATATCACATAAATGCGAGATGCATAAGTCATAATATCCAGTCATGCATCATACCTGCGCACACCGCGCACTCATGTGGGGCCACTCCATCTCACGAGTCACATAATAAACCAGCTTAATGACACATGCTATGATCAGTCACTCCTCATAACAAGCATACATATGATGCGTATGTGCATGTATCATGATGTAATAAAGTACATACGCATAATTATCTGATAAGGCAGACAACAATAATCCATAATTGACCTTCACCAGCATGTCACATACTAAGAGTATAAACTAAACAACATGCTCCTTCTACAACTATAGGAGTCCATGTGGCATGTCCCACATTATACTAACATTAGCCTTCCAAGGTACTGATATATCATATATTCCATAACGGGGTCAACCGGAAGGACAATGATCTTGTGCATACATCGAGATAGGCTCTATAGGGTGGATATACCAAACCTGATACTACATATTCTCCCATCTACAGCAAGGGGGGTGATGATGTACTAACATCAAGGACAGGCCTTACACTTGTCCCCAAAGAAGAAAATGGACGGTGTGGATGATATATATGTGACACTGAGGTCGTAGCAACTGGATACAAGGATAAGATATGTCTCATGGGGTGAGTCAAGTGGGTGTACCATAAGGTGAGTTAAGAGGGCAAATCTATGTACAATAAGTGGGCTTCCTCACCCTCTCTATCATGTAATAAGTTAGGCTTTCCTACGGGGAGCCTGATACTTACACAAGGTAGCTTGGTGGGGTTCATACATTTAGGACTATGTGTCCTTCCAAGCAGATTGGGTAGCCCACCAACACCTAAGTGGACCTTGGGTATGGTCACTAAACTTAGGCAAGCACAAGTATCTAAATAGGCCACACTTCCTATGGAAGGCCTGGTGTGAACACAAGGTGGGCTTCAAGCTTTGGATAATCCTACAAGGTATGGTGGAAAGCACCATCATCAAATGGGAGCCCAACGGATTAAGATAGCCAAATTAAGGGAAAGATGGGTATCATTATGGGGACCTAAAGGTTTGGGATAACATAATAAGGGAAGGTAGGTAATATAATCATCAATGGGGGACCAATAAGAGGAGACGAGAATGGGCCTAACAATGGGCCTTAGGGAGATTATAACATGGATATTTAACCATCATTGCTCCCAAGGTAATGGGCTTAACAACAGGCCCTAGGGAGGATTTCAAAGGTGAACATTTAACTAATATTGTCTCCTAGTGTGAGGCCCACTTGGGATTTGAATCTAACTCTCAATGGGGCTGTAACGCCCTGAAAATCGGGGGTTGTGTAGAAACCCAACTCCCGAGTTCCAAAACATCACTTATGCAACAAATATGATTATGATTTAGATGTTTTCTGAATTAGTGCATTAACATGAGTGAGATTATACCAAAACTGCAATTCATACTCCAGATCCAATGATAAAACGCAAGCGGAAGACTAGAAGATATATATATCACTATCTGTAAAACAAAACAATCTCGATCTGTCTCCAAAGAATGAATGTATCTCTGAGTCACAATACATATAACAAACCAAAATCAAATATCATATGATAGTCCAACTAGCAGAATCCCGCTGATCCAGGCCACCTATGCGAAGCCGTAAAAAAACTGCATGTACGAGAACTCGTCCTAGTCCTCATAGTAGTCCGGCTCCAGCTCCTCAATTGCCTCGTTATCTGCATCTAAGATAGAGTCTGGTAGGTGTTGCAAACACCGTCCCATAACGTGGGAGTGAGTGATCAACTCAGTGGAATCATAGAGCAAAAATTAGCATGTTATCAAATCAATCATGCGATAATAGTAAAGCAAACAATCAGACATTCCTAGATACTGTTATTAATACAAGGATGAGATATAGTAATGATGCGTACCCTCACCGACATACTCCCTCATGCGACACCATCTTACGTCCGAAGCATGCTTTCTTCCCTCAGTGCTCCACATCTTCCAGGCACATGCAGTGCGATATGAATATGATTATCGAGTTTTTATTAGTCCTTTCATACAACAGTATTGGGAAACTAAGGTACTTCCCTTATATCATTCCCAATAAAGATCATGTCTAGGGTCGTCACTCCTAGTAGTCTCATACGATGATATATTTTTAGGTCACTGCAAGGGCTGTCAGGGTTGTTGCTCGCACTCATTACACCGCTCCCCCATCACCTTATCAATACAGGCCTATTTATACTCTTGTTGCTATGGAACGGTGGTTGCCTCACGTAGACTCAGATCACGCTCGAGGTCACTACAAAGGGCTCGTCACCAATCAGAGTAGGCCGACAGCTCGAATGTAGTGTCCCATACCACCACAATCGGCTCACGAGTCTGAAGTGCTCACTGGTCACTACGGGGAAGCTCGTCGCCACAGCATAGGCCGACAGCTCGACCACGGTGTCCCATACCACCATGCCTGGCTCATGAGTCTTAATGGATCAAGGTACCATGGTTATCAGGATTTTCACTGGTAAGTTCAGTACCCTAGGTTTAAATAGTTATGACCAATACAAGGTGAACATACAATGGTCAGTCGGATTACTTGACGAGCTCGAGTAGTACGAACGCACCTCAAGTTAAACGACATGAAGTGCATAAGCACCTCGTGTGGCCTAACCACTGCCGTCAACCAAAACATGACTCGGGTTCGTCGACGCGTCCTTCATGGCCAATAGAATCCAACCACAATTTCGAATCTGTTACCGACTGCCTGGACTAGAGTATAGCCCCAAGCACTTGTAATCTAAATCAATGATTATATGAGAGTGACAGAAGTGAAACACAAATAATCCAAGCATGTTAGCAACATGTTATAACATACAACATAAGCAATTCAACCAAACACAAGCATTTCATATAAATAAGGAAATCAATTCAATATAACAAACATGGAGAAATCATGTACATCATCATATTAGTTGAGAATCCAATATTTAAACTAATCTACAACAAAATTTACTCAATACTTATAAAAAACTTTATACAAACAGTTAATCTACACACATTAGCCTACATAGCGTATGTCGGCCAATAATGTGCATTAGGGCGAATCTCTTCGCCGAACAGATCATACACGCTTAAATAGCATATGTACACGACAAATATACATGGCAATCATATTAGCAAAATACATATGCATACAGTATTTCCTATAAATGCCTAAAATACCCTAAATCTCATATTCTTCTTACGTATTCAAAATGAAAAACAGACAGCATGTTCTACATGTTAAACAGCATCCTTGTCACTAATCTACTATTAAACGGCATTGAAAGCTTTGAAAATAGATAAACTAAGCATCTAAAATCCTCACCTTACGCTGTAGAAGCGTATTGAATCGAATAGAAACTCTATGCTTCGTCAACGTCAATATGACGACCTATATCATAAGATAAGTCAGTTACTTCGCTACTTGTATTGATAGAATTCTTAAAACAGGCTAAGGTTAGGGTTTTCTTACCTAGAATGAAGTCAGAATCACAAGAAGAGTGATTAGAACACGATGGCTAAGCACGTGTAGTAGCAAGATCGAGTGACAAGAACTTTCCCCCACAACTTCCTCACAATCTCTCTCTTTTCTCTCTTCTCTTTCCTAGCGTTTCTTGCAAATTCGTATGGGAGGGATGTGAGAGGGTTTAAGGTCCTTAAATAGGTTAAAACTCACCTATTTAGACTTTAAACCAAGGTATACTTGGGTTATAGCCAAATCGGGTCCTTTCCGATCCAAAAGGACATTTTTGGATGTCCCCTGACTGAATGCAGTCGGACTTAAGCTTATGGATGTTGGATCCTGATCACATTAAGTTTTCAGTTCGATAGGGTTTCCAGATCGCACGTGGCAGACCAGTTTCAGTTCAGCGGTCACTGAGACTCGATCAGGGATTCCAAGTACACTGACATGAGTGGGAAATATTCCCTGATCCGAGGGTGTATTTGGGTCAGATTCCAACGGTCTTAATGCTTATAATTAACCCCCAAGCGACACGTGCCAGATTTATTTAAATCATATTTAATTTATTAAGAATTCTACTCTTTCTCACACTCCTTGCTCTAGGCTCAATGAAATAGCCTCAGAACATCAGTTGGGCTTAATTTTTGAAACGATTGTCAAGTCCAACTAAGTGGTCATAGTGGTCTAAGTTCATTGCTACCGGACTCACGACGTGCGGTCAGAGTCCATTACAAAGTTTCAAAGGGTTCCTGAGAACAGACGGGTTTAGAGTTTGATCGTAGGTTTCAGGATGTTATAGCGTTAACGATTCTACAAGTTTTGGGTCTTGCAGAATGTATTTAAAGCGATCAGTGCTAATTTCACAGCTAATCTAACATAACACTAGTTAACTTACGCTTAATTTCTTAAGGAATTAATCCTAAGTGATTTCTGCCTGAGGTGGTACTCGGGTCTCTGTATGGATTTTTTTGAGATGTTACAATCTACCCCCCTTAAACAATAAATTTTATCCTCAAAATTTATACCTTTTCGTACTCCTCGAGAAGTTGTGGGTAGTTCTTTCTGATTTCGGCTTTTGTCTCCTAAGTAGGCTCTTCTTCAGTATGATGCGTCCACAACACCTTCACAAGGGGGATGACCTTGCTATGCAATACCTGCTCCTTCCTGTCTAATATACGCGCGGGTCGCAATATATATGTAACATCCTCACCTAACTGCACCTGCTCCCATCTGATGATATGGGAAGGATCAGGAATGTACTTCTTCAGCATAGAAATATGAAATATGTTGTGTATGCTCGCGAGAGGCGTAGGCAAAGCCAGATGATATGCCACTGCACCCACACGGTCAAGAATCTGGAACGGACCAATAAATCGTGGTGCTAGCTTCCCCTTCTTCCCGAACCGAAGAACTCCCTTCATAGGGGAAACTCTCAGGAATACGTGATCTCCAACAGCAAACTCTAGCGGGCACCGTCTCGTATCGGCATAACTCTTCTGCCTGCTCTGCGCTGTAAGAAGTCGATGTTTGATGATATCAATCTTCTCCGAGGTCGCCTGCATTATCTCTGGGCCAATCAATCTGCGCTCACCGACCTCTGCCCAGTAATGCGGTGCTCGACAAGGATGCCTATACAAGGCCTCATAAGGTGCCATACCAATACTGGCCTGAAAACTGTTGTTGTATGCGAACTCCACATATGGAAGACAATCATCCCAACTGTCTTTGAAGTCCAACACGTCAGCCCGCAGCATATCCTCTAAAATCTGGTTCACCCGTTCTGTCTATCCGTCTATCTGTGGGTGGAAAGCAATACTGAACTTCAACTTCACACCCATAGCTTCCTGGATGCGAGTCCAGAAAATAGAAGTAAAGCGCGTGTCTTTGTCCGACACAATCTCTAGGAGAACTGCATGCAGACGCACAATCTCTCTGATATACAGCCTGGCCAACTCATCTGCAGAGCTCGTGACTCTGATCGGATGAAAGTGCGCCGACTTCGTCAAACGGTCGACGATCATCCATATAGAGTCGTAGCCCTTCCTCATCTTCGGTAGTCCCGAAATGAAATCCATAGAAATAAAGTCCCACTTCCACTCAGCTATGGGCATAGGCTGAAGGAGACCAGGAGGTCGGCGATGCTCTGCCTTCACCTGCTGGCAAGTGAGACAATGGGACACAATGTCTGCGATATGGGTCTTCATGCCATCCTACCAATAAGTCCTCTTCACGTCACGATACATCTTTGTGCTTCCCGGATGCATCGTAAGTCTAGAACTGTGCGCAGCCTCGAGAATCTCTTATCTCAAGTCAGGGATATCTGGGACGCATAGGCGGCCACGATAACGTAAGCCCCCATCCATTCCAACTCGCCACTTGACATCTGCATCATCACTGGCCTGCTCTCGAAGCTCAGTCAAACGCTCATCATCCCTCTGCACCGCGATGACCCTGTCATCGATAAGAGGTCACACCTGAACGTGTGCGATAACCTCAAATGGCTCTTCCATAGTGAGTTTCTGCTTAAAGTCTCACAAAAACTCAACCATGTCCCACTCAGCTACCATCAGTGGAGCCGCGAACTCTATCACCTTCTTGCGGCTGAAGGCGTCAGTCACCAGGTTCGCCTTGCCACGATGGTAGAAAATCTCAAACTTAAAGTCCTTCAAGGTCTCCATCCATCGTCGCTACTTCATATTCAGGTCTCGCTGCGTGAATATGTACTTGAGGCTCTTGTGGTGGAAAAAGATCTCGAACTCCTCTCCATAGAGGTAATGTCTCCAGAGCTTTAATGCAAAAATGACCGCTGCCAACTCTAAGTCGTGTGTAGGGTAATTCTCCTCGTGCTTCCTCAACTGTCTCGAGGCATATGCAATCACCCTATCCTTCTGTATAAGGACACAACCTAGACCAACGCGAGACGCGTCTGTATATATCGTATACTTGACCCCTTGCTCTGGCAATACTAGCACAGGGGCGGACGTCAGCCTGTCCTTCAACTCCTGAAAAGCTGCTTCGGTCTTTACATTACAGGCAAACTTCAAATCCTTCCATGTCAACTAAGATAGATGTCTGGTGATCTTCGAGAAATCTCAAATGAAACGTCGATAGTAGCCTGCCAAACCCAAAAAACGTCTCACCTCAGTGACTGAACCAGGCTGCTCCTAGCTCTGAACTGCGGCTACCTTGGCGAGGTCTACCGATATGCCTTCCTTAGACACCACGTGTCCCAGGAACTTGACTTCTTCCTTCCAGAAGTCACACTTTCCGAACTGAGCAAACAACTGATGTCATCTAAGAGCATCCAGGATTGAGCGCAAGTGCTCCTCATGCTCCTCTCGACTCTTGGAGTATATCAAGATGTCATCAATGAATACGATGACGAATCGATAGAGGAATGGTTGAAGTACCCTATTCATCAGGTCCATGAACACGGGTGGTGCGTTTGTAGGAACAAATAACATCACGAGGAACTTATAATGGCCAAAGCTGGTCCTGAAAGCTGTCTTCTGCACGTCCTCATCCTTGACGCGCACCTGGTGATACCCTGACTTAAGATCAGTCTTTGAGAAGTACTGCGCCCCTCTCAACTGATCAAACAAGTCATCTATCCTGAGCAAGGGATACTTGTTCTTTATCGTCACCTGATTCAGCCTGCGAGAATTATACACAATCGCAGAGTACCATTCTTCTTCTTTACAAACAACACGGGCGCTCCCCAAGGAGACACACTAGGGCGTATGAAACCCTTCTCTAGTAGCTCATCAATCTGCCTCCTCAATTCCTCCATCTCACATGGAGGCATACGATACGTCGGTAGTGAAATGGGTGTCGCACCGGGCGTAAGATCGATAGTAAAGTCGACCTCACGCCGAGGATGTGGCCCCCAGATCGACCTGAATACATCATCAAAATCTCATACTACAGGGATGTCTCTCATCCCCAGATCATCATCATAATCCAATAGAGCAGTGTAACAACTCAGTCGAGAAGGATGACTGACCTGAACCGGAAAGGTGAAAGCTGTGCCCTCAGGTCCATAGGCCGTCACCAACCTAGTCTCGCAGTCAATCTCGGTGAGCCAATCCATACCAAGTATGACGTCGTAGTGGAATAGGGAGACAACCAACAGGTCAACAGTCACTATCCTACTACCCAAGTTTATCAAACAACTCTCGCAGACTCTAGTAGTGTCGAAAAAATCTCCTGTAGCCATAATGAGAGTCGTCCCCTTCGCGGGGGCTATAGCCAATCGCAGTCTCTTGACTGCTGTGCATGAAATGAGGGAAGTAGTGGACCCAGTGTCCACCAGTAGGAAAACGAAAATACCTGCAATCTATGTTGTAACCTCGAAAGCTATAGGACTACCGTCTGATACCTCGGATGCCTCAGTTGTGAGCACATGCACCCGAGCTTGTTGTGGATGGTTTGGCCCCGGTACCATGGGCCATTGAGGCGGCTGGAACTGAGGTACTAGAGGTCTGAAGGAAGGATGTGCGGGAGCTGACCGTAACGGTGGAGCGGATAATGCCTGTGGGCGAGGATGATCGATCTTCTGCGGTGGTGAAAACCCACTATCTCTCATCCGAGCAAATCAGCTCTCTCCAGTGTAACCCAGTTTCCCGTGGTAAGTACAGGTCACACCCGGGCGTCTCATCGGGAGTACTGGCACTGTGGTCCCAGGAGGAGAGTCGATGCGAGGCCTCTTGCTGAGGAATGGCCTGCTCTAGGTATCTGATGGTGGCCTAGCAACCATAGGGCCACGAGAACATGACAGTCGATCTACATCCTGCTCTGCCCGCATGGACATATGTATCAGCTCGGCATAAGAGGGTATGATGACACAACACATCTTCGACCGAATATCAGGTTGCAAGCCCTCAGAAAATCGTCGTATCTGCATCTGTTCATCAGCAAGTATCGTAGGGACATATCTGCCCAACTCTGTAAATCGATGCTCGTACTCCGTAACTGACATGCCTCCCTCCCTGAGGCGCAAAAACTCGTTCTCCCGCTCGTGTCAGTAGGTCTGCGGATAGTATTTCTCACGGAAACGGAACTCGAATGCTGCCCATGTCCATATGTAGCCAACTACAACCATCCGCAGTATACTATCCCACCATAAGCTGGCCTCTCTCTCGAACATGAAAGTGGCCAACTCAACCTGCTCAGATTTCGAGCGGTGCAGCATCCTCAACATCTTCGAGATGCGGTCGAGCCAGTACTCGGCCTCCTCGGGTCTGTGAGAACTCACAAAAGTAGGAGGTCGCAAGCGCTGAAATCGCTCAAGTAGACCTCTGGTATCAGCAGCATTCCCCATAAGGTAGGCGAATGGTGCAGGATGAGCCATACCCTCTTCCTGAGTCGAAGTCCCAGCATCATCAGCTAGATGTACAGATGGCACAGGTGGAGTCGCACTCCCACCCTAGGCTAAGGCCCCTGCGATAATAGTCAAAGGCTACTAATGCTGCTGGTGCATTATGGTCATTAACTGCTCAAACCTATCAGGTGGTGGAGCAGGCTGAGGTATATACTGCATCGAGGAAGACGCACGGTACTGCTCATGAACTAGCGGTGTAAAAGGTGGTGGTCCGACTGTAGGACCTGTAGAAGGTTGAGACTCAGGTGCAGTCTCACGAATCAGGCCCACAGTAGGATCCATGTGATCATCACTCTGGGAAGGGACCCGATCCGTCGGCTCACCCAGCGTAAGACATGTCGTGCTCTATATCACCTTAGGTCGCATTCTCTATATTCAAAATAGGGTGCAACCTAGTCAGTTTCAGCAATAGCACAAACACACCACACAATCATTCACATAACAAACTGAAGAAACTCCATGCATTCCATTTAATCAAAATTTGTCATAATACAAGAGATATATCTTTATATGCATCATGACAAGAAACACATGGGAAACTAAGCTAGTCAAAGCTACAACTGAAACATAGACTAACTACTAAGCCTTCTCAGGCTCACACATAGAAAACACAAAATAACCTACATACTACCAACAAACATCTGCTATATAATCACTCGTCTGAGTCTGACGATGGAGGAGGGGAACCCTTATCCTGCAGACAACACAAGATGGCCTTCAAGGTGTGAGGCACCTTGCCAAACTTCCGCTTCATGACGGCCTTGGTACCCTCAAGCTCTTGTTTTACCTCGGCCCTGAGTTCTTAGACTTTTCGTAGCAAAGCAACCTGACTCTCCTCTAGTCGGGCTATGTGAGCATCCCTATCAGCCCGAGTCGCAGGAGGAGGACTCTCATCAGTATCTTGAGCCTCCTCTTCTTCTTCTTCCTAGGCTTCTTCCTCTATTTCTGCCCCACCTTCTGTAACATCCCGAAAATCGGGGGTCGAGTAAAAAACCCAACTCCCGAGTTCCAAAATGTTATTTATGCAACATAGATATGTATGATTGAATGTTGTCTGTGTTAATGTATTAAACATGAGTGGGACTACGCCAGAACAGCATATCATACTTCAGAGACAGTTAAATTAACAAGCGGAAGACTGTGATAGTATGTATAATATATATAAACTTTTGTGTGTCTCCAGAGTGTGAACATGTTACCAGGTTAAACATATACATGTATACCTCAAAAGAGAAAGAAAGAATATACATGAGTGCTCTAAAAATATAAAATGACAAGTGTCAAGGTATCTAATCAACCTCCCTGTAATTCCGTCAATCAGAACACGCATAGAGGAGGGATCCTCCTCATCGTCATCAAGTCCAGCTCCGCTTCTCAAGCAGCGCCATCATCTGCAACCAAAATAGGGACTGGTGGGTGTCCGGAAACACCATCCCATAACGCGGGAGTGAGTCGCTAACTCAGTGGAATAATAGAACAAAGATTAGCATGTTCTCCAATCAATCATGCGATAATAGTAAAACGGTAAATCAAACATTCCTAATACTGTTGTTAATGCAATATGACATGACATGATGGATGCCCTCACCGACATTCTCCCTTATACGGCACCATCTGCATCCGCGGCATGCTTGCGTACCGCTCAGTGCTCCACATCTTCCAGGCACATACAATGTGATGGTGATATGATTGCCGAGTTATTATTAGTCCTTTTCATACAGCATTATTGGGAAACTAAGGTACTTCCCTTATATCAATCCCAACACAGATCCTGTCTAGGGTCGTCACTCCTAGTAATCTCATACGATGTATATTTTGTAGGTCGCTGCAAGGGCTGCCAGGGCTGTTGCTCGCACTCGTTGCACCGCTCCCCCATCACCTTATCAATACACGCCTACTGTACTCTCACTGCTACGAAAGGGTCTTCGCCTCCCGTAGACTCAAAATACGCTCGCGGTCACTACAAAGGACTCGTCGCCTGATCAGTGTAGGTCGACAGAAACAATACAGTGACCCATACCACCATAATCCGCTCACGAGTCATGGGTGCTCACTGATCACTACGGGGAGATTTGTGGCCCCAGCATAGGCCGATAGCTCGACCACGGTGTCCCATACCACCATGCACTGCTCATGAGTCTTTGTAGATCAAGGTACCATGGTTGACAGGGTTTACAATGGTAAGTTCAGTACCCTAGGTTCAAGCAGTTATGACTCATATAGGGTGAACATACAATGGCCAGTTGGGTTACTTGACGGGCTCGACTAGCACGAGCGCATCTCAAGTTGAACGATATGAAGTGTATAAAATACCTCACGGGGCCTAACCACTGCCGCCAACTCCAAAACATGACTCGTGTTCATCGACACGTCGCTCGTGGCAAAGATAAGCCAACCACGGATTTACTCGGTTGCCGACTGCCTGGACTAGGTATAGTCCCAAACAATTATGAATCCACATCAGCAATCATGTAAGAGTAATGGAAATGAAATACAACAATGTGAGCATGTTAACACATGTTATAACATACAACTTTAGTAAATCATCTAACACATGCATTTCATACATATAATGAAATCATACATATAGCCAAAATGAAGGAAATCATTTACATCAGCGTATTATTTGAGAATTCAATCTTAAACTAATTCACAACACCATTCAATTCAATATATACTAATACAAACATTTATACAAACACTTAGACTACACACTTAAGTCTACATATAGTGTGTGGACTCAAAGTGCGCATTTAGGCGAATCTCTTCGCCAAACTGATTATGCACGCATTCCTAATATCCTAATGCGA
Organism: Magnolia kwangsiensis; assembly: GCA_037074715.1. Lineage (NCBI taxonomy): Eukaryota > Viridiplantae > Streptophyta > Magnoliopsida > Magnoliales > Magnoliaceae > Magnolia > Magnolia kwangsiensis. The sequence goes on along the minus strand of CM073587.1, from coordinate 37,176,697 downwards.
TAAGAAGCCATGTCAATGACATCAGCAAAATATGGATGAAAGCAGTATTTCCTACAAATGACTAAAATGCCCTAAATCTCATATTTTTCGTCTGCTTACGAAACAGGAAACGGACAGCATGTTGTACATGTCAAACGGCGTTGTGGTCGATAATCTACTATTAAACGACATTGAAAGCGTTGAAAACAGTCAATCAAAGTGTCTAAAATCCACACCTTTCACTTTATATGTGTATCGTTTCGAACGGAGCGTATACACCTCGTCTACGGCGAACAGGCAACCTATTTCACAAGCTACATAAGCTACACCGCTAATGGAATTGACGGAATGCTAAATCAGCAAATGGAGAGGGTTTTTCTTACCTAGAAATGCGGCGAAATCACTGGCAAAGTGATTGGATTGCGTGGTTTAAACACGTGCAGCAGGTAGTGCAAGCAGCAGGAAAAGCTCTCCCACCTTCTCTCACAAACTCTCACTTTCTCTCTCACTCTTGCTAGGGTTTCTAGCAAATTCAGATGGGTGAGAGGAGTGAACGTTTAAACCCCTTTTATAACCTAAAAACTTCCCAGATTAGGCTTGGGAGTAATGTTTACTTGAGGGGTAACCAAATCGGGGCTGTTTCGGTCCAAAAGAGCATTTCTGGAGGTCCCCCGACCGAACGCGGTCGGACTTAAGCTCATACATACTTGATCTAGCACACGTCAAGTTTTCGGACCGGTAGAGTTCCCAGATCGCACGTAGCGGTCCAGTTTCAGTTCAGTGGTCATCGCACCTAGATCAGGTCTACAAGTCTCATGATATGAAATAGAAATTTTTCCTGATCCGAGGGTGTAATTTGGCTGAATTCTGACGGTCAGAACACTTAATACTAAGCACCAAGTCGTGTGCCAGATTTAAATATCAAATTCCAAATCTAACCCTATTCTCACTCTCTTCACTCCAGGCTCAATGAAATACCCTGTGAATGTCGGTTGGACTTGATTTTCAAAATGATTGTCAGGTCCAACTAGGCAGTTATAACGGCCTAAGATTGTAGGTATCGAACTTTCGACGTGTGGTCTAGATCCAATACAAAGTTTCAAAGAGGTCCTGAGAACAAACCGGTTTAGAGTTTGATCCGAGGTTTTAGAATATTATAGCACCATTGATTCTACAAGTTTTGGGTCTTGTAGAACGTATTTAAAGCGGTCAGGGACTATTTCACAGCTACTCCAGCGTACCGCTAGCTAACTTATACTTAGTTTCTAAAGGAATTAATCCTAAGTGATTTCTTTGGCTATGGAATTGGGTTCTGAGCGATTTCTCAGGTGTTTTAGTTGACCCATTGCCTAAGCATGTCTAACCCCAGGTTGGCAAAAATTTGGTGTGTTACAATCTAACCCCCTTAAAACACAATTTCATCCCCGAAATTGGCAAAGGGTAAGGAGTATCTAGCAAGACTTCAGTATTGACATTCTAAGGAAGGGTCAATCCTATTTAATGACCTAACTGTACGTATATCCTAACTCCAATGTTTCAATCCTGGGCCAGTGGGGAAGAGGCCAACCACACTTCCGCTGCGCCACTCTGATCGAACGGTTGCCTTGGCTGACCTAACTGGATTGGACTCAACATGTTCTATCCCCCTTAAAACTTGGTTCTACTTAAAGTTTAAGAATCTTTGCATCGATCCGTATATCGGAACGAGGCACAACTTAGGGGCTATCCTTGACATGAATTAGGAAACAACCTCTCATTACAGTGGTCTTCCTTTATTAGCGATGCGTTCTATGGCATTGGTACCTATGGTTGTAGAAATAGGCCTACTCTCTATTGGTTAGATGTCCTCAACATTTCTCAAAGGCAATGTGATCACGTTTGGTTGTAGGTGGTTGGGCCATCACAGAAGAAAGGTTGTGTAGTAGGTCTGAGCCGGATACATAGACTTTCTGTCTAGCTAGGACAGTAAATTTATTGTATCAATTCTTAATCCAAGTCGATGCCGATCTTCTGCTTGATCAGAGCATTGGATTTATTAGTAACCACTAGGATTAAGAAGTCAATTCAAACCGCGAATACATCGCTTACATGCAGTTCCTTTACTCCGCGTTCCCAAATGCAATAAGCCCTTGGGGAAAGCAATTCTAAGGGTGTGTTGGTTTATTCTAAGTTCGACCTGAGGGATTTATAAGTCTTCCCTGAGAGTGAATGGTTCTAAGTTACATAAGCTTCCTGAGAGTTACTAAAGGAGCCTAGGAATGTTAGGAGGATCTACCCAAGGGAGGGAGTCTCATTCCAACCAAATCTAGCCTACTATTCCTTAGCATATACAGGCTTTACACTACTTAAGGTAACTAGTAGACTAGTCTGTAATCTACAGCCTAATGGAACGACATTCCTAGTCCCATGTCGGGATTGGAAGTGGCATGCTTGGTAGGAGGGTGGGGTGGGATAAAAAAAATTTTGTAGGATTAATCCCCGGATTTTCGATATGGCTGTGGAAACCATAAGATACACCCAAACTAGGGACAATACCTTACAGCGAACGAAACGGCATGCATTCCATTTAACCATATTCGGCTATATTAAGCCCAAACCACAACACAAACATTCACATAACAAGCCGAAAAATGCCATGCATTTCATTAAATCAAAATTACCACAATATAGGAGACATATTCTTACATGTACCATGACAAGAAATGCATGGGAGCTAAGCCAGTCAGCTACTACAGCAACATAAGAAAACTACTAGCCTTATCAGGCTTACACACAAAAAGCAGGAAACAACTAACTATAACCCGTAATATCTAGATCTAGATCACTAGTCCGAGTCGGGCGATGGAGGAGGAGCACCCTTATCCTACAAGCAACACAGGATAGCCTTCAAAGTACGAGTCACCTTACCGAATTTCTTCTTCAAGACGGCCTTGGTATCCTCAACCTCGGCCCGAAGTTCCTGGACTTCTCTTCGTAAGGTGACCTAACTCTCCTCAATTTGGGCATTGTGATCATCTCTAGTAGCCTGAGTCGTAGGAGGACTCTCATCGGTATCCTGAGCCTCCTCTTCTACCTCTTCCTGGACTTCTTCCTCTACTTCTACTCCAGGTTCTCCTTCACTTGGATACTCTTCGTCATCAAAATCGCCCTCGCTATCCTCATCAAGCTGAGTCTCATGGTACTGAGACCCGATCTTCATCTTGACCATGGTAGACTCATCAATGCAGTGAATCGGAACTGGCAACTTCAGCCTAAGTCTGTAAGCAAACTCAAGCGCGATCTTGCATATAAGCCAGCCAAAAGGAAGCGACTCAGACATTCTCCTTGATTTCACTATGAGGATAATCTGTCGCAACACGAAAGTGGCCATACACACATTTTCTCCCTGGGCCACCTGATACAAGAAATCAACCATAAGGCGCGTACACTCAATGCTATTTATCGACCTGGGATATACGTTGAACGTGCAAATGTGGTGCAGCAGGCGCAAATCATCAGACATATGAGATGCCTTGAGGCTATTGTTAGACTGCCATGGAACCAGACTACTGCATAGGAACCTGGTACGGCGATCTCACTCATGCCTACTCCTCAAATTCTTCGCACTGGGATGAACATCACCAAGGGGCACGTTCAGAAGTCGCGCTATCAACCTAACATCGATCGTAGCCATCTGGTCTCTACCAAAAGGAATCTTGAACTGTAATGACTCGAATGTATGACTCTGGATACGAGCGTAGAAGGCACGAATGGTGCTCACATTAGCACGAGAACGGGCTTCAAAGAGCGGACCCCAATGTGCAGCTTCAATACGCTCGAACAATAGGAATTCGCCGAAGAGTTGCCCTTCCACGTCCGCCTCAAACAACACCTTACGGTCAGTATATTCACCGCGAGGCATCTCTGCTAATATCACTCGCCCAATTTGAGCATGGAGATCTAAATCCCGCTTTGTATGAAACTCCCGGGCTATGCTTGGACTTGCGGCGGCGCTTGAGCTAGCGGTGCCACCCCTCGATCTTCTTGATTGCATAGGGCGACTAGGCCCAGCCTCATGCGCTGCGGTCTTTCTCTTTTTCATCAAGGAGAGGATGGTGGAGAGAGAGAAAAAACCCAAAATGGCTTCAACTATAGCCATGGAAAGTGAGGAAAATGGGGAGAAATGGCTGCCCAAACGGACAGAATGAAATCTAGGCATTGTAGAGGGATGCTTCAAGCTCCCTAAGGCTGGATTTTTAAAAAGAAAAGAGAAGGAAAAGGGGAATGGAGCTCCACCCGATTTCAGCTCATTTTGTGGGTTGTAGGAGCTCCAAACGATGAAATCTGAGAGGAAGAGGATTACTAATCACCCTAGAAGGATGGATGGGCATCGTTTTCAGCAATTGGTGGGATTGGAGGGGATTTGAGGTCGCGATTTTGAGATGGGCAGCAGAAAAATGAGCAAGGGAGCTTGGGAGGGGGGTGTTTGTGAAGGAAGTACTCGTTTTAGGGATTTTCTACGGACGGACCGCATGTGGTAGGGCTGCCCTACCCCAAAAACCACACGCGCCCAAGTTTCAGCCCCAACAGGGCCCACCGAATGGCGATGCATCACCGGCCGGTCATCAATCCGGCCGGTGGGACCACATGGGTTGGGTCCCCCCTGGCCTAGGGACCTCAAAAATGTACGGGCCCCACCTTAGTTCATTGCCGATTGGCCTAGGGAGGCCCAAACATCCATTCGGGGCTTTCCGGGGCTAATTTGTAAACCTGAATGCAATTCCCTATCATGCAGCATATGATTTTGGGGTATAAGGAGCTAATACATCCATCTATCCCATTAGTTACTAAAGATTGCAAACTTAGAATGGCCTAATGGCCAGTTTTCATGAAATTTTACTATTCACTATAAAAATTTTTCAAAGTATGATTTTATATCATTTTTACATTAGGATCAATGCCTAACATGAAAATTCAGAGAAAGAATTGAAGAATGGAGTGGTGAGAGGAAGAATTTTGAAGAAATTAGGTGAAACGGGATTTTTAAGCCCTAGCGATTGAACGTAAGGGTTGTGGTTGCCCCACAGCCCAAGGATTCACATTTATGGGTTTAGAATCATTCAAAGAACGTCTCAACCCACCTATCTACAACCTAGCAGCTACTTAGGTCGCTTCACGCGACCCTAGATGCGTTACGGACTCGATCAAGCGATCAATACGAGTAGACTTCGCCTATTGGCGAAACTGCGATCCTATAAGTGTTTCTAAGTTCTTCTCGCACCCACCTAAGTCAAAGGAGCGACAGCGTACATCGCGTGACCATAACCCAGGCCCGGTTTAATCCAAATCATGCTCTGATACCATCTGTAACATCCTGAAAATCGGGGGTCGAGTAAAAAACCTAACTCCCAAGTTTCAAAATGTTATTTATGCAACATAGATATGTATGATTGAATGTTGTCTGTGTTAATGTATTAAACATGAGTGGGACTATGCCAGAATAGCATATCATACTCCAGAGACAGTTAAATTAACAAGCGGAAGACTGTGATAGTATGTATAACATATATAAACTTTTGTGTGTCTCCAGATTGTGAACATATTACCAGGTTAAACATATACATGTATACCTCAAAAGAGAAAGAAAGAATATACATGAGTGCTCTAAAAATATAAAATGACAAGTGTCAAGGTATCTAATCAACCTCCCTGTAATCCCGCCAATCAGAACACGCATAGAGGAGGGATCCTCCTCATCATCATCAAGTCCAGCTCCGCTTCTCAAGCAGCGCCATCATCTGCAACCAAAATAGGGACTGGTGGGTGTCCGGAAACACCATCCCATAACACGGGAGTGAGTAGCTAACTCAGTGGAATAATAGAACAAAGATTAGCATGTTCTCGAATCAATCATGTGATAATAGTAAAGCGGTAAATCAAACATTCCTAATACTGTTGTTAATGGAATATGACATGACATGATGGATGCCCTCACCGACATTCTCCCTCATACGACACCATCTGCATCTGCGGCATGCTTGCGTACAGCTCAGTGCTCCACATCTTCCAGGCACGTACAATGTGATGGTGATATGATTGCCGAGTTATTATTAGTCCTTTTCATACAGCATTATTGGGAAACTAAGGTACTTCCCTTATATCAATCCCAACACAGATCCTGTCTAGGGTCGTCACTCCTAGTAATCTCATACGATGTATATTTTGTAGGTCGCTGCAAGGGCTGTCAGGGCTGTTGCTCGCACTCGTTGCACCGCTCCCCCATCACCTTATCAATACACGCCTACTGTACTCTCACTGCGACGGAAGGGTCGTCGCCTCCCGTAGACTCAGAATACGCTCGTGGTCACTACAAAGGACTCGTCGCCTGATCAGTGTAGGTCGACAGCAATAATATAGTGTCTCATACCACTATAATCTGCTCACGAGTCATGGGTGCTCACTGGTCACTACGGGGAGGTTTATGGCCCCAGCGTAGGCCTACAGCTCGACCACGGTATCCCTTACCACTATGCCCGGCTCATGAGTCTTTGTGGATCAAGGTACCATGGTTGACAGGGTTTACAATGGTAAGTTTAGTACCCTAGGTTTAAGTAGTTATGACTCATACAGGGTGAACATACAATGGCCAGTCGGGTTACTTGACAGGCTCGACTAGCACGAGTGCATCTCAAGTCGAACGATATGAAGTGCATAAAATACCTCGCGTGGCCTAACCACTGCCAACTCCAAAACACGACTCGCGTTCATCGACGAGTCGCTCATGGCAAAGATAAGCCAACCACGGATTTACTCGGTTGCCGACTGCCTGGACTAGGTATAGTCCCAAACAATTATGAATCCACATCAGCAATCATGTAAGAGTAATGAAAATGAAATACAACAATGTGAGCATGTTAACACATGTTATAACATACAACTTAAGTAAATCATCTAACACATGCATTTCATACATATAATGAAATCATACATATAGCCAACATGAAGAAAATAATTTACATCAGCGTATTATTTGAGAATTCAATCTCAAACTAATTCACAACACCATTCAATTCAATATATACTAATACAAACATTTATACAAACACTTAGACTACACACTTAAGTCTACATATAGTGTGTGGACTCAAAGTGCGCATTTAGGCGAATCTCTTCGCCAAACTGATTATGCACGCATTCCTAATATCCTAATGCGACAAGAAGCCATGTCAATGACATCAGCAAAATATGGATGAAAGCAGTATTTCCTACAAATGACTAAAATGCCCTAAATCTCATATTTTTCGTCTGCATACGAAACAGGAAACGGACAGCATGTTGTACATGTCAAACGGCGTTACCGTCGATAATCTACTATTAAACGACATTGAAAGTGTTGAAAATAGTCAATCAAAGCATCTAAAATCCGCACCTTTCACTTTATATGTGTATCGTTTCGAACGGAGCGTATACGCCTCGTCCACGGCGAACAAGCAACCTATCTCACAAGCTACATAAGCTACACCGCTAATGGAATTGACGGAATGCTAAATCAGCAAATGGACAGGGTTTTTCTTACCTAGAAATGCGGTGAAATCACTGGCAAAGTGATTGGATTGCGTGGCTTAAACACTTGCAGCAGGTAGTACAAGCAGCAGGAAAAGCTCTCCCACCTTCTCTCACAAACTCTAACTTTCTCTCTCACTCTTGCTAGGTTTCTAGCAAATTCGGATGGGTGAGAGGAGTGAGGATTTAAACCCCTTTTATGACCTAAAAACTTCCCAGATTAGGCTTGGGAACAATGTTTACTTGAGGGGTAACCAAATTGGGGCTGTTTCGGTCAAAAAGAGCATTTCTGGAGGTCCCCTGGCCGAACGCGGTCGGACTTAAGCTCATACATACTGGATCTAGCACACATCAAGTTTTTGGACTGGTAGAGTTCCCAGATCGCACATGGCGGTCCAGTTTCAGTTCAGCGATCATCGCACCTAGATCAGGTCTACAAGTCTCATGATATGAAATAGAAATTTTTCCTGATCCGAGGGTGTAATTTGGCTGAATTCTGGTGGTCAGAACGCTTAATACTGACGTGCCAAGTCGTGTGCCAGATTTGAATTTCAAATTCCAAATCTAAACCTAATCTCACTCTCTTCACTCCAGGCTCAATGAAATAGCCTGTGAATGTCGGTTGGACTTGATTTTCAAAATGATTGTCAGGTCCAACTAGGCGGTTATAACAGCCTAAGATTGTAAGTATCGGACTTTCGACGTGCGGTCTAGATCCAATACAAAGTTTCAAAGAGGTCCTGAGAACAAACCGGTTTAGAGTTTGATCCGAGGTTTTAGAGTATTATAGCACCATTGATTCTACAAGTTTTGGGTCTTATAGAACGTATTTAAAGTGGTCAGAGACTATTTCACAACTATTCCAGCATAGTGCTAGTTAACTTATGCTTAGTTTCTAAAGGAATTAATCCTAAGTGATTTCTTTGGCTATGGAATTGGGTTCTGAGCGATTTCCAAAGTGTTTTAGTTGACCCATTGCCTAAGGATGTCTAACCCTAGGTTGGCAAAAATCCGGAGTGTTACACCTTCTTCTTCACTTTCATTCTCTTCGCTATCATATTCACCCTTGCTATCATCATCAAGCTGAGCCTCACGCTGTCGAGGCCCTATCTTCATTTAGTTCATAGTAGCCTCGTTGATGTAATGAACCGGCACAGGTAACTCCGGCCCAAGTCTGTAAGTCAACTCAAGCGCAATCTTGCATATGAGCCGGCCAAAGAAAAGTGACTCAGACGTTTTTCTCGATTTCGCTATGAGGATGATCTGTCGCAGCACAAACGAGGGCATGCACACGTTCTTTCTCCTGGCCCACTTGATACAAGAAATCTACCAAGAGACGCGTGCATTCACTGCGATTGCTCCACCTAGGATAAACATTAAACGTGTAGATATGGTGAAGCAGAAGAAAATCATACGACATGTGGGTCGCTAAGAGGCTCTTATTACGCTGCCACTCAATTAAACCACCACATAGAAACCTGGTGCGGCGATCTCGCTCACGAACACTCTTCAGGTTCTTAGCACTTGGATGTACCTCACCAAGGGCACGTTCAGAAGTCGAGCTATCAACCGAACATCGATCGTGGCTTCCCAATCTCTATCAAAGGAAATCCTGAACTGTAGTGGCTCCAGCGTAGGGTCCCGAATATGAGTATAAAAGGCACGAACAGTGCTCACATTAGCACAAGACTCGCCCTCAAAGAGCGAACCCCACTGGGCAGCTTCGATGCGCTCAAACAACAGAAATTCACTAAAAATTCGCTCATCCACATGCGCCTCAAAAAGAACCTTGCGATCCGTATACGCGCCATAGGCCAAGTCTACCAACAGTGCTCTCCCTATGGGAGCGTGGGGATCCAAATCCCAATTCGTGTGTAGCTCTCTCCCAACACTTGGACTAGCGGCAGCACTTGAACTAGTGACGCCACCCCTTGACTTTCTTGAACGTGAAGGGCGACTAGGCCCAGCTTCATCAGCAGCACTCTTCCTCTTTCCCATGAGAGAGAGGACGGTGGAAAGGGAGAAGAAGGCTACAATTGCCTCTATAAAGGACATGGGAAAGTGATGAAGGGGAGAGAAAGGGCTGACCTAATGGGCTGCCACGAATCTAGGTCTAATAGAGGAGGGAATCAGGCCCCAAAAGGCTGAGATTGCAAAGGGAAAAGGAAGAAATGTGAGGGGTTAGAAGCTCACATGATTTTGAGCCTCAAATGAGAGCTTGGGAGCTCCAATCATAGAAAATGGATGAAGTGACTGCTGGATATGGTGGAGAACAGTAGAGGGCTAAAGGAAATAACAGAAAATGAAAGAAGGGACGATTGAAAGGGAGGTTGGAGAGAGAAAGTAATAAATGTAGAGGGAAAGGAGAGTTTGGAGGGCTAATTTGTGAAGGAGGTATGTGTTTTTGAATGAACTAAGGGGAGAACCCTGTATGGAGGGGCCCCATTTAACCCCAAAGGTGATTGGCCCGGGCGGCCCAACCCGACCAGCCCACTGACAGGCGAGGTCTCACCGACCTCTGTGGTGTTCGACGATGCCTCGCCATTTGGGCGAGGTCCTCCTGCCATAAGGGCCCCAAATACATGTGGTTCCCACCTTGGATCATTCTGGATTAGGGTGGATAGGCCCACGACTCCGTTTCGAACCGTTTCGGGTCATTTCGGGTACTAACTGTTGCACATCCACATTTAGTGATGTTTAACAGTTGGGATAGGGTCAATAAGGGTCTAGGCTCATTCATACATGAACTAGAAGTGGTCTGGGGTCGTTTCATGCGACCATGGATGCACACGGACTCGATCAAAATGATCAATTTGAGTGAACTTCGCCAATTGGCGAAACTGGGATCCTATGAGTGTTCCTATATTTTTCTCACACCCACCTAAGTTAAAAGGGCGACAGCTTACGTCGTGTGACCATAACCCAGGTCTGGTTTAATCCAAATCATGCTCTGATACCAACTTGTAACGCCCTAAAAATTGGGGGTCGTGTAGAAACCCAACTCCCGAGTTCCAAAACATCACTAATGAAAAAAATATGATTATGATTTAGATGTTGTTTGAATTAGTGCATTAACATGAGTGAGCTTATACCAAAACTGCAATTCATACTCCAGATCCAGTGATAAAACCCAAGCGGAAGACTAGAAGATATATATATCACTATCTGTAAAACAAAACAATCTCGATCTGTCTCCAAAGTATGAATGTATCTCTGAGTCACAATACATATAACAAACCAAAATCAAATATCATATGATAGTCCAACTAGCAGAATCCCGCTGATCCAGGCCACCTATGCGAAGCCGTCAGAAAACTGCATGTATGAGAACTCATCCTGGTCCTCGTAGTAATCCGGCTCCAGCTCCTAAATCACCTCGCTATCTGCATCTAAGATAGAATCTGGTAGGTATTGCAAACACCGTCCCGTAACGTGGGAGTGAGTGATCAACTCAGTGGAATCATAGAGCAAAGATTAACATGTTATCAAATCAATCACGCGATAATAGTAAAGCAAACAATCATACATTCCTAGACACTGTTATTAATGCAAGGATGAGATACAGTAATGATGCATGCCCTCACCGACATACTCCCTCATGCGACACCATCTTACGTTCGCGGCATGCTTTCTTCCCTCAGTGCTCCACATCTTCCAGGCACATACAGTGCGATATGAATATGATTATCGAGTTTTTATTAGTCCTTTCATACAACAGTATTGGGAAACTAAGGTACTTCTCTTATATCATTCCCAACAAAGATCCTGTCTAGGGTCGTCACTCTAGTAGTCTTATACGATGATATATTTTTAGGTCACTACAAGGGCTGTCAGGGCTGTTGTTCACACTCATTGCACTGCTCCCCCATCACCTTATCAATACAGGCCTAGTTGTACTCTTGTTGCTACGGAAGTGTTGTCGCCTCACATAGACTTAGAATACGCTCGAGGTCACTACAAAGGGCTCGTCACCAATCAGAGTAGGCCGACAGCTCGAATGTAGTGTCCCATACCACCACAATCGGCTCACGAGTCTAAGGTGTTCACTGGTCACTACGAAAAATCTCGTCGCCACAGCGTAGGCCGACAGCTCGACCACGGTGTCCCATACCACCATGTTCGGCTCATGAGTCTTAATGGATCAAGGTACCATGGTTATCAGGGTTTTCACCGGTAAGTTCAGTACCCTAGGTTCAAGCAGTTATGACCAATACAAGGTGAACATACAATGGTCAGTCAGATTACTTGACGATCTCGACTAGTACGACCGCACCTTAAGATGAACGACATGAAGTGCATAAGCACCTTGTGTGGCCTAACCACTACTGTCAATCAAAACATGACTCAGGTTCGTCGACGCGTCTTTCGTGGCCAATAGAATCCAACCATGATTTTGAATCTATTACCGACTGCCTGGACTAGAGTATAGCCCCAAGCACCTAAATCAATGATTATATGAGAGTGACAGAAGTGAAACAAAAATAATCCAAGCATGTTAGCAACATGTTATAACATACAACATAAGCAATTCAACCAAACACAAGCATTTCATATAAATAAGGAAATCAATTCAATATAACAAACTTGGAGGAAATCATGTACATCATCATATTAGTTGAGAATCCAATATTTAAACTAATCTACAACAACATTTACTCAATACTTACTTATACAAAACTTTATACAAACAGTTAATCTACACACATTAGCCTTCATAGCGTATGTCCGCCAATAATGTGCATTAGGGTGAATCTCTTTTCCGAACAGATCATACACGCATAACTAGCATATGTACATGACAAATACACATGGCAATCATATTAGCAAAATACGTACGTATACAGTATTTTCTATAAATGCCTAAAATACCCTCAATCTCATATTCTTCGTACGTATTCGAAATGGAAAACAGACAGCATGTTCTACATGTCAAACAGCATCCTTGTCACTAATATACTATTAAACGGCATTGAAAGCTTTGAAAACAGATAACCTAAACATCTAAAATCATCACCTTACGCCGTAGAAGCGTATCGAATCGAATAGAAACTCTATGCTTCGTCAATGTCAATATGATGACCTATATCACAAGATAAGTCAGCTACTTCACTACTTGTATTGATAAAATTCCTAAAACAGGCTAAGGTTAGGGTTTTCTTACCTAGAATGAAATCAGAATTACAAGAAGAGTGATTAGAACACGATAGCTAAGCACGTGTAGTAGCAAGATCGAGTGACAAGAACTTTCCCCCACAACTTCCACACAATCTCTCTCTTTTCTCTCTTCTCTTTCCTAGGGTTTCTTACAAATTCGTATGGGAGGGATGTGAGAGGGTTTAAGGTCCTTAAATAGGTTAGAAACTTACCTATTTAGACTTTAAACTAAGGTATACTTGGGTTATAGCCAAATCGGGTCCTTTTCGATCCAAAAGGACATTTTTGGAGGTCCCCTGACTGAATGCGGTCGGACTTAAGCTTATGGATGTTGGATCCTGATCACATTAAGTTTTCAGTTCAATAGGGTTTCCAGATCACACGTGGCAGACCAGTTTCAGTTCAGCGGTCATTGAGACTTGATCAGGGATTCCAAGTACACTGACATGAGTGGGAAATGTTCCCTGATCTGAGGGTGTATTTGAGTCAGATTCCAATGGTCTGAATGCTTATAATTAACCCCCAAGCGACACGTGCCAGATTTATTTAAATCACATTTAATTTATTAAGAATTCTTCTCTTTCTCACACTCCTTGATCCAGGCTCAATGAAATAGCCTCAGAACATCAGTTGGGCTTGATTTTCGAAATGATTGTCAAGTCCAACTAAGTGGTCATAGTGGTCTAAGTTTATTGCTATCAGACTCACGACGTGTGGTCGGAGTCCATTACAAAGTTTCAAAGGGTTCCTGAGAACAGATGAGTTTAGAGTTTGATCTTAGGTTTCAGGATGTTATAGCGTTAAGGATTCTATAAGTTTTGGGTCTTGTAGAATGTATTTAAAGCGGTCAGTGCTAATTTCACAGCTAATCTAACATAGCGCTAGTTAACTTACGCTTAATTTCTAAAGGAATTAATCCTAAATGATTTCTGCCTGAGGTGGTACTCGGGTCTCTGTACGGATTTTTTTGAGACGTTACAGGGGCCCACGACCATTATAAAAATCAAGGAAATGGATGGACATCATGTATGTAACACATACATCATGATGGGCCTCACAAGGTAGCCCCATGGTGGGCATATACCCCATAAATCAGGGTGGGCCTCTAAAGGCAATAGGGCTCATGTCCTTAGAGGAATGGATGAACAGTGTGAATATAAGACATACGTCATGGTGGAATCACTCATCACAATTAGGCCTCATATATGGGCCTCGTATACATCACATCGGGCTTCACACAAGTGCCACATATACATCACTTGGGCCTTATACAAGGGCCACATATACATCACTTGGGCCTCATACATGGGTCGCATATTCATCAAAATGGGCCTCATACAAGAGCCGCATATACATCACAATGGTCCTCATTACATGGGCCACATATACATCACAATGGGCCTCATTACATGGGCTGCATATACATCACATTGGACCTCAAACACGGGCCGCGTATACATCACAATGGGCCTCATTACATGGGCCGCATATACATCACATTGGGCCTCAAACATCGGCCGCATTGCATGGGCCTCATATACCTCAGGTGGGCCCTACATACAGCAAGTGGGCCCTGTCTCTAGCAAAATAGATGGATGGCGTGGTATGAATCACATACATTATGTGGGTCCCACCGTCCAGAAATGCTGGACAGTGTGGGTTTACAACACATGCATTATGGCCCCACGTTCAGGGGCCGGACGGCTTGGATAAAAACCTACATCATGTGGGGTCCATGTCCCACGGATGGTGTGGATAAAACAAATCCATCATGTGGGGGCCGACAGATGGACGACTGGATGAAATATATACGTCATGGGGTCCCACAGATGGATAACTGGATGAAATATATACGTCATGGGGGGCCTCACAGATGGACAGCTAGATGAAACAAACACATCAGGTGGACCCCGCTGCTGCTGAACAGTTGTCCAACAGTGTCCACTGATGGATGGTGTGGATCAAACCCATACATCATGGTAGGTCACACCGTTAAATGGATGATGTAGATAAAACACATATAACACGGTGGTCCCCATCGTCCACATTCTGGACAGTGAGATGCAACACATACATCAGTGGGCCCCATGTCCTTAGATGGACAGTGAGGGTAAAACCCATACATCATGGTGGATCCCACGTCCTCAGATGGATGGTGTGGATGTCACACATGTGCGCTAGGGCCCCACCATCCCAAACAATGGACGATGAGGGTAGAACAAATACCTCATGATTGGACACACAGAACTTGCTGACGTCAATACATCAGCTATATAGGTGGAGGTCCCCACCGTCCAAATGGATGGTGGGATAAAATACATATATCACGGTCATCCCCATAGATGGACGGTTTGAATATAACACAAACATCAAGGTGGGTCACACGGACAGACGGTGTGAATATAACACGCACATCATGCGTGCCCCATGATTGGGACGGTCAGGAGACCCACGTCATCAAGGTAGGCCCCACACGTGGCAAGTGGGTCCCACCATCCAATAGGCTGGATGGTGTTGATGGGGTGGGGAAACTCATGCATCATAGGTGGGTCCACACATGTGGCCCACCTTCTTTGAATAAAGCTGGTTTTTGTGTTTTCCCTTCGCCTAGGACTACTGGACATCCAGCGAACGAACAGCTTGGATGAAATGCTCGTGTCTGGTGGATCCCACGTGAACGTGGCCCACCACAGTTGGATCAATCTGATATTTATATTTTTTCCTTCATCCAGTGCTACTGGAATATTGTGCACACATCAGTTGGGCCATCATGCTAGACGTCCAGAAAATTGGACAGCAAGGACATCTAGTAAATTTGGATGGCTGGACATGTACACATTAGGCAGGCCATACACATCATCACAAAATAAAAGAGAGGAAGATAGGGACGTGTGATGGAGGGCTCCGCCACGATGAGCCCTCCGTTCATACAAAACATACATCAAGTGGGTCCCAATGCATGTGGGCCAATCAAAATCAACGGTGGAGATCCCTTTTCCACCAAAAATGCAAGGTTTAGATGACCTTTTCACACTAGAAAAATAAATGTCATGATGGGGTCCATGGAGAATGGCCCCATCATGGGATGAACATATGAATCATGATGGGCCATCGGCCACACGTAAGGTCCAAAGTGAGATCCATATCATCAATCGGTAGGCCCCACTTGACCCATCATCAAGATTTAAATCTACTCCTACAAAAGACCCACCGATTATCTTCTTCTTTAGCCCCTTGGAATCCTTGACTCCTAAGCTCTCTCTTTGATAGAGGATGATAAAGATTGAAGGGTTGGATGGTGAGATATGGGGGTAGGAAAGTGGGCCTAACACTTATCTTCTTCTCACTCCTTAGGATTTTTCTCTCATGGTTGCTTGGGAAATGGAGGGAGATAAGATGGAATGGGTGAGAGATGAGAGAGAGGAATGGGTGTTGTAAGGAGAAATGACATGGAGGGTATGGGCTTGGTTGACTATTGGGTGAGAGAGAGATGGGTGTCATGCTTTCTTGGTAAGAGAGGGATGGGCTAGGTATGGGTTGTGATGGGATGTACTTGACTTGTGATTGATTGATTGATGTGATGTTTGGGTAGAGATTCTCTCTGTCTTCATAATGAGGGGCATTTTTCTCGAAAGAAATGTGGACCCACAACTCCTAGCCTAGGTATTACACCGGTGTATAAGATGCGGTGTTGGAATCTCGACGACGGTGCGGTCGCAATGGTACAAGTCTCAGGTCGAGTCGACTTAGATCTATGGGATGCGATTTAGGGTCGTGCACAAGCTCCGATTACAGGTTGTAGGTTGTCGAAATTCGATGGGGAGGATTGCGGAAGTCTAAGGAATGATATTGACTAGGATACAGGCCTTATAATATGTTACCTCAAGAGGAGTTACGTGGGCCCGTACAACTCACAAGGAGTGGCGCGACCTGGCCTTATGCACTTTGCACTCCCTCTCCTTCTCTCCATCTCCAATGCCTATCAGAGGCACTGGTCTTCCATACATCTGATCCCATAAATAAGGGGGGTAAGGGGTATTTATAGGCTTTTGTGCATGTAAGCCCTCAAATCTGGTTTCGTGGACCCCACTTCGCATCACCGACTCAACATATCTAGCGAAGGGTAGTGCGGCCCAATGCAACTACAGTGAGTTGCGTGGACCCGCGCAACTTGGGTCCCGTGCAACTCATGACCCTCACAATTTATGACCTGGGCAACTCATCTTGTCTTCACTTCTATGCTCTATGTCTTTATGCAATTCTTCTTCTTGAAGCTTCTTTCCTTAACAAAATTTTATGCTCCAACAAATGCCCCCTTAATCCAAGATTTGACCACTCTAAGTCAAGTTGAATGATCAATTTCCTTCTCTGGGACTTGAGTTGCGCAGGCCCGCACAACTCGCACCCGTGCAACTCGCAGCAGGTCCCGCTAGCCTATAAATATTAGAACTTCTAGCCATTTCATACTTTAAAATTTTCTTCTCACTCTGTCAAACCCCTTTTTCGTACAACTCCCCAACACTTAGTGCGAAAAACCTTCGTTCTGAAACTTTGCCAAAATTTTCTTAATTTCCCAAACTTAACCAATTTCTCTTGACTCTTTCATTGTGGCTCACAATAACCTTTCACCTCATAGAAGCACCTACAAATCAACCTTCCCACGCAAGTCTTCCATTCTCTTGTCAAACTCCCAAACCTTCTCCAGTTCCTCCAGCTCCAACACCTTCTTCTACGGCTCCAATAACCACTTCTCCCCCTTCGACATATGAAGACAGCTCACGAAAGTAAATTAAGGTAACTAAGAAACATCCCGCTTACATAAAGGAGCCAGTCCTGCCCATCCTTGAATTTTTTGATAGAATCAAAACACTTTCTTGGCCGATATTCCAGGCATTCATTTCTGAAGAAATAGCGGGGTCTCCGAAGCAAGGTTGCAAAATTGACTGAGAATCTTGGCTGAAACTAACAACCAATTTGAGCACCGACATCATCCAATCTCCCATGAGAGAGGATAGGCCAACCCCCATCACTTTCTTAAAAGAAGCGAAAGAGATCGAAGAACCAGGAACTTTAAGAGAAAATCAAGGAGCATAAGAAGAAAAAACTCCTGAACACTTGGGACACTATGAAGATCCAGGATGGCTATATCAAATTCAACAGTTCTTTCAGGAATGAGTTAATAACGATCCCATTAAATATTCAACGTCATCTGTCCATTCTTCGAAGTGAGCTGATAGATTGAACGACTCAAAGCTGAATGATGTACACTCCAAACTGGTCAATGAGAGAACCTAGAATGATAGAAGACATTCAATCAGAAAAGGGATCGAGACAGCATGTCGGCAAAGTCCATCCCATGCGACTTCTTATCCCTTGTTACAATCCACATGAACTATTTTCCACAGCTTTCTACAAAACAGTGAACCAACGTTTCAGAGAAAGAAGATCACTATGGGGCAATGATGAATTCCGTACATGCGGCTTCTCAACATTGCGCAAGTACTATACTGACTGGTCCAAGGCCATCCTTAACAAACATTCTGCGATGTTGATGGAGGTCAGACTTTATGGTGTGATCAAAGCTACCTCGGAGTATTTCTATAAAGATCATATGATCTATAAAGGGTTTCTCAGCTATTGGTGTCCCACCACCAATTCATTCCATTTTTCCCTCGACGAAGTCAATATCACCCAGTGGGACCTACATAGAATAGAGGGACTCCCCAAAATGGGTCACTTCTTTGACAAGTACATTCCCATCAATGAAAAATTTTCACACTTCTTCTCTTCCAAGCGACAAGCATCAGTGCTAAATGCTTCTGTCGAACTCTTCAAGGAAATGTCTAAGTTTCCTGATATCAGAAAGATCCCCCACTTCCTCTGTCTAGCTCACTTTTCCCAAGAGCTGCAATATATCTTCTTTCTTCTCTCTTTTTTTTCTTGCATCATGATTTCGTGCACTTTACTAATATCGTTTTCATCCATCCCCTTCTTTCTCTTGTAGGTTTAAGAATAGTCATTCTGATGAATTGGAAAATTCTGACCGCAGGGTGAAAAACCCTTCAGAATTCACACCTAAGGGTGAATTAGCAGCTTTCCTGGCGTACCGGCTCAGTATCGTCGTGCTACCAAGTTCTAAATGGGTCGACACTATCAAACCTTCTGTATTCATCGTCGTAGGAGGACTAGCAGAAGGATAAAAATACTCGTTAGCACCCCCTGTACTATGTTCACAATACCAAGACTTTGGTGACATCACTACACATTGAAAGAATCCATCTATCGGGGCCATCTCTGCATTTACTCCGTGGCACTATTTTTCCCAGTGGTTGGGTGTATATTTCCCATGGACATACGAGAACCCCGAAAAAGCTTACGTACATCCCTCGCGACTTCATTATGCCATTATCAATGAAGAATAATGCTGAAGAGGATGTACGAATGGGTGATTGACACAATCGAGTAGATGAATACTATCGATTTCTATCAATTCCCATTTCCTCAATATATTGTGGATCATGAAGCTACTGATCACGAAGATCTTCCTCCGACCGAGTGAGCCTTTTTCATCTCGATACAATCTAACAGCTTACCTTTAAGAGAAGGTAGTGAATTTTGGAGGGAGCCCTACTATCCAAGTAGGTTTGCAAGATAGTTCGGATACAGTCAGACCATCCCCAAACATTCTAAAGTGGTGACTCGTACCATGCGAAGTTACGGAGTAGGGCCTTACAATTGGAGGCTAGTTTGGAGACAGCTACTCACAGCCTGAATCAACTTAAAATTCATCATTCCGGGTTTTGGATGTTTCGTCCACACGACTTATCCATGGATACGATGGTGGGCGCATCAATCATTCCTCATTCGTCGATGCTTACTAGTAGATTCACCTATATGGATCCCCGCTCCTTGGATTAGGAAATGTAATCTCATAAAGGGAATAGGCTACACCATTGAATGCGATCATGCCCCTGCTCTTGGTGAAGTGTGTATAAAAAATTTTGTGGAAGAGCCCATTTGTAAGGTTAAGCCTACCAACAATTTCAAAGGTTGGAACGCTAACGGGTTTCCCTTAACCCACTTCAAGACTCAAAGGAAACATGTGGGCAGGGAAGATGCTCCTACAGATGTTGTTTAATTGCCCCATGTCTCTACTTCTACAGACCCTACTCCTATTCCAGAGGCTGTCTGTCCTTCATAACCTCAAGAGGTGCGTCCATCTGTTCCGCCACCACCATCTGCTTGCCAAGATTCCTCGTCACCCATGACTAGATCGCGGATGCGGGCGAGGTCTTCTGTATCTCTGATAACTATTACCACAGAAGCTCTTGCCTCTACTGAAAAAGGGAAATCGACAAGGAAGGGGAAATAAGTTATCATTGAAGAACCATCTCTAAACTCGTCATCATCTTTGTCATCTTCAGAAAAGAAAGATGAAGGATCCTCCTCTAGCGATTCCCCTCCTACTAACTGTGAGTCATCTTCCAACGATTCAGAGGAAGAGGGGTAACTGAATGCAAATGAAGAGGTGGGAGAAGGAATAGAAGCAGCAGAAGAAAGAGAAATAAATGTGGATGAGGCAGAAGAAGGAGAGGTAGATGTAGGTGATAACGAACGAATCGGCGTAACTACTGAGATCGATGAAGAGATTCCACAAGAGAACATCCCCCCTGCCACCGCTATAGGTGTTAACGAGGAAGAAGAGCCCCTTGACTACAGAGAATATGAAGACACAGTCGAGGCTAACTTAACTTTGTCATTTAGCAGCAACTACTCTCCTCTCCCACGTGCGATACTTTTAAACTCTCCAGCCAATGTCACAATGCCTCTAGAGACTCTTTTGATTCCTACGAGTGTAACTCAGGTTGCTCTACCTATTACTTCTTCTGGCAAGCGTTTCGCTAAAAAGGTTAGGGAGCCTCTTAGGCTTCTAATCAAACCCAGCAGAGTGGTTCGTGAAATAATTTTCCCCACCGAGCCAACCAATATTGCTAATCCGACTACTGTGGCATCAAGTACTAAAAACCAGGCGCCATCTTTTGTCAACATGGCTTCAAACTTACCTGGACCATCTACTCTTCTGGAGGAGAGGCAATCCATAGAAATAACGATCCCTACTCCGATGCCTTCAACAGCTGCAGGTGTACTTCACTCTATTTTCTTGGTTTATAATAATAACCTGCAATCCACTTCCTAACTTGAATTTTTGTATTCATATTTTATAGTTCGCGCTGTCTCCAGTGGTTCTGTGAGCTCTAATTCTATCACACTATATCAAACATCATATCCCTAGAGAAAATCTCCCCTCCCGCACTATCTTTATTGAGGAGCTCATTGTCGGCATCACATCTTCAAGGACCCTGATCAATGGTTAGATCTAGAAATAGTGTTGTCATCTATAAGTGTTATGTTGTAGATCTAGCACCCTGTATTGTCAAATTTTGTATTGTCAAACCACTTTGGAGTGATTGACTTGTTTTGATAGATGGAAAGTTCACCTTCATACGAAGATGAGTTTTAAGTCATCTACATTAACATCAAGTGCTTCGACAACTTCAAGTCAATGTGCATCTTCAACTGCTAGAACAAGTTCAAGTTTAAGAAGTGCAAGTATAACTTTAAGTCCAAATGCATAGGTATACAAGCTCAAGCTCAAGTTTCAAGTATACAAGCTCAAGCTCAAGTTTCAAGTATACAAGATCAAGCTTCATGTACTTTAAAGTATATTATCTACCGAAGTGACCAATGTTATAAGTTCAATGCTCACATTTAAGGTATACATGACCCTAGAAAGACCTTAGGCTTAGGTCATTAATGTTGCATATTTAAATTGGGTTAATGTGCTTATTTTAGGCTTTGCTTCAACTATTCCTAGTCATTGTTTGACTAGTCCAGGCACTAGCTCGACCAGTCCAAGGTTTTTCTCAACCAGTCCAGAAATTTACACAAACTTTTGGATAAGTTTGGTTGGTCTTTGACCAGTCGAGCACCCTGCTCAACCGGTCGTGAAGACTGGCTCGACTAGTCGAGCAGGGCTCGACTTGAACTCCAGCAAGGTGATTTTGACTCACTTGACTAGTCGAGTGCTATGCTTGACCAGTTGAGCAGGCCACTCGACTAGTCGAGGGTCTGTTTTATCCAATTACACCAGAAAATTTAAAAATTGGATGCTAGCAGGACTAGTCGAGGGAATCAAATTCCAGCCTATAAATAGAGGGATTTTCTATGATTTTTTTCATTCATTCTAAGCCAATTCAAGCCACCTCTCTAAGAAATAAGTCCCCGCTATTGTGAAGCTATTATACATATTTAATATTCTTTTATATAGCTTTTTGGTTTTGAATTTCTTGATCTCTTGTTGTTTAATCTTATTTGATAAAAAGGGAATTGTGCTTTAACCCTTCTTGAGATCTAAGAAATTGAATCCAAGTAGTCAAAGGTTAGATTTAATTTAAAATTCATCTAGACCTACAACCCTTTCATTTGTGAGATAGAACTTTGAACATCTACATCTACAAAGAAGCGGTTTTGTCAACTACATCAAAGAAGAATCTTCAGATAAGTATTTTTACAATTTTTTGTATTTTGTTTGAGAGATTCAGCCAGA
This sequence comes from Magnolia kwangsiensis, assembly GCA_037074715.1. Classification (NCBI taxonomy): domain Eukaryota; kingdom Viridiplantae; phylum Streptophyta; class Magnoliopsida; order Magnoliales; family Magnoliaceae; genus Magnolia; species Magnolia kwangsiensis. The sequence goes on along the minus strand of CM073587.1, from coordinate 37,154,415 downwards.
AAAATCTCCTTTTTGGTTTTAACTGAGATCAGCCAGGAAAATCTCAATGTGAGGTTTTTAATGGTGTAAGCCCAATTGAAAAACACATCTGTAAAGGTTTTAAGGTGAACCTTGGAAAACCTTCTTTCATAATGAAAGCCAATACCATGTGGGTTATGGATATTGGGAGTGAAGTAGGTGTGGTTATTTATGAATAGTTGGTGTACACACCGAACCACTATAATTCTTGGAGTTGTGGTGGACGTTGTATTTGATATTTGTGTGTGAATGCTTGTATCTCTTTTATGTACTTGTGGTGAATGTTGTAATAGCCAAATTTATTTCTTTTACCTCTATATCGGTTTGAGTTTTTGATACTTACTAAAGTTCTAGAAATTAGGTTGTCCTACCATAAACTTTGGTTTTTGGTGTAAGGTTATCCTTAGAATAACGTTTATATCAACCTCTCAAGACTAGTGCATTTGAGGTTACTATTCATTTCAGTTATTTGCATTTATTTTCTACATTTTATTTTTATTTGGCATAGTCCTATTCACCCCCTCCCCCCCTCTCTCGGACTGAGAGCTAGCCCATTTCAAGTGGTATTAAATCCTGATAGCTCATTCCATTGGATTTATTTCCTAAGCTAATCGATCTCGAGCTCACAATATGTCAAATTTTGATAGCCTTTCTATTACTAGGCTACCACCATTTGATGGCTCTAATTATGCTTATTTGAAAGCTAGGATGAGGATCTTTTTGAGGTCCATTGATGAAATTATGTGGCAAGCCACAGTGACTAGATGGAACCCACCTACATCTAAAGTTCTAGGCACCGATGGAACTAAGTCCCTTAAAGAAACACCATATTATATGTGGACTACTCTTCAGAAAAATGAGGGCAGTGCTAATTTCAAAGCTTTAAATCTAATCACTTGTGCACTATCACCAAATGAGTTCAAAAGAATTATATCTTATGATACTGCAAAACAAGCTTGGGACATCCTTGAAATGACACACGAGGGAACAAATATTGTCAAAAAGTCTAAAGTTCATATCCTTGCCACTGGGTTTGAGGAAATTCATTTGGAAGAAAATGAATCATTCATGGACTTTTATATGAAATTAAATGACATAGTTAACTCTATGTGGGGTATTAGAGATAGCATCCCAGAAAGAAAAGTTTGTTCAAAAATACTATGATCACTTCATGAGAGATTCAATTCCAATGTGACTGCTATTCACGAACTTAGAGACACTAATAATATGAGGGTGGAGAAACTTGTTGGTTCACTTCAAACTTATGAGTTAAATTTCAAAGCTCCAAAAGGTAAGTCTATAGCCCTTAAATCATCTAAATGTATTTCTCAATATAGTAATAATTTTGATTGTGAAAACTCAAAGGATGATATCGCCTTATTAGCTAAAAAGTTTTATAAGATTTTAAAAGTAAGAAGAGAGTTAATTTTTAAAAACCCTTTGAGAAGAAAAAGGGTAAAACTAAAAACTAGAAATCTCTAAAGGATAGTCAGTGCTTCAATTGCCATGAATATGGGCATTTGGCAAATAAGTGTCCAAAAAGGGACAAGCTAAAGAGAAAAGACATGTTAGCCACATGGGATGAATCGTCCTGCTCTGAAGCTTCTTCTGAGTTGAATGATTCAGAACCCGAATCTACAAGTGAAATCAAGGCTTTAATGACTCTAGCCAGAGTCACTTCCAAAGATAGTTACGATATATCTGAATATGAAAAATCTGAGAAGTGACCCTGAAAATGAAGATGATCTTCAGGATGCCTATAATGCCCTATACAAGGAGAATTGTACGATAGCTGTCAAGCTTAAACTTTAGAAAGAAAAATTTTAAAAATTAAAGGATTTTAAAAACTCAATTTTAGAAAAGTCGCATATTTCTGATTGTTTTGAAAAGAAAAAATGTGACTTAAATTTCAAAACATCTGAACTAGAAAAACTAAGATCAGAGAATGAGAAACTAAAACTTAAAAGTTTCTTCCCTCTTGAGTTCAAAGGATACATGGAGGTATGCCCAGGGAGACCCTAAACGTGAAAAGTTACTATCTACATCTAGAAAATGTTGAGATAGATCAGGTCTAAGCTATGATAAAAACATGCTTCTGAAAAATAAGAATGTAACTCCTAGGTTTGTTAAAGGAGAATCCTCCAACTCAAAGGGAAAAGGCTTGAATCAAAACAGCTTTAAAAATTTAAAAACTTTTCAAGCTCCCAAAGTTAATGCCAACCATATCAACCTTAGAAATCAAAATTATAATCCTTTAGCTGAGAAGATTGTGGACTTACTCAAGGAGCTTCTCAAATCTAATTCGAATGTGAGAGTTAATTATAATTATATATGAAGGAAAACCAACAGTGCTCTTAAACCCAAAATGATAATGAAATGGGTTCATAAGGTTACTTGTCTGGTTGTCCACACCGCCTTCAAGGCTTCGAGTCAATCAAAGTGGTACCTAGACAGTGGTTTCTCAAGACACATGACAGGTGATAGAGATTTGTTCACCGACTACAAAGAAATGACTAATGGGTCAGTCACATTTAGTGATGGTAGCAACTGTAAACTAATTGGCCAAGGTATAGTTCAACTTTTTAACCTTCCTTCTTTTAAAAATATTTTATTCATTGAAGGTCTTAAGCATAATCTTTTGAGTATTTCTCAAATCTGCGATAACAAACACAGTTTTAAATTCACTAATCAAGGATGTGAGATCTCAAATGAGAAAGGTTGTGTGATATTAAATGGTCGAAGAACATCTGAGAATTACTATATTGTAAGTGATTCTAGGTCGTCTAAATTATCTTGTTACATGGTCCAAACTAATGAGACCAAATTATGGCACAAATGCCTTGGACATGTAAACTACTAAAATTTATATAGACTGAGCAAAGCCGATCTAATAAGAGGTCTACCCAAATTGAAGAAAATGGATAAAATATGTGGTACATGTCAAATCAAAAAATAAACAAGGAGTAGTCACAAAAAAGTAAACTCTTTTGCCACACTAAACCTCTTGAACTTCTCCACATGGATCTTGTAGGACCAACTAGAATGGAGAGTAGAGGTGGTAAGAAGTATTTCTTAGTAATTGTAGATGATTTTACCAAATTTACATAGGTAGCATTCATGAGAGAAAAATCTGAAACTCTCGATGAAGTGAAAAGGATACTTAAGTGTATCCAAACTGAGAAATAAATGAATATTACTAAGATCCGAAGTGATCATGGATCAGAGTTTGAAAATAGCAAATTTGAGAAGTTCTGTAGCGATCATGGAATATTGCATGAGTTTTCATATCCTAAGATACCTCAAAAAAATGGAATTGTTGAAAGGAAAAACAGAGTGCTTCAAGAAATGGCTAATGTAATGTTGAATAACATGAAGTTACCTAAAAATCTATGGGTTGAAGCTATTAACACTACATGTTATATAATAAATCGAGTTTACATTAAAAAATCAAAAGATAAAATAGTTTATGAATTGTAGTTTAACAAGAAACCCACAGTTAAATGCTTTCGAGTTTTTAGAAGTAAGTGTTATAGTTTGCATGACTGCGAAAATTTATGGAAGTTCAACACTAAAAGTGACAAAGGGATTTTCCTAGGATATGCTCTAAATAGTTGAGCGAATTAAGTTCTCAACAAGAGAACCAATGTCATTAAGGAGTCCATAAATGTGGTTATTGATGATCATATGAATACGCTAATTACCATTTCAGAAGATGATGAAGTCAATATGATAGAAAAACCTGACTCCTCATCTAGTCAAATTAACAATGAACTACGATCAGTTAAAAATCATCCTACTGATCAAATACTAGGTAACCCTCTCACTGGAGTGCGTACTCGAAGATAATTAGAAAACATATGTAATTATGTCTGCTTTACTTTCTAAATTGAGCCGACCAATGTAAAAGAGGCACTCACTGATGAAAATTGGATAGTTGCGCCATGCACGATGAACTGAATTGATTTATTAGGAATGATGTATAGTATTTGGTTCCAAGACCATCTGATAAACATATTATAGGAACCAAGTGGATTTTAAAAAATAAACCTGATGAGTTAGGGAATATAATAAGAAATAAGGCTAGACTGGTTGTACAAGAGTACACTTAGATAAAAGGCGTCGATTATGATAAAACCACTGCCCCAGTAGCTCATCTTGAATCCATCAAATTATTCATATCCATTGCATATTTCAAGAAGTTTAAAATTTATCGAATGGATGTCAAAAATGCATGACTACAACTCTTAAGCTTTTTAAAGATGCAATAGGTAAAAGTGTAGATCCTCGGTTGTATCGTAGTATGATTGGTAGTTTATTATATTTAACTACGAGCCGACCTAATATATCATTCAGCATAGGTATCTTTGTTAGATATCAATCAGATCCTAAGGAATCTCACCTTATAGTTGTCAAGCGAATTATTAGATATGTCACAAGTTCAATTAATCTAGGCCTATGGTATTCACATGATACTAATGTTCAATTAGCTGGAAATACAGATGCTGTCTGGGTTAGGAATATAGATGATAGAAAGTCCACCAGTGGTGGATGCTTTTATGTTGGGAACTGTTTAGTTTCCTAGCATAGTAAGAAACAAAGTTTCGTTTCTCTATCCACAGCTGAGGCTAAATATATTACAGCTAGAAATGCTTGTACCTAGCTGGTGTTAATGAAAAGAACCGATCAAGCACATACTCGACCATTCGTGGCACAACTAGTCAAGCATGTTCTCGACCAATCATGGTGCATGGTTGAAAGCCCCTTTTAAGTGAGAATAACACTTTTTTCTCCATATTCCTCACCTTCCTCACTTGCCTGTTCTCTGACCCATCGAATCCATCTTCGATTCGTGCAAGTGCTTCATTTTCAATTTCCTTTCGGATTTACATTCCTTGAATCTCACATTGCTAAATTCTTTCTTTTACTTGATCTTTTCTTATGGTTTATTGGGTCTTTTTGTGAAAAATCTGTTGGGTTTGAAACCCTTAATTTCTCTGTTGCATTTCTCTGTTGGTTCTTGCAATGGAAGGTCGTCCCACTAAGAAAACAACTAGAGCTTCTTCTTTAAGGTCCTCTCATGTTAGGGTGCGAACCTTACGACCTCCTAGAGATGACCCCAAATATGTGCAGGATTTCTGTCATCGAGAGATCATTGTTGAGCGGCAGGTTAACTCAAACCATCTTGCTCAATTTCAGATTATTCCTTTCTTTATTGCTGTAGGATGGGAGAACGTTCTGAATTGGGGCGGACCGGCATACCGCTCCATTGGGCAAACCATGTTCACTTGTATTAGCGACGTCTCTATTGAGGAATTAATCTTCACAATCACATTTAGAGAAGGTCTATACAAAGTCGATTGGTACATTATTGCTAACCTACTTGATGTCAATATAAACGACGATGGTATACCTATGCCGGTTTTAGCCGAGAGAATAAATGAATAAAAAAAAAAATCTCTCTCGACTCGCAAACTGTGTAACATGGATTTAGAATGAAATTCGGGGAATGAGCTCCAGGCCAACCAAATGTTGCCCAAATACAGAGTTTTGCATCACATCTTTATTTCCAATGTTTATCCCCGATCTAGAAACAAGGCTGAATTGACTTCTTTTATGGTTAGTATTCTTCATTTCGTAGTGTCTGGTAATCTTATGTGTCTTCCCTCTTTAATTGTTACATCCTAGAAAAATCCGTACAAATACCCAAGTACCACCTCAGGCAGAAATCACTAAGGACTAAATCCTTTAGAAATTAAACAAGAATTAACTAGCGCTAAACTAGATTACCTGGGAAATTAGCATCAATCACTTTAAATACGATCTGTAAGGCCTAAAACTTGTAGAATATTTAATGCTACATTACCCTAAAACTTAGGATCAATCTCTAAACCCAGTTACTCTCGGGAGAGCATTGAAACTCTGTATCGGACCTAGACCACACGTCAAAAGTCCGATAGCTACGAAACTATACAACTATGACCGCCTAGTTGGACTTCACAATTACCTCAAAAATTAAGTCCAGATGATGTCCTAGGACTATTTACTTGAGTCCGGAGTGAAGTGTGTGAGAAACGTAAATATCTTTAGAAAATAAATCTGAAATTAAGTAATCTAAGTTTTGTCGCTTGTGGGGCAACAATAAGCATTCAGACCATCAGAATCTAACCCAAATACACCCTCAGATCAGGGGAAATGTCCCACACATGCCAATCTACTTGTGGTCATGATCGGGTGTCGGTGACCGTCGATCTGTAAACCCGATCGGACTGAAAACTTAGCTTGATCAAGATCCGATATTAGGAAGCTTAAGTCCAACCATATTCAATAAAGGGACCTTCAAAAATGCTCCGTTGGATCGGAACAGACCCGATTTGGCTATAACCTAAGTGTACCATGGCCCTGGGCTATTCCCATCAGTTTTGGGCCTATATAAGGGCTTTAAAACCCCTCTCACATATTCCATACGAATTCTAAAACCCTAGCAAAGAAAAGAGAAGAAAAGGAAAGGAAAGAGAGAGAAAGAGAGAGAGTGAGTTGGTGATTCATCCTGGGGTTCTTCCCAGCTGCACTACGTGCCAAATCTGTTCGTTTGTATCGCTATACGGGCGATCCCAATTCCATACTTGGATAAAAAAACCAAACCCTAACCTATTTTAGGGTTTCAAATAGTCTAAATGATGATGTAGCTAACCTACCTCATGCTCTAGGTTGCTAATCCGCCGTTGACAAAGACTTAACGTCTAAAACAAATCCATTACGCGTTTACTGGTGTAAGGCGCCGACTATATGCGTATAGGTTATGGTTTTTAAGGCTTTCAATGTCGGTTAATGGTTTATTACTGACATGGATGATATTTCACATGCCAAATGCGATATTTATTCCGTGTTACAATTAGATATGAACTATGTAGTATATAGAGAAATTCATGTGTTTGTTGAAATGTTTGTATGCGTTTGGAATCTGAATTTGTGATTGCCATGATTAACTATCGTAGGTACATGATTGTTATGTATGCAATAACTCCTTGGAAAAAGAATTTTCTCTAATACGTAATATAACCAATATATGTGATGTATGTTGGAAGATGTAGTTTAAGTGTTTGTAAAAATGACTGAATGAGTTAGTAGTTAATAAACTGTGATTTTTAGGAGAGTTGAGATATGAATCTCAACTACCTTAATTGTGTGCATGATTTCTTCCATGTACTGTATAGCCTACTTATTCATGTTTAATTATGTGTATGATTTCCTCCATATATGGTATATTCACGTTTAAGTTATATTACATAACATGCTCACATGATTGTAGGATTTGACTTGAGTATTCATTACTGCTTTCTTATCTTATATGCTTAGTTGTTGTGATTGCAAGCGGTTAGGGCTATATCATAGTCCAGGAAATCGGTAATAGGCCTTATTCTGGTGGTTGAGGTTATTTTTGCCACGCAGGATGTGTTCGATGAATCCAAGCCGTACTTGAGGTGCTGACAGTGGTTAGGCCACACGGAGTGCTTATGCACTTCATGTGGATCAACTTAACATGCGCTCGTCCTAGTCGAGCTCGTCAAGTAACCCGATTGACCTGATGTATGCTCATCATGTTTGGACGCTACTGCTTGAATCTAAGATACCAAACTCACTAGTGAAATCCTGTTAACCTTGGTACCTCAATCCGCTAAGACTTATGAGCTGTACATGGTGGTATGGGACACTGTGGTCGAGCTATTGGCCTACACTGGGTGACGAGCCTCCCCGTAATGACCAGTGAGCAACCCAGACTCGTGAGCCAAATACAGTGGTAAGGGACACTGTATTCGTATTGTCGACCTACATTGATTGGTGATGAGCCCTTTGTAGTGACCTCAAGCATACCCTAAAACTGCATTGAGGCGATGATCCTTATTGTAGCAATGAGGGTATAACTAGGCCTGTATTGATTGGTGACGAGCCCTTTACAGCGACCTAGAACTATAACATCATATGAGATTTACTAGGACTGACGACCTTAGAATGGATCATTATTTTAAAATTGATATAAAAGAGATACCTTAGCTTCCCAATCCTGCTGTATGGAAAGGACTAATATGAACTTGGTAATCATGTTCATGCACCGCATTACATGTGCTTTGATGAGGAAGAGCACTTTCCGGTGGTTCCCATGCGCGCCGTAAGATGAAGACACTGAGGTAGTGCAGGCGTGGGCATGCATCATTACTACATCTTATTCTTGCATTAATCGGAGTATTTAGGACTTATTTATTGTACTGCTTTATTATTACTGCTTGACTGAATTGATAACATGTTAACCTTTGTTGTATAGCTCTACTGAGTTGATCACTCACTCCCATGTTCTGGGATGGTGTTTAAACACCAACCAGACTCTGCCTTAGTTACAGATGATGATGCAACCCACAAGGCAGAACTAGAGTTCGAGGATGATGAGGAGGCATTCTCCTACATGTAGTATTCAGGTGGGTTCATGTGAGCCATCTCCTAATTGGCGGAGATTCAGGAATAATTTTTGTAGTGGACTATCATATTCTTTTTGACATTTTGTATTTTGACACAAAACTTGTAATTATTGGCCTGACAACGCATACATACTTTGGGGACTTATACTAGTTTATATATTCATTTCAGTCTTCTGCTTACATATTACAATTGTCCCTGAATTATGTTTTGCTAATTTAGCTTAATCTAATTCATGTTTTATGCACTAATATAGACAACATTCATCCACCATTAAAAATGTTGCATAAGTGATGTTTTGGAACTCGGGAACTGAGTTATGCTCGACCCCCAACTTTCAGGGCATTACAAGTTGGTATCAGAGCATGATTTGATTAAATTGGACCTGGATTATGGTCACACAATGTACACTGACACAAATTTGACATAGAAGGGTGTAAAAAAAAATCTAGAAACAAGTTTAGGTTTCCCAGTTTCTCCAATTGGTGAAAGATTACTGAAAACGATCGTCGAGATCAAGTCCGTACACACCTGTAATCACGCAAAATGATCCCAATCCACTTCTAGACCGTCAATCGATGGGTTTAGATCATGTTTTATCCCATCCCAGCTGTTTAAAATCGGTAAGCGTGAATATACATCAGAATCTATTCGGAATGACCTAAAATGATTTGAAATATAATAGTGGGCCTAACGGAATATCTCCAGGGGGACCCAGGGTGGGACCCACACTTTTTTTGGACCTAGCGGGTAGGAGGAAATCACCCCACTAGTGAGCCCTCATCGAAATGTCCAGAGACCAGCGAGGACCTCGTCGGTTTAGTGAGGCCTGGCCGTCGGTCGGGCTAGATCGGGTGGGTCGGCTCGAGCTGACGCCTCTAGGGCATTGTGTGGTCCACTGATCTATATTGGGTCAGTTTTAACCACCCCCAATACACCCCCTCTTCATAACATACCCTCCCTAGCTTTCTTTTTCTAAAGAAAAACTCAAAATCTTCACATAAATCCCTCTCCAATCACTTTCCCTTCCATTTTCATGCACCATCCACACCAACCCCCTCAAAATCGTCTTTCAAAGCTATTGCTTTCCTTTTTTTTCCTTTCATTTGACCTTACACATCCCCTTTTAGTAGTTCATTATTCCAAAACTCAACAACCTCTCTTCTATTTTCTTCATTCCTTCTCATTTCAAACACACAAGTACCATTGTGTGCTTCAACGGTCTTGGTAGCTCATAACCTATCCTATTCCCATCTTTTAGTCTACTCTAATGGCTCTTTTTGAGCTTGTGACAACTATCTTCTCCCTTTCTGCCCTTCTTTTTCTCATGGGAAAGAAGTGAGCTCCTGTGGAAGAAGTCGGGCCTAGTCGCCCCACTCGGTCAAGGAGACCGAGAGGTGCCGCCGCGAGTACAAGTGCCAATCGGGAGTTGCAGACCAAGCGGGATCTAGATCCCCAGGCTCCCATAGGAAGGACTCTATTGGCGGAGCTGTCTCACGGAGTTTATGAGGGTCGTAGGGTCTTTTTTGATGCTCATGTGGATGCGCGGCTATTTGGAGAGTACCTGTTGTTCGAGCGCTTAGAAGAAGCCAAGTGGGGTCCCCTATTTGAGGGTGAGTTCCGTGCAAATGTGGGCATTGTCCAAGCTTTCTATGCCCACATTCATGAGCCAGCATTGGAGACCTTGCAGTTCAAAATTCCATTTGGAAGAGATCAGGAGGCCACAATCAACGTTGGTTTGATATCTTGGCTTATGAATGTGCCGCTTGGCGAGGTACATGCAAGTGAGAAGAATTTGATGAGTGCACGTGAAAGGGATCACCGCACATTGTTCCTTTGGGGTCGTCTGGTTCAATGGCAGCCAAATAATAGCCTTTTAGCAACCAATATGACGAACGACTTCCGCCAGCTTCACAACATCTTCACGTTCAACATCTACGCCAGGTGGAGCAATCGCAGCGAGTGCATGCACCTGATGGTGGATTTCTTATACCAAGTAGGACAGGGAGAGAAGTTGTGTGTGCCTACGTATGTTTTATGACAGATAATCCTTACCACATGTTTAAATAGAAGGATTGACTCACTCCCATTCGGTCAACTCATATGAAAGATTACAAATGAGTTTGGCTACAGACTTAGGGCAAAATTGCTGGTGCCGATCCATTATATAAATGAGACTACTCTTAATCAGATAGATATCGGGCCATGGTAACGACAAGCCCAACTTGAGGAGAGTGAGGGTGAGACAGAAAGTGAAGAGGAAGAGAGTGAAGAAGAAGGTGGAGCTAAAATAGAAGAAGAACAGGGCGAGGAAGAAGAGGAGGCCCAGGATACGGATGAGAGCTCTCCTCATACAACACAAGAGCATGATCCTGATTGGGCCCATAGGGAGGCCCGTTTAGATCAACTTGAGGAGGTCTAGGCTGCCCTATGACAGGATATCATCGATGTTAGGGCCCTCATGAAACACAAGTTTAAGAAAGTGACTCACACTTTGAAGTCTATCCTATGCTCCTACAGGATAAGGGTGCCCCTCCTCCATCTCCAGATTTCTACGAATAGTCGAAATGTAGTCGTTGTTTGTTTGCTTTGTTGCTAGTTCTTGTGTGTAGCCTTTATAGGCGTAGTAGTTTGGTAGTTGTTTTAGCATTTAAAGCCCTAGTTGTATTAGCTCACATGCATTCTCTGTTGTAATCCATGTAATACTGCACTTTGTGTATTGTGATAATTTTGTTAAATAAAATGCATGATGTTGCCTTGAGTTGAGATGTTGAATGTTGTGTGGATGGATTGTGTGTATGCTAAATGTCACGGGTTGCACCCTCTGCTGTATGTAGGGTATGCCACCTAAGGGCACGAGGACTTCAGCACATTTCTCTTTGGGTGAGTCACTTGACGGGGCCTCTCCCCTAAGCGATAGCCATACGGACCCCCATTCGAGCCCATTTCACTTTGACCCTATGTCGGATTCTCAGCTGGCCACTGGCCCCACTGCTGGGCCAACACATATGACACTGCCTGTGGTACCACCTATCACACCCTTAGTTCCTGAGCAGAACCGTGCGTCTACATCGATGCCACACTTATCTTAGTCTACTCCGCCTCCTGATAGGCTAGAGCAAATGATGCTATTGATGCAGCAACAGCAGATACAATAACAGCAATAGCAGCAGTAACATCAGATACAGCAACAGCAGCAGCAGCAGCAGCAGTTCTTGACCTCTATGACTGGTATCTTTGCTCAGATGATGGGGGTGACTTCACCTGCCTCACCTATGCACCCAGCTGGAAACTTAAGTGCCAACGACACATTTGAGCGATTCCAGCACTTACGGCCTCCTACTTTCACAGGTACTCATAAACCCGAGGAAGCCAAGTACTGGATTGACCACATCTTTAAGATGCTGAGGCCGCAACACTGTTCTGAGGTGGAGCAGGTCGAGCTTGCCACCTTTATGTTTGAGAAGGAGGCCCGTTTGTGGTGGGACAGTATACTCCGCACTGTTATGGAAGGATATGTGTGGATGTGGGAGGCATTTGAGACCCGCTTCCATGAGAAGTACTATCCCGTCACCCACCGACATGAGAAGGAGAGTGAGTTCCTTCACCTCTGTCAGGGAGGGATGTCAGTGATGGAATACAAGAATCGGTTCACAGAGCTAGGCAGGTATGCTCCATTGTTACTGGGTGATCAGCCGATGCGGATGCGATGATTTTCTGAGAGACTGCGACTCGAGATCCGATCGAAGATGTGTTGTGCTAGCATATCCACTTATGCAGAGTTAGTGGGCATGTCCCTGTGAGCTGAGAAGGATGGGGATAGGTTGTCCCGTATGCGAGCACCTATGGCTCCCAGGCCGCTACCTGATCTTCCGAGCAGACCATTCCTCGGTAAGAGGCCACAAGCAAATTCTCCTCCGAGGCTTGCAGCATCACCGGCTCATCTGGGGCATATAGACTTGCGCTGCTCGTACTACGGGAAGATAGGACATACGCATCGGTATTGCTTCACTAAGATGAGGGATAGTGGATTTTCGCCGCCTCAGAGGATCAACTGTCCGATGCCTCAGGCCACTTTCGCTCCACCCCTACGGAAAGCACCAACACACCCATCCTTCAGGCCACCTGTTTCTCGCTTTAGACTGCCACAACGGCCTATGGTACCTCAGCCCAATTGCCAGCAACAAGCGCGGGTCCATGCACTCACAGCAGAAGCACCTGACTCTACCATTACAGTACCTTTGGCCTTCAAGCTCACCTCACATATCGAAGGTACCCCTATATTTTTATTGGTGGACACGGGATCCACTGTCTCGGTGATTTCATGTTCTGCAGTCAAGCGCTTAGGGCTAAATACGACTCCAATGATTGGGGTGCGAGTTATCGCAGCACCAGGAACTTTTACAGATGCTACAAAAATGTGTGAGGGCTACTTGATAGATCTAGGAAGTAGAACGATATACATCGACCTGATTATCACCACAATATACCATTTCAACGTCATCCTTGGCATGGATTGGCTAACAGAGTGAGGGCTGAGATTGACTGTGAGACCCGTTTAGTGACAACTTTCATGCCTAAGGGTTCGGCCTTTACGTTTCCAATGCAGGTCAGTTGCCCTTTTTGAGTTCTTTATTACGCTTCCTTACTGAAGAATGTTGATGGCCTGGCAATTGAAAACACACCTGTAGTTTAGGAACATGAGGAGGTGTTCGCTATGATTCCTGGTTTGTCTCGGCGGCCCGAGATCGATTTTACCATTGATCTTACGCCTGGTGCGACGCCTATCTCATTACTGACTTATTGCATGCCTCCATGTGAGATGGAGGATTTGAGGAAGTAGATTGACGACCTATTAGGGGCCGGTTTCATACGAACGAATGTGTTCCCTTGGGGAGCGCCTGTATTGTTTGTGAAGAAGAAGGACGGTTCCCTGCGATTATGTATTGATTACCGTAGGTTGAACCAGGTGACGTGAAGAACAAGTATCCCTTGCCCAGGATCAATGATCTGTTTGATCAGTTAAAGGGGGCACAATACTTTTTGAAGATAAATTTACAGTCAAGGTATCATCAGTTGTGAATCAGGGATGAGGACGTGCAGAAGACAGCCTTCAGGACTAGTTTCGGTCATTACAAGTTCCTTGTGATGTCGTTTGGACTCACAAACACACCGGGCATGTTCATGGACCTGATGAATAGAGTGTTTTGGCCATTTCTATTCCGATTCGTCATCGTGTTCATAGAAGACATCCTGATATATTTCAAGAGTCGGGAAGAGCACGAGGAGTACCTGCGAGCGGTCTTCGATACTCTCAGGAAGAACCAATTGTTCACACAGTACAAGAAATGTGACTTTTAGAAGGAAGAAGTTAAGTTCCTGGGACATGTGGTGTCCAAGGAAAGGATAGCAGTTGACCTCGCTAAGGTAGCGCAGTTCAGGACTGAGAGCAGCCCGGTTTAGTTACTGAGGTGAAGAGTTTCCTTGGTCTGGCAGGGTACTATCAACGTTTCATTCGGGACTTTTCCAAGATTACCAGACCGTTATCTCAATTGACATAGAAAGATTTGAAATTCACCTAGAATGAGAAGGCGGAAGCAGCTTTTCAGGAGCTGAAGGACAAGCTAAAGTCCACCCCTGTGCTAGTATTGTCAAAGCAAGGGGTCAAGTATACTATATACACTGATGCATCTCGCGTTGTTCTGGGTTGTGTCCTTGTGCAGAAGGACAAGGGGATTTCTTACGCCTCGAGAAAGTTGAGGAAACACGAGGAGAATTACCCTACACATGACCTAGAGTTAGCAACCGTCATTTTCGTACTGAAGTTGTGGAGATATTATGTAACGCCCTGAAAATCGGGGGTCGAGCATAAGCTCCACTCCCGAGTTCCAATGCATCACTTATGCAACATAGATAATGATGATTGAATATTGTTCAGATTAGTGCATTAAACATGAGTGGGATTATACCAAATAGTGATTCATACCCCAGATCAGGTTATATAACGCAAGCGAAAGACTGAAAGATATATTTAAAGGTATATGAGTTCAAAAGATCTCTGTCAAACCCTAGAGTATGAATACATCACTGAGTCACCATATACATGTATTAGGTCAAAAAATTAAAATGTGGAGAAATAGTTTCAACTAGAATGGAAAGCCCTATAGCCCCGTCGATCATCACGGCCTAAGAGAACTGCATATATGAGAACTTGTCCTGATTGTCATCGTAATCAGGCTCCGCCTCCTGAATCACATCGTCATCTGCAACTAAGACAAAGTTTGGTGGGTGTTCAGAACACCGTCCCAGAACATGAGAGTGAGTAATCAACTCAGTGGAACTATAGAGCAAAGCTTAACATGTTATCAATTCAGTCAAGCAGTAATAAAAAAGTAAACATATCAAACATTCCTAAATACTCTTATTAATGCAAGGATGAAATGTTTTCATGATGCATGCCCTCGCCTGCACTCCCTCGTGCGACACCATCTTACATCAGCGGCATGATTTCTTCCCTCTGTGCTCTTCAACCCGGGGCATATGTAGTGCGATGTTATGAACGTGATTACCGAGTTATTATTAGTCCTTTTCATGCAGCAGGATTGGGAAGCTAAGGTATCTCACTTATATCATTATCCAAACGATGATCCATTGTAAAGTCGTCAGTCCTAGTCAATGTCATACGATATTATAGTTCTAGATCACTGTAAAGGGCTTGTCACCACTCAATACAGGTCTAGTATATCCCATATACTACAATAAGGATCGTCGCCCCAATGCAGTTTTAGGATATCCTCGAGGTCACTACAAAGGGCTCGTCACCAATCAGAGTAAGCCGATAGCTCGAATATAGTGTCCCATATCACCATAATTGGCTCACGAGTCTAGGTTACTCACTGGTCACTACGGGGAGTCTCGTCGCCCTAGCGTAGGCCGACAGCTTGACCACGGTGTCCCATACCACCATGTCCGGCTCATGAATCTTAGCGGATCGAGGTACCAAGGTTAACGAGATTGCACTGGTAAGTTTGGTACCCTAGATTCAAATAGGAGCGTCCATACATGGTGAACATGCATCGAGTCAATCGGGTTACTTGACGAGCTCGACTAGCATGATCGCACGTTGAGTTAATCGACATGAAATGCATAAGCACTCCGTGTAGCCAAACCACTGCCAACAACTCTAATACGGCCCGGGTTCGTCAAACACGTCTTACGTGGTGAATAAATCTCAGCCATGAATTCAAACCTGTTACCGATTTCCTGGACCATAACATGGTCCTAATCACGTACAATATCAAGAATAAACGTTTGATTCAAATTCCACCTCCATATGAGCATGTTGTGAAATATAACTTAAACATGGATACAATACATGGAGGAAATCATACACATAGTTAACTTGAATAAAACAGACTAAACAAGTTATGGAGGAAATCATACACACAAGTAAGGTGATTGAGATTCATATCTTAATACCCTTAAAAATCATGCTTTACCAACTACTAACACATTCAGGAATTTACACAAACACTTAGACTACACTATTCAACATACATCACATATGTTGGCATATTGCATATTTAGGAAAATCCTTTTGCTAAGGAGTTGTCACGTACATAACGAGCAGGTAGTAACAACAATTAATCATGAAAATCACAACATCAGATTCCATATGCATACAAATATTTTAGCAAACACATAGAATACTCTATTTACAACTTCGACAATACATATTTGTAAAACAGAATAGATAGCGCATTTGGCATGTGTAATAGCATCCACGTCAGTAATAAATCATTATCTGACAATGAAAGCTTTGAAAACCATAATCTATACATCTATAGTCTACACCTTACGCTGATAAACCTGTTACGAATTCAGTTTGTTCACTCACGCTTTGTCTACGGCCCAACGACAACCTATTACATGAAATAGGTTAGCTATTACATCACTTAACTAGTTGAAACCCTATAACTGATTAGGGTTAGGTTTTCTTATCTAATAGTGTATTTGAAATCACTGGAATAGCGATCCGTTAGCGATAAATAAGCACGTGGAGTAATGGGAATTGAATCCCGAGAGTAGCTCCCACTTCTCTCTCACTTTCTCTCTCTTTACTCTCTACTCTTTCTTAGGGTTGTAGGAAATTCGTATGGTGAGAGAGGGTGAGGGTTTCAAGCCCTTATATAGGCCCAAAACTAACGAAAATAGTCTTAGGGCCAAGGTATAGTTAGGTTATAACCAAATCAGCCTTATTCCGATCCAACGGAACATTTCTGGAGGTACTCTTACAGAATGTGGTCGGACTTAAGCTCATAAATGTTGGATCTTGATCAAGTTAAGTTTTCAGTTCGATCAGGTTTCTAGATCTACTGTGGTGGACCGGTTTCAGTTTAGCGGTCTCCAAAACTCGATCAGGGCCACAAGTACTTTGACATGTATGGGCCATCTTCCTTGATCCGAGGGTGAATTTGGGTAAAAAACCAACGGTCAGAATGCTTATAAATGGCGCGCAAGCGACGCGACTCAGATTTCTTAAATTCATATTTAATTTCTTAAAAATCTTCACTCTTTCACACTCTTCACTCCGGACTCAAGGAAACAGTCTCATGACATCGTTTGGACGTGATTTTCGAGGTGATAGTCAAGTCTAACTAGGTGGTCAAAATCATTTAAGTTCATTACTATAGGACTTTCGACGTGCAGTCCAGGTCCGATACAAAGTTTCAAAGTGCTCCCGAGAGCAACTAGATTTAGAGTTGGATTCTAGATTTTAGGGTAATGTAACGTTAACGATTCTACAGGTTTTGAGTCTTGCAGATCGTATTTAAAGTGATTGGTGCTAATTTCACAAGTAATCTAGGTTAGCACTTAGTTAATTCTCGTCTAGTTTCTAAAGGATTTAGTCCTGAGGGATTTCTGCCTGAGTTGGTACTCGTGTCTTTGTACGGATTTTTTCGAGTCGTTACAATCTACCCTGCTTAAAGAAAAATTTCATCCTCAAAATTTAGTACCTTTTCGTACTCCTCGAGAATCTGAGGGTAGTTTTTTCTGACCTCAGCTTCTGTTTCCTAAGTAGCTTCCTCCTCAGTATGGTTTGTTCATAATACCTTCACGAGCGGAATCACCTTACTGCGCAACACTTGCTCCTTCCTGTCTAGGATACGCATCAGACGTAGTACATATGTAGCATCCTCGCTCATCTGTACCTGCTCCCATCTGATGATGTGAGAAGGATCAGGAAGGTATTTCTTCAGCATAAATACATGAAATACGTTGTGTACGCCTGCGAGTGGTGTGGGTAAAGCCAGGCGATACGCTACTGCCCTCACTCGATCTAGAATCTGAAATGGACCAATAAACCTCGGTGTGAGCTTCCCTTTCTTTCCAAACCACAGGACTCCCTTCATAGGAGAAACTCGGAGGAACACATGGTCCCTAACCTCAAACTCAAGTTGTCGCCGCCTCGTGTTGGCATAACTCTTCTGTCTGCTCTGGGCCATCAGAAGTTGACGTCTGATAATATCGATCTTCTCTGAGGTTACCTGTACTAACTCTGGGCCAATCAAATTGCGTTGGCCAACCTCTGCCTAGCAATGGGGTGCTCGGTAAGGGCGCCATACAAGGCCTCGTAAGGAGTCATGCCAATACTCACCTGGAAACTATTATTGTAGGCGAACTCTGCATACGGGATACAGTCATCCCAACTATCCTTGAAGTCTAAAACACAAGCTCACAGCATCGCTTGGTCTGTGGGTGAAATGTTGTACTGAACTTTAACTTCACACCCATCGCTTCCTAGATATGAGTCCAGAAGATAGATGTGAATCGCATGTCTCTGTTTGACATAATCTCCAAGGGAACCCCATGCAGATGAACTATTTCTTTGATGTATAGCCTAACTAACTCGTCTGCAGAGTTCGTGACTCTGATGGGAAGGAAGTGAGCCGACTTCATCAATCGGTCGACGATCACCCAGATAGAATCATGTCCCTTCCTCATCTTCAGCATCCCTGATATAAAGTCCATAGAGATGAAGTCCCATTTCCATTCAACTATGGGCATGGGCTGAAGTAGTTTAGGAGGTCGACGATGTTCTGCCTTGACCTGCTGGCACGTGAGACAACGGGATACATATTTTACTATATGAGTCTTCATGTTGTCCCACTAGTACGAGCTCTTCACATCTCAATACATCTTCGTTCTTCCAGGATGCATCACTAGCTTTGAATTGTGCGCTGCCTCAAGAACTTCTCGCCTCAACTCAGGAATGTTTGGGACGCATAGGCGGCCACGATAACGTAAGCTCCCCTCCGTACCAATTGTCCATTCTGAGTCATCATCTGTACCAACCTGCTCTCTCATCTTCACCAAAAGCTCATCGCCTGCCTGAGCCTCGATGATCCTACCATCAATGAGGAGCTGTACACGAACATGTGCGAAGACTTCAAACGGTTCCTCCACAGTGAGCTTCTGTTCAAAAACACGTACAAACTCTAGCATATCCCACTCCTCAATCATCAGCGGAGCTACAAATATGATCCCCTTCTTGCGGCTCAACGCATCTACCATAAGGTTGACCTTGTTAGGATGGTAGGAGACCTCGAACTTGAAGTCCTTCAAGGTTTCCATCTATCGGCACTACCTCATATTCAAGTCCCACTGAGTGAATATATACTTAAGGCTCTTGTGGTCATAAAAGAGCTCGAACTCCTCTCCGTAGAGGTAATGTCTCTAGAGCTTTAGTGCGAAAATGACAGCTGCCAACTTTAGGTCGTGTGTAGGGTAATTCTCCTCATGTTTCCTTAACTGTCTCGAGGCATATGCAATCACACTGTCCTTCTGCATAAGGACACAACCTAGACCAAAGTGAGATGCATCGGTGTATATCGTATACTTGACCCCTTGCTCTGGTAATACTAGCACAGGGGCGGACGTAAGTCTGTCCTTCAGCTCCTGAAAAGCTGCTCCCGTCTTCTCATTCAAGGCGAACTTCAAGTCTTTCTAAGTTAACTGAGACAAAGGTCTGGCTATCTTCAAGAAATCCCAAATGAAGCATCGGTAATAGCCTACTAGACCAAGAAAACTCCTCACCTCAGTAACCGAACCAGGATGTTTCCATTCCTGAACTGCGGCTACCTTAGCAAGGTCCATCGCTATCCCTTCCTTAGACACTACATGCCCCAGGAACTTGACTTCCTCCTGCCAGAAGTTGCACTTCTTGTACTGCGTAAACAACTGGTTCTTCCTCAGAGTATTCAAGACTGCTTGTAAGTGCCTCTCATGTTCTTCCTGACTCGTAGAGTATACCAGAATATCATCGATAAACACGATGACGGATCGGTATAGAAATGCCCGAAACACCCGGTTCATCAAGTCCATGAACATGGCCGGTGCATTCGTAAGACCGAACGACATCACAAGGAACTCGTAATGTCCAAAGCTAGTCCTAAAAGCAGTCTTTTGCACATCTTCATCCCTGATGCGCAATTGATGATACCCTGATTGTAGGTCAATCTTTAAAAAGTATCGCGCCCCTTTCAACTGATCAAAGAGATCATCTATCCTGGGCAAAGGATACTTGTTCTTCACAGTCAATTGGATTAACCTGTGGTAATCAATACATAACTTCAACGATCCATCTTTCTTCTTGACAAACAACACAGGTACTCCCCAAGGAGACACACTTGGTCATATGAAGCCTTTCTCTACAAGCCCGTCAATCTGTTTCCTTAGCTCCTCCATCTCACATGGCTACATACGATACATCGGTAATGAAACGGGTGCCGTACCTAGCATGAGATCAATAGTAAAATCGATCTCATGCTGTGGAAGTAAATTGGGGATCGTCGCAAACACATCCTCAAAATTCTGGACTACAGGTGTATTCACAAGTGGCAAACTGTCCATATCCCGTAATAGAGAAACATAAGAACTCATCCGAGAAGGGTGACTGACCTGAACTGAGAAAGTAAAAGTTGTGGCCTCGGGTCCATAGGTCGTCACTACCCTAGCCTCGCAATCAATCTCTGCTTGCATCCTAGTGAGCCAATCCATACCAAGAATGACGTCATAATGAAACAGAGGAAAGATAATTATGTCGACCAGTACGGTCCTGCTCCCTAAGTTTATCGGCCAGCTCTTGCAAATCTTAGTAACATCAGAAAATGTCCCATCAGCGGTGATAACCCTCACTCCTTTCGGAGGAGCAGTATCCAACCCCAGTCGCTTGACTGCCGAACTTGAAATCATAGAAGTAGTGGACCCAGTGTCCACCAGTAAGAAAACTGAAGTACCTTGGATATGAGTTGTGCCTTCGAATGACCTCGGTACTAGGTCTGCACCCTCAGAAGCCTTAGTTGTAAGTGCATGCACACGAGCCTACTATGGGCAATTCGGTAATGGTACCATGGGTCGTTGAGGTGGCCTAAATCGAGGTGTTAGTGGTCAAAATGATGGATGTGTAGGTGCAGTCCGTAGGGGTGGAGCCGATAGGGCCTGAGGACGAGAGCGGTCTATCCTCTACGGTGGTGTAAACTCGTTGTCTCTCATACTCACAAAACAGTTCTCCACTGCATGACCTAGACTCCCACCGTAAGTACAGGTCACACCAGGTCGCCTTATCGAAACTAATGGCATTACGAACCTGGGAGGAGAGTTGATACAGGACCTCTTACCGAGGAATGGCCGACTCGGCATATCTGGTCGTGGCCTAGGGATCATAGGCCCACGAGAACGTGACAATCGATCCCCGTCCTGCTCTGCTCGTATAGACATGTGTACTAGCTCATCATAGGAGGGAATGCTAGCACAACACATCTTCAAGAGAATGTTGGGTCACAGGCCTTCGAAAAAATGTTGCATCCGCATCTGTGCATCAGCAAGTACAGTCGGGACGTATCTTCCCAACTCCATAAATGAGTGCTTGTACTCTGTCACTGACATGCCTCCCTGTTTAAGGTGTAGAAATTCATTCTCCTACTCGTGCCAATACGTAAGGGGATAATATTTCTCATCTTGGAGATGTGGTCTAGTCAATATTAGGCCTCCTCGTTTCTGTGAGAACCCAAAAATGTAGGAGGCCGCAAGCGTTGGAATCGCTCTAGGAGTCCACTCGTACACGAATTCCCTGTAGGGTATACAGTAGGTGTAGGCAAAGTCACACCATCATCTTGAGCAGAAGGCCTTACAGCCTCAATAGGGCATACAGATGGTGAAGGTGGAGTCATACCCCCACCCTGAGTTAGGGCTCCTGCAATGGTGGCCAAGAGCTGCTGCTGGTGCAGCATCTGCTGCTGTTGGTGCTTCTCCTACTGCTGCTACATCATCATCAACAACAGTTCCAACCTATTTGTAGGTGGAGCTGACTGAGGTACATGCTGTGTCGAAGAACACGCATGATTCTACTCACGAACCGGTGGTGTGTAAGGTGGCGGCCCAACTGTAGGACCAATGGAAAGCTGAGACTTAGGCATCGTCTCACAAACTGGGCCCAAACTAGGGTCCACACGACCATCACTCTAGGGAGGTGCTTGGTCCATCGAATCACCCAATGTGAGGCATGTCATGCTCCATGTGAACTTAAGTGGCATTCCCTACGCAACATAGGGGGCAACTTGCATAAGATGTAGCATAGCAACACAATCCTTTAAGCATTTTACACACTTCATAGCAAAAGACTGCACGCATTTCATTTATCAAAATTTGTCACAATACATGGAATACAGTTTTACATGGATCATGACAGGAAATGTAGGTGTGCTAATACAACTAGGACTTCAAACATTTAAAACATCCTAATAGTTACTACTTTACTAAGCCTAACAACATGAAAACACCAAGATCCTATAAATAGCAAACAAGCTATGGGGCAACATCAGGAATGACTAAGTATATGAATTTGGCAATGGAGGAGGGGCACCCTTATCCTGCAGGCAGCACATGATAGACTTTAGAGTGTTAGTCACTTTCTTGAACTTGTGTTTCATGAAGTCCTAAAGATCCATGATATCATGTCGTAGGATAGCCTGGCCCTCCTCAAGTCGAGCTATAAGGGCATCCCTGGTGGTCTGACCAGCGTCCTGCTCCGGTGCCGTAGGAGGAGAGCTCTCACTTGTGTCTTGAGCCTCCTCTTCTTCCTCTTCTTCTATTTCAGCCCCGCCTTCTCCTTCACTTTCTTCTTCTTCGCTTCCTGTTTCACCTTCACTCTCCTCAAGTTGAGCTTGTCGCTGTCGTGGCCCGATATTCATCTAATTGAGAGTGGTCTCGCTGATGTAATGGACTGGCGCTGGCAATTCTGCCCCAAGTCTGTAGCCAAACTCGAGTGCAATCTTACATCTGAGTCGGCCGAAGGGGAGCGACTCAGTCATTCTTCTTAATCATGAGATGAGGATTATCTATCCCAGTATAAACGTAGGCACGCACAATTCGCTCCCTGTCCCACTTGATATAGGAAATCCACCATGAGACGTGTGCACTCACTGCGATTGCTCCACCTGGGGTAGACGCTGAACGTACAGATGTGATGAAGCAGACGGAAGTCGCCCGACATATTGGTCGCTAAGAGGCTCTTATTATGCTGCCACTGAACCAATCGACCACATAGAAACCTAGTGCGACGATCCCTTTCACGTATACTATTCAGATTCCTTTCACTTGCATGTACCTCACCAAGTGGCACATTCAGGACTCGAGATATTAAACCAACGTTGATTGTAGCCTCCCGATCTCTGCCAAAGGGGATCTTGAACTGCAAGGGCTCTAGCGTAGGCTCTCGAATGTGGGCATAGAAGGCTCGGACAGTGCTCATGTTTGCACGAGACTCGCCTTCAAATAGCGGACCTCACCTGGCCTCTTCTAAGCGTTCGAACAACAGGTAGTCGCCAAAGAGTCACCCATCCACATGTGCTTCAAAAAAGACCCTACAGCCCTCGTAGACTCCATGAGATAGCTCTGCCAATAAAGCTCTTCCAACAGGAGCCTGGCGATTAAGACCCCGCTTAGTCTACAACTCTTTACCAGGGCTTATACTCGCGGCAGCTCATCTTGTTCTCCTCGAGCGAGCAGGGCGACTAGTCCCAGCTTCATCCACAGGTGCTCTTTTCTTTCCCATGAGAGAAAGAATGGTGGAAATCGAAAATAGGGCCGTGATAACCTCTAAGAAAGCCATGGAAAACTGAAGAAAAGGAAGGAAAGGGATGAGATCTTTGGGTCTCCATGGATTTGGGCCTTATAAGGGGGTGTAAAGGCTTAAATGAAAGGGGATAAAGAAGAAAATTGACAAAATAGGATGGGTTAGTGGGTCTACACAAATTTGAGGCTTAAATGGGGGATTTGAGAGCTCAAATCAAAGGAAATGAGAGGGTTAGGTGATGGGTATGGCTGAGAACGGTGGAGGGATGTAGAGCTTAAAGAAAAATGAGGGAAGGAGGGATTAGAAGGACGATTTGAGAGGGGAATGAGTAGTTTTAAAGAAAAAAGAGAGCTTGGAGGGTGAGATTGTGAAGAGAAGGGGTGATAGGGGATGCTTTAAATGTGTAACCATGGACCAGTGGGCCACATTAGACCTCAAAGGGCGTTGGCCCGACGGCTCGACCCTATCTGGCCCGCCGATCGGCAGGGTCCTCACCGGTCGCTGACCTGTCTGGTAAGGGCTTATTGTTTGGGTGAGGTCCTCCCCCTGGGTCCAAAAAAGTATGGGTCCCACCTTGGGTCCCCCTGGAAGTGGCCTGTTTGGCCCCCACTTCTGATTAGAGTCGTTTCGGGACGTTTCGGAACAAATCTGATACATATACTCATTTACTAATTTCTAACGGCTGGGATGGAATGAAATATGATCTAAACCCATCAATTAACGGTCTAAAAGTGATTTGGGGTCATCTTGTGTGATCAGGAGTGTGCACGAACTCGATCTCGGTGATCATTTTCAGTAAACTTTCGTCGATTAACACAATTGGGAGTCCTAGACCTGTTTCTAGATTTTTCTAGCACCCTCCTACGTTGAATGAGCATTAGCGTGCAACGTGTGCCATAACCTAGGTCCAGTTTAATCCAAATCATGCTCTGATACCAACTTATAATGCCTTAAAAATTGGGGGTTGAGCATAAGCTCCACTCCCGAGTTCCAATGCATCACTTATGCAACATAGATAATGATGATTGAATGTTGTTCAAATTAGTACATTAAACATGAGTGAGATTATACCAAACAGTGATTCATACTCCAGATCAGGTTATATAGCGCAAGCAAAAGACTGAAAGATATATCTAAAGGTATATGAGTTCAAAAGATCTCTGTCGAACCCCAGAGTATGAATACATCACTAAGTCATTAGGTCAAAAAATAAAAATGTGGAGAAATAGGTTCAACTAGAATGGAAAGCTCTGTAGCACCGTCGATTATCACGGCCTAAACGAAACCATCAGAGAACTGCATATATGAGAACTCATCCTGATTGTCATCGTAATCAGGCTCCACCTCCTGAATCACGGCTAAGACAGAGTCTGGTGGGTGTTCAGAACATCATCCCAGAATGTGGGAGTGAGTGATCAACTCAGTGGAACCATAGAGCAAAGAATAACATGTTATCAATTCAGTCAAGCAGTAATGATAAAGCAGACATATCAAACATTCCTAGATACTCTTATTAATGCAAGGATGAAATATTTTCATAATGCATGCCCTTGCCTACACTCCCTCGTGTGACACCATCTTATGTCCACGGCATGCTTTCTTCCCTCTGTGCTCTTCAACCTGGGGCACATGCAGTGAGATGTTATGAATATGATTATTAAGTTATTATTAGTCCTTTTCATACAACAGGATTGAGAAGCTAAGGTACATCCCTTGTATCATTACCCAAATGATGATCCATTTTAGGGTCGTCAGTCCTAGTCAATCTCATATGATATTATAATTCTAGATCGTTGTAAAGGGCTTTTCACCAATCAATACAGGTATAGTATATCCCATATACTACAATAAGGCTCGTCACCCCAATGTTGTTTCAAGATATCCTCGAGGTCACTACAAAGGGCTAGTCACCAATTAGAGTAAGCTGACAGCTCGAATATAGTGTTCCATACCACCATAATCGGCATACGAGTCTAGGTTGCTCACTGGTCACTACGGGGAGGCTCGTCACCCCAGCGTACGCCGACAGCTCGACCACTGTGTCCCATACCACCATGTCCAGCTCATGAGTCTTAGCGGATTAAGGTACCAAGGTTAACGGGATTGCACTGGTAAGTTTGGTACCCTAGATTCAAACAGGAGCGTCCATACATGGTGAACATACATCGGGTCAATCGGGTTACTTGACGAGCTCGACTAGCACAATCGTACATTGAGTTGATCGACATGAAATGCATAAACACTCCGTGTGGCCAAACCACTGCCGACAACTTTAATACGGCTCGGGTTCGTCAAACACATCTTACGTGGTGAATAAATCTCAGCCACGAATTCAAGCCTATTACCAATTTCCTGGACCATAACATGGTCCCAGTCACGTACAATATCAATAATAGACA
This sequence comes from Magnolia kwangsiensis, assembly GCA_037074715.1. Classification (NCBI taxonomy): domain Eukaryota; kingdom Viridiplantae; phylum Streptophyta; class Magnoliopsida; order Magnoliales; family Magnoliaceae; genus Magnolia; species Magnolia kwangsiensis. The sequence goes on along the minus strand of CM073587.1, from coordinate 37,128,393 downwards.
TTTAATTCAAATTCCACCTTCATATGAGCATGTTGTGAAATATAACTTAAACATGGATACAATACATGGAGGAAATCATACACATAGTTAACTTGAATAAAACAGACTAAAAAAGTTGTAGAGGAAATCATACACACAAGTAGGGTGATTGAGATTCATATCTCAATACCCTTAAAAATCATACTTTACCAACTAGTAACCCATTTAGGCATTTATACAAATACTTAGACTACACTATTCAACATACATCATGTATGTTGGCATATTGCGTATTTAGGAAAATCCTTTTGCTAAGGAGTTGTCGCATACATAACGAGCATGTACTAATAACAATTAATCATGGCAATCACAACATCAGATTCCATATGCATACAAACATTTTAGCAAACACATGGAATACTCTATTTACAACTTAGCCAATACATATTCGTAAAACTGAAAAGATTTCGCATTTGGCATGTGTAATAGCATCGACATCAGTAATAAATCATTATCTGACATTGAAAGCTTTGAAAACTATAATCTATACATCTATAGTCCGCACCTTACGCCGATAAACCCGTAACGAATTCAGTTCGTTCACTCACACTTCGTCTATGGCCCAATGGTAACCTATTACATGAAATAGGTTAGCTATTACATCACTTTAACTAGTTGAAACCCCAGAACTGATTAGGGTTAGGTTTTCTTACCCAATAGTGTATTTGAAATCACCGGAATAGCGATCCGTTAGCGATAAATAAGCACGTGGAGTAACGAGAATTGAATCCCAGGAGTAGCTCCACTTCTCTCTCACTTTCTCTCTCTTTACTCTCTCCTCTTTCTTAGGGTTGTAGGAAATTCGTATGGTGAGAGAGGGTGAGGGTTTCAAGCCCTTATATAGGCCCAAAACTAATGAAAATAGTCTTAGGGCCAAGGTATACTTAGGTTATAACCAAATCGACCTTATTCCAATCCAACAGAACACTTCTGGAGGTCCTCTTATGGAATGCGGTCGGACTAAAGCTCATAGATGCTGGATCTTGATCAAGTTAAGTTTTCAGTTCGATCGGGTTTCTGGATTGACCGTGGTGAACCAGTTTTAGTTCAGCGGTCTTCGAAACTCGATCAGGGCTACAAGTACTTTGACATGTATGGGCCATCTTCCCTAATCCGAGGGTGAATTTGGGTCAAAAAATAATAATCAAATTCTTATAAATGGCGTGCAAGCGACACGACCTAGATTTCTTAAATTCATATTTAATTTCTTAAAAATCTTCACTCTTTCACACTCTTCACTCCGGACTCAAGGAAACAGTCTCAGGACATCGTTTGGACGTGATTTTTGAGGTGATAGTCAAGTCCGACTAGGCGGTCATAATCGTTTAAGTTCATTGCTATCGAACTTTTGACGTGTGGTCCAGGTCTGATATAAAATTTCAAAGTGCTCCCGAGAGCAACTGGATTTAGAGTTGGATTCTAGGTTTTAGGGTAATGTAACGTTAACGATTCTATAGGTTTTGAGTCTTGCAGATCATATTTAAAGTGATTAGTGATAATTTCACAAGTAATCTAGGTTAACACTTAGTTTATTCTTGTCTAGTTTCTAAAGGATTTAGTCCTGAGGAATTTCTGCCTGAGTTGGTACTTAGGTCTTTGTATGAATTTTTTTGAGTCGTTACACATTACCTGTATGGAGAGGATTTTGAGCTCTTTTGCGACCACAAGAGCCTTAGATACATATTCACTCAGCGGGACCTGAATATGTGGCAGCGATGATGGATGGAAACCTTAGAGGACTTTAAGTTCGAGGTTTCTTATCATTCTGGTAAGGCGAACCTTGTGGCAAACGCGTTGAGCTGCAAGAAGGCCATAGAATTTGTGGCTCCACTAATGATAGCAGAATGGGACATGGAGTTTGTGCGAGACCTTGAGCAGAAACTCATGGTGGAGGAGCCGTATGAAGCCATCGCACATATTCGAGTATAACCCCTCATTGATGACAGGATTATCGTGGCTCAGGCAGACGACAAGCTATTGACAAAGATGAGGGAGCGGGTTAGTGCAGATGAGGACTCGGAGTGGAGTGTTGGTACGGATGGGGGCTTACGTTATCGTGGCCGTCTATGCTTCCCAGATGTTCATGACTTGAGACGGGAAGTTCTCGAGGCAACCCACAGTTTGAAGCTTGCGATGCATCCTGGTAGCACGAAGATGTATCAAGACATAAAGAGAACGTACTGATGGGATAACATGAAGGTTCACATTGTAGAGTTTGTGTCCCATTGTCTCATGTGCCAGTAGGTCAAGGCAGAGCATCGCCGACCTCCTGGACTACTTCAGGCCATGTCCATAGCTGAATGGAAGTAGGATTTCATCTCTATGGATTTCATATCAGGGTTGCCTAAGATGAGGAAGGGACATGATTCCATTTGGGTGATCATAGACCAGTTGACGAAGTCAGCTCATTTCCTACCGATCAAAGTTACGAACTTTACAGACGAGTTGGCTAGATTGTACATCAAGGAGATTGTACGTCTGCATAGAGTTCCCTTGGAGATTATGTTGAACCGAGACACGTGATTCATATCTATCTTCTGGACTCGTATCCAGGAAGCGATGGGTGTGAAGTTGAAGTTCAGCACCGCATTTCATCCACAAACAGATGGGCAGATGAAATGTGTGAATTAGGTGCTAAAAGATATGTTGCGAGTTTGTGTGTTGGATTTCAATGACAGTTGGGATGACTGTCTTCCTTATGCAGAGTTCACATATAATAATAGCTTTCATGCGAGTATTGGCATGGCTCCCTATGAGGCACTGTATGGTCGCCCATGTAGAGCATCACATTGCTGGGTAGAAGTGGGTGAGAAGAGTCTGATTGGCCCAGAGTTGGTTCAGGCGACCTCAGAGAAGATCGACATTATTAGGCGTCAACTTCTAATAGCACAGAGCAGGCAGAAGAGCTATGTCGATACAAGACGGCGACCTCTTGAGTTTGAGGTTGGGGACCATGTATTCCTTAGGGTTTTTCCCATGAAGGGAGTCCTTCGATTTGGTAAGAAAGGGAAGCTCATGTCGAGATTCATTGGCCCATTTTAGATACTCGATCAAGTGGGTGTGGTAGCATATTGCCTTGTTTTTCCCACACCACTCGTAGGCATGCACAACGTATTTCTTGTGTCCATGTTGAAGAAGTACGTTCCTGATTCTTCGCACATTATCAGTTGGGAGCAGGTGCAGTTGAGTGAGGATGCTACATATGTACTGCGACTGACACGTATACTGGATAGGAAGGAGCAAGTCTTACGTAGAAAGGTTATCCCACTTGTGAAGGTACTATAGACACATCATGGTGAGGAAGAGGCTACTTGGGAGACGAAAGACGAGGTCAGAAAGAACTACCCTCAGATTCTCAAGGAGTACGAAAAGGTACAAATTTTGAGGATGAAATTTTTCTTTAAGGGGGGTAGATTATAACATCCTGAAAAAATCTGTACAAAGACCCGAGTACCACCTCAGGAAGAAATTATTAAGGACTAAATCCTTTAGAAATTAAATGAGAATTAACTAGCGCTAAACTAGATTACCTGAAAAATTAGCATCAATCACTTTAAATACGATTTGTAAGGCCCAAAACTTGTAGAATATTTAACGCTACGTTACCCTAAAACCTATGATCAATCTCTAAACCCAGTTGCTCTCGAGAGCGCATTGAAACTCCATATTGAACCTAGACCGCACGTCGAAAGTCCGATGCTAAGAAACTATACAATTATGACCGCCTAGTTGGACTTGATAATCACCTCAAAAATCAAGTCCAGATGATGTCCTGGGACTATTTACTTGAGTCCAGAGTGAAGTGTGTGAGAAAAGTAAATATCTTTAGAAAAGAAATCTGAAATTAAGTAACCTAAGTCGTGTCACTTGCGGACCAACCATAAGCATTCAGACCGTCAAAATCTGACCCAAATACACCCTCGGATCAGGGAAAATGTCTCACACATGCCAATTTACTTATGGCCCTGATAGGGTGTCGGTGATCGTTGAACTAAAACTGATCCACCACGGTCGATCTGTAAATCCAATCGGACTAAAAATTAACTTGATCAAGATCCGTTATTAGGAAGCTTAAGTCCGACCGCATTCAGCAAAGGGACCTTCAAAAATGCTCCGTTGGATTGGAACAGACCCGATTTGGCTATAACCTAAGTGTACCATGGCCCTGGGGCTATTCCCATCAGTTCTGGGCCTATATAAGGACTTTAAAACCCCTCTCACATATTTCATACGAATTCTAAAACCCTAGCAAAGAAAAGAGAAGAAAAGGAAAGGAAAGAGAGAGAAAGAGAGAGTGAGTTGGTGATTCATCCTGGGGTTCTTCCCAGCTACACTACGTGCCAAATCCGCTCATTTGTATCGCAATACAGGCGATCCTAATTCCATACTTGGGTAAGAAAACCAAACCCTAACCTATTTTAGGGTTTCAAATAGTCTAAATGATGATTTAGCTAACCTACTTCATGCTCTAGGTTGCTAATCCACCATTGATAAAGACTTAACGTCTAAAATAAATCCGTTACGCGTTTACCGGAATAAGGTGCAAACTATATACGTATAGGTTATGGTTTTCAAGGCTTTCAATGTTGGTTAATGGTTTATTACTGACATGGATGATATTTCACATGCCAAATGCGATATTTGTTCCACGTTACAATTAGATATGAACTATGTGGTATATAGTTCGATGAATCCGAGTCGTACTTGAGGTGCCGGCAGTGGTTAGGCCACATGGAGTGCTTATGCACTTCATGTCGATCAACTCAACGTGTACTCGTCCTAGTCGAGCTCGTCAAGTAACCCGATTGACCCGATGTATGTTCACCATGTTTGGACACTACTGCTTGAATCTAAGGTACCAAACTCACTAGTGAAATCCTGTTAACCTTAGTGCCTCAATCCGCTAAGACTCATGAGCTGGACATGGTGGTATGGGATACCGTGGTTGAGTTGTCGACCTACGCTGGGGTGATAAGCCTCCCCATAATGACTAGTGAGCAACCCAAGCTCGTGAGCTGAATACGGTGGTATGGGACACTGTATTCGTACTATCGGCCTACACTGATTGGTGACAAGCCCTTTGTAGTGACCACGAGCATACCCTGAAACTGCATTGAGATAACGAGCCTTATTGTAGCAACTAGGGTATAACTAGGCCTGTATTAATTGGTGACAAGCCCTTTACAGTGACCTAGAACCATAACATCGTATGAGATTTACTAGGACTGACAATCCTAGAATGGATCATTGTTTGAGAATTGATATAAAGGAGGTACCTTAGCTTCCCAATCCTACTGTATGAAAAGGACTAATATGAACTTAGTAATCATGTTCACGCACCGTATTGCATGTGCTTTGGCGAGGAAGAGCACTTTCAGGTGGTTACCATGTGCGCCGTAAGATGAAGATGCTGAGGTAGTGCAGGCGAGGGCATGCATCATTCCTACATCTCATTCTTGCATTAATCAGAGTATTTAGGACTTATTTGTTGTACTACTTTATCATTACCGCTTGACTGAATTGATAAATTGTTAACCTTTGCTGTATATCTCCACTGAGTTGATCACTCACTCCCACGTTCTGGGACGGTGTTTAAACACCAACCAGACTCTGTCTTAGTTGTAGATGATGATGCGACCCGTGAGGCAGAACCAGAGTTTGAGGATGATGAGGAGGCATTCTCCTACATGCAGTATTCAGGCGAGTTCATGTGAGTCATGTCCTGATTGACGGAGATTCAGGGATTATGTTTGTAGTGGACTATCATATTCTTTTTGACATTTTATATTTTAACACAAAACTTATAATTATCGAGCTGGCAATGCATACATACTTTGGGGACTTATACTAGTTTATATATTCATTTCAATCTTCCACTTCCGTATTACAATTGTCCCTGAATTATGTTTTGCTGATTTAGCTTAATCTAATTCATGTTTTATGCACTAATACAGAGAACATTCATCCACCATTAAAAATGTTGCATAAGTGATGTTTTGGAACTCCGAAGCTGAGTTATGCTCGACCCTCGGTTTTCATGGCGTTACATTAATCTGTTATATCATTATTCAATTTTGACTTCATCCGGGTCATAGCTATATCCCATTTGCTTATTTGATGACCGCACTTGCTCTGCACTGTGATGTGGTCATACTTCTTGGTGAAGCTCCTATTACGCTTCTTCCATTTAACAATTCAAACATCAATAAGATGAATTTGAAGCTTGTTCCTGGTCGAAGGGATGGGGAAGTAGAGGAAGTTAGAGAGGAAGATGCACTGCCAATTGACACTATGATGGACAATATCTTTGATGGATTAGAAGAAGATGATTCTGAGGCTGATCCTGATTTTCAGCCTTCTAACTTTGATGAGCGCCTTCACGCCTTAGAGAAGAAGGTGGATGGATTGAACATATCCCAAGATAGTCAAATGAAATATATGCGTAAGTATTTTAGATGCATTACAAAGGGAATACATCAAATTGATCCGTCCATTCCACCTCCTTCTTCATCTGGTTCAGATTAGCTTTCTTTATATTTGATTTTGGACATGTATTAATGCTTAACTCTTTACTTTCACTCATTGACTATTTTGACTTTTGGACATGTATAACTATGTGATGTTGATACTTTAGTATGTTTTAAACTATTAGCTTTCACTCTCTTTCTTATACTCTTCACATACTTTAAAACCACAATCACATATTTTAATCTTTTCTTCCTTTGTCATTTTGTGCCAAAAATGGGGAGAATTTGTGTATTATGATGCTTAATGTCACACCGCAAACTCGAAAAACGGACTCACAAAATTTTCTATCACCGAATCAGCGTCGACATCCTCCGTAGAACCCCATTCTCGGCTCTCAGCGCCCATCCGCTACGTTCCGATCCTATGATTCTATGACGAGGATTTTTAACATCAGTTTGATTCATAATAAGTATAATCAAAGGCATAACCCACAAACAACAACCAAAAACTCCATCACATTTCCACTATGATCAAAAACTTATAAGTACAGTGTGTATAAAGGAAAATACAATAATGATAGGCAAAAAACTACAAGATGATTTGCTACACGGTCCTGCCTTAGCCTTACTACGATCCAACATCGCCTGCATGCAACGGTCATGCATAAGCTTATGGAAAGCTTAGAGGGTAGTGAGAGTGTGTGCACAATGTAGTAATACAATTATGCAATATCAGAGTAATGCGAAATATGATGATGAATTGGCCATACCAAGACTATGCGATGCAAGGCATGAATGATGTCGGCTATACCAAGGCCATGCGATGCGAGATGTAACTCAAGCATATGAATCCTCATCTAAGTCCACATGACAATACAGCTCAACTCTAGAACATAATCGGTTCTAGTACACTCTAAACCAGATTGCCGTCCCATCGCGGTCAAAAAGGTGAGTGGAAGAGACCTCACTATCCATCTGTCAATATCAGGCTTGACTTGTCGATAACGGACCCATTCCTCGAGCTGGTCAAACTTAGCCTAACTTTGTCCCCTCCTCTCAGCGGGTAAGGCCGCACCACCTTCCAACCGACCACGACATAGTGGAACGTGTGGCCTCCTGATATTCGGTACTCAGCGCTCATGTGTCCACTCGGTCTAGACATTGAAGCAACCTCCTGGTACGATAAGGGTTTAGGGACTTTCACCCAGGGACATCTATAGCATCCCATGTAGAACAAGATATTCAGTATCCAATCCTGCCAACCATAATGTGCCTATGGAGGCTACGTCTTAATGTCAATAAGGAGTATACTATACATATCACACAATGTGAGATGCATGAATCACGCAATCCAGTCATACAACAAATATGCACACACCGCGCGCCCATGCGGGCAACTTTCCCTTACTAGGGAGTCCCATAACAATCTCCCTAATGACATGTGCTATGATTAATCACTCATCTCATCACAAGCATATAGATGATGCGCATGAGCATGTATCATGATGCTATGTTATCACATACTCATAATCGGTATCGATTACCGATATCGATAATTGGCATATATAATCAGCAGTGCCCTCAATAATCGTCACCAATGATCAGCATCGACAATCGATACTGACAATCAGCATAGATAATTGGTACCGATAATCAGCATCGATAATCGGCATCGACAATCAACATATAAACAAAGCGGGATTCATAGATGAACAGCCGATCAACCATAGTATAAAGATCAGCACTCGGCCGTGGTTATATCAAATCCGATAGCACAGAGAATGATGAGAATGGGCCAAGGGAAAGTCACAATGTGGACATCCAAGCATCATTGCCCATCAAAGTGGACATTTAACCAACATTGCTCCCAAGGAGTGGCCCACATAAGGGATTCATACACAACGTATAGGCCACACATACATCACATTAGGCCCTATTATGGTCCTCTCATATATTACGATGGGCTTCATACAAGGGCCTCAAATGAATCACAATGGACCACACCCATGGGCCTTGAATATATCACAATGGGCCTCGCCCATGAGCCTCGAATACATCACAATGGGCCTCGCCCATGGGTCTCATCACTGGGCCTCATATGTCAAGTGGGCCACATCTCATGGGCCGAACCAATATGCTTCATGTATATCAAATAGGCCACACCGAAGGGCCTCATGTATATCAAATTAGGCCCACCCTTATGTATTTTTGAGATCCGACCTATTCATAAGTTAACATAGAGATAAATGAAGTGAAAACAAATATCAGCTTAATTGGAAACCACTGTGGCCCTTAGAAGTTTGAATGGTGGATGTCGCTGTCCACTATTTAAATGGTGGGGTCCACTTGAACTTTAGATTTAACTCATCCTTGCACTCATGCCATAAAATGATATCTTAAAGTGTTTAGACGGTATGGATACAATGCATGCATCATGGTGGGCCCCACCATCCAAACAGTGGACGGTGTAGATAAAGCACATACATCATTGGGGCCCACACCACAGGGATGAGACACATACATCTAGAGTGGGTCCCACCGTCAGAACAGCTTGGATATACACATACATCATGTGGGACCTGCAAAACTTGCTGACGTTTAAAAGAGCAATCATATAACTGTTGTACGTGCAGCTCTGATGCAGATGAAGGGTAGAGGTGGGTCCCACGTAGGGCACACCACACCATTTATATTTATAATATATATTATATTTTATATATATATATATATATATATATATATATATCACAACAGCAGGTGGGTCCCCACGTGGGAACCCACCATATATAGTATTATATATATTATAATATAATAATATATTTATTATATCAACATCCAGCCTGTCCATGGCCTGGACAATTACATACATCAAGGGGGGTATCCCCACACGTGGGGTGGGTCCCACCATCTAAGGACGGTGGATACACCACATGCATTATGGTGTGGCCCATCTAAATGGATGGACATCGTGGATGGGTCCCACGGACCCCACTATCCGTTCACACTTCACTGTTAGCCACACCCCACCCTCAGTTCACACCTCACTATTAGCCACACCCCATCGTCAGTTCACACCTCACTGTTAGCCACCACCACTAAGAATCGATACCAAGACCTTGGGTGTTAAAACGAGGTATCTCCAATCAGTCTACCAGTTAAGCTATGGATCTGGGTGTATTAAAATAAATACTTCAAGGAGGGACCCACCCACACGTGTGGGGTGGGTGACGTCCTAGATGGACGGTTGGGATGACATATAAACATCATGGTGTGTCCCACATGGATGGGGTCCACCGGTAGATGGCATAGATGTAAACATCATGATGGGCCACACACCTCATCATCATCATTACCATATAAAAAGAAAAGAAAAGAGAGAGATAAAGAGAAAAAAGGAGAGATTGGATGGTGATGGAGGGAACCTGCCACTATGGGCCCTCCATGGTTACAATACATACATCAAAAATGGGTCCCATCACAAGTTAGCCTTCTAAAGGGAAATCAATGGTGGATCACCCACTATTAGCCTCCTTCTTGGTCTGATGGAACGACAAACTCATTGACTTCAATTTCAACGGAAGATGGTGAAGAATGAAGGGTTGAGATGGGAGATGAGAGGGTAGGAAGTGGGCCACACTAAAGCTCCTCCATGAGAGCTTGGGAAGCTTAGACGTGTGATATTTTGGTTGCTTGGAAAATGAGTTTGAGAAATGAGAGAGAGAGGGTTATAAGGAGAGAGAGAGAGAGAGAGAGAGAGAGAGAGAGAGAGAGAGAGAGATGGGTGATGGAGTGATGGATGGGAGAGAGGGATGGGTTGTGTAAGAAATTGTTGACTTTTAGGATAGCTTGTGTAAGAGAGGTATGGGTTGTGATGGGTTGAGTGATATGTCAAGTGATAGGTTGAGTGATGTAGTACTTGACTTGTACTTGACCCTTGATGGGATTGATTGATTGATTGAGGTGACATTCCGGTAGAGATTCTCTCGGAATTACAAATGTGCGGCGTTTTCTTCGAATTGAATGAGGGCCCATATCTCCTGGCCTGGGTATCGCCTCGGTACGTGAGACGCGGCATCGAAACCGTGGAGATGGCACAGTCACTAGGGTATAAGTTTCAGGTCGAGTCGACCTAGGTTTGCAGGACTCAGCTTAGGATCACTCGCAAATATCGAATAAAGGTCGAAAGTTGTCAGAATTCAATCAGGAGGACCGCGGGAACCTACGGAATGGTACGGACTAAGATATGGGCCTTACACTTAATTTGGGTATTATGGTGTGGTTATGTATGATTGATGGTGGATATAGAGTAATGCATGTATAATGCATGTATATTTGGCATGTATGTGGAATTATTATTTTTGGATATGTATCTGTTTATACAGGTCTCTACAATTCACTCGGCTCAAATTGAGGGGGAGTTTTTAAAAGTTTGATTATATGATGAAGTTTGTGAATCTGTGTATTTTGAATAGGTTAATCTTCTAAGTCGGTTTTGTCACAAATTTGACAAAGGGGGAGATTGTAAGTGCTATGTTGTAGATTTAGCACGATGTATTATTAAATTTTGTAGTGTCAAACCACTTTGGAGTGATTGACTTGTTTTGATAGATGGAAAGTTCACCTTCATATGAAGATGAGTTTCAAGTCATCTACATCAACATCAAGTGCTTTGACAACTTCAAGTCAATGTGCATGTTCAACTGCTAGAAAAAGTTCAAGTTCAAGAAGTGCAAGTACGACTTCAAGTCCAAATGCATAAGTATACAAGCTCAAACTCAAGTTTCAAGTTTATAAGATCAAGTTTCATGTACTTCAAAGTATACTATCTACTGAAGCGACCGATGTTACAAGTTCAATGCTCACATTTAAGGTATATATGACCCTAGAATGACCTTAGGCTTAGGTCATTAATGTTGCATATTTAAATTGGGTCAATGTACTTATTTTAGACTTTGCTTTGACTAGTCTTAGTCATTGTTCAACTAGTCTAGGCACTGGCTCGACCAGTCCAGGGTTTTTCTCAATCAATCTAGAAATTTATTCAATTTTTTGGATAAGTTTGGTTGGTCTTCGACCAGTCGAGCACCTGCTCGACCGGTCATGGTTGACCAGTCGAGCAGGGCTCGACTCAAACTCCAGCAAGGTGATTTTGACTCACTTGACCAGTCGAGTGCTATGCTCGACTAGTTGAGCAGGCCACTTGACCAGTCGAGAAAGCCACTCGACTAGTCGAGGGTCTATTTTATCCGATCACACTAGAAAATTTGAAAATTGGTTGCTACCATGACCAGTCGAGGCAGACCTTAGACCAGTCGAGGGAACCGAATTGCAGCCTATAAATAGAGGACTTTTCTCAGATTTTTTTCATTCATTCCAAGACAATTCAAGCCACCTCTTTGAGAACTAAGTCCCCGCTATTGTGAAGTTATTATACGGTATTTAAGATTCTTTTATATAGCTTTTTGGTTTTGAATTTCTTGATCGCTTGTTGTTCAATCTTATTTGATAAAAAGGGAATTTTGCTTTAACTCTTTTTAAGATCCAAGAAATTAAATCCAAGTAGTCAAAGGTTAGATTTAATTTAAAATTCATCTAGACCTAGAACCCATTCATTTATGAGATAGAACTTTGAACATCTACATCTACAAAGAAGCGATTCTACCAGCTACATTGAAGAAGAATCTTCGTATAAGTATTTTTATAATTTTTTGTATTTGGTTTGAGAGATTTAGCCAGAAAAATCTCCTTTTTGGTTTTGACTGAGATCAGCCAAGAAAATCTTAGTGTGGTGTTTTTTATGGTGTAAGCCTAATTGAAAAACACATCTGTAAATGTTTTAAGGTGAACCTTGGAAAACCTTCTTTCATAGTGAAAGTCAATACCACGTGGGTTATGGATATTAGGAGTGGAGTAGGTGTGGCTGTTTATGAACAGTTGGTGTACACACTGAACCACTATAATTCTTGGAGTTGTGGGGGATGTTGTATTTAATATTTGTGTGTGAATGCTTGTATCTCTTTTATATACTTGTAGTGAATGTTGTAATAGCTAGATTTGTTTCTTTTGCCTCTGTATCAGTTTGAGTTTTTTATACTTACTGAAGCTCTAGAAATCAGGTTGTCCTACCATAAACCTTGGTTTTTCGTGTAAGGTTGTCCTTAGAACAACGTTTGTATCAACCTCTCAAGACTAGCGCATCTGAGGTTGCTATTTATTTAAGCTATTTGCATTTATTTTTATTCGGCATAGTCTTATTCACCCCCCCCCCCCCCCCCCCCTTCTCTAGGACTGACAGCTCGCCCTTTTCATCATTTTTTGAGAATGCAGCACGGATTGCCAAGATCAATATATCTCCTTTGTGCGAGTCTCTTTCCCATTTTTGTGAGACTTTTCACAAACTAGGGGATGCTCAAAATATGACCGTTGCTCCTGAAATCCTCACCCGCCAGCAAGAATTGCCACAGCTTAAAGAGAAAGTCTCGAGGGCAATGACGACAATCTCCGACTACGACAAAGAATTTCACTCTCTGGAAGAGAAAGTAAAGGCTTCTAAGCATTCTTCAATAGCTATTACTGAAAAGATTGTGATCCTCATACAAAAAATTTCAGACTTAGAAGCCGAGCAACGTGAAGCGTATTCAAGAATTAGAAAACTTGAAGCCAATATTGAAGTCAACATGCAGATAACTAGTCTCGAGTAATTGAAGATTTCGAAAGGAGATGAGGCAATGATTTCTTAGGAACAAGAGTTGATTGACGCTCCTAATCAGATCAAGCTTATCATTGATGCTGAATTTGAAAATGTGGCTGTTGAGGTTCAATTAAAAGATGATCTACAACAATACATGCTTGCACTAAGAATGTCAGAGGACATATAGAATTTCTTTTGATATTTGCTATTAAATTTTTTTCATGCTTCTTTCTCTTCTTCTTTTCTTGATGTAATGAACGAATTTTGATAACTCATGAGTGTTATGAATGAATGTCATAAACAATCAGTTCTTCCAATCATGCTTTTCTATAGTAGCATCTTTTTATTAGCATGTTATCTTCTTTTGTCATCAATACAATGTCGCCTATATGGTGTTATCTCGCATGGGCGGTGCTAAGTTCTAGTTTCAATTGGTTACACACAAATTTTAGGCTCATAAGTAGTTGGAGCGATCATAGTTTAGACTCATAAGTAGTTAGAGTTGGTCTTACACGAACGGTTATTGTAACTCTCTAGAGTTCGTGAGGCTTATAGCGGCTAGGGAGTTCACAAACCGTGATCCATCAGAGGAGCCTAGTGAAGCTACTGGGGTAGTGAACTCAATAGGATTTATGCATAGGGTTGGCCACAATAACTCTCTAGAGTTCGAGGGGCACACAAGGCTACCATGAGGTACCAAATCCAAGGCTATCAGTCCATCAATGAGGGATCATATTGTTTCAGAGACCTGTCCTCATGCATTACTATTGAATTCAAATGAGGGATCTGGGGAGTCATCATGCTTCAGTGACTCACTTTTCCTTCGTCTATAAGGTCAAACCCATTCATGAGGGGACGCTCACTAACCTCCCACGTGACACTACCTGAAGCTATACAGATGGCATAGGTCACTGCCTGCATGGGTGCGCGTGATGCTCTTTCTAGGCTTTTTAAGGCCACAAGCAACACTGCTACCTGTATAGTTCTTTCATATCTCCATTGCCAATAATGATAAGCCTTATGCGTGTTCGGCTTCATAGCGACATCTTTCTCGCTGTCATACATGATAGATCGTCATTACTATTGCAACCCTTGTATTTGGCTTTGTAAGCTCATTCTGCAAATGATGAATCGGCCTCGTTGGGATAATGAATCAAAATTAATATACCGTGCTTACTGATGATAGTCAACAAAATCTTATGGTTAAAGTGGTATATCAGCTTGGTGGTCTTATTAATTTTAATAAATTTAAATAATAAAATGGCCTCGGATCAGTATCATGATAATAGTAATGACAGCTTTTGGCAATTTGACGATAGCCACTGGCAATTCAATAATAATCATTTGGCGATTGGCAATGGTGATAATCATTGGCGATAATCATCAGTGATAATCACTGGCGATAATCAAATGAGGTTGGTCAAGGGAAAACTTGACTACAAATCCAATCGGTACGAAGTAGAAAATCATTTCTCTTGCCAATGTTGTCATCTCTATTGAAATCTAGAGCTTGAGTACGTACGTCTTTTGTAATTTTCTCTGTCCGAGAGTATATGTAATATTGATTAGTATTTGTTTACAAACATATTATATCCCAAAGATGAAAGGAAGGATGTTCCCGCTGAGAGTCGCCATTTTTGTAACGCCCGTGAAAAATCCGTACTTGGAATCGAGTACCGATTTGACCCGAAATCGCGTATAAATAATTTCCATGGAAATTAAACGTAAGTTAGCTAGCGCAACGCTAGAGTAGCTGGGAAATAGTCCCTGATCACTTTAAATACGTTCTACAAGACCCAAATCGAGTAGAACAGACAACTCTACAATACTCTATAACCTTGGATCCAACTCTAAGCAGGTTTGTCCTCTGGACCATATTGAACTTTTGTATTGGATTTAGACCGCGCGTCGAAGGTCTGATACCTCCTATCTTAGACCGTTAGAACCGACCAGCTGGACTTGACAATCATCTCAAAGATCAAGTCAAACCGATAATCACAGAGTATTTCGTTGAACCCGGACTGAAGCGACCGCAAATAGGGACGAATTGGGAATTTCAAATTTAGATCTGGCACACGACTTGACGCGTCAGTATTAAGCGTTATGACCGTCAGAATTCATCCAGATTACACCCTCGGATCAGGAAAAATATCTATTTATTGTCACGGAACTTTCAGTCCTGATCTATGTGCGGTGACCGCTGAACTGAAACTGGTCCGCCACGTGCGATCTGCGAACCCTGCCAGACTGAAAACTTAATACGAGGTACATCTGGTACCCATGAGCTTAAGTCTGATCGCAATCGATCAGGGGACCACCAGAAATCAGTTTTTGGACCGAAACAGCCCCGAAATGGATAGGCAATAAGTGAACTTCGTCCCGGAGCCTATTTTCGGCGTTTCCAAGCTTATAAAAGGGGTTGAAACCCTCATTCCTTCCTTGCATACGAATTTCACAAACCCTAGCATAAGAGAGAGAGAGTTTGAGAGAAAGGGAAGAGGAGATTTTTCCCGCTTCCGAGCCACCAACGGTTGCTGCTTCAACACTTCATTCCAATCACCTGGCTGGTGATTTTTCCACTTTTTCAGGTATAGAAAAACCCCAAAAACTTGCTGATTTAGGGTTTATGTAGATTCTGAACATGTTAGCTAACGTAATCCATGAATCAGGTTCTCCTACTGTCGTAGACGAAGCGTACACGCTCCGTTCAAAATCCCGCGACCGTAAGAGCTTAGGTGAGGATTTTAGACGCTTTGATTGACGGTTTACAACGCTTTCAATGTCGTTTAATAGTAGATTATCGACGGCATCGCCGTTTGAAATGTACAACATGCTCTCCGTTTCCTGTTTCGCAAATTAACGAAGAATATGAGATTTAGGGCATTTTAGTCATTTGTAGGAAGTACGGTCTACATGCATATTTTTCTGACGTGATTGACATGGATTGTCGCCGCATTAGTGAGTTAGGAATGCTTGCATAATCAGTTTGGCGAAGAGATTCGCCAAGTTGCGCACTTTGGGTCGACATACTATATGTGGACTTAAGTGTGTAGTGTATGTGTATGTATAAATGCTTGTATTAGTATGTATTGTATTGAATGATGTTATGTAGTAGTTTGTGATTGATTTCATGATTAATATGCTGACCTAAATGATTTCCTACATGTTGACCTTATGCATGATCGCATTACATGCATAGAAAGTATGCCTTGAGGATTTGCTTAAGTTGAATATGCTTGGGAAGTATGCCTTGAAGATTTGCTTAAGTTGGATGTTATAACATGTGCTAACATGCTCACATAATGTATTTCAATTCCAATACCTTTGTATAGTGTTAACGTAATTCCATAGATGTGTGGGACTTGACTTAGTCCAGGCAGTCGGTAACCGAACGAATTCGTGGCTGACTGGTCATAGCCACGAACGACGCGTCGATGAATGTGATTCGTGTTGAGAGTTGGCAGCAGTGGTTAGGCCACGCGAAGTGTTTTACGCACTTCATGTCGTTCAATTCGAGATGCGATCGCGCTAGTCGAGCCCGTCAAGTAACCCGACTGGCCGATGTTTGTTCACCTTGTATGTATCATAACTGCTTGAACCTAGGGTACTGAACTTACCATTGTAAACCCTATTAACCGTGGTACCTTGATCCACGAAGACTCATGAGCCGGGCATGGTGGTATGGGACACCGTGGTCGAGCTGTCGGCCTACGCTGGGGCCACAAACCTCCCCGTAGTGACCAGTGAGCACCTTGACTCGTGAGCAGATTATGGTGGTATGGGACACTATATTCTAGCTGTCGGCCTACACTGATCAGGCGACGAGCCCTTTGTAGTGACCGCGAGCGTATTCTGAGTTCACGGGAGGCGACGACCCTTCCGTGCAGTAGAGTACAGTAGGCCTGTATTAATAAGGTGATGGGGGAGCGGTGCAACGAGTGCGAGCAACAGCCCTGGCAGCCCTTGCAGTGACCTACGAAATATACATCGTATGAGATTACTAGGAGTGACGACCCTAGACAGGATCCGTGTTGGGATTGATACAAGGGAAGTACCTTAGTTTCCCAATCCTGCTGTTTGAATGGACTAATAACAACTTGGTAATCATATCACCATAGCATTGCATGTGCCTGGAAGATGTGGAGCACTCTAGGGAGTGTGGCATGCCGCGGTCGTAAGATGTTTCCGCATGAGGGTGATCGTCGGTGAGGGCATACATCACGTCATATCATCTTGCATTAAACAACAGTATTAGGATTGTCTGATTTACTGCTTTACTATTATCGCGTGATTGAATTGTGAACATGCTAATCTTTGCTCTATGATTCCACTGAGTTGATCACTCATTCCCACGTTACGGGATGGTGTTTGTAACACCCACCAGACCCTATTGTAGTTGCAGGTGACGACGAGATCCAGGAGGTGGAGCCGGAGATTGACGAGGACCAGGATGAGTTCTCGTATATGCAGTATCACGACGGCTTCCCGTAGGTGACCTGGATCGAGGGGGACTTCAGTGGGACTATTTTGAACTTATTCTTTTATCTATTTACATGTATATGAGACTCAGAGATGTAGTCATACTTTGGAGACAGTTGAGATTACTTTGTTTTTCCATACAGTGATATATATATTGTTTAGTCTTTCGCTTGCTTTTATCACTGGATCTGAAGTATGAATTGCAGTTTTGGTATACTTTTACTCATGTGAATGCTTTAAATCAGACAACATTGAATCATAACCATATTTGTTGCATAAGTGACGGTCTGGAACTCGGGAGTTGAGTTTATACACGACCCCCGATTTTCAGGGTGTTACAAGTTGGTATCAGAGCATGAATGAGAGTATACTGGGCCTGGGTTATGGTCTTGCGACATACGCTGTCGCTTCCTTTGACTTAGGTGGGTGCGAGAAGGGTCTAGAAACACTTCTAGGATCACAGATTCGCCGATAGGCGAAGTCTATAAGGATCGATCGCAAGATCGAGTCTGTAACGTATCTCGGGTCGCGTAAAGCGACCCGAATCACTTCTAGGCTGTAGGAAGTCGGGTTGAGACGTCCTATGAGCGGTTTTAAACCGCAAAAGTGAATCTTTGGGCCGTGGGATGACCACGACTCCAGTAATCAATCGCCAGGGCTTAAAAACCCCGTTTCACCAAAAATCTTCAAAATTCCTTCTCTAAACACTTCAACCTTCAGTTATTTATTATCCATTTCATATTAGGCATCAAAACTAATGTGAAAATAATACAAATTAGCACATTCACCAAATTTTACAGTGAATAGTAAAATTTCATAAAAAATGGCCATAAGGCCATTCTAACTTCACTTTATTTAGCAACTAAGGAGCTAGAAAGATGTACTGGCTTCTTCTACCCCAAATTCATATGCTGCATCATATGGTTTGGTATTCGGGATTGTGATGTGGACCCGAAAATCCCCTAACACATGTTTGGGCTCATAGAGACCAAAATGCTATGAACCAAGGGGTGGGACCAACTTTTTTGGGACCCTGGGACCATGGGGGACCAGACCCATGGGGTCCCACCGGTCAACTTTCGAGTTGACCGGCGATGCCATTGCCGGCCGGGCGATGCATCGCCGGCCGGCGACCTCCGTTGGTGCTGCCCTTCGGGCGCACCCACTTAAATGCCCTCCACATCACCCCTAGCTACCTCCCATCCCATGAAAACCCCCAAAACCCACCTCTCCTTCACAAACAGCCCCCTTGCATACCCTAGATTCGATTTTCAGCACTCCATTCCAAACCCCGGTGACCCAAACCACTCTTAAACCCTTCCTTGGCCAAAACCGACCACCACCCATTAATTATTGGGTGTTGGCAGCCCCTTTCCTTGAAGATTTTCCCATTTGGAGCTCCAAAATCTCCCAAATAGTGCTGAAATCGTGAGCAGCTCCATCCCATCTTTTTGTTTGTATTTTTCCCTGAAAGTACAGCCTTGGGAAGCTTGAAGCATCCCTCTACGACGCCTAGATTTTTTTTTGTCAGATTGGGCAGCCATTTCTCCGCATTTTTGGCGTTTTCCATGGCCTTTGTGGAAGCCATTTTGGGCCTTTTGTCGCTTTCATCCATCATATCTTTGATGGGTAAGAGGAAAACTGCGACAGACGAGGCTGGGCCGAGCCGCCCTGCTCGATCGAGAAGACCGCGGGGTGGTGCCGCAAGTTCAAGCGCCGCCGCAGGTCCAACTGTAGTCCTAGAGTGCCGTACAAAGCGAGATTTGGATCCCCATGCACACCTTGGACGAACCATTCTATCAGAGATGCCTCATGGTGAATACACTGATCGTAGAGTGTTATTTGAGGCGGACGTAGATGGGCGATTGTTCGGTGAGTATCTGTTGTTCGAACGCATTGAAGCTGCGCACTGGGGACCGATCTTTGAAGCTCGCGCTCGTGCTAATGTGAGCACCGTTCGTGCCTTCTATGCTAACATCCAGAGTCCTACCTTGGAGCCCTTACAGTTCAAAATCCCTTTTGGTAGAGATCGGATGGCTACGATCGACGTCCGGTTGGTTGCGCGACTTCTCAACGTGCCTCTAGGTGATGTACATCCAAGTGAGAAGAATTTGAGGACTAGACGTGAACGGGATCGCCGCACCAGGTTTCTGTGTGGTAAGTTGGTTCCATGGCAGCCTAATAATAGCCTCAAAGCGACGTACATGTCTGAGGATCTGCGCCTGCTGCACCATATCTGCACGTTCAATGTTTATCCTAGGTCGACGAACCGCATTGAATGTACACGTCTTATGGTCGATTTCTTATTTCTGGTGGCCCAGGGAGAGAACGTATGTATGGCCACTTTAATATTACGGCAGATAGTTCTCATAGCCAGGTCGAGGAGAACATCCGAATCCCTTCCCTTTGGCCGACTCATTTGCAAGATTGCGCTTGAGTTTGCCTATAGACTTGGACCCGAATTGCCAGTATCGATTCACACCATCGATGAGTCGACAATGGTTAAGATGAAGATTGGGTCGCAATATCGTGAAAATCAACTTGAAAGGGATAGTGGGGACGACTTCGATGAAGAAGAAGATCAAAGCGAAGAATAACCTAGTGCTGAGGTTCAGGAAGAGACTCAGGAAGAAGCAGAAGAAGAGGCTCAGGATACTGATGAGAGCCCTCCTCCTTCTGCGCAGGCTACTATCGACGATCGCATTGCACGGATAGAGGAGAGCCAGACCGCTTTGCGAAGGGAAGTCCAAGAACTTCGAGCGGAAGTCGCTGATGCCAAGGCTGTTACAAAGAAGAAATTTGGCAAGGTGACTCGCACTTTGAAGGCAATCCTGTGTTGCTTACAGGATAAGGGTGCTCCTCCTCCGTCACCAGATTCCGACTAGCGATGCGATCTTTGATGTTGATTATTAGTACTTAGCCATTTCCTGTTTTATGTGTGTAAAGCCTATTAGGGCTAGTGCTTTGCTTATGTTGCTGTTGCTTAACTGTCTTAATTTCCATGTAATTCTAGTCATGATGCTTGTAAGGATATATCCCTTGTATTGTGACAATTTTGATTAATTGAAATGCCTGGAATGCCTTTGACTCTTTAAGTGAATGATTGTGGTGTATATGTGCACTTGAGACTGACAAGGTTGCACCCTATTTTGAATATAGGGAATGCCACCTAAGACTACGAGGAGTGCGGTTCGGCTTTCATTGTCTGAGCAGATGGATCAGACTCCTTCTCAGTCTGGCACTCGTCCGGACCCTGCTGTGGGCCCGATTCCTGAGACTGTTCGATCGTCTCAGCCTGCTGTTGGTCCTACAGATGGACCACCGCCATTTACACCATTAGTTCGAGAGCCATAGCGCGCATCTACTTCCGCACCTCATCCGCCACAGCCTGCTCCACCCCCTGATAGATTCGAGCAGATGATGGCTATGATGCTACAGCAGCAACAGCTATTGACCACTATAGTTGGGACTTTAGCCCAGGGTGGGGGTGCGACTACATCTACTCCACCTGCACCACCTGCGCATCCAGTTGAGGATGCCTATACTTACGCCCAGGATGAGGGCATAGCACATCCTGCGCAGCCTGCTTTCCCTGCCGGGAATCCTGCCGACACACGGGGCCTTCTGGAGCGATTTCAGTGCTTGCGGCCTCCTACTTTTTCGGGTTCTCACAGACCTGAGGAGGCAGAGTTCTGGCTCGACCGAGTGTCGAAGATTCTACGCATGTTACACTGTACCGAGGCAGAGCAGGTAGAGCTGGCTACCTTCCTATTTGAGAGAGAGGCCAGTATGTGGTGGGATAGTATATTGCGGACTGTTGCCGCAGATTTCGTATGGACGTGGGCAGCATTCGAGTTCCGCTTCCATGAGAAGTATTATCCCCAGACCTACAGGCACGAGAGGGAGAATGAGTTTCTCCGTCTCAGGCAGGCAGTGATGACGGTTACCGAGTATGAGCATCGGTTCACAGAGTTGGGCAGGTACGTCCCGACGATTCTGGCTGATGAGCAGATGCGCATACGGCGCTTTTTGGAGGGCTTGCGACCGGATATTCGGTCGAAGATGTGCTGCGTCAGTTTCCCTTCCTATGTGGAGTTGGTTCATATGTCCATGCGGGCAGAGCAGGACGTGGATCGACTGGCGCGATCTCGGGGCCCGACTACTTCCAGGCCACGACCGGAGTTGCCAGATAGGCCCTTCGCGGGCAAGAGGCCTCGCATTGATCCTCCTACCAGGACCACGGCGCCTGTACGACCGTTTCGGCGCCCTGATTTATTATGCACATACTGTGGGAGGACGGGCCATTTATCGCAGAGTTGCTTTTCCAGGATGCGGGACAGTGGGTTCTCGCCACCACAGAAGATTGATCGTATACGTCCACAGGCGATATCAGCACCGCCTATACGGTCAGCTCCTGCGCATCCTTCGTTCAGACCCACGGTATCGCAGATTCGACAGCCTCCACGGCCCTTGACACAGCGGCCGAACCGGCCACAACAGGCACGAGTTCATGCACTGACCGCTGAGGCAGCTACGACGCCGACTTTCCAGCATTCAGCCTTCGAGGTCACGAGCCATATCGGAGGTACTCCCGTTCTTGTCATGGTGGACACTGGTTCCACGATTTCTTTGATATCGCGTGCCGTAGTCAGACGTCTTGGGTTGCAGACTATCACTATGGATAGCGTGCGAGTCCTTGCAGCTCATGGAGATTATTCGGATGTCACCCAGATGTGTGAGGGTTGTTTAGTTGACCTGGGAGGCAGGACGATGACTCTCGATTTGGTCGTCGATCCCTCGCTCGTATATCTCGACGTCATTCTTGGCATGGACTGGTTGACTGCAGCGAGAGCCGAGATTGACTGCGAGGCTCGTGTGGTGACGGTGTACGAGCCTGAGGGCACGCCTTTCACATTTTCAGTGCGGGTAAATCTTCCTTTTCGCATTCTTAGCTACGCCACTCTATTGCGCGACGCTGGTGCCCAGGTACTTGAGCAGACGCCAGTTGTGTCTGAGTTCGGGGATCTGTTCAGGAAGATCCCTGGTTTGCCGCCCCGACGTGAGATCGATTTCACTATCGATCTGATTCCTGGTTCTACACCCGTCTCACTGCCGACGTATCGCATGGCACCATGTGAGATGGAGGAGTTGCGGACGCAGATTGATGGTCTGCTAGAGCTTGGCTTTATACGGCCTAGCGTATCTCCTTGGGGAGCACCGGTCTTGTTCGTGAAGAAGAAGGACGGTTCGCTGCGATTGTGTATTGATTATCGTAGGCTGAACCAGCTCACAGTGAAGAACAAGTACCCTTTACCCAGGATCGATGACTTGTTTGATCAGTTGAGAGGAGCGCAGTACTTCTCGAAGATTGATCTTCAGTCAGGATATCATCAGCTGCGCGTCAGAGATGAGGACGTGCAGAAGACAGCATTCAGGACCAGTTTTGGTCACTACGAGTTCCTCGTGATGTCGTTCGGTCTCACGAACGCACCGGCCGTGTTCATGGATCTGATGAACCGGGTTTTTCGGCCTTTCCTCTATCGATTCGTCGTTGTCTTCATCGACGACATTTTGGTATACTCTAGGAGTCGAGAGGAGCATGAGGAGCATTTGCGTTTGGTCCTGGATACGCTCAGACGACATCAGTTGTTCGCACAGTACAAGAAGTGCGACTTCTGGAAGCAGGAGGTGAAGTTTCTGGGACACGTGGTGTCCAAGGATGGCATGGCAGTTGACCTGTCTAAGGTAGCTGTGGTGCAGGACTGGGAGCAGCCTAATTCTGTCACTGAGGTGAGGAGTTTCTTGGGTCTCGCTGGTTATTATCGGCGCTTCATTCAGGACTTCTCGAAGATCGCGAGACCCTTATCTCAGTTGACACGGAAGGACGTGAAGTTCTCCTGGAATGATAAGGCGGAGTCAGCTTTTCAGGAGCTGAAGGACAGACTTACGTCCGCCCCTGTGCTAGTATTGCCAGAGCAGGGGGTTAGATACACTATATACACTGACGCGTCTAGCGTTGGTTTGGGTTGTGTCCTTATGCAGAGGGACAGGGTAATTTCGTATGCCTCGAGACAATTAAGGAAGCACGAGGAGAATTACCCTACACACGACCTGGAGTTGGCAGCCGTTATATTCGCACTGAGACTCTGGAGACATTACCTCTACGGAGAGGAGTTCGAGCTCTTTTGCGACCACAAGAGCCTCAAGTACATATTCAAGCAGCGAGACTTGAATATGAGGCAGCGGCGATGGATGGAGACGCTGAAGGACTTCAAGTTTGAAGTCTCTTACCATCCTGGGAAGGCGAACCTTGTGGCTGATGCGTTGAGCCACAAGAAGGCGATAGAGTTTGCAGCTCCGCTGATGGTTGCCGAGTGGGATATGGTGGAGTTTTTGCGAGACTTTGAGCAGAAACTCACCGTAGAGGAGCCATTTGAGTTCATCGCACACGTACAGGTGCGATCTCAGATCGATGACCGTGTCATCGAGGCGCAGAGGGACGACGCGCATCTTACTGAGCTTCGAGAGCAGGCCAGTGATGATGCTGACGCCGACTGGCGAGTTGGTATGGATGGAGGCTTACGTTACCGTGGCCGCCTATGCGTCCCATATGTCCCTGACTTGAGACGAGAGATTCTCGAGGCTGCGCATTCTACTAGACTCGCGATGCATCCTGGCAGCACGAAGATGTATCGTGACGTGAAGAGGACGTACTGGTGGGAAGGTATGAAGACCCACATTGCTGAGTTCGTGTCCCGTTGTCTCACTTGTCAGCAGGTGAAGGCAGAGCATCGCCGACCTCCTGGACTTTTGCAGCCTATGCCGATTGCAGAGTGGAAATGGGATTTCATTTCCATGGACTTCATTTCTGGGTTGCCGAGGACGAGGAAGGGGCATGATTCCATTTGGGTGATCGTCGACCGATTGACGAAGTCGGCGCACTTCCTACCGATCAGAGTTACGAACTCTGCAGACGAGCTGGCTAGATTGTATATCCGAGAGATTGTGCGTCTGCATGGAGTTCCGTTGGAGATCGTGTCGGACAGAGACACGCGGTTCACTTCTATTTTCTGGACTCGCATTCAGGAGGCTATGGGTGTGAAGTTGAAGTTCAGTACTGCCTTCCACCCACAGACGGACGGACAGACGGAGCGAGTGAACCAGATCCTGGAGGACATGTTGCGGGCTTGCGCATTGGACTTCAAGGACAGTTGGGATGACTGTCTTGCATATGCGGAGTTTGCGTACAACAATAGCTTCCAGACGAGTATCGGCATGGCACCTTATGAGGCGCTGTATGGGCGACCTTGTCGCGCACCGCATTGCTGGTTAGAGGTCGGTGAGCGCAGCTTGATTGGCCCAGAGTTGGTGCAGGCGACGTCAGAGAAGATTGATATTATTCGACGTCGGCTTCTTACAGCGCAGAGCAGACAGAAGAGCTACGCCGATACGAGACGGAGACCACTAGAGTTCACAGTCGGGGATCATGTGTTTTTGCGAGTTTCCCCTATGAAGGGAGTCCTTCGGTTCGGGAAGAAGGGGAAGCTGGCACCGCGATTCATTGGTCCATTTCAGATCCTCGATCGTGTGGGAGCAGTGGCTTACCGATTGGCTTTACCCACGCCCCTCGCGAGCGTCCACAACGTATTTCATGTTTCTATGCTGAAGAAGTACGTTGCTGATCCTTCCCATATCATCAGATGGGAGCAGGTGCAGTTAGGGGAGGATGTTACTTATATCCTGCGACCGACACGCATCTTAGACCGGAAGGAGCAGGTACTGCGTAGCAAGGTGATTCCCCTTGTGAAGGTACTATGGACGCATCACTCTGAGGAGGAGGCTACTTGGGAGACAGAAGCCGAGATCAGAAAGAACTACCCACAGCTTCTCGAGGAGTACGAACATATATAAATTTCGAGGACGAAATTATTTGTTAAGGGGGGTAGATTGTAACGCCCGTGAAAAATCCGTACTTGGAATCGAGTACCGATTTGACCCGAAATCGCGTATAAATAATTTCCATGGAAATTAAACGTAAGTTAGCTAGCGCAACGCTAGAGTAGCTGGGAAATAGTCCCTGATCACTTTAAATACGTTCTACAAGACCCAAATCGAGTAGAACAGACAACTCTACAATACTCTATAACCTTGGATCCAACTCTAAGCAGGTTTGTCCTCTGGACCATATTGAACTTTTGTATTGGATTTAGACCGCGCGTCGAAGGTCTGATACCTCCTATCTTAGACCGTTAGAACCGCCCAGCTGGACTTGACAATCATCTCAAAGATCAAGTCAAACCGATAATCACAGAGTATTTCGTTGAACCCGGACTGAAGCGACCGCAAATAGGGACGAATTGGGAATTTCAAATTTAGATCTGGCACACGACTTGACGCGTCAGTATTAAGCGTTCTGACCGTCAGAATTCATCCAGATTACACCCTCGGATCAGGAAAAATATCTATTTATTGTCACGGAACTTTCAGTCCTGATCTATGTGCGGTGACCGCTGAACTGAAACTGGTCCGCCACGTGCGATCTGCGAACCCTGCCAGACTGAAAACTTAATACGAGGTACATCTGGTACCCATGAGCTTAAGTCTGATCGCAATCGATCAGGGGACCACCAGAAATCAGTTTTTGGACCGAAACAGCCCCGAAATGGATAGGCAATAAGTGAACTTCGTCCCGGAGCCTATTTTCGGCGTTTCCAAGCTTATAAAAGGGGTTGAAACCCTCATTCCTTCCTTGCATACGAATTTCACAAACCCTAGCATAAGAGAGAGAGAGTTTGAGAGAAAGGGAAGAGGAGATTTTTCCCGCTTCCGAGCCACCAACGGTTGCTGCTTCAACACTTCATTCCAATCACCTGGCTGGTGATTTTTCCACTTTTTCAGGTATAGAAAAACCCCAAAAACTTGCTGATTTAGGGTTTATGTAGATTCTGAACATGTTAGCTAACGTAATCCATGAATCAGGTTCTCCTACTGTCGTAGACGAAGCGTACACGCTCCGTTCAAAATCCCGCGACCGTAAGAGCTTAGGTGAGGATTTTAGACGCTTTGATTGACGGTTTACAACGCTTTCAATGTCGTTTAATAGTAGATTATCGACGGCATCGCCGTTTGACATGTACAACATGCTCTCCGTTTCCTGTTTCGCAAATTAACGAAGAATACGAGATTTAGGGCATTTTAGTCATTTGTAGGAAGTACGGTCTACATGCATATTTTGCTGACGTGATTGACATGGATTGTCGCCGCATTAGTGAGTTAGGAATGCTTGCATAATCAATTTGGCGAAGAGATTCGCCAAGTTGCGCACTTTGGGTCGACATACTATATGTGGACTTAAGTGTGTAGTGTATGTGTATGTATAAATGCTTGTATTAGTATGTATTGTATTGAATGATGTTATGTAGTAGTTTGTGATTGATTTCATGATTAATATGCTGACCTAAATGATTTCCTACATGTTGACCTTATGCATGATAGCATTACATGCATAAAAAGTATGCCTTGAGGATTTGCTTAAGTTGAATATGCTTGGGAAGTATGCCTTGAAGATTTGCTTAAGTTGGATGTTATAACATGTGATAACATGCTCACATGATGTATTTCAATTCCAATACCTTTGTATAGTGTTAACGTAATTCCATAGATGTGTGGGACTTGACTTAGTCCAGGCAGTCGGTAACCGAACGAATTCGTGGCTGACTGGTCATAGCCACGAACGACGCGTCGATGAATGTGATTCGTGTTGAGAGTTGGCGGCAGTGGTTAGGCCACGCGAAGTGTTTTACGCACTTCATGTCGTTCAATTCGAGATGCGATCGCGCTAGTCGAGCCCGTCAAGTAACCCGACTGGCCGATGTTTGTTCACCTTGTATGTATCATAACTGCTTGAACCTAGGGTACTGAACTTACCATTGTAAACCCTATTAACCGTGGTACCTTGATCCACGAAGACTCATGAGCCGGGCATGGTGGTATGGGACACCGTGGTCGAGCTGTCGGCCTACGCTGGGGCCACAAACCTCCCCGTAGTGACCAGTGAGCACCTTGACTCGTGAGCAGATTATGGTGGTATGAGACACTATATTCTAGCTGTCGGCCTACACTGATCAGGCGACGAGCCCTTTGTAGTGACCGCGAGCGTATTCTGAGTTCACGGGAGGCGACGACCCTTCCGTGCAGTAGAGTACAGTAGGCCTGTATTGATAAGGTGATGGGGGAGCGGTGCAACGAGTGCGAGCAACAGCCCTGGCAGCCCTTGCAGTGACCTACGAAATATACATCATATGAGATTACTAGGAGTGACGACCCTAGACAGGATCCGTGTTGGGATTGATACAAGGGAAGTATCTTAGTTTCCCAATCCTGCTGTTTGAATGGACTAATAACAACTTGGTAATCATATCACCATAGCATTGCATGTGCCTGGAAGATGTGGAGCACTCTAGGGAGTGTGGCATGCTGCGGTCGTAAGATGTTGCCGCATGAGGGTGATCGTCGGTGAGGGCATACATCACGTCATATCATCTTGCATTAAACAACAGTATTAGGATTGTCTGATTTACTGCTTTACTATTATCACGTGATTGAATTGTGAACATGCTAATCTTTGATCTATGATTCCACTGAGTTGATCACTCATTCCCACGTTACGGGATGGTGTTTGCAACACCCACCAGACCCTGTTGTAGTTGCAGGTGACGACGAGATCCAGGAGGTGGAGCCGGAGATTGACGAGGACCAGGATGAGTTCTCGTATATGCAGTATCACGACGGCTTTCCGTAGGTGACCTGGATCGAGGGGGACTTCAGTGGGACTATTTTGAACTTATTCTTTTGTCTATTTACATGTATATGAGACTCAGAGATGTAGTCATACTTTGGAGACAGTTGAGATTACTTTGTTTTTCCATACAGTGATATATATATTGTTTAGTCTTCCGCTTGCTTTTATCACTGGATCTGAAGTATGAATTGCAGTTTTGGTATACTTTTACTCATGTGAATGCTTTAAATCAGACAACATTGAATCATAACCATATTTGTTGCATAAGTGACGGTCTGGAACTCGGGAGTTGAGTTTATACACGACCCCCGATTTTCAGGGTGTTACAATTTTGGCACCTTATTGGATGCCAATATCTAAGTCATTCTTAAGCCAATATTAAGTAAGATAATCCCCAGTGGAGTCTCCATTTTGTTTCAACCAGAAACAAAAAAGCATTTGATTTGGGAAATTATCTCACTCAATAATGACAAATAGAAAGGACTAAGAGAATAAACATCAAATTTATTCATTCTGAGTTCATTACATCCTTCTGATCCTCTGATTCCGGGATAGAATTTCTAAAAAATGCAAAAGTACAAGTATCGAATGGGCTCAAATATAAATTTCGGTAGTATTTCGGCTCATATTAGTCATGTCCCCAGGGGAGATGAGTTGAGAGGGCTTTCCGTGCACTTTGTCCCTCATTGACATGATAAAGGAGTGGATGGATCCCTTTGGAACATATGAAACTGCCTTAGGACCTAAGAAAATTCAACATACTATTGCATCAAAGAATACCCGCGCAACTCATAAAGAAGTTATGCAGGCCCGCACACTCTGCACTCCCTCTCCTTCTCTCCATCTCTAATACTTGTCAAAGGCATTGGTCTTCTGAACATCTGATCCCACATATGAGGGGGATAGGGGGTATTTATAGGCTTCCACACGTATAAGCCCTCGAATCCCGTGTTGTGGACCCCACTTTGCATCACTGACTTAACATATTCTACGAAGGGTAGCATGGCTCGGCGCAACTACGGTGAGTTATGCAGAGCCGCACAACTTGGGTCTGGAGTAAGTCATGACCTGCGCAACTTATGACCAGCGCAACTCATCTTATCTTCACTTCTATGCTCTATTTCTTTCTACAATTCTTCTTCTTGAAGCTTCTTTCCTTATTATCAATTAAATGCCAGGAAAACCAATGTAATTGAAGGGTTAAATGTAACATCTTGAAAAAATCCATATAAAAACCTGAGCATCACCTCAGGTAGAAATACCTAAGGACCTTATCTTGTTATAATTAAGGCAAAATTTAGTTAAGTAGTAAACTAAATAATAGGTGGATTTAACATGAACCACAACTTCCACAAAGGGCAAGACCCAAAACCATTAATACCATTGACTCAACCTTCCTTCAAATCCTAGGAGAAATCCTAAGAGCCTATCACTCTCGGGAGTACATTGAAACCCTGTATCCGACCTAGACCGCATATCAAGAGTCTGATGACTGAGAAACTATAGGCTTATGTCCATCCTACTGGGCTTGACAACCATCATGGGAATCGAGCCCAAATGGTGTCCAGAAACGTACAACTTAAGCCCTGAGTGAAGTGTGTGAGAAACATGAATATCTTTAGAAAATGTAATAAAACTTAAGTGAATTAAGCCATTCACTCACGTGTAAATTTGAGGATTTCGGACAGTCAGCTTCTGGCCAAACTTCACCCAGGGGAAAAGGAAATTTCCCTACACATATCTATATACTTGTGGCCTCGATCGAGCAAGTTCGACTGTTGATCTGACATTGGTCCTCCACAGTTGATCAGCTTGTCCGATCGCACCAAAAACACATCCTGGCATAGATCCATTGTCAGGAAACTTACTTTATGACGTATGTGATTAGTGGGCCTCCTTATAAGCCTGTTTGTCAAAAACAACTGCCCAAAGAGTATAACGCATGTATATAGTGGCCTTGGGGCCATTTGCATCACTTCTGGGCCTATATATAGCCCTTATACCACCTCATCTCTCTCTCATATGAATTTCTCTAAACCCTAGGAGAGAGAAGAGAGAAAAGAAAGGAAAAGAGTAAGGAGAGGAGAGGTCTTGGGAGATAAGGAGAGGAGAGATCTTGGGAGATTGTTGCAGTGATTCTTTCCCACAACTTCATGCACCGAATCACCCTTTTGTTACGCTACCCGATCTGTTTCGATTATGATTTGGGTAAGAAATCCTAACCCTAGTATCGTTGTAGAGATCCAGATTGAGTAATCGACAAACTAGCTAACCTATTTCATTATTTAGGCGCTCGACGTTCCGTTTTTGAGAACTTAGTGTTCAAA
Source organism: Magnolia kwangsiensis (assembly GCA_037074715.1). Classification (NCBI taxonomy): domain Eukaryota; kingdom Viridiplantae; phylum Streptophyta; class Magnoliopsida; order Magnoliales; family Magnoliaceae; genus Magnolia; species Magnolia kwangsiensis. The sequence goes on along the minus strand of CM073587.1, from coordinate 37,097,589 downwards.
CAAAGTGCGAATCGAGTATTTTGATGAAAGGTACAGACTATAAATGTTTAGGTTATGGTTTTCAATCTATCAAAGTCATCTAATGGTTTATGTCTGTGTAACACCCCAGATTTTTGCCAACCTAGAGTTAGACGTCCTTAGGCAATGGGTCAACCGTATCACTCTTAAAGCTCAATTTCAAAGCCAAAGAAATCATTTAGAACTAAATTTCTTAAAAATTTAAAGTGAATTAATTAGCGCTACACTAGATACCTGTGAAAGTAGCACCAACCACTTTAAATACGATCAGTAAGATCCAAAACCTATATAATTGTTAATGCTATGCTACCCTAAAATCTAGAATCCAACTCTAAACCCAGTTGCTCTCGGGAGCACTTTGAAACTCCATATCGGACCTGGACCACACGTCGAAAGTCCAATAGCGATAAACTTAAAAGATATTGACCGCGTAGTTGGACTTGACAAGCATCGCAAAAATCATGTCCAAACGATGCTCTGGGACAATTTCCTTGAGTCCGGAGTGAAGAGTGTGAGAAAATGAAGATTTTTAAGAAATCTGAGACGTGTCGCTTGCATGTTATTTCTAAGCAATCAGACCGTTGGAATCTGACCCAAATACATCCTCGGATCAGGGAACATTTCCCATACATGTCCGTGTATTTGAAATCCACGATCAAGTTCTCGTAACCATTGAACTGAAACTGATCCGCCACGGTCGATCTGGAAATCCGATCGAACTGAAAACTTAACTTGATCAAGATCCATCATCTATGAGCTTAAGTCCGACCGCACACACTAACAAGACCTCTAGAAATGCTCCGTTGGATCGGAATAAGGCTGATTTGGTTATAACCTAAGTATACCATGGCCCTGAGTCTAATTGGTGAGTTTTGGGCCTATATAAGGACCTTAAACCCTCTCTCATTCATCTCATACGAATTTAAGAGAAACCCTAGGAGAGAGAAGAGAGAAAAGAGAGAAAAAGTGTGAGAGAAGTGGGAGAATCTTCCTACTATTCTTCCCTGCCGATCTACGTGCTTAACCATCACTTTAGAATCGCTATCCCGGCGATTCCGGCTTCGTTCTTAGGTAAGAAAACCCAAACCCTAACCTGGTTTAGGGTTTCTATTGGTACAAGTAGCGAAGTAGCTGACTTACCTTGTGTTATAGGTCGTCATACCACCATTGACGAAAGCGTACGGCTAAAATCATATTCGTTACGCTTCTACGGCGTAAGGTGCGGACTATAGACGTATAGGTTATGGTTTTCAAGGCCTTCAATGTTGGTTAATGGTTTATTCTTGACATGGATGCTATTTCACATGCAAAATGCGTCGTTTGTTTCGTTATACGTGTTCACACGAACTATGTAGAATATAATGTATTCTATGCATATGTTGGAATGTTTGAATATGTTTGGAATTTGGATTTACGCCTAACATGTTTGTTTGTCTTAAATATATGCTTAATACATGTGCGACAACTCCTTAGCAAAAGGACTTGCCCAAAATCACGTCACGAAAAATATACGTTATATGTGACTAAGTGTTTGTAGAAATGTCCAAATGAATATGGAACCCAGATTCATGCATGCCATGATAATCCATTGTGGGTATACATGCGTGGCATACAGGGTAACTCCCTAGTGAAAGGATTTGGCCTAACACATGTGTAGCCAACATACCATGTGTATGATGTTATGTGTAGTCTAAGTGTTTGTGTGTAGTGTAAGTGTTTGTAGAACTGACTGAATGAGCTAGTTATTACCAAGTTATGCTTGTATGAGGGCTGAGATGTAAATCTTGGCTACCTTACTTATGTGTATGATTTTCTCCATGTACGTTTACATTATGATGTCTTTTTTCTTTATGGAATGAATGTGTGTGAACTCATGTTTGTATTGCACTTCACAACATGCTCATATGCTTGAAAGAATCGAACTATCTGTTCATTACTGCTTTAACTGTTTCATATGAATACTCATGAAAACAGAATGTGTTTAGGGCCATGTTATGGTCCAGGCAATCAGTAAGAGGTTTGGAGTACGTGGGTGAGATTTATTCGCCACATAGGACATGTTTGATGAACTCGAATCGTATGTTGGTCGTCGGCAGTAGTTAGGCCACACGAACTGCTTACACATTTCATGTCGATCGATACGGTGTGCACTTATACTAGTCGATCTCGTCAAGTAACCCGATTGACCGTTGTATGTTCACCTTGTATTTATCATAACTGCTTGAACCTAGGGTACTGAACTTACCAGTGATAACCCCATTAACCTTGGTACCTTGATCCGCTAAGACTCATGAGCCGGGCATGGTGGTATGGGACACCGTGGTCGAGCTGTCGGCCTACATTGGGGCCACGAGCCTCCCCATAGTGACCAGTGAGCAACCCAGACTCATGAACCAAATATGGTGTATGGGACACTGTATTCGAGCTATCGGCCTACACTGATAAGGTGATGGGGGAGCGGTGCAACGAGTGCGTGCAATAGCCCTGACAGCCCTTTGTAGCGACCTTGAGCATACTCTGAATCTGCGGAGAGGCGACGAGCCTTTCCAAAGTAAACAATATAAATTAAGCCTGTATTGATAAAGTGATGGGGGAGCGGTGCAATGAGTGCGTGTAACATCCCTGACAGCCCTTTACAGTAACCTAGAACTACATCATCATATGAGATTATCTAGGACTGACTACCCTAGAATGGATCATTATTTGGGAATGATACAAGGGAGGTACCTTAGTTTCCCAATACTGTTGTATGAAAAGGACTAATAACAACTCGGTAATCATGTCCACATCGTACTTCATGTGCTTGGAAGATGTGGAGCACTGAGGGACGAAAGTATGCCGCGAACGTAAGATGGTGTCACATGACGGAGTATGTTGGTGAGGGCATGCATCATTATTGCATCTCATCCTTGCATTAATTATAGTATTTAGGAGTGTTTGATTGTATTGCTTTATCATTACTGCTTGACTGAATTGATAACATGTTAACTTTTACTTTATTGTTCCATTGAATTAGCTGCTCACTCTCCTGCTATGGGACGGTGTTCTGGACACCCACCGAACCCTGTCTTAGATGCAGGTATTGGTGAGGCGTAGGAGGCTGTGCCTGACTACTATGATGATCAGGATGAGTTCTCCTACATCCAGTTCTCTGATGGTTTCTCTTAGGCCATTCGGAGTGACGGGGCTACAGGGTTTACCATGCTAGTGGAACTATTCTTTTGACATTTTAATTTTTGTACTATGACATGTATATGATAGCTCAGTGATGTATTCATACTCTGCAGACCGAACATGATTTTTGACTTATATACATTTATATACATCTTTTAGTCTTTTGCTTACGTTTTATAACTCAATCTGGAGTATGAATTTCTGCTTTGGTATAATTCCACTCATGATTAATGTACTAACATAGACAACATTCAATCATAAGCATTTATGTTCCATAAGTGATGTTTTGGAACTCGAGAGTGGAGTTTATGCTCGACCCCCGATTTTCAGGGCGTTACAAATGGTATCAGAGCATGATTTGGATTAAACTGGACCTGGGTTATGGTCACACAATGTACACTGACGCTTTTTAACTTAGGTGGGTGTGAGAAAAATGTAGAAACATTCATTCGATTTCCAATTTTGCCAAATGGAATAGTTCATCAAAAATGGTCACCGAGATCAGGCCTGTACTCATCCGTGAGCGCATGAGTCAACCCCAAATCACTTCTAGATCATTAATTATCCCATCCCAGCCGTTGAAAAATTGTTAAACATCATTATACATCAGGATCTTCCCGAAATAACCCGAAATGGCTCGAAACGGAGTCGTGGGCCTACCCACGCTAATCCAGAGGGACCCAGGGGGGACCCACATCATTTTAGACCTAAGGGGGGAGGAGGACCTCTCCCAAATGACGAGGCCTCACCGGATTGTCCAGAGGGTGGCGAGGACCTCGCCGAGTCGATGAGGCCACGCCGGTAAACGGGTCAGGACAGGTTGGGCCTTTGGGCCAGTCGTGTTTAAGGGCTAGGGTAACCCCCTAGTGTACGGTCGGTCGTGTAAAAGCCCCTAAAGGACGCCCTTCCTTCACAAAGTAACCCCCCAAGCTCTCCTTTCTCTCCCAAACGTCTGATTTTTGGCAAAAAACCACCCCTCCAATCACTTCCTCTTTCATTTTTGTGCACCACTGTCCCTTCCCCTTCAAAACCAATTCCCACTGCTGTCTACACTCTCCATCCTCTCTCATTTGACCTCTCAAATCCCCATTTTGTGCCTCAAAAGCGTGGAAACTTCATATCCCACCTTGTTCTTCTTAGAAAATAAGTTTTTATTTTTACATTTTATTCTCCCAACTGCCCTCTATAAGTACATGCATCTCCCATCTCCTTCTTTTCCTTGCCTTGAGCTCACGAACCCCCTCTTGTGACTCACTACTTCATAACTTAACAATCCATCATAAATGGTTTTATGATGGATGAAATTGTAAAAGGAACAATAAATGGTTTTCAACACCATGTTTGGTGTATGCAATTAAACGTAATTTTGGGCTTTCTTTCAACTTACACTTAGGAATTCATCATCATGGGATTTGAAAATCCCATCTCACACTTTCTAACACAAGATCCATTTTCCAAAGCCTATGAAATTGATTTGAATCCCAACCCACCCACCTACCAAACATGCCACTCTCAAGTCTGAGGTGGGAGTAGGAAAGTAGTCCCATTTAACACAACTTGAGACCACTGGCCACATAGGTCCTTGGAGTTTTGGACCTAGAGTGGTGCTCCTAGATTTCAAAAGACCTGACAGTATGAGAATCCAATAAATTGATAACGTGAACCCTAGGACCTTCTTAGCGGGTATGAGCATACGTGGAGTGCTTGAGCGTAGTTAAATTCAAGTTCAAGCAACTCAATTTCAATCAAACAACTTTGACCCTAAGCGATAAAGCAATTTCTTGTATGAGAAAGGGTATGAGATCATATAGTGTATTTTTGTAGACCTTGAGCTACAACTATTAGATTACCACTACTCCTAAATTTAGACTAGCCTATTGGTTCTACTAAGTAATGTAAGAGACTGATTATGTTAAGATGATTGAAAGATAGACTGAATTATTAGGCTTAATTAGGTTGGAGTGAGACCTCACTTCTTCGTTGAATCCCCTAATACTTATAGGCTTCGTTGGAGTGAGACCTGACTCTTAGGGAAGTTATTTTCATTAGAAGCTATTCACACTCAGAGAAAACTAATATATCCCTCGGATTGAATGTTAGGTCCAACACCCACTAAAATGGCCTTCTCAAGGACTTGTTACAATCGGGAACACGGGGTGGAGGAACTATATATAAGCGGAGTGTTCGCAGTTCGAATTGAATTCTCACTCCTGGTAGAATTAGTCGTCTTGCCATAAACTCACAACTGTCCCTGCCTGAAATCAACCACAACACTTGGTAGTTCCTTTCTATAACCATAGGTACCAATGCCATAGCACACATCATTGATGGGAGGGAGACCAATGTTTCGAGAGATCGTTCCCCATTTCATGTCAAGAATAGATCCTACATTACCCTTGTTCTGACATACGGATCATGACAAAGTCTTGAGTCTGGAGAGTAGAATTCACTCTAGTTAGTTCAGTTTATACATCCACTTGATTAGAGTGGCGCAGCGAAAGCGTGGTGGACCCTTACCCCACTGGCCCAGGATCGAAGGAAGTTGATCTAGGTTGTGCGTAAGGATAGGTCCTGAATCTTCCTTAGAATGTCAACAATGAAGTAGTGGAATAACAGTAATTAGGGTTTAAGTGTTAAACCAATTCGTAACAATAGGTATGAGTTGAAGTACAATAGACGAGGTTAGTGTATCCACAAATCCGCTCATTACGTACAAACCTAATAGAAGTCTTAGCACATGATGCAATTAGAAACCTTTTAGGGCGATCTAGTAAGATATTTGTAAGCCCCTACCTCGGACAAAGGTTAAAATGAGGACTCTCTTAGACTAAGACCCAAAGGATAACCTTATACATAGGAAATTTGAACAATTTCGTGATGGGCATTCCCTAAGGTTTTAGAGTGATCGGACTACGGAGTTACTGAAATATACAATTGCGAAGCATTCGCGGCTTGACCCAATTCTCAATCTTGGATGACTACCAATGGACTCACTGCTTAGCCGAGCAGAAGACCCAGATCCACCAGGGTTAGGAAGGGATACACTGAGCCTTCTACCCTGGCCAGGTAGATAATCAATGTATCGGGATCGAGCCCACTACAACTGTCTCTTCGTATTGGTCGACCATTGGAAATGAATATCTTACTCTAATAGTTGGGAATTGTCGTAAGACTCTAAATAGGTAAAGAAATAAATTGTAGCAAACCATCAGGGTGTAAGAAATGGATAAAGAAGTAAGTTTTTTAAGGAGGGTAAACCAAAAGGAACCAGACTAATATAGATCGTATACACCCTACCACGTATAGAAACTTGAAATCAACAAAACTTAGGCAAAACAAATAATTAATCTTTTCTTATTACCCTTAGGCAATTTCAGGGACAAAATTTTATTTTAAGGGGGGTAGATTGTAACACCCCAAATTTTTGTCAACCTGGAGTTATACGCCCTTAGGCAATGGGTCAACCGTATCACTCTTAAAGCTCAATTCCAAAGCCAAAGAAATCATTCAGAACTAAATTTCTTAAAAATTTAATGTGAATTAACTAGTGCTACACTAGATTACTTACGAAAGTATCACCAACCACTTTAAATACGATCTGTAAGATCCAAAACCTATAGAATTGTTAATGTTATGTTACCCTAAAATCTAGAATCCAACTTTAAACCCAGTTGCTCTCAGGAGAAATTTGAAAATTCGTATCTGACCTGGACCACAGGTGGAAAGTCCAATAGCGATAAACTTAAAAGATATTGACCGCGTAGTTGGACTTGACAAGCATCGCAAAAATCAAGTCCAAACGATGCTCTGGGACAATTTCCTTGAGTCCGGAGTGAAGAGTGTGAGAAAATGAAGATTTTTAAGAAATCTGAGACGTGTCGCTTGCGCGTTATTTCTAAGCAATCAGACCGTCAGAATCTAACCCAAATACATACTCGGATCAGGGAACATTTCCCATACATGTCCGTGTATTTGAAATCCACGATCGAGTTCCCGTAACCATTGAACTGAAACTGATCCGCCACGGTCGATCTGGAAATCCGATCGAACTGAAAACTTAACTTGATCAAGATCCAGCATCTATGAGCTTAAGTCTGACCGCACACAGTAACAAGACCTCTAGAAATGCTCCGTTAGATCGGAATAAGGCCGATTTGGTTATAACCTAAGTATACCATGGCCCTGAGTCTAAATTGGTGAGTTTTGGGCCTATATAAGGACCTTAAACCCTCTCTCATTCAGCCCATACGAATTTGAGAGAAACCCTAGGAGAGAGAAGAGAGAAAAGAGAGAAAAAGTGTGAGAGAAGTGGGAGAATCTTCCTGCTATTCTTCCCTGCCGATCTACGTGCTTAACCATCACTTTAGAATCGCTATCCCGGCCATTTTGGCTTCGTTCTTAGGTAAGAAAATCCAAACCCTAACCTGTTTTAGGGTTTCTATTGGTACAAGTAACAAAGTAGATGAATTACCTTGTGTTATAGGTCGTCATACCGCTGTTGACGAAAGCATACGGCTAAAATCATATTTGTTACGCTTCTACGGCATAACGTGCGGACTATAGATGTATAGGTTATAGTTTTCAAGGCCTTCAATGTCGGTTAATGGTTTATTCTTGACGTGGATGCTATTTCACATGCAAAATGCGTCGTTTGTTTCGTTATACGTGTTCACACGAACTATGTAGAATATAATGTATTCTATGCATATGTTGGAATGTTTGAATATGTTTGAAATTTGGATTTGTGCCTAACATGTTTGTTTGTCTTGAATATATGCTTAATACATGTGCGACAACTCCTTAGCGAAAGGACTTACCTAAAATCACATCACGAAAAATATACGTTATATGTGACTAAGTATTTGTAGAAATGTCCAAATGAATATGGAACCCAGATTCATGCATGCCATGATAATCCGTTGTGGGTATACATGCGTGGCATACAGGGCAACTCCCTAGTGAAAGGATTTGGCCTAACACATGTGTAGCCAACATACCATGTGTATGATGTTATGTGTAGTCTAAGTGTTTGTGTGTAGTGTAAGTGTTTGTAGAACTGACTGAATGAGCTAGTTATTACCAAGTTATGCTTGTATGAGGGCTGAGATGTAAATCTTGGCTACCTTACTTATGTGTATGATTTTCTCCATGTACGTTTACATTATGATGTCTGTTTTCTTTATGGAATGAATGTGTGTGAACTCATGTTTATGTTGCACTTCACAACATCCTCATATGCTTGAAAGAATCGAACTATCTGTTCATTACTGCTTTAACTGTTTCATATGATTACTCGTGGAAACAGAATGTGTTTAGGGCCATGTTATGGTCCAGGCAATCAGTAAGAGGTTTGGAGTACGTGGGTGAGATTTATTCTCCACGTAGGACATGTTTGATGAACCCGAATTGTACGTTGGTCATTGGCAGTGGTTAGGCCACACGAACTGCTTACGCATTTCATGTCGATCGATACGGTGTGCACTCATACTAGTCGATCTCATTAAGTAACCCGATTGACCGTTGTATGTTCACCTTGTATTTGTCATAACTGCTTGAACCTAGGGTACTGAACTTATCAGTGATAACCCCGTTAACCTTGGTACCTTGATCTGCTTAGACTCATGAGACGGGCATGGTGGTATGGGACACCGTGGTCGAGCTGTCGGCCTACACTGGGGCCACGATCCTCCCCGTAGTGACCAGTGAGCAACACAGACTCGTGAACCAAATATGGTGGTATGGGACACTGTATTCGAGCTGTCGGCCTACACTGATAAGGTGATGGGGGAGCGGTGCAACGAGTGCGTGTAACAGCCCTGACAGTCCTTTGTAGCGAACTTGAGCATACTCTGAATCTGCGGAGAGGCGACGGGCCTTTCCATAGTAAATAGTATAAATTAAGCCTGTATTGATGAGGTGATGGGGGAGCGGTGCAACGAGTGCGTGTAACAACCCTGGCAGCCCTTTACTGCGACCTAGAACCGCATCATCATATAAGATTATCTAGGACTGACGACCCTAGAATGGATCATTGTTGGGAATGATACAAGGGAGGTACCTTAGTTTCCCAATACTGTTGTATGAAAAGGACTAATAACAACTCGATAATCATGTCCACATTGCACTTCATGTGCCTAGAAGATGTGAAGCACTGAGGGACGAAAGCATGCCGTGAACGTAAGATGGTGTCGCATGAGGGAGTATGTTGGCGAGGGCATGCATCATTATTACATCTCATCCTTGCATTAATTACAGTATTTAGGAGTGTTTGATTGTATTGCTTTATCATTACTGCTTGACTGAATTGATAACATGTTAACCTTTGCTTTATTGTTCCATTGAATTAGCTGCTCACTCTCACGTTACGGGACGGTGTTCTGGACACCCACCGAACCCTGTCTTAGATGCAGTTATTGGTGAGGCGTAGGAGGCTGTGCCTGACTACTATGATGATCAGGATGAGTTCTCCTACATCCAGTTCTTTGATGGTTTCTCTTAGGCCATTCGGAGTGACGAGGCTACAGGGTTTACCATGCTAGTGGAACTATTCTTTTGACATTTTGATTTTTGTACTATGACATGTATATGATAGCTCAGTGATGTATTCATACTCTGTAGACCGAACATGATTTTTAACTTATATACATTTATATACATCTTTTAGTCTTCTGCTTGCATTTTATAACTCAATCTGGAGTATGAATTTCTTCTTTGGTATAATCCCACTCATGATTAATGCACTAACATAGACAACATTCAATCATAAGCATTTATGTTGCATAAGTGATGTTTTGGAACTCGGAAGTGGAGTTTATGCTCGACCCCCAATTTTCAGGGCGTTACAGTCTGACTTGATTGCTACCATATTATCTTACACACACCGATTTCGATATATTTTACATGCATGAAATAGTTGCACAAAATATGCATTCCATGTGTTTGTTGAAATGTATGAATGAACATGTAAACATGATTTATGCTTGTCATGCCTACTAATTTAGGATTCATCATTGTTATATGCATGTTGACCTCTGTATGTAAGGATATGATAAAATACATGTTATAACTACCCTAATCTACATAATTGGTGAAGTGTAGTCTAAGTGTTTAATGAATTGTCTGAATGAGAAATTGTTGATGATTTGTATGCATGACGAGTGTTAAGGTAGGATCCTTTCTTGCCTTATTCATATGTATAGTTTCTTTCATGAAATCATATTCACCTCTATGTAAATGATTAATAAAATTGCTAGTATTTGGTAGCATGATCAAGGTGTTTGATGAAATGCTTAAATGAGGATTTCAATTGGATTATTTGTTAAATACTGAATTGATTATCATAAATATTTAATTGCCGCATCTGAGTAAGATTGGGGTTACAATGTAGTCCAAGCAATTGTTAACAGTTCCTGTTCGGGTGGCCGAATTAGTCTTGCCACATTGGATGTATTTGATGAATCTGGGTTGCATGATGATTGTCGACAGTGGTTAGGCCACGAGAAGTGCTTATGCACTCTATGTCAATTAAGTCAGCTTATGCTCGTACCATTCGAACTTGCCTAATAAACCGATTGGCCTATTGTGTGTTTACCATGTATGGACACTACTGCTTGAATCTAAGGTACCCTTACCAATGTAAAGGCCTACTTTAACTATGGACTACAATCTGCTAAGACTTATGAGCCAGGCATGGTGGTATGGAACACCGTGTTCGAGCTGTCGACTTACACCGAGGTGATAAGCCACCCCATAGGGACCAATGAACAAACTTAGACTCGTGAACTGGGCATGGTGGTATGGGACACCGTGTTCGAGCTGTCGATCTACGCTGAGGTGATTAGTCACCCCATAGTGACTGTGAGAATAAACTTTGAATTTACCTATCGACTACTTTTTATTGGGACCCCACAACTTGCCTATCGTATGTGCTTGATTAGGAATGATGAACCTAGATGGATCCTTAAGTTTGGGTCAAGGATAAAAAGGGAGGTACCCTAGCTTCCCAAATCTGTTGTATGAATAAGTTTAATTAACTACTGGGCTAACATGATTATGCATTGCACTGTATTAGCTAGGACGTGCTTTAAAGGTGTGGAAGTCACACAGGAGGCAGTGTTGTCATATGCAAAATTGATTGTCAGTGTCACTTATTGAGGGAGCTTTGATGCGAGGACATACATCATTACTTGCGCTCCATACCTGCATTAACAAGAGCAGTTAGGATGTGATATGTTGCTTTATCATTACTGCATGATTGACTTGATAACATGTTAACCTTTTCCTTATAGTACCACTGAGTTTATCACTTACTCCCACTCTAGGAAGGTGTTTTAAAACACCAACCAGACTCTATTTTAGATGTAGGTAATGATGAATTCTATGCGACAGAGCAGGACTTCATGGACGAGGAGTTCTCCTACTGTCAGCTTTCAGGCAGGTCTATGTAACTTTGAGCAGATACGCGGGGAAAACTGGAAAAATTGGCTTAGTTGGACATCTTAAATTTTCACATTTTGTACATTTTGAAACAATACATGTACATATTGTCCCGGTTACATCATCATACTCTGGAGGTTGTGAAATACTTACTTAAATATATATACTTCAGACTTCTACTTGCTTAATTAAATTGTCTCTGGAGTATGATATGATGTTTTTAGTGTAATCCCACTCATGATTAACTCATTAATATGGATGAAATCTGAACATCATTATCCATGTTACAAAAGTGATGTGCTTGATCTCGGGAGTGGAGTTTTACTTGACCCTCGAAATTCAGAGCATTACAAGTTGGTATCAGAGCATGATTTGGATTAAACTTGACCTGGGTTATAAGTAACACGACACACTCTAACACACTCTGACTTACGAAGGGGACAATGGAATTTAGAAATGATCTTAGGATCCTAAAGTTTCACCGATAGGCGAGATTGACTACTGTAGTTTAGCCCATATGCATCCTAGATCATGTGAATTAATCTCAGTCCCCTTTAGGCCATCAATCAATGGGTTTGAACCATTAGTCGAAAAATTCTAAACCTAAAATGGGTCCAAATGGCATGAATATCTGTGCATAGGACCGAGAAAATGGATACTACGGGTCTAGGGACCCGAATCCCAAAATTTATTGGGACCCATGAGGCCCCACCCATCAAATCATGACCACAGGTGGTGTGGCCACCACCCCAAGGAGGATCCACTGTCGGACACCCCAGGGGGGGTGGCGACACATCGGTGGCACCGTGGTAGAGGCGGCACACCGCCGTCGGCCGGCCGTGGGGCCATTCACTTAACCCCTTTTAACCCTCTAAAGAGCCTCCCTTGCTCGTCTCACCCTATTCCTACCCCAAAAACACCCCCAAACCCACCAACAACTCCCTTTCTCTCTCAAATATCCTTCTCCATACACTCAAGTCTCTCATTTCCCTTAAATCCTACAACCCTGCACCACTATTCCTCTAAAACTACCCTTTCCACGGACTTTCGACGTGTGGTCTAGATCCAATATAAAGTTTCAAAGGGTTCCTGAGAACAAACAGGTTTAGAGTTTGATCCTAGGTTTTAGGGTAACGTAGCGTCAACGATTCTATAGGTTTTGGGTCTTACAGATCATATTTAAAGTGGTTGGTGCTTATTTCACAGGTAATCTAGTGTAACGCTAGTTAATTCACGTTAAATTTCTAAAGAATTTCGTTCTAAATGATTTCTTTGTCTTTGGAATTGAGTTCTGAGAAATTACCAAGGTGTTATGGTAGACCCATTGCCTAAGGACGTCTAACCCCAGGTAGACAAAAATCTGGGGTGTTACACAACGCCAAGCTAGAATCGATGAGTATGGGGATGAGATAGAAGAAGAAACTGAAGAAGAGGAAGACAGTGAAGGAGAGGAGGGAAGTGAAGAGGAGGAAGGTAATGAAGAAGAGGAGGACAGTGAGGAGGAGGAAGGTAATGAAGAAGTGGATGACAGTGAAGAAGAGGATGGCAGTGAGGAAGGGGAGCAGGAAGAAGAAGAGGAGGCCCATGATTCAGACGGGGGACCTCCTATTGGTCCTAAGGACTGCCATGACCGAGCCACTTTAGAGGCCCACATGGCCAAGATTGAGGAAAATCATGCCAACTTAAAGCAGAAGTTTGAGGAAAATCAGGCCTATCTGAAGTAAAAGTTTAAGAGAATATCTCGCACCCTAAAGGCCCTCCTGTGTTGTATGTAGGATAAGGGTGCATCTCCGCCTTCGCCAGAATTGGAGGACTAGTCATATGTTTGTAGTTATGTTCTTGCTTTTTTTTTTGCTTTTATAATAGCCTTGGTTAAGCTTAGTTGGATGTTAGGTTAGTTAGTGTTAAAGCTTTTTATTAAATTAGCTCACATGCATTCTCTGTCATAATTCATGTAATGCCACATCATATGTATTGTGACAATTTTGGTTAAATAAAATGTATGAATCTTCTTTTGTTTAGAAATGTGTAGAATCTTTGAAAAATACGAATGATGTTATCCTAATCCTGTAAACGTTGCACCTTATGTTGTATATAGGGAATGCCTCCTAAAACCACTTGGAATATGACACATCTCCCACTTAGCGGATCGATTGACAAGGCCCCTCCCTCGAGTGATAGCCACATGGACCCTAGTTTAGGCCCGGGTATCGAGACAATGCCAAATTCATAACCATCCACTGGCCCCACAAATGGGGCAACACTGAGTGCAGCACCGATTCTGGGTTAGAAACGTGCATCTTCATCAACGGCACACATGCCTCAGGTGGCCTCTCCCCCTGATAGTTGGAGCAGATGATGCTCCTGATGCAACAACAACAAGAAGTTTTAACTACTATAGCGGGGGCCATTGCCCAAAACATGAATGTGGTCCGACCTTGCCACCCATGCAGCCTACTGGGACTATGACTACTAGTGGCCTATTTGAGCGCTTTTAGCATTTTTTCCCTCCTACTTTTGTGGGTACTCACAAACCCAAAGAGGCTAAGTATTGGTTGGATTGCATATCCAATATGTTGAAACCATTACACTATACTGTAGCAGAGTAAGTTAAGCGTATTAAGTATATGTTTGAAAATGAGGCTAGTCTTTGATGGGATAACATCCTACGAACCATTCCCGCATGATTTATGTGGATGTGGGACGCGTTCGAAACCCAGTTTCAAGGAAAGTACTTCCCCCTCACTTACCATAATGAAAAGGAGGGTGAATTTCTCCACCTCCAATAGGGAGGAATGACCGTGGCAGAATATGAGAACCGTTTCACGAAGCTAGCCAAATATGCTTCATTGATCTTAGCAAATGAGCCAATGAGAATGCGGTGATTTTCTGAAGGTCTGCGGGCTAATATCCGCACTAAGATATGTTGCGCTAGCATTCCCAACTATGCTGAGCTAATGAACATGTCCCTGCAAGCCAAGTAGGATGGTGAAAGAGTGTCCCGGACACCTATGTCAATGGGCCCGAGGCCTCGACCTGAACTACAGAATCTGCTAGTTCTCAGTAAAAGGCCACGTATGGACTCGCCTCCTATACTAATGGCTCCACCGACCCAGCAAAGGTGAACTGATCGTTGGTGTACTTATTATAATAAAGGGGGACACACTAACCCCTTTTGTTTTACCAAGATGAAGGACAACGGTTTCACGCCACCTCAGAAGATCAACTGCCAGCCACCACTAGCCATTTCATCTCCACCTCTACGATCTGCACCACAGTCACAGTCAATCTACTGACCTCCCATACCTTAAAATAGGCTGCCTCAACAACCTATGGCAGCACAACCAAATCATCCACAACAAGCTCGAGTACATGCCCTCGTAGCCGAAGTATCTGAATCAGTGACTGTAGTACCGCTAGCCTTTAAAGTCACTGCCCACATCCAAGGTACACCAGTATTTTTGTTGGTGGACACCGGGTCCACTATTTCAATGATAACATTCTCTACTGTCAAGCGATTAGGGTTGAACACTACCCCTATGGTTGGGGTGAGAGTCATCATAGCAGCAGGAACTTTCACAGACGCCATTAAGCTTTGTAAGAATTGCCCGATAGACTTAGGGAGTAGAGTGGTGTACATTGACTTGATAGTAACCAAGCTATATCATTACAACATCATCCTTGGCATGGATTGGCTCACCGAAATGAAGGTAGAGATTGATTGTGAAACCAGATTGGTGACGGTCCGTGGGCCCAAAGATACGGCCTTTACTTTCCTAGTTAGGTCAGTTGTGCTTACCGCATTCATTGTTATGCCTCCCTAATGGAAAATTGTGATAGTCCGTCACTTGGGAACACACCAGTAGTCTAAGATTTCATGGATGTGTTTAAACCAATCCCTGGACTACCTCCTCAGCGTGAGTCGACTTTACATCGACCTTGTACCAGATGCGAAGCCTATTTCCTTACCGACATACCGCATGCCTCTGTGTGAAATGGAGGAATTAAGGAAGCAGATTGATGATCTGTTTGATTCAAGTTTCATACAGTCGAGTGTATCTCCTTGGGGAGCTCCTGTGTTCTTTGTGAAAAAGAAGGATGGATCGCTACAGTTGTGTATAGATTATTGCAGGTTAAACCACATCACAGTGAAGAACAAGCATCCTCTACCCAGGATAGATGACTTATTTGACCAGTTGAAGGGAGCACAGTATTTCTCTAAAATAAACTTACAGTCCAGGTATCATCAGTTGCTCGTTAGGAATGAAGATGTGCAAAAAATAGCTTTCAAGATCAGCTTCGGGCACTACGAATTCCTCGTGATGTCGTTTGGACTTACAAATGCACCGGCCGTATTCATGGATCTCATGAACCGAGTATTACGGCCGTATCTACATCAATTCGTCATCATATTTATAGATAACATTTTAATATACTCCAAGAGTCGGGAGGATCACGAAGAACACCTGTGAGCAGTTCTTAATACTCTCAGGAGGAATTAGCTATTTACACAGTACTAGAAATGCTACTTCTAGAAGGAAGAAGTCAAGTTCTTGGGACACGTGGTTTCCAATGAAGGAATCACTGTGGACCTTACCAAGGTGACAACGGTACAAAACTGGGAGCAGCCTAGTTCGGTTATAGAAGTGAGGAGTTTCCTTGGACTTGCTGGCTATTATCGCCGATTCATTAAAGATTTCTCCAAGATAGCCCGACCGTTGTCGCAACTCACTTGAAAAGATCTTAAGTTTGCTTGGAATGAGAAAGCAGATGTAGCTTTTTTGGAATTAAAGGACAAGATGACATCCGCACCTGTGCTAGTACTGACATAGCAAAGGGTCAAATATACTATTTACACTGACGCCTCTTAAGTCGGTTTGGGCTGTGTGCTTATGCAGAAAGATAGGGTGATCGCCTATACCTCACGACAGTTGAGCAAACATGAAAAAAACTACCCACTCATGACCTAGAGTTGGCGGTAGTCATTTTTACATTAAAGCTTTAGACACACTACCTCTACGAAGAGGAGTTTGAGCTCTTTTGCGACCACAAGAGCCTCAAGTACATTTTTATGCAGAGGGACGTTGGATGGAGACCTTGAAAGACATCAAGTTTGAGGTCTCCTGCCATCTTGGCAAGGCCAATCTTATGGGCGATGCATTGAGCCATGAAAAAATAATAGAATTTACAGCCCCACTGATGATAGAAGAGTGGAATATGGTAGAATTCATGCGAGATTTCGAACAGAAACTGACAATGGAGGAGCCATTCGAGAGCATCGCACACATCCACGTGCAGCCACTTATTGATGACCGAATCATTATAGCTCAGAAGGAAGATGAACTATTAGTGAAGATGAGAGAACATGCCAGTGACAGCGAAGAATCTGAATGGAGGGTTGGCTTGGATGGAGGTTTGCGATATCATGGCCGCCTATGTGTCCCGAACATTCATAACTTGAGTAGACAAGTTTTGGAGGCCACTCACAATTCGAAGCTAGCAATACATCTGGGTAGTACAAAGATGTATCGAGATGTGAAGCGTTCATACTGGTGGGACAACATGAAGGCCCAAATAGCAGACTTTGTATCTCGATGTCTCACATGCTAGCAAGTCAAGGCCGAACATTGCCGACCCCCTGGTTTACTTCAGCCTATGCCTATAGCCGAGTGGAAGTGGGATTTCATATCTATGGATTTCATTTTTGGGTTACCAAAGATGAGGAAGGGGCATGACTCCATTTGGGTGATTGTGGACTGATTGACGAAATCAGCTCATTTCCTCCCGATTAGAGTTTCTAACTCGGCTGATGACTTGGCCAAGCTGTACTTTAAAGAGAGTGCGATTACATGGAATTCCTATAGAGATTGTGTCAGACCGAGACACGCGATTCATGCCTATTTTCTAGACTTGAATCCAAGAAGCAATGGGAGTGAAAATGAAGTTCAGTACCGCATTCCACCCACAAACCGATGGGCAGACAGAACGGGTAAATCAGATACTCGAAGACATGTTGCGAGCGTGCGTGCTTTATTTTAAGGATAGTTGGGATGACTGTCTCCCCTATGTCAAGTTTTCTTATAATAACTTCCAAGCGAGCATCAGCATGGCTCCTTACGAAGCCCTTTATGGACGCCCATGTCGAGCTCCACATTATTGGGCAGAAGTTGGTGAGAAGAGTTTGGTTGGCCCAGATTTGGTTCAAGTGACCTCAGAGAAGATTAATATTATCAGGCGTTGACTTCTTACAGCCCAGAGTAGACAAAAGAGTTATGACGATAAGAGACGGAGACAGGTAGAATTTGATGTTAGGGATCATATATTCCTTAAATCTTCTCCAATGAAGGGAGTCCTTCGTTTTGGCAAGTAGAGAAAACTTACGCTGAGATTCATTGGCCCATTCCAGATTTTATACCTAGTGGGTGTGGTATCTTACCATCTCACCTTGCCCACACCACTCGCAGGCGTACACAACGTATTTCAAATATCGATGTTGAAGAAATATATTCCTAACCCTACCCATATTATCAAATGGGAGCAAGTGAAGCTAAGTGAATATGCTACCTATGTACTGCAACCAACGCGTGTTCTAGATAGGAAGGAACAAGTGCTACGCAGCAAAATGATCCCACTTGTGAAAGTATTATAGACACACCACACTGAGGAAGAGGCTACTTGGGAAACGGAAGCCGAAGTCCGTAAGAACTACCTTCAGATCCTCGAGGAGTACAAAAAGGTACTAATTTCGAGGATAAAATTTTTCTTTAAGGAGGTAAGATTGTAATGTCTTGGTAAAATCTATACAAAGACTCAAGTATCACTTCAGGAAAAAATACATAAGGACCTTATCCTGTCATAATTAAGGCAGAATTTAGTTAAGTACTAAACTAAATAATTGGTGGATTTAACTCGAACCACCATTTTCACAAATGGCAAGACCCAAAACCATTAATACCATTGACTCAATGTCCCTTAAAAACCTAGGAGAAATCCCAAGAGCCTATCGCTCTCGTGAGTACATTGAAACCCCGTATTAGACCTAGACCGCACGTCGAGAGTTCGATGATCGCGAAACTATAGGCTTATGTCTGTCTTGCTAGGCTTGCCAACCATCGCGGGAATTGAGCCCAAATGGTGTCTAAAATTGCACAACTTGAGCCCTAAGTGAAGTGTGTGAGAAACATGAATATCATTAGAAAATGTAATAAAACTTAAGTGAATTGAGCCATTCAATCACACGTGAAATTGAAGATTTTGGACCATCAGTTTCTGACCAAAATTCACCCAGGGGAAAAGGAAATTTCCTAGCACATATCGGTATACTTGTCGCTCCGATCGAGCAAGTTCGACCATTGATCTGATATAGGTCCTCCACAATTGATCAGCTTGTTCGATCGCACCGAAAACACATACTGGCATAGATCCACTGTCAGGGAACTTATCTTATGACGTATGTGAGTAGTGGGCCTCCCTGTGAGTTATGTTTGTCAAAACCAGCTGCCCAAAGGGTATAACCCATGTATATAGTGGCCCTGGGGCCATTTACATCACTTTTGGGCCTATACAGTCCTTATACCACCCCATCTCTCTCTCATACGAATTTCTCTAAACCCTAGGAGAGAGGAGAGAGAAAAGAAGAGAAAAGAGTAAGGAGAGAAGAGAGATCTTGGGAGGTTGCTATAGTGATTCTCTCCCACAACTCCACGCACTGAATCACCTTTCTGTTATGCTACGTGATCTATTTTAATTACGATTTGGGTAAGAAATCCTAACCCTAGTATCATTGTAGAGATCCAGATTGAGTAATCGACAAACTAGATAACCTATTTCATTATTTCGGTGCCCGACGTTCCGTTTTTGGAAACATAGTGTTCAAACTGAGTCCGAATTGAGTATTCCGTTGAAAGGTGCAGACTATAAATGTTTAGGTTATGGATTTCAATGCTTTCAATGTCAGCTAATGATTTATGTCTGACTTGATTGCTACCATATTGTCTTACAAACCCGATTTTGATATATTTTACATGCATGAAATATGTTAAACAAAATATGCATTCCATGTATTTGTTGAAATGTCTGAATGAACATGTAAATGTGATTTATGCTTGTCATGCCTACTAATTTAGGATTCATCGTTTTTATATCCGTGTTGACCTCTTTATGTAAGGATCTGCTAAAAAACATGTTGGAACTACCCTAATCTATGTAATTGGTGAAGTGTAGTCTAAGTGTTTAATGAACTGTCTGAATGAGAAATTGTTGATGATTTGTATGCATGACGGGTGTTAAGGTAGGATCATTTCTTGCCTTATTCATATATATAGTTCCTTTCATGAAATCATATTCGCCTCTGTGTAAATGATTGATAAAATTGCTACTATTTGGTAGCGTGATCTAGGTGTTTGATGAAATGCTCAAATGAGGATTTCAATTGGATTATTTTTTAAATACTGAATTGATTATCACATGTATTTAATTGTTGCATCTGAGTAAGATTGGGGCTACAACATAGTCCAGGCAATCGGTAACGATTCCTATTCGGGTGGTCGAATTAGTCTTGCCACATTGGGTGGATTCGACGAATTCGGGTTGCACGACGATTGTTGACAATGGTTAGGCCACGAGGAGTGCTCCATGTCGATTAAGTCAACATGTGCTCATACCAATCGAACTTACTTATTAAACCGATTGGCCTAGTGTGTGTTTACCATGTATGGACACTACTTAAATCTAAGGTACCCTTGCTAATGTAAAGGCCCACTTTAACTATGGTATCACGATCCGCTTAGACTCATGAGTCAGGAAAGGTGGTATGGGACACCGTGTTTGAGTTGTCAGCCTATGCCAAGGTGATAAACCACCTTATAGTGACGAATGAGCAAACTCAGACTCGTGAACTGGGCAAGGTGGTATGGGACACCGTGTTCGAGCTGTCGGCCTACGTTGAGGTGATTAACCACCCCATACTGACCGCGAGTATAAACTTTGAATTTGCCTATCGACTACTTTTTATTTAGAGTGATGACCTCATAACTTGCCTATCGTATGTGCTTGATTAAGTGTGATCAACCTAGATGGATCCTCCGGTTCGGGTCAATGATAAAAAGGGAGGTACCCTAGCTTCCCAAATCTATTGTATGAATAAGCTTAATTAACTACTGGGCTAACATGATCATGCATTGCACTGCATTAGTTAGAACGTGCTTTAAAGGTGTGGAAGTCGCACTAGAGGTAGTGTTATCATATACGAAATTGGTGTTCGAATGTCGCTTGTTGAGGGAGCTTTGATGCTAGGGCATACATCATTACTTGTACTCCATACTTGCATTAACAAGAGTAGTTAGGATGTGATTGTTATGTTACTTTATCATTACTGCTTGATTGACTTGATAACATGTTAACCTTTACCTTATAGTACCACTGAGTTGATCACTCACTCCCACTCTGGGATGGTATTTTAAAACACCAATCAGACTTTGGTTTAGATGTAGGTGATGATGAAGTCTATGTGACGGAGTAGGACTTCATGGACGAGGAGTTCTCCTATTGTCAGCTTTCAGGTGGGTCTATGTAGACTTCATGCTAATATGTAGAGAACACTGGGAAAATTGGCTTAGTTGGACATCTTAAATTTTCACATTTTGTATATTTTGAAACAATACATGTACATATTGAGCTCGGTTACATCATCATACTCTAGTGGTTATGAAATACTTATTTAAATAGATATACTTCAGACTTCCGCTTGCTTAATTAAATTGTCTCTAGAGTATGATATGTTGTTTTTAGTACAATCCCACTCATGTTTAACTCATTAATATGGATGAAATCTGAACATCATTATCCATGTTGCATAAGTGATGTGCTGGATCTCGGGGGTGGAGCTTTGTTCGACCCTCAAAATTCAGGGCATTACATTAAATATACAATATTTGAGTCTCAATATGCACATTGTTCACAATCCCAAGTATATGCTCGTGATGTAGTAATAACTCGGTGAGACCACGGTAGAATCCACAAGGACTAAACTTGTACATATTTTGAAAATAACTAGAACCAGAACTAGAAGAAGATTTAAACCTAAATCTGGAATAAAAGAGAGTAATTGAGAATGGTGTTGATTAAAACTATCAATTAAAAGGTGGGAACTAGGGTGCTTAGGATCCACTTGTAGCTATCTGAAAGGGCCTAGCTATATGCCCTAGAGGGGGTGGGGGGGGGGGTGAATAGGGCTATGCCAAATAAAACTTATAACAGCGAAATAATAAAATAAAATAATCCATAATGCTGAATTAAAAAGCAACCTCTATAAACTAGTATTGAGGAGTTGATACTAATTCAGTTCTAAGGATAACCTTACACCAAAAATCAAAGGCTTATGGTAAGACAACCTTATTTTTAGAACGTCCTTTGTATCAAAAACTCAAACCGAGAGGAATAAATAAAGCAAGGAAAAAACTTACAGGAAATTAAACCTAAGTTATTACAACATTCCCCACACTGGCTTGAAATAAAATGATTACAACATTCAACCACAGATACAATCCACAAAACTGAATGAATAAAGGAATGAAGGAATAAAGCACATCCACAACACAAAGATATATAGTGCTTCGCCTGTGTGTACACCAACTGTTATCCAACAGCCACACAGAATGCTACTCCACTCCTAATATCCTCACACAGGGAATATTAGCATGCACTATCAAAATAGGTTTCACAGGTTCACCTAAAACCTTCACAATTGTGTCTTTTTATCTCAGGCTTACACAATCCAAAAATCCACACAATCTGAGTTTTCTGGCTCTCCTCAGATAACCAAAATAATGAGATTTTTCTAGCAAATCTCAAATAAAACCAAAGAATGTAAATTACACAAATGTAAAATACCTGAATCTCCTTTTGAAGTAGCCCGGTAGAACTAATCGGAGTAGAAGTTCGATTCAACGTTCAAAGCCCAATACTCACTTTATGAATGGTTCTAAGTCTAATTGATTTTAAATAAAAAAGGCTAGTTCTATTTGATTTTGAATCCAAGAAGAAGGAATATCAAAAATTCCTCTTTTCTAATAAGATTGGAATGTAGATCAAAATCAAATACAAAAAAAGCTAACAAAAGGAATATTAAATGAGCACAAAGTAGCTTAAAAATAAACACGAACTTATCTCAGAGTATGGCCTTAAAATTGCTTGAATTGAATTGAATTGAATTCAAAAACTATGAAATTCGTGCTCTATATATAGCCTAAAAAATCCCATCTACGACTGGTCTTAGGATCCCTAGGACTGGTTGTAGCTTCAACAGATTTTCAAAGATTTTCACGGGATAAGGATTAGCTGTTCCACGACTGGACCTGGGTAGCCTATGACCGGTCGTGGGCCACCTACGACTGGTCGTAGTACCCCCAGATTAATTGTTGAAGTTCGAGTCGTAGGGCTATGACCGGTCGAAGGACAAGTCGTACAACTCACAGGACTGGTCGTAGGATGTCCAGGACTGGTCGTATGACAACTAGAAAAATCCAAAAATCTTCAACAACCTAGGACTGATCCTGAAAAACTTAAGACTGGTCGTAGCAGAGTTAGGACTGGTCTTGAAGTCTCTAAGACTGGTCTTAGAACAGCCCGTACAAGCATATTTAAAATATACGAATTATGTATCCAGAATGACCTACAATAAATCCCAACCTAAGGTCAATCTAAGGTCAAACAAACCTTGAAAGTGAGATGAACATTAATAGTCTGTACTTTCAAATGACCCTTAAGAGAAGCTTGAGAATTCACGAATCTTGTTGTAGGCCTTCTCAAGTTTGGACCTTTCTTAACTTGATAAAGTCTTCTTCTATTCTTGTACTTGTTAGAATCTTGAACATGCATACTTGAAGACTTCTATTCTTGTATACTTCATCCATGACTAGACTTGAAACTTTCTTCATTTAAGTTCTTATTTTGAAATACGATGTCTTGAAGCAATGAATAGTCTCAAACATGAAACACAAGATGTACAAGACATATATATATATATTGTCACCACAAAATTTGACAACCAAAGGGATATAAAATCATAGCACTTACACTATCAGGATGCTACCTTACTTTGTTCGAGTAACACTATTGGAATTGGAGTCCTATCCTATCCAATTAGAAGATAAAGCAATTAAATCAAATTTGAACTTTTCATTAACCTAGCCACACATGATAGAGAATTATGATGATTGGAAGGGATTCCATTATCCTAACATGCCCAAGAGATGATGGTGAACAATAAAATTTACTAATCTCACATTCTCAAAACAAGAAAAGAAGATATTTAAAGCTATCACAATATCTATTATAATTTGAATCACAATAAATTATAGAGAAATGAAAATATTCCTTAATTTCAAACTAGAAATCAATGAGGTTCAATAACAACAAGAATGAAAGTAAGAAAATCATCCCAACATGCTACAAGCTTCACCTCTTAGCCCTAGCTAAGAGGTTTGGCCAACCATAGACATGATTGGATCTAAAACCCTAAAATAAAGCATTAAAAATAAATAAAGAAGGAAGAAAAACTCTTGGGAGGTTGCTCCATTCTTTGGCTATGCTTCTTAAAACCTAATTCATGTTTGGAACTCCTCAAAGAACCCATATTTATAGCCTTTATTTGACCGTCTTTGAAAACCACCCCAAATTTACACACTTTGCATAACACCTTCGATATCATCGAACAGCCTTCAATGTCATCGAGCGTAACTTGAATCTGAAAGTCATGCCTTTTTGCACTACGTAATGCCTTTCACACTACATAATTCTTCATGTCAACGAACATACCTTCGATGTCATCGAAGGGTGTTCGATCAATCGAGAATGTGTCCAAAGTGTTCCAACGAGTTACTATAAAAATCCACAAAAATCTTAATGTCATCGAACTGCCTTCGATGTCATCGAGTAGGTCTTCGAGCAATCGAACAGGGCTTCGATGTCATCGAGAATGGCATCCAATTTGTCCAGCAACCAGACTTGATTTCCTATAATTCTTCGATGTCATCGACCGGCGATCAATGGCATAGACAGTGAAGTTCAAATTCTGTGAATTTATGCACTTTGCACTTTCGATTTCCTTCCTTCTCCACTTGGTTTCTTTGAATCTTGGGGTCTTGAAATCTTCAATCTTGGTCTCCTAAGATCCATCCCTTGCCTTAGCAATTCTTGATCATCAAATCCATGTTTTTAACATTCTTTTCAATCCAAGCTCTTAGATTCACCGTGCAATACAAACATGTATAAAATATACCATTAAGCATTATCATGTTCATAAAACCAAGATATAAATAGGAAAAAATATGCAATATTTGAGACTTAATACACATCAATTGGGGATGTTCATCTAGTTGGCTTTCGCGTAAAACCCATGCATGTGGCCAGTCACCAACGAAAGTATGTCTCGTACGTGCGTAGTGGCCCATGACCAGTCACCAGCGAAAGTACACCTCGTATGTGCATAGTGATGAGTGGCTAGTTATTAGTGAAAGTACATCTCGTATGTGCATAGTGACCCATGGTCAGTCACCAGTGAAAGTACATACGGAACGTGAATAATGACCTGTGACCACGCTCATAAAAAGAAGCCAACCACCAACAAAAGTGCATATAGTACGTGCATAATGGCCCACGGCTAGTCACTGGCGAAAGTACATCCCGTAGGTGCGTAGTGACCATTGACCCGTATGAATGCGTGATTAGCCCAACCATTATTATTCCATTTACAACCAACCAATTTAAGAAAGCTCAAAGGTCACTATAGGAGATCATCACCCAGCCTAGGTCAACAGCTCGGGTATAGTGTCCCATACCAACATCCCTGACTCATGAGACTACAACATTAGGATGTTTAATGGTAACCTCCTCTACTAGTGGCCAATCAGGGGTCAACAAGTGGAACTTACAATCACATAGTTATATAAAAATGATTCATAAAGCCTCTTAGTGCAAATATCAAGTCGAAGCCACATAAGGCAAATAACAAATCGAAGCCACATCAGGCAAATATCAAATTAAAATCATATAGGGAAAATATCAGTTAAAGCCACAAGAGCAAGTATCAAATTGATGCGGTAAAAGAAAGATTGTCACTAAAAGCTACGTAAGCACAAAATACATGGATGGTAAGCCCACATCCATATTCTATTTACCCAATAATTCAAAGTAGTCACTAGGTCGAGGGTCCATTATAATCACATTCAATTAAGTTACATCCCAAGTCTGGATATACATATATAAGTGGGGTTTCCACTAATGGATGTAACAATTCAAGTTCCACAATCAGTCTACAAGTAGTCCACAAGCATGAGAAAGTATATACGTACAACATGAGAATGTATATACATACAACATACAGGTGTTCATGAAATAGTGGTTAAGACCGATTGAGTTGAAGTAGGAATATGCCAATATGTCCTAGAGGGGGGTGAATAGGACTTTTTAAAGTTTTTTACAATGTATTTAAAAATCCTATTATATTAATCCTTACAGATAGGCAATTATTAAGATTACTCAAATGTAACTCTACTGGCTTCCAAGCCTGGTAGAGGATCCAATCACAACCAATTTAAGAAATAACATTATGTAACATAGTTTATGATGGATATGACTGTGTGTGTGTGTAAAATGTGATCACAAATATATAGATATAAAAATAATGAAGCAAATCACTTGCACAACAGAATAACAATCGCAAGCACAATCATTTTTATAATGGTTCGACTATTTGTCTACTCCACTTCTGGTAACCGCACTCAACCCTTGAGTATACCGGCTTTCACTAAGGAGGTTTCTCAAGGTTCACCTTTAACCTAAGGTTTTAAACCAGGTTCACCTTCAACCTTTACAACCTACACTAAGGCTGACTGTTTATGCTCTCACGAGCAAGGGTCAACACATCGCACCCACTTTTAGGCACACTGGCCAAGGATCTTCCCTAAGACCCTATCGGCGGTTTCACTTGGTTCACCTCAAACCCAAGGTTTTACATAGTTCACCTCAAATCAAAGGTTTTACTGGTTCACCCCTAGCCAGATATTTATACTCTCCACAGAGTAAGGGTCCACATAACGCACCCACCACATACACTCCCATTGGAGGCCTCTTTGAGGACTTCAAGGGTAAGAAACACCTTAGACGCAATCATATAGAGGAATGATCAAGAGATCCTTTGGACTCTAGATACTTACAGATGAGTTGATGAATCCCATTCATCACATGACGAAGATCTCCTCCTTATTGATGAAGAATCTTCTGCTCCCTTGATCCACAACACAAATGATATACCAGTATATGGCTAAAGGTTGGGTTAAGGTTATGATGGAATCCTACTCTCTAAAGGTGTTCCTATCAGGAAGATAGAGCGATTCCAATCATCAATGCATTCAAGGAATCCTATCTTAATGATTTCCCATTAAGGTAGTAGCTGGAGGATCCTTAAATGTAGAAGTTCATTCCCCAATCCACTCTATTGAATATCAATGATGAGGGTGGATTGGAGGATGAACTCCCTTGAGACAAAGAGCTTTCGGTATATGATCTAAGGTTAAACACACACAAGCACTCTCTTCTTTCTTTGCCAGTAACTAAAGAGAAGTGCTCTTTAAATAAGCAAAAGGTTCCAACAGATCCAACGGATATAAAACGGTCACATTTATGAAAGAGTTTGATATCATCGAGTGGGTTCGATATCATCGAGCATATACTCTCGATTGTATTGATGGTCCGCTCGATAACACAACCTCTATGTCATACGCTTTTGAAAAACCTTTCACCAACTGATCGAGGCAATTAAGACTCGTGTCGATGACATCAGATTTCAAACTCTGATTTTATCGATACAATTATCGATACAAGGATCAAGTCGACATTTGATGAGAGAAACTTGCATTGAAATTTTCAGGTTAACAGATATGATCGGGGGATACTCGATATCATCGGAATTTGAATGTGGATGATATCGGCGGTCGTCTCGATGCATCGATAAATCTAAAGAATTTATCAGTGAGCTTACTGGACAAGTTTTCTCCTTTCTCGATGCAATTTATCCGGCCCCGATATCATTAATATTTAGAATATCGATTCTATCGAGTGACCCTTGATCAGAATTGAAAACCACCTGAAAAATGTTGCTAGAGAACTTTGCGCCCATGACCGATAATATCGAGAGCCTTCCGATATCATTGAGATTTGAACTCCGATGTTATCGAGAAGGGCTCTGATATATCGAAGCATATATGATTTTTCTTAGTAAAAATAGGGGCACTGGATCTGCCTATCGATATTATCGAGCCACCTTCGATGGGATCGAGATTCAAATATCGATGATATCGATAAGTGTGTCGATTCATCGACAATTCTGTCCATATATGTATTTTGTTGTTGGACACATTAAGTCCTCATCGATTTTATCGATTAGTCTTCCAAGGACATCCACAACATAGGTCGATCATATCGAGATGTGTATCGATACAATCGACAAGGCAAGAAAACTATAGAGAATTTTTTATGTTTGAAAAATTTTTCTTACCCAAACAAAACCCTATGATGTCTATCTTGTTTTAAGGGTTTTATTCACCTGGTGTTTTGGGACATGGGATGTGAGGCTTAGATTTACCTATGGCGAGCTTTCACACATCCGGTTGAGGCAGTAGCTTGAATTGATCTTCTTGTGACGCTCTAGAGTCCGACTGACTCAACACACACTACTTAACAAACCAGGGCACTAGCAAGGGTACTTTCAGTTCACATAGGATAAATGTTGAGCATATAATTTGCTAATCAGGATCATTAACTAGCACAAGTAATCATGAATTAAATGCATCAATTATTAGTTGAAATTTAAAATAGAAACTATCACTTAAGCTAATTTAAAAGTGGAAAGCTCAAGAGGAAGAAATCATCACCTTATGGTTTAATTTTCTTAATATTATTGCCAAAAGATGTCTATGCCTCTTAGGATCGAATCCTACCCTAAACCATGAATTTATAAGGTTAGATTAAGGCCTTACACCTTGCCTATAACTAAGATTGTTTTAAATCATGGCTTATCAAAATTGTGAATGTGTTAACTCTAAACCAAGTCGACTCAGTTGATTTGGATCTAGTTTGAATGAATTACTTGATGAATGGCTTTTGTGCTAGGATCTAAGCTGGAAAGTTGGTGAACAGTATTGGTCCACTGGCTGAGTTTGTCCCTGAAGCAACAAAGGACTCGATGTTTATGAGTCAACTCCTATGATTTAAGGTGGGTCAACTCAGTTATCCCAGCAGTCTGTCATAAAGATGGTTCAATCGTCAACAATTCGGAACTTAAATTACACCCACCAGATTAGTGTTATGACTTGGCCACTAGGTGTAATAGATGCTCCCTTGCAACCAAACTAACCTGCTTCGAATCGTTAACTGAAGCATGACCAACGGATAGAGCTGAACTGGTTCTGAGGTCTTTCTAGCATGAGCAGAGGGCATGGGCTGCACAGACTCAGTGGAGCACACCACATGTTGTAGGGTTGGCTGAGTCCACTCAACCACTCAATAACCCATAACAGTAGCTCACCCAGGGAGTTAGTAAGTTGACTTGGGTTTGAACCAAGTTGAGTTTTGTTGAACTCCGATCTCTCTCACCCTCTCTTTGTCTCTCTGTATTTTCCCAAAACTGAGGCTATTGGCCACAGCAACTCGCCCCGAGTTCGAGTGTAACTCAGACGGTTGGATGGTCTGGCATGGTGCGGCATTAGATGCTCGATTTTCTCTCCCTCTTTCCTCTCCTATTTTCCCTCTCTCCCTCTTTCCTCTCCCATTTTCTCTCCTTTCTCTCCTCCTTTCTCTCCCGGAGCCCCCAGTTGCACCCCGACTCAGCCCTAGTTGGTCTGGCCAGTGGACTACAGTGTAGTTCCACTCCTGTGCCAACTCCCCACAATTTTCTCTCAATTTTTCTCTCCTATTTTATCTCTCTATTCCCAGCAACCCTTGGCTGTAATCACGAGAAGGAGGCAACCTTTTTATAGGCCGAGACTTGCTCTGGACCGTTTCCTTCTGTAGCTGTGAATGGCTAGTATGGGATGGCTAGTATGAGATGGTCACACTCATAAAAGGGGTGGTAGTAAGGTAAAAGGGATATGAAATCATAGCACTTACAATATGGTGATCCAATATGAAAGGACAAAACACAAATTACAATATGAAAGGACAAAACACATATTCCTCCTCATTGTTTTCTATCTACATGGGAGCAATCTGATACGTGGGATGGATTTCCATCATTGTGGCCCATCGTACGAATGCATTTGATCTGAAAATGGGGCTCACATCATCACGGTGGATTTTTCAACTAGACGGAGAAGATGAAGCCACCTCTCATGGTGTGTTTTTACCCATGGCCTAAGATGGTGATCCAAGTCCTCTGGATGGAATTTGACAACCAAAGGGATATGAAATCATAGCACTTACAATCTCCCCCTTTGTCAAATTTGTGACAAAACACATAGCAAAGAAGATAATAAGGAATCATGAGCCATAAAATCACAAATTACTCTACTCCCCCTGACTAATACGAGTACTGCTCATGTAAACAGTCAATAACATATTCTCATCCACACATCCTTCTCAATTAATCAATTCAAACAAATAAATTACTCCCCCTTTCCATTCTACTCCCTTTTATATGACTACTCCCCTTTTTTATCACAAAATGACAAGGGAAAGTCACAAAAGGAAAGAGAACATAGAGAGTAATAAGCAGATAATGAGAAAGAGATATGAAAGGACAAAGCATATTTCAAAATATAAACCTGAAGCATCAAGCCATCATCAATCCATAATACAATATCTAAAAGATAATGTTATCAAACCATAATCCATAATACATATCCAAAATAAAAAGGTTATGTTATACTATCTAGAAGATAATTCACTTAATCTGATCCAGAGGAAGGAGCAGGGATAGTCGGATCAATCTAGTGTAAGCCCCTATTGATGCGACGAAGATATTTTCGCATGTACTTAAATCGCATATCGTGGGCTGTATTCGTATTATCAACTTTCTCCTCCAATGCACGAAGGCGTGCATCATAACCAGATGGATCATAATCTGGATCATTTGGTGAATCAGATTCTATCTCATCAAAAATCTCATCCATATTAACATCTTGTTGTGGAAGATCGCCAGCTTCCCCTTCATTTTCGGCTTCACCACCAACACCACCTACATCTACTTGTCGAGGAAGCAAATCCAACTTCATCTTATTAAGATTGGAATTATTGAAAATAAGATGATGAATTAGTGCCTCATTAACAAGTTTATTGACAAGCATGTGAGTGGCTAAAACAGTCATAAGATAACCGAACGGAATATCACTATGACCCGGATGGAGACGAAACTGAATAATGATATAACAAATTAAAGAAGGAAGACAGACCATGGTACCAGAAGCAATAGAATGCAACACACGAACCATGTAAGAAGTCAACTCGGTTTTATTACCAGACCGAGGATACACATTGAAAATGAAGAAACAATGTAACACTCTATATCTAGGTAACAGATACTTTGAAGGGAGCGGATTCCCTTTGTGTGTCTATTGTGCATCAATTTTGCATAAATCTCTTGTTAACATGCGTTTCTTCGATTCAGATGGTTTGTTGTATAAAGTATGAATCGGTATACCTTCATCATTAACAGGTATATCCATAATACCTGATATCAAATGACGGTCTACTTCAAATTTTCCTTCTCTAGTATCAATTGAAAATGTTAAATTATCAAGAGAAAATTCTGAGATGCATGCTACCATTGATTAGGCAATGGACTGGTATGCAGGCCCACCCCAAAGCAAAATGTTAGTCTAGCCAACAGATTCAATGAGAGGGATAATACCATATGGAGCAATGTGATTGAGATCAGTGGTGTGCTCGACGATAATTTTATGAACACGTAAATCTCGTACATCTTGAGAATCATCTTCGGGTGACCGAAGGTGCCGTTTAGTTATCGGTGCAGATCTAGATGAAGATGGACCACGAGGTATTTTCTTTTTCCCTCTAGCATCCATATTCAAGAAGATATACAAAGAGCAAGCGAAATGCATAAAAGAAGGGATGAGTTTTCTCTAGATCAGTAAATTGAAAAGAAACCCTTAAAAAACCTAACAAGAGATGAAATCTAGCTATACAATGACCAAATCAAAGCATAGTGAGCATGAATCTTCAAGAAAAATGATGAAATAGGACTCACCTTGAAGAAAAATAAGAAATCCTATGACTGGTCGAGCCACGACTCGTCGTAGGTCAGAGTGGAAATGAAGAAGAAGGGGATTTTCCCCAAATATATCATGTTCACGAGTACCACGACCGGTCGAGTGCGGTGCACGACCGGTCGTACCATGACTGGTCGTGTACATCCACGACCGGTAGAGTATCGACCAAAAAAAGACATATTTTATGTAAAAAAAAAAAAAAATTTAAACAAATATAATATGAAATATAATACACTATGATACATGCAAGCAAGAATATTCAATGTAAAATGCACATACCAAGATCAAATTTCAATTTATTAAACCTTCTTTTATCGAGTGGTATAGTAAATATATTAGCAAGTTGATTTTCGGTTAATATATATTCCAAAGAAATAACTTTTTCTTCAACCAACTCACGTATGTAATGATACCTAATGTCAATGTGCTTAGTACGTGAATGCTGGATTGGATTTTTAGAAATTTTTATAGCACTGGAATTATCACAATGTAAGATCATTGAATCTTGATTAATTCCACAATCGCTTAGCATGCGTTTCATCCAAACTAGTTGAGTACATGCATATCCAGCTGCAATATACTCAGCCTCAGCAGTGGAGAGCGATATTGAGCTTTGCTTCTTGCTGAACCAAGAAACTAAGCAATTTTCAATGTAAAAACAACCACCACTGGTTGATTTTCTATCATCGATATTACCAGCCTAATCAGCATCTGAGTACCCGGCTAATTGAACACTAGTATCAAAAGGGTACTATAGACCCAGATTTATAGTACTTGCGACATATCTAATAATCCGTTTAACAGCAGTAAGATGTGATTCCTTAGGATTAGACTGATATCTCGCACAAATTCCAACACTTAATGCAATATCAGGTCTACTTGCAGTAAGATACAACAAACTACCAATCATACTACGATATAGTTTAGGATCTATATCTTTGCTTGTAGAGTCTTTTGAGAGTCTTAACGTTGTACTCATAGGAGTATCAAAGTTCTTACCATTCTCAAATCCAAACCTTTTAACCAAGTTTGAAGCATATTTGGTCTGGGAAATGAAAATTCCATCAGGTTGTTGTTTTACTTGCAACCCTAGGAAATAGTTAAGTTTTCCAACCATGCTCATTTTAAACCTTGTTTTCATTAACTCTACAAACTCAATAGACATGTTAGAGCAAGTTGATACATAAATAATATCATCAACATATATTTGAACCATCAAAATATCATTGTTATTCTTCTTAACAAAGAGCGTCTTATCGACACTTCCTACTTGAAAGCTATGACTAAGTAAGAATTTAGTCAATTTCTCATACCATGCCCTGGACGCTTATTTTAGAACATAGAGAGCCTTTTTGAGACGAAATACATGGTCAGATAACTTAGGGTCTTCAAACCCTGAAGGTTGTTCAACATATACTTCTTCATGTAAATCGTCATTCAAGAAAGCACTCTTTACATCCATCTGATAAATTTTAAATTTTTTAAAGCATGCGATGGAAATAAAAAGTCTGATTGATTCAAGGCGAGCGACTGAAGCAAAGGTTTCATCGTAATCGATGCCTTCAATTTGAGTGTACCCTTGTACAACCAGTCTAGCCTTGTTTCGTAAAATATTTTCAAACTCATCAGACTTATTTTTAAAGATCCATTTTGTTCCAATAATGTGTTTATCTTTAGGTCTAGGAACAAGATACCAAACATCATTACGAATAAATTGATTAAGTTCATCCTGCATAGCAACAATCCAATTTTCTTCAGAAAGTGCTTCTTTTACATTGACCAGTTCTATTTGGGATGTAAAACAAACATAATTACATATGTTATCAAGTTGTTTGTGAGTATGAACTCCAATGAGAGGGTTTTCAAGTATTTAATTAGTTGGATGATCTTTAACAGTCCTTGGTTCAGATTCTTTTTGACTTGATGAGATATCTTGATTGTCAATAATAAGAGCTTTATCATCATCTGAACTCGGAGCTGGTGTATTCAAATGATCATCAATGACCACATTGATGGACTCTTGAATCACATCAGTTCTCTTATTTAGAACCCTATAAGCTCGACTGTTCAAAGAATAACTAAGAAAAATACCTTCGTCACTCTTCGTATCAAACTTACCCAAATTTTCACGATCACGTAAAATATAACACTTGCTACCAAAAATCCGAAAGTATTTAATAGTAGGTTTCTTTTCAAACCATAATTCATAAGCAGTCTTATTATCAAATTTACTGGTATAAATCCGATTAATAATATAACATGCGGTATTAACTGCTTTAGCCTAAAGATTTCTAGAGAGCTTCATGCTATTCAACATAACATTAGCCATATCCTGAAGCACTCTATTTTTTCTTTCAACTATACCATTTTATTGTGGTGTTTTGGGCACAGAAAATTCATGTGATATTCCTTATTCGCTACAAAATTTCTCAAAACTATTATTTTTGAATTCGGATCCATGATCACTACGGATCTTACTAACATGAGAACCTTTCTCATTTTGGATTTGTTTGATGACCTTTTTCACTTCATCCAGGGTTTCAGTTTTGTCTTTTAAGAATGATACCCAAGTGAATCTGGTATAGTCATCTACGATAACCAAGATGTATTTTTTACCTCCTCGACTCTCCAATCTGATTGGTCCAATAAGATCCATGTGAAGAAGCTCGAGTGGTCTAGATGTGGTACTAGAGTTCACTTTCTTTTGAGAGCTCCTAATCTGTTTGCCCAACTGGCATTCACCACATATTTTATCTACTCTTTACAATTTGGATAGATCTCTAATTAGTTCTCTTTTGCTCAATCTAAATAAGTTCCGATAGTGTACATGTCCAAGGCGTTTATGCCATAATTCAGTCTCATCAGTATGGACCATGTAACATGATTGAGTAGATGAGCTTGCATCACTAACGGTGTAACAGTTTTCAGAAGTTCTGTGACCAATTAATATAACAGAACCCCTTTTATCAAGTATCTCACAACCTTGATTAGAAAACTTCACACTATGGTTGTTATCGCAAATCTAAGAAATGCTTAATAGGTTGTGTTTTAAGCCCCCAACATATAAAACATTCTTAAATAAGGGAAGGTTATAAAGCTGAACCGTACCTTGGCCAATGATCTTGCAATTGCTTCCATCACCAAATGTGACTGACCTGTCAGTCATATCTTTTAGATCGATGAATAAAGTTTTATCACCTATCATATGCCGGGAGCAACCACTATCTAGGTACCACTTTGAATGGCTTGTAGCTTTGAAAGCAATGTGGGCAACCAAGCAGTCAACTTTAGGAACCCATTTCAGAACTGTTTTGGGTTTAGGAGTATAGATGGTCTTTTTCTGTCTGTAGTTATAGGAGAGACCTATAGAGTTAGACTTTAATAACTCCTTGAGAAGATCAATTATTTTTTCAGCCAATGGATTTCGATTTTGAAAATTAAAGTTGACATGGCTACTTTTAGGTTTTTGAAAAGTTCTTGAATTTTTGAAAAAACCTTGATAAGTAATCTTTTCTTTTGAGATTGAAGACTCTCATTTTACAAATATAGGAGTAATGTTCTTTTGTTTAGGAGATATATTCTTATCATAGCCCAACCCGGATCGATCGCCACATTTTCTTGATCCGGACAATAATTTTTTCAATTTAGGATCACCGTGGGCATATCTCCATGTGTCTTTCAAACTCTGAAGAGAAGCTACCTCATTTTTGAGTTTCTCATTTTTGGATCTCAAATCTTTAATTTTGGAGGTTTTAAAATCTAAATCACTTTTGGTTTTTTCAAAAGAATAAAAAATATGAGACTTTTCTAACACAAGAGACTCATAATCTTCCTTAAGCTTAGAAAATTTTTCTTTTTGTAATTTAAGCTTGACAGCAATTTTACAACTCTCCTTATAAAGGGCATTATAAGCATCCTGAAGATCATCTTCATTATCGCAATCACTATTTAGATTTTCTTCACTAGATATATCATCATTATCTGAAAGGGTGATCTTGGCTAGAGTCATAAGGGCTTTAATATCTTCGCCCGACTCGGTTTCAGAATCTTCTGATTTACAAGAGGATTCAGAATCAGACGATTCATCCCAAGTAGCCATCATGCTTTTCTTTTTTGATTTGTCCTTTTTAGGACATTTGTTAGCTAAGTGCCCATACTCTTGACAGTTGTAACATTGACTATCTTTCAAGGATTTTCGAGTTCTAGGTTTAGATCGTCGCTTATCATTTGACTTTTGAAAATCAACTTTTTTCTTATTTTTGAAAATTTTGTAAAACTTTTTTACTAAAAGCGCCATATCATCTTCGGAATTTTCTAAATCCGAAGTGCTCTCTTGTGAAACATTTTTAAATGATTTGAGAGCAATTAATTTTCTTTTAGGAGCCTTAAAGGACAACTCATAGGTTTGAAGTGAACCAACTAGTTCCTCAACCCTCATGGTATCCGTATCACGAAGTTCCTGAATCGCGGTTACTTTAGAATTGAACCGTTTAGGAAGTGAGCGTAGTATCTTTGCGCACACTTTACTTTCTAGGATTCTATCACCAAGACCCCACATAGAGTTCACAATGTCATTCAATCCAATATAGAAGTCCATAAACATCCCATTCTCCTCCATATGAATTTCTTCAAATTTAGTTGTGAGGAGTTGGACTTTAGATTTCTTGACAATAGATGTACCCTCGTGTGTCATTTCTAATACATCCCATGCTTGTTTAGTATTTTCATAAGAGAAGATTCTTTTAAATTCATCTGGTGATAATGCACAAGTAATTGCATTTAGTGCTTTTGCATTGGCACTACTTTCACTTTTCTGAAGTGTGGTCCAAAGAGAATAAGTCGTTACTTTCATTGATTTTGAACCATCACTATTAGTTACTTCAATGATAGGAGGGTTCCATTCATTCACTGTGGCCAACCACACACTTTCATCCAAGGATTTAAGGAAGATCCTCATCCTGGCTTTCCATTAAGCATAGTTTGTACCATTAAAGGGTGGTGGCCTAGTGACTGATAGGCTATCAAAATTCGACATCTTAATATAGCTTAGATCATTAGCTCAAGAAATAAATCCAATAAATAAACAATAAGCACGAGCTATTAGGCTCTGATACCACTTGAAAGGGCCTAGCTATATGCCCTAGAGGGGGGTGAATAGGGCAATGCCAAATAAAACTAATAACAGCGGAATAATAAAAGAAATAAAGCACAATGCTGAATTTAAAGTAATCTCAATAGCCTAAAATAAAGAGAATGATACTTTATCAGTTCTAAGGACAACCTTACACCAAAAACCAAAGGTTTAAGGTAGGACAACCTTATTTCTAGAACGTCCTTTGTATCACAAACCAATGAGGAATAAAAAGCAAGGAAATTAAAATAATTTACAGAAATAAATCCTAAGTTATTACAACATTCCCCATACTTTCTTAGAATAAAAAGATTACAACATTCAACCACGAATACAAACCACAAAATTGAATGAATAAAAGAATGAAAGAATAATGCACATCCACAACACAACGATATATAGTGGTTCGCCTGTGTGTACACCAACTGTTATCTAACAGCCACATAGAATGCTACTCCACTCCTAATATCCTCACACAGGGGATATTAGCATGCACTATCAAAATAGGTTTCACAGGTTCACCTAAAACCTTCACAATTGTGTCTTTGATCTCGGGCTTACACAATCCAAAAATCCCACAATCTGAGTTTTCTGGCTCTCCTCAGATAACCAATACAATAAGATTTTTCTGGCAAATCTCAAATAAAACCAAAGAAAGTAAATTACAAAAATGTAAAATACCTGAATCACCTTTTGAAGAAGCCCGGTAGAACCAATCGGAGTAGAAGTTCGATTCAACGTTCAAAGTCCAATACTCACTTTAAGAATGGTTCTAAGTCTAATTGATTTTAAATCAAAAGGGCTAGTTCTATTTGATTTTGAATCCAAGAAGAAGGAATATCAGAAATTCCCCTTTTCTAATAAGATTGGAATGTAGATCAAAATCAAATAATAAACAAGCTAGCAAAAGGAATATTAAATAAGCACAAAGTAGCTTAAAACAAACACAAACTTATCTTAGAGAATAACCTAAAGATTGCTTGAATAGAGTTGAATTGAATTACTAAAACTCTGAAGTCCGTGCTCAATTTATAGCCTAAAAAATTCCGTCTACGACTGGTCTTAGGATCCTAAGACTGGTCGTAGCTTCAAAGATTTTCAAAGATTTCCGCGGAATAAGATTTTGTTATTCCACGACCGGTCCTGGGAGGTCTATGACCTATCGTGGGCCACCTACGACTGGTCGTGGGACATTTACGACCGGTCGTAGGACCCTCAATGTGGTTGTTGGAGTTTGAGTCGTAGGGCTACGACTGGTCGAAGGATGAGTCGTAGAACTCACAGGACTGGTCGTAGGATGTCCAGGACTGGTCGTAGGACAGCTAGAAAGATCCAAAAATCTTCAACAACCTAGGACTGGTCCTGAAAAACTTAAGACTGGTCGTAGCAGAGCTAGGACTGGTCTTGAAGTCCCTAGGACTGGTCTTAGAACACCCCAAACAGGCATATTAAAATATATGAATTATGTATCCAGAATGACCTACTGTAAAGCCCATCCTAAGGTCAATCTAAGGTCAAACAAACCTTAAAAGTGAGATGGACATTGAAAGTCTGTACACTCAGATGACCCTTAAGAGAAGCTTGAGAATATACAAATCTGGTAGTAGGCCTTCTTGAGCTTGATCTTGCCTTGACAAAATCTTCTAATATACTTGAACTTGATTGAATCTTGAAAATCAAACTTAAAGACTTCAATACTTGAATTCTTCATCCATGACTTGAAAACTTCTTCATTTAAGATCTTGTCTTGAAATGCGATGTCTTGAAGTAAAGAATAGTTTCAAACATGAAACACAAGATATACAAGACATAGATATAGGTTTTGGCACCATAAAATTTGACAACCAAAGGGATATAAAATCATAGCACTTACACTAAGATGGTGATCCAAGCCCTCTGGATGGACCAAATGGGTCCTCTGACCTTTATGGGGTCCACTAATCTCATCACACTTTATTCGAGTGGGACCTCTCGTGAGATATTCCACCGCTTATCATGCAAGGGAGGTTTTTCCTCGGGGTATCAGCTGCCCTACTGCTAGATTTGAGGTTATCATAGCATGGGTGGTAGGGATCATCGATGAGGTTTGGGCGGAAGGCTCAAATTGATCCATGTTACGTAGCCCAAAGTGGAAGGTATCCTTTCTTCATTTTTCAAGCCATAAAAGACTTTTCATTCCACGATGCAATGGAGGGTTGGGATGCTCCCCCAATCAAAGGTCGGGATCAAAGGTGGGTTGCTTCCTCAGATAGCCCTCGTGGAAAGAAGAAATGGAAGTTTCTCTGTTTTGGAAAGTGCCACATACAGCTTTTAACTGGTGTCAGAGTTTGTGGATGCACACACTAAAAGTGCCCTGGTTTCTCAATTAGTGTGAGAGTTGGGTCAGTCAGACTACAGAGCCTTATAGGAAGATTAATTCAAAGTGTCTGCCTCAACCGAATGTATGCAAGTTCATCATAGGTAATCTAAGCCTCACATCCCATGTCCTAAAACACCAGGTGAATAAAACTCCTAAAACAAGTTAGAACATCATACGGTTTATAAGTGAGAAAACATTTTCAAAAATAGAAAATCTCTAAGTTTTCTTGATTGTCGATTGTATCATACACATCTCGATATGATCGACTTATGCAGTCGATGTCCTCAATGACACATCAATTC
Organism: Magnolia kwangsiensis; assembly: GCA_037074715.1. NCBI lineage: Eukaryota > Viridiplantae > Streptophyta > Magnoliopsida > Magnoliales > Magnoliaceae > Magnolia > Magnolia kwangsiensis. Next base: position 37,057,887 of record CM073587.1, on the reverse strand, counting down.
CATTGGAATGAGGACAAAAGTCCAACAACCACATGAATATCTAGACGGAACTATCGATGTATTGATGTACCTATTAATACCATCGATATTTAAATCTCGAGTCCATAAAAAATGGCTCGATAAATTGATAGGTAGATCTCTGACGCCCCTATTTTTTCTTAAGAAAATCATATATACTTCGATATATTGAAGCCCTCCTCGATACCATTAAAGTTCAAATCTCGATGATATCGGAAGGGTCTCGGTGATATCGAACATGGGCACGAAGTTTTTCAACAAATATTTCAAGCTAGTTTATCTATGATCGAGGGTCACTCAATAGAATCGATATTCAAATATCGATAATATTGATAGGCGGAGATCTACCTGTCATAGATAGATCGAAGTTTAAAATTCGATGGCATCAACACGAGTCTCGATTCCCTCGACTAGTAAGCAAGAGATTTCAAAAGCGTATGACATTAAGTTTGTGTCATCGAGCGGACCATCGATGCTATTGAGAGTATACGCTCGATGATATCGAACTCTGTCATAAATGTGACTGTTTTATATCTATTGGAACCTTTTTCTTATATAAAGAGAACTTGTCTATTGTTGCTGGTAGAGAAAGAAGAGAGTGCTTTTGAGTGTTTAACCTTAGATCATTTACCCAAAGACCTTTCTCTCAAGGGAGTTCATCCTCCAATCCACCCTCATCATTGATATTCAATAGAGTGGATTGGGGAATGAACTTCAGCATTCAAGGATCCTCCAGCTACTACCTTAATGGCAAATCATTAAGTTGGGATGCCTTGAATGCATAGATGATTGGAATCACTTTATCTTCCTAATAGAAAAATATTTAGAGAGTAGGATTCCATCATAACCTTGACCCAACCCATCGCCATATATTGGTACATCATTTGAGTTGCAGACAAGGAAGTAGAAGATTCTTCATCAACAAGGAGGAGATCTTCGTCACCGTGCTAAAAGAGACTCATCCACTTATCTATAAGTATCTAGAGTCCAGAGGACCCTTTGATCATTCCTTTGTAGGATTGGGTCTAAGGTGTTTCTCACCCTTGCAAGTCCTCAAGGAGGCCTCCGGTGGGAGTGTACGTGGTGGGTGCATTGTGTGGACCCTTGCTTTATGGAGAGCATAAACATCTGGTTAAAGGTGAACTAGTCAAAACCTTAGGTTTGAGGTGAACCGTGTGAAACCTCTATTAGGGTCTTATAGAAGATCCTTGGCCAATGTGCCTAAAAGAGGGTGCGTTGTGTTGACCCTTGCTCGTGAGAGCATAAACAATCAGCCTCAGTGTAGGTTGTAAAGGTTGAAGGTGAACCTGATTTAAAACCTTAGGTTTGAGGTGAACCACTATGAAACCTCCTTAGTGAAATCCGGTACACTCAAGGGTTGAGTGCGGTTACCGGGAGTGGAGTAGACAAGTAGTCGAACCACTATAAAAATGACTGAATTTGTGATTTTTATTCTTTTATGTGTGTGAATTACTTTGATACTTTCATATCTGTATACCTGAGATCACACACACACATACGTAGTCATATCTATCTTAAACTAGATTACATGTTGTTATTTCTTAAATAGTTTGTGATTGGATCATCTACCAGGCTTGAAAGCCAATTGAGTTACTTTTGAGTAATCCTGATAAATGCATATTGATAGGATTAGTGTAATAAGATTTTTAAATAAACTATAAAAACTTTTAAAAGTCCTATTCACCCCCTGTAGGACATATTGGCATATTCCTACTTCAATTAAAACAGTCTTCACCGCTATTTCAATTGGTATCAGAGCGGGTCTCTCTTTAAGGGTTTCACCGCCTAGAGAGTAATCTTGACTGAATTTTGGAATATGTCCAAAGGCGAGAGCTCATCAGCCACTAGGCCTCCAGTATTTGATGGCTCAAATTACACATACTGGAAGGCTAGGAAGCACTACTTTCTGAGATCTTTGGATCATGGCGTCTGGGATATAGTGGAAAGTGGATATGTGCCACCATCTGAACAAATTTCACTTGATAGTGGCACAATCATCACAAAACCCAAATCCAAAGAAAAGTAGATGACGTTCGACAAAGAAAAATAAATTGTTGAAGCAAAAGCTATGAACGTCATCTACTGTGTTGTGTCCCAAGATATATTCAATCAAATAAGTATGTGTGGGACATCCAAGGAAGCATGGGATCTATTGGAAATAACCCATAAAGGCACAAGCACTGTGAAGAGGTCCAAACTGCAACTTCTAACTTTACAGTTTGAAAGTCTCAGAATGGAAGAGCATGAGACATTTATGGACTTTTTCACAAAGTCGAATATCATTTGCAACTCCATGGGTGGATTGGTAGAAAAAGTTCCAATACTAAAAATTTATAGAAAAATTCTAAGATCCCTACTAGAACAATTTAATCCCAAAGTTATAATAATTGAGGAGTGTAGGAACATAGATGAGATGAAAGTAGAAGAACTAGTAGGTTTCCTACAAACTTTCGAACTACACTTCAAACAAACCCAAAAATCTAAAACTACTATCCTAAAAACTTCAAATAAAATTGTAACACCCCGAATTTTTTCCAACCTGGGGTTAGACGTCCTTAGGCAATGGGTCAACCATATCGCTCTCAGAACTCAATTCCAAAGCCAAAGAAATCATTTAGGACTAAATTCTTTAGAAATTTAACGTGAACTAACTACCGCTAAACTAGATTACCGGTAAAATTAGCACCAACCACTTTAAATACGATCTGTAAGACTCAGAACCTATAGAATCATTGACGCTGCCTTACCCTGAAATCCAGGATCAATCTCTAAACCCGGTTTCTCTCGGGAGCACTTTGAAACTTCGTATCGGATCTAGACCGCACGTCGAAAGTCTGATATCTATAATCTTAGACCATTACGACCGCCTAGTTGGACTTGACAATTATTTCAAAAATCAAGCCCAATCGATATCCCGAGACCATTTTACTGAGTCCAGAGTGAAGAGAGTGAGAAAAGGAAAATATTTAGAAAATTAATTCAATTTTTAATAAATCTGGCACGTGTCGCTTGCGCGATAATTTTTAAGCGTTCTGACCGATAGGATTCGACCAAATTTCACCCTCGGATCAGGATAGGTGGCCCTTACATGTCATAGCACTTGTGGCCCTGATCGAGTTTCGGTGACCGTTGAACTGAAACTGGTCCGCCACGGTCGATCTGAAAACCCGACCGAACTAAAAACTTAGCTTGACCTAGATCCAATATTAGAGAGCTTAAGTCTGACCGCATTTAATAACAAGACCTCCAGAAGTGCTCCGTTGAATCGGAACAGACCCGATTTAATTATAACCTAAGTATACCTTGGTCCTAAGTCTATATAGGTGAGTTTTTAGCTTATAAAAAGGCCTTAAATCCTCCCTCATTCAGCTCATACAAATTTGAGAGAAACCCTAGGAGAGAGAAGAGAGAAAAGAGAGAGAAAGTGTGAGAGAAGTGGGAGAACCTTCCTACTATTCTTTCCTGCCGATCTACGGGCTTACTCATCGCTTTACGATCACTATCCCGATGATTCCGGCTTCATTCTAGGTAAAAAACCCTAACCTTAACCTATTTTAGGGTTTCTATCGATACAAGTGGTAAAGTAGCTGACTTCCCTTATGTAATAGGCTGTCATATCGACGTTGACGGAAGCGTAGAGTACCTATTCAATTCGTTACACTTCTATGGCGTAAGGTGCGGATTTTAAACACTTAGGTTACCATTTTTCAAAGCTTTCAATGTCGTTTATTGGTAGATTGTTGACAAGAATGTTGTTTGACATGTAGAGCATGCTGTCCGTTTTTTATTTCGAATACGTACGAAGAATATGAGATTTAGAGTATTTTAGGTATTTGTAAGAAATACTGTATACGTACGTATTTTTCTGATGTGATTGCCATGATTATTTACCATGTACCTATACTAGTTATACGTGTATGATCTGTTTGGCGAAGAGATTCGTCCTAATACACGTTTTCGCCAACATATACTATGTAGGCTAATGTGTGTAGACTAAGTGTTTGTATAAGTAAGTATTGCGTAATTGAGGTTGTAGATTACTGTTGAGATAAGATTCTCAACTATTTTGATGATGTATATGATTTCCTCCATGTTTGTTACATTTAAATTGATTACCTTATATATATATATATGAAATGCTTTTGTATGGTTAAATTGCTTATGTTGTATCTTATAACATATTGCTAACATGCTTGAATTACTTGTTATTTCAATTTTATTTATCTCATATGATTACCGATTCACATTACATGTGCTTGGGGTTATATTCTAGTCCAGGCAGTCGGTAACAGATTAGAATTCGTGGTTGGATTCTATTCGCCACGAAGGATGTGTATGACGAACCCGAGTCGTACTAGAGTTGTCGGCAGTGGTTAGGCCATACGAAGTGCTTGTGCACTTCATGTCGGTTGATTCAACGTGCGCTTGTGCTAGTCGAACTCATCAAGTAACCCGATTGACTGTTGTATGTTCACCTTGTATTCGTCATAACTGCTTAAACCTAGGGTACTGAACTTACCAGTGATAACCCTGATAACCATGGTACCTCGATCCATTAAGACTCATGAGTCGGGCATGGTGGTATGGGACACCGTGGTTGAGCTGTCGGCCTACACTGGGGCCATGAGCCTCCCCGTACTGACCAGTGAGTAACCTAGACTCGTGAGCCGATTATGGTGGTATGGGACACTATATTCGAGCTGTCGGCCTACACTGATAAGGTGATGGGGGAGCGGTACAATGAGTGCGTGCAATAGCCCTGGCATCCCTTTGTAGTGACCTCGAGCGTACTCTGAGTCTACGTGAGGCGACGACCCTTCTATAGCAACAAGAGTACAACTAGGCCTGTATTGATAAGGTGATGGGGGAGCGGAGCAACGAGTGCGTGCAACAGCCCTGGCAGCCCTTGCAGCGACCTAAAAATATATCATCATATGAGACTACTAGGAGTGACGACCCTAGACAGGATCTTTGTTGGGAATGATATAAGGGAGGTACCCTAGTTTCCCAATCCTGCTGTATGAAAAGGACTAATAACAACTCGGTAATCATATTCATATCGCACTGTATGTGCCTGGAAGATGTGAAGCACTGAGGGAAGAAAGCATGCTGCGGACGTAAGATAGTGTCGTATGAGGGAGTATGTCGGTGAGGGCATGCATCATTATTGCATCTTATCCTTGCATTAATCACAGTGTTTAGGAATGTTTGATTGCTTATTTTACCATTATCGCGTGATTGATTTGATAACATGCTAATCTTTGCTCTATGATTCCACTGAGTTAGTTACTCACTCCCACATTACGGGATGGTGTTGTACACACCAACCAGTCCCTATTTTAGTTTCAGATGATGGCGATGCTTGCGAAGCAGAGCCAGACTTGATGATAATGAGGAGGATCCCTCCTATATGCAGGTTCTTATTGACGGGGTTACAGGGTTACTGATTAGATGTCAATACACTTGGTATTTCGCCTTTTATTTAAACACCCATATATATTCTTTTCTTTCTATTTTGGAGTATACATGTATTTAGTTAACCTGGTAATATGTTCACACTCTGGAGACTTACAATCATTTATACATTTTATATATTTATTACAGTCTTTCGCTTGAGAAATTTAACTGTCTCTGGAGTATGATATGTTGTTTTGGCTTAATCCACCTCATGTTTTATGTACTATTACCGCCGACATTCATCCATCATTGAAAATGTTGCATAAGTGATGTTCTGGAACTCGGGAGTGGAGTTTATGCTCGACCCCCGATTTTTGGGATGTTACAAAAATAATACACAAGGATAGTGGAAGTGAAAAGGAAGATGAAGATGAGGAAGCGGCTTTGCTGGCATAAAGATTCAAAAAATTCTTTTAGAAGAATCGTGGTCATCCTTCCAGAGGAAGAAATACGAACAACAAACCTTCTGTAGGTAAATTTGGTAAAAAGGCCAAAGAACCACAATGTTATGCCTGTCAGAAGTATGGACTCCTGTTTACTGAATGTCCAAATAAAAAAATTAAGGGCAAGGCAATGGCCGCCACATGGGATGATACACAAGAGTCAAATTCAGAATCTAGTGACTCAAAGAGCGATGGAGATCAGAAATCATTGAAAATTCTCATGTTCTCCACTACTCCGATCATTCCCACGAAATCTGAAACAAGGAAGAACAGCAAGCCACTGAATCATTTCCATCTGATAATGAGGAAACAGAGGAGGAAGAAGAGAAACAAGATAAACTACAAGATGCTTACAATCAACTATACATTCATAGCATCAAAGTTATTAAAAGAATTGGAATATCTAAGAATAAAAATACATTATTGCAAAAAGATTTGGATAAAACTCTGAAAATTAATATACACCTAATCAATGATTTACAACAACATCACTCAAATTATGATAGACTTGAAAGAATTAACACCTTCCTTAAATCAAAATCTAAAAACTAAACAAACAGATTGAGCAATTAAAAGACAAAAATATGCTCCTACAAAACGAAAGTCATACACTTCTGTTTGATTTAGAGGAATCCAGAATATCTGCGAAGCTACACAATAAGTTTTCCCAGAGTGGTGAGAAGTTAGAAAAACTATTAAGTATGGGAAAATCTGGAAAGGATAAGAACGGCTTAGGATATGAAACAAATACTGGAACTGCAGCACTAACAACTGAATGAACTACTGCTTTAGGAAGTAATAAAAGAATTACTCCAGTGTGTCATTTATGTGGTGATTCGGGTCATTATAAGATTGAATGCCTATCTCCTGGGAAGACTCAACATAGCTCTGGTCAGAATCATATTAGAAAATTCAAACCTACCAGAGAAATGTGAAATGGCTTGAGACAACCTAAAAATATGATTAAAAGAGATTCACACCCACCACCACCTAAAATGATTAACAAAGAGCAACTAAACTAAGTGGTCAAATTAAATAAGAAAACAATATCAACCACTGTTAAAAATCCTGTCATAAAATGGGTCCCAAAAGAAAAGAAGAATTGTCCGGTTACTCATTCAAACCATATACCAGGAAATGAAACTAAGTGGTATCTGGATAGCGGATGTTCAAGACATGTCACAGGTGACAAATCCCTCCTCACAAATTATTCAGATCTTAATCATGGGATAGTCACCTATGGAGACGGAAGCACCACTAAGGTTATTGGACAGGGAATCATTAAGGGAATCCAGTTGCTTAAAAATGAGAATGCCTTTTCATAAAAGGATTAACACACAATCTTTTAAGCATTTCTCAAATTTGTGATGATAAGCATGTGGTTGCATTCTACAAGGAGAAATGTGAAATCCTGGACCTCTCAAGAAATTCAGTGATGAAGGGTTCTCGCACAAATAACCACTGCTGTGTCATCAAAGGTATGGGAAAGGATGATCGCTATGCCAAGAAATACTGAACATAGAGAGAAGAACATATCCAGATCATGTATCAAGATTTGGATATTTGCTGAAATGATGCATTTTTTCTTCTAATGATACATCTGAGGTCTCTCTCCTCATTTTTTTTTTATATTTATATCTTAATGTTTATAATTTTGGTTTGTACAATGATTGTACAAAATTTTGTTGAGTATACTGTTGATACATAGATATATTAATAGTATACATGAAAGGTTGTCTGAATGCTAAAAATTGAAAACATCCACCTTTGAGATACCTATCGATACATCGAGTGATCGGTTCGATTGCATCGACCGAGTATCGAAATCATCGACAATCTCTGGAGAAACTAAATCGTCGGGATGTTTGGACTTCTCTCTAATCTTCATTGAAAATATCAACAAGGATACCCTAATGTCATTGAAATGATGATCAATGATATCAACGGCTACTGCTGAATTAAAGACGGATAATCGGAAAAAGAGACTCATTAATTCATCTCAAAATGGGATTACACTTCTCAGAACAGTTTCTCTCTCAAACAAACATGTCTAAAAATCTGGTTCTTCAACAACAACCTTCAATGAAGAGTAAGAAAGGAAAGAATGAAGCAACTGGCTCATCTCCACTTTTCAACTTGAATCTTGTAGCAGAATGGTTAGTTCAGAGAAAGAGGATTACATCTTTTGGGATCATCAATCTCTTAGAACTGATCAGTTGGGGGAATATCATGAATCTTGGTGGAGGATTTCAACATAATCTGGTACATCAGTTCTTAAGTTTAATCTACCATGTTGAAAATACTCCACCAATCATCTCAGTTGCTGTCACAAATCGAACCGAACACATCACTCCTAGACTGATAAGTAGGCTGATTGGAGTAGAGGTCACAAGGATACCTGCATCAGAACGAAATATGAATGGTCTTGGTGTATGGGGTGAAGTTACTCTGGCACTGTATGATGGTGCTACTATACCAAGAAATGCAAAAAATACACTTCATGTTAAATATCTCAGTCCTGCATATAAAATTCTTCACAGTATTTTTAGCACAAATGTTTATCCCTGTGAAGTCTCTGGCAACATGCTTTCTCCTTACATACTAAATATTTTGTATGATGGTCATCTCAGTATCCATGTTTATCTTCCTACCTAGTCTTGTTTTACAACAATTGATTCGGGTATCTTCAAATGAATCCATCACTATACTTCCATTCGCATGCCTTGTGACCAAGCTATCACGATAATTTGGGCTGCCTCCTACCAATGATCTTTCACACCCGCGTATTTGGTTTAATCAAGAAAACATCTGCAATATCATGGCCAAATATGCCTCATGGAGGAAGCAATTCAAGCTCAGACAAAGACTATTTTGTACACAGCCCTGTCTTTGGCAAAAACATTCAGGCTGTCATCAATCGAAACACTATACAAGATCTGTTTAATAGACAATGCCACATGATGAAACAGCTGGATGAGTGTGAAGTCCATCTTCTGGAGATCAAAACTATGCTCGCAACTCTGCAACATGATACACAGCAAATTCTGAATGTCATGCCAGCACTGTAGAGGTTGTGATTGTCAATAAAATGTCCAATGCATCACATACCTGGATTCTCACTGAAACGCTGAGGGCATTAATATCTTTTTTCATGCTCTTTGCTCATGCATAGGTGTGATGCATTCCTAAAGCTCATTTTTTTGGTATAAAAAATCTCTGAGTAAAGAAGAATTAGTCTTTTAATGGTTTTCTGTTCTACTACTGCTAACCTTGGGCAGTGTATGTTTTTTTTATATTAATTGAATGCGGCTGAATATAATTCTTTTTTTTTTTCCATACTGATATATGTGATCCCTTGGTTTATCTCATTTCCAAAATAGGACGCATGTGATGTTTTTACTAATTATCTTCATTGATCTGATGTGCATCCATACTTTCTATGAATGATGTCTGTTTCAACTGATTTTATCTCTATACATCTATATCTGTGTGTTCTCCTACAAGTCGTTAAAAACTTCAGTCAATATTTGCTGTCATGCAATCTTTGTTAATGACTAACAAAAAGGGGGAGAACAGTTCAAACACTCCGTTAAGAAATGTATATTTGCTTGAGTATGGTATTGCAGGTGTTAGGGGGACCAACCGCATCAAGCGAGGGGGAGTTTGCAGATAGGGCGAGCAGCTTCTGAATATGTTGTGTGTGTGACATTGTTAGCATTGTAAAATTGTGTAAGGTGTACGTGCACACAATTTAGGATGTCAGTATAGAAGTTGTTCTAAGGTATTTTGGTATTTTGTCACATAATTGACAAAGGGAGAGATTGAAAGTGCCCTGGTTTGTCAATTAGCGTGAGAGTTAGATCAGTCAGACTACAAAGCCTCATAGGAAGATCAATTCAAAGTGTCTGCCTCAACCGGATGTGTGCAAGCTCACCATAGGTAAATATAAGCGTCACATCCCATGTCCCAAAACACAAGGTGAATAAAACTCTTAAAATAAGTTAGAACATCATAGAGTTTATAAGTGAGAAAACTTTTCCAAAAATAGAAAATCTCTAAGTTTTCTTGCTTGGTCGATTGTATCGATACACGTCTCGATATGAACGACCTGCGCTGTCGACATCCTCAATGACACATCAATTCCATTGGAATGAGGACAAAAAGTGTCCAGCAACCACATGAATAACTAGACGAAATTATCGATGTATCGATGTACCTATCGATACCATCGATATTTGAATCTCGAGTCCATTGAAAATGGCTTGATAAATCAATAGGCAGATCTCCAGCGCCCCTATTTTTTCTTAAGAAACTCATATATGCTTTGATATATTGAAGCCCTCCGCGATACCATCGAAGTTCAAATCTCGATGATATCGGAAGGGTCTCGGTGATATCGGACATGGGCATGAAGTTTTCCAGCAAATATTTCAGGCTAGTTTATCTATGATCGAGGGTCACTCGATAAAATCGATATTCAAATATTGATAATATTGATAGGTGGATCGATGCATCAAACCGGGATAAAAACTGTCCACCAAGCTTAAAACGAAAATCCTCTGGATTTACCGATGCCTCGACACAGCTATCGATATCATCGACATTCAAATTTTGATGATATCGAAGGTCCCTCGATCATTCTTATAAACCTGAAACATCTCATGGTAAGTCTCTCTCATTTACAAATGTCGAGGAATCGAACCTCACATCAATGAAATCAGAGTTCAAAATCTGATAACATCGACATGAGTCTCGATTCCCTTGACCAGCTGGCAAGAGGTTTCAAAAGCGTATGACATTAAGTTTATGTCATCGAGCGGACCATCGATGCTATCGAGAGTATACGCTCGATGATATCAAACCTACTCAATGATATCGAACTTTGTCATAAATGTGACCGTTTTATATCCATTGGAACCTTTTTTCTATATAAAGAGAACTTGACTATTGTTGTTAGTATAGAAAGAAGAGAGTGCTTTTGAATGTTTAACCTTAGATCATTTACCCAAATCCCTTTCTCTCAAGGGAGTTCATCCTCCAATCTACCCTCATCATTGATATTCAATAGAGTGGATTGGAGAATGTACTTCTGCATTCAAGGATCCTCCAGCTACTACCTTCATGGCAAATCATTAAACTGGGATGCCTTGAATGCATAGATGATTAGAATCTCTCTATCTTCTAATAGGAAAACATTTAGAGAGTAGGATTCCATCATAACCTTGACCCAACCCATCACCATATATTGGTACATCATTTGAGTTACGGATCAAGGAAGCAGAAGATTCTTCATCAACAAGGAGAAGATCTTGGTCAACATGCTGAATGGGACTCATCCACTTATCTGCAAGTATATAGAGTCAAAAGGACCCTCTGATCATTCCTTTGTAGGATTGGGTCTAAGGTGTTTCTCACCCTTTCAAGTCCTCAAGGAGGCCTCCGGTGGGAGTGTACGTGGTGGGTGTGTTGTATGGACCCTTGCTCTATAGAGAGCACAAACATCTGGTTAAATGTGAACCAGTCAAATCCTTGTGTTTGAGGTGAACCATGTGAAACCTCTGTTAGGGTCTTATGGAAGATCCATGGCCAGTGTGCCTAAAAGTGGGTGTGTTGTGTTGACCCTTACTCATAAGAGCATAAATAGTTAACCTCAGTGTAGGTTGTAAAGGTTGAAGGTGAACCTGATTTAAAACTTTAGGTTTGAGGTGAACCGCTGTGAAACCTCTTTAGTGAAATCTGGTACACTCAAGGGTTGAGTGCGGTGACCGGAGTGGAGTAGACAAGTAGTCGAACCACTATAAAAATAACTATGTTTGCGATTGCTATTCTTTTGTGTGTGTGATTTTAATACTTTCATATCTGTATACCTAAGATCACACCTTATACACATACACAGTCACATCCATCATAAACTAGATTACATATTGTTATTTCTTGAATAGTTTTTGATTGGATCCTTTACCGAGCTTGGAAGTCAGTAGAGTTACTTTTGAGTAATCCTGATAAATGCATATTGATAGGATTAGTGTAATAGGATTTTTAAATAAACTATAAAAACTTTAAAAAGTCCTATTCACCCCCCTTTAGGACATATTGGCATATTCCTACTTCAACGAAAGCAGTCTTCACCACTATTTCACACAGGTGCTCCAACCTGCAAGGAAGGTCGGGGTTGGGTCAGAACCTCCATCCAATCGCTATGAACGGTTCAGATCATCCGAATGAATGATCCTGGTGGGCCAAAGCTGATCGAAAAATGAAAGTTTCCCGTTCATTTGAAATCCTGTTGGCGAGAACAACGACAGGAGGGAAGAAAACTCCTTTGCTTAGAAATGTCAAGTCAACCTGAGTTTGATTGGAGGTGCAATCCAGTGCACCGCTGGTGCATGTGAACTGTGCTCATTCACTACCCCCAAATGAGGTCCACCAAGTTGTGTGATCAAATCCATGCCATCCATCAGGTTCTTTTTGCATTGTCTGACCAAGCTGAGGCAGATCCATGACTTGGGTGGGCCCCACAACACGATTTGTGTGATGAAATGGTATTTTCTAATGAACTAATAGTTAAATCTCCTATGATTCCATTCCATTCCAATTCATTCAATTTGGGGGTCCCCATCAGGGCCTTTACCAAAAAAATAAGAAAATCTAAAGCTTAGGTGGGCCATACCTAGTGACTTCACAGTCAACTATTGATTCCCACCAATTCAACAGTCAGATTTAAACTGTAATGAACGTAAATGTTTAAGTAAGTTAAGTTGGTATTTATACCAAGTTAGGTTACATGGTAACACCTGAGTACTGAAAGTATGGGGTGTTATGGGTACGTTTATCGATAATTACTTTTTCAAATGCACCATCAGCTGTTACAGTGGCTGTGTCAACGTGCAATGTTTTCTCAATGCTAGCTTCGCGTATTTCTCATTCCTCAAATGATAAGGAAGCATGTTGTATGATTATTGGAGGGGAATGTTCTTCCACATCCCCAGGCATTGTGTTTGGTTGCGTGGGCCATGCTTGAAAGCTATTCGGCAGTGTCAAGACCATATTACAATGGAATGTTACATGAGATAATGAACCAAACACAATTTCACCACTTAAACCTTTCCCACCTAGTGTTTCAGATTCGATTTTATCAATCTGGCTAGGGAGTTCTTCAATCATAGGTTCGGTTGAGAATTCCGTCATTAGTGCATGTTTTTCTACATTTGTGGTCGATGAGAATTCATTAACCAACCATTCTTTTACTGGGAAACAATCTTCACTTAAATAATCAGACAGGTTACCACCACTATCTTCTTTTTAAAATCTTTCGACCATGAAAAATTGGCAATGTTCCGTGCTTCAATTAGTATGATGACTTTAACCGTATTCACCGCCAATAGCTCATCTATCCTGGGAGTTCTCCAAAATGGATGAGGAAGTTCAGTGCTTGGCTGGGAGAAAGTACCTCCGCTTTCTTCTTCTCTCTTTATCGCTACTCTCTGTCTCTGCCATCGATGCTTTTGAGTTTTTGTCATGCTTTTCGACACTACTAAAAGCTTTGGGTGAACGATTGTTTCCACACCCCTTACCGCTTGTTTTGAGACTTGACTGTTCTTGTTAAGGGTGGCCCCAATGTGAGTGGCAAACATAGGCCAGATTCATTGGCTGTTGTCCACCATGAATACCGTCACAGTATCCCCTTCCCCTTTCGGGAGGGTTCCTTGATGGCGACATGATATCTCGCGCGCATGAACTGCAAATCCGAGAGTTTTATTGTCTATCACCAGTAATGGTCGGTTGATCATTATGAGGACAAGGAACCCAATGGTATCTCTACCTTTGTTGACTGGCCTTCTCCCATGAATTACTCAAATTGAGGTCAATCTTCAACCTTGGATGGATCCTGAAATCGGTCGTGACCATATTTACTTCCATGTTGGTAGGAAATTGATCAGTGTCAAGCAACATCACCTCCTTGTCCTTTTCAGGGAACTTTAGTAAACCATGGTCGATATGATCTTGGATTACGTTCTTAAAAACAATACATTTGTTAGTGGCATGTGGCTGAGAGCCATGACATTTACAATAGTCAGTTTTATGTAATTCCTTAACCAATGGTATTTTATGATTGATAGGGATTTTAATGAATTTCCCAGCAAGTAGAATATCAAATATTTCCTTGGCTCAGGTGATATTATATGTATATACTTATTGAGCCTTTTGCGTAGTCAGGGTAGCCGACTCCGCTTTGACTAATGCTGAACAGACCAATGGCTTCTTAACCACTACCTCGGCAATTGAAATTTCATAGTTAGGGTCGTTGTAATACAATCTCATTAATGAATTGGCTCGCTTGGCTCCTTCCTGTATGAGTTCCTCATAGGGAGAAACTTTTTTAGTCAAATCGTATAGATCTGTAAATTTCATGCCAATAAATTTCTTACAAAGTTTAAAATCTAAGCCATCTTATGCAAGCTGCACGAACTCAGCCTCAGTCATGACCACTTTGCAACAGCTCTTCGCTCGCTTAAACCGCATACTATAACTTTCACACCATTCTCCCTACAATTGTTAGAAACCCACGAGATCAGCCATAGTTATTTCCCTATTTTTGGAAAAGAATTGAGCATGGAACTTCTCTTCCAGCTCTTGTCAAGTATGTATTGAATCTAATAACAAGTTTGAATACCGGTTAAATGCTGCAACGGTCAAGGAGTAACCGAATAGTTTTAATTTAATAGTAATCATTATTGGCTAATTCACCACATAGCATTGTGAATCGGCCAACATGTTCAATAGTCGACTGACCATGTTCGCCAGAAAACAGAGTAAAATTTGGTCTATAATTCATTGGCAATGGATGTTGTTGATATACCCGCTCAGGGTATGATTTGTGATACATATGAATAGTATTGTGGCCCAACACTTGGTTGGCAACCTCCTAAACGAGCTATATGATTTGCTCCCTATCAACTCGTTGAGGCTCTCCGACTAGCGGCTGGTCTGGGTCGAATCGATTGAGATTATCATGAAACCTGAAGCCCTGCTGCGGATTGAATCCAACTAGTGGCCCTTAATTTTTATTGTTAGGTGTACTTCCCGTTCAGGTCGCCAAACTTCCATAGGAGGTAGCGCGTTCCTGATCTCCAGGACAGGAGTCAATGGTGGATTACATTGTGATGGTGACATAGGGGGCATTGGAATTACATTACCAATCGAGTTACCATTATGTTGCGGTAACGGTTAAGTCCGTTCTATTATTATGGCCAGTAACCAGTGCATGGCCTCAGTTTGACCAGCCGTGAAGTGATTGGTACCTTTGGCTTAAATACATAATTGTGGGTCATTCTTCTTATTTTCAGTACAAATCAAATAGGTAATTAATTAAGCAGGGTCTAATTAGGCATGCCAGAAAAAATTTTCACTCATTTTTTTCCCAGAATGGGTGGTTGCAGGCATGCTAGAATTGGGATTGTTGCTCCAATTCAAACCAAAAAACTATGACCTTGAGCCCTAAAGTAAGTAAACACAGAGTAAGACCAAGTATGAGAAGATCAGTTGCCTATTCATCCACTCACTCAATGTGTAAACATATCAGGCGATAGTCATAGGGTGGGGTTCATCCTCTGATAATGGGTTACTCCTTTGCCTTCCATATGAAAGGACTTTTTAATAGAGACTAAACAGAATGAGAGAGTACTTCTTACAGTCAGCCTCTATTAGCTTCAAAAGGATACTCCTTTGATGATGTAATGAGGTTCAGCGTGCGATTTTAGACTCTGATTATAGCTACAATTATTAGCTACTCAAATAACGCTACGGATTATACTATGGAATGTAAATGACAAGTGAGAAAAGTAAATTGTTGCGCTAAGAAAAGTAATTTACTAGATAAAAAGAAGTAACTGATTGCACTAAGGAATGTAAGTTGACAAGGGCAATTGAAAGATAGATTTGGTTTGATTGGTTTGGTATGAGACGTGTTATTCTTCTTGCATTCTTCTATTTATAAGCCTCAATCTAATGGTTATGGATCCTTCCCACGTTCAGATGGTTATTGTAACCGTTTCTCCATTAATCTGCTTTTGGATAGTTTCCATGTTCTACTTCTTTGAATCTTGAGAAGGCGACCTATCAATGTCCAAGACGGGAGGTGAATAAGACAATGCCAAATAATCGAAATAAAATATATAATGAATACAAAATATCAATTGCCCAAGTATTGAAACCTTGATTCTAAATCATTCATAAGACAACAATCACGTAAAATATTAGGCAAGTCAACCTTATTTCATGAATGTCTTTAAAATCAATCTTTCAAACTACCAAGAGAAGATAAAATAATTACAGCATTCACCATAAGAATGAAATAAACAATATTCACCACCAAAAAGAATAAAGCATTCACCACAAGGTACAAGGGGTTATAATGGTTCGATGCTTTAAAAAACTACACCTACTTCACTCCCAAAATTACTACCCTAGTAATTTTAGCTTTCACTATAACAAGGTTTTCACAGGTTTACCTTAACAACCTTATACAGTTCCTTGTGATTTTCATGGGCTCATCACAATAAAATCCCTTTTGTGATTTTCAGGGGCAATCACAAACGAAAACTCATTTTGTGATTTCACGGGCTATCACAAATCAACCTACTGAGATTTTCACAAGCTATCTCAGAAAAACTAAAAATGAAATAAAATAAATGATGTACTTATCTTCAAACGTAAATTCAAAGATGCAGTAGAAGCTTGTTATAGATGAGGTAGTATTCGCTCAAAACAAAGAGTATAGGGTTCTATAGTACTTTATAAATGAAAAACCCAAATGCTACTGATTCAATTCTCTTATATCTCAAGAAGAATATAGATTACTCTTTAAAATAAGATTGAAATGATCTTGAGAATAGGAATTGAATAAACTTAAAAGAAATTATAAATACCACACAATTAGCTTGTTGAGGACCTAAGCTTCTCTCTCACTTGCAAAACGTTTAAAGTGATTTTTCGTTGTGATTTAGAATGAGAGAATGCCTCTATTTATAGCCAAAGAGATTGGAAATTCGGGTAGCCTAAGAATATCTTTGACTGGCCAGATTCCATTGGATTCCTTCCAACAGCTATTGAATTACGCAGGATAAGATCTATTTAAAATTTGATCAGCCCGAGGAGAAATTCGTCTAGCTAAATGTCCAATTCAGCTAGCCTAATTCCCCAATTGTCTAGCCAAATTCTCACGAAATCTAAAAGTTTGCATTGTTAAATTTTAACCTGAACTTCACTCGAGCTAGCCAAATTTTCAATTGTTTTTATTTTTAGCCCAAACTTGAAGTTAGGTTAGTCGAGGAAGTTAAGTTGGCCGAACTCCAGAACAAATACACTATAGATAACCCAAAATGAATGAATTTTTAAAAGAGCCTAACCTAAGGTCTTTCTAAGGTTATACCACCTGTTGTTTAGCAAATATAGAGTTCAACTACACTTGAAATCAGGAAAAATCTTCTCTTGAGATGATAAGCCGATCTTGAGTTGATCTTCAAACATGTAGAGTAGTTGAGATTTGGCAGTTCTTACGATCTATATGGTATCACTTTTGTCTTACAAAATTTGACAACCTTAAGTGTGCTAAACATATAAGCACTTACAATATCCCCCTTTGTCAATTTCGTGACAAAATACACAACCCACACAACACATCCATTATCATTCATACATTTACTCATGATCACAATCATCCACAAGATTCAATGCGATTGAATCTGTCGTGTTTAGATTTAACAATCATCATTGTAACCAACTATGTTCTTCTGATGCTACATCAATCGACAGCATGTAATTCCCCCTAAGAAATATAACATATACTATGTCATAACATAAAATTCCATCCACCCCACACTATAGAGATTTCTCCCCCTTTTTTTCACAAGTTGACAAAGGAAGATATAGTAGGATAAAATCAAAGCAGAGTAAAATAATAAATCATGAATATCAGGAATATCACTCATCGGGGTAGAATAAAGCATCAAAATAAGCAATGAACACTATATAAAATATCCATACAAACTAAAAAAAAATCCAAGTAAACCATCAGAATATATTGTCATACATATCTAGGCAAAGCAAAATAAATGTATCTCACTCCAATCAGATGAGGATGGTGTAGGCATTGAAGGATCATTAATCCTCAAACTCCAATTGAATTGAACTATTTTGAGGATGCAAACGAAATTAAATAATGACATAACAAATCAAGGAAGGCAAACAAATGTGTATACCCTCGACAATAGCATGGACAACACGAAGCATAAAAGGAGTAAGATCAGTCTTATTCCCTGCCTTGGGATACATGTTGGAAATGAAAATGCGATGCTTGATGCAGTATTTGGTAAATAATTTGTTTGAGGAGAGTTTCCTGTGAAGAGGAGAGTTGTTGTACCTCCAGCAAAGAGGGTGAGGTCCTCCACAATTGTGGAGGCAAGGTCGAAGCCCAGTGTTAAAGGGCTTGCAAGTTGCTATGGGTGAGAGAGCTCAGGGCACTCCTACTTCTGCGATTCCTCTTCAACCAATGGCTTTAGAGGTAGTAGATTTGGAAACTTCCTCGGCTCGTGAGGAAGTTTGCCCCACTAAGGAGCTCCAACCCCCTACAACCCAAGCTTAGGCCGAAGAGGGTGATACCTCAAGCCAGTGAGCTTGCGAGACCGAGGAGTGGGGCCCTCTACCTCCAGGGTGATAATTACCCGCTAACACTCTTGGGCGACATTATCGTGACCTTTTATAAGGTAGACCTCCTCCCCTTAGCTAGTTGTGTCCAATTATAAATTGTCTACATTTTCCAACATGTCATTTTTATTTTAGTTCGTCCCCACTCTCCTATCCGCCTACCAATCGATGAGGTGAGTGGTTGAGGAGTGCGAGTACGTGGAGTGCTCACAAACCCACGTGCGGGGTCGCGATGTAGTAATAACTCGGTGAGAACAAGATCAAATCGACAAGGAATGGGGAACACGATTAAGAACTAATCTAAATCTAATTTGATTGTCTAGGTTTTTAGTCCAGCAATGAAGAAAAAGATTTTAATTAATAAAGATAAAAGACTAAAGATCTAGGAATCCACTTATAGCAATCTCAATATTGAATTTACTTGATTCAATGATAACTTAATTGGAATTGAAGTCCTATCATATCCAATCGGATGATGGAACAGTTAAAACATAATTTAAACTTTTCATTAGTTTAGTTCCCAAATATCCATCTAATTACAATAATCATAGGAATTTAATCATCCACCATGCCCATAGACGATGTTAAATAACGACCATTATAGATCACATAATTCTAAAGCTGATAAGATCATATCAAAAGATTTCACAGCATCTACTGTAATTTTAGTCACAATAAATAATAGAAAATTGGAAGTATATATTTATTTAAACTAAAACTTAATGGAAGTTCAACATATACTTGAATCAAAGCAAACTAAACATCAAAATAAACTACAGGTTTCATCCCTTAGCCTTAGCTAAAACATTAGCATGAGAAGACTAACATCCTAGAAGAAAAAGAAGAGAAAACTAGAAAGATCTACCAGAACCCGTGAAGAAATCGAAGTAGAAGAACGTTGTCGGCGCTCCACCTAGGTAATTTCTCCCTTTCTAAATCCTAGAAGATGCTTTGGAATGTCCTAAGGACTCCTATTTATAGTTTTGGAACTCCAAATTTTACACTGATTTGGAGATTTTACAAACCAACCTTGGAATTACGCACTTCTGTTATGATTCGATCACACCTAAGTCGCCTTCGGTCAAACCGAAGTCGCATATGAAATTTTTATGTAGTATCTGTCAAATTTAGGTCGTATCGAAGTTGATTTCGGTGGACTATTTTGCATGATTTCAGTCAGACCGAAGTCTATTTTTGGAATTATTTTAGGACTTCTCTTTTTAGACTCAGAATTTTAAAATATGATTTTTTTAGCCAATTTTCAAGATTCCTTTTATTCACTTTAAATCTTTGATTCTATTCATTCCTCACTTGGTTTTCTTTGATATTTGGCACGTGAATTCTTCATTAATGACTTCCAAATCTTCAATTCTCCATTATCTTCTTTTGAGCTCTAAATCCATCCTTTTAAGTGTATATTTATCATAGGCTTTTGAATCACCTCGCATGATAAAAATATATATAATTAAATCAAATTAACACTTAAATGTTAGGAAAATTAATGTGATTGGAGGGTTAAATATGCAATATTTGAGTCTCAACCTGGAGGTGACGCTCCAGGCCAAGACCACTGAGGCTAAAGCCTTACGACAGGCTCTGAAGAAATCTGAGGAGGAGCAGGCTGCTTTGAAGATCCAGTTAGACAAGGCCCAACGGAAGGAGGGCTCAGTAATGGTTAAGCTAGAGGGGGTGAGGTCATGTCTCTCTTCTTCTAAAAGGGGGCAGGCGGAAGCAATGGCCAAGGCCGCAAGGTTGGAGGCTAAGCTGGCTGAGGTGAAGGCTAGTTCGGCATCTAAGTTGGCCGATGTTGAGGCTAATTCGACCACTAAGTTGGCTGAGGCCGAGGCATCCATCCCATCGATCCAGGTAGTGGCGATGGAGCAGTACAAGGCCTCGAAGGAGCGAGCTGACGAGGTAGAGATATACTAAAGTTATGGCTATGAGAAATGCCTCCAAAACGTCAAGGGAAAGTTCCCCAAGTTCGACCTAGGCGATTTAGAGGAAGGAGCTTCTCAAGACCTAGCTCCGGACGTCGTTGAGTAACCTCCCCGAGCAGACTAGCCTCGCCACCCTCTTTAAGATTGTAGTTAGTTTTTATTTTTCTTTCTTCTGTAATCAATTTTTTATCAATGAAAGAATAATTTTACCATTTTTGTTATGTATTTTCTGAATGCTTTTAGTAGATTGGGGGTAGCTAGTAGATCGGATATAGTAGACTGAGTAGGTAGGTCGACTAATAGGTCGATCTCAAGATAATCGACGTAGGAATAGGCCGAGCATTAAGGATTTTCTTCCCTTCCGTTGAGGGAAGTCCTTTTGATCAGCCGCATAGGTTGAATAGTTTGAGAAAGAAATTTTCATCCCCTGATTTGGGGAAGCTCTTTCATAGTAGAATTCATGCTGGAGGACTTTATTCTCTTTCACTAAGGGAAGTCCTCATAGTTTGTCGCTCATGTCATAGTAGGATTGTGGGAGATGTTTTCCTCCCCTGACCTAGGGAGATCCTTTCAGCGCAGAACTTATAACCAATCATATAGTTCAGGTGGTCAAGAAATTATTAAAAGAGATTCTCTTCCCTGAAATGGGAGAATTTTTTTTATTATAGAATGCGTAAATGTAGAAATGAAACCATAATTTCTCAAGCAGCTCTTTTTTTCTTTAAAGAGGGGGTTACTCCAATCGAGTATATCAACCATAAGACATACTCTTGGTTAGAGGACTTCTCAAGTCCTCAAGAGTAGTAGATCTTCAAGTGTTTGGTGTTCCACGGGTGAGGCAAGGGATGTCCATCCATATCTTCAAGTCAATATGCCCCTAGTCGCAATGTACCCGTTATTTTGTAGGGTCCTTCCCAGCTTGGTCCCAAAGTTCCCAAGCCAGGCTCCTTTGTATTCTGAAAGGTCTCATGAAGGACCAAGTATCCCACCCAAAACCTTTGTACCTTGATTATGGAGTTGTAGTACCGGGGCACTCGTTGTTGATGGGATACAATCTTCAGATGTGCTCGTCCTCTTTCTTCCTCGAGCAGGTCCAGACTTAGCGCCATCTACTCAACATTCTGTTTCTCATCATAAGAGTCGATCCGTGTAGTGGGAAGTCCTATTTCAACTGGCACTACAACCTCAACAGTAAAGATTATGGAAAAGGGGGTCTCCCCTCTCGATGTTCGAGCAGTGGTTTGGTATGCCCAAAGGACATGTGGAAGTTCCTCAGCCCAGGCCCTTTTGGATTTCTCAAGCTTAGTTTTAAAGTGGTTCTTTATGATCTTATTCACTACCTCCACCTGTCCATTGACCTGGGGGTGCTGGGTGATGAAAAGGCATTACGAATCCCAAGCCTTTCATAAAGACCTCAAAATTGGGCATTTTCAAACTATTTGTCATTATCTGAAATGATAGTATGAGGGATCTTGTATCTACAAATGATGTTTTTCCAGACAAAGTCAGTAATCTTCTGCTTTGTGATTTTGGCTAATGGCATGGCCTCGGCCCACTTAGTGAAATAATCTACTACTACCATGGCGAACTTGGTTTGGCCTTTGTCAGCTTGCAACGGCCATATGATGTCAATCCCCCATTGGAAAAATGACCCTGACTATCAGCCTTTTAATTTTGCTGAGAGGTTGGATACTCTTGAGGAACAGGTGGCTCAGATTCGTGTAACCCAGGATTCTCAATTTTCTTATATACATAAATATATGAGGTGCATTAACAGGGGTTTACACAAAATTGATCCATCTATTCCTACTCCCTCTTCTAGATCTAATTAGTATTTTCTTATCTTAGTTTGTAATAACTTTAATGATACATGGATTTATTTTGTCTTTTGAGATAGTACTTGGACTTAATTTACCTTAGTTGTACTTGATTGACTTTAGTTAATTATGGTTACGCACGACTTGCTTATGGATTTGATATTTTATCTATCTAGATCATTTATTCCTCAATACTCTTCTTATTCTTCCTTCATTATCTACTTTCATTTCTGCTTTTTAATTCCTTCATTTGTCATATTGTGACAAAAAGGGAGAGAATTTTGGCATGCTTAATATATGGTGATTATGGTGAGTGTGGTATATATTGGTATATTAGCATGTGGATTATATATGGATTGTGGATATGTAGCTTTTCTTTGTGAAAGGGGCAGCAGTTAAGTAAGTGGGAGTATTGTTGATGAAATTTGATGATAATTGGTGCATGATTCTTTAACCAGGCTATATGTAACACCCCGGATTTTTGCCTACCTGAAATTAGACGTCCTTAGGCAATGGGTCAACCATATCATTCTCAGAACTCAATTCCAAAGCCAAAGAAATCATTTAGGACTAAATTCTTTAAAAATTTAACGTGAATTAGCTAGCCCTAAACTAGATTACCTGTGAAATTAGCACTAACCAATTTAAATACGATCTATAAGACCCAAAACATCTAGAATTGTTAATGTTATCTTACCCTGAAATCGAGGATCAAACTCTAAACCCAGTTGCTCTCGGGAATGCTTTGTAACTTAGTATTGGATCTAGACCGCATGTCAAAAGTCTGATATCCATGATCTTAGACCATTATAATCACTTAGTTGGACTTGACAATCATTTCAAAAATTAAGCCCAAACAATGCTCTGGGACGATTTCCTTGCGTCCGGAGTAAAGAGAGTGAGAAAAGGAAGATATTTAGAAAAGTAAATATGAATTTAAGTAATCTGACACGTGTCGCTTATGGGCCAATTATAAGCATTCGGACTATTGGAATCTGACCCAAATACACCCTCGGATCAGGGAACATTTCCCACTCAGGTCAGTATACTTGGAATCCCTGATCGAGTCTCAGTGACCGCTAAACTGAAACTGGTCCGCCACGTGCGATCTGAAAACCCTATCGAACTAAAAACTTAACTTGATCAGGATCCAGCATCCATGAGATTAAGTCCGACCGCATTTAGTAACAGGACCTCCAGAAGTGCTTTGTTGAGACGGAACAGTCCGTATTTGGACATAACTTAAGTATACCTTGGCCCCAAGTCTATTTTCGTCGCTTTTGGGCCTATATAAGGATCTTAAAATCCCTCTTTCTCTTCACATACGAATTTCTAACCCTAAGGAGAAAAGAGAGAAGGAAAGAGAGAAAAAGTGTGAGAGAGAGTTGGTGTTCGATCCAGGGCTTCTTCCCTACCATTCCACGTATTCAACTATCACATCTGCATCACTATTCTGGCGATTCCAACTCCGTTCTTAAGTAAGAAAGCCTAACCCTAACCTGTTTTAGGGTTTCTATCGATACAAGTAGCGAAGTAGCTGACTTACCTTGTGTATTAGGTTGTCATATCGTCGTTGACAAGGGCGTAGAGTTCCTATTCGATTCATTACGCTCCTACGGCGTAAGGTGCAGATTTTAGACACTTAGGTTACCATTTCTCAAAGCTTTCAATGCCGTTTAATGGTAGATTGTTGACAAGGATGTTGTTTGACATGTAGAACATGCTGTCTGTTTTTCATTTCGAATACGTACGAAGAATATGAGATTTAGGATATTTTAGGTATTTGTAGGAAATACTGTATACGTATGAATTTTGCTGATATGATTGCCATGAGTATTTGCCATGCATATATGCTAGTTATGGATGTATAATCTATTTGGTGAAAGGATTCGCCCTAATACATGTTTCGGCCAACGTACGCTATTGATGTTATTAAGTGTAGTCTAAGTGTTTGTTGAAATGCCTAAATCAATATGATTTATGCCTACCATATGTTTTGAATGTAAGAACATGATTGTTGTGTATTAGACATCTCCTTGATATACGGATCTGTCATATTATATGTTGAAATCGACATACGTCAAGTACATTGGAGTTGTGTAGTATAAGTGTTTGTATAAATGCTTGCGTGAGTTAGTATTTAGTAAATGGTGTTGTAGACTAGTGTTGAGATAGGATTCTCAACTACGTTGACGATGTGTATAATTTCCTCCATGTACATTGTTGAATTGATTCCTTATATATGAAATGCTTGTGTATGCTTAACTGTGTATGCTGTACCCTATAATATGTTGATAACATGCTTGGATTACTTGACATTTCAATTTTGTCTCTCTCATATGCTTACTGATTCAGATTGCAAGTGTCTAGGGCTATGCTATAGTCCAGGCAGTTGGTAACAGACTTGAACTCATGGTTGAATTCTATTCACCACATAGGACGTGTTTGACCAACCCGAGCCATGCGTTGCTTGTCAACAGTGGTTAGGCCACACGAGGTGCTTATGCACTTCATGTCGATCAACTCAACGGGCGCTCGTACTAGTTGAACTCGTCCAGTAACCCGATTAGCCCGATGTATGTTAACCATGTATGGATGCTACTGCTTAAATCTAAAGTACCAAACTTACTAGTGGAAAACACATTAACCATGGTACCTCGATCCGCTAAGACTCATGAGCCAGGCATGGTGGTATAGGACACCGTGGTCGAGCTGTCGGCCTACGCTGGGGCCATAAACCTCCTTGTAGTGACCAGTGAGCACCTTAGACTCGTGAACCGATTGTGGTGGTATGGGACACTACATTCGAGCTATCGGCCTACTCTGATTGGTGATGAGCCCTTTGTAGTGACCTCGAGCGTATTCTGAGTCTATGTGAGGCAACGACCCTTCCGTAGCAACAAGAGTACAACTAGGCCTATATTGATAAGGTGATGGGGGAGCGGTGCAACAAGTGCGTGCAACAGCCCTGACAGCCCTTGCAGTGACCTAGAATCATATCATCGTATGAGAATACTAGGAGTGACGACCCTAGACTGGATCATTATTGGGAATTGATATAAGGGAGGTACCTTAGTTTCCTAATCCTGCTGTATGAAAAGGACTAATAACAACTTGGTAATCACGTTCATATAGCACTGCATGTGCCTGAAAGATGTGGAGCACTGAGGGAAGAAAGCATTCCGTGGACGTAAGATGGTGTCGCATGAGAGAGTATGTTGGTGAGGGCATACATCTTGTCATTTCATTCTTGCATTAACTACAGTATTTAGGGATGTTTGATTTGTTGCTTTATCATTATCGCTTGATTGATTTGATAACATGTTAATCTTTGCTCTATGATTTCACTGAGTTAGCTACTCACTCTCACGTTACGGGACGGTGTTCTGGACACTCACCAGACCCTGTTGTACTTTCAGATGATGGCGTGGCCTGAGAGGCGAATCCAGACTTCGAGGATGATGAGAAGGCATTCTCCTATATGTAGTTTTCAGGCGGGTCTTCTTAGACCTTGTCCTGATTCGATGAAGTTGCAGGGCTATATGAGTTAGTTAAACACTTTATTTCCTGGTAATTGGTATAATGTGACACAAAACATGTATCTATTCAACCCTGCTACATATTCATATTCTAAGGATTTTGAAACTACTTATGTACTTTATATATTTATCACAGTCTTTCGCTTGCCTAATTTAGTCATCCTTGGAGTATGATATGCTATTTTTGGTATAATCTCAATCTTGTTTAATGCCTTTCTACAGACAACATGCATTCATCATTATCTATGTTTCATAAGTGACATTTTAGAACTCAGGAGTTAGGTTTCTACCCGACCCCCGATTTTCGGGATGTTACACTATAACTGGTTTCTTTTAATAACTGGTGCATAATTCTTTGTGCGTATATTGGTTATGTTACTGTGGAGTGTGTTTTGTCATAAATTTGACAAAGGTGGAGATTGTAAGTGTTATGGTTTCCTAACTCGTATGATTGTCAAATTCTGGGGGGTCAAAACCTCTCAGTTTGTAGTGTCAAAATCTCTCTTAGAATCTATGTCTTATCCAACTCATAATAAAGTCTGTGCATCTCTCAAGAACGAGGGTCTTTTGTTTAAGAACTGTAAGTATTATAGTCTTTGCTCCTTTGATTGTCAAATTTTGTAGTGCCAAAACTACAATCTTTGTCTTGTGTAGCACATTGATATATATATATATATATATATATATATATATATATATATATATATATATATATATATATATATATATATATATATATATATACATATATATATCAATGTGCTACACAAGACAAAGATTGTAGGCAATGCATCACCTGTTCAAGTCATGTCAAGTGCTTCAAGTCAAGAACAATGATCTACTTCAAATGCAAGATCATGTACATGTTTACTTCTTGAAAGCTTCAACTGTCAATGTTGTAAAGCGACATCAAAAGACATGTGAATGGTTCAAGACTCAAGGCGAAGATCAACATATGTACTACAACTTCAAGATTTAAAAGATTTCAAGTACAAGTTTCTTCATGTGTCAAGATTGCAAGCTTCATGGACTTCAAAGAAAGACTATCATCTAAAAGGAAAAGAAGTTCAATGTTCATACTTCACTAACAAGGTTTGGATGACCTTAAATTGACCTTAAGGTAGGTCATTTTGAATACATAATTCAATTACTCTTTTTATAAGTGTTTGGTGTATTCTTTGACTAGTCCTGGACTCTGTTTGACTAGTCCTAACACTGGCAAAAAAAGAAATTCCAAGACCAGTTTGTTGAGCCATGACCAATCCTGGAGACTGCTCGACCGGTCGTGTGAACATTGCACGATTCGTTCACAATCGGTCTTGCAGCTACGACTTGAACTCCAGCGACTAAATCTGTTTCCTCACGACCAGTCGTTGACAGGTCACGACCAGTCATGGAGGTCACACGACCGGTCGTGTAGTGCCTACGACCAGTGTGGAATGGTTTTATCCTATCGCACTCAAAATTTCAAAAATTCATTGGTCCTATGACCAGTCCTAGTGTCCACAGGACCAGTTAAAGGTGTGATCTACTCACCTATAAATAGACAACGAATTTCAGAGTTTGGTAATTCAATTCAAGTAAAATCAAAGCATCACTCTAAGAGTTAAGTTAGTAATTTATTTAAGCTATATTGTGCTCATTTAATATTCTCTTTTTATAGCTTTCTTTGCGTTTGATTTTGAATTTTCTTATTCCAATTATATTTGAAAGAGGAATAGAGGTATTAGCATTTCTTGAAATCAAAATCAAATCAAGCTAACCCAAGGTACTTTAACTTTAAAATCAATTTAGAAACCTAGAACCATTTTATATGTGAGTATTGGACTTTGAACTTCATTGTTGAACTTCTACTTAGACTTGGTTCTTCCGGGCTGCAATAAAAGGAGAAATCCATGTATTTTACATTTGTGTAAATCTTTTTATTTTTGGTTTCTTTTGAGATTGAGCCAAAAAAATCTCATTGTTATGGTTATCTAAGGAGAGTTAAAAAAAACTCAAAGTGAGGGGTTTTTTGAATTGTATAAGACCACTTGAAAGACACAATTGTAAGGGTTTTAGGTGAACCCGAAAAACCTATTTGAATATTGAACGCTAATATCCACTATGTGAGGATATTAGGAGTGGAGTAGTTGTGTGGCTGTTATTTAACAGTTAGTATACACACAAGCAAACCAGTATAATTTTGTGTTTAGATGTGTGGTTTATTTTCTACATCTTTTATTATTCAAGCTTATGAGATGTATTTGTGGATGTGAATGTTGTAATCTTTTACATTTCAAGCATTATGGTGAATTTTGTAATAACTTAGATTTCCTTTCAGTGTTATTTATTTATTTATTTATTCCTCTGTATTAAGTTTGAGTTTTTGATACAAAGAGACCTTTCTAGAAATCAGGTTGTCCTACCATAAACCTAGGTTTTTGGTGTAAGGTTGTCCTTAGAAAAACATTTGTATCAACCTCTCAATACTCATACATTTGAGGTTGTTTTTATATTCAACATTATGAGATTATCTTTTGTTATTTACATTTAATTTATTTAAATTCCATTTTTATCATTTTAATTTGGCATAGTCCTATCCTCTCCCCCTCTAGGACATATAGCTTGGCCTTTTCAAGTGGTATCAGAGCCTAATAGCTCATTTTAATTGTTATATTTTTGGATTTATTTCCTGAGCTAATTGATCTAAGTTATTTATAAGATGTCAAATTTTCATAGCCTTTCAGTCACTAGGAATCCACATTTTAATGGCACCAATTATGCCTATTGGAAAGTCAGAATGAGGATTTTCCTTAAATCCATGGATGAGAGTATGTGGCTAGCCACGTTGACTGAATGGACCCCTCCTACTAGTGAAGTAACTGGAATCAATGGATCCAAATCTATGAGAATTACACCTTATTTCTCTTGGACACACTTCAGAAAAGTGAGAGTAGTGCAAATGCAAAAGCACTAAATGCAATCACTTGCGCACTATCAGCGGATGAATTTAAAAGAATTATATCATGTGATTCTGCAAAACAAGCCTGGGATATTTAAAAAATGACACACGAGGGAACATCAATTGTCAAGAAATCTAAAATTCAAATCCTCACAACTAAATTTGAGAAAATACATATAGAAGAAAATGAAATGTTCATGGACTTCTATACAAGATTAAATGACATTGTGAACTCTATGTGGGGTCTTGGTGATAAAATCCTAAAAAGTAAAACTTGTGCAAAAATACTACGCTCACTACCTGAACGGTTCAACTCAAAGGTGACTGCGATCCAGAAACTTCGTGATACGGATATTATGAGGTTAGAAGAATTAGTTGGTTCTCCACAGACATATGAGTTAACTTTTAAAGCTCCTAAAGGTAAATCTATCGCCCTTAAATCTTATAAAAGTATTTCTCAAGAAAATAGTAATAATTCTAATTTGGAAAACTCTGAAGATGATATGGCCCTTTTAGTTAAAAAGTTTTACAAAAATTTTAAAAGTAAAAAGAGAGTTGATTTTCAAAAATCTAATGATAAGAAGAAATCTAAACCTAAAACTTGAAAATCTTTAAAAGACAGTCAGTGTTACAACTGCCATGAATATGGGCATTTAGCAAATAAGTGTCCTAAAAAGGACAAATCTAAAAAGAAAGGAATATTGGCTACTTGGGATGAATCCTCTGACTCTAAAGCCTCTTCTGAATCAGAAGATTCTGAAACTGAGTCGGGCAGTGTAGTTAAAGCCCTTACGACTCTAGACAAATTCACTTTTTTAGATAATGATGATTCTAGTAGTGAAGAAATCTCAATAGTGATCCTGAAAATGAAGAAGATCTTCAAAATGCTTACAATGCTCTATGCAAGGAAAGTTGTAAGATTGTGGTAAAACTAAAACTTTAAAAAGAAAAGTTTTTAAAACTTAAAGAAACTTTTGATTCTCTTATTTTAGAAAAATCTCACTTTTCAGATTGTTTTGAAAAATTGAAATGCGATTTAGATTTTAAAACCTCCCTTATTGAAAATCTTAAATCTGAAAATGAAAAATGTAAAGTTGAAGTCTCTTCACTTTTGAGTTTAAAGGATACAGGGAGGTATGCTCAAGGTGATCCAAAGTTAGAAAAGCTTTTGTCTGGATCAAGAAAATATAGCGACCGATCCAGTTTGAGCTATGATAGAAATATTCATCCTAAACAGAAGAATACTCCTTCTAAGTCTGTAAAAGGAGAGTCTTCAAACTCAAAAGGGAATATTTCAAATCAAAATTTTTCTAAAAATACTAAAACTTTTCAATCTTTCAAACCTAAAGATAATTATATCAACTATAAAAATCAGAATCGAAACCCTTTAGCTGAAAAAATAGTTAATTTGCTTAAGGAGCTCTTAAAATCTAACTCTGTAGGTCATTCTTACAACAACTATAAATACAAGAAGACCAACTATACTCCTAAACCCAAAATAGTTATGAAATGGGTTCCTAAGGCTACTAGCTTGGTTGCCCACACCACTGTCAAAGCTTTAAGCCATTCAAAGTGGTACCTAGACAGTGGGTGCTCCAGGAAAATGACTAGTGATAAAGGTCTATTCACTGATCTTAAAGACATGGCTAATGGTTCAGTCACGTTTGGTGATGGTATCAACTACAAGATTATTGGCCAAGGTATGGTTCAACTCTTTAATCTTCCCTTATTTAAGAATGTTTTATACATTGACGGGTTAAAAAATAATCTTTTAAGCATATCTCAAATATGCAATAACAATCATAGCATAAAATTTACTAACCAACATTGTAAAATTTTAAACAAAAAGGGTTTTGTAATATTAATGGGTCGTAGAACTTCTGAAAACTACTATATTGTTAGTGATTCTAGCTCATCTAGTCAATCATGTTATATGGTCCATACCGATGAGACTGAGTCATGGCATAAACGCCTTGGACATGTACACTACTATAATTTGTATAGATTGAGCAAAAGAGAACTGATAAGAGGTCTACCTAAATTATAGAAAGTAAACAAAATATGTGGTAAATGCCATATTGGAAAGTAAATTAGGAGTGCCCACAAAAAGGTGGACCCCAATGCCACATCCAAACCGCTCGAACTTCTCCACATGGATCTTATAGGACCAACCAGGATGAAGAGTTGAGGTGGCAAAAAATACACACTAATAATCAAGGATGATTATACCAGATTTACTTGGGTAGCCTTCTTAAGGGATAAATCAGAAACCCTTGACGAAGTAAAAAGAGTTCTCAAATGGATCCAAACTGAAAAAGGTTCTCAAGTCTGTAAGATCTATAGTGATCATAGATCAGAATTTGAGAATAGCAGTTTTGAGAAATTCTGTTGTGATCAGGGAATATCACGTGAATTCTCTACACCTAAAACACCACAACAAAATGGAATTGTTGAAAGAAAAAATAGAGTGTTTCAAGAAATGGTAAATGTAATGTTGAATAGTATGAAACACTCTCGAAATCTTTGGGTTGAGGTTGTAAATACTGCCTGTTATATAATCAACCAGGTTTATACAAGTAAGTCAAACAATAAAATGGCTTATGAAATGTGGTTCGATAATAAGCCTACTATCAAACACTTTCGAGTTTTTGGCAACAAGTGCTATATTTTATGTGACCGTAAAAATCTGGGTAAGTTTGACACTAAAAGTGATGAAGGGATCTTTTTAGAGTATTCTTTAAACAGTCGAGAGTATTGAGTACTGAAAAAGAGGCCAGTGTAATTCAAGAGTCCATCAAAATGGTCATTAACGATCACTTGAATACACCTGCCTCAAGTTCAGATAATGATGAAGTTCTTCTAATTGACAAACCAGATACTCCAAGTCAAAATAACTCTGAACTGAAGACTGTCAAAGATCATCCAACCACTCAGATTCTTGAAAACCCTCTCACTAGTGTGCACACTCGTAGACAACTTGAAGATATATGTAATTACGTGTGTTTTACATCTCAGATCAAACCGAAAAACGTAAATGAAGCTCTTACTAATGAAAACTGGATAGTTGCAATGCAAGATGACCTTAATCAATTTATTAGAAATGATGTTTGGTATCTTGTTCCTAGACCTAAAGATAAACATATTATCAGAACTAAGTGAATTTTCAAAAATAAGTCTAATGAACTTGGTAATATAATTCGAAACAAGGCTAGACTGGTTGTATAAGGATACACTCAAATTGAAGGTATCAATTATGATCAAATCTTTGCCCCAGTAGCTTATCTTGAATTAATCAGACTATTTATATCCATTGATTGCTTTAGAAAATTCAAAATTTATCAAATAGATGTAAAGAGTGTTTTTTCAAATGGTGATCTACATGAAGAAGTGTATGTTGAACAACCAACGGGTTTTAAAGATCCTAGAAATACTAAATATATTTATTACTTAAAAAAGACTCTCTACAGTTTGAAACAAGCTCCTAGGGTATGGTATGAAAAATTGACTAAGTTTTTACTAAGTCATAATTTTCTAATGGGAAGTGTTGATAAGATTCTTTAAAAAAAAAAAAAACATAACGATCATATTTTAATAGTTCAGATCTATGTTGATTCAAATCTATGTTGATGATATTATTTATGAATCTACATGTACTAACATGACTGTTGAGTTTGCAGATCTCATGAAATCTAAGTTCAAAATGAGCATGGTTGGGGAATTGAATTATTTCCTAGGGTTACAAATAAAACAACAACCTGATGGTATCTTTATTTCTCAAACCAAATATGCTCTGAACTTAATTAAAAAGTTCAGATTTGAGAATGGTAAAAACTTTGATACATATCATGCCCTAAACTCGAAAACCGTGCTCATGAAATTCTCGATTTTCAAATCTAGTGTCGACAGCCTCCGTAGTACCCCATTCTCGGCTCATAGCACTCATACACCAGATTCCGTTCCTGGGATCCTAGAAGGAGAATTTTTAACATGAATTTGTTTCATAAGAAGCATAACCACAAGTATACCCAAAACATAAGAACAACATCATCACCACATATCCACTAATATAATTATTTGAGTACAATACTGAAAAGGAAATACATGCATATAGTAAAATTTTCAGAAGTTTTGCCGCACGCTCCTGCCCCAGCTCGACTGTGTCCTATAGTTACCTGCACGTATCTATCGTGCATAAGCTTATAGAAAGCTTAAAAGGTGGTGTGAGTGCGTGCACAAGATAAGTACCAAGCATTCAATACAATGCCTTAATCATACAATATCAGAATTACTGGCATGAATCATACAATATCAGAGTAAGCGAAAATACTGCAAGTTCATAAGAATATCACCAACCTCATCCAAGATATGCGATGAAAAGACATAGTAAGTTAATGTCATATACTAAGAAAGTAAAGTAAATCGGTTATGTAATGCGAAAACACAATAAATTAGATATCAAATATCGAGGATGCAATGCAATATGCAATTCGAAAGAGCTACGAATACCATCAACCTTATCTAGGTCATATAAATGCAGAAATATAATAACCTAAAATGTCATATGCTGTGGATATAATGTAATATGCAGTGCGAATGGATTGACCATGCTAGAGTGTGAAGTCAGAATGATAGTACGTAGTATTGCAGGTTATGTGGTCCATCACAAAGGACTTCTATCCAAACTAGTCTCATACCTAATTTGGATAATCAGATTCAATGTGGTAAACTCCTGATCTTAGGTTAGTCGCGCGCCCCAACCGAAATCCTGTCCATTGCGAATGTACACGTAATAAATAGTTATGCACCACCAGCTCGAGTGGATAGTGAATGAATGAATGAATGAATATGCAACTCTTACTCAATAAGTCCACATATTAATACTGTTCATCTCTGGGATCATCACTGGAGTCTAATACACTCTACACCAGCTTGTCGCCCCATCAAGCGCATAACTGGGTAAGTGGAAGAGACCTCACTATCCGCCTAGCCAGTAGTCGGTCAATATCTACCCAGTACGTCGATAGTAGACCCATTCATGAGCTAGTCAAACTTAGCCTAGTTATGCCTACTCCCTAGGGCAGGTAAGGGCACACCCCCTCCCAACTAACCATGATATAGCGGGAGACATGGCCTACTAGTATACGGCCTTCATACGCTCATATATATATATATATATATATATATATATATATATATATATATATATATATATATATATATCCACTCGGTCTCGACATTGAGGCGTCCTCTGGTACTAAGAGGGTTTAGGAATTTTCACCCAGGGCCATCTATAATAGCACGATGCTACTAACATATTTTCAGTGTCCCATCTGGTCATCCACGATATGCCTGTAGAGGCTACGGCCCCAATGTCGCTAGGGCGTACAGTAATCACAACACACAATCCCAGATGCATAAATCATACAATCCAGCCATGCATCAATCCTATGCGTACCGTGCCCTCATGTGAGACAATCTCCGCCTATCCGAGAGTCTCATAATAATCTGTCAATGATATATGCAATGGTCAACCACATCTCATAAAAAAACATGCAGATGATGTACATGAGCATGTATCATGATGCTATGTTATCATATACTCATAATCGGTATCAATAACTGACATCGACAATCGGCCTCGATAACGTGAACATTTAACCATCATTGCCTGCAAGGAATAGCTCGCATAGATCCTAACATACAGTGGAACCATGGCCCCATACAAGGGCCTAATATATAACACCATGAGCCTCACTCAAGAGTTTAATATACATACAATGGGCCTATCAGACGGGCCTAATATATAACACAACAGGCTCCATCGCCTGGCCCTCAAATGCACCACAATGGGCCTCATCACATAGGCCTCACATGCATCAAGTCGAGGACGAATGCTCATCAGAATGGGCCTCAAATACGAGCCGCATATACATTAAAATGGGTCTCAGCAATCGGCCTTGATATCCAGACTTGACAATCGGAGTCGGCTTCGATAATCAGAATCGGCCTCAATAATTGGTACCAATAATCAACCTCGATAATTGGCACTAATAATCAGCCTATAAACAAGGTGGGGTCCATATATGAATAGCCGATTAAACCATAATATAAAAATCATCCCTCGACCGGGGTTATATCAAATTCGATAATACAAAACTATTCATTTAGGGCAAATGGGGCCCACTTATCTGGGTTAACCTAAAAAAGAATTAGAAGAATGGGCCTAACAAGGCCTAAGGGAAGGTCAACCATCATTGCCCATCAATGTGGACCTTTAACTAACATTGCACCCAAGGAATGACGCTCATAGAGCCAATCGTATAGTGGGTCCACAGCTTCATATAAGGGCCTAATATGCATCATCATGGGCCCCGCTTATGGGGCATATCCGCATCACATTTGGCCTCACTCATGGGCCAATATATATAAAACATTAGGCTGAATCAAGTATTAAATGGGTTGAATTAAGTGGGCTGATTCAAATGGGCCGATCGAATGAGTTGAATCAAATGGGCCGATCGAATGGGCTGAATTAAATAAGCCAAGTCAAATAGTCGAGTCGAATAGGCCGAGTCGAATAGGCCGAGTCGAATAGGCCAAGTCGAATAAGCCGAATCAAATGGGCCGATCAAATGGGCTGAATCAAATAGGTCAAGTCAAATGGTCAAGTTGAATAGGCTGAGTCAAATGGTCGAGTCGAATAGGCTGAGTCAAATGGTCGAGTCGAATAGGCCGAGTTGAATAGGCCGAGTCAAATGGCTGAGTCGAATAGGCCGAGTCGAATAGGCCGAGTCGAATGGGCCGAGTCGAATAAGCTGAATCAAATGGGCCAATCAAATGTGCTGATACAAATGGGCTGAATCAAATAGGCCAAGTCAAATGACCGATCAAATGGGCCGAATAAAATAGACCGATTCAAATGGGCCGATCAAATGGGCCGATCGAATGGGTCAAGTCAAATGGGCTGCATCATTGGGCCAAGTCAAACGGGCCCAAACCAACCACCATTCATCCGTAGATAGAGATAATTTTAGAGAATTATCTAAAAATTATATCAAAGGATCATCTGGACCATACTGCAAATAATGGTGGTTATAAAGATTTCTACAGTTAAAATTTTGGAGGAAAAATGAATATCACATTGGTCCAAAAACTTCTGTAATCCCAATAAGGGGTTTCCATGGTAGATGTTCAACCCACTGTGGCTGTAGTGTGGTCCACATACAGGATCTTTTTTATTTTCAGTCTCAAGTCCTTAGGGCAAGTTCACCAAATGGGGTGGACGGTTTAGATGCAACACATGCATCAGTGGGCCCCACGGAATCGCTGACCCAATACAGCAGCAATAACTGCTGGTGGATTGACCAGACACTACGCCAATTAGAAGGACAGTAGGGATATAACACTTATCTCATGGTGGGGTCCACATACGTGTGACCCACCAATTAAATGGACAGCGTCGAATGTAAAACATGCATCACGGGGGGATTGTCCAGATGAAATGAATGGACAGTTTTGATGACACACATACATCACGTCTGGGGTCTACGTCCCAGCTGTATGGTGGGGACCCAACACGTGTGGTTGGGTCCCATCGTCCAGCATATGAACGGACGGTGAGGATATGGCCCATGCATCTGGTGGGCCGCACAGATAGGTGGTGTGGATCAAACCCACACACTGCTCACATAGCGGCCATACAACTGGCATACCAGCTAATCAACGTTCAAGACAGGTGGGTCCCACATAGGGCCCACCACATATACGTATATATATACACACACATATATTAAAGGCTGAGATCGCCCAGACCCACCGCCCAAACAAATCTGAACGGTGCAGATTTTTTTTGTATTAAAGGTGGGTTCCACGTGGAAGTGGCCCACAAGTTTAAAGTAATATAATACATTATATTATATAACTTTAAGTAATATAATATACAACATATATTATATTTATATAAGTGTACATGTGTATGTATAAGAGGGAGAGAGGCCAGCGCTGTCAACTCCTCTGGACGGATGGCCCGATGGCAGGCCCCACATGTATGGACGGTTTTGATGTGTGGGGCCCACATTCATCAGCTTGTGGCTTTAGGGATGGTGGGACCCATAGCTCTTACTCACATCAACATAGTAGATGATCAGCTGATGTGAGGTACATCATCCAATCCTCTCCCACCATCCATTGATTGGACGGTGAGGATACAACACATAAGATCAAGGTGGGGTCCATTCGTGTGGGCCACATGCCTTCGTCATCAACCCAAGAAAATGAGAGAGAGAGAGAGAGAGAGAGAGAGAGATGGAGGGGCCCCGCCACTATGGGCCCCTCAAGATTACAACACACACACCCAAATGGATCCCATCATAAGTGGGCCTTTTAATGTAAATCAATGGTGGATCACCCACCTATTGCACTCCTCCTTGATCCCTTGGACTTGCATGCTCCTTGCCTTCAACTTTGATGGAGATTGATGGGTATTAAAAGGTTGAGATGGGAGATGAGAAGGTGGGCCACACTTGGTTTTTGGGAGAAAGCTTGGTTGTTGGATATTTCTCATGGTTGAGAAATTGCTAGAGAATGAGAGAGAGATATAGAAATAATGGGTGAAGAGATGGATGGAGTGGTAGTTGTAAGGAAGGGGAATGGGAAAGCATGGGTTTGTTTGAAATTTTTGTAAAAGAGGAATGGGTAGGGGAGAGAGATAGTTTACTTGTGAAAAGGGAGGGTTGGGTAATGTACTTGGGTATAGGTTATACTTGACTTGTACTTGACATTGATTGATTGATTGACGGGACATGTTGTAGAGATTTCCTCAAAATTCGTAATACGCGTCGTTTCTTCAAAATAAACATGGGCCCACATCTCCTGGCTCGGGTATCGGATTGGTGCGCAAATTGAGGCATTGGAACCACGGAGAAGGTGCAGTCGGTAGGGTATAAGTTTCGGGTTTATCCGACTTCGGTATGCAGGTCTCGACTTCGGATCGCATGCAAACGTCGGATACGAGTCGAAGGTTACCAGAATTCGACCGGGAGGACCGCAGAAGCCTACGAAACGGTACGGTTTAGGATACGGGTCTTACAATACTCCTATGAGTACATAATTAAAACTCTCAAAAGACTCTACAGGTAAATGTGTGGATCCTAAATTATAGCATAGTATGATTGGCAGTTTACTTTATTTAACTACAAGTAAACCTGATATTACCTTTAGTGTTAGAATTTTTGCAAGATATCAATTTGACCTTAAAGAATCACATTTAACTACTGTAAAATAGATTATGCAATATGTCACAAGTTCAAAAAATTTGGGTCTCTAGTATCCTCATGATACTAGTATTCAATTGGCTGGTTAAACAGATGCTGATTGGACTGGTAATATCGACGATAGGAAATCAACCAGTGGTGGTTGTTTCTATATTGTAAACTATTTTGTTTCTTGGTTTAACAAGAAACAAAGTTTTGTATCGCTCTCAACTGCTAAGGCTGAATACATCGCAGCTGAAAATACATGTACTCAACTTGTATGAATGAAAAGAATGTTAAGCAATTATGGAATTGCATAGGATTTAATGGTTTTATATTGTGATAATTCCAATGCAATAAATATATCTAAAAATCCAATCCATCATTAACAAACTAAGCACATTGACATTAGATATCACTACATTCGTGAATTAGTGGAAGAAAAGACATTCTCTCTGGATTACATTTCAACCAAGACTCAACTTGCTGACATTTTCACTAAACCGCTTGACAAATGTAAGTTTAATAAATTGAAATTTGATGTTGGCATGTACAATTTAAATTGATTATTCATGTTTTTTTTGTATTATAGTTTATATATTTATTGTATTTAAATTTCAAAATTTTATGAAAAAATGCAGGTTTTTTATGTGTACACAACCAGTCGAGGACGTCCCACGACCAATCGTGTAGCACGCTGGTATTTTTTATTTAGGGAAAAAAATGCTTTCTTCCTTATTTGCCCTTTCTTCTCAAACATGGCTACGCCCGACCAGTCATACCCAACTTCTTAATTCTTCAAGGTTAGTCCATTATTTGCATTTTTCTTATAGATTTAAGTCATTTTCACTTCATTTTAACTCTTGGAGTAATTTATTTTATGTTTCCTTGATTTTTTTGAGTTTTTCTTTTGTAAAATCTAATCTATTAAAACCCCACTCCACATCCTTTGTAATCTCTTGATTTTTTTTATTCTTAGTTATAAATGGATGCTAGAGGTAGGAAGAAAACTTCTCATGGTGCATCATCTTCCAGATCGACAACTATCACACGGCGCCACCTTCGGTCACCCGAAGATAATCCTCCCTATGTGAAAGATTTGAGGATGTACAATGTGATTGTTGAGCAACTTATAGATGTTGCTCATATTGTTCCTTTTGATCTCCTTCCGTTTCTCCAATCTGTAGGATGGGATAACATTCTACATTGGGGTGGGTCGAAAAATCGGTCTATTGAACAAGCTATGTTCGTATGCATTTCTGATTTCTCTTCAGAAAATTTAACTTTTAAAATTGATACTAGAGAAGGCCCATTTGAAGTTGATCGTCATCTGATATCTGGCCTTATGGACATACATGTCAATAATGAAGGTATTCCTATTAGTTCTCTAGTTGAGAAACCATCTGAATCAGAAAAGCTCATGCTTACTAGAGCATTATGCAATATAGATGTGCAATGGAGAATGTGCTTGCTTCCAAGTACTTGTTGCCTAGATACAGGGTCCTTCATAAGATATTTATTTCCAATCTTTATCCTAGATCTGGTAACAAAATCGAACTCACTTCTTTTATGGTTCAGATTTTGCATTCCATCATATCTGAAGTCAATATCTATCTTCCTTCTTTAATTTGTCACTCTATCATTCAATTCTGTCTCCATCCGGGTCATAATAATATTCCATTTGCATATCTTATGATTGTGTTAGCTACTCAGAAGCTAGTTGCTATGCCTGTTGGAGAGACCTGTTAGAGAGGCACCCATTCATCATCTCATCTTCAACAACAAAAATATAAACAAGATGAAGTTGTAATTGGTTGAAGGCCAAGTGAATGAGGGTGGGGGTGGAGTTGAAGCAGTGAATGAAGAAGGTGGTTTACCTGATGATGTTAACATGGATGATATTTTTAATGAGCTTGATTCAGATTCTGAGGCTGACCCTGACTATCAGCCATCTGACTTTGATGTGCGTTTACGTGCACTTGAGAAGAAAGTAGAGAACATAAATCTTGCCCATGATTAGCAGTTTAAATATATGTGCAAGTATCTTAGGCGCATTAACAAGGGCCTTCATCAAATTGATCCTACCATACCTGCTCCTTCTTCAGGATCTGATTAAGTGTTTTCTCATTTGGTCTGTAATAACTTTTATGATACTTTCTCTTTTCTTTGAGTTTTTGAGACTGACTTTGGATGAATTTTTTTATGTTGGTTAATGATATGTGATCTTTGGATTTTCTTATATCTTTCATATCTTGACTATGTTTGCTCTATTATTCCTCTTGTCGTTATTTTCCTTTTCCATATCTTCGTTTCTTCCTTTGTCATATTGTGACAAAAGGGGGGAGAATTTTTTATTTATGCTTATGCATGCTTATGGATATGGATTATGGGTAG
Organism: Magnolia kwangsiensis; assembly: GCA_037074715.1. Classification (NCBI taxonomy): domain Eukaryota; kingdom Viridiplantae; phylum Streptophyta; class Magnoliopsida; order Magnoliales; family Magnoliaceae; genus Magnolia; species Magnolia kwangsiensis. The sequence continues at coordinate 37,017,361 of CM073587.1, read as the reverse complement.
TAGCATGGTAGTAGCATTTTTATTTTTATATATGTGTGCTACTTAGGGGGAGTAAGTCTTGATTCTACTATGATAGTCTGTTCTGGTTATTGTAACTAATGCATTATACTCTCTTGTATATATATGGTGCATGATTCTTTATTGAGCATATAATGCTTCTCTTATTTTTAATGGAGTGTGTTTTGTCACGAATTTGACAAAGGGGGAGATTGTAAGTGTTATAGTCTCTACTCCTTTGATTGTCAAATTTTATAGTGCCAAAACCACAATCTTTGTCTCGTGTAGCATATTGATATATATATGTTCAAGGCAATGCATTACATGTTCAAGTCATGTCAAGTGCTTCAAGTCAAGAACAATGATCTACTTAATGCAAGATCAAGTACATTGTTTACTTCTTTAAAGCTTCAACTGTCAATGTTGTAAAGTGACATCGAAAGACATGTGAATGTTTCAAGACTCAAGGTGAAGATCAACATATGTACTACAACTTCAAGATTTAAAAGATCTCAAGTACAAGCTTCATCACGTGTTAAGATTGCAAGCTTTATGGACTTCAAAGAAAGACTATCATCTAAAAGGAAAAGAAGTTCAATGTTCATACTTCACTAACAAGGTTTGGATGACCTTAGATTGCCCTTAGGGTAGGTCATTTTGAATATATATTTAATTGCTCTTTTTATAAGTGTTTGGTCTATTTTTCAACTAGTCCTAGCCCTGGTTCGACCAGTCCAAGAAATTTCAAGACCAGTTCTAAGTTTGTTTGAATTTTTTAGAATTCTTTATTGAGCCACGACCAGTCCTAGAGACTACTCGACTGGTCGTGTGAACAGTGCGCGATTCGTTCATGACCAGTCCTACAACTACGACTCGAACTCCAGCAACCAAATTTGGTTCCTCACGACCAGTCGTGGATAGGTCATGACTAATCATGGAGGTCACACGACCGGTCGTGCAATACCTATGACTAGTCATGGAACGGTTTTATCCAATCGTGCTCAAATTTTTAAAAATTTATTGGTCCTACAACCAGTCGTAGTGTCCACATGACCAGTCGAAGGTGCGATATGCTCACCTATAAATAGACGATGAATTTCAGAGTTTGGTAATTCAATTCAAGTAAAATCAATGCATCACTCTGAGAGATAAGTTAGTAATTTATTTAAGTTATATTGTGCTCATTTAATATTCTTTTTTTGTAGCTTTCTTTCCATTTGATTTTAAATTTCCTTATTCCAATTATATTTGAAAGAGGAATAGAAGTATTCCCATTTCTTAGAATCAAAATCAAATCAAGCTAGCCAAAGGTACTTTAACTCTAAAATCTATTTAAAACCTAAAACCATTTCATATGTGAGTATTGGACTTTGAACTCCATCATTAAACTTCTACTCCGACTTGGTTCTTCGGTTGCAACAAAAGGAGAAATCCAGGTATTTTATATTTGTATAAATCTTTTTATTTTTAGTTTCTTTTGAGATTGAGCCAAAAAAACCTCATTGCTATGGTTATCCGAGGAGAGCTAGAAAACTCAGAGTGAGTGGTTTTTTAAATTGTGTAAGCCACTTGAAAGACACAATTGTGAGGGTTTTAGGTGAACTTGAAAAACCTATTTGAATAGTGAACGCTAATATCCACTTTGTGAGAATATTAAGAGTCAAGTAGCTATGTGGCTGTTGCTTAACAGTTAGGGTACACATAGGCGAACCAATATAATTCTTTATGTATGGATGTGTGGTTTATTTTCTACATCTTTTACCATTCAAGCTTGTGGGATGTATTTGTGGATGTGAATGTTGTAATCTTTTACATTTCAAGTATTGTGGTGAATGTTGTAATAACTTATATTTCCTTTTAGTGTTATTTCTTTATTCATTTATTCATCTGTATCAAGTTTGAGTTTTTGATACAAAGACCTTTCTAGAAATCAAGTTGTCCTACCATAAACCTTTGTTTTTGGTGTAAGGTTGTCCTTAGAACAACATTTGTATCAACCTCTCAATACTCATACATTTGAGGCTGTTTTTATATTCATCATTGTAAGATTATCTTTGTTATTTACATTTAATTTATTTAAATTCCACTGTTATCATTTTAATTTGGCATAGTCCTTTTCACCCCACCCCCCCCCCCCCCCCCCCCCCTCGGACGTATAGCTTGGCCTTTTCAAGAACTTCAAAAGAAAGTGTACTTGTTCATATTCATGTACAACATCAATTGTGAATTCAAAGCTTTCAAGAAGAATTCAAGAATTTTAAAGCTTCATACAAGTCAAGACAACGTTCCTCGATTTTGAAAGTTCAAGATACTCAAGCTTTACTATTGGTCATTTTCAAGATTCAAGAGTCTCAAGTTCCTTTAACAAGATCTCAAGCTTTATTCTTTAAAAAGATCTCAAGCTTTGCGAACTTCAAAGAACGTCTATCATCTGAAGAAAAGAAAGTTCAATGTTCATACATCATGTTTAAGGTATGAAAGACCTTAGATTGACCATAAGGTAGGTCATTTTGAATACATAATTCAAATTATATCATTTTATAAGTGTTTGGACTGTTCTTCGACTAGTCGTTGACTCTATTCGACAAGTCCTAGCACTGCCTCAACCAGTCCAAGAAATTTAAAGAACAGTTCTAAGTTTGTTGCAAATTTATAAAAAAAATTGTTAAGCCATGACCAGTCCTAGAGACTACTCGACCGGTCGTGTGAGCAGTGCACGACTCGTTCACGACCAATCTTGTAACTATGACTCAAAGTCCAGTAACTAAATCAGGCTCCTCACGACCAGTCGTGGACAGGTCACGACCAGTCATGGAGGCCTCATGACTGGTCATGAAAAGCCTATAACCAGCCATGGAATGGTTTTATCCAATTGCGCTCAAAATTTCAAAAAGTTGTTGGTCCTACGACGAGTCGTAGTGTCCATAAGACCAAACGTAAACATTATTTCATCACCTATACATATAGCACAATTTTCAGAATTTGATATTCAATTCAAGTAAAATCAAGTCACCACTCTGAGAAATAAGTTTGTAAACTTCTTAAGCTATATTGTGCATATTTAATATTCTCTTTTATTAGCCTTGTTATGTTTGATTTTGTATTCTGCATTCCAATCTGATCTGAAAGAGGGATTGAAGTATTCCCACTTCTTGGAATCAAAATCAAATAGAGCTAGCTTAACTTGATTTAATTTAAAATTAATTTAGAACCTAAAACCATTTCATAAGTGAGTGTGAACATTGAAATTCTATATTTGAACTTCTACTCCGATTTGGTTCTTCTAGGCTGCAACAAAAGGAGAATATCTAGGTATTTTATAGTTTTGTAATTTCCTTTGTTTTGGTTTCTTTGAGATTAAGCTAAAAAAATCTCTCAGTTTTGGTTATCTGAGGTGATCCAGAAAACTTAGAGTGTGAGATTTTTTGAATTGTGTAAGCCCACTTGAAAGACACAATTGTGAAAGTTTTAGGTGAACCTGGAAAAACCTATTTTCATAGTGAACATTAATATCCACTTTGTGAGGATATTAGCAGCGGAGTAGCTGTGTGGCTGTTGTTTAACAGTTGGTGTACACACAGGTGAACCACTATAATTCTTTGTGTTTTGTGGTTTTGTGATTTCCTTTCTTTATTCTTTTTGGTCCAAGATTGTGGGATGTATTTGTGGATGTGAATGTTGTAATCTTTACATTTCAGCATTGTGGAGAATGTTATAATAGCTTAGATTTTCTTTCTTGTTATTTCCTTTTTATTTCTCTTCAGTTTGAGTTTTTGATACACAAATCATTCTAGTAAGGTTGTCCTACCATAAACCCTTAGTTTTTATGGTGTAAGGTTGTCTTTAGAACAATATTTGTATCAACCTCTCAGTACTAGAATTTTGAGGTTGTTGCTTCCTTTGATTATTTGCAATTCATTTGGTTATCTTATTGTTTAATTTCGTTGTTATTTTTTAATTTGGCATTGTCCTATTCACCCCCTCCCCCCCTCTCCCATGATATACAGCTCAACCTTTTCAAGTGGTATCAAAGCCTAATAGCTCGGTTTAAATTGTTATTTCTTTAGGATTAATTTTCTGAGCTAATAGATCTGAACTGTTTGTAATGTCACGCCCCAAATCCAAAAATCGGATTCACATGAATCCCGATTGTCGAATCCGGTGCCGACAGCCTCCGTAGTGCCCCATTCTCAGCTTCTGATAATCGAATGCCAGATTCCGATCCTGGGATCCTACAAGGAGGATTTTCAGAATGAATTTTTTTTTTTGTAATGGAGCATAACCACAAGCATAACCAAGTCACAAAACAACATCACCACATATCCACTATATCAAAATCTTTTAAGTACAAGGGAAATACAAGATGGTCAAAAAGCTCCAAAATGGTCTGATACGCGCTCCTGCTTCAGCGCTGCTACTGTCCAACGCTACCTGCACGCAACTATCATGCATAAGCTTACAAAAGCTTAGAGGGTGGTGTAAGTGTGTGCGCAAGGCAAACGCCAAGTGTACAGTATCAGAGTGGTGCGAAAGTATGCGGTAGTCCATGAATATAATCAACCATACTAAGGCTATGTAATGTAAGGCATGATGTGAGATATGAATGCCATCGGCCACACCGATGCAATGCAAGGCCTACATAGCCGAATGTCATTTGCGAAATGCAATCCAAGCAAGTCGGTACTCATCAAGTACATATATCAGTATAATTCCTCTCTGGATATCACCGGGGTCTAATACACTTCGCAGAGACTGCCACCTCCCTAGCTGCACAGTCAAGTAAGTGGAATAGACCTCACTATCTGCCTGACCAGTAGTCTGCCAATATCTACCCGGCTCGTCGATAGCGGAATTTGTGAGATGGGCAAACTCAGCCTAGCTTATAGCCTCCTCACTCAGGCGGATAAGGCCACACCCCCTTCCAACCGACCACGACACAATGGGAGACGCGACCTACTGGTATTCGGCACTCGGGCGCTCGTGTATCCACTCGGTCTAGACATTGGAGCATCTCCTGGTACCAAAAAGGTTCTGGGACTTTCACCCAAGGATATCCTAAGTGCCCATAGTGCTAGAATCAAGTATTTTCGGTATCCGATACGGCCATCCACGATGTACCTGTGGAGTCACGGCCCTGATGTCGCTAGGGCGTGCAGTGATCAAATCACACATATGTGAGATGCATGAATCACGCCGTCAAATCATGCAAAATTCCAGCACGTACTGCCCGATCATGTGGGGCACTCCGTCTCATAACGGGTCCCATAAGTGGTCTGCCCAATGGCATATGCTATGATCAGTCACTACTCAAACCAAGCATACATATGATGCGTATGGGCATGAGTCATGAGATTATACTAAGCATGTTATAAAGTGATGAATAGTAACGAGTATGGGCCTATCAATGGACCCTAAAGAGAGTTACAATGCGGACATTTAACCAACATTGTACATACAATGTGGACGTCAAACCAACATTGTTCCCTAGGCACGACCTGCCATAAATATTATTTCATGAACCATGAGAAACGTACATTGCAATGGACCCTAAGGACATCCGTTGGGCCTCAATCCATGGGCCTTAGATATATCAAATGGGTCATATTACATGGGCCTCACATTCATCAAATGGGTTGCATTAATGGGCCTCACCAATGAGCCTTATGTACATTGCAATGGTCCATGATCCATGGGCCTTGAAATACATCAAAGTGGCCTCACAACTTGGGCCTTAAATATGTCAGATGGGCCTATACACATGAGCTTTAAATATATCAACCGGGCCACTCCATGTAAGATGTCAAATTTTGATAGTCTTTTAATCACTAGGCCTCCACCATTTGATGGAACCAATTATGCCTATTGGAAAGCCAGAATGAGGATTTTCTTAAAATCCATGGATGAGAGTGTGTGGCTAGCCACAATGACTGAATGGACCCCTCCTACTACTGAAGTAACTGGTATCGATGGATCCAAATCTATGAGAGTAACACCTTATTTTTCTTGGGCCACTCTTCAGAAAAGTGAGAGTAGTGCCAATGCAAAAGCACTAAATGCAATCACTTATGCACTATCACTGGATGAATTCAAAAGAATTATATCCTGTGATTCTGCAAAGTAAGCCTAGGATATTTTAGAAATAACACACAAGGGAACATCAATTGTCAAGAAATGTAAAGTCCAAATCCTCCCAACTAAATTTGAGAAAATACGTATGGAAGAAAATAAAATGTTCATGGACTTCTATACAAGATTAAATGACATTGTGAACTCTATGTGGGGTCTTGGTGATAAAATCTAAGAAAGTAAAGTCTGTGCAAAGATACTACGCTCACTTCTTGAACGGATCAATTCTAAGGTAATCGTGATATAGGAACTTTATGATATGGATAATATGAGGGTAGAAGAATTAGTTGGCTCTTTACAGACTTATGAGTTAACTTTTAAAGATCCTAAAAGTAAATCTATCACCCTTAAATATTCTAAAAGTGTTTCTCAAGAAAATAGTTGTAATTCTAATTTAGAAAATTTCAAAGATGATATGGCCATTTTAGCTAAAAAGTTTTACAAACTTTTCAAAAGTAAAAAGAGAGTTGATTTTTAAAAATCTAATGATAAGAAAAGATCTAAATCTAAAACTCAAAGATCTTTAAAAGACAAACAGTGTTACAACTACAATAAATATGGGCATTTGGCAAACAAGTGTCCTAAAAAGGACAAACCTAAAAAGAAAGGAATGTTGGCTACTTGGGATGAATCTTCTAGCACTGAAGCCTCTTCTGAATCAAAAGATTCTGAAACTGAGTCGGGCAATGAAGTTAAAGCCCTTATGACTCTAGCCAAGTTCACTTTTTAAGATAATGATGATTCAACTAGTAAAGAAAATATGAATAATGATCATGAAAATGAAGATGATCTTCAAGATGCTTATAATGCCCTTTACAAGAAAAGTTGTAAATTTGTTGTTAAACTAAAACTTCAAAAAGAAAAGTTTTTAAAGCTTAAAGAAAATTTTGATTCTCTTGTTTTAGAAAAATCCCACATTTCAGATTGTTTTGAAAAAACTAAATGTGATTTAGATTTCAAAACCTCCCTGATTAAAAATCTAAAATATGAAAATAAAAAATAAAAACTTGAAATCTCTTCACTTGTAAGTTTAAAGGACACATGGAAGTATGCCCAGGGTGATCCAAAATTAGAAAAACTTCTATCCAGATCTAGAAAATGTGGCGACCGATCTAGTTTAGACTACGATAAAAATATTCCTCACAAACATAAAAATACTCCTCCTAAGTTTGTGAAAAGAGAGTCTTCAAACTCAAATGGGTAAATGTAACACCCTGAAAATCGGGGGTAGTGTAGAAACCCAACTCCCGAGTTTCAAACCATCACTTATGCAACAAATATGCTTATGATTCAATGTTGTCTGAGTTATTGCATTAACATGAATAAGATTTTACCAAAACTGCAATTCATACTCCAGATCCAGTGATAAAATGCAAGTGGAAGACTGAAGAATATATATATATCGCTGTATGAAAAAATAAAACAATCTCGAACTGTCTCCAAAGTATGAATACATCTCTAAGTCACAAATACATATAATAAATCAAAAATAAAAATGTCATATGGTCCAACTAGCAAGTCCCACCGATCCAGGCCACCTACGCAAAGCCGTCAGAGAACTGCATATACGAGAACTCGTCCTGGTCCTCGTAGAAGTCCAGCTCCGGCTCCTGAATCACCTCACAACCTGCATCTAAGACAGAGTTTGGTAGGTGTTGTAAACACCATCCCGTAACGTGGGAGTGAGTGATCAACTCAGTGGAATCATAGAGCAAAGATTAGCATGTTATCAAATCAATCACGCGATAATAGTAAAGCAAACAATCAGACATTCCTAGATACTATTGTTAATGAAAGAATGAAATGACATGATGGATGCCCTCACTGACATACTTCCTCATGCGACACCATCTTACGTCCTCGGCATGCTTTCTTCCCTCAGTGCTCCACATATTCCATGCACATGCAGTGCGATGTGGATATGATTACCGAGTTGTTATTAGTCCTTTCATACAGCAGTATTGGAAACTAAGGTACTTCCCTTATATCAATCCCAACACAGATCCCGGCTAGGGTCGTCACTCCTAGTAATCTCATACGATGGTATATTTCTAGGTCACTGCAAGGGCTGTCAGGGCTGTTGCTCGCACTCGTTGCAGCGCTCCCCCATCACCTTATCAATACAGGCCTAGTTGTACTCTTGTTGCTATGGAAGGGTCGTCGCCTCACGTAGACTCAGAATACACTCGAGGTCACTACAAAGGGCTCGTCACTAATCAGAGTAGGCTGATAGCTTGAATATAGTGTCTCATACCACCACAATCGGCTTACGAATTTAAGGTGCTCACTGGTCACTACGGGGAGGTTTGTGGCCCCAGCGTAGGCCGACAGCTCGACCACGGTGTCCCATACCACCATGCCCGGCTCATGAGTCTTAATGGATCAAGGTACCATGGTTATCAAGGTTATCTCTGGTAAGTTCAGTACCTTAGGTTCAAGCAGTTATGACCAATACAAGGTGAACAAACAATGGTCAGTCGAGTTACTTGACGAGCTCGACTAGTACGAGCGCACCTCAAGTTGAACGACATGAAGTGCATAAAACACCTCGTGTGGCCTAACCACTGCCGCCAACCCAAAGCACGACTCGCGTTCGTCAACGCGTCCTTCATGGCAAATAGAAGCCAACCACAAATTCGAATCTATTATCGACTGTCTGGGCTAGAGCGTAGCCCCAAGCACTTGTAATCTACATCAGTGATCATATGAGAGTAACAGAAATGAAATACAAACAATCCAAGCATGTTAACAACATGTTATAATATACAATGTAAGCAAATCAACCAAACACATGTATTCCATATATATGAGGAAATCAATTCAATAACAACATGGAGGAAATCATGTACATCATCATATTAATTGAGAATTCAATCTCAAAAATAATCTACAACAATATTTACTCAATTCATACTAATACAAACATTTATACAAACACATAGTCTACACACATTTGTCTACATAGCGTATGTCGACCCAAAGTGCGCATTAGGGAGAATCTCTTCTCCAAACAGATCATACACGCATATCTTATATAATAACACAAAAAATAAATATGGCAATCATTTTAAAAAAATACGGACGTAAACAGTATTTCTTACAAATACCTAAAATACCCTAAATCTCATATTCTTCGTACGCAGTCGAAATGGAAAACAGACAGCATGTTCTACATGTCAAACAGCATTCTTGTCGATAATCTACTATTAAACGACATTAAAATCTTTGAAAAAAGTTAACCTAAGCATCTAGAATCCTCACCTTTCGCCGTAGAAGCGTATCGAATCGAATAGAAACTCTACGCTTCGCCAACGTCTGTATGACAACCTATATCACAAGATAAATCAGCTACTTCGCTAATTTTATCAATGGAATCCTTAAAACAGGTTGAGGTTAGGGTTTTCTTACCTAGAATGAAGTCGGAATCACCGAAAGAGTGATTAGAATACGGTGATTAAGTACGTGTAGAAGCAGGATCGAGAGCCAAGAAACTTTCCTCACAACTCTCACGGAATCTCTCTCTTTTCTCTCTTCTCTTTTCTAGGGTCTTTTGCAAATTCATATGGGAGGGGTGTGAGAGGGTTTAAGGTCCTTAAATAGGTTAGAAAGTCACCTATTTAGACTTTAAACCAAAGTATACTTGGATTATAGCCAAATCGAGTCTTTCCTGATCCAAAAGAGCATTTCTGGAGGTCCTCTGACCAAATGCGGTCGGACTTAAGCTCATGGGTATTGGATCCTGATCACATTAAGTTTTTAGTCCGATAGTGTTCCCAGATCGCACGTGGCGAACCAGTTTCAGTTCAGCGGTCACTGAGACTCGATCGAGGATTCCAAGTATACTGACCTGAGTGGAAAATGTTCCCTGATCCAAGGGTGTATTTGGGTCAGATTTTGACGGTATGAATGCTTATACTTAATCCTTAAGCGTCACGTGCTAGATTTATTTAAATCACATTTAATTTTCAAAGAATTTCACTCTTTCTCACACTCCTTGCTCCAAGCTCAACGAAATAGCCTCAGAACATCAATTGGGCTTGATTTTCAGGGAGGTAGTTAAGTCCAACTACGCGGTCATAATGGTCTAAGTTCATTGCTAACGGACTCACGACGCGCGGTCAAAATTCATTACAAGGTTTCAAATGGTTCCTGAGAGCAAACGGGTTTAGAGTCTGATCCTAGGTTTCAGGACGTTATAGCGTTAACAATTTCACAAGTTTTGGGTCTTGTAGAACATATTTAAAGTGAAACAATACTAATTTCACAACTAACCTAACATAGCGCTAGTTAACTTACGCATATTTTCTAAAGGAATTAATCCTAAGTGATTTCTGATCGAGTTGGTACTCGGGTCTTTGTACGGATTTTTTCGAGACGTTACAGTAAAGTTCAAATCAAAATTATTCTAAAAATGCTAAAAATTTTCAATCCTTAAAATCTAAAAGCAACCATATCAACTATAAAAATCAAAACCGTAATCCTTTGACTGAGAAACTTGTGGATTTACTTAAAGAGCTCTTAAAATCTAACTCAATGAGTCGGTCTTATAACAACCACAATTATACGAATACCAACTATACTCCTAAACCTAAAACTGTATTAAAATGGGTTCCTAACGTTACTTGCTTGGTTACCCACACCACTTTTAAAGCTTCAAGTCATTTAAAGTGGTACCTAGACAATGGTTGCTCCAAGCATATGACAGGCGACAAGGGTCTGTTCACCAATTTTAAAGATATGACTGATGGTTCAGTCACATTCAGTCATGGTAGCAACTGCAAGATTGTTGGTCAAGGTACGGTTCAACTCTATAACCTCACTTTATTTGAGAATGTTTTATACATTGAAGGGTTAAAACATAACTTGTTAAGCATATCTCAAATATGCGATAACAATCATAGCGTAAAATTTACTAACTAATGGTGTGAAAAATTAAACAAAAATGGTTTAGTAATATTAACTAGTCGTAGAATTTTTGAAAACTGCTACATTGTAAGTGATTCTAGCTCATCTAATCAATCGTGTTACATGTCCATACCGATGAAACTGTGTTATGGCATAAATGCCTTGGACATATACACTACCGCAATTTGTATAAATTGAGCAAAAGAGAACTGATAAGCGGTCTACCTAAATTACAGAAAGTAGACAAAATATGTGGCGAATGCCAGATTGGCAAGCAAATTAGGAGTACTCACAAAAAAGTAGACTTCAATGTCACATCCAAACCGCTCGAACTTCTCTACATGGATCTTAGAGGACCAACCAGGATGGAGAGTCGAGATAGCAAAAAATATATATCGATAATCATGGATGATTTTACCAGATTCACTTGGGTAGCCTTCTTAAGGGATAAATCAAAAACCCTTGATGAAGTAAAAAGGATTCTCAAATAGATTTAAACGAAAAAAGGTTCTCAAGTCAGTAAGATCCGTAGTGATCATGGATCAGAATTTGAGAATAAAAATTTTGAAAAATTTTGTTGCGATCAGGGAATATCAAATGAATTCTCTGCGCCTAAAACACCACAACAAAATGGAATTGTTGAAAGAAAAAATAGAGTGCTTCAAGAAATGACAAATGTAATGTTGAATAGTATGAAGCTTCCTAGAAATCTTTAGGCTGAAGCCGTAAATACTACCTGCTATATAATCAACCGAGTTTATACAAGTAAGTCAAATAATAAAATGGCTTATGAAATGTGGTTTGATAAGAAGCCTACTGTCAAATACTTTCGAGTTTTTGATAGCAAGTGCTATATTTTACATGACCATTAAAATCTGAATAAGTTTGACACCAAAAGTGATGAAGAGATCTTTTTAAGATATGCTTTGAACAGTTAAGCGTATCGAATACTGAATAAGAGGACTGGTGTAATTCAAGAGTCCATCGATGTGGTCATTGACGATCACTTGAATGCATCTGCCTCAAGTTCAGAAAATGATGAAGTTCTTCTAATTGACAAACCAGATGCTTCATCAAGTCAAAATAACTCTGAATTGAGGACTGTTAAAGATCATCCAATCACTCAGAGTTTTGGAAACCCTCTCACTAGTGTGCGCACTCGTAGACAACTTGAAGATATAAGTAATTACGTGTGCTTTACATCTCAGATCGAACCGGCTAACATAAAAGAAGCTCTTACTGACGAAAACTGGATAATAGTGATGTAAGAAGAACTTAATCAATTATTAGAAATGATGTTTGGTATCTTGTTCCTAAACTTAAAGATAAATATATTATCAGAACTTAGTGGATTTTCAAAAATAAGTCTGATGAACTTGGTAATATAATTAGAAACAAGGCTAAACAGGATGTACAAGGGTACACTCAAATTGAAGGAATCGATTATGATGAAACCTTACCCCATTAGCTCGTCTTGAATCAATCAGACTATTTATATTTATTGCATGTTTTAGAAAAATCAAAATATATTAAATGGATGTAAAGAGTGCTTTCTTAAATGGCGATCTGCATGAAGAAGTGTATATTGAACAACCAATGAGTTTTGAAGACCCTAAAAATGTTGATCATGTCTATCGCCTAAAAAAGGCTCTCTACAGGTCGAAACAAGCTCGCAGGACATGATACGAAAAATTGACTAAGTTTCTAATAAGTAATAATTTTCTAATGGAAAGTGTTGATAAGACTCTTCTGAAATAGCTGTAAAGATCGCTTTAGTTAAAGTAGGAATATGCCAATATGTCCTAGAGGGGGGTGAATAGGACTTTTTATAGTTTATTAAAAATCTTATTACACTAATCCTAACAACAAGCACATATCAGGATTACTCAAAAGTAACTCTACTGGCTCCCAAGCCCGATAGAGGATCCAATCACAAACTATTTAAGAAGTGAACAATATAAAAACTAGTTTATGATGGATATGACTTTGTATGTGTGTGAGGTGTGATCTCAGATAATTAGATATGAAAATATTAAAGTAAATCACATAAATAAAAGAATAACAATCTCAAACACAGACATTTTTATAGTGTTTTGACTACTTGTCTACTCCACTCCCGATAATCGCACTCAACACTTGCGTGTACTGGATTTCACTAAGGAAGTTTCACATCGGTTCACCTCAAACCTAAGGTTTTAAATTAGGTTTACCTTCAAACTTTACAACCTACACATAGGCTGACTGTTTATGCTCCCTGAGCAAGGGTCAACACATAGCACCCAGTTTTAGGTACACTGGCCAAGGATCCACATAAGAAAGCTCACTGTTTATGGTCTCACGAGTAAGGATCAACACAACGCACCCACTTTTAGGCACATTGGCCAACGATCTTCCACAAGACCCTAACTATTTATGCTCTTCACATAGCAAGGGTCAACACAATGCACCCATTACATACACTCCCATCGGAGGCCTCCTTGAGGAATTGCAAGAGGTGAGAAACACCTTAGACCCAATCTTATAAAGGAATGATCACAAGAGTCCTTTGGACTCTAAATACTTATAGATAAGTGGATGAGTCCCATTCAGCATGTTATCGAAGATCTCTTTCTTTGATGATAAAGAATCTTCTGCTTCCTTAATCCGCAACGCATATGATGTACCAATATACGGCGTCGAGTTAGGTCAAGGTTATGATGGAAACCTACTCTCAAATATTTTTCTATAAAGGAGATAGAGTGATTCCAATCATCTATGCATTCAAGGCATCCCAGCTTAATGATTTTCCATTAAGGTAGTAGCTGAAGGATCCTTAAATGCAGAAATTCATTCCCTAATCCACTCTATTGAATATCAATGATGAGGGTGGATTGGAAGATGAACTCTCATGAGAGAAAGGGCTTTAGGTATATGATATAAGGTAAAACACTCAAAAGCACTCTCTTCTTTCTCTACCAACAATAATATACAAGTCCTCTTTATATAGGCAAAAGGTTCCAACAGAAATAAAATGGTCACATTTATGACAGACTTCAATATCATCGAGCGAGATCGATATCATCGAGAATATACTCTCGATAACATCGACGGTCCGCTTGATGACACAAACTCAAATGTCATACGCTTTTAAAACTTATTATCAGTTGGTCGAGGGAATCGAGACACATGTCGATGTCATCAGATTTCGAACTCTAATTTCATTGATGTGAGTTTAATTCCTCGATATTTGAAAATAAGAGAGACTTTCTTTGAAATATTTCAGGTTTACAAGAATGATCGAGGGACCTTCGATATCATCGAAATTTGAATGTCGATGATATCGAAATTTGTGTCAAGGCATCGATAAATCCAAAGGATTTGCATTTAAGCTTGTTAGATAGTTTCTGTCCTTGTTCGATGTCATCAAGATCGTACCAATATCATCGATATTTGAATATTGATTCTATCGAGTGACCCTCGATCATAGATAAACTATCCTGAAATATTTTACTGAAAATCTAGGCATCCATGACCGATATCAACGAGAGTCATCCAATATCATCGAGATTTGAACTTCGATGGTATCAAGGAGGGCTTCGATATATCGATACACATAATAGTCTTAAGTAAAAACAGGGGCACCGGAGATCAGTCTGTCGACATTATCGAGTCACCTTCGATAGATTCGAGATTCAAATATCGATGATATCGATAGGTATATCGATACATCGATAAATTAGTCCAGAGATATATGTGGTTGCTGGACACTTTTGTCCTCATTCTATGGAATCGATTTGTCATCGAAGACATCGACAACGAAGGTCGATCATATCGATATGTGTATCGATAAAATTGACAAAGTAAGAAAACTTAGAGATTTTCTAATTTTGAAAAAGTTTTCTTAACTTAAAAACCCTATAATGATCTAACTTGTTTTAAGGGTTTAAGTACCTGGTGTTTTGGGACATGGGATGTGAGGCTTAGATTTACCTAAGGTGATCTTGTGTACACATCTGGTTGAGGCAGACACTTTGTATTGATCTTCGTATGAGGCTTTGCAGTCTAGCTGACTCAACACTCACGCTAATTGACAAACCAGGACACTTTCAATATCCCCCTTTGTCAATTATGTGACAAAATACCAAAACACCCTAGACCAGCTTCTATACTGACATCCTAAATTGTGTGTACATGTTCTTTACACAATTTTATAATGCTAATAATGTCATATACACAACACATTCAGAAGCTACTCCCCTGACTGCAAACTCCCCCTTGCTTGGTGCAACCGCTCCCCCTAACACCTGCAACACCATACTCAAGAAGATATACATTTTTTGATGGGGTGTTTGAGTCGTTCTCTGCCTTTTTTTCAGTCATTGATAAAGATTTCATTCTAGGAGTTGATATTAACAGAAGTTAAAGAAACTTGGGAGAACCAACATTCAATGATCATACATATATAGATGAATAATGATTAAATCAGTTTAAGAATATACTATTTTCAGAAAGTATGGATGCATATCAGATCAATTAGAGCAGTGATAAAAGCAGATAAAATAATCATGAAAATCACAGGCAATCCAAATCAGAAACTAGATAAACCAGGGGATCTTAAAACATTATCATGGCAGTAAAAATGTGAATTATACCCAGCCATATTTACCAATATATATATATATATATATATATATATATATATATATATATATATATATATATATATATATATATATATATATATATATATATATATATATATATATATATATATACTGCCCAAGTTTGGCAGTAGATCAGCAGTTATTCCAACAAAACTACCAAGCCCATCCATGGGCAACAAAAAAAAAAAACTGTTTTAAACTGTGCAAGTTAGTGAAGCATCACATACACTTACGAGAGCGCTAAACACCCAAAAAGATATTAATGTTCATACGCGGAAATAAGAGTGAAGTTTATGTGATAGTATCTAGCGACCAGTGCTCATGAAGCCAAAGAAGATGGCGCCATATCATCTCGACGACAGGTGAACAGCTCAACCAACTATTGCACGGTCTGCTGCACTCCGTTCACTAAGCGCTCAAAGATGGTAAGCTTTTCACCAATTTCACCCACTGATTCCTTGAGATGGGAAACATCCCACTGAATCACTCTAATCCGATCTTGATGGAGCTTAAATCTCTTAGCATGCCCAGGCCCTGATGTGGATGGTGCTTAATGGGGCCCAAGAGCTTCATCTCCAGCTACCTTAGCTCCTTCACCGGGAACATCGCCTTCTCCTCCTGCTCCTTCTTGAATGCCTTCCTCTGGGTCCTCAGGGTACTTGTGGAACTTCAGGTCCATTTTGCGAATGTTGCTTTTGTTGAAGACTTGTAGAGGAAGTACCGGATCATTAGTCGTTGGGAAGCCGATGGCGTTGCATATCATGTTTATGATCCAGGGATAGGGCAGGTGAAGGTCCCTGGATGTATGAACGGCATATACCAACTGATGGACAAGTAGAGACGGAAGACAGATCTTTATCCCTTTGGCAATTGAGTACACAAGTGTGGTCATAAAACCTGTGAGATCGGACCGGTTGGTACTTCTAGGATATATATTTGTGGTGAAGATACCACGCAAAACCCGAAATCATGGTTCCATGTACCTAGATTTCAATACATTCCCTTAATAGCAAGGGATGTCTCTACCATGACATAGGTACTTTGTTACCATGGACTGAATTTCAACATTTTCGAGGTCCATTTCAGGGAGACCCTTTGGTGCCATTGTCAGTCCAAAAATATTTACCATTGTAGCAGGAGTGATCAACACATCATCACCATCCAAAGAGACCATGATAAAAGGAGGATTAGATATAGGTGAGTAACACGCAGCAAGGAAGTTGCGGTTCGTTCGAGTTGACATGACCCATCGAAATTGAGAACGAGCAACCAATCGATTGCAGCAAACAGGGATTATAGATTGTATGGTTTTAGAAATTCCCTGTCTACCTTTCTCTCATGAATGAGCTTCTTACCCGTCTATTTTGGTGGACGTGAAGTTAATCCAGCCGGAGGAGGTGTCGGTGGTTCGAACTGGGACCCACCACGTGAGGTTTGTCGAAATCTTTGACGGGTGGGGGTCCCACATTCGAGAGCTCTTGCCTTTTCTTTTACAGTAAGTGTCTTTCGTCGAAGGCTCTGGATGACTCCCCAGGACCCGACATTGTTTCTTTTCCTTACCCATAACAACAAATTTGCGAAGAACGGACAAAATCCCTCTTTTAAAGAAACTGAAAATACCCGACCAAAAGAAAGATAAAATCTAGAATGGAAGGAATGGAGGGGTAATACCAGTTTTTGAGGCTTCTCCAGGACCCACCGATGGACTTTTGGTTGAGCAGAAGAAAAAAAAAAAGAAGGAAAGGGATGCCCTTTTTCTAAAAAAATAAAGATTTTCCGTTCGACCGCCTTTTATCGGGCGGCAGTCTGCAATATCATCGACCACTGTTTGATGATATCAATGTACCTCCCCCGATGTTATCGAGACCATCTTCGATATCATTCTCGATCATATGGCTTTTCAAAGAGGTGTCGATGATATCAACCCTTAATCGATTATTCAGGAATGACATATCGACAGACATATCGAAGATGAATGATTTTTCATTTTCAGCATTCAAACGACCCCTTCAAGTATACTTTTAGTATTTCTATGAATCAATAATATACTTAGAAAAATTATGTATAATCACTGTACATATCAAAATTATAAACATTAGAATGTTTATATACAAAAGACTGAGGTAAGGAACCTCAGATATATCTTTAGAAGCTCATAAAAAATACATCATTTCAGCAAATATCCAAATCTTGATGCATGATCTGGACTTTTTTTCTCTATGTTCAGTATTTCTAAGCATAGGGATCATCCTTTCCCTTACCTTTGATGAGATAGCAGTGGTTATTTGTGCGAGAACCCTTCATCATTGTTTTTCCTGAGAGGTCAAGGATTTCGCATTTCTCCTTGTAAAATGCAACGACATGCTCATTGTCACAAATTTGAGAAATGCTTAAAAGATTGTGTGTTAATCCCTTTATGCAAAAGGAATTCTCATTTTTGAACAAATGGATTACCTTAATGATTCCCTATCCAATTACCTTAGCGATGCTTCCATCTCCATAGGTGACTATCCCATGATTAAGATCTGAGTAATTTGTAAGGACGGATTTGTCACCTATGACATGTCTTGAACACCCGCTATCCAAATACCACTTAGTTTCATTGCCTAGCATATGGTTTGAATGAATAACCAGACAATTCTTCTTTTCTTTTGGGACCCATTTTGTGACAGGATTTTTAACAGTAGTAGATATTCTTTTCTTGTTTAATTTGACCACTTGATTTAATTGCTCTTTGTTAGTCATTTTAGGTGGTGGTGGATGTGAATCTCTTTTATTCATATTTCTGGGTTGACTCAAGACATTTTTCACTTCTCTGGTAGGTTTGAATTTTTCAATATGATTCTAACCAGAGTTATGTCGAGTCTTCTCAGCAGGCAAGCATTCAATCTTATAATGACCCGAATCACCACATAAATGACACACTGGAGTAATTCTTTTATTGCTGCCTGAAGCAGTAGTTCTTTCAGTTGTATATCAGTTGTTGTTTTATCATATCCTAAGCCACTCTTGTCCTTTCCAGGTTTTCCCATACCTAAGAGTTTTTCTAACTTCTCGCCACTCTAGGAAAACTTATAGTTTAGCTTAGTGATTTTTCTGGATGCTTCTAAATCAAACAGAAGTGTATGAATTTCATTTTGAAGGAGCATTTTTTTATCTTTTAATTGCTCAACCTGTCTATTTAGTTTTTCAGACTCAGACTTAAGGAAAGTGTTAATTCTTTCAAGTCTATCATTATCTGAGTGATATTGCTATAAATCATTGATTAGGTGTGTATTAATTTCTAGAGCTTTATCCAAATCATTTGTAGCAATTCCTTTTTATTCTCAGATATTCTAAGTCTTTTAATAACTTTGATGGTATGAATGTACAGTTGATTGTAGGCATCTTGTAGTTTATTCTATTCTTCTTCTATTTCAGTTTCTTCATTGTCTGATGGAAATGATTCAGTGGCTTGTGGTTCCTCATTCTCAGTCTCAATGGGAATGATTGGAGTAATGGAGACCATAAGAATTTTTAATGATTTCTGATCTTCATCGCTCTCTGAGTTACTAGATTCTGAATTTGACTCTTCTGTATCATCCCATGTGGCGACCGTGCCTTACCCTTAGTTTTCTTGTTTGGGTAATCAGTAGATAGGTGTCCATACTTCTGACAGGCATAACATTGTGGTTCTTTGGTCTTTTTATCAAATTTGTCTGTAAAAGGTCTGTTGTACACCTTTCTTCCTTTAATTGGGCGGTTATGATTTTTTCTAAAAGAACTTCTTGAATCGTTGCGCCAACAAAGTCACTTCCTCATCTTCATCTTCTTTTTCACTTCCACTGTCCTCATATGTTGTCTTCTTTGAAGTTTTTAGAAGAGTATTTTTGGATTTTTGGGATTGTTTGAAGTGTAGTTCAAATGTTTGTAGGGAACCTACTAGTTCTTCTACTTTCATCTCATCTATGTTCCTACACTCTTCAATTGTTGTTACTTTGGGACTAAATCGTTCTGGTAGGGATCTTAGAATTTTTCTATAAATTTTCGGTACCGAAACTTTTTCTCCTAATCTACCCATGGAGTTACAAATGATATTCAACTTTGTGAAGAACTCCATGAAAGTCTCATGCTCTTCCATTCTGAGATTTTTGAACTGTGAAGTTAGCAATTGTAGTTTGGACCTCTTCATAGTGCTTGTGCCTTCATGGGTTGTTTCCAATAGATCACATGCTTCTTTGGATGTCTCACACATGTTTATTTGATTGAAGATGTTTTGGGACACGGCATAGTAGATGGCATTTATGGCTTTTGTTTCAGTAGTCTATTTTTCTTTATCGAACGTCGTCCACATTTCTTTGGGTTTGGGTTTTGTGATGGTTGTGCCACTATTAAGTACAATTTAATCTGGTGGCACATATCCACTTTCAACTATATCACAAACATCACGATCCAAAGGTCTCAAAAAGTAGTGCATTATAGCCTTCCAGTATGCATAATTTGAGCCATCAAATACGGGAGGCCTAGTGACTGATGAGCCCTCTCCTTTGGCCATATTTTCAACTTCAGTCAAGATCACCCTCTAGGCAGTGAAGCACTTAAAGAGAGATCCACTCTTATACCAATTGAAATAGCGGTAAAGACCGCTTTAGTTAAAGTAGGAATATGTCAATATGTCCTAGAGGGGGGTGAATAGGACTTTTTAAAGTTTTTATGGTTTATTAAAAATCCTATTACACTAATCCTAACAACAAGCACATATCAGGATTAGTCAAAAGTAACTTTACTGACTTCCAAGCCGGGTAGAGGATCCAATCACAAACTATTTAAGAAGTGAACAATATGAAAACTAGTTTATGATAGATATGACTGTGTATGTGTGTAAGGTGTGATCTCAGATATTTAGATATGAAAATATTAAAATAAATCACACAAACAAAAGAATAGCAATCTCAAATACAGTCATTTTTATAGTGGTTTGACTACTTGTCTACTCCACTCCCGGTAACCGCGCTCAACCCTTGAGTATACCAGATTTCACTAAGGAGGTTTCACAGCAATTCACCTCAAACCTAAGGTTTTAAATCAGGTTCACCTTACAACCTACACCTAGGCTGATTGTTTATGCTCCCTGAGCAAGAGTCAATACATAGCACCCGGTTTTAGGCACACTAGCCAAGGATCTACACAAGAAACCTCACTGTTTATGCTCTCACGAGTAAGGGTCAATCCAACGCACCCACTTTTAAGCACACTGGCCAAGGATCTTCTACAAGACCCTAACTGTTTATGCTCTCCATAGAGCAAGGGTCAACACAAAGCACCCACTACGTACACTCGCAAGGGGTGAGAAACACCTTAGACCCAATCCTACAAAGGAATGATCACAAGGGTCCTCTAGACTCTAGATACTTACAGATAAGTGGATGAGTCTCATTCAGGACATTGTCGAAGATCTCCTTCTTTATTAATGAAGAATCTTTTGCTTCCTTGATCCGCAACACAGATAATGTACCAATTTACGGCGTCAAGTTGGGTCAAGGTAATGATGGATCCTACTTTCAAATATTTTTCTATAAAGGAGATAAAGTGATTCCAATCATTTGTGCATTCAAGGCATCCCAGCTTAATGATTTGCCATTAAGGTAGTAGCTGGAGGACCCTTAAATGCGAAAGTTCATTCCCTAATCCACTCTATTGAATATCAATGATGAGGGTGGATTGGAGGATGAACTCCTATGAGAGAAAGAGCTTTGGGTATATGATCTAAGGTAAAACACTCAAAAACACTCTCTTCTTTCTCTACCAACAATAATTGACAAGTCCTCTTTATATAGGCAAAAGCTTTTAATGGATCTAAAATGGTCACATTTATGACAGAGTTCGATATCATCGAGCGGGATCGATATCATTGAGCGTATACTCTCGATAGCATCGGCAGTCTGCTCAATGACACGAACTTAAATGTCATACGCTTTTCAAACCTATTGCTAGCTGGTCGAGGGAATCGAAACACGTGTCGATGTCATCAAATTTTGAACTCCGATTTCATTAATGTGAGGTTTAATTCCTCGACATTTGAAAATGAGAGAGACTTGCTTTGAAATATTTCAGATTTACAAGAATGATCAAGGGACCTTCGATATCATCAAAATTTGAGTGTTGATGATATCGATATCTGTGTCGAGGCATCGATAAATTCAAAGGATTTTCGTTTAAGCTTGCTGGACAGTTCCTGTCTTTATTCGATGTCATCAAGATCGTATCAATATCATCAATATTTGAATATCGATTATATCGAGTGACCCTCGATCATTGATAAACTATCCTGAAATATTTTTTTAGAAATCTCAGCACTCATGACCGACAACAACGAGAGCCTTCCTATATCATCGAGATTTGAATTTCAATGGTATCGAGGAGGACTTCGATATATTGATGCACATATGATTTTCTTAAGTAAAAAGAGGGGCACCGGAGATCTGCCTGTCGATATTATCGAGTCACCTTCGATGGACTCGAGATTCAAATATCGATGATATCGATAGGTATATATACATCGATAAATCAATCCAAAGATATATGTGGTTGTTGGACACTCTTGTCCTCATCCAATGGAATCGATTTGTCATCGAGGACATTGACAGCGCAGGTCGATCATATCGATATGTGTATTGATAAAATCGACAAAGTAAGAAAACTTAGAGATTTTTTCATTTTGAAAAAGTTTTCTTAACTTAAAAATCCTATGATGTTCTAACTTGTTTTAAGGGTTTAAGTACCTAGTGTTTTGGGACATGGGATATACGAGTTAGATTTGCCTGAAGCGAGCTTGTGTACACATCCGGTTGAGATAGATGCTTTTGAATTGATCTTGGATGACTCAACACTCACGCTAATTGACAAACCAGGGCACTTTCAGGTTGATCGATGTTGGGTTCGGGCAAGAACTCAATTGGGATCAATTTGGCAATGTCATCGTCAACCGCGGCTAACAACTTTTCTAGGGCGTCTACTCAGGAGTTTTGGGTCTAGGGGACCAGAGTGAGTTCACATTTGTCGAATGGTCGAGAAGTTCTTTCGTCTGCTAGAGATAGGCAATCATCTTCTCTCCCTTCACTTGGTATTCATCTGCCACTTGGTTGACAATGAGCTGGGAGTCACTATGAATTTTTAAAGTTCGAGCTCCCATGGCCTTTGTCATTTTGAGCCCAACAAGGAGGGCCTCATAGGCTGCCACTTTGTTGGACGTTAGGAATCCAAATCTTAAAGCATATTGAGTGCAGGTTTGGTCGGGTGCCACAAGGATTATCTCTGTCACACTGCCTTTAGAGTTGAAGTACCCATCGACATGAAGTGTCCATGAGTGGGGGTCAGTCTCTACCTTAATTTCCTTCGGTTGTTCCGGGAGCTCGGTGTTGATGAACTCTGCGATGAAGTGGGCCACTGCCTGGCCTTTGATAGCAGTTCAGGGGTGATAATTGATGTCGAACTCACTGAGCTCAATCGCCCACTTCATTAGTCTTCCCGACACTTCAAGCTTCTGGAGTATGTGACGAAGGGGTTGATTGGTTGAGACCACAATGTTATGGGCCTGGAAGTAGGGATGAAGGTGGTGAGATGATACTATCAGAACTAGCACGAGCTTTTTAATGTTGGGATACCTAGTTGTAACGTCTCAGAAAAATTCGTACAGAGACCCGAGTACCACCTCGATCAGAAATTACTTGGGATTAATTCCTTTAGAAATTAAGCGTAAGATAACTAGCGCTATGCTAGATTAGCTGTGAAATTAGCACTGATCACTTTAAATACGTTCTGCAAGACCCAAAACTTGTGGAATTGTTAACGCTATAACATCCTAAAACCTAGGATCAAACTCTAAACCCGTTTGCTCTCAGGAACTCTTTGAAACTTTGTAATGGATTCTGACCGCGCGTCGTGAGTCCGGTAGCAATGAACTTAGACCATTATGACCGTGTAGTTAGACTTGACTACCACCCCTGAAATCAAGCCCAACTGATGTTCTGAGGCTATTTCATTAAGCCTGGAGCAAGGAGTGTGAGAAAAGTGAAATTCTTTATAAATTAAATGTGATTTAAATAAATCTGGCACGTGTCGCTTGCGGGTTAAGTATAAGCATTCAGACCGTTGGAATCTGACCCAAATATACCCTCAGATCAGGGAACATTTCCCACTCAGGTCAGTGTACTTGGAATCTCTGATCGAGTCTCAGTGACCGCTGAACTGAAACCGGTCCGCCACGTGCGATCTTGAAACCCTATCGAACTGAAAACTTAATGTGATCAGGATCCAACATCCATAAGCTTAAGTCCGACCGCATTCAGTTAGGGGACCTCCAGAAACGTTCTTTCAGATCGGAAAGGACCTGATTTGGCTATAACTCAAGTATACCTTGGTTTAGAGTCTAAATAGGTGAGTTTCTAACCTATTTAAAGACCTTAAACCCTCTCACATCCCTCCCATACGAATTTGTAAAAACCCTATGAAAGAGAAGAGAGAAAAGAGAGAGATTGTGTGGAAGTTGTGAGGGAAAGTTCCTATCACTCGATTCTTATTCTACACGTGCTTAGCCATCATGTTCTAATCACTCTTCCAGTGATTCTGACTTCATTCTAGGTAAGAAAACCCTAACCTTAACCTGTTTTAGGAATTCCATTGATACAAGTAGCGAGGTAGCTGACTTTCTTGTGGTATAGGTCGTCATACTGACGTTGGTGAAGCGTAGAGTTCCTATTCGATTCGATACGCTTCTACGGCGTAAGGTGAGGATTTTAGATGCTTAGGTTACCTGTTTTCAAAGCTTTCAATGTCATTTAATAGTAGATTATCGACAAGAATGCTGTTTGACATGTAGAACATGCTGTCTGTTTTCCATTTCGATTACGTACGGAGAATATGAGATTTAGGATATTTTAGGTATTTGTAGGAAATACTGTATACGTCCGTATTTTTCTAAAATGATTGCCATGTGTATTTGTCGTGTTATTATACTAGTTAGGCGTGTATGATCTGTTTGGCGAAGAGATTCGCCATAATGCACACTTTAAGTCGACATATGCTATGTAGACAAATGTGTGTAAATTAAGTGTTTGTATAAGAGTATGTATTAGTAAGTATTGAGTGAATGGTGTTGTAGATTAGTTTTGAGATTGGATTCTCAACTAATATGATGATGTACATGATATCCTCCATGTTGTTATATTGAATTAATTTCCTTATGTATATGAAATGCTTGCGTTTGGTTGATTTGCTTATGTTGTACGCTATAACATGTTCTTAACATGCTTAGATTATTTGTGCTTCATTTCTGTCACTCTCATATGAATATTAAATTAGAGTACAAGTGCTTAGGGCTATATTCTAGTCCAGGCAATAGGTAACAGATTTGAAATCGTGGTTGAATTCTATTCGCCACGAAGGATGCGTCTACGAACCCGAGTCATTCTTTGGTTGACGGCAGTGGTTAGTTCACACGAGGTGTTTTATACACTTCATGTCGTTGAGCTTGAGGTGCGCTCGTACTAGTCGAGCTCATCAAGCAACCCGACTGACCATTGTATGTTCACCTTGTATTGGTCATAACTGCTTAAACGTAGGGTATTGAACTTACCAGTGATAACCCTGATAACCATGGTACCTTGATCAATTAAGACTCATGAGCTAGGCATGGTGGTATGGGACACCATGGTCGAGTTGTTGGCCTATGCTGGGGCCACAAACCTCCCCGTAGTGACTAGTGAGTACCTCAGACTCCTGAGCCGATTGTGGTGGTATGGGACACTACATTCGAGCTGTCGGTCTACTCTGATTGGTGACGAGCCCTTTGTAGTGACCTCGAGCGTATTCTGAGTTTACGTGAGGTGACGACCCTTCCGTAGCAACAAGAATACAACTAGGCCTATATTGATAAGGTGATGGGGGAGCGGTGCAACGAGTGCGAGCAACAGCCCTGGCAGCCCTTGCAGTGACCTAGAAATATATCATCGTATGAGACTACTAGGAGTGACGACCCTAGACAGGATCTATGTTGGGATTGATATAAGGAAAGTACCTTAGTTTTTCAATCCTGCTGTTTGAAAGGACTAATAACAACTCGGTAATCAAATCCATATCGCATTGCATGTGCCTGAAAGATGTGGAGCACTGAGGGAAGAAAGCATGCCGCGGACGTAAGATGGTGTTGCATGAGGGAGTATGTCGGTGAGGACACGCATCATTACTGCATCTCATACTTGCATGAATAACAGTATCTAGGAATGTCTGATTGTTTGCTTTACTATTATCGCGTGATTGATTTGATAACATGCTAAACTTTGCTCTATGATTCCACTGAGTTGATCACTCATTCTCACGTTACGGGACGGTGTTTGCAACACCTACCAGACTCTGTCTTAGATGCAGATAGCGAGGCGATTCAGGAGCTGGAGCCAGACTACTACGAGGACTAGGACGAGTTCTCGTACATGCAGTTTTCTGACGGCTTCGCATAGGTGGCTTGGATCAGCGGGATTTTTACTAGTTGGACCATCATGTGACCTTTGATTTTGGTTTATTATATGTATTTGTGACTCAGAGTTATATTCATACTTTGGAGACAGTTCGAGATTGTTTTGTTTTACATATAGTGATATATATATCTTTCAGTCTTTCGTTTACGTTTTATCACTGGATCTGGAGTATGAATTACAGTTTGGTAAAATCTCACTCATGTTAATGCACTAACTCAGACAACATTCAATCATAAGCATATTTGTTGCATAAGTGATGGTCTGGAACTCAGAAGTTGGGTTTCTACACGACCTCCGATTTTCAGGGCGTTACAAGTTGGTATCAGAGCATAATTTGGATTAACCCGGACCTGGGTTATGGTCACACGACGTACGTTGTCGCCCTTTTGACTTAGGTGGGTGTGAGAAATCCATAGAAACATTCATAGGATCTCAGTTTCGCCAATTGGTGAAGTTCACCCAAATCGATCGTTTTGATCGAGTCCGTGTGCATCCATGGTCACATGAAACGACCCCGGACCACTTCTAGTTTGTGTGTGGATGAGCTTAGACCTCTATTGATCCTATCCCAGCTATTTAAAATCACTAAAAGAGAATATGCAGCAATTAGTACCCGAAATGACATAAAATAGTTTGAAACGGAGTCGTGGGCATACCCACGCTCATCTAGAATGATCCAGGGTGGGACCCACATGAATTTTGGGCCCTTAGGGCAGGAGGACCTCGCCCAAATGGCGAGGCCTCGCCAAACACTACAGCGTGTGGCGAGGCCTCGCCGATCAGTGGGCCCATCTCGATCGGGCCTTCGGGCCGATGATGTTTGGGGGTTAGAGTGACCCCCTGGTACATGGGCCGTCCATTAAAACAGTCCCAAATCACTACCTCCTTCACAAACCATACCCCCAAGCTCTCCTTTTCTCTCCCATTTGCTGGTTTCTCTCTCAAATCCCATTTTCAATCACTCCCATCATCGTTTTCTGCCTCAACCCACGCCCCTCCATCGTTTACAGCTATGCACACTCCCTATCCTTTCCATTCTCGTTCGTTGGAGCTCTCACATCCTCCATTTGAGGCTAGAAATCGTGTAAGCTCTTAACTCAGCCCATGTCTTCCTTTTCCCTTTTTTAATCTTTGTCATTTGGGCCTGTACAACCTCTGTTGAGGCTCACATTCATGGAGAACCAGAAACTCCAGCCCCATTTCTCCTTTTTCTTCATTTTCCATGGCCTTCTTCAAGTTTGTGGTGGCCTTATTCTCCCTTTCCACCGTCCTCTCTCTTATGGGAAAGAGGAAGACTACCGCTGATGAAGCTGGGCCTAGTCGCCCCTCACGTTAAGTCTCCAGAGTGTGAACATGTTACCAGGTTAACTAATTACATGTATACTCCAAAATAGAAAGAAAAGAATATACATGGGTGTGTAAATAGAAGGAAAATCGCCAAGTGTATTGGCATCTAATCAGTAACCCTATAAATCCGTCGATCAGAACCAGCATATAGGAGAAATCCTCCTCATCATCATTAAGTCCGGCTCCACTTCACAAGCAACGCCATCATCTGCAACTAAAATAGGGACTGGTTGGTGTGCGCGACACCGTCCCATAACGCTGGAGTGAGTGATCAACTCAGTGGAATCATAGAGCAAAGATTAACATGTTATCAAATCAATCACGTGATAATAGTAAAGCAGGCAATCAAACATTCCTAGATACTGTTATTAATGCAAGCATGAAATGATATGATGGATGCCCTCACCGACATACTCCCTCATACGGCACCATCTTTCGCCCGTGGCATGCTTGCGTTCCTCAGTGCTCCACATCTTTCAGGCACATGCAGTGCGATATGGATAATGATTACTGAGTTATTATTAGACCATTCATACAGTAGTACTGGGAAACTAAGGTACCTTCCTTATATCAATCCTAACACAGATCCTGTCTAGGGTCGTCACTCCTAGCAATCTCATACGATGTTATATTTATAGGTCGCTGCAAGGGCTGCCAGGGCTGTTGCTCACACTCGTTTCACCGCTCTCCCATCACCTTATCAATACAGGCCTAATGTACTCTTGTCACTACGGAAGGGTCGTCGCCTCCCGTAGACTCAGAATACGCTCGAGGTCACTACAAAGGGCTCGTCACCAATTAGAGTAGGCCGACAGCTCGAATGTAGTGTCCCATACCACCACAATCGGCTCACGAGTCAAAGGTGCTCACTGGTCACTACGGGGAGGTTTGTGGCCCCAGCATAGGCCGACAACTCGACCATGGTGTCCCATACTACCATGCCCGGCTCATGAGTCTTTATGGATTAAGGTACCATGGTTAACAGGGTTTTCAATGGTAAGTTCAGTACCTTAGGTTCAAGCAGTTATGACTCATACAAGGTGAATATACAATGGCCAGTCGGGTTACGTGACGGGCTCGACTAGTATGAGCGCATCTCAAGCTGAGCGACATGAAGTGCATAAAACACTTCGTGTGGCCTAACCACTACCGCCAACCCAAAACACGACTCACGTTCATCGACGCGTCCTTCATGGCAAATAGAAGCCAACCACGAATTCAAACCATTACCGACTGCCTGGACTAGGTTATAGCCTCAAGCATTTATAAATCAACATCAGTAAGCATATGAGAGTAACAGAAATGAATATAAATAATACAAGCATCTGGTCACATGTTATAACATACAACATAAGAAAATCAATTGACACATGCATTCCATATATATAATGAAATCAATTCATATAGCCAACATGGTGGAAACCATATACATCAGCATATTAATTGAGAATTCAATCTCAAAACTAATTCACAACACCATTTACTCAATACATACTAATACAAACACTTAGTCTACACACTTTAGTCTACATTGCGTATGTCGACCCAAAGTGCGCATTAGGGCGAATCTCTTCGCCAAACAGATCATGCACGCATTTCTAATATCCTAACATGATAAATACCCATGGTAATCATTTCAGAAAAATACGGACGTAAACAGTATTTCCTACAAATGCCTAAAATACCCTAAATCTCAAATTCACCGTACGTATACGAAATGGAAAACGGACAGCATATTCTACATGTCAAATGGCGTTCTCGTCAATAATCTACTATTAAACGACATTGAAAGCTTTGAAATCAGTCAATCTAAGCGTCTAAAATCCTCACCTTTTGCCTTAGACGTGTATCGATTCGAATAGAATGTCTACGCTTCGTCAACGGCATTATGGCGACCTATATCACAAGATACATAAGCTACATCGCTACTTGTAACAAAGGAATCCCTAAAACAGCTTGTCGTTAGGGTTTTCTTATCTAGAAGTGAGTTGGAATCATCAGGAAAGTGATTTGAATGCAGTGCTTAAGCACGGGCAGAAGCTGTAGCAAGTGGCAGGAAATCTCTCCCACAACTCACTCACAATCTCTCTCTTTCTCTCTCTCTCTTTCTAGGGTTTATAGCAAATTTAGATAGGAGAGATATGAGAGGGTTTAAAGCCCTTATATAGGCTAACACCTCACCTAAATAGACTTGGGACAAGGGTATACTTGGGTTATAACCAAATCGGGTCTCTTATGATCCAAAAGAGCGTTTCGGGAGGTCCCCTGGCCGAACGCGGTCGAACTTAATCTCATGCACATTGGATCCTGCTCACCACAAGTTTACAGACCGGTAGAGTTTCCAGATCGCATGTGGCGGACCAGTTTCAGTTCAGCGGTCACGGAGACTCAATCGAGGATTCCAAGTACACTGACCTGAGTGGGAAATGTTTTCTGATCTGAGGGTGTATTTGGGTCAGATTCCGAAGGTCAGAACGCTTAAAAAATGTCACGCAAGCGACATGTGCCAGATTTATTTAAATTATATTTAATTTCTAAATAAATTCACTTTTCTCACACTCTTCACTCCGGACGAAGGAAATGGTCTCAGGACATCGTATGGACATGATTTTCGAAACAATTGTCAAGTCCAACTAAGCGGTCATAATGGTCTGAGATTGTAGATATCGGACTTTCGACGCGCGGTCTAGATCCAATACAAAGTTTTAAAGAGTTCTTGAGAGCAAAAGGGTTTAGAGTTTGATCCTAGATTTTAGAGTAATGTAGCGTCAATGATTCTATAGGTTTTGGGTCTTACAGATCATATTTAAAGTGGTTCGAGCTAATTCTATTGATTGTTTAGTTCAGTACTTAACCAAATTCTGACCTAATTATAACAGAATAAGTCCCTAGGAAGTTCTACGCCCTTTCCTGATATTTTTAATTAGTATATTATTTTAATTATTTTTTTAGTAGTTCATCATCAAGTCTAATTCATCTCCACCAAATTGCATGATATTTCATGTTGTAGAAAAATTCTAAAAATTCTAGAAGTAGTAACTGTCCAAAACTATACTTTCCGGATAGTTGTCACAACAACCCATTTTTAACTATACTCAATATTTTATTATATTTTTTACTTATTTTTATATGAAACTAGACTCATTTATCTTCAATCTGGCTTTTGAATCACCTAAATCGGAGTTATAAGGAGGAAGATATAATTTTTCAAAGTTGAACTAAAATCATAGAAAATGTGGCCGAAAACAGGCCAGCCGATGAACTGCGGCCTGGCCAAGCCCGGTAATTGGCGAGCCCTTGCCGAACCGGCGAGCCCCTCGCTGCTCGCTGACTTATTTGGGATGATTTCATCGTCTGATATTTGAAATAGGTGTATTTTAGAACTTGGGATGAGTTATTTAATATGCAATATATGATTTTGGGGTAGGAGAAGCTGATCTATCCAAATAGCCTACTTATTTTATGAGATTTAAAAATTTTAATGGTTAAAAACCCCTTTTATTTATTTATTTACTATTCATAGTACTTTTTAGTTTAAGTATTGATCAACATCACCTAAACTTTAATATTTATGTCTAATATGAAATCTCTTAGAAACTTTTGAAGGATAAAGTAGTGAAAGGTGAGATTTTCGAAGGAAATCAGGATTTGAGACTTTTGGATTGAGTTTTAAGAAGTTAATCAGGTGTTAGGATTGACCCATTACCTAAGGACGTCTAAATCTAGGTTAGCAAAAATTCGGGGTGTTACACTAGTCCAAGTGCCGCTCGTGAGTTTCAGACGAAGCGGGATCTTGATCCCTGATCTCCTGCTGGAAGGGCTTGGTTGGAGGAACAACCCCATGGAGTTTATGAGGGCCATCGGGTCCTTTTTGAAGCTCAGGTGGATGGGCGACTCTTTAGAGAATATCAGTTGCTCGAGCTCCTGGAACAAGCCCAGTGGGGTCCGCTATTTGACGTCAGGCAACGCGCCAATGCAAGCACGGTCTGAGCCTTCTATGCCAACATTCATGAGGCTACGCTGGAACCCTTGCAGTTCTGAGTCTTATGTGGAGTGAATTTGTGAGCCACAGTTGACGTCAGATTGATATCTCAGCTTCTGAATGTGTCCCTTGGCGAGGTACATGCGAGCGCTAAGAATCTGAATAATATGTATGAAAGGGACCGCCGCACACATTCCCTTTGTGGCCGACTGGTTGAGTGGCAGCCGAACCAGAGTCTTCTTGTGTCCCATATGACAGACGACTTCCGCTTGCTCCACCACATTTTCACATTAAACCCCTACCCTAGGTGGAGCAACCGTAGTTAGTGTACGCGCCTCATGGTGGACTTCCTGCATCAAGTGGGGCAGAGGTCAAACCTGTGTGTGCCTTCGTTCGTGTTGCGACAGATAGTTCAGGTTGTACTCTCGAGGAGGACTGAGTCGCTCCCATATGGCTGACTCATATGCAAGATTGCATGTGAGTTTGGTTATGGCCTTGGTGAGGAGATGTCGGTGCCGGTTCATCATATCAATGAAGCTACCCTCAATCAGATGGAGATCGGGCCACGGCAACGCCAAGCTTGACTTGAGGAGAGCAAATATGAGACTGAGAGCGAAGAAAAAGAGAGTGAAGAAGAAGCTGCGGCCGAGATCCAAGAAGAGGAAGAACCAGAGGCCCAGAGCAAAGATGAGAGCTCCCCTCCTGCAGTACCAGGGCAGGCTTCTAGTCAGGCTCCTTGGGATACTCGTATAGCTCGCCTTGAGGAAGATCATGCTGCCCTACGACAAGGCCAGGTTGCCTTGCGACAGGACATTACGGACCTGCGGGGCTTTGTGAAGCACAAGTTCAAGAAGGTGACTAGCACCTTGAAATCTATCTTGTGTTGTCTGCAGGATAAAGGTGTCCATCCTTCATCACCAGACTCGGACGAGTGATTAGATTTTAGACGTTTGTCGGTCGTATGTAGTTTTTTTTGTGTTTTCTGTGTGTAAGCCTGAGAAGGCTTAGTAGTTAGTTTATGTTACAGTTGTAGCTTTGGCTAACTTAGTTTCCCATGTGTTTCTTGTTATGATGCATGTAAGGATATATCTCTTGTATTGTGACAAATTTTGATTAAATGAAATGCATGAAGTTTCTTTGGTTTGTTATGTGAATGATTGTGTGGTGTGTTTGTGCTATTGCTAAAACTGACTGGGTTGCACCTTATGTTGAATATAGGGAATGCCACCTAAGGTTACTCGAAACACGGCACGTCTTACGCTGGGTGAGCCGATGGATCGGGTTCCTCCCCAGAGTGATGATCATATGGACCCTGCTGTGGGCCTGATTCGTGAGACTGCACCTGAGTCTCAGCCTTCTGCAGGTCCTACAGTCGAACCACCACCTTTCACACCGCCAGTTCGAGAGCAGTACTGTGCGCCTTCCTCGACGCAGTGTATGCCTCAGCCTGCTCCACCTCCTGATATGTTTGATCAGTTGATGACCACGATGCACCAGCAGCATCAGCAGCTTTTGACTGTTATCGCAGGGGCCTTAGCCCAGGGTGGGAGTGCGACTCCACCTGCGCCATCTGTGCATCCAGCTGAGGATGCTGGGACTTCGACTCAGGATGAGGATATAGCTCACACTGCACCATCTGCCTACCCTGCGGGGAATGCTGCTGATACCAGAGGCCTATTTGAGCGATTCCAATGCTTGCGGCCTCCTACGTTTGTGGGTTCTCACAGACCCGAGGAGGCCGAGTATTAGCTCGACCGCATCTCGAAGATATTGAGGATGCTACACTGCTCGAAGTCCGAGCAGGTTGAGTTGGCCACTTTCATGTTCGAGAGGGAGGCCAGCTTATGGTAGGATAGCGTATTGCGGACGGTTGCAGTTGGCTATGTATGGACTTGGGCAGCATTCGAGTTCCATTTCCATGAGAAATACTATCTGCAAACCTACCGACATGAGAGGGAGAATGAGTTTTTACCCCTCAGGCAGGGAGGCATGTCAGTTACGGAGTATGAGCATCGATTTACAGAGTTGGGCAGATATGTCCCTACGATACTTGCAGATGAGCAGATGCGGATACGACGATTTTCTAAGGACTTGCGACCTGACATTCAGTCGAAGATGTGTTATGTCGGCATACCCTCTTATGCCGAGCTGATACACATGTTTATACGGGCAAAGCAGGATGTAGATCGCTTGACACATTCTCGTGGCCCTATGGTTGCTAGGCCACGACCAGATGCTCAGGGTAGGCCACTCCTTGGCAAGAGGCCTCGCGTCGACTCTCCTCCTAGGGCTATAGTGCCAGTACTTCCGATGAGGTGCCCAGGTGTGACCTGTACCTATTGTGGGAGACCTGGTCACACTGTAGAGGGCTGTTTTACTCGGATGAGGGATAACGGGTTTTCACCACAGCAAAAGATCGATCGTCCTCGCCCATAGGCTTTATCCGCTCCACCGTTACAGTCAGATCCTGCGCATCCTTCTTTCAGACCTCCCACACCTCAGTTCTGGCCGCCTTAACCTCCCATGGTACCACGGTCGAACCGTCCACAGAAGGCTCGAGTACATGCATTGACAGCAGAGGCATCCGGGACAGAGACTGCTCTGCCTTTGCCTTTGAGGTCACAGCCCACATTGGAGGTACTCTTATATTCATGATGGTAGATACAGGATCCACGATTTCATTGATATCGCATTCAGTAGTCAAGCGCCTTGGGCTACCGACTACTTGGATGAATGGGGTGCGAGTTCTTACAGCGCACGGGACCTTTTCTGATGTCACTATAATGTATGAGGGTTGTTTGCTGGATCTAGGGAGCAGGACGATGGCTATTGACCTTGTCGTCGACCCCTCTCTCTATTATCTCGACGTCATTCTTGGCATGGATTGGTTGACTGCAGGGAGGGCCGAGATTGACTGCGAGACTCCTATAGTGACAGTCTACGAGCCCAAGGGCACGTCCTTTACATTTCCAGTGCAAGTTAATCTCTCCTTTCGAGTACTTAGCTACACTTCTTTATTGAGGGGTGTTGATGCCCCGACACTTAAGCGCACGCCAGTAGTCCGTGATTATGAGGATCTGTTTAGAAAGATTCCTGGGTGGCCACCTCAACGTGAGATTGACTTTACTATCGACCTGGTGCCCGGTTCGACGCCCGTCTCACTGCCGACGTATCGCATGGCCCCGTGTGAGATGGAGGAGTTGAGGAAACAGATTGATGATCTGTTAGAGGTTGGCTTCATACAACCGAGTGTGTCTCCTTGGGGAGCACCGGTGCTATTTGTGACGACGAAGGATGGTTCACTATGATTGTGTATTGATTATCGCAGGTTGAATCAGATTACGATGAAGAATAGATACCCTTCGCCCAGGATTGATGACCTATTTGATCAGCTGAGAGGAGCGCAGTACTTCTCGAAGATTGATCTGTAGTCAGGGTATCACCAGCTGCACGTCAGGAATGAGGATGTGCAGAAGACGGCTTTCAGGACTAGCTTTGGCCATTATGAGTTCCTCGTGATATCGTTCGGTCTTACGAACGCACCAGTCGTGTTCATGGATATGATAAACAGGGTATTTCGGCCATTCCTCTATCGATTTGTCATCGTGTTTATAGACGACATTTAAGTATACTCCAAGAGTTGGGAGGAGCATGAGGAGCACTTACGATCAGTCCTGGATACTCTGAGATAGCACCAGTTGTTCGCACAGTATAAGAAGTATGACTTCTGGAAGGAGGAAGTCAAGTTCCTGGGACATGTGATGTCCAAGGATGGGATGGCGGTGGACCTTGCTAAGGTAGCCGCAGTGCAGGACTGGAAGCAGCCTGGTTCAGTTACCGAGGTGAGGAGTTTCTTGGGACTTGCTCACTACTATCGATGATTCATTCGGGACTTCTCCAAGATAGCAGACCCTTAACTCAGTTGACACGAAAGGATCTGAAGTTCGCCTAGAATGAGAAGGCAGAGGCAGCCTTTCAGGAGCTGAAGGACAAGCTGACGTCCGCCCCTGTGCTAGTATTTCCAGAGCAAGGGGTTAAGTACACGATATACATCGACGCATCTAGCGTTGGTCTGGGTTGTGTCCTTATGCAGAAGTACAGGGTGATTTCATATGCCTCGAGACAATTAAGGAAGCACGAGGAGAATTACCCTACACACGACCTTGAGTTGGCTGCGGTCATTTTTTCACTGAAGCTCTGGAGACATTACCTCTATGGAGAGGAGTTCGAGCTCTTTTGCGACCACAAGAACCTCAAGTACATATTCACGCAGCGGGACCTGAATATGAGGCAGCGGCGATGGATGGAGACTTTGAAGGACTTTAAGTTCGAAGTTTCCTACCATCCCGGCAAGCGAACCTTGTGGCTGACGCGTTAAGCCGCAAGAAGGTGATAGAGTTTGCGGCTCCACTGATGGTAGCTGAGTGGGACATGGTTGAGTTTTTACAAGACTTTGAGCAGAAACTCACTGTGGAGGAGCCATTTGAGTTTATCGCACATGTTCAGGTGCGACCTCTTATCGATGACAGGGTCATCGCTGCGCAGAGGGACGACGAGCGTCTGACTGAGCTTCGAGAGCAGGCCAGTGATGATGCAGATGCCGAGTGGTGAGTTGGAATGGATGGGGGCTTACGTTATCGTGGCCGCCTATGCGTCCAGATGTCCCTGACTTGAGACAAGAGATTCTAGAAGTGCGCACAGTTCTAGACTTGTGATGCATCCGGACAGCACAAAGATGTATCGTGACATGAAGAGGACCTATTGGTGGGATGGCATGAAGACCCACATCACAGATTTCGTGTCCCATTGTCTCACTTTCCAGCAAGTGAAGGCAGAGCATCGCCGACCTCCTGGTCTCCTTCAGCCTATGCCTATAGCTGAGTGGAAGTGGGACTTTATTTATATGGATTTCATTTCGGAACTGCCGAAGACGAGGAAGGGACATGATTCTATTTGGGTAATCGTCGACCGTTTGACGAAGTCAGCGCACTTCCTACCGATCAGAGTTACGAACTCTGCAGACGAGTTGGCTATACTATACATCAGGGAGATAGTGCGTCTACATGGAGTTCCCTTAGAGATCGTGTCGGACAGAGACACACGCTTCACTTCTATTTTCTAGACTCGCATCCAGGAAGCTATGGGTGTGAAGTTGAAGTTCAGTACTGCATTTCACCCACAGACAGACGAACAGACAGAGTGGGTGAACCAGATTCTAGAGGACATGCTGCGGGTTTGCGTGTTGGATTTCAAAGACAGTTGGGATGATTGTCTTCCATATGCGGAGTTCGCGTACAAAAACAGTTTTCTGGCCAGTATCGGTATGGCACCTTATGAGACCTTGTATGGGCGTCCTTGCCGAGCATCGTATTGCTGGGCAGAGGTCGGTGAGCACAGATTGATTGGCCCAGAGATAGTGCAGGCGACCTCGGAGAAGATTGACATCATCAGACACCGACTTCTTACAGTGCAGAGCAGACAGAAGAGTTATGCCGATACGAGACGGCGCCCGCTAGAGTTCACTGTTGGAGATCACGTATTTTTGAGAGTTTCCCCTATGAAGGGAGTTCTTCGGTTTGGGAAGAAGGGAAAACTAGCACTGCGATTTATTGGTCCGTTCCAGATTCTTGACCGTGTGGGAGCAGTGGCATATCGTCTGACTTTGCCTACGCCTCTCGTGAGCGTACACAACGTATTTCATATTTATATGCTGAAGAAATACGTTCCTGATCCTTCCCATATCATTAGATGGGAGCAGGTACAGTTAGGTGAAGATGTTACATATATACTGCGACTGACGCGTATATTAGACAGGAAGGATCAGGTATTGCGTAGTAAGGTCATCCCCCTTGTGAAGGTGTTGTGGACGCATCACACTGAAGAGGACGCTACATGGGAGACAGAAGCCGAAATCAGAAAGAATTACCCACAGCTTCTTAAAGAGTACGAAAAGGTACAAATTTCGAGGATAAAATTTATTGTTTAAGGGGGGTAGATTGTAACGTCTCAGAAAAATTCGTACAGAGACCCGAGTACCACCTCGATCAGAAATCACTTAGGATTAATTCCTTTAGAAATTAAGCGTAAGATAACTAGCGCTATGCTAGATTAGCTGTGAAATTAGTACTGATCATTTTAAATACGTTCTGTAAGACCCAAAACTTGTGGAATTGTTAACGCTATAACATCCTAAAACCTAGGATCAAACTCTAAACCCGTTTGCTCTCAGGAACTCTTTGAAACTTTGTAATGGATTCTAACCGCGCGTCGTGAGTCCGGTAGCAATGAACTTAGACCATTATGACCACATAGTTGGACTTGACTACCACCCCGGAAATCAAGCCCAACTGATGTTCTGAGGCTATTTCATTGAGCCTGGAGCAAGGAGTGTGAGAAAAAGTAAAATTCTTTATAAATTAAATGTGATTTAAATAAATCTGGCACGTGTCGCTTGCGGGTTAAGTATAAGCATTCAGACTGTTGGAATCTGACCCAAATACACCCTCGGATCAGGGAACATTTTCCACTCAGGTCAGTGTACTTGGAATCTCTGATCGAGTCTCAGTGACTGCTGAACTGAAACTGGTCCGCCACGTGCGATCTGAAAACCCTATCGAACTGAAAACTTAATGTGATCAGGATCCAACATCCATAAGCTTAAGTCCGACCGCATTCAGTCAGGGGACCTCCAGAAACGTTCTTTTGGATCGGAAAGGACCCGATTTGGCTATAACCCAAGTATACCTTAGTTTAGAGTCTAAATAGGTGAGTTTCTAACCTATTTAAAGACCTTAAACCCTTTCACATCCCTCCCATACGAATTTACAAAAACCCTACGAAAGAGAAGAGAGAAAAGAGAGAGATTGTGTGGAAGTTGTGAGAGAAAGTTCCTATCACTCGATTCTTCTTCTACACGTTCTTAGCCATCGTGTTCTAATCACTCTTCCAATGATTCTGACTTCATTCTAGGTAAGAAAACCCTAACCTTAACCTGCTTTAAGAATTTCATCGATACAAGTAGCGAGGTAGCTGACTTATCTTGTGGTATAGGTCGTCATATCGACGTGGACGAAGTGTAGAGTTCCTATTCGATTCGATACGCTTCTACGGCGTAAGGTGAGGATTTTAGATGCTTAGGTTACCTGTTTTCAAAGCTTTCAATGTCATTTAATAGTAGATTATCGACAAGAATGCTGTTTGACATGTAAAACATGCTGTCTGTTTTCCATTTCGATTACATACGGAGAATATGAGATTTAGAGTATTTTTGGTATTTGTAGGAAATACTGTATACGTCCGTATTTTGCTAAAATGATTACCATGTGTATTTGTCGTGTTATTATACTAGTTAGGCGTGTATGATCTGTTTGGCGAAGAGATTCGCCATAATGCACACTTTGGGTCGACATATGCTATGTAGACAAATGTGTGTAGATTAAGTGTTTGTATAAGAGTATGTATTAGTAAGTATTGAGTGAATGGTGTTGTAGATTAGTTTTGAGATTGGATTCTCAACTAATATGATGATGTACATAATTTCCTCCATGTTGCTATATTGAATTGATTTCCTTATGTATATGAAATGCTTGCGTTTGGTTGATTTGCTTATGTTGTATGATATAACATGTTGTTAACATGCTTAGATTATTTGTGCTTTATTTCTGTGACTCTCATATGAATATTGAATTAGATTACAAGTGCTTGAGGCTATATTCTAGTCCAGGCAATCAGTAACAGATTCAAAATCGTGGTTGGATTCTATTCGCCACGAAGGACGCGTCGGCGAACCCGAGTCGTGCTTTGGTTGACGGTAGTGGTTAGGCCGCACGAGGTGTTTTATGCACTTCATGTCGTTCAACTTGAGGTGCGCTCGTACTAGTCGAGCTCGTCAAGCAACCCGACTGACCATTGTATGTTCACCTTGTATTGGTCATAACTACTTAAACCTAGGGTACTAAACTTACCAGTGATAACCCTGATAATCATGGTACCTTGATCCATTAAGACTCATGAGCCGGACATGGTGGTATGGGACACCGTGGTCGAGCTGTCGGCCTACGCTAGGGCCACAAACCTCCCCGTAGTGACCAGTGAGCACCTCAGACTCCTGAGCCGATTGTGGTGGTATGGGATACTACATTCGAGATGTCGGCCTACTCTGATTGGTGACGAGTCCTTTGTAGTGACCTCGAGCGTATTCTGATTCTACGTGAGGCGACGACCCTTCCGTAGCGACATGAATACAACTAGGCCTATATTGATAAGGTAATGGGGGAGCAGAGCAACGAGTGCGAGAAACAGCCCTGGCAACCCTTGCAGCGACCTAAACATATATCATCGTATGAGACTACTAGGAGTGACGACCCTAGACAGGATCTGTGTTGGGATTGATATAAGGGAAGTACTTTAGTTTTCC
This sequence comes from Magnolia kwangsiensis, assembly GCA_037074715.1. NCBI lineage: Eukaryota > Viridiplantae > Streptophyta > Magnoliopsida > Magnoliales > Magnoliaceae > Magnolia > Magnolia kwangsiensis. The sequence goes on along the minus strand of CM073587.1, from coordinate 36,977,434 downwards.
AATCCTGCTATTTGAAAGGACTAATAACAACTCGGTAATCATATCCATATCGCACTGCATGTGCCTGGAAGATGTGGAGCACTGAGGGAAGAAAGCATGCCGTGGACGTAAGATGGTGTTGCATAAGGGAGTATGTCGGTGAGGGCACGCATCATTACTGCATCTCATACTTGCATTAATAACAGTATCTAGGAATGTCTGATTATTTGCTTTACTATTATCGCGTGATTGATTTGAAAACATGCTAATCTTTGCTCTATGATTCCACTGAGTTGATCACTCACTCCCACGTTACGGGACGGTGTTTGCAACACCTACCAGACTCTGTCTTAGATGCAGATAGTGCGACAATTCAGGGGCTGGAGCCGGACTACTATGAGGACCAGGACGAGTTCTCGTACATGCAGTTTTCTGGCGGCTTTGCATAGGTGGCCTGGATCAGCGGAATTTTTGCTAGTTGGACCATCATGTGACCTTTGATTTTGGTTTATTATATGTATTTGTGACTCAGAGTTATATTCATACTTTGGAGACAGTTCGAGATTGTTTTGTTTTACATACAGTGATATATATATCTTTCAGTCTTCCGCTTACGTTTTATCACTGGATCTGGAGTATGAATTGCAGTTTGGTAAAATCTCACTCATGTTAATGCACTAACTCAGACAACATTCAATCGTAAGCATATTTGTTGCATAAGTGATGGTCTGAAACTCAGGAGTTGGGTTTCAACACGACCCCCGATTTTCAGGGCGTTATACTAGTCTTAGCCGGGGCTAGCGCTTTGCTGACGTAGTAGATAGGGAGTTGTCTACCTTTAACCTCTTGTATTAGTGTTGAACTGAATGTCATGGCCGAGATGGCAAGTTAGAGTAGTAGTGGTTTTCCTTACTCGGGTTTAGAAAATAAAGGGGGCTACCCTAGATATTGCTTGAGCTATTGGAAAGCTTGCTCAAGTTTGTTTGTCCACGTCGGCTTGGCGTTACCCTTCAGCCGTTGAAAGAACAGAAGGCATTTGTCAGTATCTCTAGAGACGAACCTGTTGAGGGTGACGACTCTACCTGTGAGTCATTGGATTTCCTTTGTGGTCTTAAGCGAGTTTATGTTCAACAACACTTGTATCTTACCGAGGTTCGCCTCGATCCCTCTATGGTTGACCAGAAAGCCGAGAAACTTTCCCGAGCTCACCCCAAATATAAGATCTCGTCCATTCTGTACATTTTCTATACCCGTGTGTACAATTATCGGTGCCCTTACCTAGACCTGGACTAGTTGTGCATAGTACACACCCGACTGACCAAAACCTCAAGACCTCGAAACCCTCGCCATTTCGATCGCCTTGTCACCACGGTCGCAAAATACCACCTGTGCATCCTGCGACACTCCGTTGGTGAGATACACTGTGAAGAATCATTGATGTATGATGAGCACATGGCGTCATACGTTCCATTCCACACATGTGTGCAATATATGCTCTCACACATGCACCATACCACACATGGGTGAGAAAATCTCTACCCATATGTGTGATGTCACCCTCCCATACTATCCCTCTCTCATATGTACCCAAAGTCAACTCTTCTTCATACCATACCCTGTGCATGATCTCATCATACTATGACATCCCATGATGCTTTAATACACCATTAAATCTTAATCATGCATTAATTGTCATAACTCTAGCCTAAGCTAAACATAATTATATTAATCTAATCTAATCACATTTTTAGCCATTTCTCTAAGAATATCCTTTTTTTTCTTAACATTTTCACCATTTTTCTACAATGAGAGAGAGAGGTGATCTTGGTGGGCCATCAACCTCATCCCTTCCACCATCAACTCCATCCATCCATCTAGTCCATCAAGGTGAGTACACCCCTTCACTTATGTTATTGATTTGTTTCCTATTTGAAATTGATGATGATTATAATATAGGACCTACTGATAGTGAGCTCCATTGTGATGATGTTTGCCATCTAACCCATTGGCTATATCCCCACCATAATGATCACCAGCCACCCAACCTGTCCTTAAGGTCACAAAGACCTGGATGAGGAGAAAACATAGATATCAGCCTCATCAGTAGACCATGGTCCTACTGTGGGGTCATTGTGACGCTGCATGCGGTCTGAACCGTCCAAGTTGTGGACCACATTGAATGTTTAATCCCTGCACACACTACACATAAATAAATAAATAAAACATTTATGAGGAGACGTCCTCTCTAGACGTTGTGTATCCAGATAGACACGTCTCTAATCTCTCTCATTCCCAAAGGGTTGTGGGGCCACCGTGGCCACATCATGATGTATTTGTAAGATCCACACCATTTATCCATTCTGGGAATCCATTTTATGTATTCGTTCCAAAAATCAGGATGACCTACAACTCTAACGGGGCGTATCACTTGTACACTGAGGATTAAATTGCTATCGTTAAATCTCTAGGGATATCTTAATGTTTATTTGCCTTTCAACCTACTGATCAAATCACAACATCCTTCGACAATTAAATATTGTAGGAGGGTCCCAGTAGGTGGCTCCCACACAGTTGGGGGATCACCTTTGATGTATTTACTATATATCTACCCCGTCCCTTTGGTGGGACCCATGTGGTCACCATGTGTATGGATTTTATCCACACCACCTATTAGGTGGGCAACACTCTAAAAATGAGACAAATCTAATATTAGTGGACCTTATGACACTAAATGATGACGATTGAACAACATCCATTAAAACTCTTAGCGTCCACTGTAAGGTTTGTTTGTCATTTGAGTTGTTGATCTGTGGGGCCTACAGTGGACCCCATCATGGCATATGTATCATATTCATGCCATTCAGCTCATTCCCTATATCACTTTAGGGGTATAAGCCTAAGATCAAGACTAATCCAAATTTTAGGTGGGACATACCAGTGGATAGAAAGGTCAACCGTTAAATTCTTCCAATGGTCACCGTAATGTTTGTATGCCAGGAATGATGGCAGAGGTCGGTGCCCAAAACACCTTTAATATATATATACACACGCACGGAAACGCTCACCTGCTAACTACGTACAAACGTTTTTGAAAATCTAACTTTTTTGAAAATCCATCATACGTGATGTGGATCCAAAATCTGAACCGTTCATGTGAAGCAACACCTCGTGAAACTCCGCAGGCCCAAGTTTTACTTTGATCTAAAACTTTGATGAGCCATAAAAAATGAAAATAAATTACTCCCTTGATTTACATTTCTCTTTTCTATGGCCCACCAGAATTTCATATCAAAATGAAAATTTGTCACATGGGGTTTCATAGGATTCCGCATCACATGGACCGTTCAGATTAGACACCCATGGCACGTGTGCAAAGGTGCACACGTGCATAAGTGCCCAGGGGAGCATGACTCATATATATATATATATATATATATATATATATATATAACAAAATAGAAGAGAGATATAAAAGAAATGAAGCCATCATTATCATATTTTGAGCTCCAGGAACTCATCGTGCTATATATGTTTTATCCACTGCCTGGGCCTACCTTAATGATATAATATGAGTTAAACATTCACTATTGATCTTTCCTAACGTCGACTCCATGGCACGCGTTTTGTCCAAATTGTGCATCTAGTGCAGCTCCTACCAGAGTGCATATATATATATATATATATATATATATATATATATATATATATATATATATATATATATATATATATATATATATATATATATATATATATATATATATATTATCCATGTCATCCAGTGGGTAGGACCCACCGTGATGTAGGTGTCTTGCATCCATTTTAACACCAAGTGGGTGGAGCCACTGTAATTCACATGTTACATCTAAACCACCCAACTATCTAAACAGCTTAGCTAGAGCATATGACGTAAATGAGACAGATTCAAATATTAGGTGGACTCTACCACTGGCAGCAACATTGAGGACTTATAGTTGAGACTCAGTAGGACTTGGCAATCTACGCCCACTAAAATGTTTATTCGCCACCAATCTGTGCCTCACGTATGAGGTATATGTTAATATTGTTGTTGTTCATGCCGTTCATGAATTCCCATTAACGACCTAAGCCACAAAAGTATTAGCCTGATTCGAACATGTGTGGGCACACTGTCTATGAGGCAGCGGGCCCACATTGTTGTTGTATTGAATTCCACGTTGTTTGTTAGACGGTGGGCCCACCCAGCTACTAGAGATTTTGATTTCAGGTGACCCATCTAAATATGGGGAATCCATCTTTTTGTGGGCCCACCTAGCAGTGCAAATTTTTGACTTCAGGTGGTCCATCGGGTGGTTTGCATTTGTAGTGTTATGAGGCCTACCAAGCTAAGTGGTAATTTTGACATATTGGTGGCTGCAAATCATGTGATCATGTGATGCTTGGGCACCCTAGACAATGTGAAATTGTATGACCTGTGAGGTTCACCACCATGAGATCACGTGTTGTGTTGTTGTTATAAATTGTGCATCATTGAGTTCTAACCCTTAATTAAGTAGTTATCTAATGTGTAGGCAATCCATGACTACATGGAATTGTGATTGGAGTGTGGCCCTAAGCCGCAGAATCGTATGACATGTGTTCAATGTCAACGTATGCGTGGACACTAGTGATGCGAGGGAGCAATGGATGTATAGGTATGAGCAATATCGCGTAGTGATATGTGTCCAACCCTTAATTATAGGGTAATGTGATGTATGTGTGGCCACCCAATCATGTGCAGTGGTGATATATATGTAGCCATATAATTGTGTAATTACGAAATGCACACAAAGCCACCTAACTGTATGGAACAAACTGGCATTAGAGGTCATTTAACAATCCAAACACATGCTTTGGGCTAGTCATGGCCATCATGTACAACCAGATTTTGTGTGCAGAGTACCTAGTCATGTGCATTGCGATGTAGGGTTGGATTATAAAACTTGATGATATCATGGCCCTCAATCCAGTATAGCATGACCCACATATGGTCCTTACATTACGCTCATCAATAAGGTGGAAGTGGGAACCACTAGACTATAAGCGATGCAACATAACGGGCCCTTAGCCTCTTAATCACGTGACACCAAATTTAGGCAAATGATCATAAGAAAATTTTGAGGCACTTGTTATGTAAGACTTAGTTTAATGTAGTGTAACCTTGTACTCGTACGTAGGATAGTGATCTTTCAACTATTCTTTTATGTTTTGAAATGTGGACACTAAACCATGTGAAATTGCGGCACCGTCTGGCTGACCATGTGAAAGTTTGATAAAGTGGATGCCACATTATGTGCGTTATGGTGTGATGAGAATAAGTGATCATGTGATCTTGAATCTTTAATGATGTGGGTAGAGTGCTTTTTGTGTGGCCACTCGACCATAGGAACGTTGATAATTGAGTGGCCACGAGATGGTGCAGACTTATGATAAGGATTTGAGAACTATACTAATTGTGCAGCCTCTTAGGCTTGTGAACTTAAGATGTGTGTCGGGTTGATTTGTTAGACCTAACTTGTTAATGGTATAAGACCACTTTGTAATCCCTAATGATGTGTTCACTATTAGAATGGTGGACTCGCCAGCCTTGAGGCTCACCTTAAGTAAATGCCTTGTGGGTCCATTACTAGTAGGCATATTGGACCTATGTTTGGGCTTCTTGGTAAGTGCATAAGACTCTTTATGATGTATGTATGTCAAGTCCCATATGGGCTTTGTGAATGAGTTATGATCGAGTCCTTGAATGGACTGATAGTGTAGATCAAATGGGCCACCCAATGAGCCAAAAGGTTAGGATGTAGTGGCCCACTAACCGGCCCATTCAAGTGTGGCAACAAAACTGAGCCTTAGTCCACTTGAGATGATAGCTAGACATGTTAAGGTGTTGGATTGAAATCAAACTATGCATGTGGTGATGGCACATATGCGATGATTGTGTGATGTGATACATGTAGTTGGATGCAATGATTGTATGTGAAAATGCTAGCTTATGTTCACATGCTTGGATCTTTATGTGTGGATTTGATACATGTAATGGTATGTTCGTATCCCTTGCACATGTTTGATATACAGCTTATTGTGGTGACACAATATGATGTTTTGGCCATGCGGTTAGTGCGAAGTGATGGATTGATCCTAGTTGTGCTATTGTGTGGTCGGTGCACACTTGTGACATGAAAGGTGTGAACACCTGCATAGCACCACGATCATGAGGGAGAGTGCGCATCAGACATTGTTGTGCCTAGTTGGCATCATGATCATTTTCATCTAGTCTCGAGATATTTGCGCATATTGCATTTGCACGCACATATACATGTACATGCATCATGGATGAGGAGTGCATGGTGTGCATGATGTGATCATGCGTAGATCATATGGATGTGGCAAAGGATGTTAGTGCATGGTGCACATGATGAAGTATGTGCGGATGTTACCGAGTCCGAGAGATCACGAGCTTATATATCAGGCTTGGTCCCTGGGTTGAAGTCCCTAAAGCGAATATATCGGGCTTGATCCCTGGGTAGAAGTCCCTAAAGTGAATATATCGAGCTTCGTCCCTGGGTCAAAGTCCCTAAAGTTCTCCTGATACTGCGTTGTAATTTATATTTAACTTGATACTAATATTACACGTATATCATTTCCACGATGAGTGTGGATTGTGGTTAGATGTGGTTAGCAAAGGAGCCCGATTGGTATTAGGGTTGCCTCATATGCATATATGGCTTACATGCATAGCATTGCTTGAGTGCAATTATACTGTATATCGTGCTTCTGGATTATCATTACATTTTTCATAGCATCCTTATGTGATGGATTGAACACCACAACAACACCGTGGTTATATTGATGAGACCACCACAATGGTATTGTGATTAGTATTTATGGATACCAGAAATTTGGGTTTCTTATACTGGGTCCCAGACCCCTGGGTGAAACTCCCTAAACCTTGATTGGTACCCTTGAGCCTCATCGTCAAGACCAGGCGGATACCATAGGTTACCTGGTGCAGAAGACCATAGTACGTCTAACTCCCACCGATGTGGTTGGGTGAATAGAGGTTCGGCCACGCCTAGCTGAAGAGTTAGAGCAAATGTGGTTGGGTTTGACTAGCCCCTAAAATATGTCCACTACCGACATGCCGAGTGGGTATTGACATGGCTATAGACCCCCCACTGACAAGGCAGGTATGCGAGGCCTCTATTCAACAAGTTGCGGACTTGCTCAGGATACCAGGTGTAACGCCTCGAAAAAATCCGTACAGAGATCCGAGTACCAGCTCGATCTGAAATCACTTAGGATTAATTCCTTTAGAAATTAAGCGTAAGTTAACTAGCGCTATGCTAGATTAGCTGTGAAATTGTCCCTGATCGCTTTAAATACATTCTGCAAGACCCAAAACTTGTAGAAGTAATGACGCTATAAAACTCTGAAATCTAGAATCAAACTCTAAACCCGTTTGCTCTCAGGAACCCTTTGAAACTTTGTATTGGATCTAGACCGCGCGTCGAGAGTCTGATATCTACAATCTCAGACAATTAGGACCGCTTAGCTGGACTTGACAATCATTTCGAAAATCAAGCCCAACCGATGTTCTGAGGCTATTTCATTGAGCCGGGAGCAAGGAGTGTGAGAAAGAGTGAAATTCATAAAAATTTAAATGTCATTTAAATGAATCTGGCACGTTTCACTTGCGGGTTCAGTATAAGCATTCAGACCGTCGGAATCTGACCCAAATACACCTTCGGATCAGGAAACATTTCTTACTCAGGTCAATGTACTTGGAATCCTCGATCGAATCTCCATGACTGCTGAACTGAAACTGGTCCGCCACATGCGATCTGGGAACACTACCGGACTGAAAACTTAATGTGATCAACATCCGACATCCATGAGCTTAAGTCCGACCGCATTCGGCCAGGGGACCTCCCGAAATGCTCTTTTGGATCGGGAAAGACCCGATTTGGTTATAACCCAAGTATACCTTTGTCCCAAGTCTAAATAGGTGAGTTTCTAACCTATTTAAGGGCTTTAAACCCTCTCATATCTCTCCCATCCGAATTTGCAACAAACCCTAGAAAGAGAAGAGGGAGAAAGAGAGAGATTGTGAGAGAGTTGTGAGAGAAACTTCCTGCCACTTGATCCATCTTTTGCACGTACTGAATCACCGTATTCTAATCACTCTTCCGATGATTCCAACTCATTTCTAGGTAAGAAAACCCTAACCTCTACCTGTTTTAGGGATTCCATAGATACAAGTAGCGAAGTAACTGATTCATCTTGTGATATAGGTCGTCATATCGCCGTTGACGAAGCGTAGAGTTTCAGTTCGATTCGTTACGCTTCTACATCGAAAGGTGAGGATTTTAGATGCCTAGATTGACTGTTTTCAAAGCTTTCAATGTCGTTTAATAGTAGATTATCGACAAGAACGCTGTTTGACATGTAGAACATGCTATCCGTTTTCCATTTCGACTGCATATGGAAAATATGAGATTTAGGATATTTTAGACATTTGTAGGAAATACTGTATATGCCTGTATTTTGCTGAAATGATTGTCATGTGTATTTGTCGTGTTATGATATTAGATACGTGTGTATAATCTGTTTGGCGAAGAGATTCGCCCTAATGCGCACTTTGGGTCGACATACGCCATGTAGACTAAAGTGTGTAGACTAAGTGTTTGTATAAATGTTTGTATTAGTATGTATTGAGTAAATGTTGTTGTAGATTAGTCTTGATATTGAATTCTCAATTAATATGATGATGTACATGATTTTTCTCCATATTGTGATATTGAATTGATTTCCTTATATATATGGAATACATGTGTTTGGCTGATTTGATTACGTTTTATGTCATCACATGTTGTCAACATGCTTGGATTATTATATTTCATTTCTGTTACTCTTACATGATCACTGTTGTAGAATTACAAGTGCTTGGGGCTATATCCTAGTTCAGGAAGTCGGTAACAGATTGAATTCGTGATTGGCTTCTATTTGCCACGAAAGACGCGTCGATGAACGCGAGTCCTGTTTTGGGTTGGCGGCAGTGGTTAGGCCACACAAAGTCTTTTATGCACTTCATGTCGTTCAACTTGAGGTGCGCTCGTACTAGTCGAGCTCATCAAGTAACCCGACTGACCGTTGATTGTTCACCTTGTATGAGTCATAACTGCTTGAACCTAGGGTACTGAACTTACCGGTGGAAACCCTGTTAACCATGGTACCTTGATCCATTAAGACTCATGAGTCAGGCATGGTGGTATGGGACACCGTGGTCGAGCTGTCGGCCTACGCTGGGGCCACAAATCTCCCCGTAGTGACCAATGAGCACCTTTGACTCGTGAGCCGATTGTGGTGGTATGAAACACTACATTTGAGCTGTCGGCCTACACTAATTGGTGACGAGCCCTTTGTAGTGACCTCGAGCATATTCCGAGTCTGCGGGAGGCGACGACCCTTCCGTAGCAACAAGAGTACACTAGGCCTGTATTGATAAGGTGATGGGGAGCGGTGCAACGAGTGCGAGCAACAGCCCTGGCAGCCCTTGCAGCGACCTATAAATATAACATCGTATGAGATTACTAGGAGTGACGACCCTAGATAGGATCTGTGTTAGGATCGATATAAGTAAGGTACCTTAGTTTCCCAATACTGTTGTATGAAAGGATTAATAACAACTCGGTAATCATATCCACATCGCACTGCATGTGCCTGAAAGATGTGGAGCACTGAGGGAAGAAAGCATGTCGTGGACGTAAGATGGTGTCGCATGAGGGAGTATGTCGGTGAGGGCATCCATCATGTCATTTCATACGTGCATTAACAATAGTATCCAGGAATGTCTGATTGATTGCTTTAATATTATCGCGTGATTGATTTGATAACATGCTAATCTTTACTCTATGATTCCACTGAGTTGATCACTCACTCCCACGTTACGGGATGGTGTTTACAACACCTACCAAACTCTGTCTTAGATGCAGGTTGTGAGGTGATTCAGGAGCCGGAGCAGGACTTTTACGAGGACCAGGACGAGTTCTCGTATATGCAGTTCTCTGACGGCTTTGCGTAGGTGGCCTGGATCGGCGGGACTTGCTAGTTGGACCATATGACATTTTGATTTTTGGTTTATTATATGTATTTGTGACTCAGAGATGTATTCATACTTTGGAGACAGTTCGAGATTACTTTGTTTTTCATACAGTGATATATATATATTCTTCAGTCTTCTGCTTGCGTTTTATCACTGGATCTGGAGTATGAATTGCAGTTTTTGTATAATCTTACTCATATAAATGCTCTAACTCAGACAACAATGAATCATAATCATATTTGTTGCATAAGTGATGGTCTGGAACTCGGGAGTCGAGTTTCTACACGACCCCCGATTTTCAGGGTGTTACACCAGGCCTCAGTGATTCCCAATGATGATAACTGTATTATAATGTGGACTTTTAGAGGAGGACTTGCATGCCTGCATACACTCGGCATACTTTTTCATATCTTCTTTTACATTGAATCCTGCCCTCTTGGCTTTATATAGCATTTCATGGTCTTCATGCTTCAATTTGTGTACTCTAATATTTTGATTGTTACTACATGCTTCTACACTACGCACACACGAGTGTACTCACTAGGCTTTTTGCCTAAGCCTCCCATTTTCCATTTTTTTTCAAGGCAGGAGTAGCTTGGAGGACATAGCTTTCTGGATGCATTGTATTTATTTTACGATTTGGCAATATATGCATTTTGTACCTTTTGGAAAGCATTGTACTTATAGCCGTGTGGATTTATAATAAAAACTATTACTTGGTATTGTGATCACGGATCATCATGCTTAAGTATTATTAAAAAAGAAATCACTCAAAAAAAAAAGTCAAAATCTTCCTTGTGGTGCCCCAAACTCGGGATTTGATGTTTGGGAGCTAAGTGCCAAATTCAGGGCACTAATAAAGTTGTTCGTTCCTAAATTTTGGGCATAACACCAAAGGCACATTTGCTCGAGTTCAACTTCATTTGGTACTTTCTTAGGGTGTCAAACATTTGCTCAAGATTAGTAATGTGGCCTATGGCCTTGATGCTCTTGACCAGCATGTCATCAACATAGACTTCCATGGACGTCCGATCTATTGGGAAAACATTTTGTTGACGAGTCACTGCTATGTGACTCCAATGTTCTTCAACCCAAAGGGCATGATCTTGTAGCAGTAAAGTCTCTTGTCGGAGATGAAGGTCATCTTCCGCTTGTTATGGGAGTGTATGGCGATCTGATTATTGCCCGAATAGGCATTCATAACTCTAAGTAGCTCATGCCCTGTTGTACTTTCGACTAGCTGATTGATCCTTGGGAGAGGGAAACTATCCTTGGGACATGCTTTATTTAGGTCTATGTATTCGACACACACCCACCACTTTCCATTAGACTTCTTCACTAGCACAACGTTGGCGATCCAGTCAGGATCGTAGATTTTTTCAATGAATCCAGCTTCGAGGAGTTTTTCGACCTCATCTCCGATGATGGCTTACCATTCTAATTTGAATGCTCGTCGCTTCTACCTTACTAGTTAGTAGTCCGGATTAACATTTAGTCTGTGGACCATCACTTCTAGGTTGATGTCGAGCATGTCCCGATAGGAGCACACAAAGACATTAGTGTGTCACTTTAGTAGATCAATGATCTTGTCACTGTTGAGTGTCAAATATTGCATTTTTTTCCCTGTTTATATCTTGGTTTTATGAATATGATAATGCTTAATGGGTATATTTTATACATGTTTGTATTGCGAGGTGAATCTGAGAGCTTGGATTGAAAAGAATGTTAAAAGCATGGATTTGATGCTCAAGAATCACCAAGGAAAGGGATGGATCTTAGGAGACCAAGAATGAAGAATTCACATGCCAAAGATCCAAGGAAACCAAGTGAGGAATAGAGAGAATGGAAGATTTAAAGTGAAGGATATGAATCCCGAAAATTATCCTGAAAAAATATATTTTGAAATTTCGGGATCAGAAAAACATAGTTCTAAAAAGGTGTCAGAATAGACTTCAATTCCATTGAAGGCACATCGATGGCATCGAAGGTTCAATCAAAGCTAGTTCGATTCAATCGAGAATTTTAGGTTTTTTCAAGTCAAGCTCATTGAACAGTTTTGGACAAGTTTCGATGGCATCGATGATGCAATTGAAGATTCAATCGAAGGTCTTTGATGGCATCGAAGGCGTACACGGAGCTTACGTGAAGTGCATAAATTTGAGGTAGTTTCTATATTTTTCCAACTCGGTGCGAAAGTTAGAGTTTCACAATTATAAATAGGACTCCTTAGGAGCATCTGACGGCGTTCTTCCACTTTGATTTCTTCATGGGTGTAACATCTTTAAAAAATCCGTGCTTAGACCCGAGTACCACCTCTAGCAGAAATCATTTAGAACCAAATCCCTTAGAAATTTAATGTGTATTAGCTAGCGCTAAACTAGACTTCATTTGAAATTAGCACCAATAACTTTCAACGCGATCTGTAAGATCCAAAACCTATAGAATCGTTGACGCTATATTACCCTGAAATCTAGGATCCAATTCTAAACCCAGTTGCTCTTGGGAGCACTTTATAACTTCGTATTAGACCTAGACCGCACGTCGAAAGTCTGATAGCGATGAACTTAGACCATTATGACCGTCTAGTTGGACTTGACTATCACCTCGAAAATCAAACCCAAATGATGTCCTGAGACCATTTCCTTGAGTCCGGAGTGAAGAGAGTGAGAAAGCGAAGATTTTTAGAAAATTAAATATGATTTTAAATAATCTGAGACGTGTCGCTTGCGCGTTATTTCTAAGCGTTCTGACCGTTAGATTTCGACCCAAATTCACCCTCGAATCAGGATAGGTGGCCTATACATGTCAAAGTACTTGTGGCCTTGATCGAATTTCGATGACCGTTGATTTGAAACTAGTCCGTCACGGATGATCTGGAAACCTTATTAGACTGAAAAATTAACTTTCTTAAGATCCAATATTAGTGAGCTTAAGTCCAATCGCATTTGATAAGAGGACCTCCAGAAGTGCTCCGTTTGATCAGAAAGAGCCCGATTTGGTTATAACCTAAGTATACCTTGGCCCTAAGGTTATTTTTGTCGACTTTAGGTTTATAAAAAGGCCTTAAACCCTCATTCCCAAATCTCATACGAATTTTCTAAACCCTAGCTATTCAAGAGAGAGAAAAGAGAGAAAGTAAGAGAGAACCTATTATTTTTTCATGGGATTCTTCCCAGCTCTTCTACGTATCGATCCTGTGTATCTGAATCATTCTTCCAGTGATTCTGATTCTGTTCTTGGGTAAGTTAATCAAACCCTAACCTGTTTTGAAGCTTAGAATAGTTGTAGTGAAGTTATAGCTAACCTGTTTCATGCCTTAGGTAGCGTATCCGCCGTTGACGAAGACTTATCGTCTGAATCATTCTCATTACACATTTTCTGGTTTAAGGTGCGCACTATATACGTTTAGGTTATGGTTTTCAAGGCTTTCAATGTTAGATAATGATTTATTCATGACGTGAATGCTATTACACATGCCAAATGCGCTATCTGCTTCGATTTACGTATATGTATAAGCTACGCTATAAATAGAGTATTTCATGTATATGTTAAAATACCTATATATGTATGAAATTTACTGTTACGATTGTCATGATTCTTTGTCGTTGATTCATGATTGTTACATATGCGACGACTCCTTGATGAAAGGAATCGCCCTATTATGCTGTATGGTCAGCATACGTGATGTATGTTAAATAGTGTAGTCTAAGTGTTTGTATAAATGCCTGATTGAGTTAGTAGTTAGTTAAGTGTGATTTTTTAGGGTCGTTGAGATAGGAATCTCAATCACATTACCTGAGTGTATGATTTCCTCCATGAATTTATAAGCCTAAATTATTCATGTTAACTGTGTGCATGATTTCCTCCATGTACTGTATTTATGTTCACGTCATATTTCATAAATGTTCATATGATTGTAGGATATGAATCATATGCCTGTTATTGAGCTTGTACGTGATTGGGGCTGTACTAAAGTCTAGGTAATCAGTAACCGTTCTTCAAATGGTGGTTGAGGTCGTTTTCACCACGCAGGATGAGTTTAACAAATCCGAGTCGTGCTTGGGATGTTCGACAGTGGTTAGGCCACGCAGAGTGCTTATGCATTCCATGTCGTTCAACTCAACGTGCGCTTAGCTTAGTTGGGTTTATCAACTAACCCGATTGACCGATGTATGTTCACCATGTTTGGTCACTACTGTTTGAATCTAAGACACTGAACTTACTGGTGAAACTCCCGTTAACCTTGGTACCGTGATCCCCTAAGACTCATGAGTCGAACATGGTGGTTTGGGACACCGTGGTCGAGCTGTCGACCTACGCTGGGACGACAAGCCTCCCTGTAGTGACCAATGAGCACCCTACTCTCGTGAGCTGATTATGGTGGTATAGGACACTATATTCGTGTTGTCGGCCTACATTGATTGGTGATGAGCCCTCTATAGTGACCTCGAGTATATCCTGACACTGTATAAGGGCGACAAGTTTTGTTGCAGTATTTGGGATATAACTAGACCTTTATTGATTGGTGACGAGCCCTTTACAGCGATCTAGAATTGTACATCGTATGAGATTTCCTAGGAGTGACAACCCTGGAATGGATCAATGTTTAGGAATTGGTATAAGGGAGGTGTCTTAGCTTCCCAATCCTGCTGTATGAAAAGGACTAATAAGAACTAGATAATCATGCTCATATCATCGCACTGCATGTGCTATCGATGTTGGTGTAAGAGCACTGAGGAAGTGACTGACATGCGCGACCGTAAGATGAAGATCGCAGAGAAAGATTGTGGTGAGGGCATGCATCATTCTCTCATATCATTCTTGCATTAACAAGAGTATCTAGGACATGTTTGATTGTACTGCTTTATCATTACTGCTTGATTGAATTGATAACATGTTAACCTTTGTTGTATACCTCCACTGAGTTGATCACTCACTCCCATGTTCTGGAATGGTGTTTAAACACCATCCAGACTCTGACTTAGCTGCAGGTGACGGTGATGCCTACGAGACGGAGCCAGAGTTCGACAAGGACGAGGAGGCTTTCTCGTTCATACAGTTCTCAGGCGGGTTCATGTGAGCCTTGTTCTAACCGACGAGACTTCTGGGATATGTTTATATGGATTTTGCACAGTTTGATACATGTATTTTGATACACAGTTGTACTTATTGCCCTGGGCAGAGCATACTTCTTTTAGGGATTAATTTTTGGATTATATATGTACTTAAGTCTTCCGCTTGTATTTTCTCACTATCCTTAAATTATGTCTGTTGATCTGGCTAAATCTACTTCATGTTTTATGCGTTAATACAGACAACATACATCCATCATTATTTATGTTGCAAAGTGATGTTTTGGAACTCGGGAGCTGGTTATACTCGGCTCCCGAATTTCAGGGCGTTACAATGGGTTTTAGTGGTTCTTCTTATTTTTATTACGTTTTTTAGTTAGCTATAACTAAGTAATCTCTTAGCTATGGCTAATAGGTGAAGCTTATAGCAATTGGGATGTTTATTTTGCTTTGATTCTTATTTATGTTAAATTTCATTGATTTCTAGTTTGAATTTGAGGAATATTTTCAGTTTATTATGGTTTATTGTGACTCAAATTATAATAGACACTACGATAGCTTTGAATATCATCTTTTCCATTATGAGATTGTGAGATCGGTAAATCATGTTGTTCACCAAAGTCTCCTGGGCATGGTAGGATGATGGAATCTCATCCAATCATTACAATACTCCTTCATGTGTGAACTAATTCAATGAAAAGTTCTGATTGTGCTTCAATTATTTTATCTTCCAACTGGATAGGATAGGACTCCAATTCTAGTTGTGTTTGCTTGAATTAAGAAAAGTAGCATCTTGATAGCTATAACTGGATCCTTGGCGCTTTAGTGCTCTTTTGATTGTTGATACTCATTCACAATTACTTCTTTCATTCTAGATTTTTATTTTAGATCTTCTTTTAGTTCTGCTTCTAGTTTTTTTTAGAATACGTACAAGTTTAGTCACTATGGATTCGACCTTGGTCTCACTGAGTTATTACAACATCGTGACCCTACACTTGGGGTTGTGAATAGTCATGCAGACCTGGGGGTAGCAGCGAGTCAATCTGTACTATGCAGAACAAGTCGGTCTGGTAAAGGAGGACAACTACCAAGTCTTCCACGGGGGATCCTCTCTCAAGTGACTCCTCTCAGGGGTCAAGGGAGGTGATAGCCATTGCATGTTGTCACGCTCCTGCTCCTAACGTTGTGAAGTATTATTGACAGGCCTCATGCTGATCATCTCTGACCTGCCTGACAATACGCTAGGTCGGGAACTTCATAACAAGGTGGTAGGTCGACGCTACTGGCCGCATGAAGTTGAGGGATGGTTATCCGAGGATGACGTCGTAAATAAAGGGACAATCGACCACCAGGAAGTCGATCACCACTGTAGTTTGGTTTTGTCCTTCTCATGCAATCATTGGAAGTAGTATACTGCCTTCAGAGGTGACCTTTTCACCTGAGAATCCAAGCAGAGGATTCCGTTCGGGGCAGAGTCAGGACTTTCGATCCCCATTTTGTTGAAGGCGATGGCAAAGAGGATGTCGGCCAAACTACCTGAGTCCACCAATATGCGGTGCAACTTATGGTTGGACACTGTCATAGTCACCACCGGGGCATCGTCATAGGGGTGGTGGACTCCACGGGCATCTTCCTCATAAAATGCAAGGTCACTGGGGACCATTTTCTGTTATTTTAGGGCCCTACTAGTGAGGTGGATGTAATGCTCCGAGTTGCTTATGCTCCTGGCATGAGCTTTGTGAGCTTTGTTTGAGTCCCCGCTTCTAGTAGGTCCTCCGATTATAGTGTGGAACTCGGACATCGCTTCATTGTTCTTATTGCTTTATTGCTTGTTTCTCTGGTCTGGTTATTCGTCCCTTCTCTTATAGACATATTACCGCAATGACCATTGTGGATCAGTGACTCAATCTCTTCCTTGAGATCAAAGCAATCAGCAATAGTGTGGTCGTGGTCGCAATGGAAGTGACAGCACTTTCATTTGTCACGCTTGATATGACGCAGGTCCCCTACGGTCGATCTACTTATCCGATCGCACCGAAATCATGTCCTTGCATAGATCCATTGTCAGGGAACATACACTATGACATAGGTGACTAGTGGGCCTCCCTATGAGCCCCATTTGTCAAAAACAGCTACTCAAAGGATATTGTATATAATGTCCCTGGGCCATTTGCATCACTTATGGGCTTATAAATATCCCTTATTTCGCCCCACCTCTCTCATATACGAATTTCATCAAACCCTAAGGGAGAGAGGAGAGAAAAGAAGAGAAAAGAGGAAAGAGAGAAGGGAGATCTTGGGAGATCGTTGCAAGAATTCTCTCCCACGACTCCATGCAGCGAATCTCCGTCCCGTTACGCTACACAATCTGTTTCAACTAAGATTTTGGGTAAGAAAACCTAACCCTAATGTCGTTGTAAAGATCCAGGTTGATTATTCATCAAACTATCTAACCTATTACGTCATTTAGGTGCCTGACGTTTTATTTTCAGAAACGTAGAGTTTGGACTGAGTCTGAATCGAGCATACCGACGAATGGTGTGGAGTATAAACGCTTAGTTTATAGTTATCAATGCTTTCAATGTCAATTAATGATTTATGTCTGACTTGCTGGCTTCCATATTGTCTTAAATATGTCGATTACTGTATAACATACTTATATGAATTGTGATGAGTGAAAGATGCATCCCATGTGTTTGATGAAATGTTTGAATGAACATTTGAAAGTGATTTGTGCATGCCATGATTTCTGATCTAAGATTCATCCTTGTCATATGCATGATGATCTCTCTATATAAGGAATTACTAAAATATATGTCGTAACTAACCCAGTCTATATATTTGGTAAAGTGTAGTCTAAGTGTTTGATGAATTGTCTGAATGAGAAATTATTGATGATTTGAATTTATTACGAGAATTAAGATGGGATTCTTAATTGCCTTATACATATGTATAGTTTCTTTCATGTAATCATATTTACCTCTATGCAATTTATGGATAAAATGAAAGTTTTTGGTAACATCATCAATGTGTTCAATGAAATGCTCAAATGAGAAATTTATTTGGATTATTTGTCAAATGCTGAAATGATTATCACATGTGTTTAGTTACTACATCTCAGTAAGATTGGGACTGCAACATAACCCAGGAAATTAGTAACAATCACTGTTTGGGTGGCCAAATTAGTCTCGCCACATTGGGTAGACTCAATGAATCTGGGTTGCACGATGATTGTCGACAGTGGTTAAGCCACGAGGGGTGCTTATGCACTCCATGTCGATTAAGTAAGTGTGTGCCCATACTAATCGAACTTGCCTAACAAATCGATTGGCCTATTATGTGTCTATCATGTATGAACATTAAAATAGCGGTGAAGACCGCTTGAGTTGAAGTAGGAATATGCCAATATGTCCTAGAGGGGTGAATAGGACTTTTTAAAGTTTATACAATGTATTTAAAAATCTCGTTACACTAATCCCCATAAATATGCAATTATCAGGATTACTCAAATGTAACTCTATTGGCTTCCAAGCCTGGCAGAGGATCCAATCACAAACTAATCAAGAGATAACAACGTATATACCTTAGTTTATGATGGATATGACTGTGTAAGTGTGTGAGGTGTGATCAAATAGATAGAGATAAAAGAATATGAATAAATCACACATACAGAAGGATAGTAATCGCAAACACAGTCATTTTTATAGTGGTTCGACTACTTGTCTACTACACTCCCGGTAACCGCACTCAACCTTGAGTGTACCGGATTTCACTAAGGAGGTTTCACATGGTTCACCTCTAACCTAAGGTTTTAAATCAGGTTCACCTTCAACCTTTATAACTTACACTGAGGCAGATTGTTTTTCCTCTCATGAACAAGGGTCAAAACAACGCACCCACTTTTAGGCACATTGGTCAAGGATTTCTATAAGACCCTAACGGAGGTTTCACCCAGTTTACCTCAAACCTAAGGTTTTTGTAAGACCCGTGTCCTAGTCCATACCATCCCGTAGGCTTCCACAATGCTACCGGTCGAAAACCGGTAATCCTCAACCCGTATCCGACATTTGCGCGTGATCCTAAGCTGAGACCTGTATGCCAAAGTTGGCTAAAATCGAAACTTATACCTTAGCGACCGCACCGTCACCGCAGTTCTAACACCGTGGTTCTAACACCGCAACTCGCACACCGACTCGATACCCAGGGTAAAAGATGTAGGCCCATGTTTAATTCAAAGAAAACACCGCATGTTCTGAATTACGAGGGAATCTCTACGAGATGTCCCATCAATCAATCAATCACTCATGTCAAGTCAAGTCAAGACACTCCATACCCCAAGTACAACAACCCATACCCTATCCTTACCTCTCTCTTACACAAGCTACCAAAGTTAACTCTCTCTCCTCTCACCATACCTCTTTAATTACAACCACCACATCACCCCCATCACCTCTTATCAACCCATCACTTCTCTCTCTCTCTCATTTCTCAAAAAATCTCTCCCAAGTAAAAATCCATATGTCCAAGCTCTCTCCCTCTCCCAAGCACCAAGTGTGGCCCACTTTCCCTACCCTCTCATCTCTCATCTCAACCATTGGTCCATCATCTACCACCATCAAAAGAGAAGCCAAGGAGCTAAGGAGGCTAAGGGAGCAAGAATGAGTACAAGAGGTGGGTGATCTTTGAGTTTCTACCGTTGATTTAATGATTTGAGGGCCCACTTGTTGGTGGGACCCGTTGTGATGTATGTGATGTATCAATGAGGGCCCATAGTGGCGGGGTCCCTCTATTGCACCGTGGATTTCTCTTTCTTTCTCTTTTTCTCACCCTAGAATGTAGTGGGCCCCACCAAATTACCTATTACATCCATTAGATGGGGGTGGCCCACCACATTTAGGAGATCCCATATTCCATACATATATATAATATTATATATTATATATTATATTATATTACATATATAACATGGTGGGCCACGTCCATGTGGGGCCGACCATGATGTTTGTGAATTTCCACGTGACGCTGCAAGTGGCTAATGTGAAGTGTGAACTGACATGGATATACTATCAAGCTACCTATAATGGGTTTGGAAATGGGGTTCAAGTAGGCCCCACCTTGATATTTATGTATGATCCAAGCCGTCCATCCCAACCCTTGCATCATTTTAGGCGTTGAGCCGAAAAATGAGACCTATCCAATTATCTGGCGGGCTGTGGCATTGAGAATGCTAGTATTTTCTGCTAAAACTTGGGAAAATGATTATTGGGATCCACGAGAAGCTTGGACCCATCTGAAACTTATTTTGGACCACTAATTTTGTGGGACGTGCAATGGACGGGGTAGATCTAGTTAATGTGGGTCCCACCTAGGAAAACAAAAATAAATTATATACATTGCATGCATTTGCTTCCTTGACGTCCAGAGGAGTCTGGACGTCCAACATAAAAAAAAGGGTGGGCCCCATTAGCTCCATTTGTGGACCCTACCATGATGTATGTTCTACATCTATGTTGTTCATTTAATAGGTCCCTTTGAATGATGCGTTGGCTCCAAAAATCAGCCATAAAAAGTCCTCGGATGGCCCATACCATCACCATTCATGCGATGGTATGCCAAACCACATGGAATCAAATGTTGGGGTCCACATGCAGCTTAGACCCACCTGAAACTAGGTTTGGACCATTAAATTAGTGGGACACACACAATGACTGGGTTGAATTTTCCTAGGCGGACCCCACCTATCAAAAACCACCATATTATTAGTTTTCAAAAAAAAATAAAGGAAGAAAGGAGGGCAACAGTTGGCGTTGCCGCTGTAGGTGGGCGGGCGGGCGGACGGACTGGCTGGGGCTCACGGCCCTAGCTGTGGGCCCCACATGATGCGTTTCTAACATCCATGCCATTCATTAGGTGGCCCCTTAGGGCAATGGGCCTCCTTCCAAAAATCAACCGTATATGGAACTCAGGTGGGCCATACCATCTAAAATCATGTGAAGACATGCCTAAAACGTATAACATCACTTGGTGGGGCCTACCTGGAATTTGGATGTGGCTGATACTTACTCAAAACCCTCGGCCAAGTGAGACTCACATAATGGGCAGTCTGGATTTGTGGATCACATCACTGTGGACCCCCTGACCGTGTGGTCTTATAAATAGGTTGGGTGGCAAATGAACATTACAGAGGGCCCCATGGCCCTGTGACCCTATCAACGGGTTGTATGGAAAATAAGCATCACCATGGACCCCTGGCCCACGTAACCTTATGAACAGATTGGATGAAAATAAACATTGTGGTGGGCCCCTGGTTCACGTGCCCTCACCAACAGGTTGGTTGATAAATAAATATTACAGTGGGCCCTAAGCCCATGTGACCTTATGTACAGGTTGGAAAATAAACATTACAATGGGCCCCTTGGTCCATGTGACCATATCAATAGGTTGGCTGAAAAATAGACATTTTGGTGGGCCCCCTATTCATGTGACCTTATCAACAGATTAGATAGAAAAATAAACATTATGGCGGGCCTCACAAGAGGCCCACTTGAATACATATGGGCTGATGTGTTTAGGCCCATCTTGACGTATTTTTAGGCCCCCTATTGAGGCCCACTTAGATGCATATGGGCCCATGTATTTAGGCCCACCTTGGCGTGTATATAGGACCAATGTTGAGGCCCACTTTGGCATATATGGGCCCATGTATGTAGGCCATCTTGATGTGTTTATAGTCCCATTGTTGGGGCCTACCTTGATGTATATAGGACCATGTTATAAGGCCCATTTAATGTATTTGTGGGCCATTATTGAGACCCAATTTGGTATATATAAGGCCTATGTGATTAGATCCATTTGATGCACATAAAGCTCATGCGGTTGGGCTCATTTTAATGCATTTTAAGGCCTATGGGTGATGGCCCATTGCAAAGTACCTAAGGCCCATTGGTGAGGCTCATTGAGGTGGCCCACTTGATGGATATAAGGCCCATGAGATATGGCCCATTTGATGTATTTGAGGCCTAATGGGATGTACCTAAGGCACATTGCAATGTGTGATTCCGCCATGATTTATTAATGATATTTAAGGCGAGCCGAGCCTTGGGAGCAATGATGGTTAGATGCCCACATTGTCAGGATGATGTCCGTTAAATGTCTGCATTATCACTCTCCCTGAGGCCTATTGGTAGGCCCATACTTATAGTGAGTAGGCCGTCGAGGCCCATCTTTGTTATACACAAAGCCCATCTTTATATACATGTTTAGTGTAGGTCCATGATTCATGATTATACGCATCATATGTATGACTGATATGTGGAGTGACTGATCATAGCATATGCCTTCGGCGGAATGTTTATGGGATCCCTGATAGGCAGAGTTTCCCTACATGAGTGCATGGTACACGTATGACTATTACATGACTGATAGTGTGACTCATACATTTGCATTTGTATGATTATGATTATTATATGCCCTAGCGACATCAGGGCCATAGCCTCCACAGACGCATCGTGGGTGGCTGGATTGGATACCGAAAATGTTTGGTTCTAGCATACGGGCACCATAGATGTCCCTGGATGAAAATTCTTAAACCCGATGGTACCATAGGATGACTCTAATGTCAAGACCGAGTGGATACACGAGCGCGCAAGGGCCGTATACCAGTAGGCCGCGTCTCCCACTGTGTCGTGGTCGGTTGGAAAGGGGTGTGACCTTACCCACTTGAGTGAGGGGATAACTTCTAGGTTAATTTTGACCAGCTTGAGGAATCAGTCCACTATCGACGAGCCGGGCCCGATATTGGCAGGCAGATAATGAGGTCTCTTATGCTCTCCCAGTTGTACGTTCGGATAGGGGCGGCAAGCTGGCGTAGAGTGTACTAGACCCCGGTGATTTTTCAGACTGAGAACCGTACTGAAATGATGATCTAGTGAGGAGCTGCATTGATATGTGGATGAGGATTGACATGCTTGACTTACATTCTGCATCGCATGGCCTGGATGTGGCCGATCGCATTCATATCTTGCACCACATAGCCTTGGTATGGCTGATTGCATTCATGTATTCATCAGCATGATTCCACATTACTCTGACCTTACATTCTGAGCACGCTTATATTGCACACACACTTACACCACCCTCTAAGCTTTCTATAAGCTTATGCATGATTGATGCGTGCAGGTGACGCAAAGACGCAGCCTTAGTCTCGTTACCGTTGAGTATGTAGCCAAGCTTCTGGAGTTTTTGTTATTGTCCCTATCTTATATTTCCCTTCAGACGCATTGTACTCAAAAGTTTTATCATAGTGGATTTTGTGATGGTGTTCTTGTGGTTATTGTTCATGGGTTATGCTTGTGGTTATGCTCATTAAGAATCAAATCATGTTTGAAATTCTCCTTGTAGCATCCCAGGATCGGAATCTGGTATATGGGTGCTGGGAGCCGAGAATGGGATACTACGGAGGCTGTCGGCACCAGATTCGGCGATCGAGAATTTTGTGATCCCGGTTTCCGAGTTCGGGGCGTGACAGTTTTACACGGTTCACCTCAAACCCAAGGTTTTACTGGTTCACCGCTAACCAGTTGTTTATGCTATCCACAGAGCAAGGGTCCACACAACACACCCACCACGTACACTCCCGCCGGAGGCCTCTTTGAGGACTTCAAGGGTGAGAAACACCTTAGACCCAAGCCTATAAAGGAATGATCAAAGGGTCCTCTGGACTCTAGATACTTACAGATAAGTTGATGAATCTCATTCAGCACATGACGAAGATCTCCTCCTTATTGATGAAGAGTCTCCTGCTCCCTTGATCTGCAACACAAATGATGTACCAATATATGGCTAAGGGTTGGGTCAAGGTTATGATGGAACCCTACACTCTAAATATTTTCGTATTAGGAAGGTAGAGCGATTCCAATCTCATTTATTCATTCAAGGCATCCCAGCTTAAAGATTTACCATTAAAGTAGTAGCTGACGGATCCTTGAATGCAGAAGTTCACTCCCCAATCCACTCTATGGAACATGGAGCAGCAGGGAAGAATCCCAGGAGAGAGCTCTAAATCTCCCTCCCTTTTCCTCGCTTTCTCCCTCTCTTTTCTCTCTTCTCTCTCCAAATTTGTATGGAATGAAAGAGTAAGGGTTTAAGCCCTTTTTATAAGTCTAAAAGTGACGAAAATAGACTTGGGGCCAAGGTATACTTATTTTATGTCCAAATACGGACTGTTCTATCTCAACGGAGCATTTCTGGAGGTCCCCTGGCCAAATGCGGTCGGACTTAAGCTCATGTACATTGGATCTAGGTCATGCAGAGTTTTTGGTCCGATCGAATTTTCAGATCGACCGTGGCGGACCAGTTTCAGTTCAACGGCTACCGGTACTCGATCAGGGCCACAAGTGCGTTGACATGTAAGGGCCACCTATCCTGATCTGAGGGTAAAATTTGATCGAATTCTGCCGGTCAGAACGCTTAGAAAATGTCGCGCAAGCGACACGTGCCAGATTTCATAAATTATATTAATTTCTAACATTTCTCACACTCTTCACTCTGGACTCAAGGAAATCGTCGTGGGACATCATCTGGACTTGATTTTTGAGGTGATTGTCAAGTCCAACTAAGCGTTCAGGATTGTCTAAGTTCGGGGTAATCGGACTTCCGACGTGCGGTCCAGAGCCGATACAAAGTTTCAAGTTGCTCCTGAGAGCAATCGGGAATAGAGTTTGATCCTAGGTTTTACGGTATTGTAGCGTCACCTATCGTATACATTTTGACTCTAGCAGATCGTATTGAAAGTGATTTGTGAGAATTTCATAGGTCATCTAGTGCATCGCTAGTTGATTCTCGTTGAATTTCTAAAGGAAGTAGCCTTTATTGATTTTTATTTAAGATGAGATTTGAAGGGTGGAGCAAGGGTGTTTGGAAACGGAAGAAGGAAGAGTTTGGGGGGGTGGTTTTTGCCAAAAATTAGACGTTTGGGAGAGAAAGGAGAGCTTGGGGGGCCACTTTGTGAAGGAGATGGTAGATTGGGGCTGTTTTGAGGGATGTCCCACGTATGGGGGAGGTGCCCTGGCAATTTAAGGGCGTCGGCCTGAAAATCAGCCCGAGTGGGGCCCACTGTACGGCGAGCCCTTGCCGAACCGGCGAGGTCCTCGCTGGTCAAATTGCAAACCGGCGATGCCGGTCACATGGGGCATGGTCCCCCTGCCCTAGGGACCCCAAATATATGTGAGACCCACCCTGGTTCATTGTATTTGGGCTTGGATAGGCCCAAGACTCCATTTGAAGCGTTTCGGGGCCAGTCCAGAATGATTTTATGCATTATGTGGCATATGATTTTGGGGTAGGAGAGGCTAATCCATCCAACTAACCCATCTATTTTGTTAGATTCCAAAAGGTTAAGGGTCGAAATCCATTTTACCCATTTATTTACTATTCACGGTAATTTTTAGCTTCGGTATTGTTCTTCATCATTAATATCCTAGGATTGGTGTTCTTTACTATTTAAACTTGAGGAGTCGTGTCTAATATGAAAGTACTTGGAGAAATTTGAAGAATGAGGTGGTGAAAGGTGAGTTTTGAAGGAAATGGGTTGAAGAGTGATTTCTTTGGCTTTGGGATTGAGCTATGAAAGTGATAAGGTTGAGTGATAAGGTTGACCCATTGCCTAAGGACGTCTAACCCCAGGTTGGAAAAAATTTGGGGTGTTATATACTGTCTCCTGTACTCCTTGTACTGGCCATTCTAAGACAGTAAGCCTTTCTCGTACAAAGCGGACGTCCCTCTGAATCACACCGATCCTGTCTAGTTTAAACCGTTTGGCATACTCGGGCGTTGATTTTGACGGATCTGTATCTATTCCAGGAGGCGCATCTCTATCCACTTCAGTCCCTTTCATAGGGGCGCCACTTTCACCTCCAGCCTCTTCTGTTTGAACATCCTCCTCTGGATCTGGAGGGTACTTGTGAAAAATCAAGTCCATTGTACGAATGTTGTTCTTGTTGAGAACTTGAAGAGGGTGAACCGGAATAGTGGTTGTTGGGAATTCAAAGGCATTAAAAATCATATTTATGATCCAGGGATATGACAGATGTAGGGTCCCGAGATGTATAAATGGCATTTACCAACTGATGGACAAGCATAGTCGGAAGACAGATCTTTATCCCGTTGGTAACTGAGTACACTATCATAGTCATAAAACCTATGAGATCAAATCAGTTGGTACTTCCGAAATCTTTGTTCCATGTACCTAGCTTTCAGCCCATTCCCTTGATGCCACAGGATGTCCCTATTATGACACGGGTACTTAGTTACTATGGACCGAATTTCCACATTGTCGAGGTCCATTTCAAGAATACCTTCCGCGGCCATAGTCAGACCGAGAATATTAGCCAATGCAGCAGTCGTGATCAGCATATCATCTCCATCCAAAGAGACCATGAAGGAGGGAGGATCAAACACAGGTGAGTGACACGCAGAAAGAAAGTTGCGTGTATGTTCGAGTTGGCATGGCCCACCAAAATCTAGAACTGGCAACCAGTCGATTGCAACAAATAAGGGTTCCAGATTATATGGCCTTAGACATTCCCTGTCCACTTTTCTCTCGTGGATGAGCTTTCTACCTATGTATTTGGGTGGACGTGAAGTCACTCCAGTTAGAGGAGGTGCCGGTGGAGGCATCTATTCCTTAGATTGGGACTCACGCTGTCTTGTAGGTTACCTTATGGGGGTCCCACGTTCCGGGGCCCATGTGCTTCCTCTTAAAGCAAGCACTTTTTGTCGAGTAGATCTTGATGACTCTCCCAGACCCGATACTTTTTCCTTATCTTTTCCCATGACGAAAAAAGAAGTTTAAAAGTATTTGGAAAAGAGGACAAAACTCAATAGATATGGAAATACCCAACAAAAATTTGGAATCTTGAAGATTAAAGGAGTATTACCGTATTTTGGAGTTTCTGGGATGGTCTAGCAAGGTTCCAGACCGACCGATTAAAAGGTGTGAGCAAGGAAGAGAGCCTAAAACCCTGGAAAAAAAATCCCCTTTTTCGTGTTCTATCTGCTTATATCGGGAAGCATCCATCGATATCATTGATACCTGTATCGATTATATCGAGGACCTCTAATCGATTTTATCGATCCCTTCTTCGATATCATTTTCGATCATGTGGCCTTTCACATTCTAAAGAGTTATCGATTTTATTGACCGTTGATCGATTTATTGAGAATGACCTATCGATAGTCAAATCGAAGGTAAATAATTTTTCATTTTCAGCATTCAAATGACCTTACAAGTATACTTTTAGAATTTCTATGAGCTAAGTATACTTAGAAAAATTATGTACAATCACTGTACACAGCAAAAGTATAAACATATGAATGTTTATATACAAAAATAGATGTAAGAACCCTCAGATATATCATTTCAAGATCAGCAAAATTTACATCATTTCAGCAATTATTCAGATCTAGATGCATGACCTAGACTTATCCTTTTATACTTGATATTTCAGGGTATATGAGAATTAATCATCAGACACAACTTTTCTTTGACTACCCATTGTGAGACAGATTTCTTCATTCTGTCCTTTTCTTTAGGTGGTGATGGATGAGTGTTTCTCCTAGGTGGACTTTTAACATTTTGTGTTTCTCTGATTAATATGAATTTTGATCAAGGTTATGTGAAGTCCGTCTAGGTGTCAAGCATTCAAACTTATAATGACCCATATCACCACATAAATGACAAACTAGAGAAGTTCTCATATCACTACCTGAAGCAGCGAGATTTTCTCTTGTTGGAGCTTTATTTTCAGTTTTCTTTTTAATTTTCTCATACCTTAGCCCACTCTTGTCTTTTCCTTGTCTTCCCATCCCTAAGAATTTTTCTAGCTTTTCACCACTCTGAGAAAATTTGTAGTTTATTTCAGTGAATTTTCTGGATTTCTCTAAGTCAATACTGAGTGAGTGATTCTCATTCTTGAGTCGCACATTATCATCTCTTAATAATTCAACCTGTTTCATAAGTTTTGATAATTTCATCTTTAGGGATAGGTTTTCTCTTTCTTACTTATCATTGTCTGAATGATATTACTGCAAACCATTGATTAAATGTGTGCTAATTTTCAAGGTCTTGTCCAAGTCTTTCCAGAGCAATTCCTTCTTATTTTCAGACATACCAAGTTTTTTAAGTACGTGTATGTTATGGATATAAAGTTGATTATAAGCATCTTGCAGTTTATCTATTTCTACCTCTTCTTCTTCTTCTTCTCCAGTCTCGTCATTATCAAACGAAAATGATTCAGTGGCTTGTTGTGCTTTCTCGTTCTCATATTCACTGGGGAGATTGGAGTAGTAGAGACCATAAGGATTTTTAATGATTTCTGATCTCCATCACTCTCTGAGTCACTATATTCTGAGTTTAACTCTTCTGTATTATCCCAAGTGGCGGCCATCGCCTTGCCCTTAGTTTTTCTGTTTGGGAATTCAGTTGATAGGTGTCCATACTCATAACAGGTATAGCATTGTGGTTCTTTGGTTCTTTTACCAAATTTGCCTATAGAGGGTTTATTGTTCACCTTTCTTCCTTTGGAAGGACGGCGACGATTCTTCTGAAAGAATCTTCTGAATCTTTGTGCCAACAAGGCCACTTCCTCATCTTCATCTTCCTTTTCACTTCCACTATCCTCATGTATTGCTCTCTTGAAGATTTTTAGGACAGTATTTTTGAATTTTTGAGATTGTTTGAAGTGTAGTTCAAAAGTTTGTAGGGAACCTACCAGTTCTTCTACTTTCATCTCATCAATATTCCTACACTCCTCAATTGTTGTTACTTTGGGATTAAATCGTTCCGGTAGGGATCTTAGAATTTTTCTATAAATTTTCGGTACTGGAACTTTCTCTCCCAATCCACCCATGGAGTTGCAAATAATATTCAACTTGACGAAAAACTCCATAAATGTCTCATGCTCTTCCATTCTGAGACTTTCGAACTGTGAAGTTAAGAGTTGGAGTTTGGACCTCTTCACAGTGCTTGTGCCTTCATGGGTTATTTCCAATAAATCTCATGCTTCCTTGGATGTCTCACACATACTTATTTGATTGAATATATCCTGGGACATGGCACAGTCAATGGCGTTCATAGCTTTAGCTTCAGCAGTTTATTTTTCTTTGTCGAACGTCATCCACTTTTCTTTAGGTTTGGGTTTTGTGATGGTTGTGCCACTTTGAAGTGCGATTTGTTCAGATGGTGGCACATATCCTCTTTCAACTATATCCCAAACATCATGGTCCAAAGATCTCAGGAAGATGTGCATCCTATCCTTCTAGTATGCATAATTTGAACCATCAAATACCGGAGGTCTAATGACTAATGAGCCATCTCCTTTGGCCATATTCCAAACTTTAGTTAAGATCACTCTTAAGGTAGTGAAGCCATTAAAGAGAGACCCACTCTGATACCAATTGAAATAGCGGTGAAGACCGCTTGAGTTGAAGTAGGAATATGTCAATATGTCCTAGAGAGGGTGAATAGGACTTTTTAAAGTTTATACAATGTATTTAAAAATCTCGTTACACTAATCCTTATATATATGCAATTATCAGGATTACTCAAATGTAACTCTACTGGCTTTCAAGCCTGGCAGAGGATCCAATCACAAACTAATCAAGAGACAACAACATATATACCTTAGTTTATGATGGATATGACTGTGTAAGTGTGTGAGGTGTGATCAGATAGTTAGAGATGAAAGAATATGAATAAATCACACATACAAAAGGATAACAATCACAAACACAGTCATTTTTATAGCGATTTCAATCATCTATGCATTCAAGGCATCCTAGCTTAAAGATTTACATTAAAGTAGTAGCTGGAGGATCCTTGAATGCGGAAGTTCACTCCCTAATCCACTCTATTGAATATCAATGATGAGGGTAGATTGGAGGATAAACTCCCTTGAGAGAGAGGGCTTTGGGTATATAATCTAAGGTTAAACACACAAAAGCACTCTCTTCTTTCTCTGTCAGTAACAACAGACAAGCTCTCTTTATATAGGCAAAAGGTTTCGATATAAAATGGTCACATTTATGACAGAGTTTGATATCATCGATCGGGTTCGATATCTTCGAGCGTATACTCTCGATTGTATTGATGGTCTGCTCGATGACATAAACTCATGTCATACGCTTTTGAAAACCTTTTTCCAGTTTGTCAAGGGAATCGAGACTCGTGTCGATGCCATCGAATTTTAAACTCCGATATTATCCATACAAGGATCGAGTCCTCGACATTTAAAAAATGAGAGAGACTTGCATGAAATTTTTTAGGTCATTAGATATGATCGGGGGATACTCGATATCATCGAAATTTGAATGTCGATGATATCGGAGGTCGTATCGATGCATCGATAAATTTAAAGATATTATTAGTGAGCTTTCTGGACAAGTTTATCCTTTCTCGATGCAATCGATCCGGCCCCGATATCATCAATATTTAGAATATCGATTCTATTGAGTGACCCCTGATCTAAGTTAAAAAACCACCTGAAAAATGTTGTTGGAGAACTTCGCGCCCATGACCGATATAATCGAGAGCCTTCCGATATCATCGAGATTTAAACTTCGATGGTATCGAGGAGGGTTCCAATACATCGAAGCATATATGATTTTTCTGAGTAAAAATAGGGGCCCCAGATATCTGCCTGTCAATAATATCGAGTTACCTTCGATGGCCTCGAGATTCAAATATCGATGATATCGATAAGTGTGTCGATACATCGATAATTCTGCCTAGATATGTATGTGGTTGCTGGACGTATTAAGTCCTCATTCAATTTTATCGATTGGTCTTCTGAGGACATCAACAGCGCAGGTCGATCATATCGAGATGTGTATCGATACAATCTACAGGGCAAGAAAACTTAGAGATTTTTTTATTTTCTGAGTATGATATGCTGTTTTAGTATAATCCCACTCATGTTTAACTCATTAATATGGGCAAAATCTGAACATCATTATCCATATTGCATAAGTGATGTGCTGGATCTCGAGAATAGAACTTTGCTCAACCCTTGAAATTTAAGGCGTTACAAGTTGGTATCAAAGCATGATTTAGATTAAACTGGACCTGGATTATAGGTAACATGATGC
The DNA here is from genome assembly GCA_037074715.1 of Magnolia kwangsiensis. NCBI lineage: Eukaryota > Viridiplantae > Streptophyta > Magnoliopsida > Magnoliales > Magnoliaceae > Magnolia > Magnolia kwangsiensis. The sequence goes on along the minus strand of CM073587.1, from coordinate 36,946,123 downwards.
ACTCTGACGCACTTTGACTTAGGAAAGGGGTGATGGAACTTAGAGATGACATTAGGATCCTAAAGTTTCACCGACGGACGAGACCAAACGCTGTAGTTTAGTCCACAACGTATCTTAGACCACGTCAATCGACACAAGTCACCTCTAGGTCGTCAATCGACGGGTTTGAGTAGTTAGTTGACAATTTCAAACCTAAAATGGATCCAAGTGGCGTGAATACGCACGCATTAGACCATGAAAACGGGTCCTATTAGCCTAAGGACCCAAATCACGGTGTTCGATGGGGCCAAAAGGGTCCCACGGACCAAGATACATCTCCAAGGGGGGTGGCCACCTTCCCATGGTGAAGGCACCACCGGACAGCCCAGGCGAGCAGGATGGCACCACAGGATCGGCGGTGCACCCCGAGCAGCCCAGGCGGGCGCGGCAGAACCACCCAATCGACGGCGCACCACCGACCTTCCCAGCCAGGCGCCACGGGATCGGCGGTGCTCTGTCATCCGGCTGACCATGGTGGGTCCCTTCCACGTGTGGTGGTCCCCTTTTAACCCTCCAAACACCCTTTTCCCCTCATTTTTCCTATTTCCTACCCCCACAAACCCCTCCAAACCCTCTAAAACCACTCTTTCTCTCTCAAATCCTCATTTCCATACATCCAAATCCCTCATTTTCTCTACATTCTACACCCTTCCACCACTATTCCCCTAAAAATACCCTTTACATCTTCTCATTTCTATTATTCCCACTCATTTGAGCACAAAACCCTCATTTTTGTGTCTCATTACATTCATACTTTCAAATCCACTTCATCCTCAAAAGTTTTTCATTCGTAATGACTCTCTTTGAGATTGTGACCACCATTTTCTCCATCTCAATGCTCTTTTCCCTTATGGGAAAGAAGAGAGCGGCACCGAATAAGGCCGAGCCTAGTCATCCAAGCCATTCTAAAAAGAAGACGAGTGCCAAGATAAGCGCAAGTGCTGAGCGGAGGTCGAAACGGGACCTCGAACTCAGTAAGTTCCATGATCACAAGGTTGTCTTTGAAGCTCAAGTTGATGAGAAGTTATTAGGGTTATATCCAGTGATCGACCTCCTCTTGGAGAACGGGTGGGGTCCCATATTTGAAGGAAAAACACATGCAAGTGAAGGCACCATACGAGCCCTCTATGCACACATAAGGGACCCAAATCTTGAGCCTCTTTAGTTTACCATCCCATTGGGAAGGACTCAAATCAGCATCGATGTGGATGTCATGGCTCATATCATACGAATAGAGCATGGTGTGGTATATGCTAGCGATACTAATCTCCCTAGTAGATAGGAGAGAGATCGCCGCACTCACTTTCTTTGTGGCCAACTTCTTGATTGAAGGTGAGGGAACAATCTCGCATTGACACATATATACAGGTACAACGTGTATCCTAAGTGGAGTAACCGCACAAAATGCACTAGATTTATGGTAAACTTCCTGTACCGAGTTGGACAGGGAGAAGAAGTGTGCCTGCCTACTCTCGCCTTGACTCAGATAGTCAATACTACACAATTTACTTGAGGGGACGCCTCACTCCCATTCGGCTGACTCATTTGCAAGATCGACCGCAACTTCGGATTCAAGCTTCACATGGACAACCTCGTGCCTATTCATTTCATCAATGAGACTACACTCAACATTATGAAAATAGGCCCCATGCAGCGCCAAGCCAGAATTGATGAGTTCGAGGATGAGATAAAAGAAGAGACTGATGAAGAGGAAGGTAGCGAAGAAGAGGAAGGCAATGAAGAGAAGGAAGGTAGCAGAGAAGAGGGACAGGAAGAAGAAGAGGAGGCCCAGGATTCAGATGGGGGACCTCCTACTGCTCGTGAGGACCGCCATGACCGGGACACCTTAGAAGCCTGCATAGCCAAGATTGAGGAAAATCAAGCCTACTTAAAGCAGAAGTTCGAGGAGAACCAGGCCTACCTAAAGCAAAAGTTTAAAAAAATGTCTTGCACTGTAAAGGCCCTCCTGTGCTGTATGTAAGATAAGGGAGCACCTCCGCCTTCTCCAGAATCGGAGGACTAGTAGTATATTTATAGTTCTTTTCTTTACTTTTTGTAATAGCCTTGGATAGGCTAGTTTGGATGCTAGGTTAGTGAGTGTTAAAGCCCTTTGTTAATTAGCTTACATGCATCCTCTATCATAGTTCATGTAATATCACATCATATGTAACTGTGGCAAATTTTATTAAATGAAATGCATGAAGCTTCTTTTGTTTAGAATTGTGTAGAATGTTTGGAAAGAGTGGATGATGTTATCCTGATACAATAAATGTTATGCCCTATGTTGTATATAGGGAATACCTCCAAAACTACTGGAAACATGGCCCATCTCCCACTTGGTGGAATGATTGACGAGGCCCCTCACCTGACTGGTAGCCAAACGAACCCTAGTTTGGGTTCGAGTAGTGAGACAATTCCGGATTCACAACCGGTCATTGGCTCCACAAATGGGCCAACACTAAGTGCACCACCGGTTCTTGGTTAGAACCGTGCGTCTTCGTCAACGCCACACATGCGTCAGGCAGCCTCGCCCCCTAATAAAATAGAGCAGGTGATGCTCCTAATGTAACAACAACAACAAGTTCTGGCGACTATAGCTGGGGTCATCACACAAAACATGAATTAGCCCTGTTGATGCCACCCGTACAACCTACTAGGACTATGACTACAAGTGGCCCATTCGAGCACTTTCAGCGCCTCCGTCCTCCCACTTTTACGGGTACTCATAGACCCAAGGAGGCCGAGTACTGGTTGGATCACATTTCTAAGATGTTGAGGCCGTTACACTATACCGAGGCAGAACAGGTTAAGCTAGTCACATATATGTTTGAGAAGGAAGCTAGCCTGTGGTGGGACAGTGTACTTCGAACCGTTCCCACAGGATTTGCGTGGACATGTGACGAATTCAAGGTACGCTTTCACGAGAAGTATTTTTCCCTCACTATCATAATGAAAAGGAGGACGAATTCCTCCACCTCCGACAAGGGGGAATGATAGTAGAAAAATACGAGAATCGTTTCACGAAGCTAGCTAGATATGCTCCTTTGATTTTGGCAGATAAGTCGATGAGAATGCGATAATTTTTAGAAGGATTGTGAGCAGATATTCGCACCAAGATGTGTTCCACTAGCATTTCCAACTATGCTTAGCTAGTGAGTATGTCCCTGCGAGCTAAGCAGGATGGTGAAAGAGTGTCTCGAACACACATGCCAATGGGCTCGAGGCCTAGGCCTGAATTACATAATCGACCGTTTCTCGGTAAGAGGCCACGTATGAACACGCCTTCAAACCAATGGCTCCGTCATCTCAGTAGAGGCGATCTGATCTTTAGTGTACTTATTGTAAAAAAACGGGCCATACTGACACCTTTTATTTTACCAAGATGAAGGACAATGGCTTCACACTGCTATTTCTACTCCACCTAGCCAACACATGTTATTTCTGCTCCACCTCTACGATTTGTACCACCGGCACAACCATTCAACCGACCTCCCATATCTTGAAATAGGCCACCTCAACAACCTATGGCAGTGCAACCTAATCATCCGCAACAAGCTCGAGTACATGCACTCGCAGCTGAAGCATCTGAATCAGTGGTTGCAGTACCGCTAGCCTTTGAAGTCACTGCCCACATCCAAGGTACACCAGTATTTCTGTTAGTGGACACCGGGTCCACTGTTTCAATGATAGCATGCTCTACACTCAAGCGATTAGGGTTGAACACTACCTTTATGGTTGGGGTGAGAGTCATCACCACTGTAGGAACCTTCACAGATGCCACTAAGCTTTGTCAGGGTTGCCCGATAGACTTAGGGAGCAGAATGGTATGCATTGACCTGATCGTAACCAAGATATATCATTACGATGTCATCCTCGGCATGGATTGACTCACAGAAATAAAGGTAGAAATTGACTGTTAAACTAGATTGGTGACAGCCCATGGGCCCAAGGGCATGACCTTCATCTTCCCAGTTCAGGTTAGTCGGCCCTACCACATTCAATGTTACGCTTTCCTGTTGGAAAATTGTGATGGTCCGTCACTTAGGGACATGCCAGTAGTCCAAGATTTCAAGGACGTGTTCAGAACGATCCCTGGACTACCTCCTCAGTGCGAGATCGACTTTACCATCGACCTTGTGCCAGGCACAACATCGATCTTCTTACCGACGTACCGCATGCCTCCGTGTGAAATAAAAGAATTGAGGAAGCAGATTAATGATTTATTGGACTCAGGTTTTTATACGGCCGAGCGTATGTCCTTGGGGAGCACCTGTATTGTTTGTGAAAAAGAAAGATGGATCACTGCGGCTGTGTATAGATTATCGCAGGCTACATCATGTCACAGTAAAGAACAAGTATCCTCTACCCATGATAGGTGACTTGTTCGACCAATTGAATGGGGCTCAGTATTTTTCTAAGATAGACTTACAGTCCAGGTATCATCAGTTGCTCATCAGGAATGAAGACGTGCAGAAAACAACTTTCAGGACCAGCTTCGAGCATTACAAGTTCCTCGTGATGCCGTTTGGACTTACAAATGCACTGGCCGTATAAATGGATCTCATAAACTGGGTATTTCGGTCGTATCTTTACCGACTCGTCATCGTATTTATAGATGACATTTTAATATACTCAAAGAGTCAGAAAGATCACAAAGAACACCTGCGAGCAGTCCTTGAACTCTTAGGCAGAGCCAATTGTTTGCACAATACCGAAAATGCGACTTCTAGAAGAAAGAAGTCAAGTTCTTAGGACATGTGGCTTCCAAGGAAGGAATCGTCATGGACCTTGCCAAGGTAACCACGGTACATGACTGGGAGCAGCCCGACTCAATTATAGAAGTGAAGAGTTTCCTCGGGCTTGCTGACTATTACCGCCGATTCATTAAAGATTTCTCCAAGATAGCCCGACCGTTGTCTCTGCTTACTCGGTAAGATCTTAAGTTTTCTTGGAATGAGAAAGCAGAGGCAACCTTTCAAGAATTAAAAGACAAGTTAACGTCTACACCCGTGTTAGTACTGTCAGAGCAAGGGGCCAAATATACTATTTACATCGACGCCTCTCGAGTCAGTTTGGGATGTGTACTTATGCAAAAGGATAGGGTAATCGCCTATGCCTCACGATAGTTGAGGAAACACGAAGAAAACTACCTTACTCATAACCTGGAGTTGGCATAAGTCATTTTTGCATTGAAGCTCTGGAGATATTAACTCTACGGTGAGGAGTTCGAGCTCTTTTACGACCACAAGAGCCTCAAATACATCTTTACATAGAGAAACCTGAATATGAGGCAACGACGTTGGATGGAGACTTTAAAAGACTTTAAGTTTAAAGTCTCCTACCATCCTGGCAAAGCCAACCTTGTGGCCTATGCATTGAGGCATAAGAAAACTAGAATTTATAACCCCACTGATAATGAAAGAGTGGAATATGGTGGAATTCGTGCGAGATTTTGAGATTTCGAATAGAAGCTGACAGTGGAGGAGTCATTCGAGAGCATCGTACACTTCCACGTGCAGCCACTTATTGATGACCGAATCATTGTAGCTTAGAAAGAAGATTAGTTGTTGGTGAAAATGAGAGAGCGTGCAAGAGACAATGAAGAATCGGAATGGAGGATTGGCTTAGTTGAGGATTATGGTATCGTGGCCGCCTATGTGTCCCGAACCTTCACAACTTGAGAAGAGAAGTTCTGGAAGCCGCTTACAATTCAAAGTTAGCGATGCATCTGGGTAGTACAAAGATGTATCGAGATGTGAAGCATTCGTACTGGTGGGGCAACATGAAGGCCGAAATAGCAGACTTTGTATTCCGATGTCTCACGTGCCAACATGTTAAGGCCAAGCATCACCGACCCCCTGGTTTACTTCAGCCCATGCCCATAGCCGAGTGGAAGTGGAATTACATATCTATGGATTTCATTTCTAGGTTACCAAAGACTAGAAAGGGGCAACTCCATTTGGGTGATTGTGGACCGGTTGACGAAATCAGCCCATTTCCTCCCGATTAGAGTTTCTAATTCGACAGATGATCTGGCCAAGATGTACATCAAGGAGATAGTATGACTGTACGGGATTCCTATAGAGATTGTGTCAGACCGAGATACACGATTCACGTCTATTTTCTAAACTTAAATTCAAGAAGCAATGGGGGTCAAACTGAAATTCAGTACCACGTTCTAACCTTATACCGATGGGCAGACGAAACGGGTAAATCAAATGCTCGAGGACATGTTATGAGCGTGCATACTTAACTTCAAGGACAGCTGGGATGATTGTCTCCCTTATGTCGAGTTTGCTTATAACAACAGCTTCTAAGGAAGAATTGGCATAACTCCCTACGAAGCCTTGTATGGGCGCCCATGTCGAGCTCTACATTGTTGGACAGAAGTTGAGGTGAAGAGCTTGGTTAGCCTAGACCTAGTTCAGGCGACCTCAGAGAAGATCGATATTACTAGGCATCAACTCCTTACGGCCCAGAGTAGACAGAAGAGTTACGCTGATACGAGACGGAGACAGTTGGAATTCGAAGTTAGGGACCATGTATTCCTTAAAGTTTCTCTAATGAAAGGGGTACTTCATTTTAGCAAGAAGGGAAAACTCACACCAAGATTCATTAGCTCGTTCCAGATTTTAGACCGAGTGGGTGTGGTAGCATACCGTCTCGCCCTACCCACACCACTCGCAAGCATGCACAAAATGTTTCATGTATCAATGTTGAAGAAATATGTTCTTGACCCTGCCCATATTATTAAGTGGGAGCAAGTGCAGCTAAGAGAAGACATTACCTATGTATTGCGACCAACGCGTGTTCTAGATTGGAAGGAACAAGTGCTACGCAGCAAAGTTATCCCACTCGTGAAAGTGTTATGGACACACCACACTGAGGAGGAGGCTACTTGGGAAATAGAAGCTAAAGTCCGTAAGAACTACCCACTGATCCTTGAGGAATACGAAAAGGTACTAATTTTGGGGACAAAAATTTTTCTTTAATGGGGTAGATTGTAACGTCTTAAAAAAATTCGTACACGGACCCGAGTACCACCTCAGGCAGGACTACCAAAGGACCATATCCTATCATAATTTAGGCAAAAATTAGTTAAGTACTAAACCAAATAATCAGTGGATTAAGCTTGGGCCACCATTTTCACAAATGAGAAGGCCTAAAACCGTTAATACCGCTGACTCAACGTCACTTAAAGACCTAGAAGAAATCCTAAGAGCCGGTCGCTCTCGGGAGTACATTGGAACTCTGTATCGGACCTAGACCACACATCGAGGGTCTGATGACCTAGAAACTATAAGACTATGTCCGTCCTACTGGGCTTGATGATCATCGAGGGAATCAAACCCCGATAGTGTCCAGAAATGTACAAATTAAGCCCTAAGTGAAGTGTGTGAGAAACACGAATATCTTTAGAAAAATGAAATGAAACTTAAGTGAATTGGGTCGCTCACTCTCACACGAAATTGAGGATTTTAGACCATCAGTTTCTGACCAAACTTCACCCATGGGGAAAGAAAATTTTCCTGCACATATCCATATAACTGTGGCCCCAATTGAGTAAGTACGACTGTTGATCTGATGCAAGTCCTCTACGGTCGATCAGCTTATCCGATCACACCGAAATCATGTCTTGACATAGATCTATTGTCAGGGAATGTACTCTATGACATAGGTAAGTAGTGGGCCTCCTTATGAGCCCTGTTTGTAAAAAAATAACTAACCAAAGGATATAACCAATGTATATAGTGGCCCTAGGGCCATTTATATTACTTCTGGGCTTATAAATAACCCTTATTTCACCTCACCTCTCTCATATACGAATTTCATCAAACCCTAAGGGAGAGAAGAGAGAAAACAAGAGAAAAGAGGAAAGATAGAAGGGAGATCTTGGGAGATCGTTGCAGGAATCCTCTTCCACGACTCCACGCACTGAATCTCCATCCCGTTATGCTACACAACCTATTTTGACTACGATTTTAGGTAAGAAAACCTAACCCTAATGTTGTTGTAGAGATCCAGGTTGATTGTTCGTCAAACTAGCTAACCTATTACATCATTTAGGTGTCCGATGTTTCATTTTTGGAAACATAAAGTTTGGACCGAGTCCAAATCGAGCATCCTAATGAAAGGTGCAGACTATAAATACTTAGTTTATGGTTATCAATGCTTTCAATGTCAGCTAATGATTTATGTTTAACTTGATTGCTACCATATTATCTTAGATATGTTGATTTCTGTATGACATACTTATATGAATTGTGGTGAGTGAAAGATGCATCCCATGTATTTGATGAAACATTTGAATGAACATTTGAAAGCGATTTGTGCATCCCATGATTTCTAATTTAGGATTCATCCTTATCATATGCATGATGATCTCTCTGTATAAGGAATTGTTAAAATATATGTTGTAACTAGCCTAGTCTATATATTTGGTGAAGTGTAGTCTAAGTGTTTGATGAATTGTCTGAATGAGAAATTATTGATGATTTGTATTTATTACGAGTATTAAGATAAGATTCTTAATTGCCTTATACATATGTATAGTTTCTTTTATGTAATCATATTTGCCTCTACGCAATTTATAGATAAAATGTAAGTGTTTGGTAACGTGATCAATGTGTTCAATGAAATGCTTAAATAAGGAATTTATTTGAATTGTTTATCAAATGATGAAATGATTATCATATGTGTTTAGTTACTGCATCTGAGTAAGATTGTGGCTATAACGCAGCCCAGGAAATCGGTAACAGTCCCTATTCAAGTGGCCGAATTAGTCTCGCCACATTAGGTAGACTTAATGAATCCGAGTCACACGATGATTATTGACAGTGGTTAGGCCACAAGGGGTGCTTATGCGCTCCATGTCGATTAAGTCAGCGTGTGCCTGTACCAATCTAACTTGCCTAACAAACCCATTGGCGTATTGTATGTTTACCATTATGGACATTACTGCTGGAATCTAAGGTACCCCTCACCAATGTAAAGACCTACTTTAACCATGGTACTACGATCCACTATGACTCATGAGCCAGGCATGGTAGTATGGGACACCATGTTTGAGTTGTTGCCTACATTGGGGTGACAAGCCTCCTCGTAATGACCAGTGAGCAACTAAGACTCGTGAGCTGAGCATGGTGGTATGAGACACCGTGTCCATATTGTCGGCCTACGCTAAGGTGACAAACCTCCCCGTAGTGACCTCGAGTATAAACTTTTAAATTTACCTATCGACTGTTTTTCATTAGGAGTGATGACCCTACAACTTGCCTATTGTATGTGCTTAACTAGGAGTGACAAACCTAGATGGATCCTTCAGTTCAGGTCATTGATATAAAGGGAGGTACCTTGGCTTTCCAAATCTTCTGTATGAATAAGCTTAATTAATTACTTTGCTAACATGGTCATATATCGTACTATATTAGTTAGGATGTGCTTTAAAAGCGATGAAGTTGCACCGAAGGCAGTGATGTCATATGCGAAATAGGTTGTCGGAGTCGCTTGTGAGGGAGCTTTGATGCGAGGGCATACATCATTACTTGCACTCCATTCCTACATTAACAAGAGCAGTTAGGAAGTGATTATTATGTTGTTTTATCATTGTTGCTTAATTAACTTGATAACATGTTAACTTTTGTCTTATAGTACCATTGAGTTGGCTACTCATTCCCACTCTGGGATGGTGTTTTAAAACACCAACCAGACTCTAGTTTAGATGTAGATGTTGATGAAGTCTATGCGACGGAGTAGAACATTATAGATGAGGAAGAGGAGTTCTCCTACTTTCAGCTCTCAGGCGGGTCGATGTAGACCTCGTGCTAATACGCAGGGACTACAAGGATATTTGGCTTAGTTAGACACATCTACTTTTCTGCATTTTGTTTATTTTGAAATAATACATGTATATATTCAGCCTGGTTACATATTCATACTCTGGAGGTTGTGAAACACTTACATGCTTATATATATATATATATATATATATATATATATATATATATATATATATATATATATATATATATATATATATATATATATATATATATATATGTTTCAGACTTTCGCTTGCTTAGTTCAATTATATACAGAGTATGATATGCTATTTTATTATAATCTCACTCATGTTTTACTCATTAATATGGGCGAAATCTAAACATCATTATCCATATTGCATAAGTGATGTGTTGGATCTTGGGAATAAAGTTTTGCTCGACTCTCAAAATTCAAGGCGTTACAGGTTTTCACTATTCAAGGCTTTCACAGGTTCACCTTAATAACTTTATACAATCTTTATGATTTTCCCAGGCTATGACAACAAAACTCTTTGTGTGATTTTCAAGGGCTCACCACAACTAAACCTACTTTATGATTTTCACGGGCTCACTACAAAACAACCCTACTGAGATTTTTAAGCTATCTTAGGAAAAACCCAAACTAAAATGAAAGTAAAATAGTACTTATCTTCAATTGGCAAGTCGAAGATGTAACTGTAGCTTAAATGCAGCGATATTCTTCCTTGGGATATAAATGAAGCCATATATGTGTTCAACCCAAAAAGAATGTAGGGATCTAATATATTTTCAATGTAATGAACAAACCCTAATGCTACAAATTTGATTATCTAATTCTCAAGTATAGTATGGATTACTCTATTAAAACAGTTTAAACTAACTTGAGAAAGAGAATAGAATTAGCTAAATCAAATATAAGAATTACCACACAAATAGCTTAAGGAAGCTTGGACTTTCCCTCTTTTCTTAGGAAGATGGATCTGTATTTTTCATGTCGAGAGTGAGTGAGAGAAAGCCTGTATTTATAGTCAAATGTATTGAAAATTTGGCTGGCCAAATTCCAACAATTGCGCTCCAATGGATCTTCGGATTTTGGGGGATAATTTCTTTTAAAAATTCGGCTGGCCTAACCTCCAATTCCGTTGGCTGAATCTCCGTGAGATCCAAAATCTGATCTTGCCAGAAACTTGACCGAATATCCTTCAGGCTAGCTGAGCGGACAGGTTGGGCTAGCCGAACTTGCTCCCAAAAAAAAATCTATCTTGCTGTATACTTGCCCGAATATTGTTGGGTTGGCCGAAGGTAGTTAGGCTGGTCGAACTTGAGGTTGAGCTGGCCTAACTCTAGTGTATTTTACTTAGAATTATATGTTATCATGATACTATGTGAAACACACCTAACCTAGAGTCAATCAAGGTAATACCGCCTGATGGTGGACACATAGAAAATGTTCTGATCTTCGAACCATGTAGGGCTTTAAAGGCTTGAGATGTTGGGTCTTCATTGAGATGTTGATCGAGTCTTTACAAGTTTTTCATGAGTTGTCGAAGCGTATCTTCATGAGTGCTTATGCTCCTTTCAGGACTACGAAATTTTACAATCTTAATTGTGCTTAAGTATAAGCACTTACATGTGCAATTCCATCCATGCTTTGAATGACTCCAGATGTTCAAATGGATCATCGGTCCTAGAATAAGGAGTGATTTGTGGCATCCGGAATCACGGTTGTAGTGGAGATGCCATTATATAGTTGGTGAATGGTGGTTCCACTTCTTTCAACATTGCATCTACTGAAGTCGGGCCCTGAGATTGGTACACTTGTCAAATGTCATCGATCTAGCCTCCTATCTCCCTTAGATCGGCCTCCAAAGGAATCTCATTCTCGGCCACTGCCCTAATAGCCTTTCCTGCAGCTTTTGTTCTCTAATGTGTGGCGTAGGTCGAAGTCGGCTAGTACGGTAGTTCCCGCGGTGTGGGTGGGTGCTTGATTATGCTACCCAAGCTATTGCCTGGCCCCGTCTAAGTCATGGGGAATCTGTGGAGGTCGAGATTGCTCAGTGGTTATAGTTGCTTCTGCTTTGTGGTTGGGTGTCAGGTTCGGGCTCTCCAACATTTGCATAATATGGTTGAAGTTATCGACTAGAACCTTAACATGGTTTTCCAGGGAGACAAGTCGTCCTCCCTGTTGAGGGTCAAATATTACATATTGGACCTCATCTATTACTTGGTTTTATGAACATGATAATGCTTAATGTTCTATTTTAATCATATTTGTGTTGCGAGGTGAATTTAAGAGCTTGGATTGAAAAGGATGTTAAAAGCATGGATTTAATGCTCAAGAATCACTAAAGCCAAAGATGGATCTTATAAAACAGGGAATGAAGAATTTACATGCCAAAGATCCAAAAAAACCAAGTGAGGAAGGAAGATCATTGAAGACTTAAAAAGAAGAAAAAGAATCCTAAAAATTCGCCTTCCTCAACTAATCGAGGATTCCTTGACTTGAACTCCAACAATCAAAATCATCTAAAATCAGGTCATCCTCGACCGATCGAGGGTTGTCCTCGACCAATCCTGTGTTATACAAACAGCACAAAAATTATGAAAATTTGAAGCGGTTTCTAAAAATTTCTAACTCGGTGTGAAAGTTTAAGTTGCAAAACTATAAATAGGGGTCCCTAGGGCACCCCGTAGGCATTATCTAGGGTTTGAGGAGTGAAGCAAAAGCATGGAGAAGTTGTCACTAAGAGTTTTTTCTTCCTTTTTCTTAGTTATTTTTATGCTTTTATTAAGAGATTCTAGTTCAATCATGTCTATGGTTCTCTAAACCTCTTAGCTAGGGCTAAGAGGTGAAGCTTGTAGCATGATGAGATGTTTCTATTGCTTTGATTCATGTTTATATTGAACTCTTTTTTATTCTAGTTTGATTATAAGGAATACTTTTAGTTTTTAATGGTTTATTGTGACTCAAATTATAATAGATCTGCAATAGCTTTGAGTATGTTCTTTTCATGTATTGAGAATGTGAAATTAGGAAATCCCGTTGCTCACCATCGTCCCATGGGCGTGGTTGGGTGATGAAATCCTACTTAATCTTTCCAATTCTCTTATGATTGGTTATGGGATTGGTAAATCCTGTTCTCCTAGGCATGGTTTTGTGATGGAATCACTTCCAGTTCTCTCACTTCTCATCCATTGAGAACTAGGTCAAAGGAAGTTTAGATTTCATTTTACTGAGATATCTTCCAATTGGATAGGATGGGAATCTGATTTCAATCATGTGACTTGAATCAAGCATAGATCTCCCTGATCGCTACAAGTGGATTCTTAGAAACCCTAGTTTTCCACCTCTGAATTTCTTAAGTTTTCATTAAATTTCTCACAATTACTCTCAAATATTCCATATTTAGGTTTTCATCTTTTTCTAGTTCTTCTTCTTGTTGTTTTCAGAATACATAAAAGATTAGTCCTTATGGATTTGACTTCGGTCTCACTGAGATTATTACTACATCGCAACCTTACACTTAGAGTTGTTAACACTCCCCAGTTACGAGATCTATTTGTAGGCCCTGCTGGGGCAGAATCAGCCTGGTGTTGGGAGGTGTTCATAACCCTAAGTGTAAGGTCACGATGTAGGAATAACTCGTGAGAACAAGGTCGAATTATAGGGACTAAACTTGTACGTATTCTGAAAAGAACTAGAACTAGAATTAGAAGAAGATCTAAATCTGAATTCTTGAATAAAAGAGAGTAATTGTGAATCATGTTTAAACTATCAATTAAAGGTGGAAACTAGGGTGTCAAGGATCTACTTGTAGCTATTAAGATGTTACCTTTCTTGATTCAATAAACACAAATGGAATTGGAGTCTTATCCTATCCAATTGGAAGATAAAGCAATTTAAATCAAATCTAAACTTTTCATTGACCTAATTCTCAATGGAGAAGAATTGTGAAGATTGGAAGGGATTCCATCACCCTACCATGCCCAAGAGATGATAGTGAACAATGGAATTTACCATTCTCACTATCTTAAAATAGAAAAAGAAGATATCCAAAGCTATCACAATATCTATTATAATTTGAGTCATAATAAATCATAGAAAACTGAAAATATTCCTTTAATATCAAGCTAGAAATCAATGAAGTTCAATAAGAACAATAACCAAAGCAAAATAAATATCTCAACACACTACAAGCTTCACCTCTTAATCATATCTAAGAGGTTTAGCCAACCATAAACATGATTGAAACCAAATCTCTTAAGCAAAGCATGAAAAATAAACTAGGGAAGAAGAAAAAGTCTTTAGCAACAACTCCAACTTTGTGCTATGCTCCTTGAGACCTTTTCAAACCCTAGAAGATGCTTTGGAGCATCCTAGAGAATCCTATTTATAGTTGTGGAACTCTAACTTTCATACCGAGTTAGAAAAACCTAGAAATCGCCTCAAATTTACGCACTCTGCGCAGTTTTCTAAAATAAACTCCCAGTTTAAACTGCTTCAAATTTAGCACTATGCACAATTTCCCAAAATGTACTCAGAGTTTCAGAATATGCTTTTCAGGATAATTTTAGGAATATATTTTTTTAAGGACAATTTCAGGATTCCTTTTCTTCACTTCAAATCTTTGATTCTCTTCATTCCTCACTTGGTTTTCTTATATCTTTGGCATGTGAATTCTTCATTAATGATTTTCAAATCTCCAAATCTTCATTTAGTAATCTTTTGAGGATAAATCTTCCTTTTGGCATCAATTTCACTTTAAGCTCTTGAAATCTCCTTGCACATGAAAACATGAATAATTAAATTAATTAAGCACCATCATGTTTATAAAACCAAAGTATAAACAGAGAGAAATATGTAAGATTTCACACTTAACACACCCCCAACCAACATTTTGCTAGTCCCAAGAAAAACATGCGTGAAGTAATTCTCAATTCTCAATATTTAAACCATTTTTCAGAAATTAATCCTTTGTGCAATCAAGTATGGATGAATAAAATTAAGATGAGAAAGTGAGATTTTGAAAACCTTGAGTCGAATCATATAAACAATCCATCAAATATGTTCTTTATCGATTAAATCAGAGTAAAAGTTCATATATCCAGTTTTTCTAATGTGCTTAGTAAATTCCAGCTTACTTTTCACAAAAATATACTATTATTACATAATATTAGCCATGATAATCACCTCAAGATTAATTGA
The DNA here is from genome assembly GCA_037074715.1 of Magnolia kwangsiensis. Taxonomy (NCBI): domain Eukaryota; kingdom Viridiplantae; phylum Streptophyta; class Magnoliopsida; order Magnoliales; family Magnoliaceae; genus Magnolia; species Magnolia kwangsiensis. The sequence continues at coordinate 36,931,078 of CM073587.1, read as the reverse complement.
ATAATCATATACTTATTTCGAACTTATCTCATTTTCCTTCTTTTTTCAGTTTTTGATTTTATATCGACGGTCTCTTTTTATTTATTCATTCTTTTCAAACTTTCCATTCTTTTTCATTCTTTTACAGTCTTTTCATTCTTTTCTAGTCTTTTCATCATATATGACTTTTTAGTCGATCTCGCTGTTTTTTAGACTGGTTTTTTTTCCTCTTTTAAGGTGGATAAATTTCTCCAAACTTAATTCACAATCATCTATCAATGCTTCACATACTGACAATAAGAAATTCTACCATAATTCATAGAAAGCAACTTGAACGTGTCTTGTGACTTAGATTAACATAATATTCAAACTTCATCTTAATCAATTGAGTACAAGAACTGTAGGTGATGGACTACTTAGTTGATCAAACTCCAACAACTCAAAATTTAATCTCAATCTCATCATCATAATCAAAACATTCTTTACATATACGATTTATCATTTTTCAAATATATTTCAACTTGAAACATTGAAAATTTCAAAAAACAAATTGCTCGAAACTAAGAAAACCTTGATTAGTTTACCTAATCCACACCCCCAACTAAAATATACATTGTCCTCAATGTGTGTGTGTGTGTGTGTATACGCATTCAATGCATATGAGACAATGAAAAAAATGAGAAGTAATGGAAAGGTAGTACCTGAAGAAAGGGGATTGAAGCTTTTCCAAGGTTCTCGATGTGAAGATGGGTTAGTACAAAGACTCAAACAAACTAAAAGTAAACTATCCTAATCCTAAATCCTCCGAAAGCAATAAAATCTAACTACACCTCCATTAGACTAGGAGATCAATCCTGGTACACAGGATCAGTCAAAGGCATGAACATGTCCTCTGAGTCAAATTTCTCAACAAATGGCTTTAAATGACGTCCATTCACTTTAAAAACATGGTCATTCGTTAGATTCTTTATCTCAATAGCCCCATGTGGATAAACATTAGTAACAGTGAAAGGGCAGGTCCATCGAGATCAGAGTTTGCCCGAAAAAATGTGTAACAGAGAATTGTACAGAAGGACTTTTTGACCGATTATGAATGATTTTCGAAGGATGTTCCTGTTGTGAAACACCTTCATCATATCCTTGTAAATTCTCGAGTTCTCATATGCATCGTTCTAGATTTCCTCAAGTTCATTCAACTGTAGTTTGTGTAGTGAACCAATATTGTCCAAATTGAAGTTCAGATTTTTGATAGCCCATTAGGCTCTATGTTTCAACTCTATAGGCAAGTGACAAGCTTTCCCATAGACAAGTCTAAAGGGAGACATTCTAATGCGGGTCTTAAAAGTTATATGATATGCCCATAAGGCATCGGTCAAATGGATTGACAAATCCTTATGGTTAGGGTTAATCATTTTCTCCAGAATCTGTTTAATTTTCCTGTTGAAAATATCAGCTTGCGCACTTGTCTATGGGTGGTATGGAGTGCTCACCTTATGAGAGATGTTATATTTCTTCATTAAGTTTTCAAATGGCCTATTACAGAAGTGTGAACCTGCATCACTAATGATGGCCTGAGGCATTCTGAACTAGGAAAGGATATTTTCTTTTAAAAATAGAATGACCATACGGTGGTCATTTTTACGGCATGGGATCGCTTCGACCCACTCAGTGACATAGTCTACTGCTAGCATGTAATGACTCGAAAAATTCCGTACTAAGACCTGAGAACCACCTCGATCAGAAATCACTTAGAATTAATTCTCTTAGAAATCAAGCATAAGTTAATTAGTGCTAAGTTGGATTGGCTGTGAAATTAGCACTGTTTGCTTTAAATACGTTCTGCTAGACCTAAAACTTGTAGAATCAATGACGCTATAATACCCTGAAATCTAGAATCCAACTCTAAACCCAGTTGTTCTAGGGAATGTTTGGTAACTTCGTATTGATTCTAGACCACGCATTGAGAGTTCGATATCTATAATCATAGACCATTATAACCGCTTAGTTGGACCTGACAATCGCCTAGAAAATCATGCCCAACTGATGTCTTGACACCATTTTACTGAGTCTGGAGTGAAGAGAGTGAGAAAAGAAAAATATTTAGAAAATTAAATACATTTTAAAGTAATCTGGCACATGTCGCTTACGCGACATTTTTAAGCGTTCTGATCGTTGGAATTCGACCAAATTTCACCCTCGGATCAGGAAAGTTGGCCCTTTCATGTCATAGAGCTTGTAACCCTAATTTAGGTTCGGTGACCATTGAATTGAAACTGTTCCACCACGGATAATCTGGATATCCGATCAGACTGAAAACTTAACTTACTAAAGATCTGATGCTAGTGAGCTTAAGTCTGACCGCATTTGATTAGAGGACCTCCAGAAATGCTCCGTTGGATCAGAAAGATCTCGATTTGGTTATAACCTAAGTATACCTTGACTTAAAGTCCATTTTCGTTATGTTTGGGCTTATAAAAGGGCCTTAAACCCTTAGCTTTCTAACTCATACGAATTTTTCAAACCCTAGAGATTTAAGAGAAAGAAAAGAGAGAGAGAGTGGGAGAATCAGGTGAAACTCCGTAGGATTCTTCCTAACCCATCTATACTTTGAACTGGTATTTTTGAATCGTTCTTCCAGTGATTCTGGTTCCGTTTTTGGATAAGTAAAGCTAACCCTAACCTTCTTTGAAGCCTGGACTAGCTGAAGTAGAGTTCTAGCTAACCTATTTCTTGCCATAGGTAGTGTATCCGCCATTGACGAAGACGCATCGTCTGAATCATATCGAATACGCCTTTTCTGGTTTAAGGTGCGGACTATAGACGCTTAGGTTATGGTTTTCAACCCTTTTAATGTTAGATAATGATTTATTCATGTTGTGCTTGTCGTTACACATGCCAAATATGCTATCCGTTTTGTCTTCCGTATACATATACTTTGTATTATAAATACCGTATTTCATGTATATGTTAGAATACACGTATGCGTATGAAATTTTCTGATTTGCTTGACATGATAAATTATCGTTGTGATATGCCTAATATGTATGCGTCAACTCCTTGGTGAGAGGACTTGCCCTAAATTGCAACGGTGTCGACATACGTGATATATGTTGAATAGTGTAAGCTAAGTGTTTGTTTAAATGTCTAAATGAAATGGTAGTTAGTATTATGTGCATGCTAAGGTGGTTAAGATATAGATTTCAACCATAATATTTGTGTGTATGATTCCCTCCATGAATCATGTAACTTAGGTTATCCGTGCTAAATAAGTGTATGATTTCTTCCATGACTTATGTGTTTAATTGAATCATGTTACATGTGTGTATGATTTCCTGCACGTACTGTTTACATTTAAGTTATATTTCATAAGTGTTCAAATGAATGCAGGATATGAATCATATGCTAGTTATTAGCTTTGTATGTGAATGGGGTTGTACTACAGTCTAGGTAATCGAAAACCATTCCATAATTAGTGGTTGAGGTTGTCTTCTCCACATGGGGTGAGTTTAGCGAAGCTGAGTCGTGCTTGGGGTGTTCGGCAGTAGTTAGGCCACACGGAGTGCTTATGCATTCCATGTCGTTCAACTCAACGTGCGCTTGGCCTAGTTGAGCTTATCAACTAACCCGATTGACCGATGTTTGTTCACCATATTTGGTCGCTACTGTTTGAATCTAAGGCACTGAGCTTTCCAGTGAAACTCCCGTTAACCATGGTACCGAGATCCACTAAGACTCATGAGTCGGGCATGGTGGTATGGGATACCGTGGTTTTGCTGTCGGCTTACGCTGGGGCCACAAACCTCCCCGTAGTGACCAGTGAGTACCCTACTCTGAGCAGATTATGGTGGTATGGGACACTATATTCTTGTTGTCAGCCTACACTGATTGGTGACGAGCCCTCTGTAGTGACCTTAAGTTTATCCTGACACCGCAAAGGGGCAACGAGTCCTGATGCAGTCTTGAGGATATAATTAGGCCTGTATTGATAAGGTGATGGGGGAGTGGTGTAACGATTGCGCACAACAGCCCTGACAGCCCTTGCAGCGACCTAGAACCATAATATCGTATGAGATTCTTAGGACTGACGACTCTAGAAAGGATCAATGTCGGGAAATGATACAAGGGAGGTGTCTTAGCTTCCCAATCCTGCTGTATGAAAAGGACTAATAAGAACTTGGTAATCATATTCATAACACCGCATTACATGTGCTAACGGTATTGGTGATAGAGCACTGAGAAAATGAGTCATGCCGCGATCGTTAGATGATGTCGCAAAGGGAATTGTGGTGAGGGCATGTATCATTCTTCATATCATCCTTGCATTAACAAGAGTACTTAGGACTTGTGTGATTATACTGCCTTATCATTACTACTTGATCGGATTGATAACATGTTAACTTTTGCTATATAGTACCACTGAGTTGATCACTTACTCCCACATTCTAGGACGGTGTTTAAACACCAACCAGACTCTTACTTAGCTGTAGGAGATGGCGATGCTTGCGAGGTGGAGCTAGACTTCGACGAGGATGAGGAGGCGTTCTCATATATGCAGTTCTCAGGCGGGTTCATGTGAGCCTCGTCCTAACCAGTGGGGATTATTTTTGGAAAATGTATTGGATCATTTTGAACAGTTCATGTATGTATTTTGAGACACAGATATATGTATATTGCCCTGAGCAGAGCACGCATCATTTGGGGAATTATTTTGAATTATATATATATTTAAGTTTTCTGCTTGCATTTTCTTAATATCCCTGAATTATGTCTGCTTATCTGGCTTGATCTATTTCATGTTTTATGCATTAATACAGACAACATACAATCTGCATCAAATATGTTGCATAAGTGATGTTTTGGAACTCGGGAGTTGAGTTGTGCTCGACCTCCGAATTTCAGGGCGTTACATAGCAAAATGTACAAATTCCCAAAGGATTAGGGGAATGGCCCCATGAAATCAATGCCCCAGCAATCAAATGCTTCAATGATAAGAATGGGGTTCAGAGACATCATATTTTGATGGGACAATGTACCCAATTTCTGACAACGCTCATAAGATTTACAAAACTCATAGTGTCCTTGAACATAGTGGGCCAGTAAAAGTCGTACTTCAAAATTTTGGTCGTGGTCTTTTTAGTAAAAAAGTGACCACCACAGGCCTGCGAATGACAGAAAGAGATAACACTTTGGTATTCATTGTCTGGCACACATCTCCTTAGAATTTGGTCTAGACAATATTTGAATAAATATGGGTCATCCTAAAAGAACTTACGAACCTCGGCGAAGAATTTTTTCTTATCTTGCACATTCCAATGAGTTGGCATGAAACCTGTGGCAAGATAATTAGTAATGTCGGAAAACCAAGGTAATTGGGAGATTTTAAACAATTTTTCATCAATGAACATATCATTTATAAGTGGCATTTCAAGAAAAACGGGGAGATCAAGTCTCGAAAGATGGTCAACCACTACGTTCTCTACTCCCTTTTTTATCTCGTATTTCCAAATCAAATTCTTGGAGTAGGAGGATCCATCTTATCAAGCGGGGCTTAACATCATTTTTAGTGAGAAGATACTTCAACACCACATGATCAGTGTAGATAATGATCTTGGATCCAATTAATTAGGATCTAAATTTGTACAAAGCGAACACTAGGTTAAGAGTTCCTTCTCTGTAGTAAAGTGGTTCACTTGGGCAGGATTTAGAGTTTTACTTGCATAGTGAATAACGTATGGCTTCTTTTCTTTTCTTTGGCCTAACACTGCCCCAATAGCATAGTCGACGCATCACACATAATCTCAAAAGGAATGCTTTGATCGAGTGGCTGCATGATAGCTGCGGTAGTCAACATGCCCTTGAGCTTATTGAAAGTTTCCTAGCATTGCTCAGTCCACTCGTATGATACATCCTTTTGAAGTAGATTGCATAAAGGATGAGAGAGGTAACTAAATTCTTTTATGAATTATTAATAAAATTCGGCATGTCCTAAGAAGGATCGCACGTCTCGTATACTCTTGGGTGGAGCTAGATTAGAGATAAGATCAATTTTAGCCTTATTTACCTCAATTCCCTTGGACAAGATGATATGTCCAAGAACAATTCTCTTACGAACCATGAAATGACACTTCTCCTAATTTAACACCAAATTCTTTTCCTCACATCGCTTCAGTACATTTTTCAAATTTTTCAAACACTCGCTGAAGGATGGACTAAAGACAGAGAAGCCATCCATGAAGACCTCTAAATATTGCACCACCATGTCAGAAAATATACTCAACATGCATCGCTGAAAAGCAGCGGGGGCATTACACAGTCTGAATGGCATCCTTCGGTAAGCAAAGGTGCCAAAGGGGCATGTGAAAGTGGTCTTTTCTTAATCTTCAAGAGCTATCTCTATTTGATTGTAGCTTGAATATCTGTCAAGGAAGAAATAGTAAGAGTGACCAGCTAGCCTTTCCAAGATTTAATCAATGAAGGGTAAAGAAAAGTGGTCCTTCCTCATGACGGTATTCAACTTTCTTTAGTCAATACACATTCTCCATCTAGTAGGAACTCTAGTCGGCACGAGTTCATTGTCAACAATAGCTGCGATGGTGATTCTGGACTTCTTAGGAACCACCTGAGTTGGACTCACCTATTGGCTATCGCATATGGGATATATGATACCCACATCTAACACCTTAAGTACCCGGCCTTAACCACTTCCTTCATGTTTGGATTTAATCGGCGCTGTGGTTGTTGGGAGGTCTTCACATTATTCTCAAGATAAATACAGTGAGTACAAATCAAAGGGTCAATTCTCTTGAGGTCCGCAATCGACTATCAAAGGGCTCTTTTATACTCAATGAGAGTAGAGATAAGCATACTCTCCTATTCTTGCTCAAGGTGGGAAGAAATCACTACTAGGTATGTCTCATGCTAAATATACATATTTAAGATCAGAGAGCAAAGGTTTTAGGTCGAGCTTAGGCACTCTGAGACTAGACGGTAGAGGCACTACATTAGTTTGGGATAATTCTTCAAATGTGGTCTCCATCGATTAACTTTAAGTACCAGCGTAGCATCAAGCATGACATCCATCTTCCTAATCGTGTCATCATCCAAATCAGGGGAGTGGGCCAAGCACGTCTATAGAGTGTCAAAGCATAGAGTTAGGATTTCTCTATCTTCTATGAAAGAATCTATTAAGTTAATATTGTGAATATCATTAACACCCTCTGGCCGTTTGCTCATATTAAAAAAAATGTTGAGCTCCAATGTCATATTTTCGAAAGATAAATTCATAATTCCATTCTTGCAATTAATGATTGCATTTGATGTACAAGGAATGGATGACCAAGAATGATGAGAATTCGAGTGCTCACATCTACGATGAGTTGAGTATCCAGGACAATAAAATCTACTGGATAGTAGAATTTATCAACTTAGACCAACACATCCTCAATCATCCCTCTCGGTACACGAACTGAGTGATAAGCAAGTTGTAATGTAGTCTAGGTGGGTTTTATTTCACCTAGACCCAATTGTTCATAAACCAAGGGATTAAATTCACACTCGCCCCCAAGTCAAGAAGTGCATGCTCAATCTGATAGTTCCAAATTACACAAGTGATGGTTGAGTTACTGGGATCTTTATATTTTTGTGGCATATCTTGCTTGAGGATGTCACTCACTTTTTTTGTCAAAAAGATTTTCTTTTGTATGTTTTGCCATCTTTTGGTAATGCATAGATCTTTTAAAAATTTGGCATATGAAGGGATTTGTTTAAAGGCATCCACTAGAGGAATGTTGACCTTCACTTATTTAAGCACATATAGAATATCCTGAGAATTAGATAGAGGTTTTTGTGCAATCAACCGTTGAGGGAATGACACAATTGACTTACTTTGAGGTTTCGGTTCTAACCTATGTAGAGTAATGCCAGGTCTATCATTTTTATCTTCTTCGGGGTCCTTAAGCTTTTCAGCCCTTACCAGAATAGATTTGTCAATTATCTTTCCACTCCTAAGAGTGGTGATAGACTTGGCTTGCTGCATTTGATTTGAAGAGCTTGGGTCACTAATTTCACATTGCGGATTTGGATTGGGGAGAGGTTGGGCTGGAAGCATCCCTTTCTCCTCACTTGCTAAGTGTGACTCAATCCTTTGAATGGACGATACAAACATTCTCATTGTTATTTTAATATCTTGAAATACTTGTACTGTATTCTGGTTGAATAGCTCTTGGTTTTGCATAAATTTTTTAACCGTATCCTCTTGAGGCCTCTTCTAATTTAAAAATTGAGTAAGGGCCTCTTGTAGGTTAACTATTTGTTTATTCCTCCAACTGAAAATTTGATGGTTTCTCCAGCTCGAATTGTATGTACTTGAGGTGGGTCCTCTGAAAGGTCTTTGGTAGTTGTTCACGATATTTGATTGCTCATTCGATATCTCTTGAAAAATAGGAATTGTTGGGTGTAACACTCCAGATTTTTGCCAACCTGGGGTTAAACGTCCTTAGGCAATGGGTCAACCATAGTACCTTGGTAGTTTCTCAAAATTCGATTCCAAAGCCAAAGAAATCATTTAGAACCTAATTCTTTAGAATTTAACGTGAATTAGCCAGCGTTACACTAGATTTCCTGTAAAATCATTACCAACCACTTTAAATACAATCTGTAAGATCCAAAACCTCTAGAATCGTTGACGCTACGTTACCCTAAAATCTAGGATCAAACTCTAAACCTGTTTGCCCTCAGGAACCCTTTGAAACTTCATATTGGATCTAGACCGCGCGTCAAGAGTCCGATATCTACAATCTTAGACCATTACGACTGCCTGGTTGGACTTGACAATCGTTTCGAAAATCAAGCCCAACCGATGTCCAGTCGCTATTGTACTGAGCCTAGAGCAAGGAGTGTGAGAAAGAGTGAAATCCTTTAAAAATTAAATGTAATTTAAATAAATCTGGCATGTTTCGCTTACGGGTTAAGTATAAGCATTCAGACCGTCGGAATCTGACCCAAATACACCCTCGGATCAGGGAACATTTCTTACTCAGGTCAGTGTACTTGGAATCCTCGATCGAGTCTCCATGACCGCTGAACTGAAACTGGTCCGCCACGTGCGATCTGGGAACTCTACCGGACTGAAAACTTGGTGTGAGCAGGATCCAATGTCCATGAGCTTAAGTCCGACCGCGTTCGGCCAGGGGACCTTCCGAAATGCTCTTTTAGATCGGGAAAGACCCAATTTGGCTATAACCCAAGTATACCTTAACTTGGAGTCTGTTTTGGTTATGTTTGGGCTTATAAAAGGGGCTTGAACCCTTAGCTTTCTAACTCATACGAATTTGGAAAAAACCCTAGGAGAGAGAAGAAAGAAAAGAGAGAGAAGTGAGGGAGAAGCTGGTGATTTCTTCTGGGATTCTTCCCTGCTGCTCCACGTGCCAGATCCTTCCACCTGCATCGCTATTCTGGCGATTCCAATTCCGTTCTAGGTAAGAAAACCCTAACCTCAACCTGTTTTGGGGATTCTAGCAATATAAGTAGTGAAGTAGCTGACCTATCTTGTAAATTAGGTCACCGTATCGACGTTGACGAAGCGTAAACTTTCTATTTGAATCGATACGCTTGTACGGCGAAAGGTGCGGATTTTAGACGCTTAGATTACCTGTTTTCAAAGCTTTAAATGCTGTTTAATGGTAGATTGCTGACATGTAGAACATGCTGTCCGTTTTTCATTCTGTATACGTACGAAGAATATGAGATTTAGAGTATTTTAGGTATTTGTAGAAAATACTGTATACGTACGTATTTTGTCGATATGATTGCCATAAGTATTTATCATGTACCTATACTAGTTATGCGTGTATGATCTGTTCGGCGAAGAGATTTGCCCTAATGCACATATTGGCCGACATATGCTATGTAGACTAATGTGTGTAGACTAAGTGTTTGTTGAAATGCCTAAATCAATATGACTTATGCCTGCCTTATGTATTGAATGTAAGAACATGATTGTTGTGTATTAGACATCTCCTTGTTATAAGGATTTGTCATATTATACGTTGAAATCAACATACGTCAAGTACGTTGAAGTTGTGTAGTCTAAGTGTTTGTATAAATGTATGTATGTATTAGTAAGTATTGAGTATATGGTGTTGTATATTAGCGTTGAGAATGGATTCTCAACTAATTTGATGATGTACAAGAATTCTTCCATGTTTGTTGTATTGAATTGATTACCTTATGTGTGAAATACTCATGTATGGTTAACTGCTTCTGATGTATGTTATAATATGCTGATAACATGCTTGGATTACTTGTTATTTTAATTTTGTTTATCTCATATGATTATTGGTTCACATGTTTGTGCTTGGGGCTATACTCTAGTCCAGGCAGTTGGTAACAGTTTAGAATTCGTGGTTGGATTCTATTTGTCACGAAGGATGTGTATGACGAACTCGAGTCATACTAGAGTCGTCGACAGTGCTTAGGCCACACGAAGTGCTTGTGTACTTCATGTCGATCGATTCAACGTGCACTTGTGCTGGTCGGACTCATCAAGTAACCTGATTGACCATTGTGTGTTCACCTTATATTTGTCATAACTGCTTGAACCTAGGGTACTGAACTTACCAGTGATAACCCTGATAACTGTGGTACCTTGATCCACTAAGACTTATGAGCCGGGCATGGTGGTATGGGATACCGTGGTCGAGCTGTCGGCCTACGCTGGGGCCACAAACCTCCCCATAGTGACTAGTGAGCACCCTACTCTAAGCAGATTATGGTGGTATGGGACACTATACTCTTGTTGTCGGCCTACATTGATAAGGTGATGGGGGAGTGGAGCAACGAGTACGAGCAACAGCCCTGACAGCCCTTTGTAGTGACCTTGAGTTTATCCTGACACCGCATGGGGGCGATGAGTTCTAATGCAGTCTTAAGGATATAAACTAGGCCTGTATTGATAAAGTGATGGGGGAGTGGTGCAACGAGTGCGTGCAACAGCCCTGGCAGCCCTTTCAGCGACATAGAAATATATCATCGTATGAGATTACTAGGAGTGACGACCCTAGACAGGATCATTGTTTGGGTATTGATATAAGGGAGGTACCTTAGTTTCTCAATCCTGCTGTATGAAATGGACTAATAACAACTCGGTAATCATATCCACATCGCACTGCATGTGCTTGGAAGATGTGGAGCACTGTGGGAAGAAAGCATGCCGCGGACGCAGATGGTGCTGCATGAGGGAGTACGTCGGTGAGGGCATCATCATGTCATTTCATCCATACATTAATCACAGTATTTAGGAATGTTTGTTTTTTTTGCTTTATCATTATCGCGTGATGGATTTGATAACATGTTAATCTTTGTTCTATGATTCCACTGAGTTAGCTACTCACTCCCACATTATGGGATGGTGTTCCGGACACCCACTAGTCCCTATTTTAATTTCAGATGAGGGCGCTGCTTGTGGAGCGAAACTGGACTTGTATGATGCTGAGGAGGACTTCTCCTCCGTGTTTTGATCGACGGGATTACAGGGAGGTTGATTAGATGCCATGACACTTGTCATTTTATATTTTTGGAGCACTCATGTATATTCTTTTCTTTCTATTTTGGAGTATATATGTATTTAGTTAACCTGGTAACATGTTCACACTCTGGAGACTTACAATCATTTATATATTTTATATATCTCTCACATTCTTCCGCTTGCTAATTTAACTGTCTCTGGAGTATGATATGCTGTTTTGGCTTAGTCTCAATCTTGTTTAATGTCATTCTACAGACAACATGCATTTATCATTATCTATGTTGCATAAGTGATGTTCTGAAACTCGGGAGTTGGGTTTTTACCCAACTCCCGATTTTCGGGGTGTTACATTAGAAAATTCTCAATTGTATGTATGTTACAAACACAAATATCACAAACAACTTCCACAGCCTTATTAGATTTGATAGGATCTGCCTTCTTAGGCCACGACCTCGACTTTTCTTGTGAGATTGGCCACTCTTGCACTCATATCATCTTCCTCTTTTAGAACATAAATTCGTCATCTTTCCTTTGATTGAGTAGGCGTAGAAGTAGTGAGTTTTAGAGAGGTGTCCCATGATTGTGTGTTGTCTGCCAATCGATTAAGGTAATCCCACACATCATCGGCCTCTTTGTTCATGACTTCACCGTTACACATCATCTCTACGAACTGGTGCATTAGTGAAGTTAATCCGTTATAGAAAAGGCTTATTATTCGCCATACTTCGTAGCCATGACGTGGACAGGAATTCGTGAGATCTTTAAACCTTTCCCAGCATTAGAAGAAAGTCGCTTCCTCTTTTGGGGCAAAGTTCATGATTGCCTTCTTTAAAGTATTAGACCGCTTAAGAACATGAAAAAGGAGAGTAATGGGGACCCTGCCTACAGCAGGGGACCCTCCGATGCCAAAGTCAGTGCAAAGCAATTGGGTCTAGTTGAATGTTGGGTTTATGAGGTGTATTTTGTGCATACCTTTCACTGTAGATGAGACTCTTATTTATAGTCTCTGGGTGCTAGTCACATATATGGTAATGAATCTGTCATTCAGTTGCATAATATAGTGGGGATCGTTTCTGGAGCCTAAGGCACTATCCTCGACGAGGATCTCGAGGGGTTGATCCTCTCCATATTTAAATTCAAAGGAGATTTCCCAATGATTGGCTTCCTTGGATATCGCAATAGGTGGCTAAGGTCGACCTCTAAGTCAAATTAGCCGAGGTCATACAGATCGGGCCGAACAATTGATCTTGGTCAGGGTCTCTCTTCGACCTCGATAGTAAGATGTTAACCAGGGTTGAAGCAACTGCCAGGGTCTAGTGCTTAAGATGCTCATGGAGGTCATGCTTGATTGTCAGGCCAAGCTCTTATCCGACCTTTCTTACTTGTGTTGTATTCTCACTCATTTCGGTTGTCTTGGTCAATACATTTTTACCCATTACAAATTTTTTTGTTATACATTGTTGGTCATGAGTCCACCATGGGGAGTATTCTATTATATAATGTGAGCATAAGCTAGATACATATGACACATGTTCTGTACACACACACACTATATATATTGTAACATCCCAAAAATCGGGGGTCGAGGATAAACTCCACTCCCGAGTTTCAGATCATCACTTATGCAAGATTTTCAATGATGAATGAATGTCAACTGTAATAGTGCATAAAACATGAAGTGGATTAAGTCAAAACAACATATCATAATCCAGAGACAGTTAAATTAGTAAGCGGAAGAATGTGATAGATATATAAAATATATGAACTGTTGTAAGTCTCCAGAGTGTGAACATGTTACCAGGTTAAACATATACATGTATACTCCAAAAATGATCAAAAAGAATATACATGAGTGCTCCAAAAATATAAAATGACAAGTGTCATGGCGTCTACCTCCTTGTAATCCCGTCGATCAGAACACGGTCTACCTAAACTCGCCTGATAACCGCCTATAGGAGAAAACTTCCTCATCATCAAACAAGTCCGGCTCCGCTTCACAAGCAGCGTCATCATCTGAAACTAAAATAGGCACTGGTTGGTGTGTACAACACCGTCCCGTAACGTAGGAGTGAGTGGCCAACTCAGTGGAATCATGGAGCAAAGGTTAACATGTTATCAAATCAATCAAGCAATAATGATAAAGCAAGTAAATCAAACATTCCTAAATACTGTAATTAATGCAAGGATGAAATGACATGATGTATGCCCTCGCCAACATACTTCCTCATGCGACACCATCTTACGTCCGCGGCATGCTTTCTTCCCTCAGTGCTCTACATCTTCCAAGCACATGCAGTGCGATATGAATATGATTACCGAGTTGTTATTAGTCCTTTTCATACAGCAAGATTGGGAAACTATGGTACTTTTCTTATATCATTCCCAACAAGGATCCTGTCTAGGGTTGTCACTCCTAGTAGTCTTACACGATGATATATTTCTAGGTTGCTGTAAGGGCTGTCAGGGCTGTTGCACTCACTTGTTGCTCCGCTCCCCCATCACCTTATCAATACAGGCCTAGTTTGTACTCTTGTTGCTACGGAAGGGTCGTCGCCTCACGTAGACTCAGAGTACGCTCGAGGTCACTACAAAGGGCTCGTCACCAATCAGAGTAGGCCGACAGCTCGAATATAGTGTCCTATGCTACCATAATCGGCTCACGAGTCTGAGGTGCTCATTGGTCACTATGGGGAGGTTCGTTGCCACAGCGTAGGCCCACAGCTCGACCACGGTGTCCCATACCACCGTGCCCGGCTTATGAGTCTTAATGGATCAAGGTACCACGGTTATCAGGGTTATCACTGGTAAGTTCAGTACCCTAGGTTCAAGCAGTTATGACCAATACAAGGTGAACATACAGTGGTCAGTCGGGTTGCTTGACGAACTCGACTAGTACGAGCGCACCTCAAGCTGAACGACATGAAGTGTATAAACACCTCGTGTGGCCTAACCGCTACCGTCAACCAAAGCACGACTCGGGTTCGTCGATGCGTCCTTCGTGGTGAATAAAATCCAACCACGAATTCAAATTTGTTACCGACTCCCTGAACTAGAGTATAGCCCCAAACACTTGTAATCTAAATTAATAATCATATGAGAGAGACAGAATTAAAATACAAGTAATTTCAACATGTTATTAGCATGTTATAACGTACATCATAAGCAGTTAACCATACACGAGTATTTCACACATAAGGTAATCAATTCAAATACAACAAGCATGGAGGAAATCATGTACATCATCAAATTTGTTGAGAATCCAATCTCAACTCTAATCTACAACACCACTTACTCAATACTTACTAATACATATATTTATACAAACACTTACTCTACACACATTAGTCTACATAGCATATGTCGGCCAATAATGTGCATTAGGGCAAATCTCTTCGCCAAACTGATTATACACGTATAACTAGCATAGGTACACGACAAATACTCATGGCAATCATATTAGAAAAGTACGTACGTATACAGTATTTCCTACAAATACTTAAAATACCTTAAATCTCATATTCTTCGTATGTATTCGAAATAAAAAACAGACAGCATGTTCTACATATTAAACAACATCCTTGTCAACAATCTATCATTAAACGACATTGAAAGCTTTAAAAACAGGTAACCTAAGCATCTAAAATCCGCACCTTATGCCGTAGAAGTGTAACGAATTCAATAGAGACTTTAAGTCTTTGTCAACGACTGATTGACAACCTACAGTATGATTTAGGTTAGTTACTTCACCACTTGCACCAATTGAAACCCTAGAACAGGTTAGGGTTAGGCTTTCTTACCTAAGAACGAAGCCGAAGTCGCCGGAAAAGCAATACGGAGGGGTGGATTAGGCACGTAGCAAAGCTGTGAAGAATCTCAGGAAGGATCACCAACTTCTCTCTCACTTTCTCTCTCTTTTCTCTCTCTTGATTTGGGTAGGGTTTGAAATTCGTATGGGATTTGTGAGAGAGGGTTTAAGGCCTTTTTATAAGCCCAAATACGACGAAAACAGGCTTGAAGTCAAGGTATACTTAAGTCATAATCAAATCGGGTCTGTTCCGATCCAACGGAACACTTCTGAAGGTCCTCTTATCAAATGCGGGCGGACTTAAGCTCAATAGTAATGGATCTTTAGTAAGTTAAGTTTTCAGTCCGATCGGATTTCCAGATCATCCATGGTGGACCAGTTTCAATTCAACGGTTACTGAACTTCGATCAAGGCCACAAGTACTTTGACATGTAAGGGCCATCTATCCTGATTCGAGGGTGAATTTGGGTCGAAATCTAACGGTCATAACGCTTAAAAATAACGCACAAGTGAAACGTGCCAGATTTCTTAAAATTATAATTAATTTTCTAAATATCTTCCTTTTCTCACTCTCTTCACTCTGGACGCAATAAAATGGTCTCAGGACATCATTTGAGTGTGATTTTTACGGTGCTTGTCAAGTCCAATAACACGGTCAATATCTTCTAAGTTCATCGCCATCAGACTTTCGATGTGCGGTCCAGGTCCGATACAAAGTTTCTGAATGCTCTCGAGAGCAACTGGATTTAGAGATTGATCCTAAGTTTTTAGGTAACATATCGTTAGCGGTCCTACTAATTTTGGATCTTATAGTTTATATTTAAAGTGATTCAAGTTAGTTCTATTGAGTATTCAGTTTGGTGCTTAACCAAATTCTACCATAATAGGGCAGAATACAGTCCTAGGGTCATTTTATGTCCTATTTTGGGCACTTCTAGTTATCATATTATTTTTATTATTTTTATGATGGTTCATCATCAAGTTTTTCCTGTCTCCACCAAATTTCATGAGATTTCGAGTTGTATAAAAATTCTAAAAATTCCCGAAGCAGCAGCTGTCCAACAAGTGATTATCGGACGTTGCTCACAACGACCTACTTTAAACTATGTTAAATATTTTATTATAATTTTCAAATATTTTTATATAAAACTAGACTCATTTAGCTTCAATATAATTTTTGAATCACTTAAATTGGAATTATAACGAAGGAGATATAATTTTTCAAAGTTTGATAAAATGCGTAGAAAAAATGCAGAAACCGGACTGCTTGTCCGCTGTACGAACGAGGCCTCACGGATGCAGCGAGGACCTCGCCGGTCACTGACTTATTTGGTGAGGAATCGCCCCATAAGTGAGGTTCTCACCCCCCAGGGATGACGGAAACATGTGGGGCCCACCTTGGATCCCCCCGAATTGAGTCGTTTGGGCCCACGAGTCCGTCGAGGCGTTTATCGAGTCTCATTTGTAAACTGGAATGAGTTACGCAACGTAAAATATATGATTTTGGGGTAGAAGAAGCTAATACATCCAAATAACCTATATACATCATAAAATTCTAAATATTAAATAGTCAAAATCCCATTTTACGCATGTATTTACCATTTATAGTAAGTTTTAGTTTAAGTATAGTTCCTCACCTTTTAAACTTTAGGTTTGTGTCTAATATGAAAGTACTTGGAGAAATTTGAAGAATGGGGTGGTGAAAGGTGAGATTTTGAAGGAAATGGGTTGAAAAGCGATTTCTAGATTTTAGGATTGATCTCTAAGAGTGATATGGTTGATCCATTGCCTAAGGGCGTATAATTCCAGATTAATAAAAATCCAGAGTGTTATATATATATATATATATATATATATATATGTAACACCCCGGATTTTTATTGAGCTTGGTCTTACTTCACCGTCGAGAAACGAAAGAGGACTTCCATCTCCAAGCTTAGCTCAGACGTAGCTCGCTTCTTTTTGGGTGTGAAGCAGTGTCAAACCAAAATACCCAACAAGCAATAGCTCTCCCTAAAAAGGAGGTGATCTAGCTGCACCTTCCAGTACGGCTACCTTGCTACGACTTCACTCCAGTCACTAGCCCCGCATATATATATATATATATATATATATATATATATATATATATATATATATATATATATATATATATATATATATATATATATATATATATAAGGCATATCTTACTAGACTTGACCTTTTTAACTATTAAGCACAAGGTCATCAATGTAGCCAAAAATCTTCCATTAAAGCCTGTTTGGATTCGTGTATAGTATTGTATTGTATTGTATTTGGGTACTGTTCGTGTATACATTGGACGGTTTTCAGAATACATCCAAATCAATCGAATGCGAGGTATTGTTTGACATAGTATACAATACGTTATACAGATCAATGTTTGGATAAGACGTATTATGTTTGCGTATTGTACAATCTTAATTGGGTCAGGTGGCTTGTTTAATGTATGAAACTTTTTGATTTATAGCCCAATGATTTTCACGTTGAAATGTACTAAATGAACGGTCCCGATCTTACACTGCATAGGTACCAAATATCTTCCTTTCTCGAGAAGGAGAATACAATGCAGTGCAGTCATTTGGCTTTAATGATAGTAGACATGAATTCTGACTACATAATACTGCATTTTTGAATTTCTAGAAACGGACTAAAATCGCGCGCATGGGATACCGTCTATTATACGCTCCAATCCAAATACTGTTTAATCGAAATATTCGAAAATATTTATTTATAATACAATACACTGCGCTCTCATATGCAAATCCAAATAGGCCCTTAGATTTCTACCCATGCTTACTTATGGTATAATTTGAATCCATCTATCAGCATAAAAATACCATCCATGTTTTCGGATGCGCATGTATTCCTGCGGTAGAAGTGGAACCATTTTCAAAATGGTGGTGATTTATCATCGTAGCCACGTACGCAACGCACGTGCTGTACGGCTTAAAGCAGGGTAGGGCTTAAAGCAGGGTTTAAGGCGGTCATCTCTCACCCCTCCGGCATCCAACACCCTTCCGCTCATACACCGGCAATAAGAAAGAAATGCACATCACCAAATTTCTCTCCATCTAACCATGAAAACCCTAACTTCAAAAATCCTCTTTTCCTATTCTTCTATCTCTTCATCTCCTTCTCCGGCTTTCTTCCGCTATTTTTCTTTCATTCTCTTCCATTCCGGCTCTACCGAAGAATTACAGAAGAAGAGAGGAGGACTCTCTTCTTCTTCATCTATTTCCTGGCGCCATCACGATGATGACAGCCGTAATGTGAAAGTCTCGGTGTGGTGGGACTTTGAGAACTGCTCTGTCCCCACCGGCGTCAACGTCTTCAAGGTGGGCAACCGTATTACTTCTGCCCTCAGAGCCAATGGAATCAAGGGTCCGGTCACGATCACCGCGTTCGGGGACGTTTCCCAGCTCTCTCGCTCGAATCAGGAGGCGCTCTCTTCAACGGGCATCTGCCTTACCCACGTCCCTAACAGTCAGTATATTTTGACTTCTTCTCCTTCCTTCCCCCCCCGAATTGCTGAGGCTCACCCATTCCCACGACTCATCAATTCCCTGGCCCAAAATCAAGCCAGTCCACTTACCAGGTGGGCCGCCACTTGTGCGTTTATGGAGACCATAGTCATCTTTCTTCTAACCGTCCATTTTTATTCCATTTGTTTGATCCACCTGATGAGTGGCCAGCTAGATTTCTGGGCCAGGAAATGTTCACCAATGGACTTTGTTGGGTTTTTTCAAAATAATTTTGTTTTATAAAAGAGAATTTAGAAAAAGAGTCGTGGCTTTTGGTGATTGTTGGTGACCATTCATTTGCGAATGGTGGTGCCTCTTGGTAAAGGGAGCATCATTTGAATTTGAAATGGTGGAGGGATGCCATTATTGAAAAGACATCATGGAAGAAGATGTTTTTTCATGAAAAGGGCCTTAAAGCATCTCTTGTGATTCTATATAAACCCATCTTTGGGTCAATCTAAATATCACAATTCCAATAATCTCCTCTCTATCTTCTCTTTCTTCTTCATTCTATATATGCCCGACTCTTGAGCTTTCGATTGCCCCCAATTCTTTTCGTTGGATAGTTTAACCTGCGTGACCGTTCTTTCCGGTACTAGGGCCTTATCACCTTTAAACTACGGACTTTCTTTATTTAATGTTTTGTCTTCTTCTGCGGTGAATTCCTCGTGGTAACTCGCGTATGCAAAGAATGATTCTGCCACTGTATACGGCTTCGTATTGGCCATTACCTTATATTGAAAGCCATTTCGACAGTATTTGAAGCACTGTGTAAAATGTGTAAAATGTGTTCCCTAGCAAGAAATCCATGTATAGTCTCATTACCACATATTTCTAATTTTTGATAGTTGTGTAGGCATTTCATGCATTGTGATCTTCATCCTCATTCCTCAAAGAGGTTTAATATTTTATTCTGCCTTTCTGTGTGTAACATGCCTATAACCCTTTTACCAGGTCAATGATTCTTCTAATGCAGGTGGAAAGAACAGTGCTGATAGGTCTCTTCTAGTCGATCTTGTCTATTGGGTGTCTCAAAACCCTCCACCAGCACACCTTTTTCTCATATCGGGAGACAGGGATTTTGCTAACATTCTACATCGTTTACGGATGAATAACTACAATATATTGCTTGCAAGCACGGCATGTACTTCAGATGTTCTTTGCAGTGCTTCAAGTATAATGTGGCATTGGAATGGACTGGTTCGAGGAGATGGTCTTATTGGCAAGCATTTTAACCACCCTCCTGATGGGGTATATGGTTCTTGGTATGGTCATTACAAGGGGCCGCTTGATGATCCCTACTCAGATATGGTGCAATCTGCTTGTTTGCAGGCTGAGGATTCTTCAGAACCTGGCACAGACCCCAAGCCTCGCCCAATTCCCAAGGTATTAGTGAATAGGATTCGTCAAGTATTGAACTTACACCCTGATGGAGTCAGCCTTACAGAGCTTCGTACAGAGCTGGGGCGAAGTAATGTAACTATGGATAAAGATTTCTTTGGATACAAGAAATTCTCACGCCTTCTTTTATCTATGCCAAATGTTCTGAAACTCCAACGTAACCCTTCAGGTGAGGGGCAGCCATTAGTATTTGGTGTCAACCCAAAAGTTGCTGAACTATATGCATCCAATTTGAAGTCATCCACACGATCGGAAGTTGCTAATGCACAGACACAGGGTAACTCAGCTAGTGAAGGGCTGCTACTATCAGATAGTAACCGCCAGAATGCTGCCGAACCAGTTGAGCTCAGTTTCAAGTCATCCACTAATGGACAAAAGAACCACACTACAACTGCAGAATCTAATGGGAAATTATCACCATCACCTCCTCAGCCAATAAGGTTAGTGCCTTCTATTTGCCATGAAGAGGTTGATAAAAACAACACCATTGGTTATTCGACGCCTATGCAGCAACATGGTTCCATAGTTGAAGAGGGATTTTTCCTAAGAATTTGGAGAACTTGGTTTGGTGATAGAATTGGTGGTTCAAATGAGAAAAGTCATTGCATCCCCTGTGAAGATGCCTATGCAAAGGTCACCAGCTTAACTGGTTATGAGAAGAGAGGATCCAGAGAAAAACCTAGCCAATCAAGCTTTCATCAACCTGATCTGTCAGGTTCTACTTCAAGCTCTTCTGATGTTAGGAAATCAGCTCCTGAGGAGAATACTGCTGCACAGTCAGAAAAGAATGATGAAAAATCTAGATCACAATCTGGCTTCTTTAATCAATTTGTAAAGTGGTGTAAATTTTGGAAAAATGGAGAAGAAAGTCCTGATCATGGTTCTGTATCTGCTGATCAAGCCATGATAAATCAGTCTACAGATGAAAGTGGAAGAGGAGGTGAAGAAGTGAATAAAAAAACTCAGTTGGAAAATCATGTTTTATTTTCTAAGGCTTACTTTTGGGATGATGTGGAATCATTTTTGCTCACCCCTAAAGGTTCAACCCTTGTCTCCCAATCAAGGAACAGGTATTGTTAGTTCAGAATTACTAAAGACAGTTCTGTTTTCTTTCTCCATTTATGTCTTGAGTTATCTATGCTGACTGTGCGACTGTCTATTTTCCACATCTATCCCTCTTCTTTGCTCTTTAGTTAAGTTGTTTCCTACTGTTCTTTTGCTTCTTGCTTATAATAGTACTGCAAAATTAGGGATGATGGCACACATCTTTAGCAACAATAGCAACAACAGATGGAGATTTTTTTTTTTTGCAGGGTTTTGTTGTATTTTTATTGCCACTAGAAATAACAATGGAAATGGCTTTTTTTTTTTTTCCCTTCCTGATCAATCCGTGGGGATGGTTAATTAATGACACAAACCAAAGATGAACTTGTAATTCATGGTTTCCTTTGGTTCACTACCATTGTGGGAGCATTAGGGGTGGCCATGCAAAGGCAGTAATTACAAACAGAAGACTCATGGAGGGTAATGTTTTCCACAAAATTGTTGCTAGTGTTAGTTTGGGGCCGTTGTTTAATATCATAAAAAAAGAAGAGACAATGCCGTATATCTGCCTATGTTTTGGGCCATTTCCAAAAAAAAGAAGAAAAGATCTTACTATTAAACTCTTTCCTAAAACCTGCCTATCTTTTACACCGTTATATATTTTACCATAGTCCGTTTGCTACTGTTACTTGTCAGATGCTATATTTTTAAAAAGACCAAGATACCCATGCTTCTTTTAATAGATTTTTTTCATCTCCCGCCGCTCTCTTGCGGCACCATGGATGAATGGGTTATTGATCTGAGCCCTCCATCTGTGTGGGCCATCTGTGAATGGACAATTACACCAGTTTTGAGCTATCAAACAATCCTTTCCATCCGGTTTTCCAACTTCAACTGGATGATTTAATAATCCCCATTGTTTTCTATCGTATGGCTCACTCAATCCTTAAATCTGCATCATTATTGGGCTCAGGCCTAAAATGAGATGGCAAAGCAGATGGACGGGGTGGATTTCTCACAAGCATCTTGTTTGGGACTGCACCTAATCCACTCCCCTCGTAAATAGTGAAGTAGATTGCGTCCTGCTCAAGCTGGACAATAAACCGTCCAGCTTGTGCTCTGTGGGGCCCACAGTGATGTATGGATGTTATCCACGTCGTCCATCCATTTTTTCAGATTATTTTAGTATATGAACCTAAAAGATAGGTAGATCCAAGGCTTAAGTGGACCACACCACTGGAAGAGGCGGTGGTAATGACATCCACGGTTGAAGCCCTCCTAAGGGTCATAGTGATATTTATTTGCCATCCATGCTGTTCATAAGGTCACATAGACTTGGGTGAAGGGAAGACACACATCAGATTGATTTGAGGCTTTTGCGGCTCCCAAGAAGTTTTTAACGATGAGCGTTCAATCACCTCTGTATGGTCCCATTGATCCTCGTATCTGCCTCATTTTTGGGTTCTTACCCTAAAACAATATGAAAAAAAATGGATGTATGGTGTGGATAAAACCTATTCATCATGGTGGGCCCCATAGAGACTTGTTGTACGGAGACTTAGTTTGCTTTGATTCAGTGCTCTTTTTAGAAAGGAAAAACTTTGGCAATCCAGTCCCAGGGCATGACTTTCAAAATGAGGTGGCCTACTGTGATGTGTATTTGAAATCCACCCAAGTTTCCTCTCCATCTGTGATTCAAGTGGACCACACGATTGACAAGAGCGCAATGCTCACCCTCAAAACGGTTTCCAATTGTGTGGCTCATTTGAATCACGGTTGGATTTGATGTTTTGATCTTAGGAATAAATTTTATCGGGCCACCTCATGGTTAGATTAGATGTTGTAATTATCATCATGGTAGGCTATGTAAAAATCAAGGGTAGTTGTTCATTTACCACGGTTTTTGTGTTGTGGGCCCCACCTGAGATTTGGATCTTTCTCATTTTTGGGCTTATGCTCTTAATAATGATCCATGAATGACGGACGCTGTGGATCGAACAAACATCATTGTGGGGTCCACAATAGTCCTTTGACCCAGTGGATTCCGCTCCGTAAATAGGGATATAATATTTGAATTCTTTTAAACGTAGGGGTAAAATGGTCTTTTTTTGGTAGTCAAAGTCAACCAAGGCAGATTTTTGACCATATTTCAAAAGGTTAGGTGGGTTTTAGGAAAGAGTTTAAAGTGGGGTTTTATTTATTTATTTATTTATTATTATTAATATTATTTTCAGTCAAACATTATTATGAATCTTGTGTCTTATATATTGAAGATTCTCTTTAGTGGCTGATGTGTTGGTTAAAAAGGGATACTTGGCCTGCAATGCACAATATGGGACTTTTTACAAAGATTGATGCATGAAAACATGCTCGGCTTGATGTAAGTGATGTATGATAACATGCTTTGGGCTCATGTATGCAATGATATCATCATAATCATCATCATCATCTAAGACTTATCCCAACTAATTGGGGTTGGCTACAAGTAGGGCTGTCGATGAGTTGGGCTGGCCCTTCGGGCTTTTTGGTCTGGCTTGGATTACTAGGTCTAGGGGTTGGGCCTTGGCCTAAAATTTAAGCTCGTTAAATAATTGGACCTGGCTCAGGCTTCGTTTAAGGTCTCATCAGCCTGGCCTGTCCAAGTTCATTTAGGATTCAAGCCTCAAGGGCATTTTTGCCATATTTCATGCATGATGGGGCACACTTATTAAGCAGCCCAGATCTTGCATAAAATTGAGTGGTTGGGCTTGGGCCTAGGTTTTAATTTCGCAAGCTGGGCTTGGACAAACCCCGGCTTGTCGATAGCCTTAGCGACAGAAATCCTGCTTCCATTCCATCAAGGGCTACATTTTAACTAGCATCGCTATTGGTGATAACAGATTGAAGGACAATTGTTTGGTTTGTGATCATATTGTCTCCTTCTACAGCAACCCGCTATCCTTAGAAGGTTGGATTCATCCCAAATTGTAGAATCTTGCCTTCTCTCAGATTTTTGTCAAGGAACCCTCATCTCTCCAGGCCCCATTCTCTGAAAAAGAAATCAAGGCTATTGTGTTCTCACTTGGTAGAGACAAAGACCCAGGTCTTGACGTGTTCCCTTTGTCATTTTTCCAAGTTGTCTAGGATGTTGTCAAAATCTATCTTCTCAACTTCATCTCTGATTTCTGTACTAAAGGTCGCTTGCCATGGGAAATGGGGCCTTTCTTTATGGCCATTATCCCCAAATTTGAATGAGCAGACCGACTTTAGGATTTTCGGGCCATTAGCCTCATTAGGTCTCCTTACAAAAGCCTAGCTAAGGTTCTTGCCTCTAGTCTTAGACTTGTGTTGTTGGTATTGTTTATGAAGCCTAGGAAGCCTTTGTGGCTAATTGGCAAATGCTCGATTGCGCCCTTATAGCCTAGGAATGTATCATCCTCGCCACAAAGAGGGGAGGGGCGTTGTCTGCAAACTTGGTGTTTTCGGCCATGTCGATTGCGACTAGTTAGGCTACATGCTGGGTCATCTTGGCTTTGGTCCCAAATGCCATAGTTGGATCCATGAGTGCCTCGCCTCTGTGAGGTTCTCTGTCCTCGTGAACGAGCCCCCTAATGGTTTCTTTCGAGCTTCCAGAAGGCTAAGGCGAGGTGGCTTGCTTTCCCCTTTCCTTTTCATGATTGCTGTAGAGGGCCTAAGTAGAACATCAGATAGGAGAGAGTCTGTTGGCCTCATCAGTGGGTTCAAGGTTGCGAGCACTAGTCCTCACATCACTCATATTCAATTCATTGATGACACAATCCTGATTTGTGAGGTGGCCATCCAATATCTATGGAAAATCATGCACTACTTAAAGGCGGTTTGATAATGAGGGTCCAAATTTTCTACAGCTGATGGCAATTGGTATGTAAATGAAGTTTGATAAGTACTGAGACAAATGCGATCTGTTAATGGCCTTAGCAGTTGTTGTTGATCCTCGTTTCAAGATGGGCTTGGTTCAGTTCATTTTTATGAAGATTTATCCTGTTGAAAGGGCAGTAACCTGATCTCCAAGGTCTGTGACGCAATCGAAGAATTGTACACTTAGTATGTTTCTACTACAGTTGCATGACACTCGAAGTGATGTGGGCCATGTGGCAGCAAATTTAGGTGTGGGAGCGGGGATGCGTCAATTCAAAATGTTATTAAGTAGCTAGGAAGCAAGAATGGTAGCATGAGTTCAAAGCATGGTTAAAAGAAAGAGTGACACCGAGTTAAAAGAGCATGCAACTAAGCTTCAACGTGAACCAACTCACTCTTTCTAACTAGTGCAGTACTTGGTCTCTGTCACGCCCCAAACTCGGTGAACGTGCTTATAGAATTCCCGAGCTCCAAATCCGGCGGTGACAGCCTTCGTAGTACCCTATTCTCGGCTCCTAGCTCCCATACGTCAAGTTTTGATCCTGGAATTCCACAAAGAGGATTTTCAGGGTGATTTTTTTTTCTTTAAATTTATTATTATTAGTTTTTTAAGGTGCATAGCCACAAGTGTACCAAAACTAATGACATCATCACATTTCGACTATAATATTAGTTCGATTACAGTGCTGGAAGGGAAATACATAATATAACAAAAGTCCAAAAGATTAGGCACATACTCTTGCCTCAATGTTGCTACGATCTAGCATAACCTGCACGTAAACAACGTGCGTAAGCTTACTATGAAGCTTAGAGAGTGCATGCATGTATGCGCAATGCATGTGCCAAGCATACAAATGTCAGAGTAAGCAGAATAGAGGGCTGGATTAACAACTCTATAAATACTATCTGCTATACCCGGGCTATGCAATGCAGAGGCCTACAGGGCCAAAGTCATATGCTAAGGATGCAATACAACATGCCAATCCGAATGTTTAATCCACATCTCAGTACGGTTCCCATCTAGAATCATCGGGGTCTAATACACTCTGACACTGGCCTGTCGCCCCATAGCGCCCATGACCTAGTGAGTGGAAGAGACCTCACTATCCGCCTCGTCAGTGATATGCCAATCCCCACCCAGCTCACCGATAGCGGACCCATTGCACGTGTTGGTCAGACTCAACCTAGCTTATAGCCCCCTTCACCCGGGCGGATAAGGTCACACCCCCTTCCAACCAACCCCAACACAATGGGAGACGCGACCTACTGGTATTTAACACTCGAGCGCTCATATTATCCAGTCAGTCTTGATGTTGAAGCATATTGTTGGCCCACAGGGTTTAGGGACTTCCACCTAAGGACGTCCTACGTGCCCAATAGACGTAACCAAATTTTCGATGTCCATACTCAAGCTATCAACCACAATGATCTTGTGGTGGCCATAACCTTGATGTCGCTAGGGCGTGGATGCAAATGCACCATGCAATGCATGAATGCATGAGTCCATCTTCCGAGTCATGCAACCATGTCATGCAAGCCATACATACATGCAGGGTGGCCCCCATCTCATATGGGTCCCCTTAAAATGTGCCACGTTGTAAGGTCGTCAATGCGGCCTTGCCACGCACAGGCAAGCCAAAAATCATGAATTAGTCATCATCCAAGTCACGTAAACAGGATGCAGATGAGATATGATTACGTAATACCGCATCAAGCATAAGAGAAGTACTATACCAAACATAAGAGCAATGCTAAATCAAGAGTAAGATAAATGCTACATCTAGCATGGAGTAACTGCATCCTCAATATAAAGAAGGCGTCACATCAATGTAAAGAAAGTGCTATAGCAAATATAAGCGTAAACTTTGCGCCAATCATTAATGTAACACCACATAAATAATCGAGGAAGTGCCATACCAACACAAATGTAAAACATTGCATCACATGATAAGGAAAATGCATCATTCACAGTAGGTGGAACCTACTTGGAAACCAATTTTAACGGGCCCTAGAGAGCTACACCTGAGTGGGTTTTCAAGTTAATGGGCCCACTCGATAAGCCGACAAGCCCGCACATAAGCAGCCAAAATATATGACTATTGTCATCCAAATGAGGTGATGAATTGTAGGATCTACGAATGATCATGGTAGGCTCAGAACGGACATCAAAGCGAGACTTATAACTCATATAACAAGACAGCTCCATGGTGTGAACGTCGTATACGCACTAAGGTAGGGCCTATGGTGTGGGCATAATACACACCGCGGTAGGCCCTTAAAAAGGTTCCAATGGTGGGCATCATCAACTCCACCGACCCATGAAGGGTGGTCCATTTGGGACATAAATTTGCCCCATTACCAGGCTCAAGCTCTTACATAAACTGACAATACATCCAAGATATACAACACATCAGCAAATTGGGTCGTCACAGAGGGCCATGCCCACTGGCTAGCAGGGTGCTCCACCTGTTGGACAATATCCAACGGGTTTGGCTCCCTAGCCAGTGCGTAGGGCTGTACACGAACCGAGTTAGCTCAGTTAGCTCGCTCGATTCGACTCGAAAATGCTCGATTCAACTTGGTTCGAAATTGAGTTCGAGCCGAGTCGAGCTGATTTTTTGAGGTCGAAAAAATTTTGATCCGAGTTCGAGCTTGACTCATCTCGGATTGAACCCCAACTCGAATTGAACTCGGATCAAACCAGTTTGGTGACTCGATTAGTTTGATATTGATGTTGCTTACCAAGTGTTTGATGAAATGACTCAACGAAGTGTCGGCTGGTGGCAAGGAAGGTACGTATATGAAACAAATACCCTTTTCTTGATTTTGATGTTGCCTACAAGGTGTTTGATAAAATATCTGTAAACAGTTGCTGCTGTTTTACATACAGTGAGAAATTGAAAGTGCACTCCATGTGTTTGTGAAAATGCCACACATGCTCGATCTTGGTTCGAACTCAGCTTGAACTGGCCCGAGCTGGCCAGTCAGGCTCGAGGACCGAGCCGAGCTGAGTTTGATCTGGGGTCAACTAGTGGCCGAGCCGAGTTGAGCTGTGCTTAGCTCGACTCGGTTCGACTCGTGTACACCTCTACCAATGCGGATGGAACACACACAAGGTAGGCACCTCACATCACAGTAGGTCGTGGACCAACGGCCTGGATAAAACATATATATCATGGTAGGGTCCATTGCGGGCCCCACATGTTGGCCAACACAGCCCAACAGTCAATGGACCTAAGGAAGATTTCCATGGTAGACGTGGAATCACACTATTAGCTGCAGTGCGATCCTAAATGAGCTTTGGATCTACTCATTGGAATGGGCTGGGAGGAATGAATGGATGGTGTGGATTTCACATGCCTCATGTGGGGCCCATGGTATGGTGGGCCCACTCCCAGAATGGGATGGAAAATAGATGCACTACATGGATGTAAGAAGATACATCAATGTGGATCCTCATGGGGGTTTCCATGGTGGCAGTACTCATTTACCAATGTTTAAAGTGGGTTCCACTACCTGGACCAAGATGATATTTGTGATTTCCCTTCATCCAGGATTGCATGACCTGATCAGCATGTAAGATGACAAATAAACTCACGGTGAACCCCTCAAAGGTTTCAATGGTGAACATTCAATCACGTTGTTTCCAACGGCGTGGTCCAACTGAGATTTGGATCTGTCACATTTCGTATGGTCTAGGAAAATAGATGAATGGTGATGGACCCATAAGACATGCCAGAGTGGGTTCACCCACAAGGGTTGGAAAAAAAATGGATGGACTGAGTGGATTTGGCACGGACATTGCGGTGGGTTCTAGGGAGGTTTTAACGGTAGGTCTTCCCACTATTTCTAGCAGTGGTGGGGTCCACAAAAGCTTCGGGTCAAAGTGATGCTTGTGTTTTCCCTTCCCCCCAAGTCACGCGACCTTAGGAACATGGTTGGATGATAAATAAACATCATGGTGGGCCACATGAAAGTTTCAATGGTGGGCATCACTATCCCCACTGTTTACTATGGTGTGGGCCACTTGCGATCTGGATATCGATTATATTTGGGCCTGTGGCCTGAAATGTTCTGGATAAAAGGATGGATGGTGTGGATTCTACACAAACATCAGTTCATGCCCAAGTGGGGCTCTCACCACTCTCACGCTGCCCAACACATAAACCCTTTTTTATTTTTTTTTCTCTTTTTATTTTTTATTTTTTTTGAATGGGGCCCATACCGGGGTGATCCGCTCCGTCCACCTTGTCGGACAACTCTCCTTGGACCTAAGAAGCCCTAACTTGGGCTGGTTCCACTTCCCACAAACATCATAGTGGCCTTAGAAAGTTTCAACTATGGGTGCCACTGTCAACACTATTTTCTATGGTGTGGCCCACCTGAAACTTGGATCTGGCTCAGATTTGGGCCTTAGCCCTAAAATGATTGGTCCTAACGGATGGACAATGTGGATAAAACATAAACACTATGGTGGGGCCCACGAGTGGGGCACCTCTGTAACGCCCAAAAGGGGCTTCCCCCTTTCTAGTGCTGGACAATGTTTGGGCGCTGTATCTGCTGCTATCCAGCAAGCCTTCTTTCTCCTTTATTTTTATTTTTATTTTACATTCAAGTGGGGCTCACGAGTAGACAATCCTCTCCATCCATCTATTCGACCGTCATATGGTGGGCTCGGAGAGCTTTGGATCAAGATGATCTTTGCTCTTTCTTCATCCAGATCTAAGTGATCTAATCAACATGTTGAATGACAAATAAATATCATAGCGGGCCACACAAGGTGGTCCATGCTGTCATAGCGTGCAGGGCACGTTGTCTCATAGGCAGCATGGCCCACTTGTGGGCCCCACAATGGTCCACATTCATTAAAGAAAGAAGAGAAGGGAAGAAGGAAGGGGGGAGATTGGGCCACTGGATGGGCCCTCGTCATTATGGCGCCCTCCAGACACATCTAGCACATAAACAAGGTGGGTCCCACCCCTTGTGGGCTCATTCAAATGAAAGAAAGTAAGAAAAAAGGGAGAGTTGGTCCTCCCTTGCACTGACAATGATGGATGGATGGTCGGATTAGGCCGGATTGTCGATCGGACGGTTCAAATGGTGAAGCTCCTCTCCTAAACTCCTCCAACCTTCCCTCAAGCTCTAATTTCTCTTAATCCCTCTCTTAATACACTTCTTTCTCTCAAGCACTCTCTCCTCTCTCTAATCTCTCTCTAAGTTTCTCTAATCTTCTCTCTCTCTCTCTTTACTTTCTCTAATCTTTTTTTTTTTTTTTTCTCTCTCTCTTTCTAATCTCTTCTCTCTTTTCTTCTTTGCTAGGAAAATTTGGAAAAATGAGAGGGGTATGGGAGCTTTTGCGGTAGAAATTTTTGGGTATAAAGGGCATTATGAAAACAAAGAGGGGTAGAATGGGAAGAGGGAAAAGAGAGGGGAGTGGCTTAGCATGGGCAAGGGTATGGGTTATGGGTGAGTGATGGGAGGCATGGGCTTGTTTGACTAATGGGGAGAGAGAGACACGAGTGATTGATGGGTTGATTGATTGATTGATTGATTGATTGGAATACTTTGGGATTTGTGCAAGTGGGGCCTGCATGCATTGTGTGGCCCACCGCGGATTGTGCCAAAACTTTAACTTCCAATCTAGGGGTTACAATGGGGCGTGCCACGCGACATTGGAGTTGTAGCGCCCACACGGTCACTAGGGTACAAGTCTCGGGGTGTCGCGGTACAAAAAATAGGGTTGCGATCAAAACTTGTCGATTTGGTCCGCTAGGAACATGCCGGTGCTGAAGTAGAAGCATACGGAAGGTCTTGCAAGGTTACGGGTCTTATAGTCTCTATTGCACACGGCCAAACCACCTAAGTTTACTTTTTTTCATCTTATTACCTATTGATGCCACTCCTAAGTTCCTTCAAATGCTTTCATTTTTAGTTTTATTCTTTGTTGTCTTACTAGTCATCCATCTCAACATTATCATATGAGTTATGCTCATCCTACGAACATGTTGTTCCTTCACTACCCAACATTCTATTCCATAAAGCATGGCTGCTTTTAGAGCTATTCTATAAATTATGTCCTTGAATTTGATTGGTATGTGATCAATCCCATAAAACTCCGGTGGCACGTCTCTACCATGCACCTAATTCTAATTTTATGGGTAACATTCTTAACAATCTCTTAGTTCTCATGAACTATCGACCCAACATATAAAAAAATGTTCATTTTGGAGTACTTCTTGGTCAATAATCGTAAATAATTCCTCGTTTCCATTCCCATTGTCAATAAAATTTCATTCCAAGTACTCTATTTTAGTCCAACTGATTTTAAAACCTTTAGATTCTAAAGCATGCTTCATAGTACTATCTTTGTGTTTAACCCCACCTTGTCTTGTTAATCAAACTATGTCATATTCAAACAACATACACCACAAATCTCTTATAAATGCCTTGTTGTCTTGTCTATAACCAATGAAAAATGATATGGGCTCAATGCCAACCCTTAGTGTAAGTCCTACAGTAATTGGAAACTCACTTGTATCCAGTGTTCAAAGTATCAATATCGCTACAAGTTTCGCCAGCCGGGGATACGAAAACAATATCGATATTGCCGGTAATATCGCTGATAACCGGAAATGCGGGGAAACATAGGGAAAACGGTGGAATTTTTAGTGAAGCTTCAACAGATGTTAAAATGTACATATTTGCATATTTAGAAATAAAAAAATTACAAAAAGACTCCGTACATAGCAAGTTTCCATTTAATGGGGCCTTAATAGCATGTGTTGTTATAAGAAATTAGTCCAACCATCCGCCTATTTAACCATCCAGCCTTCCATCCAAACATCCATCGATATTGCAAAATATTAACAACACATGATATTTCACCAAGAACTCATCAACAATTGGAAAGAAAATGAAAGATTGTGATCTCAATATCTTGCGTGTTGCGATATCAATAATATTGAGATAATATCAATATTATCAATGACAAATTGAACACTACATACAACCATGTGCCCATGAAAAAAATTTGAAATAATTTTTTTTTCTAATAAACAAAATTTTGATGATATCAATATGTTGATAATATTATTGAAATATCGTCAATACACTTATGATACAAGCATTACCTAGAAATTACATAGTTGAAAATATTGGCGATACATTGGCGATATTGATGCATTGGTAATACAAGTAACACCTAGAATTTACATAGTTGAAAATATTGACGATTACATTAGCGATATTGATACGTTGGCAATACTTAGCGACGCATTGCTACTAGCTAGAATTTCTGATACTACCAGCGTTATCGGTATCGCTACCAATGTTATCGGTACCACTGAGTTGGAGATAAAGATAATATCGGAGATATTTTGATAATATTGGAGATAATTTGAACACTGCCAGTGTTCGAGTTGTCGGCATTGCTACAAGTTTTGCTGGTTGGTGATAAAGATTTTATATCTTTATCGCCGATAATATCGGCGAAAATCAGAAATGCTAGGAAACATGGGAAAAATGGTGGAATTTTTCATTGAAACTTTAGGACATGCCTAAATTACACATGGACAAAATACAAATATGATAATAGGGCCCAAAGAGCACCATCCATTACCCATTGGCTATGCAGCGTCAGTAGACCATCCACGTCGGGAACGGATTAGGTGTTACCTTGTTAACAACTTAGTGTGTGTTACCTCTATCGTGGGGCCCAACTTAATAATTTGTTGAACATCCATGTTGTTCACCCATTTCTATAGTCCATTTGAGGACCGGGTACCAAAAACTATGCATATCTAAATCTCAAGTCGACCACCACAAGAAACAATGGTCATTGGGTGCCCCATCATTAAAAATTCAAAAGGGCCCATTGTAAGGTTTTCATAATGTTTATTACTTTTTTATTTGCAGTCCAACCTGTTGACAATGTCAAGAAGATTTGGATGAAGGGATTGATCTAAAAATATTGTCTTCTAGAAAGGTTTTAATGGTAATATCGTCACTCTTTCTATTGGTATGGTCCAGCTGAGATTTGGATCTTCCTATGATTTGGGACCACGTCCTAAAATGTGATGTAAAATAGATGGACGCATGGATATACAAAAAATACGTCAGGTTGGGCCCCACACGGTTAGGTAACACCCATTAAGCTGTTACTTGGGTAATAGCTAATCCGCTCCCTTCCACATCCGGCCGCGGTTTGGGTGGATCCCTAACTGTGGGGCCCACTGTGAAGTATGTGACTTACATCCACACCGTCCATCAAATATGATGGCTCATTTTAGGGCATGATTCGAAAAATGAACAGTAGATATTGCAGGATTTCTAGTGGATTTTGAAATCCACTACATCTGTGGGCCCCACAGTGATGCATCTGTTTTATCCACGTCCATCTATATGCGCCTTTTACACATGACATTTGAGTTGCTATGCATACAAGTGACTGACATCAGTTTTGAATCTGATCTGTTGATTACAATTCCATGGTCCACCAAACACAGGTTTCGCTTAATACAATGTTTTTCAATTCGAAACATGGGATTGGATGGTCAAAATACCATGTTATTTCCAAATATGTAATCATTGTGCAATAACAATGTTAATTTCATCTAATGCAATTCCATACCGTTTAATCCCACGAACCAAATAGGCCCTAAGTGTGTTGGTTTTCGCTGTCATGGTACTTGCATAAAACATGTTTTCCCTGCTTAATTTTTCTTGTGTAGAGTGCATTTTCTTCTCCGTTGACTTGTTCTTCAACAGATACCTGATTGGGACACGTGGCCTGGGCACATAATCTAAATGGTCTACGTGATGTGGCACCTCTTGAAACCCCACAAGCCCAATTTCCAGCCTAATCCAAAACTCTAATGGGCCATAGCAAAGAGAAATGCAAATCAAGGGAGGAAACTGTTTCCTTTTGGCATGGCCCACTAGAGTTTTGCGTCAAGATGAAAGTTGGGCTTGTGAGGTTTCAAGGGGTGTTGCATCACGTGGACCGTTCAAAATTTGTGCCCATGACACGTGTGCAAAGGTGCACACGGGTGCTCACGTAAGAAGGTGTGCAGGTGAGCATTCCTCTCTCTCTCTCTCTCTCTCTCTCTCTCTCTATATATATATATATATATATATATATATATATATATATATATATATATATATATATATATATGGGAAATGGTACTATGAGGTCGACCTTATGGGAACTTCCCATGAGGTCTAGTTGTGTGGGCCCCACCGTGTTCTGTGTCGAACATCAACACCATGCATTTGATAGGTCCCCTTTAGGTTATGGGATATCCCAAAAATCAGCCATCTACGGAACTCAAGTGGGCCATACAATCTAAAACCATGCGAAGACATGCCTAAAACATATAAAAGTATTTGGTGGGGCCCACCTATGTTTAGTATGCTGTTGAAACTTGGTCTAACCCTTCATCTGGGTATCCCGTATCTGTTATGATACGGCCGTATCGGTCGATACGTAACAGTTATGGCAGACACTGTTACTCGATACGGGGTCGAAACGGGCAACCCCCCCCCCCCTCGATTCTGTGATCATAATGGCCGTTACGGCTGTTACAGACCTAAAGAATAAAAAAAAAAAGGGAAAAAAAATACCTTTTTTTTTCTTTCTTTCTTTTCTTGTTCTTCTCTTTCTTCCTCTTCTTCTCGGCCCTGTTGCAGCTGCCGCCGCATTTTTTTTTCTTACTTTTCTTCTTCTTCTCCTTCTTCTTCTTCTTCCTCTTCTTCTTCTCAGCCCTGCTGCGGCTGTAGCTTTGTGAGCCTTCTTCTTCTTCTTCCTCTTCTTCTTCTCAGCCCTGCTGCGGCTGCAGCTTTGTGAGCCTTCTTCTTCTTCTTCCTCCCTCTCTCTCTCTCCCCCTCTCCCTCTTCTTTCCCTCTTCTTTTCGGTTTCCCTCTCTGGTATCGGAAAAAGAAATCGGAATCGGATTGGCACACAAGGTAGATAGCTGCTGAAGTTACGTGTCATGCTAAGACGAGCGCTGACACTCCTCGAGCTCCGAGTTGCACGAACGGTTGAAAGGAGATCAAAGTTACATGGGCTTCACAGTGATGTATTTATTATATCTAACACCGTTCATCTATTTTTAGAGATCATTTCAGAGCATTACCCAAAAAACGAATCATATCCAAAGATCATTCGGACCACACCAAAAATAGCAGCGGAGATGATGATTTTCACCTTTAAACAATTCGTAGGGCCCACCATAACGTTTATTTTCCATCCAATCCATTCATAAAGTCAAAAAGACCTGAATGAAGAGGAAAAACAAATTTCATATTGATCCAAAACTTCTGTGATCCCAAAAAGGGTTTCAATGGTAGACGTTCAATCCCCCATTACTTTTTGCAGTGTGGTCCACTTGATAATTAGATTTATATTATTTTTTGTGTCAAGCCTTAAGACAAGCTCGTCAAATGAATGGACAATTTAGATATAACACATACCTCATTATCCGACCCCACAGGACTTGCTGACGTAAATACAGCAGCTAGGTGTAGCAGTTACGTGGTACGCTGTTATGGCTCCACGTGCTGCGTGGGCCCCACCATGATGTATGTATTTTATCTATGTCATCCATCCATTTTGCCACATCATTTTAGGTCATGATCCAAAAAATTAGTAAGATCTAAATCTCAGGCGGACCACACCATAGGAAACAGTGGTTATAGAATGCTCACCATTAAAAATTTCAAAATTTCTTAGGGTCCACTGTAATGTTTATTTTCCATCTAACTTGTTAATTGGGTCACACGGATGTGGATGAAGGGAAAACACACATGTCAGCTTGATCTAAAGCTTTTGTAGCCCCCAATAATTTTTTAATGGTGGACCTTTAATTATTGTTGTTTCTTATGGTGTGGTCCACCTGAGCTTTGGATCTGCCTCATTTTTGGGCGTATGCCCTAAAATTATTTGGCAAAATGGATGGACAGTGTGGATATAACACATACATCATGGGTGGGGCCAAAAAAACTTTGACACTCATGTGCTACACTTCACAGTCCGAGTCTCGCCTAATTTGGGCATGGTGTCCCAAAACGGTTATGTATCTGCTGCAACGGCCGATACGTAACGGTAACGGTGGTACCCGTTACGCGATACGGGGCCGTATCGGCCGAGTCCCGTTTTTGTACACGTAACGGCCATCACGGGCGTAACGGCCGTTACTGACCCGTAACGGCTGTTACGGGCCTTGAAAAAAAAAGAAAAGAAAAGAAAAAAAAAACCCTTATCTTTTTCCTTTCTTTTCCTCTTCTTCTTCTCTTTCTTCTTCTTCTTCTTATTCTTCTTCTTCCTCTTCTCGGCCTGCCGCGGCCCTGCTGCGGCTGCGGCTGCAGCCTCCTCCTCTTCCTCCTCCTCTCTCTCTCTCTATTCTTTCCCTCTTTCCCTCTTTTTTCTTTTCTCTTCTTTCCCTCTTTTTTCTTTTCAGTTTCCCCCCAAAGACCTGAATGAAGAGGAAAAACAAATTTCATATTGATCTAAAAGTTCTGTGATCCCAAAAAAGTTTTCAATGGTAGACGTTCAATCCCCTACTACTTTTTGCAGTGTGGTCCACTTGATAATTAGATCTGTATTATTTTTCGTGTCAAGCCTTAAGACGATCTCGTCAAATGAATGGACGGTTTAGATATAACACACTCATCATGGGTGGGCCCCAAAAAACTTTGACATGTGTGCTACACTTCCTGATCCAAGTCTCGCCTAATTTGGGCCCTTAAAAAATTGTACACAAGACATATATTAACTTAAAATTTACTAATTAAATTATAAACTGCAATTGCTAACTCACAATGCCAAAATCAAATTATTTGAATAATTTTAATTGTTATTTTGTGTACTTTTATTTTTTAAAATAGGGCCTTCTGATTTTTTTCATGATTCACTATCCAATAAATGTCCACCAATACATAAGTGGGATAATGACAATAAATTGCATGAATTTGAGGCTAATTTGGGGCATATATTGGTCCTCCAAGTCAGCCCGAAATTAGCAACGCCATCTACCTGAATTTAATTTCATTTTTTAAAAGAACTATTGGGAGAAAGATATATATTAAATTGTTAAGTATATAAATTAGATATTTAGAAAATTAAATATATAAATTCTGTAGTCAAATTCGGGTTACCTGGTTCAAAAATTAATCAGACAGTCCGATACAGCTTTTCACCAAAGAGTGGACTGTTACACCACTATAAACGTGTTCCAATTTATAAATGAATGCATATTTGGAATGCTTAGAATATTTTGGATTTAATCCATATTTTTTCATATTTTTTTAACAAATTTTTTTTTTTACGTCGTTACGGGCCGTTACGCCCCCGTATCCGTATCGGTTTTGGAAGTCACCGTTATGCCAACCGATACCAATATGGGACACCTTGAATTCGGGTCCTTAAAAAATTGTACATGGGATATGTATTAACTTAAAATTTACCAATTAAATTATGGACTGTAGTTGCTAACTCACAATGCCAAAATCAAATTGTTTGAATAGTTTTAATTGTTGATTTGTGGATGCTTATTTTTTAAAATAGGGCCTTTTG
Organism: Magnolia kwangsiensis; assembly: GCA_037074715.1. Taxonomy (NCBI): domain Eukaryota; kingdom Viridiplantae; phylum Streptophyta; class Magnoliopsida; order Magnoliales; family Magnoliaceae; genus Magnolia; species Magnolia kwangsiensis. Next base: position 36,893,330 of record CM073587.1, on the reverse strand, counting down.
ATTTTTTTCATGATTCACTATCTAATAAATGTCCACCAATTCATAAGTGGGATAATGTTAATAAATTGCATGAATTTGAGGCTGATTTGGGGCATGGATTGATCCTCCAAGTCAGCCCCAAATTGGCAACGCTATCTACCTGAATTTAAATTCATTTTTTTAGAGAACTATTAGGAGAAATGATATCAAAGTGTTAAGTATATAAATTAGATATTTAGAAAATTAAATATATGAATTTTGTAGTCAAATTCAGGTTATCTGGTTCATAAATTCATTAGAAAGTCCGATACAACTTCTCACTAAAGAGTGGACCATTACACCACCATAAACATGTTCCAATTTATAAATGAATGCATATTTGGAATGCTTAGAATGTTCTGGATTTAATCCATATTTTTTTTAAATATTTTTTTGGCAAAAAAATTAAAATTGCACCGTTACGGGCCGTTACGCCCCCGTATCGCCGTTACATCCCTGTATCCGTATCGGTATAGGAGGGCACCGTTACGCCAATCGATACCGATATGGTATACCTTCCCCTTCATCCAAGTGGGAAACACAGAATGGATGGTATGGATTTGTGAACCACATCTCGGTGGGCCCAATAAATTATTATGAATGTTTTAATGGGAGGGTAACCCCTGTCAACTGTTATATATGGTGTGGCCCACCAAAGTCATTGATTGACTTGATTTTTAAGCCCATGGCCCACCATGGAATGGTGCATTTGACTAATGGGGCAGATGTTCAACACACATCACGGTGGGACCCACACAACCGAACCTCATAGTACCATTTCCCTATATATATATATATATGCCAAAACGACCATTTTGGTTTGTATTGTAACGGTCACAAAAGTCCGAGGATAGATTTATCCATTCTATAATTGAACTCCGCATCAGGAGTTATATGGACATGATAATCGTTAAGAGCATAATCTTGAAGAGTTCCCATTTAAGTATGCAAGAGACTTGGATCTCGACAAAGACCTGATCTTCGATGAGGAACCCGGAGAAATTGGCACAACCATTGATGATCATGTTCCACGTTTATGCACCTGTGTTTCTCTTGGATGATGGGAATGTCAAGTTATTACTCATTAAAGATACGGTCTTACAACAAATATAAGGTAAATATGAAACTTTACGGTGGGTATTTGCATGAATCTTGTGTAGTAATGAATACACCTAAGATGCTAAACTTGAGGGTGAGTTCCTTCCAACCCGTGGAGTCTGATGTTGGCCTAATGTGGCCCAAACCATTCTACACGGTTGGCCACTATCATGTGTCTCGCATAAAGAGTTCTCCGAGTGACTCCCAAGTTCGAACTGAATACAGTTTCCGTAGAGAGATTCTCTCCTAGTTTTTTGCTATTTAGAATCATATAATTAAAGTCTGATTTACTATTTTTGTTACTCATCTTGCAACCCACTTTTGGGATATCAATGATATTGGAACCAGTGTTTTAAATATCGATGATATCGGCCGATATATCCCACGATATATCTTGTATCCCACCAGTGCGATACGAAATGCACAAGTTGTGCGATATATCCCACACGTTTGATCTGGTAAGCATTTTCGAATTTCTGTCCTTTTATTTTCTGTAAATCATGTTAAATTAGTGTCAAATTGTTACAAATCCATGTTTTTTCATGTTTTGCATGAAAATTCATGAATTGAGAGCTTTGACTTAGAGATTTGGAGATGGGCCGAGTTGTTGAAAATTGAAAAAAAAATCAAAATTTCCTAATTTCTTGCAAATCGTTTGCAATCTTGGTGTCCAAACATCAAATCAAACATGTATGTGACCTAATCTAGTGGTTTTTCTTTTTCTTTTGAGTGTATTGCTTGTTTCCATACGTCTTCTTACATTTATAAATTATATGAATAGACATTGAATATACTTGCATCAATTCAGTTAGACAACGCATAGATTAGGACCCCAATACAAAGAAAACCTATTATGTATACTTGTTTTTTGTAATGTTTTAATTTATAAATGTGTATTGATGTCTTTTTTAACAATCACCGAAGTTTCATTGAAAAATTCGACCAATTTCCCAATGTTTCCCTATGTTTCGAACAACAGCAATACATTCCACGATACAACCAATATATCCCCTGCGATAACCAATACGTATCCATATCCCAAGAATGCGATGCGTAATGCGATACTGATATTTTGAACACTGATTGGAACAATGTGAATTTGGTCTCATTTGAAAGCCCATTTGGTCGGCTTTGCAACGAGCCCAATATCATGTAATTTCAATGCCATTTGAGTAGGAAATGGTCGATTTTTTGAGGATATGTATGGTTGTGATAGGATTATAAGCTAGAGTAGGATTGAATCTTATTGATTGTTGAGATTTAAGAATCAATTTTTATTGGCTAAGAGGTTTGTAGACACATCATATGTCTGGGGTTGATAGTCTAATCTAATAAAACCTCTCTTGAAAGAGAACATATGTCATGCATTTGAAATAATAATTGTGATTAGGAAAGGAAGACTCATCCCTCGCTTGAAGAATGTTTTCACTACTTGATTTTTCTTGTGTGGAGTGTGTTTTCTTCTTTGCTACCACATTCTTGAACTTCTTTGCTACATGATTGGGCCATTTGGTATCACATCAAAGTGACATTAGAGCTTCTTTTTTTATTTTTTTATTTTTTTATTTTTTTATTTTTTTTCTGTTGGTTGATGACATGGTGACGATGCAATGTAAAGGGGCAACATACAAGGTATTTGGTAAGAGAAATAGCCAGCATAATGGCTGGTCGTGTGACCATTATGATACCAGCTGTAACGGCCTTTATGACCCCATTAATGAACGGCCATTACGACCCTATAACGTTTGATTTTTTTTTATTTTTTTGTTTATTATTATTTTTTAAAGGTCAAAATGTTAAACAAATATTAGAATATTCAAAAAAAAAGAAAAAAGAAGAAGATAAAGGTGAGGGTTGCAAATATGTTTCCTTTCTGGTTTTGAACATGTATTTAGTGGTGTAACAGGCCATTCTTTAGTGAGCATGCTGTCTTGGGCTGCCCTAGACTATTAACCCAAGACTGACTCTAAAATAGTAAAACTCTTATATTTAGGCTTCTAAATATCTAATATCAATATATACTTAAGTCTATAAGTCTATATATGAGTAATCATGAGTTGATGACACAATTATATAAGCTGTTATGTAATAACTATATTTAGGTTCTGAACACTAGTCAAGCATGATTTTATGGATTATGTCCGTTACATATAAGTACAACAAAATGAAGATGGAAAAAAAATGAAAAGAAACTACTACTGATATTTCCCAACATCCACTTCTGCTTTGATTTATCAAATCTCACTCAATTTTGTGTTTTGACCTTCAAAATAGTATTGCATCTGGTTTAAAATTAGTTTTTAAGCTCCCTTCAAGGTTGAAATGAATAAAAAAGTGGAAAAACAAAAGTTTTTTTTCTTTTCAAAATGGGTCCTTCATGGTCGTAGCAGCCTATAACAGTGTATCGGCCCCATAATGGTGCTGATATGGGACATATTGGCCCCATATCGATCGATACGGGCATACGGCCCATTTTTTCATAATGAATTGATTCACCCATGTACGCGTAATGGGTGGGACCTTTTCCTTTACATAATGTCCTTTATGGCCGCAACACAACCTTTTTTGAATACCATGGCGATACAAGTGCAGCGGAGGAAGAGACAATCGCTGATCCATTAAATGAGGAGAACATGATGCTACAAAGGCAAGTAGAAGAAAATTATCCTAGTGCTAGGCACAACTTGAGCCTCCACTGCACGATGATGAGAGAAGTCTGAGGCTAACATCCATCCATTCTAGAATAGTGCTCTGCATTGAGAGCTGTATGGACGAGATAATTGTCAAGCACATATCTTATATCTTGAAGAGGTGCTTGACAAGTACGCAAGGGACTTGGATTTGGACTAAGATCTGAATCTTCGATGAGGAACTTGTGGAAATTTGGTACATCAATTGGCAACTGTGATCACTATAACAACAACATTTATGCACCTAATTTTGTTGTGTATGTTGGGAATGTCACATTGTCACTCATCAAAGAAGATTTGATCATGAACAAATATCAAGTAAATATGAAACCATTTACAGCAGCTATTTGCATGAAGCTTGTGTAACAATTAGAACACCTAGGATGCTAAACTTGATGGGGGGAGCTTGATGTAGGCCCCATGTGACCCAAACCAATCTTCAGCGTTGATTTTCATACAACTCGCGATTGAACCATTCATAGACCTAGATTTTTTTTTTATTCATCTCATGATGGTCTGTTTCTTTGACCTTGGAGGACCATGATCGTGATCGCGTGGAGAGTGGGCCACCATTGTGGCTACCATATGAATAATCCTCTAACTGAGTGACTCCCAACTGATTTTAGTTTCCTTAGAGAGATTTTCTCTTAGGGCTTGTTCGGATTCATGGAAAGCATGGGAAAGGAAACATTATTTCTTGGGAAACCTTATTTCTAGGAAATGGTGGGAAAGGAAACTTTGTTTCCATGTTCTTAAAAAAAAAAAAAGAAGAAAAGATTTTCTTAGAAAATTTGGGATCTGTTTCTAAATTTATTGTTTGGTAAAATAAATAAAAAAATTCTTAAGAAAATTCTTGTGGTAGTTAATGGCATGTGCCAGATTAACACACGACAATCGGTGTTACATGTTGGTGATGGTGTTATACATGACACACAAGGGGTGCTTGAAGTTGTATGGTGGCACATGTGACCCAAGTGACAGATTAGCACATTTGACACATGCAAACACCGAAGGTAGATGGTGGTACATGTGCATTAGGCACATGTGGCACAATTAAGAGTGATTGAAGATGAACAATAACACATGGCATAGTGGCACATGTGAGACGCAAAGCAAGCGAAAGATGGATGGTGTGGCACATGTAGCATAGTGACACATGTATGATGACACAATAGGAGGAGGACAATGGTAAGGTAAACACATGCAACGCATGTGAGGTGCTCTGTACATGTGGGGCCCAAGTGAAGATAGATGGTGGCACATGTGCTACACAACAGAAGATGGACAATGGAAAGTTGGCACATGTGGTGCATTTGAGGCACTTTGTACATGTGGGACCCAAGTGAAGATGGATGGTGGCACATGTGGTAGTGTCACATGCTACACAACGGAAGATGGACAATGGAAAATTGGCACATGCGACATGTGAGGAGCTTTGTACATATGGGGTCCAAGTGAAGATGGATGGTGGCATGTGGCATAGTGTCACATGTGCTACACAAAAAAAGATGGACAATGGATAGTTGGAACAGGCGGCACATTTGAAGTGCTTTGTACATGTGGGGCCCAAGTGAAGATAGATGGTGGCACATGTGGCATAGTGGCACAAGTGCTACACAACTGAAGATGGGCAAAGAAAAGTTGGCACACATGGCACATTTTAGGTGCTTTGTACATTTGGGGCCCAAGTGAAGATGGAAGGTGGCACACATGGCATAGTAGCACGTGTGTGGCACAATAGAAGATGGACGGTGGAACATTCGCACATGTGACACATGAGGTGATTGGAGATAGGTGGTGGCACTTGTGTGTTTAATACTTGAGAAAATCATTTTCCTTCAATTGTAGGAAAATCCCTTTCTTAGGGGGTATGGTGGGAAAGTAAGGTTGTTGATTTTCCAACAAAAAGAGGAAATGAGAAATGGTGTTTCTTACTAATTCCTACAAAATGTCTTCACAAACAATATAAAAGTAATTTAATGGGAAATGGCCTTTCCTTTCTTTTTCTTTCCATGAATTCGATCAAGCCTTTAGTTTCTAGTAGGGATGCAGCTTAGGTTTGGGTCAATCCAAGCCTGGGTGACCCAACCTGACTTTAGGTCAGTTTTGGCTGGGTTGTCTAGGTCCTTGTGTTGGGTTCTGGCTGAAAAATTCCAACCTGATTTGAGTTCAGGTTGGGTTTGGGTTGAGTAAATTCCAGTTGTGTCAGGTTGATTATTGAGGATTCGAGTTGGGTTGGGTTTCGGGTTGTCTTCTTGAGGTTGGTTGGGCCCTTACCTGCCCAAGTTGCAACCCTAGCTTTTGGTTATTTAGATACAAAATTGAAGTCTTGCTAACTATTTTTGTTACTTATTTGTGGCACACTATTGGGTTTCAAATAATATAAAAACAATGTGAAATTGGTTCCCTTTTAAAGCTCATTGAGTTAGCTTTCAACGAGCTTAGGATCATGTAGTTCCAATACTGTTTCGAGTAAATTATGACTGATTTTCTAAGGATGTATGGTTGTAACGGGATTACAAGCTAGACAAGATCAACATTGAATCTTTTTGGTTGTTGAGATCTAAAAATAATTTTATTAGCTATAAGAGTTTTGTAGACAAGTCAATGCATCATGAGTCTAAGGTTGAGAGTCTAATTCCTATAAAAGCTCTCTATTGGACGAGAGAGCAGATGCGGTAGTTTTGTGTTCTTTTGGTTATTTAGATGCAAATGATTTCACTATAATTGCAATGAAGATGAGTTGTGAGCCCACCATGCTGTGTTCATGCATCCATGCTGACCATCATATGCACCATACCTCAATTGGCCTTGGTACCAAAAATAGGCCATCCATCAGTCGGGCACACGCGGGTAGGAACAGTTGGGAGTGGGAGGGCGTGCCCTCTCAAGTGTTCCCTATCGTGTGGTCTACCTAAGTCATGGATTGGCATGATTTTTGGTCCCATATGGCCAAACATGGGACTATGGGAGGGTGGGCAAGGTGGTCGGAGAGGATTTCATAAACAAATCATGGTGGGGCCCATAGAGGCTGTTTGCACCACAAATGTGGTGAAAACGTTTGCACTTGATTATTTTCCAATCATTATTGCAACTAGGAATGGAAGGGAAGATTCACTCCTCTTTCATTGATCCTTTGGATATGTGGTTTTCCCTATTGAGATACTCATGGAAAGCACGTTTTGCTGCTTGATTCTTCCTGTGTGGAGTTCGTTTTCTTCTTCATTGTTGTGTTCTTGAATGGCTAACCCAATTAGGCCATTTGGGGCCACATCTAGTTGGTCATAGGACTCACAAGTTGGCTGATCTGAGATGAGGCTCATCCAAGCATCCGTTTGAAAATCCAATCACCCAGGTTGAATATCTGCACAATACAACCTTTCAGACAACAGTGATTCACACGAGGGGGTCCAGATTGTCTTGATTGAGGATACCAATTAGATCAATGGTCTGATGTGAAATCTGGATAAACTGAATGGTCCGAAAATTCAAGGATCAGTCTAGTGGTCCGAAAATTTAATCTGGCCCCTCCAGATGTGTTCTATGCACACCCTGTTACTTCATTTGTGTTTTATACACATGAACAACAATGTCCAAATTTTGGGTGCATTAAATGCTTGCTTAAGTGGCATAATGCAAACTGTTTGGCATCTTTTTGCGCACAGGCGTGTAAAAAGCCTAACTGACTTATATTTTGAAACTTCTAATTAATGCAAGGAGTCTTTATAGAGACCATCTGTCTTTATACCAAACTTACGTGTTAGAAAGTGTTCTCTCATTTATCACAATCATTTGTACTGTCGTCACTATCCTAATCTGTCTTCCTATGAGTGTTGCAAAAAGCCATACCAATATCGCTCTTCTTACTAAAAGTGTACAGCCCAATGCATTGGTTAGTTGAGACTCCAACTTGTAGCGAACAAATCACATGGGAAATTGAAGAAAGGTGAGGAGAACGAAGAAGTCAAAAGACGATAACTAAGATGTGGTAGGAGGTACACCAAATTGTGTGAGAACTCAAAGAAGATGTGATCAAACTCAGGAAATGGTTTGGAAACTACTTTGATAGCCAACACTAGGAGGAAGATTTCCTTGAAATTGCTTGGATTGTATACCACGGCACGCTAAAGCTTGGAGGAGCTTAGAATTATGGCTAAGTTGGGGTGAATAGGACTACTTAAAATTTCTTTGCCTAATTAACTAATTTACCAATTCAAATCAATTAGGCAAATAACACTTAGGCTTCCAAGCCAAGTGGGTCCAATCATAGACTACAGTAGATGCAACATTATAATTAACTAGTCTATAAGGGAAAAAGTGATCTTGTGTGTGAGATATGCAAACAATTAAACTCCTAGCATATATCTAATTATGCATTCATATAATTCAATAAATAAAGTTCACAAGCATAAATAAAAATGTGCATAAATAACAATCCCAAACAAAAGCATGTATAGTGGTTCGGCTACTTGCCTACTCCACTGCTAGCGGATACTCTCCTTAAGTGTACCAGATTTTACTATTTCGGAGGTTTTAAATCAGGTTTATCTCTAACCTTTACAATGGTTTCTCTTAGGCTAACCACTAACCTACAACTACACTCCTGTGTTGAAGGAACACGTTTCCACTAGTGTCGGTGGCTCCCGCAGAGACTTAGTTGGTTTTCTATTGGCTAACCAGCAACCACTAGCGGTCCTAATCTAAAGCCCTACGTACACTCTCGCTTGAGGCTCCCTATGGAGAGTAATATGTATGCACCCGTGTCCGGTGAATGCAGTCCTAATCTAAGGCCCTACGTTTACCCTCGTTTAAGGCTCCCACGGAGACTAACACGTATACACCCGTGTTCGGTGGATTCAGTCCTACACAAAAACCTAGTTCCTACACAAACCTATTCGAGTTTGTGTCACAAACTCTACATGCAGTCCTGCACAAGGAATGAGTGTATGGACTTTAAAATGACAACTTGCTTGTCGGATTGAGCCTTGTTGTTTCGCCTTCTTGAGATGCTTCTTCAATGCTCTCCCGTGCTTGAATCTGCTTCTCAATTGCTCCCATGATCGTTGATGTGGATGGTTTAGCTCCACGACCAAACACCTTACATGTGATGTATCAATGAGGTGACCAAGGTGATGGGAGGATGGTGGAATCTACTACGAATAAAGGCGATAGTTGGTTCCTAGCAGGGATTCACTTAGAAGAGTGTTCTAGAGAATTTAGACAAGGATTTGCTAATCTATAAAACATGGAGGAGATCAAGTTCATCTTCGAATGGAGCTTAGAATGCTCATTCGAGTGATGAAGCACAAGGAATGTGATTTGGATCTTTTTGGTATGAAGTCTAGAAGAGGTATATTCAAAGGGAAAACACAGAGACTTTTATGCTACCAAAAACCCATCAAAATGCCCAAAGCCCAAATGCCCTTTAGCAACAACTATAAAACAGGCAAAAAACAACTAGTTCGATTGATTGATCGACAGCCTTCGATCGATCGAATTTGGTCGAAATAGGTTAGAGAACTCGGTAGACATTTTTGGTCATCTTTGATTGATCGAGCTCGACTGTTGATCGAGCTTTGATCGAGTCTGATGTTTTGAGCCTTTTGATTTACAGCAGTTTTGAACCTCTTTTAGCCAATTTATCATGTTTTAAATGAGCTCTTAAGGTTGGGGGATGATCAAACAAATGTTTACCTATTAAAAAAAAATGTATCATCTAGAGGTTAGGTTGTTTTGTGTCTAAGGTTAGGGTCAGCAAGGCGCTTTGTGATTTACCTGTTCTTCACTCCTTGATGCTTCATGTCCTCTTGTGTTTTCGGTCTTCCGTTTTCAAGGGATCAACTGACTCACTGACACGGATCCACGTGATTGACAAATAGGTGCACTAACACACCTTAGATCTTAAACTCTTGACTCTAAAGATCCAACCGGAGATGTATTTGAAAGTATTCCCATCTTAAGAGGAACTCCCTCTTGGATTGTTTGATGGATCCATGGATAGATTTGTTGATAGGTCGACGGTTGTTGGATTGTTCGATGGATCCATGGATAGATTTGTTGATAGGTCGACGGTTGGAATTGACGAATGGTAACTAGATCCATGGATAGATTTGTTGATAGATTGACAGCTGGAATCTACAAATGGTCAACCGTTTTAGATGACAAGTTTACGAATGGATTGGTAAAAGAGGCCAATGGATCAACTTACATGACAAATGAAGTAGTGGACAACTTTACAGTTAGGTCAGTGAGGAAGGGGATGAGTAGCTGTGTGATCGTACTGGTGAATTATAATTTTGAGATGGACTTATTGCTCCCGTCTCAATGGCGATCGGAGACCATAGTTTGAAAGCCATTCGTAACCAGGATGACATGATGACAGGTGGAAGCTAATCGAGAGCAATGGATGAAGCCCAAATTGGCGTTTTGGCTATCCAATACCACAAGTCCACTGTTACAGAAGAAGTGAAGGTTGGCACTCAAGATTTGGAGGCCCATGAAGAAGAGAAAAGGAATGACGTTAGATGTGATGCATTTCATGTATGACATGCTAATCTGGTGTGTTTGTCTTCATCATCAACCACTGCTGAAGCTGAGGAAGACATGTTACAAGATGAAATGTTGTGATGCATTGTTGCCAGCTCAAATTCAAGAACAAATTCTTTCAAAGATGGGGATTGATGCATCCAGGTCCCAGAGGCACAACACAATCTGGCCAATTGAAGATTAGGCCTTCCATCCAAGGGGCCGTTTTGCAAATCCAACTATTCAACTATTTGGACAATCCAACCGTTTCAATTATATATCTGGAACACATGAACGGTCTAGATTGTCTTGACTTAAGATCTGGATCAAATCCATGTTTTGGTGTCAAATCTGGATACAACCAACAGTCATACAATCCATTGGTTCGTTTGTCCAATCGAATCCCTTAAAACAACTTATATATACAATCAGGTGCTTCTTTTGGTTTCATACACAGCTGTACAACAATATCCAACTTTTGGGTGTAGTAAATGTATACTTCTAAGTGACATGTGTGAACTGCATGGTAGCTTTATGCATGTGGGTGTGCATAAAGTCATCATCTTCATAGTGTGTGTGTGTGTGTGTGTGTGTGTGTGTGTAAAGGCCCAAAAGGATGGGGGCCTTCCCCTAGCCATTATAGAGCCTTCAACTTGAAGTGACTCCCAAATGCTAGAATACTTGGTCTTCATCGCACTTGACCAAATGGATATGTATAAAGTCCACTGGCTAATATAAAGTCGTGTCTAATTGGTGAGGAGTCTAATGGAATCATGGACCCTAATATGGCGGTGCTGCTAATTGCTAAAGGCGGGGCGTTTGAGGTGAAGATTAGAGAGGAAGAGGAGTGTTCCTCATCATTAGTAGCATAGTGACAAATCTCTTTCTCAATAGTTTCTTAGCTTTGGAATTTCTCCACGAGATTTTTAGATTTTAATGTTTTCTAATGGTATTAGCGGAAAAACCTCACTGAAATCGAAGCTTAGGGCTTGGAGCAAAGTTAGTTTTGGTGCTGATGTGGTAAATAAGAGGTTTTAAGTCACTTGAGAAGAGATTGTTTGAAGGAAGGGTCTCAAGGTGGTGTACGTGGGGATTTAAGAAGAGGGGAAGCAGCATGGAGATGAAAATCTAGGTGACATGGCTGATGAAAAGAGATGGGAATATGGCGTTTTTTCACAATGTGGCAAATGGCAGGTGTATAGATCAAATCACTTTCCCAAGTTAATAATCAAGAATACACTCATGGAAGATTAGAATCTTATAAAGGAGGCGATCTCTCTCTCTCTCTCTCTCTCTCTCTCTCTCTCTCTTAAAACAAAAAAAAACCAAAAAAAAAGAGAGAGAAAGGAGGCAATTGTGAATGGCTACTCCAAGTTGTATGCTAAATAAGACATTTTGGTGACTGTTTAGATGAATTATTGTTTCAAACATTGCCAATGTGTGGGGCATAATGTTTATAAAGAAGCTTTGATGAAGAAGAGCAGTTAACAGAGTGATTCTTGAGATGTACAAAGATAAGGTTCCAAAGCTAGATGGTTTCTCAATGGTGTTCTATCAAAGATATTGGGATATCATCAAAGAAGGTAGGATGAACTTCTATGAATTCCATGCTAAATCCAAAGTGAGTGAAGGTTTGAGTATGACTTTCATCACTTTAGTTTTGAATATGACTTTCATCACTTTAGCTTTGAGTATGACTTTCATCACTTTAGTCATACTGAAACCTTCACTCACTTTCATTCGAAGTGAGTGAAGGTTTGAGTATGACTTTCATTCCAAAGATTAAGGATGCTTTTGAAATTTGAGATTTTAGGTCCATTAGCTTGGTTGGATACATTTACAAAATTTTGGCAAAGGTCCTCACGATTAGATTGAGGGAGTATTTCAATTTCATGATTTTCCTTATCCAAGGTGCGTTTATTGAAGGTAGATTATGGATGGTCTATTGGTGGCTCTTATTGATTCTATATTTAAAGCGGTAGGCCTGAATCATTTGGAAGATTTGCATGGAAAACATGTATGGTCATGTTTACTGAGACTTCCTCGCCTACTCTCTCCAGGATGGGATTTAGGGATAGATGGATTGTGTGGAACTATGGATTAAAGAATGTTTTCGTCGCTGTTTGCGATCCTTCTCCGGCATGAGTGGCGTGTGGGCATGCTAGAATTGGGATTGTGGTTCCAATTCAAACCGAATAACAATGACCCCGAGCGCCGAAGTAAGCAGACATTAAGTATGACTGATATTTGAGGAGATCGATCACTTATTCAGCCACTCGCTCAATATGTAAATTAATCAGGCGATAGTCAGGGGGCCGGGGTTCGTCCTCCAATGATGGGTTTCTTCTTTGTCTTGCGTACGAAAGGACTTTTTTATGCAGATAGAGTGGAATAAGAAAAAAAATAACTTACAATCGACAACTATCAACCGTTGGAGGATGCTCCAATTATAGCTATGATTATCAAACTATTGCATGAACACTACGAATCAAACTAAGGAATGTAAATGACAGATGCGAAAAGTAAATGGTTATACTAAGATAAGAAATTTACTTGGTAAGAAAAGAAGATGATTACACTTTGGAATGTAAATGATTATACAAAGAAAAGAAATTTACTTGGTAAGAAAAGAAGACGATTACACTATGGAATGTAAATCTGACAAAATAATTTGAAAGACAGTTGAAAGATAATTTAAAGATAAATTTTGGTTTTCTGATTGGTTTGGTTGGTGTGATACGATTTTTCATGCTTGCTTTGATCTTCTATTTATAGGACTAATCCATAGCTCTAGATCCTCCCCACGTTCCAACGGTTATCATAATCGTTTTTCCATTACTGGGATTCTACATGCTTCCCACGTTCTTGCCCCTTTAGCTTCTTCAGCCACCTGTCTAGCGATCATGTGAATTTGATAGTTGACCACTTACCACCTGTCTAACGATCATGTGAATTCGATAGTTGACCACTTATCACTCGATCACACTTTCCTCCATTGCTTTAATGCAATTGATACGTTGCGGTTTTGCTTCCGAAATGCAACTGTACATATTTGCAGAAAATCATGCAGCCGAAGCACATGAATTCGTACAAATTACACGCATTCAGCCCTGATTAAGTGAAAACAAGATTCAGCCGTACAACGTACAAACATTGACCCCCTTGTCACTGTTCTTTTGAAGAAAGTGACAGCGGCGTTTGAGGTTTTACTAATGTTATCATAAATGCCCACATGTGTATCTAGATGTGAACCGCCTTCGATCGTTATCATCAGTACCGGTCGCGTCGATTTAAAGCGTCGGATGAGTCTTGAGCCAACACGTCTCAAAGAGCCGTTCTGCCAAAATAGGCATGATTTCATAATAAATGTTGCTTTCCGCTTGTCTATATATATGCAATCTTGCATTTGAACTAATTATGCTTTCAAAATCCTTCTCTCTTTGTATCTCACTTCTTTTGAAATCTCTGTTACTCTCATCCCTTAACAGTGGCTTCTTCATCGTCCAAACCGTCCTTTGATCAAAAAGACATAATGGTGATAATGGATCTATTTGCAGAAAGTGCACCAAGGAAATAATATTCAAATCTCTGATACATGAGGACGCCTTCTGCCTTGGCCCCTCATTCTCTCCAGAGATTTCTGCTGAAGCACTACATCCTTGGATCCATTCTTCCCAATCTGTTCAGGGGATAACATTCTCATCAGATTCGGACCCGTTCTTGATGCGGCCAATGCATGCGGTCCTCAGCCAACGTCTCGCTCAAATCGAATGTTTTTCCGCACTCGTAGGTCAGTATTCTTCATGGGTGAGAAGACAATACGCGATGAGGGAGGCAAAAGCTGTGGTCGAGAAGAGATTTGAGGGACTTAGGCATGTGTAGTCCTAATCTCATCTTGACCATCTTCTTCATCAACAGCCTGTCCCCTCCATCCCCTTCCTCTTCCTCTTCATCCCTATAGTTTGTAATGAATCGCCCTTGTCCATTTTGTAATTAACGGTCCTTGCTTTCATCTTTACTTTATGTAACCATGCGGTCAACAACTAGCAAAGTGATGAACAAATTCCGATAATGAATATAATTTTGATCAGTTGAGGACACCTTTTCATAGCAATTTTTTTGGTAATTTAAAGTAGGCCTTACCCTTCGGAATGCAGATACAACATTAAAACATTATGCAATACATGCCATACTTCTTGAATAAGCTCCACTTATCCTGCCATATTCCCACGATCCCGGGAATAACCCCTTCAGTATCGAGTAACCAACCGTCACTCTGCTCCTTGTGTGCATTAAATGCTGAACTTTAATCTATAAAAGCGGTACTTAGGCTTTAAGCGAGCCAATCTTAACTAGCATTCCCGCTAGAGAGACTTCTTCATCAATGGCCCTTTTCGTTCTATCCTTCAAGATTATGGAAGAAATACTTGAGGAAGGCATAGAGTCTTTCTCACGTTCCACAAGTGACCCATTCTCCTTCCTCCGGGATGTTGACAATCTTCCTGAGAAGGAACGACCTCCTTAAGAGATTTTGAACACTCTCTGAGCTCCAATGACTCGGAGATGAATACGCTGCGGCGGACGCAGAAATTGAATGCTGCACTACCGTTTTAAATCGGCTATCGGCCCTTAGTGCCGCGTGTAGGGCCCTGCCAGCCCGTTCTGAATCAGCTTGGAAGAATAGGCTGCACTAGACTCATGAACACGAGTTCAATCAAAAGATGTTGCGGATGTTGAACTGTTCACTCGACCGCCTTCTTGCTAACCTGATTAACATTAATCGGCTTTACCCAAACCATGATCGGCAAAAGAACACTGAGCTGGTTGCATTCGTAGAAGCCTAGATAGTTCTCTATCAGGGGTGTGCCGAGGGTAGTGTGGCTGAAAAACGATCAACCAAATTAGAACAAGCGGACATTGACCGCCGTTTAGCCTACATAGAATGCACTTAGCGAAGTTCGTAGGCCAAAAAGTGTCCTGGAGTGAGAGGAAGAGTCTAGCGAAGGAGGCAAAGATTGAAGTTGCTAAAGCCTTCGAGCATGTAAGGTGGGCCAAGTGGTAGCCCCATTGTCTGGTTTCCCTTCCTTTTTGTCTTCATTATTCTCTTCTACCTTGCCCAGAACAATTGTAACTAATGGCCTTTGGGCCTTATTCAAATATGCCTGATGGACCCTTATTCAGGGTTTTATTTAAATGAAAATTCCATATACTTTACTGAACTAACTTGGCCCGATTTTTCATAACTTCCCATAATGAAGGAAAGTATTGTTTCAAAAATCGACCATTTATAGGTGTCTGCGCAACATTGCCATTAGGTTCTTAAGAACGTAGGCTCCTCCCTCAGAACTTGCTTGATGGTATATGGTCCATCCCATGTATGAGACCATTTTCCTAGTGCTCAGTCCTTCTGGCCGTTTAGCCTACATAGAATGCACTTAGCGAAGTTCGCCGTTTAGCCTACATAGAATGCACTTAGCGAAGTTCGCAGGCCAAAAAGTGTCCTGGAGTGAGAGGAAGAGTCTAGCGAAGGAGGCAAAGATTGAAGTTGCTAAAGCCTTCGAGCAGGTAAGGTGGGCCAAGTGGTAGCCCCATTGTGTTTCCCTTCCTTTTTGTCTTCATTATTCTCTTCTACCTTGCCCAGAACAATTGTAACTAATGGCCTTTGGGCCTTATTCAAATATGCCTGATGGACCCTTATTCAGGGTTTTATTTAAATGAAAATTCCATATACTTTACTGAACTGACTTGGCCCGATTTTTCATAACTTCCCATAATGAAGGAAAGTATTGTTTCAAAAATCGACCATTTATAGGTGTCTGCGCAACATTGCCATTAGGTTCTTAAGAACGGAGGCTCCTCCCCTCAGAACTTGCTTGATGGTATATGGTCCATCCCATGTATGAGACCATTTTCCTAGTGCTCGGTCCTTCTGGCCGTTTAGCCTACATAGAATGCACTTAGCGAAGTTCGCCGTTTAGCCTACATAGAATGCACTTAGCGAAGTTTGCAGGCCAAAAAGTGTCCTGGAGTGAGAGGAAGAGTCTAGCGAAGGAGGCAAAGATTGAAGTTGCTAAAGCCTTCGAGCATGTAAGGTGGGCCAAGTGGTAGCCCCATTGTCTGGTTTCCCTTCCTTTTTGTCTTCATTATTCTCTTCTACCTTGCCCAGAACAATTGTAACTAATGGCCTTTGGGCCTTATTCAAATATGCCTGATGGACCCTTATTCAGGGTTTTATTTAAATGAAAATTCCATATACTTTACTGAACTGACTTGGCCCGATTTTTCATAACTTCCCATAATGAAGGAAAGTATTGTTTCAAAAATCGACCATTTATAGGTGTCTGCGCAACATTGCCATTAGGTTCTTAAGAACGTAGGCTCCTCCCCTCAGAACTTGCTTGATGGTATATGGTCCATCCCATGTAGGAGACCATTTTCCTAGTGCTCGGTCCTTCTGGCCGTTTAGCCTACATAGAATGCACTTAGCGAAGTTCGCCGTTTAGCCTACATAGAATGCACTTAGCGAAGTTCGCAGGCCAAAAAGTGTCCTGGAGTGAGAGGAAGAGTCTAGCGAAGGAGGCAAAGATTGAAGTTGCTAAAGCCTTCGAGCATGTAAGGTGGGCCAAGTGGTAGCCCCATTGTCTGGTTTCCCTTCCTTTTTGTCTTCATTATTCTCTTCTACCTTGCCCAGAACAATTGTAACTAATGGCCTTTGGGCCTTATTCAAATATGCCTGATGGACCCTTATTCAGGGTTTTATTTAAATGAAAATTCCATATACTTTACTGAACTGACTTGGCCCGATTTTTCATAACTTCCCATAATGAAGGAAAGTATTGTTTCAAAAATCGACCATTTATAGGTGTCTGCGCAACATTGCCATTAGGTTCTTAAGAACGTAGGCTCCTCCCCTCAGAACTTGCTTGATGGTATATGGTCCATCCCATGTATGAGACCATTTTCCTAGTGCTCGGTCCTTCTGGCCGTTTAGCCTACATAGAATGCACTTAGCGAAGTTCGCCGTTTAGCCTACATAGAATGCACTTAGCGAAGTTCGCAGGCCAAAAAGTGTCCTGGAGTGAGAGGAAGAGTTTAGCGAAGGAGGCAAAGATTGAAGTTGCTAAAGCCTTCGACCATGTAAGGTGGGCCAAGTGGTAGCCCCATTGTCTGGTTTCCCTTCCTTTTTGTCTTCATTATTCTCTTCTACCTTGCCCAGAACAATTGTAGCTAATGGCCTTTGGGCCTTATTCAAATATGCCCGATGGACCCTTATTCAGGGTTTTATTTAAATGAAAATTCCATATACTTTACTGAACTGACTTGGCCCGATTTTTCATAACTTCCCATAATGAAGGAAAGTATTGTTTCAAAAATCGACCATTTATAGGTGTCTGCGCAACATTGCCATTAGGTTCTTAAGAACGTAGGCTCCTCCCCTCAGAACTTGCTTGATGGTATATGGTCCATCCCATGTATGAGACCATTTTCCTAGTGCTCGGTCCTTCTGGCCGTTTAGCCTACATAGAATGCACTTAGCGAAGTTCGCCGTTTAGCCTACATAGAATGCACTTAGCGAAGTTTGCAGGCCAAAAAGTGTCCTGGAGTGAGAGGGAGAGTCTAGCGAAGGAGGCAAAGATTGAAGTTGCTAAAGCCTTCGAGCATGTAAGGTGGGCCAAGTGGTAGCCCCATTGTCTGGTTTCCCTTCCTTTTTGTCTTCATTATTCTCTTCTACCTTGCCCAGAACAATTGTAACTAATGGCGTTTGGGCCTTATTCAAATATGCCTGATGGACCCTTATTCAGGGTTTTATTTAAATGAAAATTCCATATACTTTACTGAACTGACTTGGCCCGATTTTTCATAACTTCCCATAATGAAGGAAAGTATTGTTTCAAAAATCGACCATTTATAGGTGTCTGCGCAACATTGCCATTAGGTTCTTAAGAACGTAGGCTCCTCCCCTCAAAACTTGCTTGATGGTATATGGTCCATCCCATGTATGAGACCATTTTCCTAGTGCTCGGTCCTTCTGGCCGATGGGCAAAAGCATCTTCCAGACCGTATCTCCTTCTTTAAAAACCTTTCCTTTAACCCTTTCATTGTATGCTCGGGCTACAACTGCTTTGTTGGCCACAATAAAATTTAGAGCCTTGATACGAGCCTCATCCAATCCCTCAAGCTCGGCCAACATTTCTTTTGTAAACTCTGGAGGACTTAATTGGGATTGATGTGCGACTCGTAATGATGGGACAATAATCTCTAAGGGTAATACCGCCTTGTGCACGTAACTTAGCACAAATGGATTGACCCTTGTATTGGTATGAGGTGATACCCTGTAAGCCCACAAGGCCTCAAATAGCTTGAGATGCCATTCACTTGGATTCCCTCGTATCATTTTCCTCAAAATGTTCTTGATTACCTTAATGCTAGCCTCGGCCTGGCCGTTAGCCTGGGCTTAATATGGGGTCGAATGCAGGATTTTTATACCGTATCGTTCATCCATAGCACACATTTCTTTGGCCGAGAAAGCAGCACTTCGGTCCATTGTAATAGACTCTGGAATACGAAAACGATGAATGATGTTAGCTTCTATGAAACTAATGATATCTTCGTGACCGACCTTCCGCATAGGTTTTGGTTCAATCCATGTGGTAAAATAATCGGTCGCTACAATAATGAATGTGTCTAGCCTGGTCAACGGTGGGTGGATCTACCCAATCAGGTCGATTGCCCATCCTTGAAATGGCCATGGCTTTATGATAGGATGCAACTCAGCCGCAGGTTGATGTTGAACTGGCCCATTTCTTTGGCAAGCCTCACAACCCTTCGCATATTGGACACAATTGGCCATCATTTTCGGCCAAAAGTATCTATAACACCTAAGCATAAGCCTCATTTTCCTTCCTGCCTAGTGATTCCTGCAAATATCTTCATGGATCCCTTCCATGACCAACATGGCTTCATTTCTTGACAAACATCAAAGTAAAACTCCATTGGCCCCTTTTCGATATAGTTCGTTATCGACCATTACATAATTGATAGCCGATCTCCTTGCACTTCTATCGGTCTTGGTTCGAGGAGTTTGCAAGTATCCCATAAGGGGGGCTCTCCAATCGTCCTCCTCCACTTCTATCTGACAAACTTCTGCTGTTTTTTCTCCCTGGAAGATGGAAGGTAATGACCTTCTCTGGACCGTGATTGATTGACCAGCTGTTCCCTTCATGTTTCTAGGCTTGCCGCTAATTGCGCCATTTCATTGACATCCACATTATATTCTCGAGTGACATGCATTAGTTGGATGTCATTGAATTGCTCGAGCAATTGGATAGCCACAGTGTAGTATGGTAATAAAGATGGACTGGTGCATTTAAACAATCCTACCATCCGATTTATCAACAACTGTGAATCTCCAATGATCATTACGTCCTTCACACGTAATTCTAACAATATTTCCAAGCCAATTATCATAGCCTCAAATTCGGCCTGATTGTTAGTACACTTGAACTCTAACCAGAATGCAAATTCCTGCCAATTCTCATTGTGAGTAATCAGCACTATACCAGCCCCAAACATTCTGTGTGTTCTTAATCCGTCAAAGACTAGCTTCCAGGTTGTGAGTTGTATGTAATATGAACCCGCAATGTCTGGAGGGATTTGTTCTTCCAAATCTAATGAGTGATTAGCCAAAAAATCTGCTATGACTCTACATTTTACCGCTTTCTACGACAAATAATGCAAGTCAAACTCTGATTACACCAATACCCATTTACTAATATGGCCGCTTAAAATAGGTCGATTCAACATATATTTGACTAAATCAGTTACAAGTATCGCATTTACTCTTTCGGCTAACAAGTAATGCCTAAGCTTGGTAGTTGCGAAATACAAGGACAAACGCAATTTTTTCCATAACCGAATATTGCCTTTTGGCATCAAGCAACACTCGGCTCAAATAGTAGATTGCTCTTTCTTTCTGTAAATTGTCATCTTATACTATTAGGGCTCCAACCGGCTTTGAAGAAGCTGCAATATATAACTTGAGTGGCCGATTCTTGATAGGAGGCATTAACACGGGTGGCTTCATCAGATATTCCTTGATTCGATCGAAAGCCAGCTGGTGCTCCACTTCCCACACAAACTCGGCCCCCCTCTTTAATTTTAATAATGAGAAAACGTTAGTCTTGCTTGCATAGTTAGATATGAAGCGTCGTAAGAAATTGAGGTGGCCCAGGAACTTTTGTAACTTAGCTTTGTTTCCTGGTGGTCGTGCATCGATCACAGCCTAAGCCTTGTTCTGATCGATTTCAATCCCTCTCTGATGCACAAGGAATCCTAAGAAATTACCGGCCGATACCCTGAAAGCACATTTCAAAGGTTTCATTTTCAATTTATGGAGTCTCATTTGTTCGAAAAACTTGCGCAAGTGGGACAGATGCTCTTTTGCATCAGTCGACTTGACTACTACATCGTTTGCATAGACGTCCATAAAACAGCTAATCATGTCGTGAAAGATGGCATTCATTGCTCTTTGGTATGTAGCCCCTGTATTCTTTAAACCGAAGGGCATTACCACCGAGCAATAAGTCCCCAATGGCCTGGGACATTTGAACCCAGTCTTTGGCACATCATCCAAGGCTATATAGATCTGATTGTACCCAGAATGCCCATCTAAGAAAGACACAATCCCATGTCCAACGGCCTGATCGATTAGCTGATCGGCCATGTGCATGGGATATTCGTCTTTAGGTGTGGCCAAATTCAAATTTCTGAAATCAACGCACACTATCAGCTTACCGTTCTTTTCATTATTGGGACTATGTTTGACATCCACTCAACATACTTAATTAGTCAAATGATTTGGACCAAATCGATTAAAATTCTCCTGAAACCTAGGACCTTGCGGTGGTGTAACCCAACTGGCGGTCCTTGATTTCTATTTTCAAAATCTCTAATCTCCGGCTCAGGTTGCTTGATCTCCCATAGGAGGCGTCACATTCCTAAGACCTTTGGGGGAGGAATTGGTTGTGAGTTACACTGCAATGGTGGTGTCGGTGGAAATGGGATCAAGGTGTCCCGTATCGGTTACGTATCGGCCGTATCGGCCGATACGTAACTGAATCGGTAAGGGCCGGCCGATACGTAACTGAATCGGTAAGGGCCGATACGCGTTTCGGCTCCGTATCGGCTGTTACCGATTTTTGTAGCCGTATCGGCCGATACGGGGCGTATCGGGCCGTTACGGGGGCGTAACGGTCACCCGTAACGGTCCGATAACGGCTATTTTTTTTTTCTTTTTAAGCATTTTTTTTGCTGTTTTTTCTAAACTTCTTGCTTCCAAACTGTTTTTCACTCCTTCTAATAGTAATTTCGACCAACCTTGGCTGGTTATTTGGGACAAAAATACATTATATTACGGATTTGGTTAAATCCAAGCTTGGTGGGCCATTTTTCAGAAATTATTCAAAAATAGGTATTTACTTTCTTTAATATGTTTTACTGTTTTAATCATGCCATATGATGTGTTAATCATAGTAGAACATGATAATGTGCATTTTACAGATTTGGGGTGCCATTTAATATTTTTTTTATATTTTTTTCTATTTACGCATGAATTTTGGGCCCTTTTTTTTAAAATTCGAAAAATCAATTTTTAATAGTTGTTTTGCTGTTTTAATGATGCCATGTGATGTGTTTATCATAGTAGAACAGCTTAATGTGCATTTTACAGATTTGGGGTGCCATTTTATATTTTTTTTATACTTTTTTCTATTTACGCATGAATTTTGGGCCCTTTTTTTAAAATTCGAAAAATCAATTTTTAATGGTTGTTTTGCTGTTTTAATGATGCCATATGATATGTTAATCATAATAGAACATGTTAATGTGCATTTTACAGATTTGGGGTGCCATTTAATATTTTTTTTATATTTTTTTCTATTTACGCATGAATTTTGGGCCCTTTTTTTAAAATTCGAAAAATCAATTTTTAATAGTTGTTTTGCTGTTTTAATGATGCCATATGATGTGTTAATCATAGTAGAACAGCTTAATGTGCATTTTACAGATTTGGGGTGCCATTTTATATTTTTTATATATATTTTTTTATTTACGCATTTATTTTGGCCTTTTTTTTGAAAATTCGAAAAATCAATTTTTAATGGTTGTTTTGCTGTTTTAATGATTGCATATGATGTGTTAATCATAGTAGAACATGTTAATGTGCATTTTACATATTTGGGGTGCCATTTTATATATATTTTATATTTTTTTCTATTTACGCATGAATTTTAGCCCCTTTTTTTAAAATTCGAAAAAATAATTTTTAATGGTTGTTTTGCTGTTTTAATCATGCCATATGATGTGTTAATCATAGTAGAACATTTTAATGTGCATTTTACATATTTGGGGTGCCATTTTATATATTTTTTATATTTTTTTCTATTTACGCATGAATTTTGGCCCCTTTTTTTAAAATTCGAAAAATCAATTTTTAATGGTTGTTTTGCTGTTTTGATGATGCCATATGATGTGTTAATCATAGTAGAACATGTTAATGTGCATTTTACATATTTTGGGTGTCATTTTATATTTTTTTTAGATTTTTTTCTATTTACGCATGAATTTTGGCCCCTTTTTTTAAAATTTGAAAAATTAATTTTTAATGGTTGTTTTGCTGTTTTAATCATGCCATATGATGTGTTAATCATAGTAGAATATGTTAATGTGCATTTTACATATTTGGGGTGTCATTTTATAAAATTTTCTTTGTATTTTCGAATTAGTGACTTTATATTTTTATTTGCTTATATTGGACAGGTTTTGGAGCTTCTTAGGGTTTAGTTAGAACATAAAATTATCTTTATTAACATAGGTCATACACTCATACTCATATCCTAAACCTAAAGAAATGTCTGGGTCTGGCCAACAACAAGTGAGGATATTGGATGGCAACATTGTGAGAGGGTTGGTGGTATTAGGCACCAAATAAAGTGCAAGTATTGTGATAGGATAGTGTCTGGTGGAATTACCCGTCTCAAACAACATTTGGCACATCGAAAGGGTTAAGTTGCGCCATGTGTCAGAGTACCGAGAGAGATAATGCTATTAATGCAAGCTAGTCTGGATGATTCGAAGGGTAAACGAGCTGCTGTACAAAAGAAGAAAGATGATATTTTAGAAGCAGCTCGACAGGAGGTGTTTGGTCCTGAATATATGGGCGTTCGTGATGAAGATATTATTGATTCTGACGAAGATTCAGATCGGGAATTAACCATAGCTAGGAGAGCGTGCGTCTAGCTCGTGAAGAGGAAGAACATCACCGCATGTTTGACACGCATGGGTTAGTGCGTGATATAGGAGGGGGCAGTGGGAGTGGGAGTGGGACAGGGAGTGCAACTGGAAGTGCAACTGCTTCTGCAGCTGAGACTGAGGGTAGGGGGGGTAGGTTTGGTGGGTTACGACGTGTATTTGGGAGCCGACGATAGACATCTTCACGTGATGCCCCTATACATTTGGATGAAGAAGTAAATGAGCCTAGGAGACCCTCTATTGATCCAATCCTGTTTAGGAAAGAATCAACTAAACAAAAGAAGATAAAACAAATGTGGAGTAGAACTTCCGTTGAGAAATTAGGTAGAGCAGCAGCAAAGTTATTTATACATGCCAACATACCTCCTAACGCGGCCAATTCTCCATATTGGCAGGTGGTAATTGATGCAGCAGCAGAAGCAGGTGAAGGAATAAAAGCTCCCACGGCTAAGGAGATTAGGGGAAAATGGACAGATGCAGAGTATGTGGATGTGAAAACATACGTGGTTACCTTTAAACCTGTATGGCAAGCCAGAGGATGCATAATCATGTGCGATGGTTGGACTGGCCCAACCAGACGCAGCATGATCAACTTCATGGTGTACTGCCACTTGGGAACTATATATCACAAGTCAATTGATGCCTCAGAAGTAACAAAAAATTCTAATTATATTACTGGACTAATGGATAAATTGTGGATGAGATTGGAGAGGAGAACGTAGTGCAGATTGTGACAGATAATGAAGCATCATATAAGCTTGCAGGACATATGTTGATGAATAAGAGAAAACATCTTTTTTGGTTACCATGTGCTGCCCATTGTATTGATCTTATACTGGAAGATATTGGGAAGAAGAAGAATGTTAAGAAAATGGTCGAAAGGGCAAGGGAAGTAATGACGTTTATTTACAACCATAATCAAGTAGTCGCAATAATGAGAAAGTTCACGAAAGGACGAGAATTGTTGAGGCCTGCGGCGACTAGATTCGCAACAAACTTTATAGCATTAGAGAGTTTATTCCAGCATAGGGGAGAGTTGAGTGAAATGTTCGCTTCCCAACAATGGCTCAAAACAAAACATGGGAAGAAGACATCAGGGACACCGGTCGATGTTGTGAACACCATACGGGACAACAAATATTAGAAGAAGGTTAAGACGATCCTAAAGGTGATGGAGCCACTAATGAGGGTACTCCGTCTTGTTGAAACCGATGAAGCACTTACCATGGGCTTCCTATATGATGCCATGGATAAGGCAAAGCTTGTAATTCAACGTGATAGTAGAAGCTGAGAGACTTATTGGAAGATGATCGACAGGAAATGGACAAAACAACTCCATCACGATCTTCATGCAGCAGGTTATTACTTAAATCCTAGGTATAGATATGCCCAATCATTTGTTGCGGATGATGAAGTTCGTGTCGGGCTAAAAAATCTGATAAAGAGATTAGAACCTGACTTAGATCTATAAATAAAGGCGTTGAATGAATTAGATACATTTGGAAATCGTCTTGGTAGTTTTGAAGATGCTCTTGCACAGCATGCAGTATCTAGGTTACAACCGGCCGAATGGTGGATTAATTTCGGAGAGAGTACGAAGGCTCTCCAAAAAATTGCAGTAAAAGTTTTGAGCCAGACAACATCTTCCTCTAGCTGCGAAAGGAATTGGAGTTGTTTTGCACTCATTCATTCAAAGAATAGGAATAGATTGCAGACTAGAATATTAGATAGACTTGTTTTCATGCACTACAATATAAAACTAAGAATGCGACGACATCATAGGAGCATTACAGCTGCCGATGACGCAGACTACTGTCCAATAAACTTGGACAATATTTATGATGAGGATGACCCACTTCTACCTTGGTTGGAAACAAGGGAAAAACAAATTGAAGAGGATAGTGAAGAATTGGAAATTGATGACCCAGAAATACGCAAAGCACAACAAGAGAGTCGTGCAGATGTCTTGGACCCAGTAAGAGGGGCAGCGTTTATGCCACGTACGGAAACGGTTCGAGATCAACAAAAGAGTACGAGTAGTGGTAGCGTGTCCGTGTCGGATGATGGTGACGATGACCCCCCTGCCTCTGGTGCTGGCACTTCTAGTGTTGCTCAACGCCCTATTCAGCCGTCTACAGATCGCGATGCCGATGAACATCGACGAGGTGGTACACGAGGTCAAACCTACGAGTGTACCGAGTCACGATACAGCCAGCAGGAGGGTACATCTAGTGGTGCACCGCGTCCGGGAGGTCCGGAACATCAGCAGACTCATGGTCTTGGTTATTATGATGGATATTCTTATGGTCAATTGGATTATAGTTATGATGGTTATACTGAGCCCGTTCCATCACATTCATGTTGGAATAGCCCTCCCGATCAATATCTATATGATTATAGATATCCAGATCCAAATCTAAGTTACTCATCACAGCAGACGCACTCTCAATCTCAAGATTCTCAACAGCCTGAGTATGGTTATCAGTATGGCTATTCGACGGGCACTGGTGGATATCCTTACTCAGGGTCAAAGTCGTTACCTAGTCAGGATCAGTCATCCTCTGGTTTCGTTGATCTAGTATTTTCTTCTGGCACTGGATATTATGGATATGCAGAACCTACACCTATTGGACAGCCTCAGCCTGATGGTGATGATGACGATGATGTGGAGGTCGAGCAACCACAAAAAAGCAGATTTTCATTTTGGTGGTGACTTGTGATTGTGAGTATATATTTGTATTAAGGTAAGTATTTGCATTTTGCAGCAGACAGCTCACAAGTATTATTGCAAGAAGCCATGCAATTATGCACACACTTGACACTGCCGAACTTGTATTTAAAATAGCTCCCCTGACAACCAATCAAGTAATCCTTAATCAAGTTGTAGGCGAGTATATCAGACACTACTAATTTTATTTTTTTTAATATTCTTGACTTGAGGATGACAGGTCATAGACATGAATCACAGTCACCTGCACACTGCACAGGTATGTTCGAGAAATTCCTCAAAAATAATTGCAAACACACCTAATGTAAGATATTTACATATTACATTCATTCTAATATATCTATCATTGGTAGTAGATAGTTAGAAAATTAAATATATGAATTTTGTAGTCAAATTCAGGTTATCTGGTTCATAAATTCATCAGACAGTCCGATACAACTTCTCACCAAAGAGTGGACCGTTACGCCCCCATAAACATGTTCCATTTTATAAATGAATGCATATTTGCAATGCTTAGAATATTCCGGATTTAATCCATATTTTTTCATATTTTTTTGGCAAAAAAATTTTTTGCGCCGTTACGGGCCCTTATGCTCCCGTATCGCCGTTACGCCCCCGTATCCGTATCGGTTTTGAAGGTCACCGTTACGCCAACCGATACCGATACGGGACACCTTGAATGAGATAGCATTACCAACCGAGCTCCTGTTGTGTTGCTGAGCTGACTGTGTTTGCTCCGTTGTTACGGCCAACAATCGTTGCATAGCCTCGGTCTGGTTGGCCATGTAGCGATTAGTGCTTTCAACCTGTTGACGGAATTGCTTCGCCTGGGTTCTCCCAGATTCCTGTATCATCTGGATGCTCATATGAACATCCCGGAGTACAACCGATACCTCATCCGAAAGGAGGGGGCGGGACATGGATGGCCCGACTTGGTTTCCAGTTTGGTTAAAATTCAAATTAGTTTCACTTGGGGGTGCCTGAACCTGCACATCCCCCGGGGGTAGCGCAATTGGCGTTATAGGTTCGGTTCCAGCAATTCGACCACTTCTTTACATTTTCGGCAACAACTAGACCGGTAGTTTAAACAAATGGTCCCACTGGGTTGTTCGTCGTTGTTTGCGATCCTTCTCCGGCACGAGTGGCGTGTGGGTGTGCCAGAATTGGGATTACGATTCCAATTCAAATCGAACAACAATGACCCCGAGTGCCTTAGTAAGTAGACACTTGAGTATGACTGAGATCTGAGGAGATGGGTCGCCTATTCAACCACTCACTCAATATGTAAATTAATCAGGCGATAGCCATCTTGTGATGATGGGTTTCTTCTTTGCCTTTTGTACGAAAGGACTTTTTTATGCAGATTGGCCGTTGGAGGATGCTCCAATTATAGTTATGATTATCACGTGAACACTACGAATCAAACTAAGGAACGCAAATGACAGATGCAGAAAGTAAATGGTTATATTAGGAGAAGAAATTTACTTGGTAAGAAAAGAAGACGATTATACTACGGAATGTAAATGATTATACTAAGAAAAGAAGATGATTACATTGTGGAATGTAAATCTGACAAGATAATTTGAAAGACAATTGAAAGATAAATTTTGGTTTTCTGATTGGTTTGGTTGGTGTGAGACGATTTTTCACGTATTTATAGGACTAATCATAGCTCTAGATCCTTCCCACGTTCTGACGGTTATCATAACCGTTTTTCCATTATTGGGATTCTAGACACTTCCCACGTTCTTGCTCCTCTTCTTCAACCACCTGTCTAGTGATCGTGCGAATTTGATAGTTGACTACTTATCACTCGATCACACTTTCCTCGACGACTTTAATGCAATTGATACGTTGCGGTTCTACTTCTGAAATGCAACTGTACTATCTGCAGAAAATCTTGCAGTTGAAGCACGTGCATTCGTACAGATTACACGTATTCGGCCCTAATTAGCGGAAAACAAGATTCTGCTGGATAGGGTACAAACAGAATGCATTTCTACTATCTTTTTCTATTCTTTGGAATGGGATGTTGGCCAGTTCCTTCCTAATCTCGAGAGGCATTCGTCAGGGTGATCCTTTGTGCCCTCAATTGTTCTTGTTCATAGCTGAGCAAATCGTCATGCTTTGGATAGAGCTTCCTCTTGCGGTATCATTAGGGGTTTTTGGGTTGGCAATCAGGAGATGGTATTTATGCTTCTATTTAGATGCCAAAGTTAGATTAGGTGATCAATATGAAAGGTATAGCCCGTTCTTGCTTGCTTCTCTTGAAAAGAAGATCTTTTTTTTAGAGAGAGAGGGAAGGTGGGTGGGTGCCTGGTTCACTCATGATAAATTAGATTATTGGCAATATGAGAAGCAACATGATTATCACAATAAACCTTCATGGGAACATCAGCCATAAACCCTCACTCACTCATCAATGTCTTCAACCAAACGACTCCAAACAATTTAGGTTTCACCTTGTGATAAAGAAAAATGAAGAAATGAAGACAGATAATGGATAAGAAAAGAAAGAACAAAATAGCAACATTCTTACTGCTATGATACCATGTTGAGAGGGGGGGGGGGGGGGGGTGGGGGGGTGTTAAGGAGGGTCGGTGTTGACGCCAACCCTCTCCTCTCATTATATTACAGCTTTCGTAATAATGTGAAAAGACAAATGTACCCCCCTACTTAAGTTATTACATAAACCAAACCATATGAACTTCACTATAACACACCTATCAATGTAAGGTGGGCCACATATAATCATAGCCATTCGTCATGGACCATCAACAACCTGCTTTGTAGCTTCCCAAATTGTTGGTGTGGTAATGGTACTAGTGTCATGAAGGGATATGATGTAGTTGATCTCCATTTTTTAAAAGATTACTAAAATTATATTAAGCTAAAGAGAAACAAAATCAACAAGAAACTAAACTTGATCTGAGCCAAAAGGCCAACCAAAAAGGGTAGATTCTGAAAAATCATTGATCCTAATACAACAAGGACAACCTGGACAAACAATTGAAGGACTCCACAGAACACCTTTCAAAAACATTTGATTTAACCCACCCCACATCTTGGAACCTTGTGCTTGTATACACTTCCCTAGAGAGTGTGCAATGTTTCGGAAAGTATCTTCCTTTGTGCGCTGACAACCTTGTACACTCTTGGAGTATTGATGCAATCAAGGCATTATCTAGAAAATGTCAAACCAATCTAAGAACATCCAAATGAACGAGGTAAACTTGCAATGTATAAATAAATGGGACAATTCCACCAAATGCAAACGTTGGGAAGAATCGCATTTAGACTTCTCAGATCACTTTTGAAGACTATATTCTTTCCCACCAGCCACCTGAAAGCAATCACTTTGGGAGGATAGAGACTGAAGAAAACAATTTACCGTGAAGCATCCAGATCTATTTGCCTTCCATGTGTAAGCACCTGGATACGTCTGACTTGATCTGCTAGTAGTTATATTCTTCTCTCAAAAAATTAGGACATGCATGTGTAAGGTGTAAGCATGCTTCCATAAATGAATTGTTCACAAATTCTCCTTTGTAGGTAGTGCAGAATGGTTGTGCAGCTTGTGCTGAGGTACGGTGTGGGAGTGACTGTGTTGGCATGTGATTGGTGTTGATAATCATGTATCATATTTGCTATTTAATGCAACTAATCGACCATGACCTTGTGTGCAAATACTTATTCATGTGGTAGTTGTCCAGGGGCTCAATATTGGGTGGGACTATTGTTGCATGGAGTGTGAAGTGAAGTAGCAACAGATTCTGGTGTGGGAGCAGGGAAACATCTGTTTGCAAATGCTAGCAAGTATTTTGAAGCGGGAGCGGAAGTAGGAGCAGGGGCAGGGGCGTGAGTCTGAAGCGTGATTTGAAGCGAAGTGGCACCTAATTAGAAGGATTGTGCAACCAAGGGTAGGACAATGTTGGCATGTGTGTGGTGTCAATATGAATTCTACCATGGTCGATTTCAAGAGCCCAAGTTAGCAAGGAGCGTTGATTTCTTATGGGTGGCTGATCTTAAAAGCTTTGTTAATCTACCATGTAAATGCCGGCCCCAAATTGCTAGGAGAAAGGCTAAGATGATGATGCATCAGGACAGGAATGGTCTCTTGATGCACTATGTAGGGCACATGATTCATCAATCTGATGAGCAACAGTGGATGCAATGCAATTCAAGGTTGGAAGATACCAACCATTCAACCTTTGGCCTTTTCTGTGGTGTTGCTATGTTGTTTGTTAACCATTTATTTTTAGTCATCAAGTTGAAGGGTTTTGATCTTCCAATCTAGGAGAAGTTTGGGAGATTGCTAAACCATTGTATTCCTATCAAATCAACATTTTGGATCACCAGATCATCGTCCCACTACTACCATCCTTTTCATAGCTGGTTCATGTAATTGCTTCACACGTCTTGAGGTGGAGGGTTCGTGGAATTGGTGTCATCATCATAAAAAAAACCATGGTCCCCAGTCCACCGTATGGACTGGTGGATGGGACACTATTCACATTGCAATGCATCAGGACCATATAAATTGTCTGTTTTCACTTGGTCATCTCTACAACATTGCTTTTAACTGGATCATCTTGTTTGTATTTTGTGTTGTTAATAAAGACCCTGGTGATTCTATCAGTAAATGCCTTTTGAACTTGCTTTCGTGTCGGTCTTGCAGATCATGAAATTTTGGGTATTGCTAAGTTTTATGCTTGATGCATTTTACATTTCATTGTGGTCTTTATCAGGGAACAGATGGTGCAAGTGCTGCAAAAGGAAGGGCCTTTGATTCTCAATGCTCTTAATGCAAGGCATTTGCTTTGGTTAGTAGATTTGCTGATTTCCGAGAAGAAGTGGGTCCAGGAATTTGGTGCCTCACAGGCATCTCCTTTTAAACTCACACTTTCTGCTAAGAGAAGGTGCTACTCTCCATCTCGTGTTCGTGGTTCAAATGGATTAAGTTCTATTTTTTCAGGGACGACATCTCAACCCTCCTTGAGGCAGCCACCAGAGCATGAGAAGGGGAAACGAGATCATAACCTTGTGTTGGGTGGACTCTCTGCCAATGGGAATCTTGATAATAAGCAACCCCAGAGTGTTGCAGAGCTGAAAGGTTGGTTTTGCAAATTTCGCAATGGCAAGGGAAACATCAAAGCTGAGGATTTGAAGAGTCTTTTCAAGACAGAATTCAACAGAGAACTTGATCATGGTTTTTATGGTTGTTCTAGCTTGGAAAGCCTGCTTGCAACATGTTTGGCTGATGATGATAATTCCAGCAAAAGCAGCAAGAAACCTTCTAGCAAGTCTAGGCTTGAGATACTAGCTGATTGCAAGAAGCTTCTGGCAGAAATTTTAGAGGAAAACTCAGAAGGATTCAATATGGGATGTTTCAAACCACTCTTCTTAGAGAAGTACGGCTATGTTCTTGATCATCAAATGCTTGGTTACCAGAAGTTAACGTCGTTGTTACAGATAATGCCAGGGGTGAAAGTGGAGTCAGTGTTTATTGTACCATCTGTGAAAGCCCATAAAGATTTCAACCACGAAAAACAGGCGAGGGAAGGAATGCCTGCTTTTGTAGAAGAAAATAGCACACCGAAGGTAAGTAACTCAGATTACGAAGTAGCTGATTCAGAAGCGAGTGACAATGATCTCAGCCCAACTAGTACAGATCAAGATTCTGTATGGGAGGAGCTTGGGCCTGTTTCAGATACAGGAGAACCGAAGCTTGATGACATTGCCGATGTTTCGGAGATGGGCTCTCCCAGAAACAGCATTGAATCAGGGATTGACGGGAAAATTGATCGGGGGAAGGATGAGATGGATTTCAATGAGTCCTCTTTTTTAGATGAAGATTTCTCAGATTCAGAGGATGAAAGTCCATGTGTGGATGGATCGAAAGAGCAGGGGAAGAAGAAGCACAGAAGTGACGAAGACAGCTCCCTGCTACAGATTCTGGATTCATGGTACAGTAGCAAGGATGGTAGTGGTAAGGATCAGTTGCAGAATGTTGATGGACTCGTTGATTGTTCCAGAGGGAGCAACAACCCAAATG
Organism: Magnolia kwangsiensis; assembly: GCA_037074715.1. Taxonomy (NCBI): domain Eukaryota; kingdom Viridiplantae; phylum Streptophyta; class Magnoliopsida; order Magnoliales; family Magnoliaceae; genus Magnolia; species Magnolia kwangsiensis. The sequence goes on along the minus strand of CM073587.1, from coordinate 36,860,908 downwards.
CTTCAGAGTTGCCGGCCTCTGTTGGCTCTGAGAAAAGCCTTGGAGGAACAAATTGTGGGCGGAAGCTGAAGCCTCACAAGAACTATTCTTTCATTTCGGATTCAGTCAGTGATGAGAAGGAAAAGCTGATCGATGGTATATTGGGTAGCCTGAGGAAGTCAGCTGATCCGAGATTACAGAGTTGAATGCCTTGGGAATCCAAGTGCTGCTTTATTCCTCTATTCCTGAAGGTGCTGTTGATGAGATGCAGCTTTTGTTGTTCTTTTGATTTTTGAGTTTTGATTGGTGGCAGATTATCAGAAGAACCAGTGTTTCAAAATGATACTCTCTCTCTCTCTCTCTCTCTCTCTCTCTCTCTCAATATTAATCTCTTCTCAATTTATTTATTTTTTTGGAAAATGATTTACCAGCATTAGACCTAACCAATGACATAATGACCTGATTTTTGGATCATGTATGCGGTGAGACCCATCTAATGGACAGATTGGGTGTCCGATGCACTAAACAGATTGGAATGTGTGGCCATATGCATAGGTGTGTGGGATCCGTGGGATGCAAATTTTAAAGAGACGGCCATGGGATGCTAAAATATCTTTTAACCCGGCTTACATGAAGGCCCTATCATCCTAAGCTCTGTGGGCCCACCATTATGTTTTTGTTATATATGTTTGTGCGATTCAATCAAACACAAGGCCACCTTTGTTAGTGAGGGCTCGTGTATGGTTATGGACTGATTAAGACCGAATTCAAGGACTCGGTTGCCCTCTCAACCAATGATTGTAATAACCATCAGGTGATATATATATATATATATATATATATATATATATATATATATATATATATATATATATATTTGTGTTTAAGGATTTTTTATTATTTTTTTTTCACTAGTAATTGCAACCTTTGTATTTCTTGATAAAATAAAGATGGACAGGTTTAAAACTAAAGAGCTAAAAATATTGCTGATTTTATTAATATGTAATTGATGCTCACTATAAGCGAAAGATAAATACCTGAATCTCCCATATGGAGAGATGATTGATGTGGATGGTTAGTGGGATGTGACGAGTGTTTGATCTTTTGATCGGGTTCCAATGACAGAAGGTTGTGGATATTTATATTACTCTTCTGTCATTGGATATTTATATTACTCTTAAGCGTATTGCAACGACGACACTGGACAGAAGTGATCTAAGCTTAATCTAAACCTCAAATACTTTATTGTGTAGTTGGACAAAAGTGAGTGACTAAAAACTAAAATAAGATAAAAGCAATGTTGTGTTGTGTAGATGGATTGTATTTGGCCTGGATCTCTTCATCACATCCTCCTTACAGAATTTTGGGGGGGATAAAACCCTCACCGAGATTCCTTGTTTATCTAGGATTCTTAACAATCACGATGCACAATTGCTCTTTGATAATTCCTGCCTGGCGTAAGAGATTTTTGAAGTTTAGCAATCATTTTCAGATCTCTTGCCAACGTGGTCGTGGAGATCCGTAGATCTTACAAGATCAGTTCCATTGGGTCCGGATCGAGTCCCAATCCATTGGTTCCCATTTGTTCTGATATTGATTCGATTCTTGAATCTTTATAATTGTCCCGATAACACCGAACAGTTGTAGGAAGATTTTTCATTTCAGAAGGATTGTGAGAGATGACCTTATTGAGCACATTTGGATTTGTGATAAGAACCCCGTCGAGCACATTGCCTCGTTAACATGTGCCACATGACTTAGGGGTACATGTTATTTCTCACTTTGTCTTTCCTGCGGACTTGTGTACCGTTTTGCGTTATGTTACTTTTTGCAAGTGACATGTCGTCAAAGGATTAGCTCAAGTGCAAGTAAGATTTTGTCATTATTAGGTGTGTAGTGCTGACATGTGAGGGCTTCTTATTAGTCCATGAGGGTGTGCCAGGAACTAGTGTAAACAATATCCACTTCTTCAGTCCGACTTGCTTGTTATTTAAAAAATTGTCCATATTCATAACAACAATGGGGATTGAATACCCACCAGTAAAGCCTTCTTCAGGGCCATTGAAACTTTGTGTTTTCCCTTCATCTAGATAGGAATCACTTTACGAACTGGTTAGATGTTATATATATATATATATATATATATATATATATATATATATATATATATATATCTTAGTGGGCTTCAGGAAAGTTTAAAAGGTGGATGTCATGATCCCTACCATTTCTAGTCTTGTGGCCCACTTATGTTTTGAATTTGCCTTATTTTTGGACTCGCATTTAACATGAGCTAGCATAGGGCTTCAAGTTACTGGGGCTCCCATAAGATTGCGCTCTCAATCTATGTTGAAATTTAGGACAATGCCAAATAATCGAAATAAGTGTTGAATATGTAAATAAAGCAAAGATCAATTATTTAAGTATTGAAACGTTAATTCCAAATAATTCGTAAGACAATCTTCAAGTTACTGGGGCTCCCGTAAGATTGCGCTCTCAACCTTATTTCACGATTTTTTTTTTTAAAAAAAATCAAAACATCAAATTTGCGAGAGTAAATTAAAATATCACAACATTCACCACTCAACTGAAACAAATAAAATAAAGGCATTCACCACATGACACAAAGGATTATAGTGGTTCGGTGCTTTAAAAATAGCTACACCTACTCCACTCCCAAAATTACTTCTCTCGTAATTTTGGCTTTCACTATGGTTTTCTCAGGTTCACCTTAATAACCTTATACAATTTTTGTGATTTTCATGGGCTATCACAATCCAACCCAAACTGAGATTTTCAAGCTATCTCAGATAAAACCTAAATTGAGATTTTAACAGGTTATCTCAAAAAAACCTAAAAGAGTTTAGAAGGTGTACTTATTTTCACCGTAGAATACGTATCAGAAGCTTGTAGCAGAAGAACTTTTTTGAATGTAGATTGTTCCTTGTTCAGTTAGATAGAAAGAGTCTAGGGTTCTATTAATTTTAATTAAGTTAAACTCAAAGGTTGCTTGAATCAATTCTCTTAGATATCAAAAGAAGAGTATAGTTTAGTCTCTTTAGAATCGAATTTGAAAGATCTGAGATAAAAGGGAATTGAAAAAAGATATATAAATTAAATTATAAATACCGTCCAATAGCTTGTTAATAACTTGAGTTTCTCTATCTCTTGCAGAAAGATTCTGATAATTAACTTGTGTAATTCGGAATGAGAGAAGAACTCAATTTATAGGCAAAGAAGTTAGAACTTCGGCTAGCCTGAGATAGTCTTCGACTAGCCCAAGCAGACCGGATTCAGTTCAACGGATTTCAGATTGCATGGGATAAGATTTATCCAAAATTCGGCTGGCCTGAGGTTAACTTTGGCTGGCCGAACAGCATAGTTCGGCTAGCCAAATTTGCCATTCGGCTGGCCGAATTCCCCCGAAATCTAAAAGGTGTTGTTGGTGGAATTTGACCCAAACTTTCTCGGGCTAGCCAAACCAAAACTTGGGCTAGCCGAATTTGCAACAAAAATTAGTTGTTGCTTCAGGCTTGAAGTTGGATTGGCCGAGAAAGCGTAGGTGGCAACGACTACTGCAACCGCTGAGGGAAGCCACGGTGATCGTCAGCCTCTAACCCCCTTAACTCTTTGTCCCTCTCTCCCTCTTCACTAGCACCAACGACAGCACACATTGCCAACAACACCCTCATTGCCCCCCCCCCCCCCCCCCCCCCCCCCCCCCCCCCTCTCTCTCTCTCTCTCTTTCCCTCCCTCCCTCTCTCCCTCCCTTCCTCCTTATGTCACCATTGCTGGGAGTAGCTGCGATTTTTGTAGTAGGGTGAGGCTGCCAGCAATGACACCCAAATAAAAATAAGAAGGGGGGGCTTTTTTCTATGGCTCGCTTTTCATCGCTTGCAGTATGAGAGTGATGAGATCTCTATCATAACATCCTACGTAACAAGATCATTTTTAAAATGTAAATATTGTGCTTTTAATTATTTCTATTTAATTATGTGTTAACTCTATCATTATTGTTATCTTTTTTAAATTATAAGTTATCCCTAACATTATTGTAGGTGCTTGTTATAAGGGAATGCATTGTAATCTCTCTAGGTAACAAAATAACAACATTCATTCTTCCCTCTTTTCTCTCTCAAGTCTCGTTTTCTTCCTTATTCTTTTCTTCTTCTCCACACATATGGTTAAGGCACACATCATCCGATAGTAGAGCGTACTGATCCGTTATGATTAGTATATAGGATTTCGTTAACTAGCTTGAAATTCAAATGATGACAATGCCGGAATGAATCGAGGAGCTATTGGAATAACCATATCAAACATCGTAAGACATAATTGATCTTAAGAAACAACAAGCTACTTTGGCTAGGTTTAGGAGAGGAATAACAAAAATTTTGAAGAGTTAAAGGACCCCTTGTAGAGACTTTTGCAACTTAACATTAGCAAGGCAATCGAAACACCCCAAATGCACCATCCACTTTCGTTGCTGGCCACATCTCCAACGGTCTACAATCCTAGGGTATCAAACTCTTCTTCTATGTTGCATACTAATATATGCGCGGGTGGATTTTCCTTGCTCCAATGGGGGGGACCCCCTCAGCTAGATCTATTAAGCCTAACTTTTCTTTAGATATAACCAAACCCTTGCACATGAGAAGATTAGATTAGTGTCGTTCCACCTTGAAAACAAAGCCATTCAATGATATCACTAAATTGAAGATATCATAGCTACATAGACGTGGGAAGGGTTCAAATATGCTATTTGTGTTTTCCTTGGCTCTACAAGGTATACATGGTGGGGTAAAATATTATCACAACTGTAACAACATGGATTGATGTAAGAGTATGAAGATGACTTTGAACATATTATGAACCTCACGATTAAACTATCTGAACCCTTTATGATTAATTGCTTCATAGGAAGTTTGAGCATGATATTAGGGGTGAGGTTAAATATTTTCTTCTGACATTTCTAATCAAGGGGATTGTATTGGCACGATCAATGGAAGAAAAGGTCACCATGGCCCACAAATTCAATCATTTTTTCATGGAGCTCTTTCTTCCATCAGTTATTGATTCACAATGTTAGTTCACTAATTTGTGCAACTTATTTGTCAATCACATGGGTTTGTGTGTCATGTAGTCGGTTGAGCTCTTGGAAGCTGAAGACTGAAGACACGAGATGACGTGGAGCATTAAGGTTCAAAGAACATGTATATGAGGTGCTTTGGTAACCCTAACCTTAATCCAAAACAACCCTTGAACCTCCATATGGCATGACTTAATAGGTAAAGCTTATTTGATCAAAGAACATGTATAAGTTGTTACCGAAGTGTATGTTATCATGAATTCAGTGATGGTCCACATTCGAAGGTCATTATGTTTAGGGTTTGATTTTGATAGTTTCTCATATCTTCGTTAAGTATCATTGGAATTAGTGATTATAGGATACGTTTCTACCAAATTGAATTTATAGGTCCCTCACTTAAATTGAATTAGTGATTATAGGATTTGTTAAGTATCATTGGAATTAGTGATTATAGGTCCCTCACTTAAATTGTATATGTTTCCAGAATTTTTCCAAGGATAAAGGAAAGATGTTTATGGTTCTCAAGCGTCAAATAGTTAGGGTGTTACATTAGCCTTATCCATCCTTCCACCACGGAGAGTGAGAGAGAGAGAGAGAGAGAGAGAGAGAGAGAGAGAGAGAGAGAGAGAGAGAGAGAGAGCTTAACCCTAGTCTAGCCTAGCCCAGCCAGAGTCCAAGCCTCCTGAGCCACCCAAGTTTAAATATGAGCCACTTAATCTAGCTTTGCGACACCACCGTTCATTCAATAGTTCGAGCCTCTATCAATTTCATTATACAAGTGCATTGATATCATGCAACATTCATTCCCTTCTCAACCCCTTTGCTCCTTATATACATTAGCATCATAATGCAATTTCATCGTTTTTCAAGTGTCTAACTGGCAGGTGTATGCTTTATGGCTTACCGATATAATTGGATTTTTCCTACTAGAAACCTTAGCCAGTTAGTTGTCATTTTAGCATATACATTGCATTCTATCATTTTCCATTATATCTTACTAGTGGGGATATGCGTTGAGAACTGCTGATATAATTGCAGTAGGTCCATAAAAAACCTTAACTGGTTGGCTGACATTTTATCATAAGCATCCATACAACAACAAACATCCTTTGCACCTTGCACTTGATTGTTTCGAACGTATGTTATGCTTCTTGCCGATATAGTTGGATCCTGCCCATCAGAAATTCGAATCAATCAAACACCTCTGCCACTACATCGCATTACAACATATGAGAACTCCCCTCGTTCTTCATAAACTAGTCATATCTTGTCAAGTAAAGACCGTACATCCGTACGAGCAAAGTGGATGCCTAACACCTTCCCTCTCTGTAACCGCGGTCCCTTGAAGTCTCTGGAACGTAAACTTACGAAGAATCGTAATAATTGGTTAGTGGTGGCTTTGGTAAAAATAACACTTTTACCCTCATAACAAAAGCCCTTGAGAAAGAAGATAATAGATTTCCCGTATCCTCAGGGAATTGTGCTCCCTCCAGCGTCCACAGATTGGCGACTCTGCTGGAGAGGAACTAGCCACACTAGTCGCAACCAGATTTGAAAAATAAGATCTTACAAATTCCTAAAGAGTACTTGTTCTCGCGCATCTACATCTACATCAATATTCATATAAATGAAATAAAAAATTGTGCCTCCACGAGTCAGGCATCCTTGAAAATGTCTCCCTTATCTTAGCATAATCCGTACCAGATCTCAAGTAGCGATGGATCACTATGAGGAAAATGTCAACCCTTCCATGTTGTCAATATCGTAGAAGAATAACCTGCTCTGCCATTACAAGCAGAAGCTGTGCCAATGGCCTACATCCCAGAATTTACATTAGGCATGAAGGGAATGCAAGACATGTTCTGGTAATCTATGCAAGCGCAAGTTGGCATAGCCAGCAATCTTGTTGGTCCAGGTCAATAAAAACAACAAGTAGCTAACAGGCTCTTCTTGGCCTTCAGTTCAGATCAAGCACAACCATCGGACTCCGTACATGACCATCGGCACCAGGTAGCGCAACCCTCGACCATGGGGCACTTCTTTCATTACCCTCCCGCAGGCAGGAGTCAATCTTAGAATAGTCCCACAATCAGGTTTCCCAGTCAATTTCAAAATAGCCTCACAATCGAGGCCTCCAATCAATTTCCAGCTCAATTTCCAAACAATCCCACAACCGGGACTTCTAGTCAATTTTCAGCATAATTTCAAACCGATCCTACAAACAGGATCCCCGGTCAATTTTAGGACAGCTTCACAGCTGAGGCATCGCATCATTTTCTAGCATAGTTTCAAACCAATCCCTCAACTGAGACTTCCAGTCAATTTCCAACACAATTTCAAACCCATCCTGCAAGCAAGATCCCGAGACAATTTCAAGACAACATCGCAGCTGAGGCGTCCCATCAATTTTTGGCATAATTTCAAACCAATCCTGCAACAGGGACTTCTAAGCAATTTTCACTTCAGTTTCAAACTGATCCTGTAAATAGGATCTCTAATCAATTTCTAGCACATCCTGCAACAGGGATTTCAAATCAATTTTGAGTAGCAGCTTCCCTAACTAGAATCCCTAGAGTAGCAGTGGCGAATGCCCACAATGGGGGTTAGTGTCTAGCCCAGTTTGATCAATGAAACGTGACGAATACCCAGTAAGGAGGTCACTTCCCAATATCTCAGCCTCCCCGGACCAGGAATGCTTTTCAATTCCCCGCACACAGGAACTCAATTACATTTCAATGAACTCCCCCTAACCGGAGGCATAAGATCGAAGAAATCGATCACTATGCCGAAGAAGCAGAAGGGGCCTTGCTGCGAGAGACATCGGTCCCTCAAACGAGCCATGCATAAATAGAGGAGTTGTGGGAGCAGCTCCAAACCATACAAAATCAGCTTCAGAGATAGTAAGGGGTCGAACTCCCATTAAAAATTTTTTGGGACTTATGTCTCTTTCCAAATGTGCAGGTGCCTCAAAACTTTGAGGTACCAAAATTCAAGAGATATGACGGTAGCGGATGTCCTACAACACATCTTAAGGCATTCTGTGGAGAACTGAATACAGTGACAGGAAATGAAGGAACATTCATCCGTCTATTTTAGAAATCTCTAAAAGGTAATGCTTTATACTAGTACACTTCCCTAGATTATAACCAGATCAAGACTTAGGAACAACTATTGCAGGCATTTGTTATCAGATTTGCCTATAACCTCAATATGCTCCCAAAAGAGCAGCTTGGCAGCCTAAAGACAAAAGGGCAACAAAATGTTATCAACATATGTAGGGTGATGGCCACCAGGATGCACACTTCAATCGACGATGGAGAGAAAATCTCTATGATAGTCCATTTGACAAATATGAGCATTTCTATATATCTGATATCACATCCTCATGCAAATTTCGCTTAACTCATCTGTACCAGAGAGTAAGTGAAAGAAGGAATACATGCTGGAATAATCTCCCCATGGCCTCATCAGGCCACTCCACCCAAACGAAACAAGGTTGAGGGAAGACCCATGGGAAATGGAAACGGAAACAGTAACAACGCTACCCAAGCCAACATCATTGTTGTAGCTCAGGACACCTAGCATACACCTCAACATCAATAACAGAGACATCAACCACCTCTAGCACGGAAAAATCAACAACCATAACCTTAGCAACAACAACAGCAACAACAACAGTTCAGGGGAAATGTAAAGTACCCCTATCAAAATTGGCAAGTGAATGTGGAGTTTGAGAGATTCACTCCACTCACACAGATGTACAACCAGATCATGGCAACATTCATGTAGAAATAACTCATCACTCCTATATAGCCAAGAACACCTCTAAATCCTTTGCCGATGAATTACAATGAAAATGTGTACTATGAATTCCATTAAGGTCGCGGTCATTCGATAGAGAGATGTTTCTCTCTAAGGCATGCAATCTAAGATCTTATCGACAGGTGAAAGATCTCTATCTCAACCCCTAGGACTGCACCTACAACTCTCACAAATATCCTTCAAAATCCTCTACCACAGCATCCATAAGACCCTAACTCATCACGAGGTCCAATAGTCAACGTTCTCGAGAGGAAAAGTATCGATCACTTCTTCATTCCTCTATGATTTATCCACACCATACTAGGAGACCACTCAAATGCACCACTAGTCTTGCAAGGGGCACCCTAGGTATAACGCCCCGAACTTTTTGATACTCGAGCATCGAACGTTCTCGAGCGTTACCATAAGATTCAACGTAATATATATGTTGTACGATACCAATCCAACTATCCTAACCTTAGATCTATCTCCTAACACGAACCTAACAGTTGGAAATGACCTCTATGCAATAGACCAAGTCATCTGATTGTTGATTTTAAGAAAAGACCATCCATCGCATGGTTTGACATATAAACCTTCCCTTAACTGAATTAGCAAATAACTATCCAGCCGTAATGATTTAGATGTAAGTTCATTTATAGAAATTGTTTAGAAACGTGCCTACAACCATGTAAAACCCTTAGATTTCACAAAACTCATAGATCAACAATAATTATGAAATTGCCACTAACCTAGACCCTTGAATTCTAAATCACCTAGTTTCCACGATCCGTTTGATGTGAAACTTTATACTTAACGTATGTATCATAAATTAACAATGCAAGTTGAATTTCAGCCCTTAAATCATTATAAAAATGACCCAATAGAAAGATCAACCATTAACCGTTGATTTTGAGGCCACCTGATCTTTGGATATGCTTCAAATTTGGACTCGACCTTTGAATTTGATGGACAAAATGAATGAATGGTGTAGATTTCTTAAAAAAATCACTGTGGGCCCCACTCCAGGGGTGCGTGTGCAACGCAGGATTACACTTGCGCGATACCAAACTCAGGACTCAGTCAAATCGAGTTTGACCCGCAGAAGGCTAAGCCTTTCCATTTTTCCCACCTCAGGGAATTCAAACGAAGGTCACTTATCTTGTTCATGGCCCATCCACTTGGGCCATATGAACGATCTAAGCTATCCTTTAGAAGCAGAGGGGATCTCTGACCAGGACCCAGTAAACCTCGTCGGATGTAAATCAGAGATTGGCCCACACTCTTCCTGACGATCAGATTGTCACTGTGAGATCAACCTGGTGGGCCACATCAAACGTAAATCGAAAGCCTTCTCCCCAAGGGCAAGATTTCATGAAGAGGTTAATGGAAGGAGTGGATTCTCCCAGGCATCTGCGAATGTGGGCCCACTGTTTACGCAAATAGATTCATCTGCAACCAACACGAACGACAGAAACCCAGAGTAAACCGGACGTCTCTGCATGTTGCGTGTTCCACCTATGGATCACATTTACCATCCAAACTGTCCAAACCCCCATATGGAGCATTCCGATCTCTTTCATGTAGGCATATCGGAAGGATCGGACCAATGGCCATACCGATCCCGATCATTGTGTAAACCATCTCCTTTATTCTTGCTATGCAAGAAGCAGAGTTGCATAAACAATCATGCGAGAGGCTTCACAAGAAGAGTCTGGAAGACTCACTACACCCCTATAAAAAGACACTCTTATCCAGTAGTTGGAGGAAGTAACGCGCGCGCGCAAGAGAGAGAGAGAGAGAGAGAGAGAGAGAGAGAGAGAGAGAGAGAGAGAGAGAGAGAGAGAGAGAGAGAGAGAGAGAGAGAGAGAGAGACAAGTTATTTCCCAACGTTGGGAGAAAGAGGAAGAAAGAAAGAAAGAAAGAGAAATAAAGGAAAGGAAAGGAAAAGAAAAGAGAAGAAAGGAAAAGAGAAAGAAAGAGAGAGAAGGAGAAAGAAAGAAAGGAAAAGGAAAGAGAAAGAGGAGGTCACGCCAACAAATTTCCCTTCCCTTTCCAAGATTTTTTCATATTAGTAGGGTGAGGGTTTTTCCTTTAAGCTTGCAATAATTTAAGGTAGTATGAATTAATCTGTTCCCTCACATGCTTTGAATCCTTCCTATTGATTCAGGAGTGGTGATAATCATTCCTGGCCTTTCAGAATTTTATCCTTTAAGCTTAGCTTAATTGAGTTGATGCCTTTTACCTATTCTCATGTTACTATGATTTTCTCTCTATTTTTGTTTAATTTGTCGTCAACGATTATTGGCCCGTTTGGGATTATGGCATGATATCAATTACAAGTGATCTTTTTAAATTTATGTGGTGGCCATGAATACAAGTCTTACCCCTGCCTTATCAAATTTATTGAGTTAGCTCTGCCACTCGTCTCTATATTTAATTTGGCCATATTACTCATCTCTTTATTTGAGTTGGCTCTGTCACTCGTCTCTTTATTAAGTTGGCCATTGTCACTCTCATTAGTATTGATTTGGCCATTGCTACTCTTCTATTTGTTGAGTTAGCCAGTTAGCCATTGCTACTCTTCTTTTGTTGAGTTGACCATTGTCACTCTCCTCTATATTATATTGGTCATTGCTACTTTTTGAGTTGACCATTATCACTCTTCTCTTTATTATATTGGCCTTATGCTATCTATCTTTAAGCCTTGGGCATGTGTCTTGATATTCCAGAACTTTCATGATTCGAATCATGTTCTCTATCAATGCAAGTGATGTGTTGAAGGTATCACAACTAGTGACTCAATATTTATCATGGACATAATACGTTACGGGTAGCGGCCCTCTTGGTTAGTACGTAATTCCGTGGGTTGGTTGGCGCGGTGCATAATCGATGTATGTAAATCGTTATACATGCTACATCAACTTTTCAAGATTGGATGTCGCAAATAGTTACACTATGAACATATCGTGTTACGTAAATCTCCCAACCGTGTTGTTGTGTCACCTTGAGATGTTCACATAAATCCATATTAGCGTTAGCCATGCCAGTGAATATCCGTAGTTATGGGATGCGGGTCGAGTCAGATTTTCTATAAATTATATTCCACATTATGATGATCACTATGTATGATGAGCCGAACACGCTTTGCTACGCATGCATCTCATGTAGGTTGTTTGGGCATACTGATACCTCTCATATTAGTGGAGTATGAACGTATCAGAACCCTTACATTACTTTTATGAATCTCTTGAATTATTATTAATCTTAAAGGACAACCATCACTATGAGTAGGGCGTTGACCCTCTCTAATCGTACAAATGATGCAGGTGATGTACAAATTGAAGACCTAGAAGGCCATCTCCCTATAGAAGATTATACTGAAAGAATATGAAGATAGTTTCATGATTTAGTTTTACACTTCCACTGCGAACTCTAATATTGTAATAAGTTTCCCTTTTGAGTAGGCATTTGATTATTCTTTTACTCTGAGTAAATAATCAGTATAGTTGATTTTATTCTCGTGAATGTTACCTTCATGAGTGTATCTGGATGTGATTTAAATGAAAAAAAGGTACAATTTTCAAAGCATCCAATTTATACATTATTAACACCCATTTTTTTCTGGTACGAGTATAAACTTTGGCCATGAAAATTTGGGGCATTACACTTGGCCCCTCTCACAGTAGTCGAGCTAGTGGTCCTCTAAGGAAGGAATACTCCCTATCAATCGTATGAGATGGTGGTATTAGAAGGTGTAGCCTCCAACTTCGAGCTAGTCGTATTGGAATGAGCACCCTTAAAATATGAGTTAGTCATCCTACAAGGAGCAGCACGAGCAATCACCGATAAGCTGTTAAGGGCACCTTTCTGCATGCCACATCAGCTAGTATATGATAGGAGGATCCCTTGCAAAGTACCAGTAATGGAGAGGAGACCTTTCTTCATCCCATGGTAGCCATCGACCACGGTGTAATTAGGACATGACCTAACCCTCATATCATTTATGAGGAGGAGCCTCATCATATTCCGTCTAGCGCAGGCAACAGAGTGGTCCTACAAGTAAGGGGTTCATATGAAGAAGAAACAGTGGTCATTCCCACGACATTAGTACAACTCCCAGCTCAATCAGACATTAGAGGAGAAGGAGCCTCCATGCTTGTTCACAACGCCAAGTGTAGGGTTGCGATGTAGTAATAATCTCAGTGAGACTGAAGTCGAATATATAGGGACTGATCTTATGCGTTTCTAAAATTAACTAGAAGTAGAACTTAAAGAAGATGTAAAACTAATTCTGAAATGATTGAGAGAGTAATTGTGAATTAAGTAATTAAAACTAAAAATTTAAAAGTGAAAACTAGGGTGCCAAGGATCCACTTGTAGTGATAAGGGAGCCTTCTTACTTAATTTAAGTAACACAATTATAATTGGAGTCCTATCCTATCTAATTGGAAAGTATATCAATAAAATCAAATCTGAACTTCCATTGAACTAATTCTCAATGAAGGAAAACTATGATAATTGGCAGGGATTTCATCACAAACCATGCCTAGGAGGCAATGGCAAACAACAGGATTTACCAATCCCATAATCTCAAAGCAGGAGAATTGTGAAGATTAACAAAAATTTCATCACCTCACCATGCCCAAGGGACGATGGTGAACAACAGGACTTACTAATTTCGCAATCTCAAATCAGGAAAAGAAGATACACAAAGCTATTACAGATTTATTGTAATTTGAGTCATAATAAATCATTAAAAATTGAAAGTATTCCTTAAATATCAAATTAGAATCCATGGAGTTCAACATAAACATGAATTAAAGCAATAAAAATATCTCATTATGTTATAAGCTTCACCACTTATCCCTAACTAAGAGGTTTAGCCAACTATAAACATGATTGGACCAAAGTCTCTTAAGAAAAACATGAAAATAACAAAGGAAAAAGAAGAAATACTATTGGCGATGACTTCTCCACCCTTTTACTCCACTCCTTAAACCCTAGAAGATGCTAAGGAACATTCTAGGGAGTCTTATTTATAGTTGTGGAACTCCAACTTTCGCATGCAGATGGAAAACTTTAGAAACCGCCTCAAATTTATATAGTTTACTAAAATTGACTTTACTCTGCGCAATTTTAGAAAATGACCTAGAGTTTCATAATATGCTTTTCAGGACGATTTTATGATTCCTTTTCTTCACTTTAAATCTCTGATTCTCTTCATTCCTCACTTAATTTTCTTAGATTTTGACATGTGAATTCTTCAATCTTGGTCTCCTAAGATCTATCCATTGCCTTGGTGATTCTTGAGCATCAAATTTATATTTTTAGCACCCTTTTCAATCCAAGCTCTTAAATTCACCTTACAACATAAACATGAGTAAAATAGAACATTAAGCATTATCATGTTCATAAAACCAATATATAAATGAGGGATAATATGCAATATTTGACCCTCAACACAATCCTCAACCAGCATTTTGCTAGTCTAGAGCAAAGTATGCGAAAAATATTTCGAGAACTACAGGATAATTTTTATAAGCTCAAGTGGTTAAAAAAATAATAATCCTGATAATAGAATTTTACAACACATCAATGTTGTGCATTACCTTCTCCTAAACTCTAGCACTCGATAAGTTTCATAATCAAGTTCCAAACATTAATCCTCTAGTTAGAACAATTCTAAACACTGAGTTCCATGTGTATATAATGAAGTCTAGACTTATCACAATCAAAAGTTCAATTCGTCACTTTCATGATAACATTGATAATTAAAAGAGCATTCGAGATAACCAAAACTTAAACCGAAACTTTCCTTAGAGTTCATCCTTTAGTTTCATCTTTTATTTCTCCAGCTTCTGATTTTTCCATCGATGACTTTCATGCTATGTCAACCTTTTTAAAGATCTTTAATAGGTAGTCCTTTTCGACAACAACTGTTTTTTTTTGGCTAGGTATTTTTTTTTCTTTTCAATTCTTCCCATTGAACATGATGAAAAAATTTCCCAAGTTGGTTCCTTCCATGCTTAATAATCATCAAGTTGACAATTCAATATCAAACTGACACTTTAATGTATAAGCTGGATGTGACATGCGAAATCATGACTCAATCAATGTTTAAAACTTCTAATAGAGGATTAAAGACTTAACTTAATTTTGAGATCTCCCAAGTGACTAAAATTCAAGAGACATAAGGCATCAACATTAAGTATCTTGCAATTCTTATTCATGGATTAACTTTGTGATCACTTAAATTTGCAGAAATTTCAGAAAATTTCTTAATTTTTCACAATTTCACCCAAAGACTAAGAAAACAATTGATTATCCTGCCTAAACCACACCCCCAACCTAAAATCTACATTGTCCAAAATCTAAAATACATAAGAATACATTGAAAATGAGATAACAAAAATAAAGGAGAAGTGAGGGAAAGGTAGTACCTGAAGAAGAAATATTAAGGCTTTTTCACAAAGATCTCAATGTGAAGATAGGTTAACACAAGAATTTAAACCAACAGAAAGTAAAGTATCCTAAATAACGAAAAGCAAACTATCCTAAACAGTGAAAAGTAAACTGTCATAATCCTAAAGTATATGAAAGTAATAATCCTAAACTTGGAAAGCAGGAGAAAGTTACTTAGTCATGCCTCAAGGTTCCTCCTCCGGCCAGTATCTAGATAAATTCCTCAGTAGGTTTCTCAATAAGATCATCCAAAAGCCCTTTTTGCAATACCGTTGGATGTCCTGGAGCATGATTTTCCAGAGAAATCTATAGGCCTTAACAAAAAGTCATCGATAAATCGCTTAAGGTATCTAAAGTATATATGATTCACCTGCGGCAGAAAAATTTTCAAAGTTAGAGCAATATGGTGAATCAGAGACTACAAGTAAGTGAAATTTAAAAAAATTCTCAGTAGTTGATGTAGCCTCAACACATTCTGAAGTTTCAGACTTAGGTTTAATTTTTAGCTCCTCCTCCTTTGATGGTAAACATTCCGGATCTGTGGAAGGATGCTGTTTAGAGTAAGGGTTTTCTCGGTTAGTATCAACTATCGGGGTATTGTCTCGCAAGGCATTCACCATATTTTGTATCATGGGATCATTTGAATATTCAAAGTGTGCCAAACAATCTTTCAGAGAGTAGAAACATTTAGTTGAAATGAGTTCATTTACTACATCGAGATCTGTGTTGATATGCCTAGTATGTCCTTTATCTTTTTTAAGAGTAGAAATGAGCATACTCTTTAACTTTTTCTCAAGGTGGGATGAAATCATCATTGAGTATGTCTCTTCTTGACCTAAATAAAATTGTTTAAGATTAACAGGCAAAGGTTTTAGGTCAAGCTTCAGTATCTTGAAGCTAGATGGTAGAGGCATTACATCAGTTTGGGGTAAATCCTCAAATAGTGGTCTCCACTGATTAACTTCAAGTACCGACGCAGTTTCAAGCATGACATTCATCTCCTTAATCGTGTCATCATCCAAATCAGGGGTGTGGGCCAAACACATTTCAAGAGGGTTAGAGTATAGAGTCAGGAGCTCTCTATCTTCCACGAACGAGTCAATCATGTTAATGTCGTGGGCCTCGTCATTATCCTCTGCCTGTTGCTCATATTGAAAAAGTTATTAAGCTCTAATGTCATATTTCTGAAAGATAAACTCATAACTCCATTCCTGCAATTAATAATTGCATTTGATGTAGTAAGGAATGGGCGACCAAGAATGATAGAAATCTAAGTGCTCATGTTCACGATGGGTTGAGTATCCAGAATAATAAAATCTACTGGATAGTATAATTTGTCAATCTTGACCAACACATTCTCAATGATCCCTCTCGGTATACGAACAGATCGATCGGCAAGTTATAATGTGGTCCGGGTGAGTTTTAAATCACCTATTCCCCGTTGTTCGTAAACTGAGTAAAGAATTAGATTAACACTCGCCCCCAAGTCAAGAAGTGCGTGCTCGATTCAGTAGTTCCAAATTTCACAAGTGATGGTTGGGCTACTGGGCTCTTTGTACTTTTATGGCACATCTTGCTTAAGGATGGCACTCACTTTTTTTGTCAGAAAAATTCTCTGTTGAATAGTCCGTCGTCTCTTGGTAGTGCATAGATCTTTCAGAAATTTGGCGTATGAAGGGATTTATTTAATGACATCTAGTAGATGAATGTTGACCTTCACTTTTTAAAGCACCTCTAGAATATCCTGAGAGTTTGATAGGGTTTTCGGTGCAATCAACCGTTGAGGGAATGGAGCAATCAACTTACCTTTAGGTTCCAATTCTAACCCATGTGCGGCAATGCTAGGTCTGTCATCCAAGTCCTTAGAATTTTCAGTCTTTACCAGAATAGATTTGTGAATTACTTTACCACTCCTAAGAGTGGTGATAGACTTAAATTGTTCTACATATTGATTTGAAGAGCTTGTGTTTTCAATTTTGTATTGCGGTTTAGGGTTGGGGAGAGGTTGGGTCGGAAAGATCCCTTTCTTCCTAATCAAAATTTTTGTCTCACACTCTTGTATGACCTTTGAAAGGTCTTGAATGGCTTGCAATATACTCAGATTGAAAAGCTCTTGATTTTGAAGGTGTTTTAAGACCGGATCCTCTTAACGGTTCCCTTGATTCAGGAATTGGTTAGGGAATTCGTGAGGAGTAGCAGTTTGTCCATTCCTCTAGCTGGAGTTGTATATATTTTAGGTGGGTCCACTGAAAGGTCTTTGGTAGTTGTTCACTACATTTGACTGCTCATTTGAAATTTCTTAGAAAGTAGGTATTGTTGAATAATTTTTAGTTGTATGTATGTTGCAAGCGTAAATACCACAAACTACTTCTTTAGCCTTATCCTTTAGAACTTCCATGGCCTTGACTCTTCTCGTGAGATTGACCACCCTTGCACTTAAGTTATCTTCTTCTTTTAAAGCATACATTCTTCGTCTTTCCTTTAATTGAGTAGGCTTAGAGTGGTGGATTTTGGAGAGATGTCCCATGATTGTATGTTTTCAGCAAGCTTTCTAAATAATCCAACACATCATTGACATTTTTGTTCATGAATTCCCCATTGCACATCCTCTCGACCAATTAGTGCATGAAAGATGTCAGTCCATCATAGAAGAAATTTGTGATGCGCCACGTTTCAAAACCATGTTGTGGGCATGAACTGACAAGATCCTTGATCCGCTCCCCACATTGGAAGAATGTTTCATCTTTCTTTTGGATGAAGTTCATAATTGACTTTCTGAGGGTGTTCGTTTTATGATATGAGAAAAATTTCTTAGTGAACTCCCTTTTCATGTCATTCCATCTACCAATCGATCATGGACGTAGGGAGTGCAACCACGTCTTAGCCTTTTCTTTTAAAGAAAAGGGAAAGAGTTTTCGCCTGACCGTGTCCTTAGACACATTAGGAATATATAGAGTGGTTATTATTTCATCAAACTCTTTCAAGTGTAGATATAGATTTTGGAAGGAGTTGGATCACTCTTGACTTGATATTCATATGTCCTGGATTCTTTGGAAAAATCATGCAGGATGGTGTGATCACCCCTGCCAGTTGTAAATAATCTCGTAGAGTATGAGGCGGGGGTGCATGATGCACCTGATTCTCATCCTTAGCTTTCTCAGGATCGATGGATTTGCAGCCATAACTTCTGCTGAGTTAGAGGATCTCAAGGGATGTCTAATCCTATGATGGATAGGAAATCCTTCAACTAGTCCTCCTTCACTTAAGAGACGTTCAGTGTTATCATAGACCCACTTGGGCATGAAACACTCACAACCCTCAGTTCCAATCTAACCTAACCTAAGAAGAAAGAAAACTAAAGAAATAAGAAATAGAGAGGAAATCAGAAAGAGGTTACTAGATTGTAGATTTCTATGTTAAGATCCTACAAAATAAAAAACTAAGTTTCTAAAATGTAACGCCCTAAAAATCGAGGGTCGAGCATAACTCAGCTCTCGAGTTCCAAAACATCACTTATGAAATATTTTCAATGATGGATGAATATTGTTTGTATTAGTGCATAAAACATGAATTAGATTACGCCAAATCAGCAAAACATAATCCAAAGATAGTTGTAATATGCAAGCGGAAGACTGAAACGAATAGATAAACCAGTATAAGTCCCTAGAGTATGTAAGCATTGTCAAATCAATAGTTACAAGTAATGTTTCAAAATATAAAATGTTAAAAAGACAGTAGTAGCCCACTATAAACATAACCCTGAATCCCCGTCAATCAGGACATGACTCACATGAACCCTCCTGAATACTGCATGTAGGAGAATGCCTCCTCATCATCCTCGAACTTTGGCTTCGCTTCGCAAGCCTTGCCATCATCTGAAATAAAAACAGGGTCTGGTGGGTGTTTAAAACATCGCCCGTAACGTGGGAGTGAGTGATCAACTCAGTGGAACTATGAGGCAAAGGTTAACATGTTATCATTCAGACAAGCAGTAATGATAAAGCAGTACAACAATCATAACCTAAATACTCTTGTTAATATAAGAATGATATGCGATAATGATGCATGCCCTCTCCTGCACTCCCTCTACGATCTTCATCTCACGGTCGCTCATGTCAGTCACTTCCTCAGTGCACTGCTCAATGCCAAACGACACATGCAATGCGGTGCATGAACGTGATTACCAAGTTCTTATTAGTCCTTTTTATACAACGGGATTAGGAAGCTAAGGTACCACCCTTTATATCATTTGTCCAACATTGATCCATCTAGGGTCGTCAATCCTAGTTAATCACATATAATAGGCAAGTTCAGGTCACTACCACCAACGCCCTACCAACTGACAGTCTATTTTCGAAGGCTCATCACCAACTCGACTAGGGACCACAACCAGGCTGCGCCGAGGTAGGCCTATTCATACTCGAGGTCACTCCACTAACGCCCTACCAACTGACATTCTATTTTCGAAGGCTCGTCACCAACCCGACTAGGGACCACAGTTAGGCTACGCTAGTGTAGGCTGACAACTCGAATACAGTGTCCCATACCACCGTATTTGGCTCACAAGTTTGGGTTGCTCACGGGTCACTACGGGGAGGCTCATCGCCCCGGCGTAGGCCGACAACTCCACCATGGTGTCCCATACCACCATGCCCGGCTCATGAGTCTTAGCGGATCGTGGTACCAAGGTTAAACGGGCATTTTACTGGTAAGTTTAGTACCTTAGGTTCAAGCAGTAGTGTCCATACATGGTGAACATACATTGGGTCAATCGGGTTACTTGGCGAGCTCGACTGGTACGAGCACACATCGAGATGATCGACATGAAGTGCATAAGCACTCCGTGTGGCCTAACCACTGTCGACATCTCAAGCACGGCTCGAATTTTTCGACCACATCCTGTGTGGTGAAATCAACTTCAGCCACCAAATTAAGGCCTGTTACCGATTGCCCGGACTGTGTCATAGTCCCAACCACATTCAATTACAACAAGGAATCATATAAGATAGTCAAAATAATAATGAATAATTAATTCAAATCCTACCATCGTTTGAGCATTTTATGGAATACAACTTAAACATGGATTCACACGTATGCATTCCATAAATAAAACAGACACTATAATATAAGGTATATGGAGGAAATCATACACATAGTTAACGTAGTTGGGAATCATACCTCAACTCCCTTATAAATTATAATTTACTAACTACTTACTCATGCAGACATTTTTACAAACACTTGGACCGCACATTCCGACATATATGACGGATGTTGGTTATATTACGTATTAGGGCAAATCCTTTCACCGGGGAGTTGTCACGTATACAACAAGTATAAACATATGACAATTAATCATGGTAAACACGCTTTCAAATTCCATACTTATACGATCCTTTTTACAAATACATAGAATACACTAAACGTAACATAGTTCATATATAACTGAAACGCGAAACAAACATCGCATTTGACATATGAAATAACACCCACGTCAGTAATAAATCATTAACCGACATTGAAAGCCTTGAAAATCATAACCTATATGCATATACTTCACATGTTACGCCGGTAAACGTGCATCGAACTCAGTTTGTATGTTAAGTCACTGCCCACGACGTAAGGGCCACCTATAACATGCAATAGGTTAGCTATTTCAACACTTAGACTATTTGAAACCCTAGAACAGATTAGGGTTAGGTTTACTTACCCAAGTATGACGTTGGAGCTACCAGAAGAATTATACGGGATTGGCGTTTCAGCAGGTGGATTAGCAGGGAAGAATCCCAGGAATCTACACCAACTTCTCTCTCACTTTCTCTCTCTTTACTCTCTTCTCTCTCCTAAGGCTTTCCCCAAATTCGTATGGAGTGAAATAGAGATGGTTTAAGACCCTTATATAGGCTCAGAACTGATAGGAATGGCCCGAGGGCCAAGGTATACTTAGGTTATGTCCAAATCGGGTCTGTTCCGATCCAACGGAGCATTTCTGGAGGTCCCTTTACTGAATGCAATCGGACTTAAGTTCCCTGATATTGGATCTTGGTCAAACTAAGTTTTCAATCCGATCGAATTTACAGATCTCCCGTGGTGGACTAGTTTCAGTTCGATGGTCATCGGTATTCGATCAGGGCCACAAGTACATTGCCATTTATGGGACATTTCCCCTGATTCGAGGGTATATTTGGGATAGATTCTGACGGTCTGAATGATTATAATTGGCCCGCTCATGACAAGAATCAGATTACTTAAATTCAAATTTATTTCCTAAAGATATTTACGTTTCTCACACACTTCACTCCGGACTCAAGAAAATAGTCCCAGGACATCATTTGGACTTGATTTTCGAGCTGATTGTCAAGTTCAACTAGGTGGTCATATTTGTCTAAGTTCGTCACTATCGGACTTTCGATGTGCGATCCAGGTCAGATATGGAGTTTCAATGTGCTCCCGAGAGCAACCGAGTTTAGAGATGGATCCTAGGTTTCAGGGTAATGTAGCGTTAACAATTCTACAAGTTTTGGGCCTTGCAGATCGTATTTAAAGTGATTGGTGCTAATTTCCTAGGTAATCTGGTTTAGTGCTAGTTAATTCTCGTTTCATTTCTAAAGAATTTAGCCCTAAGTGATTTCTGCTTGAGGTGGTACTTGGGTCTTTATACGAATTTTTCTGGGATGTTACATAAAAATAAATCAGAAAAAAGCCTAAGCTAAAAATAAAACAAAAAGTTACTCCTAAAAATAAATTAGGAAAGTTTCTAAATCTAGAAATAAAAAGAAAAGTTAGTTTCTAAAAAAAATTAAGAAAGTTCCTAAATTTAGAAATAGAAAGAAAGAGAATTAGAAAGAAGTTACCAAATTAAAAGCTTCTTTTTCGGGATCCTTCAGAAGAAAAAGGAAAGTGAATTATTTTCTTAAAAAGAACTAAGAAAGCAACCTAGCTTCTTAAAAAAGAAAAAAGAAAAGTTTCAAAAAATAGAAAGTAAGTTACTTTCTAAAAACAGAAAAAGGAAAGGAAATTAGTTTCTAGAAACAGAAAATGGATTAGGAATGTTTTTAAAAAAAATTAGTTTCTAAAAATAAATTAGTAAAGTTTCTATCCTAGAATTAGAAAGTAAATTAGTTTCTAAAAATAAAAAAGGAAAGTTTTTAAACATAGAAATAGAAAGCTAAGTTAGTTTATAAAATAATTTTGAAAAAACCTTACCCTAAAAATAGAATGTAGAAAAATCCTAATCTTAACCTAATTCTAAAACTAATCAAATCCAGAAAATGTAGCCGTCAATTCCTGGCAACGGTGCCAAAAATTTGTTCACAACCCCAAGTGTAGGGTCTCGATGCAGTAATAATCTCGATAAGACAGAGGTCAAATCCACGGGGACTGATCTTGTGCATTTTTAAAATTAAATACAAGTAAAACTAGAAGAAAATATAAAACTAATTCTGAAGTGATTGAGAGAGTAATTGTGAATTAAGTAATTAAAACTAAGAATTTAAAAGTGAAAACTTGCGTGCTAAGGATCCACTTGTAGTGGTCAGGGAGCCCTCTTGCTTGATTTAAGTAACACAATTAGAATTGGAGTTCTATCTTATCAAATTGAAAAATATATCAATAAAATCAAATTTAAACTTCTATTGACCTAATTCTCAATGATGGAGAACTATGATAATTGGCAGGGATTCCATCACCAAACCATGCCCAGGAGACAATGGAAAACAACATGATTTGCCAATCCCATAATCTCAAAGCAGGAGAATTGTAAAGATTAGGAAGGATTCCATCACCCCACCATGCTCAAGGGACAATGGTGAACAACATGACTTACTAATTTCACAATCTCAAATTAGAAAAAGAAGATACTTAAAGCTATTGTACATCTACTGTAATAATTTGAGTCACAATAAACCATTAAAAACTGAAAGTATTCCTTAAATATCAAATTAGAATCCATGGAGTTCAATATAAACATGAATCAAAGTAATAGAAACATCCCATCATGCTACAGCTTCTCCTCTTAGCCCTAACCAAGAGGTTTAGCTAACTATAGACATGATTTGACCAAAGTCTATTAAGAAAAACATGAAAACAACTAAGGAAGAAGAATAAAAACTCTTGGCGACAGCTTCTCCTCCCTTTTGCTCCACACCTTAAACCTTAGAAGATGCCTAGGAACATCCTAGGGGGGCCTATTTATAGGTGTGGAACTCCAACTTTCGCATCTAATTAGAAAACTTTAGTAACTGCCTCAAATTTATGCAGTTTACTAAAATAGACTTCACTTTGTGTAGTTTTTCAAAATAAACTTCACTCTGCGCAATTTCACAAAATGACCCAAAGATTCAGAATATGCTTTTTAAGGACGATTTGAGGATTCCTTTTCTTTACTTCAAATCGTTGATTCTCTTCATTCCTCACTTAGTTTTCTTAAATCTTTGGTATGTGAATTCTTCAATCTTGGTCTCCTAAGATCCATCCCTTACCTTGGTGATTCTTGAGCATCAAATCCATACTTTTAGGACCATTTTCAATTCAAGCTCTTAAATTCACCTTACAACATAAACATAAGTAAAATAGAACATTAAGCATTATCATGTTCATAAAACCAAGATATAAATGGGAGATAATATGTAATATTTGACCCTTAATAATGCTACAAGATGGTTCCTTGGCACTATTCGGAGTGCAATAGGGTGAAGAGCCTGAGCCTTGATGGACGTGGTGACAATAGAGACTCTACAGGTGCCCTATCAAAACCAGGATAGAAGACTATATCAGATACAATTAAGTAGCTCAAGACGATCTCGTCACATGTATCTGTATGGGAATCGCCATGCAAATCACGAATGCATTGGGAGCTCTTCATCAAGACGGTGAATGATGCTCACATCACCTTAGACACTTCACAAGAGATGATTACATTGATGAACGAGCATCTCCTTACACCCAGAGGTATCCCCTTCATGAATAATGATCTTCCTCTTGACGGATGAGATAATGGAAAGTCTCTCAATATCGCTATGCAATAAAAGAACCTACGAGTTCTGCTAGTCCTTATGATAACGGCTCAAGCCTAATCATGCGCCCACTCTAGACAACAATCTTCCTCGAGATTGAACCATCATCCTTCCGGCCAAGCGACATGAGAGTAGAGCCTTCAACAACTCCCACAAAACCATCGAAGGAGAGGTAAACATCGAGGTGTAGATCAGTCTAGATGCCTCAATTATCACTTTTTAAGTCTTAGATATACCCGCATCATTGAACATGTTGTTGGGAAGGCCATGTCTTCACAAAGTCAGAGTTGTCCCTTCCACACTTCATCGGTGGGTGAAATATATCCTTAACAACAAGGTAATCTCTATCCTGGTAGAACCAGAGCTTATCATTCCAAGTGACTATGGTGCATAAGAACCAGACATTCCGGTCATCGACATCTAACACTCAGAGAAAGACATCCCTTGCAACAATTTCAGAATTGAAATTGTGAATACAATGGTTAATCTATTGTTGATGAGTGCCGAGTATGTCTTCTCGCTGACTGAACCACAAAGCTTCAAATACCATGTAAAGAATCACTCTAGAGCAAGGGAAGTGGAAACTACCTATAACAATAGAAAGTGGGGACTAGGATACAAGCCTAATCCTAAGGAAAAATGGAGGAAAAAGAGTTTTAATGTATGCTTATCATCTTCGTCCAACCTAGGACTCCTTGCAAGGAGGAGATATCAGCTGCACTTCTCGAAGATGCCCCTCTATACCACGGTGATGCATTATGGCCCCCTATTCAGTGGGAAACAATATTATGGCTATTAGGGAAAGAAATGCCTGCACTAGAGGAATAAAAAACCTCAGACCATGAGCAGGATCAAGTGAAGAACCTCGAGAGATGCTAAGGTGCCTTAATACATGTCATTACATCTCAGCTTCAATTAACCAGTGGCAAAACCTGCCGGTCTCAACTTCAATCAGCCAGGGGCACACCCTGCTAGTCTCATCTTCAATCAACCAGGGGCACACCCTTCCAGTCTCAGCTTCAACAAACCAGGGTCACACCTTGATAGTCTCAGCTTTAATCAGTCAGGGGCACACCTTGCCAATCTTAGCTTCAATCAACCAGGGGCACACCCTGCCTATCTCAGCTTTAAACACCCAGGAGCACACCTTGCCAATCTCAACTTCAATTAGCTAGGGGCATGTTGAATGTAAAATTTGCATATTTCCCCCCTTGTTATACCTTGGTTTTATGAACATAATAATGCTTAATCGCTTTATTTATACATGTTTTGTCTTGTGGGGTGATTTTGAGAGCTTAAAGTGAAAAGGATGCTAAGAGCATGTAATTAATGCTCGAGAATTACCAAAATAAGGATTAGATCTTTGGATGTCAAGAGTGAAGATTTTAAGAGTCCAAGATCCAAGAAAATTAAGTGAAGAAGGAAGAAATTTAAGAACAAAAATTTAAAATTGTTGAACTTAACAGTTCGATGCCATTGAAGCGTTCGATGCCATCTAAGGAAGCTTAATTCCATCGAAGTGTTCGATCCCATCGAAGGAAGCTTGAATCCATCAAAAAAATCAGAAAAATTAAGTTTGGTTGCTTGACATATGGGTGAAATTCTCGATGCCATCGAAGGACCTCTTTAATCCCATCAAAGACCTGTTCGATGACATCGGACAAATCAGAGAAAAATCAATTTACTCATTGGACAGTTTTTTATTCCATCAAGAACATGTTCGATGACATCGAAGCCAATTCAGTGCGATCGAAGGACAGTTGATCTCATCAAAGGACTTACGCAGACAATTGCTGACAGTTTCCAGATTTGAATCGAACTCTTTAATTGGACTTTGATTCCATCAAAGTCCCATCGAATCTGCATAACTGCGTAAATTTGAGGTGGTTTTAAAGTTAGTCTGAGAAAAGCCTATATAAAGGGATCCTCTAAGTTTTTCTAAGCATGAATTAGGGTAGGAAGAGTAGAGCAGAGAGTTATGGTGCTTTAAGGAGTTCTTCTTCTCTAATCTTCTTCTTTTAGTTAGTTTTCATATTTTTCTTTAAGAGTTTTGGTTTAATCATGCTTTTGGTTGGCTAACCTCTTAGCTAGAGCTAAGAGGTGAAGCTTGTAGTTTATTTTAATGTCTTTCTTACTTTGATTCAAGTTTATGATCTTCATGTTGAATAATTCATAGTTTATGGTTTTAATCTAGAGGTATTTTTGGATTTACTTTGATTTATCATCAACCGCGGGCACGATGGATGCTTAGGAACTTCCTGAATGCTCTCTTATCTATTTTGTGATTGTTTGATCTGTAGAATTCTCTGATCTACCATTGACTAAGGGCATGGTAGATGCTTTGAATGTCTTATAATCAATTCAACTAGACTAATATATGTGGAATTGTTACCATGAATGTTCAGAATATGTTTTGGATCGTTTATGATGTTTTAATCACTCTATCATCCAGCTGGATATAATAAGACTTCGATTCCATTTGAAGTATTGATTGAATCAAGTTAGGTAGCATTAGGATAACTACAAGTGGATCCTTGGTGCTTTAGTTTCCATTATATTGATAGTTTAACTTCACCACAACATTCTTCTTCAATTCCATATTTAGTTTACAACTAGTTATAATTCATAAGTAGTTTAGAAAATTACAACACATTCAGTCCCTGTGGGTTCGACCTCGGTCTCACCAAGATTATTACTACATCATGACCCTACACTTGGGGTACAACCGAATAGGGCACACCTTGCCAGTCTCAGCTTTAGTCACCTAGGGGCGCACCTTGCTAGTCTCAGCTTCAATCAACCAGGGGAACACCCTGCCAGTCT
Source organism: Magnolia kwangsiensis (assembly GCA_037074715.1). Classification (NCBI taxonomy): domain Eukaryota; kingdom Viridiplantae; phylum Streptophyta; class Magnoliopsida; order Magnoliales; family Magnoliaceae; genus Magnolia; species Magnolia kwangsiensis. Next base: position 36,833,740 of record CM073587.1, on the reverse strand, counting down.
CAGTTCAACCAATCAGGGGCACACCCTTCCTGTCTCAGCTTCAACCAACCAGGGGTACACCTTGTTAGTCTTAGCTTCAACTAATCAGGGGCACACCCTGCCTGTCTCGGCTTCAACTAACCAGGGGCACACCCTACCCGTCTCTTCTTCAACAATCAATTAGGGGCATGTCATGCCCGTGTCGCAATCATCATCCAGTCACGAGCATGACAGTTCAATCCATTGGACCAAGAAGGGGAAGTGGATAACCCTGGATTGATTTGATATGTAAATTCCATAGCAATACCAAATAATGAAGTAAGAAGAACTCCAATGCATGGTAAGCAAATCAAGATGGACTGAATAAAGCTTAGATCCTGAACCCAACCAAGGGAAAATCATGGTCATTAGACCAAACCGTGATCCTCCCTACAATGCATCAACCCGTGCCTCTTCAGGGGAGGGAATACGGGGTCTCAACTGGATAACTACTCCCCTAACCATTGAGTTAGCCAATGAACCATCTAAGGGCACTGGTCTCGAAAAAATGCAAATTTAAACAACATTTGGCACCCTGAGCCAGGTCAGGATCAGTCATGGTTTGTAATGTCGGCCTACTCAGTGTCCCTTGGAACCTAAAAATCTGAAAAAGAAAATAAAAATCTTAAAAAAACATCCAGCATTTCAAATTTCAATTTTTTTCAAAAATCAAAGTGCATTTCAATTCATGCATACATAAATGTACTTAGTTCGTCTAAAGTGCCACATGAGTTTGAGGCTGACACATGATTTCGACATCGAGTTAGAGTTCGAACTCATGGGTCTGGATGAAGTTCCGGGTGGGGAAGATGATGACCCGACTCCCAAACTTGAGGATCTCCTCAAAAATTTTGAAACCAAAACCAGTGCTATAACCGGCGACTTCGAGGTAGTAAATTTGGGAACCCCCAAAGTCCCTAGGGAAGTACGCATTGGGAAATCATTGCTGCCAAAATTCAAGCAAAGAATGGTAGAATTCCTAACTCCTAGACTATCTAACTTTGCGTTCTCCTACGAAGACATGTTGAGGCTTGATGAAGAACTCGTTGTACACCATCTTCCAACAAAGCTAAAGATGAAGCTAGTGAAGCATAAGCTTAGAAGAATGAAGCTAGAATGGGCTCTGAAGTTTGCAGCGACGTCATCAAACAATAAAATGTGGGATTCTTGGTAGTCTCTAACTACCTTAAATGGCTCACTAACATCATACTAGTACTAAAGAAGGATGGGAAGGTTCAGATGTGTATTGACTTCCAAGATCTCAACAAGGCCAGTCCTAAAGATGACTTCCCCCTGCCACACATCGACACTTTAGTTGACAACACTGCAAGTCACAAGATCTTTTTCTTCATAGACGATTTATCAGGCTACAACTAAATCAAGATAGCCATTAAATGTCGCGAGAAGACTTCATTTATAATGCCATGGGGAACATTCTGATAGAGGATTATGACATTTGGTCTGAAAATACATGAGCTACATACCAGCGAGCAATGACAACCTTGTTCCACAATATGATAAACAAGAAAATGGAAGTATACGTCGATGACATGGTCATCAAATCTCGCACGATTGAAGGACACTTTGAAGACCAGAAGAAGCTCTTCATAGGTTAGAAAAGTATAAACTCCAACTTAACCAAAAATGTGTCTTTGATGCATTCGGTGGCAAACTTCTTGGCTTCATAGTTAGTGAGAAAGGCATTAGAGTCAACGAAACAAAGATAAGAGCTATCATCGAGATGTCACCTCCAAAGAAAAAAAGAAATTTGTGACTTCCTCAGTAGTATCTGGTACATCAATCGCTTCATTATGTAGCTCACTCCCATCTGTGAGCCAATATTCAATCTCCTTTGGAAGAATTTTCCTAAGGAATGGAACGACGATTTTCAAGCCACATTCAATCACATCAGAAAATATCTCATAAATCCTCTAGTTCTAGTGCCCCTAACTCCTGAACGACCTCTACTATTATACATCTTAGTAGTAGGGGACACCATCGGTTGCATCCTCGGCCAACACGACGAAACATGAAGGAAGTAACAAAAAATATATTATTGAAGTCGCAAGTTCACCCACTATGAGACCAGATATTCAACACTTGAGAAGACACGCCTGGCCTTAGCTTGGGCAACTCAGTGACTCCAACAATACATGATTGCATATCCTATCCTTCTCCTTGTTCGTATGGATCTACTCAAATACCTATTTGAGAAACTGGCACTCATTGGAAGGATAGCCAAATGACAACTACTTCTGTCTGAGTTCAACATCACCTATGTCACTCATAAGGAAATCAAGGGACAAGCCCTCGTTGATCATCTCGTTGCCCACTCACTCACTGCTCACCCTCTTCCATGATAAACATCTCTTACTCATTGAGGGAGAAGAAGAAAGAAAGGCAGACAATTCAATGTTATTTTTCAATGGCACAACAAACTCCAAGGGAAGTGGAATTGAAGCTATCCTATACTCTCCCAATGATGTCCCAATTCCTGTCTCTAGGTGAATAGCATTCGAATGCACCAACAACATGGTAGAGCACGAAGCTTACATTGCTTGTCTGAAAGAAGCCATAATCTTGGGCTTAAAGAAGCTACGAGTTTTTAGAGACTCGCATCTTGTCATCAACCAGACCAATGATGACTGAAAGACTAAAGATGAGAAGTTGATACCATATCACCTATATCGTAAAAATTTGATTAAAGAATTTAAAGAATTCACCTTCTCATACATGCTATGAGCGAAGAATTAGTTTGTAGACGCTCTCGCCACATTAGCATCAATGCTGGAGATTCAAAAAGGAGCTTCAGAATGGGAGCTCAAGGTTGAACTTCAAGATGAACCTGCCTTCTACTTGCAAATTGAAGAGGCCGAAGCCACCCTTATCAGGAAACCATGGTATACCGACCTCATACAGTATATGGAAAGCCAGGAGTACCTAAAAGAAGCTACATCAACCGACCACCGAACCATCCAACGTTTAGCAGGACAGTTCACAATTAGCGGTGAAGTTCTCTACAAGCGATCCTATAATCAAATTCTCCTCAAATGCGCTGATGAATCCAAAGCTGCAAAGATTATGGAAGAGATCCACGATGGAGTGTGGGGCCCACACATAAATGGCCACATGATGGAGAAAAAGATATTACGACTCAGCTATTACTAGATGACTGTGGGGATAGACTACTTCCAGCACGACAGGAAATTCTTCAAGTGTCAAGAGTATGTAAAATAAATACATGCCCCAACATCAGAGCTATACAACTTGACTACACCATGGCCTTTCTCTATGTGGGGTATTAACATCATCGAAAATGTAAATCTGAAAGCTTCAAATGGTCACGAATACATATTTGTGGTAGTCGACTACTTCATCAAGTGGGTAGAAGCAACATCCTACACCACGATAGCATCATCTCAAGTAATCAAGTTTATAAAGAGCAACATCATCAGCCGATACGGAATACCACACACCAACATCATTGAAAATAGCTCGCCCTTCATCAACAAGAAGATGGATGACTTCTTTGGAAAATTTAAGATTCAACACCGACAATTAATTGCTTACCGCCCCCAGATGAATGGAGCAGTGGAAGCTGCCAACAAGACGCTTATTAGGATACTTGAGAAGATGGTCAAGACATACAACGACTGGTCTAAGATACTCCCATATGCAATCTGGACCTATTGAACGTTTGTACGATTTACTACAGGCACAACTCCTTTCGAGCTTTAATACGGAATGGAAATAATTCTACCAGTTAAAGTGGAAATACCATCTCTTCGAGTACTACTAGAAAGTGAAGTTGAGGAAGGGGAATGGTTTAAAGCCAGATACAATTAGTTACACCTCGCAGATGTTCACAACCCCAAGTGTAGGGTCGCGATGTAGTAATAATCTCAGTAGGACTGAGGTCGAATCCACAGGGACTGATCTTGTGCATTTTTGAAATTAACTATAAATAGAACTAGAAGAATATGTAAAATTAATTCTGAAGTGATTGAGAGAGTAATTGTGAATTAAGTAATTAAAACTAAGAATTTAAAGGTGGGAAATAGGGTGCTAAGGATCCTCTTATAGTGATCAGGGAGCCCTCTTGCTTGATTCAAGTAACACAATTAGAATCGGAGTCCTATCCTATCCAATTAAAAAATATATCAATAAAACTAAATTTGAACTTCCATTGATCTAATTCTCAATGAAGGAGAACTATGATAATTGGTAGGGATTCCATCACCAAACCATGCCTGGGAGATAATGGCAAACAACAGGATTTATCAATCCATAATGTCAAAGCAGGAGAATTGTGAAGATTAGGAAGGATTTCATCATCCTACCATGCCCAAGGGACGATGGTGAACAACAGGACTTACTAATTTTAAAATCTCAAATCAGGAAAAGAAGATACTCAAAGTTATTGCAGATCTACTGTAATTTGAGTCACAATTAACCATTAAAAACTGAAAGTATTTCTTAAATATCAAATTAGAATTCATGGAGTTCAACATAAACATAAATCAAAGAAATGAAAACATCCAATCATGCTACAAGCTTCACCTCTTAGCCTTAGCTAAGAGGTTTAACTAACCTAAACATGATTGGACCAAAGTCTCTTAAGAAAAATATAAAAATAACTATGGAAGAAGAAGAAAAACTTTTAGCGACGGCTTTTCCACCCTTTTGCTCCACTCCTTAAACCCTATAAGATGCCTAGGAACATCCTATGGAGTCCTATTTATAGTTTTGAAACTTCAACTTTTGCACCTAGTTGGAAAACTCTAGAAACTGCCTCAAATTTATGTAGTTTGCTAAAATAGACTTCATTCTGCGTAGTTTTTCAAAATAGACTTCACTCTGCGCAATTTCACAAAATGACCCAAAGTTTTAAAATATGTTTTTTTAGGATGATTTCAGGATTCCTTTTCTTCACTTCACATCTTTGATTCTCTTCATTCCTCACTTAGTTTCTTTGATCTTTGGCATGTGAATTCTTCATCTTGGTCTCCTAAGATCCATCTCTTGCCTTGATGATTCTTGAGCATCAAATCCATGCTTTTAGCACCCTTTTCAATCCAAGCTCTTAAATTCACCTTACAACGCAAACATGAGTAAAATAGAATATTAAGCATTATCATATTCATAAAACCAAGATATAAATGGGATAATACGTAATATTTGACCCTCAACACAATCCCTAACCAGCATTTTGTTAGTCCTGAGCAAAGTATGCGAAAAATATTTCGAGAACCACGGGATAATTTCTATAAGCATAAGTGATTTTGAAAAATAATCCAGATAATAAAATTTTAAAATACATTAATGTTGTACATTACCTTCTCTTAAACTCTAACACTCGGTAAGTTTCATAATCAAGTTCAAAGCATTAATCCTCCAATTAGAACAATTCTAAACATTGAGTTCCATGGGTGTATAATGAAGTCTAGAATTATCACAATCAAAGATTCAATTCGTCGCTTTCATGATAACATTGATAATTAAAAGAGCATTCGGGACAACCAAACCTAAATCGAAACTTTTCTTACTATTCATCTTTTAGTTCCCTCTTTTATTCCTCTAGCTTTTAATTTTTTCATTGATGGCTTCACGTTATGTCAACCTTTTTAAAGATCTTTAATAGGTAGCCCTTTTTGACGACAACTGTTCTTTTAGCTCATTATTATTTTTTTCAATTCTTCCCATTGAACATAATGGACAAATTTCCTAGGTTGGTTCCTTCCATGCTTAATAATCATCAAGTTAACAATTCAATATCAAACTGACACTTTAATGTGTAAGTTAGATGTGACATGTGAAATTATGACTCAATCAATATTTAAAACTTCAAATTGAGGATCAATGACTTAATTTAATTTTGAGATCTCCCAAGTGCCTACAATCCAAAAGACATAAGGCATCAACATTAAGTATCTTGTAATTCTAATTCATGGATTAACTTCGAGATCACATAAATTTACAAAAATTTCATAAAAGTTTCTCAAATTTTCACAATTTCGCCCAAAGACTAAGAAAATAACTGATTAGCCTGCCTAATCCACACCCCCAACTTAAAATCTACATTGTCCTCAATGTAAAAGAGATAAGCATTTGATGCAAATGAGGCAACGAAAATAAAGGAGAAGTGAGGGAAAGGTAATACCTAAAAAAGGAATTTTGAGGCTTTTTCACTAGGATCTCAATGTGAAGATGGGTTGACCCAAGAATTTAAACCAATAGAAAGAAAACTATCCTAAACAAAAAAAAGAAAACTATCCTAGATAGTGAAAAGTAAACTATCCTAATCCTGAAGTATATGAAAGCAATAATCCTAAACCTGAAAAGTAGGAGAAAGCTACTCAGTAATGCTACAAGGTTCCTCCTCTGGCCAGTATCTCAATAAATTTCTCAGTAGGTTTTGTCATGCCCCAAACTCAAAAAATGAGCTCACGAAATTTTCAATCATCGAATCCGGCATCGACAGCCTCCGTAGTACCCCATTCTTGGCTCCCGGCACCCATATGCCAGATTTCGATCCTGAGATCCCACAAGGAGGATTTTCAATATGATTTTTTTTTGTAAGGAAGCATAACCACAAGCATAACCAAGTCATAAAACAACATCACTACATATCCACTATAATAAATCATTTGAGTACAATGTGGAAAGAAAAATACAAGAATAACCAAAAGCACCAAAATGCTCTGACACGGGCTCCTGCCTCAATGCTAATGCGATCCGACGTAACCTGTTCGCAATGATCGTGCATAAGCTTAAGAAAAGCATAGAGGGTGTGTGTGTGTGTGCGCGCAATGCATGTGCCAAGCATACAATATCAGAGTAAGAGGAAATATTGATAAGTCCATGAATGCTATCAGCCATATCAAGGCTATGCGATGTAAGGCCTATGTAGCCAAATGTCATATGCAAGATTCAACACAAACTGCCAGTCCTCTTATCAAGTACATATATCAGTACAATTCATATATGTGATATCACCGGGTTCTAGTACACTCTACACTAGATTGTTGCCTAAAATGGACACATAACCATGCAAGAAGAAAAGACCTCACTACCTGCTTGCCAGCAGTTTGCCAATGTTTACCCAGCTTGTCAATAACGGACCCATTTATGAGATGGTCAAACTCAGCCTAACCTTACCCCTTACCCTTGAGCGGATAAGGCCACACCCCCTTCCAACTGACCACGACATAGTAGAAGACGCAGCCTACTAGTATCCGACACTCATGCGCTCATATATCCACTCGGTCCAGATGTTGGAGCAACCTCTTGGTACCATAAGGATTTTAGGGCTTTCACCCACGGACATCCAAAGTACCCATATGCTAGAACCAAATATTTTTGATATCCAACTGACCATCCATAATGTGTCTGTGGAGGCCACGACCCTAATATCGCTAGGGCACCAAGTGATCATGTCACACAAATGTGAGATGCATGAATCATATCATCTAGTCATACATTAAACAGGAAAATCCGTCTCACAGGGAGTCCCATAAAACATCTCAGCCTAATGACATATACTATGATCAATCACTCCTCAGCCCAATGAAATGTATCATGATGTTATACTAAACATGTTCTCAGTGTGTCCTACTAGACTAAGTACACTAGCATGATTATCAGATATAGCAGGTGATGATCGGCCTTAACCGGTATGTCACTTATAAGAATAGGGGCTGAACAATATGCCCCACTAGACATATAGAAGTCTATATGGAATGGTCCATGTTAGATTATCATAACCTACTCAAGGTATTAGAATATCATATATCCTAAAGCTGGGTCCCCTGTAAGGATGATGGATCTAACCCACAAATCGAGATAAGCTTCAATAGTAGATGTACCAAATCTGATAGCACATATTCTTCCATCTACGGCAAGAGGTGATTCTTATAACTAGACAACAAGGTGAGTTGAGAGGGTGAACCATGTACAATCAAGTGGGCTTCCTCGCCCTCTCTATCATGCAATGAACTGGGCCTTCTAATAAGGCTCGATATGAATACAAGGTGGGCTTCAGGGTTAGATAATTCCTACAAGGCATAGTGGAATACACCATCATCAATGGAGGTCCAACGGTTTGGGTATAGCCCAAGGGAAAAATGGGAATTACTATCATTAATGGGGGCCCAACGATTTGGGATAGCCCAAGAAGATAAGGGTGAAAATGAGCTCATTAATGGGCCCTAGGGAGGTTTACAATGTGGACATTTAACCATCATTGCTTCCTAATGTGCAGTCCCCTTAGGGTTGGAATCGGAATCATAACGGGGCCCTCGGCCCTTAAAATTTGGATGGTCCGCATGTGTATCACATACATCATGGTGGCCTCACACAAATAATGGGCCTCACATATAGGCCTTATACATCTCAATGGGCCTTACACACGGGCCTCATATATTATAATGGGCTTCATCACATGGGCCTTACACATCATAATGGGCTTCATTACATAGGCCTTACACATCACAATGGGCCTCATTACATGGGCCTCATACATCACAAAGGCCCTCATTTGTACAACAAGTGGGTCTCACACATATAACCATAATGGGCCTCACATACGGCCACAATGGGCCTCACATACATCAAGTGGGCCCTACACATACAGCAGGTGGGCCCTGCTAGGCTGGACAACATGGATCAAACATACATCATGGTGTGTCCCACCGTCCTAGCTGGAAGGTGTGGATAAAACATATACATTACATGGGTCCTATCGTCCATGCTGGACGAGGGAGATGAAACACATACATCAGCTGGGTCCTGCTGTGTGCATCAAGGTGCGTCTAGCACCATCCCACGCTGGATGGTGTACTCACATCTGGTGGACCCCACCGTCCTCAGCTGGACGGTGTAGATACAACATATACACCACGTGGGCCCATAGCCGCTGGACGACATGGACATGAAATACATACATCACAGTGGATCCCATCGTCCCATGGAGCTGGACGATGAGGATGCCACATGTACGGCAGGTGGTCCCACCATCCCTAGATGGACAGTAAGGATAAAACCCATACATTACGGTGTCCTACGTCATCAGATGGATGGTAAGGATAAAGCCCATACATCCTACGTCCTCTGGACGGTGAGGATAAAACCCATACGATGGGTCTCACTGTCACATGTGCTAACAGTGTGGATAAAACATACCCTAGATGGGTCCCACCGTCACACGTGCTAACGGTGTGGATACAATACATAAATCAAGGTGGGGTACACATGATTGTGGCCCACCTGTTCCAGGATCAAACCAATATTCGTATTTTCCTCTTGGTCCAGGCCTGTTCAAAATGGACAAAGGGTGGGCCTTGGTTGGACAGCGGGGACATCCCACTTGATAAACAGTCTAGATCTATCAAGGTGGTCCACAACAGGGAAAGAGAGAGAGAGAGAGAGAGAGAGAGAGAGAGAGAGAGAGAGAGAGAGAGAGAGAGAGAGAGAGGAAACATGTGTGTGAGGGAGGAGCTCCGCCATTATGAGCTCCCCTCCAACCATTACAACACATAAATCAAATGGGTCGCACCACATGTGGGCCTACAAAATGGAAATCAAGGTGGGGATACCATCCCCACCAAAAATCAAGGGTTGAGATGACCCTCTACATGTTGATTATCAAATAAACATCATGGTGGGGTCTATGGACAATGGCCCCATCATAGATTAAACATATGAAGCATGATGGGCCATTGACCACACCTTGGGTCCAAAATAGGATCCATACCATCAATTGGTAGGCCCCACTTGATCCATGCATCAAAATCAGGATCTAAACCTAAGATCACCCACCGATTTCTCTTCTTCTTAGCTCTTTGACTGCCTTAGTTCCTAGGCTTCCTCTTTAAGGGTGGGAGATGAAGGTTGAAGGGTTGGATTGAGAGTTTTGGGGTAGGAAGTGGGCCACACACTTGGATATTTTTTCTCTTCTTAGATCTTGAACGTTTTCTCTCTTTGGGTGCTTGGGGAATGGGTAGAGAATGAGAGAGAGAGAGGGTGGTTGTTATGTAACGAAGATGGGATGGAGTGATGGGTGTGAGTGACATGAGAGTTGACTTAGGGGGTAGCTTGCTTGTCTTAGGAAGAAATAAAGCATGGGTTAGAGATGGGATGTGTACTTGACTAGTTGATGGGAAAGGTGGGTAGAGATTCTCTAGAATCTCTCAGAATTTGCAACACGCGGTGTTTCCTTGAGATAAACGCGGGCCCACAACCCTGGCCTAGGTATCGCATTAGTACGTAAGACGCGGTGACGACGTGGTTGCTAGGGTACAAGTTTTGAGTCGAGCTTACTTAGATCTATGGGATGTGACTTAGGGTTACGTACAAATGCTGTCTACAGGTCGTGGGTTGCCAGGATTCGATAGGGAGGATCGCGAGAGTCTAAGGAATGGTATGGACTAGGATACATGCCTTACAACTTTCTCAACAAGATCATGCAAAAGCCCTTTTTACAATAGACATGGATGCCCTGGAGTATGATTTTCCAGAGAAATTTATGGGCCTCAGCAAAAAATCATCAATAAAATGCATGAGGTATCCAAAGTATATATGATTCACCCGTGACAGACAAAATTTCAAAGTTAGAGTAATAAGGTGAATATAAGTGAAATTGAAAAAAATTCTCAGTAGGTGATGTAGCCTCAACACATTCAGAAGTTTCAGACTTAGGTTCAATTTTCAATTCCTCCTCCTTTGATGGTAAACATTCAGGATCTGTGGAAGGAGGTTCTTCAGAGTAAGGGTTCTCATGGTCACTATCAACTACCAAGGTATTGTCTCATAAGGCATTCATCATATTTTGTTCCATAGGATCATTTAAATCTTCAAAGTATGCCAAATAATCTTTTAGAGAGTTAGAACATTCAGTTAAAAGAAGTTCATTCACCACATCGAGATTTGGGATTATATGCTCAATAATTCCTTTATCTTTTTCAAGAGTAGAAATGAGCATACTCTCATATTTTTTCTCAAGGTGGGATGAAATCACCACCAGGTATATCTCTTCTTGACCTAAATAAATATGTTCAAGATCAATGGGCAAAGGTTTTAGATCAAGCTTCAGTATCTTGAAGCTAGACGGTAGAGGCATTACATCAATTTGGGGTAAATCTTCAAATTGTGGCCTCCATCGGTTAACTTTAAGAACCGACGCAGTTTCAAGAATGACATCCATCTCCCTAATCATGTCATCATCCAAATCAGGGGAGTGGGTCAAACATGTCTCAAGAGGGTACGAGTATAGAGTCAGGAGCACTCTATCTTCCATGAACGAGTCAATCATGTGAATGTCGTGGGCCTCGTCATCATTCTCTGCCTATTTTCTCATATTGAAAAAGATATTAAATCCAATTCATATTTCTGAAAGATAAACTCATAACTCTATTCCTGCAATTAATGATTGCATTTGATGTAGCAAGGAATGGGTGGCCAAGAATGACAGGAATCTAAGTGCTCATGTCCATGATGGGTTGAGTTTCCAGGACACTAAAATCTATTGGATAGTAGAATTTATCAACTTGGACCAACTCATCCTCAATGAACCCTCTCAGTACACGAACTGATCGATTGACAAGTTATAATGTGGTCCGGGTGGGTTTTAATTCACTTAGGTCTAGTTGTTCGTAAACCAAGGAATCAAAATAACACTTTCCTCCAAGTCAAGAAGTGCATGCTCGATTCAGTAGTTTCCAATTACTCAAGTGATGGTTAGGTTACTGGGGTCTTTGTACTTTTGTGGAACATCTTGCTTAAGGATGGCACTCACTTTTTTTGTCAGAAAAATTCTCTGTTGAGTAGTTTACGGTCTCTTGGTAGTGCATAGATCTTTCAAAAATTTGGCGTATGAAGGGATTTGTTTAACGACATCCGTAGAGGGATGTTGACCTTTACTTATTTAAGCACCTCTAGAATATCCTGAGAGTTTGATAGAGGTTTTGGTGAAATCAACCACTAAGGGAATGGAGCAATTGGCCTACCTTGAGGTTCCGATTCTAACCCATGTGTGGTAATGCTAGGTCTATAATCCGGGTCCTTAGAATTTCCAGTCTTTACTGGAATAGATTTGTGAATTGTTTTACCACTTTTAAGAGTGGTGATAGACTTAGATTGTTCCACATATTGATTTGAAGAGCTTGGGTCACTAATTTCGTATTGTAGTTTAGGGTAAGGGAGAGGTTGGGCCAGAAAGATCCCTTTCTCCCTAATCAAAATTTGTCTCACATCCTTGTATAGCCTTTAAAAGGTCTTGAATGGCTTGCAATATACTCTGATTGAAAAGCTCTTGATTTTGAAGGTGTTTTAAGACTGGATCCTCTTGAAGGTTCCCTTGATTCAGGAATCGGTTAGGGAATCCTTGATGAGTAGCAGTTTATCCATTCCTCTAGCTGGAGTTGTCTGTATTTGAGGTGGGTCCACTGAAAGGTCTTTGATAGTTGTTCATGGCATTTGACTGCTTATTCAAAATTTCTTGGAAAGCAGGTATTGTTGGACAATTTTTAGTTGTATGTATGTTGCAAGCGTAAATATCGCAAACTACTTAGCCTTATCCTTCTGAACTTCCATGGCCTTGACTCTTCTTGTGAGATTGACCACCCTTGCACTCAAATTATCTCCTTCTTTTAAAGAATACACTCTTCCCCTTTCCTTTAATTGAGTAGGCATAGAAGTGGTGGGTTTTGGAGAGATGTCCCATGATTGTATGTTTTCAGCAACTATGTCTAAATAATCCCACACATCATTGACATCTTTGTTCATGAATTCTCCCTTGCACATCGTCTTGACCAATTGGCGCATGGAAGATGTCAGTCCATAGTAGAAGAAATTTGTGATGCGCCACGTTTCAAAACCATGTTGTGGGAATGAACTGATAAGATCCTTGAACTGCTCCCAACAGTGGAAAAATGTTTCATCTTCCTTTTAGGTGAAGTTCATGATTGACTTTATGAGGGTGTTTGTTTTATGATATGGGAATTTTTTTTAGTGAACTCCCTTGTCATGTCGTTCCATCTACTAATTGATCATGGACATAGGGAGTGCAACCACGTCTTAGCCTTTTCTTTTAAGGAGAAGGGAAAGAGTTTTCAGCTGACCGTGTCTTCAGACACATTAGGAAAGTATAGAGTGGCTATTATCTCATCAAATTCTTTCAAGTGTAGATATGGATTTTGGAAGGATAACTCCCGGCTTGATATTCATATATCCTGCATTCTCTGGAAAAATCATGCAGGATGGTGTGATCACCCTTGCCGTTTGTAAATAATCTCGTAGAGTATGAGGCGGGGGTGCATGATGCACCTCATTCTCATCTTGAGCTTCCTCAGGATCGGTGGATTTGTAGCCATAACTTCTACTGACTCAGATGATCTCAAGGGATGCTTAATCCTGTGATGGATAGGCAATCCTTCAACTAGTCCTCCTTCACTCAAGAAACATTGAGTGTTATCATGGACCCACTTGGGCATTAAACACTCACAACCCTCAGTTTCTAATCTAACCTAACTTAAGAAGAAATAAAAGCAAAGCAATAAGAAATAGAGAGGAAATTAGAAAGAGGTTACTAGATTGGAAATTTCTATGTTAAGATCCTACAAAACAAAAAACTCGGTTAGTTTCTAAAAATAAATCAGAAAAAACCCTAACCTAAAAACAAAACAAAAAGTTAGTCCTAAAAACAGAGTAGGAAAGTTTTTAAATCTAGAAATTGAAAAAAAAAATAGTTTCTAAAAAAAATTAGGAAAGTTTCTAAATCTAGAAATAGGATAAAAATTAGTTTGTAAAAATAAATTAGGAAAGTTTCTAAATCTCGAAATAGAAAGAAAAGTTAGTTTCTAAAGAAATTACGAAAGTTTCTAAATCTAGAAATAGAAAGAAAATTTAATTTCTAAAAATAAATTAGGAAAGTTTCTAAATCTAGAAATAGAAAGAAGTTGCCAAATTAAAAGTTTCTATTTTGGGATCCCACAAAAGAAAAAGGAAAGTGAATTAGTTTCTAAAAAACAACTAAGAAAGCAACCTAGTTTATAAAAAAGGAAAAAGTAAAGTTTTTAAAAATAGAAAGTAAGTTTCTAAAAATAGAAAATGGAAAGGAAATTAGTTTCTAAAAACAGAATAGAAAAGTTTCTAAAAAATAAAAAATTAGTTTTTAAAAATAAATTAGGAAAGTTTCTATCCTAGAATTAAAAAGTAAATTAGTTTCTAAAAATGAAAAAGGAAAGTTTCTAAACTTAGAAATAGAAAGCTAAGTTAGTTTCTAATATAATTATGAAAAAAAAACCTAACCTAAAAGTATAAAGTAGAAAAATCTTAATCTTAACCTAATTCCAAAACTAATCAAATCCAGAAAACGTAACCGTCAATCCCTGACAACGGCGCCAAAAACTTGTTCACAACCCCAAGTGTAGGGTCATAATGTAGTAATAATCTCTGTAAGACCAGGTCGAATCCACATGTACTGATCTTGCGTGTTTATGAAATTAACGAGAAGTACAAGTAGAAGAAGATGTAAAACTAATTCTGAAGTGATTAAGAGAGTAATTGTGAATTAAGTAATTAAAACTAAGAATTTAATGATGGGAACTAGGGTGCCAAGGATTCACTTGTAGTGATCAGGGAGCCCTCTTGCTTGATTCAAGTAACACAATTAGAATTAGAGTTCTATTCTATCAAATTGGAAAATGTATCAATAAAACCAAATCTAAACTTCCATTGACCCAATTCTCAATGAACGAGAACTATGATAATTGACAAGGATTTGAAAAGGGGCGAGATCTCAGTCCTAATGGGAGGGTGAATAGGACTATGCCAAATAAAAATAATTACAGAATATAAATGAAGATAGCTGAATCAAATAACAATCTCAATTACAATAGTATTGATAAGTTGATTGAAACGTTGTTCTAAGGACAACCTTACACCAAAAGCCAAAGTTTATGGTAGGACAACTTGATTTCTTGAACTTGGTAAGGATAAAAAACCCAAACTAAAATAAGAGGTAAAATAAAGAAATCTAGCTATTACAACATTCACCACATGAACATGAAATAGATACAATTATTCACCACTTATACATCACATACATCAACCACAAAACACCAGAAATTATAGTGGTTCCGTGTGTACTCCAGCTGTTCTCAAACAGCCACACACACTCCACTCCCAATAATCACAACCCACATGATCTTAGCTTTCACTATGAAAGAAGGTTTTTCAAGGTTCACCTTAAAACCTTTATAATTGCATTTTCAATGGGCTACCACAATTAAAAACCCCGCGTTGAGATTTTCTGGCTATCTTAGTCAAAACTACAATAGAGATTTTCTAGCTATCTCAAAAACCAAAAGTAATTTAAATAAAATACTTAAATGAAGATTCTTCTTGATGTTACCAGGTAGAACCGCTTCTTTTGAAGATGAAGATGTTGTGAGATCCGACCCGAGTTCACGTGTGTGCATGTGTGTGTGTGAGTATGCATCTCGTTCATTTTGGTTCCGCAGTCCTACCGATCAAATTCCTACAACCCACGACCCTTGGATTGTGTTTGTGGTCATCCTTGAGTTCGGTCACGTAGACTCGACCTGGATTGACCCAAGACCTATGCCGTTGTGACCACATCGTCGTCGTGGTTCTAACGCCACATCTCGTGCATAAATTCGACGTGTACACCAAAAGTTGTAGGCCGCAAATTATTTGGGCCATTGATCACGATGTAGGACCCACTTGGTGCTTATATACATTTTCCTAGGTGGACCTACCCTAGTTCCATCATTTCCTATGAGAGCTATCATTACTTATAGCCATCTAGTCAACTCTCTTACAAGCCATCATGGATTTTCTTCCCAAAAAGGTCATCATGAGCTTTCTTCCCAAAAAGCAATGATTTCCTTACATTAGAATGATGAGTTCTCTACAACACTCCATCTTCTTCTCATATCCTTCATTTTCTCTCCCCTAGCAACCTAAGAGAAAGCCCTTGGATTTCCCCCATATTCTAGCAACTCCAGCCCATTTTCTTTCAAAAACCTCCCAATCTAACCTTAGAAAAGTAATTTCAACCATAGATTTATAACCCTTGGAGTTTAAGGAGCTTGGAGATAGGAGAATTTTGAAGATCCATTAAGGTGGATTTTATGATTTTCTTGTGGTAGATTCTCCTTCATCTCATCCTTAGGAACTTGTGGGGGCCATCAAGTGATGATGGAGGTCCCCCATATTTTCATGATTGAGGCCAATGGCCCATTCCTTTGCATGCAAGCCCCATGGATGGGGCCATTCTCCATGGACCATATCATAGTATTTTTCCTTTGATACATGTCTTTTAGGGGTCATCTAGACTATAGATTTTGATGGAAAAGGCATCACCACCATTTGATTGATTCCTAACTCCATGCATGTGCTAGATTTAGATTATATATGATCTAATGGATGACATGAATGTGTTGTGATGAAGGGAGGGCCTCAATAGTGGCGAAGATCCTCTCTTGTGGCCGGAATTTCATTTTTCCCTTATTCTATCTTTCATTTCTGAAGTGTGTGGCCCACTTGGGGGCCCTGGAATATCCAGACCATCCAAGCAAGGTGAACACTCATAGATGTCTATTCCTTGGACATTGACACCCTAATTGCTCCATATCGGATGAATGCAATGGACTTTATGAAGGAAAATTGGTCTGAATGTTTGTGGGGCTCACTGAGGTGGACCACAACACTAAATTCATGGGGTGATTCCCCTTATTTTGATTTCCATGCTCAAATCATTTCATATATATGTTGTTGTCCAAAATTTTCTAGACAGTTACAGGGTGGTTTTTGGGTCAGGATTATGGACTGATAAGAGGAATGTTTCACCCCCATTGATAGATGATTCTTGGAGGTGTGGACCCCACTTTGATGTGTGTTGAATTCCACCTCCATCCGCCCTTGATTGATCACCTAAAAAGGTGGGCCAAGAAGGTTGGTAAGTCAAGATTTTCTGGACTATCTAGCCACTCTGCATATTGTAAAAACATAAATATCAGCTTGTTTTTGAAATGGTGGGCCACCTTTGTGGACCTCACCTTATTGTATTCTTGTATAGGGATGTTGGCCCTATATTTTCCCAAATTTTGGTAGACCTGGGCCCACTCTAATGGGGTACACATGTCAGGGTCAGCAGCATTGTTTCAGCAGAAATTATTTCTGGACCTCGCTGTCCACTTGTATATAAATTTAATTAAAAATGTTTATGGTCTTCCCCTTCACCAATTTGTGGCCCACCTTGTAGGGGTCCATCTCAGGTGCATGTGAGCCACCTGGATCATCAAATTTTGGGGGTTTCTGGGGCCCACCCTGGTGTTGTAATGGGCCAGCCGTCCCACTCTTGGGACAGCCAAGGATGGGCTGGCCATCCTATGTGTGTGACCCACCTTGATGTATGCTTTTGTTCAGGCCGTCCTCCCTCATGTGGTCCCCCTTGGATGTGGTCCATCCCCTTGAGGGATGCCCATAAGTGAGGCCCACCTTGAGGTTTGTATAGGGTCAGCTGTCCAGGCCCTCTTAGGACGCCCAGGCCCACCTGGGACGTCCAGAATTTTCTAGGTGCTACTGGACCTTCAGTCTAGCAGCAGACCCACCATATTATATGTGTTGTTTTCACTCCATTCATCTAGTGGGTCCACTGTGATATGTGTGGGTCACCATGGGCCAGTAACCCATCTAGATTAATAAATTTTTGGACTCTAGTAGGCTTAGAATGTGGGTGGGCTGGAATTCCAGCAAGGGGACCAAATTTGCTGTATAGTTGATTGTTTTGGAGCTGTTGTGGTCCATCAGACTTAAGGGAGGGCTGCAAACACTCTTTACCTTCTTTCCTTAGACATTTTGGGCTTAATGAGTGCCCCTTGAGGCCCATCTTTGTAGTGATATTGTGGCTAGCATTAACCAGATTTTTTTTGGATAGTTTAATAGGCCTAAATGGGCTGGAAACCTCTTCCTTGAGCCTAAGTTTGTGTAAGGTCTGACCTTATTAATTGACGGGCCTAATGGGCTATCTATAAGCTGATCATGTATATTAGCGATCCTTGATGCCCTC
Organism: Magnolia kwangsiensis; assembly: GCA_037074715.1. NCBI lineage: Eukaryota > Viridiplantae > Streptophyta > Magnoliopsida > Magnoliales > Magnoliaceae > Magnolia > Magnolia kwangsiensis. The sequence goes on along the minus strand of CM073587.1, from coordinate 36,815,631 downwards.
ATGAAGTGCTTAATTATGGGCTGACTTGTAAGGCCCACATTGATGAATATTGTGGAGGGCCTTGCTAAGTCTTTGGGCTGATGTGGTAAGACCCACACTATTAGTTTAGGCCTTGCCCATATGTATTCTTGGGTTTATGGGCTGCCCTCTAAGTCCACCACAATGTATAAATTCGGTGGCTTTTATTTTTGGGCCATAGTTTGCCCTTTGGTGCCCATGATATTGTTAGAGGGTTTTTGAGCCATTTCCTTGGGGCCCATTATGTGATATGATATATATGGCTACCCTTTTTGTGTTAGTATTTAGGCCTTGTGGAGTAAGTCCTTTTAGATAGGCCCATTTATCTTGGGCCTATACTGTCCTATCTATTATGATGAGTTTAGGGGCAATAATATACAAGAAGTTGGGCCCTTGGCTGCCCACGAAATTAACCCTGTACTTAGGCTAAAAAGTGAGGCCCAACTCACTTGTGTTAAATGTGAAAATTTCCCATGAAGATGAATTACTGGGTTACCCATAAAGCCCACCACAATATATGGATTTATGACCTCTATACTTGGGCCCAAACCTTACTATATGGCCTATGAGTTGGGCTTGGTGTATGGCCCATTAGGCCATGCTTATCTTGGGTCTTATACCTTGCATTACATACATAGTAGGCTACTTTTTGAGATCTAGTTGAGGTTAGATGTCCTCCTTGGTGGCCCTAAGGTAGGCCTCTAAGGCCCTTATAGGTGGCCCACCTTGGACCTTGTTAGGCCCATTTCCTCCTTGAGGTTTTAGGACTCTCCTAGCTTTAGGTCAACCCAAATTGTTGGGACCCCACTAAGAGAACTTCATTTCTCCTTAGAGTACTTGACCATAGATCTTGTCCTTGTCCCTCCTTGGGAAGGAGGAATACACATTCTACAGGTAGCACACTTACATCATTGTGACTCACATGCATCATCTGTATGAATTGATTACATTATATGGTGGTCATTAAGGGATGAAGTTTCTCCCCTTATGCACATTGAGTGCCTAAAGCTTGTGCATGATCTGTATGTGAGACTCATGTATTGGCATCACATTTCATGATGAAACCGCCCTTGCTTCATCAGGGCCTTGCCTCCATAGGGACATTCATGGATGATAGTATGTGTGGACACCAAAAATATTACATGAGCATACCCAGTGCATAGGATGCCCATGGGTGAAATTCTCAAAACTTCCATAGTAGTAAGGGATTGCCCTAATAATGTGACTGAGTGAAAACTATGAGCGCACAAGGGCCTTATACCGTTAGGCCGCGACTCCCACTATCATGTAGTCGGTTGGGTAGGTGTAACATCCTGAAAATTGGGGGTCGAAATTAAGCTCTCTGATATTGGATCTAGGTCAGGCTGAGTTTTCGATCTGATCGAATTTCCAGATTGACCGTGGCGGACCAGTTTCAGTTCAACGGTCACCGAAACTCGATCAGGGCCACAAGTACTATGACATATAAGGGCCAACTATCCTAATCCGAAGGTGAAATTTGGTCGAATTCTGACGGTCAGAACTCTTAAAAAATTTCATGCAAGTGACACGTGCCAGATTTCATAAATTATATTTAATTTCTAAATAAATTCACTTTTCTCACACTCTTCACTCCGGACGCAAGGAAATGGTCTCAGGACATCGTAAGGACTTGATTTTTGAGATGATTGTCAAGTCCAACTAGGCGGTCAGGATTGTCTAAGTTCGGGATAATCGGACTTCCGATGTACGGTCCAGGTCCGATACAAAGTTTTTGAATGCTCCCTTGAGCAACCGGGTTTAGAGTTTGATCCTAAATTTTAGGGTATTGTTACGTCACCTATTCTACATGTTTTGGCTCTAGCAGATCATATTTAAAGTGATTGGTGACAATTTCACAAGTCGTCTAATCTAGCACGTAGTTAGTTTCATCTAATTTCTAAAGGAAGTAGCCTTTAATGATTTTTACTTAAGGTGAGATTTGAAGGGTAGTATGAGTGGTATATGAGAATGAACAAGGAAGTGTTTGAAGAAGGATTTTGGAGGAGATTCAAAAGTTTTTTCAAGAAAAGGAAAGCTTGGAGGCGGACTTTGTGAATGAAGTAGGTGATTCGAGAGGAAAGGAGGGTCGAACCCTGCATCAAGGGGGTCCACAAGTCCTCACATGACGTCGGCCCGACCAGCCCGCCCTGTCGAGCCCGTTGACTGGCGAGGCCTCGCTGACCATTGGAGTGGTTGGCGAGGTCTCACCATTTGGGCGGGGCCCTTCTATCCCCTAGGTCCCAAAAAAGTGTGAGGCCCACCCTGGGTCCCTCTGGATTGGCGTGGGTGGGCCCCCGACTCCATTTGAGGCGTTTTCGGGGCCAATTTGTAAACTGAAATGAGTTACACTACATACAATATATGTTTTTGGGATAGAGGAAGCTAATCCATCCAAATAACCTATCTACATCATGAGATTCTAAGAATTTCATAGTCAAAATCCTATTTTATGCATGTACGTACCATTTACGGTAAGTTTTAGTTTAAGTATAGTTCTTCACCTTTTAAACTTTAGGATTGTGTTTAATATAAAAGTACTTGGAGAAATTTGAAGAATGAAGTGGTGAAATGGGAGATTTTGAAGGAAATGGGTTGAAAGGCGATTTCTAGACTTTAAAATTGATCTATGAGAGTGATATGGTTGACCCATTGCCTAAGGACGTCTAACTCCAGGTTGGTAAAAATCTGGGGTGTTACAATCTACCCCCCTTAAAAATAATTTCATCCCCTAAATTGGCGAAGGGTAATGAGTAATGATTCTATTATGCCTTTTGGTTAAATTGTACTGATTTCAAGTTTATATGCGTGGTGGGATAATACATCTATACTAGTATGGCGCATTTTTGTCTATCCTCTTTAAAAATTTACTCTTTATCTCTTGCTTATACCCTGATGGCTGGCTACAATTGATTTCTTTATTTATTTGGAATCTCGACGATGATTCCCAACTACTTTGAGTAATATATATATTTTCAGTGGTTGACCAGTACGGAGAGATGGTTGTAGTGGGCTCGATCCTGATACGTTAAACATCTACCTGACCTGGGTAGAAGGCTCATCGTATCCCTTCTTAGTCCTGGTAGATCCTGGTCTTCTGGTCGGTCAAAGTAGTGAGTTCATTGGTAGTCTCCCAGGATTGAGAAATGAGTCAAGCCGCGAATGCTTCGCCATTGTATATTTCAGTAACTCTGTATAATCCGATTACTCCAAAGCTTAGGGAATGCCCATCATTGAAAGGTTCTAATTTCTTATTTTTAAGGTTGCTCTTTGGGTCTTGGTTTAAGGGAGTCCTCGTCTGAATCTATGTCTAAGGTAGGGGTTAATATGCACCCTAATAGATCATCCTAAAAGGATTTCTAATCGTATAGAGTTGGCCAAGGCTTTTATTATGTTCGTATTTAACGAGTAGGTTTATGGATACACTAACCTTCGCTCACTCCCACTATTAGGCCTATGATTTAATATGAATGGGTTCAACACTAAGGCCCTAATTGTTTCCCTATAAAGACTTCACTATTGACATTCTAAGGAAGATTCAGAATCCTAATTTAATGACCTAACCTTACGTATAACCTGAATCACTTTCTTCGATCCTGGGCCAGTGGAGAAAGGGCCAACCACGCTTCCGCTGCGCAGTTCTAACTCAACTGTTGTATTAGCTGACCTTACTAGATTGGGCTTATAAGGTTCTACCCCCCTTAAAAATTATTTCTACTCTCAAAGCTCAAGATTTTATGTCTCGATCCGTATGTTGGAACGGGGTATAATTTAGGACTATCCTTGACATGATATGCGATACAATCTTCCAATAAATTAGTCTTTCTTTCATTGATGATGTATACTATGGCATTGGCACCTATGGTTATAAAAATGAGCCTAGCCTCTATTAAGGTTGATTTCAGGGGCAGGTGTGACTTGGTGGCAAGATGCCTAATTCTACCAAAGAAGGACTCTTACTAGGGTCTTGACTTACCCTCTTTAATCATGTACAGTTTAATACTATAAGATAATCTATACATTATTAGTACGTAATGCATTTGGACACAAAATATGTTAACGGGAAAACCAACTTTCTAAGTCCATATGTAAGCCAGAATGGCCTGTGATTCAGGATCTAATTCCTAACTATCTGTTTCTCGAATTTGAATTTAATTGCACTCGAGCACTACACACATGTCCATACTAGGTAAGGAGGTCATAGGGTTCATGTTATTACTTTATCGAATCTCCTATACTGACAAATCATTCTAATTCTAAGAGTACCAACTCTAGGTCCAAAACACCAAGGGCCTATGTGGCCAATGGTATTAAGTTGTATTAAATGAATTGCGTTGCTAATCCCACCTCGGGATTGAAAATGACATGTTTGGTAGGAGGGTGGGAAGGGATTAAAATCAATTACATAGACTTTGGAAGATGAGCCTTGCGTTGGAAAGAGTGAGATGGGATTTCCAAATCCCATGATAATGAATTTTCAAGGGTAATATGAAAAGAGAACCCGGGATTTACTTTTAATTGCATACATTCCAACCATGGCATTAGAAACCATGGGATACACCCAATTTAGGGACAATACATTACACATACATTTCTTATTACTTTTACATTTCCATCTGCCCTAATCTTACCTAATGCAGTTGGTCGAACAACCCTAAATGTCCCATCATTTAGAAGTTGTGCAAGTTTTGGGACACAAAAATGTGAGTTTTGTGCCCATATGAGAGGGTATAAGGAAGGTGAAGAGTTGTAAAGAATAATGGTGGATGGGTGTAGGATGTAGAAGAAGATGGAAGCTTGAGTGAATAGAAGTGGGGATATGAGATCATTTTATATGGTCTCGGTTATGTATGGCGTGTTCTACGGTAGTTAATCTAGTCAATCGCGACACTTGGGATTCTAATGTGGTTTCAAGATTCCATCGCCCCCTTCCTAAGTCAGAGTGCGTCAGTGTGCATTCTGTTACCATAACCCAGGTCCGGTTTAATCTAAATCATGCTATAATACCATCTGTAACATCCCGAAAATCGGGGGTCGAGGATAAACTCCACTCCCGAGTTTCAGAACATCAGTTATGCAACATTTTCAATGAAGAATGAATGTTGGCTGTAATAGTGCATAAAACATGAAGTGGATTAAGCCAAAACAACATATCATACTCCTGAGACAGTTAAATTAGCAAGCGGAAGAATGTGATAGATATATAAAATATATGAACTGTTGTAAGTCTCCAGAGTGTGAACATGTTACCAGGTTAAACATATACATGTATACTCCAAAATAGAAAGAAAGGAATATACATGGGTGTGTAAATAAAAAGACAAAATACCAAGTGTACTGGCATCTAATCAGTAACCCTGTAACCCCGTCAATCAGAACCTGCATATAGGAGGGATCCTCCTCCTCATCATCAAGTCCGGCTCTGCTTCGCAAGCATCGCCATCATTTGAAATTAAAATAGAAACTGTTTGGTGTGTACAACACCATCCTGTAACGTGGGAGTGAGTAACTAACTCAGTGGAATCATAGAGCAAAGGTTAACATGTTATCAAATCAATTAAGTGATAATGATAAAGAAAGAAAATCAAACATTCCTAAATACTGTGATTAATGTAAGGATGAAATGACATGATGGATGCCCTTACCAACATACTCCCTCATGCAACACCATCTTACGTCCGCGACATGCTTTCTTCCCTCAGTGCTCCACATCTTTCAGGTACATGCAGTGCGATATGAATATGATTACCGAGTTGTTATTAGTACTTTTCATATAGCAGGATTGAGAAACTAGGGTACATCCTTTATATCATTCCCAACAAGGATCCTGTCTAGGGTCGTCACTCCTAGTAGTCTCATATGATAATATATTTATAGGTCACTGCAAGGACTGCCAGGGCTATTGCACGCACTCGTTGCTCTGCTCCCCCATCACCTTATCAATACAGGCCTAGTTGTACTCTTGTTGCTATGGAAGGGTCGTTGCCTCACGTAGACTCAGAGTACGCTCGATGTCACTACAAAGGGCTGCCAGGGCTGTTGCAAGCACTCGTTGTACCGCTCCTCCATCACCTTATCAATGTAGGCCGATAGCTCGAATATAGTGTCCCATACCAACATAATCGGTTCACAAGTCTGGGTTGCTCATTGGTCACTACGGGGAGGCTCGTGGCCCCAGCGTAGGCCGACAGTTCGACCACGGTGTCCCATACCACCATGCCCGGCTCATGAGTCTTAGTGGATCAAGGTACCACGGTTATCAGGGTTATCATTGGTAAGTTCAGTACCCTAGGTTCAAGTAGTTATGACGAATACAAGGTGAACATACAACGGTCAATCGGGTTACTTGATGAGTCCGACTAGCACGAGCGCACGTTGAATCGACTGACATGAAGTGCATAAGCACTTCATGTGGCCTAACCATTGCTGATGACTCTAGTACGACTCGGGTTCGTCATACACATCCTTCATGGCGAATAGAATCCAACCATGAATTCTAAGCTGTTACCGATTGCCTGGAATAGAATATAGCCCCTAACACTTGTAATCTAAATCAATGATCATATATGAGTGACAGAAATGAGACACAATTAATCCAAGCATGTTAACAACATGTTATAACATACAACACAAGCAATTTAACCAAACACAAGCATTTCATATATATAAGGAAATCAATTCAATATAACAAACATGGAGGAAATCATATACATCGTCATATTAGTTGAGAATCCAATCTCAACGCTAAACTACAGCAACATTTACTCAATACTTACTTATACAAAACTTTATACAAACAGTTAATCTACACACATTAGCCTACATAGTGTATGTCGGCCAATAATGTGCATTAGGGCGAATCTCTTCACCGAACAGATCATACATGCATAACTAGCAAAGGTACACGACAAATACACATGGCAATCATATTAGCAAAATACGTACGTATACAGTATTTCCTACAAATACCTAAAATACCCTAAATCTCATATTCTTCGTACGTATTCGGAATGAAAAGTAGACAGCATGTTCTACATGTCAAACAGTATTCTTGTCAACAATCTACCATTAAACGGCATTGAAAGCTTTGAAAACAGGTAATCTAAGCGTCTAAAATCTGCACCTTAAACTAGAAATTGCGAAACGGAGTTGATTCAGACGATAAGTCTTCGTCAACGGCTCAACGGCAACCTATACCATGAAATAGGTTAGCTATATTAACACTACAGCTACATGGATTACCTAAACAGGTTAGGGGTAGGATTTCTTACCTAAAAATGACGTTGGAAGCACTGAAAGAGCAACACAGATGGACGGCTTGGCACATGGAGCAGCAGGAAAGAATCCCAGGAGAAAGCTCCAAATCTCTCTCTCTTTCTCTCCCTTTTCTCTCTCTCTTCTCTCTTCTCTCTCCTAGGGCTTAGGAAATTCGTATGGAATGAGAGAGAGGGGTTTTAAGGTCCTTATATAGGCCCAGAATTGTCAGAAATAGGCTTAGGGCCAAGGTATACTTATTTTATAATCAAAATGGGCTTGTTCTGATCCAACAGAGCACTTCTGGCAGTCCCTTTTCTACGTGCGGTCAGACTTAAGATCTCTGACATTGGATCTAGTCAGGCTGAGTTTTCGGTCCAATCGAATTTCCAGATCGATCGTTGCGGACCAATTTCAGTTCAGTGGTCACCGAAACTCGATCAGGGCCACAAGTATTATGACATGTAAGGGCCAACTATCCTGATCCGAGGGTGAAATTTGGTCGAATTCTGACGGTCAGAATGCTTAAAAAATGTCGCGCAAGTGACATGTGCCAGATTTCATAAATTATATTTAATTTCTAAATAAATTCACTTTTCCACACTCTTCACTTCGGACGCAAGGAAATGGTCTCAGGACATCGTATGGACTTGATTTTTGAGATGATTGTCATGTCCAACTAGGTGGTCAGGATTGTCTAAGTTCGGGATAATCGGACTTTTGATGTGCGGTCCAGGTCCGATACAAAGTTTTCGAATGCTCCCGTGAGCAACCGGATTTAGAGTTTGATCCTAGATTTTAGGGTATTGTAGCGTCACCTATTCTACATGTTTTGGCTCTAGTAGATCGTATTTAAAGTGATTGGTGACAATTTCACAAGTTGTCTAATCTAGCACGTAGTTAGTTTCATCTAATTTCTAAAGGAAGTAGCCGTTAATGATTTTTGCTTAAGGTGAGATTTAAAGGGTAGTGTGAGTGGTATATGAGAATGAACAAGGAAGTGTTTGAAGAAGGATTTTGGAGGAGATTCGAAAGATTTTTCAAGAAAAGAAAAGCTTAGAGGTGGAATTTGTGAAGGAAGTAGGTGATTCGAGAGGAAAGGAGGGTCGAACCCTGCATCAAGGGGGTCCACAAGTCCCCACATGACGTCTGCCCGCTCGGCCCGCCCGGCCGATCCCGTTGACGGCAAGGCCTCACCGACCACTGGAGTGGTTGTTGAGGTCTCGCCATTTAGGGGGGGCCCTCCTGTCCCCTAGGTCTCAAAAAAGTGTGGGGCCCACCCTGGGTCCCTCTGGATTGGCGTGGGTAGGCCCCCGACTCCATTTGAGGCATTTTTAGGGCCAATTTGCAAACCAAAATGAGTTACGTGACGTACAATATATGTTTTTGGGGTAGAGGAAGCTAATCCATCCAAATAACCTATCTAAATCGTGATATTCTAAGAATTACATAGTCAAAATCCTATTTTATGCATGTACGTACCATTTACGGTAAGTTTTAGTTTAAGTATAGTTCTTCACCTTTTAAACTTTAGGATTGTGTCTAATATAAAAGTACTTGGAGAAATTTAAAGAATGAGGTGGTGAAAGGGGAGATTTTGAAGGAAATGGGTTGAAAGGTGATTTCTAGACTTTAGAATTAATCTATGAGAGTGATATGGTTGACCCATTGTCTAAGGATGTTTAGCTCCAGGTTGGTAAAAATCTGGGGTGTTACAGTAGGGATGTGGCCTTATCCTCCTGCGATGGAGGGTATTATTAGGCTGAGTCCGATCAGCTCGTGAAATGGGTCCACTAACGTCAGGCCTTGCTGGTGATTGGCTATCCACAGGCAGGTAGTGAGGTCTCTTACACTTATTTAACTATGTGGAGTCTGTAGAGCGGCAGTCATCCAACAGTGTAATGGACCCTGGTGATTTTCTTATGATTGAAAATGTACTTGACATGTGGATTGGATATGAGCATTGACATTACTTTGCATCGCATTTACATCGGTTGTGTAAGACCCTTCATGCATTGTCTTAGTATGACACCTAGTACTCATTGCATCGTATTCATGATAAGCCTTGGTAAGGCTGGTGATATCCTCATTGAGAAAGTTTCCCTTCTTGCATCTCCTACTATACTTCTGTGCACCATTGTCACACACTTTCACCTCCCTCTAAGCTTCTATAAGCTTATGCATGATTGATGTGTGTAGGAGACTCTAGGTAGGTGTCGTAGCAGTAGAGCATGGAGTAGAGTTGAGCTTGAGGACAACAGTATTGCTGACCTTTCTCTCTTTTCCTATTACCTTATGTATGTCCTTTTGGACCTTATGTAGGCTTGTAAAAAAAATTAAAATTCACAGTGGATTTTGTGATGTGTACCTTAGTTATTCTCAGATATACTTGCTGTGATCTTAGGTATGCTCGTATTGAAAATGATTACACTATTATGGGAATCCTCCTTGTCAGATCCCAAGATCGGAACCTGCCTTAGGAGTCGAGAATGGGGTATTACGGAGGCTGTTACGCCCAGAACCGGCCATCGAGCTCCTTGTGAGAATGGTTATCGAGTTTGGGGCATGACAATGTCCAATGTTCAATCACACATATAGAAGGGTTATAGGTCTAAATGAATTTTAAATTAATCCAACCTTGGGCTACTTTGATTTAATTCCTTGGATGTCAAAAGGGGTAGAGAAGAACACCCTTTTATAAAATTAGATTGAAGCAAAGAGATCAAGAAATTAGAAATAAAAAAATCTATAAAAAGAATCTTAATTTATCGGACAATAGCTTGACAATCACGGGGGATTTTCTCACAAAGTGGAGGCTTGATTTTACTTTCTATCAATGAAAAAAATCTAAGAAAAGTCCTCTATTTTTAAGCTAAAAAATATTTCCTTCGACTGGTCTAAGGTTAGCTTCAATTGGTCTAAGATTCAACCAAATTTCAAAAATTCTAGTGCGATTGGATAAAACTGTCCCTCGGCTGGTTGAGTGGGGCCAAAATAGCTTGTTGGAGTTCAAGTCAAGCCCTTCTCAACTGGTTGAGCCAATGTCCACGACTGGTCGAGTAGGGTGCTCGAATGGTTGTGACCCTACCAGAAAAATTTGAAAATTTACAACAAATCTTGGACTAGTCGAGGAAAACCCTGGACTAGTCAAGCCAGAGCCTGGACTAGTCGAACATAGGCTAAGACTAGTTGAAATAGAGCCTATAACTTGCACAATAACCCATACTAAATGTGCACTATGAATGACCTAAACCTAAGATCTTTTTAGGGTAATTTATACCTGAAATATTGAACATTGAACTTGCAGCTTTAGTTGCTTCGGTTGATCTTCAACTTCATTTACTTGAATCTTGATCATGTACACTTGAAGCTTTAACTTGATCTTGACCATGTAGTGCACTTGGACTTGAACTATCACATAAACTTGAAGTAACACTTGAACTGGGTCTTGCTTTTGATCTTGAACATGCACTTTAACTTAAGCTTTGAAATAGAACTTGCACTTAAACTAGATGTAGCACTTGAAGTTGATCTTGAACAAGGTAGAACAATCTTCATGACTTGAACTTTGTAGCACATCTTCCTATTAAGGTGAACTTTCCATCTTTGAACAAGTCCATCATTCTAAAGTGGTTAGTCACTATGGAATTTGACAACACAATAACACAGGGTGCTTGATATACAACATAACACTTACTGTAAGCCCCATATCCTAGACCATACCGTTCCATAGACTTCCACGGTCTTTTCGATCAAATTCTAGCAAACTTCGACCATTAACTGGCATTTGTGCGCGACCTTGATTCGTACGTCGTCAACCCGAGTCGACTTAACCCAAGACTTCTACCCTAGCGACCATGCCATCATCGCGGTTCCGATGCTATGACTCGCACACCGAGGCAATACCCTGATCAGGAGATGTGGGCCAGCGTTCGGTGCAAGGAAAACGTCATGCGTGCGAAACCTAAGAGAATCTTTATGACTTGTCGCATGAATCAATCCCATCATGTCAAGAACATGTCAAGTGCACATCACCTTTCACCCATTCCTAAGAAACCCCTAAAGTAAAAAAGTCTCTTACATACTCATGCTTTTCTTACAGCATTTGCCATAAAAGTAAAAAAGTTCTTACACCCATCACTCACCACATCCATCACTCCATCACCCATCTCTCTCTCTCTCCCTTTACATGTCTCTCTCTCTCTCTCTCTCTCTCTCTCTCTCTCTCTTCCAAGCTCATTTCCAAGTAAGAAAACACCACACGTCCCAAGCCTCTCCAAGCTTTCTCAAGCCACAAGTGTGACCCACCTTCCCACTCTCTCATCTCCCATCTCAACCATCTAAACCTCATCTCCTCCGTTGGAATTGAAGCTAAGGAGCTAAGAAAGCCAAGGGAGCAAGAAGATCAAACTGTGGGGGTGCATTATAGGCTAGATTTAAAGTGAGGCCAACCGATCATTGGTTTGGATCTCACTTGGGACCCTAAGATGTGGCCGATGACCCGCTTTGATCATCATGATCATTCCATGATGGGGCCAATCTCCATGGACCCCATCATGATGTTTACTTTCTAGTTGATAAGGGTCATCTAGACCTTCCATTTTGGTGGAGAAGGAATCTCCACCGTTGATCTTTGATTTGGTGGGTCCACATGTATTGGGACCCACTTGATGTATGATTGATTGCAAGGGAGGGCCCATAATGTCGGGGTCCCTCCATCACGCGTGTCCCACTCTCTCTTTTTCTCTCTCTCCCTTTCTTTTCATTTTTTTTCTTTCCTTGTGTTAATATGGTCATGTGGCCCATTAGGATGGACCCCACCATGGGGTAGGTATTTTATCCAAGCCATTTTTAAGTGGGGCCCACTTTAAATGTGTTGTACCCACACCATCCATCATTTGCTGGCCCACCTAAGCAGGGCCCACCTCAATTCTTGTACAACACCAAACCATTCAGCGTCCAGGGACGCTGGACAAAGGAAAAAAAAATAAATATTAGCTTGTTTCCAAGCTTATGGGGTGGCCCACTCATATAGGCCCCACCTTGATGTATGTATTCAATCCACACTATCCATTCCTTTACCAAGTTCATTTTAGGTGTTGAGCCGAAAGATGGGACCAATCCGACTTTCGGGCGGGCCATAACATGGCAAACAGCGGGTTTATTGTTGAAATATCCCCCTATCATTTCTATACCCAAAATATATTGAATATTGGGCTTGTTTGGCTTGTCTCGAGCTATGGGAAGTAATGGAGGGGTTGGATTCTTCCTATGTGGGCCCCACAGTCCAAAAACCTTAGAAAATAGGTTTTTTTTTTAAAATAAAAAAATATATGACAACAGACGCTGCTGCTGGCAGAGGCGCAGGCAGTGCCTGCCGCATGGAGGGTGGACGACCGTGTAGGTAGGGACCCACGACTCCAGCTGTGGGCCCCACCATGATGCTTATTTATCATCCAAACCATTCATTTGATGGGCCCCTCCCTAAAGTGGGCCGCCTCCAAAGATCAAGCCGATCTGAGTCTCAGATGGCCCACATCACTGGAAACAATGATGATTTAATGTCTGCCATTGAAACCCTTTTCTGGTTCACAGAATTTTTGGATTCAATATGAAATTTATTTTTACTCTTCGTCCAGGTGTCTGTGACCGTATGGACAGATTGGATGGCATACAAACATTGTAGTGGGCCCCACGTGGTACCCACAATAATACATGTGTTTTATTCCCACAGCCCACGGACGGTGAACCCACTATGGGGTATGTGTTTTATACATGCCGTCCACCCATTCCACAGGGACAGTGGGTCCCACTGCTGTTGACTTCAGCAGGGTCTGTGGGACCTACCATGATGCATGGGTTGCATCCAATCTGTTCAACCATCTTAGAAGCTCATTTTTTTGGTATAAGCTAAAGAATGAGTCAGATCTATAGTTCAAGTGGACCCCACTTTGATATATGTATGGGGCCCATCTTGAGTTATTTGTGGCCGTCCATTGAGAACCCTCATTGATATATGTATGAGGCCCATCTTGGTTTATTTGTGGCTCATCTGATAAGGCCCACCTTGATATATATGAGGCCCATATGATTAGGCCCATCTTGATGTAGTTATGGCCCATCCATTGAGGCCCACCCGATATACATAACGCTTATGTTATGTGGCCCATTAATTGTATCTAAGGCCCATGGGTCGAGGCCCAATTGGATGTACACAAGTCCATTACAATGTGTGACTCTACCAAGGTTTGTGTAAAGATGTTTATGACGGTCGTGCCTTGGGAGCAATGTTGGTTTGACGTCCACATTATAAGAATAATGTTAGTTAAATATCCGCATTATAATTCTCCCTAGGGCCCATCGTTAGGCCCATACTTGTGGGCCATCCAAGCCTATCTTCGTTATGAACAACATCCATCACAATATAACTTGTTTAGTATAATTCCATGATTCATGATCATACGCATCATATGTATGCTTGATATGAGAAGTGATCGATCATAGCATATGTCTTCTTCGGGCAGGTTGTTTAGGGTCTCCTGGATAGGCGGTGTTGTCCTACATGAGCGCACGATACGTGCAGGATTGCTGCATGACTGGATAGGATGATTCGTGCATTCGCATTGTGTGATATGGTATTGTACGCCCTAGTGACATCAGGGCCGTAGCCTCTACAGGCGTATCGTGGTTGGCAGGATTCGATACTGAAAATTTTATTGTACATGGTGTATTATAGATATCCCTGGGTGAAAGTCCCTAAACCCTTATGGTACCAAGAGGTTGCTCCAACGTCTAGGCCTAGTGGGTACATGAGCGTCGAGGGCTGATTACCAGATGGCTGTGCTTTCCACTATATCGTGGTCGGTTGGAAGGGGGTGCGGCCTTACCCACTTGAGAGGAGGGGGCAAAGCTAGGCTGAGTTTGACCAGCTCGAGGAATGGGTCCGCTATCGATGAGCCGAGCCCGATATTGGCAGGCGGATAGTGAGGTCTCTTCCACTTACCTTATTACGCGTGATGGGGCGGTGATCTGGTTTAGTGTGTACTAAACACCGGTGATATTCTAGATTTGAACTGTATTGATATGTGGACTTAGATGAAGATTCATATACTTGAGCTGCATCTCGCATCGTATGGCCTTGGTACGGCCGACATCATTCATGCCTTGCATCGCATGGCCTTGGTACGACCAACATCATTCATGCCTTGCATCGCATGGCCTTGGTACAACCAATAGTATTCATGGATCCATCAGCATATTCCGCATTACTCTGATATTACATGATCATATTACTACCTTACGCACACACATTCACCACCCTCTAAGTTTTCCATCAGCTTATGCACGACCGTTGCGTGCAGGTGACATTGGATCACAGTAGCGCTGAGGTTGGAGCACATATCAGATCAACTTGGAGCTTTTGTCTATCATCATTGTATTTTCTGTTATGCTCATTGTACTTGTAAAGTTTTTGATCATAGTGGAAATGTAATGGAGTTTTTGGTTGTTGTGTGGGTTATGCCTTTAGTTATGCCTATTACGAATCAAACTGATGTTGAAAATCCTCCTCGTAGCATCTCAGGATCGGAACCTGGCGAATGGGCGCTGGGAGCTAAGAATGGGGTTTTACGGAGACTATCGGTGCCAAATTCGGTGATTGAAAATTTTGTGAGCCCAGTTTTCGAGTTTGGGGTGTGACACTTACAATCTCCCCTTTGTCAAATTCGTGATAAAACCAACTTAGAAGATTATAATACAAAATTCACAAACTTTATAACTTCACTTCACAACATAATACTCTTTCAAATAAAAACTCCCCCCTCAGTCTACTCCCCTCAAACTGAGCATGGCGACTTGTGGAGTAGCTATATTAGCAAATACAAATATCCACTCTACACATACAATCAATAACCACAAAGCTCTCCCCCCTTTTGTCACAAATTGACAAAGGAAGATACAAATATAAAGATCGAATGTAAATGTGATTATGATAACAGAAGAGAATATCAGAAAAAAAAAGAGTTAGCATATAGAACATACCAAAGTGTCATCATCATCATCAAGTCATACATAATTAGTTAAAAAGTGAAAGATAAAGTTAAAGTTATACATGCCCAAACATCAAGAAATAGAACTAATTTGATCCAGATGAGGAAGGAGGTGGAATGGATGGATCAATTTGATGGAGTCCTCTAGTTATGCGATGAAAGTACTTTCGCATATATTTCATAGATGATTTGTGGCTCTTATGCAAATTGTCCTGAGAAATTTTCAATTCATCCACCTTCTCCTCTAAAGCGTGAAGGCGCTCATCAAACTAAGGTGTCTGAAAATCAGGGTCAACCTTAATATCATCTAATTCTATTTCATCAAAAATATCATCCATTATTGTGTCAGTTGGCAAGGCGTCTTCTTCTTCAACTTCTTCTGCTTCCTCATCTCTTTGGCCAGGATTGAGCTTTAGGTTCATCTTGTTAATATTAGAATTGTTAGAAGAAAGAACCGTAATAGGAGCTTCACCAGGTGGCATGACTACATTACAATGTAAAACCAAAGTGGTAATCCAGTAGGCAAATAGAATATATATGTGGCCTAGATGAAGATGGAATTGAATGATAATATAGAAAATTAAGGATGAAAGACAGATAGGAATACCTGACATAACTAAATGTAGAATGCGAAATATGAAAGAAGTCAATTCAGTTTTGTTGCTAAAACGGGGAAAAACATTTACAACGAAGATGCGATGAAGTACCCTATATTTGGGCAACATCTGATTGGCTCGAAGCGCATTCTCCGCACTCCATTCAGAGTTCATGCGACATAATTTATGGGTCAGCGATCGAAATTCCGATTCAGTCATTTTTTCATCTAAGGTTGGTTTTGGAATACTATCATTATTAACATTAACATCAAGCAAACCCAAAATTAAAAATTGATCAACTTGAAATGTACCTTCTCTAAAGATAATAGAGAAAGTTAAGTCTTTAAGAGATACATCGCTAATGGAAGCGACCATCCCTTATGCAATGGAGAGGTATGCCAGTCCGCCCTAATTCAAGATGTTTTCCCAACCTACAGCGACAAGGAGGGGAAGGAGTTGAAATTGAGCAAAGGTGATTTGAATTAACCGAACGCTCAACAATAATCTCGTGATTACAAATATCCTGCACATGCTCGGGGTCTTCCTTTGGAGGACATAGGGCTCTCACCCTAATAGGAGTGGATCGAGAGGAGGAAGCTCGAGTAGCTTTCTTCCTAGATCGTCCTTCCATTGCAAGATTAAAATGAAGAAATACAACAATGGAATGAAGGGTTTTAAACACAATAGATTTCGTCTAAAAACCCTTAGAAATCTTAGGAAAAGCTCAAATTGACTCTAAAATTTAGCAATGTATGTATCAAAGAACTCAAATATGAATGAAAATAAAAAATGGAGTACTTACAATGTACCAATCGAAGATGGGTTCGAAGAGTCGAAAGGGGGCCGAGTGAGGAAGAAGAGAAATATGAAGAAAAATGTGATTTCTCTCACATAAAGGCTCCCAACCACGCAACTCGACCGGTCGAGTACATGTCGACCCGTCGAGACATGACTGGTCGAGGACATTCTCGATCGGTTGTGCAAGCACTAAAAATTCAGAATATATATATATATATATATATATATATATATATATATATATATATATATATATATATATATATATATATATATATATATATATATATATATATATATATATATAAAATTCAACAATTATATGCATAAAAATATAAAAATAAAACATGCAAATATACCATGATAAACTCAATTAGAATTATACATACCAATATCCATTTTCAAATTAGAAAACCTATTCCTGTCAAGTGGTTTAGTAAAGATGTCAGCAAGCTGATTTTTCGTTTGAATGTATTCTAATGAAATGCTTTTATCTTCAACCAATTCCTGAATATAGTGATACCGAATGTCAATATGATTCGTATGAGAATGCTGGATGGGAGTTTTAGATATATTAATTGTGCTAGAGTTATCACAATACAATATCATTGTATCTTGCACAATTTCATAATCATTAAGCATTCTTTTCATCCATACTAGCTGGGTATAAGCATTTCTAGTTACAATGTATTCAACCTCAGCTGTGGATAATGATATAGAACTCTGTTTCTTACTGTGCCAGGAAACTAAATAATTCCCAACATAAAAACGTCCACCACTGGTAGATTTTCTATCATCTATGTTTCTAGCCCAATCAGCATCCGTATAACCAACTAATTGAGCGTTTGTATCATACGGATACCAGAGGCCTAGATATACGTATTTACGACATATCTAATAATGCACTTGACAGCAATATGAGATTCCTTAGGATCTGATTGATATCTAGCACAGATACCTACACTGAATGCTATATCAGGATGGCTTACAGTTAAGTATAGCAAACAACCAATCATACTACGATATAACCGAGGATCTATACTTTTTCTTGTTGCATCTTTTGAGAGCTTGAGAATTGTACCCATTGGAGTATAAAATTTCTTATTATTTTTAAATCTAAATTTCTTAACCAGGTTTAAGATATACTTGATTTGAGAAATGAAGATATCGTCTTCTAGTTGTTTAATCTGTAAGCCTAGAAAGTAGTTCAATTCTCCCACTATACTCATTTCAAACTTGGATTTCATAAGCTCTGCAAACTCAGTGGACAGATTAGAGCAAGTAGAACCATAGATAATATCATCAACGTATATCTATACTATTAGTATGTGTTCATTATATTTTTTAACAAAAAGAGTTGTATTAACACTCCCCATAACAATATTATGACTTAATAAGAACTTAGTTAATTTTTTATACCACGCCCTGAGAGCTTATTTCAGAACATAAAGTGCCTTTTTAAGGTGATACACGTGATTAGAGTGTTTGGGGTCCTTAAAACCCTTAGGCTGTTCAAGATAAACCTCTTTATGTAGATCACTATTTAAGAATGCACTTTTAACATCCATTTGATAAATCTTAAACTTTTTAAAGCATGCAATGGATATGAATAATCTGATGGATTTACGACGAGCTATTGGGGTAAAGGTTTCATCATAATCGACTCCTTCTATTTGAGTGTACCCTTGTACAACTAGTCTAGCCTTTTTTCTGATTACATTTTCTAATTTATCAGATTTATTTTTGAAAATTCACTTAGTCCCAATTATATGTTTATTAGATGCTCTTGGAACCAAATACCACACATCAATCCTAATAAATTGATTCAATTCATCTTGCATGGCAACAATCCAATTCATCTGTGAGTGCCTCTTTTATGTTAATTGGTTCGATTTGGGAAGTAAAACACACATAATTGCATACGTTTTCCAGTTATTTTTGAGTACGCACACTAGTGAGAGGATTGCCTAGAATTTTATTAGTAGGATGGTCTTTGACTGATCGTAGTTCAGTATTGACTGGACAAGATAAGGAGTCAGGTTTTTCAATTATATTAACTTCATCATCTTCTGAACTAGATATTAGTGTGTTCAAGTGATCATCAATAACAACATTTATAGACTCCTAAATGACACTAGTTCTTTTGTTAAGAACACTATATGCTCGACTATTCAGAGCATAACTTAGGAATATCCCTTCATCACTCTTAGTATTGAACTTCCCTAAACTTTCCTGGTCTCGTAAAATGTAGCACTTACTTTCAAAAATTCGAAAGTATTTAACTATAGGTTTCTTATTAAACCATAATTCATAAGCCGTTTTATCTTTATATTTTCTAATGTAAACACAGTTTATAATATAACATGCAGTATTAACAGCTTCGGCCCATAAATTTTTGGGTAACTTCATGCTATTTAACATAACATTTGCCATCTCTTGTAACACTTTATTTTTCCTTTCAACAACCCCATTTTTTTGAGGTGTCTTAGGAGCTGAAAACTCATGCGATATACCATGATCTCTACAGAACTTTCTTAAAATTGCTATTTTCGAATTTCGACCCATGATTACTTTAGATCTTAACAACATTTATTTCTTTTTCATTTTGAATACGCTTGAGTATTCTTTTAACTTCATTGAGAGTCTTAGATTTTTCTCTCATGAATGCTACCCAAGTAAATCTAGTAAAGTCATTCACAATTACCAAGAAATACTTCTTACCACCTCTACTCTCTATTCTAGTTGGTCCAATAAGATTCATGTGGAGAAGTTCAAGAGGTTTAGATGTGGTAGAGGAGTTCACTTTCTTGTAACTACTCCTTGTTTGTTTTTCAATTTGACATGCGCTACATATTTTATCCATTTTCTTTAATTCGGGTAGACCTCTAATAAGATTGACATTGCTCAATCTATACAGATTTCGGTAGTTAATATGTCCAAGGCGTTTATGCCATAATTTGTTTTCATTAGTTTGGACCATGTAACAAGATAATTTAGATGAGAAAAATTCATTAATGATATAGAAATTTTCAGACGTTCTAAGGCCATTTAATATCACAACCTTTTTCATTTGAGATCTCACATCCTTGATTTGTAAATTTAACACTATGCTTGTTAATGCAGATTTGAGAGATACTCGAAAAGATTGTTCTTAAACCCTTCTACAAATAAAACATTTTCAAAAGGAAGAAGGTTAAAAATTTGAATCGTACCTTGGCCAATTATCTTGCAGTTGCTTCCATCACCAAAAGTGATTGAACCATCAGTCATTTCTTTGTAGTTGGTGAACAAATCTCTGTCACCTGTCATGTGTCTTGAGTAACCACTGTCTAGGTTCCACTTTGACTGACTTGAAGCCTTGAAGGCAGTGTGGGCAATGAGACAAGCAACCTTAAGAACCCATTTCATCATTGTTTTGAATTTCGGAGCACTGTTGGTTTTCCTTCGCTTGGTATTATTTTGTCTATTAACTCTCATATTAGAGTTAGATTTGAGAAGCTCCTTGAGTAAGTTCACAATTTTTTTAGCTAAAGGATTATAGCAATGTTTTTAAATCTGACATTTGTAGTATTGACTTTAGATGCTTGAAAAGTTTTTACATTTTTAAAGTTATTTTGATTATTATATTTCCAGCCCTTTCCTTTTAAGTTAGAAGATTCTCCTTTAACAAATGTAAGCGATACACTCTTATTTTTTTGAGGTATGTTTTTGACATAGCCCAGACCTGATTTGTCTCCACGTTTTCTAGATGCGGTTAATAACTTTTCAAGTTTAGGGTCTCCATGGGCATACCTCTATGTATCCTTTGAACTCAATAGGGAAGAAACTTCAAGTTTAAGTTTCTCATTTTTTGTTCTTAATTTTTCAAATTTAGAAGTTTTGAAACTCAAATCGAATTTTTCTTTTTCAAAACAATTAGAAATATGAGATTTTTATAAAATAAAAATTTCAAATTCCTCTTTTAATTTCAGAAAATTTCTTTTTGAAGTTTTAGCTTGATAGCAATCTTACAACTTTCCCTCTATAGGGCATTATAGACATCTTGAAGATCATCTTCATTTTCAAGGTCACTCAGATTTTCATATTCAGTTAAATCACAACTATTTGTGGAAGTGACTCTGGCTAGAGTCATTAAAGCCTTGACTTCATTTGAAGTTTTAGGTTCTAATTCATCCAAGTCAGAAGAAGCTTCAGAGATGGATGATTCATCCCATGTGGCTAACATGCCTTTTCTGTTTGGCTTGTCTCTTTTTGGACACTTATTTGCCAAATGCCCATATTCATGGCAGTTGAAACACTAACTATCTTTTAGTGATTTCTAATTTTTAGTTTTACCCTTTTTCTTCTCAGAGGGTTTTTAAAAATCTACTCTTTTCTTACTTTTAAAAATCTTGTAAAAATTTTTAACGAGTAAAGTCATATCATCCTCTGAGTTTTCACAATTAGAATTAAGATCACTATCTTTTGAAATAGATTTGGATGATTTAAGAGCTATGGACTTACCTTTTGGAGCTTTGAAATTTAACTTGTAAGTTTGAAGTGAACCAACAAGTTCCTGAACCTTCATATGATCTGTGTCTCTAAGTTCCTGAATGACAGTCACCTTGGAATTAAATCTCTCAGGAAGAGATTGCAGTATTTTTGCACAGACTTTGCTTTCTGGGATACCATCTCCTAGACCCTACATAGAGTTAACTATGTCATTTAGTTTTGTATAGAAGTCCATGAAAGACTCATTTTCTTCCAACGAATCTCCTTGAACCTAGTGAGGATCTGAGCGTTAGACATTTTGACTATAGTTGTTCCCTCGTGTGTCATTTCAAGAATGTCCCAGGATTGTTTAGCAATATCACATGAAATGATCCTTTTGAATTCATCAGGTGATAGTGCACAAGTGATTGCATTTAAAGCCTTAGCATTAGCACAACTCTCATTTTTCTAAAGAGTAGTCCACATGTAGAAAGGTGTTTCCTTAAGGGACTTGGTTCCATCACTACCTAGAACCTCAGACATCGGTGGATTCCATCTAGTCACCATGGCTTGCCACACACTTTCATCGATGAATTTCAAAAAAATCCTCATTTTGGCTTTATAATAAGCATAGTTTGAGCCATCAAACGGTGGTGACCTAGTAATAGATAGGCTATCAAAATTTGACATACTGAAAGCTTTAGATCGATAAGCTTAGGAAATAAATCCAAAAGAATGAGAAACTTAGCTTTGATACCACTTGAAAGGGGTGAGCTCTCAGTCCTAGAGGGGGGGGGGGGGGTGAATAGGACTATGCCAAATAAAAATAATTACAAAATATAAATGAAGATAACTGAATCAAATAATAATTTCAATTGCAATAGTATTGAGAAGTTGATTCAAATGTTATTCAAAGGACAACCTTACAACCAAAACCAAAGTTTATGGTAGAGCAACCTGATTTCTTGAACTCGGTAAGGATAAAAAACCTAAACTAAAATAAGAGGTAAAATAAAGAAATCTAACTATTACAACATTCACCACATTAACATGAAATAGATACAATCATTCACCACTCATACATCACATACATCAACCACAAAACACCAGAAATTATAGTGGTTTGGTGTATACCCCAACTGTTCTCAAACATCCAGACCTCAACTCCCAATAATCACAACCCATGTGATATTGGCTTTCGCTATGAAAGAAGGTTTTCCAAGGTTCACCTTAAACCTTTACAATTGCATTTTCAATGGGCTACCACAATTAAAAATCCCGCGCTGAGATTTTCTTGCTATCTCAATCAAAACCACAATAGAGATTTTCTGGCTATCTCAAAAACCAAAAGCAATTTAAACAAAATACTTATATGAAGATTTTGCTTGATCTAGCCTGGTAGAATCACTTCTTTTGAAGATGAAGATGTCTAATGTTCAATCACACATATAGAAGGGTTCTAGGTCTAAATGAATTTTAAATTAATCCAACCTTGGGCTACTTTGATTTAATTCCTTGAATCTCAAAAGGGGTAGAGAAGAACACCCTTTATAAAATCAGATTGAAGCAAAGAGAGATCAAGAAATTAGAAATCAAAAATTTATAAAAAGAATCTTAATTTACCGGACAAGAGCTTGACAATCACGAGAGATTTTCTCTCAAAGTGGAGGCTTGATTTTTCTTTCTATCAATGAAAGAAGCTGAGAAAAGTCCTCTATTTATAGGTTAAAAAACAGTTCATTCGACTAGTTTAAGGTCAGCTTCGACTAGTCTAAGATTCAACCAAATTTTAAAAATTCTGGCACAATCGGATAAAATTGTCCCTCAATTGGTCGAGTGGGGCCAAAATAGCTTGCTGGATTTCGAGTCGAGCCCTTGTCGATTGGTTGAGCTAGTGTCCATGATTGGTCAAGCAGGGTGCTTGACTGGTTGTGACCTTAATAGAAAAATCTAAAATTTTGCAACAAATCCTAGACTGGTCGAGAAAAACCCTAGATTGGTTGAGCCAGAGCCTGGACTAGTCGAACATAGGCTAGGACTAGTTGAAATAGAGCCTATAACAAGCACAATAACCCATACTAAATGTGTAATATGAATGATCTAAACCTAAGGTCTTTCTAGGGTCATTTATACTTGAAATATTGAACATTGAACTTGTAGCTTCAGATGCTTCTGTTGATCTTCAACTTGATTTACTTGAATCTTGATCTTGTACACTTGAAGTTTTAAATTGATCTTGACCATGTAGTGCACTTAGACTTGAACTAGCACATAAACTTGAAGTAACACTTGAACTTGGTCCTGCTCTTGAACTCGAACATGCACCTTAACTTGAGCTTTGAAATTGAACTTGCACTTGAACTTGAACATGCACTTGAACTTGAGCTTTGAAATAGAACTTGCACTTGAACTAGAACTAGCACTTGAAGTTGATCTTGAACAAGGTAGAACAATCTTCATGACTTGAGCTTTGTAGCACATCTTCTTATGAAGGTAAACTTTCAATCTTTGAACAAGTCCATCATTCTAAAGTTGTTAGTCACTATGGAATTTGACAACACAACAACACAGGGTGCTTGATATACAACATAACACTTATAAGATTCTATCACCAAACCATGCCTAGGAGAAAATGGCAAACAATAGGATTTACCAATCCCATAATCTTAAAGTAGGAGAATTGTGAAGATTAGGAAGGATTCCATAACCTTACCATGCCCAAGGGACGATGGCGAACAACAGGACTTACTAATTTCACAATCTCAAATTAGGAAAAGAAGATACTCAAAGCTATTACAGATCTACTACAATTTGAGTAACAATAAACCATTAAGAACTGAAAGCATTCCTTAAATATCAAATTAAAATTCATGAAGTTTAACATAAACATGAATCAAAGCAATAAAAACATCCCATCATGCTACAAGCTTTACGTCATAGCCCCAGCTAAGAGATTTGGCCAACAATAGACATGATTGGACCAAAGTCTCTTAAGAAAAACATGAAAACAACTAAGGAAGAAGAATAAAAATACTTTGCGATGGCTTCTCCACCCTTTTGCTCCACTCCTTACACCCTTTTCAATTAAAGCTCTTAAATTCACCTTGCAACACAAACATGAGTAAAATAGAAAATTAAGAATTATCATGTTCATAAAACCAAGATATAAATGCGGGATAATATGTAATATTTGACCCTTAACATCATACGAAAAGCGCATGTGTGCGCTAAGTCATTCCTTAAGCTATCAAAAGAGGATCGGTCGGGCCTATAACAAGAGAGTTCGAAAGAGAAGTTTCAAGATCGGTGATATGGTCACGAAGCGCATTCTCCCATCGCATCTTCTAGATCCCCGAGAAAAGTTCAAACCCTCATGGGAAGGACCGCTAATCATCAGAGAAGTACTTTTAAGAGGCACTCTCTGACTCACCAACTTGAAGGGAGAGGATCTTCTGGAGCTAATCAACGCTGACAACGTGAAAATCTTTGACAAGTCTATTTAATCTCATCTACAATTATATTGGTAAAGCTGAAGTCAACCAACTAAAGTTGGTCATCCTAAAAATCACAATTCCTCATCCACCAAAAATAGAGCTTCGAACAAAGGGTATAAACCGAGAGAAAAAAGAATATAAAAAATGAAATAAGGGAAAAATAAAGAGCGCGCAGTACAGACCCTCAAAACAAAATCCATCATCCCTTCACCTCAGGATGAGCCAAGCAAAGGTCAATAGCTTTACCATTGTAACTCCAGAAAAGGTTGGAATAGCTGCCAATCGGTCGACAATGATGGAATTTTGACCCCTCGACCGCTATAGAGAAAGAAAAGAAAAAGAAACGTTCCTAAACAAAAAGTGCAGAGTGAAAACCTAAAAGGGCGCTTCAAGTAAAAATAGTGGTTACATAGCAGATTTGGTGAAAACCCAAAAGAGCACAAAGGGTAAAAATAACATAGTTGTAAAGGGGTAGGAAAGATCAAATACCTGAGATGTAGTGAAAACCCGAAAGGGTCTCACGAGAAAAAATGACGGAAAAAGCCAACTGTAGTGAAAATCCGAAATGGCAGTGTAGGGAAAAATGACTCATAGAAAAGAAAAGAAAAAAAAGAAAAAAGCAGATATTAGAAGACAAATCATGACAACTTAGCAGACAAACCCAAGTCAAGAACAAGAAGTACAATAAAAGATAAGGACTCTACAACATCTGACATATTCCGAAAGGCAACGGTTTCAAACTGCATACTCCCTTAGGGAATCAAAGATTCTCATAAAGCACTACCCCAAGTCACAAGTGAAAACACTGGTTAAGCCATAGTTCTGATTCTTACATCCTAGTACAAAAATCCAGGCACATGCACAGAGATGATACAGGGTATAAAGTTTTCAAAAATATTTTCTCATTTCATTAAAATTTTCATCACATTCACATGTCTTTCTCCTTTCCCAAAAAAAAAAATTATACAAGCGTTTTCTCAAAAAAAGAAAAAGAAAAAAAAAAGAGAGAGCATACAAGTAAACTCTCAGCTTTCACCAGGAAAGTACCACTCATCAGTCTTGAGCTCAGTTAACCGCTCTCATAGCCTGCTAATCTCCATGTGCAGGTAATGTAGCTCTTCTCGCTCAGATTGTTGAGAAACTCTCTCCTCCTCATCCTCCTGACGAGAAGATGAAAGCCACTGAGACATCTCAGCACATAGATAGCACAATGAGTAGTTCTCCAATAGAAGATGACCATGTGTGGATACAAGAAAGCTAGGATCGATGAACGACTACTCCTCAAAGGGCTAATAGAAGCTGATAGCGGATTGACATCATGAAAATCAAGCTCAGCGATCTCATCCGTTAAGAGCTAGCCCAAAAAGTGACGATAAAGTGATTGCTTTGCTACCCATGGAAGATATGCAACGGTCGCTAAAGGCGGCCCCCTAAGACTTAAATCCAAGTGCAGTAGCCATTAAGAAGTCTTCCCAAAGTGCCTAAACTTGAGTGCCAAGACCTTAAGTCACCCGTGAAAGAGGACAACGTTTGAACCCAAGAATGCAAAAGTTGGAATGTCCTGCCAAAATTTGAATTGGTGTAGGAATCTAATCGGGTGGTAGAAAAAATATGACAACAACCCCACGATGCTCAGAGGCTCTCTATGGGCACTGTAAATGACGATCGGACAAGCAAGCCAAGAAGAATCCCAATGGATCTCCCAACTATGTAATTCCACAAACATCTAGAGTTATAATGACTCGCTCATACCAACTGCACAAGGAAGCCTCCTCATAATATGGCGATGAATATCATCATGGGGAATGGATCGAGAAAGTGGAGTTATCATCGCTAGCCTCTCCCAAAGCCACAACTTTCAAGGTTAGATGAGTAAAATCAATAAGGATGCAAGGGAGCGATGGTGCAAAGATGGAAAAATGCCTGGAGGAAGGTTCAACAGCCCTGCAGGACACGCGTATGACCATGGGTACAATCGGTCAACCCTTTGAACACCTTAACAAGGATCAAGGATGCAATACTCTTTTGGAAGTATGCGTGAATTAACACCTTAAAGAGTAGCGAAAGAGTCGACCTACGCCCCCCAAAAAATAGGAGCTCAATGATCAAGAAGAAGATAAAGGCTGTACGGTACTCTGAAGACTGCGTAGACCCCGTGAAGCCCCTATCAACAGAGAAGGCATCATACAGAGCATCTAAGAAAAAAATTACTACATCCTGACCATCAGCTACAGCTTGGATCATGATGGAATGCCGAATCAGTGGTGAGGATCATATGCCTAGGATGTGAGGTGAATGATCTAAGAGTAATCCAGTCATGTACGATCGCTCCTCCAAGGATGGTCCCAGCTCCAGATCATTGAACTCAAATAAGTGTGACACTGAAACCCAACCATCTAAAGCTGCCCCAAGCATCCTCTAGTCAACATCTATTTAAATCAACCGAAGAACCCTACCAAAGTTGTAATACTCCATCTCATGGAGCTTAAAGTTTGACAAGCTCCTAACCCAGGATCGTAACAGGTCAGAGCAGACTAATTACGGAGGGAGTCGACAAGTATGCATGGGAATGCCATCAAGAACCATCATCTCAGAAGAAGCAGACAGCTCATCAAAATGTGGCATCCCTTCATCTCGAAGATCAATAGTTACATCAGAACAAAAAGAGTCGGCAAATGCAGTCTCCTAAGCATGGAGCTACTCAGTCATCACATCAAACACTCTAGGGGTCACAGTCAACAACTCAGCCCTATCCTCAGCAGCCCAAGAAGACTCACCTATCTCATAGGTAGACCGCACAGGCATGTCAATTGCTACAAGCAATGAAGGAAGAGGGGCCAGAAACAACAAACGATCGCCATCATCGAGACTGACTATCGAGATATCGTCTAAAATTATATCACAAATGAGATCGATTCAACCATCCAAAAATGCGTCGTGATCCATTGAAGCTGCCAAGCAATGATCTAAACTGTCTAATGCATCATCTGTGCTGACTAACAACGCTATCATGGGCCCGATCATAACACTAATGCCGAGATCCCCTCCAATCAGCTCGTCTTGAAGAGAGGTATGCACCCAACTATCATCTTAACCGATCCAAAGAGTTTTTAAGTCATCCATATCGTCAGATATCAGGAGAAGAGCTACATTGCTATCTACCATGGTCGAGATCGCATCAAGACCAACCAAGTCAAAAGATCCTACATCCGGACCATCCATACCATGATCCAAGCCATCGAAAGTGGTCCCTAAGCTATCCAAGCCATCCAAATGGTAGATCAGCCCCTCCACATCAATCATGACTTTGTCCTCACCATCCAAAGTCACATTTACATGGCCTGGCCTATATCAATGGGACCTATAACCTCTCTTTCAAGCTTCTTCCCACCATCAAATCCTTCATCAAGAGCCTCTTCATCGACAGTAGAAATTCTAACAAATCCTCCATTAATGGAAGTCTTTAATTCAGCCCCAACTACCATCTCAAAGCTTTCATTAGTGCCACCATTAATACTTCCCACAGAAGCATCATCCAAGACATTAATGGTAGGGATCTCAACATCATCCAAGCCAAAAGGGGAATATGATGTGTGGGACCTACCAACTACATCAATGATATCACCCAACAATCCATCTTAGGTGGCCTATGAAAAGGATGGCCAAGATGAAGAAAGGGCAACGAAAAGGAAAGAGACAAGAAGAAGATCCATGACAGGAATCGAATGTTCATTGATAGAAAGTGATGGAGACCAGCATAAGGAGAATGTTGGATTTATTTGAAGTCGAATGAGCCAAAGTAGCTAAACAGATGGGAGATCAGCTACAACTAGGTTATAGCCGGTTCGTACATTCCAACGTCGCTTTTGCAGGATTAGCTCTGATGCCCACTGCAGGTGAAAATGACAGGTGACATCAGCTGGAGGACCCAGGTTGTTGTCAGTACTCCAAATGGACCCCTACTTTTTTTAAAATATGATTAACATTGTCCAAGACCTTCTTTAAGTGACCAACCATGAAGATGAAGGTCCAAAACAGGTATGCCAAACCTAAAGTGTACAGATGATGTTCAAGGTGGACTTGAATGATCCAAATTGTTAAAGCATCACATAATCCATGCAATCAATCTGCTTCCTCAAGACCAAAGACACCAAGAATATACATCAAGTGACAAAGATCTAAAGAAAAAAGGTACATTTCATCATCAAGACCATCTAGGTCATACAAGTACAAATGCTCGATCCTTCAGAGAAGGATATAAGAGAAATCATGTATAAAGTTGCTAAAGAAGGATCAAATACCCACTGAAGCTCCTATAGATGATCTACACAATCATCATCATTGGTTCTCTCTCACCGTCCTGCATAAAACTCATCTATCAAAGGAGCCATCATCGAACCCCCCTCATATCGGTGAGCTCATCGGAGAGTGAAGAGAGGAGGAAAGGTTCACCCCATTGTTTTGACAAGAAATGAATTTATTTTGATAGGGAATTATTATTCAATAATAATAAAGAAAAGATGAGAGAACAATCATCATGAAATGTTTTATTGATTCTGAAATTCATTTATATCCTTGTTTTTCCCTTGATTTTAAAATAAAGTGTATAGTTATAAAACAAAATAATTAAATCTGTTCAAATATCAATTTCGACAACATTTCGATTCATGATATGATCTTCCTAATGGAGAAGTGCAAAAACAAATTCTCCTTGTCAATCAAGTTGATCCTTTAAAAGTTTTTTTTCCCTTCGAATCAATCAGACTATTAGAAGAATTATGAAGATACAAATCATGAATATGAAGTCATTGCGAGCGCAACACCCTTGTTGCGTGCATCACAATAAACTTTAGGTCCATTGTGTGGCTCCCTTCTTACGCACAACGCAACAGGTATCCTCGGATACCTGTGAACTTCTTTGGGGAATTTCTTCATCTTCTGCTAGCTTTCGGAGCTTATGTATGTTGCAATTGAAGAGAGATGCCAGGGGGGGTATTTATAGGCAATCACACTTGTGAACCTTAAATTTTGTGCAATAGCTCCTTATTTCACAAGGGATGAGTCCCATTGTGCTTCGCACAATAGGCCATCATCAAATCATGTTACGCAATCATATTTTTTCATTGCGCCCCGCACAATGGACTATTATCAACATCCTATTGCGTGTTGCGTAACCAAATAAAATTTGTTCCCATTTTCTCCTTTTTTTGAAATTTATGCTCCAACAGATGCTTCAATATGTATTCAAAAATTCATCTTACATAAGCAATTACGTGCATGGCATACTTGTTGCGCTATCGAGTCCGTGCAAAAGACCTGGGTCCAACCAGCTATATAAGCCGTAGTTAACATAGAATCAGTCACTTTTCATTTTTGGAGCCAGAACACCTTTAGGTGCTATAACATTCTCACGCAACGAATCCTTGCGCGCAACGATTCCCTGAGCACAACACTTCTCCCCACACAACGATCCCCTGTGCACAACAGTATCTGCGTGCAACAACATCTGCTTTCCTATAGAATTTCTTTAAGTCACCAAACTCTACCAAAATTTCATTGAATGGATCACTTTAAGAGACAACATGCTTCCCCAAAGGGGCAAGCCACTCCCTCCCGATGATCTGAATCTTCGAATCCATAACCTTAGTCTATCGAAGACCACCCTAAGAAGAGAATTTAGGTGACTGGCAAATAACCTTCTCTTTTTAGAGAAACAATCCCTTTGACCATCGATTTCTGTAACATCCCGAAAATCGGGGGGTCGAGCAAAAACCCAACTCCCGAGTTCCAAAATGTTATTTATGCAACATAGATATGTATGATCGAATGTTGTCTGTGATAATGTATTAAACATGAGTGAGATTAAGCCAGAATAGCATATCATACTCCAGAGACGGTTAATTTAACAAGCGGAAGACTGTGATAGTATGTATAACGTATATAAACTGTTGTATGCCTCCAGAGTGTGGATATGTTACCAGGTTATATACATACATGTATACTCCAAAAGTAGATGAAACGAATATACATGAGTGTGCTAAAAATATAAAATGACAAATGTCAAAGTATCTAATCAACCTCCCTGTAATCCCGTCGATCAGAACACGCATAAAGGAGGGATCCTCCTCATCATCATCAAGTTCGGCTCTGCCTCACAGGCCGCGCCATCATCTGCAATCACAAAAAGGTCTGGTGGGTGTCCAGGAACACCGTCCCGTAACGTGGGAGTGAGTAGCTAACTCAGTGGAATAATAGAGCAAGGATTAACATGTTCTCAAATCAATCATGCGATAATAGTAAAGCAATAAATCAAACATTCCTAATACTGTTGTTAATGCAATTATGACATGACCTGATGTATGCCCTCACCGACGATCACCCTCATGCGGCAACATCTTACGACCGTGGCATGCCACACTCCCTAGAGTGCTCCACATCTTCCAGGCACATGCAATGCTATGGTGATATGAATTCCAAGTTGTTATTAGTCCATTCAAACAGCAGGATTGGGAAACTAAGGTACTTCCCTTGTATCAATCCCAACACAGATCCTGTCTAAGGTCGTCACTCCTAGTAATCTCATACGATGTATATTTTGTAGGTCGCTGCAAGGGCTGCCAGGGCTGTTGCACGCACTCGTTGCTCCGCTCCCCCATCACCTTATCAATACAGGCCTACTGTACTCTACTGCTACTGAAGGGTCGTCGCCTCCCGTAGACTTAGAATACGCTCGCGGTCACTACAAAGGACTCGTCGCCTGATCAGTGTAGGCCGACAGCTAGAATATAGTGTCCCATACCACCATAATCTGCTCACGAGTCTAGGTGCTCACTGGTCACTACGGGGAGGTTTATGGCCCCAGCGTAGGCCGACAGCTCGACCACGGTGTCCCATACCACCATGCCCGGCTCATGAGTCTTCGTGGATCAAGGTACCATGGTTAACAGGGTTTACAATGGTAAGTTCAGTACCCTAGGTTCAAGCAGTTATGACTCATACAGGGTGAACATACAATGGCCAGTCGGGTTACTTGACGGGCTCGACTAGCACGATCGCATCTCAAGTTGAATGACATGAAGTGCGTAAAACACTTCGTGTGGCCTAACCACTGCCGCCAACTCCAGAACACGGCTCGCGTTCATCGACGCGTCGTTCGTGGCGAAGATAAACTAACCACGAATTCGCTCGGTTACCGACTGCCTGGACTAAGTATAGTCCCAAACAATCAGGGAATCATGTCAGCATTCATGTAAGAGTAATGGAAATGAAATACAACCATGTGAGCATGTTAACACCTGTTATAACGTACAACTTAAGTAAATCATCCTACACATGTCTTTCACACATATAATGAAATTATGCATATCGCCAACATATAGGAAATCCTCTCCATTAGCCTATTAATTGAGAATTCAATCTCAACTAAACCATAATGAAATCATCAAGTACATGTTATAGCATACCACTTAAGTGCAACATCAAACATATGCATTTCATACATATAATGAAATCGTACATACGGCTAACATGTAGGAAATCATTTACATCAGCATATTAATTGAGAAATCAATCTCAAATTAATTCATAACACCATTTAATTCAATACATACTAATACAAGCATTTATACAAACACTTACACTACACACTTGAGTCTACATATAGTATGTCGACCCGAAATACGGATTTAGGCGAATCTCTTCGCCAAAATAATTATGCACGCATTCCTAACATTCTAATGCGACAACAATTCATGTCAATCACATCAGCAAACTATGAATGAAAACAGTACTTCCTACAAATGACTAAAATGCCCTAAATCTCATATTCTTCGTTGATTTACGAAACAAGAAACGGACAGCATGTTGTACATGTCAAACGGCGTTGCCGTCGAGAATCTACTATTAAACGACATTGAAAGCTTTGGAAACAGTCAATCAAAGCGTCTAAAATCCGCACCTTTTCCCTTATAGGTGAAGTGATTCGAACAGAGCGTACACGCTTCGTCTACGGCGACTAAGGAACCTGATTTACGAGATTTATCAACTAACAAACTATAGAACTAAAGAAGCATTAAATCAGCAACTTTCTAGGGCATTTTCTTACCTGCAAATGCGGAGAAATCACCGGCAAAGTGATTGGAATACGCCGCTTAAGCACGTGCAGCAGCATCAGGGAAAGCTCTCCCACCTTCTCTCACAAACTCTCACCTTTTCTCTCTCCCAATCTAGGGTTTTTGTAAATTCGGATGGGAGAGAAGAGTGAGGGTTTCAAGCCCTTTTATAAGCCCAAACTTGCCCGAAATAGACTCGGGAACAAGTTTCACTTGAGGGGTAACCAAATCGGGGCTGTTTCGGTCCAAAAGATGCTTTCTGGTGGTCCCCTGGTCGATTGCGATCGGACTTAAGCTCATGCGTACCAGATGTAGCACGTATTAAGTTTTCAGTCTGGCAGGGTTCGCAGATCGCACGTGGCGGACCAGTTTCAGTTCAGCGGTCACCGCACGTAGATCAGGGCTGAAAGTCTCATGATATAAAATAGAAATTTTTCCTGATCCAAGGGTGTAATCTGGCTGAATTCTGACGGTCAGAATGCTTAATACTGACGTGTCAAGTCGTGTGCCAGATTTGAATTTGAAATTCCAATTCTGTCCCTATTCGCGGTCTCTTCAATTCGGGCTCAATGAAATAGTCTGTGATTATCGGTTTGACTTGATTTTCGAAATGATTGTCAAGTCCAGCTGGGCGGTTCTAACGGTCTAAGATAGGAAGTAACGGACTTTCGACGCGCGGTCTAAATCCAATACAAGAATTCAAAGTGGTCCAGAGAACAAACCCGCTTAGAGTTTGATCCGAGGTTATAGAGTATTATGGAGTCATACGTTCTACTCGATTTGGGTCTTGTAGAACGTATTTAAAGTGATTAGGGACTGTTTCCCAGCTACTCCAGCGTTGCGCTAGCAAACTTACGCTAAATTTTCATAGGAATTAATCCTAAGTGGTTTCTTTGGCTATGAAATTGGGTTCTGAGCGATTTTTCAGGTGTTTTAGTTGACCCATTGCCTAAGGACGTCAAATCCCAGATTGGCCAAAATCCGGGGTGTTACAATTTCTCTGATCACATACTTCTCTTGACCAACCCAATTCAAAATTCTAACATA
This sequence comes from Magnolia kwangsiensis, assembly GCA_037074715.1. Classification (NCBI taxonomy): domain Eukaryota; kingdom Viridiplantae; phylum Streptophyta; class Magnoliopsida; order Magnoliales; family Magnoliaceae; genus Magnolia; species Magnolia kwangsiensis. The sequence continues at coordinate 36,781,777 of CM073587.1, read as the reverse complement.
ATGGGGGACATCAAGAAGCCACCAAGAGAAAGCCATGAATCTGATTGGGAGATATGGTTAAAATCTATAGCCAACTTCTGCACCAATAGTTCTATGCATTCTAATGTAGAATCTTCGCCTTCTACATTTTCAAAGAAGAGGAAGTCGAAAAGCAAAGGAGAGATTCTATAAGAGAAAATCAAAGAACATAATAAGAAGTGTTATCAAAACACATGGGATTGTGTTAAGATTCCACATGAGGTGGTTAAGTTTATAAATCCTAATAAGGATGAGACGATTATTATTCTGATAAGTCTTCATCACCATCTTTCCATGCTTCGAGCGAACCGACTGACCAATTAGCATAGAACAAACTCCTTTATACTGTCAATTGGGTCATTAAGGAACCGAAGATCATGGAAGGCTTTCTTTTGAAGAGAGAATTACAGCAGAAGATAGGCCAAATATCCCTCATGTAATTCTTAATCCCCTATTATAATCCTCATACTCTCTACCCTACTCACTATTTCGAGACTGTTCAATAGTGCTTCCACAATAGGGATTCTTTATGGGGTAATGACGAGTTTCAGACCCACAATTTCCTTTCTCATCACTTTTACTACAACGCATGGGTAGAAGCCATCCTGAGGAAATACATGTGAATCCTGGTCGATGTTGATTTGTATAGTGCTATTGAAGCTACTTCTGATCATTTTTTTCAAGGGTACTATGGTGTATAAAGGCTTCTTGGAGTACTGGTATTCGACAATGAACTCTTTCCATCTGCCCATAGGTGAAGTGAGCATAACCTTGTGGGAACAGCATCGTATGGTGGGACTTCCCGTCACAAGACGCTTCTTCGATGAATTTGTCCCCACCAACAAAGAGTTCACTTATTTTATCCTGCATGAACGCCTTCAATTTCTGCAACAACCATGGAACTCTTTCGAGAGATGTCAAAATTCCCTAACATCCGAAAGATATCACATTTCCAATGGCTTGCACAGTTTATGAGAGACTTGTTGTACATTCTCCAACTTCTTTTTGTTTATTTATATTTGGAAGCATATATCTGTGATATATATTTTTGACATTTTCATTCATTTTATAGTTTCTCGGGCAGCCATTCATAGGATTTGGAGAACCTTAAATGTAAAATAAGGAGCTCAGCAGATTATAGCTCTAATGTTGAATTAGCCACTTGCCGATTAGATCAGTTTGGTGGTAATATCGAGTTTGAAATGGGTGGATGCTAACTGGCCGATTTTGTGTTACGCCCCAAATTTGGAACCCGGAAACTACTACTTCCCAAGTCCCGAACTCGTGTCAGAGCAACTTCCTCGTCACTCGCCAGACTTGGAGAACGGTTAGCTAACTTTCCGTACACTAAACCTAGCTCATGGCGGAGGAATTTTTTTTTCAATGGTTAATCTGTTTAGGTGGTTACACATTTTGTACATGGTATCAATGCATATCGAAGAGACGAACTTGTTCGACATGTCACAAATAATATGGTACACTAACTCAACAGTAATGAAGGAAACAATAGCAAACTCCAACAGCTCTCGCATGCATCTTGAAAAATGTGTAAAGCATACGTATGAGCAGACCACAACTCGTGAGTCTACTGCATGTCGGGAGTAAAATACGTCTTATCAGGGTGCTCCCTTAAAGATATCTAAAACAACCATAAGCATGTTATCAACCAATCATGTTATCATAGGTGAGTAGGTTATCAATCAAGTATGTCATATAACTATACAGGTTATCATGAACGTGACATCAATAATAGGCATGTCACTCAACAAGCGACCATGAATAATTAAAATAGCCAATCATCATGAACAAGACATTTAAATTCCATTTTCTACTATAGAACATACGATGGAAGGGCAATGGTAGAGCTGGCGTGTGGAGTCGGGATGATAATGGATGAATGAATGCATGAGTCAAATGCTAAACATCCCTCCTTTCTGCGAGTACATCTCCACAACACATGATAATCTCCACCAGGAATCACGACCATACCATATATGGGTAATCCACCATCCACACATAAGAGTGGGACAAAATCACCCATCATTCACTTTTAGAGTAAGTAGAAATACTGGCAAGTCTATGAATGGGAAAATGTTGGCAAGTCCATGAATGCTATCAGCCGTACCAAGGCTATGCGATGCAAGGCATGAATGCTGTTGGCCATATCAAGCTATGCGATGTAAGGCATGAATGATGTCGGCCATTCTAAGGCTATGTAATGCAAGGCCTATGTAGCCAACTGTCATATACTGAGGATGCATATGAAGAGGATGCAATTCAGTGTGCAATGTAAAAGAAATGATATGTCATATGCAGAGGATGCAATGCAAAAGAAATGACAATGCTGGAGTGTGTAGTTGGGATTATAGTACATGGTATCACAAGATGTGGGGTTCATCACATGGGACTTCTATCCAAACCAGTTCCATACCTAAGTTCGGATAGCTAGACTTAATGTGATAAACTTCTGATCTTAGGTTGGTCATGTGCTCAACTGAAATCCTGACCATTGTGAAGGAATATATAATGATTTGGTTGCACACCACCAGCCCAAGTAGATAGTAAATGAATGAATGAATGAATGAGTCAAATATTGAGTACATAACTCTTGCTCAGTAAGTTCACATATAACCACCATAGCGCTTCCGATGTGGGTCAAGGTTCCGCCCCACTGTACGTAAAGTAGTCTGCTAACCACTGGTAGCTTACCTATGCCCTTAGGCCCCACCCACATCAGAGTCTGCCTATATGTGCCCGCCCACATGTGCAATAGTGACGGGGCATCAAAATATTAGTACCGTACATCTCCAGAATTTCACCGGGTGTTGTACACTCTACACCAGATCACCGTCCATTGGACGCGCAACCATACAGTGTAAAAGACCTCACTATCCGCCTGACCTATAGTCAGCCAATATCTACCTGACACGTTGATAATGCACCCATTGATGAGCTGGTAAAACTCAGCCTAGGTATGCCCCTACCCTCGGGTGGATAAGACCAAACCCCCTTCCAACCGACCACGATATAGTGAGAGACGCAACTTAATGGATACGGCCCTCGTGCGCTCATGTATCCACTCAGTCTCGACGTTGGAGCATCCCTTGACCATGGGGGTTTAGGGACTTTCACCCATGGACATCCAAAGTGCCCATATGCTGAATCCTCAACATTTTTGGTGTCCCATATGACCATTCATGATAAGCCCGTGGATGCCACAGCCCTGATGTTGCTAGGGCGCCAAACGATCATGTTATAAAATGTAAGATGCATGAGTCATACCATCCAGTCATGCATTAACTTGCGCGTACCATGTAATTATGTGGGGTAACTCCATCTCACAAGGAGTCCCATAAACATCTTAGCCTAATGGCATATGCTATAATCAATCATCCCTTATAACAGACAAACCAATGATGCGTATGAGAATGTATCATGATGTCATACTAAGCATGTTCTCAGTGTGTCGATCATGTCACACAAAATGCGAGATGCATGAGTGACACCATCCAGTCATACACCAAACCTGCACATATCGTGCGATCATGTGGGGGCAACTCTGTCCCATAAGGAGTCCCATAAACATCTCAGACCAATGGCACGCGCTATGATCAATCATCCCTCATAATAGGCATACCATTATCCACAGCTATGTGGCGCATGAGCATGTATCATACAGTCATGTGCATAGAGTACATAACATATAGGGATTCACATGTATCATCAATATCATGACCATTGTCCAATACTATCATTATACATGCCCTAGGCATTAGTTGTCTATTATGCATAAGGTTATCCTTACGTCCACCAACATCATTTGTTTATCATTATCTATGCATCAACTAGAATATGGTTATCTTATCCACATTATCATTACAACAATCAATACGTGCATTATTATCACTTGGATATTAAGCATGGTAGTCAACTAGCATGTTTTGTCATCATATGTATATATAAAATATCATCATCATTACCATGAGGATCATTTTCACTTCATGATTAACATAAATAATGTCATAAGTACTATAAATAATTACTTATCCATCATCAATGCATATGCTATAATTCACCATCCATTAAATCATATCTATCATTTCAACCAACAACTCACAAACATCATTATCATGTTACCATACATGTATTATCATCTCACCCATCACTAGGTTTGTCCTACCTAGTGTGACTTCCACACTGGAGTTGAACTACATGCAAGGCATGAAGTCGTATAGGTCAAGCGTGTGTCCCACTTGGTGAACCAATAGGCCAACCCAAGGGTATAAATGTCTAACCACAATGCTTTCAATGGTGTGGATCTAATTTCACAACTAAGTGGGCCTCATACATTTCATCAACTAGAAATAATGCACAATCTCAAACACAAAGGATAACATGTTAACATCTTTCATGTCATATATCATATCGGGCCCACTAGCCACATACACAACAAACTAAGATAAAGCCCAATTATCCAGTTTATGCATTGTAAAATAGGTCTCTCTGAGCATGGTTTACTTGACTAGAGGTAGTATGCAAGCGCGCTGCCCAGTTGGCAATGGGCCTGCCTAACAGGCTCAAGGAAGACTACCACTGTGGGCTTCTCACTCCCCAACAATTTCTCTTAATGTTAAGCCCATTTGGGCCTTAGGATTGCATCATTTAGATGGGCCCAAGGCTACCTATGTATTAAGAGAACATTTAAACAACATGATCTGTCCACTAAATATTTTACTAGTTATACAATGCCCATTTACAAAACATGCCATGTGGACCTCATTACATGAAAGGTAAGGTCCATACAAGATAGCCCATATTAGATGACCCACTTAAGGTTTTTAGGCCCAAAAATATATGAGAGTTATTTTTTAGATTTTAAATGTTGCATTAAATGCTTTGGGAAGGTGGTGGACCCCACTGATGTGGCCCACATAAATTTTACATCAAATAGATTTTTGTACAATGTTGGTTTCTGGCCATCTTCAATTCAGATTTATGATAATGTGGGACCTACATATGGTAAAAGAAAATAACCACCTGGTAGCTCTATATATGGGCTTTACAAATTTTAAGGCAGGCCTCATTGGTTGGGTGAGTACAATTTACGGTGATGGCCTAAACATGGGTACTTTGAGAAACTATGCAGGAAATATAATGCAGAATTAGATTCAGCCCAATCTTGAGTACGTCCCATGATCACAGGGGACCACCTTTTAATGTCCCATTAGGTGCCCTTAGTTGTACTATATATGTACTTTTAAAAATAATAAGCTAGGATCAACTGGTTGTGCACACGTAAAATTTGGTATAGGGCCAAACATAGGTACTTTGATTTTCTGCACAACCATGCCTGACCACATTTTGGGATCCACTCCCTGATCATGTGGGGTCTGATTTAGCCTGAGTAAAATATTATTTATCTATTCATTGGTATAGGTTAAAGGTTTCAAGTGGTGGCCTACTCATATCTCCAGTGTGTGGTCCACTACAGAGGCCTAAATTTGGTACAAAACACAAATAATTAGACAATTTTCAGAAAAGGGGTCTATCACAACTTAGGGCACAATCTCCGAACACTTAGGGAGTCATTCCTGACAAAAAGGTGGGACATCCCAGACACTTTTATAAGGATTAAACATCCCCTAAATTGGGACCCTTAACTACAGAGTGTGGGGCCCACTACAAGGTGTCAAAGCGGCCTACATGCAATACAGTTAAGTACTTTGAAAATTTTAGCAAACAGAAAGTGTAAAGGAAATGAAATAGATCCAATGGCAAGTGGGATCCACATGCTAGCAAAGCATAGATAAGAGACACACATCAATACACATGGCTGTCTATTTTAAAATGTATAAATCACAAGTGTTCCCACACCAAAGTGGGTCAATAAGAGGATAATTGTTATGTATAACATAGATCGAACATATTCATCAAGTAGCACATGAAATATATTGATAAAATCTCTATGATCAGATTTTATGTTGGAAAATCTGATCCAATGGATGGTTTAGTAATACATCATTTAGGTTGTATATAAATTTCCAACCAGAGCCTTGGATCCATCTGGACCATACAAAATAATTTAGGGTTTATCCTTACGGAATTATCCGTCGGTTCAGGACTTTCTAAAATTTATTATGAAAGAATTTGATCATAGGGACCATAAGTATGATTATTTACTATCTTAAGTATGCTAAGAACAAATATCAAATGCATCTGACCGTTGGAATCATGGATATTGACCGTACAAGAATGGTCATAACAAGCTCCCAAATATATCTTTCGTATAAGGTCAAGATCTCAGTGGTCTGAACTCTGATTGAGGCTTATTATATACCATTTGAAAGCTGGTTTGATTTTCTATGAATCCAATAGAATGTATATTTTTAATACATTCATTAAATGAGCTAAAAATGAGTCTGTTTTAGGCAAATCAGAATCCTACATGTTTTGCTGGACAACAGCCAAGTAAACTTGATGCTACAGATGATTAGACCATTGGATGGCTATGAAATTTGGCCCTGAAAGTGCACCTACTACGTGCCCTGGTTTTTCAATTACGTTGTAGGTTGAGTCAGTGATAACAACGCCTAACAAGAAGATCAAGTCAAGCGTCTGCCTCAACTGGATGTGTAGAAGCTCACCGAAAGGTAAATCATAGCCTCACATCCCATGTCCCAAATCACCAGGTGATTAAACCCTTAAAAAGAACTAGAACATCTTAGGGTTTATGTGTAAGAAAACTTTTTATCAAAAAGAAAATCTTCTAAGTTTTTCTTACACTGTCGATTATATCGATTCCCCTTTCGATATGATCGACCAGCTCTGTCGATGTCCTCGGCATATCAATTAATACACTCGAGTGAGGACAAAAAGCGTCCAGCAATCAAACAATCTTCTGGACGATTTATCGATATATCGACCTTCGAGTAGATATCATCGATATTCGAAAATCGATCATATCTGAAGTGGATCAATCATATCGACAGACTGCTTTCCGGCGCCCCTATTTTTCTAAAGAAAATTAAAAAATGCTTCAATATATCGATGACTGTCCGATACAATCTGAACTCAAATATCGATCATATCGGGTGTCAGTCGATCATATCGATTGAGGGTGCATGTTCTCTCCAGCAAGAATTTCAGGTTGCTTTTGATGTTGATCGGGGTGCCAGTCGATTAATCGATATTCTTATATTGATCATATCGAGACTTTGTCGATTGGATCGAGTCAGGACATAAATCATCCAGCAAGCTTACATGTAAATCTATACGATTTATCGATCCCATCGACAAGGTATCCGATATGATAGATGTATAAATTCCGATGACATCGACGGTTTTTCCGATCATATCTGTAATCCTGAAATTTTTTAAGGCTTCTCTCTTATTTTTCAACTGTCGATAGATCGAACCATCACTTGATGGAATCGGAGTTCGAAATTCGATAACATCGATGTGTGTCTCGATCCCATCGACCAGTCGGCGGAAGGTTTTCAAAAGTGAAATGACAATTGAGTTTGTATCATCGAGAGGTCGGCCGATACAATTGAGAGTATACGCTCGATCATATCGAGGACTGATCGATGATATCGAAATCTGTCATAAATATGACCGTTTATATCCGTTGGAACCTTTTTCCTATAAATAGAGAGAGTAGTCTTCATTGCTGGGAGAGAAAGCAGAGAGTGCTTTAGAGTGTTTTAACCTTCCTATCATTTACCTAAGCCCTTTCTCCCAGGAAGTTCATCCTCCAATCCACCCTCATCATTGATATCTTATAGAGTGGATTGGAGAATGAACTTTCGCATTTAAGGATCCTTCAGCTACTACCTTAATGACATATCATTAAGCTGGGATGCCTTGAATGCATAGATGATGAGAACCTCTCTATCTTTCTTATAGAAAAATCTTCAGAGAGTGGTATTCCATCATAGCCTTGACCCAACCTAAGCCTAACAAATATACATCTTTGTGTTGCGGATCAAGGGAGCTGAAGATTCTTCATGAACAAGAAAGAGATCTTCATCATTGCACTGAAAGGGACTCATCAGCTTATCTGTAAGTACTAAGAGTCCAGAGGACACTTGCAGAGGACACTTGCAATCATTCCTTTTTAGGATTGGGTTTTAAGTGTTGCTCACCATTTAAAGTCCTCGAAGGAGGCCTCCGAGGGGAGTGTACGTGTGGGGTGCATTGTGTGGACCCTTGATCTGTGGAGAGTATAAACATTTGGTTAGGAGTACACCAGTAAAACTCCAGGGTTAGAGGTGAACCGAGTAGAAACCTCAGGGTGCGTTGTGTGGACCCTTGTCCTGTGTGGGCATAAATATCTGATTAGGAGTACGTCAGTAAAACTCCAGGGTTTTAGGTGAACCGAGTAGAAACCTCTGTAAAGGTTGAAGGTGAACCTGATTTAAAACCTTAGGTTTGAGGTGAACCATGGGAAACCTCCTTAGTGAAATCCGGTCACTCAAGGGTTGAGTGTGGAAGCCGGGAGTGGAGTAGACAAGTCGTCGAACTACTATAAAATGACTGTGTTTGAGATTAATATTGTCTTTCATTTATGTGATTGCCTTGCATGTCTTTATATATGATCACATTCTATGCACATACAGTCATATCCATCACAATCTCATCTATACATTGTTTGTCTTTTAAATAGTTTATGATTGGATCCTCTATTAGGCTTGGAAGCCAATAGAGTTAATTCTTGAGTAATCCTAATTTATACTCTGTGATAGGATTAGTGAGATAGGACTGAAAAATAACTTATAAATCTTTAAAAAGTCCTATTCACCCCCCTCTAGGACATATTTGGATATTCCTACTTCAACTTAAGTGGTCTTCACCGTAATATTAGGCCCAAGTTTAGATCATATTATGTTCGTAATATTCCCAGGTTTCAACTCTGATCTTGTCATTATTGATTTTATATGATTTTTAAAGCTTACTGTCCTGATATAAAAATAAGATTACATGTGAAGGGTGCGGATATGATGTTCATCGTGGTGGACCTTACTACATGTGGGACACCTTACTGACCACCATAGCCATAAATACATGCACACAAGAACTCCACACCAATGGAGCCCATACATATCAAGAAAATAAAAAGAGAAAGAATGAGGAGGATGAGGAAGATGGAAGGAGGGGTGTAGACTCACCTTAATTGATAGATGGTTGGATGATGATGTGTGGTCCACTCCCTCTAGGTTTGATGATGGGCCACACCTTGGCCCCACTCTCTCTCACTCTCTCTTAAAATCTTAGAGAAAAGAATAAGTGCAAGAGAGCTTCTACTCTTATATAGCGAATTGGGGGTTGAGGTGGAAAGATGATGTAGCAAGTTTATGGGATCTTATTAGTGATAAAAGTAAGGTGGAAGGTGATGTATGGTATGAGTAGTGGATGGATGAAGTGGATGGTGCTAAGCATGCATTGACCAAGGTGGAAGAAATCTAGACATGCATTGGCTAATGGATGGATAAGGGTTATGGGTTGTAGGTGATACATGGTGGATGATGAAGTGGAGTGTCGTAATTGGTTATTTAAAGTGATACGACACAAATCAAGACATGCATTTGATGCATGTATAGGATGAGGTGGACATGAGTCATGATTAGTTTCTATAGGATGAGGTGGACATGAGTCATGATTAGTTTCTAAAGCATTGGGAGAGAGCTAATGATGAGTTTTGGGATAGAATCCAAATTTGTCTTATAGTGCTTTTCGTATATGTGCTAGCTTCTTATTTTTTCATGTAACAATTGTCCTATTTATTAGTAATTTACATGTTCTAAAAGTGGGCTTTAGGCCCATATGGGCTCAATTCCAATTGGCCAATATAATAAAGGTTTTCACTATTGGGATCGCAACGACGACGCGGTCTACATGATAGAGGTCTCAAGATCATCCAAAACAAATCACTTGGGTGAGTTTTCTAGGTGTAGTAGGGTGCAGTGTGTGGTCTATCAACGGTGAGAGTTGGGACACGTGGGCATATGAGCGATGTTGTAAAAGACCAGGATCCCACATCTACCCACCTTATAAAAAAATTTCGTCCTCAAAATTTCTAACTAAGGTCACATTCAATCATGTTAAACAAATGAACAACCAAATCCCAAAGATCATTGTATAATCACAATTAATTCATAACATCTAGATAGGGCATTACAACCAAGAATACCTTAATTGAACATCAAACAAGTAAGAACATCAACCAAGAATACTTTAATTGAACATTAATAATTTATACTCATGTGTTTTATGCACTGGGATAACTAAGTTTTCTTAGGTTTTCAAATATTAGAGTACACATAGGTTACCCTAGGATTATTGCTCTGATACCAGGTTTGTCACGCCACAAATTCGGAACCCAGGAACTTCTACTTCCCAAGTCTCGAACTCGGGTTGGAGTAACTTTCTCGCCACTTTCCAGACTTGGTGAATGGTTAGCTAACTTCCCGTACACTAAACCCAGCTCATGGCAGAGTATTTTTTTTTTAAACGGTTAATCTATTTAGGCGGTTAGACATTTTATACATGGTATCAACGCATATCGAAGAGATCACTACCTAAAAATCAAGTAAAGCCTACGGACTTTGAAAGTTTTTAGCTATAGATTAAATCTATAGCAATTATGCTACAAATTTAATCCGTAGCTAAAACCTAATTGATCTGTAGCTAAAACCTACATCCTCACCAGATCTTTATTAAATATTGATGGTGCTTAAGGGGCTCCATGGGGTCCATTGGAATATATGTGTTTGTTCTAAGCCGCTCATCAATTCTATTATATAATTTTAATGGATGAGCCCAAAAATTATGTAGATTAAAGGTCTAAGTGGACCACACCATATGAAATAATAAAAATTAAATTTTTATTGTTAATATGTTGTGTGGTCTTCTTATAGCTTCGGTCTGACTCATTTTTTACATCAACCCTTAAAATAATATTTTAAAATTAATGGACGGAGTGGATAAATAACATACATCACGGTGGGCCCCATGATCCTAAAACCCATGGCTTAAGGGCCGTCCGTCATGTGCCCCTCATCCAAAATGAAATCCAATTCTGTCTGCCCTTTTCTCCCGTGCGTAGACCTCCCCAAACCCCATTTCCATTGCCATCTCTCCATCTCCCAGGCTCCCTCACCCTCTCTCTCTCGCACTCATCCTCTCCCTTTCCCTTGCCCTCTCTCTAACCACGATCTATTGTTGTCGAACGCCCTACTCATGCACACCCTCTCTCTCTCTGTCTGAAGCTCAATTAAAGGCTAGCTCATTCACGACCGTGAGGTATTTCTCTCTCTCTCTCTCTCTCTCTCTCTTTCTCTCTCTCTCTCTCTCTCTCTCTCTCTCTCCCTCTCCCTCTCTCTCAATCTCTCTCAATCGATGCTGATTTAGGGATTTGGGGATTTAGTAATTTATGGATTCCTGATTCGATGTGGAGCCTCATTTAGGAATTTGGGGATTTTATGGCTTACAAATTTGAATGTAGACCCCGAATTGGGGTTTTCCTAATTTTACAAATTAGGGATTTTAGAATTTTGCACATGTGGAGCATTTGGTGAAATGAAAACCACATTTTCAGGAAATTTATAAAAAATAAACGAAGTCCTTAATTTATATTTTAGTAAATCCAAACAAGCCCTAAGTTTCAGTGGCATACAGTGATGACCTAGCACTCTAGAGACACATTTCCACTTTGTCCAGTTGCTTCTGATTTAGTTGAAAACATCCTAATTTAATGATGATGATTACATTGAACTGTGATATGTCAATGTGGGTGATAATGGACAGATCTTTAATACATGTATGATCTTTATGTTGTGTTATTAGTATAGGGCTATCTATGGATGTTCATATTTTTTGCATCTCATATTATAAGATTTGTAGGTGAAGAAGACACTCCTATCAAGCTCTTCATGCATTTGAATCTCCTTGTAAGCATTCTTCTTTCATTTCCAAGGCTTTTAAATATGAGCTTAAAGATGAGCATCAAGTGAGATTTTCATGGAGAACATTACATTGAACATCCATCCTAAGTATCTTTCTACTTTCATTACAACTAGAAATTTATTTCATATATTATAATTAAATATTTGAATATAATTTTATACAAATTTTACAATTTATTTTTGTACTGCATCTCCATTTTAGGGAAGAACACCAAAAATCTTAGCATCTGGGGTTAATGAAGGTCATGTTCCAGCTTGAAAAAAAAGTTACTAGACAAAGATATCTATCTAAGGTGCCCAACTTGACCCAATCAAGTTTAGGTGGTTTGCAGAAGCCAATCCTTTTTAGTCTAATATCTTAACATTGTAACGATCGTGACCACTTGGTTGGGCGGCAATGAACCGTGGTTGGTCCTACCTTGGCCATGGTTCCCTAAACCATGGGCTCGTCCATAATGGAACTAAAATTCCTTTGGTATTGGCCATAGCCTTATACGCAATAAGTATAAGAAAAAGTATCAAAGATCAAAGTTTTGAAATAGTTTTAATTGAAAAAATAAAATTAAAATCAATGTATCTTCTCCATCCACATACATCTTACACCTGCACAAGAAAGAATGTTTGATTAAATTCCTTAAAGAATGTTTAACACATCATTTTTTTGTCAGCATTATGTACTTTTTATATACCTAGCACATTTACAAGTTATAACTGACACTGCTGTTATACATCAATCTGTTGTTCACATGTTGCCTAGCTATTCACTTGGCCCTTATTACGTGGATATATTATGGAGAAGACATCTAACAGATGTTTAACTTCATGGAGTGATGAAGTCTCATGGTTATGTTTTCCTTCTGTGTCCACATCGCCCATTCCTATCAAAATACGCCCTCTTTTGTTGGAGGTAAGCTACTAGAAGGGATGGGGCTTCTTTGATTTAGATTAGTGGATTGTTTGTTATTCTTTTTCATGGTCTTGTTGCATATTTTTCCTTCTAGTATTGATCTATGTTGTGTTGCATTAAGTCAAATGCATGCTAAGTATCGATTATTTCCTTATAGAACATCATTGAGTTTAAGTTCAATTCGATTTTGATCTGGTTTCCTGACCTGTATTGACTCTTGTGAATGCATGTTGTGTTTGAGTTTTGACTGGTGAACTTTCATGTTTATGTTTGAGCTTTGACTGGTGAACTTTCATGTTTTAAATAAAATGGTATTCTTGTGTTTCTGGTGATCACTGAGGAGTTTCAGTCCCAGCCAAAACCCGTCCTGTTTTAGTGATGAGTTCTGATCCTAACCAATCTGACAGTCTGGTCCATTCCAGGTAAGTAAACACCGGTCATTGCTGAGTCTCATCAAACAACTTGCTTCTGTGATCCCATTTAACAACGAGACTGTTAGGACTGCTCTAGACACTGGTTTTGGGGTATGCTGAATTCTTCTAAATGCCTTCTCAGTTCATTCCATTTCACACACTTGCCACACACTGTTTGAGAAAATCATTCTTATTCTTGTTTTTAGCATGATATAACTTTGTGCTTAGCATCTCTAAACTTTAGTGTCAGGTTGAATTTGTTCAAGAGGTTTATATGGTGCCTAGCTTGTTGTTTGGTTTTTGGTTCAGAAACTTGACATGTTGCACATGCTTCATATTAGTCGAAGCTCAAATTGTTTTAATTTTTAAATCTGGTTAATTTTGAAAAGCTTCTCCAAATTTATGCTTTTCATCTGAATGCATTTCAGATTGTATTGGATGGTATCATGGTTTTATTGATGTTAAGTTTTACCTACTTGTCTCCTCTCTTATTCTACTATGGAATGTGGGTTTTTTTTTTTTTTTTTTGTGTGTGTGGTTTCTTTTGCAAGAATAATACTTGATTTATATTTGATTTCAGGAAGATCTCCTTTTGTCATATGGTTAGGAAGACGACTTAAAAGCCCTTATCCCACATGTCCCTCAACGTTGCCAATGCCTTCTCATGTCTGCTACTTCAAGGTATGGTATCTCAATTCTTTGTGTACTGGATTTGAAAGCTCGTTCCTTTCCATTCATCGCTTACTGCTACCAGCTTTTAAAGTTCATATCTATGTTCTTGTACTACTTTAAAAAAGGTTCTTGGAATACTTTAATGGCTGTTAATGTCAATAGCCTTAAATGGTCATGTAGAAGAAATCAATTATACCTATTTACAATTGCGGGCATGGTCCGGTGATCCAGCCTATTGATCTGATGGGCCACACCTTGGATGGAATGTGCTTCAACCAATTCTAGTCAATTTTTAACGAAGTTACTGATTAATGTCAGCCAAGTTGGATGGAGTTGATCTGACTGGACTAGTTTTTTAATACACGACAGTTTTCACAATACTGCTTTAGTTGTAGTTTATCAGCTAACTTTAAAACTGTGTACAGGTTGCAAGTTGGGTTGTTTACCTATTGAAAAGAAATGTATTAGAAATTTCCTTTGCACAGAGGGACTCACACGAGGCACAAGTGCAATTTGCATTGGAAAGAGGTGTGCCTGTAGTTATTAGTGTGCTTGGAACCATACAACTTCCTTACCCATCTAGAGCCTTTGACATGGCTCACTGTACTTAAAATAACATATGACTTTGATTATGTACTAGCTAACAATAGAGCCATTTTCATTAGGAAAAGAAACCATATTGCAGGTTCTAAACTTATCGTTGTCTTCACACACTTTCATTTCCACATTCTCATCTCTACAACACCAATTCTCTGCTCATGCTGCTTTCTAACTGCCTAACAGTTTGCCTCATATAGAATACTAGGTCCTCTTATTTATTTATTTATTTTTAACTGCTTTATAAATTAAAATTTGTATACTTGTGTATCTTTCAACGTTATAATGTTAACTTTACAATGAATCTTGCATTGAGAATCTTGTTAACCTTTTCCAAGTTGCTCCTAAATTTAGTCCAATCAACTCATTGCAATTAAGTAAGCCCTTTTCTATTGGTGGAGCTATTTTAACAAGTATATGAAATTTTAGTTGAAGAACTCTTCTACCAAGGTACCACTATTACTAAACTTGTTCACCTTCTAGCCACTTGTCTATTGCCACAATTATCATTGACACCGCCATCTTAGCCTTTGTCCTATTAATCTGGGGTAACATTTATATGTTAGATTGGCAAATAAAATAGAAGTGAATAGATATTAATATTCTTATCATCAACTTCTTCTAAATTGATTCAGTGGCTACAAGGGTGTTTAAATGGTGCTTATGACTAACTCTCCTATCCGTAGAAACAGTCAAAGAATTTATTATTATTATTTTTTTTTCACTTTTCTATGGTTGTAGCCTATATGGATTGAACACCCTAGCAGACACTTTAAAAGAACAAACAACTGTGATTATAGGTCCAAGTGGCGTTGGGAAATCCAGCCTGATCAATGTGTTGAGAAGCAATCAACCTGTTTTTGATGAGTAGCTTGAGTAGTGTGTGCACACACTCTTTACTCTTCTATATTTCAATGGTTTCAACCAATTTTTGCATCATACCACTTGTTTATCAAGCATTTGGATCACAAAAATGTCAATAAACAGCCTAACATGCAGGTCGTTGTAGTCAATGTTACCATAAATCTAGCTCAACACTCAAGGTTGGAACCTTTTGTAGCTATAGTTGGTGCAATAAATGACTTGATGAGATACTTGCGCAAATGCTTCTTGTGCTCCATTAAAATACCAAAATTGGGAGATGCCATAAGTGAGCAGAGGATTGCTCTGCATTCTGCTCTAGAGAAGTGCCTTGTACAGCTAACAAATAAGGTGTGTTAATCCTCTCTACTCTCCATATATCAATAAAAACTACAATCTCCTTTTTTTGTGTTTTTTAAACTAAAGGGAGCATCTTGGAATTTTGTGACCCATAGATGTTTCAGATTTGAAAATAGTTCTCTCCCTCTCTCTCATTTCCTGTTGTGGTTTTAGGAACAAAGGAAGTTGTATCATTCATTTTGGGAATTTTGGGATCCTTAGTAACAATTCCAAACAAAGAAAAAGATGTGATGCTTTAGTAAAGTGTAATGAATGTCAACTATGTGTGTTAGGACCTTTATCAGCATGAAACCTCTTACAAGTTCAGATAAATGGATAAAAGAACATTTATTTAGTAATTTATTTCAATAGAGGTTATTTTTACAAGTGACATTAGATCACTGTATGAGTGTTACATGCAATCTCTTTCTTATAATTTTGAAATATCAACACCAGAAGAAAAAAATATAACTACAACCATTAAGACATTCTGTATACTGATCTTTCAAAAAAAAAAGAAGAAGAAAAAGACATTCTATACTGGCAATTTTTTGGGTATCATTTTTCCCCTTCTTTATGGAAGAAACAAATAGACAATACATGTGGATAAAAATAGTCATCGTTTTATTCAACTATTGCCCCACCCACCCGTCAACACCCAAAAGAGAGGATCTTCATGTTTTTTTGTTGACCATGTGGCATGTCTTCCTGAATTTTGCTCTTTTTTTTTTTTTTTTTTCTTTTCCAGGTTGAATGCTCTCTTTTTTCCTCTAGATGGATTACATGGAGCAGTTTTTTAAAGACCAAGTGTCTGTCATTCATGAAACTTATTCATGAAACTTTAGAAGCAAAAGAAAGTGCTTTTGAGAAATTGCTCCAGGGAGAGCGTGACAAGGCAAAGCTGTCCAACAATGATTTTACAAGCAAAGAGGAGAAGAAACTTAGGTATTAAATTTAATTGACATCTCTGTAATGAATTGTTTATCTTGTTGATGGAAGGTGATAGAGGAAAACCATACTTTACCTCCTCCCCAAATGTGTGTGCGCATGTACACATGCACATGTTAATGCATGTATGTGCACACACACACACACACACACACACACACACACACACACACAAATGCATAAGTTAGATTCCTTTGCTATAATATCTAGGTTTTACACTCTTTAGAGTCCATGACTACTGAATATATTTTTTTTTATCTAGGTTTCTCAACTGATTAGCAAAAAAAAAAGAAGAAGCATGCTCACGCATAAAAAAAGAAGAAGGCTTTTAATAATAGTAACTATTTTAGGATTTGATATTCATAATACAACCCCATCTTGGTTTTCATTATTTTAAATCATCCAAACTCAAACAAATATGTCAGATTTGAAAATTTTTCAATTTCTCCAGTTTGCATCTTATGGGCCAACCTGCTATTGATATTAGAAAATGTGCAAACTTTACCATTCATCAGAAGTCCCACTCATCTTGTGGGCCTCTAGCAAGGATGAAGAAGAAGACAAGGAGACCAGACAGTGCAAGTCTCTCTTTAAAAATTTGAAGTTCTTCTTGAGTCGTGAGGTATTCTTGTTTATCTTTTGTGTGTAATTACTTGTATAATGATTTTCTTTTGATGAGGCATAATTTTTGGCACAACCTGCCAATGGCTCTTCTATGAGCATTTGAACTGTTATCTTTGTTTTAAAAAATGTTTGTGAACATAGGGGCATGTTCACTATCTTTTTTTCTTCTTCTTTTCCATGTCATAAGATTTTGATGTTCGAGAGTTTGCTATATTAGTTGCTGGCAGATTGTCGGAAAAGAATCTAACATATGTTCTGCCTGCACTTTGTCGCCATCTCATACAATTGTTGATGCATCTTGAGCAAAGGTTATCTAAAAAATATCTACTTTCCAATAACATTATTGATTTATGGGGAAATAAATGCCTTTTTTTCATATTCAGAGTTGGTAGTGGTGTCATACAGAGGTTTTGGGAAGATTTATGGTGTGAGGAGTGCTTGCTGAGAGTTTTGGAGATCTTTATGTTAGTTCATCAAAGAAAGTAGGCTTTAGTGAGCCAATTGTTTCAGCATGTTCGCAATAATATTGCGTGGAATATCACCTTTAGAAGGAATCTAAAAGACGATGAAATCTTTCATATTCTCACCTTTTCTCCTATTTTTAATCTGTTTAAATTCCACTTACAAGTTTTGGCTATAAAATTTTTACTCTCAACTCCCAAGGAAAATTCTCTGTGAAATCTCTTACTATAGCTCTTGGTAGGGGGTTCGACGGAAGGAATTTGTATTCTCAAGAATTTGGAAGGGTGTGCTTCCTTTAAAGGTGAAGGCTTTAGCCTGGTTAGCTTGCAGGAAAAGTCTCTCCATGGATAACTTTCAGAGATGTGGTTTAAGCGCTTCAGACAGGTGTGTTTTATGCTATAAAGCTGAAGAATCCTTTAATCACATTCTTTTGCATTGTTTAGTGGCTGGGAAAGTGTAGACAGATGTGATTGTGAGATTTGAGCTCATGTTTGGACTCTTTGTTTAATCTCATTGCTTCTTGGTTTGCCTGGGTTTGGGGCCCGATAAGTAGCATGCTTGGTCCAAACTGGTCCTCTCTAATTTCTTTTAATGAGAACTCCTCATGATTGTGTCTACAAAAGCCAAGACCATGTTAACTCTCTACTGTTCTACTTCTTGATCCGTGAGCATTTATATTAACTAAACTGGGGATACATTTTGAGTTTCCCTTTAAATAAGTTTCTATAACTCGTAGCGATAATCCTTAGTTTTGATTAATGTCAGATTGATTTCTTTCATTTGGCAGTTATGTTATTGCTCCATACAAAGAGTACCCACAACTGCTTGGTTTACTATTGAAATTGTTGAAGGAGCTAGTGGATTGGGTTCAAACAACTGGTGGATTGTGACAGCCTTTGATTTTACAACTAAAGGGGTTCTCCAAGCTGCAGTGCAAGGGGAATTGTGGTAGATGAAGGACGTGGATGGGAGGCCACCCAGAATGGTTGGATTGTCGCTAGAAAAGAGTGTCATATTCATCGACAATCATGATACAGGATCCACACAACAGTTATGGCCATTCCCTTCGGATAAAGTCATGTAAGGATATGCTTATGTTCTCACCCATCCAGGAATCCCTTCCATAACGAATTTTAATCATCTACTGTTGCTATGGTTTTTTTTTTCTCCTACTGTAAGTATCCATAAAATTACATGTCAGATCTGGGATATTCATCAGTTGGGGACCAGACTCACCAAGAAAAGGATGATGACCTTTTCTTTGTATTTTTAACATTATTGTAATTGTAATTGATTAAATGAAGGATTGTAATTGATTTATTATTAAATGAATGAATGATTGTAATTGAATTAATGAATGATTATGTAGGTGGTAATTGAATGAATAAATGATTATAATTTTTTTAAATGTAGGCAATAACTACAGATATTGACTATAGCTAGTAATCTGACAACCGTAGCTGTTATTAAATTCGACATATTGCTACAGATCCAGTACTAATTTTAGCTACAAATATTATCCATAGTTGTACATACTTTTCGCTATAAAAATGGTTGCTATGGATTATATATGTAGCTATTTTAATCTATTGCTACGGATTAAGTCCGTAACCATAGGTTTTAGACCTATTGTTACGGCACCTACGACCACAACGTGCTACGGACTAAAACCGTAGCCATAGATCTTTAGCTATGGCTTTTATCGTAGCCTTTGCCCAGTTTTCTGGTAGTGAACGAACCTGTAGCAATAGCAAACTCCAACAACTCTTGTATGCATACTAAAAAAGTGTAAGTCCTATGTATGAGCAAACCATAGCTCATGAGTCTATTGCGTACTGAGAGTAAAACACGTCTTATCAGAGTGCTCCCGTAAAGACATCCAAAACAACCATAGGCATGTTATCAACCAATCATGTTATCATAGGTGAGTAGGTTATCAATCAAGCATGTCGTATAACTATATAGGTTATCATGAACGTGACATCAATAATGGGCATGTCACTCAACAAGCGACCATGAATCATTGAAATAGCCAATCATCATGAACAAGACATTCAAATTCTATTTTTTACTATATGACATATGATGGAAGGGCAATGGTAGAGCTGGTGTGTGGAGTTGGGATGATAATGGACGAATGAATGCATGAGTCAAATGTTGAACATCCCTCCTTTCTGCGAGTATATCTCCACAACACACGATACATCTCCACTAGGAATCACGAACATACCACATATGGGTAATCCACCATCCTCACATAAGAGTGGGATAAAATCCCTCATCATCTGCTATCAAAGTAAGCGAAAATACTGGCAAGTCCATGAATGGGAAAATGCTGGCAAGTCCATGAATGTTATTAGCCGTACTAAGGCTATGCGATGCAAGGCATGAATGCTATCGGTGATGCAAGGCGTGAATGCTGTCGTCCATTCCAAGGCTATGTGATGCAAGGCCTACGTAGCCAAATGTCATATACTGAGGATACAGATATAGAGGATGCAATGTAAAAGAAATGATATGTCATATGCAGAGGATACAATGTAAAAGAAATGACAAAGTTAGAGTGTGTAGTTGGGATGATAGCACGTGGTATTGCAAGCTATGGGGTTCATCACAAGGGACTTTTATCCGAACTAATTCTATACCTAAATTTGAATAGATAGACTCAATGTGGTAAACTCCTGATCTCAAGTTGGTCGTGTGCCCAACCAAATCCTGGCCATTGTGAAGGTCATATAATGATTTGGTTACACACCACCAGCCCGAGTGGATATTGAATGAATAAGTCAAATACTGAGTTCGCAACTCTTGCTCAGTAAGTCCACATATAACCACCTCAGCATTTCCGATGTGGGACAAGATTCTACCCCACTATACGCACAGTAGCCTGCCAAACACTGGTAACTCGCCCAGGCCCTTAGGCCCCGCCCACATCAGCGTCTACCCACAGTACCGTGCATCTCTGGTATATCACCAGGGTCTAGTAGACTTTACACCAGATCGCCACCCACTGGACATGCAACCATGCAAGTGTAAAAGACCTCACTATCCGCCTAGCCAATAGTCAGCCAATATCTACCCAGCACGTTGATAATAGACCCATTTATGAGCTGGTCAAACTCAGCCTAGCTATGCTCCCTACCCTCGGATGGATAAGGCCACACCCCCTTCCAACTGACCATGACACAGTGAGAGACGCTGCCTAATGGTATACTACCCTCGTGCGCTCATGTATCCACTTGGTCTCCACATTGAAACATCCCCTGACCACGGGGGTTTCCCATGGACATCCAAAGTGCCCATATACTGAATCTCGAACATTTTTGGTGTCCCATTTTACCATTCACAATAAGCCCGTAGTTGCCACAACCCTGATGTCGCTTGGGCTTTAAACAATCATGTCACAAAATATGAGATGCATGAGTCATACCATCTAGTTATGCATCAAACCTGCGCGTACCACGTGATCATGTGGGGTAACTCTGTCTCATAAGGAGTCCCATAAATATCTTAGCCCAATGACATATACTATAATTAATCATCCCTCATAATAAACATACCAATGATGTGTATGAGCATGTATCATAATGTTGTACTAAGCATGTTCTTAGTGTGTCGATCATGTTTCATAAAATGCGAGATGCATGAGTGACACCATCCAGTCATACATCAAACCTGCGCATATCGCGCGATCATATAGGGATAACTCTGTCTCATAAGGAGTCCTATAAACATCTCAGCCCAATGACACATGATATGATCAATCATCCCTCATAACAGGCATACCAATGATGCGCATGAGCATGTATCATGCAATCATGTGCATAAAGTACATAGCATATAGGGATTCACATGCATCATCAATATCATGACCATTGTCCAATACTATCATTATACATGCCCTAGGCATTAGTTGTCTATCATGCATAAGGTTATCCTTACGTCCACCAACATCACTTTTTTATCATTATCCATGCATCAAGTAGAATATGGTTATCTTATCCACATTATTATTACGACAATCAATACATGCATTATTATCACTTGGATATCAAGCACGGTAGTCAAATAGCATGTTTTTTCATCATGCATATGTACAAAATATCATCATCATTACCATGAGGATCATTTTCACTTCATGATTAACATAAATAATGTCATAAGCACTATAAATAATTACTCATCCATCATCAATGCATATGCTATAATACACCATCCATTAAATCATATCTATCATTTCAACCAACATGATAATGATATGCTAGCACATTGATATAATTTATGACAGTCTAACATGGGCCGTACCATGAAGACTACTTCGTGCCTAATGGGGCTTATCATTCCACTCCTACTCCTTGTATGTGATATATTGATTAAGGCCGATTATTGGCTGTTATGTTTGATAATCATGCTAGTGTACTTAGTCAGTAAGACACACTGAGAATATCTTAGTATAACATCATGATACATGCCCATACGCATCATTTGTATACCTGTTATGAGGAGTGTTTGATCATAGCATGCGCCTTTGGGCTGAGACATTTATGAGACTCCTTATGAGACAGAGTGACCCACATGATCACATAGTATGTACAAGTTTGATGCATGACTGAATGTTGTGACTCATGCATTTTTCATTCTGTGTGACGTGATTCACTGTACGCCCTAGCGACATCGGGGCCGTAGCCTCCATAGACATGTCATGGATGGCCTGATCGGATACCGAAAATATTAGTTTTAGCACTGTGGGCACATAGGATGTCCTTGGATGAAAGTCCCAGAACATTTTTCGTGCCAGGAGATGCTCCAACGTCTAGACCAAGTGTACATGAGCGCACGAGTGTTGAATACCAATAGGCTGTGTCTCCCAGTGTCATGGTCGATTGGGAGGGAGTGTGCCCTTATCCACTTGAGTGAGGGAGTTGTAAGCTAGGTTGAGTTTGACCAGCTCATAAATGGGTCCGCTATCCACGAGTTAGGTTGGTATTGGAAGACTACTGGTTAGGCAGATAGTGTGGTCTCTTCCACTCGTTAGGCTATGCAGCTAGGGAGGCGGTAGTCAATGTGAAATGTACTAGACCCCAGTGATATCCAAGAGGGGTACTGTACTGATATGTGTACTTGATGAGGACTGGCATGCTTATATCGCATCTTACATATGACATTTAGCTACGTAGGCCTCACATCGCATGGACTTGGTATGGCTAATAGCATTCATGCCCTACATCACATAGCCTTAGTACGGCTGATTGTATTCATGGACTTACCAACATATTCTCGCATTATTCTGATATTGCATACTCGACACTTGCCTTGTGCACACACTTACACCACCCTCTAAGCTTTTCTTGAGCTTATACACTTGGATTGCAGCAGTACTAAGGTAGGAGAGCGTGACAGATTATTTTGGAGCTTTTTTTTATTATCTTATATTTCCCTTTTTGCATTATACTCAAATGTTTCATTATAGTAGATATGTGGTAATGTTGTTTTGTGACTTGGTTATGCTTGTGGTTATGCTTCATTATAAAAAAAATCATATTGAAAATCCTCCTTATAGGATCCCAGGATCGGAATCTGGCATATGGGTGCTGGGAGCCGAGAATGGGGCAGTACGGAGGATGTTGGCACCGAATTCGGCTATTGAAAATTGTATTAGCCCAGTTTTTGAATTTAGGGCGTGACAGAAGTTGGTATCAGAGCATAACTTAGAAATACCTAAGGATCACATCACATATCTGCTATGAACGTAGAATAAATAGGTCCCGAGATCGAATATCTTATCGATTTTCTGATATAAACCCGTAACATGTGTGCCTTCGAGGGTTCTCAAGGTTGAAAGGTCCTTGTTCCTTCCTATAGGACATGCCACTTAGGAGAGTGAACCGAGCGACTCCCGCTCCCCCATCCGAGACCAGTATAGCCCCTACAACACCCTTAATTGTAGATCAGCTTTAGTAGATACTGCAGGAGATAACCATTATCCTTCAGGGGTAGGGTAGATGGCCCGCTATTACACTAGCTCAGGAAGTGCAGGATCCCACGAGCGCCCTTCTTCAAGACTTTCGATAGAACGATCCCCCGCGCTTTTTGGTTGAGTCACACCCTACTGCAGCAGAGATATGACACTCTCGGGGTGGAGAAGCTTTTTGACACCATGAGATGTATGACCCACCAGCGGGTCCCATTAGCTGTATTTCTTATCGAGGGCGAGGTGGAGCACCGGTGAGCATCATTCGCTCGAGCAGTAAAGGTCAATTCGAGTGGTCCTGGGAGGACCAAAAGTTCTTTCCCGAGCATGTGCGGCAGAGCGTGCGTTAGAGTTTGACACTTTGGTCCAGGGAGACACGACAATGTGTAACTGCTATGATTTCATATCCCTTTAGTTGTCAAATTTTGTGGTGCCAAAACCTATATCTATGTCTTGTATATCTTGTGTTTTATGTTTGAAGTCTATTCATTGCAATTAAGACATATCAAGACATCGCATTTCAAGACAAGATCTTAAAAGAAGAAAGTTTTCAAGTCTTGGATGAAGAAATCAAGAATAGAAGTTTTCAAGGTTACATGTTCAAGATTTGATCAAGTTCAAATTTACTAGAAGACTTTGTCAAGTCAAGATCAAGCTCATGAAGGCCTACTACAAGTTTTGTATATTCACAAGCTTCTCTTAAGGGTCATCTGAGAGAACAGACTTTCAAGTCCATCTCACTTTTAAGGTTTGTGTGACCTTAGATTGACCTTAGGATGAGCTTTACAGTAGGTCATTCCGGATACATAACTCATATATTTTAATATGCTTGTTTGGAGTGTTCTAAGACCAGTCCTAGGGACTTCAAGACCAGTCCTAGCTTTGCTACGACCAGTCTTAAGTTTTTCAGGACCAGTCCTAGCTAGTTGAAGATTTTTGGATCTTTCTAGCTGTCCTACGACCAGTCCTGGACTTCCTACGACCAGTCCTGTGAGTTCTACGACTCATCCTTCGACCAGTCGTAGCCCTACGACTCAAACTCTAGTAACCATTTTTGGGGACCTACGACCGGTCGTAGGTGGCCCATGACCGGTCGTGGAACTGAAAATCTTATCCCGCGAAAATCTTTCAAAAATCTTTGATAATACGACCAGTCCTAAGATCCTAAGACCAGTTGTAGACGGGATTTTTCAGGCTATAAATAGAGCACAAACTTTAGAGTCTTAGCACTTCAAATAAATTCTATTCAAGCATTCTTTAGGCTATTCTCTAAGATAAGTTTGTATTTATTTTAAGCTACATTGTGCTTATTTAATATTCCTTTTGTTAGCTTATTTTTATTTGATTTTGATCTACATTCCAATCTTATTAGAAAAGGAGAATTTCTGATATTCCTTCTTCTTGGATTCAAAATCAAATAGATTTAGCCCGTTTGATCTAAAATCAATTAGACTTAGAACCATTCTTAAAGTGAGTATTGGACTTTGAACGTCGAATCGAACTTCTACTCTGATTGGTTCTATCAGGCTTCTTCAAAAGGCGATTCAGGTATTTTACATGTTTTGTAATTTACTTTCTCTGGTTTTTGTTTGAGTTTCGCCAGAAAAATCTCATTGTAGTGGTTATCTGAGGAGAGCCAGAAAACTCAGATTGTGGGGTTTTTGTATTGTGTAAGCCCGAGATCAAAGACAAAATTGTGAAGGTTTTAGGTGAACCTGTGAAACCTATTTTGATAGTGCATGCTATATCCCCTGTGTGAGGATATTAGGAGTGGAGTAGCAATCTGTGTGGCTGTTGGATAACAGTTGGTGTACACACAGGCAAACCACTATATATCGTTGTGTTGTGGATGTGCTTCTGTAACACCCCGGATTTTGGCCAACTTGGGATTAAACGTCCTTAGGTAATGGATCGCCTAAAACACCTGGGAAATCACTCAGAACCAAATTCCATAGCCAAAGAAATCACTTAGGATTAATTCCTTTAGAAACTAAGTGTAAGTTAGCTAGCGCAACACTGGAGTAGCTGGGAAATAGTCCCTGACCTCTTTAAATACGTTCTATAAGACCTAAAACTTGTAGAATCAATGACTTTATAATACTCTAAAACCGCGGATCAAACTCTAAGCAGGTTTATTCTCTGGACCACTTTGAAACTTTGTATTGGATCTAGACCGCGCGTCGAAAGTTCGATACCTACTATCTTAGACCGTTAGAACCGCCTAGCTGGACTTGACAATCATTTCGAAAATCAAGTCCAACCGACATTCACAGGCTATTTCGTTGAGCCTGGACCGAAGAGAGTGAGAATAGGGCTAGATTTGGAATTTAAAATTCAAATCTGGCACACGACTTGACGTGTCAGTATTAGGCATTCTGACCGTCAGAATTCAGCCAAATTACACCCTCGGATTAGGAAAAATTTCTATTTCATATCATGAGACTTGCAGGCCTGATCTATGTGCGGTGACCGCTAAACTGAAACTGGACCGCCACATGTGATCTACGAACACTGATGGTCTGAAAATGGGATGTGAGCGACATCCGACAAGTATGAACTTAAGTCCGATCGCGTTCGGCCAAGGGACCACCAGAAATGGTCTTTTGGACCGAAACAGCCCCGATTTAGATATACCTCAAGTAAACTTTGTTCGCGAGCCTATTTCGGGCACATTTGGGCTTATAAAAGGGGTTGAACCCTCATTCCTCTCTCCCATACGAATTTGAGAAAAACTCTAGATTGGGAGAGAGAAAAGGTGAGAGTTTGTGAGAGAGACTGGAGGAGAATTTTCCTGCTGTCGTGCCACCTGTTGCACGTGCTTCAGCAACACGCTCCAATCACTTGGCCGGTGATTTCTCCACATTTCTAAGTAAGAAAACACCCTAATAAGTTGTTGATTTGAGGTTCCTTTCGTTCCATAGCATGTTAGCTGATAGATCTTGTAAATCAGGTTGTCTAGTCGCAGCGTATACGCTCCGTTCGAAACGATACGCTTCTAGGAGATAAGGTGCAGATTTTAGACAGTTTGATTGACTGTTTCCAACGCTTTCAATGTCGTTTAATAGTAGATTATCGACAGCAATGCCGTTTGACATGTACAACATGCTGTCCATTTTTCGTTTCGTAAACCGACGAAGAATATGAGATTTAGGGCATTTTAGTCATTTGTAGGAAGTACTGATTTCCTTCATATTTTGCTGATGTGATTGACATGACTTATTGTCACATTAGAATGTTAGGAATACATGCATAATTAGTTTGGTGAAGAGATTCGCCAAAATGCACACTTCGGGTCGACATACTATATGTAGACTTAAGTGTGTAGTGTAAGTGTTTGTATAAATGTTTGTATTAGTATGTATTGAATTAAATGACGTGATGAATTAGTTTGAGATTGATTTCTCAATTAATATGCTGATGTAAATGATTTCCTACATGTTAGCTATATGTATGATTTCATTGTATGTATGAAATGCATGTGCTTGGTGATTTACTCAAGTTGTATGTTATAACATGTGTTAACATGCTCACATGGTTGTATTTCATTTCCAATACTCTTACATGAATTGCTGATGTGAATTCATATGTGTTTGGGACTATACCTAGTCTAGGTAGTCGGTAATCGAACAAGTTCGTGGTTGGCTTAATTTTACCACGAACGACGCGTCGATGAACACGAGTCGTGTTTGGAGTTGGCGACAGTGGTTAGGCCACGCGAGGTGTTTTACACACTTCATGTCGTTCGACTTGAGATGCGATCGTGCTAGTCGAGCCCGTCAAGTAACCCAACTGGCCGTTGTATGTTCACCCTATATGAGTCATAACTGCTTGAACCTAGGGTACTGAACTTACCATTGTAAACCCTGTCAACCATTGTACCTTGATCCACGAAGACTCATGAGCTGGGCATGGTGGTATGGAACACCGTGGTCGAGCTGTCGGCCTACGCTGGGGCCACAAACCTCCCCGTAGTGACCAGTGAGCACCTATGTCTCGTGAGCAGATTATGGTGGTATGAGACACTATATTCTTACTGTCAGCCTACACTGATCAGGCGACGAGTCCTTTGTAGTGACTGCGAGCGCATTCTGAGTCTACGGGAGGCGACGACCCTTCAGTAGCAGTGAGAATACAGTAAGCCTGTATTGATAAGGTGATGGGGGAATGGTGCAACGAGTGCGAGCAATAGCCCTGGCAGCCCTTGCAGCGACCTACAAAATATACTTTGTATGAGATTACTAGGAGTGACGACCCTAGACAGGATCTGTGTTGGGATTGATATAAGGAAAGTACCTTAGTTTCCCAATCCCGCTATTTGAATGGACTAATAACAACTCGAAAATCATATCACCATAACATTACATGTGCCTGGAAGATGTGGAGCACTTGAGGGACGATTGTATGCCGCGGTCGTAAGATGGTGCCGTATGAGGGAGATCGTCGGTGAGGGCATACATCACGTCATGTCATATTGCATTAACAACAGTATTAGGATTGTTTGATTTACTGCTTTACTATTATCGCATGATTGATTTGAGAACATGTTAATCCTTACTCTATTATTTCACTGAGTTAGCTACTCACTCCCACGTTACGGGATATTGTTTCTGGACACCCACAAATTCCTATTTTGGTTGCAGATGATGGCGCTGCTTGAGAAGCGGAGCTGGACTTGATGATGATGAGGAGGATCCCTCCTTTATGCATGTTCTTTTTGTTTACTTTTGGAGTATACATGTCTGTATATAACTTAGTAACATGTTCACACTCTGGAGACATACAATAGTTTATATATGTTATACATACTATCACAGTCTTCCGCTTGTAAATTTAACTGTCTCTGGAGTATGATATGCTGTTCTGGCTTAATCTCATTCATGTTTAATACATTAACGCAGATAACATTCAATCATACATATCTATGTTGCATAAATAACATTTTAGAACTCGGGAGTTGGCTTTTTACTCAACCCCCCGATTTTCGGGATGTTACAGCTTTATTCTTTCATTCCTTTATTCATTCAGTTTTGTGGTTTGTGTTTGTGGATGAATGTTGTAATCACTTCAAGCAAGTGTGGATGAATGTTGTAATAACTTAGGATTTATTTTTCGCAAGTTATTTTAATTTCATTACTTATTATTCCTCTTTGGTTTGTGATACAAAGGACGTTCTAGAAATAAGGTTGTCCTACCTTAAACCTCTGGTTTTTTGTGTAAGGTTGTCCTTAGAACTGATAAAGTATCAATCTCTTTATTTTAGGCTATTGTGATTGTTTTATATTCAGCATTGTGCTTTAAATCTTTTATTATTCCGCTATTATTAGTTTTATTTGGCATTACCCTATTCACCCCTCCTCTAGGGCATATAGCTAGGCCCTTTCACAATGTCCCAGTATGAGGCATGTTTTGTCATGCCATCGAGATTCACAACATACCTTGTTGATGATGAGGGGTGGAAGGCCTGCCATTTTTAGAATGAATTCCGTCCTGCCCTCAAGAACTGTGTGGTCGGACACATGCTTTCAATGTTTGAGCAGGTAGTGCAGAGGGCACAGGTTTACGAGGAAGATTGGGCCAATTTATAGAGGGTTCATGACCGCAGAAGAGACCGAAAGAGGAAGGCGCCCTCCGGTACCTCGTCACAACAGCATCATCCACAGCAGTGATGCATGACCCGCCTAACATTTCGAGCACTAGTGGCACCCCTAGCACCACCTCCGGGACCATTCCCAGATGCTTACTTTAGATATGGTAGGATAGGACATCGTAGGCATGAGTGTCCCATCCACACTAGCAGCAGCCAAGGGCACCACATCAGTCTCTGCAGTAGCCCCTACAGCAGCAATAACATTCGCAGCAGCCTCTAAGACCTCCCCCATAACAGCAGTTGCAGCAGCAACAAAGATGTCAGAGGGGACATGCACCTCCCCAGCAGGCTTAGGGCAGATTTTATGCCTCCCAGTAGGACCCTCAGTTATTAGGAGGGGTCATCGAGGGTACCCTCCCTATTTCTGTATGCATTTCACGTGTATTGCTTGATTCTGGCGCATCGCATTCCTTTGTGGCTGAGGATTTCTACCGATCGATCGGTTTGCTGTTAGAGTCTGCTCATGAGGGTTCATTAGTATCGTTGCCCTTGGGGAAGACTGCAGTGTTGGGCTGATTTTTCTCATCTTGTCCTATTCTGGTTGGGGAATCTTTTTGCCTACTGATCTGTTCGTGTTGCCGATGTCCGAGTTTGATGTCATCCTGGGCATGAATTGGCTCGTCGAGTATGACACCGTATTGGACTGTTTCGCGAGGACGATCACATTTTATATTCCCGATATGCCACAGTTCCAGTTAGTAGCCCAGCCTAGAGGAGAACAACTTTCCTGCCTGTTGTGGTGTGTTGTTGAGGAGTCAGTTACTTTGAGTATCGACTAGCTACCAATCATTTATGATTTTCCCAATGTGCTCCAGGAGATTCTGGGGTTATCACCTCATCGGCACACCGAGTTCCAAATTGATCTCATGCCCCATATCGTATAGCACCGTTGGAGTTGCGAGAATTGTAAAAGCAGTTAGACGAGTTTCTCGGGTTAGGCTTTATCCGTCCAAGCAGTTCACCATGGGGAGCGCCGATACTCTTTGTAAAGAAGAAGGATGGCTTGTTGAGGCTTTGTGTAAACTGCCACGAGCTCAAAAAGGTAAATTAAGAACAGCTACCTGCTCCCGAGGATCAATGATTTATTTGATCAGCTGCAGGAGGTGGAATTCTTTTCAAAGATAGACTTGCAGTCTGGTTATCATTAGGTTCGGGTCCGAGAGGAGGATATCCCAAAGACAGCCTTCAGGACGCTTTATGGTCATTTTGAGTTCCAGGTCATGTCCTTCAAACTGACTGTAAGGCCCGTATCCTAGTCCTTGCTGTTCCATCGACTGCCGTGATCCTTCCCATCGAATTCCTGCAATCTGCGACCAGTAAACGATGTTTGCGCATGACCCTAAGTCGTATCCCATAGATTTGAGTCGGCTTAATCCGAGACTTGTATCATTGCGACCGCACCATCGCCGCGACTCACGCATCGATCCGATACCCAGACGAGGTGATGTGGACCCGCGTTCAGTTCGAAGAAAAATGTGGCACGTGGGCAATCCCAAGAGAATCTCTACAACATGTCAAATCAATCCCATCAATCACCTCTCATGTCAAGTACAAAGCACCCATGCTTCCTTTCTCCACAAGTTAAGCAAACCCAAAAGTCAACTAAGCTCTCACCTTACCCATCACTCACATCACACATCACTCACCCTTTCACCCATCACACCCATCCATCACCTCTCTTTCAACCATCCCATTTCTCTCTTTTTCTCTTCACTTTTTCCAAGCAACACCAAGAGTAAGAGGCTCACACGTCCATGGATTTTCATGAGAGAAAAGAGTGCATGTGTGGCCCACTTTTCACCCCAAATCCTTCATCTTAGCTATCCACTTCTCATCTTCCACCATCAAAGTGAAGCACAAGGAGACCGGCATTCCAACGGACCAAGAAGATCAAACGGTGGGTGCTTCTATAGGTGTAGATTTCTTATTTTGATGATGAGACAAGTGAGGCCTACCGATCAATGGAATGGATCTCATTTTGGACCCTAAAAATGGCCAATGGCCTACTTTAATTTCAAGATCAATCCATGATGGGGCCATTCTCCATGGATCCCATCATGATGTTTACTTTCTTTGCATAACATGGTCATTTAGACCATTCATTTCAGTGGGGAAAGGATCTTTACCGTTGATTTTGATCGGTGGGCCCATATGAAATGGGACCCACTTAATGAATATTGTAGATCATGCAATGGAGGGCCCTCCACCACATGTTTATCTTTCTCTCTCTCCCTCTCTTTCTCTTTGTGTGTGTATGAGATGATATGGCCTTGTGGCCCACCCGGATGGACCCCACCATGAATCGTGTATTTTATCCAAGCCATCCGTTGGTGGGACCCACTTTATATATGCGTTGTGCTCATACCACCCACCTTGTGATGGCCCATCTTAGCAAGGGCCCACCTCAAATGTATGTGTTGTGCAAACTGTCCAGGGACGCTAGACTCCCTAGACGTGTTTTGGAAAAAAACACAAATATTTGCTTGATTTACAAGCTTGGTGCAGGGGCTACTCTTGTAGGCCCCACCTCGATGTATGAGTCTAATCCACGCCGTCCATTCTATTCTCAAACTCATTTTGATATGAAAAATGAGATCAATCCGACTTTCTAGTGGGCCATACCATAGGAAATAGTGCTATTACCATTAAAACCCACCTTGATTCTTCTATTCATCAAAAAATACGTCCCATATTGGTCTCATTTGATCTATCAGGGGCCGTAGAATCTAATGGACGGGTTGGATTTTTCAGATGCGGGTTCCACAAGGGAAAAACCATGAAATTTCTTATTTTAAAAAAAATTAAAAATACATAGCTGCTGCCACTGACACACCAGGGAGCCCCAGCGTCCTAGGGGCGCACGGGCAGGGACCACGGGTCCCAGCCGTGGGCCCCACCATGATGTGTGTCTATCATCAACACCGTGCATTTTTTCGAATCCCCTCTGACAGTGGGCCACCCCAAAAATTAGCTGTACTTGTGACTCAGGTGGCCCACATGGTAAGAAACAGTGGGTTGGACGCCTACCATTGAAACCTTTTTTTAGGCCACAGAAGTTTTGGATCAAGATGAAATTTGTTTTCCTTCTTCATTTGGGTCCACGTGACTTTATCAATGGATTGGATGGCATATAAACAATATGGTGGGCCCCACGTGGGACCCACAATGATGTATGTCTTTTCCTCACACTGTCCCCGACTGTGGATGGTGGAACCCACCTGGTGCATGTGTTCTGTCTACACCGTCCCCATCACTGGACAGTGGGACCCCATTGATACGTGTGTTCTCTTCATGTCGTCCAGCTGTGGACCACCATGATGTACGGGTCTTATCCGCACCGTCCATTACTTGGACGGTGGGACATACCCACGTACAGGCTACACCTTAATGTGTGCATTCGTTCAGTCGTTTAGGGCTTGGACATTATTTTAATATTATATATTTATTCATTATATACAGATATTCTGTATATTTATGGGTCCCACCTACTTCATCCACACCGTCCATCAGTGGGACCCACCCGTTTGATTGGCTGGGGTATCTCACACCAGTTACATAACTGCTATATTGACGCCACCAAGTTCTGTGGATCCCATCTATTATATCTATGTCGTTCATCCCAAGTGGAACCCACTATGATGCATGTGTTGCATCCAAACCACCCACCATTTGACAAGCTCATTTTAAGGCTTGGGTTCAAAAATAAGACAGATCTAGGATCATGTGGACCACACTATAGAAAGAGTGTTTGATTGAAAGTCCACCATTAAAATATTTAAATTACAAGGTTGGACAAACATGAAATTTGCCTTTCCTCTAAATCCAAGTTTTTGTGACCTTATGTATAGATTGGACGAGAAATAAACGCTATGGTAGGCCTTAAGAATTTTACTGGTGGAAATCATTATCACTGATATTTGTGGTATGGTCCAGACGATCTTCTGTTATGATTCATTTTAAAGATAATGTTCTAAAATGATCTCTAATATAGATGAAAGGTGTAGAGGGTGAGGCCCACCTTGGTATATATATAAGGCCCATATGGTTAGGCCCATCTTGATGTAGTTATGGCCCATCCGTTGAGACCCATTGTACTGTATTTGGAGCCCATGGGTTGAGGCCCATTGTGATGTATTTGGAGCCCATGGGTTGAGGCCCATTGTGATGTGTTTGGAGCTCATGGGTTGAGGCACATTGTGATGTATAAGGGTGCATGGGTTGAGGCCCATTGTGATGTATTTGGAGCCCATGGGTTGAGGCCCATTGTGATGTATTTGGAGCCCATGGGTTGAGGCCCATTGTGATGTGTTTTTGGCTCATATGTTGTGACCCATTTGATATATTTTCAGTCCATGTGATGAGGCCCATCTTGAGGTATTTGTGGCCTACATGGCTAGCTCGATGTGGTGTACATGCGGCTCAATGCGAGGAATGTGCACCCGATGTAATGTGTGATTTCACTATAATATAGGTAATGATGTTTATGGCGGGTCGTGCCTTGGGAGCAATGTTGGTTTGACGTCCATATTTTAGAATAATGTTGGTTAAATGTCGGCGTTATGACTCTCCCTAGGGCCCATTGATAGGCCCATACTTGTTATGTGTAGGCCGTCTAAGCCCATCTTCATTGTGAGAGTAGTTCGTCACCTTATAACATGCCTAGTATAACTCCATGATTCATGACCATACGCATCATATGTATGCTTGATATGAGTAGTGACTGATCGTAGCATATGTCATTGGGCAGACCATTTGCGGTACTCGTTATGAGACGGAGTGCCCCACATCATCGCGCTGTATGCACTGGATTGCTGCATGATTTGACGGTGTAATTCGTGCATCTCGTATTTGTGTATCATGATCACTGCACGCCCTAGCGACATCAGGGCTATGACCTCCACAGACACAACGTGGATGGCTAGATGGGACATCAAAAATAATTAGTTCTAGTACTATGGGGCACGTAGGATGTCCTTAGGTGGAAATCTCAGAACCTCTGAGGCCAGGAGTAGTCCCAACGCCTAGATCGAGTGGAACATAAGCACCCGAGTGCCGAATACCGGTATGCCGCGTCTCCCATTGTGTCATGGTCGGTTGGGAGGGGGTGTAACCTTACCTGCCCGAGGGAGGAGGCTATAAGCTAGGCTGAGTATGACCAGCTCGTAAATGGGTCCGCTATCGACGAGTCGGGTAGGTATTGGCAGACTGCTGGCTAGGCGGATAGTGATGTCTCTTCCACTCGCAGGGCTATGCAGCAAGGGAGGAGGCAGTCGATGTGGAGTGTAATAGACTCCGGTGATTTTCCAGAGAGGAACCGTACTGATATGTGGAATTGATATGAGAACTGACATAATATTATGACACCTCGTCACTGTAGCACATGTGGGCGGGCGCATGTGGGCGGACGCTGATGTGGGCGGGTGTGATGTGGGCTGGGCTGAGGCCTGGGCGAGCTACCACACTGGGCTAGTACTAGCGGTTGACAGGCTACTGTGCTGACAAGCCACTGAGCAGGAGCTGCATACTCATTTATTTATCCATTCACTATCCACTCAAGCTAGTGGTGTGCAACTATTTGTTACATGTACCTTCGCAATGGCCGAGATTTTGGTTTGGGCGCGTGACTAACCTGAGATCAAGAGTTTACTACATTGTGTTTAACTATCCAAATCTAGGTATGGGACTGGTTTGGATAGAATTCCCTTATGATGGACCCCGTAGCCTGGGATACTACGTACTATCATCCCGACTTTACATTCTAGCATGGTCATTTCGTTCACACCGCATAATACATTGCATCCGCAGTACTTAGCATTTTTTGTTACTATGTTGTTGCAAGTATATAGCCTAGACAGACTGAGCAGGATTTAAATATTGCATTATACCCTCGATATCTGACATTTGGCTCTCTGTGACTCCTCGTTCACATAGTTGATTTGTCTTGTTAGTATTTTCGATATTGTATGATTTATGGACTCTACTGTATACTCGGCACTTACCTTACACACACTTACACCACCCTCTAAGCTTTTGTAAGCTTATGCATGATAGATGCGTGCAGGTGGTGTTAGGTTGCAGCAGGGTTGAGCTTGGAAGGTGCAGCGATTTTCAAGAGCTCTGACTTTGATATATGTATTTTTCCTTCATCATTGTATTCAAGTGATTATATTAGTGGTTATGTGATGATGATGTTGCCTTTATGAATTGGGTAAACTTGTGGTTATGTTTATTACAAGATAAAATGTACGTTGAAAAATCCTCCTTGTAGGATCTTAGAATCAGAATCTGGCGTATGTTGCGCTGGGAGCCGAGAATGGGGTACTACGGAAGTTGTCAGCACTGAATTCGACGATCGGGATTCCTGTGAATCTGATTTTCCGGTTTGGGGTGTGACATTGACTAATGCGCCCGTGGTATTCATGCAATTGATGAATGAGGTCTTCCGTCCATGTCTCAATCAGTTTGTTGTGGTGTTCATTGATGACATTTTGATATATTCAAGGACCTGTGAGGAGCATGAGCAGCATCTGGAGATTCCTTTGTAGACCCTCCATGCACAACAGCTTTACGCGAAGATGGAGAAGTGTGAGTTTTGACAAAGGAGATGAAGTTCCTTAGTCATGTGGTGATGGGGTAGGGCATCGCAGTGGACCCCTCGAAGATCGATGCCATGCGTCTAACATCCCATATTTTTACCTACCTGGAATTAGACGCCCTTAGGCAATGGGTCAACCATATCACTCTTAAAGATCTATCCTAAAGTCTAGAAATCATTTTTTAACCCATTTCGTTCAAAATCTTACCTTTCACCACCCCATTCTTCAAATTTCTCCAAGTACCTTCATATTAGACACAATCCTAAAGTTTAAAAGGTGAAGAACTATACTTAAACTAAATCTTACCGTAAATTGTACGTACATGCATAAAATGGGATTTTGACTATGAAATTCTTGGAATCTCATGATTTAGATAGGTTATTTGGATGGATTAGCTTCTTTTACCCTAAAAACATATATTGTACGTCGTGTAACTCATTCTAGTTTGTAAATGAGACTCGATAAACGCCTCGACAGACTCGTGGGCCCAAATGACTCAATTCGGGGGGATCCAAGGTCGGCCCCACATGTTTTCGGCATCCCTGGGGGGTGAGGACCTTGCCGCTGGGGTGAACCCAAGCCAAATAGGTCAGTGACCGGCGAGGACCTCGCCGAGTCGGCGAGGCCTCGTCCGTACAGCGGACAGACAGCCCAATTTCTGCACTTTTTCCGCACGTTTTGTCAAACTTTGAAAAATCATATCTCCTTCGTTATAATCTAATTTAGGTGATGCAAAAACCATATTGAAGCTACATGAGTCTAGTTTTATATAAAAATATGTGAAAAATATAATAAAATATTTAATATAGTTTAAAGTAGGTCGTTGTGAGCAACTGTCCGATAATCACTTGTTAGACAGCTGCTGCTTCTGAAATTTTTAGAATTTTTCTACAACTTGAAATCTTATAAACTTTGGTGGAGTCAGGGTAAACTTGATGATGAACCACTAGAAAAATAATTAAAATAATATGATACTTAAAAGTTCCCAAAATGGGGTATAGAATGGTCCAAGGACCATATTTGCCATAATTAGGGTAGAATTTGGTTAAGTACCAAACTGAATACTCAGTAGAATTGACTTGAACCACTTTAAATATGAACTATAAGACCCAAAATGAGTAAGACTGCTAACGCTATGTTATCTAGAAATCTAGGATCAATCTCTAAGCCCAGTTGACCCCGGGACCATTTAGAAACTTTGTATTGGATCTAGACCACACGTCGAAAGTTCAATATGCATAATCTTAGAAGAATATGACTGCCTAGTTGGACTTGACAATCATTTTGAAAATCAAGCCCAACTGATGTCCTGACACCATTATATTGAGTCCGGAGTGAAGAGAGTGAGAAAAAAGAAAATATTTAGAAAATTAAATACATTTTTATGAAATCTGGCACAGTTCACTTGCGCGTTATTTTTAAGTGTCGTGACCGTTGGAATCTGACCCAAATACACCCTCAGATCAGAGAACATTTCTCACTCAGGTCAGTATACTTGGAATCCCTGATTGAGTCTCAGTGACCGCTGAACTGAAACTGGTTCGCCATGGTCGATATGAAGCCTGACCGAACTGAAAACTTAGCTGGACCTAGATCCAATATTAAAGAGCTGAAGTCCGACCGCATTTAGTAACAGGACCTCCAGAAGTGTTCCGTTGGATTGGAACAGACCCGATTTGGTTATAACTTAAGTATACCTTGACTTGGAGTCTATTTTGGTTATGTTTTGGCATATAAAAGAGCCTTAAACCCTTAGCTTACTAACCCATACAAATTTGGGAAAAACCCTAGGAGAGAAGAGAGAAAAGAGAGAGAAAGTGGGGGAGAAGTTGGAGCTTTCTCCTGCGATTCTTCCCTGCTGCTCCACGTGCCTCATCCACCCTTCTGCATCATTATTCCGGCGATTCTGGTTTCGTTCTAGGTAAGAAAACCATAACCCTAACCTGTTTTAAGGCTCCTATGGGTACAAGTAGCTAAGTAGCTGACTCACCTTGTGTTGTAGGTTTCCAATCAGTCGTTGACGACGACGTAGAGTTCCTATTCGATTCATTACGCTCCTACGGCGTAAGGGGCGGATTTTAGATGCTTAGATTGCCTGTTTTCAAAGCTTTCAATGCCGTTTAATGGTAGATTGCTGATAACGATGCTGTTTGACATGTAGAACATGCTGTCCGTTTTTCATTTCTTATACGTACGAAGAATATGAGATTTAGGGTATTTTAGGTATTTATAGGAAATACTGTATACGTACGTATTTTGCTGATATGATTGTCATGAGTATTTACCGTGTACCTATACTAGTAATACGTGTATGATCTATTTGGTGAAGAGATTCGTCCTAATGCACATATTGGCCGACATAGGCTATGTAGACTAATGTGTGTTGACTAAGTGTTTGTTGAAATGCCTAAATCAGTATGGTTTATGTCTACTATATGTATTGAATGTAAGAACATGATTGTTGTGTATTAGACATCTCCTTGATATAAGGATTTGTCATATTATATGTTGAAATCAACATACGTCAAGTACGTTGGAGTTGTGTAGTCTAAGTGTTTGTATAAATGTATGTATTAGTAAGTATTGAGTAAATGGTGTTGTAGATTAGCGTTGAGATTGGATTCTCAACTAATTTGATGATGTATATGAATTCCTTCATGCTTGTTGTATTGAATTGATTACCTTACGTGTGAAGTACTCGTGTATGGTTAACTGCTTATGATGTATGTATAACATGCTGCTAACATGCTGGAATTATTTGTTATTTCAATTTTGTTTATCTCATATAATTACTGATTCACATTACATGTGCTTGGGGCTATACCCTAGTCCAGGCAGTCGGTAATAGTTTAGAATTCGTGGTTGCATTCTATTCGCCACGAAGGATGTGTATGACGAACCCGAGTCGTACTAGAGTCGTCGGCAGTGGTTAGGCCACACGAAGTGCTTGTGCAATTCGTGTCGGTAGATTCAACGTGCGCTCGTGCTAATCGGACTCATTAAGTAACCCGATTGACCGTTGTATGTTCACCTTGTATTCGTCATAACTGCTTGAGCCTAGGGTATTGAACTTACCAGTGATAACCCTAATAACCGTGGTACCTTGATCCACTAAGACTCATGAGCTAGGCATGGTGGTATGGGACACCGTGATCGAGCTGTCGGCCTACGCTGGGGCCACAAACCTCCCCGTAGTGACTAGTGAGTAACCCAGACTCGTGAGTCGATTATGGTGGTATGAGACACTATATTCGAGCTGTCGGCCTACATTGATAAGGCGATGGGAGAGTGGTGCAACGAGTGCGAGC
The DNA here is from genome assembly GCA_037074715.1 of Magnolia kwangsiensis. Lineage (NCBI taxonomy): Eukaryota > Viridiplantae > Streptophyta > Magnoliopsida > Magnoliales > Magnoliaceae > Magnolia > Magnolia kwangsiensis. Next base: position 36,742,451 of record CM073587.1, on the reverse strand, counting down.
AACAGCCCTGGCAGCCCTTTGTAGTGACCTCGAGCGTACTCTGAGTCTACGTGAGGCGACGACCCTTCCGTAGCAACAAAAGTACAACTAGGCCTATATTGATAAGGTGATGGGGGAATGGAGCAACGAATGCGTGCAACAGCCCTGACAGCCGTTGCAGCGACCTAAAAATATATCATTGTATGAGACTATTAGGAGTGACGACCCTAGACAGGATCCTTGTTGGGAATGATATAAGGGAAGTACCCTAGTTTCCCAATCCTGCTGTATGAAAAGGATAAATAAAAACTCGGTAATCATATTCATATCGCACTGCATGTGCCTGGAAGATGTGGAGCACTAAGGAAAGAAAGCATGCCGCGGACGTAAGATGGTGTCGCATGAGGGAGTATGTCGGCTAGGGCATCCATCATGTCATTTAATTCTTACATTAATCACAGTGTTTATGAATGTTTGATTGCTTGTTTTACCATTATCACGTGATTAATTTGATAACATGCTAATCTTTGCTCTATGATTCCACTGAGTTAGCTACTCACTCCCATATTACGGGATGGTGTTGCGCACACCAACCAGTCCCTATTTTAGTTTCAGATGATGGCGCTGCTTGTGAAGCGGAGCCAGACTTGATGATGATGAGGAAGATCCCTCCTATATGCAGGTTCTAATTGACGGGGTTACAGGGTTACTGATTAGATGCTAATACACTTGGTATTTTGCCTTTTGTTTACACACCCATGTATATTCTTTTCTTTCTATTTTGGAGTATACATGTATTTAGTTAACCTGGTAACATGTTCACACTCCAGAGACTTACAATCATTTATATATTTTATATATCTATCACACTCTTCCGATTGCTAATTTAACTGTCTCTGGAGTATGACATGCTGTTTTGGCTTAATCTACCTCATGTTTTATGCCTTATGCTGATAACAATTCATCCATCATTGAAAATGTTGCATAAGTGACGTTCTGAAACTCGGGAGTTGGGTTTCTACCTGACCCCCGATTTTTGGGGCATTATAGATGGTATCAGAGCATGATTTGGATTAGATTGGACCTAGGTTATGGTCACACACCGCACGCTGATGCCTATTTAATGTAGGAGGGTGCGAGAACAATCTAGAAACAAGTTTAGGACCCCCAGTTTGTTTGTTGGTGAAAGTTTACTGAAAACGATCGCCGAGATTGAGTCCGTACAGTCCCGTGATCGCTTGAGGTGACCCCGGAACACTCCTAGACCGTCTATCGACGGGTCTAGACCCCAATTGACCCTATCCCAGCTGTTAAAAAATTCCTAACATGAATATACATCGGTTAGTACCCGAAATGACCCGAAATAGCTCGAAACGGAGTCGTGAGCCTACCCACGCTGATCTAGCATGATCCAGGGTGGGACCCACATAAATTTTGGGTCCTTAGGGCAGGAGGACCTCTCCCAAATGGCGAGGCATCGCCGATTAGCACAGAGGTCGGCGAGGCCTCGCCGTACAGTGGGCCCCATTCGGGCGGGCCTTCGGATCGATCGACTTTGGGGTGTAGTGTGACCCCCTGGTGTACGGTCGGTGGTGTAAAACCCCCTAAAGATGCACCTCCTTCACAAAGCACCCCTCCAAGCTCTCCTTTCTCCATAAAGTTTCTAATTTTTCATAGAAAACACCCCTCCAATCACTCCTTCCGTTTAGTGCACCACCGTCATCACCCATTCAAAAACTCCCTCCTATAGCTACGGTCTCTCTCATGTCCCTTTTATTTGAGCCTTTACACTCTCTTTTGGGTCTCAAAATCGTGCAAACTTCAAATCCCATTTTCTCCTTCCTAGGAAATTGATTTCCTTCATCATTTTATGCTTCGAACTGGCCTCCGCTATTGCATACATCTCCCATCTCCTTCTTTTTACTTGTCTTGAGTTCACAAACCCCTCTTTGTGGCTCATTACCTCACAACTCAACAACCCATCAAACCCCATTCCTTTTATCCCGTTCTTCCACTTCCTATGGCTCTATTTAAGTTCATTACGGCCGTATTTTTGATTTTCACTTTTTTTCCTTCCTTTCAATTTATACTTCGGAATTCATCATCATGGGATTTGAAAATCCCATATCACACTTTCCAACACAAGATCCATTTTCCAAAGCCTATGAAATTGATTTGAATCCCAACCCACCCACCCACCCACTAAACATGTCACTCCCAATTCGTAGGAGGGAGTAGGAAAGCAGTCCCATTTAACACAACTTGAGACCACTGGCCACATATGCCCTTGGAGTTTTGGACTTAGAGTGGTACTCCTAGGTTTTGAAAGAGCTGACGATATTGGAAGTCCGATTCTAATTAGACAATCTTGACCCTAAGCGATAGAACAATCCCTTGTAGTAGAAATGGTATGAAACCATTTAGCGTATAAGCTTAGGCTTTAGATTACAGCTAGTGAGTTACAGACTAGGCTACTAGTTATATTAAGTAGTATAAAGCCTGTATATGCTTAGGAATAGTAGGTTAGATTTGGTTGGAGTAGAACCTTATTCCTTCGATAGATCCCCTTAATACTTATAGACTTTTATTATAACCCTTAGGAAAGTTGTTTTAACTTAGAACCATTCACTCTCAGGGAAAACTTATAAATCCCTTAGATTGAACTTAGAATAAACCAGCACGCCCCTTAGAATTCTCCTTAGAATTGCCTTCCCAAGGACTTCTTACAATCGGGAACACGGAGTAAGGGAACTGTATGTAAGCGATGTATTTGCGGTTTGAATTGACTTCTTAATCCTAGTAGTTACCAATAAATCCAATGCTCTGATCAAGCAGAAGATCAGCATCCACTCGGATTAAGAATTGATACAATAAATTTTCTGTCCTAGCTAGATAGAAAGTCTATGTATCTGGCTCAGACTCACTACACAACTTTTCTTCCGTGTTGGCCCAACTACCTACAACCAAAAGTTATCGCTTTGTCTTTGGAAAATGGCGAGGACTTATAGCCAGTAGAGAATTAGATATCTTGCCACAAACTCACATCCGTCCTTGAAATCAACCACAACACCCATCATTTCAGCTCCTTTCTATAATCATAGGTACCAATGCCATAGAATGCATCATTAGCAAAGGAAAACCAATGTAGTGAGAGGTTGTTTCCCATTTCTTGTCAAGGATAGGCCCTAAGTTACACCTCGTTCTGATGTACGGATCGAGACATAGATTCTTGAGCCTTAAGTAGAATTATGTTTTAAGGGGGATAGAACCTTATGAGCCCAATCTAGTTAGGATTAGCTAACACAACCGTTGGATCAGAGTAGCACAGCGGAAGCGTAGTTGGCCTCTTCCCCACTGGCCCAGGATCGAAAAAGTTAATTTAGGTTATACGTTAAGTTAGGACAGTAAATAGGACCTGAATCTTCATTAGAATGTCACTAATGAAGTCATTAAGGGAAAGAAGTTAGGGCTTAAGTGTTGATCTCATTCATAGCCTTGGCCCATTCTATATGATTAGAAACTCTTTTAAGATGATATATTAAGCTATGTATTAATTCCTACCTTGGACCAAGACGAGGACTCTCTTAGACTAAGACCCAAAAGATAACCTTATACATAGGTAATTTGAGCAATTTCATGATGGGCATTCCCTATGCTCTTAGAGTGATCGGACTACGGAGTTACTGAAATAAACAAATGCGAAACATTCGCAGCTTGACACAAATTCTTAATCCTAGATGACTACCAATGGACTCACTGCTTAGCCGAGCAGAAGACCAGGATCCACCAGGATTAGAAAGGGATACAACATTGTCTACCCTGGCCAGGTGAACATTCGACGTATCGGGATCAAGCCCACTACAACCATCTCTCTGTACTGGTCAACCACTAAAAATATATATCTTACTCTAAGTAGATGAGAATTATCGTCAAGACGCCAAATAGGTAAAGAAATAAATTGTAGCAAACCGTTAGGGTGTAAGTAATGTATAAAGAAGTAAGTTTTAAGGGGGGTATACCAAAAGGAATCAGACTTATATAGATCGTATACACGCTACCATGTATAGAAACATAAAATCAACAAAACTTAAGTAAAGGAAAGGATTAATCTTTCCTCGTTACCCTTAGCCAATTTTGGGGATGAAATTATGTTTTAAGGGGGGTAGATTGTAACACCCAAGATTTTTTCCTACCTGGAATTAGACGCCCTTAGGCAATGGGTCAACCATATCACTCTCAAAGATCAATCCTAAAGTCTAGAAATAATTTTTTAACCCATTTCGTTCAAAATCTTACCTTTCACCACCCCATTCTTCAAATTTCTCTAAGTACCTTCATATTAGACACAATCCTAAAGTTTAAAAGGTGAAGAACTATACTTAAACTAAAACTTACTATAAATGGTACGTACATGCATAAAATAGGATTTTGACTATGAAATTATTAGAATCTCATGATTTAGATAAGTTATTTGGATGTATTAGCTTCTTCTACCCTAAAAACATATATTGTACGTCGTGTAACTCATTCCGGTTTGCAAATGAGACTCGATAAACTCCTCGACGGACTCGTGGGCCCAAACGACTCAATTCGAGGGGATCCAAGGTGGGCCCCACATATTTTCGGCATCCCTGGGGGGTGAGGACCTTTCCCCTGGGGTGAACCCAAGCCAAATATATCAGTGATCGGCGAGGCCTCGTCCATACAGCGGACAGGCAGCCCGGTTTCTGCACTTTTTCTACACGTTTTGTCAAACTTTGAAAAAACATATCTCCTTCGTTATAATCTGATTTAGGTGATGCAAAAACCAGATTGAAGCTAAATGAGTCTGGTTTTATATAAAAATATGTGAAAAATATAATAAAATATTTAATATAGTTTAAAGTAGGTTGTTGTGAGCAACTGTCCGATAATCACTTATTGGACAGCTACTGCTTCTGGAATTTTTAGAATTTTTTTACAATCCAAAATCTTATAAAATTTGGTGGAGTCAGGTTAAACTTGATGATGAACCACTAAAAAAATAATTAAAATAATATGATACCTAAAAGTTTTCAAAATGGGGCATAGAATGGCCCTAGGACTGTATTCTATCATAATTAGGGTAGAATTTGGTTAAGTACCAAACTGAATACTCAGTAGAATTGACTTAAACCACTTTAAAACTAAAAGACCCAAAATGAGTAGAACTGCTAACGCTATGTTACCTAGAAATCTAGGATCAATTTCTAGGCCCAGTTGACCTCGGGACTATTTAGAAACTTTATATTAGATCTAGACCGCACGTCGAAAGTCCGATATCTATAATCTTAGACGAATATGACCGCCTAGTTGGACTTGACAATTATTTTGAAAATCAAGCCCAACTGATGTCCTGACACCATTTTATTGAGTCCGGAGTGAAGAGAGTGAGAAAAAGGAAAATATTTAAAAAATTAAATACATTTTTATGAAATCTGGCACGGTTCACTTGCACGTTATTTTTAAGTGTCCTGACCGTCGGAATATGACCCAAATACACCCTCGGATCAAGGAACATTTCTCACTCAGGTCAGTATACTTGGAATCCCTGATCGAGTCTCAGTGACCGCTAAACTGAAACTGGTCCGCCACGGTCAATCTGGAAACCCGACTGGACTAAAAAATTAGCTGGACCTAGATCCAATATTAAAGAGCTTAAGTCCGACCGCATTTAGTAACATGACCTCCAGAAGTGCTCCATTGGATTGGAACAAACCTGATTTGGTTATAACTTAAGTATACCTTGACTTGAAGTCTGTTTTGGTTATATATGGGCTTATAAAAGAGCCTTAAACCCTTAGCTTACTAACTCATATGAATTTGGGGAAAACCCTAGGAGAGAAGAGAGAAAAGAGAGAGAAAGTGGGGGAGAAGTTGGAGCTTTCTCCTGGGATTCGTCCCTACTGCTCCACGTGCCTCATCCACCCTTCTGCATCGTTATTCCGGCGATTCTGATTTCGTTCTAGGTAAGAAAACCCTAACCCTAACCTGTTTTAAGGCTCCTATGGGTACAAGTAGCTAAGTAGCTGACTCACCTTGTGTTGTAGGTTGTCAATCAGTCGTTGACGATGACATAGAGTTCCTATTCGATTCATTACGCTCCTACGGCGTAAGGTGCAGATTTTAGATGCTTAGATTGCCTATTTTCAAAGCTTTCAATGCCGTTTAATGGTAGATTACTGATAAGGATGCTGTTTGACATGTAGAACATGCTGTCCATTTTTCATTTCGAATACGTACGAAGAATATGAGATTTAGGGTATTTTAGGTATTTGTAGGAAATACTGTATACGTATGTATTTTGCTGATATGATTGCTATGAGTATTTACCGTGTACCTATACTAGCAATATGTGTATGATCTATTTGGCGAAGAGATTCACCCTAATGCACATATTGGCCGACATATGCTATGTAGACTAATGTGTGTAGACTAAGTGTTTGTTGAAATGCCTAAATCAAAATGGTTTATGCCTGCTATATGTATTGAATGTAAGAACATGATTGTTGTGTATTAGACATCTCCTTGATATAAGGATTTGTCATATTATATGTTGAAATCAACATACGTCAAGTACGTTGGAGTTGTGTAGTCTAAGTATTTGTATAAATGTATGTATTAGTAAGTATAAGTAAATGGTGTTGTAGATTAGCGTTGAGATTGGATTCTCAGCTAATTTGATGATGTATATGAATTCCTTCATGCTTGTTGTATTGAATTGATTACCTTACGTGTGAAGTACTCGTGTATGGTTAACTGCTTATGATGTATGTATAACATGCTGCTAACATGCTGGAATTATTTGTTATTTCAATTTTGTTTATCTCATATGATTACTGATTCACATTACATGTGCTTGGGGCTATACCCTAGTCCAGGCAGTCGGTAATAGTTTAGAATTCGTGGTTGCATTCTATTCGCCACGAAGGATGTGTATGACGAACCCGAGTCGTACTAGAGTCGTCGGCAGTGGTTAGGCCACACGAAGTGCTTGTGCAATTCGTGTCGGTAGATTCAACGTGCGCTCATGCTAGTCGGGCTCATCAAGTAACCCGATTGACCGTTGTATGTTCACCTTGTATTCGTCATAACTGCTGTCGGCCTACGCTGGGGCCACAAACCTCCCCGTAGTGACCAGTGAGTAACCCAGACTCATGAGCCGATTATGGTGGTATGAGACACTATATTCGAGCTGTCGGCCTACATTGATAAGGCGATGGGAGAGTGGTGCAACGAGTACGAGCAACAGCCCTGACAGCCCTTTGTAGTGACCTCGAGCGTACTCTGAGTCTACGTGAGGCGACGACCCTTCCGTAGCAACAAAAGTACAACTAGGCCTGTATTGATAAGGTGATGGGGGAATGGAGCAACGAGTGCGTGCAACAGCCCTGACAGCCCTTGCAGTGACCTAAAAATATATCATCATATGAGACTGCTAGGAGTGACGACCCTAGACAGGATCCTTGTTAGGAATGATATAAGGGAAGTACCCTAGTTTCCCAATCCTGCTGTATGAAAAGGATAAATAAAAACTCGGTAATCATATTCATATCGCACTGCATGTGCCTGGAAGATGTGGAGCACTAAGGAAAGAAAGCATGCCGCGGACGTAAGATGGTGTCGCATGAGGGAGTATGTCGGCTAGGGCATCCATCATGTCATTTAATTCTTACATTAATCACAGTGTTTATGAATGTTTGATTGCTTGTTTTACCATTATCACGTGATTAATTTGATAACATGCTAATCTTTGCTCTATGATTCCACTGAGTTAGCTACTCACTCCCACGTTACGGGATGGTGTTGCGCACTCCAACCAGTCCCTATTTTAGTTTCAGATGATGGCGCTGCTTGTGAAGCGGAGCCAGACTTGATGATGATGAGGAGGATCCCTCCTATATGCAGGTTCTGATTGGCGGGGTTACAAGGTTACTGATTAGATGCCAATACACTTGGTTTTTTGCCTTTTGTTTACACACCCATGTATATTCTTTTCTTTCTATTTTGGAGTATACATGTATTTAGTTAACCTGGTAACATGTTCACACTCCGGAGACTTATAATTATTTATATATTTTATATATCTATCACACTCTTCCGCTTGCTAATTTAACTGTCTCTAGAGTATGACATGCTGTTTTGGCTTAATCTACCTGATGTTTTTTGCCTTATGCTGATAATAATTCATCCATCATTGAAAATGTTGCATAAGTGACGTTCTGAAACTCGGGAGTTGGGTTTCTACCTGACCCCCAATTTTTGGGGCGTTACAGCGTCAGTGGGACCAACCCACGAACGTGTCCGAGATCCGTAGTTTCCTTGGTTTGGCAGACTACTACAGACGTTTAATTGAGAGATTCTCCCGTATTGCAGCCCCATTGACCATGTTGACCCGGAAGGGCGTCGAGTTCATTTGGAGGGAAGCTTGTGAGTAGGCATTTGTGGAGTTGAAAGACCGCCTCACGTCTGCTCTTGTCCTCACTCTTCCCTTTGGGAGTGATGGATTTGTTATCTTTACTGATGCCTCACGAGTTGGCTTGAGTGTTGTCCTGCTGCAGCAAGGGAAGTTGGTGGCTTATACATCTCGCTAGATCAAGGTCCATGAACCAAATTACCCCACGCATGATTTGAAGCTGATAGGAGTTGTCTTCACACTGAAGGTGTTGAGGCACTATATCTATGGGGTTAGGTTCGAGCTCTTCTCTGACCACAAGAGTTTGAAGTAATTATTCTCTCAGTCCAAGCCGAACATGAGGTAGAGGCAATGGATAGAGCTCTTGAAGGACTATGATTTTGATATTTAGTACATTCAGGTAAGACGAACGTGGCGGCGGATGTCCTCAGCTATTAGCCACGAGGCTTGGTGGCGTACATGATGATTCAGGAATGGAAGATTCATGAGGATGTGTCAACATTTGACTTTGAGATCGGCTTGCAGTCTTCTATTGTGGAGTTGTCGAGCGTGTTGATTCAACCCTCTCTTGTCACAATGGTGATTGAGGCTCAGTAGGTAGATGAGTTGGTGCAGAGTTATTGAGCAGATGCAACATCTGAGAGTCAATTAGATTGACAGATTAGTTCTGATGGTAGACTTCACTTTAGAGGCCAATTATGTGTCCCAGATAGTCCTGAGTTGCACAGAGATCTTATGACTGAGGCACATTAATCGCGGTTCTCTATTAACTCTGGCTTAACGAAGATGTATCACGATATGAGGCATCAGTATTTTTGGACAGGGATGAAGCACTAGATATCTAGTTTTGTGGCCGAGTGTGATACATGCAAGCGTGTCAAGGCTGATCATCCAAGACCCACAGGTCCATTGCAGTCATTGAGCATCCCATTGTGGAAGTGGGAGCACCTATCCACCAATTTTATCATGGGTTTGTCGAGGACTTAGCGCGGTCACGACGCTATTTGGGTTATCGTCCATCATCTGACGAAGTCAGTACATTTTCTTACAATTTGTGCGACCTAGCCTTTGGACTGGCTTGCTAGGTTATTTATTGAGGATATTGTGAGACTATACGACGTTCCAGTTTCGATCATTTTAGACTGAGACCCGAGGTTCACGTCTCAATTTTAGAGGAGCTTCCAGACAGGGATGGGGTCTATTTTGTAGCTCGATATGACATATCATCCGTAGAACAATGGGCAGACCGAGAGGGTTAACCAGATCCTTGAGGATATGCTTCAGGCTTGCATGATTGATTTCTTAGGTAGCTGGGACGAGCACCTTCGATTGTCTAAATTCGCATATAACAATAACTATCAGGTGACATTGACATGGCTCCTTTTGGGGCATTATATGGTGGTCTGTGCAGATCTCTGAGTTGTTAGATCGAGATTAGAGAGCGGTGTCTCCTAGGTCCCGAGCTTGTACAGTAGACATCATAGGCCATCGATATCATTAGGCAGAGGATGCGCACTTCTCAGAGCCGACAGAAGAGTTTTACTGATCGTCAGCGTCATCCCTTGGAGTTTACCGTTGGGGACCATGTGTATCTTAAGGTCTCACCTATGAAGGGTGTGGTTCATTTTGGAGCGAAGGGCAAACTCACCCCGAGATTCATTGGACCTTTTAAGATCACTACGTGTTGGCGCCGTGGCCTATTAGCTTGCCTTGCCATCTCAATTTTCTAACATCCACGATATTTTCCATGTCTCTATGTTGTAGGAGTGTGAGTTAAACATCATTCCTATTATTGATTGGCAGCCATTGGAGGTTCGTGAGGATGCTTCTTACATTGAGTAGCCAGTTCTTATCCTTGATCAAAAGAGCAGGTCCTTCGGACTAAGGTCATTCCCTTGGTGAAGGTGAAGTGGGGTCATTATAACGTAGATGAGGTGTCTTGAGAGCGCGAGGCTGAGATTCGCGAGCGTTATCCCCATCTCTTTGATGATTGATTATATTTACATTGTCTCTGATTATATATGATGTCATGATTCTTCTCCTTCTATGAGTTATGCTTAGTTGTGATGATAGTGTAAATTTTGAGGATGAAATTTTTATTAGGAAGGGAGAGCTGTAAGGCCCATATCCTAGTCCATACCATTCCGTACAGTCCTATGATCCTTCTTGTCGAATTCCGACAACCCACGACCTGTAATCGGCGTTTATGGGCGATCCTAACTTGTATCCCGTAAATCTGAGTCGACTTGACCTGAGACTTATATCATCGCGACCGCACCTTCGCCGTGGTTCTAACACCGCATCTTGTACACCGATGCGATACCTAGGCCAGGAGATGTGGGCCCGCATTTATCTCGAAGAAATGTCGTGTATTTATAATCCCGAGAGAATCTTTATAACCCATCCCATCAATCAATCAAGTCAAGTACACATTCCTTTTCTAGCCTATGCTTTCTTTCTTCCCATGACAAGCAACCTACCTAAGTCAACTCTCAAGTCAAGTACATCCATCACCCACCCATCACCTCTCTCTTACAACCACCCTCTCCCTCTCATTCTCCACCCATTCTCCAAGCACTAAGAGAAGCAACTGTCCAAACATGTCCAAGCTCCAAGATTTTTCCTAGTGTGTGGCCCACTTCCTAACCCCAAATCGCCCA